>CM044319.1:49210000-51710000 GCA_024291935.2 Okapia johnstoni
TATTAATACTATTTTTCTAGATTCCACATATATGTATTAATATATGGTATTTGTTTGTCTCTTTCTGACTTATTTCATTCTGTGTAATAGGCTCTAGGTTCATTCAGCTCACTACAACTGGCTCAAATTCATTCTTTTTTATGTCCAAGTAATATTCCATTGTTTAAACATACCAAAATTTATTTATCAATTCATCTGTTGATGGATTCATCTGCTGATGGACATCTAGGTTGCTTCCATGTTCTGGCTATTGTAAACAGCATTGCAATGGAATTTGGGGTACATGTGTCTTTTTGAATTGTGGTTTTCTCAGGATATATGCCCAGTAGTTGGATTACTGGGCTACGTGGTAGTTTTATTCCTAGTTTGTTACTAAATCTCCTTACTGTTCTCCACTGTGGTTATATCAGTTTACATTCTCATGAACATTGCAGTAGGATGCCCTTTACTGCACATCTTCTCCGGCATCTATTGTTTATATATATATATATATATTTGATGATGGCCATTCTGATTAGTGTGAGATGATACCTCATTGTAGTTTTCATTTGCATTTCCCTAATAATGAGCTATATTGAGCATCTTTTTATGTACTTATTGGCCATTTGTGTCTTTGGAGAAATGTCTGTTTAGGTCTTCTGCTCATTTTTTGATTGGACTGTTTGTTTTCCTGATATTGATCTGTGTGTGCTGTTTATGTATTTTGGAGATCAATCCTTTGTCAGTTGCTTCAGTTGCAATTATTTTCTCCCAATTGAAGGGTTGTATTTTTATCTTTTTTATTGTTTCCTTTTCTGTGCAAAGCTTTCAAGTTTAATTAGATCCCATTTATTTGTTTTTGTTTTTATTTCCATCACTCTAGGAGGTGGATCAAAGAGAATCTTGCCATGATTTATGTAGAAGACTGTACTGCCTAAGTTTTCTCCTAAGAGCTTTATACTTTCTGGTCTTACATTTAGGTCTTTAATCCATATTGAGTTTATTTTTATGTATGATGTTATAAAGTATTCTTATTTCATTCTTTTACATGTAACTATCCAGTTTTCCCAGCACCAGTTATCGAAGAGTCTGTCTTTTCTCAATTGTATATTCTTGCCTCCTTTGTCAAAGATAAGTTGCCCATAGGTGTGTAGATTTATCTCCAGGCTTTCTATCTTGTTCCATTGGTCTATATGTCTGTTTTTGTGCCTGTGTCATGCTGTCTTGATGACAGTATGTTTGTAGTATAGTCTGAATTCAGAAAGGTTGATTCCTCCAGCTCCATTTTTCTTTCTCAAGATTGTTTTGGCTATTCAGGGTCTTTTGTATTCCACACAAATTGTGAAAATATTTGTTTTAGTTCTGTGAAAATTGCCACTGGGAGTTTGACAGGCATTGCATTGAATCTGCAGATTGCTTTAGGTAGGGTAGTCATTTTGACAATATTGATTCTTTCAATCCAAGAACATGGTATATCTCTCCATCTGTTTGGTTGTCACTGATTTCTTTCATCAGTGTTTTATAGTTTTATGCATATACATCTTTTGTCTCCTTAGGAACAGTTATTTGTAGGTATTTTGTTCTTTTTGTTGCAATGGTAAATGGGATGTTTCCTTAATTTCTTTTTCTGTCTTTTCATTGTTAGTGCATATAAATGCAAGGGATTTCTTTGTATTAATTTTATATTCTGTGACTTTACTAAATCCATTGATCAGACGTAATAATTTCCTGGTGGCATCTGTAGGGTTTTCTATGTAAATAATCATGTTGTCTTCAAACAGTGAGAGCTTTACTTCTTCTTTTCTAACCTGAATTTCTTTCTTTTTTCTTTTCTGGTTGCCATCGGTAGGACTTCCAAAACAATATTGACTAATAATGGTAAGAATGGGTGCACTTGTCTTGTTCCTGATCTTGAGGAAATGCCTTTAGTTTTTCACCATTGAGAATGTTTGCTTTGGATTTGTCTTGTATTGCCTCTATTACATTGAGGTAGTTTCTTCTATGCCAATTTTCTGGAGAGTTTTATCATAAATGGGTGCTGAATTTTGTCTAAAAGCTTTCTCTACATCTATTGAGATGAACATATAGTTTTATCTTCTAATTTGTTAATATGGTGTATCCTATTGATTGATTTGTGTATATTGAAGAATCCTTGCAACCCTGGGATAAACCCCATTTGATCATGATGTATGATCCTTTTAAGGTGTTGTTGGATTCTTTTTGCTAGAATTTTGTTCAAGATTTTTGCGTCTATGCTTATCAGTGACATTGGCCTGTAATTTCTTTTTTTGTAGTATTTTTTGTCTGATTTTGGCATCAGGGTGATGGAGGCCTTGTAGAATGAGTTTTGCTTCCTCTGTAATTTTTTGGATGAGTTTGAGAAGGATAGGTGTTAGCTCTTCTCTGAATGTTTGATAGAATTCTCCTGTGAAGCCATCTTGGCCTGTGCTTTTGTTTGTTATAAGATTTTTCTTTATCACAGTTTTTATTTCAGTGCTTGTGATTAGTCTGTTCATATTTTCTATTTCTTCCTGGTTCACTCTTGGAAGGTTGTACTTTTCTAAGAATTAGTCCATTTCTTCCAGATTGTGCATTTTATTGGCATATAGTTGCTCATAGTAGTCTCTATGATCCTTTGTATTTCTGCATTTTCTGTCATAAATTACTTTTCATTTTTATTTTACTGATTTGATTCTTCTCCCTTTTTTTCTTGATGAGTCAGCTAATGGTTTGTCTATTTTTTGTTGTTGTTGCTGTTGTTAGTCTTCTCAAAGAACCAGCCTTTAGTTTTATTGATTTTTCTATCATTTCCTTCATTGCTTTTACACTTATTTCTGCTCTAATCTTTATGATTTCTTTCCTTCTACTGACTTTGGATGTTTTTGTTCTTCTTTGTCTTCTTTCTCTAGTTTTTTTAGGTGCAAGGTTAGGTTACTTATTTGATATTTTTTCTTGTTTCTAGAGGTAGGCTTGTATTGCTAAAATTAAATTATTTGAAAGTTTGGAAGAGATATTTCATGGTTGTTTTAATTTCTATTTATTTCAATTCTGGAGGTCATAGATCATTTCATATACTATTGAATATTGATATTTTCTAATTAAAATGGAAAATTTTTGACTTTGTCCACTTATCTAATTGGATTATTAACGTTTTTTTTCCTCATAGACTCATATAACTTTTTAAAAATAATCATCATTAAATTGGAATCTTTATTCTTGATGATTTTGTAATAAACTTATCCTAAGTTTGGTTAAGCAAACTCTCATTTGTCTATGTGAACTCATTCAAATTTGCTAATGATTTATAATTATAAAATTATAACACCAGTTGTGGAAAATATAAATGAAATAATACAACTTTTTACAAGTTGTCTGATTTCAATCCTCAAAGTCTATTCATAATCATATCATTCCAGAATGAGGAGGTATAATAAGAAAATTTTTTATGCTGTGGGAAAAGGAATAAAATATGCTAAGTGATGATAAATACAGGTTTAGTGATTGATACAGTGGTCTTCACAGGTAGCTATGGAGACTGTAAGGAATTATCCAAGAATACACAACCATAAAACACAGACCACTTAGTAGTAGTAGTGTTAGTCACTCAGTCAAGTCTGACTCTTTGTGACTGAATGGACTGTAGCCCATCAGGCTCTTCTGTCCATTAAATTCTCCGGGCAAGAATACCATACTGGGTTGCCATTCCCTTCTCCAGGGGATCCCTACAAAGGGATGACATTCAGGTCACCAACATTGCAGGCAGATTCTTTACCACTGTGCCACCTGGGAAACCCAAGAATATACAACCATACCACACATACCACTTAGCCACAGCTAAATTAATCTAGCTTCTTAACAACTTCCACGTGAACATTGTAGCCCTTCTTCTCTCTAAAAATGACCCTAATCTCACATGAAAACAATTGTTATAGGCAAATCAGAAATCCAGCTTTGTGACCAAAAGCAAAGCCAAAAGCAAAACAGCGATTCAGTGGTTAGTCAGTGAAATCTGATGTGGTTCACTGCACTGCTTTGCTCTTCTTACTCTTGTTTATTTTGTCCCTCTTCTTCAATCCATTCATGTCAACTCTCAAGAGATTTGTATAAGTCATCTGACACTTATTCATCTTGGGAGCTCTCCACAGTGCTGATATTTTTCTCATCAGTATCTTTTTAACAGACACTTGGTATCTGAATGCTATAAGCCCTCCACAAAACCTTTCCTTGGAATGGGATTAATTCAACATCAGACTTCTTCAGGGTGATGAACATGATACCTGACAACCAGCACTTCTGGAATAGTCTGGTCAGCCCCATCAGGAACTGGAACACAACAAGCCTATCCTTGCTAGGTAATCCCAAGTCCCCTTGCCACAGCATCAAGTCCCAGTCCTTACTGCAAAAGGAGTCAGAGATGCCAATGGTGGTTTCAGTTCAGTTCAGTCACTCAGTTGTGTCCGACTCTGCGACCCCATGAACCACAGCATGCCAGGCCTCCTTGTCCATCACCAACTCCTTGAGTCCACCCAAACCCATGTCCATTGAGTTGATGATGCCATCCAGCCATCTCATCCTCTATCATCCCCTTCTCCTCCTCCCCTCAATCTTTCCCATCATCAGGGTCTTTTCCAATCAGTCAGCTCTTCGCATGAGGTGGCCAAAGTATTGGAGTTTCAGATTCAACATCAGTCCTTCCAATGAACACCCAGGACTGATCTCCTTTAGGATGAACTGGTTGGATCTCCTTGCATCCAAAGGACTCTCAAGAGTCTTCTCTAACACCACAGTTCAAAAGCATCAATTCTTCTGTGCTCAGCTTTCTGTATAGTCCAACTCTCACATCCATACATGACTACTGGAAAAACCATAGCCTTAACTAGACGGACTTTTGTTGGCAAAGCAATGCCTCTGCTTTTTACTATGCTGTCTAGGTTGGTCATAACTTTCCTTCCAAGGAGTAAGCGTCTTTTAATTTCATGACTGCAGTCACCATCTACAGTGATTTTGGAGCCCCAAAAAATAAAGTCAGCCACTGTTAACACTGTTTCCCCATCTATCTGCCAAGAAGTGATGGGACTGGATGCCATGATCTTAGTTTTCTGAATGTCGAGCTTTAAGCCAACTTTTTCACTCTCCTCTTTCACTTTTATCAAGAGGCTCTTTAGTTTTTCTTCACTTTCTGCCGTAAGGGTGGTGTTATCTGCATATCTGAGGTTATTGATATTTCTCCTGGCAATCTTGATTCCAGCTTGTGTTTCTTCCAGCCCAGCGTTTCTCATGATGTACTCTGCATATAAGTTAAATAAGCAGGGTGACAATATACAGCCTTGGTGTACTCTTTCTCTGATTTGGAACCAGTCTGTTGTTCCATGTCCAGTTCTAACTGTTGCTTCCTGACTTGCCTACAGGTTTCTCAAGAGGCAGGTCAGATGGTCTGGTATTCCCATCACTTTTAGAATTTTCCACAGTTTATTGTGATCCACATGGTCAAAGGCTTTGGTATAGTCAATAAAGCAGAAATAGATGTTTTTCTGGAATTCTCTTGCTTTTCCGATGATCCATCAAATGTTGGCAATTTGATCTCTGGTTGCTCTGTCTTTTCTAAAACCAGCTTGAACATCTGGAAGTTCATGGTTCACGTATTACTTAAGCCTGGCTTGGAGAATTTTGAGCATTACTTTACTAGCGTATGAGATGAGTGCAATTGTGCGGTAGTTTGAGCATTCTTTGGCATTGCCTTTCTTTGGGATTGTAATGAAAACTGAGTTTTCCATATTTGCTGGTGTATTGAGTGCAGCACTTTCACAGCATCATCTTTCTGGATTTGAAATAGCTCAACTGGAATTCCATCACCTCCACTAGTTTTCTTCGTAGTGATGCTTCCTAAGGCCTACTTGACTTCACATTTCAGGATGTCTGGCTCTAGGTGAGTGATCACACCATCGTGATTGTCTGGGTCATGAAGAACTCTTTTGTACAATTCTGTGTATTCCTGCCACCTCTTCTTAATGTCTTCTGCTTCTGTTAGGTCCCTACCATTTCTGTCCTTTATTGAGCCCATCTTTGCATGAAATGTTCCCTTGGTATCTCTAATTTTCTTGAAAAGATCTCTAGTCTTTCTAGAATTTCCTTATTGCCAAATTCAGAATGAAATTGAAGAAAGTGTAGAAAACCACTGGGCCATTCAGGTATGACCTAAATCAAATCCCTTATGACTCTACACAGTAGAAGTGAGAAATAGATTTCATGCAAATAGTGCTTTAGTCACTGATTTCTGTCTCTTGCAACTCCATGTGCTCTTCCTTGTCAGGGTCCTCTCTGTAGGATTTTCCAAACAAGAATACTGGAGTGGGTTGCCATTTCCTTCTACAGGGGATCTTCCCAACCCAGGAATTGAACCCAGGTCTCCTACACTGAAGGTAGATTCTTTACCAGCTAAGCCCAAAACAGCATCAGTCTTTCATCCCTCTAGCTCTCATGTAACTTTTTATATAGCAAAATATTTTGCTATATTTATTCATTCATTTATCATCTAGATGTTTGAACCATTATTTTCCTTCCTGATTTAACCATCTTCTTTGAAGAATTTCTGTTTTCTAAGGTTTGATAATGATCCATTTCATTTCCATGTATATTTTGTCCTATAAACTCATAGTGTGATGTCAAGAGACAAATGATTCATTACTTATTATTAAACAGAATATTACTACTTCAATTTTTCTACTTTTTTCTCATGGATACACACACATACACAAATGTTTTGTAATAATATGATACTTGGCTACTGAGCTTGTTCTTTTAAACATTGATATAGTCATTAGAAAAATATGAAAAATTTTCGGCTTTTTCACATTTATTTTATGATTTATTCATGCTTTTATCTAGAATACCCATAAATACTATTTTAAAATTTTCAATCATTTGATCCTCTTAATCCAAAATTTTTCTGATATAACTAGAATATATGTTTCCCTTTTTTTTCTCCTTGCAGAAACAAATGCTTTATCTTCATCACATAAAGAAGATGAGATGTGATTTCTTTATCTTCAGGGAAAAGGAGAAGTCTGATAATTTGCTCTGCTTGACCTTTATATATAAATCTTTTTGATGAATAAGCTGTTATAATATCTTCTGAGGGAAGATTTCTTCCATGTACATTGATGGAAAATTTCACCCAGTCAACTATTAAGCTAAAAGCTCTTTAAGTACTCTTTATCCTACTACCTATTAGGTACTGTTTACTGAATGATGTAAGTAAATAATGTCAGTGAGAATATGACTATTGTAAACAGTGCTGCAATGAACATTGGGGTACACATGTCTCTTTCAATTCTGGTTTCCTCAGTGTGTATGCCCAGCAGTGGGATTGCTGGGTCATATGGCAGTTCTATCTCCAGTTTTTTGAGGAATTTCTACATTGTTCTCCATAGTGGCTGTACTAGTTTGCATTCCCATCAACAGTGTAAGAGGGTTCCCTTTTCTCCACACCCTCTCCAGCCTTTATTGCTTATAGTCTTTTGGATAGCAGCCATTCTGACAGGCATGAAATGGTACCTCATCCTGATTTTGATTTGCATTTCTCTGATAATGAGTGATGTTGAGCATCTTAAGCTGTGGTACATATACACAATGGAATATTACTCAGCCATTAAAAGGATTACATTCGAAGCAGTTCTAATGAGGTGGATGAAACTGGAGCCTATTATACAGAGTGAAGTAAGCCAGAAAGAAAAACACCAATACAGTATACTAACACATATATATGGTATTTAGTTAATCGGTAAAGATAACCCTGTATGCAAGACATCAAAAGAGACACAGATAAATAGAACAGTATTGTGGACTCTATGGGAGAGGGTGAGTGCAGGATGATATGGGAGAATGGCATTGAAGCATGTAAATTATCATATGTGAAACGAATCGCCAGTCCAGGTTCAATGCATGATACAGGGTGCTCGGGGCTGGTGCACCAGAATAATCCAGAGGGATAGGATGGGGAGGAAAGTGGGGGGTGTGTTCTGGAAGGGGAACACATGTACACCCATGGTGGATTTCTGTCAATGTATGGCAAAACAAATACAATATTGTAAAGTTAAAAAATAGATAAATAAACTAATTTAAAAAAAACAGAACAAACAAAAAAAAGTAATGAAGCTGAAACTCCAATACTTTGACCACCTGATGCGAACAACTGAGTCATTAGAAAAGACCCTGATGCTGGGAAAGATTGAAGGCAAGAGGAGAAGGGGACGACAGAGGATGAGACGGTTGGATTGCATCATCGACTCAGTGGACATGAGTTTGAGCAAGCTCTGGAAGTTGGTGATGGACTGGGAAGCCTGGTGTGCTGCAGTCCATGGGGTCTCAAAAAGTCGGACGTGACTGAGCGACTGAACTAAACTAAACTGAGTGAATAATGTGCTACTAATTCTAGCCAGCTTTCAGGTGTCAGTTTTCTTTTTCCCAGTTTCTAGATGAAAAAGACAAACAAAAAAGTTACTAAAAAGTTAGTAATTAGCCTGAATTGATAGGTGGAAGTGTAAAAACTCAAATATAGTTCTCCTACAACAAAGTCTACCATACCAGTGAAAGTGAAAGTGTTAGTCACCCAGTCATGTTTGATTCTTTGTGACACCATGGACTGTAGCTTGCCAGGTGCCTCTGTACATGGAGTGCTCCAGTCAGAAATACTGGAGTGAGTAGTATTTCCTTTATCCAGGGGATATTTGTGACCTAGGGATCAAACTTGTGTCTCCTACATTGCAGACAGATTCTTGACCATCTGAGCCACCAGGGAAGCCCATAGCTTCCATACCAGGATGTGTCCTAAATCTAGAGGTATCGCCTCATCTACTTAAAAGTACATAAAAATGAGAATCCAAAATAACCGAGAATACATGTCAAATACCCAAGAATGCATGTCTATCATTCTATCTCAGGCCATTGTAATACAACAGAATAGAATCTGATAAACACACGATGAGCTATTGGCCTCTCTAAACCTCAGTGTTGTGTTCTACACATGACTCAAGAGACGCAGATCTTTTAAACACAATATTCTCCATCTCAGAGCCTATGTGTGTGTGTTTGTGCTAGTCCCTCAGTCCTGTCTCATTCTTTGTGACCCTATGGACTATAGCCTACCAGGCTCCTCTGTCCATGTATTTTCCAGGCAAGAATACTATGTCCTAGTAGAAAAGGAATATATTAGATTGCTTTGCCATTTGATATTAGAATACATTCTTAAATAAATGTGATTATGTTATATACCATTTTAATGTGCATTTCTCACTTTATGTTTTTTTAATAGTGACTTATTACTTTGCTGTTTGCTTGATATTAATTTTAGACTATGAAAATGATTTTAATAAAGAAAACAAATTCGAGTGTTTTTTTTTTATTCAAGTTCAACATGGACTGTAAAGCAGCAGAGACAGCTTGTAACATCAACAATGCATTTGGCCCAGGAACTATTAATAAACGTATAGTGCAGTAGTGGTTTAAGAAGTTTTGCAAAGGAGACGAGAGATTTGAAGATGAGGAGCATAGTAATTGGCCAATGAAAGTTGACAACAACCAATAGAGAGCAATCATCAAAGCTGATCCTCTTACAACTACACAAGAAATTGCCAAAGAACTCTACTTCAACCATGTTACGGTCATTCAGCATTTGAAGCAATTTAGAAAGGTGAAAAAGCTCAATAAATCAGTGCTTCATGAGCTGGCCATTGTAAAAAATCATTATTTTGAAGTGCCATCTTCTCTTATTTTATGCAACAATGAACCATTTCTCCATCAGGTTGTGACATGCCATGAAAAGTGGATTTTATAGGACAACTGGAGATAACCAACTCAGTGGTTGGAGCAAGAAGCTATAAAACACTTCCCAAAGCCAAACTTGCACCAAAGAGAAGTCATAGTCACTGTTTGATGGTCTGCTGCTGATTTGACCCACTACAGCTTTCTGAATCCTGGTGAAACCATTACATCTGAGAAGTATGCTCAGCAAATCAATGACATGCATTGAAAACTGCAACATCTGCAGCCATCATGGATCAACCGAATGGGCCCAATTATTCTCCAGGACAATGCCTAATAGCAAGTCACACAACCGAATCTTCAAAAGTTGAACAAATTGGGCTTTGAATTTTTGCCTCATTTGCCATATTGAGCTGACCTCTTGCCAAACCAATTATCACTTGTTCAAGCATACTCGCAATTTTTTTGAGGGAAAATTCCTCCACAAATAGTAGGAGGCAGAAAATGCTTTCCAAGAGTTCATCAAATCCTGCAGCATAGATTTTTATGCTACAGGAATAAACAAACTTATTTCTCATAAGTTTGGTAAAACTGTGTTGGTTGTAATGGTTCCTATTTTGACTAATAAAGATGCATTTGAGCCTAGTTATAATGATTTAAAATTCACAGTCTGAAACTGCAATTACTTTTTCATCATCATAATACTAAAGGGAAAATGAAGGCATACCCTGAGGATGGTTGACAGACTTCTCTCATGCATGCCACAAGGGGCCAAGAACTGAAACCTCCTTCACACAAGAGCAGTCTTGGTGGGAGCTCTGCATTTGCTGGTATCTCTATGATTTGCACTACTCCTTCCTGCACAGCACATAGATTTCACTTGTGTTTCCTGTCTTCCTTCCTCCTAACAAAGCTTAATATTGCTGATGCAGCTACATCTCAGCCACCCTAGAAAACCTCTCATCTTTCTTTATTCAGTTCTAATTCAGCTGCTGTATTGTTGCTATTAATAACAATGGCCAGCATACACTTTTTTTTTTTGTACTAAGTGGTTTAATGGGGACTATTATTTATTCAGTTGTATTATTCTCATCATTACACTTTTTTTTTTCCTACAAGCAATAAAAGCTGGAGAGGGTTGGTGGAGGGAAAAGGGAACCCTAGCACTGTTTGGGGGAATGCAAACTAGTACAGGGAGAACAGTGTGTGGAGATTCCTTAAAAAAACTGGGAATAAACTGCCATATTAAGTAATCCCACACTGCTTAGGCATATACACGAGAGGAAACCAGAATTGATTCAATTTCAATTTTACTCTCAACCTTACCCTATTAAGCAGGCAGTTAAAGCAGGCAGTATAATTTGCATTTAGCAGGTGGGAAACAGAAAAGGAGGAAGGAACACACACACAGAAAGGAATAGACTTGAAACTCTCATTGGACTCTATGAGACTCAAAGCCCACTCTTTTTTTTTTTTTAATTTATTTCATTGAAACATAGTTGACATAATGTTGTATTAAATTCTTCTGCACAGAAGAGTGAATCAGATATATATATATACAATTTGCTATTCATTTTCACATTCTTTTACATTATGGTTTATCATAGGATATTGAATATAACTTCCTGTGCTATGCAGTAGGACATTACTATTTATCCATTCTGTGTGTAATAGTTTTCATCTGCTAATCCCAAATTTCTAATCTATCTCTTTCCAACCTCCCTACCCCTTGGCAATCACAAGTCTGTTCTCTATGTGGTAAGTCTGTTTCTATTTCATAGATAAGTTTATTTGTATTATATTTCAGATTCTGAATACATGAGTCACATCATGTGATATTTAATTTTCTTTTTCTGACATTTCACTTAGCATGGCAATCTCTTGCTTCATCAATGGGGTTACAAATGACATTATTTCATCCTTTTTATGGCTGAGTAATATTCCATTGTCCATATGTACCACATCTTCTTTATCTATTGCTTTGTCAATGTACGTTTAGGTTGTTTCCAAGTCCTGGCTATTGTAAGTAGCCCTGCAATGAATCTTGGGATACAAGTATCTTTCAAAATTAAAGTTTTCTTCAAATATATGCCCAGGAGTAAGATTGCTAGATAATATGCAAAGTCCACTAATTTAACTGGCCTATATGATGAAATATTACCATTCCTAGATAAAATGCCTTACCCTGGTTAAAGTGCACTTGGTTCTTTAAGAATGTGTCTTTTAAAATACGTTTTTTCCCAAGCATACCCTAATTACAGAAAAAAATAAGTGCAGATTTTGTTGAGCTTCATTCAAATGAATAGTGTTTCCATCACCACCACTATAATCAACTTTCATATCAAGACAAAGGATAAGAATCATTTTGGAAGCCTCCCATGATGCTTCCCTTTAGACCCCCCCACCCCCACTCCATGAGTAACCACTGCCCTAAGAAGGAGGAGTGTTTCATTGAAATTGATTCACATGACTGAGGCAAGCTAGTGTTAGGAAGGGCTTTGAACAGAAAGATTTCCCATGGATTGTGTAATGCAGGCAAAATCTGGTGCTAAACATTTCAGAAGACAGTCCTTGGCTAAGCAGGTAACATGGGAGCCACTGCCTAACTTTGTAGAGATATTTTGTGACATTACAAACTGCAAAAATTCTCAGTCTAATAGAGCCTAGTTGTGGGTCCACAAGTTGAATTGCATATTGTGATGTGTTCGTTCCCTGACCTACATCAGTACTGTAGTAAATCCCAAACTACCACCCAAGGCTAGCCTCCTGTGAAAATTTAGACAATGTTATATCACAAAACAGCATGTTCAGTTTCTACTCTGGGAAATATTTAACTTTAAAAAAATCAAAATCAGTGTTGAGGATAGATAGAGAAGTATTTCTAAATAAAGAGCAAAATTCTGACTAGTAAAGAATCTGGAAACAATAGGGAGAAATTTTTAGGAAATTACAAAACATTTCCATAAGAGGATATCTTAAAGAAAAAATATCAATTGGAAGCATGCCTCTTTTCTTTTATTTTTTTTCCTCTTTATTTGTCAAGCTGCACTCCATTTGTAACTGCTTGTGGTTTGATTCAATTAGATTTGACAAGATTGATGTCTTAGGGATGTAGAGAGAGCTGGTTGTGACTATATAGTGCTATTGGGGCATAAAGTGTAAAGATTGCAAATAAAAAAATATGGGATGTAGAGAAAAATGTCATTCCATGTCACTGCTTCCAGGTTCAGTTGGAAAACAACAATGATTTTGTTTACATAACTCTGTGCTTGTGTTCACAGTGATAGCATGAGAAAGAAGTGTGTGTGTGTGTGTGTGTGTGTGTGTGTGTGTGTGTGTGTGTGTGTGTGTAAGGGGGGGAGCGGAGAGGAAGAGGGAGAGGGAGAGAAAGGAACGCAATATACACGAGCAGAGAGATACTTTGGGGCTCAGTAGAATACATTTTTAAACTGTGCATTCTCTACTCCAGGCCATATGTCATATCCCAGATTAAAAAGTTCCTTTAAAATTGTTGGGGAAGCAAACAAACAAACAAAAAGACGGAATACATTTTATACAACATGTTATTTATCATGGGAGATCTGGAGAGGACATGTGCTTAAAACAGTGAGCCTGCCTGAAGTTTTCCTGGAGGAGGCAATACCTGAATTTCAGTCAGCGGAAGACGGGGTCAAATCCCTTTCTAGAGGGATGAAGCAGCCTAAGCAAAGGCTCAGAGCTAAAATAAATAAATAATAAATAAAATGAATTCAAGAAACTCTGCATAAAGTAGTGAGTGAGCCACACAAAGGTCCTGAGGACTCTTCAGGCCAGACTGAGAAACATGTATTTGATTCCAGGACCCGTGTGGAGCCTCTTTGGTCTACAATGCTGAGACTCAAGACTTGTACTTTAATAAATCACTTATCTCTGGAAGATGTAGACTGAGGGAATTAAGACTTGAAACAGATATATGAAGACCTCATTAATGTGAAAGGGTAATAGTATTAGATCCATTCATTTGAGAGCAGCTTGTTTTTCACTGGTAGGTCAAAGAAGCAACCAAGAGAGGCATAGACTGTGAGTGAGATGGGGACCCCGGAGAGCCTGACCAAAATCTTCTCCCTGTCCCTGTGGTGATGTAAACGGGAAGGAAATTCAAAAGCAAGAGTAGGGTGGGGTATATGTATACATATATCTGATTCAGTTTGTTGTACACAAACTGTTGTACACAGTTTGTTGAAACAAACACAACACTGTAAAACAACTAGCTATTGTTGTTTAGTCACTAAGTTGTGTCTAACTCTTCCAACCCCATAGACTGTAGCCTGCCAGGTTCCCCTGTCCATGGGGTTTTCCAGGCAAGAACGCAGGAGTGGCTTGCCATTTTCTTCTCCAGGGGATCTTTTTCCATCCCAGGGATTGAACATCTGGCGGGCACATCCTTTATCTCTGAGCCACCAGGGAAGTCCAAAGCAAATATATTACAAAAAAACTTTTAAAAATATATAAAAGCAAGCAATAAAGCCATGTTCGTTCACTGAAAACAAACAAACAAAAACCTAGCTGATAGGATAGATATTCTTTATTTAAATGGTGTCATTTGTCAGAAGTATTCAATCTAATCCATAACTAGAAGCAGTATTCCCCACACTATCTTGTGATCTGAAATGCTTGGGTTATCCCCAACATGTTAGCTATAGGCAACTCTTTTCTATGTCACTCTTCCTGCTTTTCACTTAAAGAGGAAAATAATGGATAAAGTATTCAACATTTGCCTTCCTTGAACTCTTCTTTATTGTCAAGAAATTCCTATTGCTTGAAGAAATTTTGATTAAAGTATAACATTTATTTGGTGGTCTCCTCCCCTGCAGTTACAATGAGCTAACACTTGTTTTAAATTGTGTTTTCTTACAAGTAATAGTTTCTGTGGTATGATTTGGCTCTTAAGTTCAGATAAATAAAAGCTGATTGATAGACATTTTTTTTTCAGATAATGATCAGTACTGGGGTAGATTTTTAAAAATTTCTCTAATAGCAAAAATTTAAAAAAAAAGAATAAATTTTACAATAAAAAGTCATTATAATAAAGATTATAGAGCCTGCCATTAATTTCAAGGTCTTTTTCATAAATGAGAAAAAGGTTATATGACACATATGTAAAGTCTACAGATGTTTGATGTTTTGAGATAGCAAGGAGAAGGGGCAAATGTTACTTAAGTGTGCAGCATTCTTTCAGTAAGTTCTTGGGTGTCTGGTGAAAGGTCAGGTCTTTTATCTGATGGTTTAGGATTTCAGGAGATCTTATTGTTTGTTAGAATAGTTATTATGGAGAGCAATGACAAGAGTTAAAGGAATTTAAATTCACTTCGAATTTGAAGAGTTAAAGAAATTCAAATTCATTTTGAATCCTAGAAAACAGACAAGATCAAGAGATTTATTTGTAAAGGACCAATGCAAAGTCCCTCAGTTGGACACTTTTATTGTAAAGAGTAACATCTATAAAGGAAACAATATATTTTTTAATTAGT
This sequence comes from Okapia johnstoni, assembly GCA_024291935.2. Lineage (NCBI taxonomy): Eukaryota > Metazoa > Chordata > Mammalia > Artiodactyla > Giraffidae > Okapia > Okapia johnstoni. The sequence continues at coordinate 49,225,249 of CM044319.1, forward strand.
TTATTTTCTATTTTTTAACTTTACAATATTGTATTTGTTTTGCCATACATTGACATGAATCCACCATGGGTGTACATGTTTTACCCTTCCAGAACCCCCCTTCCCCTCCCTCCGCATCCCATCCCTCCGGGTCATCCTGGTGCGCCAGCCCCAAATATTTCTTTGTCGATTTGAGTTAATTCTATACCTAACTTACTGTAAGCAGATTGAAGATATATATCCAGAATATTTGCCAGTGACATGTAGTTGTTGTTGTTGTTTAGTCACTAAGTTGTGTTTGACTCTTTGGGACCCCATGGACTGTAGTCCTCCAGGCTCCTCTGTCTGTGGGATTCTCCAGGCAAGAATACTGGAGTGGATTGCCATTTCCTTCTCTAGTGGATCTTGCCCACCCAGTGATCAAACCTGCGTATCCTGCATTGGCAGGCAGATTCTTTACCACTGAGCAGACTTGGCTTAAATACATAAGAATTAATGACATAAAGAAGAAAAATTAATGTTTGTTGAGAGTCTACAATGGGCCATGTGCTATACTAGATGATTTTAAATATCTGGTTTATTTACAGTGCTCTTGATTAACAAGTGTTATTAATCTGTTTTTCAGATTACATGCTGAGATATTATTCTTTAAAATAAAAATGTCTAATTGATGGACATTGCATTGGTTCTTTACAAATAAATCTCTTGATCATATCTGTTAACCAAAGAGATTTTCAAATAACTCAATGCCACAAAGCTAGTAGGTAGTAGTTCCAGAATTTGACTCTCTCCTACAATGCAGGAGACACAGGAGACCTGGGTTTTACCCCTGGGTCGAGAAGATCCCCTGGAGTAGGAACTGGCAACCCACTGCAATAATCTTGCCTGGAAAATCCCATGGGCAGAGGAGCCTGGTGGGCTACAGTCCATGGGGTCACAAAGAGTCAGACACAACTGAGTTACTGAGCATTAACGCATCTGCTCCTAAAGCCTCATCTGCATACTGTCAGGCTAGCTGTCACTGAAAGAATTCTGCATCTTTGCAGTTGTTAAGAAAAAGTACTTACAAGTTTTGAAATAATTATAACTTTATGCAATTAATAAAAACTACTGTCCACTGATCCAAAATTCTTACCAGAATATGTACAATTGCTCTCTTAAAGTGTATTAAAACATATGACTTCTGTGATATTTTTCGTTAGTAATTTGTTTAACAACATCTTTATAGTGAACATCTTATAATAAATTCACTAACTTTTTAAGTAAAATAGTCCAGAAATAGTACAACATGAAATAGATTTTTTTTTCAACCCCCTTCAGGTTTTATGCCCAAATATTAAGTGTGAGTCACTATTCCTTCTGGTGCCCAACACAGTAACTGTGTTGGTCTCCCAACAATTTCTGAATTACAAGCAAAAAGCGTACAGTCTATTGGCATGTATGCCAAGGTATAGGTGTTTCATAGCTCCCCTTTTGATAAATACTCAGGAATTGTCAGCATGCTCAAGATGATCTGTTAATTTTAAAGATAAATGGTAATTATGCATGATTTTGGGGTTCCCTGGTAGCTCAGCTGGTAAAGAATCCACCTGCAATGCAGGAGATCCCAGTTAGATTCCTGGGTTGGGAAGTTCCCCTGGAAAAGAGATAGGCTACCCACTCCAGTGTTCTTGGGCTTCTCTGGTGGCTCAGATGGTAAAGAATCCGCCCACAATGCGGGAGACCTGGGTTCAATCCCTGGGTTGGGAAGATTCCCTGGAGGAAGGCATGGCAACACTCTCAAATATTCTTGCCTGGAGAATCCCCATGGACAGAGGAGCCTGGCACACTACACTTCAGAGGGTCTCAAAGAGTCGAATGCGACTAAGCACAGCACAGCACATGCATGATTTTACTCTTATTTGAGAAGGATGCACCATACAATGCAACAGCTATGGTCCTTGGCATCAACAACTGTTCTATAAATACTGGATCTATCAATATTTTGGTGAATTGAGCAGATTATTTCATCCTTACTGTACTGTAAAATGAAAATAATAATTTGAGGAGGTGGTACTGAAGATGCATGTGGTATCTTATGCAAGGCTCCTGATACATTTCAGTATTCAGCTTTACCATTTCTTTTGTAAATACTTTCTAGTACTTCCACTTTCTCCTTGTCTCACGTTCTAGTATGGCTAAAGAGCAGGCTAATTCTGTTTGCATATATGTCGAATGAAGCTTAAACAATTTTAAAAAATGAAACACCACAAACAAAAGGATTTATTTACATATTCAATCTCGCATAGCCACTTGGTCAGTTTGATTATATGGACACAACCACTGTCTCCCTTCCTTCATAGAACCTAAAAGTAAACATATTTATAGATCTTCCAGAATGGCTAATGCAGAAACATAGAACCCTGAAAAAGGATGCCACCCTAAATCAGGATGAAAACTGAAAATAGTATCTTTACGACCTTTCTCAAATGACAAAAATATGAGCTGATAGTAACTGGAAATCTGGCTTTGGTTTTTTAGTGTTCACATTTTTGTGTCCATGATAAAGTGGGTGCTGACACAAATTGAATCTATTCACTACTTGAATGAAGGTCACCAGAAAAAAAATCAACTCAGAGCTGTGGTGCCTGATAGGGTTTTTGTAGGTCCTGCTACCAATTCTGAAAATAAATGTTTGGTGAGCACACTAGGTTCAGTGAAGATGCGTTTTGAAACTGCTCCTATTCACTTGCAGAACCATGTGAAAGAGAAAATCCTGATGACAATCATAGTGGATTTACCACCATCCTTAGTTGATTCATTGACTCCGGGCTTGCTAAATATCTCATTTATGAATGTAATATGTCTTCAATGTTTCTTATTTTTGTATGATTGCTATTGTTAGTTTCTGACACATAGTGTTTGTCATTTGTTTGAAGATGCAAACAAAATGCTGGAGTGAGAGAAAATTAGACACAATGTCCCCGCCACCATTTTGGTTGCAATTGCTTCTGTTCCTGACTCATGTTATCTTCAAATTTGCATTCATTTATCTGAGCTCCTGTGCTGATATGAGACACTACAATAATTTCAACAATCAAGGAGTTTGGTTCTAAGATATGCAGAATGCCTTAGCATGTCAGATTGACTGGATTAGTCTACCCTCCTCCCAAAACCTTATTTATAAGTTTTTATGAAAATATCCATTTTTCAAAAATACATGTATAAGCCAACTGATTTTCCCCCATTAAACAGATATAAAAATACATATATCTGGAATGATATACTTTACAACACAATTGCATTATTTTACTGCAGTAGAAACATTGAGTATCACAAGGTAGCAATCAACGTAAAATCAAATATATAAATATTTTTTAAATCATAACAAGTTGTACAGCATACTTGGAATTAACATGGAAATTAGAATGAAATTACTTGGCTGGCTCTTTTATAATAAAGTGGAGCATGGAACACTCAAGTTGTAAATTTCCTCATAAACAAACATCTATAAAATAATTTTGCAAGTTATATTAGGATGAGGAATAAATGTGTAGAAACATATGGGAAGAAAGTGTTTCTTCATTTTCTATGTCAGTTCCCTTAATTGTTGCCACCGTAATGCTTTTTCTCATCAGGTCTAAGTCATCAACATAGCCTTCAATGGCAAATGAATAAATAATGTTTCCACTCCAATTCTAATTGTGTGCCAGCTTCCAGTCTTGCTGATAAGCCAGATGGTGACTTGCAACTCAAAGAGTGCATAATCCCAAGAACATATACCTTGGTAAAAGGTCACCTTAATTCCAATCCCAATTTCAGCTGTGATTAACTGTGTAGCCCTGGACTAATTCCTTTAGCCCTCTGAACTCAGGGTCTTCATCTCTAAAAAGACTACAAACCTCATAGGGTGATTATAAAATTGTAAACGGAGAAAACTTATGTCAAAACAAGCCATGCAGAGCCATGCAGAGTCCAAAATTTGGACTCAGACTAAACTTTCTTATAAAAACACAAAGAGATGGTCATGACAACAAGGAAATGTAAGCATAGTGGAGTTGAATGCTACAAACTTGGGCCACTTGCTGATAATTTTATGTCAAAAATTATATTTCCCTAAAAAGTAAAAGGAGAGATAGCAGATGGGAGGAGAAAACAACTAGCAATGAACTGAATAAAAGCTTACATTTATTGGGCTTCTACTGGGGTTCTACTCAGTGTTCATGGGTTCACGGGAGAACTATTCAGAGTGGCCTCACTATCTAGATCAGAGTCAGACACTCAGAAGAATTGTCATCACCCAGCATGTAAGAGAGAGGCCATGTCCATAGGACTTGTTTTAAGGAATGACAAATGGCCCTAAGCAGATTGAGCTATACAAACCCAGGTTTTTTTATTTTACTTTTTCCTCACAAAAGACTTTGGAGATAAACTTCCATTTCATCAGATTTATTATGATGGTAGTTTTTCAAACTTCCAAAATGCCGATATTCTTCCAGGTCAAACATATCTCTGGGGGAAAATTCTGAACATTCTGCTAAAATTAAATATTATTAGGATAGCTCTAGCAGGCTGATCTCAGGAAACCCTATATAAAGATGGTAGGTCTCCTTCATCCTAAACATCACCTCAACTTTCTGCTTAATTGACAGTGGACCACCAATGTGATTAACAGTGAAATTTTCTTGAGAGACCTGCTTTTTGGCCTTTGAATACCACACATTCTATAAAACTTCATTCCCCAACTGAGAAAGGGAGTGCCAGTGGGAATAGAGAGGAAAAGAAAGGATTTATTTTTGCTATTTCAGGTATCATATTCACATTCAAAACACTTTCCAATGCATTTACTTTCAGAAATCTTCACATTTTCCAGAGGGACAGGTAAGTGTTTTTATACCAATTTTACAGATGAAAAACTTGAAACCCAAGGTTAAGTGACTGGCTTGCAGCAACATTTGGAGCCAATGTCAAGATCAGACTTCCACCATCAATGTTTGATGGCTCAGACCACTGGACTGAAACTTTTTCTGAGTACAGCACAAATGTTTGGAAAATGGTTTTAACCTCTTTCAGGAATACAAACATTCAACACTGTGCCTCTGGGTTAAAATAGATTTTCCAAATGCCTGATGAACATGGAGATAGTGAAGGGAGAATGATGACTGCTATGTTTAATAGAGATAGCTACTATTGTAAGTCATTTTGTAGGTTAAGTCATTCACCATTTCTATTTTCATGCATGAATTCAACAAACACTTGTCAACCAATGGCACAATTATCAGTTAAATTCCAAATGAATATACATATAGATGCTATACATGTATAACACACTTTTATAACTATTATTTATAGAAACTATTCAGTGACACTTCTCTAGTGAATTATTCACTATATTAGTGCATATAGTCAGGGATATATTATCTCTTTGAAGTATTAAACAACTTTTCCCAATATTGTCCCAATAACATAAGTAAGAAAGTTTGCAAATTATATGGTAAGTTAACTTTGACAATATCCAAACCTAGATTGGTGTTGGAAAGAACACAAGCTTTTCTATCAAACAGACTTGTGTTCCAATTGTAGTTCCACAACTTACTAAACAAATTGCAATGGTATTACTTAAACTCTATGAGTTTAAGTTTCCTGATTTTAAAATGGAACTATTAATAGCTAACACCATTGTCCCACAATACATGATTTTTCTGAGAATTAAGAAAAAAATTATTTTTAGGTGTAATACATTTTTCCTACAAAAGTAAGATTCCCCTTCTAAAAATAGCTTCAAAGTACATGGCAAAGTTAATTTTTAAAAATCTTAAAATACAGATGATTTGATGATTAAGTAAGAAGTGTTCAGAGCAAGAAACAAAGGAACACAGAAATCCAGAACAATAAGCTGAAGTCAACAACTGGCCTTCAGTTCAAGACATATAGTTACCAGGTAGACTTGAGTTTTGTCCATAGACTCATAGGGACAAAGGGAACAGATGAAAAAGACCAGATCCTACATCAGGTGGAATGTCTAATGAAATCCTCTTACATAAAATGGGAATATTCAAGAGTTATGTTTCATCAAAATACTGAGCCAAATATATTCCCAGATAAAAATGAGCAACATGGAAAATAATATTTTGACAAGGAACCAGGAGTAGAATGTGCCTAAGAATTCAAAATATCAATCAGCAGTTTATGTTTACAACTTAGATTGTTCAAAAACTACCAAGCTAAGAATTCTGCTTGGAGAAACCTAAATTAGCAGTGCTTTTGTGGCTACCATTCAGAAGGCACATCCCTTACAGCAACAAAAGAAGTGTTCTTAACCTGTAGTCACTTTATGACTCAGTGTACAGGGTACAGACGGAAATGCACATCCCCCAGTTTTCCCTGAAAGAGGTATATTTGCATACATTAAATGCTATTGCCTGGTAGTCTGGCTTCCATTTAACCTGAATCTAGGTGCTGACTGAGATCCTCCCCCTTGGGACACTGACAGGTATGAGCACACAAGCAACTATAGGGGGTTGCTTCAAATAAAATAGACTAATAAGACAATCACAAAAGTTTGAAAGACAATCAAGAGCTAGGACCTAGTGAAATGGCGAGGATCATCTACATGAGTTCACCCTGTAAGACTGGGAGAGGTGGCTACTTTATCTGTGCATACAAACCAACACAGAGAGTCAAGGAAAGTGAAGGAAAAAAGGACTATTTTCAAACAAAAAATAAGATAAAGCCTCAGAAAAAAGTTAATGAAACGAAAATAAGTAATTTGCCTGATAAAGACTTCAAATAATGCTCCCTAAGTTCAGGAGAACAATGAAAGAACAGACTGAAAATTTTAACAAAGAGAAAGAAATATAAGGATGCACCAAATAGAAATCACAGGACTGAGAACACAACAACCAAACTGAAAAATACAATAGAGGGGTTCAAACTAGATGAAGAGAAAGCAAGATTCAGTGAACTCAAGGACAGAGCAGTGGAACTCATCCAATTAGAGCAGCAAAAAGAAAAAAAAATAGTGAAGATAGCTTAGGGGACTTATAGGACAATATCAAGCAGACTAAAACTCACATTATAGAAAAATTTCAGAAAGTGAAGAGAGGGAAAAAAGGGGGTAGAAAATTTAATCAAAGAAATAATGGCTAAAAATGTTCCTATCCTTAGGAATAAAACATACATTCACATCCAGGATTCCCAGAGAGTTTAAAATAAGACAAACTCAAAGACTCCCACGCTAGGACATATTATAATTAAAATGTCTAAAGTTAAAGACAAGGAGTGAATCTTAAAAAGGAGCAAGAGAAAGCAATTTGTTACAAACAAGAGAACCTCCATAACACTATCAAAGGTTTTCAGCAGAAACTTTGCAGACTAGAAAGGGGTAGCATGATATATTCAAAGTGCTGAAAAAAAAAAAATAAAACTGCCACCCAAAAATATTCAACCCAGAAAAATTGCCCTTCAGACTTGAAGAAAAAAATAAAAAATGTCTGCAAGACATGAAAAAGCTAAAGGAGTTCATCATCAGTGTTAAATGAGATTTCTTAAGGTGAAATGAGAGAATGCTAGTAAAAGGAAAACATATGAAAGTAAAAATCCTTCTGGGAAAGGTAATTGTATAGTGCATGCATGCGTGCATACTTAGTCACTCAGTTGTGTCCTACTCTTTGCAGTCCCATGGACTGTAGTCTGCCAGGATCCTCTGTCCATGGAATTTTCCAGGCAAGAATACTGGGGTGGGTTGCCATTTCTTACTGCAGGGGATCTTCAATTCAGCTTATCATAGCTGTAAAAGGTGGTGGGTTAATCACTTTTAAAGTTAGTATAAAGGCTAAAAGGCAAAAGTAATAAAAATAACTAAAATATGTTTGATGGATACAAAGGATAAAATTATGTAAACTGTTAAATCAAAATTATAAAATGTGGTGGGGAAACAAAGGTGTAGAGCTATAGAATGCATTTGAAATTAAGTTATCAACTTCAAATAGACTGCTGTTAACATGTGTTGTTTTACTCAAGCCTTACAGTAACTGCAAATCAAAAACCTGTGATAGTTACACAAAAGACAAAAAAAGACAGAATCTAAGTAGACTACTACAAAAAGTCATTAAATTACAAAGGAAGAGAGCAAGAGAATAAGAAAGGAACAAAGAAATTATAAAATAGATGGAAAAAATGAATGCAAAGGCAATAAGTACATATCTATCAATAATTAATTTGAATGTAAATGAACTAAATTATTCATAGACATAGAGTGACTGAATGGATAAAAATACATGGCCCCGCTACATGTTACCTATGAGAGCCTCACCTCAGATGTAAGGACTCAGACTGAAAGTGAAGTGGTGAAAATAGATATTACATACAAATAGAAACCAAAGGAAAATCAGGGTGCTATACTTATATCAGATGAAATGTGCACTAAGTTGCTTCAGACATGGCTGAGTCTTTGCAACCCCATGGACTGTAGCCTGCCAGGCTCCTCTGTCCCTGTGGTTTTCCAGGCAAAAATACTGGAGTGGGTTGCCATTTTCTTCTCCAGTGATTAGATGAATTAAACTTTAAAAAAAAAAGGCTGAAATAACAGACAAAGAAGGTTATTATGTAATGCTACAAGGATCAATTCAATAATAGGATATAACGTGTAAATTTGTATACATCCCATAGAAGTTCTTAAATATATGAAACACATCTTAACAATAGTAGAGAACTTAAGCATTCCACTTTTATCAATGGATAGATCCTCCAGACAGAAAATCAAAAAGGAAACATTGACCCTAAACAACATGCTAACCGGATGGGCCTAACAGACATGTATAGAATATTCTGTCCAAAAGCAGTAGGATACACACTCTTTTCAAGTGCACCTGGAAGATTTTCCAGGATCAATGCTATATTAGTATACAAACCAAGTCAATCAATTTAAAGAGCTTTAAATCATATAAATCTTTTATGAAACATAAAAAAATCAATTAATAAAAGTTGGAAAATCCTCCAGTATGTCAAAATAAACACCATATCACTCAAGAATTAATAATATAAAAAAGAAATCAAAATATAAATCAAAAAATATCTTGAGACACATGAAAATAGAAATGTTGTTGCTGCTGTTCAGTTGTCATGTCCAACTCTGCAACCCCGTGGACCACAGCAGGCCAAGCTTCCCTGCCCCTCACCATCTCCTAGAATTTGCCCAAGTTCATGTCCATTGAATTGGTGATGACTACAACATACCAAAACTTATAGGTTGCAGCAAAATCAGTTTCAAGAGTGATTTATAGTAATAAATTCCTACATTAAAGAAACAAGAAAGATCTCAAACAGCTTAACTTTACCCCTCAAGGAATTCAAGAGAAGATTAAATTAAGCCCAAAGTTAGTGAAATGAAAGAAATAACTAAAAAAGGCTAAAATAAAATAAGAGACTAAAATGACAGAAGAAAAGGTTAACAAAGGTAAGCTGTCTTTTTGAAAATATTTTTTTTAAATAGGCAAATTTAATATTCATTTACAGTGAAAAATCTCATAAAACAAGATGATTAAGGGAATTTACAAAATCTCACAGCTAACAACATACTCAATGGTGAATAATCAAAATTATATTGAAGAAAAACTTGATACTATGATTAATTGATTTTTGACAAGGGTGTCAAACACATTTGATGGAGAAAGAATAGTGTCTTATACTAAGGGTGCTAAGACAACCAGATATATGTATGAAAAATGATGAAGTCAGACACCATTTCGCATCATATAAAAACTTAAAATCAACCAAGAACCTAAATAAAAAAGCTAAAATTATAAAACTTTTTGAATTATCCATTAGGGTAAAGTTTCAAAATAATTCAAATCGTGGAAAACTACTTGGTTGTTCCTGAAAGTTAAATGTGGAGTGGGAAGAGAGATAAACAGGCAGAGCCCAGAGGATTTTTAGGTCAGTGAAACTATTCTGAATTATAGTGTGATTATGGACACAGACACAGGACACACGCATTTGCCAAAACCATAGATGTGCAATACCAAGAGTGAACTCTAATGTAAGCTACAGACTTGGGCTAATAATGATATGACAGTGTAGGTTTATCAGTTGTACAAATATCCCACTCTGGTGCAGGATGTTGATAACGAGGGAAGTTGTGTGTGTGGGTGTGGTGGGTGGGGGATGGGTATACAGGAATTCTTTGTGCTGTTTGCTCAATTTTGTCATAAACCTAAAACTGCTATAGAAAGTAAAGGCAATTTTTTAAAAGATTATGCAACCATAAGATCCAGCAATTCCACTCCTAGGAATATATCTTGAGAAAACCAGAATTCTAAAGGATGCTGGCTCTCTGATGTTCACTGCAGTACTATTTACGGTAGCCAGGATGTGGAAGCAACCTAAATGTGACAGACAAATGGATAAAGAAGATATAGTACATATATTCAATGGAATACTACTCAGCCATAAAAAGAAATGAAATAGTACCATTTACAGAGACATGGAAGGACCTAGAGATTGTCACACAGGGTGAAGTAAGACAGAAACAGAAAAATAAATGTCATATAATATTCTTTAAAAGTGGAATCTGGAAAATGGTACAGATGAACTTATTTGCAAAGCAGAAATAGAATCACTGATGTAGAGAACAAACATATGCTTGCCAAGAGGGGAGTTGGGATGAATTGAGAGGTTGAGATTGACATATACACACTGCTATGTACAAAATAGATGACTAATCAGTTCCTACTATAAAGCACAGAGAACTCTATTCAGTGTTCTGTGGTGAGCAAAATGGGAAGGGAATTTAAAAACAGTGGATATTTACTTGCAGTATTATAAAACAATTATACTCAAATAGAAATTAATTAAAAAGTAAATAAGAATAAAATAGATTATACATAGAATTATACCTGACCCAGATATATATGCAAAAGAAATAAAAATAAGTACTCAAACTAATACCTATACACAATTATTCATAGTAGCAATATTGTCTTTTCTTTTCTCTCTTCATTTAGTCCCTATGTTGTGTCCAGCTCTTTTGAGACCACATGAACTGCAGCACGCCAGGATCCTCTGTCTATGGGATTCCCTGGGCAAAAAAACTGGAGTGGGTTGCCATTTCCTTCTTTGGGGCATCTTCCCAACCCAGGGATCAAACTGGTATCTCCTTCATTGGCAGGCAGAGTCTTTACCACTGAGCCACCTAGGAAGTCCACTAGCATTATTATCAAGAGCCAAAATCTGGGAATTTCCTAAGTTTAGATCAAAAGAGAAAAGGATAAACCAATTGTGGTATCTACATACAATAAAATATTATTCAATTGTAAAAATGAGGTACTGATACAAGTTACAGCATGGATAAATGCAAAAACATCATGCTAATGTAAGATGCCAGATGCAGAATGTCACATAATATATGATCTCAGTTACATGGAAATACCTAGAATAGATAAATTCATAGAGACAGATAGATAACTACTGGTTGCCCAGGGTTGGGGAGAGGGTGCAATTAGGAGCAACAGCTTAGTGTTTATGGAGTCTTCTTGTGATGACAATGTTTTAGAACTAGAAGCAGGTGGTGTGAATGTACTTGATGGCACTGAATTGCATACCATAAAATGCTTACTTATGTAGATTTTACCTAAAAAATATGTAAATGAGTTAGGCAAAAAATTGGAAAGTGAAACTTATCTCTTGCTGATCAAACTACATAGCTTGTCAAATCACGGAACTTTAAAGGTGGTGTTGTGAATATGTTATGCATTTAATGACATCATCTTGAACATTATATTGTCTAACATAGATTATTTAAAGATTGAAATCATGGCCCTACTCTGTTTATATTCATAAATTAAGTCATGTAACATCATCAAAATGGAGTTTATTTACAAGTCATTTATAAATGATTGCTGTGAAACTTTAAGATAACCTGACTTCCTAATTTCATTAAGAATTTCTCCTGTAATTTTTTGTAAAATATATATTTTATAAGTAAATGTTTTAAGCATAGTTGATATTAAGATAAATTCTGGCTCACTCCATACAAATTCTTCATCATCCCAGCGATTTTCGTATCATTAAACAAATGGACTATAAGCACAGAGATAATAATAATCATGTAAAACTCAGAAAAAATATTATTCTGATTCTCTCCTTGCCTCTCAAAGCCCAACTAATGGTCGAAGGGCGTAATTGAGGAAATTATGAGGTTGATACAGAATTTCATTTAGTAGTAAATTTTTTCTTGTTTCTATGTGTAACAAATCCCATACAATGGTATCATACACTTGTAAAGTTCCTATATCAATGTAAGTATCTTCAAGTATATTTAGATAATTCAAATCAGGTAGTTTTTCTCCTATGCTATAGTTCTGATAGAAAGTTAGCTCCAAACATTTTCTTGTCTTGGTAGTTCATGCTGAAATTTCCAAAGAAATGCCAAAAACAAATTTAATTTCCATGGTAGAACATTTGAGTCTAAGTTTTATAAACTTGAGAATGATTTGACATTATTCAACTGTTTCTTCTCATTTGTACCACAACTCCTGTTTGCTTTATATTTTCTATCTGCTCACTATTTTAATGTTATACATTATTTATTTTTATATCATATCAGGAAATTTGTGCTATTATTCTTTTTTTTACTGAAAAGGAAACTGAAGTCTAAAGAGTTAATTAAATGTGTCCACGGTCATAAAGGAGGCTTTGCAGGAATACAATTTCATGCCATGTATTATATAATCTATCATTGACATATATTTTTGAATGCAAAAAAATTATCCTGCCATTGAGAAACTGTGCAGTTGAGAACATAACATTACTGATATCCATGTGATAGGTTGTAGGTGATCCTTATCATCTACTAGCCTTGAATTACTTAGCTAGTGAAATAGATACACATATCTTGCCTGCTTCATGCAAAGGTTTATAAAAGTGTTTGAAAGTTTACTATAGGCTGCATAATTAATTATATTGATTATTAATTTTATGAGGACCAGAAGGTCATGCAATTTAACTTAGATAAGCAATAAAATTATTTATTAAACACCCAGTGCAAGACAATATGCTAGCATCAATCTTCAAAGCAATCTTAGGAGGTCAGTATTACAATATTAACTTTTTAGAAACAACAACTATGAAAGGTTGTTAGGTACCTTGTTCAAAGTGAAAAAGTAAATAGAGACACTGATACTAAAAGTCATGTTCTTCTGGTCAAAATTTCCAAGCTCCTTCCATAGACTCCTCTGAAGTCCGATCAAACGTGCTTGGATTCATGTCAGTCATTCTGGAGCTGTGTGTGCTCAGTGAGTTACTAAACATCTTAAAGCATCAGTTTCCACAGCATTTGGTCTAATCAGAATAAGGCTATTTTGCCATAAATTATCTGTCAAAGAAGTAGTTTCACAGGAGAATGGGTGTAGAATGACCAACATATAAACACTGTGGGACCCCATATCTCCTAGTTTTACTAAAAAGTAATTATTAAGAAGAGATGTATTCCCCATAATTAAAACCTCAAATAGCTTATTGCACTTAATTATATTCTATGAATTATCATCTGTTTATCTAAATCATTTTGAGATTTTTGATTAATTCAGTTTCAAGGAGTGAGGTGTAAAATTAGTTCATTGAGTTAACTGAGTGCGATATCTGAATTAAGCTAGGGGATTTTCGTTACACAAACTATCAGTATCAAATTCAAAGGCAATCGCCTCTCAAATCCTCAATTCTTCCATCTGGGCTTCCTTAATAGCTCTGTTGGTAAAGAATCTTCCTGCAATTCAGGAGACCCCAGTTCGATTCCTGGGCTGGGAAGATCTGCTGGAGAAGGGATAGGCTATTCACTCCAGTATTCTTGGGCTTCCCTTGGGGCTCAGCTGGTAAAGAATCCGCATGCAATGTGGAAGAAATGGGTTTGACCCCTGGGTTGGGAAGATCCCCTGGAGAAGGGAAAGGCTACCCACTCCAGTATTCTGGCTTGGAGGATTCCATGGACTGTAAAGTCCATGGGGTCACAAAGAGTCGGACACGACTGAGCCACTTTCACTTCACTTTCATAGAATATAAATGATAAAAATAGCTACCCTTAATGGCAACCCACTCCAGTACTCTTCTTGCCTGGAAAATCCCATGGACGGAGGAGCCTGGTAGGCTGCAGTCCATGGGGTCGCTAAGAGTCAGACATGACTGAGCGTCCTTGCTTTCACTTTTCACTTTCATGCATTGGAGAAGGAAATGGCACCCACTCCAGTGTTCTTGACTGGAGAATCCCAGGGACGGGGGAGCCTGGAGGGCTCCCATCTATGGGGTCACACAGAGTCGGACACTACTGAAGCGACTTAGCAGCAGCAGCAGCAGCAACATTTGTTATGTAGATCAAATGAAATAACATTAGTCAATGCTTAGCATAATGCCTAGAATACGATAAACTTTTGATTTATTTATTTTTCTGTCCATCCCTTTTCCCAGTCACCTAGTTAAGTCATTTTCCTTCTGAACTAGGATTTTTATTAGAGGTGCACAGATGAAGAACTACAACAGTTTTCTGTAGCTGAAAAACACAGAGAGTAGCAGTGAACAATCTGAATAGGAGGCCCAGCTGTGACACTGAATTTATAGTCCTGTTTGAGTCAATATACAACCCTTTATGGAGGTCAAAAATACCTTCTCTTCACAGGCATTATTTGATATGTGAAATATTATTGTGACATACAAACTATGCAAGCTTAGCAAGTAGAAAAGGGGAAGCCTATGCTTTTTCTGCTTCTTAAAGCACTCTGTCTCCATTGCCTTCATGAAAACACTTTTGGTTGTGTGATATTATAGTAAAAATGTCCTTAAAAATCAGCATGTTTCATTTCTTTCATTTCTCAAACAAGTAAATAGTAAAAAACCATTTGCTTAAAGTACTATAACAAGTTTGCTTCAGAGGCTCTGACCATTCCAGACCTCACCTCTCCTGATTTACAATGTAGCATTCCTTTCTCTACATCATGCCAGAGCTCTTCTTTCAGAGTGAAAGACATGTTCCAGATATTTGCAATCCAGAAATTAAGTCTATATTGTTGAAAGATTTAAGGCACAAGCATGTTTATTTTATTTTTCTTTCTTTAAAACTATTGTTAAATATTTCATAGGTACAAAGAAGTGTATACAGCCTGAAAGTAAAACTGAAAATACAACAAAACAAATCCAAGTCAACACTATGCAGGTTAAGAAATAGTAGTTTACCAGTCTGTTTAAGACTCAGAACTCCTCATGTCTTTATTCTAACATCCACTGCATGTGTAACCACTATCCTGAATTTTATGCGATTTCTTGTTTTTAAGAATGAAGTTTTTATTACATATCCAAAAATGACATGTTATTTAGCTTTATTTGTTTTTTTTGAAATGTATGTGTAAATGAAATAACACTGTATGTCTTATTTTAGACTACATTTTCTACTCACAGTTATATTTAAAAAAATTATACACATTGATGCTACTCACTAAAGCCATTCTTTTCCACTGCAATATTTTATTCAATTGTATGAAAATACTACATTTATTTAGCTTTTATTCTGTAGGTATACATTAAAGTATGATGTATTAAACATGGTTGCTGTAAATAGGTCTTTGTGTCTCTCCTGATTCACATGTGCAATAGTTTTTCTAGCATATGTTTTGAGAATAAAGTTGTTGTGACATAGATTTTTCACTTATTCAAAATGGTACTATCAGTTTACACTGCCACCATGTCCATTGCTCCTTTTTCTTGAAAGCCTCTAATAATTTTGTTTTAAATTAGTGTCCATCTGTGAAGTGTGGATGATGTCACATCGTAGCTTTCCTAAGCATTAGATTGATTATATTTTTTGCAGCCAAAGATGGAGAAGCTCTATACAGTCAGCAAAAACAAGACAGGGAGCTGACTGTGGCTCACATCATGAACTCTTTATTGCCAAATTCAGACAGAAATTGAAGAAAGTAGAGAAAACCACTAGACCATTCAGGTATGACCTAAATCAAATCCCTTATGACTAGACAGTGGAAGTGAGAAATAGATTTAAAGGACTAGATCTGATAGACAGAGTGCCTGATGAACTATGGACGAAGGTTTGTGACATTGTACAGGAGACAGGAATCAAGACCATCTCCAAGAAAAATAAATGCAAAAAAGCAAAATGGCTGTCTGAGGAGGCCTTACAAATAGATGAGAAAAGAAGAGAAGTGAAAAGCAAAGGAGAAAAGGAAAGATATACCCATTTGAATGCAGAGTTCCAAAGAATAGCAAGGAGAGATAAGAAAGCCTTCTTCAAGGATCAATACAAAGAAATAGAGGAAAACAATAGAATGGGAAAGACTAGAGATCTCTTCAAAAAAATTAGAGATATCAAGGGAACATTTCATGCAAAGATGGGCTCCATAAAGGATGGAGATGGTAGGGACCTAACAGAAGCAGTAGATATTAAGAAGAGGTGGCAGGAATACACAGAAGAACTGTACAAAAAAGATCTTCATGACCCAGAAAATCAGGATGGTGTGATCATTCACTTAGAGGCAGACATCCTGGAAGGTGAAAGTCAAGTGGGCCTTAGGAAGCATCACTATGAACAAATCTAGTGGAGGTGATGGAATTCCAGTTGAGCTATTTCAAATCCTGAAAGATGACTCTGTGAAAGTGCTGCCCTCAACATGCCAACAAATTTGGAAAACTCAGCAGTGGCCACAGGACTGGAAAAGGTCAGTTTTCACTCCAATTCCAAAGAAAGGCAATGCCAAAGAATGCTCAAACTACCGCACAATTGCACTCACCTCACATGCTAGTAAAGTAATGCTCAAAATTCTCCAAGCCAGACTTCAGCAATACATGAACCGTGACCTTCCAGATGTCCAAGCTGGTTTTAGAAAAGGCAGAGGAACCAGAGATCAAATTGCCAACTTCCAATGGATCATCGAAAAAGCAAGAGAGTTCCAGAAAAACATCTATTTCTGCTCTATTGACTATGCCAAAGCCTTTGACTGTGTGGATCACAATAAACTGCGGAAAATTCTGAAAGTGATGGGAATACCAGACCACCTGACCTGCCTCTTGAGAAACCTGTATACAGGTCAGGAAGCAACAGTTAGAATTGGACATGGAACAACAGACTGGTTCCAAATAGGGAAATGAGTATGTCAAGGCTGTTTATTGTCACCCTGCTTATTAACTTCTATGTAGAGTGAATCATAGCACAAGCTAGAATCAAGATTGCAGGAGAAATACCAATAACCTCACATACGCAAATGAAACCACCCTCATCGCAGAAAGTGAAAAACTAAAGGCCTCTTGATGAAACTGAAACAGGAGATTGAAAAAGTTGGCTTAAAACTCAACATTCAAAAAGCTAAGATCATGGCATCTGGTCCCATCACTTCATGGCAAATAGATGGTGAAACAGTGACAGACTTTATTTTTTGGGCTCCAAAATCACTGCAGATGGTGACTGCAGCTGTGAAATTAAAAGACACTTGGGCCTTTGAAGAAAAGCTATGACCAACCTAGACAGCATATTAACATGCAGAGATGTTATTTTGCCAGCAAAAGTCCATCTAGTCAAAGCTATGGTTTTTCCAGTAGTCATGTATGGATGTGAGCATTGGACTATAAATAAAGCTGAGTACCAAAAAATTGATGCTTTTGACCTGTGATGTAGGAGAAGACTCTTGGGAGTCCCTTGGACTGCAAGGAGATCCAAAAAGTCCATCCTAAAGGAAATCAGTCCTGAATATTCACTGGAAGGACTGATGTTGAAGCTGAAACTCCAATACTTTGGCCACCTGATATGAAGAACTGACTCATTTGAGAAGACTCTGATGGTGGGAAAGATTGAAAGTGGTAAGCGAGGGAGACAACAAAGGATGAGATGGTTGGATGGCATCACTGATTCAATGGACATGAGTTTGAGTAAACTCCAGGTGTTGGCGATGGACAGGGAGACCTGGTGTACTGCAGTCCATGGGGTTGCAGTGAGTTGGACATGACTGAGCCACTGAAGTGAAGTGAATTGAATGTTATTAAATATTTTCTATGTGATTCAAGCAAAACAATATTTTCAAAAATCTAAAATTTGATTTCTTTATTAATATTCCTCAAGGGTTTTGTCTCTTTCTGCATCACTGACTATTTTACAACCTGGATATAGTAACAGTGTGCCTTTTAATCCCATATGCAATTTGCTATTTATATTCTGATAGGAGATTCAGCATGATAATTTCCAAATGAGCTCACTCTTGTGCTTATGACCAGTAAGTTTCAAGTTATAGTTAAATGGATACTGTATCAATTAATGCAACTTTACCCAGACTTGAGTGATAAGATATATATATATATATATATACATATTTTAAATCCTAAACATATTAAATACTTGAAGGGAGAATTTAGAGTTATGAGATGAGAAAAATCTCTCAAGATAAGGGAAGCCTTTTGTAGTCTAAAACGAATCTATCTTTTGATCAGTTTCTCTTGCCTTGCCTCTTTCCTAAGCAGCTGATTGTATTTATATTTTTAATGGATTGTTTAAATGTTAGACACATATTAAAGTCAACTTTATTCTCCACCTCATCATTACTCTTGATCTTTCACTAATCCATTTCAGGCTTGATGGGACAGAATTTACTAATGAAAAAAGAATCACAACATGTGCTCTCCTAGAGTTGAATCAATGATTCTTTTATGTAGTACCAAATTATTCCACTTTCCCTCATATCAGCTGAAACATTTGTTTCCTACCTTAAACTCTCCTTTCGGAAATTTTGTCCTATATATTCAATCTCATTACCCCTCTGAATTCCAAGAATCTTCAGAATCAAGTAACATGTATATGTCCCATACTTAATTTTGTTTAGTATTATGTTTCAGATCTATATTTGGTTAGTAAAACAAATTGCAACAAACCTCCCCAGGTGCTGCTACTACTGCTGCTTAGTCACTTCAGTCATGTCCAACTCTGTGTGACCCTATGGACTGTACCCCACCTGGCTCCTCTGTCCATGGAATTTTCCAGGCAAGAGTACTGAAGAAGGTTGCCATGTCCTCTTCCAAGGGATCTTCCCAACCCAGGGATCAAACCCGGGTCTTCTTCATTGCAGGCAGATTCTTTATCACTGAGCCACCAGACAAGCCCCTACTCCATTCCAAGGTGCTACTTACTGTCATATCTTTAATACCATTTACCAGTCTGTGGCCAAGTATAGATGACTTATGATATGTAGCTTTCTTTGTACTTATTTAATAAAATGTTCTATTGTCAATATTATTGCAAGAATTAATGGTCAATGTACTTAGTATCCTGGGGGCTCCCCTGCTGGCTTTGACCATAAAGAATCTGCCTGCAATGCAATACAGGAGACCTGGATTCAATTCCTGGGAGGGGAAGATTTCCTGGAGAAGGGAATGGTTACTCACTCCAGTATTCTTGCCTGGATAATTCTGTGGACAGAGGAGCCTAACAGGCTACAGTCCATGGGATCACAAGAGTCAAACATGACTGAGCAACTAATACTTTCACTTTTTTCATATATGGTATTTTACAGTAGAATACTTGCATTCTTTAGTTACTCATTATATCCTATTTATTTTATCCATGAGTTTTGTTCACTCTTGCATCCTCAGTGCTTCCAGGAGTAACAGTAAGCATATATTTTTTAATAAAGTAAAGCTCTTAAACAGATGGAAATGCCACACCATCTTACCTGTCTGCTGAGAAACCTGTATGCAGGTCAAGAAGCAACAGTTAGAACCCTGTATGGAACAACTGGTTTATTCAAAATTGAGAAAGGAGTACCATAGGGCTGTCTGCTCTCACCCTGTTTGTTTAACCTATACACTGAGCACATCATAAGAAATGCAGTACTGGATGAGGGACAAGCTGGAATCAAGATAGTTGGGAGAAACACCAACAAGCTCAGATATGTGGATGGTACCATTCTAATGGCAGAAAGCAAAGAGCCTCTTGATGAGGGTAAAGGAGGAGATTCAGAGTGGCTTAAAACTGAATATTAAAAAAATCTAAGATCATGGCATTCAGCCCCAATACTTCATGGCAAATAAAAGGGGGAAAGGTGGAAGCAGTGACAGATTTTCTCTTCTTGGGCTCTAAAACACTGCTGATGGTGACTTCAGCCATGAAATCAGAAGACATTTGCTTCTTGGTAGGAAAACTATGACAAACCTATACAGTGTGTTGAAAAGCAGAGACATTACTCTGCCAACTAAGGTCTTTATAGTCAAGGCTATAGTCTTCCCAGTGGTCACGTACAGTTGCGAGAACTGGACCATATAAAAGGCGGAGCACTGAAGAATTGATGCCTTTGAACTGTGGTGCTGGAGAAGACTCCTGAGAGTCCCTTGGACAGCAAGGAGATCAAACCAGTCAGTTGTAAGGGATATCAACCTTGAATACTCACTGGAAGGACTGGTGGTTAAGTTGAAACTCCAGTATTTTGGTCATCTGATGCAAACAGCTGACTCATTGGAAAAGCCTCTGATGCTGGGAAATATTGAGGGTAAGAGAAGGGGCCATCAGAGTATGAGATGGGTGGTTGGCATCACTGATGCAATGGACATGAACTCCACCAAACTTCAGGAGATGATGAGGGACAGAGAGGCTTGGCAAGCTGCAATCCACAGGGTCACAATGTCAGACACAACTGGTCAACTGAACAACAACAATACATTAGAATTATTTTTAAGCCAATAATACTTTCTTTTTTTTTTAAGCCAAAAATCAAGGCTTATTTCCTTCATAAAGACTTTCTCATCAGGCTCATGCCACATACAACTTAGTACATCATTGTAGACTCTGTATGATTGTTGTCTGCTTCTTTTTTGTTTATAAATCATTTATTTCTACTCCCTCAAAATAATTAGCTTGTTTAAGTGCAAGGGATATCTATTAAGTCATAGATCTACTGTAGCAACACTTAACCAATAATTGAGTGTGTGAGAGATTCCCAAGAAAACATTGCCAAGTTTTGACATAGGGAAGAGATTTAGGTGTCATTATGCTAGGCATCCACCCAATGCAAGCACACCACATGAATATGAGTACGTCCTTACTCCCAGTCTGTAGTCTAGCTGCTTAAATAAAGCAAGAATGATGTTTGTTTGCTTAATCAACACTGGAATCTGCATTTTGCCTTCTTCAGTGATCGTCAGACAAGTTTAGGCCCCAATGATATTGATAGATAACTTGAACGATGTTTGTGTAGATCATCTATTAATCTGATTTCAGACAGAATGCATCTCCTCTCAGGTGTAGCCTCAGTGAATGGAATTGTAGCAGGAAAGATAGCTACAGGATCATCTGAAAGACAAAAGACAGTAGATAACATTTATTTCAAAGTTATCTGAAACCCTCATGTGAACCAGTATTATTTTCTTCCTCTTCATCAAATAGAAAATCAGAAGATTTATAGAGAAATAACATAGTCATGCCATTATTGTGGTTTTCTTCTTCTATGGGACATCTTTCCACATTTCTGGCATTAAAAATTAAATATCTAGTGCCCACTCTAATATGTACTTTTAATTAAATTGGTGGTTGTACATGTCAGATTCTCTTCCTCTTTCCCAACATTATTGGCACTAAATAAATACAGTTGATCCTCATTATTCACATATTCAATAGGCATGAATACACCTACTCACTAAAATTTATTTATAACCCCAAAATCAATACTCATGGTGCTTTTTTCGGCATTCCCAGATGTGTGCACAGCAGCAAAAATTTCAGTTGAGCTGTAGACATAGTCCCAGCTGAGGTCAACCTAGGTAAAAGCTCTGATATATTATTTCATCTCTCACACAGTAAATAAGGTCCTTTTCTAAGTATATTTAGTGACACATTTTTATGCTTCTACTTGGTAATTTCACCATTTAAAATGACCTGTAAACCTACTGCTGAACTGTTGTCTAGTATCCCTAAGCACAAGAAGGCTATAGTGTGCCTTTTGGAGAAAATATATGTGTTAGATAAGCTTAATTCAGGCATGCATTATAGTACCACTGAATGTGAAATCAATGTGAGTCAATCACAATATATATTACATAAGATGCCTTTAAAAAGAAATAGACATAAATTAAGTTGTGTTGATCAGTTAATGAGAATGTTGTGGGCAGAGGCTAGGGAAACATAACCCTGTTTTTCCTCTAGGAGTGCTTCTCAGGTGGTGCTAATGGTAAAGAACCTGCCTGTCAATGCAGGAAATATAAGAGACATGGGTTCAACCCCGGGATTGGGAAGATCCCTTGGAAGAGAACATGGCAACCCACTCCAGTATTCCTGATTGGAGAATCCCATGGACAGTGGAGGCTGGAAGGCCCATTCCATGGTGTTGCAGAGTCAGACACGACTGAAGCAATTTAGCATGCACACACACACACACACACACACACACACACACACACACACACACACACACAAATTTGTGCTGAGTTCAGGAACCCATTTCCTCAATAGTCAAGGCTTCTATGGGAATTATGTAATATAGTCTGGTCAATGTGATGTATCAGGGGTGACATCCGAATTCTTGTATTCCTTGACCCTCTCCACTTCCTATTTCTTAGTTAGCATGACACAGAATGACTGATGAGGTGACAGCCACGTTGCAAACAAGCAGCAAGCAGCATGACAAAGGGCTCCCCAGATGGTGCTAGTGGTAAAGAATCCACCTGCCAAAGCAGGAGACACAGGATATGTGGGTTCAATCTCGGAGTCAGAAAGATCCCCTGGAGAAGGGCATGGCCACCCCTCCAGCATTCTTGCCTGGAGAATCCCAAGGACAGAGGAGCCTGATGGGCTACAATCTATAGAGTCACAAAAAGTCAGACACAACTGAATGACTTAGTATGCATGCAACATGACAAAGGGTTACAGCAACTGTTACAGCAGAACATCCAGATCTCTGAAGCTTAGTCACTTAGGATGTCTCTTTATATGATAGATAGTTTTGTCCTTTATACTGGACAAGTATTAGTGCACATAATCACCTTTCACTCTAATTCCTGAACACGCTTGATTTTTCTGACATTTTTGGTCTTGAAACATGCAAAGATACCATATGAAGGTTGACACTACTGCCTCCCTAGTCTGCAACTAGCATTTGCTATTTGGACAAATGTTTTTTCATTGCCTGGGGAAAACGTCTGACATTTCAGGCTATTTTAGAACCCCATTCTGCTATAGCACCTTTAAGGCTTACATTATACATATATTTATCTCACTCTCTGTGTACTTGAACCAAAGTTCAGTATCTCTTCTTACAAGTACCAGGTATTTTAGAAAAGATAATGCATTTTTTGTAAATGAGGGGAGCAAAAACAACTTGCATCTGTTGAGTGCTTACTGATACGTATCAGATCTTATAGATAGACTGGGACATTTAATCTGAACCAGAAACAAAACAAAATAAAATGAGTCATGTGAAGTAGGTGCAAGGTAAACCTTTGCACCCATTTTGCAAATAGAGCACTGAGCTAAAAGAAAATGAATGAAAGAGAGAGAGAAAGGGAGGGAAAAGGAAGGAAGGACTGAAGGAAAGAAGAAAGGAAACTACTTGCCAAAGATCCCAGAGCTTGTATTAATTTATTACATAATAAATCACCTAGAACAAGTAGTGGTTTTAAACAACTGTAATTAATGAACTATCCCTCACAGTGTCTTTAGTTCAAAAGCTAAGGAGTGGCTTGGTTACACAGTTCCGGAATAGGGGCTTTCTAGTGAGCTGCAGAGAGATGGCTCCTATGGCTTCAGTCATCTGAGGTTTGACAGGGGCTGATGCATCCGCTTTGTAGGTGGCTCACTCACATGCTGGCAAGTGTCGCCGATTGCTGGTAGGAAGTGTCAGTCGCTTACCATATGGACTTCTCCATGGGGTTGTTTGAGAGTGTTCCTGGCATGTAGTCAGCATCTCAGAGAGAGAAACCCAAGAATGCGCAGTGGAAACAATGGTGCTTGCTATGACCCAGCCTTGAAAATCACAGACCATCACACCCACTCATTCAACACATGCATGGATACAGAAGCCAAGGGTCACCAGAGACTGGTTACCATGAAAAACCAGTTTGAGAGCACAGCAGGGAAACATATATATTACCATATTTAAAACAGATATCCGGTGGGAATTTGTTGTGTGACACAGGGAGCTCAATCCAGTGCTGTTACAACCTAGGGGGGTGGGATGGGATGGGAGGTGGGAGGGAGGCTCACAAGGGGAGGGACATATGTATACCTATGGCTGATTCATGCTGATGTATGGCAGAAAGCAGCACAATATTGTAAAGCATATATGTCGCAATAAAAAATTTTAAAATAAATAACGAAAACAAAAACCTGATTCACATGTCAGTGCACATTCCTTCATACCACATTGTCTCAAAAAGTTTAGGCATTTAAGCACATCTGCATACTTAATAATATCCTGGATCCCAAGAAAGCCGGTGTGGATGGAGCTACATTTCAAGGGGCTAATTAGTCACATTAGTTCAATATGTATCATCCCTGATGGCAACATGTTGTGAAGCAAAAGCAAAACTAATTTGAATTTCTTTAGCATCTCCAAGATCTGATCCAGAATTGGAAGACAAACAAGTTCACTTGCTGGGTCTGGTAGGTTAAAGTCCCTACTCCTTCAGACATTTGGCATATATCAGGCATATAGGAAAACCCAGAATTCAGGCATTAATGTCCTTTTAGGAATCTTGCTGTCGTTTGCCTCTCTATTACAACATCATTAGACCTCTTACTCTTGATGTACTTTCTGTAATTTCCTTATGATAATAGGGCAATAAGGTAGGGTTGAAACCAGGGAAATTAGGGGCAAATGAATTAGATCTCTTTATTTTTTACTGGTTCGTATAAAAGAATATTCATGCTTATTTGGAATTGCGTTATGCAGAAGGCGATGGATACTAACACCACAAACACCATTTAATGAGGGTTTAAAAAGTTTACCTCTTTTTCGTATATTACAATCGTTTACCCTCAAATTAAATATATCTTATGAATTAAGTATTGTGACTTTCATTACATAGAGAAAGCTTTGAAATCTTTAGAAATTTAGCCAGTACTTGAAGTGCAAAGCCTAAGATTCCAAAAGTCAGAACAAGTCTATAATATCCAAATGCATCTCTCAATCATTGTTCATGCCCATATGATCAGAGTAATTTTTAAAGCAATTAATTTATTTCTCTTCACCAGGCAAGCAAAATAGTACCTTGTTCACATGGCCTTACCGAAGACTAGGATAGTTGGCATAAAGGAATTTTCCAGATGGCTGAAACTTGAAAAGAACAAAGTTTATGTTAAATATTTTTATTTTAATTTTTTTAATTAGTTTATTTTCTATTTTTTTTAACTTTACAATATTGTTTTTGTTTTATCATACATTGGCATGAATCCACCATGGGTGTACATGTTTTCCCCTTCCAGAACCCCCCTCCTTCCCCATCCCATCCCTCTGGGTCATCCCGGTGCGCCAGCCCCGAGCACCCTGTATCATGCGTTGAACCTGGACTGGCGATTTATTTCACATATGATAATTTACATGCTTCAATGCCATTCTCCCATATCATCCCGCCCTTGCCCTCTCCCATAGAGTCCATAACACTGTTCTATTTTTAAATAAAAGTCTTTCTCAGAAATACTTCACATCTTTCTGCTTCTTGAATGAGTATTTGAAATCCCACATAACCTTTTTTTGATAAGGCAGAGATCACTGCAATTTTTATTCTTGATGTGTATCATCTTGCAGAATATCTTTAGGGTAAGTAGGCTATTTAAGGGGCTTCCCAGGTGATGCAAATGGTAAAGAACCCACATGCCAATACAGGAGACAAAAGAGATGTGGGTTTGATCCCTCGATCAGGAAGATCCCCTGGAGAAGAGCATGGCAGCCCAATCCAATATTCCTGCCTGGAGAATCCCATGGACAGAGGAGCCTAATGGGGTATAGTCCACAGGGTCACAAAGTGTCGGATGCAACAGAAGCTACTTAACATGCACACATGCAAGCTATTTAAGGTGGCTTATCCCAGTATTTAAAGGATCCAGATGACAGTTTGTGTGTTTGACAGCTGGATAAAAATATAGAACAAAATGTTTGTCTTCCTGTTTTGTCAGCCTTTCCTATCTCAGCTATAGCCTCCTTTATACATTATTATAGGAGAGGCTATAGCTGAGATAGGTATAGGATGATGGTTGCCAGTCATTATACGTAGTGAACTAGAGACACAAAATACAAAGGTAACATTGTTGCTAGTGTGTGCCTGCTCAGTTGCTAAGACCTGTCTTTTTGTGACCCCATGGACTTTTGTCCATGGACTGTAGTTTTATGTGTTCATAAATAGCACCAGTTGCTCACCATGTGTCCCTGAGGTATTTTCCTCAGGCTCAAGTGGTAGTCATTCAGTCCAGTCTGACTCTTTGTGACCCCATGGACTGTTGCCTACTAGGCTCCTCTATCTCTGGGACTTCACAGATAAGACTACTGGGGAGGGTTGCCTTTTCCTTCTCCAGCGTTGCTAGTAGTGCACCGTAAATAGGAGTATTAGTACTTCTACTTAATGCTAGTCTAGGAATTGATTAGATCTTAGTTAATTTCTCGGAGGCCATTCACATTCTTTCCATTGTTTTCCTGCAGTATTTTCAGATGTTATTGAGGCTTAAGCATCTTCAAATAATTTGGTTTATATAGTAGTTCATAATATCACTATTGAGACACCCATAATACTGAACATAAAACAAATATTAAACATGTGCTGGGCCTTGTAGAGACTGATTCATTCATCCTCTGAGGAAAGGGAAGGAGAATCATCATGCCTGCACACAACATCTTTCAATGCTCCAAACAATGTTCTGAATTAGTAAACTAGGACTCACAGGCTA
This sequence comes from Okapia johnstoni, assembly GCA_024291935.2. Lineage (NCBI taxonomy): Eukaryota > Metazoa > Chordata > Mammalia > Artiodactyla > Giraffidae > Okapia > Okapia johnstoni. The sequence continues at coordinate 49,252,106 of CM044319.1, forward strand.
ATATGGATTTAAGGAAAGTGTCCAAGGACACAGCACCTAGATCCACCACAGCAGTCTCTGATTTCAAAACCTGTGTCTTCATTAATTCACTATTATTCCGCTATCAATATGATGAGGTAGGACATATTCCTGAGAGATGGGAAAGTCTTCCTACTCCAGTATTCTGGCTGGAGAATTCCATGGACTGTATAATCTATGGGGTTGCAAAGAGTCGGACACGACTGAGTGAGTTCCACTTTCAGGACATAAGCAGAAACAAAAGATGTACTGAAAAGTCTTGATTCCAAATTCTTATCAGTTATAAAGCTCATCAATAATCTAGCAACATATTCATGGAAGATAAATAATTAGGTAAATGTACCCATTGCTAGTAAGACAGACTGAAGATTTAAAAACATAAATGCATATATGTATGAGAGAATCATTTTACTGTATATCTGAAAATACAGCAACATTGTAAATTAACTATATTTCAATTAAAATAAATTAAAAATTAAAAAAAATTCCTGGTAGCTCCAGGATAAAAGTGCAATTCAAGCCACTTATATAAAAACAAATATACATATATATAGATATAGATATAGATATAAATATATGTATAAATGCAAATGTGAAAAATACATCTTAGAATGGGAAATTTCATATTAGGAAACATTAAAAATCATTGCCATGAGCATATATAAAAATAACGCAACAGAGTAAAATATATGTTTTCTATGACTCTAGAGAAGAGGAATAAAGGAGCTATGACTGCATAGAAATGAGAATTCCATGGATATAGGAGCCTGGCAGGCTACAGTCCATGGGGTCTCAACGAGTCAGACATGGCCGAGAGAATTTCATGAATGAATGAATGAATTGCGGTTGTTACTTCAGGACCAGAACTTGATTAAGGTATGTAAAAAATGGTTGTCAAGATGACATAGCTACTAATGTTGTTATTATTAGTCAGAAAAACAAATTTTCACATATATGGTTTGCCTTCTAATCCTTGTGTCAAAGAAAAAGTCAGGGTCAAAGAAACTGTAGAAAATATGTTTTGGTTGCCATGCCTGTTTTCAAACTATTGCGAATTCACAAGTAATCTATGGAATATCTCCCTGAGCCTCACCAAATGGTAGTTTAAGGTGAGGATTGGAAACATGGGAACCCTTTCCAGGAGTCAATGGTCATGAGTGCACATATGTGTACCCTCATCACACCACTGACACATCATTTTAGGACACTACCAACAGAATTTCCAATTTGTTGTACAGACAATAAAAACTCTAGAACCAGCTAAGGTCAAAATGTTAGATGTTACACAGGTGAGACGATTGTGACAAGTCACACTAAAGCCTGCAATGATCTTTAGATACTCTCCAAATATACCCCAATTTGTGAGTATAGCGAAAAGTTGTTTAGAAAAATAAAATGGGTCAAACAAACTGAAATTTACAGGAACAGACCTAGCTCAGCAAATGGTAACTTTTAATTATCTGTTTATTTCCAAGTGTTCAAAACTAGAATTTTACCATTCTTTTTGATGACTTTCTGGAAATTAATTCTTTTGGGGAGAATTTTTCTCTCTTTTTGGGCTTCCCAGGTTGTTCAGTGGTAAATAATCTGCCTGCCTCCAAAGCTGGAGGCACAGGAGATCCTGCATTGGGAAGATCCCCTGGAAGAGGAAATGGCAACCCACTCCAGTATTATTGTCAGGATAATACCATGGACAGAGAAATCTGGCAGGACTATAACCATGACAGGACTGTTGGATACAACTGAACATGCATGCACAGGATCAGCCAAGGTTTTGGACATGCTTATTTGAACATGTATAAGTCCATCCTCTAGGATCTAAAAACAGACTTATCCTGGAGAGAGGAGATTTAACTATTCACCCAGCAACAGACCAGATGTTGTTGTTTGTTGCAATTGACCAGTAAGGAACGACTGATTAGAGAAAAATAAAAATGTAAGAAGGAAATAAAGAAAAAATTAAAAGTGTGAGTTCCTCTATAGTTAAGTCATGCTATGAAAACTGTTGCCAAAAAAAAAAAAAAAGTAAGCACAAGACATTATGATGAAAAGTAAACACTTTATTCTGAGGTAGGAAAAGTCTGCCACAGTCAGGGCATTCACTTAGAAAGGCCAAAATAACCTGACTCATTTTATAGAAGTTTTAAGTCTTTTATTGTGTTTAAGGGGGAAAAGTTAATATTTTAATTTAGAATCACTTTTACAGCTACTGCTAGCATAGATAAAAATTTATAGTTTCACAGCTGTAGAGTTTTTAGATTTAATTAGAGGAACTGTTCCCTTTATGCAACAACTTTCTCATGGAGGTAGGCTGTGCTGATTTGAATTAATGTGCTTTAAATAATTTTTACTGAGTTTCCTGCCGTGAATAGCTAAATAGAAGTTTTGTGGTGCGTGATTTTTAAAAGGAGATTTTTTTTTTCCCTTTTAACTGAGTTTGGGCTTTTCTTCTACCCTTAGCAATAACAATCCATACACAAATATTCTTACAAGGAGGGGAGAGGTCAATCTGATCATGTTTATTAGTCAGTCCTAGGTTTATCGAGAAATCTGCGCTCACTACTTTGGAGACTAAAAGAAATGTCTTGAAAGTGAAGAAGTGAAAGTGTTAGTCACTCAGTCATGTTCAACTCTGCAGCCCCATGTATTGCAGCCTGCCAGGCTCCTCTGTCCATGGAATTCTCCAGGCAAGAATACTGCAGTGGGAAGCTATTTCCTTCTCCAGGGAGTCTTCTCAACCCAGGGATGGAACCCAGATCTCCTGCATGGCAGGCAGATTCTTTACCATTTGAGTCACCAGGGAAGCCTTTATAAATGTCGTAAATTATTAAAAAACTGGTGACACATTTACAGGCTAAGTTTTGTGAAAGAGTCTGGAATTGTACAAATTAGAGGCATAATGAGGTCATCAAGACAGGAGGTCATCAAGAAGTCAGAATCCCATTTGGAAATATTGCCAGTCACAGAGAAGTCCACACCAACCATGACAGATGTGAAGGACGACCCCAGATTGTCTGGACTTGAGAACAAGTTAGGCAACTTGGACTTCACAGAACCATGCATTTCAAGTTCACATCTTTAAATGTGAAAGGCAGTTGGACAATCAGTTGTGTTAAGTTTCTTTCGGTCAAACATTTTACATGAAAAATTGAATGTCAGGCAAACAATATGAACAAGAGAAAACAGAGAGAAGTTTTGTAACTTGACGTTATGGGAAAAAAGAAAGTTACATGCAAATCACTTTATTTCAGTTAAGTGACACACTTAGATATGATACCAAATGCAAGTTTGTGTGCCTGACACACAGTGATGCCAAGCAAATCAAAATATCAAGAGTTTGGAGCAGAGAAAGGCTTATTGCAGGACCATGCAAGAAGATTGGCACCTTCTGCCCAAAAAACTCAGAACTCCTTGAAGGGTTTCAGCAAAGCACTTTTAATGGCAAGGTGAGGGAGGAGCATGGTTAGTTTTGCAACTGTTTGGTGTTGAAATCCTCAGATCAGTATGTTCCTGTAAACCTCCAACAAAACAAATGTAATTCTTGGTTTTGCAACATTTTATCTCTGTATGAAGGAAAAAGTGTTATATCCTTAAAGGTCAGAGCCTTGAGAAAGGGCTACCCTGTGTATTTCAACAACATTCTTTTGGGAAAGGTGCAGAGCCAGCGTGACTAAGCACAGGGAAAGGAACAGATCCAATATGGAGTCAGATTTGCTTCCCAGGTGACTTAGTGGTAAAGAATCTACCTGCCAATACAGGAGACACAGTTTGATCCTTCAGTTAGAAAGATCCCCTGTAGTCAGAAATGGCAACCCACTTCAGTATTCTTGCCTGGAAAAATCCATTGCTAGTGGAGCCAGGCAGGCTACAGTCCATGAGGTCACAAAGAGTCAGACATGACTGAGTGACTGAGCACGAGAAGCACGAGCACATTACAGATATACTATAAAAAGAGGACTGTAGAAGACAAAAGTGAGCATGCAAATGTTTATTGTTACACATGCACATCCCTCTCTGTTTCCCAGATGGTTATTTCAAACTCAGCTTTGGTTTAAATTCATCACCATCTTTCTCTTCAATCCTTTCTTTCAGCTGAAGAACCTCTCTGAAAAAAACAGATGCCTCACATGAGAAAATCCACAAGTTTCCAGCATCCTATCCATCCACCTACTTGCACTGGACCAACATTCCCTATCTTCTCTCCAATTATTATCATATTTATCTTTGTCTCTCTAAAGATAACATGCTGATTTGCTGTTGTTAATTTGTAAAGTTTTATCAACTGGTTTCCCTCCCATTAAGAAAAGCTATTAATTTTTTCTTCTGCCTTGTTATGCATAACATTTACATTCATCTCCATACCCCAAGTTTTCTACTGTATTTTGACTGAAAAGTAAATACTCCAAGTTTAATATTTCGTGTCTATTATATACTATTTATCACTGAGTGTGAGAGTAAACTATAATTGCACTTACTTTACTACACATGCATGGTTTTTTAAGTGTTGATTTGTCCTTTAGCTTTCTGCATTCACAAATTCAACATGATTTCTTTGCCAAATAGAATCTCCTGAAAATACTTTCAGTGCTTCAATCTATTCACATTATCTTTCTGAAGAAGTGCATCTCGTAACTTCTGGCATTTTCAGCTCCCCAGGGTTCCCTTTGCTTCTTGTCCACAGCAGTCTTGCTGAAATGCGCCTTCACTGCCCTCCTGCAATTTCTTCTCCTTGCTCCCTGTGATGGATACCCTGCTTCCAGCCTCATGTCCCCCATTTTACCGATTGACTCCATTCTCTAATAGCTTTGTCGAAAAGAACGCACTGCAAGTAATTTTGTTGTTGTTTTAGTTCTTGCATGGTAAAATTATGTACATTGGAACCTCACACTCGATTACCTCTGTACTTGTTAAGTACAAACAATTTCCCATTTCTTCTTCCCCCAAAACTTGGAAATAACTGTTCTTCTCTCTGTCTCTATGCATTTCTCTACTCTGGATATGTTTGCTCTATTCCGGCTGGTTTATTTCACTTAGCAGACTGTCTTCGGGACCTTCAGATTATGAGACTGATGTGCTGCCTACTGCTCTAAGAGGGCAGATAGCAGGTTATCTTCAAGGTTCGTTTGTTCTGTAGCATGTGTCCAATTTTTGTCTATCCATTCATCTACCGATGAGTGTTTGCAATAACCATGATTCTCAGCTCTGATTTGAACCTGCACACTCCACTAGTTTGAAATCAATTAATGACTAACACTAAATAGCATTTACTCTTTGGTATTATTCTGAGTTTTCCTCATACTCATGTTGTGTGTGTGTGTCCATGGGTACTCAGTCGTGTCTGACTCTTTGTGACCCCATGGACTGTATCCTCTGTCCATGGGATTCTCCAAGCAAGAATACTGGAGTGGGTTGCCATATCCTTCTCCAGGGGAACTTCCAGACCCAGAGATTGAACCTGTGGCCTCCTGCACTGCAGGCGGATTTTAGTGCTGAGCCACCCCAGAAGTTTAGTGTTAATAAATAATGCTGCTATCAATAAGGCTACATAAATATCCATTGAGTCTGTTTTTTGTTTTTTTTTTTTTTTAATTTGGGGAGGTATGTATCCAGACATGAAAAGGCAGAGGAACCAGAGATCAAATTGTGAACATCAGCTGGATCATCAAAAAAGCAAGAAAGTTCCAGAAAAACATCTATTTCTGCTTTATTGACTATGCCAAAGCCTTTGACTGTGTGGATCACAATAAACTGTGGAAAATTCTGAAGGAGATGGGAATACCAGACCACCTGACCTGCCTCTTGAGAAACCTGTATGCAGGTCAGGAAGCAGCAGTTAGAACTGGACATGGAACAACAGACTAGTTCCAAATAGGAAAAGAAGTACATCAAGGCTGTATATTGTCACCCTGCTTATCTAACTTATACGCAAATTACATCATGAGAAACACTGGGCTGGAAGAAAAACAAGCTGGAATTAAGATAGGTGGGAGAAATATCAATAACCTCAGATATGCAGATGACACCACCCTTATGGCAGAAAGTAAAGAAGAAACTAAAGAGCCTCGTGATGAAAGTGAAAGAGGAGAGTGAAAAAGCTGGCTTAAAGCTCAACATTCAGAAAACTAAGATCATGACATCCAGTCCCGTCACTTCTTGGCAAATAGATGGGGAAACGTGGAAACAGTAGCTGACTTTACTTTTGGGGGCTCCAAAATCACTGCAGATGGTGATTGCAGCCATGAAATTAAAAGATGCTTACTCCTTGGAAAGAAAGTTATGACCAACCTAGATAGCATAGTAAAAAGCAGAGACATTACTTTTCCAACAAAGGTCCGTCTAGTCAAGGCTATGGTTTTTCCAGTGGTCATGTATGGATGTGAGAGTTGGACTATAAAGAAAGCTGAGCACCGAAGAATTGATGCTTTTGAACTGTGGTGTTGGAGAAGACTCTTGAGAGTCCCTTGGATTGCAAGGAGATCCAACCAGTCCATCCTAAAGGAGATCAGTCCTGGATGTTAATTGGAAGGACTGATGTTGAAGCTGAAACTCCAATACTTTGGCCACCTGATGCAAAGGGCTGACTCATTTGAAAAGACCCTGATGCTGGGAAAGATTGAGGGCAGGAGGAGAAGGGGACGACAGAGGATGAGATGGGTGGATGGCATCACTGACTCAATGGACATGAGTTTGGGTGGACTCCGGGAGTTGGTGAAGGACAGGGAGGCCTGGCGTGCTGCGGTTCACGGAGTCGCAAAGAGTCAGACACGACTGAGTGACTGAACTGAACTGAACTGAACATCCAGAAGTGGAGTTGCTAGATCATAGAGTAATTTAGTATTTATATTTTTAAAAAATGACACCCAATTTACACAATGGCTACATCATTTGATATTCTTACTAATAATGCACAAGGATTCCAATTTCTCTTCATCCTTGTTAACAAGTATTCCTTTTTTTAAACAATTTATTTAGCTGGTTTTGTAATAGTCATCCTAATGAGTGTGGTATGGTATCTCATTGATTTTTAATATGAGTTTTCCTTATAATTAGTTACTTTGAATATCTTTTCTTGTGCTTATTATCTAATCACACATCTTCTTATGTTACAACTATTACCATATGTTCATTTGCTTTTCAATAAACTTCTGTTCCAGAACTTCTATTTCTCCTTCATTTCTTTTTGTCTTCATGTGATTATGTCTTTAAGAAAAAAAAACATTTACTGCAATTAGTGGTGCTTTGAGAGACTGCAATTGTTGATAAGTGTGTTTTATCTACAATATGTAAGCAGGAAGTTCCCTTTTTAGTTTTCTTTCATACACTACAAGCAGGCTTGCAGCCACACAACCCCATCAAAATTGTTATCCCCAAAGTTATCAAAGACCTTCAGCTTGGCAAAACCAAGAGTTAATATAGTATCATTCAGCAGCAGTAATGTGTTAGGCTAGTTTCTAAATTCCAAATTTTCTATGTATTTAATGCAACTTTGGGCCAGAAGAAAATACCACCAGGGGCTTCCCTGGTGGCTCGGGATGGGAAAGAGCCTGCCCACAATGCAGGAGACCTGGTTTTGATCCCTGGATTAGGAAGATCTCCTGGAGAAGGAAATGACAACCCGCTCCAGCATTTTTGCCTGGAAATTCCATGGACAGAGGAGCCTGGTAGGCTGAAGTCCTTGGGGTCTCAAAGAGTCAGACACAACTGATTGACTAACACTTGGGCCTAAAGAAAATATCACAGGGACACATTGTGGGCAGCTGGTGTTAATTATGAACAGACAAAACTGCAGTCATCATATCAGTGATTTCTAGTGTGCCATCAAAAGAAAATGGCAGATTCACTCGTTTATGTAAACATTACACAGGGATATATTATTCTAGATAAGTTGCTCTGTGTTAATGTATACGCAGATAAACATATATGAAATTCATAGCTTTGAGAGGAAACACTTCTAAAAGTATTCTAATTGGGGCCTGGAAATTATGTCAAAAAATTATAATTCAGGAAGAATATAACACTCTCTGAAAGTGAGAGAAAACTTCCTTTAGGTGATTTTGGGGATGGATCTGGAAGAAAAAGTAGCCATTTGCTTGGCAGACAAGATGAAAATAAACTGCACATGCATCAGTGTAAACCCTAAGTATAGGGAGCCTGCAAATAGTGGGAAGCAACTTGGCAACTGAACAAAAACAGCAGCAGCATAAGGAGCCCATGCTGCATGAGAGACCACACAAATTACCACACAAGCTGACAAAGTGATTGTAATACTCAAGGAGGAAATTTATGATGGCTTTTTGACTTTTTAAAAATACTTCATCAAAACCTTATAAACTTAAAATATTGTATACAGGACTTTTTAAAAAAATAGTAAGGCTATTATTTATTTAGCACATTAAAATATTAGGGGGACTGAGAATCAAAGTGTTTCATTTATTTACAAAAAGTACTTCCATTCTTCTAGTTATATAGTTTAGAATATAATAAGAATCTTTTCTGTGCCTTTGTAAATAGCTATATATTTTCTATGTTTGTTTAAGTTGCCAGCATTTCATTGTTTGTTCTTAATTTTGTGAAATAATTTTGCGAGTGCTTTCAATGTGGAGGTTTGGGGCACTATTACTTCCTATGAGACATCTTCACTTTTTTCTTCACAACCACTTTTCTCACTTTTACTGAAATCCTTTAGCTGAATCTGTTCAGTCTCACAAATTGCAACCGTGTCAACATTTCTGTGGTCAGCTATTTCTTCTATAATAAATTTTGATTTGAATTTCACTTCTGGTACTATCACATTTTGTTTTCTTTTTGGCTGTGTTTTTCATCTTTCTGGTCAACTTTCTCTTTTCATTATCTATTTTTGTAAAATGCCACACAAGGTTATAACTGAAAGAGGTTATAAATGTTATAAAGAGGTCACACAGTGGCATCCTTTCTAGTTTGTGCATGAACTGAATAGTAGGTGTGCAGTGACCAGTCACCACAGACTGTAAAAGATGCTATATGGGAACTTCCCTGCTGGTCCAAAGGTTAAGACTCTGTGTTTCCACTGCAACAAGCACAGGTCCAATCCTTGGCAGGGGAACTAAGATCCCCCATGCTGCTCAGCATGGCCAAAAAATAAAATATAAAAATCAGATTAAAAAAATTAAAAGGTGGGATGTGATTGATCATTGATTGCCATGTGCATCTGTAATCTGTGAATGGAAGAGTTAGCTGCAAAGTTTGCATTTTATTTAATGACTCACTGTCAAAGTGCCAGGTAACTAGAACTCAGAGTGTAGTTGGGTACCAATGTTTAACTAAACTGTGGCAACTGAAATTCACACAGTCAATGCTGTGTAAAGCATGGACAGTCTGTAAGAGCAAAAGAATTAGAGTGAAGCACAGAATCAGGGAGGTGGGGGAGGGTGCAGTTAAGGAAGCACCAGCATTCTGTTCAGACTTCAGGTCATTCTTACAATCATTTTCAGGTATTCTCAGTAGTTCTTATTCACACACACACACACACACATAACCTAAGGATATCAACTTTATACATTGCTTTGATGGATACAATTTATATTATATCATGACTTTTTGTCTGCTTATTAAATGCAGATCTGAATAATTAGGTCTTCTATTAATGATAACTGTCAATGGTTTTAACCAATAAAATGCTGTATAAAAGCTAGAGTGCTAAAATACTGTTGACTACCAAATTGCATTATATTTTATGGTAGTTACACTGCTTTAAATATCTGCTATATTTTTATCTATCAGAGGAGGCACAGATGTGAAACTACCATTCTGTTCTTCCCATTCTACTGGTTATTAGGGTTTCCTTCTGATTCCTTTCTTTTCAGGAGCTCCTGCCTATGTAATTAGTCAGTGGACCGTTTGGGAAAATATGCTTTTCTATCTGGGTTTCTCCCTCCAATAGAAAGTGACACATTTTTGTTGTCACTGTTGTTGCTGATTTAGACCTTTTGAACTGATGATTTTGAAACACTTCAGGAACATTTATATTCTTTTCTAAGAAGTTCTGCAGGCGTCTTGAATTCTAACCAAGGCAAAGCATTGAAAGATATATAAGATTAAGAGCTTTACCCATCCATTTCAAAAGATCCAGCCCAGTGCTACACACTAGCAAGTAGAAGGAGGGTACCAGTGAGTGTGTTCTGTATCTGCCTGTCAATCGTCAGATGACATGGTCCAACCCAGCAAGTGAGACCTGGGTTGGATAAAAAACTGGAGCTGGTATTTTTCATGATTTTGAACTTAGAGTTTAAAAACATTTACTCATATGATACCATTCATTCATGTGAGATCGACTGGGGGATAGGATAAACTCAAAGTATTAATTCAAAGGAAAGGCAGAGATTATATTGATATACCATGCATTTTGGTATTTGCTTACTTAGCATTTTTAGAAATAGCATCTAGAGAGAAAGGAAAAAGAAAACTGAAAATAAATACCACCAAAATGTAATGGTAAAGTGAATGAGGTTGGATTCACTTTCACAAACAAGTGTACATTTATGGTTTTTCATTGGTTACACTATTTTTCAAATCATTTTTACTCTGTCCAGATATTTAATATGTGTATGTTCTTGAGCTGAATCTTCAGACAGGTATAAAAAGAAAAGGAGTAAAATGCCTAACCAATGGCCTGGAAACCTTTGCCTTGGCCAGACCATTAAAATTATGAAACACACGGTGTGTTTTATGTTCCCATTCAAATGTGTAGTGTCCTGTCATGTTTTCTCATCTTAGGTTCTTTAGTTATTTCTGGCCTCGCTATATATCTTCTCACCTAATGAGCATTCACATTTTTACATCTCTTGAAAGAAGATGACAAATCAGCATTCCTCTCTAAATAAATTGTAACTGAGAATGTAAAGCAGTATCATTTTTCCCTCTCTCATTTCCTCATTGTGATAACACCTAACAGATTCCATCCTGTGAAAAATTTTTGGAGCTGTTTTTTAAGAGACATTTTTCTATTTTTAATAACATTTTTCTATGGCTATCAAAGACTTTGTTACATGTGTTGGGGTATCACTGAAATAGACTGGCATCCCTTTTATTTTTTTAATCTTTTATACAAACAAGTTTTATTTAAAAAACATGAGTCTTCTTTCCAAGGTTATGTGATTAGGCAGGAGAATTTCTAGGGGATTATCAAGTTTTCAGCAGTTACCAGCCCTGAAATTTCTGCTTTGTCCATTTATTACTATAATTAAATTAGTGGTATTTTGTGTTTGTGCTTTCTTTTTCGTCTAGCTAGAAATTTTATACTGTTACTTGGATATGCCCTTTGAGATAATTCCAAATGGATAACAGACTTGATATCCCAAGTACAGCTACACTTCAAGCCCTCTTTTCTAGTTGCTAAGTGAAAAAAGAAGGCCAAACTGGGAACTCTTCCCTGGAGATGCTAGCATCAAACTCAGTGAGACCAAGGTTCTAGTTTGGTCCCATGAAAATTAATTTGTCCACAACCCTGCACAGAGGCTTGAAAACATTCCTAGAGGTTGGAAGTAAGTAAAACACAAAGAGCTCAGGGGGAAAGTTAGTTAATGATAATTATAGATTGATGTGAGAAGTGTTACAAATGGAAGACCAAGAGAGACACCACAAAGAAATCCCCCTTTTATCTTCAGAGAAACTATTTTTTAATTTCTTTTTTCCCCATCACTGCTTTTTCTTTTCTTTCTTTCTTTCTTTTTTTATTTCACCTGCTCATGTGAATGGAAACACACAGGATGCACCCTGGTGTTCAGCTTAATTTGTAGACAGAATATTATGACTTTGAGGTTTGGTCATATCCTCAATATTCCCAGGTGGCTCAGTTAGTAAAGAATTCACCTACAATGAAGGAAAGCCAAGAGGCTTGGGTTCAATCCCAGGGTGGGGAAGATCCCCTGGAGTAGGAAATGAGCAATACACTCCACTGTTCTTGCCTGGAAGCTTTCATGGACAGAGGATCCTGGTGGACTCCAGTCCATGGTGTCGCAGAGTCAGTCACAGCTGAGCAACTGAACATGCACATGTATGTTGTCATGAGTACTACAACTTGATTCTTTTTTATTGCTGAGGATTTTGTGTATCTGTTACCCTGTTGCTGAATAATTAGGTTGTTTCCTATTTGAGGCTGAGAATTGGCCAACTTTTGGCACGTAATGGGAGAGTGTGTGCGTAGTAAGTCATTTCAATCATGTCCGACTCTTTGTTGTAGCCTGCCAGGTTCCTCTGTCATGGGATTCTCAAGGCAAGAATACTGGATGCCCAATTTCCTCCTCCAGGGGATATTCTCAGGGATTGAACCCATGTTTCTTATGTCTCCTGTATTGGCAGGTAGGTTTTTTTTACCACTAACACCACCTGGGAAGCCCTGGCACATAATGACTCTGTCCAAACATCTGCACCAAGAGATGTGCAAACTCTAGTAAGGCTTCTAACAGCATAAAGCAATGTCCCTAGGATGACCTACTACAAAATGCCTACCTGAAGAAGTTCTAAGGAGCCAGAGAATTTATTCTTTTTTTACTGTTTGCTAACAATTGATGAGGGCTTCCAGTTGGCACTAGTGGTAAGCAACCCACCTGCCAAGTCAAGAGACATAAGAAACGTTGGTTCAATGCCTGGTAAGATACTCTGGAAGAAGAAATGGCAGCCCACTCCAGTACTCTTGCCTGGAGAACCCCATGGACAGAGGAGCCCAGCAGGCTACCGTCCATAGGGTTGCAAAGAGTCAGACACGAGTGAAGTGACTTAGCACATACGCATGATGATGATAACCCCCAGACCTTCCTTTTTTAGAGTGTTTACTAAGTGCAATTGCAAATCTTTTTTTTTTTTTGTACCTTTGAGATGCACATGCATCTCAAAAGTGTCTTTCTTAAGAAACTGAAAACTCTACCACTCTCCTGCTATATAATCAAGAGACCAATTCAAGAGACCAATTTATCCCCCTTTCTTGGTCTCAGTTTCCTTATTTGTAAAATAAGGGGCATAACTAGATAACATCTAATTTGCCCTGGCATGTTCTCTCATTTCTCAACATAATGGTGAAGAAATGATTTCAGTTCTTCCTCAAATGTGATCCAAATAATGTTTCCTATCATTTCAATTTCAAGCTCATTCTTCCTAATTTGCAGAAGAATGAATGAATCTTATCCTTTGTCTTATATCCAATCGTATGGCCAAATATTAGATTCCTCTTTGGCTAACCTGTCTCCTTTTGTGCATCTATTATAAGTGTTAGATGCTCAATCATGTCCGACCCTTTGTGATCCCATGGAATGTAGCCCTTCAGGCTCTTCTGTCCATGGAATTCTCCAGGAAAGAATATTGGAGATGGTAGTCATTTCCTTCTCCAGAGGATCTCTTCAAACCTGGGTCCCCCCATGGCAGGAAGTATTTTAGGTATTTGCTAATTAGGACAAGGTCATTTTTAGAACTCATGGTTCTGAAATTGAAGCCCAAATAGCCACACTAGAGCAATATTTATTGAGGCCAAAACACTTTAAAATTGTACTTATGTGATTCAAAGATTTTGTTCATACCTTTACCACAGTTGTTTCATAATGGGATTAAAAATTCAAACCCAGTCCCATAAATTGGGCCAATACAGAATAAAAGAGGAAATTGATTGCCAAACTCTTTATGCATAAAATCACCTACAGAATAAAAGAGGAAATTTTGCCAAACTCTTAAAATAATCACCTGCTCCCCCTCCCCCGCCCCACCTCTAGAGTGTCTGAAGTCTGGGAACAGACACAAGAATTTGTATTTCTAACAAGTTTCTAGCTAATTCTGCTAGTCTAGGTACAACTCTCTGAGAACTACTGACAATAATCTTAGAGAAAAAGATGTATGCTCTTGATTATGTTTCAGATGCTAAGCTATAAAGGTGCTGGTGTCTCAGACTTTGACAGGATATCCAAAAGGTAAAGCAAGTGTGAAGTCTTGCCCATCTAGAAGATAGAGCTGAGATCGTTGCTAACTCCCTGACTCAGTCAAGTACCACATGAGGAACTGGAATTGGACTGAATCTGTAAGTAGTTGGGAAAAAGGTATTGACTTGAAGTTCAGGCAGAGATCTTGGGGAAAGAAGAGGTGCTTGAAAGAATCTCCGAAGTTTAAACTATTGTACTCTTTATGACTAAGGGTGCAGTAGCACCTAATCCTTTAAAAATGCAAATGACAGAAACTTGAAAACTCACTGCAGCAAGAGAAAGCAACCACAGCAAACTAACTCTGCAATATGAAAACATAATTTTTTAAGAGTGACATTTGCAGGAAGGCTTAACTTTCAAGGATATATCCTGATTTCTCTTGTGAAGAAGCTGTGGTTTGGGGACAGAAGGCAGGTTCCAAAGTCCATTTTTTATTGACTGAATGGTTTTGGGCAAGCTGCTTAATTTATTCAGCCTTCCAATGATATATGAAATCTTTTTGTACAATGTAATTTATGAATTATAAGAATGACTGATCATAGTAAAGGACATGTAGACAGTTTGTAAAGTTCAGTTGAAATTACTAAACTTTTATCTTATTTTCTAGCTGTATGATATGCCAGTATTTTGAAATGTCAGGAGTTAGGGTAAGTAGCCATAGCTACAAGCACAGTGTGAATATATCAGTTCTTCTTTATTTCTTAACACTGAGAAGAGAGAAGATTAAGGACAGACATTTATTTCTCCACATGCCTGATTTTCACAAGGAGTCAATACCATCCTCTAGTGCAGTAATAAAAAGAAAATCAACATGACATTCACAATTTACTAGGCAAGTCAAAATACCTTCCTAGGGGGGTTTCAATAATGAAATGCAGCCATTTACTTCATCCATTTCAAAATCAGATTGAAGGCCTAAGGGAAAATTTCCCTGAAGAATTCACATTTTTCATGTTGCATATATGTAGAATACAATAATTTCGCACGTGGAAGCAATTTTTTCTTGAGTGTCATAAAAAGGGGATGAGAATAAAATGACCATTTTCCAGTTTGTATGAGCCTGAAGAGTTCCAAGTTCAGCATCTTCTAATTCACAGTTTCTAAGGTCTATTTACAATGGTGTTCATCTCTCAGTGAAAGATAAGTGACTTTATACTCTACTCGTATGGTGGTTAAAACTGCTTCTAATGATTCCCATCTTGTTAGTCATGGTTGGAAATAGGTTCAAAAACAGGCACTTTCATTGTTTTTTCCCTTCATTTAAGTGAGTTCCATGGAGTCCTACACATAGTAGGTATTTCCTACATGTCTACCCAAACTGCGAGACTACCAACAAGAGAAGACAAAAAAATGAACGCTCTTTACTATTTCATTCAGTCCTTCTTGTGGAAGATTCAGATCAAATAAGGTGCCTCTTAAGTAACCTGCCTTCACATTCTTTGTTGTGTTGTGTTGTGTTAGTCTCTCAGTTGTGCCTGACTCTTTGTGACTGCATGGACTGGAGCCTGCCAGGCTCTTGTCTACAGAAATTTCCTGGGAAGAATACTGGCGTGGGTAGCCATTCCCTTCTCCAGGGGATCTTCCCAACCCAATGATCAAATTTTTTTATAGAAGGAAAAAGCTTTTTTAGAGAAGGGGAAAGCTTCTGTGTTTAAAATACAAAATCATTGCAGCTGACGTTGGACAACTTCATGTTAACAGAGAGAGGAAGGAAGATGGCTATTTTGAAGAAAATTCTGATTCTTGAAATGTTAGTCATCATCAAATGT
Organism: Okapia johnstoni; assembly: GCA_024291935.2. NCBI lineage: Eukaryota > Metazoa > Chordata > Mammalia > Artiodactyla > Giraffidae > Okapia > Okapia johnstoni. Next base: position 49,267,833 of record CM044319.1, read on the forward strand.
AATGAAAGAAAAAAAGTCATGGTGCCTGCCCTTGATATGCTCATAGATATGACTGAATTATCTTGCTTATCCCAGAGTAAAACTATTTTATAATACTATGTCTAGACCAAAAGATATACACACACACACAACCCTGGAATTTTACTGCATGCTAACTTATATTGTCTGTATGCAAAGAGAACAAAACATATCTAAACTACAGATTATGATTTTTCTGTTTTTTTTCAGTTAATTTTTTATGGTGATGCCTAAACTGTATTGCAATTACCATTTCTTCATGTGCATTCACCATCATCTTCCCTAAAAACAAGGTCAAAGTCAAAAACTACTCCCTCCCTTCTGATGCATGTTTTCTTACTCCTGTGGAGCCTGCTCACACTCCTTTTCATCTCTCTAAGGAGAGTCCTCTTCTCCAGTTAAAACCCTTGATTCTGAACACATTTTAGGTAAAATGAAACTATGCAAAAGACTTCAGTCAAAGGAATCCCCCTTTCCTCATCTGTCTGATATCCCAGATCTGCTCCCCAGAGGTGGCCAGTTTTTATTTTGGAACACTCAATAAATGATTACTAATTTTATTGGCTCAAGCATTTCTTCCTTCATTCATTCACTCAGAAATATTACTTGCATGACAGTTACATGGCAGCCATTATGCTAGGCACTAGTCATTTGAACCTGAAATAAACCACAGACGGATGTTGACTAAATGCTATAGAGCAGGGTTTTTCCAGCTGCCTCGGCTGAAAGATCAGATGGACTGACACTATTATATATATTATGCCATGTTGAACTAGAAAAATGAAATTAAAGACATAAAAATTACAAACAATTATTGCATTCAACAAGCATCCAATCATTCTCTCAATTTGCTGTGCAAGGTTTTAAATGCTATAGAGCAGGGTTCTAAACCCTTATTCTCCATTTTTTCCTCCAAGACAGGCAATATGACATTTCTGCACTAGCAAAGGACAAAAACTACATTTGAGAAGCATTTGTATTGGTTCCAGAACATAAACATAGTGGGGGCCAATATCCTCTATTTCCTCTTACGTGTTAGAGTCAAGGATATTTCTTCCATTGCCCTTCAGGGTGTTAAGGGCTCTCCTCCCTTTAGAGAAGACCTTTTATTCTCTACTTCTACCTCTTGACTTTGTCATCTGCATTTTTTTATTTTAAGGATGACATTACTTACTGTAATCATAATTAAACTTTCTGCTCTTTTTAAATATTTAGTTTGTAACATGAAAATCACTATGTGATAATTTATTGTTAGTGTTTTAGAAATAATGTTTATGATAAAGCCAGATATATTCCTAGGATTTCACTTTCTTTTTTATAAATCCAGTGCACAACCCCTATGACAATCAGAGTATTTGGACTGACTTTTCCCTCTACTGAATACTCAAAATATGACACTGCTCAGTTTGCTTTACTTGAGCAACAATTTTCTTCTGTCTTTCTTAGCTTATTTGTTAGTTTCCACCTGAGTTATTTTTTTCAACTTTGTTTCTCTTTATTGTTGTTTTTGTTCAGTTGCTAAATCATGTTCGACTCTTTGCAACCCCATGGACTGCATCACACCAGACTTTCCTGTCCTTCACTTTCTCCTGGAGTTTGCTCAAACCACATTCGTTGAGTCGAAGTTGCCATCCAACTATCTCATCCTCTGTTGCTCACTTCTCCTTTTGCCCTCAATCTTTCCCAGCAGCACCACAGTTCAAAAGCGTTGATTCTTTGGTACTCAGCCTTCTTTATGATCCAACTTTCATATCCATACAGGACTACTGGAGAAACCATAGCTTTGACTATATGAACCCTTGGCAGCAAAGAGATGTCTCTGCTTTCTAATATGCTGTCTGGGTTTATCATAGCTTTCCTTCCAAGGAGCAAGCATCTTTTAATTTCGTGGCTGCAGTTATTGTCCACAGTGATTTTGGACATAAGAAAATAAAATGTGTCACCATTTCTACTTTTTCCCCATCTATTTGCCATGAAGTAATAGGGTCTTCATTTTTAAATGTTGAGTTTTAAGCCAGCTTTTTCACTCTCCTCTTTTGCCCTCATTAAGTGGCTCTTTAATTCCTCTTCACTTTCTGCCATTAAAGTGGTATCATCTGTATATCTGAGGTTGTTAATATTTTTCCTGGCAATCTTGATTTCAGCTTGTGAGTCATCCAGCCTGGCACTGCCCAAAATTCCTTGATGGCTCAGATGGTAAAGAAGCTCCCTGCAATGTGGGAGACCCGGTTTCAAACCCTGGTTTAGGAAGATCCCCTGGAGAAGGGGATGGCGACCCACTCCAGTATTCCTGCCTGGAGAATTTCATGGACAGAGGATCCTAGCAGGCTCCAGCCCATGGGTTCACAGAGTTGGACATGACTGAGCAACTGTCTCTAGCTCACACCCTAGCACAATCTACATATTAGTTTTTTTCTTTTTTTAATTCATTGCATCATGGATATCTGGCAACATTAGTTATGTTACCTACTTTATTGAAATCGTTCCATTTTTATCCTGACAAACAAGTTTCATGCAAGTCTTTCAATTTGTATCCTACTTCAGACCAAATAAGATACTAGCCAGGATTACTGACACTGGCTATGCTGAGATTTCCTCACTAAAATCTGTGATTAGGACTTACATGTTTCACTTTGTGACAGTTACTTTGGTTAGCTACATCTTCAAGTATCCTCCTAAGAAAGTGTGCATGAATAGATATATCCTTTGTAACTGCAACATTTTGAATACATATTTTAGGAAGCTTATGCTCAAGTTTACTTTCAAAATTTTTTCCTCAGACTTTTGTCGGCCCTTTATTGCTGTTGGTTTACAGGCAATGGGGACAGAAACTTTTCAATAATTCTAAATGTTGTTATTATAATACCTTTGTTTTTCACTCAAAAACTCTAGCAATCTCTTAAGGATTTTCTTGTGAAATTCAACTCCCAATGTTATTCATTAAACGTGAGGGCATGTGTGCTAAGTCACTTCAGTTGTGTCCTACTCTTTGCAACCCTTTTGTATTGTAACCCACCAGGCTCCTCTGTCCAAGGGATTCTCCAGGCAAGAATATTTGAGTGGGTTGTTGTGCCCTCCTCCAGGGGGTCTTCCCGATCCAGGGATTAAACCCACATCTCCCTCATTGTGGGTGGATTCTTTACCACTGAGACACTGTGGAAGTCCATTCATCAGACATCTTATAACAAATGTTTCACATTCCTTTCCCATGCTAGAAGAGTTTTAGGACATCACTTTATTGTGGTAAATTTCATAGCAGTATGTCTAATTGTGGATCATTAAGAAAATATTTATCCTCACTGGTATTCAGCCCTTTTGATCTGAAGTCTTGCTAGTTGAGAAAGACTTATGACAACAGATATATTATTATATCTACACATGAGTTATTTAAACTACTAGAAATTATATTAATTATTTCCTCTGTATTTTTTCTTCTATCTCCTTCCCCTTTAAATTCATATGCTAGAGTCATCGCAATCCTTGAATCTCTCCTTTTCTCTCATATTCTGCCTTTTTTCTTTTTTTCTAAGTAATTTTTGCAAAGACTACTCCTTGTTGTGTGTGTTCACTGAAGTCCCTGTTCTTTAATCCCATGTTCAGCTAGAGTTTTGGCAGAGATGTCACTCTGTGCCATGCAGTTCAATCAGTTCAGTTCAGTCGCTCAGTCGTGTCCAACTCTTTGCGACCCCATGAATTGCAGCATGCCAGGCCTCCCTGTCCATCACCAACTTCCAGTTCAATGGGTATTGGCAAGTGCATAAGGTCAGATGTTTACGATGGTACTTGGGAGAATAGTTTCACCTCTGTAAAAACCCCTGCCAAGCTATGTATTTTAAACTGTTATACTCTCTCAATTTTATCTCTAACCTGATACAAGTTTTGTGTGCTTTTATCTCAGCCTTTTCATATTAATGATTTCCTTCAAACATACATTGAAACTTGTATGTCCACTTTTACTTATTTATTTTTAATGAAGTATGTTGAAGTATATTATTATATGTTACAGGTGTACAACATAGGGATTCACAGTTTTTAAGGGTTATACTCAATTTATAGTTACAAAATATTTTCTATATTCCCCATGTTGTATAGGTAGCTTATTTTATATGTCCACTTATTCTTTAGAGTGAGGGAATAGGAATCCTACACATGGAAACTGTAATATGACAGAACACATAGACCTTATGGACCGAGCTTTGTATTAGTGGTTGTTTGTGCAGGGATCCTGGAACTGTCAGAAAATGATGTACCTAAGTTGGGATTCTGAAACATACATTACCTATTTCAGTTTAGGTGAGATGGATCAGTTACCTCCCAGATATAGTCTATTGTCCAGCTGGGACTTGTGCTTCCAAATTTTGTTGAAATCTCTTATCTAATGAGGGACTACTTTCTCATTGTTTCACATATATAAATTTATAAATTTTTAACTATTGTTGTTATTTCAATAGCATCTTGGTAACCATGAGAGAGTTTTATGTGCAAAGTCTGCCATGTAGTAAGTAAAATAATATAGCGTATACCAGTTTGTACAATACTTAGCACTCATCATATGCAGTCTGCATTATAAATATGTTTGCTACTATCTTCTATTTTCTATGTGTATTCAAGACTAAAAGTACTTATAAATTAAGACTTGTGGCTTATATATTAAAACTATATGTGTCACCTAGTGAAGGTAAAAATATTATGGGAGTTGTTATCAAGCACCTTTGTATACTCTGTCATCTAGAAGTATACCTTTATGTGGCATGTCTTATTTTTTCAAATAAATAATTCATTATTAGAATTAACTATCCATATTTTATATGGGAAAGAAGAGTATAATTAGGATGAGAAACCTGTTGTTAGTCTTATCAGAGTTTCCACGTACAAAATGAGTGATACTAATCCTGCTATATTCAAAACTTTCTGTTTGTCCTTCAATATGTTACCAATAATGGGTCTAGGTATATATCTCTTTGGTGTTCATAGAACTCCTCTGTTGTTCAGATTGGTTATTTTTATAAAATTTGAGAACTTTTCAGCCATTATGTGTCCAAATATACTTTTTACTTCTTTGCCTTTCTCCTCTCTTTTTGTGCCCTTATTATGAAGAAGGAATTCATGGGGCCTGGACTCCATCTTAGGCCTATTCGTGCTGATCATGTTCGGCCACCTCTCTAATGGACTCTGAACTCTGTGCTTAGTGCCTGTGGAAACGACAATAGAAGGACAAGACCCCCTCCTGGCAGGGGAATCTTGAAGATTGTATTCAGGTTACTCATCACCTAAGGGAAAACATACACTAATCCCCCTACCTCCGGACAGGTCGTAGATTTTTCTTCTGTCACCTCGGGCTTATTGATAATTGATTGTTTGAATATGGGGTTATTGTGATTGTATTTACCTTTCCTTTGTTTATGTAAGTCACAAGGAAATTGGGGTGGCGGGTTCAGACACGCACACATGGGGTATAAAAGATTTTCACAAATGCTGGTCGGGGTCCTTGGCTAAGAGGAGACTCTGCCTTGGGCCCGCCGGTGTAATAAACTGCACTTCACTATCTGCATCGTCCTTCTGAGTGAGCTTGTTTCCCGGAGCGCGTGGCTATAACAATTATGCTTATGTGGAAGTCCCTGGTGCTTTTCACATTTCTCTGAGATTGTGCTCATTTTTCTTCATTTGGTTTTCTCTCTTGTCAACTAAAATATATATTAGTCAAAACTTATAAATAGAAAGTTGTTTCATTTGGTGGGAATGTTAAGGACTCCAAGCCCAGAACGCAACACCTCAGTGCCTGCAGGCATGCCAAGTCTCTTCAGACGTGTCCGACTCTGTGGACTGTAGCCCAGCAGCCTCCTCTGTCCATGAGACTCTCCAGGCAAGAATACTGGAGTAGGTTGCCATGCCCTCCTCCAGGGGGTCTCCTGAACTAGGTATCAAACCTGCGTGTCTTACATCTCCTACATTGACAGGTGGGTTCTTTATCACTTGCACCACCTGAGAAGACCAGCATCACAGTAGCCCAGAGAAGACTACTCTCAGGAGGTAGGAGAGGGAGTTAGACTATACACAATTTTGCAACAAAGGAGGCAGGCAGTCTAAACATTGAAGATTACTGTTAAGTAGTAAGGAAAACAAGATATCAAGTGAAGGAATTTAGCATTCTACATAGTAAGGGAAGATGGAAGCCTCTGGGCTCACTGAATTCATTCCTTTCATATGCATCTCAGCTACCTGGGGCCAAATCCTGTTTCCTGTCACTGTAAGGGGTGGCAGGTGTGGTGGATGGGTGCCTCTTGCATCCCCTACCTCCAGCTCCTTAGCAAGCACCCTGGGGGTAGTGGTGGCATCCACTGGATTGCAGACTTTGTGTTTCCTTTTGGGAGCCCTCATTCACATCAGGGCTTCCCAGGTGGCATTAGTGGTAAAGAACCTGCCTGCCAATGCAAGTTAAATCCCTGGGTTGGGAAGATCCCCTGGAGTAGGAATGACAACCCACTCTAGTATTCTTGCCTAGGAAGTCTCATGGACAGAGGAGCCTGGTGGGCTACAGTCCATGGAGTCGCAAAGAATCAGACATGACTAAAGTGACATGGCACACATTCACATTAGGAGGCCAGAAATTGCAGATAGCTGTGGCTTTTTTTTTTTTTTGCATCTTGATACGGCAGGAAGTATTTCATTTCACACTCTGTTCTTCAGAATGTATATTCTAGATCTTCGTATTTGCAGACACTCTCTTCTTCCAGCTCAAATCTGCTATTGAGCTTCCTAGTGAATTTCCCATTTTGACTAGCATATTGTAATTTTCAACTGCAGATTTTCCGTTTGGTTCCCTTTGTGATTTCTAGCTTTATTGCTATTTTCCTTTTTATAAGACATTGTCATCACATTCATTTAATTACATGAACAGAGATTCCTTTATTTCTTTGAATATAGTTGTAAAAGCTGCTTTGGCATCTTTGCTAAGTTCTACATTTGACACCCTCAAAGGAAGTCTCTATTGCATGCATTTTGTTTTTCCTGTTTATGGATCACAATTTCTTATTCTTTGCATGTCTCTTTATTTTTATTGAAAACTGGATATTTTCGATAATGGATTGTAGTCACTCTAGATACCACATCCTAGCCCTCATCCCCACTCCAAGGGCCTGTCTTTTAAGGACTTGGCTACAGCAGTTAAGTGAAACCTATTTCCCCCACACTTTGTAACTTCTGATGGGTTTGTGCACAGTCATCTGACCAACAGGAATAAGTGTAGTCTTAGCCAAACTCTCTCAATAGAGTTCTGTCTCTGAACTTCCAGTGAAACTTATAGATGGTCTGCCTCCTTTGGTATGGAAACCCAGCTGTTCCCCTCCACACATTGCTAACTGACTGCCCTATTGTTTTTGAAAACACCCTGGGGATATAAATTGTTCCACAATCTAATCCAATTGAAGTGGCAATTTTGCATGAGCAGAGTATTGCCTGTCTCTGAGATTTCTTCAGTCTCAGGAGAAGACTTCTTAGTTGTCTCTTTTCCTAGATCTCTTTGTATAATTTTGAGCAGTCTTACTACATCTTGCTTATTGCTAATACTATTTCAGAGCTACTAACATTTTCTTCTCTGCTTACCACCAAAATATTCCTCAAGCATAAACTTTGCAATCTCTGTTCCAAATAAAGTTTGCCCCCTTAGGTAGAGCTACAGAAATCTCTGTTCTTCCAGTATGCCTTGTCCTTGGACAGAATACTTATGTCATTGCATTGGGCCTGAAGCTCTGGGACAAGGGTCTGCTTCTCCCAGAGGGACCTGCTACTCTATAGGTGGAGTATTTCATGGTGATGGGAGTCCCTGATCTTCTTGGTTTGATCCTTTCATAATGAAACTACTAATGTATTATACAAGCAAGCTGGGGTAAACTGAATAAATTCCCAGTATTCTCAAATGGCTGTACCTGGGTGATATCTTTTGCCTCATGAATGGGGGTTTAGTGGGTGAGGAAATTTGGATTTTCTTGGTTCTGAAGCAGGAGATAGATGGGCTCCAGGTTAGGCATTTTCAACTAGTCTGCTGTTTGGATTTCTTGAGGCAGGAGGCAAGTGGTCTTGAGGCTAGATGTTTATGACCAGCCTCCTGTCTGCACTTTGAGATAGAAATAACAACAGGAACAGGAAAAATAACTGGACACTTTAAGATAACAGTAATGGCAGGGACAGAGGGATGCTAAACTTTGTTTGAATAAAAGATCAAGAGGTCACATATTTCCCATCCTAGGCTCCTTGGAGGTGAAGAAAGAGGGGGCACCACCCCATAATAGGTGATGCAAAGATCCCTCCCAATAGGCCTCCGAGCTGGACTTCATCTTGGAAAAATGTTGTGCATGCATGTTAGGGAGGATCATAGGGCAGGGCAGGTGTGGAAAAAGAAACCAGATAATTGGTCAAAGGTAACAAAGACCCAGAAGAACTGCCCTATATAAATGACTTAATCACCTCTTTACTGTGATTCTCTTCATTAGGGGGGGTGCTTACACCCTTTCTCTCCAGGCGTGTCTCTCTGACTTGCTTCTGTCTTAACTAAATGAACTGTTTCTCTGTGTGCTTTCCCACTTGTGCCTGCGTTTCTAATAATAAACCTTGCCCCTGTTTTTGTTTTGAGAAATGCATTTTTCACTAGGAGCCAGAGCCAGGGAATTTTCCCTCTAGCTTCCAGCCCCTGATGGACTAGCAACTAGGATTCCTGGTTTTTATCCAGGCTACCCAAATCCAATTCCTGCACAGGGAACTAAGATCTTGCTTCAAGCCACCACTCACTGCTATTTCTTCTGAGATCAGTCCCACCTACCTAGAACAGAACTATTGCAATATACTGCTGAGGAGAAAGATGAGAGATTCTAACCGCCTATGCCTCCTGGAGGCAAAACATGGCTCTAGACTAGGTGCTGGGAGAACAGAGTGTCCTTGGTCATAGTCAAAGTCATCTAGAGTAGAATTTCCTTCACACTAAGTTGGGTGTGGGGGTGGGTAGAGGAGTAGATCATGGCTTAAATTACCCCTCTCCCAAACAGATTTTTACTATTCTTACACATATTTAGTAGATTTTCTTGATTAAATATTTCTTCATTTTCTATGTGCTCTTAGGAAAACTTTCAGATACTTTTCATCTTGTACTGTAACTTCTACCAATTAAATGGTTGTTTCACTGGGAGAAACAGGGAGGGGGGTGGCTCAGATGGTAAAGAATCCGTCCACAACGCGGGAGACCTGGGTTCAATCCTTGGGTCGGGAAGATCCCCTGGGAAAGGGATTCACAACCCACTGCAGTATTCTTGCCTGATGAATCTCCATGGACAGAGGAGCCTGGCAGGCTATATAGTACATTGGGTCGTAGAGTCAGACATGACTGAGTGACTAACACTTTCACTTTCACTTCATTGCGAGGGGGTTTGCTGAGCTACTCACATGTCCATTCTGAAGTGAGAAAGTAAATTTTTGATGGAAGAATTTATTCTAAGGGCAGTGAGATTTTGGAAGAAAAAATAAAACAGATATTTACAGGACTTAATAGCTACAAAATTCTTGATGAAAGGCTGAGGACTAGAGCAAGTCTTTGAAGATGAGATTGTGATATATATACTACTGAAGTCAGCACACACAAAGGGTCATTAAAGCCCTGGATAGCTGAGCTCCTAAATATTATCTTATTGGAAACCATTCACAGTTCATCCCCTACATATGAACCTTCAAGTTGCAAACTTTCAAAGATGCTAATATGTGTTCAAGTGTCCATTCACATGTTTGGCTTATATTGTCAAGTATGTGCATGCTTTGCAAGTAGTTGTGCTTTTGTGTCCATTACAAGAGAAAGGACAAAGAGAGGCAAGAGGAAGAAGTAATTGATGAACCAAAGAGATTCACTATGCAGGAAATGGCAAGGAGATTTTCTTTATTTGAGGAGGTGCTGTTAGCTTTTGAGACATAAGACCTGAATGTAGAATGGTACATGAAGCTTGCAACAGCCATTCAGAATGCAATCCATTGCTACTTGCTATCATGTCACCTATGATAGAAAAAAGACCCACAATCCAGATATCACTGGGTCATTTTTTTAAGAGGGTAGATAGAATTGAATCCAGCAAGGAACCAGACAGAACCTGTGTTATCAAATCAGGCGTGAGTGGAATTGCAGCTTACCTTCCATCTCCAGTTTCTTATAGTCCTTCAGCTCTACCATCTCCTACCTCCCTCTTCCAGTTAGTAACTCGTCTTGCCTGTTCACTTGATGCCAGCCCCTGTGTGCCAGCTAGTCTATTGTACTACTATAATTTTCAAAGTATTTGACCATGAGATTACAAATGTTTTTTTTAGTTTTTTATGTTTGTTTTTTATATATTATCTGTGTGAAAAGTACTATAAATTTATTATAGTACAGTACTATATAGCCAGTTATGTTAGTTGGATACCTAGGCTAACACTGTTGGACTTAAAAACAAATTAGATTTATGAATGTGCTCTTGCAATGGAATGTGTTTGTATGTAGGATACTTAACATATTTAGCTTATATAAAATATCTGTAATACATCTAGAAGTAATACTTAGAATACACCTAGAAACTTCAGGATGTAATTAGTCATAATTATTTTTATAGATTGTGAGAAAAAGGACAAGTCATATTTAAAGGACATGTCAAACAGTAAGGAATGTATAGAGTACATATTTTATTCACATTTGGAGGTTGAGGATGGTGCACTTAAATAAAAATAGATGTCCACGTCTGACCACAATTCTGAGTTTGTGCACTCTGTAGAGGTCATGAAAGACAGTGGGTCTCTTGGATAAAAAAATGAGTGTAGATTAATTCATTAACATCTTATGATTAAAGGTGTGAAAGAGCTCATAATATTTGCTTTCATTTTGATTGCAGTACTTAGGATATAATCACCTATTATTTCAGTTACACAGGTGTTTTTCATGATAGTTTTGTATTTTGATTTTGTGAGCTTTCAGTTTGGCATTATCGTCTTTTTTAATTTTATTGAAAAATAGTTGATTTACAATGCTATGTTAATTGCTGTGCAGAAAAGTGATTCATACATATATTCTTTTTCATATTGTTATTTGTTCATCCTATATATAATAGTTTGCATCTGCTAATCTCAAACCCCCAACCCTTCCCTCCCCTGCCTACTCATTCCCTTTGGCAACACAAGTCTGTTCTCTGTCTGTGAGATTGTTTCTGTTTCATAGGTAAGTTCATTTGTGTCATATTTTAAATTCCACATATAAGTGGTATTTGTGTTTTCTCTTTCTCACTTAGCTTAGTGATAATATCAAGGTCCATCCATTGTATTATCTCCTTTATCAGTTTGAAAGAATATCTTCCCCAAATTTCTCTTCTTTAATTATTACCACTAATTGGACACAAGAAAAGCTGATTTGTTCTACTGTCATGGTTTCTTATTTCTTTCTTTTTTCTTCTGGTAACCCTGCCATTGACACTGCTGTCTACGTAACAGCTGAAACTGAAAACATTCTTGGGTAATAATTATTCACCTATTTGAATTTGGTTTACTTGTGGCTGAGTCCTGGCACTTTCAGAACTCCCAGTGGACTTCTTCCACATGACTCCCTGAGGCAGCCACAGTTACTAATTCCAAAATACCTACTCCTCTGTGTCAAAATCAATATTTGATTCTTCATCACAGACTCTGTCTATTCACTAACTCCTATTGACTACTCTACTACCTTCACTTGCTGCTCTCCTAACAACAACAGAAATGCCTCCTGTAGCTGCTTTTGAGCACACTAAAAGTAGGATAAGTAAAGGCATTCTTTTTGTAGTTTCTTTTGTAGTTTCTGCTTGCAATAGAATTCTTTACCGTCGACTAGCTTTAGCTTGTCTAAATTTATTGAGACTGTGAGATGGGACACCTGTAACCTCTCAAAGAACCATTGTCTCTAGATTCTTGACAACTGGAGAAAATGCTTCTTTCCATATGGTAGGACACAGGTGATAGGTAGGGCTTTAGGTTCCTATAAGGCCCTCACTGATCAGAAGTGTGAAGTGGTGTGTTAGTCTTGGCAGACACAGTCTAAAACTTGATTCACATTAACTTTAAAACATAAAGATGGTGTGGACCCAGAATTGAAACAAGATAGCTCTAATTCTACAGGCAAGTGAATTTTTTTCCAATTATAGAAATGGGTTGACTGAAAAAACAAAACAAAAAAACCCAAAATATTTAAATTTACAGATGTCCTGGTAAAGAGCTGATCTCCCAAGTGTAATCTTAATCTTCTGGCTTCTGGCAACTGTTGAGACTCTTTCAGCAAACAAAATACTCGACTGTACTCTAAGTGAACCAATGGAATCTATTTTGGGTTGGTTAACATCCTGGAGAAGCTATACAATCTCCTGGGGAACTAACTATTCACAAGGTGACACAGAAGGTCAGATCTTCTGTCAGAGGTAAGAGTCACAACTACATCCCCACTTCATCCTGCCATCATCCATCCAAGAGCATACAGCCTCAAATTTAATCTCTCCTGGGTTGGCCTTTTGTTGTTCTGAAGAGCTGTGCCTGGGATCACTTCTAATCTTTCTTCTTGGGAAATATATTAGTCAATTCAGGTTGCAATTGCTATGAATTTGATGGCTTAAACCACAGAAATGTATTCCTCAGAGTTCTGATGGTTAGAAATTCAACATCAAAATACCTCCAGGATTGTTTCTGAACATATCTGTTGCAGACGGCCACCTTTGGGATATCTTCATAATGACCTTTCCCTTGTGTGTGAGTGGGAAAAGGTCTATCTATTCTTCTTCTGACAAGCATATCAATCCCTTGTTGATTCTGAGCCCACATTTATAACCTCATTTAATCTTAATTAGCTCTCTCAAGGTCCCATCTTCAAATACATTTGAAACTGAAAGTGTTAGTCACTCAGTTGTGTGCGACTCTTTTCCACACCCCATGGACTAAGAGGAATTCTCCAGGAAAGAATACTGGAAGGAGTAGCCATTTCCTTCTCCAGGGGATCTTCCTGACCCAGGGATCAAACTGGGGTCTCCTGCATTGCATGTGGATTCTTTACCATGTGAGCCACTGGGAAAGCTCAAAATATAGATTAGACATCTTTAAAATGTTCTTTTTAGTGAAAGAAGACCATACATTCCTGCTAAGTCACTTCAGTCGTGTACCGGACCCTATGGACTATAGCCTGCCAGGCTCTTCTGTCCATGAGATTCTCTAGGCAAGAACACTGGACTGGGTTGACTGGGTTGCCACGCCTTCCTCCAGGGGGTCTTCCCCACCCAGAGATCAAATTCACGTGTCTTATGTGTGTCTTGCTTTGGCAGGCAGGTTCTTTATAACTAGCGCTACCTGGGAAGCCCATACAGAGTTTTTGAGCGCAGATTCAATCTGTAACAGGGTCGTTGCCTGCACGTGGAGGTTGGCTCATTTCTTCACTTTTCTAGTTTCAAGTCAGGCAGAAAATCACTTAAATCCTTCTTTTGATTAATCAAACAACTAAAGGATCTCTCACACCTGCCTTAATTCCCCTTTCCCAACATTTATCTGAATTCTTTTGCTAGTGCTGAGTAAGCAGGCAGAAAAGGGCTGAGGGGAGGAGGTTCACCAATTAAAGGCGGCATGTTACTGCTGAGTAATACATAATCATATTAACAAATGTTAATTCATTTGATTTCCTAGTCTTAGTGTCTGAAGATATTCACCAGTTTTTTATGTATGGTAATGCAGCATGCTAAAATGCTTTTGTTCAGGGCAATGGTACCCACTCCAGTACTCTTGCCTGGAAAATCCCGTGGATGGAGGAGCCTGGTAGGCTTCAGTCCATGGGGTCGCAAAGAGTCGGACACGACTGAGCAACTTCACTTTCACTTTTCACTTTCCTGCATTGGAGAAGGAAATGGCAACCCACTCCAGTGTTCTTGCCTGGAGAATCCCAGGAACGGGGGAGCCTGGTGGGCTGCCATCTATGGGGTCATGCAGAGTCGGACACGACTGAAGTGACTTAGCAGCAGCAGCAGTGTATCTGAAAGCAGCTGTTTGATGGTTACATGCAATAGCATCTTGGGTGAAATATAAGCACTTATTGACCAAAAAAAAAGGTGATAACCAGTTTAAAATCTATAAACTCAGGCACACAGTAATATTTTAAATTGCAGTGTGCCCAAATTTCACATCATATTACAAGCAGATTGCATAAGCCACCATTATATACATACTTCTAGTCTTCAACAACACTGTGACGTCTTCTGGTAACCACAGTAAGACTGGAACACTACACAGTGCTGTCTGCTTTGGACACCCATAGATCACTACCATAAACAGTGGTAGAATGGAACCTGGCATTAATATGTCTCTGATAAGAGAACATGAACTTCAGGTATACTTGGATGCAGGCAATTAAACTGGGAGTATCAACTCATTTCACTCACACATTTATTCAATACTTTGGGAATTGATTTCATTCCATCTACTAAATGTGTCTACTTAGTATCATAGAGCTATAATACAGTTTATTAGTTGGGGTCATTTTTTTGTTTTAGTCTATAAATCGTTACTAATCTTCAGTTTTACATTTTGTTTTAAAATATGCTAGAGTTCAGTGATTAGAAATGGAAAATATTGATAGTACAAATGCATGACATTGAAGATAAGTGTAAAGCTGATAATTGTGCGAATTTGCCTCAAGGTATTTTACAGTTACCTTAGACTTATATATTTGATCACACAAATTTACTAATTCAGGATGATTCTAGTACTACAAAAATCTGTGCTAGGTAGTGAAGATAAAGACAATTACGTCTAATTTTTTTTAACGAGAATGCATTTATCAAATCTATTATATGTTATTTCTAAGCAAATGCTTCTAAAATCAAACAGAATATGTTTATTTTTTATGGTTTATAAAAAGAACTCAAAACATCAAAAAGATAACTAAAAACAACTGAAAGCACTTTTTGCCTGTTGGATTAAAGTTCAGTCTATAGTTTAATATAAGTTTGGATCTGCATAGCAAAATAGTGATTTATACTTGAATGCATTTTTTGACAATACATGCTTTTAAAAAAATAAAAAATTCAAAATTGCATTTATAATTAAACATATATTTTTCCTTTGCATCAAAAATATTAAGAATTTCATTTAAGTGAACTTTGTAGAAAAATTGTAATATGTTTTTCTTAAGTATTATTTATTTATACAACTTTAACTATGTGACAGGCATGATTTCATATGCTTTAAAATTTAATAAAATGAATCCAGTTAATGATATCATAACACAGGTACCATTTTATTCCCATTTTAAAGATGAAGAAAAGGCAAGTTCAAACAACTTTTCCAATTATTCCTGTTTCATGCAATAATAACATTTTAAAATCCATATGATACATATAAATAGAATAAACTACAGTAAAAGTGGTATGAAACCACAATTATTAAGGAAAAACTAGATTTAGATGGTCTCAAATACCTATTTATGTCATTCATGGATAATTCATAGATTCTCTAAACTTCTCAGCTGCAAGTAAGATAGTGTGGAAAAAAAAAGAAGCCCTCGGATTTGTCATTCTTTGCTTTCTTCTAGAATGTTAGACATCAGATGGTAGGCACTCTGTTTGTAAGAATACATCTCTGCCCTTTATTTTTAATTGGCAGATATTAAATGTGTAAGTGCTATATTTAACTAGAAGGAAGATTTGAGAATGTTCTATAAGGATAAGGAATAACTGCCATGTCAAAGGAGAATTTCATTCAGGGTACACAGTATACACATCTAATGAGAGTCCTCACAGTTTAGGTCCAAGGAATCCACAGGAAAAGTACTAACACGCACACACAAAAACATCCACATACAGAAAAATAGAGATGGTATCTACCACCACAGGATGATAATCCAAAGTTTAAGTTCTCTACTGGCCAGGAAGAGTTGATTTTCCACAAATTATTATCTAGCATCATAACAATTCAAAAGAGGGACGAAGAAAAAAAAAAGCAAAGCAAAAGGAAAAGACATTCGAAGTTTTATTTGGAGGCCTGTACTTCATTTATGGGCTTCCTAGGTAGTTCAAAACAGTAAAGAATCTGCACGCAATGTTAGAGACCTGGGTTCCATCCTTGCGTCTGGAAGACCTCCTGGAGAAAGGCATGGCACCCACTCCAGTATTTTTGCCTATAAAATTCCATGGATAGAGGGGCCTGGCGGGATACAGTCCATGGAGTTGCAAATTACTTATATGCAGAGTACATCATGAGAAACGCTGGGCTGGAAGAAGCACAAGCTGGAATCAAGATTGCCGGGAGAAATATCAATAACCTCAAATATGCAGATGACACCACCCTTATGGCAGAAAGTGAAGAAGAACTAAAGAGCCTCTTGATGAAAGTGAAAGAGGAGAGTGAAAAAGTTGGCTTAAAGCTCAACGTTCAGAAAACTAAGATCATGGGATCTGGTCCCATCACTTCATGGGAAATAGATGGGGAAACAGTGGAGACAGTGTCAGACTTTATTTTTGGGGGCTCCAAAATCACTGCAGATGGTGATTGCAGCCATGAAATTAAAAGATGCTTACTCCTTGGAAGGAAGGTTATGGCCAACCTAGATAGCATATTTAAAAGCAGAGACCTTACTTTGGCCAACACAAGTCCGTCTAGTCAAGGCCATGGTTTTTCCAGTGGTCATGTATGGATGTGAGAGTTGGACGGTGAAGAAAGCTGAGCGCCGCAGAACTGATGCTTTTGAACTGTGGTGTTGGAGAAGACTCTTGAGAGTCCCTTGGACTGCAAGGAGATTCAATCAATCCATCCTAAAGGAGATCAATCTTGGGTGTTCATTGGAAGGACTGATGTTGAAGATGAAACTCCAATACTTTGGCTACCTCATGCGAAGAGCTGACTCATTGGCAAAGACCCTAATGCTGGGTAGGATTGAGGGCAGGAGAAGAAGGGGATGACAGAGGATGAGATGGTTGGATGGCATCACTGACTCGATGGACATGCGTTTGGGTAGACTCCGGGAGTTGGTGATGGACAGAGGGGCCTGGTGTGCTGCAATTCATGGGGTTGCAAAGAGTCGGACACGACTGAACTGAACTGAACTGAACTGAACTGTGCGACTAACACTATGGTCACTATAGTGTTTCATTTAACTAAAACAGGGCAAACAGTATATATGGCAAACAATGTATGGAATTCTCAAGTTATTTTGTCAAGTGATGAGATTCTGCAAAACCCTGGTCATACTTCTGTTCCTTCCATTGGTTAACTGCTGGTTTGGATATGTTATTTACTTTCACAAAATATACAAAAAATGCTTTTCCACCTTTGGGGGATTTTATTAGACAAACAAAAATTGCTGTCTTAAAAAATGCAGAACAGAACTTAATTAGGAGTAACACTAACAAGTGGACAAACTTCTCTCCAGACTTATTAAGTCAGGTTTCTATTTTGACCAAAACTAGTTTGGAAATGGTTTAAATTTGTATAAGGAGATGGACATGTTTTGCTTGTTTGTTTTTCATATCTGTGTATATATAATCAACCACCATATTATATGAGATATGTGTAGGAAATATTTTAAAATTCAAGTCTGCAAGCATATTTGTTTCCTATCTTGAGCAAACCATTAGGAATACCCATTTTGTGCACTGTTCCTAGTGAAATAGAAAGTCTCCATCCTCTGGGAACTTATAACCACACAGATGAAAATCACAGAGATAATTCACTCTAATATTTATCAGGGTATAGTAGAGAATATCTAATGCATAGATAGTCCGTATTGGGAGACTGTCCTAATTAGTAATTTCATGATGGCTGCAAATATAGCCTCCACTCCAAACTCATGGGAGAGGAAACTTGAGGATTTTGAAAATACTCTTGGAAAAAGTGAACACTGAGCTGGTGAACTGTTTGTTGAAGGATAGGCAGGAGTTAATCAGGCAAATGTGAGAGGAAGATGATTTCATGCAAAGGTGAAGAGAACAGATGTGGGAACATGAAGACATTGGCATACACATAATATTGTAATGTTATATCACCTATGAATTTATTTTTACATAGCTGGGCATCTCTCTTTCTCTGAATGTGTGCCTATATGTATTTGAATCTTTTTAATTTGTCATAATTCACTCATGTTATAACACAGTTTGTGTTAATATCCATTATTCAACTTGACCATCAGAGTATACATATGACTCTCAGAATTCCTCTAAGTTTCCTCCTTTATCTACGTGTGTTGCCTATAAGCCAACTTCAAAGGGAATTGTTTCTCTACAAACAAGATCATCATCATTACTAGCACACACAAAATAATTTTTTGTGAGAAGTGGCAAGGAAGTATAAGATTAATGATCGGTATACATACTAAACATAAATATTTATTTATTGATGGTACATCTTATTTTTATATATAAAAATATTTTAGCAACTAACCTATATTTTTAACAATTTTATTCTTACTCCTTCTAATACACAGGAAAGTAGCTATCAGAAACCAGATAACACTATTTTCCTTTGTCAACACACATCAATTTAGTTTTTGGTGAAAGATGTGATGCATAATATAAATTATTACTTAGGAGTTGCTCATACCATGTGGAGGAGAAATTCTAAAAGTCTTAGGTTTCTCTAAAGAGTTAAAAGTTAGTAGTGTGGATTTGGACAAAGATAATCTTGACTTTAAGTTTTTCTTCTGATACAGTCCAGCTGGGTCACATTGGATAACTTACTTTATTTAATTTATCTCAGTTTCTACACTGGATTCCCATCATTAATGATAGTTTTTGTGAGATTTGAATGGTTATAGATATACACAAAGCTTCTGGTTTATAATCTGTATATAGTATGGACTTCACACACTGTGAGCTGTGTGTGGGTATATATAGGCACATGTATATATATATATATATATATATGCTTGCTGCTGCTGCTGCTGCTTAGTCACTTCAGTGGTGTCCAGCTCTGTGACACTATGGACTGCAGCCTGCCAGTCTCCTTTGTCCATGGGATTCTCCAAGCAAGAATACTGGAGTGGGTTGCCAGGCCCTCCTCCAGGGTATCTTCCTGATCCAGAGATCGAGCCTGGGTCTCCTGCATTGCAGGCAGATTCTTTACCACTGACCCACCAGGGAAGCCCATATATATGCTTACCCATAGTATATCAAGAACAGAAAAAAAAAATGAGAAAAACTATATAGAAAAGCATGATATAAGGCCTGACAAAGAAACCAACAAATACATATAGAATGAATAATGAATTTAAATCCACAAATAAAATAAGTAACATAAATTTTTAAAAATAAATAAATGAATTAGTGTCTTATAAAAAGAAACAGCAAGAATTTTATCTGTTGTGATTTGTTTGTCCTCTTCTCCGTTTTTAACTTTTCCTTTAATCTTTAATCCAGACTACAATTGCCATATTACCATTTATGCAAGGAAGGTGTCACTAAAATTTGCAATCTAGAGGAAGAGGCATGAAATATACGAATGGTAGGGAGTGGAATGTACGTTGTCACCATAAACACTAAGTCCATCAAAATTATCAAACTTTGAGTTGTCTGTGGTTTCTTGTTTGGCAGTTGTGACTATGTAATCATAACTATTGCTATAATGCTTCCCAGGTGGCTCAGTGGTAAAGAATCCACCTTTCAATGCAGGAGATGTGAGTTTGATCTCTGGTTCAGGAAGATCCTCTGGAGAAGGAAATGGCAACCCACTCCAGTATTCTTGCCTGGGAAATCCCATGGACAAAGGAGGCTCGAAGTTTACAGTCCATGGGGTCTCAAAAGAGTTGGATATGACTTAGCCACTAAACAACAACATTGCTATTATTATATATTATTCCATTAATCAGAATACTTCAATATGTCTGAGGTCTGTTCTTTTAACAATCATTCCAAATGATTCAACACAAGTCACCAAAGTGACTTTAAAAGTCACTTTCAAAATGATTTGAAAAACAATGATGTGAATCTCATCCAGAAAATAGATTTATAAGTCCTATGTGGTACTAAGGAAAACTATTTTCACAGAATTTGTTAGCTTCAAGCTGTATAAAATAAATTCACTGATATGTAAATTGATTTGTTACAGTAAAGAACAATTTAGAAATCCTGAAGCTGAGTGGAGAGGGACTGCTTGAGGCAAGCACATTAAAGAACACACAATGACAGAAAATTTTAAATATCGTAAACTTGTAGTTGAATGGGAATATTCAGCACAGGGACAAACTATCCTGTGTAAATTTGGAGCCCCCCAAATTATAATAATTATATAATAATTATTAATATTATATATTATTATATAATAATTATTATAATTACTAATAAATTAGTAATTTATTCAATATAGCTTTTTACAAGCATGCTTTGTTTTCAAAAATATGCAACTTTTCCATTTATTATATTTGCTAAAACTTCACTGGAAAGACAATACTTAGCAGTCTCGGCTTTCAAGGTGCTTATAAATTGAGAGGTAAGAGCATCATCAACAGTTAACTTGAAAATCAAGCTGCTGATTAGCAGTACAAGACAACAGGAGAGCAGATGTCATAAGTAGTAAGTGGTTAATTGCCCCTTGAATTACATTGACAGTATTTGATAGAGGACTTCAAAGAAAGAAGTTATCTGATGACCATGAGTCATTCCAAGGTGAACCTGTGCCAAGGGCCTCTTGGTTTTAAAAGTAGGAAGACGGAAACAGCACTGCAAAGCCCTCCAAAGGCTTCTATAAGATTAAAAACAAAATTAATACTTTCTATGTGATTGGTGTGGCTTCTCTGGTGGTTCAGACAGTAAAGAATCTGCGTGCAATGTGATTGGAACTATGCTGTATGCTATATACATTGCTTTATACATATATACATTTATTTAATCTTTACAACCTGGGAATTAGATACTAGCACCTAGTTTACAGATGAGAAAAGCAAGATTAATAAAGTAAGTAACTAAGTAATCCAAAGTCATGTAACAACTGAGTACAAGATTTAAATCCTGATTGGTGATTCCAAATCTTGTTCATGTCACATTGCAAATCCGCCTGAAACGCAGGCACTGCAGGAGACAGGAGTTCAACCCCTGGGTTCGGAAGATCCCCTGGAGGAGGAAATGACAACCCACTCCAGCATTCTTGCCTGGGAAATTCCGTGGACAGAGGAGCCTGGTAGGCTACAGTCCATAGCATCACAGAGTCAGACATGACTGAAGCGACTTAGCATACCTGAATATCAGGTACAATACCTTGCTTAATCAGAAGAAATAATAATGTGGAAACAGGTGATTATGTCAGACCGACAAATATTAACTGTAACTACTTCCCAGTCAGAGTGCATTTTGATACCACCAATTTTAGGAGTTTAGAAGTTCTGATTTTTCTCTGTGTCCTGTCCTCTGACAAACTCAGTTTTCTTTTTGGCCGCTGATTTAACTATCGTAGCAGTTGCCTAAAGGCTCTATCCGGTTTTAACTTTGCTGAGATGCTTAAGATATATTTTTGTGGCAAAAAATATTATGGCATTTTTTTACTACATTGTAAGATTACTTGAAATGCGATGAAATAGGGAGATTTACTTAACAGCAGCAACAGCAAAAGCTTGATTGAAGAAACAAAAATGCATTTTTCATTTTTTTAAGATTTTTTTATCTGGACCACTTTTTAAAAGGCTTTATTGAATTTGTTACAATTGTGCTTCTGTTTTATGCTTTTTTTAAAATTTCTTTGGCCATGAGGCATATGGGATTAAACCCACAACCCATTCATTGCAAGGTGAAGTCTCAATCACTGGGCCACCGGGGAAGTTCCAAGAATGCAGTTTTCTTATTTTCTTTTGTGATTTTATTTAACTTTTAATGCTGTAAATTATATTTAGTTTTAACAAGTCAATTTTATCTAGTGTAAGAGAAATGAATGTTTTGGTACGCTAGGACTTTAGATTATGATCAAAAGTTTAAAACAATGTCCTCAAGTTTCATCCATGCCAAAGACATTAAGCTAAATGAAAGAGGCAAGTCAGAGAAGGACAAATACTGCTTGATTCGATTATCTGGGGTATCTAAAATAGCCAAAATCACTAAAACAGAAAGCAGAATGGTCGTTTCCCAGGGATGAGGGTGGTGAAGGAGACAGGGAGGTGGATTTCAGTCATGCAAGATGAAAAGTTCTAGAGATCCATGGAACAACATTGTCTGTATAGTTAACAATATGTTAATGAGTGCAGAGTTAATGCCTATATTGTGTTCCCCACTGCCTGGTATTGTTGCAAGCACAGCGATAATGAAACAGGAAGTCAAATGGCCTGAGCACAGCACTTAGCTGTGTATTTGAAGGAATTATCTTGCTTTTCCCTCTAATGGAAAATTGTGAAATCTTTGACTAAATAAATACCCAAATGGATTTCTGTTTACTGTCTTCTTGGGAGCTCAAATGCACAGTCTGTTGCTTCTTATCTTCAGCTGCTTTTTTATGTGTTTGTTTAAAGTCATATACAATTTAATGAAAATAAAAATACCTACTTTCAGAACCATGGGGAAGTGTTTCCAGGATGTTTAGTTTAGAACAGTAAAAGCTACAGGCTCAGTACTACAAAGAGAAAGGCTGATACTTGTTTTACATTTCAAAATTTGCCCAATTCTTTTTTCAAATCTAACATTAACTCCAGAAACTATAAGAAAGCAGCATGGCTCACCACTCATGATTGATGGCATTCTTATGTTTTTGTTTTCAAGTATAGTTGACTTACAATGTCACCTTAGTTTTGGGTGTACAGCAAAGTGATTCAGTTATATATCTATATCTATATCTATATATATACACATACATATGTATATTTCAGGTTCCTTGTCTTTATAGGTTATTATAAAATATTGAGTATAGGTCCCAGTGCTATACGGTAGGTCCTTGTTGTTTACCTACTTTATATACAGTAGTGTGTATGCGCTAATCTCAAGCTCCTAATTCAACTCTCCTCTCTTTCCCCTTTGGTAACCATAAGTGTGTTTTCTATGTCCATGAATTCGCTTCTGTTTTGTAAATAAATTCATTTACATAATTTTTTTAGATTCCATATACAACTGATATCATATGATATTTGTCTTTCTCTTTCTGACTTACTTCACATGCTATGATAATCCTTAAGACCACGCTGCTGTAAATGGCAGAGTTGATGTAGTTTTAAAAGGATATAGTCTCGGAATGGGTCTGTAAACCCATTCTAGGTTTATCTCCTAGTTCTTAAGCATATAGTTGGATAAATGTAGCCAGAATCTAGCAGAATCCTTACCTTGGCTCCAACTCATGAAGTGAAGCTACTTAAATTCATAAATGCCATGCTTAAGCCTACAGAGCTCTGGCAACCTACAAAGATATTCAATGAAAGTGAAATTACATCACTGGGAAAATTGGGGAAAAAAAGATTGATAGCAATTCCCAAAAGCTATCTAAGGACCATCATATAGCTAGGAACTTTAGGAATCTACCTATAAACCAATTTCATAGTGCCATAAGATACCAAAACAATTTCTAGACCAATCTCCTGACTTTTAATTATAAGGAAATAATGAAACTTTTAACAAAGACTGTACCCATTCATAGTTACTGACTTTAATTTCCTAAGAAATGAGTTGGGGCAGGAAAGTTTTAGGAAATGTTCTCACTAGCTCCATTTTTTAGACAAGTGTATTAAACTCATATCACAGATCTAATAAGCAGGGAGCTGTGTTTTAAACCCAGGTCTTCTTGACTCTATCTGCCTGCAATGCAGGAGACCTGGGTTTGATCCCTAGGTCAGGAAGATCCCTTGGAGAAAGGAATGACAACCCACTCTAGTATTCTTGCCTGGAGAATTCCATGGACAGAGGAGCCTGGTGGGCTATAGTCCACAGGGTCGCGGGGTTGGACAGGACTGAGTGACTAACTCTTTCACTCTTTGACTCTAAAAATCTGTGCTTATTCCTTTACATGATACAGGCACACTTTGGCAGTGTGAAGCAAAATAGAAAATTTATTTTTCCTCTTAGCCTGTATTCTTATGCTTGGGGAGTAGATAAGCATGGCATTCTTCTTGTCTTCAGGCACAGAGATGTACGTTCACCCTCTTATGAGTGAGTGAGTGTGGAATCTTTCAGTTGGATTTCTCCAAGTGCAAATGTGGGTGGGTGGGGTGCTGTTGTTTCACCAGGATGTAGGTGTGTGTGTTTTGTTGGTGGCATTGGGATGGTCAACAGATTTCAACAGGGGAATGAGGGGGTAAAAAATAACTAATATTCATGAAAACAATGATACCACTAATATTTATTGAACATTTCCTGTGTGCAAAAGTCTGCACTAGTCCTAGGTTACATGGCTTAGAAACTCTTAGAAGATAAAAGCCATAAGTAAATTTGTGACTCTAATGGTATTTTAACAGTATTTAGAGAAAGTGATTGTTGAGTTAATTCAGAGTAAATATAAGAGGCATTCCACAAGACCAAAGCAGAGGATTCACATTTGTACTTATTTTTACTTAATAAAGTTCCGCTTGTCTTGGATGAATGTTGATTAAATGATAGGAGAATGAAATGATAGCAATACATCTCTTTTCCCTTATCTGTGCTCAAGAAAGAAGACTCATAGGAGGCAATGTGTGAGAGCATGTGGCTCCTATTTGATGTAGCAATTTGCCCCCCTGCATTTGCTATGAAAAGTCAGCTATGATCATCTTTTCTCCTTCTTAGTATTGTTAAATGCTGAAAAAGCAACTCTGCCTCAGTTCTCAAGAGCTAAGGTAAGCCCTTCTTCCTTGTATGTCCTCTTTGAAGCCAGTAAGCGTTCTGTAAAAATAATAATAATAATAATAATAATAATAATAATAATAATAATAATAATAATAATAATAATACGAGCTTTAGGCTCAGAGAAAAACTGTCTCAGTGGTTTAGTGAGAAAATCGGCAGTTTGAGGAGGAAAAAATTCCCATGTGGCAGATTCATTCGTGGCAAAGTCTTGCAGAATGAATGGAAATCATTGCTGGAATTGTTCCACATGTTGATTTAAAAGGGACTTCATTTCACCTTTACTCTAATACAAAATATACTTTAGTGTATTTAGTGTGTAATTAGAACATGAAAAAAGAAGTGACACTGAGAGAAACATCTAAAGATAGAATATTTCTCTTCCTGATAAAAAATGAATTTGGAGAAAAGCTCAGACTCATTACACAAGTAAATCTTGCTCTTAGGAGTGGGTTGAGGACCCATTGATGATGATCAGCCACTTTTAAATGATTTCATCTTTAGGAGGCTTTTTGATTTTCCACTGATCCACTTCCAGGATCTCTTTTCCAATTATCAATCATGTAAGATGAGCATCTTAGCCTGGATCATGAGCAGGAGGTAGAGAATTTTCTTCTCTAGAATGTATGCAGGTTTCCAGTTCGAATGGTAATATCCGCTTTTCAATTTTTTCTTTTTTTAATAAAGGAAATTATATTATTGGTGCATATTTGAATACAAAGATTAATTGTATTTAATTTCGTGTTGTGATGGCTAATTTTATATGTCAATTTGACTGACCCACAAGTGCCCGAGATTTGGTCAAATAGTATGCTGGATGTGTCTATGAGGGTGTTTCTGGATAAGATAAGCATTTCAATCAGTGCACTAAGTAGAGAAGATTGCTCTCTCCACTGTGAGTCTCCTCCTAAACAACAAGATCTGAATAGGACCAAAAGGCTGAGTAAGAAAAATTCTTTTTGCTCAAATGCTTTCACTGGGAAATAAGTCATTGTCTGGCTTTGCCCTGAAACTGAAACACTGGATCCTCCCCAGTTGGGTCTCCAACCTCTGGCTTACAGACTGAAGAGACCCATTAGCTCTCCTGGTTCTATAACTTGGTGACTGCAATCTGTGGGACTTTTCAACTTCCATAATCATGTGAGTCAATTCCTTATTCCAAAGGAGGAAAAGTACACACACACACATACATATACTACTGGGTAATAATAATTGCATATTTATAGAATTATAGGGTACAAATTTTTATATAGATATGTTAAATGTGTATATATATATGTAATTATGTTATACATAAGTGTATTATAATATACTTTTGACTGGTACTGATACAGAGAAACATGTTTTTCTCTCCCAAGAGCATCTTTTCTGACCTGGCCATGGTTTTCATGGGAGCACATAGAAAAACTACAATCTAGGTATTAAGTAAAAGCGGAATCAGAGGTAAATATGTCCACCAGGATTTCCAGTTGCTTCATCAAAGTTCCCAGGACTGATGCACAGTACCTGCTTAGAACTGCCAAAAGACTCTTTGGAAAAAAGTCTTATTATTTCCTCTCATCTTTCAAATATTGCTGCTGCAAATTCTACCAAGCAAAGATGGAAGAACCTTACCTTAGCAACTTTACAGAGGAGTTCAGAAAACACAGACACACCTGGCTTGCCAAGAAATAAAAAGTGAAATTATAGATGTCATCTGCAAATTCAGTTAATTCAGTGACTAATCTGATTCCTATGAAAGCCATCTAATTCACAGGAAACTAGGGTCATCAATTTAACAAATTTCAGACCAAAGAAAAACCATTGAAAGTCTGCAAGAATGAAGACAATTCTGTGTAAGTGATGTTTGAGGAATCTACCTTTGAAAGGACATATATAGAAGAACTATTTACCAAGAATTTGGTGCTTCTCTTAATTGGCAAGAAGCTGAATAGGTACAACATGCTTCCAGGAAAAAAGACCAATTGTGAAGGGGTGAAAAATAACTTACTTATGAGAAATTCATGGAATTGACAAAACCAGACATGATGGATGAAGAAGAGATGGAAGGCTTCCTCCTTAGAGTTAAGGTAGAGAAGAAATATGACATGGAGGATGCTCTTCACATCCTGGGAAGGGCTCATCTAGGGCTTTCCTATGGTTCAGACAGTAAAGAATCTGCCTACAGAAGATCCTGATTTTATCCTCTGGGTTGGGAAGATCTCCTGGAGAAAGGAACAGCAACCCACTCCAGTATTCTTTCCTGAAGAACTCCACGGACAGAGGAACCTGGTCAGCTAGAGTCCATGAGGTCGCAAAGAGTCAAACATGACTGAGCAAGTAACACACAGCAGTTAATGATGTTGAACACCTTTTCCTGTGCTAGTTGGCTATTTGCATGTCTTCTTCAATAGCTGATGCCTTCTAGCAGGCCAAGTCTACTCTTCTTGGGTGTCATCAAAAAGAAACTTGTACCTGTTCGAGGTCCTACGTGGGTCCTTTGTGGAGGTCAATGAGGAAGGCATGGAGGCCATGGCCACTACTTCTGTCATATGTAAGAATCATCCCCAGGTTGTGTGCAGACTACCCTTTCCTCTTCCTTGTCCAGCACAGCAAAACCAATGATCTTTTTTACCATGGCTGATTTTCCTCCCTGTAAGAAAATAGTTGGTGTAGCTGATAACTATTATCCCGTCTCCTACTGATTCACTTTTTCTCTGATGCTTCACAATGTGTCTGCAACCCCAAATGACCTTTGGTGACAATTCAAAAATAAGGAACAAAAAAAAAATTGTAAATAATTAAATATAGCTGATTTTGTTTCTCTGGAGGGCCTTAATACATGTGTAGATTCACTTGAACAATGTGTTTAAGTGTATACAGATATTTATTTGCACACATTTATATATGCAATGCATTATGAATACCAAAATAAATATTTAAAACCATATCATATATTATATATAGAGGACAGAGCGATAGAGAAAGAAAGAGATATTAAATGGTAATGACAAAAAAGTCATCAGAATTTATGAAAAAAGTAGAGAAGAAACAGGAACTTTTTAAATTCACCATTGTAGATTCCATTCTTAGTTTCACCTTTAATGGTAATTAAAATCCAGGTACATTGTTAGGAGTTTTGGCAGGGTGGCCAGAAGTATCTCTTTTAATTCTATGTCAAAGTAGGACATTGAAAAGAATTCAAAAGTTGGATGATGACAGCACTGGGAAACTGAACAGTGAGAAAATCTTCTGCAGTCAACATCAGTCACCATTTTGTCTTGGTGGTAGAATTCACAGAAGGAACAAGCTGGACATAAAAGAAACAAGAATGCAGGGCCTCCCCATCATCCACTGAGGTCAGAATAATGTTTTGGTTCCAGAGGAATCCAAGATAACCAGAAAGGTTTCCATGCTTTATAATGCTACCTGGGAAGAAGGAAGTCCTGAAGCCTGGAATCAATGTTTGACTATTTGGGAGAATATCTAAAAGCTGCATAATGTACTAGATTTTTGTGCTAAGTCGCTTCTGACTTAGTCATGTCTGACTCTTTGTGACTCCATGGACTGTAGCCTGCCAGGCTCCTCTATCCATGGGATTCTCCAGGCAAGAATACTGGTATGGGTTGCCAATTTCCTACTCCAGGGAATCCTCCAAACCCAGGGATTGAACCCACGTCTCTTACATCTCCTGAATTGGCAGGTGAGTTCTTTACCACGAGCACCACCTGGGAAGCCCTCCTGATGTGGCCAATTCAAGATCATGATTTGACTCATAGTTATTATCTTTTCCATGAAGAAATCTTCTTTACTTCTGCTTAGAACTGACCATTTATTTTATTTATTGCTGTTCCGTCATTGTGTCTGACTCTTTGAGACTCCATGACTGCAGCACATTGGGCTTCCCTGTCTCTCACCATCTCCTGGAGTTTTCTCAGGCTCATGTCCATTGAGTCAGGGATGCCATCTAACCATCTCATCCCCTGTCATCCACTTCTCCTCCTGCCCTCAATCTTTTCAGCATCAGGGTATTTTCCAGTGATTTGACTCTTTGCATCAGGGGGCCAAAGTATTGGAGTTTCAGCTTCAGCATCAGTCTTTCCAATGAATATTCAGGGTTGATTTCCTTTAGAAAATCAGAGAACACTGGTTTGATGTCCTTGCTGTCCAAGGGACTCCCAAAAGTCTTCTCCAGCACTACAGTTGGAAAGCATCAGTTCTTTGGTGCTGAGCCTTCTTTATGGTCCAACTCTCACATCTGTACATGACTACTGGAAGAACCATAGCTTTGACTATATGGACCTTTGTTGGCAAAGTGATGTCTCTGTTTTTTAACATGCTGTTTATTTTTGTTTAAGACATATTAAAATTTTATTTATTTTATTTTAGTTAAGATGTGTATCTTAGAATTCACATATATGGATATTTATGTTTTAACAGCATGTATGTACTCTGTTGCTGTTATATTACATGTCTCGTGACTTTGACTCTGGAAATGTCTTATTTTTATTTTGCATCTGCTTTCCTTACTCTTTCCAACACTTTACTGTAAATCACAAAAAACAAACATTATCATATATATATGTGTGTGTATATATATATATATATATATATATATATATATATAAAATATTCTTTACCTTAGCTATATGCTTCTGAAATTTTATTTTACAAAGAATTACATGAACAGCTTAATGAAGCACATGTTGCTGGGCCCCACCTCTAGAGCTTCTGATTCAGTAGGTCTGGGCGATGCAGTTGTGAAACTGACATTTCTGACTGTTGTCATCTCTGCAACCATGCATTGAAAATGACTGCCCTATTATAATACCTGGCAATTGGTAAGGTCAAAATTAAACTCCTAGTAAATGCACAGAGAAATGATAATCTCAATATAGCTTGTTCTTTGGATCTAGGCTTAGAAAACAAGATCAGCTTGCATCCTTGAGTAGAGAACCTTTGAACATTATTTGAAGGAGCTTGAATACAACAGGCCATGTTTTCTTCCCCCTCTAGTCACATACAAATTGCATGCACACATGTGCATGAGTGTGTGTGTACAGTGTTAACTTTTAAGGTGAAGATATAACCTTCTACCTTTTATATTTCTGCATGTGCCTTTTAAGAATAACTTCCTACATAACCAAAGGGATATCATCACACTTCTAACATTTCAGTTAAATTCAGTTATCACCAAATGTCAATTCCACATTCACATTTCCTCATTTACTCTGAAAGCGGATTTCAATATCTTTTTTAAAAATTCAGGATTCAACAAAGGATTATATATTGTATTTGATTATTGTCTCTAATCTCTTTAATTTTAGAACATTCTCCATTCTTCTTATTATATGATTCTTTTAAGGTTTCGAATCAAATCCCATTATTCTGTATAATCAATCATATTCTGTATTTGCCATATTATTTACTCATATCTATTTTGCATTAAACATTTTTTGACAGAGAACTATGCAGAGTTTTCTTTTTGATGTAAAGTACACTTTTTGCATTGTGCCAGAAGACATATAATTTCAGATTGCCCCAAAATTGGTGATGGTAAATTTAATAAGTTGCTTAAGCTGATAGGCACCAGATATCTCCATTTTAAAAGTATACTGTACCTTCATAGACTTCCCTGGTGGCTCAGATGTTAAAGAGTCTACCTGCAATGCAGGAGACCCAGGTTCCATCCCTGGGATGGGAAGATCCCCTGGATCAGGAAATGGCAACCCACTCCAGTATTCTTGCCTGGAGAATCCCGCGGATGGAAAAACCTGGCAGGCTACAGTCCAAGGGGTCGCAAAGATTTGGAAACAACTGAGCGACTTCACTTTCACACTTTCATAAGTACAATTTGTAAGCAGTTTATGAGGTGATATTTTGATATAATAATATTGTCTTGTCCCCTAAATACTTTCACCAAATGATTTTGCATGCATGATGATGCTTGCTTAAGTATTACTTTAATCATTACAAAATGATGGCTTTCTTATTACAACATATTTTCCTCTTAGGTGTGCTCTCATTAGTGTTTGGGGACCTGCTTGCCTTCTGGTCAAAGTGCTTGAATCTGGTACTATATATTTCCTGTCCCATACACAAAATAAGCTACTTTTGCAATGGTTCAGTAACTTTTAGAAGGAAATGGTACTTAGAACAAATAACTGTGTTAGATGAAAATTCTAACATTTCATTGGAGTTAGAAAAAAACATGTATTTATTTTTATACTTATAAATATTTGAGTTCATGTTGGCATTTCTAATTCAAATTTGCCACTGGAAGATTTTCCCTTTCTTCACTTTTTAATTTTCTCTTACAAAGGAAGCCTTGGTTCCTATGAATATTAATATATTTACTTACTTATTTCATATTACAATGTTCATAAAATAATTTCAGAATTACAATACCAGTATTACTTCTACAAATAAACCACCTAATTGAAGTTTAAGATTTCTCTGTAGTTATGCTTGTCCTTAGAGTATGTCCTTCTAAGGATATAAAATTATTTTGCTATGTTAAAAATTTAGTTGAGAGGAAGTTTTCATCTTCAAAATGTAACGAGAGCAAGCAAAAGCATTGCTATCACCTTTATAATAAGAAAAACCTGGACAAAATGCAAATCAATTTCTTTTCTAGAATCCAACAGAAAAGTAAGGTTGAAAGGTATACAACTAACATGAAATCTGGGGAGAGACAGGAACCTGCAGGGAGATACAGGACCTGAAGATTTGCTTGTTTGAGCAGATACTGCCAGACTATGCAAGTTTAAAAGGAGACTAAGCTAGAAATTGTTAATAAATTGCTAAAGTCTAATCAATGGTTAGCAAAGAGATCTTGAACAAAGAGGAATTTGACCCTTTTGTAGACTTTTCATCACAAGGAAAAGTGGTAGTATTTTGAGAAAGATTCTCTCATGATGATGGTTGAGGGTGGATATTGGCCCAGATCAATCTTGTCTCTTTTATCTATGAGCCGAAACCTTTCCTTTGTAGAGGAAAGGGAAAATAAAAATGGTAGTTTTGGGGTCCAGGGGAAACCCTTTGCCATTAAGGCATGGTGAATAGGGAAAGAAAAATAATAAAACTAAGGCAATGGCACCCCACTCCAGTACTCTTGCCTGGAAAATCCCATGGACGAAGGCTTTTCCGTCCATGGGGTCGCTAAGAGTCGGGCACGACTGAGCGACTTCACTTTCACTCTTCACTTTCATGCATTGGAGAAGGAAATGGCAACCCACTCCAGTGTTCTTGCCTGGAGAATCCCAGGGACGGGGGAGCCTGGTGGGCTGCCGTCTCTGGGGTCGCACAGAGTCGGACACGACTGAAGCGACTTAGCAGCAGCAACCCACAAAGAGATTCAGGAATATATGCTACAACCAGTATACCAACTGAGGAAGGCAGGGGAGCATGCTCAAAGGCCGCAAGTCCAAAGTTTCACAGAGCCAGTCTCATTTTAAGACTTGAACAAAATACCAAAGAATGCTTTCCTGCACCACACCACCATGATGGAAAGAAATAAAGGAAATTACAAGGAAAAGTTATTGTGTGGCAGCTTGGAGAAAAGCAGCAGGTCAATCTTATTTAACAAGTAATACAAAAGCAAAATCTAAAGTGAAGCAGAGATGCTTAAAGGCAAGAAGGAAGACAGTTTTGATAAAAATTTTCTGACAAATTAGTTCACAACTAACATAGGCTTCATGAGCATAGGTAACACAAATAACTGTGGTGTTGGAGAAGACTCTTGAGAGTCCTTTGGACTGTAAGGAGATCAAGCCAGTCAATCCTAAAGGAAATCAGTCCTGAATATTCATTGGAAGGACGGATGCTGAAGCTGAAGTTCCAATACTGACGCTGGGAAAGATTGAAGGCAGGAGGAGAAGAGGATGACAGAGGATGAGATGGTTTGATGGCATCACTGACTTGATAGATATGAGTTTAAACAAGCTCTGGGATCCGGTGCTGGACAGGGAAGCCTGGAGTGCTGCAGTCCATGGGGTCACAGAGTCGGACATAATGACTGAGTGACTGAACTGAACTGAACACAAATAAAACGCAAGCAGAATATGAAGCTTATAGTGCACTTAGAATAATATTATCAACATCAAATTTTATACTCAATGAAACTACTGACTGTATTAATACAAATTTCCATACCAAAAGCCTGTGAGAAAGAAAGGCTTGCTTAATTTCAATCATACTGGTGTCTAATGTTCTCTATAATATGTCCAGCTTTAAATAATAAAAAAAAAATTAAACGCAGAGGAAAAACACCATTATCAGAGAAAGAAATAGCACCATCATCAGAATAAAGTTAAATCATAAATTTATGACAGAGATAATTATAAGCAAGAATTTTTAAAAAACTGTAATGTGATGGTCCTTTGACAGCCTCATAAGTAGACTCAATACAGCTAAGAAATTACTCATTTTATATAAAAGATAAGACTGTAAATGTTACCCAGCCCCCAAAGTAAAGATAGCATAGGTGAAAAGCAATATACAAGAGTTATTTAAATCATTCTGAAATCCATGTAGTTGGAATCTCCAAAAGAGAAGAATATGAGAAATATTAGAGAAACTATTCTCTAAATTTTTCCAAAAGTAATGCAGATTCTAAACCATAAATTCAAAACCTTCATTAAGCAAGATAAACAATATTTTTTGCATAGACATATCATTTTCAAACTACTAGAAAGCAAAGAAAAATTATTGAAATATAATGGAGCTGGACTCATTATCTATAATAGGAAGGATTAAGAATTATAAAAAAAAAAGAATTACAAGTGACTTGTAGTCATCATTCATGCAAGTAGGAAGAAAATTGGAAAAAATAAAAATTGCTGAAGAAATAAATACTGTCAATTCAGAATTATATATCCAAGGTAGATAGTCTTAAAAAATGAAGAAAAACTAAAGATTTTCTAGCACAAAGGAATAAAAATCTAAGGAAATCTACTGCCAACAAACTCCTCTACAAAGAAGGCTTAAGGAAGTTATACAAGGAGAAGGAATATAGTGTAGACCAAATCTACATTGGATTCATAGAGTAGAATGAAATAAAATGAACATATTGATAAAGAGGTCAGTTCTTCAAGATAATATGATACTAAATTATTGAATATATCTAACATTAGAGCTGCATAGGTGACACCTCTAATAGATCTGAAAGGTGGTATGGACATATGCACAGTATTGCTGGAAGTTTCTGTATTCTTCTCTCTATAATTGATAGAACCATTAGGGAGAAATGCAATAGATTCTAGGGGTTTCCCTGGTGACTC
The DNA here is from genome assembly GCA_024291935.2 of Okapia johnstoni. Taxonomy (NCBI): domain Eukaryota; kingdom Metazoa; phylum Chordata; class Mammalia; order Artiodactyla; family Giraffidae; genus Okapia; species Okapia johnstoni. The sequence continues at coordinate 49,301,875 of CM044319.1, forward strand.
AACAGCAAAGAACCCACCTGCAAGGCAGAAGATGCAGATGTGTTTGGATCTCTGTGTCTGGAAGATTCCCTGGAGGAGGAAATAGCAACTCACTCCAGTATTTTTGCCTGGAGAATCCCATGGTCAGAATAGCCTGGCAGGCTACAGTCCATAGGATTGCAGAGTCGGGCATGTCTGAAGCGATTTAGCATGCACACATGCATGCACAATAGTAAAGACTATGGTTTTGGCGAAAGGAGAAATCCACAGATCGAATAGAACAGATTGAGGAGCAATAGAAACAAAGATCAGTTGTCACTAAGGGTCAGGAAATGAAAAGAGATTTCAATAGAGACCACAGAAGGAGATTTTAGTGTGACTGAACCATGTTTATGATATCAAGGTGATAGGTAAATTATTCTGCATTTTTAAAGCCAATGATAGGGTGAATTTTACTGTATGCAAATTTTAAGAAGTCAACCAGGGTGTTGTGGAATACCAGGATGGAATGTGAACTGTGACAAGTGAATCTGTTCTTTGTGCACGTGTAGCACATCCATATGGCGCATCCACATGAGGGGAAATAAGTAAAAAGGAGCTGGCTTGATAATTTTGGAAAAGCATGTTTTGACTGTATTCTGTAAGACTAACCATAAAAATAAATAAACATAAACTCTCTGCTTAGTTGATAAATTTGTTTTTCACGGGGATATGGGTTAACAATTTTGAAAAATGCTTTGTATATTTACTAGAATTGATCAAATCAGAAAATAAATTATGCAAAATGGGAGCCAGGTATTGTACTACATAGTGAAGTGAAGTTGCTCAGTCCTTTCCGACTCTTTGCGACCCCATGGACGAAGGAGCCTACCAGGAGGGATTTTCCAGGCAAGAATACTGGAGTGGGTTGCCTTTTCCTTCTCCAATCATACTACATAGAAGTGATAAATAAGAAAGTAATGAGGAGGTTAGAATAAATTCCATGATACTTAAGAAAGTAATGAGGAAGTTAGAATAAATTCCATGATACTAGATTAGAATTAGAAATCAGCATGCACTCTAGTTTATCATACACACATAATGGGAAATAAATATAATTGTGTCCACATGGGTTGTTATACATACAATTGATATGTGTTTTCTTTGTTGTGATGGCCTAGATACAGATAATACAGTAAGAGTGAACAAAACCTGGGACACAGATTTGGTTTCTAAACACTAAACACTATTCACCATACAGATAACACTATTCACCATATAGAGTGAAGTAAGTCAGAAAGAGAAAAACAAATGCATTAGCACATATTTGTGGAATCTAGAAAAATGGTATATGTGATCTTATTTATAGAAAACAAAAGTATGGACACCAAGGAGAGAAGAGGAGTGTAAAATGAATTGAGAGATTGGGATTGACATATATACATTATTGACAGTATATATAAAATAGATAACTAATGTAGCTAATGTGAACCTACTCTACAGCACAGGGAACTCTACTTAAGAGGAAGGAAATCTTAAAAAGTGAGCATATATGCATACATATAGTTGATTCACTTTGCTGTACAGAAGAAATTTAACTCAACATTTTAAAGCAACTATAGTGAAAGTGAAAGTCGCTCAGTCATGTTCGACTCTTTGCAACCCCACAGACTGTCCATGGAATTCTCCAGGCCAGAATACTGGAATACTGGAGTGGGTAGCCTATCCTTTCTCCAGGGGATCTTCCCAACCCAGGGATCAAACCCAGGGCTCCCGCATTGCAGGCGGATTCTTTACCAGCTGAGCCACAAGCAACTATACTCCAATAAAAATTAATTTTAAAAAAAGGAACAGAACTCAGAAAAATGGTTAATTCTAGCAATAAAGCAAGAAACATGAGTCAGACACACCTAGTTCTAGAATGTAAGGAAGGAAAAAAAAAGAAGGCATGTGAAACAGCTTCCAGGGGCTGAAAATGGAACAGTCTGTATAACAATATAAATAATGATAGAACTATAATGAATTACAATCAAAATAACAAAGCAAGTATCAGGGAGTTCATGCTGATGTAAATAAATGGTAGCATAAATAAATAAATGAACGGGGAGAGGGGACATATTGCCTACAGAAAAAGTCCAGATTATGAATGGCGAATGAGTGAAGGATACAGAAAGTGATTACAATTAATGCTGCAGGAAAAAATGTGCTGAGGAATGCTGTAAAAAGTGTGGGAAACTTTCTGATAAGAAAAATACAGTTTGAGTAGAATCCAAGTATCTCCTCAAATTATTTGTTAATTGATATACTGACTCAGTGGACATGAATTTGAGCAAACTCTGGGAGATGGTGAAGGACAGGAAAGTCTGATGTGCTGCAGTCCATGCGGTCACAAAGAGTGGACATGACTGAAAAGCAACAATGTTGATTTTAACAGCTAATTAGTACATCCACTAATTGGTAACCATCGCTCTAAAAGGTGAAGTTTAATTCCCTTCCCTTGGATGTCAGCTGGATTGTATCTCACTTGTAAAAAATAGCTTCTGGCAAGAGAAATGAGGTTTTTTTTTTTTTTTTTCAGTAGAGAAACTTAGCAAGTACCACTATAGCCAATAGTCAATGTTAAGATCACCAGAATTAACTCATACTGAGTTCATATACCCCTGTTTGACACAGTGAGGAGGACTCTTGACATTTATTCTTCCTCAAAATCCATAGCCTCAGTCGAATCCTAACAAAACCTTAGACAAACCTAAACTGGGGGATATTGTAAAAAATAAATGGTCAGTACCTTTCAAAACTGAAGAAGTCATGAAAGACAAGGAAAAACCAAGAAATCATCACGCGTTAACCTTGAATATGGAGTCATAAAGACCAACTGCAATGGATATCATGGATTGGGATTTACAGAAAAAGGGCATAAATAGAAAAACCAGTGAAATTTGAATACACAATAGTATTCCGACAATGTTACATTAACAGTTTTTGTAAATATACCAACATTACATGAGATAATGTTAGGGTAAGTGGGGCAAAATTAGTACTACTTTTGCAGTTTCTAGGGTTTCCCGGGTGGTTCAGATGGTAAAGAATCTGCCTGCAAGGAGGGAAATCCAGGTTCACAGTCAGTCTATGGGATCAAAAGAGTCAGACACAACTGAGCGGCTAACACTCACTTTCTTTTCTTTTGCAGTTTCTCTGTAAACCAAAATGATTTCAAAATTAAATGTCTAAAAAAAAATAGCAAAAACTGTGGTGGGTCATCTTTTTTTCTTTCTGTAGTTAATAATATCTGATTTATGTACCTAGGTTTCTTATTTTCCAATTTCATTTTCATTTTTGAGATTGTAAATAATTTATGGTTCAAAATTCAAAACTACAAAAAGAAATACTGTATACATTGTGTGTTTAGTTCTGTCTCTTTAACTCTGTCCTCATCTATCCTTTCAAAATAATGATTTTTATTCATTCCTAGTTGATCCTTCAAATATTACATTTTTCTTTTGATTGCTATTTTGTTTAACTTTCTGGTACTTTGATATTTAGAAAAATCTAATTTTATAGCTTATGTTTAATTAAAAAAATCTTAACTATGCTGGAGTCCAGTTTCGATCAGTTAAGTTCAATCACTTAGTTGTGTCTGACTCTTTACGATCCCATGGACTGCAGCACGCCAGGCTTCCCTGTCCATCACCAACTCCCAGAGCTTACTCAAATTCATGTCCATCGAGTCAGTGATGCCATCCAACCATCTGTCGTCCCCTTCTCCTCCCACCCTCAATCTTTCCCAGCATCGAGGTCTTTTCCAATGAGTCAATTCTTTGCATCAGATGGCCAAAATATTGGAGTTTCAGTTTCAACATCAGTCCTTCCAATTAATATTCAGGACTGATTTCCTTTAGGATGGACTGGTTGGACCTCCTTGCAGTCCAAGGGATTCTCAAGAGTCTTCTCCAGCACCACAGTTCAAAAGCATCAATTCTTCAGTGCTCAGCTTTCTTTATAGTCCAACTCTCACATCCATACATGACATTCTTCCAGTTTTTATATTGTTTTGTTTATTTATTGGCTGTGCCATGCAGCATTGTACTTGTACTCAATCATATTGGACACCCTGCAACCCCACACACTATAGCCTTTCAGGCTCCTCTGTCCATGGAATTTTCTAGGCAAGAATACTGGAGCAAGTTGCCATTTCCTGCTCCAGGGGATCATCCCAAGCCAAGGATTGAACCCATGTCTCTTGCGTTGGTGGACGGATTCTTTACTGCTGTGCCAACTGGGAAGCCTCCTGTCCCTTGGCATGAAGGATCTTGTTTCCACAACGGTGCAACTCATGACCTCAGCAGTAGAAGCGTGGATTCTGAATTGCTGAACCACCAGGGACATCCCCATGGATAATTTTATACAACTTTTATGAAACAAAGTTTCCTTTGGCCTTTGATTGGAAAGGTCATCTTCATTAGATTTCTTAGGATGGATTAACAAACAATATTCTATAAATTGTTGCATGTTTAAAGTTGTTTTTCCACAACTTGGATGATTTAAATCAGTTTGTCTGGAGATGACATGTATTTTTAATTAAGTTCATTTTTCATTTATCTTTTCGAATTTCCCTATTTTATTGTCCCTCCTACAGGCATATCACAACATGGCACAATGCAGAACAGCCAGTTTCTCCTTGAAAAATCATTGAACTAATTACCTTTATTTTATTTTTGTTGTACTGAATCATGTCCTGCGGGATGAATCTCTTATGTTGTTACATAAAAGCTTTTCATTATGCAAGAGTTATTATGGATGACTAAGTTGAGGATGAGCATTGTACAGCCTGTCTATCATTCTGTCTCTTGTATTTCAGTTTTTGTTTATCTTACTTCCTCTTCATTTCTCTGCATTCTTTTATTTTAAAAATATATATTCCTGGGACTTCCCTGGTGGTCCAGTGGCTAAGAATCCACACTCCCAATTCAGGGACCCCAGGTTCGATCCTTGGGCAGGGAACTAAAATTCCACATGCAGCAACTAAAAAAGATTCCATGTGCTACAACTAAGACCTGGCACAGCCAAATAAATAAATATTGTAAAGTAATTAGCCCCCAACTAAAATAAAAAAAAAATAATCTAGGGAATCAAAAATTAAATAAATAAATAAATAAAATGAAAATACGTCTACATTCCTTTTGTTTCATCCTTAGTGTTTCCTCCAAAACTTTTGGATTTAGAAATTTATCTCACCATAATTCTTTTGTTTATTTCAATGCTTAAAAGATATTCCTGTTTGATTAATAATTTGAGTTTTCCTATAAATATTTACTACAGAAATCAAGCAAAGGTACAATGGCTCATTAATCAATCAAAGGATTACTTAATTTTAAAACAATGCACAACATTGTAAATCAACTATACTTCAATAAAAAAATTTTTAAAGATAAGTGTTAAAAAAAAAAAGGAAAAAGAGTGGTGAAGCCATTCATGTGTTTTCGTTTAACACATATATATCCTTCTGAGACCCAACATAGAGCATCGTATATTCTGTTGGCAGCTATGAAAAAAATTGTTTAATTTCTTTAGTTGATGCATATTTATACATCCAGTCACTGGAAATTTTACTGTGATTTCTTAATATGTTCTAGATCCAGGTAATATGGCAGTGAACAAAAAGAAAAGTTAATCTCATAAAGAAAAGCAACACACATCAAGAAGGGAACCAAGTGAAGTCAATACTGAAAGCAGAGCATTTGAGAGGCACAAACTATGTGTTGGGTTCCCCTGAAAACTCTATATTTGTAAAAAAGGAGCAGAGGAAAAAACTCAAGAGTAATCTAGGGTCCTTCAGTAAGAACATTTGTAAGGAAAGTAGACACCATGTATTACCACACCTCACTTTGGGTGGGATTCATGAAGAATCTTCATATACACTGACTGGACAATAACAAATATGTAACAATCTCTCTTTTCACACTGTCATATATATCAATTGGTAAATCAGTATACTTTACATGGGCACATTAAATCAATTATATATAACATGCTTTATATGATATGTATTATCTGTAACATTATATGTTTATGATCCACATGCATATAATATGTATGTATATAATGTATACCAATATGCATTCTTATTTTGAAATAATAGCAGCTTTGTAGAAAGTTGCAAATATAATACAGGAACGTGTGCCATACCCTTCATCCAAGTTTCCCCAAGTGTTACATCTTGTATAATTAGAGTACAGTATCAAATCCAAGGATTTGACTTTGATGGATTGTATGTTTCATTGTCTTTTTACTACATGCATAAGTTCATGTAATCACCACCACACTATATCAAGATTCTGAACCATTCCATCACCACAAATTTTCCCTCGTTATCTTTTTTTTTATTAATTTTTGTTAGAGTACAGTGATTTATAATGCTATGTTAGTTTCAGGTGTATAGCAAAGCGAATCAGTTATATGTATATCTACTCTTTTCTAGATTCTTTTCCCATTTAGGCCATTACAGAATTTTGAGTATAGTTCCCTGTGCTATACAGCAGGCCCTTATTAGTTATCCATTTTATATATAGCAGTATGTATACGTCAATCCCAATCTCTCAATTCATCCCAACTCCCTTTCCCCAGTTTGGTAACCATAAGTTTGTTTTCTACATCTGTGACACTCTCATATTACCTTTTTATCCTCATATACACAGCTTTCCCCCAACATTTCCTAACTCTTGGCAATCACTAATCCCTTTGCCATCTCTACAATTATTTTTTTAGAGAATGTTATATAAATAGACTTATGTAGTGTGTGACCATTTTGAGATGAACTTTTTCCACTCAACACAATGCCCTTGAGATCCTTTCAAGTTGGTAATTCAATCAACTTAATTTTTAAGTGGAATTCCAGAGTATCATAGGTGTTCAACCATTAATTTATGGGTTGTTTCCAGTTTTGACCACTCCAAATAGGCCTTCTATGAACAACCATGTGTAGGTTTTTATGTGGACATAAGATTTCATTTTGCTGGGATAATTGCCCAGTGAGTCTGAGTGAGTGAATGCCGCTCAGTCATGTCCAACTCTTTGCAACTTCACGGACTGTAGCCTGCCAGGTGCCTCTGTCCATGAAATTCTCCAGGTCAGAATAGTGGAGTGGGTAGCCATTCTCTTCTCTAGGGGATCTTCCCAACCCAGAGATCGAACCAAGGTATCCCGCATTGCAAGCAGATTCTTTCCCATCTGAGCCACAAAGGAAGCCCAAATAATTGCTGGGTCATTGTTAAGTGTAAGTTTAACCTATTTTTTTAAGGGACTGTCAAACTATTTTCCAGAATGGTAGTATTATTTCACATTCCCACCAGCAATGGATAAGAGATCCAGTTTCTCTGTATCCTTGCCAGCATTTGATATTTAGTCACTGTTGCTAATTTTAGTTGTTCTACAAAGTGCATGGTGATATTCCATTGTGGAATATCCATTCTCTAATGGATATTAGAGAAATACATTCCAAAAATACATTCCAAAATCACCATTCTCTAATGGCTACTGATGTTGAACATCTTTTCTTGTGCTTATTTACCATCTAAAAATTCTCTTCAATAAAATATCCCTTCATGACTTTTCCCATTTCCAGTTGGATTAGGTTTGTAATTTTTATAAAGTTATATTCTATTTTTTAATTAATAGATTATGGTTTTGGTGTCATATCAATTAACTCTTCAACAAGTCTAAACCTTAAATGGATTAAGTTTTTAATTTTGATAAAATCAGATGTCTATTTTTTCATTAATGGATTGTGGTTTTGATGTCATGTCTAGGAACTCTTCAAAGAACACTGAGTCCTGAATATTTTCTCTATGTTATCTTATCTCTTAAGTTTTATACTTTTATAGTTTTACACTTAAATCTGTCATTCATTCCACGCTAATTTTTTGCATAAGTTTTGAAGTTTAAGCTGACGTATAATTCTTTAGTATGAATATGCATTGCTCCAGCACAATTTATTGAAGTGTTTTTCACCTTTGTCAAAAATCAGTTGGTTGTAAATATGTGGAACTGTTTCTGAATTCTCTATGCTGCACAATAGATCTGTCTGTCTATCCCGAGTCCCGTCTTGACTACTGAAGCTATCTAATAAATCTTGAGTAACTCTGCTAATTTACTTTACCAGAATATTGGCTATTCTAGTTCCTTTGACTTTCCTTAGAAATTTTAGAATAAACTGTCTTATAAAAAAAAACAACAACAACAAATTTGCTCAGATTTTGATAGGATAAACTTGTATAATAATTTTCAAAGAATTGATATCTTTACTTTGTTGAATCCCTTCAACCCATGGTATGTCTCACCATTTATTTAGGTTCTTTTTGAGGTGTAATGTAGTCCATCATTTAGATAATTTTTTTGTTTCTTTCATTAGCATTTTATAGTTTTTAGTTTACATGCACGTGTTTTGTTAGATTTAAACCTCTGGGTTTCTTTCTTTTTTTTTGTTTTCTCTTGAGTTGTAAATGGTATTGCATTTTTATTTTTGGATTCCGCAAGTTTATTGCTAGTATATAGAAATGCAATTAATTTTAGGGTGTTGATCTTATATCTTGGGGTGTTGGTAGACTCAATTATTAACACTTGAAATTTCTTTCTTCAAAATACATTCCTGATCACCGGGTTGGGTGCAAGATGGCTCAAGGGGCCGCGCTCCCCTTGCACCCCCAGCGCTCTTAGGCAAGCATGTGGCCCCAGCCCCCAGCCCCCCGTCCCCTGGGCTCAGCCCTGGCACTGGCCCCGCGGAACACTGTGAGCCTGCGAGAGACCCCAGAGCTGGGCGTCGCTGAGTCTAGCAGACTGCGAGCTCCACTGTTGCTGCCGCCCCGGCTCCTGCTGCCGCTGCTGCTGTTGCTGCTCTTGCCTGGGGCCAGCGAAGGTTTTGGCCACTCTACTGAACTGGCATTTGCTGTGGGGCCAAGTGGTGATATTGCAGTTCCTGGGCAGCCCATGTTAATGCTGGGCTGCCAGGTGGAGGGGACTAATCACCTGGAAGAATAATGGGGTGGAGTTGCTGGACAGTCCCCACTCCCCTGTGCTGGCCAATAGGTCCTTGATGATCCGCCACTTCCTGCTGGATGGAGGAGGCAGCCCTTCAGATGAGGGGGACTATATGTGGGTGGCTCAGAACTGCTTTGGGCTGGTGGTCAGTCGGAAGGCTGGAATCCAGGCTGCAACCATGTCGGACTTCCACGTGTATCCCCAGGTCACTAGGTGAGGAGGGTGGTGTGGCCCGCTTCCAGTGACAAAACCATGAGCTCCCCAAACCCCTCATCACTTGGGAGAAGAACAAGGTCCCCAGTGACACAGACGAGGAGAGGTACACACTGCTGCCCATGGGGCTGCTGCAGATAACTGGCCTTCGAGCCAAGGACAGCGGCATCTTTTGCTGTGTGGCCTCAAATATTGTCAGTGTCTGGGTCAGCCATGGGGCCAGGCTCACCATGACAGGCTTGGTCTCTGGGGCCTACAAGGAGCCTACAATCCTCGTGGAGCCTGAGAACCTCACCCTGACTGTGCACCAGACCGCTGTGCTTAAGTGTGTTACCGCACCCACTGTGTCCTGGAGTCCCCTGGGTGGCCACCCCATCAGGGTGGAGGACTTCCAGGTGCCAGGCATGAGGAACTTCATCATCTCAGATGTGACTGTCCAGTGCTCAGGCGTCTTTATGTCTACGCAGCCAAAAGGCCTGGCACCTGGGTGAGGAGAAGGGCCCAGGGCCGGCTGGTGGTGCAAGCCCCAGCAGAGTTTGTCCAGCACCCCCAGTCCATCTCCAGGCTGGCTGGGACTACAGCCATGTTCACCTGCCAAGCCCAGGGTGAGCCACCCCCTCACATGATGTGGTTGAAGAATGGACAGGTGCTGGGGACCAAAGGCCATATCATGCTCAGTAATAAAAACAGCACCCTGACCATTTCTGGAATTGGCCAGAAGATGAGGCCATTTACCAGTGTGTGGCTGAGAACAGTGCCAGCTCCTTATAAGCCAGTGCCAAACTGACTCTGCTGTGGATTGAGGGGCTACAGGCCATCTCCTGTTGTCCACTGAGGTCTGTGTGCCCTGGACGGAGCCCCTGGTGAAGACCAAGGAGATTGTGGGCCTATACATCAGGAAGGCTGCCGACTCCCCAGAGCTGGAGCATCAGGAAGTCATAGCAAGAGCACCTTCCAGCATCTGGTGAGCCACCTGGAGGCTTCCACCACCTACAGTTTCTACATCAAAGCCTACATACCTTGGGGGGGCGGTGTGCAGCTCAGCCTTCACTCCCACCCTGGCCAGCACTCTAGGTGAACCGCACCCCCCCCCAACTGTCAGTGAGGGTCCTGGGCAGCTCCACCCTAGCTGCTGTGGGAGCCCCGGCGCCCGCTGGCCTAACAAAAGGGCAGCTTCAAGGTGTTTTCACCACCCAACAAGCAAGGCCTCCTTCACAGGCCTCCTTCACAGGCCCCATCCTGCTGCCTGGAACTGTCATCTCTTATAGCCTCAGCCAGCTTGACCCAACTACAGTGTATGATGTGAAGCTGCTCGCCTACAGCCAGCATGGGGATGGCAATGCCACAGTCTGCTTTGTGTCTTTGAGGGGAGCATCTGAAAGGGCATCCCTGAGCCCACTGTGTGACTGTTGGAAAGAGGAGGCCACCAACTAGACATCTACCATGTGCATTGTCATCGGCATCCACATCGAGGTCACCTGCATCATCTTTTGTGTCCTCTTCCTCTTATTTGGCCAAAGGGGCAAGGTCATCTTGTGTAAGGGCGTGGAAAACCACCCTTCCCCAACTTAGGGCCCCTGGAGCCAGAGGGACCCTGGTGTGCTGGCACTGAATGGGGTGGGACAGGGAGAGAGGGGCCCAATGGTCCGAGGCGGGAAATGTGTGGACACGAAGGAACTGGAACAGCTATTCCCCCAAGGCCCTGCCCCTGTGTGAGGAGTCCCAGCTCTCCATGCTGCTGCTTCAGGGGTTCAGCCTCCTGGAGGAGATGACATCGGAGGCCGAGGGCCCTGCTGCCCTGCCACCCTAGGACATAGGCCCTGGCCACCTGAGTGGAGGACCGGCTGCTCAACCAGCTCCCTCAAGACAGTAGCCAGTGTCCAGCAGGTTCTGGAGGGAGCAACCCCCATTCTCAGGTCAAAGGCAAGGTTTCTCCTTTCATGTGGAATTCACATAGGGGCTTCCCTACGTTTCTGTCCTGACTGACCCTCTGATTGTCAAGACCTACAGTAGCCTCAGCAAGAAACCCCTCCAAGGACCCAGAGTGGTTCCTACAGGAGCCCCCACCTTGGGCCAAGGCCCCCCTTCACCTCTGCGTGTACTCACATGACTTGGAACTGAACTAATGTTTTCCTTTAAAAAAAAGAACAAACATAAAATCCAAAAATAAAAAAGAGAGAGAGAAAGAAAAAAGAGAGGAAGGTGAATTAGACAAAAATATGCCTCTGCTGTGGCTGGATGCCTGACACTGCCACCCTCCACGAGTTTGTTTTCCCGGGATGGAGTTTTGCTGTTTTGGTTTTCAGCACCTACCTCAGCTGGAATAAATGTCCTCAGGGGAGCAGGGACGTGGCCTCAGACCCCTGCTCCACAGAACCCCTAATGTACTTCTGCTTCAAGCCCCTTTAGGGGCACTCCTTCTCTCCCTACATTGTAGTCCAGAGTTTAAAAAAAAAAAAGTCCCAATTTCCAGGTGTAAAAGAAAATGTCTACCTTGCGGTTCACTGGTTCTCAGTTGGGCCTGTGTTGTATCACTGGACCTTCCCTCCTGGCTCCTCTCCAAGGGTGGGCCTCTTGGATCCTGCAGAAATAAAGATGGAATTGGTCAAAGAAAATGTGAAAAAAAAAGGCCAAAAGTAAGAGGAAAAATTGTTCTTGAAAGTATAAATTGTTGCTCCAGACTAGAAACTTCTCAGCACACTACCAGTGCTCCATCTCATCTGCCCATCCACTCCCATTTTGACCCTCTCAGCCAACTCATCCTTGACTGGGACCCCCAGAACCTTCTCTGAACCTGGCCTTGGGAGGGTGGGCCATCACCCCGCATCCTGCCTGCCCCCTGTCTTGCCCACAGAGATGCTGGAGCAGACTGGCCCCTGAAATGTACTGTGTGTGCTGGTTGTGTGCATGTGAGTGTGTGCATGTTGGGGGGGTGGGGTCAGCCCTCTGTTCCCTGGGACACTGCCAGCTTGACCCACACCCTGGGCGGTGGAGCAACCACTTTCAGCAGTTATGGCTGGTAACTGTTTTTCTACAAGGTGTGTTTAAGAATTTATATTCTTGTGACTTCTTGTTTCTTCTTTCTGTTGTGTTGTTTTTTGAGACTTAGTTAAAGATGAGGAAAAACTAAATGGAACCAAATATGTATTTTTGGTTACACTCAAACATACTTTTATATACCAGAAATAAAACTTTTTTTAAGAAAAAAATGTATATTCCTTAAGTATAGATTAGACCATAAAATCCCTGACTCCCAACCCTCTAGGGACGCCCACTCCAAACTTTAGTGAATTTGCTGTAGAAGGTACTCTCGGTGGCATTTTCGTGAAAGGCTGCAGTCTTGTACCTGTGGACTTGGGGAAGGGCATTGTCCCTTCTCCCCAATGCTGGGCCTGAGACCCGGGCACCTCAAACCTCCCAGGCAGTGCCCCTTGGTCCCTGCAGTGTCGTCTCCACACCCCCTTCCTCCTGGAACCCCCTCTCCCTAAGGAAGGGTGGATCTGCGGGAGTGGGGATGGGGGCCACCTGGCCCATCTTGGGTTTTGTCACATTCATTTGACTGAATAAAAGCCCTGTAGCCAAAGTGGAAAAAAAAACCAAACAAACACGTTCCTTAGAGGTGTTTATATGTAGACCAAATTCCTTCCTATCTAGGCAGCCACTTGTGTCAACCTGGCTAGGAAGGACAGAGATGTACTTTTACTGTTCTACATGTGGCCTCCACTGATACCATGGAGAAGGTAGCACTGTTCTCAGTAAGCCTTAGTAGAAATTTGACTCTCCGTAACAGCCGCTCTGCCATCCCTCCAAGCAAGCAAGAAAGAGGCTTTTTGTTACTCATGGGTAGGAGAGACTTACAGATTTCCTTTATGCTGTCAACTTAGTCTAAACAGAGCAGTGAACTTATTAAGACACTCCAAGATCTTTGGTGAGGAGAGTGCTGGCTCCTGACTATGTCTTCTCTGACATTACCCTGACCAGGAGTTTGGGACACCTTGTGAAATTTTGGTTTTCCACTCAGTTTTTGCTGATGGAATTGAGAGTGGGGTCCTTCCTTTTTTTTATGTGCTGTTTTACTGGAATAGAGTGGTTATTTCCAAAACTTCTTTTGTCCTGCATGCTTACCCTTTCTTGGCCCCTTAACAGAGAAAGCAGGATTTTCTTGTTTATTTTTTATTTATTTTGCTTAAATCTGTGCCCATTGACATTTCCAGGTGGTTGGCTTCATAGTCTGGTATATACAAGACAAAGAGAAAGCCGAAAGAACTTACTACCTTATCAGCCCTCTGTTACCATATTCCTAGACAGGCTATCTACTTTTCTTCACCATTCAGTATCTTTCTATATTTGTTTTATATATAATAATCAGGATTTTCAGTTGCATTTATCAGGAGAAATAGGAAAAATATGCCTAATGCTTCTCACCAGAAGTCTGTAATATATTTTTAATCAAACTGTTTATAGAAAGAGAGGCCCACAAAAACATTTGCTTGGAGCCCTGAACGACTGAGGGGGTGGCCTGTACAGAACTGTGCAACATTGCCATTACCTAGCAGCCAGATGGGCTGGTAAAAGCATATTTTTAGCAAAGTATAATGCCACCCCAATTAGAACTGGGGCTGTCTTAGTAAGCACTAAGAGAAAATGGGTATTTAATAGGCAGACTGCTGTGTCTGCTACAAGCTCCTATAGTTTAACAGCTTACTTTAAAATAGTGAGTGCTATAGGAGGCCCAATGTGCTTTAGGTTGAAATTACTTATATATGTATATGTATACTGGAGAAGGCAATGGCACCCCACTCCAGTACTCTTGCCTGGAAAATCCCATGGACGGAGGAGCCTGGTAGGCTGCAGTCCATGGGGTTGCAAACGGTTGGACACGACTGAGCGACTTCACTTTCACTTTTCACTTTCATGCATTGGAGAAGGAAATGGCAACTCACTCCAGTGTTCTTTCTTGCTTGGAGAATCCCAGGGACGGGGGAGCCTGGTGGGCTGCTGTCTATGGGGTCTCACAGAGTCAAACACGACTGAAGCGACTTAGCAGCAGCAGCAGCAGTATATGTATATGTGTGTGTATACATATACATAATTTATGTATACATATTTTTAAAATATATACATATTTGTGAGAAAATGCATGTATATAAAATAGGTTCATGCCATGCTGCCATGTGGAAGAAGCCTGCCATGTGGAAGAAGCCAAACTAAAATATTGGAAAAGTCCAAGAGACCCAATATATGTCTTAGAACAGCAAAGATGAAGGGATGGCCTCAATCCAGAGTCCATGTGACCTAGTTAGGAGAGATGAATGGTTACCTGAGAAAATTTTACTGAAGTAGATAGAGCCCTTGGATTTTGGAGCCTCAGAAATTCCTACTTCACTCAGGTGTAGAATAGTCATAAGGGAAGCAGAAAATGTCATTCTGAGCTTAGCAAACTATAGGAAAAATGAAAGGAATGGTAGAAATATTGGAAAATTATAAGACATATGACAAATAGTTTTAGTTTGTATGTACATCAGTGAATATTTCTGACACCCTAAGGAAGTTCTGGAGATTCATCAAGAATTGTGGAAGGATGATAATAATAAATAAAAAATTTAATTTGCTGTTGGATCTTAGAAGGAACTCTTTAGTTAAATGATACTATTAATTAAGTGCTTAAAATATTAGCCTTTATTGAGAGATTACTTTATATACATTTTATTAATACATCAAAATACTTTCCAATATTATTCTTTCCCTAAGTATGTTATTAAAATTCTAAATAGACGTAATGCAAAGTAATGGAAAATATTTTGAAAACTTTAGATTGAAAAGCAAATCTCCATTTTGTAACTGTATCCCAGTTCCTCAGTGTCTCTCCTCCAGGATAAATACTGTTTGTGGTTTCTCTTTATGTATCATTACAATAATAATCATATATGTGTGCATGAGTGCATTTCATTTTACTCAAATGGCAGCATAATCAGCATACAATCATTTGTATCTCTGCATCTTCATAATAATATACCTTAGAGATTTTTCTTATCCCAACATTGATGAGATCTCATTTTTTAAACATTTTACATAGTCTTTTTTCATATTGATGGAAAACCTCATGTAGATAGTGTGAGATAACATACAAAAGAAACTGGCCTCTCGCTTCCATCTCCATGTTCAGTTGCATTTGTTATATTAAAGCTTCTACAATTATTGTGTTATAATTCAATAACTTGATTACAATGTGGTTACATAGCTTTTCACTAGCATGTTTTTCTACTTGTTTCTTCAGACTTGGTATGTGTTTTAGTTATGGTTCATTTCCCTAGTATCTGATATAATACTGGAATATAATAATGACATCAACAGTCACTTACTGAGCATCATGCACTAGAAGCATGGTGAAGTACTTTGTAAATGCTTTCTTATATAACCTGCCAAATAAATTTAACAAAGAGGAAAGTTATTATTCCTTTTTTAGAGATGATGAAAACAAGGTTTACAGAGGTCAAATCACTCTTTTTTAGATGATAAGCATTTATGCTTGTTGTACATTTTTCTTTTGAAAGTTTAAATCCTAAACTCTGATCTCTCTAATTTCACTGTGTGTTTTTTTTGCATCATTTACAAAAACAAATTAATAAAATATTTAAGGGCCAGAATCAGTTTCTTTCAAATCATGAAAACTCCATTTAAGCATGTCCTTTTGTTTCTCATCTGTATTTTTTAGGGAAGATAATTTTTTAAAATAACTAAGTATGTGGTACATATCATAGCAGTAAAACTAACTCAGAAAGGTCAAGGAGAAAACTTTTTCTACAGATTCACATGATATCCAGTTTATCTGGTTCCTAGTAATTCACACACACACATAAACACACACACACACACACACACACACACACACACACAAAATGCTTTTTTCCTCACATAGCACATTTCAATTTAAATACTATGTTTTTCATTAAATTTACATAAAATTTGTGTATCTTGTTCTCTGCATAAATCCAAAGTTTTATATGAAATCAAATATGTTATATGCTCTATTTTACATGTGACATATGTAGTTTTTCATTTTGTCATAACTCTTCTTATCATCCTGGGAAACATACATGGAATTATGTTTCTTTCAGCCAAGTATGCCCTTTTTAGTCTGTGTCTCCTGCTAAGCAACTGGATAAGAAGCAAAACTCAACTACCTGAGGACCCTTAAAAAGTAAAAAATCAGAGAACAAAGCTGTATGTGGGTGAGGTTCTCAATTTTTTGTTTCTTTTGCAGCTTTACTTTGAAGGAAGTCTCCAGTCATGAGGCTGTGTAGCAGTGAACATGCTGTCAGCTAAATCTCCAATTGAAATCCCATCTTTCTAGCCACAGGAATAAAGAAAAGGAGACCCCATGTTCCAAAGAAGGCAGGGGGTATCCGTATTTCATTTTTATCTTTCCTCTGGTGCTATTTTTCCAATGGTGAAACTCAACTAGGGAGCTCCATGACTTCGATGGTGAATGCTTGGGTAAATATATAACTATTATTTTCTTAATATTTATGTGTATATTTTTTCAAATATGCACATGCGTGTGTGTAAGTCTCTTCAGTCGTGCCCAACTCTTTGCAACGTTTTGGACAGTAGCCCACCAGTCTTCTCTGTCCATGGGATTCTATAGGCAAGAATACTGGAGTGGATTGCTATGCTCTCGTCTAGGTGATCTTCCTGATCCAGGGATTGAACCCGAGTCTTCTGCAGCTCCTGCACTGCAAGCAGATTCTTTACCACTGAGCCACTGGGGAAGTCTCTAAATATACACATAACTAAAATATTATCATTTAGAAATTGAAAAGCCAAACATCTCTTCATTAAGATTTATAATCCAAATGGAGAATGAGTTTAATATGCATCAATCCACAAGTTTCCAAATTAAATGAAAATTGATCTTAGATTGCTACAATCTCTGGAAGCTTGACTTGGAATAAAATTAAAACTCCTGTATAATAAATTGTTCATTTTCCAGGCTTTGCAACAGTCTACAGAATGATCAAATTCCACTGAAGTAAGTTCACAATAAAAATAAACAAAATGAAATTTTATTTGGAAGAATTAGTGTACAAAATAAACAGAATTAAAGCACCAAGAATGAGAAATAATGAAATCATTTGGAGAGGCTACAAAATTATTGCTGAAATGATTAATCAGGAAAAATAAAAAAAAAGTATGCATAATGAAGGAATAGAATGCTATGAGAAAGAATAGTTTAATTGAAAATGAATCAACTAGAACAATTACACAATGAAAATTCAATTTCGAATATATAAAGCTTACTTTCAGTGGGATAACCACTGATTACACTCAGCTGAAGAAAGAATTCAAGAATAGGCTAACTGATTTTTTAAAAAAATTGTTGCAGCTAGCTAAAGAAATGGAATTTATGAGAAAAGGGATTAAGAGATATGAAAGATGGAATCAGAGGTTCCAGAAGAATAGTTAAGAGAAATGAAATAAAATGAATGCATTATTAAACAGCTCAAGTCTAAGGATACTCCAGGATTTAAGAAAGAGATAACTATCCAGATTAAAGATGTATACTATATACCAGGTAAACTAAATAAAATTAAATTGCACTGCATATCTCACTAAAATTGCAGAACACCATAGGCAAAGACAAAATATTGAAAGAAAACTGTCAGATTCCACATTCTAGTCTGACATGTATAGACTTTGGAAGGCATCACTCCCATACACATGTAAGAAAAAATTCTGAAAAAATTAAAATCAACATCTCTTCTTAAATTTTTCAGAGAGAACTGAGGTAACAGGGTGAATCACCACTCCAAAACCTAGAATGACAGAACAGAGAATTACAGTTTTCTGGGAGCAGAACCTGCTTAAATAGTAAGCATTTAAATAGTAATTGACTAATTTTTGGACTTGAGCACTTGGAGTTGGAAGGAAAAATCTTCTGGAGGCCCAACCTTAAAAGGACCCACACACTATCATGAATTTTACCACTTAGCCCTACCAGATTCTTAGGGTAAAGATCAAAGAAAAATTCCATCTTGCTTCCAGCTGTAGGAGGAATAAATATATCAAAATATGTACTAGGTAGCATGCTCTTAACAAATGCCTGACTTCAAATAAAAATATTTTCCCAAAGCCTAATTGACTTGAAGAATGAATATACACACCTCATGTCCATTCTACCCTTCCTGTTTCAGCTAAAGATGGAGGGAAGGGGGATTCTCAGAAGCATTTGTGAAAGCCACAGCCTATAGACCCAGGTTCACTAAAGATTTATACCTAATTACAAGAGTAGAAAACAGTTTTTCTCTTTCCACACTTCACCACAACATCAACATGATTCTTGTATAGTAACTAGGGATGAACTGCAAGGGGCCCAGGCTATATTTTAGAGAATTTCTAGGGATGCCCCGAAACAACATGGGAAACAAACAAAAAGGACACAAGTGAAAACTTTAGCCTCTTAAACAATAGCTATAGCAAATGACTAATGCTGCCAGACTTCCAACCAGATAAACATGTAATCTCATGCTAAAAATCAATTTACCTCCTGTTTTTCACTTTCACATATTATTTTTAGCTTGCAGCAAAAAAAAAAAAAAAAAACTTACAAGGCATAGATAAGCAAAATACAATCTGCCATTTGCAAAACATAATAGAAGTGTGAAGAAACAGAGCAAGCATCAAAATCAGATGATTCAGGAATTTTGGTTATCATACTAGATATTTAAAATAACTGATTAATAGGCTATGGACTTTAATGGCAAAAGTGGGCAACATATAAGAATAGATGATTATTAAATCTGGAAAACTCAAGAGTGGCCACAGGACTGGAAAAGGTCAGTTTTCATTCCAATCCCAAAGAAAGGCAATGCCAAAGAATGTTCAAACTACCGCACAATTGCACTCATCTCATATGCTAGTAAAGTAATGCTCAAAATTCTCCAAGCCAGGCTTCAGCAATACGTGAAGCATGAACTTCCAGATGTTCAAGCTGGTTTTAGAAAAGGCAGAAGAACCAGAGATCAAATTGCTAACATCCGCTGGATCATCAAAAAAGCAAGAGAGTTCCAGAAAATATCTATTTCTGCTTTATTGACTATGCCAAAGCCTTTGACTGTGTGGATCACAATAAACTATGGAAAATTCTTCAAAAGAGGGGAATACCAGATCACCTGACCTGTCTCTTGAGAAACCTGTGTGCAGGTCAGGAAGCAACAGTTAGAACTGGACATGGAACAACAGACTGGTTCCAAATAGGAAAAGGAGTACATCAAGGCTGTATATTGTCACCCTGCTTATTTAACTTCTATGCAGAGTACATCATGAGAAATGTTGGGCTGGAAGAAGCACAAAATAGAATCAAGATTGCCAGGAGAAATATTAATAACCTTAGATATGCAGATGACACCACCCTTATGGCAGAAAGCGAAGAAGAACTAGAGAGCCTCTCGATGAAAGTGAAAGAGGAGAGTGAAAAAGTTGGCTTAAAACTCAACATTCAGAAAACTAAGAGCATGGCAGCCAGTCCCATCATTTCATGGGAAATAGATGGGGAAACAGTGGAAACAGTGGCTGACTTTATTTTGGGGGGCTCCAAAATCACGGCAGATGGTGATTGCAGCCATGAAATTAAAAAAGGTTTACTCCTTGGAAGGAAAGTTATGACCAACCTAGACAGCATATTAAAAAGCAGAGACATTACTTTGTCAACAAAGGTCCATCTAGTCAAAGCTATGGTTTTTCCAGTAGTCATGTATGGATGTGAGAGTTGGATGGTAAAGAAAGCTGAGCCCTGAAGAATTGATGCTATTGAACTGTGGTGTTGGAGAAGACTCTTGAGAGTCCCTTGGATTGCCAGAAGATCCAACCAGTCCATCCTAAGGGAGATCAGTCCTGAATATTCATTGGAAGGACTGATATTGAAGCTGAAACTCCAATAGTTTCACCACCTGATGCAAACAGGTGACTCATTTGAAAAGATCCTGATGCTGGGAAGTTTTGGGGGCAGGAGGAGAAGGGGATGACAGAGGATGAGATGGTTGGATGGCATCACCGACTCGATGGACATGGGTTTGGGTAGACTGCAGGAGTTGGTGATGGACAGGGAGGGCTGGTGTGCTTTGGTTCATGGGGCCGTAAAGTGTCAGACACGACTGAACTGAAATGGATCATGAAGAACTCTAAGAATCTAAAGGGAATGCTAGAGATAAAATATATATATAAAATATCTTGAATGGGCTTCTCAGTATATTGACTTAGGAGAAGTAAACAATTAGGGAATTTTAAGATATATTAGTAGAAATTTCTCTAACTAAAAAAACATGTAAAAAAGAATTAAAATAAATAGAAACAGAACATGCTAGAAGGGTGAGACAATTACAAAGTGTGTAACAGATATATAGTGGGAATACAAGAATAACACAGAACAAAAGGAACAGAGGAAATATTCAGAAGAAAAATTGTTGAGAATTTTCTAAACTAATAATAGACACCAAATTATATGTAAAAATTTCAGAGAACATCAAGGACAAGAAATGTATTTTTAAAAATCTATGCTTTGGCATATTTTATTCAAACTGCAGAAAACCAAAGTCAAAGGGAAAATGTAGAAAGAAATCAGAGAAGAGAAAACATTTTCCATAGAACACCTTACTGGGGAACAAAGATAAGAATGACATCACATTTTTCTTTAAAACTCATTCAAGCAAAAGGAAAGTGGAGAAAATATTTAACATGCTGAAAGAAAACCAAAACACTAACCTAGAATTTTTTTTATCTAGCAAATTATCCTCCAGTATAAAACAAAAATAAATACATTCTCAGACAAATAAAAAATGAGGACTTTTTTTTTTTTTCGCAACAAAACTCTCTTGCAGGAAATGTTAAGAGAATTTCTTCTCAGAGAAGTAAAATGATGCATGATCGATATGTATATAGGCTTCCCAGGTAGTGCTAGTGCTAAAGAACCCGCCTGCAAATTCAGGAAACATAAGAAACATGGGTTCGGTCCCTGGGTCTTGAAGATCTTGTGAAGGAAGGCATGGTAACCCCCTCCAATATTCTTGCCTGGAAAATCCCATGGACAGAGGAACCTTGAGGGCAACAGTCCATAGGGTTGCAAACAGTCAGAGATGACTGAAGCAACTTGCCACGCATATATATATGTATAATGTTCTTCCTTCGTATATACAGGAAGAACGTTAAAGAATAAGTGAGAGGAAAAACATTAGAGAATAAATGAAAGTAAAACAAAATCTATTCCCTTTCTTATTCCTTATGACTCTAAAGTTTGTTCGAGTAATAATAACGACAAAGCTTTTGGTGATTATAGCTTGTGGATACATGATGTGATTGACAGCGGTGGTCCACAACCCCTAGTAAGTGTCCATGGCCTGTTAGGAATCAGGCCACACAGCAGAAGGTGAGCACTGAGCAAGCTGGTGAAGTTACATCTGTTGTTCTCCTTTGCTTGTTTACTGCTAAACTGTCCCTGGTGCCAGAAAGCCTGGAGACCACTGTTGTAAGCCAACTACTGAATACATTTTTTTTTTAATGAAGAATACTTTATGTTGTAGGAAAGGGGAGAATATTGAATTATGTGAAAAGATCAATATGGGGACTTTACTGGAGATAAAGTGGCTACAACTTGTCATTCCCAATGCCAGGGGCCCAGGTTTGATCCCTGTTCATGGAACTAGATCCCAGGTACTGCAACTAAATATCCCAAGTGCCTCAACTAAGACCTGTCGCAGTCAAAAAAAAAAAAAAAAAGATCAATGTGGGCCCCTGATGGTGGGTACTTACTTGTGTGCCAGCCCACTGGAGGGTAAGGATGGGTCCCATATAGATGTCTGTGTGATCTGGGTGACCTAGGCCTTGTGACAGCCCACTGGTAGGCAGGTAAGCCCAAGTCCATAGGTTAGTAGGAGGATTTCAAAATGGCTCAAACCAGGGTTATCATAGTAGAACAATCTCCCTAAAATGGCTACCATCAACATCTCTACTCCCAAAGGGATTTCAGTTTCCTCCTGTCTCTTCAGGACACTCTCTAAGATCAGCAGTAGGTCTGACTCAGGCTTCTTTCAAACTTCTTCTGGTCCCCTGGGACTCAAAGTCTGTGTGCCTTTTAAGAGGGAAACTTGTTTCCTATTGCCCTCTTGTTCTTTCATACACAAGCCTTTCTGGCCTGTAAACCAGATGTTCTGGTGGTTGGTCTTTTTGGTGAAGGATCCCCAGGCTGGGGAGTCTGATGTGGAGCTTGGATGACTCATTCCTTTGGAGGACTCAGAGGTTGGAATATTCCTCCTATTTGTAGGTCAACTGCCTGGGAGTGTGGGTTCTGACTCTACCACATCTCTACCCACTGTACCTCAATTGTTTGGGTTCCTTCTTTAAGTCTTTAGTTGTGGAAAATATTTTCTGCTACTCTTCAAGTTGTTCTCATAGGTAGTTGCTTGGTAAGAAATGTAATTTGGATGTGTTTGTAGGAGGAAGTGAGCACAGAGTCTTCCTTCCTTGCCATTGAGGTCTGCCACCTGTTTCCAAAATTCTTTGTTTTGCTAAAGTACACTTCCAGAGCAAGTCTAAATAAAAGTATATTCTGACAAAACTCTGCAAATTTACCACACAGACCCTTCTTGGAAGAATTATGAAAGGGTATATTTCAATCAGGAGTAAATCAAACCCAGAAAACAGAAGCCAGATGCAAGCATTAATGCAGGAAAATATTAGCAACTGTAAATCAAAAATTGCAATGCCTCGTTTGTTTTATCAACATAATAGCAAAAGCTATTCTTTTTCATCCTTTCAGTGTAACAAACATCAGGATTTATTTATTTTTTTATTTCATATGTCTAGAATATGGTAGACTTTGGATATGTGAATATACACACTTTAAAAACTAGTTGTTATTTTCCTATATCATTAGATATTGCCAACTTTATATTAAGCTCCTGTGCAGAGCAGAAGCTATCCAGAAGACTGAATATTATTTAAATATGTGTGTTCTTTTGTTTATACTGTCATATCACACCAGCAACTTTTGTCCCTACCGGCTAATTGTGACAAACTGATAATGGCCCCCACTGTCTGGCCATATTAACTATAGCAGAAAGGGTACTCAACTTAGGTCATACAGGTAGCATGATGAGTCACTTTCTTTGGCACAATAGATTTTTCAAGAATAAACAGAAGGCAGCCATAAAGACACTTCTTCCCAGATGTGCTTGCATATGGATTGAGCAGCACATATTGAAAATACTTTAATTATTATCTAACACAGCAAATTAATTACTCTACAGCCTTGAGGACATCTTGGAGGTAGAAAAAGCCTGGAGGGTTGTGACATAGTTTTGCAGTCTCCTCCAGCCCTTCTCTAATGAAGACATAGTCTCTGGTACCCTTAGAAATTTTCTGAGTTACTTCAAAATCAGTTCTGGTCTGAAAATGTCAGACCACAGATTTGTTTTTAATCTAATTTAGTTTAAGCCTATAAGCATATATTGCCCAGGTTTACCTTCAAATTCTGAATGAGGCATTATATGTTGATGTTGTTGAGTCAATGAGTCATGTCTGACTCCTTGCGACCCCATGGACTGTAACACACCAGGCTCCACTGTCCTTTATTATCTTCCAGAATTTACTCAGATTCATGTCTATTGAATCGGTGATGCTATCTAACCATCTTATCTGCCACCCTCTTCTCCTTTTGTCCTCAATCTTTCCCAGCATCAGGGTCTTTTCCAATGAATCAACTCTTTGTATCAAGAGGCCAAATTATTGCTTGGTAAAGAATTCACCTGCAATGCAGAAGACTCCGGTTTGATTTCTGGGTGGGGAAGATCCACTGGAGAAGAGATAGGCTACCCACTCCCGTACCCTTGGGCTTCCCTGTGGCTCAGCCAGTAAAGAATCCGTCTACAATGAGGGAGACCTGGGTTTGATCCCTGGGTTGGGAAGATCCCCTTGGAGAAGCAAAAGGTGACCCACTCCAGTATTCTGGCCTGAAGAATTCCCTGGACTGTGTAGTTCATGGGGTTGCAAAAAGTCAGACATGGCTGAGCAACTTTCATTTCAGCTTCAGCATCAGTCATTCTAGTGAATATTCAGAGTTGATTTCCTGCAGGATTGGCTAGCTTGATTTACTTTTAAATGTCTCAAAAAAAAAAAATCAGAAACAAAAACACGAGGGGAAACAGTAAGAAACAAAGAGTAAGAGTGTGTTAAGGAGGTAGCTGTTTGGGGCAAGTTTAGTTCTGGTTCCACTGTGAACTCAATAATGGTCTCCAGGTAATTTATTTAATTTTTTCTACTCAGTCTTCTTATGTGTCACAAGTGAAAAATAGTAGCTTCTTTAGTCATTTCATAGCATATGTTGAGAATCCAGTTAGTAATCAAAAAAAAGTTTTTGAATGTGTGAATTATCATATGAATGTCATCATCATCACACTTATTTTGCTAATTAACATGTCTTGGAAGAGTTTGAGTTTCCCAGTGGTTTAGTAGCCATGACAGCTATCATTTTTCATTATCTCATTTTACTGACTGCCTCAAAAACTCTTGCCTAAGGGCTCATGCACAAATAGAAATACAAACTTTCAACATACACTGGAATGTACACACTAGATTCACACACCTCCCTGCTTACTTAACTCCTGTCCTGGTTTGCTCTGTAGAGAAGGTTGGTATTTAGAAGCCAGAAAGGTAGAAATTTGTTTGACTAAAAAGATAGGAAAAGGTGAAATTGGAAGAAAACTGAGTAGGAAGCAGAAGAAAAGTCCTAGAAAAGAAATATAAAAGCCGATTGTACTTACTAAAGATTTGCTTGTTTCTCTCACCTCAAAATGAGCAAGGTCTTACAGATTGAAAGCAATTATTCAAAAACCAAAAATAAAAAAGTATTTCCTATGATAAATTATTTTTGGCCTCTGGGAGTTCAGGAAAACACAAATATAGCGGATTTTCACAAAAGATTTAGGATGTTGTCCAAGGGATTGCGCAGTGTTGCACACAGAATTACTGAGTGGTTGCAGGTTTGGATGGGGGAAAATGTGCAGTAGGGCTTCAGGACCAGGAGTTGAAACCATTTTTACTTAGAATTTTACAAATGACTTAGAGAATATCTGTCTACATCAACAAAAATATTGCATCTCGAAGATGGAAATTGTATGTGTGGGGGAAGGTGGACTGCAGTGTGGAGATCTTGTCACAGACATAGTCAGGGTCTCAGAATACCACAGAAAAATACTTATGCTTCCCTATAACTTGTGTTTTTTGTTTTTTTTTGCTTGGTTTATTTTTGCTTCTGTTAAAATGATTAAAAACGTACAATTTGGGTGATATAAAGAAACTTTATTGAACACTTCTTGAAGGGACCTACTTGGAGAACTGCAAAGGAAGGAAGGAAGTGGCAAGCTTTTATAGAGGAAAGAATAAGGAATGCTGAAGAGAAAAACAGAAAATGAAAAAGGAGCAAGGAACTAAGTACAGATCTTCCAAGATTTGCCATGGGGTTATGTGCTGATAAGGCACTTCCCAAGTAGGTCAGCTGGTAAAGAATCCCCCTGCAATGCAGGAGACCCCAGTTTGATTCCTGAATTGGGAAGTTCCCCTGGAGAAGAGATTGGCTACCCACTCCAGTAGTCTTGGGCTTCCCTGGTGGCTCAGCTGGTAAAGAATCCACCTGCAATATGGGAGATCTGGGTTCGATCCCTGGGTTGGGAAGATTCCCCTGGAAGAGGGGATGAAAATCCACTCCAATATTCTTGCCTGGAGATATGCTTGCTCCCCATAGACAGGGGAACCTGACAGGCTACAGTCCATGGGGTTGCAAAGAGTCAGACATGACTGAGTGACTGAGCACAACACATAGCACATGCGCTAATAAATCTACTGTAAGCTAAAAATATCAAAAGTCAAAAATGCATTTGAAATATATTTAGAAATTTGCTGTTTGAAACACCACTTCTCCCTCCTTCTTTTTCCCACTTTTCAATGTACTCAAGAAAGTAAAAAATTTTAATGAATCTAAAATTTAAAATTACTTTTTCCCCAAAGCCTTTCTTGCATGTTGTAATATGCAAGACCTTTCTCCTTTGATGGAAGAGACAGGTTACTACCTGAATCTAAGTTGAAAAGTTTATGTAAAAAGAAATTATAGTAAAAGGGATACTCTACTTTTCAAAAAAAATATATATATATATATATATATATATATATGATATATATATACCTAACTTACCGAACAGCATAGCTTAACCCAGTTCAGTTCAGTTCAGTCGCTCAGCCATGTCCGACTCTTTGCGACCCCATGAATTGCAGCACGCCAGGCCTCTCTGTCCATCACCAACTCCCAGAGTCTACCCAAACCCATGTCCATCAAGTCAGTGATGCCATCCAACCATCTCATCCTCTGTCGTCCCCTTCTCCTCCTGCCCCCAATCCTACCCAGCATTAGGGTCTTTTCCAATGAGTCAACTCTTCGCATGAGGTGGCCAAAGTGTTGGAGTTTCAGCTTCAACATCAGACCTTCCAATGAACACCCAGGACTGATCTCCTTTAGGATGGACTGGTTGGATCTCCTTGCAGTCCAAGGGACTCTCAAGAGTCTTCTCCAACACCACAGTTCAAAAACATCAATTCTTCGGTGCTCAGCTTTCTTCACCGTCCAACTCTCACATCCATACATGACAACTGGAAAAACCATGGCCTTGACTAGATGGACTTTTGTTGGCAAAGTAATGTCTCTGCTTTTTAATATGCTATCTAGGTTGGCCATAACCTTCCTTCCAAGGAGTAAGCGTCTTTTAATTTCATGGCTGCAATCACCATCAGCAGTGATTTTGGAGCCCAAAAAAATAAAGTCTGACACTGTTTCCCCATCTATTTCCTATGAAGTGATGGGACCAGATGCCATGATCTTAGTTTTCTGAACGTTGAGCTTTAAGTCAACTTTTTAACTCTCCTCTTTCACTTTCATCAAGAAGCTCTTTAGTTCTTCTTCACTTTCTGCCATTAGGGTCATGTCATTTGCATATCTGAGGTTATTGATATTTCTCCCGGCAATCTTGATTCCAGCTTGTGTTTCTTCCGGCCCAGCATTTCTCATGATGTACTCTGCATAGAAGTTAAATAAGCAGGGTGACAATATACAGCCTTGACGTACTCCTTTTCCTATTTGGAACTAGTCTGTTGTTCCATGTCCAGTTCTAGCTGTTGCTTCCTGACCTGCATACAGGTTTCTCAAGAGACAGGTCAGATGGTCTTGTATTCCCATCTCTTTCAGAATTTTCCACAGTTTATTGCGATCTACACAGTCAAAGGCTTTGGCATAGCTTAGCGCAGCCTACCTTAAACATGCTCAGAACACTTAGATTAGGCTACAGTTGGGTAAAATCATTTAACACAAAGCTTATTTTATAATAAAGTCCTGAATATTTCATACAATTTATTGAAATCTGTGCTGAAAGCAAAAAACAGACTGGTTGTATGGGTACAGAATGGTTTTAAGTGTATGGATTGTTTACCCTTTCCATCCTAATGCTGACTGGCAGTGTGAATCACTGACATGGCCTAGGGTCCTGAGACAGCATTCTACAACCCAGAAAAATTTCATAATTCAAGAGTCGAAATATGGTTTCTATTGAATGTGTATTGCTTTCACAACACTGTAGAGAATTGCTAAGTTGAACCACCATAAGTTGGGACTGTCTGCATAACAACCAGTGTTGTCTTGGTATTTGGGGATTGGATGACTGGATACAGTCCATTTCTTGTCTAGCAGAGCATTTATCATTGAGGTAAAACTAATAACAGTATTACTGTCATAGTCTATCAGAAAAACAGTTGTCCATTGCATGTTTTTCTTCTATATTTATTCTTCCATGAAAAGATACTTCTCTTAGACTGAATAATGAATGTTCTAGGCCTCTTGGAAGAACTTTTGAGTCTACAAATGGCTTATATCAATATTTGTGGTGGTTTTTATTTTTAAGAACTGCTAGACCTCCAAAGAAAAATGAAGACTTTATCTCACATTTTGTTTCCAAAATACCTCTCTGTCGATTTCTTAGGTACTTAGATGACAGCTGCTCAATGAATACATAGATAGATGAATAATTGATTAGTTATAGAATCTGTTCCCTAGGGTGAATTACACAACTAAGGAAACTGAACTAGACAGGAGCAATGATTAATGTCAGACATAACAGATGTCCATACTTTTTTATTGGATGATAGACCTTAAAATTTTCCACAGGAAAGAAGTACAAAGGTTTCAAAAAATAGTAATAAAAATCTTTAAGAATGTAAAATTGTAAAATAAATTCTATCATAAAGTCATGCTTATTAATTCTATATTATTCTTTCATATCCACTTACATGTCTTTAGAGTAACTTGACAAAATCCTGTACAGCTGCTAGGTATTATGTGGTCTTCACATGGAAGGATTGTGTCCAGTGAATGTCAGTTTTATTTCCCATGCTGGAAATAAAGATTTAGGCAGAAAGATATTTTATTTTGATCATCAATAGTTCTATTGTGGTTATAACAAGATCCAACCAGATCTACTTGAAGCTGCAGTCATCAGACAAATGGATCTTTTACATTTTAAAAATCAATTTGGAGAGATTTTAAAATCACTATTCAGGGCTTCCCTGGTGGCTCAGTGGTAAAGAACCTGCCTGCTAATGCAGGAGGCATGAGTTCAATGCTTAGGTTAGGAAGATCTCCTGGAAAAGGAAATGGCAACCCACTCCAATATTCTTGCCTGGAGATATCTGTGAAGAGAGGAGCCTGGCAGGCTATAATCCATGGGGTCACAAAAGAATCAACACAACTTAGTGACCAAAAATCACTATTCACTACATTTCACAGACACATCCACACTAATTTATAGTACCTAAGGGTTTCCAAAATTTTATCCCCAGTTAATATTTAATCTAATTTCATCATGCAAGACCTATTTAGAAAAAAAGGATGCTAAAATACATCTCACATGTTAGCAAAATAATACTCAAAATTCTCCAAGCCAGGCTTCAACAGTATGTGAACCGTGAACTTTCAGATGTTCAAGCTGGCTTTAGAAAAGGCAGAGGAACCATAGATCAAATTGCCAACAACCACTGGATCATTGAAAAAGCAAGAGAGTTCCAGAAAAAACATCTGTTTCTGTTTTATTGACTATGCTAAAGCCTTTGATTGTGTGGATCACCACAAACTTAAAGAAATGGGAATACCAAACCACCCAACCTGACTCTTGAGAAATCTGTATGCAGGTCAGGAAGCAACAGTTAGAACTGGACATGGAACAACAGACTGGTTCCAGATTGGGAAAGGAGTACATCAAGCCTGTATATTGTCACCCTGCTCATTTAACTTATATGCAGAGTACATCATGAGAAAAGCTGGGCTGGATGAAGCACAAGCTGAAATCAAGGTTGCCGGGAGAAATAGCAATAACCTCAGATATGCAGATGACACCACCCTTACGGCAGGAAACAAAGAAGAACTAAAGAGCCTCTTGATGAAAGTGAAAGAGAAGAATGAAATAGTTGGCTTAAAACTCAACATTCAGAAAACGAAGATCATGTCATCTGGTCCCATAACTTCGTGGCAAATAGAGGGGGAAAATGTATAAACAGTAACAGATTTCCTCTTCTTAGGCTCTAAAATCACTGTGGATGGTGACTGCAGCCATGAAATTAGAAGATTTCTTCTTGACAGGAAAGCTACGACAAACCAAGACAGTGTGTTAGAAAGCAGAGACATCATTGTACCATTTGACAAATGTCCATATAGTCAAGGTTGTGCTCTTTCCAGTAGCCTTGTAGAGATGTGAGAGCTGGACCATAAGGAAGGCAGAGCACCGAAGAATTGATTCTTGAGGACTGTGGTGCTGGACAAGACTCTTGAGAGTCCCTTGGACGGCAAGGAGATCAAACAAGTCAATCTTAATGGAAATCAACCCTGAATACTTATTGGAAGGACTGGTGCTGAAGCTGAAGTTTCCAATATGTTGGCCACCTGATGTGAACAGCCAACTCATTGGAAAAGACCCAGGTGCTGGGAAAGATTGAAGACAGAAGTTAAAAAGGGTGACAGAGGATGAGATGGTTGGATGGCATCACCAATTCAATGGATATGAACTTGGGCAAACTTCAGGAGATGGTGAGAGATAGGGAAGCCTGGCATGCTGTAGTCCATGGGGTCACAAAGAGTCAGGCATAACTTGGCTCCTGAGCAACAGTTTATTCATTCAAATTGTGACCTCATTAATTGATCTTATATATGAAATATTTAGTTTTAAATGTGATAGATCTAAAATCAGAACCAAATGTAGTAATTTTTAGTATAGATCATCATTATTAAACTAATATTTTTGCTGAAGAAAAATTAATTTAAATAAACAGAGCCTGGATCATCACAATAATTTTATTAAAGAAGCATAGAACATTGTAATTAAGAAATATGCACCTTAAAAGCTAATATCATTAATAGACATGTTTTCCTTAAGTCCTTCGTAGTAGAAGATGGGTACATATGTCTATATATGTACATGTATGACAATCTTTACTGTCAAGACTTATGCTATGTGGTTAGCAGACACATTTTCCAACTTGTATAAAATGCTGCCAAATGAGGAAGAAATAAAATAATTAACTTAGTAGAACAGAAATGAGCATGTACTCCTGGCTAGAACACTCAGGTTACAATTGAAATGATTATTAAGATATGAAGGGAAATCATAGAATATGCCATAAATTAAAATCCAAATATATTTTAAACATATTCATTTACAAATATGAATGCTTATAAATAACTCTGTAATTAAAATGCTTCCTAGAAATTCACACATGCTATGTATACCCAAACACACTAGATCTGTGAAATGTAAAAGAGTGATACCACCCCATAGCTTTCTTCTGAATACACACTCAATTTTCTACAAATAATACCCCTGAATGAATATAAATGAAGAAAACATTCCTCTATCTGCTAGTTTGACTATTCATGAAAAAAAAAAAGAAAAAAAGAAAGTTTTATGGAACTAGTGCCATCTAATTTCCATTGCATTTCCTCTCTCAGAGAAAGGCTAACCGTCTTCTCAACTGGCCTCTTCATGAACCATGATACTAATATAAACATCTGCATTTTCACACTTGTTAAACAACAGATCTAATTTTAAAAATAATTATTACTGAGAAAAATTTATTTCTTTATTTCAAAAGCTAATAATTTTTTTAAAGGTAATAGGTATTGATGCTGTCTTTTCAACTGCCTTTAAATGTGATGCTTCCTCGTATTTACCTAATAAATAAGAGGTATTGATTTAGTAAGTGAGCTCCTGGCCCCTGGATCATGGAAACAGTGAATGGAAACATATGTAAACAGAACCCTTGATACAGCTTCAGTTACAATATCTAGCAGGGCTGAATCACAGACAAGGTATTCTGGATTGAGAAGCTCTAAGTACTCCTAATAAGTCACACTAACATATTCAATTCAATGCACTGTTACTAATACAGTGTACCTTCTACATATGAACCTTCAAATATTGAACTTTCAAAGGTGTGAACATGCATCTGGTTCCAGCAAGGAACCAGACCCTGTGCCATCAGCATTAGGATGAGATGGTTGTGAGTGAAATGAGTGTGAGTGAAACTGCAGCTTGCCTTCCCTCTCATATCCATTGTTCCACCATCTCCCACCTTCTCTCCCTCCTCAAGTCGGTAACTCTTCTTGCTTTTCACTCAACACCAGCCCCTGGATGTCAATAGTTGTACTGTACTACTGTACTTTTCAAGGTACTGTACTGCAAGGTTTAAAATGTTTACTTTTTATATATTTTTTCGAAGTATTATTTGTGTGAAAAGTATTGTAAACCCATTACAGAACAGCACTATGTAGCCAATTATGTTAGTCAGTAACTAGGCTAACATTGTTGCACGTATGAACAAATAAGACTTACCAGCGTGTTCTTGGAACAGAACTCGTTCTTATGTAAGGAACTTACCCTATCCTCAGTGATCAATGCAAAGAAATAGAGGAAAACAATAGAATGGGAAAGACTAGAGATCTCTTCAAGAAAATTAGAGATACCAAGGGAATATTTCATGCAAAGATGGGCTCAATAAAGGACATAAATGGTATGGACCTAACAGAAGCAGAAGATATTAAGAAAAGGTGGCAAGAATACACAGAAGAACTGTACAAAACAGATCTTCATGACCCAGACAATCATGATGGTGTGATCACTCACCTAGAGCCAGACATCCTGGAATGTGAAGTCAAGTGGGCCATAGGAAGCATCACTATGAACAAAGCTGGTGGAGGTGATGGCATTCCAGATGAGCTATTTCAAATCCTGAAGATGATGCTGTGAAAGTGCTGAGCTCAATATTCCAGCAAATGTGGAAAACTCAGCAGTGGCCACAGGACTGGAAAATATCAGTTTTCATTCCAATCCCAAAGAAAAGCAATGCCAAAGAATGCTCGAACTACCGCACAATTGCACTCATCTCACACGCTAGTAAAGTAATTTAAAAATTCTCCAAGCCAGGCTTCAGCAATACTTGAACTGTGAACTTCCCAGATGTTCAAACTGGTTTTAGAAAAGGCAGAAAAACCAGAGATCAAATTGCCAGCATCTGCTTGATCATCGAAAAAGCAAGAGAGTTCCAGAAAAACATCTATTTCTGCTTTATTGACTATGCCAAAGCCTTTGACTCTGTGGATCACAATAGACTGTGGAAAGTTCTGAAAGAGATGGGAATACCAGACCACTTGACCTGCCTCTTGAGAAACATGTATGCAGGTCAGGAAGCAACAGTTAAAACTGGACATGGAACAACAGACTGGTTCCAAATAGGAAAAGGAGTATGTCAAGGCTGTATATTGTCACCCTGCTTATTTAACTTCTATGCAGAGTACATCATGAGAAACGCTGAACTGGAAGAAGCACAAGCTGGAATCAAGATTGCCAGGAGAAATATCAATAATCTCAGATATGCAAATGACACCACCCTTATGGCAGAAAGTGAAGAAGAACTAAAGAGCCTCTTGAGGAAAGTGAAAGAGGAGAGTGAAAAAGCTGGCTTAAAGCTCAACATTCAGAAAACGAAGATCATGGCATCCAGTCCCATCACTTCATGGCAAATAGATAGGGAAACAATGGAAACAGTGAGAGACTTTTTTTTTTTCTGTTCCCCAGTTACTGAAGATGGTGACTGCAGTCATGAAATTAAAAGATGCTTGCTCCATGGAAGGAAAGTTATGACCAACCTAGACAGCATATTAAAAAGCAGAGACATTTTTGCCAACAAAGGTCCATCTAGTCAAGGTTATGGTTTTTCCATTAGTCATGTATGGATGTGAGAGTTGGACTATAAAGAAAGCTGAGCACTGAAGAATTGATGCTTTTGAACTGTGGTGTTTGAGAAGACTCTTGAGAATACCTTGGACAGCAATGAGATCCAACCAGTCCATCCTAAAGATCAGTCCTGGGTGTTATTGGAAGGATTGATGTTGAAGCTGAAACGCCAATACTTTGGCCACCTGATGCGAAGAGCTGACTCATTTGAAGAGACCCTGATGCTGGGAAAGATTGAGAGCAGGAGGAGAAGGGGATAACAGAGGATGAGGTGGTTGGATGGCATCACTAATTCAATGGACATGAGTTTGGGTAAACTCCAGGAGTTGGTGTTGGACAGGAAGCCCTGGCGTGTGGCTGTTCATGGGGTTGCAAAGAGTTAGACATGACTGAGCTGAACTGAACTGAGCTACCACATGTGTCCTATGAACTTGGCAATTGTATAAAAATTGCAAACTTTCGAGGGAAATGTGTCTTTTATTGTTCTGTCCTTGATCTCAGACATAACAAATAAGTATATAAATAATCCTTGTAAGATTCATGCAAAATAATATAAAAGAGTATATATTCATACATATATATGCATGTATAGACAGGTAGATATAGATATAGATGTGTATTTGGTATATACAAATATATAGAGCGAGAGGGAGAGAGAGAGCAAGAGCCTCAGTCATGAGTGGCCTCATCAACCACTGTCAAATCTGGATGCCAATTTCACCTTCTCACCTGTTCTCATTCTCTTGGCCCCTACTGCCCTCCAAACCTACACTTCAGATGAACTGAACAGCAAACAGCTTTTGAAAATGGGAAGCTTTCTAGGTATTCTGGTTTGGGCATGGAATGGCTTTTAGCAGAAACAGGAGTCAGAGCAGAAACAGTAGTGTTATTTATTCATAAACCTCTCCACAATCTCTGCTTCTCTTGAATCACTGCTGCTCTAATCTTTAGATGAAGCTATGATTTAGATTTTCTTTTTATCAAATAATATTCTTGGCTAGAAGTTGTTCTGTTTCCTAAGGAAACATTAGAAAACTTAAAGGCACATTATTGTTTGGCCCAATGAGGGAAAAATGCTCCTGCCATTTGCTGAGCAGAAGGCAGAGTTGCTAAAGGCATTGGAGTGTCCTGTACAAGACAGAACTGCACATCCAGAGTGTTGATGATGTGTCTTTGAAAATCCCAGAGGAACTGGGGAAGGCCATTCTACACAGTTGCCGAGAGAAATATCAACAACCTCAGATGTGCAGATGATACCACTCTAGTGGCAGAAAGTGAAGAGAAACTAAAGGGCCTCTTCATGAGGGTGAAAGAGGAGCATGCAAAAGCTGGATTGAAACTCAACACTAAAAAAAAAGAATTAAGATCAGAGCATTTGGTCCCATTGTGCTAATTCAATTCAGTCTTCTCCAACTCTTTGTACCTTGGAGTCTCTTCTATCCATGAGATTCTCCAGGCAAGAATATTGGAATGGGTTTTTGGCATGCCCTTCTCTAGGGAGTCTCCCCCACCCAGGGATCAAACCTGCATTTCCTATGTCTCCTACATTGGCAGGCAGATTCTTTACCACTAGTGCCACCTGGGATTCAGTCCCATCACTTCGTGGCAAATAAAAGGGTAAAAAAATTGTAAGCAATGAGAGATTTTATTTTCTTGGGCTCCAAAATACCTTCAG
This sequence comes from Okapia johnstoni, assembly GCA_024291935.2. Classification (NCBI taxonomy): domain Eukaryota; kingdom Metazoa; phylum Chordata; class Mammalia; order Artiodactyla; family Giraffidae; genus Okapia; species Okapia johnstoni. Next base: position 49,337,122 of record CM044319.1, read on the forward strand.
ACAGTGACTGCAGCCTTGAAAATTAAAAGACGCTTGTCCTTGGAAGGAAAACTAGGACAACATAGACAGCATGTTAAAAAGCAGAAACATCACTTTGTTGACAAAGGTCTGTACAGTCAAAGCTTTGGTTTTTCCTGTAGTCATATATGGCTGTGAGGGGTGAATCATAAAGAAGACTGAGTGATGAAGAATTGGTACTTTCTAATTGTGGTGGAGAAGACTCTTGAGTGTCCCTCTAACTGCAAGATCAAACCAGCCAGTCCTAAAGGAAATCAACCCTGAATATTCACTGGAAGGACTGTTGCTGAAGTTGAAGCTCCAGTAGAAAGAAATGGCAAGCCACTCTGATATTCTTGCCTGGGAAATCTCATGGACAGAGGAGCCTGGTGGGGCTACAGTTCATGAGGTCACACAAGAATTGGATATGACTTAGTGACTAAACAGTAACGATAACAAGTAATCATGACAGAAGTATAAATTAATACATAAATACATTTCACATCCAAGGAAGATCTATTTACGAATGTATGTAGTTTGTACCTTATACTCAGAAAGTTTATCAAGTACTAATTCTGTGACAGGCTGTTTTTATAAGTGTCTGAGAAAATCAATGATAAAACAGACAGCATATGAGATTGGTTTTTATGCATGTTGTTTGAATCCTGGACTCCTTGATGAGCCAAAATTACTTCAAAATACTGGCAGAGCTTTACCACACAATGAAATCTAATTATCTAGATTTGAGGATGCCTCACCTCTGTATGCTCACAGCATCACTTACATCCTCTTCTTGCAGAAATTCACGTTAAACTGTTTTTAGCAGAACTTCATCACTAGATTTCTGCATCTGGTAAAATCCATCTCTCCATCTTTCTGTGCCAAGTCAATCCTCAGATATTTCAGACAGAGGGGGAATTTTGAGGTTTCTTTCATACCAGGTGCCAGGGATGAGAGGAGAGCTAGACTTGGTTCCATCTTGTGTGACTGACTCCTACTATGTTGAAGAAACTGCTACATTCGTGAGATCAGTAAATACTTAGTGTCCCGTGAATGACCTAACTACACTGGAGGTTGCTCAACAAACTTTTCAAAACTTTCCCTAGTTTCAAAAGGAATAATTGACTTTAATTGACTTTAAAATTTCTGGATTAGGGGACTTTCAAGCTTTCCAGCCCTGTTTTCTTATATTGTCTTTAGAATGTAAAATTTGAAGCCAAACAGACTTGAGTGTGAATTATGACTCTGATGTTGGCTTTGTGATTTTGGACATAAACATGAGTCTCTACTTTTTATGAAAAAAATGAAAATATAGTTTCATAATTGAAAAATGCTAGGCAGAGATTTCACCTTTGGGTTTCAATCAAGTCAAGACTAAACCGAAAATATGAACTTGTGTATCAGTCTCTGACATGTCCTTTTACTATTTTTTATTAAGATAAAATTAATATATAACATTATACAAGTTTCAGGTGTACCACATTATAATTTGACATCTATATAGACTACAAAGTGGTCCTTTACTCTTAAGACTGTGATTGATTTGTGGAAATGACTGGGAAACTCTAAAATGCATGTGAAATATTCGAATGTGAAAGTTGGACCATGAAGAAGACTGAGCACTGAAGAATTGACGCTTTCAAATTGTGGTGCTGGAGAAGACTCTTGAGATTCTCTTGGAAAATAAAGAGATCAAACTAGTCAATCCCAGAGGAAATCAACCCCGAATATTCATTGGAAGGACTGTTGTTGAAGCTGAATCTCCAATACTTTGGCCACATGATGGGAAGAGTCAATTCATTAGAAAATAACCTGATGCTGGGAAAGATTGAGGTCAGGAGAAGGTTGTGGCAGAGGGTGAGATGGTTTGATAGCATCACCGACTCAAAGGACATGAGTTTGAGCAAATTCCAGGAGATAGTAAATGACAGGAAAGCCTGGCATGCTGCAGTCCATGCTGTCACAAAAAGTTGGACACAACTTAGCAACTGAAAAACAACAACAGAGAACTATATTAGGCTATATTGTGAAATAAGTCGTGGAATAACTAAGAATAAAATCTCTTTCTATAACATTGCTATGGAATAGTGTAATATCAGGTTTTTATATACCTTTAAAATACAAAATGGCCATAATTTTTTAAAACTTTCTTGACTATTAGAAAACACCTTTAATTGAACACAATTGTTAAAGTATCCTTGTATCTGAGTTAACTACTCCTTCATGAGAAATATCAGTGACCGTAATTTCTAAAAAAAAAAAAAAAAGGAAAGTTTGCAGATATCCTGGACCCAGATTGACCAAATTTGAATTATGATTCTGTTTACTACTATCCCTATAAAGCTGACAAATCATTAAAAATCCCTGTGTCTCAGTTTCCCTCTCTGCAAACTGGGTAATGACAGTAAGCATCTACATCGCAGTGTGTTACAAGAGTTAAATATAGAATGTTTCGAAGAGTGTCTGACACATAGTGAATGCTCATGCTCATTGTTTTCTAAGGATACCTCAATTTGTGGTCTTACTGCAAATGTTTCAGAGTGACCAACAGATGCATCTTGTAAATCTACAATCATCATTACCTTTGCTTTGCCCTGCTGTGACTTAGTTTGGACTAGGTGCTAGTAATCTTCACCAAAAGTAAATAATATACACCTAATTTGTGTGTTTTCAAGATCTAATGCAAGCATGTTATTTGAAGCACTTAACAGTTATTTATTCATAAGACCCACACACTAGAGAGGGAAAGAATTAGAAAATAAATTTCCTCTTTTCCTTTCCATATTTTTCCATGAAACTGGTATGGCTTTATTTCTGAATGTTGGCCCATTTTTCTACTACTCATTTTTTACCATACTCAATAGCAGATATTCATATGAATCTAGTTTATTTAAACAATGAAGGAGAGTTCAGAAAATGGCTATGCTATGTAGAATGGCTGGATTGCTCTGAAGGCCGGCTTGCACCCAGCTGTTTTCACAAGACAGAGTTTTCTCCACCTATCTGCTCGCTTTCAGTCTTCCCTAACAACAACAAAAAGGGCAGAAAGCTGGACTGGGGGAAAAAGCAGCAGGAACAGATGGGCAGGGATTCTTCTGGCAACAGATCTTAGTTTCACTATGTTTTTGCTTTGGTTGAATTTCAGAGTTCAAGATCTAGAAGTTCTGGGGGCAAATTTTTCATTTAACTCATTAAAAATTTACATTGCAGAACTTCACCTTCTCATCCTGCCTGGTTTTAAGATTGATGAGTGAGGTGTGCTGAAGGTAAAACTCTCTGATGAGCATATGTGGGTGTATATTCAAGCTCAGACTATGGAAGCTGTGTGATTGATTTCTACTAGAAGTTGATATGGTGGAGCAGTGAGTTGATTGGCTGGGATGGAGTCAAATAAAATATTTGTGATTTAGGTAGGCAGGCAGAGTAAGGGAAAAAACTAACTTGGAGAGATTTAATCACTGTTAGGATTGAGTGAAAGAACAGAAAGGATCAGGTGTCTCACTGGCTTAGAGAATGTTTTAAGTCATGCTGCCTTTACTGCCTGTTTGGGGATAAAAATAAGAGTGGTTCCACTGGGTTAATTGACTATTTAGTATATCAGCTGCTAATCCCACTTCTTTCATTATCACCCTTTTTGTGTAAGTCCTGTGTCAGAGATCACTGAAGTGGACAAGATAGGCACTTGATGAAAACTGGAAAGGAGAATTTCAAGTGCGTTAGTGGTGACTGTTCTAGTTTGGAAATGTAGAACCCTAATTTGAAATATTTGAAGCAAAAGGGGATTTTACCAGCTCTTTGGTTCTGTGTTGGACATCTTAATGTTGTTCCTCTTGATCCATTCATGGTTTTTTCTACCTGCTCTGTTCTTGGTATGCTAACCCATATGAATTATATGAATGATATCCTTTGTTCTTTGGCCTCTTGTTGGTGCTAGCAGGAGATCACACAGATGAGCAGAGTGAGGTTAGTATACTCTTCTTGCATCACCTGGTTTTGGCTATGGTTCTTTATTACCTTAGATATACTGTCATAAATCCTTCTCTATAGAATTTTCTTTCTGCCTTCTGGTAATTTTTCCCTTCTCCTTGCTCCTATAGCCTTAGGAGAGGTGATCTGTTCAGTTTAGTTGCTCAGATGTGTCCAACTCTTTGTGACCCCATGAACTGCAGCACACCAGTCTACCCTGTCCATCACCAACTTCTGGAGCTTACTCAAACTCATGTTCATAGGGTTGGTGATGCCGTCCAACCATCTCATCCTCTGTCATCCCCTTCTCCTCCTGCCTTCAATCTTCCCTAGCATCAGGGTCTTTCCCAGTGAGTCAGTTCTTCCCATCAAGTGGCCAAAGTTCTGGAGCTTCAGCTTCAGCATCAGTCCTTCCAATGAGTAGTCAGGATTGATTTCCTTTCGGATTGACTGGTTTGATCTCCTTGCAGTTCACAGAACTCTTAGGAGTCTTCTCCACCACTAGTTCAAAAACATCAATTCTTTGGCGCTCAGCTTTCTTTATAGTCCAACTCTCACATCCATAGATGACTATTGGAAAAACCATAGATGACTAGATGGACCTATGCCAAAAAAGTAATGTCTCTGCTTTTTAATATGTTGCCTAGGTTTGTCATAGCTTTTCTTCCAAGAAGCAAGTGTCTTTTAATTTCATGACTGCAGTCACCATCTACAGCAATTTTAGAGCCCAAGAAAATAAAATCTGTGACTGTTTCCATTGTTTCCCCGCCTATTTGCCATGAAGTGATGGGACCAGATGCCATGATCTTAGTTTTCTGAATGTTGAGTTTTAAGCCAGCTTTTTCACTCTCCTTTTCCACTTTCATCAAGAAGCTCTTTAGTTCTTTTTCGCTTTCTGCCATAAGGGTAGCGTCATCTGCATATCTGACGTTGTGAATATTTCCCCTGGTAATCTTGATTCCAGCTTGTGCTTCATCTAGCCTGGCATTTTTCACGATGTACTCTGCATATAAGTTAAAAATATGTACTCCTTTCCTGATTTGGAAGCAGTCCGTTGTTCCATGTCCAGTTTTAACTGTTGCTTCTTGACCTGCATACAGATTTCTCAGGAGGCAGGTAAGGTGGTCTGGTATTCCCATCTCTTTCAGAATTGTTGTAATGCACACAGTCAAAGGCTTTGGCATAGTTAATAAAACAGAAGGAGATGTTTTTCTGGAAATCTTTTGCTTTTTCAGTGATCCAGTGGTTGTTGGCAATTTGATCTCTGGTTGCTTTGCCTTTTCTAAATCCAACTTGAACATCTGGAAGTTCTTGGTTCAAGTACTATTGAAGCCTGGCTTGGAGAGGTGATGACTCTACATTATTACTGCCCCATGCCTTGTATTTCCCCTCCTCTAATCTTTGTATATAGTCTCCTGATAAAATTATCCTCAATTACCCAGCTTAAAGGAAGCATGTCTCACTGATCTGTTTGAATTTGGGTTAATCAGCATCATCTTGATCATTTTAAGTAGTTAATCTTCAGTCCCAGGGTTGCTTTGTTTCTACTTGAATTCAGTTTTCTTGGAATTGTGTAAGATGAAGCAGCTTATGTTGTGACTACATTCTGGTTATCATATCACTAACTTCCTCTACGTGGTGGTGTTTCAGTATCTACAAGACAACTCACAGGATTTTGCTCAGAATATTATATACTTCCTGAGGAGGAATTAAGAGGTCTTTGTTTTCTTTAATAGCTAAATTTTGATTATTGTGTCCTGCCTGACTATTTTCCTTTGCTTTTGCATTTTTGTGCTTCTCTGGTTAAATTTATTTAGAAATAGGGGAAGCCTTAGGAGGCTAAAGATTTTCTACAAACAAGAGATAGGCAGAGGACATGGCAGGGGGAGTGTCTTGTCCCAAGAAGGCCCCAGGCCCATAGAGGTCCTGCTCAGTTACAATCTCATCAGTCATATCTATTTATAAGAAATCAGAAATACATAGTCTTTCTTCATAGTTTCACTTTTGCCTATGTGGTTGAACTGGCTTCTATGTCCCTGTTTTCTGCATCACAGCTTACTAAGTCTTACCTGTTCTCTCTGGACTGGGTCAAGTCCATATGTTTCCTGATTACTCTTCATCATAGTGTTCTCTCTGCTGAGATCTTAGTGTGCTTATTATTTGGGTTAGTAAATTTCTACTAATAGTATGCTTTGAAATTTTTACCTTTTTATTTCCAAAACTAGATTTTTAAGCATTTGAGTATAAAACTAATCATCTAACATTAACACACTCATTATGCTAACCTCTAACACTAATACTGGAGAAGACAATGGCACCCCACTCCAGTACTCTTGCCTGAAAAATCCCATGGATGGAGGAGCCTGGTAGGCTGCAGTCCATGGGGTCGCGAAGAGTTGGACACTACTGAGCAACTTCACTTTCACTTTTCACTTTCATGCATTGAAGAAGGAAATGGCAACCACTCCAGTGTTCTTGCCTGGAGAATCCCAAGGATGGTGGAGCCTGGTGGGCTGCCATCTACGGGGTCGCACAGAGTCAGACACGACTGAAGTGACTTAGCAGCAACAGTAGCAGCAACACTAATACACTCTCATCCTCAACTCTTTCTATTTCCAAATGGAAACAATCTGAAGAAATTCCATAAGCTCTCATGAACTTGACTGCCCTATCTTCGCAAGGGAATTTATCAAAGCTACACTCCAATGTGACTTCTACTGACCCTACTGATCTTCAACAATGGCAGATATAGGGAATCCCTGGCTTCACTCTACTTCTGAAATCCGAGAAGTCAGGTGGCTCAGATGAAACTTTGACCTTGGAAGCTGACTTTCTAGAAGCCACCTGGAGGAGTTGGTTGACCCAACCTAAAAGTGTGGGGAATCAATCACTTGAGAGTGAACCTTGTCAGATGAAACAAAGGAAGTATGCAGGACCCAGCAGATACATCCTCTATCCTTACTGTCTTTAAAGGACTGTTTCTAGTCCCAGTGGCTTCACAGGGCCTTCCTGGAGGATGCACCACAGAATCAAGCAATGGTTTGTGTTCTCTCAAGACTGTACCCAAATTTTTTGTGAACATGCTTTGTAGTTGTTTTCTCTCTCTCTCTCTTTCTCTCTCTCTCTCCTGCTTCATATCCCATTTTTCCTCCTCTTGCTACCCTGAGATTGCAATCTTCCACCTGGATGACATGCCTCAAGTTTTCAAGGAATCATGCTCTGTGACTTTCTAGTCTATTATCAACATTACTGAGACATGAAATGGAAGAACTAAAAGAAGTAACTTTAATAGGGAGTCAACAGCATCGCAGATTGTTTCATGCAGTTACAGAATTTCATGTTTACAATAGTATTCTAAGATGTTATTGCCTTTCATAAATGAAGAAAATGAATCTCAGAGCATTAAAAGGATTTCCTCAAAATACCATGATTTGTACCTCAAATTCACTAACCTTTCTTCAATGCAAATAATACTTTCATGATTGAAAAGATGAAATTTGCTCTTATTACTTGCATACTATCAAGGATGGGACTTGTTGCACATAGTTCTTACATTCTTTCAATGAGATAGGAGATGCTCCCTGGATGAGTGTCGTTCCTAGAGAACCATGGGGCAGCCCTGGCCACTTTATACAGCCTTATGTGATTAAGTACCTTTCAGCAGTTGGGGAGGGTATCCTGACATTACCCTCATGTCTCTATAGGCCTCCAGATTTTTGGCCATTCTCTTAAGCTGGCCAATCATTGGGTTTTACAGAAGATTTAGAGGCTTTGAATAATCAGGATATAATTATATACAACTTAAGAGTCCTCTTCTTTCTCTTTTCCAGACAATTAAAATTTTCTAAATCATCACAGGCACACTTAGCCTTTTATGAAAGATCTCTTAGGAAGATAACTTCAAAGCTTTCTCAGTAGCTAATTCAGAGGCTAATAACCTTTCCAGTCAGTTTTCCCTGCAGTTGAAACTGAATTTCTGTGACAAGAAGAACTCATTTCTCTTTGGCATCTCTGCTGGGACACAACATAAACTTGCAAAGCATTATAATAGATTATCTGGCAGATGAATTTCAAAAACACCAATAGTAATAGATTTATAATTTAATAATAAGACCAAGAAAAAAAAAGTACTTGAAGCAATAGCTTGTGAAAAGCTGCTAATTGAAACTAGTGCCCCAGAAGGCACTCACCAAAATGGGAAACATACAAACTTAAGTACCACAAGAGAAAGGAGAGAAAGAGAAGGAAAATATTTCTACAAATAACAAGAGTTTACATAACCACCATGCTTTAGGTCTGATACAGACCATGGAGGGCAAATAAGTTGCCCAGGGTCTCTCTGATATGTAGATCAAGAAATAATATTAGAAAACACTATTCCTAGAAAACTAAGGTAAAGCACTTCCTAATGATTGCACTCAGCAGGTCATAATAAAGAACAACAAGAGACATTAGGTCAATAGGAAATTTGGCAACCTCTCACTTCTGTGACATATCCCACTCTAGTCGTGAGAGGGCCGTGGCAGACACTGTCAGCTCCCAGGGCAAAATGTATTTAATCTTCCTTTGAAGCAAAACCTTATTTTCAAGTATTGGGGAAGATCACATAATTTTCAAGTGTGTATGTGTTCATGTCTAGCCCAAGAGGTAAATCTGGATTCAACTAAGATAATCATGATTATTATACCTTCCACAACAGGATTTAGGATGGGCTTGGGGTGAAGTTTGGGTCAATAAGACAAAAAGTAAAGTCTCGAAGAAACACTCCTATCCCTCTTTAAAACTGGTTGAGGGTAACATTTTCTTCCTCATCTTGTCCTTGGACTTGGCTTCATAAAGCTGTGGTAACCTGGAAGAATAAGAGCCATCATCCAGCCATGGGAACATAAAACCTGAAAACCATGCCATTGACTTGAGTAGGCATAATGAAAATATGGAAATAGAGCCATATTTACCAGTTTATGAATTAACTATACTGGGAACCATGGGACCTCCAGAAAAAGAGCTGCATTAGATGTCGAGTCTCTAAACATGGTTTTGGTGAGTAGAACCAATAGAAAAATTAGCAATTTTTTTTGTCCTTGCTTCCTTCCTCCCTCCCTCCCTTCCTTCTTTCTTGCCTGTCTTCTTTCTGTTCATGCTTCTATTGGCAAGGAATTGGCAGAATAAAGAATATAGATAATCAGCATCAGCTCATTCAATTCAAAATATGTTTTATAAGCAAGGGATAAGATAAAAACGTGATGCAGAGGAAAGGGGAAAAAAGTTAAACAGTGGTTGAGCAGCAGTGGAATAGAAATAAGCGTCTAACTAAAAAGCTTCCTTTATAAAGGATTTATGTTTACTGACAAGGGAAGCATGAGAATCCTTGAAGAATACACAGAATTATACCTAAGAAGATGGAAATATGATGCACTTATGAATCAATTTATTAGAAGAAAAAAAGATGGGAGAGAAAAGGAAGTAAACTAGAAGTAATTGACCTTTGTCCTATTTCTCTCATTCAGTCATAAGCCAGGACAGAACTTCCTCTTTGTACATGGTAATAATAATGCATGTTCTATTCATCCTCAAAATATATTTAATATTAAAATAAAATAGTGAGAACATTCTTGGAAAAGCATAAAATAAATTATCATCTTAGTAATAACATGACAAAATATATTCCATTTATAGGATAACTAGTTTATCATATTTGACACATATTCTTGCAAAGAAATTATATGAATGATGTTTGCAGATGAGAAGACTGAAGCTTAGAGAAATTCTTATTTGTCTAAGTGTACACAGCTAATCAATGAGAGAACTCTTCTAACCTACAATATCACATATATACAAACTAAAAAGTTATACTTCTCTCATCCCCTTCCCTTTCCATTTACACTGGGCTTGTTCTAAATTGCTCTCTATTATTTCCATTTACAGTAGGGTTGAGATTGACATTTTAACTGCAAAATATTCTTGATAAATTCAAGGGTGATTGACACAGTGGAGGTTAATCATAGCCAATAAGCATTTATTCCCTTATCCCTTCAGAGCACTGTGACAGTCTAACTTTCAAACACACTGGACACACTTCATGTTCAGCAAGAATAGAGTGGTCTTCTGTCTGAATACAGGTCTATAGGAGTCTAAGTCTTTTCGTTATTAATCTTATGATATGGAAAGTAGTTCATTTGTATGGAAATAGCTGAATTGGGATGATGTGTTCCTTGTTCAGAATAAAACACAGATTTCTGATTAAAAGCCAAATCATTCTTTGAGAAGGTCAAAATGATGACTTCAGATGAAACTAGTTCAGCTCTATTTTCTGTGGGTCACTGATGAAATGCCCTGCCAAAATATGATCCAGTTATCCGGTGTTTCAATGAGATCGCAAATTTTAAAGTCTTCTTTCACTTAAAAGTTTTGAAAGTAGATACACATTGAATGCCTACATACATTTTGAGTGCACATATTTTGTGCTTTTTGAGAAAAAAATAAATTGTGTGTTAAATTGTGATCGCAAACTATCACTACTATAGACAAGGATTACATAAATCAGAATCCTGGTGGCCATTATATATATTACTTTGTAAAGATGAGCATGTTATTTTATGATCCAGCATTTCTTCTCAAAACAGAAGGATGTACATACCTACAAAAATGAATCTACATACCCTAAAAACTGTGCATGGGAAGCATACTCATAAAAGACCTGAAAACAACCCAAATGTTCAGTAACAATAAATGAAAAAATAAAGATGGGTCACACAGATATGATATGCAAATAAGTTACACCCAACAGAGGGCATATGCATGACTTCATTTCCATAAAGCTTAAGAATAGACAAATATTACCTATGGTGGTCTGAAACTCTCTTGCTTGAAGGCGGGAGGAGAAGGGGATGACAGAGGATGAGATGATTGGGTGGTATCACCAACTTGATGGACATGAGTTTTAGCAAGCTCTGGGAGCTGGTGATGAACAGGGAAGCCTGGCATGCTGCAGCCCATGGGGTCATAAAGAGTTGGACATGACTGAGCGACTGAACTGAACTGAAATTATGGTGTTAGAAGTTAGAAAGTATTTGAAGGTTTTGAAAGATTAAATTACAGGGGTTACAAGAGAATGTGTGGGCTGCCAGAAATGCTCCCTTGTACTTCATATATCTGTAAAAATTCACAACACTCTACATTTAGGACTTGTGCATATTACTATAGTAATTGGATACCTAATAAATAATTCAGAGCTAATGGTTTCACAATTCCATATTTAAAAGAAAGAATTGCACAGATGTTTTAGATGTTTTAAAAAGCATGTGAAAGGGCAATTCTGAGTTGATTGGTTTATGTTTCCCAGAACTAGTTCTATAGTGACTAGTAGAACCAGTTTCCAACTTCCTGTGAATTAGACTAGATAGCCAGCAGTCAATCTGAATTCAGTTTTTAGGCAGATTTATAATAATGAGTTCTTCTTACATTTCACTCCAATAGTTGTCCTGTTAAAAGAAAATATATGTTCACAATCTCACAATCCTTTTTATTAGAAAGATACTGTTAAGGTTTTTTTGGTTCATATAAATCTCTTTTATCTGGAAAGGGTTTTCTAATCTGAAATTGCATTCCAACAGTAATAATGATTAAAATAAAACTATTTCAGTATAATTAATATTACATTCTGGGTTGCTTTTATTAATTTTACATAAAGAAAAAACATGAAATCCTTTATGACTTCTTTTATTAAAACACTGGCTTTTTGAACTTTATTTTGTATTCTTGGTCCCATGTACAGTGTACAGTATACAAGGAAATCTTTGAATCAAGTTCTGTTTCACAGGTTTGTTTTTTGTTTTTGTTTTGCATAGCTGAACTTTGAGAGATAATGATTTTATTTAAGAAGCTATTTTTAAATTATTATATTCCTTATATTTTTTCACCAATATCCTTAACTGCATTTTAATGATTTTGATTTCCAGATAATGATTCATTCTCACACACCAGAGAACTCCAATTTTAGCCAAATATTTTATATGTTCAGCTTGTCTTATTACATTACCTTTTGATTTAGAAAAGTTTTGTTTCTAAGGGCATTGACTCAATTATATAAGAACTATTCTAGTTGATCGTGAACTTCCAAATGTTCAAACTGGATTTAGAAAAGGCAGAGGAACCAGAGATCAAATTGTGAACATCTGCTGGATCATCAAAAAAGCAAGAGAGTTCCAGAAAAACATCTATTTCTGCTTTACTGACTATGCCAAAGACTTTGACTGTGTGGATCACAATAAACTGTTGAAAGTTCTGAAAGTGATGGGAATACCAGACCACCTGACCTGCCTCTTGAGAAACCTGTATACAGGTCAGGAAGCAACAATTAAAACTGGACATGGAACAACAAACTGGTTCCAAATAGGAAAAGGAGTATGTCAAAGCTGTATATTGTCACCTGATTTTTTTAACTTATATGCAGAGTCCAAAATGAGAAACGCTGGGCTGGATGAAGCACAAGCTGAAATCAAGATTGCCGGCAGAAATATCAATAATCTCAGATATGCAGATGACACTACCCTTATGGCAGAAAGTGAAGAAGAACTAAAGAGCCTCTTGAGGAAAGTGAAAGAGGAGAGTGAAAAAGTTGGCTTAAAGCTCAACATTCAGAAAACTAAGATCATGGCATCTGGTCCCATCACTTCATGGGAAATAGATGGGGAAACAGTGGCAACAGTGGCTGACTTTATCTTTGGGGCTCTAAAATCACTGCAGATGGTAATTGCATCCATGAAACTAAAAGACTCTTGCTCCTTGGAAGAAAAGCTATGACTAACCTAGACAGCATATTAAAAAGCAGAGACGTTACTTTGTCAACAAAGGTCCGTCTAGTCAAGGTTAAGGTTTTTCCAGTAGTCATGTATGGAGCGACTTCACTTTCACTTTTCACTTTCATGCATTGGAGAAGGAAATGGAAACCCACTCCAATGTTCTTGCCTGGAGAATCCCAGGGACGGGGAGCCTGGTGGGCTGACGTCTGTGGGGTCGCACAGAGTCGAACACGACTGAAGCGACTTAGCAGCAGCAGCAGCAGCATGTATGGATGTGAGAATTAGGCTATAAAGAAGGCTGAGCGCTGAAGTATTGATGCTTTTGAACTGTGGTGTTGGAGAAGACTCTTGAGAGTCCCTTGGACTGCAAGGAGATCCAACCAGTCCATCCTAAAGGAGATCAGTCCTCGGTGTTCATTGGAAGGACTGATGTTGAAGCTGAAACTCCAATACTTTGGCTACCTGATGCAGAGACCTGACCCATTTGAGAAGATCCTGATGCTGGGAAAGATTGAGGGCAGGAGGAGAAGGGACAGACAGACGATGAGATGGTTGAATGGCATCACCAACTCAATGGACATGAGTTTGTGTGGACTCTGGGAGTTGGAGATGGAAAGGAGGCCTGGTGTGCTGTGATTCATGGGCTTGCAAAGAGTCGGACACGACTGAGCAACTGAACTGAACTGAACTCATTCTAGTTTAGTTAGCTTACTTGACTGGAGTATGTACTAATAAAGTCAAGTTTGACTTTTCATATCTGAAAGGAAAATAAGCTTTACCCTTTACCCATAAGTCAGATGAGCTGTTCTGTAAATGCCTTTCAGAGGCCCAGGTACCTGGGAATCTGGAATCTTTCATCTTTAAATGAATGAGTGAATAGATGGTAGATGATAGATAGACAAAATTAAACCACTTTCTCAGTTGATAAGTTGCTTAGCTTCAGGGAATGCATGTGGCCCCCTTCTACATCCACACTCTTTCTTCACATATGCTATGCTTTCTCTTCATCCAGAAACTTCTCAGTTTTCTCAAAAAATTGAAGTAACAACTATAGTGAAACACTTCCTAATTTCCATCTTTGACTCTATTCTTTGTCCTATCTAATTCCTTCGTTACTTGAGAAGTTGAGATGACGCTGTCTACTCAATTTCTACGTCTTCCTTTTCCCTTTACCCTTTTACTTTCTACTTCACTGTAGAACAGATGTTGCTGTTACTAAAATCACAAATAAATTCCATTTTCAAAATATTTTGAGACATCTCTGCATTTTCTGGACCTCTCTAGTACTTTGCTGTCCCTCTTTCTTAAAAGATTCCCTTCCTTTAATTTTTGTGTGAGAACATCTCATAGACTTTCTTCTGTGTCACAGAGAAATTTTTCTCATTATCTTCTAATGGTTTCCTTTTTGTTTCTTCCTAAGCATGAGTAAGACACTTTGATTTTAACCCTCCTCAATCTACATATTCTCAACTTAAATGACTATCCTTATGATTCCCAAAAGCTTTTCTCAACATAAGCCTCATTGTTGATTTCAGATTTAACTTTGGAAAATGTTTTTGAAACCCACATACAAACACACACACATTTGATGAAGGGATGTTAAATTCAAGTTTTGAAAGATAAAGAGTTGACAAATGGAACAAAGATATAGATATACATATACTTATTAATATACACATACTTATATAAATATACATATATAAGTATATGCATATACTTATAAATGCAATATATGTAACAGAAAGAGAATGTGGAAAACAAATATTTTGGGATGGAGAACAACTTTGATTGTTAGTATTAAAAAAACTTAAGAACAAGGAAAGAAAAAAGTCAGGAAGATAAAGAGAATAAAATTATAATAAAAGCAAAACAATACAAAACAAAATGTGTATAGCATCCTTATGAATTTGTTTTTTTCTTTTTATCCTGCAGTGGGCTCAGGATGTGAAGGCAAATTTTGGGGAAAAAGTAAGTCTAATCTGCTCTGGTCATTATGCGGATCACGAGGTAAAGTGTGTAATAGATGGAAATAAGACAAATGTGAGGGAACCCAGGAATAATTGGAAGGTGCTGTTGCCTCTGATGCTATCACTTTGTGTCTACCAATCTTCACCATCAAGACTATGCATTGTCTTCTGTCTTTTATATCTCTTCATCTTAGGCTCAGAGAAATGGTCTCCAAACTTTTGAGTGGCACACCTGGCCAGTAAAGCAAACCAAGAAACAAAATTTTAGAGGACTTCCAATAGAGTCTAGTCATTTGTATATTATATGCATGTCTTATTTTCCTCATATGAAATAAACCTTATGAAACATGCGCAAGAGCATTTTTTTAATTATAAAGTAAAGCTGAAATCAAGTGTTTTGAAATGTTTAATGCCTTTAAGTTCAAAAATCCTTTCAGCTTGAATGGATGTGTGTTTATATACATTTTATTCACATATATATGAATTATACATATGTGTGACTGCTTTTGCTTGATTATTTTTTAAAACATTAGTAACATTTTTCATATGACATTTCAAAGACTTGGTTTGAAGTTTAATTTAAATGGATACTGTTTTTAATGATTGTCATACATTAAAAAAAAAAAAAAAACCTTCACCAAGGAACAACTTATACATTATTTACTTAGGTAAGCTTCTTGTTAATAACAGTGGCTATGGATTTGTATCCATATTTCAAGTAGATTTTATGACTTTAAGTATTTTTGCTGATCTTATTGCTGTATCTGATTACATCCTCATTTTTTTTAACCTCTGTGTTTCAAGTGAAGAATTCACGATAGAATTAGAATGTCATTTCTGCTAATTTTTTATTGTTGGTTTAGATCATTACTATAACCCTTGCAGTTTCCTTGCAGGTGTCTCTTGAAATTACAGTATATTTTTAACAGTTATTTTTGTTGAAATTCGATTGCGTATTTTGCAAATTACTTTAACCACACAAAGCTGCAATAAGTTGCAATATACTAGAAATAAATACATGAATGAAGACACCATTTTGAACACCTTTGACCTTCTGAATAATAGACCCCAGAAAAAAGGAGGGGTTTTAAAGTGTAATTTCAAAAAGTTTTAAAAATTATTCTATAAATACAGAATAAACTCTTGTCAGATGTTATTTAATTCATTAATTAATGACTTAAAGAGTAAAAAAGGGAATGGTAGTTCAAAGAATAGTTAAGGAACTGAGTAATCATAGGCATTTTAGTAAGGAATGTTAGAATAAGATAAGATCCCTTTGTTACATGTCCTATAGGGCAAGAAACCATATCTCTTAGGGTAACCTCCTGTGCCTTGCATTTGCATTTCTATGAGCAAAAAAGTTGATGAATGAATGTGTAATTTCATTAAGTCTGGCACATCTAATTTAAAAAAAAACAGTGATTTGAACAAAGTACATTTCAGTAAATGGTAATTCTTAGGTGTACTTGTACCTAGGGTTGATCAACTTTAGTCCAATTTCTAAGTTGTAAACTGTTTTCTTTACCACTTGGAAATGTGTTGTTTTCAACACTGTTCATAATAAGGATAAAATACATGAACAAAGCCAGAATAATCAAAGAGACCAAGGCACAGTTTGGCACAATCAAAACCACTAATGATCAGTGTTCTATTTCCCTTAGGGCTGTTATCTGAAACAGCATGATCACAAAAGATATTCTATAGCATGTATTATTGAGATGAACAGAGAAAGAAATGCAATGTGAGACTTTTTATTATATCAGTCATAAGTTTGACTAAGAGCAAAGAACTCTCTTAGGTACAGAAATATAAAGACAAAGGACAAAAAATATTTCTAACTCCCTGGAAGATAATGCAGGGAGGGCAGAGAAGAAAAATTGAGGCAATGTCCAGAATTCTGTTTTACAGATTTCTGTTGTTTTATCAACAATTTAGTATAAATTGACTTTGTCTTTGTTTAGAAATCAGATCTTAATCTGTATCTTTACGAATTTTATTTATATTGGGGAAAAAAGAGAGAGAGAGAGTGATGCATTGAGTTACAGAGTTATCGTCATAGAAGTGTGTAAGAACAGAGCAGAATAAATCTTCCTGGGCACATGTTAGGAGAGGATTCATAGCTGAGGGGACACTCAAGCTCTAAATCTTAAAAGATTACAAACATTTTCCAGGTGGACAAGGTGGAGAAAGGCATGTCAATTGGACTTGGCAGTGTAGACAGTAGTGGGACTATCAACAGTATTATGAGCTTGGAGAGATGAATGTGGTTCTTGGTGTGAGATGGAGTGTAAGGGAAAAGTCTGGAGATCACAGAGGGCAGAATTATGAATCTTCTAGATCATACAAACTATTTTGTATGTTATCAATGACATACCTCCCTACACACTGCAGGTCATGGTCAGGAAGAATGGAAAAGCAAAACCATCTACTTTCATCAGAATCACTGGTAAATTTCCATTATTATAATAGAAATAATACCCTGATTCACCTTTGAGGTATAGGTTCCTGCCAATGCTATTAGCTTGGCTCCTTCTACTTTCGTATCAATTTTTATTAGTAATGATCTCCATTATTGCTATAAGCTAATTGGCATGTTATAAACTGAATTCAACATTTGTTTATTTTATGCTCTTAATAGGGCTTCCCTGGTAGCTCAGGTGGTAAAGAATTTGATTTCAATGCAGGAGACCAGGGTTTGATCCCTGAGTTAGGAAGATCCTCTGGGGAAGGGAATGGCAACCCACTCTAGTATTCTCACCTGGGAAATCCCATGGACAGAGGAGCCTGACAGGCTACAGTCTATGGGGTCTCAAGAGTTGGACACGACTTAATAATTGAAAATTGGGACCACATGCTACCAAAGGTCTGCTGTGGAGAAGTGTGGAACAGTGGTTTTAAAAAGTGATTCTATGAAAACTGGATTGAATTCTACTCCACACTGATTCACTTTGGATGAGTCATTCTTCTCTTGCTGCCTCCAGTTTCTCCAGCGATGAAATGGAAATTAGGAGCTGTGCATAGAGAACAGCATAAGCCCCTCACGTTTGCCCCTTAAAGTTAAGTTCTAATGGCTTTGTACATGCAAAAGAGAAAGTGCCTGCTCAGAGTAAGAATGGGTTAACCTAATGGACAATAGTAATTTAGCTAACAGCAAAATCACTTTAAAAAAAGAGGGGAGGGAGGGCAAGCAAATGGCAAGTAAAGCTTTAATAGTCAAAGAGCCAGCTGCCTCTCCAAGGACTGACCAAGAGAGGTGAGAGCCTTGTGAGTGGATGCATCAGGCCTTCAGAACCTGAAGCAGGCAAATGTCTTAAACATATATCCATTAGCTTTTGTGCTAAAGCCTCTGTTAGCCCTGCACCTTTGAGTTATTGAATATAACGTGATTTCTCAACTCTCTTTTTCTGCATGGAGAGAGAGAGTATGAGCCCCCAAATAGACTCTTAAATTCCCAAACAGCTACATTTTTCATGTAAAGTGACAAAACTGGTAGTGTAAGCTTAAATCTTGGCTACTAAGAATCTACCACTATGAAACTGATTTTTATCTTGCTGTATTAACATGATCAAATATTTCTCTTTGTTACTGAAGACTATTTCTTAGTAAATGAACCACATGAATTTTGTGGTGGTAGGCTTACCTCAAAGCCTGTGTACATGTTTTCTTTTCCATTTCAGGCACAATTGTATCTGTGTTCATTATTTTACATGATTGATAGAAGGACAAGTGTATACTGAAAAGTAACAAAGAGATGAAGTATTATTTCCACTGATTTTCAAATTTTAAGATATTTTAATTTATATATTACAACATCTAAGCCACTATTATTTGTGGTAATCCAAGGACAAAAGAGCAGATAAAGCCAAGGAGGGTCTTGGAATGCAGGAATGGAAAAACCAGACCCTTATCATCCTGTGTTGTACTTACATTACAATAATGTTGTAATGTAATTAATGTTGTAACTATTAATGGATTTCATGTCCTCCTGAGAAGGATAACCTGTCTCCCCTTCTACCCCATAGGGAGAAGGTATTTGCCTTACTCTTCCCGCTACCCAGTATACATGCCTCATGCAATCAGCAAATGACCCACAAGACCCCATCCCACTCATTGTAACCTGGTTATAAAAGTGGACTAAGGACCCCTGTTCAATGTCAGTTCTCCCTTGAGCTGGCCTGCTGTACTAACAGCACCTCATACTCTAATAAACTTTATTTCCCTCATTCTGTCTCATGTCTGGAAATTATTTTCCAGCCCGTGCCTGGACCACGACATTATTCACAATTTTAAAAAATCGATGATTATTCCACTATTCTAATAAATACATGCCCATTAAAGGAGTTTCCTACAAACTGAATTGCTAAAATTAGAAAAATAATTCTATTGTGTAATTTTAATCCCCATATTAGTGAGTTGATATGGAAAAATAAGTGACATAATCAGATATAAATTTGATTTACTTACAGTTTAGCTCAGGTTCCATTCAAGTTCTGCAATCTTTCAGTTATACAGATTACATCTTTTGGAAAACCTTGTAAACAATAAAATATATATACCATCATTATTACTTTTGAAAATTCTTAAGAAAAATTATCTCAAATTTGTAAATAAGGCAAAAACTCTTTAAATATCAAATAATACTACCTTACAGTAAGCCCAATAAATTATTATTTATTTTGAAAGATGTATTTGGGTTTGCATTTGTAATTTATGCATGCTAACTTGCAAATTTATTTTCAGTAGTAAAGATAAATTCCAAGATTATATTTTTATTGCCTTATATGGGATTATCCATTTTTATTCTAACATTCTTTCTTATTTTTTTAATGCTACAAATTCCCAGTTCCTCCTCAAATGCTCTTGGAACTAGCTCTATCATTTTTACTGGTCCTTTTGCTGTTGATTTGAATAAATTTATAAACTGTGCATTTTTTCTTGTTGTTGTTGAAAGTCATGTTTCTATATATTTTTAAAAAAATTATAAGTCAATATATGTAAAACATTTATACCAGAGTTTAGAACACAAAAATGTCAGCTATTAATGTCATTCTGTTGGTAATATAATTTATAGGTTAAGGATATAAATTTTAGCTTGAGACATATTGGATCAAAAATTCAAGTTTGTACCATATTAATTATGTGTGTTTAGACAGATCTCATAACCACTCCAAATTCCCATGACTGCATATTACATATAGTGACAACAACTGCATTTTTTGTTTCTTGTAAGGACTAAACGGCTAGTCGCAAATCTGTGTCCAATTCTTTTCAGACCTTCTACTATAGCCCACTAGTCTCCTATGTCCGTGGGGTTTCCCAGGCAAGAATGCTGGAGTAGGTTGCCATTTCCTTTTCCAGGGGATCTACCTGACCCAGGGATAGAACTTTTGTCTCCTGCATTGCAGGTGAATTCTTTGCCATTGTGCCACCTGGGAAGTCCAAGGACAAAATAGCATAAGGCATTTTAAAGTTCTTGGCAAAAGTCTGACACTCACTAAATGCACAATAGTCACTGGCTTTATTACAGTTCAATTAAAAAAAACTTGTTCTTGGAATGTGGATGAATAAACAGTGGCCATGATGGACTGTGCAGTTCCATATTTTCAAGAGGGTGGAGGAGGACAAGACACCCTCTTATGCATCTATTGCTATAACAACGGGAAGAAAATTGCCTGTGTTTTACTGGAGGATTCCCCCATCAAATGCCAGTGAAATTGGTAAAGAAACATTTCCCATTTCCTTAATGTGTGAATTGCTGAAATGGATTTTCTGAAGTGAAAGATTTCTACTCTTAAATCCTTTTAAGTGTGTCCTAGTTCCCAGAAGACAGGTTGAAAATTGCTCCCAGGCACCAGACACACATTTCAAAGTGCAATATTCAGTGAACCTTTCAGAATCTGCTTAATAATGAACACTTGTGTGTTGACATGAGACTAATATAGGTGATATACTGATTATAGTCTAACTGAAATATGAACTTTTTCTGCAAAACGAGGGTGTTCAAATAAGAAATGTGGACTCTCTGCCTGGACCAATTAGCAGGTGCATGAATTTCACTTGTCCTATTACCTCCCAGAGTTAAAATTAATAAAAGAATTGGAGATGCTAATTGAATTTTTGTTTGTTTGTTTGCTTTGCCTTTGTGCAAAACAAGTGACTTCCTGGTGGCTCAGATGGTAAAGCATCTGCCTACAATGTGGGAGACCCGGGTTCTATCCCTGGGTTGGGAAGATCCTCTGGAGAAAGAAATGGCAACCCACTCCAGTACTCTTGCCTGGAAAATTCCATGGACAGAGGAGCCTGGTAGGCTACAGTCCATGGGGTTGCAAAGAGTCGGACACGACTGAGTGACTAAACTTAAACTTAAAAAGAAAGTAAAGAATTATTAGCCAAGCACCATGCCTGTGATTAACTGGTAACAAACATTTAAAACAGCAAGGACTTCCTGGTGGTCCAGTGGTTAAGTATCCAGCTGCTAATGCAGGGGACAAGTGTTCAATCCCTGGTCTGGGAACTAAGCTCCCAGATGCTGTGGGGCAACTAAGACCATGCACAATGACTACTGGGCTCACATGCTCTAGAACCCTTGCATCTCAACAAGAGAAGTCCATAAATGGCAACAGAGAGCTAGCACAGTCAAAATAAAATAAAAAATATATATATATATAAGAGCAATGCTAATCAGTGGGGACTCAAACAGTTCAAATAAATAGTTTTGTACTCATGTTACATAAAGTTATAGCCAAGAAGAAGGCAGCATGAAGAAGAAAAGAGTGACTCCATCATTCATAGACTTTCATTGCCATGTTTGGAGAATTCTTAAACCCAAAATGGTTTTCATTGAATACCCAGCACATTCACTGCCTACTGCTTTGTGTGTGAGAAATACCAACTCTAACATTATCCCAACATAAGAGCAATCGGGAAGGTAGCCTACCACCAAAAATGTATATGTATGTGGGAGAGAAAGCACAGGTTACTGAAGACATTTCCAAGAAGAAAGTGCTATATGACAGAATGCTTTAAAAAGAGAATGAGATTTTGAGGGAAACAGACTTTATTTCACACAATTGTCCTGTCACATATGTTCTTTAAACTACCTAGGCTCAGTCTCCTCATCTGCAAAATGGGAATGAAACTACCAAAACTTGCAGGAACAGGAATGTTGTTAAGTCTAAAGCAGAGTGAATGTTTTGAGATGATCCAATGAAATAATGGATGTTGGTGTTAATTTCTTTCATTAATCAGTTAGTTCTCCTTACTATTAATCTTAATTAATACACATTGTTGTCCCCTAATAATAAGCATAGGCCTTATTGTAGACTTTTATTGAATATTTGCTCCTTGAGAGAGGTCTTCCAAGATGGTTGGTGGTCTGTAACATCTAATTCTGCCCTACTTGAGAGACTTTCAACATGGAAATATTTCATAGAGCAGTAATGAGTTTTTCTATATTGATAACAATGTTAATTTAGCTAGAACAGAAATGTTTCTGGAAGCATCACTATCAAGTCTTCTTTATGACAAGTGTAGTTTATAAAACCCATGGTCTCACTTAGATGGATATATTTTTGCATTTAAGCATAATTTACAAGTTGGGTACTACAGGAGCAATTGGGAATTCAAGTGGCATGTCAAACCATGTAAATTCATTGTTTCTATATCAACAAAAAGGTAGGTTAGACTGAATCATCTAATGCGCTTCTGCTAAATAATTTAAAAAAGGAAGATCCGTGGCCAAATTTTGGAAGGAATTCTACTCCCACCCTCCAATTTCTTTCATTTCCTTTGACTGAAATGAATGCCAGTGCATTGAAATGAATTGATTCCAAAAATGATAAAACTCTCTGTCTTAAACTACTATCTTTGTCAGCTAAATCCAGGATAATCCCATTCTTTTAAATGTGGTACTTCTTAACATATTACATGTATTGCCTGGGTCTTATGAAATATTTGGGCGAAACAAGTCAAAAGGGGAAACACACACACTGCACAATCTCACTTACACTGATGATCAAGTGGCTGTTCTATTTTAAATCTTTTGAAGAACCTTCATACAGTTTCCATACTGGCTGAACCAATGTATATTCAAACAACAGTGAACAAGGGTTTCCTTGACACCATATCCTTGCCAAAACTTATTATTTCTTATCTTTCTGCTGATAGCTAATCTAAAAGGTATATGGTGATATTCTGTGGTTTTTATTTCCATTTTCTTGATGATTAATGATGTAGAGCATATTTTTATGTAACTGGGGGCCATCTATATTTGTTTTCTAGAAAAAAAAAAGTATATTCGGAACATGTACCCTTTTTTAAATTTTATTTATTTATTTTTTTGCTACACCATGCTAAACGTGGGATCTTAGTTGCTGGACTAGGATCAAACCCCTATCCCCTGCATTGGAAGTGTGGAGTCTTAACTACTAGACTGCCAGAGAAATCCTTGCCCATTTTTACAATGGATTATTATTACTATTATTATTGCTATGAAATTGTATGAGATCCCCTCTGATAACTGCTGGCACTCTGGAGCACAGCAGAAGGAAAATGAAAAGATAATGCCTACCCTCTGAGCTCTCCGGAAATGTTTACAGTCATTAGATGTGTGTTTATTACAAGCTTGCCCCTCAGGCTGCTTATAATTATAAGCTATAATCTAATAAGCCTCCTTCCAGATGGATTGAGCTCCTCTTTTTGTTGCCTAGTACTCTGCTATGGCCTGGAACTCTTTCTTTGTTGGTTAGGGTCATGGGAAACCTGTGAGCTGTGGTCCCACTGTTCACCAGAATCGGGCAACACAGAATTGTTCTCTGGCAGCATCCCCATTTTAAGGGCACCAGAGAAGGGGCAATAAGCTTCTTTCTTTATGTTACTGATGAGCTGGAATGAGGCAGAAGGAGAGCACAAAGACTGGACCCATTAGTCTCCATTCCTTCCTAACTCTTTCATGTTACTTTTGCTGTTTAGTCACTAAGTCATCTAACTCTTTTGTGACACCATGGGCTGTAACCTGCCAGGCTCCTCTGTCTATGGAATTTCCCAGGCAAGGATACTGGAGTGGGTTGTCATTTCCTTCTCTAGGGGAACTTCCCAACCCAGGGATCAAACTTGTGTCTCCTGCATTATAGGCAGATTCTTTACTTTTAAGCCACCAGGGAAGCCCCTAGCCCATTCATAGGCATCTATATATTTGCAAAACCAAAAGCCTGCCCCACAAGCCAGCACCCCTGGAAAAGGAAATAGGTGTCTTTCCCAGAAGGACAGGTGGTGTATTTTAGTCAACTATCTGCACAGTGCCCTAAGCGTGGAAGTCATCTAAAAACTTTCTCTCTGACGATTACAATCCCAGGGGACCCAGGAACACAGGCCCCTCTGGTCTCCAGAGACAGGTGATCAAGGAGTATCCCCTACATGGAGACCACAAAAAATCAAGTCACCAGATATAAAAATTAGGACACCAGACACATGTAAATACTTCCTTCACCAGGAGATACTGGGCCAAAGATAATGGAGGAAAAAAAATACTAAAAAAAAGGAAGAGAAACATTTTTTTAAAAAAGATTGTATCTACAAGCTGTAACATAAAAGTGGCACCTGCTGGAGAGAAAAAGATAGTACCCGAAGCTTCAACAAAGTTGGAGGAGAGCATGGATGGCCCCCACTGGCTGGAGGGAGGCAGAAAGGGAGTATGAAAACTCAATAAATATATAAGAAAAGAAACAAGAGTAAAAGTAGGGAAAGAAGAAATAGGAGAGAAAGGCAAATAAAAAAGTTAAAAGAACAAAAGGGAAAAAAAATGAAAGGTAGTGCCCAAAAGCTGGAGCATAAAGATGGCACCTGTTGGGGGGTAAGGGTAGATGGTTGGTACCTGCAACTTCCGCAAGGAGGAAGGAGAGGATGAAGTTGCTGCCTGCCAGCCTTGTTCCCTGGAGACTATCACCACAGGTGCCCCTTCCCCTTTGATTAATTCCTCACAATTAGGAAATGAGACTTTTACCTACAGTCTGGGTGCTTTTCTAAGAGCTATCTCTGCGCTGGACTCTGAACCTGATGAGTCCCTGCCTGGGCCCTTTAAGAGACTTTCCTCCATTTGCCACAGTGTCTTGGATCTCATGAATGAGACCCTCACTGGTCTTTAAAGTCAGAGATTTTAGGGGCTCTCCTCTCAGGTGCTGGTCTTCAAAGTTAGGGTGCCTGATGAAGTATGAGCCCTTTCTCTTCAGGGAGAAATTCCAGGTTTCTAATTTCCTCCTCTGCCACTGAGATTTATGGCAAGGTGGTCTCTTAGCCTTCTCACCTGCTTTATTGTGTTTCCCCTCTCACCTCCTGATGTGATAAGGTCCTTCCACCAGTTTTTAGGGGGGTTTTTGCAGAGGAAAATTTTCCCTATGTAGCTACAGACTCAATGTGTCTGTGGGTTCAGAATCTCCCTTCATCTCCGTCTTGAACCAGAACTCTCACTGATTTTTTTTCAACAACTTAAATTTGAGGCTTGCAGAGATATCTCTGGCTGTCTAGTAGTTAAGACAGCATACTTCCAATGCAGGGGGCGGAGGTTTGATCCTTGGTAGGGGAACAAGGATACCACATGCTGCAAGGCACAGTCAAAATAATAATAACTAAATACTTGAAAAAAAAAAAGACGTATAAGATGCTGCAAAAAATAGAATAGCAGGACTTCCCTCGTAGTCTAGTGGTTAAGACTTTGCTTTCCAATATAGGGGGTTGCAGATTCGAACTTTGGTCAGGGAGCTAAGATCCCACATGGCTCGAAGCCAAATAAAAGCAAAACATGATACAGAAATAGTATTGTAACAGATTCAATAAAGACTTTAAAAATGGTTCGCATCAAAAAAATCTTTAAAAAAAATTAACAGAGATAATAGCACGTCCTTCACTCGGATTTCTACATCTCATTGGTTTTTAAAATTCAATAATTGTTTTTTCCAAATTTTACTGTTTTTCTTTATATATCCACCTATTTTTCCATGATATTCCACCCTTTCATGATGTTTCACATATCTTTAATTCTGTAGTTCCTTATATCAAATATGTTTATTTTATTATGGTTTACACTATTAAAAAAATTTGTAAGGCATTCAGCCTCAAGATTGATGTTATGATTCTCACTAGTCATCTAGTCTGTAATTTCTGAGTAGGGGCATAAAGGCATATTTACCTCTGTTTCTCCTTCAGGGCCTGTTCCCCTTGGTAGGAAATGTTCCTGCAGCATGAATGTACGATGCCTCTGCTAGGTGCTCCGAAGAATCACTGGACTGGGTTCAGGTTTTAAAATAACATCTCAAGTTGGAGTGTTCCAAAACATGTGGATAATGCAAAGTTTGATTTTATACACTTGGAGTTTATATTTCCCAAAGGACATTTCTTTTGCTAGCTGTGACCTGAGGCAGCAAAAAGCTGACTCATAGTTCCTTAGGGCAGTGAACTCCTCGGTAGGCCCTGATCCATCAAAGGCCAACTCTTTTTGGTCTCAGCTTTTTTCTGCGATCTAAGTTTCAAATCCCTGTTTTGCAGGTATCTAACTCTAAAATTTCCTTTCCTTGTAAGGGCATTAATTTCTTAGTTAAATACCCATTTCCAATGCATTCCCAACTTCCTTTACATTAGTATGGAAGTTGACTGTGTTGTTTTCAAGTCTTCTTTTGTCTGATATCAGGACATCTATTTTCATTCTTTATACTCATATATAAATTAACTATTTAAAGCATGTTATCTAGAATTTTTATATGTTGGTGCACACTATGTCGCTTCAGTCGTGTCTAACTCTTTGCGATTCCATGGATTGTAGACCACTAGGCTCCTCTCTCCATGGGGATTCTCCAGGCAAGAATGCTGGAGTGGGTTGCCATGCCCTCCTACAAGGGATCTTCCCAACCCAGGGACTGAACCCACATCTCTTACACCTCCTGCATTTATAGGTGGGTTCTTTACCGCTAACACCACCTGGGAAGCTCCTATATGTTGGTAGAATTGCATATATTTTGTTAACTTTCTAAGTGTGGGAATGTACAAGGGGGTAGATGTTATTGACTTTAATTCCAGTAAAGTATTATTAGATATTTAGCCACCCACATACTATATACTTACATTGTAGAGTGAACTGACACTTTGTGTAAGACTGAATGTGTGTTTGTTTGTGCACCTTAGATTTTTTTTTTTAATCAAGAATGAGACTCTTGATTTTTCTTTTAGTTTCTGTCAAAAGGCCCAGGGAAAATTCCATCTCAAGTTCCTCACATTTAAAGAAAAGGGAATTCCTTCCCCCATCTTTCTAAGTTAGAATCCTGTGTTACTCTTAATTATTAGGCACTTTTGGACATCTTTGTGCTCACACCACTGAACTGAGAAATACTGTGAGAGATACAGCAATAGGGCAGCACTCTCCCCCTCAAGTCGTTGGGAAGAGGAAGATGCACAAAGAAGATACATTTTGGTGAGGGTTCTAATAGAGATAGAGTGTTTTACAGGGGCAACGAAATGTTATCACCAAAGACTGCTCAGCAGCTAAGAAACTTCATGAGAGAGCAAAATGACATGAAAAGGATTCTAGGAAGGAGAAAGACAAACAAAAGCTCAGAGGATGGAAAGGACAACAGGGAATCTAGGAACAGCGAAGAACCCCTAGTGCGTAGCCCGAATGAGTGTGTGGAATTGAGAGAGGAAAAGTGATCCCAGGTCTTGGTGAATTTTGTTTGTTCAAAATAATAGTTTTGGATCTTAGAACAATGAATATAAGATAGAAGCAATAGTAGAAATATAAAGTTGTCTAAGTATGGTCTGGAGGTTTAGAGATTGATTTCTTATAGTTTTCTTCAAACAACGTGTAAATTGTAATAAATAGCTAGTTCCCAACTTATACAATTGGTGGCTGAAGTTAAACTAGGGAAAACACAATTATCTATTCTACTGCAAGTGTGAATTCATAAAAAGAGACATTTACCAACACCTGCATTGTGAAAGTCTAGTATTTGAGGAGCAATTATAATTATTATTTTTACTTTGTACTTATATAGCTGTATTTTATTTATAAGAGCTTTACAATCGTGTTTGTATGTGTGCTTTTATTTGCTTTCTCTTTCTGCAGCCCTGTGAAGTGTGTCAAGGTTATTGGCCTTGTGTAGATTAAACATCTGAGGCAATTAAGATTTGAAGATAGTTTCAATTTATTTTTGGCTTTGGAAGAACAGTTCACAGGTAACAAGAGGTCCATTTACAAGTGCAAAGGATGAGTTTACAGAATATAGCAATAAAAGAAAAACAAATACATTCTGCTTCCAGTAAATTAAGATAAGCCCCGTTTCACATTAAAAACATTTTTAAATTCCGAAGCTTCTTTTTTCATTAATCGGTAGAATATAATGCACCTGTTTAGACCAAAACCTTTTGATTCAAAGACTTAGGCTAAAATGCTATTTGCTAGCTGTGTGGTTCTGATACATTCCTTAATCTCACTGAGTTTCTAAGTATAAAGCATAAACAATACTGTGTTCTTAATTGGCTTTTCATGAATATTAACATTTTGTTTGGACAATATCTAACAGGTGTAGAAATATTATAAGGAAAGAATACATAGCATTCATCTTTAACTTAATTGTCATCATGATTAAGTATTTATTAAATATTCAGCTTCAGTGTCCTCATAAGAATAATAGAATGACATAGCACATTATTATACACTAAGACACTCGACAGCATTTTTAAAGATTCTATATTGTTTTCTTTAAATATCTGTCATAATGTTTACAAATGTCAGTAACGCGCATGTATATATCATTGCCTCACTTTTAATACTTGGTTTATCAAAGCTTTAGACTGCAGTCAACAATGTACACCAAATTGCTCAAATATGCGCAACAAGTACAGACGGCTTTAGAATCCAGACCCTGACTCTTAATAAAGTAACACCTGAAACAAGTTCCAAAAATGGTGTTACTAAATAGCTAATTGCCAGAAGAAATGAAATAATCAATAACCTGAATAGCATTGTAGAAAATAAGACTAAAGATTGAGTGTTTAAGTACAAGATTTTGTCATATATATAACTGTATTGTAAGAGGAAGGAGGTGGGGATAGTTCATGATGAATCATTGCATGTATCATGTCAATATCAAAGAGTTTCTTTGAAACCTGAGCACATTCTTCATTGTTTACCCCAGTTGAAGTGGTCAGCATGGGAAGGGCATTTCAGACCACTATGAGAAAAATGAGACCTCAGGACCCTTGAGAGGGGTTAACAGACCTCACTGAAAGTCAGTTATCTAAATCCAAATCTTCAACACATTTTGTACAAACTAAACATATAAAGGACAGAAAATAAAACTGCATATAACCCATGCCTAAAGCAGAACTAAAAGACACAGAATGCTACAAACTTTTATTCACTTACAAATGAGTGAGAGAGAATCTGAAGTTACTAGAGCTAGGGCTGGAATACTTCCAGAGGAGCGTTGAGATGAGACTACAGTGAAAAAGAATCATGCCATGGGATCTGTGATGTGGCCCTGATCTTGTTAACCTCACACACGGTCCGCAGAGAGGGAAGATAATTAAAAACACTTCGGAGATGTGATGGGTCACAGCATGATCTACCGAGGCTTAGAAAGTGTGAGAAATGGGCCAGGGCCTCTGGGAGGTAGAGGTTCTAGGGGTAAGTGGTACAAACTAAACAAGAAAACTATGTCCACAGACTTAGCAAGAAAGGAAAAAGGAGCGCAAGAGGTGTGAATTAATGAATCTACTGCAAAATAAAAATTAAAATTCCAAAGTCCAAATCCATTAAAAAAACAAAAAAGCATGAACTCCCTCATTTCTTCTAAATAAATAAATAAAGTAATTAAATAAGTAAACTGTACTCCACAGTTCCAACATAATGGATGTATTTTGGCTATGAAAACAATAAGTTGACTCATGTGCTTAGTCGTGTCCAGCTCTTTGTGACTCCATGGACTGTAGCATGCCAGGGTCCTCTGTCCATGGGGATTCTCCAGGCAAGAATACTGGAGTGGGTTACCACGCTCTCCTCCAGGGGATCTTGTCAACCCAAGAATCGAATCCTGGTCTCTTGCAAATGGATTCTTTGCCAGCTGAGCTGCCACTAAAGCTGATTTACTGGGGAATTTGACTCATATGTTTACCAGTTCTCATAAATACCTTGGATATTGGTGACCCCAATAAAAGACAGTCAAAGGCACACACAAAAAATTCTCAAACACCTATTAAAACAGAATAAGATGAACAATATAAGGGATAAAGTTTTCACTGATGAAAATACTCTTCTCAGTTAAAATATCCCCAAACATAATAAAACAGTAATTATATGCAATTTAACAACTAATTGAAAATATTTCAGAATATCTAAATTTGGAAATTAAAAAAAAAATCAGAATAGAAATAAACAGAGGAGGAGAAAAATTTAAGATAAAAGTTGGTGGAACTAAGAAAAATTAAAGAAGAGGACTAGGTCTACTGAGATGTGAAGGTTGAAATTCCAAGTTATTAAAGCTGGGATAAGTTTAAATAAAAATAAAAGCTGATGTAGAGGGGATAAAAGAAAACATTTGGAAACTTTAAAGCAAAAATATAAAGGGAACTATAGAGATTTTAAAAAGTAAAAGACAAAATGGGCATACTCCACACACATACAAAAATAAAATACTGGAATAGCAAAATAACATACATGCAGAAATATTGTTACAAATTTTTGCATAAAAAATAGCTCTCTAGAAGTAGAGGGAGAATAATCTACATATTAAAGGGCTCAAAAATCTACCTGAAAAACTGGACCAAGATTGGTCAACCATAAAACACATTTTAGTAGAATGAACAGATGTAAAGTTTTATTTTTAAATCTGTGGAAGCCCACACAAGAAGAACATGTTACAAATGAATGAAAGAGAAACATAGTAGCAGATTTTGCAAGAGCATCTTAGAAAGCAAGAAAACAGTATGAAAACATTTTCAAGAAACTCAAAGAAATGTATGAGGCAAAGAATTCATGAATTTGAAAATAGAAAAAGTGGCATGAGTGCCTCTTCCCAGTCATTACTCCTGAAAAAGATAATGACTATCTTGATTTTTAGACCCAGAGAAAAAAATTGTCATTTTGAGCTTTATACAAATGGAAGCATACAATATTCAATCATTTATTTCTGGCTTCTTTTGTTCAACACCATGTTTGTGAGATTCATTCATGTCTTTTGGTAGCAATAATTGTCTTGCTATTTAGTAACAGTTGATTGCTCTCTTCCAGATGTTCAAGCTGGATTTAGAAAAGGCAGAGGAACCAGAGATCAAATTGCCAACATCTATTGGATCATAGAAAAAGCAAGAGAGTTCCAGAAAAACATATAATTCTGCCTTACTGACTACACCAAAGCCTTTGACTGTGTGGATCACAACAAATGGAAAATTCTTAAAGAGATGGGAATATCAGAATTCTTGACCTGCTTCCTAAGAAATCTGTATGCAGGTCAAGAAGCAATAGTTAGAACTGGACATGGAACAACAGACTGGTTCCAAATCAGGGAAGGAGTACATCAAGGTTGTATATTGTCACCATGCTTAATTAACTTATATGCAGAGTACCTCATGAGAAATGTTGGGCAGCGTGAAGCACAAGCTGGAATTAAGATTGCTGGGAGAAATATCAATAACCTCAGACATGCAGATGACACCACCCTTATGGCAGAAAGTGAAGAAGAACTAAAGAGCCTCTTGATGAAAGTGAAAGAGGAGAGTGAGAAAGTTGGCTAAAAACTCAACATTCAGAAAACTAAGATCATGGCATCTGATCCCATCAATTCATGGCAAATAGATGGGGAAACAGTGAGAGATTTCATTTAGAGGGGCTCCCAAATCATTGCAGATGGTGACTGCAAGCCATGAAATTAAAAGAAGCTTGTTCCTTGGAAGTGAAGCTAGGACCAACCTAGACAGCATATTAAAAAGCAGAGATATTATTTTGCCAGCAAAGGTCTGTCTAGTTAAAGCTATGCTTTTTCCAGTAGTCATGTATGGATGTGAGAGTTGGACTCTATAGAAAGCTGAGCACTGAAAAACTGATGTTTTTGAAGACTCTTGAGAGTCCCTTGGACTGCAAGGAGATCCAACCAGTCCATCCTAAAGGAGATCAGCCCTGAATATTCATTGGAAGGACTGATGCTAAAGCTGAAACTCCGATACTTTGGCCATCTGATGTGAAGGATTGACTCATTTGAAAAGACCCTGATGCTGGGAAAGATTGAAGGCAGGAGGAGAAGGGGATGACAGAGGATGAGATGGTTGGATGGCATCACTGACTCAATGGACATGAGTTTGAGTAAGCCCTGGGAGTTGGTGATGGACAGGGTAGCCTGGTGTGCTTCAGTCCATGGGGTCATAAAGAGTGAGACACAACAGAGCGACTGAACTGACTGACTGATTAGCCTCTTATGATCTTTTGTATTTATGTATACCAGTTGTTATGTCTCCTTCTCCATTTGTATTATTATTTATTGGAATCTATGGTCAATTAATTTATGACAGGGAAGCCAAGAATGTGCACTGAAGAAATAGTCTTTTCAGTATATGGTATTGGGAAAACTGGAAAGCCACGTGCAGAAGAATGAAACTGCGACCTTGTCTTTCACCATACACAAAAATCAAGTCAAAAATCAATTAAAGACTTAAGAACTAAAGTCATAAAACTCCTAAAAGAAAAAAATAGAGATAGCGTTTCTTGGAAATGATTTTTTTTTTTAATTTTATACCAAAAACCAAGGCAGCAATAACAAAATAGTAAGTATATTTATATTAAAGTAAAAGATTCTTAAAAAGAAAAAGGAAAAGGCACCTTATGGAGTGGGAAAAATATTTGAAATCATTTTTTCTAATTAAAAATATATAAAGAACTCACACAAGTCAGTAGCAAAAACAAAAATTCGATTAAAAATGGGTGAAATATCTAAATAGACATTATTCTAAAGAAGACACACAAATGGCCAACAGATACATGAAAAGATGCCCAGTGTCACTAATCACCAAGGAAATGCAAATCAAAGCAACAGTGAGCTATCATATCACACATGTTAGAAGCAATGGTAACAAAAGAAAAGGAATAAGTATTGAAAACAATTGTGCCCTGCTTTGGGAATATAAATTGATGTAGCCATTACAGAAAAAAAGAGTATAGAGGTTTCTCAATAAGTTAAAAATAGAATTACCATATAATAAAGAAATCTTTCTTATAATTTATTACATTGTTCAGTTCAGTTCAGTTGCTCAGTCCTGTCCGACTCTTTGTGATCCCACAGACTGCAGCACGCCAGGCCTCCCTGTCCATCAGCAACTCCCGGAGTTTACCCAAATTCATGTCCATTGACTCGGTGATGCCATCCAGCCATCTCATCCTCTGTCAGCCCCATCTCCTCCCACCTTCAATCTTTCCCAGCATCAGGGTCTTTTCAAATGATCAGCTCTTCGCATCAGGTGGCCAAAGTATTGGAGTTTCAGCTTTAGCAACAGTCTTTCCAATGAACATTCAGGACTGATCTCCTTTAGGATGGACTGGTGGGATCTCCTTGCAGTCCAAGGGACTCTTGTCTTCTCCAACGCCATAGTTCAAAAGCATCAATTCTTCGGCCCTCAGCTTTCTTCGCCGTCCAACTCTCACATCTATACATGACTACTGGAAAAACCATAGCCTTGTCAAGACAGACCTTTGTTAGCAAAGTAATGTCTCTGCTTTTTAATAGGCTGTCTAGGTTGGTCATAACTTTCCTTCCAAGGAGTAAGCATCTTTTAATTTCATGGCTGCATACACTATCGGCAGTGATTTTGGAGCCCCCCAAAAATAAAGTCTTCCACTGTTTCCTCGTCTATTTCCCATGAAGTGATGTGGCCGGATGCCATGATCTTAGTTTTCTGGTTTTCCATATAAGACATCACATGAAAAGTAAATTGCAGGTAAATATCCGTGATGTGCAAAGATGCAACAACCCTCAACAAATATTAACAAACTGAATTCAATAATGCAATCAATGGATCATACCACCTGATCAAGTGAGATTTAGTCTAGGAATGCAAGGTAATTTCAACATCCACAAATTAAGTAATGTGATACCTCTAATTAAGAAAAAAAAGGACAAAATCATATGATCATTTCAATAGATGAAGAAAAAGAATTTGATATCCTTTTATGATAAATGCTCTCAACAAATTAAGTATAAAATTAACGTACTGCAACATAATAAAGGCCCTATATGACAAATCCACAGCTAATATTATACTCAACGTCAAAAACCTGAAAATTATTTTTCTAAGGTTAGGAACAAAACAAGGATGTTCACTCTCACCAGTTGTATTCAACATAGCACTGGAAGTCTTAGCCTGTGAAACTAGGCAAAAGAGATGAAATAAAAGACATTCAAATCAGAAATGAAGTAGTACTGTCTTTATTTGCAGATGACACAATATTATACATAGAAGATATGAAAGTCTCCATCAAAAAAAACTATTAAAATTAATCAATGAATTGAGTAAAGTAGCAGGATATGAAGTCAATATACAAAAATTTGTTGCATTTCTATACTCTAACAACAAACTGTCACAAAGAGAAGTTATGAAAATAACACCATTTATAACTACATCAAAAACAATAAAAGAACCTCAAATAGGTTTAACCAAGGAGGTTAAATATCTGCCACTGAAAATCATAATACACTGAAGAACAAAACTGAAGGAGACTCAGGTAAATGGAAAGATATTCTGTGTTCACAGATTTGAAGAATTAATGTTGTTAAAGTGTCCATACTATCCTAAGCAATGTACAAATTCAGTGCAGTCTCTTTCAAAATTTTAATGGCATTTTTCACTGAAATAGAACAAATATTCTTAAATTTGTATAACCAAAGCAATCTTGAGAAAGAAGAGCAAAGCTGAAGCTGTCACTCTTCCTGATTTCAAACTGCAATTTTAAAGTAGCTCTCATATTTGACCTACTTGCAATTTGTAAGCTTCTAAATCCTCTGATTAAAATAGTTACTATTTCTTCTAGAAGATGCAAATATGAAATAACATGCAGAAAGCACATAATGCACGCTTGTATAGAAGATGTAAAAGAAATGTTAGTCTGTTCATTTATTTCTTCACATATTACTGTGTAAAGTATGTACATAAAACTGAATAATATATTTTAAATCACCTTATAAATTCTATGTCTTTCTGACATAGTTTCAGCTTTACAAAAATGTTGCTATAAATAATGAATTCAAGTAGTTGGTGATTAAATAGAGTTTCTAAAAAATTTAATTAGAGTTTAAAACATGAATATAGATATTGGAAATATGCTTTTCCTACTTAGGATTTTGTCAGTGTTATAAATTTCGGTTTGTTGAACATATTCTGCAGAAACTCAATATTCCATATCAAAGTAAATTATAAGGAACTTACAACAGCTTGAAGAAATTCAATTTGTGAATATATTATTTAATACAACTAAAAAACAGATAAAATAATAACTATATTTCTAAATTCTTCTTTGAAGCACTAAAAAAATTGATTGAATCTTGCTACTTTTTAAAGAAGTGGATAAGATAAATTTAGATATTGTGATGACAATAAGGTATCAATAGAAATCACACACTCACCAATATTACACAGAAAAAGTGAATGTTCAAAATGCAAAAAAAACAAAAGGAGGAAGAAGTACATTCTATTTTGGAGGGAGTAACATCTTTGTTAATTTTGATGAGAAAATTTGATGTCATTAAAATTATTATTTGATGAGAGAGTAATATATGCCAAGTTTTTTCCATTGGATTATTGCAAAATTAAAGGTAACATTAAAAGGTATGCATTTTTATGTCATCTTATATATATGGAAACTAAAACTCAAGGAAAATTAAATTGTCAAATTTACGCAGAAAGAAAGTAAGAAAGCAAATATTGCAGCAGCATTTTACTATACCCGAACTTGTGATTTCTCTATTCTTCCTCACTATCATTTATTCCTAGAATTCCAAAAAAAAAGATAATCTTAGAATTTTCAATCTGAAAATAAAGTATGCTTACATAAAACTATTATTTTAAAAATAAATAGAACATTTGCTCAGGTGAAGGGTGAGTAGACACACTGCCTTATTCTTCCCACTAAGTACAAGTTATAATCCTGAAAATTACGTATAAAACAAGTAAAAGACTATGAAAGTTAGAGATGAGAAAACTTAGAGACCCCATGGAGAGCCTGAAATGAGGTACCCTGGTATCAGAGGATGTCTAGTCAGGTTGAGGTAGAAGGTAGATGCCTCCCCTCCCCCCCCACCCCCACCACCAAACAACCAGGGTAAAGCAATTAGAGATTCACTCTCTGTGGCCCAAGATGAAAATGGCAGGACAATTGAGAGAGGGGTCTGGGCCCTGCCCAGATAGAGCATAAGAGACCACATATTTCTCATTCTAGAAGTCAGGAGACCTCCTAGACTACACATGGGCAGAAAGATTCTTTGGAGGTCAAAAGGAAAGTGATGCTAACTAATGCCAAGCTACCTATAGGCCTCTTCAGTAAAATCCATCTTGGCTAAGAGATGTATGTGCACACATGGGAGGATCCTGAGATATACCAAATATGGACTCTGAACCAGGCAAAGTAAAATGATTTGCCAAAGGAAAACCAGAAGAAATGCCCCATATAAATGACTCAAACTACCACGAGACCTGACTTTTCCTTTGAGTTCACCCGGGGGTCAAACTTTACACACTGTACTCTTTTCATTCCTAATAAAGACTCTACTTGTTTCACTACTTTCTCCCTTTGTGGGAATTCTTTTCTGCAAAGTCAAAGGGCCAGGGCCTTGACACTGACCACTGGTATAGTGGCTAGGATTTGGCACTCTCACCACCTTAAACTCTGGTTGGGAATAGAAACTCTGCTTCAAACCACTGCAGGCCAATACTGCCTGAGATCAAGGTCCAGACAGGCTGTGTTTCTTTGGGTGACAGTGATGGGTGATTCCTGAATCTAATCTTATGCATCTTAAACTTTATTTCTTTATGTATAGTTGAAAAGTTATCTATTCTTAAAATAAATAATGAACTTTCTGCTAATTAGTTCAGCAAGTGAAGGTTTTTTTTTCTTTATACTCTTACTTTGCAAATGGAAATTTGGAAAGCTTAAGATTAGTGTTTGATTAATTAGAAATTTATTACAAAGTTTCTTCAGTCAGTCAGTTCAGTCATGGACAGGGAAGCCTGGGGAGCTTCAGTCCATGGGGTTGCAAAGAGTCAGACAAGTTTTCTTATAACCTTATTATCATGTGTATATAATTATTTGATTCAGGAGAAGGAGACATGATATACATATCAGTTCTCTTTCCAAGCTTTAAAAGGTACAGAGGACATTTTTATTCCATCTCCACAGGCTTTCAGTTTAGCACACTTCCGTGTGTCTAATCTCTTAAGAGTTTCCAAACAGATTATATAAAGTTACAGAGCCATCTTTCTTAAACCCTGTCTTCAAGTTGACAGTCTTATGCCTAAAGGCCCAAGTGTTTCCACTGCTTAAAATAAAAAAAAAAAAAACAATCGTCATGTGCTAACCTAAAAAAATAGTTCCATTTTGATTGACATCTAATTAGCTAATGTGAAGGAAATTGGTTTTAATTCATAGTTTCATCCCAAGCAGCTCTTTGTAGGAAACCATCCTCAGCAGGAAACCCATTTTCTTGTCACTTTAGCAAAGCTATATTGTAACTAGCTTTTAAACCAGGCACCTCCATGTTCTACTCATCTCCAACACAAGCACAACTTTCAAATCTTTTAATCACACAATACTTTGTCGAACGTGTTGTTTCTTTCTGTAGATCAAAGAAGTAGGATTGAAGAATAAGTAATTAACAGATGACCAGATCTCTTCTCCAGATTCCCTTTCAGTAATCTTGCAAGCAAACTGTGTGAATAAGAGAGCATCTAAAGAAAGATCACAAGAAGTCTTCAAGCCTGTACACAAGCCTGCGCGCCACGGGGAATGGAGACAAATCTGACCCAGTCTCCTACCTTCTTTTCTTATCTCCACAAATTGCCAACATTCTGATTAAAGACAACTTTCCTTTCTGTCAACATTTGATTTTGTAAGTGGTGAGCAGCAGGTTCCAACTTGACAACATCATATCATGCTTTTGAAAGTTCTCATTGCTAAAATTGAAAGTAGATATTTTTCCTAACATTTCTGATGTAAGTTTTGTATGAACTGTGGTTCAAGTTTTAGTTCAAACCGGAAATCTTTGTTAGCCTTTGTCTCATGTTAAATAATTTTGTCTTGCCAGTTCTGTCATTTCTCCTTGAATATTTGTAATAATAATTAAAACCCACATTGAATATACCTACTGTTACAGCAGGTGGGTAGCTAGGTATGAGCAGAGAAATGGGTGCAGGAGCCATGTGGCAGGAAATCACACATCCTTTGGTAAATAAAGAAAAGCAGGAACCCCCAGACTGACAGGCAATCACACATTTGGGTGATAAGTGTCCTCGGAGCAGACAAAAAAAGATGAGGAAAGGCAGGAATCTTCTGCATCCCAGTGAAACCTATTGCTCACTATGCTCTCATTACAATAAAATTAGCTTTGTAGATAAGAAATATCCATCATGCACTGATGCCATGACACTTCTGACCTAAGGTAAATAAAGATAAAAAGATCTCCTCCCTTCAGGAAGATGGAGCTGGCATGAAAATCAGGAAATATCCACAAGCTTCTCTTTCCCTATTGAATATTCCACCCCCTCATTTGTATGCCCCTCATGTACGTGCATAGAAAGTCCCTTCAGACGTGTCTGACTCTTTGTGACCCTATAGACTGTAGCCCACCAAGCTCCTCTGTCCATGAAGATTCTCCAGGCAATGATACTGGAGTGGATTGCCATGCTCTCCTATAGGGAATCTTCCTGATCCACCTGGACCGCTAGCCAAAGAAACCCAAAATAGCAGCTCCTCACCTGTCTGCCTGTTTTCCCTCTCAGAGTGCATTTTTGGCTTAAATAAACTCTCACTTTACTTTTTTGGGCTTCCTTGGTGGTTCAGATGGTAAAGAATCCACCTGCAATGTGTGAGACCTGGGTTCCATCCCTGGGTTGGGAAGATCCCCTGGAGAAGGAAATGACTACCGACTCCAGTATTCTTGCCTGGAGAATTCCATGGACAGAGAAGCCTGGCAGGCTACAAGTCTATGGGGTCACAAAGAGTTAGACACAACTAAGTGGCTTCACTTTTCACTTCACTTTCTTAATCTCCTTGCTTTGTTTCCAATTTTTTTCACAATGAGGCAAGAGCCTCAGATTCACTGTGAACACTACTAGTATATTTCATTTTCTCCCTCTTTTATTTTCAGGTTCTGGGAGACAAGGGTCAGGTATGATCCTCTGAGATAATTTTTTGAAGATGAGGTAGTTAAGGCAAATATATTCGATTCTGTATCACCTGGCTCTATTCCAAGCCCAGAATGTTCCAGAGAGATCTCAAAGAATTTGAGTTCATTTCTTTTAAAGGAAAGTTATTCCTATTTGGAAGGAAGGTTATTACATCAGCTCTAGTGAAAGAAAATCAAACAAAATAACACAACTCTTCCAAAGAAAGAAATGTAGGGTAAAAAGGGACCAGGGTAAGAAAAGTTGGCTGTTATAGCATGTAGGTGATAGGATATCACTGGCTTCAATGGCAGACATTAAGATTTGTCTAAATGATGATCATCAAATTCACTGTCCTCTCTTGGGCTTGGTAAGACTCACTTCAAGCAGTTAGCCTGGCTGCAGATCCTGTGCAACTTGGAGCCAAGTAAAACCAGTTATTCATGATTGGAAGACATTAAATAGCAATATGTCCCCTAATGAGTAGTTTTCTATGCAATCTTACATTGATAATTTAAAATAGTGTTTTGAGAAATCCCTGCCAGTCCAGTCATAAAGACTCTGCATCTCCAGTGCAGGAGGCATGGATCTGACCCTTGGTTGGAGAACTGAGATCCTGCATGCCATGTGGCACAGTCAAAAGGAAAAAATAAAAATAAAATGGTGGTTTGAATGCTATTGTGTTAAACAATGTGGTGGTTAGAATTTTATGTGGATAGATGAGCTGTTCTACAGTATCTCACTCTATTGCCAGACAATAGCTCCTCAAAAATATTAAATATAATTAATATTTGATTTTCCAACTTGGCAGACCAGGAAGCTATTTTCCTCCCAACTAGCCACTTATAAAACTATGAACATATATGCAGTGTTGTAGATATATGAAATTGTGCAAACATAAGAATTTTTCATCTATTAGGTATATATGCCAAATTAATACATCACTTTTTGCTTTGCAAAGTGTTTTTAATCCCTAAATTTTATGGTGGATATGGAAATTTTGAGCCAATTATTTTGGGAATGTAAGTTATTATCTTCTTTTTACAAATGAAAAAACATGGTCCACTGTTTATTGTCAGTGACAAGTACCAATAGAACTATTTTCTCATTCTAAATTGCATGTTTTATTCAGTTATTTTAAAAAAAAGTTTTGGAAAAAAAAGTTAATCATATTCCTAAATCTTACACCTTTCTTTTGAAAATATGTATTTATTGGAATTTTCTTCTATATTTTGAAAAGGCAGAATCAAGTGTTATATAAGACAAGAAGCATGTCATTTCTTATTACATCATAATATATTAATCAAGGTTTTTAACTCTTCAAATAAAAGATGTATTGAGAATTCAAATTAAGAACAAGATAG
Source organism: Okapia johnstoni (assembly GCA_024291935.2). NCBI lineage: Eukaryota > Metazoa > Chordata > Mammalia > Artiodactyla > Giraffidae > Okapia > Okapia johnstoni. Next base: position 49,377,616 of record CM044319.1, read on the forward strand.
AATAAAATGTGTCTGCTCTAATGCCTATTATCTCCAATAAAGGAAACATACTTGCCAGAATATTGGGGAATAGTGAAATTTTTCATCAAGTAACAGATAGTGAATGGTAAGTATTTGCAGAACCTTTTATTACTAATCCAAGGGCTAAATGTCTTGGATATAAATGTCTATGAAAGACATAAATGTCTATGAAATTCTCTATATGATGCTGTCTAGATTCATTGATTTAATGGACATTAAACAAAAAATGAAATATTTATAGGTTTACTGCTGACCAGTTACCACTCCTCTCTACCTTATAAAATTTTTTTCTGATTTGTTAAATGAACATAATAAGTGTACTTTAAGATAGAATAGCACACTTTAAAAATGGTAAATTTACCCTAAAATCAAAACAGTTAAAACATTTGCAGAACTGTACGCACACTATGTTAATGATTGTATAATTCACCACTATTCCCTCCACCAAAAAATAATGTGCTTTGACAAAAAGTCAGTTAGTCTTGACAAGCCTTTTAAGTTTTAGTGGTTAAGTTTGTCTGTTTAGATCTTCATATTTTCCTGTATTTTAATCGATCTTTAAAATTTTTTTAAAAGATTAAGAAAATAATTCCAAGAAAGTTATCATAATGTTGAATATTTTCCAATAAAATTATTCTGATAATGAAAACAAATTAAAATTGTTATTCTAATAATATATGAATGCTAATCATATCATACATTTATGAGAGTATTTACTTAGTGTTGCTTAATTTATCCTGACAGCTCAGCTGCTGCTACTGCTAAGTCACTTCAATCATGTCCGACTCTGTGCGACCCCATAGATGGCAGCCCACCAGGCTCCCTGGTCCCTGGGATTCTCCAGGCAAGAACACTGGAGTGGGTTGCCATTTTCTTCTCCAATGCATGAAAGTGAAAAGTGAAAGTGAAGTTGCTCAGTCGTGTCCAACTCTTAGCGACCCCATGGACTGCAGCCTACCAGGCTCCTCCATCCATGGGATTTTCCAGGCAAGAGTACTGGAGTGCGTTGCCAGTGCCTTCTCCAAGACAGCTCAGCATAAATGATATTTTCTCTGAGTAAAGATCTGAGTGTCATGGCTAAGGGCTGCATATCAGAACAGCTGAAATGAGTTGAAATCAGCTATGAAAGGTAAATGACTCATGAAAACAACAATATAACAAGAGCCATAAACTATGCCTAAGTTACTTTGACCACTCATCAAATACCAAATTAGTCCTAGAGTAGTCATCTTAATTCTGCAAAAAGTCTATTTTTCTCAATTCATGCCATCATAGAGTAAAACTTTGATCACAAGAATAGATTTTTTAAAGTATTTTTATAACCAAAATTAGAACTTTGTAACATAATCATCTCTTAAGAAGTAGTAGGAAAAGGAGGAACTCTAAAAACTGGACAAAAGACATAAACAATTCATTCATTAAAGAGTAGTGTAAGTATCCATTAGACATATTTGAATCATTTTCAAGCTCATTGAAATGAGCTTGTAAGTATAAATAAAGTGAAATACATAATGCAAGAATGATATCAGAATTTCACTGAGAATTCTGGAAATTGAATGTTATATATGACCGGTGACATTTAGAAAGCATGAATCAAAAGTCTGAACTGACTTAGAAATTACATTTTTATATTTACATTAATTTAATTAAACATATTAAGGTAATATATTTATGTCAATTTAATTATAGAATATATGTGATTATAATTAGTTATAGTGATTATATTTATTATGAGGAAAACCCATAGGTGCTAGGCTTTTCACTCAGTGGTACTCCACCACGGATCTTGGCTCCCAAAGTTACAGTTCTTCAGGGTCCCACTTTTACTGATTTTTGCTCTCCTATGCAATCCATCTTCCTAAACTTGGCCACAGTCTCAGGACGATTGGGTCTGGAGGGTTCTAGTCACAGAGACATCCAGGACCATAGGCCATATCTAACTCCTGACCTCCTAGCCACAAATGTTGAAGAGAGGAGAAATCCATTCTTCTTTCCTATTCCAGCATAACTAGCCTTTTTCAAGGTAAAGATCCCATTATCTCAGTTGGTACCTTCTTTCTAGTGATACTATGGGAGTCAAATGGTGTATGCATCTGATGAATGTAGGTGGTTTTTTCTTTCTTTTTTTTTTTTCACTTCTGCCACTCAAGATGAAGGGTTGTGGTTGTTGTTCAGTTACTCAGTCGTGTCTGACACTTTGTGACCCCGAGGACTGCAGCACACAAGTTTTCCCTGTCCTTCACTATCTCCCAGAGCTTGCTCAAACTTATATCCATAGAGTTGGTGATGCCATCCAACCATTTCATCTCATTGCCCCCTTCTCCTCCTGCCCTCAATCTTCCCCAGCATCAGGGTCTTTCCAATGAGTTGGCTCTTTTCATCAGTAGCCAAAGTATTGGAGCTTCATCTTCAGCATCAGTCCTTCCGATGAACATTCAGGGTTGATTTCCTTTAGAATTGACTGGTTTGATCTCCTTACAAATTTAATGAGGTTGGGGTAGAGGCTATAGCAAAAGTCAGTTCTATGTTTGACAAAGAAAAATATAATATTGTCACAAAAATTTCAGAAACTTCTCAATACATACTTGTTATTTTAGAAGTTTTAGATTTATTAGAAAATTGCAAAGATATTATAAAGCATTCAAATGCACACCACACTCAGTTTATTCTATGTATTAACAACTTAAAATAGTAAGACATATGACTTGAAATTAATGAATCAATATTGATACACTGTTATTGACTATGTCCAGAGTTTATTCATATTTTTTTAGTCTGTAAAGTGGTTTTTTTTCCTTCCAGTTTCAAGATCCCCTCCTGGATACTAACTTAAAATTTAGTTGTCATGTCTCCTTAAGTTCATTTTGGTTGTAACGGTTTCTCAAATTTTCCCTGTTTTTGATGAGCTTGAGAGTTTTAAGTTATGCTTGTCAGGTATTTTGTGAAATGAGCCTGAATTGGGATTTGTTTGATGTTTTTCTCATGATTAGGCTGGGATTATGGGTTTTTGGGAGGAGGATGGCAGGGGTAAAGTATTGTTTTCATCATATCACATCAAGGGTGCTATCTACAAGATTTATGACTGTTGACGCTGAACTTCATCACCTGAGTGAGAGTGTCAGGTCCTTTTAAACACTTGTTTTCTCCCTTTCCACTCTGTACTGTGCTAGGAAGTTAGTATGTACAGCCCAGTCTCAGAGACTGAGGGTGATGTCTCTTCTCTCCTGTTTATTTGTTTAATCATTCACATCAGTATGTACTCATGTATTTATTTTATACTTTGGATTATAATACAGTAAAAGATCATTTATTATAATGTTGGACTTGGTTAACTCCTATGGTCTTTGATTCACCATTTCTTGTCTTTCTGCCACATATTTTGAGATGCTCCATGAAGTTCTTACATATTTCCTTCTTCAGTCCTAGAATCAGGCATTTTCCTCATGGAGCCTTGATTCAGCATTGGAGACTGGTGTGAAAAACAAAGATCTGGGTGCTAGGAGTGCTTATTGTAACTGAGGTATCATTGCTTCTAGGTCCTCACAACTGACAGAACAAAGGAATATGTGTTTGTGTATCCTATCTCATCTGTGTGATTATATTTGTAAGTGTATATTCATATATGTAAGTATATACATAAATGTATATGCATATGTATTACGTTATGAAAATTTTAAATATAGAAATGAAAAAATAGAAAACAAACATGGTTACTGAAGGGGAAAGAGCAGAGCAGAAGAGAGATAAATTAGGAGTTTGGATTTAACATATACATACTACTATATATAAAATAAATAACCAACAAGAACTACTGCATGGCACAGGGAACTACACTCAATATTTTTTAATAACATATGAGGGAAAATAATCTGAAAAAGAATATATATACTCATAACGAAATCACTTTGCCATATACTCAAAACCAACACAACATTGTAAATCAAGCAAACTTCAATCAAAAAACTAAACTGACAAAAATGATAACTTACCCTCAACAAAAATAGACATTGGTCTTAAGTATTTAAAACTTAAAATATAGGTGCTCTGCTAAAAAAATGAGTTCATATAATATATCTAGCATTAATCCATTCTAACCTCTTCTTTTGCTTATCTGTAAGCTTTAAGTTTAATAGTGAGATATCTGTCTCCCTCTATCCAGCATCCATTTGCCTAGTTGCTCAATTCCAGGATGCAGGTAGAGTGGTACCAGAATTATTGGCCTCTGGCTTCAAGATGAATACCTTCATCAATGCAGTTAAGTAGCTTTGTATAGTTTTATTTGCTTTTAGGCTTACAAACTCCATTCATCTCTAGTTACTTAGGCGAGCACCTTTTCCACTGCCCCATCAGTGAGATTGTCTTAAACATCTGTAATATTGTTAAAACGTTATGTTGAAAGTCTGCATTCTGTCCTGGAGTCCTCTGACCTCTGAGAAATATGCATTTTAAATTTTGCTTACATTAAGATTCTCTGTGCTGCAAAGCTCTATGTTTTTGAAGAAAGCATAGTGTCATGGATCTACCACTACAATAGCATATAGAAAGTACCTTCAGATCCTATAAAATTTCCTATATTTCATCTATTTAGTACTCCCTCTTCCACCCAAAGCCATCGAAACCAGTGATATTTTTATGTCTGTATTTTGGTCTTTTCCAGAGTATCATAACCTGATGGGATTTCTGAAAGAAAAATCTATGGAAGTATTGGTGCCACTCAAGTCTGCATACCCCAGGAGCTTTTTACTCTTAAGATGGTACAAGTGCAATCTGCAACAGTTTGCCAAAAATGCCATTAAAAGTGTTCATATTAGTTTATGGTTCCAGCACCTTCTCCCCAGATGAACAGAGCTCCACTGTGACTCTCTGGATTTGCCTAGTCTTCCAGCTTCTGGGGTGGTAGTTTGCCCTGAAACTTCAAATTTCTTGTGATTCCAAGTATTGTTATTGCTTTTTAGTTTGTCTAATTTTACCTTGTTATAAGGATTGGAATGACGACTTTCTGGTTCTTTACATGTTGGAATTGAAACCAGAATTTTCAGGGGCTTTTCCAACACTTAAGTAAAGATGTAGGGAGTAAGATAAATGAATTTGGAACTTTATGAAGAGATCTGGATTATTGATGTTTGTGTGCACCTTGGATACAGGTGGCAATTAAAGCTAATAGAATGGATAAGACTGCCTGGGGGAGAAATGTTGAAATAGGAGCCAGGATCAAGATCAATACATGTAAAAATTTAGTGGCAAGTAGAAGATGAACCAGCAGAGGTTCTGAGGTATCAAAAATGTTGAAAGGAAATACAGGACATTGTGATACCATAGAAGAGTGTTTCCTCATGAAACAAACCAGATGAAGACTAAAGAAGATAACCATTTAATTAGCATTCTACTCGGTTGTTAGTAATATTGGAATTATTTTAGTAACGGATTGTGTTGACTAGTTTTAAATAGTTAATGGATCATTGAGAAAGAGTAAATGATAAAAATGTTGAAAATAGACTGCATTTTAAAAGTTGGAGTTAATGTATATATTTAAATGTGTTGGAAAGGATATAATTATAAAGATTTAACAGTGTAGAAAAGAAAAATCATAATCAATTTAGATGGATGCTGATGAAAGTATTTGTGAAATTAGGCTTGTGAAATCATGGTTGAAAAGGAAAAAATAAGGACAAATATATATCAAGAAAGAATAACCCAAAATATTAGCAACAATCATTTCTGGTTAGGGAAATTATCTGATTTTTTTTTTCTTGACCTCTTTTTCCCAAATCATCTGTCATTGATTGTATGCTAGTTTGTCGTTAGAAAAAGAGAAAAAAAAAAAAGACAAAAACAAAAGCAATAAGAAGGAGGGCGCATATGTGTACCTATAATGGATTAATGTTGATGTATGGCAGAAACCAACACAATATTGCAAAGCAATTATCCTTCAATTAAAGATAAATAAATGAAAAATCAACTGGGTCTCATCCATAGCTTTTCTCTGGCTTGAAATTATGTGACTGATAGACCCAGTTCCTCCTTTCATGTAGTTTATATCCTATGACAGGAAATAGTGAAGAATATGAAAATCTTAATATACAGCGATAGGTACTACTTAAGGTTTGCGTTCGGAAGCTATGAAAATAGTCTGATTATTCACATAAAACAGCTTTTTGCATAATGTGAGTGCTGTATCTGTAACAAAAAAGGAGAATCATTTACTTTTATAGTTGTTATTTTGTGAAAATCCTTACTTTATGGATGTCCAGGGAATGAGTCTGTCCTTGTCCCTATATTGTATATTGATTTGTTCCTCAACAATTTTCAAGTTTGACATTGACTACCAAGAAGAATTTAGACACTACAAAAAAAATAAGCTATGTTTTTTCATTATTTATTGAATTAATGCCTGCAGAAAGCAGGTCTTATTCAAAATCTCATATTCACATAGTAATTTACACTTAAGTTCTGCTTGCCTACTCATTTTCTCTTTCAATTAAATTTTAGTACTTAGAGCTTCGCCAAAAGACAAACTTAAGAAATCATGAAGTGGGATTTTTCTTTGATTAACAGACTGAAGTATAAATAAATGTATTTTATATTATGTAATGTTTTTAGTAAATTTAATTTTAACCAAAAATAAAAGAAACAAATAAAAATAACTTTACTGTCTTTCCTTCATTCTTCAGTTCAGTTCAGTTCAGTCACGCAGTCGTGTCTGACTGTTTGCGACCCCATGAATCGCAGCACGCCAGGCCTCCCTGTCCATCACCAACTCCCGGAGTCTCAGTGATGCCATCCAGTCATCTCATCCTCTGTCATCCCCTTCTCCTCCTGCCCCCAATCCTTCAAACCATTAGGGTCTTTTCCAATGAGTCAACTCTTCACATGAGGTGGCCAAAGTATTGGAGTTTCAGCTTCAGCATCAATCCTTCCAATGAACACCCAGGACTGATCTCCTTTAGATGGACTGGTTGGATCTTCTTTCAGTCCAAGGGGCTCTCAAGAGTCTTCAACACCACAGTTCAAAAGCATCCATTCTGTGGCGCTCAGCTTTCATCATAGTCCAACTCTCACACTCATACATGACCACTGGGAAAACCATAGCCTTGACTAGACGGACCTTTGTTGGCAAAGTAATGTCCCTGCTTTTAAATATGCTATCTAGGTTGGTCATAACTTTCCTTACAAAGAGTAAGTGTATTTTAATTTCATGGCTGCAATCACCATCTGCAGTGATTTTGGAGCTCAAATAAATAAAGTCTGACATTGCTTCCACTGTTTCCCCATCTATTTCCCATGAAGTGATGGGACCAGATGCCATGATCTTAGTTTTCTGAATGTTGAGCTTTAAGCCAACTTTTTCACTCGTCTCTTTAACTTTCATCAAGAGGCTCTTTAGTTCTTCTTCACTTTCTGCCATAAGGGTGGTGTCATCTGCATATCTGAGGTTATTGATATTTCTCCTGGCAATCTTGATTCCAGCTTGTGTTTCTTCCGATCCAGTGTTTCTCATGATGTACTCTGCATATAAGTTAAATAAGCAGGGGGACAATATACAGCCTTGATGTACTCCTTTTCCTATTTGGAACCAGTCGTTGTTCTATGTCCAGTTCTAACTGTTGCTTCCTGACCTGCATACAGGTTCCTCAAGAGACAGGTCAGATGGTCTGGCATTCACATCTCTTTCAGAATTTTCCACAGTTTATTGTGATCCACACAGTCAAAGGCTTTGGCATAGTCAATAAAGCAGAAATAGATGTTTTTCGGGAACTCTCTTGCTTTTTCAATGATCCAGCGGATGTTAGCAATTTGATCTCTGGTTCCTCTGCCTTTTCTAAAACCAGCTTGTACATCTGGAAGTTCACGGTTCACGTATTGCTGAAGCCTGGCTTGGAGAATTTTGAGCATTACTTTACTAGCGTGTGAGATGAGTGCAATTGTGCAGTAGTTTGAGCATTCTTTGGCATTGCCTTTCTTTGGGATTGGAATGAAAACTGACCTTTTCCAGTTCTGTGGCCACTGCTGAGTTTTCCAGATTTGCTGGCATATCGAGTCCAGCACTTTCACAGCATCATCTTTCAGGATTTGAATTAGCTCAACTGGAATTCCATCACCTCCACTAGCTTTGTTTGTAGTGATGCTTTCTAAGGCCCACTGGACTTCACATTCCAGGATGTCTGGCTCTAGGTGAGTGATCACACCATTGTGATTATCTGGGTCATGAAGATCTTTTTTGTACAGTTCTTCTGTGTGTTCTTGCCACCTCTTCTTAATATCTTCTGCTTCTGTTAGGTCCATAACATTTCTATCCTTTATCGAGCCCATCTTTGCATGAAAATTTCCCTTGGTATCTCTAATTTTCTTGAAGAGATCTCTAGTCTTTCCCATTATGTTGTTTTCCTCTGTTTATTTGCATTGATCACTAAGGAAGGCTTTCTTATCTCTCCTTGCTATTCTTTGGAACTCTGCATTTAGATGGGTATATCTTTCCTTTTCTCCTTTGCTTGTCCCTTCTCTTCTTTTCACAGCTATTTGTAAGGCCTCCTCAGACAGCCATTTTGCTGTTTTGCATTTCTTTTCCACAGGGATGGTCTTGATCCCTTTCTCCTGTACAGTGTCACGAACCTCTGTCCATAGTTCATCAGGCACTCTGTCTATCAGATCTTGTCCCTTAAATCTATTTGTCACTTCCACTGTATAATCATAAGGAATTTGATTTAGGTCATACCTGAATGATCTAGTGGTTTTCCCTACTTTCTTCAATTTAAGTCTGAATTTGGCAATACGGAGCTCATGATCTGAGCCACAGCCAGCTCCCGGTCTTGTTTTTGCTGACTGTATAGAGCTTGTCCATCTTTGGCTGCAAAGAATATAATCAATCTGATTTCGGTGTTGACCATCTGGTGATGTCCATGTGTAGAGTCTTCTCCCTTTATTCTTAGTTTGTTTAATTTGTATCTTAATTAAGACAGTAAATTATAGACAGTAGTCAAACAACAATGTCTTGTGCTTTTCTTATTTATGGACTTATTTTTGCCTACAAGGAATGTATTTTTTCACTTTCACATTATTTATGACATATTTACATAGGTATTTCAGTCAAATTTAATTAACAGTAGTGAGGATTGGAATGGAGATAAAGTATTTTTCAAGCGTTTATATCATCCATGGGAGACTAAGAGACTAGTATATTCAAGATGGGTTTGTTGACATATTTCCATGTGAAAATTTGAAAAGACTAATAATTTGATCAAAGCTTTTTCAATGTGACCTCTCCTTTACAAAATAAACTCACTTCCTAGCCTGGAATTAGAGATTCTCTATAATTTGGAAATAAATTTTCACCCTAGCATTGTTTATCACCATTTCCTTTCATACGATATTAGCATCAAATTGAATTCAATCTCAGGCACTATGGGAATTATCACACATGTTGTGATAATAAGTTACAATTAATGCAATTTTACTGCATAATCAAAGAATGCTTGAGTCTCAAGATTCAAACCATGGCAGTGCCATCTCAAAAATAGCATGTAAACAGAATGAGATTGCAGCAGGAAGCTCAAACCACTTTATTAATCAGTACTATCTTCATTTAATTCACTGTTAAGTGACTCTGTTAAATAACATTCCCTCTCTGGTGTTCATCATGATCTTGGATGATTAAAAAGCATTTGGATAATATCTGTAATAAAATTAGGCTCACTGAGCAATGTATACCACTGAGTTCTGGGGACCAAATGAGACAAAAGTTCCAACTGTCAAATTAAGTGGAGTAAGTTAAAGGAAATTAAAAATGTGCTTCCCCAGAGATGTAATAGATACATTTTATTGTCATGATTTTTCTTTTATCATCTCTGAAGGCAGATGCTGTCAGCTGTTTGTGAATGAGCATTGAAAGGTGTCTTTGGAGAAGTAGAGAACAAATCCAAATAGAATGTATATTCCATTAAAATCAATTCCCAAGCAGCCCAAACTGAAATTGACTAAATACATTTTTTTTCTTTTTGTATGCTTCTCTTTTCTCATATGAGCATCTACATATTTGAAATAAAAGTATTGTACAAATATGTTTAAATATGTTATATCCTCTGTTTCAAAAGGATAGGCATTCATTTCACTGTGTCCAAAAGGCAACATGTTCCTTTAGCCTCAAAATTCACATAATTCATGATCCAGGGATATTATGGGTAGCACCAGAGTTTAAATCAAGGCAATCATTTTGTTTCTCTTCAGAAATGCAAGAATAAGATGACATCTAAATAATACAATTAAAAAGTTAATAATAATAAAAATGCAAAACTTGAGATCCCAGAAAATTCATCTTTGCATTATAATGTCACATTGACCTTGAAGCTGAAAGTGGAGAGAGAATTCTAAAGCATACTATCTTAAGGTTTATGAGGAAGTTCATTTTAGAGAGTCATTTGCTTAGTGACTGGTCATGTGGTGGCAAACACGTGTAATGTCCTGGCAAGGGAATGCACTTGAAGTCAGTAAAGTGCCTGTGTTTAAGGCATTAAATGTTAGTTAGCTTTGAAGGCAAGTAAAGGCTAATTTAAATCCCAGTATCCCAGGTGACGCCAGTGGTAAAGAACTCACCGGCCAATGCAAGAAAAGTAAAAGATATGGGTTTGATACCTGGGTCCGGAAGATCCCCTGGAGGAGGGCATGGTAACCTCTTCCAGTATTCTTGCCTGGAGTGTCCCCTGGACAGAGGAGCCTGGCAGGCTATAGTCCATAGTATCGCAAAGAGTCAGACACAACTGAAACAACTTAGCATGCACACACAAGCGCATGATTATGGATCATCTTTCTGCATGTGACATTGGACAGGATGCATAAACTCTCTGACCTTCACTTTTTTCATTTACAAAAAAAATTAAAAAAGGAGGGGAAGTCATCCTACCTCATGGGGTTATTATGTAGAATAAATGAACTATGATCTTAACACATGTAGGATCGATCCTCCATGATTAAGCTCATAACAGGCATGGTTTTCTTGTTCCACTCCCTTTGCTTTTTCTTTCTATTTTCCCCATTATGATTCAAATGAAGATGGAATTATTGTCTTCACAAAAGTGCTTGTAAGCATTAAAAAAGTCAAAGACTGCATGTGATACTATTTTATAGTGTTAGTTATATTACAAAGAATCGTGAAGCAACCTGATTATTAAACAGTGCAGGTAAAGAAGAGAATTAAATCCACTCAAATAGAATATTTCCAGGCTTGAGGCACAATCATGTAGGATATATTATGACTGAGTAGTTAGTAAATATCTGCATATTTCATTTTTATTCATCTCCACTCAATCTCCTTTCATCCAAACCCACAGTTCATCTGCCCCCAACTATTAAGGAGCCTAAAGAAAGAAAGAAAGTCACTCAGCCTTGTCCGACTCTTTGTGACCCCATGGACTGACTGTAGCCTATCAGACTCCTCTGTCCATAGGATTTTCCAGGCAAGAATGCTGTAGTGGGTTGCCATTTCCTTCTCCAGGAGATCTTCCCGACCCAGGGATTGAACCTGGGCCTCCCGCATTGTAGGCAGACGCTTTACTGTCTGAGCCACCAGGAAGTCATCAAAGGAGCCTAAAGCAATAGTTATTATTACAATTACCTCTGGCCTCTTTATGACCTTCTGTGATTGGCTTTGGAAGATAGTTTCATTTTGGCATGGGCAAAACACACATTTGCTTAACAGGACTTGCCCAAACTATCTTCCCCACTGACATTCCTAAGAATCAAAGTTTTTATTTTTATTATTATTAATATTATTTTTAATGCTATTATCTCTAGTGGGAATAGGAATTTAAATGATAGCAATCATTTTTTTTTCTTGGCATGTATTCATGTATTCAAAATGGGAAGCTCATTTCAAATAGTTTTAATATAGAAAACAGAGGTTTGTAACATGAACCCTGACCAAATTTATATGTAATGTGATACATACATATACATACATATACATGTAGACCTGTATGTAATATATAATATACATTACATATATTAAGCCTAACATCTGTCTCTATATCATAATGAATTTGCAGAGAGACCATATGTCCAAGGTCACATAAAAAGTACTTAGCAGACAGAGTTGTAGATTTCATCTCAGTTCTATCTGGCTACAAAATTTGGGCTTGGTATATTAAATTTTATTTTTTTAAGGATATCTCTCCATAGTTTTGATACTTGATATATACAACTTGCTTTTGTAAGAGAGAGAAAGTGAAAGATCAGACACTTTTAAGCACTCAGTTGTGGGAATTCCCTCCCAAACTTTAAAACACAGAAAGAAGGGAACAGGTCACAAAAGTTTATCATTCCAGATGTTGATTGTAATCTCATGACTCGAAAAGATTTTAAATTGAAGTGCTTTGGCACTGCATGATAAACTACAGAAGACCAACTAAATATTTCTATTGAATGCTTCATTTGAATGAAATATTAAGTTTATACATTCAAGCTGTCTCTATTTATGGATATTCAACTACAGAAATTCTACATATAACATAGGTCTTCAATTCGTGAACTTTCAAAGATTTGAGCATGTGTTCACATGTCCAATTGCATAAGTTAGTTCACGTTTGTGAACTAAAAGCAGTTGCGCTTTTGTGTACTTTACTATACAGTATTATGTGGAATACAGTAATACAGCATCATTATTACAAGTCCAGGATGTACAGACACAAGTGTAAAAGCAGTGGTGATGTAGCTGGTATTGCTAAAAGCACGAGCTGTTGTACTGTACTACTATACTTTTCAATGTATTATATTGTAAGATTAAACATGTTTTCTTTACTTTTGTATTGGTTTTTTATGTATTATTTATGTGAAAAGTATTATAAGCCTATTACAGTACAGTACTGTATAGCCGATTATGTTAGTTTGGTGCCTAGGCTAACTTTGTTTGACTTATAAACAAATTAGACTCATGAATGCATTTTTAGAACAGAACTCATTCTTATGGAGGGGACTTACTGTATTTATGAGCTACATAACATCATTTTTTTCATTAAAAAAAAAAGAAAATTCGAACAACATTCAAAGAATACACAGCTGGAGAGATGCAACCAGAGACTTTCCTCCAATTATTCCCCAGAAGATGATGATTCCATTTAATGCATGCTTTCAACAAAAGGGTTTGTGACAGTCACTAAATTGAGTGCTTTGATAATAGGTCTTATCAAATTTTAATAATATGTTGGAAAGGATTTTTTAACCTGAACATATAAGACAAAACATTACGGCAGTGGAAGAGAAAAAAAAAAAAAAACCAACATCAACAGTCAGTTTACTAGCATTATTTTATAAAAATGGTTAATCAGGATTCAGGACAGTTCTGTGATTGTTTTTTTCCAGTTCTAGATTTAGCCTTTGATGTGTACTGAAAGGTATACTGAAATATAATGAAACAGAAACCCCCAGAATCCAGAGCTGAGTTTTATACAGGTCTCCTGTAGTTGAGGCTACTGACCTTCAACACCCTCTACAAGAAGCTCAGTGTTGGAGAGCAGAAATGAGGCACTCTGTACTTTGGAAACAGGTCTTCAGATAGTTAAATATTTTCAGAAGCTAATTTTATGGGTCCAATCCTTACATCTCCTCATGTCTAGAAATAAGGTATTTATGTCACTAAATACCTTCATAGTGACATTGGCTGCTTGTGACTAGCAGAAAAATTTTGCCAAGTGCTTAATTGCATAAACTCCCCTAAACCAAAATCATATATATATTGACCTACACTTCTCTATCTCTTTGGAACAGTTTTTCAGAGCTGCTGAGGTGTTATCTCCTGGGCTGCAAATTCTTTATTTTTTCCTCAGATAAAACTTAACTCACAACTCTCACATTGTACATTTCGTGAAGCTGACAATTGTTAACTCTTACTATAATTTATTGTGCGTTTTATTTTTTCCAGTCACTAGGTTCTTCCACCAGATAGTGATTTTCCCCATGTATTGGGTAGTGACAGTCTAGATGGTGTCTGTCATCTAACTGTAATTACTAAAAAATATAGTGTAATTGTACCTTGTTTCATTAAGTCATCCTAATTTTAGTCCCTGAATGTTAATACCAGTAAAACAGAGGCTGACTTTGCTTAAAAACTGAAGTATCCTTTCCCTCTGATTTGGAATTAACATTTCTGTTTCAGAGAGTTTGGCCTCCAATTGTTTCCTGCCCCAGTCCTTCCTTCCTTACTGCTGCTGCTGCTGCTAAGTCGCTTCAGTCATGTCCGACTCTGTGTGACCCCATAGACGGCAGCCCACCAGGCTCTCCCATCCCTGGGATTCTCCAGGCAAGAATACTGGAGTGGGTTGCCATTTCCTTCTCCAGTGCATGAAAGAGAAAAGTGAAGTCGCTTAGTTGGTCAGTCGTGTCCGACTCTTAGAGACCCCATGGACTGCAGCCTACCAGGCTCTTCCAGCCATGGGATTTTCCAGGCAAGAGTACTGGAGTGGGGTGCCATTGCCTTCTCCGTTCTTTACTGCACTGGGTGGTAAATGAGAGCACAATATATTTAGCTGTTAACTCCATCAGATCCCTGAAGAAAGTAGGGAGTCCTAAAAGACATGGGTCCTCTGGGGAGATGTGGCTGTGGGGACATATCCAACAATCAGATGAATTAGTAACTTTATCAGTGGCACTCATGGTGTCAGATGGTGGGTATTTATAAGCTGGAGCTGTGCCTACGTGAACAACAAGGACAACCCTTAGGATAGGTGTGGTAAAAAGGAGAAATGACTTCATGAGAAGAAAAGGTGCAGAGAAACAGAGCGTTTGCTAGACAGGGAGGGCACTGATGCCTGTGGCCTTCCTTCTACTTCTATAACAGAGCAAGTTTTATGGGGCGAGGTGCCCAGCATGAACAGTCAGGACATAGTAAGTTGCTCCAGTATCCACTAGATACTGGACAAGCTTTCCTACCATGTCAATGGTTTCCCATGGGTTCCTCCTTTATGATGACAATGACCATCTTCTGGGGAGCCTTGGGAAGCCTCGGTGATCAACAACTGCCATGATTTATGTTGGGGAATTTCCTCAGTCCCTTGAAACCTGGGAGCATTCCTTCATCCAGTGGCCCATCTTCTTGCAAGGTGTGCGGAGAGAGCAAATTAGCCAAGAGGGTGTGTTCAGGATTTCTTGGCCCCAAGTTTTGTAAATAATGACTATGTAATAGTTGAGATCTCTTATAGCACTGTGCATGCACACCATGAGGTATTTGCTTGGTCATAAGCTACTTTGTGCTCTAGGGATATATGAGCTACACATAAAAAGCAGCAGCATTTACTGCTGCATCATGGCTGTGTCCTTTGGGTCAGCCACGGGAGGAGAGAATATAGCATATCTGCTGCTATGGCTGCTGCTTCAGGCAGGAGAGAATAAACATGTCTGCAGCTCTTACGGCTCCTTGAGTCTTCTTCCAGCCTCTTAGCTTGCACCTTGCTTACCCTAGGTTCAACAAACATTGCAAATGGTGTGAACAACAAGATAATTGGTATCACAAACAAGATCAACAGCACAGTTGCTGAAGCTGGCAGAATATCCAGCAGGTAGAGGAGCCTGAGGCTCCAAAGGAAGGAGGAAGACAGTGGCCACCACATAGTATGTGATACCGTGTGGGTGTGATCCTCTTGGTGTGGGCTCCAGTGGAAGACTGGGAGGCAGTGGACGGTTCACCAGATAGTGCTGAAAAGGTGTTAAAGGCAGCGAGTTCCCATTTGCCAAAGGAGGCATCATGTACTGCCGCTGGCACTGTGGGGTGGATTTCCTGACTGCACTGAAGGTGAATATGGATAGTGCTCTCTGTGGTGCCACACCAGTGCACAGTGTGCAGAGACACTTGGAAGAACTAGAGCAACATTTATTGGCATTAGAGCAAGAACCCCGTGGCCCTGAAGAACTCAGCACCTCTGACAGCAAGGCGGTAAGTCACAGTGATGATGAATGTTATGAGACTGCAGGTCTCTGCTTGGCAGTGAGGCCAGTTGTGCAGCAGAAAGTGAAGCAGGAGCAGCCTATGGCCCGGGGCGGGAGGGGGTGGGGGGAGGTGGATATCCTCAAGGGGCCCCAGTGTGACTGAGTTCATGACCAAAGACCATATGCTAAGACAGAGTTGGTCAACTTGGGTAGGTAGTTTCAGAATGAGCAAGAGGAACCCTTGACAGTTTGGCTTTTGAAACTCTGAGACACAGGGTTGAACCCCTCGCTTACCATGGCGCTTACCATGGTTCCTTCCTTAATTCAATCTGTTGCTTCCTTTCCTCCTCAGCCTGGGATCTATTGTTGAAGACACTGAAGGTTGTGCAATAAGGCTGAGAGAGGCTCGGGGTGCTATAGCAAGGTTTTGAAGCTTACAACAGATGTCAGGGGCTGATTGGTTGACAAAGTAGGTTGCAAATACAATATGTCCCTTGAAAGTATTTGGGTCTATATTTGTTCCTTTCTGAGGGCATCTACCTGTCAGGACTGAAATAGTGCTGGGTTTCCATCTTGACCTTGGGTGATCTCTTTAAGCTTACCATAGTTACCAGGTTTAATTATTCACCTCTTCATCCCTTTGATGAGACAAAAGATCTTGTGATCCACACTGATCATGCTACCACACTGGCCTGGCTGATAGTCTCAATTGGGATCCTTTGGAAGCACTTCTGTCAGGCTCACAGGGTACCCATATGGTTGGACAACATGTAATCCATCAGCGTATATTTGACCCTGTGCCCAAAGGGTACTCCAGTGGTGCATCAGTAGGAAAAGACAATATTAGGTACTTCCAAGTGTGGCCAAAGGAGAGACTCCCTGGAATTCTTCGGTGAACTGGCTAGGTTCCTCTGAAAATGACCTAAGCAAGTATGGCACTGCTTGAGGTCAATCAAAGAAAAAGGTGTGTGTGTGTGTGTGTGTGTGTGTGTGTGTGTGTGTGTGTGTGTGGTATGTATAGTGTGTGTTTGGGATGGGGGGAAATAGTGGCCTGAGGCAGAAGTCTTGTATCTGCACTTAGGGGGATAGAGGGCCTGGACACCCTGCAAGCACATCCCCAATTGTGGGACCCCAAGGAAGCAAGCAGGGTGCAACTCATGTGGGTCACCAGCCAGCATGTATGCCTCCGGCATGGCCATGAGCCTGACTCAGCGATGGCTCCAACCGCCCACCCCAGCACACCTGGCCCTGCAGGACAGAGTGAGGTGGGGGCAGGGATGAGGATGGATAGGGGCCACACAATGGAACTTGGAGGGGCCTGGCCCAACACCAAGAGGCTTGCAGCCTGGCACAAGGGCCCCACCGCAAGAGTCCCAGCCACAGGGCATGGACAGCCCCTACTCCTAACATCTCTTGAGGCTGGCGGGAGCTTGGGAAGGAACCTCAGCCTTGTTTCAGCTCCAGTTCAAAGATAATCTGCATTGTCTATTTCCAAACAATAGAATCTGATGAGGGTTCAGGTGGTGGATCAGGCAAACCCAGAGGGCAAAACTCCTGAGGATCAGATCCGCAGCTGCCTCAGAGGATGGCTGGAGACTCTCCTGATGGAACCTCCATGCAAGTGACAGAAATGCCAGACCTAGAGGCCAGGTTTGAAGATGCATGAAAGATTTCTTTTTCTTTTTTCTCACTTCCAGGGGAATAAGGCATGGTATTAAGGAGTGGAAAGAGTGAGAGAGAGAGAGACAGGGAGAGAGAGAATAATGGCAGGAAGGCTGGTGGCCCCTATAAAGTGCAAGGGAGGTGAGAGGCAGAGGTTTCCCTAATCCTCTTGGCTGGCTCTGCCAAAAATGGTACCTGAGGGTAGGTTTTGGTCTATTGTAGAAAGAATGCAGAGAGGTGACAGGGAGGTCAATAAAGCAACATGAGTATTTATTTAAGTGATAGTAATGTTACAGCAGGCAGACTCAGGTGAGCAGCTGCTCTGAGTTTCTTGGCAAGCTATTTCTGTGGAGTGTAGAAATGAAGGTGAGGGGTATTCATTGTGGAGGGAGGGGTTAGGGGGTGTATTCTCTAATTTTCACCCCATCTCCATCTTCCTAAATGGAGGAATGATTTCTGTCCTTTTTTCATCTTGATGGGAACTGTCTTGGCCTCAGTGCATGAAGGGAACTTCACTTCTTATCTGCAAGGCTAATTTTTTAGTAATAAAAGAATAATGAGCAAAATGTTACATTCAGGACAGCAAAGATTCCCACCTTTTCCTATCTTTCTTCCACTGCCTCCAGGACACTGATTACCCCAAAATGTGTGATTTCCTGTTAGTCTGGAAAGCCCAAGGACCAGTTTCCTGCCATGTGGCCTGTGCCTCCCTTTCTCTGCTCATATCTACCGCCTGCTTTAATACTTTCAACTGGCATCTTTGAAAGTTCCCATGACTGAAAAACTATGATTTGATTGTTGTTGGGGAAATGGGCCTTTTAGAGCTGGTTTATATTAACATTCTGACAACAGTTGGCAAGTGAAAAAGTTTTAAATTATTACTATTCTTATCCAAGTATTCATCCTGAGACAATTTTACTTAGTCCTGAGTCTATTAATAAATTTCCCATCCATTCCAACTTTAAAGAACTGTGTTTTAGGGATTTCCCTGGCAGTCCAATGGTTAAGACTTGGCCTTTCAATGCAGGGGGTGTGGGTTCAATCCCTAATCAGGCAACTAAGATCTCACATGCCTCATGATCTATATACATATTATATATACATAATATATATATTATAAATAAACATATAAATAATATATAATATATATATTTAAAAAGAAACAAAATTGTAACAAATTCAAAAAAGACTTTAAAAATGGTCCACATAAAGAACTTCTTTTTTACAAAATATCTTGATTATTTTAAGACTAAGTATGCTTTTTGATGTTTAAGGTTTGAAAAGATTGACTTAATAGCCTACACTATGCCAGATAGTATGTTAATAATTTTACACTCCTTTTGACTCTGTGGAAATCTTAGCACATAAGGATTATATGCAAACCTGTGTACCAGAAGAATGACCGAACTCTAGCCTGCCTTCTATAAACTAAGGTCATGTCCCTAGGATGACCATTGCCCCCAAATCCCCTCCTAAATGTCTGCTTGAGAAAGGTCATCACTGCCTGGAGAACTTACTCTTTGTTCTAGCCAAAGCTGGATGATAGGTGCCTGACCTCTCCTCTTTAGAACAGTTACTAAAAAGGGCTTACAATTGTGAATATACATCTCTTACAATTCAAGAGTATCTTTCTCAAGGACCTAAAAGTCATCCTTTTGAAAAGTAATCATCAGAAGAGAAAGATCCCCTGTCTCCTAGTCTCTGTCAGGAGAGGAATCTTAACTTCCATAACTGTCGGCTTGCAGATACAGCTGGCCTAACTGCATTTACACAGACCAACCCTCTGTAATTCTTCGCTTCTTCAATTCTGATTCTTCTGAGTCTTGCCTGCCACTCCCCACATTTCTTCATTTTCTCTTTAGAGAACCCCAATCATCTCATGCAAATTAGAATGGAGCTCAGGTTTTCCCCTACTGTCTGGAGTTCCTGAATGAAACCTACATTTTAACCACTATAATTAATGCATGGCTTTATTTATATTTGGTGATTCAGTATTCAATTGATTTCTGAGAGAAGTTATCATCATTTCACAGGTGATAAAGGAGAGACTCAGAGGAATTAATCATCCCAAGACCACTAGATATAGACTTTGGCAGTGCTGAACTTTTAACCTGTATTTGTTTTGGTCCTATATTTTGTCTTTTTAAAGTAATTTTTTGTGACAATAGTCATTAATATGTATCTTAAATACACAGTGGGAAAGATTTATCTTCATTCCAACTATGCACTTAGTAACTGTCTAGAATACCTTAGGTATTAAGGCCTCATCCCAGACATAACAAATGCAAACTAAAGTGAAAAATCATTGGTTTTAAGAATCTGGATTCTGTCTAGGAGTAAACAAGCCAAATATTACAAGGAGGTGTTTTCAGTGATTTCAGCTGAGGAAATTTAATGGTTAGAAGTGACAAAATCTAGGACTTAGAAAAAAAGAAAAATCCAAAAGGTGACATTAGTAATTTGGATTTGCTTTACAAATTAACAGCAGTTATTAGGAGTTCAGGGTATTTACTATTTCTTGTCAAACTATGAGTTCGACCTGTTGCCTAAATCAGTTTTCACTCCTTATTCTGTGCTAGGCTCAGCTTATCAATAATCAATGTTGTGGTTCTTATGATTGCAAGATGCCTTTCGAAAATAACCACCAGGAAACACTGAAAAACATATATAGGTTTATTACTTACAAGACCTGTAAATTTCACAGCCCACCTGGGGCCTGTAGACTAGAAAAATTGCACAGTGTAAAAGCTGTGAATTGAGTTTATTCAGTGTCATACTGAGGACTCTAGCCCTGGAGACAGTCTCTCAGAGAGCTCTGGGATACAGTTATGAAGAGATAAGGGAAGAAGTCAGTGTCTAAGTGATTTTGGTGAAGGTGGTACATGAAACTAAGCACACATCTTGGTTGAAGGTTGCTGCTAGTCACAAGAAACAGATATTTTAGTTAATGGTTTTAGTGCTTTCCTAATTATGGGAAGATGTAAGAATTCAGGTTCATAAAAAATTCTCCTAAAAATATCTATCTGAAGGTCTTCTCTGCCAGTTTCTCTAGAGCAGAGAGTGCCTCATTCCTGATCTCTACTCTGAAATCCTTTCAGGGTGAGTTAAAGATCAGTGGCTACAGTGGCTAATGATTCAATCCTTGTTGGGTATGTGACATTCTATAGTTATCAGGCCACAGCAAGGTCACTGGTAGAGAGGGAAAAAGTGTAGCACCTGGGATTCTGTTTTATTGGAATTGAGGGCAGAGGCTTAGGGTTTCATGGGCTTACTCTTTATTGGTGAATTTAAAACATAAGACAAGGAATTTAAAGCTTGGGGAAAGGAAAAAAGATAAAGTAGCCCAAATGGTCAGTTGAAATCAACCAAGATCTGAAACAAGAAGCCTCAGTGTCTGGGAGGTGGGTGGGTAGCCCTGCTCTTTATCTAGTTGTATGGCAATGTCTTAATAGAGATAGTCATCATTAAACTATATGCATCTTTGAAATGGATACCTAGGCAATCAAAGTTTAATCATGCACTTGCATTACAAAAGAGAAAAACAAAAACACCACCATTAGAACTTACACCACAATTCTCCTGTTTAAATACACTTAGCACATTTTCCATCCATCAAAAATAATCTTAGGAAAAAAATCACTCATTTACCCCTTAAGATGAATAAACCACTTACTTACTTAAACTTCTTTTCCCTGTAGTATTATTACTCCAAATGTTCCCTACAATTTGGAAGAAAATGTGTGTAACCTTCACCCTCAGAAGAATTTCAATTGTCAGTAAAACTAGGAAAGACTGTGGCAGCCAAAGGGTAAGAGAATAAAAAGAGACAACAAGGTACAGCCTAAAACCTCTGCAATTGATAGGCATATTTCCGTCTTATTTCCCTTAGAATTGAGGCAGGAGATAGATAGGTCCCAGCCTGAGCAGCTGGAGTCTGTCCCCTGTGGACAGACTCCCAAGATGAAGACACAGTAGGAGGATAATAGGAGAGGCTGAGCCTAGGAGAGGTGATGTCAACCTACCCACAGGTCTCGTCAGTAGAATTCATCTTGGCTTAGAGATGCATGTGTACACAGGGGAGGACCCTGAGATAAACCAAATATGGACTCAGAGCCAGGTGGAGCAAGACGATTGGCTGGAGGAAACCCTGAAGAAATGCTCCACAGAAGTGATTCAGACTATCCTGAAGGCACGACTCTCTCTCTGAGTCTGCCCATGTATATATCCATATGTATTCTTTTTCTTCCTAATTAACATTTTATTTGTTTTACTACTTTGTGTAATTCATTTTCTACAAAGTCGTATAGGCCCAGGCCTTGTCACTGGTCCAGTGGCTAGGATTCAGAATTCTCACTGTCACGGCCTGATTTCAGTCACTGGCCAGGAACCAAAATTCTACTTCAAGCTGCTACAGGCCCAGGCCAGCTGAGATCAGGATTAAATCCAAGTCTAGACTTTCTCTTAAACAGTTTGTCTTTTATCCCATCCCCATAAAGAACTGTATTTTAAAATTATAGAGGCACAAGTTTATTAGCCATTTCAAAGCTATTTCAAATCAGACTATCCAGAACACTTCTTAAAGACTTCACTATTTCCACCCCATGATACTAGTAATCACCCAAATATTAAATAATACAGTAAAGACAGCTCTGATAGTTTTGACATTCATCACTAATCTTTTACCATGAACTGCCTCAGATTTAGAACAAATAGCTCATTTCCATCTGGCTCTGTTTTCCTCCACTGCTGAAAGAAAACAATTAACCTCATTCTTATTGTTTTACCTGTAAAGATAAGAGCAGACAACACATTATGGTACCAAAACATGTGTTTAATTACTTAATTAGAGAATGGAAAACTGCAATAGTTACTTAACTGCAAGGCGAAGAGAGAAAAAAGCAGGAAAAAGGATGTTTAGTAAAGTATCTCCACATTTGTATAAGATTGTTTAGAGTGATCATTAATGTCAAGTAATTGGTATACTTACATGAGAGAGAACATACAAGAAAATTTAATTCTAGTTCAAATAGTGGCTAAAAGCTTTCTTGGAATTTTAAAGTTTGGACTAATGTTGTATGGCTTACCTGAAATATCAGGGAGATGTTTGGCACACTAACCTTTTAGGAAGTGTCAAAGGTAAATAAATATAAGCTTTGAAAATGAAGTAGTAATCCAACACAGAAATATAAAATAATTTACTATTTAGTGAATAATTAACTTACAGTAATACTTTTGTGTCATTTGTAAAGTTTATAAATAAATGTTACTCCCTCCAGAAGGTATGAAAATGCATGCCATTTTGAGCAAGCCTAGGGCAACAAATGATCATATTGCCTAAAGCTTGAAGTATATACAGGCTTTTAGGCTCCACCTAGAAGTAATCAAGTCTGAATTTTAACAAGATGATTTATATATGTATTAATATATGAAGAGCATGTGGACTTATCCTCCCTTCACACTTTCTTTTTTTTTTCTTTTTTGAGTTAAGGTGTAAATATTCCCTGGAGAAAGGCATCAAAACTCACTCTAGTATTCTTGCAGGGAGAATCCCATGACAGAGGAGCTGGGCAGGCTAGAGTCCATAGGGTTGCAAAGAATCAGACATGACTGTAGCGACTTATGCTTGTAGTAAATGGGGACTTCCCTGATAACTCAGTTGGTGAAGAATCCACCTGAGATGCAGGAGACAAGGGTTTGATTCTTGGGTCAGGAAGATCCACTGGAGAAGGGATAGGAGACCCATTCCAATACTTTTGAGATTCCCTTGTGGCTCAGCTGGTAAAGAATCTGCCTACAGTTCGGAAAACCTGGGTTCGATCCCTGGGTTGGGAAGATCCCCTGGAGAAGGGAAAGTCCACTCACTCCAGTATTCTGGCCTGGAGAATTCCATGGACTGTATAGTCCATGAGGTGGCAAAGAATCGGACACGACTGAGCGGCTTTCATTTTCATGTAGTAAATATTGCAAAATGGTTATTAACATTCCTGCACTAGCACATGACATAGATACCATAGACCATGGTATTCATGACTTTACTTTTTTCCTCAATGGAGACCTATCCTCACAATTAAAACAAAACCTATTCATTTTTTCACTATCTCTCTTTCTCTCTTTAGTCGTTAAGACATGTCTGACTCTTGAAACTCCATGGACTGTAGCCTTCCAGGCTCCTCTATCCATGGGATTTTCCAGGGAAGAATACTGGAATGGGTTGCCATTTCCTTCTCCAGGGGATCTTCCCGACCCAGGAATCAAACCTAGGTCTCCTGCATTGCAGGCAGATTCTTTACTGACTGAGCTATGAAGCAAATGCCATTGTATAAAATCACTACGTTGAATGCTTATAAACTGGATATTTCAGAGTAGATGAAAAAATGTGCCATCAGAGAAAGAAAAAAAAAATGTTCACTCAAAGTAACTCGTTTAACAGTTTCTCAGAATATTTCTTGCATTTATCATGATTTGGGCTTCCCAGGTGCCGCTATTGCTAAAGAGTCTGCCTACAGATGCAGGAGACACAAGAGAGTGGGTTTGATCTTTGGGTCAGGGAAGATCCCCTGGAGAAGGAAATGGCAACCCACTCCAGTATTCTTGCCTGGAAAATACCATGGACAGAGGAGCCTGGCGGGCTACAGTACATGAGGCTGCAAAGAGTCGGACATGACTTAGTGACTGAATACACATCACGATTTTGGATTTAATTTTTTCCAGTACTTACGGATCTTTTAGTAACTCAGTTTAGGTTTAAGCAACAAGCTGTCAGGCTTTGTTTTCCAAAGAATCATTCTCATTCATGAATGATAGTTTGTTGGATATATTTCCCTCAGCATTTTAGATATTTTTCCCATTGTCTATGGAGAACATTAGAGCTGTTGAAATAGCAACAACTTGCTGTGATTTATGGGAAGATATAAATTCCCTCCTTTTTTTTTTTTTATTTTCTTTTTTCTTTCACTTTTTTTTTTTTTGACTTTTTCTTTTTAAACAATGTATGCAGTTTCACATTTAGGTCTTGAATTAATCATGAAGAATCCTGATATTATTTTGTTAAATATTGATTTTAATATGTAATAATATGAAATATTACCTTTTTTTAATTCTAGGATTTATTTTAGAGTAAAATTGAAAATCACATGTCGCCTTCCGTATCTTTTAGTTTATTTCTGGTGGTTCCCTTGCTTCAGTTCAGTTCAGTTCAATTTTTGTTTTTGTTTTTGAAGTAGATTCATAAATTTTCACCTCTTGCTCTCTTTTTTTTTTTCCTTTCTTGCCAAGCTTGTAGGCATAGTTTTCTCTGTGAGTTTGTACCACTTTCCCCTAGAAGCTCTGCCTCCCAGAGGCCCCGGCACATTTCTCACACTTTCTCAATTCAGTTCAATTCAGTCTCTCTGTCATGTCTGACACTTTGCGACCCCATGGACTACAGGACGCCAGGTCTCCCTGTCCATTGCCAACTCCTGGAGTTTACTCAGACTCATGTCAATTGAGTCAGTGATGCCATCCAACCATCTCATCCTCTGTCATCCCCTTCTCCTCCTATCTTCAATCTTTCCCAGCATCAGGGTCTTTTCAAATGAGTCAATCCTTTGCATCAGGTGGCCAAAGTATTGGAGTTTCAGCTTCAGCATCAGTCCTTCCAATGAATATTTAGGACTGATCTCCTTTAGGATGGACAGGTTGGATCTCCTTGCAGTCCAAGGGACTCTCAAGAGTCTTCTCCAACAACACAATTCAAAAGCATCAATTCTTCCTTGCTCAGTTTTCTTTATAGTCCAACTCTCACATCCGTACACGACTACTGGAAAAACCATAGCTTTGACTAGACATACCTTTGTTGGCAAAGTAATGTCTCTGCTTTTTAATATGTTGTCTAGGTTGGTCATAGCTTTTCTTCTAAGGAGGAAGCGTCTTTTAATTTCATGGCTGCAGTCACCATCTGCAGTGATTTTGGAGCCCCAAATATAAAGCCTGTCACTGTTTCCACTGTTTCCTCATTTATTTGCCATGGAATGATTGGACCAGATCTTAGTTGCCATGATCTTAGTTTTCTGAATGTTGAGTTTTAAGCCAACTTTTTCACTCTCCTTTTTCGCTTTTATCAAGAAGCTCTTTAGTTCTTCGCTTTCTGTCATAAGGGTGGGTTACCTGGGGTTATTGATATCCTAGAATTGCATTTTGGGCTAATTTCCCCATATTTACTTTAAATTTAATCCTCTTTCTAATTGTATGAGTTGTTAAATACTTTTTTATAGTATTTTCTTTGTGTTTTCATTGTGATGCATTAGTTCAATTAATTATTTCGGGTTATTGTATTCTGCCTGTTTTTGACATACTTATTTTCTTTTGTCAAATGAGCCATTGCTATACTTGGCTTGAAACAATTTTTATGTTACTATTTAAATTCTATTATTTCTGTAACATATAAGCAAGCTAACCTTGAACTTTAAGGTTTTTGTATATAACCTTGAAAAAAAAGTATTCTTCCTAATGTAAATACAAGGAGAATGGTACATTTCTTTTAGTTTTCCTATCATCCAGGATCCTAGCAGATAATACATGGTCCATTAATATTGGAATATTTAAAAGGAGTTAATAAAGTATTGTTAGAAGATGTAGACAAGCTGTCAAGAAGTCCAAAGTATATAATACCTCAGGAATGGTAATGCGAAGGCTCAGTAATTGATGCTAAGTTTGAAGAAGTGAAAAGGCAGACCCATTCATTAGAAACTTCAGACTGATAAAACTGTAGTGGATGACCTCCTGACCTTAGGTGAGGAAGCACTTCATTGTAGCAAAACTGAAAATAAGAAGCTAGGGAAATAGCTGTCCACGTCTCCCCTCTATTTCTCCATTTCCTTGCTTGTACTTTCCTCAGTGAACCCCAACCAAAATCCAGGAGGCAAATAACCCAGCTGATATGGTTCTCACAGGTTAGGGTTCTGGAGCAGACAGGGTGAAGAAGGATGCAAGACTGATCTCTGGGGGAAGTGGAAGATGTCTAGAGCAGCTTCTTTGTTGCTTTTCTGGAAATTTACTTTCACTATGGGTATATAATGCTTTAAAGCACCACCATTTTATTGTCTTCTCTAACCATGCAATTATTTTCTTTCAAATCACTGTATGGACACTGACATCTAAGCCTGAATATGTTGCTGCACAGGCTTCTCTGGTGGCTCAGATGGAAAGAATATGCCTGAAATGCAAGAGACCTGGGTTCAATCCCTGGATCAGGAAGATCCCCTGGAGAAGGGCATGGCTACCCACTCCAGTATCATTGCCTGGAGAATTCCATAGATAGAGGAGCTTGACTGACTACAGTCCATGGTCTCCCAAAGAGCTGTACATGACAGAGAGACTAACACATACACACACACACACATGTTGCTGCATAATTAAACATTTAAATATGTCCCCCCTCGATACAGACATTCACAAAACATGAAAGAATCCCCATGCTTACTGCTCTTTTTTCCTTAGCATTTAGAGATTTCATTTTCTTTCTTACTTGCTTGGCCATGTATATAAGTTACTTTTTTATACAATCCTTTTAGGAAGAATTCCATTTTAATTCAGCTTGCCTATCCCTGGAATTTGAAGCCAGAAAAACTTGGTTCACAGACTGGTGTCCTAACTCTTTCGCATCTCAAAAGCTACAAATAATTAACAGCATTGCTGTTTATATTTGTGTGTATTTATTGGGACTTATTGGGCTTCCCTGCTGGCTCAGTGATAAAGAATCTGCCTGCTAATGCAGAAGACAGTATTTCAATCCCTGGACTGGGAAGATCCCCTGGAGGAGGAAATGGCAACACAGTTTATTTTTTTGCCTGGAAAACTCCATGGACAGAGGAACCTGGTAGGCTACATTCCATGGGGTCATGAAGCGTTAGCCACAACTGAGCACACACACACTGGTGTTTGCTGGAGAAAGGTGGTGAGGATGAATGATGTCCTCTGTTGTTCTTCAGCTTTGACTTCATTCATGATTTGTATAAGAGAGTATTTCATTTTTAATTTTTTATTTTGTATTGGACTATGTGTGTGTGCACTCAGTCATGTCTGACACCTGTAAACCCATGGACTATAACCTTCCAGGTTCATCTATCCATGGGATTTTTCTGGCAAGAATCCTGAAGTGGGTTGCTATTTCCTTCTCCAGGGGATCTTCCCAACCAAGGGATAGAACCCGTGTCTCTTGCGTCTCTTGCATTGGTGGGTAGATTTTTTTTTTACCACTGAGCCACCTGGGAATCCCTATATTTGACTATAGTTGATTTAAATGTGTTTGTTTTAGATGTATAGCAAAGTGATTCAGTTATATATATATATATATATATATATATATATATATATATATACACACACATGTCTATACGTGTCTATTCTTTCTCAGATTCTTTCCTATTTAGGTAATTACAAAATATTGAGCAGACTTCTCTGTACATTATCAGTTGTAAATATAGTAGTGTATATATGTCGGTCCCTAAATCCAAGTTTATCTTTATCCCTTACCTTTCTCCTTTGGTGATCATAAGTTTGTTCTCTAAGTCTGTTTCTATTTTGTAAGGGACTATTTGTATTAAAATACATTGGAAATTTCCTCTCTCTGGCACTCCCTTACTCCTCAAACCTGAGTAGAAATGGAGCTCAGTGTAGGCAAATGTACATATCAAGAGATCCCGAAGATAAATGGATATTTAAGTTAATGTTATGATAAAGACGTAGTACTTACACTGTGTTGGAATGATTTGAAGATGCAATATATTTTAGAAGTCAGCGGGTAATAATAAGTGCTTTAACAAAAAGAAGCAAACTTTGCTAATAGAATGGTACTGCAAACTTACAAACACAATGTGCAAAATATGGACAATAAGAAACTAAGAATAATCTGGGCTAGTCCAGAAAATAGTGGGATAAATGATTAATATAAATTATAAATACTTCTACTATACATCAAGGTGTTATGTATTTAATGTTACACTTTGTTGACAGTGCCCCTCAGTGACCCATAGAGTTTATCCAGTTATCAGCTCTTCCTTTGAAATCCTACCTTCTAGTTTACCAGACTTCTGTTGCTCAAACAGACCTTTTCTTGGTCTTTCTTAATCAGCCTGTTGTGTCATCACTCATCTTTCCAGCTGTAACAGAGTTTCTCCTGTAGATCCAATTTTTTGTTGTTCGGTCATTCTGTCATGTCCAACTCTTTACAACTCCATGGGCTGCAGCACACCAAGCTTCCTGTCCTTCACCATCTCCCAGAGATTGCACAAACTCATGTCCTTTGAATCAGTGATACCATCCAACCAACTCGTCCTCTATCACCCCCTTCTTCTCCTGGCTTCCATCTTTCCCAGCATCAGGATCTTTTCCAGTGAGTAGACTCTTTGCATCAGGTGGCCAAAGTACTGGACTTTCAGCTTCAGCATCAGTCCTCCCAATGAATGTTCAGGGTTGATTTCTTTTATGATTGACCGGTTTGATCTCCTTGCAGTCCAAGGGACTCTCAAGAGTCTTCTCCAACACCACAGTTTGAAAGCATCAATTCATTGGTGCTCAGTCTTCTTTATGATCCAACTCTCACATCTATACATGTAGATCCAATAGTATTCATCAAGCAGTTACGGTGCATCCTTTATATTATAGACACTGTGCTAGATGTTGGAGATGAAACAGAGGAAAAAATAAATAAAACATTTACCTCTTGAAACCTAGAGTTTAAGGGGAGATAGAAATTAGGTAACTAAACAGATTTATCATTTCAAAAATTCATAGTTGCCTTGAAGATCATAGATATGACTCTATATTAGAATAATAGAGGATAAGTTGAAGTTAGGCATGATCATTTAATTAGCTGTACAGTGGAACATGTTAGTTAAAATATTTTCTGGTGTGAACTTCAACATGAGAAATGTGAAAAAAGAGGGCTAGTTAGTAGTGAAGAAAACAAATGTCATTGTATGTATATTGACAAGTATGCCCTTTTGACAATATTTAGTCAAGTCATATGACTCTGAAACCTTGAGTTCATTTTTTTTTTTCCCTTAGTGGTAATTTTAGAGATAGTACACTAAGCTAGCCAGGTTTGTTTAGTTGCATTACCTATATACCAAGGAGCTTTTTCAAGCTGCCACTCTTTGAGAAGATTGCAGATCAGTGACTTATTTTTAGTACCTACCATGACTGTTGCCTCACACTGAAGACCAGGAACTAAAAATTTGTTACAGACTAAAATGTTCAGAGGAGCCACAAACAATTAAAAGTGGGATACAGTATAAGTAATTAAAAGATGTTTTTTCCTAAACTCTTGGTACAATGTATAAAGTTTCTAAGATCCCTTCACAAAGTGTCAATACTTACATGACTATAAATTGACAAATTATTTACCAAAGGAAGACAAAAAACTAAGTGTGATTTCCATTTAGAGATTTTGTTGAACTGTTAGATCAACATCACTTATGTAACAAGAAGCCTGCGGGTTTTCATACTGTTGCTGGGGTGTCAAGGGCTTTGCAGATTTAGAAGGGGAAAAGTGCAAATAGAATTGCTGCTGCTGCTGCTAAGTCGCTTCAGTCGTGTCCGACTCTGTGCGACCCCATAGATGGAAGCCCACCAGGCTCCCCTGTCCCTGGGATTTTCCAGGCAAGAGTACTGGAGTGGGGTGCCATTGCCTTCTCCAAATAGAATTGCTAGTTTTGCATGATAAAAAGTTACTACTCTTCTAAGCAGCAAACTTAACTTTGTTTCTGTTATTAACTAATAATACCTTGTTATTGAGGAGCTACCAGAAGTATGCTCCTTAATTATTCAGCAGCCCTAGGGCTTACCTCCAACGGCAAGATAAAAATAAACTTCTATCAGCTACTAGACTGAATCCAGTAGAAAGGAGGAACAAATCATACCTTTATTTCATTTGCGTGTTGCAAAATGTGCCTGGGAAATGATCTAAAGAAAGCCTATTATAATCAAAACCTTGCTTCAGGGTGACTTTCCATGAAGTGACAAATTAACTTTAATGTATCACATGCCATTGTACTAAGGTTTAAAAGTGAGAGTGCCACTAAGGACTAGATTTTTTATTCAGTCTGTCTAAAGGGGATTTCTTAGCACAGGTTCTAAATGAGGTTCATTGAAAGCTACATGTATGCAGATCTTACCTGCAGAATCCCAAGTAATAAAACATTTCCAGTTAATGCCTGCCGCTGCCCTTCATCATAAGGAAGTCAATTTGTCAAATTATTAAAGGCAGAAAATGGTGACTGCATTATAAAACCCATGCAATAAAGATAGACTTTCTAGTCATTCGATTGCCTTGAATTGGGTTTCTTCTCAAGTCATGATATTCAGAACTAGTCAACATGGACCTTAAGTCAGAGAATTTAAGTTCTAGTTTTCTGTTACTTGCTGGGCAGCGACATGGCTTTTAACCAGTATTGTCATACAGAAATAAAATGTGAGGCACAAAGGCAAGCCATATATGTAGTTTAAAATTTTATAATCAACATATTTTAATAATAAATAGTAATAGATGAAATTAATTTTAATAATATATTTTATTTAACCAATATATCTGAGATATTTTTCTTTAATGTGTAATCAACAAAAATTATTAGATAGTTTACATTTTTAAATAATTCTTTGAAATTCAGTGTGTATTTTACATTTATCAGTACATCTTAATTCAGACCAGCCACATTTTAAGTGTCTATGGTCATGTGTACCTACCAGCTACTATGTTAGACAGTCAAGTTTTGGACAAATCTCTAATTCTCCATTGATCATATCTTAGTCATAAATGACATAGGAAAACTTAATAGTGTAGAAATTTCCTAGACATGAATGGTTGGGTAATCAGAACATCAGAAACACACAACTCTGAGACAGAGTTATTAATATTTAAATGAGAAAGCTTATTCACAAAATAAACCTGAGATTGTAATATGGGAATGAGAGATGAAAGATTTGGATTGGCAATTGACATTGAAGTGTGTTAAGAAGAAAATGAAAAATCAAAACTCATTCAGTAGAAAGTGTACAAAGTGAATCATTTTGTGGAACACAGTGGAAGGCAGTAGGGACATTTAACATTTAGAAAAAATTATGAAAAACACTTACCTTCAAATAATGATTGGAAAGACTGTTGCAGAGAAAAGTTAAGAGTTTTCTAGTATACGTGAAGAGACAAATTTAAGGCCCAAACATGTACATTTGCTGCCGCTGCTGCTAAGTCACTTCAGTTGTGTCCTATGCTTAGCGACCCCATGGACTTCAGCCTACCAGGTTCCTCTGTCCATGGGATTTTCCATGCGAGAGTACTAGAGTGGGGTGCCATTGCCTTCTCCACATGTACATTTATTTGTACATTAAATAATTCAACATGCATTCTGTATTGAGCACCTACTATGTGATCTCAATATGCTGGCTGCTAGGATACAAAGAAGTGAATAATATAAAATGTAGACAGGTTTGCAAAATGGAATAGCCAAAGTAGAGAGTTTTTCTTTGTACAGGTTGCTCCAAAATTGACTGGAGAGTGACTTGATAAACATAGAAATCTAGACTTTTAAGTATTATAAAGAAATATTATGCAAGAGCATCGTTGCTGCTGGTAACAGTGGATTGGGTTGTTTCCAGTCAATCATACCAGCTGGTGAGTGGAGCCAGGTCCCAGCCCAAGAGTCTAAAGGGAGGATGTCCAAATGGCTTTTGCCAGCACTAGTGTCCTCCTTGTGGGACAGACTCCCCAAACGTCTGTAACCAGCATCTGTGTCCAAAAAGGGTGATCCCAGTGACCTCACAGCTCTCTAGGAGGCCCTCTAAAAACAGTATGTGGGTCTGACCCAGGTTTCTTTCAACTGACTGCTTCTGCCCTGGGTCCTAGAGCGTGTATGATTGTGTGTGTGCCCTTTAAGAGTAGAGTCTCTGTTAACTACAGCCCTCTGGCTCTCCTGTCTGCAAGCCTTGCTGGTTCTCAGAGCCTGGTGTTCTGCAGCCTGCTTTCTCATTGCTGGACCTGGGGAGCTGGATGTGGGGTTTGGACTCCTCACTCCTTGGGGAAAACCCTGCATTGACAAACATCCTCCTGTTAATAGGTTCCCTACCAGATAATGTGGCTTTTGACGTCTCAGCTCCTCCTGCTTGCCTCTTTGTGATTCCTTTTTGAAAATCCTTTTCACTATTTTTCAGGTCTTTTTCATTGAGAGTTGCTCTCTAAGTACTTTAAATTATGGTGAGTCTATGCAAGAAGTTGAGGTCATGATCTTCCTGCTTTCTTATCTTGGCCACTCCCCACTCTTTTAACACTTTAAGTATTTCACTTCAGTCTTCTCTTGCATGCATGATTTCTGTTGGAAGCATCCTATAATTCTTATTCTTTATCGATACGGTTGAAATTTTTTCTTTTGCCTTTCAGAACTTTCTTTTCTTCTATTGCTTTTCAACCATTTGAATAAGATTAGCCTAAATGTGTATGGGGTTTTCTAGTCTTTCTCTGTAGTTTTGTTGCTTCTGGTTCTCAGAGCTCTCTGGATCTGATTTTGGAAAATTCTTGACCATTTTTACTTCAAGCATCCTTCTAAATCCATCCATTTTCCTTCTGATATTCCAAATACCTATATGTTATGACTTTTGAAGTTTTATATTCAGTTTATTTTGTTTTCATTTTTTTCTTTATATTTAAGGTGGGAAATCTTTATTGATTATCTTTATATCTTTACGTCACTCACTGATTCTTTCTTCAGCTGCATCAAGTTTACTACTAGGTCCATCACATTCTGTTACAGTTTTTAAAATTTTCTAGCCTTTTTTTAGTTTGTCTTGGAGTTTCTATATATTTCTATATTTCTGCTTGCATATGTTTTTATATGTGGCTCGTGTGTTGTTTTCCATTAAAGTCCTTTGCATATAGTTATTTTAAATTCCCTCACTGGTAATCCTATTATCTGCTCATATCTCAGAAAAGCTCTGACTTTTTTCTCTACAGACTGAATTTATTACCCTTTTGCAGCCTTATAATTTTTTATTGTTGTTGAAAGTGAATATATTTTATAAAGTTTCTGAAAATTGACATAGATAAGGTTTTAGTGTGGACATTTATGTTAACTGGCTAAAGCTGGGCTATGTTTAGAGTTTTACGTAGTTATAAGTATGCAAGAGACTTCACATTTCTCTAGTGTCCTTGTTTATGTCTCTTCTCTTGACTTTGGGCTTTGCTAAGTTCTTCTCAGAGTATGAATCTTACAGCTTTTTTTTTCTAGCTGCACCCCATCCTTATTTATTATACTGGACCCCTGGAGGTGTGGTGGTATGGAAGATTATTATTCTGTAATACTTTGAGTAAGTGTCAGTCACTGACCCTGTGGACTAGGTTCCTCCTCCTTGAGTGAAACAGAAAGCTAGAGAAGGACAGAGAAGAAAGTGTGGTTGATATAATGCTTGCAGTCTTTTCCAAAAGGGTTTAGGCTTTTGTTCTGGAGAGGGTTCTGCATATATCTCACAATGATTATTTTTCCTCTCCCCCTAATAGAGCCACAAGAATGTCTTCATATCTGCATCAGGAAAATCATGTTCCTAGAAGTAAAGCCCATGAAAGTTTAGTTATCTCACTTGCAACCCCCGAAGAGTTTCTTAAGTTAGTAAGTAAGTGTTAGTCGCTCAGTCGTGCCCGACTCTTTGCAACCCCATGGACTGCAGCCCACCAGGCTCCTCTGTCCATGAGATTTTCCAGGCAAGGATACTGGAGTGGGTCGCCATTTCCTTCTCCAGGGGATCTTCCCAACCTAGGGATCGAACCCGGGTCTCCTGCACTGCAGCCAAATTCTTTACTGACTGAGCTACAAGGGAAGCTCAGGAGTTACTTACTCTGGTGCTAACACTTTCTCAGTTTCCAGCAATTCATCAAAATTGCCATTTAAATGTTCCTACTAAATTATACCTCCAGTGGCTTCTATTCCAGGTAAGCTGATCTTAGTTGTTCTGTCCCTCTGGAGATACCTGTCTGTTCAGATGTGGGTGATAATTTACTTTGTGGGTTGATGGTTTTCCTTGCAACATCAGTTCTCCATGGACTAAAGGGAAATCATTGATTTCCTGTTTGCCCAGGTTTTTCTTGTTGTAAGCACAAGAGTGACAAAATTATAACATAATTTAGAAGTGTTAACCAAACTTTTCTTAATATTATTTTTTTAGATTTTACTCTGCCTCACCCCACTCCATCCATCACATGCCACAGATAATACTTGTTGGTTTAATGAATAATAGACTCAAGTTTATCCAAGGAAACAACTGGTCTTATTTAGTTTGTTTTCCATTTCTGCTACTTCCTTTTAAATTGATTTTTAAATTGAAGCATAATTGATTTTCAACATTGTGCTAATTTCTGCTGTACAGAAAGTGATTCAGTTTTACATACACACGCACACCCTTTTTTATATTCTTTTCCATTATGGTTTATCACAGGATATTGAATATAGTTCCCTGAGCTATACAGTAGGTCTTTGTTTATCCATTCTCTGTATAATAGTTTGCATCTGCTAATCCCATCCTTCATCCACCCACCTTGGAAACACAAGTCTGTTCTCTATGTCTGTGAGTCTGTTTCTGTTTCATAGATAAAGTTCATTTGCATCATTTTTAGATCGATTTTTGGTACTTTAAATAAATATGATTGTCCCTCAAGAGTTCTTGCAGCTCTTGGCATTTTGAAGTCACTTTCAAACAATGGTGCTTTTTTTCATGTTTATTCCATACTGGCCTTTCTTATCCTTCTTCTCTATTTCACCAGTTTAATTCTCCATGTATCCTATATTAACAACTGTTTCGAATATTTTGGTTTACATTTTTTTCTCAAAATATTTGAATTGACTGATCCATCTTGTTTAACATGTTGTAAATTTTTTTTTTATGATATTGGCTAAAAAGCAATACTTTTCCACACTAGTCATTGAATCAGATTATTGAGTTATTCCTCAGGTCCAGCTAAGAGAGAGGATTCATATATTTCTTATTTTTATAGATTACAAAATTACTTTCCCAAGATCCCAAAGACATGGTGATGCTTGATAGCTGCTTTGGAATAGCTATGTTGTTTGTGTCCTTGAATAAAAGTCATCCTCAGGATAAACTGAGTCACTCTGGAGGCCATTCCGGAACTACTGCTGGATGACAAAGTCACGGCACCACTCAAGAAGAAACTGCAAAGTGGTTTCTCTCCAGGATCGGAACCTTCCCTCCTTCCTGTTTCTATGCTTTTGTTGTGGCTAACTCTGTTTCATTCTTTGATGGCTGGAGTTGTAGGGGCTTCCATGATGAGGTCGTGAGAGTCTAGGAAAAAGAAAAATGACCCCTTGCCCTAGAGAAACATTCCAAAAATGATTAAACCTACTGGGGCCCCTGGCTAGTGGG
The DNA here is from genome assembly GCA_024291935.2 of Okapia johnstoni. Taxonomy (NCBI): domain Eukaryota; kingdom Metazoa; phylum Chordata; class Mammalia; order Artiodactyla; family Giraffidae; genus Okapia; species Okapia johnstoni. The sequence goes on from CM044319.1 coordinate 49,413,604, forward strand.
TCCCTAACACTCAGCCAGGGAATAAGGGCATGTTCATTTGGAAAACAAGCCCTAAGCCTACTGTGACGCGGCCTCATGAGGAGATTGTTATTGATGACTGGAAAACTTGGGTCATGTATCAGGGAAAATACAGAAACTAAGCCAATTACATTTTCTCATAAAGATTGGGACACTAGAGATATTTGTGCCCCTTAGAATCTAAGCGTAAACAGAAAGAAATATATGAATTGTATTGTAAATGGTTTCAAGGTAAACTGCAAAAGACTTGTCCCTGCCAGAAACAGTCTTGTGGTATGTGGGTAGATGGTAAACAAACGACCACTGACAATGGCTGTACTATGAGGAACTCTTGACCTTAGATGCCGCTATAGTACTTATTCGCTGAAGCAAGAAGCTATATTCGCTGTAGTAGCAGGTTGTACAGAATAAGTAGATGGAAAAATAGGATTCATAGACTATGTTTTAGTATAATAAAAATAGGTTTTGGGGTAAACATGTAACCAAAATGTAACAAAGGACTAGGAAAAAAACTTTTAACACATCTTAGAATCAAGGGATGTTGATCTGAACAAAAAAACATTGTAAGAGTCATTATGAAGAAAAACATGTGCTATATAAGTAGAAACTGAAAGCAATAAAGATTATGGTCCTTGGGCCATCAGAAAAACTCTGTTTCTTTCTTTCCTCTCGCCAATACCGTTCATCCCTTGGGTACTCCTGGACCAGCTGGAGCAGGACTCTGGCACATGTATAACTGAATCACTTTGTTGTATAGTAGAAATAAACACCGGAGAAGGCAATGGCACCCCACTCCAGTACTCTTGCCTGGAAAATTCTATGGACGAAGGAGCCTGGTAGGCTGCAGTCCACAGGGTCGCTGAGAGCTGGACATGACTGGGCAACTTCACTTTCACTTTTCACTTTCCTGCATTGGAGAAGGAAATGGCAACCCACTCCAGTGTTCTTGCCTGGAGAATCCCAGGGACGGGGGAGTCTGGTGCGCTGCTGTCTATGGGGTCGCACAGAGTCAGACACGACTGAAGCGACTTAGCAGCAGCAGCAGCAGCAGAAATAAACACAACATTGTAAATCAGCCATTCTTCGAGAAAAGAGTCATTCTCAGGACTTCCCTGGCCATCTAGTAGTTAAGACCTTGTGCTCCCAATGCAGGGGGCATGGATTCAACCCTCAGTGGGAGAACTTAGATACCGCATGGGGCCGCCAAAAATGAAAGTCCTTATCTGCTGTTTGGAGGCTGCCTTCTTCGGTCATGCCCACAAATTTGAGAAGTATATGCCCAAAATCCAAAATAAATACACAAGGAAGATAAAAGAAGGGAAGAAACCTCCTCTCAGCTGTCGGGTGAGTCTAACCAGTACTAACTGGTCCTCAATGGGGCGAGGGGTGTGGTGGCACGACCATCCTTACATCCTACAGCGAGTTATTGGCAGGCCTCCATAGGACTTATATTTTTGTCATCTATGGTGTCTTTTTATTTGAAACAGGCCCTATTTGGAATAGCTTCCATGAGCAGAAAGATCTCTTTTATCTGAAATGTTTCCTTTTATCTCTGAAATAGTCGATTAAACTCAAACTGGGCCTATATAAGATGCTACTTTCTAGAAACTTGAATTTGAAATTTACCCATCTCACCATTTTATAAATGACTATCATGATGGTAACACAAGTGTCTCCAAGTTTGGAGATGCTACTAAATGGAAACAACAAGAATGGGTATTCAACATGCAGAAATTGAAGGATAGATCATACACTCAAAAGTAAAGGTGAGAGATAAGAGACAGCATATAGTTAGACAGAGGGAGGGAGAGAGACAAAGAATGACAGACAGACAGACAGACAGACAAACTGTGATTTCTCTTAGCAACCAGTTCTTCGTGTGAGTTCCCATCACACACAGGACACAGATCCTGCTGTACTCTGTCTTTATAGTCCAGGGGAAAACCTTCTCAATGTAAAAAGTGATTAGTGACTAAGGGAATCTTGATTAAGATGCCTCTCTGCTTCCTTATTAGGAAAAAGGAAATCCTCTGTATCATCCTCTGTATTAGCTAACAAATATGTACCCTCCTGATGTGCCATGAATGCCCTCAAGGGTCAGTGGAGGAACAAGGAACCATCTCAGAATGGGGCATCACAACCAGGTAAAATGTTCTTCAGTCATCATGACATTAGGGATTTCAAGTTGGACTATTTTTGCTTTGCTCCTGAAATAGACCATAAATATTTAACATAATTCTTGGGTAGTGAACTTTTAAGGATTCCTTCTTCCCAGTTTTAGAAGATCTAGATTTCTAACCCAGGAAAATAATTGTTCCTAGCAAATGTTGTATATATAAGCTATACCCCTCTAAGAACATATTTTTTAAAAGAAAGGAGATTATAAAATACATCTTTGACTCAATCATATTCAAACTTATTGGGATTGACATATATATACTACTATGTATAGGATAACTAATGAGAAATTACTGTATAGCACAGGGAACTCTACTCAGTAATCTGTGGTGACTTAAATGGTAAGGAAATCCAAAAAGAGGAAATATATATATGGCTAATGCACTTTGCTGTACAACAGAATATCATGCAATATTGTAAAGCAACTATACTCCAATAAAAAATAAATTTAAAAAAGATAGGTGCCGTATGACAATATCAGGAGATGTTTCCAATCTTTGTTCACTTGTTCAGTTCAGTTCAGTCACTCAGGCGTGTCTGACTCTTTGCAACCCTGTGGACTATAGCATCCCAGGCTTCCCTGTCCATTGCCAACTCCTGGAGTTTATTCAGACTCATGTCCATTGAGTCAGTGATGTCATCCAACCATCTCATCCTCTGTCATCCCCTTCTCCTACTGTCTTCAATCTTTCCCAGCATCAGGATCTTTTCAAATGAGTCAATCCTTCGTATCAGGTGGCCAAAGTATTAGAGTTTCAGCTTCAGCATCAGTCCTTCCAATGAATATTCAGGACTGATTTTCCTTAGTGTGGACTCGTTGGATCTCCTTGCAGTCCAAGGGACTAAAGAGTATTCTCTGAAACCACAGTTCAAAAGCATTAATTCTTTGGTGCTCAGCTTTATCTATAGTCCAAATTTCACATCCATACATGACTCCTGGAAAAACCATAGCTTTGACTAGACAGAACTTTGTTGGCAAAGTAATGTCTCTGTTTTTTAATATGCTGTCTAGGTTTGTCATAACTTTTCTTCCAAAGAGCAAGCATCTTTTAATTTCATGGCCACAGTCACCATCTGCAGTGATTTTGGAGCCCAAAAAGATATAGTCTGTCACTGTTTCAACTGTTTCCCCATCTATTTCCCATGAAGTGATGGGACCGGATGCCATGATCTTAGTTTTCTGAATGTTGAGCTTTAAGCCAACTTTTTCACTCTCCTCTTTCACTTTCATCAAGAGGCTCTTTAGTTCTTCGCTTTCTGCCATAAAGGTGGTGCCATCTGTGTATCTGAGATTATTGACATTTCTCCCAGCAATCTTGATTCCTGTTCTAACTCTTACTTCTTGACCTGAAAACAGATTTCTCAGGAGGCAGGTCAGGTGGTCTGGTATTCCCCATCTCTTTAAGAATTTTCCACAGTTTGTTGTGATCCACACAGTCAAAGGCTTTGGCATAGTCAACAAAGTAGAAGTAGAACTGGACATGGAACAACAGACTGGTTCCAAATAGGACAAGGAGCCCATCAAGGCTGTATATTGTCACCCTGCTTATCTAACTTATATGCAGACTACACCATGAGAAGCACTGGGCTGGATGAAGCACAAGCTGGAATAAATTTGTTGATTTCTGGAATCAAGAAATATCAATAATCTCAGTTACACAGATGACACCACCCTTATGGCAGAAAGCAAAAAAGAACTAAAGAGCCTCTTGATGAATGTGAAAGAGGAGAGTGAAAAAGTTGGCTTAAAACTCAACATTCAGAAAACTAAGATCATGGCATCCGGTCCCATCACTTCATGGTAAATAGATGGGAAAACAGTGGAAACAGTGACAGACTTTTTTTGGGGGGGCTCCAAAATCACTGCAGATGGTGACTGCAGCCATGAAATAAAAAGACGCTTACTACTTGGAAGAAAAGTTATGACCAACCTAGACAGCATATTAAAAAGCAGAGGCATTACTTTTCCAGCAAAGGTCTGTCTAGTCAAGGCTATGGTTTTTCCAGTGGCCATGTATGGATGTGGAGTTTGGACTATAAAGAAAGCTGAGCACCAAAGAAGTGAAGTTTTTGAACTGTGGTGTTGGAGAAGACTGTTGAGAGTCCCTTGGACTGCAAGGAGATCCAGCCAGTCCATCCTAAAGGAGATCAGTCCTGAGTGTTCATTGGAAGGACTGATGTTGAAGCTGAAACTCCAAAACTTTGGCCACCTGATGCAAAGTGCTGACTCATTTGAAAAGACCCTGATGCTGGGAAAGATTGAGGGCAGGCAGAGAAGGGGATGACAGAGGATGAGATGGTTGAATGCATCACCAACTCAATGGACTCTGGGAGTTGGTGATGGACAGGGAGGCCTGGTGTGTTGTAGTCCATGGACTCACAAAGAGTCAGACATGACTGAGCGACTAAACTGAACTGCAGGTGCCTGGCATTAATATTAGTGGATCTATCATGCAAATTAATGAGACTGTTACCAAGGAACTCCCTCAACATAGTGGAAAACTCACTGAGGACAGAGTAGTCACATGTATCCTGGTACCCTGGCTTGTTGCATCCTAGAGCAATGCCAAGTTCAAGCAAGATTTGGGGCAGAGTTCAGTGGAGAAACTGCAACTATTGGGAAGTAAATCTTCTAATGTACATAATAATGTACAATGAAAACACCAGCCCTTTTCAAGCTGTGATGAGGGTCTGGGATACAATGGGAGCAAAATGTAGTACTTACATGGTTATAGCCTCTCACCTCAGCTTTACTGTTGATTTAAGGTCATAACTGGTTTCCATGGACTTCCTGGTAGCTCAGTTGGTAAAGAATCTGCCTGCATTGCAATAGGCCTGGGTTCGATCTCTGGATCCGGAAGATCCCCTGGAGAAGGGAATGACAACCCACTCCAATATTCTTTCCTGGAGAATCCCATTGACAGAGGAGCCTGGTGGGCTGTAGTCCATGGGATCACAAAGAGTCAGACATGACTGAGTGACTGACATGCACATACCTATGTATTTATACATCTGTTCTTTTTCAATTATACCTTTATCTCAGTGATGTTGATATGAAAACTTTCTACATACCAAGTGCACACAAATGATTTTATGCAGCTTAACTAGAAAGTTTTTAGGGAATAACCAAATTTTTGAAAAATAAAATAATATGATGTCTTTCTTCAGACTGTAATGGAATACATTCTAAAGTTATTTTATTTCTGAAGTTTTAACATACTCATTAACTCTGACAATGAATTCCGATATATGAGGATGGACATTCAGTGACCATGACATTAACTTAAAGTTACCTCTCTGGTTATAGGCCAATTAGATGCTCTCATCTCAGAATTTGGAGTGCCGAGTGAGTGGAGATAGAGTCTGAGGATCAGTGATGCTGTTATATAATGTTCATAATTTAAATGCAGGTGGCTGCTGATGACTCCTGTACCTTTCTTTCTAGCCTTATTTGTTCATATCTTCCTTTGAGACCAGTAGTCACCCTCCTTGTCATTCATTTTATTTCCTTTTCTGGGAAAGCTGGACAGAGTCAGAGTCATTTGTATATAAAAGGAGAATAATTATTGTGGCATATATTGCTACTTATTTCATCAATAATATTAAGCTCTCTAAGGGACATATAGAGGGCTTCCCAGGTAGTGCTAGTCGTAAAGAATTTACCTGTCAATGAAGGAAACACAAGAGGCACTGTTTGATCCCTGGGTTGGGAAGATCCCCTGGAGAAGGGCATGACAAGCCACTCCAATATTCTTGTCTGGAGAAACCCATGGACAGAGAAGCCTGATGACCTACAGACCATAATGTCCCCAAGAGTTGACATGACTGAAACACCTTAGCACAGCACACACTCTTCACCAGTAGCATACTGGATATGTATTTTGAGGGATGTACTCTGTGTAGAAGTTAAATAAGCAGAGTGACAACATACAGCCTTGTCATACTCCTTTCCCAATTGTAAACCAGTCTGTCGTTCCACGTCTGATTCAAACTGTTGCTTCTTGACTTGCATATTGTTGCTCTCAGAAGGCAGGTAAGGTGGTCTGATATCTCTTAAAGAATTTTCCAGCTTGTTGTGATCCATACAGTCAAAGACTCTAGCATAGTCAGTGAAGCATATGTTTTTCTGGAATTCTCTTGCTTTTTCTATGATCCAGTGTATTTTGGCAATTTGATCTCTGGTTCCTCTGCCTTTTCTAAATTCAGCTTGTCCTCATTTGTTATCTATTTTATAATAACAGTGTGTATCTGTCAATCTTAATTTCCCAGTTTACCCTTCCCCCACCCCACTGCCTTGTAATGTTGCATTGTTTTACAAATAGAAACACTCATAGTCTGTATACTTAAGGGAGAAAGAACTTGGATACATTTAAAAATAATTTTCTTTGTGAGGTGAATGGCTACAAGATATTCAAGTGCCTCCTGTAAGCTACCAATTAAAGTTGGGGGGGGGGAATAAAAGGAGAGCAGGACCTAGAACAATTTTGACAAAAGATTCATTACAAAAAAGCATCAACATCCATACACATAACAAATACTCTACAGGTATTTAAGAGTGAGGAACACTTAGGATGGGTGCATAAGCTAATAGTAAAAATAAGTAAACTAAAGAGCACAACTGTGCACAAATGTCTTTATTCTAAATAGTAGCTAAACATAGGTTAATGTTGTTACATTAAAATGAATGAATATATTTATGTATTTAAATGCATTCTAAGAGTGAATTTGGAGTTAGGAATGAATAAAGGTGAAATCACTGTATTTAGTGGAATTATAATGTAGCATTGGATTCCAATGAGTAAATTTTAAAATATAGTTTGTGTTATTGGAGCTGAACCAATGCATGAGTGTTTTAGGCTAGACTGTAGAAAAATAAGTCAATATTTGGAGTATAGAGAATAAAATAACAATTGACACAGTTAGTTGACAAGTATATTTTAGAGCTTTCTTTTTTAAACAAAAGTAAATACAAACTCTAATTGGAGTATTTAACAGTTTAATTAAATGTTCTGCAGTCTACATAAACCTTTTTCTATGCTCATTTGTGAAGTTCTGAGGCAAAAACCTGCTTGTTGAATCCTCAGGTCTTAGGAAATTCAAACAATTCTCTACCCCAGATAAATTAGTCTCAGCAGTCTGGAAAGACAGAATGTCTGCTCCACTAGCTCTAATGTGGGTGTGATTACCCTTCCTTGCAGCCTGGTTGGAATATAACACATGACATGTGGGTAAGTCTTCTCCAGGTTCATCTTCCTCTGAACCAGAATGTTTATGCTTAGTTGTGTCCAAGTCTTTGCAACTCTATGGACTGCAGCCTACCACGCTCCTCTATCCATGGGATTTTCCAAGCAAAAATATTGGAGTGGGTTGCCATTTCCTTTTGCCTGCTTGTTGGCATTTCTCATGATTCCACTCATAATCTCCTCTTCACTATTTACTCAGTGCCTTACTACCCACTATCAATTTTAACTCATTTATATTTGATAATAGTCAAAACTGTCTATCCCAGGCCTCTCTTCTGAGCTCTGAACAATATATTCTTGAGTATCTCACATGCCTTCAGAATCACCAAGTCAAAAAAGTGACCTCATTATTCTTTACCCCACTTTCACAAATTTGATCTTTCTTCTAAGCTTCTTAATAAATTTAATTCTGTGGAACAAAATGTAGCCTTTTGATACAAGGCTATAATATGATACCTGTACAAGATGTAAAGGACTTCCCTGGTGGCTCAGTGGTAAGGAATCTGCCTGCAATGCAGGAGCCACAGGAGGTGTGGGTTTGATCCCTGGGTAGGGAAGATCCCCTGGAGGAAGGGGCAATCCACTCCAGTATTCTTACCTGGAGAATCTCAGGGACAAAGGATCCTGGTGGGCTATAGTCTTGGGGGTTGCAAAGAGTTGGACACAACTGAAACAAGTTAGAATGAATAAACAAGATGTAAAATAACTCCATTTGAAAGAAAATGATTTCCCTCTCACAAAAGAGTTAAAAACTGATATCCCTTGGCAAATTGCAACTTTAATCTCTGTGGTTATTCACAGACCCAGGAGGTTTCATTCAATCATTAGGATGATCCCTTTACATTGTCTATATCCAGCTAGGAGCATGGAGGAAGTAGATTCCTTGAAGGGGTTCACATTACTTCTGTTTATTTGTCATTGTCAAGAAGTAGACACATCTTTTATTCTTTCACAGCTGTAGGTTTCAAAACTCCCAGATTTTATAATTGTTCTCTGTACTTTCAGTCTCTTCAGGCAAGCAAGCTGAGGTGAAAATTTGTATCACATTTTATTACACACATGTGTCCAGCACAATATATAGAATATAAAGTTTAAATATTTTGATGTATTAATAAATATATATCTATTTTTCTCCTCAATTATTGATTCTAAAACTATGAGTATCTTTTCTATACAGACAATACACTAGAAGCTCAGGGTGTATTCATGAATAAGAAAAACTGTTGCCACATGAAAGTAATACATTAAAAAATGAAGGCAAGAAATACACAAATAAATCAATATATACCACTCGGTAATGTTATGGATAAGGGTAAGGAAGACAAAATTGCAAGACAGGAATGTTTTGTTTCTGTAAACGTTTCAAGAAAGATCTCTTGCAAAGTGTGGCATATGGGACTTCCTTGGTGATCCAGTGGTTAAGACTCCATGCTCCCAAAGCAGGGGACATAGGTTCCATCCCTGGTCAGGGAATTGAGATCCCACATGCTGCATGATGCAGCCAAAAAAATAACCAAAGAAAGAAAGAAAGTGTGGCGTGTGAATAAAGACTGTCTAAAGGGTGGGAGACAATGAACTATGCAGATATCCTAGAAAAGAACATCCTCTGTAGAAAGAACAAGTACAAAGATCCTGAGGAAAAAACACACTTTCTGATTTCACGTTATAGTAAGTAGCTGGTGCATCAATGCAGAATGAAGGAGGTAGAAATTATGTTTAAATGAGATCAGAATAGTAACAAGAATCCTGACACTATAGAGCTCATGGACCCCAAAGCACTTCACTCTGGATTAGGTGAAATATATTAAAGTGCTTGAGCAAAGGAGTAAAGTGATCAGATACATTGTACAGTATCAGGACATTGCTGTATGAATAACAAATTATACACAAGGAAAGGCAGGAGGAAGACCAGTGATGAGGCTATTATAGTCATAGTGATGAATGGTGATGGCAACTTAAATTGGGATGAGGCAGTAGAGGAAATAATATGGCCTATAATCGAGATATATTTTGGAAGTAGAGAACTGGAAGCTACCAGAGGACTGGAAGCAAAATGTGGCTGTGATGTGAAAGAGAAAGAAAGGAGTCAGTGAGAGTTCTACTATTTTAGGTTTGATAGTGTAGCCATTAACATTGTTTACCAAAGATTCCTGATTGTCCTTGAACCAATAGAATATCTTTCCTCTTTTTGATATATGAGAAGAATGAACTCTGCTTGTTTGCCTTTGGATATGGTCACATGATGGTCTTTGGCTTCTGAAATATGACAATTGATACATTTTACTGGCATTCCTATATGTCTTCCACCCTTTGTATGATTAACCAAATACCCTTTTTGACTCTGCTAAAACTGGCAGTGTCAGAAATATTGGTTACTTCCTCAGTCTGAATTCTGCAGTGAGAACAGCATGGGTGAGAGCTCCAAGCCTATCCTAAAGCTGAAGTAGTATGAGAGAGAAAACAATTGATTCACCAAAATTCTGCAGGCTATTTTTTTTTCCACAGTATATCTTAGACCATGTATAATCAATATATTTGGGCAACTGGAAAGACGAGATATTTATTTATCAAAGATTGGAGTAAGTAGGAGAGAGAATCAGAAATTTGATTAGTCAGGTTCAATTGCAGCTGAATCTGTCAAAAATTCAAGTACATGTGTCACAGAGAGCATAGAGCTTTGGGTAGAGCACTTGATTGGTTGGAGATTAAAAATCAGAATCTGTCAGGATTGAGTATTTAAATACACAAGATTTGCACAAAATAACTTAGTGAGTGCAAGTAGATAAGAATAGAGATTCTAAGGTGTAAGCCTATGGCATGTTGTTATTGAAAAGTCAGAAGGATAAGGAGAAAATAGAAATGAAGACTGGAAAGGAATTACCAATAATGTAGAATGGATGTTGTCTTAGAAGTTAAAAAAAGAAATGTGTTAAAATGTAGAAAGTAATGAAGCATGCTATGTGCTACTGACAATTTAAATATAATGGAATTTAACAATTAACCATTGGCTTTAGCAATGTGGAGATCATTAAAAAGCCTTTGTCCCTAGAGTGGCCAAGAAAACATCTGTTCAAGTGGTTTCTAAGGAGACTGGGAGAAGGACTGAAGATATGAAGTTTATGTACTCTGAGGGAAATATTTTGCTCAAAATGTTATCTGAAAAAATGGAAGCAGTATCTGAAATTAAATATAACTAGAGAGAACACTTTCATCATGAAGGATATTGTAGCATATGAAGCAGCTGTGAATGATCTAACAGAAAGAAAAAAATATTGATGATTCAGGAGAGAGGGCACAATTGTGGGAGGAACGTCACCCAGTAGACAAAAAGGGTTACTACTTAACAGGCTTATTTTATGTACTTATGTATCCTTGGCTGGAAAATCTCATGGACAGAGGAGCCTGGTAGGCTGCAGTCCATGGGGTCGCAAAGAGTCAGCCACGACTGAGCAACTAACACTATATTTATATTTAGGCTACTTATTTTAGTACATGCACACTTCATCCAGTAAATTAAGGAAGTTCGTGAAAGTGATTATAGGTATAGCTATGGGCTCTCAGAGGAAATGTGAAGCATATAGGGACAGATGGAGGTAGGTGGATATATGTAATGGTGAATGCATGTGGATGTTCTTTTCTGCTTCCTTCTTTTCCTTCAGTTAAAATAGGAAGTGACACAATCAACTTAAAGAGAGGATGCTGGTGATTTGAGAAGATGTGAAAGAGTTTTCTGAAAATATAGGAGCACAGGGACTTCCCTGGTGGTCCATTGTCTAAGACTCTTTTCTTCCAATGCAGGGGCTGCAGGTTTGATTCCTGGTCAGGGGACTAAGGGGCTCCCTTGGTGGCTCAATGATAAAGAATCCGCCTGCCAAGCTGGAGATGCAGGTTTGATCCCTGAGTCGGGAAGATCCCTTGGAGTAGGAAACTGCAACCCACTCCAGTATTCTTGCCTGGAGAATTCCATGGACAGAGGAGCCTGGTGGGCTATAGTCCATGAGGTCGCAAACAGTGGGATGTGACTTAGCAATCAAAATGACAACCACACAACAGGGAACTAAGATCCCACATGCCAAGCAGTTCAGCCAAAAGGAAAAAAAAATATGTGGGAGCATGAGAGGATGAAGGAACTTAAATCAGAATATTAGACAGAATGTTAAAGTTAGTGATTGTGAATTCAAGTCATCACGGTCATCAGAGTTGCATGTTGTAGTTTTTTTGTTTTTTCCTCTAATCCCAATTCAGCTATATGATACAGATGCAAAGTTGACAGAGCAGCCCTTGCAGCCTTCATTGGTATACTGACACGAAGAGCATAGGCAAGAAAGGGATGGAATCTGACCTGAGTAAGCATAAGAGAGGACTAAAGCTATAAAAGACCATGCAAATTAGTGGGATCAGTGGATTGTTTGTTCAATATGGGTGGATGAATTGTTTGATGCATATACTATTATAGTCAGGGAAGAAAATATTTACTAGTTGATAGTCTGGCATTTGGAGGAAAGATAGTAGTCACAGTTTTTGACAATTTTTCTCCTTATTTTTCCTATTGATACTAAAATGGCAGATAATTTTGGTGACAGAAAAATATCAGTACAGACTTGCTCAGCAATCACAAACCCCTGCTGAAGAAGGAAATATTACAAGTGTTAAATATGTCATGATTGCTCAATTCTTACAGTTAAATGCACTTATGGACTATTTGCCTTCGCAGTTTCTCAATTCCATTCTCATTTTGTGAAAGTGATTGCTGTTGGTAACAGAAAAGAAAGCCTTAGGGGAAGAAAATAATCTTTTCCATGCCTATTTAATTCTAGGCTCTATATGTTTTAGAGAGGAATAAACCAATACACACAAAACAGCTATTTAAATTAATGAGCCCTGCCAATTATGGTCTAAATACTTGTAACTAAACATACTTTATTTTATTCATAAAAACTTGGAAATAATTACACCCAGAAATCCTTAAAAATAAATTGCTAATTTCCAACATGCATATAATTTCCTCTTGGATCTTATCATTTAAACCATGAAATGTTTCTGCATTTATATAAATATATATGCATATTTCTTGCAAAAAATATTCTAAGGCAAATACTGATAAGGTGAGTATTTTTGTATTTAACGAGAACATGGAGCAAAAATTGAAATATAAAATTGAGTGACAAATAAAAGAATGAATATATCCAATGTATGGATAATTAAACCCACTTTTTTTTCTCTCATGAAAAATAATTTAAGTCCACTTATAAATGGAAACCATATTATACTGCGAATAAATGAAATGCAACTGGGATAAAATTGTGTCTTCAAACAATTATTATGGGACAATTCTCTAAGGCTTAATTTTATCATTTATAAAATAAGAAAATATCTCTTTTTTTGTCTTGCTATCAGTTTTTGTTGTTCAGTTGCCAAGTCATGTCCGACTCTTCGCGACCCCATGGACCGCAGCATGCCAAGCTTCTCTGTCCCTCACCATCTCCCAGAATTTGCCCAAGTTCATGTCCAGTGAATCTGTGATGCCATCCAACCATCTCATCCTCTGTCACCTTCTTTTTCTTCTGCCTTCAATCTTTCCCAGCATCAGGGTCTTTTCCAATGAGTAAACTGTTCACATTGCTCTCTTTAAAAGGATTTAAAATTTACAGAGAATTAATAAATATCTTTAGGTATATTTTTACTTAATGTTAAATGAGGTTTCAATATAGGCTTTAAAAATATCCAGTATTTAACTTACTCTGTATTGACTGTTTACCTTAAGCCAGCCCTTAATATACTAACTCTGAAATATTTTGCTAAAAGTTTTAAGATTCAAATAATCTCAGAGGAAAGTCTTATTTGATGTATTGTATATAGAGAAAAGAAAAAGAGTAAAAAGATACAGCTAGATGAATTTTTCCATAATCAAAATGCCCATGTAATTGGCAATTAGAGCATCTAGAAGTCATTCCCCTAAAGACACCCCCCTAACTCTGCACATTAAAATAACCATATAGTGATGCAGGTTAGTCTCTTCTTGAAACTCACATAAATGGAATCATATTGCTATATGCAAACTTCTGTCTTTTTTTGGCCTTAATATTTTGTTTCTGAATTTCATCTATGTTCCTGCATATAATGTATTTCATTTTTTCTTTTAATTCATATTAATTCACTGGATGCTCATACCAAACATTATTTATGCTTTCTGATGTTGATGGAGATTTGGGTTCTTTCAGATGACCAAGTTTTAAATCTCATCATTCACATTCAGATCTACTATTGTTTTAATCACCTTCTATTCATCCCCGTGGTGAGGGAAGGATTATTTTTGAGAGTTATGGAGGTGGATGAACCTAGGATATTGTAAAATGGATTCATGAGATGTCAGAAGCTTATTAGTCCCATACACTCATGAAATGAGGAAGAAGCATGTGTCACATGATTTTACCTAGAAGTTTTACTCAGGTCCAAAGTGAATGACCAGGGACTGTGGGAGGCAGATTTAGCAGTATCAAGAGGTGGGTTGACCTCTAGCTCCCATGGAAGACATCATCAATTTGTTTGAAAAATGTGAACTGACAGGGAACTGAAAGCTGCTACTCAAGGATAAACAGGAACTGTGCCTGGTCCCCTTGATAAGGAAGCTTTTTTGGCTGGGGGACCTTTTCCAAGGGAGCAGAGTGGGAAGTGTAACTTGCAGTTAGTCTATTCGACATGCTCTTGGTTTCACAAGCTGTCAAGACAACATGTGATGTTGGCCTTTAATTTGTCTTACACCACAATAATCCATCCAGTAAAATTTATTATTTTTCCATATGGCAATTTGATTTACTTTATTGAAAAACAGATATCTGCTGCACAGCCTTATCTCTTGTTTCATGAATCAATTAATCTTTCTTGTGTATGTGCATTTTTAGAAGTTTTTGTTTATCATTACTGTATTTGATAATTCTTATTTTAAGAATTCAACTTTTGTTTCAAAATACATTTTGATGTCTTACTGAATCCATCAGTTTTTATTTCCTTATTCAAGTTTACCTTGATTATACCTGGACATTTGTATTTGCATATTTGTTTATGTTGTTCAGTTGCTAAGCCCTGTCCAACTCTTTGCAACTCCATGGACTGCAACACACCAGGTCCTCCTGTCCTTCACTATTTCTTGGAGTTTGCTCAAATTCATATACATTGAATCGGTGATGCTATATAACTATCTAATCTTCTGCCACTACCCTCTCCTTTTGCCTTCAATCTTTCCTAGCATCAAAGTTTTTCAATGAGTTGACTCTTTGCATCAGATGGCCCAAGTATCAGTACTTCAGCTTCAGCATTAATCCTTCCAGTGAATATTCAGTGTTGATTTCCTGTAGGATTGACTAGTTTGATCTCCTTGCAATCCAAGAGTCTTCTCCAACACCACAGTTTGAAAGCATCAATTCTTCAGCACTCAGCCTTCTTAAAGGTCCAACTCTCACATCCATACATGACTACTGGAAAAAAACGTAGCTTTGACTATATGGACCTTTGTCGGCAAAGTGATGTCTGCTTTTTAATATGCTGTCTAGGTTAGTCAGCTCTCCTTCCAAGCAGCAAGTATCTTTTACTTTCATGGTTGCAGTCACCTTCTGCAGTGATTTGGAGCTCAAGAAAATAAAATATGTCACTGTTTCCACTTTCCCCCCTTCTATTTGCATGAAGTGATGGGACAGGATGCCATGATATTAGTTTTCTGAATGTTGAGTTTTAAGCCAACTCTTTTAACTCTCCTCTTTTACCTTTATCAAGAGGCTTTTTAATTTCATCTTTCCTTTCTGCCAATAGAGTGATATCATCTGCTCATCTGAGGTTGCTGATATTACTCCTGGCAACCTTGATTCCAGCTTGTGAGTCATCCAGCCTGGCATTTCACATGATATACTGTGCATAGAAGTTTAATAAGCAGGGTGACAATATACAGCCTTGGTTGCTCCAAGTCTGGTTCTAACTGTTTCTTCTTGATACGCATACAGGTATCTCTGGGGACAGGTAAGGTGGTCTGGTATTCCTATCTGTTTAAAATTTTTCCACAGTTTTTTGTGATCCTCACAAAGACTTTAGCATAGTCACATGAAGCAGAAGCAGGTATTTTTCTGGAATTCCTTTGCTTTCTCTATAATCCAACATATGTTGGCATTTTGATAAATTTGATAATTGCCTTCCAATTTCAAACACAATAACCTATTTGGATTTCTATTTTGACCACATTCAATTTATAGATCAGCTGTAGGAAAATTGAAAATACCAACTTTGCAACTCATGAATTTGACACAATAACATGGAGAAGAGGTTATGAAATAAGACATAATATAGATCTTATCCTGTAGTGTATATGTTGCACCATTCAGATCCTTCTGTCTTACATAAAGCCTAATCCATAAAAGAACCTTTAAGGTGGTGGTTCTAAAAAAAAAAAAAAACAGGAGAAGGGTAAAACCTGCTACAGTTCTTTCTCATATAACAGGCCCAAGTAAGTCACTGATTTTCATTATTTCCCTTCACCATCAGCCACTCTAGATTTCCCTTAGAATCAGTCAAGACTTTGGCAAATCTAGTTTGGTTACCTGATGGAGTGTCTCGGATTTTATTCTCAAGAGACTGGGAATCATTTGCTTTACCCTTTTTAGTCTGTGGTTGCTACACTGTCTATTTGTAGTAATTGCTCCACAAGGAACAAGAGACTAATCCCTTGAGTTCTGTATTTATTCTTTGCAGATTTCTATTTTGTAGCAACCTTAGCTCTTTAGGTTACTTAGAACAACTCTATCTACATCTTAACTCATTTTCTTTGCTTTTTAACTTTTTAGCATGAACAAATGACTATATGATAGTCATAACTTCAGGTTCAGTGGAACTCGGTGTGCACCCGCCCCACCAAGTGAAAGAAGCCCTCATCCAGGAACAAGTAGTTCCAGTTTGGTATAGCCTAAATTATCAGGACAGAATGCATAGGTTTTGTAAGAACTGTGGAAATGACATGATGTTTGTACCGTTTGCTTGCTCAACCCATGTAAACATATATTTGGATGCAGCTACATGTATAGGTTGTTGATACAATGTGAATATTACCTCTAAGAGGACAGCACTGAAATTTCAGAAGGTGGACCAAGTGCTTTAAGCTATTTTTTTTAATTGAACATTCCACCATTCTGTTAGTCAACCTATTTTCAGTGATATAGTAGCTGAGAGGGCAAGTGGTCCCTGTGACCATGAACCTATAGTCCCATCTCTTTTACCAGAAAGCCACTCTTGAGCTGGAACTATTTCATTCAAGATCCCATGCTGTGGTATTGGATAGCTCCTAAACCTTCAGATGTTTGTAGTTGCAGATCGACTGCAAATAGGATAGGCAAATCCACATAAAGAGTAGATGTCAATTTTGATAAGAAAAAAGTACTGGTCCTGCAAAATGTCTGGCTTGATTCCTAAGCAGATGGTGAAATAATATGGGCTCAGTTTTGATCTCTGCTATTGACACACAGGATGATCAGCAAGGACAATAGCAGAAATAGCCTTGGTGAAAAGATGATCTTTGGGGCCATTGTGCCAGGTTGAGAAACACGGCATTAGAGAGACAATTTGTCTTATGAATTGATAATTATCATTAGGTGAGAAATTCCATTCGTAGATAATCACAACATATTTAAGAGTTCATGAAGACTAAGTAGTTCATGTACATTAAGTTTTGTCTCCACTTGTATTAAATAGGATATTACCATTTCAAATGGAGAATCTAAGTGAGTTTTCTATACAATAGGAAAGGATTATATTTGATATGAAGCATGTGCTTTTAGAGTATATGAAAATGTTTCTTTCTCACAAGGACTAAAGAAAAAGTGTTCAACTGTTCAATAAGAGTTCTATAAGAGAATATAAAAAGAAATCCATACTTTCTTTTAGTAA
Organism: Okapia johnstoni; assembly: GCA_024291935.2. NCBI lineage: Eukaryota > Metazoa > Chordata > Mammalia > Artiodactyla > Giraffidae > Okapia > Okapia johnstoni. The sequence goes on from CM044319.1 coordinate 49,430,967, forward strand.
GTTAGTAGCTTCACAGAAGCTGTACACAGTGTATCACAAGAGAAGGTAATTCTTGTTCTAGACATTTAGAAAACATTAACCTTTAGGATATATAGAATGCTCGGAGGCTGATCAAAGCAAACTCACATAAGTTATTGAGTAAGTATGTTCATGGACAGATGATATAAAAAGGAGGTAGCTCCAAATAGGAAGGAAATGAACATATCTTGCAATAAACTATGCCCTTCATGTCAAATAAAATACCTTCACGTGTTCACAATGGGTGACTTTGACTGATGGATTCTGCTGTGGTTTACGTGTCTTCCAATCAGCTAATACTCATCAGCTATGAGCAGAATTGGAGTTTCTTCACTCTATTGACTCTTCTTTTCCAAATATAGTGGTTTATTTGTATCATTGAAGACTGCTGTTCTTTGAAAGACAATTTGCTGAGAATGAGAAAAATGATAGGCTGTGTTTATGTCGCCTCATCTATTTCAAAATTAGTGCTTAATTTCTGTTTTATTATTTTTAAAATTCCTGTTTAGAAAGAGTAACCCCAAAACACATTTCATATACTTGTATATTCCAAGTGTTATGAGCTATAATCTAATTTGGAAGGTAAGAGACCAAAGGAGAGAGTAGTAGGTCAGTGAAAGGAAAAGTATTGGGGCAGTACTGAAAAAAGAAAAAAACTGAGTTCAATAATTAAATAATTTAATGTATTTGGAAAGAACCACTATCATAGGCTCTTCTCAGAGACCCATGCTTTTGTTAGTGAAATTAGAGACTAGAACTACTATAGTGAGAAATTTATTTAACACTTTAAAATCCAATTGTTCCCAGGACTTCCCTGGTGGTCCAATAGTTAAGACTTCACCTTCCAGTGCAGGGGGTGTGGGTTTAATCTGTGGTTGGGGAGCTGAGACCCCACATGCCTTGTGGCTAAAAAATCAAAGCATGAAACAGAAGTGAGGTTGTAACAAACTCAATAAATACTTCAAAAAAAAAAAAAAACCTTTAAACAAATAAATAAAATCCAATTGTTCTCAAACACCTCTGACTATATTCCAGACATTTTTCTATTCCTGTATACATGATAACAAGTATTTACAGTAAGTCCCCTTCATACAAATGAGTTTCATTTGGAGAGCATGCTTGTGAGCTCAATTTATTCATGAGTCCAACAAAGTTAGCCAGGTACCCAACTAACACAATCAGCTATATAGTACTGTACTGTAATAGGTTTATAATACTTTTCACACAAATAATCCATAAAAAGCACAAAAAATAAAGAAAACATTTTTAACCCTGAAGTGCGGTACCTTCAAAAGAGCAGTAGTATAGTACAACAGCTGGCATCCAGGGGCTGGCATCCAGTGAACAGGCAAGAAGAGTTACTGACTAGAGGAGGGAGAGGACGTGGGAGATGGTAGAGCTGAAGGATCATCGGCAATAGGAAGGAAGGCAAGCTGCAATTTCAGACATTCCTGACATTGATGGCACAGGTTCTGGTTCCTTGCTGGAACGAAGTGCATGTTTGTATCTTTAAAATTCACAACTTGAAGGTTCCTATGTAAGGGAATTACTGTATTTTCTTACGAGCTTTCCTTATCTTTCACTGCTCTCCATAGTCCTCTCCAGCTGTACTTCTCACTGTTTTCTAAAAATAGTACAGACTTAGGTTGGGTTCTGTATCATTTTGAATGATAAATATGTGAACTGTCGAGAGAGAAAGTCTATCCCAGTAGCAGAAACGAAACCAGAAGAAATTGGCTTGAGAAACCTTCAGTGCTTCATTCCTTTCTAGGTTCCTGGTCTACAGCAATAGATTATGCGGAATTTGTCTACCACAGGTTTCTTTGTGTATGGGAAGATCTCGATTCCCTTGTAATGAATGAGATATATCACAGATCTCTGTGAACTTGTAAGTGTAACTCCATTCCAGGTTCAATTGTAACAACTTTAGCCCATATACAAGAAGATACCAGGAGAAATGACGAAGGCCCCATTCCCCATAGTTGGGAAGGCATAAGAAGGGGGAATGTAAGAGGAAATTATCAGTCAAGGTGGATTTACCAAGAGCCACTAGAGCTTCACAAAGTGCTTAGTGAGTAGTTCTTAATTCAAAGAGTGTATAAAAATAGTCATTGCACAACTAATTAAAATGTCCTGAAATCTTATAGCTCATAAAAAAATAAATTTTATGGAGTTTTCCAATTTTACAGTAATTTGGGAATTTTCTTTTAAGATCAGCTTTAGAATCAAAGCAAAACTGAGTCAGGGAAAGTTCAGAGATTTCTTATACTCCCTGACCCACACATCCATAACTTCCCCCATTCTCAATGTCCCCCCAAGAGAACAGTGCATTTTTTACAAGTGATGAACCTATATTGACACATTACTACCATCCAAAGTCCACAGTTTACATTAGGAATTACTCTTGGTGTTGTACATTTTGTGCATTTGGACAAATGGATAATGACATATATCAAACATTATCGTGTCATATAGAGTAGTTTTACTAACCTAAAAATTCTAGGTGCTCTTCCTGTTCATCTCTCCCACTCCCCTAACCCTGGCTATCACTGATCTTTTTATTGTCTTCACAGTTTGCTTTTTTCAAAATGTCATATATTTGGAGTCATACAGTATGTAGCCTTTTCAGTTTGGCTTCTTTCACTTAATTATGTGAGTTGAAGTTTCCTCTGTGTCTTTCATGGCTTGGTAGTTTGTTTCTTCTTGACACTGAATAGTATTCCATTGTCTGGATGTACCACAGTTCATTTATTCATCTTCAAAGGGGCATTTTAGTTGTTTCCAAGTTTTGACAATTATGACAATTATCAATAAAGTTGCTATAAACACCTGTGTGCAGTGCTTATGAGCATACGTTTTTAACTCATTATAGTAAAACCAAAAACTCTGAATGTTAGATCTTATGATAAGTCTACGTATAATTTTGTAAGAAACCACTAGATTGTCTTCCAAAGTGACTGAATCATTCTGCACACCCATCAACAATGGATGACAGTTCTGTTCTTTCACATCCTTATCAACATTTAGTTTCAGTGTTCTGAATTTTGGCCATTCTGATGTATAATGATACCCTTTTAATGTTTTAATGCCCTCGTGATATATGATATCAAGCTTCTTTTTTAATGTGTATTTGCAATCCATATATCTTCTTTGCTGCTATATTGGTTAAGGTTCTCATCCCAGTTTTTATTAATAATCATAATTATTAATAATAATAAGTTTGCTTATTTTCTTATTGTTGAGTTGAAGAGTTCTTTGTATATTTTGAGTAACAGTCCTTTACCAGATATATCTTTTGCATGTTTTTCTAATTTGTGACCTGACTTCTCACTCTCTCAACTATGTTGCACAAAGTAATTTTTAAAATATTTAATGGGCTTAAATTCATCCATTTTTTCTTCCATGAATCATGTCTTTGGTGTTTTATTTTAAAAGTCATCACCATACTCAAAGTCATCTAGATATTCTCTTATGTTATCTTCTAGGAGCTTTAAAGTGTATGTTTTACATTTAGGGCTGTGATCCATTTTGAGTTAATTTTTGTGAAATAGATAAGTCTCTGTCTATGCTATTGCTTCTTCTTATTGCTGTTCTTCTTCTTTCTACATGATGTTCTCAGTTCAGAGACCATTTCCTGAAAAGACATCTGTTGTCTATTGTATAGTCTTTGTTCCTTTGTCAAAGATAAAATTGACTACCTGTATGTGAGTCTATTTCTAGCTCTCTATTCTGTTTCACTAATCTATATTTATTCCTTCCCCAACATTACAGATCCATGATTACTGTGGCTTTATAGTGATTTTTCAAATCAGATAGTGACAGTTATTCAACTTTGTTCTCTTCAATATTATTGGCAATTCTGAGTCTTCTGCCTCTCCATATAAATTTTGGGATCCCAGCAAGTTATTACATGTATATTGATCTCTAAAAAATTTGCTGGGATTTGTTTGATATTACAATGAATCTACAGACCAATTTAGGAAAAAATTGTACTTTGGCAATATTATGATATTCTCAATTCAGTCAATTCAGTCACTCAGTCCTGTCCAACTCTTTGCAAACCCATGGACTGCAGCATGCCAGGCCTTCCTGTCCATCACCAACTCCCAGAGTTTACTCAAACTCAAGTCCATTGAGTCAGTGATGGCATCCAGTCATCTCATCCTCTGTCATCCACTTCTCCTCCTACCTTCAACCTTTCCCAGCATTAGAGTCTTTTCAAATGAGTCAGTTCTTCATGTTAGGTGGCCAAAGTATTGGACCTTCAGTTCAGCATCAGTCCTTCCTATGAATATCCAGGACTGATTTCCTTTAGGATGGACTGGTTGGATCTCCTTGCAGTTCAAGGGACTCTCAAGAGTCATCTCCAACACCACAGTTCAAAACCATCAGCTCTTCAGTGCTCAGTTTTCTCTATAGTCCAACTCTCACATCCATATATGACTACTGGAAAAATCCCAGTTTTGACTAGACGGATTTTGTTGGCAAAGTAATGTCTCTACTTTTAATAGGCTGTCTGGTCATAACTTTTCCTCCAAGGAGTAAGTGTCTTTTAATTTCATGGCTGCAGTCACCATCTGCAGTGATTTTGGAGCCCCCCAAAATAAAGTCTGACACTGTTTCTCCATATATTTGCCATGAAGTGATAGGACTGGATGGCATGATCTTAGTTTTCTGAATGTTGAGCTTTAAGCCAACTTTTTCACTCTCCTATTTCACTTTCATCAAGAGGCTCTTTAGTTCTTCTTCACTTTCTACCATAAGAGTGCTGTCATCTGCATATTCGAGATTATTGATATTTCTCCCAGCAATCTTGATTCCAGCTTGTGAGTTATCCAGCTTGGCATTTCACATGATGTACTCCATATGAAGTTAAATAAACAGAGTGACAGCATACAACCCTGACATACTCTTTTCCCAGTTTTGAACCAGCCCATTGATCCAGGTCTAGTTTTAACTATTGCTTCTTGATCTGCGTATGGGTTTCTCAGGAGGCAGGTAAGGTAGCCTGGTATTTCTCTCTCTTGAAGAATTGTCCACAGTAGCTTTTTTTATCCACACAGTCAAAGGCTTTAGTGTAGTCAGTGAAGCAGAAGTAGATGTTTGTTTCCATAATTCTCTTGCTTTTTTTATGATCCAATGGGTGTTGACAATTTGATCTCTGGTTCCTCTGCCTTTTCTATATCTAGCTTGTACATCTGGAAGTTATTGGTTTATGTACTATTGAAGCCTAGCTTGAGGGATTTTGAACACTACCTTGCTAGCACGTGAAATGAATACAGTTTGCAGTAGCTTGAATATTCTTCGGCATTCCCCTTCTTTGGAATTGGAATGCATAATGACCTTCTCCAGGCCTGTGGCCTGCTGAGTTTTCCAAATTTGCTGGCATATTGAGTACAGTACTTTCACAGCATCATCTTCTAGGATTGAAAACATCTCAGCTGGAATTGCATCAACTACATTAGCTTTGTTCATAGTAATGCTTCCAAAGGCCCACTTTACTTCACGTTCCTGAATGTCTGGTTCTAGGTCAGTGACTACATCATCATGTTTATTTTGTTCATTAAGCCCTTTTTTGTACAGTTCTTCTGTAATATAGTTTTGTAATGTATTTGTATTCAATTACCAAAACATTTTTAATTTTCTCTTTCTGGCTCCATAGACTCTATATTGCCATATTCCTTTGCGCATGGAATTTTCCAGGCAAGAATACTGGAGTGGGTTGCCTTTTCATACTCCAGGAGATCTTCCTGACTCAGGTGCTGAATCCACATTTCTTATATCCTCTGTATTGACAGGCTGGCTCTTTACCACTATCACCCTCTGGGAAACTCCATTTGTCTCTATGAATATTTGTATAAAAAATTTGTATATTTCAATTTGTCTAAAACAATGCCTGTTTGTACTTTATTTTTATCCAACTTTTCCTAAAGTTCTGTTTTCTTCATTGTTTTTAATTGTACCGATTGTTTTCTTTAGCCTTTCCCTTTCTTCACTCTAGGTGTTAAATGTGCTACTGCCTTAATAATGTAATATTTAAAATAATATTAATACTAGGTGACAGTGTATTATACTCTGCAGTAAGCACCATTCTAAGATATTTACATACATTAAATAATGTAATTATCAGAATAACTACAAAGTAAGCACTGTTGCTACCTTGCCATCATTCTGTAGTTAAGAAAACTTGCAGGACTAATCCTACAAAACATGTTGTTCTCTTCCTGCCCTAACAAAACTTAAACACACCTCAAAAAATCAAGTTTCTCTGTAAGTAATATAAGTGCCTACTGGAAGATTCCAGCAGGATTTTCTGCCTGCTGGAAGAAACTCTTAAAAAACAAACAAACAAACTAGCATGTCAAGCAACATATTATTAGCAATATCTATCATCTAGTCATACATTACTAGACATACAAAGAAGCTAACCAATTTGGCCTATAACCAGAAAAGAAATGTATCAACAGAAACAGACTTAGACATGACATAGATGACAGAATTACCAGATAACACTTTAAAAAGGCTGTCTTAAATATGCTTAAGTATTTTAAAGAGTGTTAATTTGGAGGTTACAGGACTAAGTATACATTTACCATTCTTTCGGACAATCTGGACTCCATCTCCTCCTGCATCATCCCTGCCCCTTCACCCATGACAATGAAGAGTTTTCAAATGCCTTCGAAGACTCTGTTTTGAAATATGTATGCTCCTCTGGGTTAAAGAGTAGGGCTAAGTATAAGTCCCACATCTGGATATCTGACTCTTCTGAATTAAGATCCTGTATTTCTTTTTTGCCTCAGTATCTGAGGATGCCTTTAAGCAAATTCTGTAGACTTTTTAAGTTTTTAGAATACCCACTGATTCAACTCTACTTGACTTGGATTATCATGTCTGCTATGCCTGAAATTTAACATACACTAATATGTAAATAACTACTTTCATGCTTTTATGTTGTTTATCATTTTATTACTACACTGCTCTTTTCACTCCTCTTTAGCTCATTGTTTATATTTACTTCTATCATTTTAAGTAAGTATAAATAAGAATAAATTATTTATCATATATTCATCTCACTCTTTAGCCTAGAGTTTTTTAAAAATTAGTTTCATATTTCTTCTTTACTAAAACGAGGAATAGTAGACAGTTGTAAAGCATATAAAGTTAACTATCCTTAGATGTACAGTTTAATGATATCATATACTTACATCCATGTGTGAACTACCCAGATAATATATAAAACTTTTATAGATCTCATATGGTGCCTCGTATGTTTCCTAATCTATAACACTGAGGCTATCACTATTATGGCTCTGTCTTCATTGATTAGTCAAACAATTTAGTTGGTTAATATTGTTGATCAGTTCACATGTACTTACTTGTTCTGTAACCTACAAAGAGATGTATGCAAAAATCTCCACCAGTGAATGTGGATTTGTATACTTCTGTTTTAGTTCATATTTCATGTTAAATGTCACAGCTATATTTTTAGGCAAATACTTATAGCATATATAAGTATATCTTTTTTGTTGAATTAATGACTTGTTATTATGGCATTATTATTTTATTTATAGATAGTTGAAATATTTTTCTCTTTGTTTTGGTTTAAGCAATTTGACTGTGGTATTTTGTTTCTTTGATTGTATATTTGGGATTTTTTTTTCTTTCTGGGAAGGTTATTGTTTTATTTTGTTTGATATTCATCCTGCTTTTGTTTTATGAGTCTTCTTGAATGCCTGGTTAGGTACATTCTTTCATTAAAACAAAAATGATTATTTCTGAAATATTGATCCTGCTGCATTTTTTTCTCTCTCCAATTTTTTGAAGTGTCAGTCAGTGTGCCGATTCAACGTACAGTGTTACTTTGCTTTATTTCTCTCTGTTTGGAAAATTTGTGTTGATATGTCGCTGAGTTTTGCCAAGAAAACCAACCAGTCATAGCAAACACCTTCTTCCAATAACACAAAAGATGATTCTACACGTAGACATCACCACATGGTCAATACAGAAATCAGATTGATTATACTTTTTGCAGTCGAAGATGGGGAAGCTCTGTACAGTCAGCAAAAACAAGACTGGGAGCTGACTGTGGTTCAGACTATGAATTCCTTATTGCCAAATCCAGACTTAAATTGAAGAAAGCAGAGAAAACCACTAGACCATTCAGGTATGACCTAAATCAAATCCTTTACGATCATGCAGGGGAAATGACAAATAGATTCAAGGGATTAGATCTGATAGAATCTGTGAAGAAATATGGACAGAGGTTTGTAACATTGTACAGGAGGCAGTGATCAAAATCATCCCCCAGAAAAAGAAATGCAAACAGGCAAGATGGTTGTCTGAGGAGCCCTATAAACAGCTGAAAAAAGAAGAGAAGTAAAAGGCAAAGGAGAAAACAAAAAATATATCCCTCTGAATGCAGAGTTATAAACAATAGCAAGGAGAGATAAGAAAGCCTTCCTAAGTGATCAATGCAAAGAAATAGATGAAAACAATGTAATGGGAAAGACTAAAGAGCTCTTCAAGAAAAATAGAGGTTTTCTCTAATTTCAAATATTCAAGGGAAGATTTCATGCAAAAATGAGCACAATAAAGGACAGAAAGGATGTGGACCTAACAGAAGGAAAAGATATTAAGAAGAAGTGGCAAGAATATACAGAAGAACTATACAAAAAAGATCTTCATGACCCAGATAACCGCAATGGTGTGATCACTCAACCGGAGCCAGACATCCTGGAGTATGAAGTCAAGTAGGTCTTAGGAAGCATCAAAAGAACAAAGTTAGTGGAGGTGACAGAATTCCAGTTGAGCTATTTCCAATCCTAAAAGATGATCCTGTGAAAGTGCTGCACTCAATATGCCAGCAAATCTGGAATACTCAGCAGTGGGCACAGGACTGGAAAAAGTCAGTTTTCATTCCAATCCCAAAGAATGGCAATGCCAAAGAATGTTCAAACTACCACACAATTGCATTCATCTCACATACTAGCAAAGTAATGCTCATAATTTTCCAAACTAGGCTTCAAAAGTACAGGAAACAAGTAATTCCAGATATTCAAGCTGCATTTAGAAAAGGCAGAAGACCAGAGATATAATTGCCAAAATCCCTTGGATCATAGAAGAAGCATGAGATCCAGAAAAATATCTACTTCTGCTTCATTGATTATACTAAAGCCTTTGACTGCGTGGATCACAACAAACTGGAAAATTCTTCAAGAAATGGGAATATCAGACCATCTTACCTGCCTCCTGAGAAATCTGTATGTAGATCAAGAATCAACAATTAGAACCAGACATAGAACAATGGACTGTTTCCAAATTGGGAAAGGAGTATGTTGAGGTTGTATAGTGTCATCCTGTTTATTTAACTTAGATGCAGAGCACATCATATGAAATGCTGGGCTGGATGAAGCACAAGCTGAAATCAAGATTGCTAGGAGAAATATCAATAACCTCAGGTATGCAGATGACACCACCCTAATGGAGAAAGCGAGGAGGAACTAAAGACCCTCCTGATGAAAGTGAAAGACGAGAATGAAAAAGCTGACTTAAAACTCAATATTCTAAAAACTAAGATCATGGCATCTGTTCCCATCATTTCATGCAAATAGATGGGGAAACAATGGAAGCAGTGACAGACTTTATTTTTTTGGGCTCCAAAATCACTGCAGATGTTGACTGCAGCCATGAAATTAAGAAGCTTGCTCCTAGAAGAAAAGCTATGACTAACCTAGACAGCACATTAAAAAGCAGAGACATTACTTTGCCAAAAAGTCTGTATATTCAAAGCTATGGTTTTTCCAGTAATCATATTTGGATGTGAGAGTTGGACCATAAAGAATTGAACACTGAAGAACTGATGTTTTTGAACTGTGATGTTGGAGAAGACTCTTAAGAGTCCCTTGGACTGCAAGGAGATCAAACCAATCAATCCTAAAATAAATCAATCCTGAATATTCACTGGAAGGACTGGTGCTGAAACTGAAACTCCAATACTTTTGCCACCTGATGCAAAGAGCTGACTCATTAGAAAAGGCCCTGATGCTGGGAAAAACTGAAAGCAGGAGAAGAAGGCAATGACAGAGGATGAGATGGTTGTATGGCATCACTGACTTGATGGACATGAGTTTGAGTAAACTCTGAAAGTTGGTGATGGACAGGGACGCCTGACGTGCTGCAGTCCATGGTCGTCACAAAAAGTCAGATGCAACTGAGTGGCTGAACTGAACTGTGAGCACAAACTACAGTTTATATCCTAATACTGTATTTGAATAAAAAGCTAACAGATAACATTGACAGCTGATATTTGCCCTCATGCATGGATCACTTTTGTCCTGTTATCAAATTTTTATTAGTAATTAAAATTTCAAAATTAGAAATAATGTAGATCTCTTTCCAAAAACACAATATATGTTAGTTAATTTTTATACACAAAAATTAATAAATGTATTCTGATTAATAATTGCAAAAACATTAAATACATACCATGAATGGCAACATGCTGTTTTAGATATATGTAAGATGGTCAAAAAAAGAAAAATCCTTTTAGTGAGTGAATAGAAAAAATGAAAAAGATTTGTTTTATACATATGAAAAGGAAAATGCATAGGAATGAAAATTGGTACTGTCACTTTGGAAAACTGCATAGAGGTTCCTAGAAAACTTCAAATAGAAATAATAGAACTACCTAACGATTCAGCAGTTCTACTCCTGGGTATGTACCTGGAGAAAACACTTATATGAAAAGATACACACAGGCCAGTATTATTTACAGTAGCCACCATACGTAAGCAACCTATTTGTTCATCAACTGCTGCTGCTAAGTCGCTTCAGTCGTGTCCAACTCTGTGCGACCCCATAGATGGCAGCCCACCAGGCTCCACCGTCCCTGGGATTCTCCAGGCAAGAACACTGGAGTGGGTTGCCATTTCCTTCTCCAATGCATGAAAGTGAAAAGTGAAAGTGAAGTCGCTCAGTCATGTCCGACTCAGTGACCCTATGGACTGAAGCCTGCCAGGCTCCTCCATCCATGGGATTTTTGAGGCAAAAGAGTACTGGAGTGGGGTGCCATTGCCTTCTCCTGTTGTTCATCAACAGACAAATGGATAAAGATGTGGTCCCTATATACATTCACTGGAATTTTACTCAGTCATAAAAAGAGTGGAATTATACTATTTGTAGCAGCATGGGTGGATCTACAGAATATTATGCTTAGTGAAATTAATCAGAAAAAGACAAATAGTGTATGATATCACCTATATGTAGAATCTACAAAAAAACACACAACAATATATATGTATATATGTAAAACTAAGGAGAAACAGACTCATAGATATTAAAAACAAGCTAGTGGTTAATGGTAGGGAGAGTAAGGGGTGAGGGGCAATCCCGTGGTTAAGACTTCACCTTCCAATGTATGGGGTGAGGGTTCAATTCCTGTTTAGGGAGTTAAGATCTCACATACCTCATGGCCAAAAAAACAAGATATAAAACAGAGGCAACATAAGCAAATTCCGTAAGGCTTTAAAAATGGTCCACGTCACAAACACACACACACACACAATATATATATATATATAACACCTACTATATTTAAAATAGATAAGCTACAAGGATGTATTGTACAACCCAGGGAATTATAGACATTCTTTTTAATAGCTTTAAACCTGGTGTGTTCCATAGAAATACTGAATTACTGTGCTGTACCCTTGAAGCTAATATAATATGGTAAATCAACTATGAAAGTGAAACTGTTACTAATTCAGTCGTGTCCGACTCTTTGAGACATCACAGATTGTAGTCTGCCAGGCTCGTCTGTCCATAGGATTCTCCAGGCAAGAATACTGGAGTAGGTTGCCATTTCCTTCTCTGGAGGATCTTCCTGACCCAGGGATCAAACCCAGGCCTCCTGAATTGCAGGCAGATTCTTTACCATCTGAACCACCAAGGAAATCAACTATAATTCAATCTATAAAAGGAAATAAAGATACTTTGACTGTATTAAAGAAAAAAAGCTGAAATTTAAGTGCAGAATGATAGTAAATATTGGCAAGACTCTTAAAAAATATCTGGATCATGTATAAATAACTTCTATATATTATAAAAAACATAAAAAAGAAAAAAAACTTAAAAGTAACCTAATAGGAGAACAGGTCCCAAAATATAAAAACTCGGTTTAAAAAAGACCCTGAGTTTCCAATAAATATTCAAAGTGTATAGTTCCATAAATCAGGAAAGTGGCATTTCATATTCATAAATTTAAAAAGATAAACATCTCTGATAAAGCTAAACTTTTCTAAGAAGTTGGTAGTATTAAAATACCCCTCAATGGTTAGATTATAACTATTAAAATCACTTCATGAACTAATTTGTTTTATTATTTTAATCAAACAAAGAGGCACAGAATTGGAACCCGGCCTTTTCATTTGCATTCATATGGGGGTATGATTAATAGTGTTCTTACATGATTTGTAAGTTAAAAAATAGACTAGCAAAATTGTCCATTTGAAGATAAATAAATGTATTTTAAATTAATAGGCTCCCAAACAATGAAATTTAATTCAGCAGTTGAATTGAATAAACCTCATACACATGAATATTGAAAATGTAATATTGAGAAAAATAAGCAATTGATTAAAAAATAGGTACAATATGATTCTTGTACTTGTAAAGTTAAAACAATGATATATTTCAATCTTAAATTATATTATACTTTTAATTTCAAAATATACATACAAATATGAGAGTAAAATGATTATATTTGCTTTTTATTTCTGATGTGATGTTTTGCTTTTAACCATATTTTCCATTTTTAAAATTTAAAAAGGTTCAAATTAGATGTGGTAAAATATTACCAGCTGTTAAACTTAATGTCCTGAGTATACATTTTCTATAATTTAAAGTTATGTGAATTAATTTGCAATTAAACATATAGATAAATCACAACACTAACATCTACCTTTTAATTATTATTCTTATACTTTTAATTAATCTATTTATGCCTTTTTAAAATGGTTGCAAATATTATAAAAATATCTATTGGCAACTTCACAGAGTTGGAATTTCAAATATTTTGAAAATTATTTTCATTGTAAACAAATTCATTGTGATCAGAATCCTGATCGTTATATAACATCTTCTGTCTTAAGGGAAATAAATCAAGAAAATGACACACCAAGTTTTGTGAATATATATGATTTTTTCAAATAAAAATGCCATTGAACCTTATTAAATAATTAAAATATAGGATTTACAACTTACAGGTTTTTTTTTAGTAAGATATGCAATTTTGCCACATACATCAAGGGAGAAAAAAAAGATAGGGGGCTCAAATAAAATCAGAAATGAAAAAAGAGAATTTACTAAAGACACAGCACTATAAGTTGATTGATTAATGAAATGAGGACTCAAAGCCACATGATAATCTGAATAGATGCAGAAAGATTTTTTTACCACATTTAACTTCAATTTATTAAAAAAAAAAAAACTCTCAACAAAATGGGTACAGCAGAAACATACCTCAATATACTAAAGGCCATATATGACAAACATAAAACTAACATCATATTTAATTGACATTAGGAACCAGACAAGGATTTCTAGTCTCACCACTTTCATTCAACATATTTTGAGAAGGTCTAGTCAAAGCAATCAGATAAGAAAAAGAAACAAAAGCAATCCAGATTGGAAAGTAAGAGGTAAAACTTTCATTGTTTACAGATGACATGATACTATATATAGGACATCCTAAAAATACTACAACAAAAAAGTACTAACTCAATGAATTCAGCAAAATTGCAGGATACAAAATTCATGTACAAAAATCATGTTGCATTTTTATATACTATCAGTGAAGTATCTGAAAGAGAAATTAAGAAAATAATCTCATTTAAGATTGGATCAATAAGAATGAAATACCTAGGAATAAACCCAACTAAGGAGGTAAAAGATGTGTATTCAGAATACCAAAAGTCACTGATGAAGGAAATTGAAGATGACACTAACAAATGTAAACACATACTATTCTCATGGATTAGAAGAGATAATGTGTTATAATGACTATAATGGCAAGGTGAACTATGGATTCAATATAATCTCTCTCAAATCATGGAGGATGTTTTTCGTGGAACTAGAAGAAATAATTCTGAAGTCTGTATGGAAACATAAAAGACCTCGATTCACCAAAACAGTCTTGAGAAAAGATGGAGGTATTATGTGCCCTGATTTTAAACTATATTACAAAGCTATAGTAATGAAAAGAAAGGGGCCTGACAGGCCACAGTCCATGGAGTCACACATGACTCAGTGACTAAAACACCGCCAGCACTGGCACAAAAGTGGACAAAGGGGTCAAAGGAACAGAATAGAGACCCTAGCAATGAACCAACACTTATAGGAACAATAAATCTACAGCAAAAAAAAGTACGGATATACAATGGAAAAAGACAATATTTTCAATACATTAATAGGGAAAACTGAACAACTACATGCAATAAAATCAGACTAGACTAATTTTTCACAACAAAAGTACACTTGAAATGGAGTAAAGACTTAAATATAGGACCTGAAACCATAACACTTTAGGAAAAAAACTTAGGCAATATACCTCTTGACATAGGTCTTAGCAATACTGTTTTTCACTATGTCTCCTAAGGCAAGGGAACCAAATGCAAAAATGAACAAATGGGACTATACTAAGCTAGAAATATTTTGCACATTAAAGAAAAACATTAAAAAACTGAGAAAATATTGCCTACTGAATGGGAGAACACTTTTGCAAGAGATTTCAGGGAGATCTGGGAGAGTACTTTTGCATATATTTAATAAGGAGTTAATATCAAAAATATACAAAGAACTCATACAACTCAACATCAAAAAATGAATAACCCACTTGAGAAAAGAGCAGAGGTCCTGAATATGCAATTTTTTTCAAAGGAGATACACAAATGGCCAACAGACCCATGAAAAGATGTTTAATATCACTAATCCTCACTAATGCAAATGAAAACCACAAAGAGATATCAACTCACACCTGTCAGAATGACTATTATTAAAAAAAAAATACAGTAAGTAACAAGTATCATCAAGGATGTGGAGAAAAGGGAACCCTCTTGCATTATTGGTAGGATTAAGTTAATGCAGTCATTTTGAAAAATAGTATGAAGATTTCTCAAAAAATTAAAAATAGAACTGCCAGACTATCCAGTTATTCCAATCCTAGGTGTTTATCCAAAGAAAACAAAACCATAATTTTAAAAGCTGTACACAATCTTCTGTTTGTTGCAGCATTATTTATCATAGCCAAGGTATATTAGCTTGGAAGCAAGCTGAGGGTCTATCAACAGGTGTATGGAAAAAGAAGATGCATACACACACACACACACACACACACACACACACACACACACACACACACTCATTATGGGCTTCCCTCATAACTCTATTGGTATAGAATCCGCCTTCAATGCAGGAGACCCTGGTTTGATTCCTTGGTTGGGAAGATCTGCTGGAGAAGGGATAGGCTACCCTACTCCAGTATTCTCGGGCTTCCCTTGTGGCTCAGCTGGTAAAGAATCCACCTGCAATGGGGGAGACCTGGGTATATATACATATATATATACCTGTATATATATATACACATATATATATGTGTGTGTATATATATATAAATATATATAGTCATTATGCTGCATACCTTAAAATTATAAAGCATTGTATGTCAGTTATATCACAACTGGAAAGAAAAAAGATAATTTTAATAATGCATGAGTGTAGGGGTGCTACAATTATTTTCAAATAATGATTAAAAAACAAATCATCTTGTAAAATATTTGTCTATAACTTATCTTTCTTTTATTTACTCATTTATCAAAATTTACTAGTTATTCATTACCAGAATTAAAGGAGAAAATTAAAAGATTTAATAGACACTGTGGGTTTAAATGCTTTCTTTTCTCTGAATAATTTATACAACAATATAGCTGAATTTTTTCTCAGCTTTTTGTAAGGCCTCCTCAAAAAACCATTTTCCTTTTTGCATTTCTTTTACTAGGGGATGGTCTTGATCACTGCCTCCTGTACAATTTCAGGAACCTCCATCTATAGTTCTTCAGGCATCTGACTGTCAGATCTAACCCCTTTAATCTATTTGTCAAGGGATTACCCATTTGAATGCAGAGATATACCCATATGAATGCAGAGTGCCAAAGAATAGCAAGGAGAGATAAGAAAGCCTTCCTCAGTGATCAATGCAAAGAAATAGAGGAAAAAATAGAATGGGAAAGAGAGATCTCTTCAAGAAAATCAGAGATACCAAGGGAATGTTTCATGCAAAGATGGGCACAATAAAGGACAGAAACAGTATGGACCTAACAGAAGCATTAGATATAAGAAGAGGTGGCAAGAATACAGAGAACTATACAAAAAAGATCTTCATGACCAAGATAACCATGATGGTGTGATCACTCAGGTTGACCCAGACATCTAGGAATGGAAGTCAAGTGGGCCTCAGAAAGCATCACTACAAACAAAGCTAGGGGAGGTGATGGAAGTCCAGTTGAGCTATTTCAAATCCTAAAAGATGATGCTGTAAAAGTGTTGCACTCAATATGCCAGCAAATTTGGAAAACTCAGCAGTGGCCACAGACTGGAAAAGGTCAGTTTTCATTCTAATCTCAAAGAAAGACAATGCCAAAGAATCTTCAAAGTGAAAGTGACAGTGAAAGTGACTCAGTCGTGTCCAACTCCTTGCAACCCCATGGACTATGCAGTCCGTGGAATTCTCCAGGGCAGAATACTGGAGAGGGTAGCTATTCCTTTCTTCAAGGGAGCTTCCCAATCCAGGGATTGAACTACCTCATGATTACACTCATTTCACACGCTAGCACAGTAATGCTCAAAATTCTCTAAGCCAGGCTTCAACGGTACGTGAACCATGAACTTCTAGATGTTCAAGCTGGATTTAGAACAGACAGAGGAACCAGAGATCAAATTGCCATTATGCATTGGATCATCAAAAAAGCAAGAGAATTCCAGAAAAACATCTACTTCTGCTTTATTGACTATGCCAAAGCCTTTGACTATGTGATTCACAACAAACTGTGGAAAATTCTTCAACGGATGGGAATACCAGACCAACTAACCTGCCTCCTGAGAAATCTGTTTGCAGGTCAAGAAGCAACAATTAGAACTGGACATGGAAAACAGACTGGTTCCAAATTGGGAAAGGAGCACACCAAGGCTGTATATTGTCACCCTGTTTATTTAACTTATATGCAGAGTACATCATGTGAAATGCTGGGTTGGATGAATCACAAGTTGGAATTAAGATTGCCAGGAAAAATATCAATAATCTCAGATACCCAGATGACGCCAACCTTATGGCAGAAAGTGAAGAAGACCTAAAGAGCCTCTTGATGAAAGTGAAAGAAGAGAGCGAAAAAGTTGGCATAAAACTTAACATTCAGAAAACTAAGATCATGGCATCTGGTCCCATCACTTCATGGCAAATAGATGGGGAAACAATAGAAACAGGGACAGACTTCATTTTTTTGAGCTCTAAAATCACTGCAGATGGTGACTGAAGCCATGAGATTAAAAGATGCTTGTTCCTTGGAAGAAAAACTGTGACCAATCTAGACAGCATATGGAAAAGCAGAGACATTATTTTGCCAACAAATGTCCATCTAGTCTAACCTATGGTTTTTCCAGGAGTCATATATGGATGTGAGAGTTGAACTATAAAGAAAGCTGAGCACCAAAGAATTGATGCCTTTGAAAATGTGGTGTTGGAGAAGACTCTTGAGAGTCCGTTAGATTGCATGGAGATCCAACCAGTCTATCCTAAAGGAAATCAGTCCTGAATATTCGTTGGAAGGACTGACGCTGAAGATCCAATACTTTGGCCACATGATACAAAAAACAGGCTCAGTGGAAAAGACTTTGATTTGGGGAAAAATTGAAGGCAGGAGGAGAAGGGGTAACAGAGGATGAGGTGGTTGGATGGCATCACCGACTCAATGGACATAAGTTTGATCAACTCTGGGAGTTGGTGTTGGACAGGGAAGCCTGGCATGTTTCAGTCCATGGGGTCACAAAAAGTTGGGCACGATTGAGTGACTGAACTGATAACTGATTTTTTACCTCAAAATGAGACTTTCAAATGAACATACTAGCAGTTTAACATCAGTCCTGAGATTGAACAAAATTGCAAATGCAAGAGCCAAAGTCTGAGGTTGTCAACTCTCCAATGCCTTAGGTTTGTTGGGCACCTGTTTGGTTAGACGTATGAACTTTGGAGTCAGATTGACAAAGTTTCATTTTTCAGTGGTATTGCACACCATATTTTTCATTTAGTGTCTTAAAGTATTGTGTTAACTGTGAAATAGCAGTCATAATAGCATTTCTGTTGTTATCCATGATGAATTTTAATTTTAAGATAAAGAGTAATTAGAATGTACTTAGTATAAAATTTCAATTTGTCCATGGTTACTATTTAAAACTAGTCATTTGTTTGTAAATTTTTAATGTCACATTTAAAGTTGCCTCTCTCTGAACCCTACATTTTTCCAATATTCTACCACCAAGGTAATTTAATCAGTGATCCCATATAAGGGCAGTTTAGAATTACATTGTTACTAATGTTTCATTCTCTTTCTCCTCTTTCTTCTTCATATTATTGTTATCTTATTTATTCTATAAAACTCTCGTTAGAAACTTTTCCTGATCTTTAAATCCAAAAGCTATCTACTTCTATCAATCACCTTTTAAGGATTTTCTGTTTTGTTTTGAGCCCTAATAAGTATGCAGATTGATTGCATTTCCTTCTTGACTCCTTCCCTTTCCTCTCCTAAATTCCAGGCTCCAAGTTGCCATAGGAATCCCATAGACAGCCCTTCAGGTTTGCCCTTAGTTTGAAATACCATTCATGCTTTCTTTTACCAAAATATTGAGTTTTATTGAGGAACCTAAACTCAGTGAATTCTAAACATGAAATATTCATTTATTATTTAAATAACACTGCCAAATTGTTTCATGCCTTCCCTATGGCTAGAAGAGTATCTCCATGATACTCATACTGATTCTATAACTCACAATATCTTGTCATTTTCAAAGGATTATAGTAAATAAAAATATTTTTAGTCTTGGGACCTTCTTCTTTAACACAGCCTAGACTTTGCTGGTTGCTAGAAGATATTCACACTCAAGAAGTCATGGGGCCCAGGGAATTCTCCTATCCAGCCTGCTGAGGTTGAAAAGAGTCATCTTTGTCTTCTTCCTAATATTGCTTCCTAACACATCAGTTCAGTTCAGTTCACTTCAGTCACTCAGTCGTGTCCAACTCTTTGCGACCCCATGAATCGCAGCACGCCAGGCCTCCCTGTCCATCACCAACTCTGGAGTTTATCCAAACCCATGTCCATCGAGTCGGTGATGACATCCAACCATCTCATCCTCTGTCATCCCCTTCTCCTCCTGCTCCCAATCCTTCCCAGCATTAGGGTCTTTTCCAATGAGTCAACTCTTCGCATGAGGTGGCCAAAGTATTGGAGTTTCAGCTTCAACATCAGTCCTTCCAATGAACACCCAGGATTGAGCTCCTTTAGGATGGACTGGTTGGATCTTCTTGCAGTCCAAGGGACTCTCAAGAGTCTTCTCCAACAACACAGTTCAAAACCATCAATTCTGGGGCGCTCAACTTTCTTCACCATCCAACTCTCACATCCATACATAACCACTGGAAAAACCATAGCCTTGACTAGAAGGACCTTTATTGGCAAAGTAATGTCTCTGCTTTTAAATATGCTATCTAGGTTGGTCATAACCTTCCTTCCAAGGAGTAAGCATCTTTTAATTTCATGGCTGCAATCACCATCAGCAGTGATTTTGGAGCCCAAAAAAATAAAGTCTGACACTGTTTCCATTGTTTCCCCATCTATTTCCCATGAAGTGATGGGACCAGATGCCATGATCTTAGTTTTCTGAATGTTGAGCTTTAAGCCAACTTTTTCACTCTCCTCTTTCACTTTCATCAAGAGGCTCTTTAGTTCTTCTTCACTTTCTGCCATAAGGGTGGTGTCATCTGCATATCTGAGGTTATTGATATTTCTCCCGGGAATCTTGATTCCAGCTTGTGTTTCTTCCAGCCCAGTGTTTCTCATGATGTACTCTGCATAGAAGTTAAGTAAGCAGAGTGACAATATACAGCGTTGACGTACTCCTTTTCCTATTTGGAACTAGTCTGTTGTTCCATGTCCAGTTCTAACTGTTGCTTCCTGACCTGCATACAGGTTTCTCAAGAGCCACTAGTATTTGGCAACAAAGAAACCTTCCTATTTCTCCCTGTCAAGTAAACCCCACACTGTATGTGTGAATCACTTACTGTACCCACATAATATGATAGGATAAAATGTAGTCGCCCAATAAGGGAAGAGATAGACACCTCTCTTTAAAAAGTCTTTCTATCTAATGGCTCAAACTATAATAGAATTTTTTTTTCTTGAGCATGAATGGAATACATGTATGGTGAAATTTAGAGAAAAAGTTCCAGGATTTAGATTTTCAATGGTCTTGGCATTTAAAAATGATGGAGCACTTACCTGCATATACTTCAAAACCGAATAATAACTAAATCCTTAAGATAAAAAAAAAAGAACTTGAATAAAATTTTAATTTGTCCATGATTATTATTTAAAACTAGTCATTTGTTTGTAAATTAAAAGTCAAATTTAAAGCCCTGCCTGATTCTGAATCCCACACTTTTCCATTTTTCTGCTACCAAAATAATTGTATTAATGGTCCATAATAAGGGCAATTTAGAAATGTAAAATAAAGTTTCTTTTCAGAAGGGCAAAAATAAGAAAAAACAGACGTTTCAATCTCAAGCTTGAAATCAGAAGACAAAAAATTTCAGGTGAAAGATCTTAGCAGATGAAGGGAAAAGGACAACCAACACAAGAGCCCCAAACTCCAAAGTCTTCAGCCAAGAATTTTCTCCTGCAACATGTCATTTCCTAGGAAATATTTAGGCAAAGTTTGCTTTATCCCAAAATCAAAATCCCACTAGCTCAGCATTTCCCAAAATATCCTTCAGTGTAAGCTATCCTTTCAAAATATGTCATATCAGAGTACACAAGCACACCTCACCTTATAAATTTGAAATGAATTGAAAATACAATTGATCATTGATCAACATCAGTTTTGTATTGCATGTGTCCCCTTAGAGGTGGATTTTTTTTTTCCAGTAAATGCTACTGTATTGTAAATAGTGCTGCAATTGAAAAAGACTCAAATGCTGGGAAAGACTGAAAGCAGGAGAAGGGAACAACAGAGGATGAGATGGTTGGATGGCATCACCAAGTCAATGGACATGAATTTGAGCGAGCTCCAGGAGTTGGTGATGGACAGGGAGACCTGGCATGTTGTAGTCCATGGGATCACAATGAGTTGGACACAACTGAATGACTGAACTGAATATAGCAGGATCCATGATTTTGTTGAATCCATGATTTTGAATCTTGGAGAGGGAGGGACTGACTGTAAAGTTATATGCAGATCTACTCAGTGGAAGGTCTGAGTATCTAAACCCACATTTTTCAACTGTAGGTTGAACGTTTGGTAAAGGAAGCTGCATACTTCAACTTACAGTCTTTCAAAATTACTTAATTATGGGATATTTGATTCTTTAATATGGCTATATTATAGAACTAGTGTATTATGGAACACAACTTGGGAAATACAACATTAGTTCACTTTTTAAATTCTATTTCTAGATCACCAGAATCAATCTAAATAATATACATTATGTGGTATGTGGATAGTTCAGAAAAAAAAATGATTATGATGCAAACAATGGAAAAGTAGCAGTTTTAATTTTCAGTCTAAGGAGAAAGAAGCTAAAAATTGAAATAATGAGATATAGTGGCTAAAATTTAGTCTACTGTAATTGGCATTTTAAAGAACTGTTAGCATTTCATGTTTAGCACATGCTCTAAAGTAAATTTGCCTTGTGTGAGATAATTAGAATGTTTTGTATGGTAATATTATTTTCCAGTGGTTCAGATTGTTCAGGGTAATTTATATTTCCCTTTCAAATCTATTTGTGGAGTTGAATTGCTCACTGGTGGTAGATTGCCCTTTTGCTCCATTTGAAAATGTAAATCACTAATCACAGTTAGATTGTACTTAGTCAATTGTCATCAACATCACTAGTATATACACAGTTTCTGAATAATAGAACTTTCTTTAATACTTTAGTATGCCTTCCAGAACCATTAGTTATCTAGGACTCTGAACTGATAAAAATCAAAGCAAGCTACTGAATAACATTGAATATTTCTTTTAGGGTTCAAAAGTTGTTTTGGTATCATTCAGAGGTTTAGATTTATACATAAAAATAAATGTTAAGTTTACATTGCCCATGCATGAAGTTCAAGAATAAAAATGCTGTTTGGCAGACTCAAGCTAGTCATCCAAAAATACCATTTATTCCCACTATATATTTTTTTTTGTATTTTTATCTTTTTTATCTTTGATACTGGAGTATTTTTAGATTAGAATATCCATCTGCTTCTTCATGCTCAGTCGTGTCTGACTCTTTGTGACCCCATGCACTGTAGCTCACCAGGTTCCTCTGTCCATAAGATTTGCCAGGCAAGAATACTGGAGTCCTTCCCACTATATTTTATACTCTACTTTTTTCCCCCCATTTTCTTTACTGGAATGTAATTGCTTTACAATGTTGTGTGAGTTTCTTCTGTACAATGAAGTGAATCATCCACATGCATACATATATCCCCTTCCTCTTGGACCTCTTTCCCAATCCTCTCCATCCACCTGTCTAGATCATCACAGAGCATGTATTTTAATCATACAACATAATCTGTAGTCTTTAGAAGGTAGACTTATTTAGAATAAAAAAACGTAGGTATTTTGGGACTTCATATGAGTCCAGTGGTTAAAACTTTGCCTTCCAATGCATGGGATGCAAGTTTGATCTCTGGTCAGAGAGCTAAGATCCCACATGTCTCACATCGAAATAATAGAATGTAAAAACAACAGAACCAATATTATAACAAATTCAATAAAGACTTTAAAAACTAGTCCACATTAAAAAGTTTTTTTAAAAATATGGATGTCTCAATGTGTTCTTATCTTTCTGACAATTGTGTTAATATGGGAAACTTGTTGGTCTGAATGGATGCAAAAAATCAATTATAGAAAAAGGAAGTCATATAAATGTTACAGAAAAAAAATTAAGTGTTTTTTTTTCCTCAATTAATCAAAAGTGGTTCTTATGTTAGTGACTGAAAATTAGAGAAAGAAGTTGACCTTCTGGAGACCACTCGTGGTTTCATTAGGAAGAGTCAGTTCTAAAATGTGCCTGTTTTACCAAAGACGTTTCTGTGCTAGGTCAACATATTCAGGAGGCAAATGAATTTATTTAGAATTTCTAATGAGCACAAAGAATTTTCCTAATTAACAGGACCACACGAGGAGTGGGAAAAAAAATGTTGAGGTGATCTACCATTAATCAACTAATTTCAATGCAAGTGGCTGACTCATTGATTCTTATTTCTCATTGTGCAAGTCTTCAACATTGATGAACTGTACTGAACTAAATTTCTAATTTATAGCATCTACTCTAGAATTCATGACTTCTAGCTCGACTGGAGCAAGCCTATTTTTCCAATTGAAGAAACTATCTTTAGTTTGTAAAATATGTTAATGTCACTATCACTCCATGATACACACAGTACATAAATTAAAACAGTATACAAGTACATTCAGAAGAAAAACATTGTACTCTCTCCTTTTTAAGACATTTGTTTTTGTATAATCTAATAATTAAAAATACATCTGGTTAAAGCATAATAAACATTATGAGAATGAATTGAAATAGTCTGAATCACTGGAATGATTGGTTATTAATCACTGGATGAGATGATTAGATAGCATCACTGACTCGATGGACATGAACTTGAGCAAAGTCTGGGAGATGTGGAGGACAGGGAAGCCTGGCATGCTGCAGTACATGGGCTTGCAAAATGTCAGACACGACTTAGCAACTGAACAGTGACCACAACAATCACTGACAGTGTTTACTAATTTTGAGTATCTGTTCTACTTTCTTTCTAAACTTCTCAAATCTTACCTTCACAATCTCTACAGAATAGGAAAAATTACAGGAATAATGTTAAGTTCCAGTAAACATTGGATAACATAATGAAGGTAAATACTTAGCACCATGCTTTGCTCATAGTAAACTCCCAACACATGTTGATTACAATAACTAAAATTAAATTTAACATTTACTATTATTAATATTGTTCTTTTGGTAGAATTGGTCATTTAGCATTTTTATGCAAGGTTTTGTGTATTAGTCATTAAATGAGTGGGCAGAACTCAATACTTGGGAATCCAACTATAATCTCTCTTATTGCCCAAGGGTAAGGGTAATTCAAATGTCTGCTCCTTTTTCTTTTTTTGTTAACTTTAGCTTGTAACCTTATCTCCCCAGCTTAGCTGTAGTTGATTTTATTACAACAGTGACAACTCAATTTTCATCATATATATATTGCTAATTAACTTCATCTTCTGCTACATAAGAAACCCCTGAGCTCTGAGTCACATTTGGTGTCTCCTTAATGAAAAATTTTATAACCATAGTTGTCTGGGTGGCGATAAGTTCCTTCTCTCAGAATGATATAACATAGATATAGAAAAAAATAGGAAAAAGAAAGATTACAGAACAAGAAATGTAATAGATAGGAACAGTTTTAGAACATTTTGAAAGACTGGTTCCCAAAACACAAGAGAATGAAAATCATCCAGCATATTTCTTAAGACATTAATGCCTTGTAATTCCTGGGCCATTTCTTCATTCCAAAGAATCATAAATTGCCAGAGAGCATCTCTGGAATTTTAAAATTCATGACTCTTTGTATTCTATTCTGTCTGAAATTTTAAAATTCATGATTCTTTGTATTCTGTTCTCTCTGTTTGGAAGACTCCCCCACCCACCCTGGGCCGTGACAGCATTTTTTTTTTCTTTTCTTTTTTTTACTAAGAGCTGCTCCCAGCAGAGTGATAAAGCTGCTTTCAGTTAAAGACCCTGTGGCCCCTGTTCAAAAAGGCTGTATGGTGATGGTAAGTTGTATTATAATTGTTTACTTATTGTCTTTCCACAAAACTATGTGCTCCATAAAGTGCTATGTCTTATCACTATGATCCCAGATTCTGCTACTCTGCCTGATTTTTGGTGATTAACCACTAAATGTTGATTGAATGAACCATCTTGCTATGAGGGCATGGACACACACCTACCAGTACAACACATTATAAATCTAAGATAGGGATTACTGGGGAAGAAGTAATAAACACAGACATAGAAGATAATGCATTACTCCTTGAGTTCTTAATCTGAAGAACTGTGGTCAAGTAAGATATATGAGGCCCATGTAACATGAAATTAGCTTGTTAGAGGAATGTCTCCTTTAATAGTGTGAATCTGCCTGCCAATGCAGGAGATGAAAGAGACATGAGTTCAAACACTGAGTCAGTAAGATCCCCTGGAGTAGGAAATGGCAACCCACTCCATATCCTTGCCTGGAAAATTCCATGGACAGAGAAGCCTTGTGGAGTACCAAGGGGTCACAAAGAGTCAGACACCACTGAGCATGCATGCCCTTCATCCATTCATCCATCCATTTATACACAGAGAGAAAAGTGAATTCCTAGGCAACTTTGTAACACTTGGGGCTTTCTGGCTGTGAAATCAGGTTATTTAGAAAAGAAAAGCCTTTTGGACAGAACCAGTTCTTGTGTTGACCTCAGATTAGTAAATCTGTGCTACCTGATGAAATGAGGGGAGAAACTGAGTTACCACAACTAGTCCCCTCCTGAGCTATACCTCCTCTTTGCTGTGTACCACCCTATGCTTTTTTCTGGGTGCGTTCTCTGGAATTAATGTAGGCTAACCTCCAGGTTAACTAAGATTTAGAGGATATTCTTAAATATTTAGAGCAAGGAAGAGTGATAGAAATTTAAGCACTCTCAGTGAGAATATTCCGGGATACTTCAAAGTATTGTATGCAATTAGATTCTAAAGTGTAGGCACTGGACAAACAATTAATCTCAAAAATATACAAGCAACTCCTGCAGCTCAATTTCAGAAAAATAAACGACCCAATCAAAAAATGGGCCAAAGAACTAAACAGACATTTCTCCAAAGAAGACATACAGATGGCTAACAAACACATGAAAAGATGCTCAACATCACTCATTATTAGAGAAATGCAAATCAAAACCACAATGAGGTACCCATTACACACACCAGTCAGAATGGCTGCTAATCCAAAAGTCTACAAGCAATAAATGCTGGAGAGGGTGGGTGGAGAAAAGGGAACCCTCTAACATACACTGTTGGTGGGAATGCAAACTAGTACAGCCACTATGGAGAACAGTGTGGAGATTCCTTAAAAAACTGGGAATAGAACTGCCGTATGACCCAGCAATCCCACTGCTGGGCATACACACCGAGGAAACCAGAATTGAAAGAGACACGTGTATCACAATGTTCATCCCAGAACTGTTTATAATAGCCAGGACATGGAAGCAACCTAGATGTCCATCAGCAGACGAATGGATAAGGAAGCAGTGGTACATATACACAATGGAATATTACTCAGCCATTAAAAAGAATACATTTGAATCAGTTCTATTGAGATGGATGAAACTGTAGCCCATTATACAGAGTGAAGTAAGTCAGAAAAGAAAAACACCAATACAGTATACTAATGCATATATATGAAATTTGAAAGATGGTAATGATAACCCTATATGTGAGACATAATAAGAGACACAGATGCATAGAACAGTCTTATGGACTCTGAGGGAGAAGGTGAGGGTGGGATGTTCTGAGAGAACAGCATTGAAACGTGTATATCATCATATGTGAAACAGAACACCATTTCAGGTTCGAGGCATGAGACAAATGCTCAGGGCTGGGGCAATGGGATGACCCAGAGGGGTGGCATGGGGAGGGAGGTGGGAGGGGGGTTCAGGATGGGGAACACATGCAAACCCATGGCTGATTCATGTCAATGTATGGCAAAAACCACTACAATATTGTAAATTAATTAGCCCCCAACTAAAATAAATAAATTTAAAAAAAAAAGTGTAGGCACATAGCAACGTTGTGTTTTTTGTTTTCTGCAAAAAAGAAAAAAAAAGGAAAAAAGAAAAAAGATAGATGTGTGTGTTTATTCTTCTCTGTTTATTTTTTATAATAGGAAATTAAAAACATTAGATGGTGTAATTTTTATAAAAAACAGTTTAGGTCAAAGATATGCGTAAGAAAAGTAGGCAGGAAATCTCTTTGCTATTTGTGAAGGCTTCTCCAGCTTCTAAAGTTACTCTCAAACATTAAAATTTTTAGTTTTGTGATTTGTCTTCAGAGTAAATCCAGAAATATTTTTTTTCTACCACAGTATACTACCTTTGAAGCTTTTTATTTAATCTCACTGAGCTTCTGTTTGTTAAAATTTCAAAAAGGAGTAATATAACACTATCAACCTCTGGCACTTTTGCTGTTATTACATGAGAACACTTTAAAGCATTTAATACATTTTCTGAAACATATTTCTAATAAGCATTGAATAAATGGCAGATGTTACAAATATATTAATATTTATGACAAATGAGAAGCATTAAACTTTAGAAATATAAATAAACCACAAGAAAGGAAACTGAGATGAATAAAACAAATCTCAAAAGATATTAATTACACATAAATGTGTAAGTAAGAAATTGTCTATAGAATTCACAAAAGAATGAAAACAGCATAGACTAGTCAATCTGTACTACGGATAAACTTCGATGGTGAAATTGGAGGTTGAGATGTTAAAGATGTAACAAGTGGAACTGAGTGGAAAAAAAGGAAGGATATCTGTTCTGATGAAAATATATGGAGTCATATAAGTCAACTATATTGTCTATTAGTTTTAAAATAAGTACTATATTGAACTGAAAAGCCTAAAGTTGTAGGAAGCCTTTGAAAATGTTGACAATGCCTCACAATCTTAAAGAGCATTCCTCTAGCCTTAAGACACTAGGATACAGTGGAAAACATCACACATTAAGCTGGAAGCTATAGACTCTACATCTAAGCTATAGTTCTTCCTAGGAAGTCAAAGAATCCCTGTAAGTATCAGTTTTTGCATGTATAAAACGAAAATAATAACACTTAGCTATTGGATTATTCTTCAGAAAAAATACCACATTTAAATGACATGGCACACATTTGATAGTCAACAAAACAGATGAATATTCCTGAACTGAAGAAACTTCATGGCAAAAGTTACATTTAAGTGCCTCTCGAAGGGAAGTCCCTTTACCTTGGCTGGCTGATTTTGACAAAAGGCTAGCATACGAATAAATCTAAAGCATTGGTGATGCCTGAAATGTGGCATCATCACAACTTCCTGAACGTGATGCTAGAAGATAGTATTGCATGCAGTATTGGTCTCTTATCTTGGGTCAGATTCTACCTGTCCAAGATAAACTTTGTGAAAGAAATATATGTTGATGACTTTCTTGGGTCACAGATATTTGCCAGAATTTGCTACAATATTATGAAAAATAACCTTTCTTTATAATGGTTTTCTCTCCTTATAGCAGTGGCCCTTTGTTCTGCTTATCTCCTGGCCACAAATTCTGAAAGAAAATTACTGGCTTTCAATTTCTTGCTACATTAGCAGAGGCTTAATTGATATTCATAAATCAGGAAGCAACCTACTGATGTAAGGTTCTTTGATAGAGACTGATGGTCACTGCCACTGGTAATGTATTTTCTTTTATTGGTCAAAATCATTGTCATGAACTTAAGGTATTCAGATGAGATTCATGCATCTCAGATTTTAATTGGGAAAGGAGTTAGGGATTCATCAAAAACTACGGTGTCTAAATTAGTATACGCTTCAAAATGAAGTTAGAATTCAGAAAAAAAAAGAATAATATAATTTTTCCATTAAGAAACATTATTTAAGGGAGAAGAATAAATTGTATTTTTTGACAGAGAAGAGAAAGTAAATATTTTTGAGTGTTTTATTTTTCTTTCTGCATGAACTTATGACCTTGCTACTTTAATAAATTTGGACAATTTTATGTATATCTGACCATGTTTGCTAAGTTTCTTCAATCTCATCCAACTCTTTGTGGCCATATGAACCATAATCTGCCAGGTTCCTCTGTCCATGGGATTCTGTAGGTGAGAACACTGGAGTGGGTTGCCATGTCTTCCTCCAGGGAATCTTCCTGATCCAGGGACTGAATTCAAGTCTCTTACGTCTCTTGCATTGACAGGCGGGTTCTTTACCACTAGTACCACCTGGGAAGCCTGCCCTTATTTTACTTACATAATAATAGATCTTGCCTATTTTCCCAATGTTATTAAACATTTCTTTGCAATATATCTTTGAATACCTACTTGGTATTTGTTTGGTAAAGTATTTAAACTAATTGGACAGCTAGATTGCTGCAAAATGTTCACCACAAATCAGATATCATAATTTATTCCTAGAGATATTTATTGCAACCCTAGGAAATACCAAATTTAAAGAGTGCATGAATTTACCTCCATTGGCAGCAGATACTTCTCTTCATATTCCTAGATTTCTGGTAAGAACTGACAGAATTAATACTAATTTTTCATGTGGCAAGGTTTTAAGGATCTATGCACCCTTTAAAAATTTTCCACAACCTGTACAGCATTCTCAAAAGTTATTCTATTAGTATTTTTATCATTTTTTTTCTAGTTAAAATCCAAATGACTTGTGAGAGAGTAGTATCAAACTTAACCAGTTGAACATAAATATGGACAATACAAGTAGGGGGGGAGTGCTTGATATAGATGGATAATAATGTCTCTAAAGGATACAGTAGCCATGAACATGTTCCCTGGTGGGACATTTTGGACAGTCAGTGGAGGACAACCATCTTAAAATCACCCTGAGTAGAATGATTAACCCAGAGTCTATTAGACAGCTTTTCATCTTCCTATACATATAGCCCACATGCCACTTCGGTTTTGTGTTGTCACACTCACTTCATCATTGCGAAATCTGCACTTCAGAACAAACGTAGCAAGAGCTTACAAGGAGGTCAGGAAGCAACATTTAGAACTGGACATGGAACAACAGACTGGTTCCAAATAGGAAAAGGAGTACGTCAAGGCTGTATATTGTCACCCTGCTTATTTAACTTCTATGCAGAGTACATCATGAGAAACGCTGGGCTGGAGGAAGCACAAGCTGGAATCAAGATTGCTGGGAGAAATATCAATAACCTCAGATATGCAGATGACACCACCCTTATGGCAGCAAGTGAAGAAGAACTAAAGAGCCTCTTGATGAGAGTGAAAGAGGAGAGTGAAAAAGTTGGCTTAAAGCTCAACGTTCAGAAAACTAAGATCATGGCATCTGGTCCCATCACTTCATGGGAAATAAATGGGGAAACGGTGGAAACAGTGGCTGACTTTATTTTGGGGGGCTCCAAAATCACTGCAGATGGTGACTGCAGACATGGAATTAAAAGACACTTGCCCCTTGGAAGGAAAGTTATGACCAACCTAGACAGCATATTGAGAAGCAGAGATATTACTTTGTCAACAAAGGTCTGTCTAGTCAAGGCTATGGTTTTTCCAGTGGTCATGTACGGATGTGACAGTTGGACTCTAAAGAAAGCCGAACATAGAAGAATTGATGCTTTTGAACTGTGGTGTTGGAGAAGACTCTTGAGAGTCCCTTGGACTGCAAGGAGATCCAACCAGTCCATCCTGAAAGAAATCAGTCCTGAATATTCATTGGAAGGACTGATGCTGAAACTGAAACTCCAATACTTTGGCTACCTGATACGAAGAGCTGACTCATTTGAAAAGACCCTGATGCTGAGAAAGATTGAGGGAAAGAGGAAAAAGGGTTGACAGAGGATGAGATGGTTGAATGGCATCACCAACTCAATGGACATGGGTTTGGGTGGACTCTGGAAGTTGGTGATAGACAGAGAGGCCTGGCGTGCTGTGGTTCATGGGGTCGCAAAGAATCAGACATGACTGAGTGACTGAAGTGAACTGAACAAGGAATATATGTATAAAAATCATATTATGTTTTAATGATTGTTGAGTAATATTAGGAAAAGATATGCTCTCTGATTTCAGAAGAAAAAAATAACACAGACATTTAGCAAGATTTATCATCAAATACAATAATGAAACCTGCTTTTTGGATTAGGAAATGCAATAACTCAGTGGAATCCTGTCACAAGCCCACTGTTGAATTCCCTTCTGTTTCAGGCTGAGAAAGTAAAACAATTGGAAAAGGGTTAACATATTTAATGCATGTAAAACCGTAAAGATAATATATTTTTAATAAGCCTCTGTCTTTCCTGTCACTTTTTATGGTGATGGTGCTATATTGCAGTCATTTCAAAACAGGAATGAGGTTAGAACTGATTGTGTTCAATTTATCGTGTATTTTCTTTTTTTTTAATTTTGCTAAGCACTCTGGTAGCTCAGTCGGTAAAGAATTAGTCTACAATGTGGAAGATCCTGGATTCAATCCCTGAGTCTGGAAATTCCCTGGAAGAGAATGGCAATCCATTCTAGTATTCTTGCCTGGGGAATTCCATGGACAGAGGAGTCTGGTGGGCTATAGTACATGGGGTCACAAAGAGTCGGATACAACTGAATGACTAATACATACATACATGCACTCTTTTATAGATATGCAATTAAAAAAACATAAGAACACATCAAGGGATAAAGAGGAAAAATATAAGTGGGTCATTGAGTCAAGTTTAAATCATTAGTTCAGTTCAGTTCAGTTCAGTCACTCAGTTGTGTCTGACTCTTTGCGACACCATCAGCTGCAGAACTCCAGGCTTCCTTGTCCATCACCAACTCCTGGAGCTTACTCAAACTCATGTACTCATGTACATTGAGCCGGTGATGCCATTCAACCATCTCATCCTCTGTCGTCTCCTTCTCCTCCCACCTTCAATCTTTCCCAGCATCGGGGTCTTTTCAAATGAGTCACTTCTTCACATCAGGTAGCCAAAGTATTGGAGTTTCAGCTTCAGCATCAGTCCTGCCAATGAATATTCAGAACTGATTTCCTTTAGGATGGACTGGTTGGATTTCCTTGCAGTCTAAGGGACTCTCAAGAGTCTTCTCCTGCCATAGTCCAAAAGTCTTTGGTGCTCAGCTTTCTTTGTAGTCCAACTCTCACATCCATACATGACTACTAGAGAAGCCATAGCTTTGACTAGATGGACCTTTGTAGGCAAAGTAATGTCTCTGCTTTTTAATATGTTGTCTAGATTGGTCATAACTTTCCTTCCAAGGGGAAAGTGTCTTTTAATTTCATGTCTGCAGTCACCATCTGCAGTGATTTTGGAGCCCACGAAAACAAAGTCTGTCACTGTTTCCATTGTTTCCCCATTTATTTCCCATGAAGTGATGGGATCAGATGCCATGATCTTAGTTTTCTGAATGTTGAGCTTTAAGCCAGCTTTTTCACTCTCCTCTTTCACTCTCATCAAGAGGCTCTTTAGTTCTTCTTCACTTGCTGCCATAAGGGTGGTGTCATCAGCATATCTGAGGTTATTGATATTTCTCCCAGCAGTCTTGATTCCAGCCTGTGCTTCATCCAGCCATGCATTTCGCATGATATGCTCTACATATAAGTTAAATAACAGGCTAACAATGTACAGCCTTGACATACTCCTTTTCAGATTTGGAACCTGTTTGTTGTCCCATGTCCAGTTTTAAGTGCTGCTTCTTGACCTGCATACAGATGTCTTAGGAAGCAGGTCAGGTCGCCTGGTATTTCCATCTCTTGAAGAATTTTCCACAGTTTATTGTGATTCACACAGTCAAAGTCCTTGGCATAGTCCATAAAGAAAAAGTAGATGTTTTTTCTAAAACTCTCTTGCTTTTTTGATGATCCAACAGATTTTGGCAATTTGATCTCTGGTTCTTCTGCCTTTTCTAAATACAGCTTGAACATCTGGAAGTTCATGGATCATGTGCTGTTGAAACCTGGCTTGGAGAATTTTGAGCATTACTTTGCTAGCGTGTGAGATGAGTGCAATTGTGCAGTAGTTTGAGCATTATTTGGCATTGCCTTTCTTTGGGATAGGAATGAAAACTGATCTTTTCCACTTCTGTGTCCACTGCTGAGTTTCCCAAATTTGCTGGCATATTGTGTGAAGCACTTTCACAGCATCATCTTTTAGGATTTTAAATATCTCAACTGGACTTCCATCACCTCTACTAGCTTTGTTCGTAGTGATGCTTCCTAAGGACTACTTGACTTCACCTTCCAGGCTGTCTGGTTCTTGGTAAGTGATCACACCATCATGGTTATCTGGGTCATGAAGATCTTTTTTGTATAGTTCTTCTGTGTATTCTTGCCACCTCGTCTTAATATCTTCTGCTTCTGTTAGGTCCATACTATTTCTGTCCTTCATTGTGCCCATCTTTGCATGAAATGTTTCCTTGGTATATCTAATTTTCCTGAAGAGATCTCTAGTCTTTCTCATTCTCTTGTTTTCCTCTATTTCTTTGCATTGTTCACTGAGGAAGGCTTTCTTATCTCTCCTTGCTATTCTTTGGAACTCTGCATTCCAATGTGTATATCTTTCCTTTTCTCCTTTGCCTTTTGCTTCTCTTTTTTTCACAGCTGTTTGTAAGGCCTTTTCATACAACCATTTTGCCTTTTTGTATATCTTTTTCTTGGGGATGGTCTTGATCACTGTCTCCTGTACAATGTCATGAACCTCCATCCATAGTTCTTCAGGTACCCTATCAGATCTAGTCCCTTGAATCTATTTGTCACTTCCGCTGTATAATCGTTGGGATTTGATTTAGGTCATACCTGAATTGTCTAGTGGTTTTCCCTACTTTCTTCAATTTAAGTCTAAATTTGGCAATAAGGAGTTCATAATCTAAGCCACAGTCAGCTTCCAGTTTTGTTTTTGCTGACTGTATAGAGCTTTTCTTTTTTCTAAATCATATTCATTTTCAAAATAGTAGGAACTAAGCAGTCTTGATCTTTTTCTTCAAGAAATTATCTCATTCAAAAATCCAGCTTTGTAAACTCTCTAAATAATACTTTTATAGAAAAGGCAAAGCCCCTGAAAAGAATTTCAGACTCTTACAATATTTTTAGTTTGCCATATGAAATAATTATTAAAATTCCAAATAATTGACCTTCTATAACTTATTTATCAATTTTGCACATTTTTATCAGAGGATTTGGGTAAGCCAAAGTGAAACAGAAAAAAATAAGTTAAAATAATCAGGAACATAATGATAGAATATGAATCCTTTTTTTAAATTTAATTTTCATTGGAAGTTAATTATTTTACTGAATCCTTTTTTGAATTGGGAACAGAACTCTAAAACTGTGATATCCAGGGTGTGAAAACAGTTTTTCAAACTGAATCATAAATTTAATTGCTATGTAAGAGGTTAGAGCAAAAATGAAAGCTGTGATTTACATGACACATGAGTTCCAAAAGAAAATCCATAACAAACTTCTCAAGAGACCAGGTATTTCCCTGGCTTTTAAATATATAGTGTAGGGAGGAAAAATAATTTTCTCTATACCCTTCTGGGTATTTGACTGAGACCCCCTTGTAATAAAAGACAGATCAATAAAAGAAAAATATAAGTTTATTGTCATCTGTAACCCACATACAGGTGAGAGAGAGCCAGGAAAAGAAAAGTGAGAATTCTTCCAGATTGCACCAACTGACACTTTAAATAACAGCTTCGGCTAAAAACAAAAGAAAGCTATTGGGAGAGGGGAAGACAGTTATAAAAGGTGACCAGAAAAGCATAGTAAATGAGGTTAAAGTTGTTTTGCAGACAAGTAATTGCCTTCTCCACTGTTAAAACTGTCCTGTCATTTAGAATCATATCCTTTTCTTTTTGATACTGAGAGACCCTTATAAATGGAGATTTCCCTTATAAGTGTACATGTGCCTTGCAAATGAGTACCTCCTACTATTTTCACAGCTTCTCTTCTGTCTGTAATTCCTCAAAAATAGTCAGCTTATTGATGTTGAGCATCTTTTCCTGTGCCTTAATCAACATGCATACACTTTATGTATAAAATAAATAGCTAGTGGGAAGCTCCTGAATAGTATAGGGAGCTCAGTTTGGTTCTATATGATGACCTACAGAGGTGGGAAGGAGAGGATGGGAGAACCAAGAGGGAAAGGATGTATGTGTAAGGATACCTGATTCACTTCTTTGTATAACAGAAACTAGCACAACATTGTAAAGCAACTATACTCCAATTAAAAAAAAGAAAGTTCTCAGATATCTCAAATAGAATTAAATCCATATTGAGAACCAAATGATCCTGTAAATGCCTCAAGATCACAGTACTGAAGCCTAGGCACAGTTCAGTTCCATTCAGCTGTTCAGTCGTCTTCGACTCTTTGATATGCCAGGGACTGCAGCCTACCAGGCTCCTCCATCCATGGGATTTTCCAGGCAAGAGTACTGGAGTGGGGTGGAAGGTAGAGATCTAGTCAATTTTTTAACTGCTTAATTCTTTATTCTTACTTCTTTTTATCTAGGAAAAGGATCAACAGTTTAGGCAAAGAGTGGTGTGCTTTCAGGAGAGCAAAAGTCAGGAGTTAGACTAAATTGCCTAGTGATCTCATTTCTATACACAGGTTTTTCTAAGATTAGATTGAAACAGAAATGGGAAAACAGGAAAAGGAGCAAAAGAGAGCTCCATGTTTGTTTAGATATAGATCAAACCAGTCAATTCTATAAGAAATCCACCCTGAATATTCATTGGAAGGACTGATGCTGAAGCTGAAACTCCAATACTTTGGCCACCTGATGCGAAGAGCCAACTCATTGGAAAAGATTCTGATGATGCTGGGAAAGATTGAAGGCAAAAGGAGAAGTAGGTGATGGAGGGTGAGATAGTTAGATAGCATCACTGACCCAGTGGACACAAATCTGTGTAAACTCTGGAAGATATTTAAGGGTAGAGGAGCCTGGGTGCTACAGTTCGTGGGGTCGCAAAGAGTAGGACACAACTTAGCAATGAACAACAACAACAAATATACAATTTACTGAAGATATAGCCAAAATTAAATCATATAGTTTACCTTGATGGAACTATCAAAGTTAGAGTTATTCATGTCATATTATTATTAGTATTCCTGGTGGCTCAGAAGGTAAAGAATCTGCCTGCAATGTGGGAGACCGAAGTTCAGTCCCTGGATTGGGAAGATCTCCTGGAGAAGGGAATGGCTACTCACTTCAGTATTCTTGCCTGGAGAATTCCATGGACAGAGAAGCCTGGTGGGCTACAATCCATGGGGTCAGAAAGAATTGGACATGACTGAAAGACTAACACACACACTCCTTTTATATATTGGTGTTATCTGTCTAATTATTTGATAAGCTATCTGAAGTCTGACCTTTTTTGCTTCTTACACCTAAAAAATTTTACCACATACAATAATGCTATTAAAAAGAGTTTGATTAAGTTGACCTCTTGATCTGATCTAACATGGATTTTCTCATTTTTCTTGAAGTTTTTCTTATATTTTGTCATGCTATGGAAATTGCTTTAGTCCCAGTCACATGAGGACTTTTATGTGAAATTTAGCCATATGGAACACTAAAAAGAAAATTAGTCCTCCTGCCCTTACAGAATGAGTTCATATTTAACTTCGGTGCTGTGGATAAAAATTCAGTTTTATGAACCAGTTAAAAGAGAAAGTGTGTGGTGTGCTTTTTGCAGCACTTAGGTATTGATATATGATTTTTTTTCTTTTCCCAAGGCTAAGTAGGGGAAGCCACAGCAATATGACTTTTTTAAATGTGAGTGAAAATCTCATCTGAAACCTTTACACTACATAACTTCACTCAGTTGACCTGATGACTCAAACAGATGCAGGTTGTAGGTTAAAATAGGAACAGAGGACAGAAATTTTTATAATAACACATGAAAGTTGAGGTAGAATATTCCATAAGCAGCCTTGTATGTCAGAGCTCTCCTTATATAACCTTCACACTGGTTAGCCCTGAAATGCCTGTTTTATAATCAGACCCTAGAGCTCTGGGCACAGGAAGAAACCAAAAATCTTCCCAGTCCACACTCTTTGTAAAGTTCACATAGTCAGGATAGTCAGAGCTTTCTGGGATGTACATTGTCCAATTCCATAGTCCTTTCAAAGAGTGAAGATGATTTATCAACTCTTTGGCTCAATGTTTCTAATAAATGTACTTGGTTTTCACTGCTTAATATGAAAAGTTACACAAATAAGCTATTCTATGAATAATGTTTCTCTTCTTTGTATGTTAAAATGAAATAAAATTAAAAAGTATCTATTATATTCATTGCATCTGTACTAAATGCTAAGGAAAAATTGATTAATATATAAAGCATAGATTATAAATAACTGTGCCAGTGGATTGATTAGAGTATTAGGAAATAGCATGCATTTCACTGGGCATTTCACTCTACCAGATACTGAGGGAGGTATGTAGGATATAGCTGTGAAAAATACAGATGTGAGTAAGCAGCCCAGAGTCTAGTCAAGAGTAGACAAATAAAGACATAATTGCAATGCAGTTTGATGACTGACTGACTCATATATTATAAAGCAATAACCAATCGCATAAACTTTGAAGAGTAGGTAGAATATTATATGTGTGGGGGGCAGAAAGTATTTCACAAGCCTGAGAGTCTGAAATCCTCTAATTTTTGTTATCTTTTCCTTCATGTGCTATTGTGTATTATATAAATAATTATTTTCATTATTTATTCTATTTCTTAAGTTTGGGGAGGTTCCTTCTTTTAAGCACTCCTTCCCTGTATAGCTTTCACAAAAATAAGAATTGTTTAGACCAGGTTTTCCTGTGAAGAAAAGAAAATTATCTGACCCTGGTAACTTACTTCTTCTGAGAATTTTATTTCTTGTTCTTACAGGAACAATTCTGGACTCCACTCTGATGACTCCATGCTCATTTTCTTGTATGACATCCTGAAACTATTGTTTTGAAGATTGATAAATAGTCCAATGTATGCCTATCCTTAGTCCTTCTCCAAAACTTTTTAGAAGGAACAGACAGTCAATGGCTCTCTAATGATGTAGACCATGGGGATAAATATCTGAACTTCAGGAGCAATGAAACCTTGTTGCTGGTGAGGTAGGTCTATAAAGTAAGAAAATACACAAAACATGCAAAAAGAAGGCTGCACACACTGGTCTGGGAAAAATTAATGCCTGAATAAACTTATTCCTAGGGTCAAGGTACCTTCTTTCTCTTTTCAAGGTTTGATTATCCAAACCCTCCTTGAATTTTATGAAACAATAAAGCTGCCTGATCAACAAGCTAATTCATTATTGTATTCCAAGAGTCTTCTCCAACACCACAATTCAAAAGCATCAATTCTTCAGCGCTCAGATCTTTTTATGGTCCAACTCGCACATTCATACATGACTACTGGAAAAATCATAGCTTTGACTATATGGATCTTTGTCAGCAAAGTGATGTCTCTGATTTTTAATATGTTGTATATGTTTGTCATAGCTTTTCTTCCAAAGAGCAAGTGTCTTTTAATTTAATGACTGCAGTCACTGTCTGCAGTGATTTTGGAGCCCAAGAAAATAAAGTCTGACACTGTTTCCATTGTTTATCCTTCTATTTGTCATGAAGTGATAGGACTGGATGCCATGATCTTAGCTTTTTGAATGTTGAGTTTTAAGTCAGCTTTTTCACTCTCTTCTTTCACCTTCTTCAAGAGGCTCTTTAGTTCCTTTTTGCTTTCTGCCGTAAGGTTGGTATTATCTGCATATCTGATGTTGTTGATACTTCTCCTGGCAATCTTGATTCCAGCTTGTGTTTCATTGAGCCTGGCATTTAACATGATGCACTCTGCATATTTACATAAGCACGGTAACAATATGCAGCCTTGATATATTCCTTTCCCAATGTGGAACCAGTTTTTTCTATGTCTGTTTCTAATCATTGCTTCTTATACTACATACAGGTTTCTCAGGAAGCAGGTAATGTGGTCTAGTATTCCCATCTCTTTAGGAATTTTCCACAACTTTTTGCAATACATACTATCAAAGTCTTTAGCATAGTCAATGAAAGAGAAGTAGATGTTTTACTGGAATTCTCTTGCTTTTCCTATGATCCAACAGATGTTGGAAATTTGATATTACAAGAAGAAAAGTAGATAATTAATTGGTTAGAAGCATACACCAGTTGGGGCATTTAACAATTTGGGATAAGTACTTTAAAAGATAATACATGCCTATCTGATTTTTATTGAACTTGGACTGGACTGGACTCTGGTTGAACTGGACTCAGGTTGAACATGTTGCTGTTTCAACAGCAGCCCATGTTTTAGTAATGCCCAAGTAGAAAGTAAGGTGATATTATGAAATATGTTCTCCATAAAGCTTGGAGACTAAATCACCTACAATAGGTTTGTTTCTTTTGATTCCACCATAGTTCTTGGATTTCTTTGAAAATATTATTAAACAATAACTTCCCATTTTCCAATCTCAAATCTCAGATTATATCATATTTTTCTATATATTGGCCTATTTTAGTAACTTCAAATTAGTGGAATCATGCAATATTTGTCTTTTTATGTCAGCCATACTCCAGTTTACATGTTTTCAAGGCTCATATTATAGCATGTGTTAGAGTTGCTTTACTTTTTAAGAGTAAACAGTATCTCACTATATGTACCACATTTTGCTTATTCAGTCTTTTGGTGGACTTTTTATTTCCAACATTTGGCTGTTATGACTGTTGATGTAAATATTGATGTACAGTTACCTATTGAAGTCCTGCTTTCAATTCTTTTGTGTTTATACTCAGAAGCGGAAATAATGGTTCATATCGTAATTCCATATTTAACTTTTTGAGAAACTTCTATGCTTTTGCAAGTGGCTGCACCCATTTTCCATTCTTGACAGCTGTGTTTTAGGCTTCTAATTCTTTCACATACTTATAAATACTTACTATTTTCTTTTTGTTTTATTTTGTCTTGGTAAATAAGAACCATTCTAAAAGGTGTGAAGTAACATGTCATTGTAGTTTTGATTCACATTTTCTTAATGATTTGTAAGGCTGATCACTTCTTTATATGCTGATTGACCATTTGTATTTCTTTTTGGGAGATTTGGGCTTCCCCAGTGGCTCAGATGGTAAAGAATCTGTCTGAAGTGCAGGAAACTCAGGTTTGATCCCTGGGCTGGTGAGATCCCTTGGAGAAGGGAATGGCAATCCATTCTAGTATCCTTGCCTAGAGAATTTCATGCACAGAGGAGCAAAGTGGGCAGTCCATGGGATTGCAAAGAGTTGGACACAACTGACCGACTTTCACTTTCATTTTGGGGAGAATTATTTATTCGAGGTCTTTTTGTTCTTGTTCCTTTTTAAAAACTGGGTTTTTGTTGTTTATTTTATTTTTTAATTTTTTTAAATTTTTGTCTGTGATGGGTCTTTGTCGCAGCATATGGGCTTCTGTAATTGCAACCTGTAGGCTTTGTTGCCCCGTGGAATGTGGGATCTCAGTTTTCAGACCAGGGATTGAAACTATCTCCCCTGCATTGGGAGTAAGTCTCTTAACCATTGGACCACTAGAGAGGTCCCTGACAGTCTGTCTTAATTTGATAACACTTTAATATTGATTGCACTAACTTTTCTCCTTTATAGCTCTTCCTTTCCCTTTTATGTTACTAATTTCCCAAATTACATACATGTTTTAAACTTATTAACATTAATATGTAAATATTTTGTGCATTTTCCCCCAAAGTAGTCATACATAGTTTAGTGGATTTTCTTTAGTTCTTTGTGTTTTCCTTTAGTTCTTTGAAAAGATTTACAACAGCTACTTTTTTAAGACTTTGTCTAGTAAGAACAGTTTCTGTCAATTTGAATCAGCCACACATTCCTGTGTATTTGTACTCCTTTTCTTTTTTCAAAACTAGACTTTTGAAATTTTTAATGTGATATATCCAGAAATTAGATACTTTTCCTTCTCCAGTGTTGCTGAGTTTTATTTGCTGTTGAAACTACAGTGTGTGCTAAGTTGTTTCAGTCATATCCAACCCTGTGGACTGCAGCATGTCAGGCTCCTCTGTCCAAGGGGCTCTCTAGGCAAGAATACTGTAGGACATTTCCATTTCCTTCTCCAGGGGATCTTCCAAACCCAGGGATAGAACCTGGGTCTCTTACATCTACCTGCACTGGCAGGCAGGTTCTTTACCACTAGCACCACCTGGGAAGCCCAAAACTATATTAGTCTATTTCTTTAAACCTTTTCCAAAATATCTTTCAAGAGACTATTTCTTACTTAATGTATTCCCTGAAGTTTCTGGTCCTTTTATGTCCAACTAATGACCAAGACATTACTTTGCCAACAAAGGTCCGTCTAGTCAAGGCTATGGTTTTTCCAGCGGTCATGTATGGATGTGAGAGTTGGATGGTGAAGAAAGCTGAGCACCAAAGAATTGATGCTTTGGAACTGTGGTGTTGGAGAAGACTCTTGAGAGTCCCTTGGACTGCAAGGAGATCCAACCAGTCCTTCCTTAAGGAGATCAGTCCTGGCTGTTAATTGGAAGTACTGATGTTGAAGCTGAAACTCCAATACTTTGGCCACCTCATGCGAAGAGTTGACTCACTGGAAAAGACCCTAATGCTGGGAAGGATTGGAGGCAGGAGGAGAAGGGGACGACAGAGGATGAGATGGTTGGATGGCATCACCGACTCGATGGACATGGGTTTGGTAAACTCTGGGAGTTGGTGATGGACAGGGAGGCCTGGTGTGCTGCAATTCATGGGGTCACAAAGAGTTGGACACGACTGAGCAACTGAACTGAACTGAACTGAATGACCAAGGTTTCCTTGAATTCAAGGAGCTGAAGAGAACAGACAAACTAATATTGAAATGATTCACCTCTCCCTTTGCAGACTGGTTCTGTGCTGGGGAAGTCTATTACTAATAATATATACTTGTTCCAATCTTATGGAGGAGATTGAGGTGAAAGTTTTTCAGTATTCACAGGACATTTTTCAGTATATATATTACCTGGGTATGCACATGACTTTACACTCCCCTCCCCCTTTATCAGTCAGTTCAGTTCAGTCACTCAGTCTTGTCTTACATTTTATGACCCCGTGGACTGCAGCAGGCCAGGCTACCCTGTCCATCACCAATTCCTGTATATTACTCAAACAATGTCCATCGAGTCAGTGATGCCATCCAGCCATCTCATCCTCTGTCGTCCCCTTCCCTTCCCACCTTCAATCTTTCCCAGCATCAGAGTCTTTGTTATTGAGTCAGTTCCTTACATCAGGAGTCCAAAGTATTGGAGTCTCAGCTTCAGTATCAGTCCTTCCAAGGAATATTCGGGACTGGATCTCCTTGCAGTCCAAGGGACTCTCAAGAGTCTTCTCTAACACCACACTTCAAAAGCATCAATTCTTTGCACTCAGTTTTTTTTATAGTCCACTCTCACATCCATACATGACTACTGGAAAAACCGTAGCTTTGACTAGATGGACTTTTGTTGGTAACTAATGTCTCTGCTTTTTAATATGAGGTTTAGGTTGGTCATAGATTTTCTTCCAAAGAGCAAGAGTCTTTTAATTTCATGGCTGCAACACCATCTGCTGGGATTTTGGAGCCACCAAAAATAAAGTTTCTCACTGTTTACACTGTTTCCCCATCTATTTGCCATGAAGTGATGGGACTGGATGCCATGATATTAGTTTTCTGAATGTTGAGCTTTAAGCCAACTTTTTCAATCTCCTCTTTCAGTTTCATCAAGAGGTCATTAGTTCTTCACTTTCTGCCATAAGGGTGGTTTCATCTGCATATCTGAGATTATTGATATTTCTCCTGCAATCTTGATTCCAGCTTATGCTTCATCCAGCCCTTCATTTCACAAGAATCACTGTGCATAGAAATTAAATAAGCAGGGTGACAATATACAGTCTTGACATACTCATTTCCCTATTTGGAACCTGTCTGTTGTTCCATGTCCAGTTCTAACTGTTGCTTCTTGACTTGCATACAGATTTCTCAGGAGGCAGGGCAGGTGGTCTGGTATTCCCATCTCTTGAAGAATTTTCCATAGTTTGTTGTGATCCACACAGTCGAAGGCTTTGGCCTACTCAATAAAGCAGAAGTTGATGTTTTTCTGAAATTCTCTTGCTTTTCTGATCATCCAAAGGATGCTAGCCATTTGATCTCTGGTTTCTCTGCCTTTTCTAAAACCAGCTTGAACATCTGGAAGTTCATGGTTCATGTACTGTTGAAACCTGGCCTGAAGAATTTTGAGCATTACTTTGCTAGCATGTGAGATGAGTGCAATTGTACAGTAGTTTGAACATTCTTTAGCATTGCCTTTCTTTGGGATTGTAATGAAAACTGATCTTTTCCACTCCTGTGTCCACTGCTGAGTTTCCCAAATTTGCTGGCATCTTGAGTGCAGCACTTTCACAGCATCATCGTTTAGGATTTGAAATAGCTCAACTGGACTTCCATCACCTCCACTAGCTTTGTTCATAGTAATGCTTCCTAAGGCACACTTAACTTTTCACTCCAGGATGTCTGGTTCTAGGTGAGTGATCACACTATCATGGTTATCTGGGTCATGAAGATCTTTTTTACATAGTTCTTCTGTGCATTCTTGCCACCTCTTCTTAATCTCTTATGCCTCTGTTAAATCCATACCATTTCTGTCCTTTATCGTTCCCATCTTTGCATGAAATGTTCCCTTGCTATCTCAAATTTTCTTGAAGAGATCTCT
The DNA here is from genome assembly GCA_024291935.2 of Okapia johnstoni. Classification (NCBI taxonomy): domain Eukaryota; kingdom Metazoa; phylum Chordata; class Mammalia; order Artiodactyla; family Giraffidae; genus Okapia; species Okapia johnstoni. Next base: position 49,474,860 of record CM044319.1, read on the forward strand.
AGTCTTTCTCATTCTGTTGTTTTCCTCTATTTCTTTGCATTGATTACTGAGGAAGGCTTTCTTATCTCTCCTTGCTATTCTTTGGAACTCTGCATTCCAATGTGTATATCTTTCCTTTTCTCCTTTGCCTTTTGCTTCTCTTCTTTTCTCAGCTCTTTGAAAGACCTCCTCACAGAACCATTTTGCCTTTTTGCATTTCTTTTTCTTGGGGATGATCTTGATCTCTGCCTCCTGTACAATGTCACGAACCTCTGTCCATAGTTCTCCAGGCACTCTGTCTATCAGATCTAATCCCTTGAATCTATTTGTCACTTCCACTGTATAATCATAAGAGATTTGATTTAGGTCATACCTGAATGTCAAGTGGTTTTCCCTACTTTCTTCAATTTAAGTCTGAATTGGCAATAAGAAGTTCATGATCTGAGCCACAGTCGGCTCCTGGTGTTGTTCTTGCTGACTCTATAGAGCTTCTCCACCATTGGATGCGAAGAATATAATCAATCTGATTTTGGTATTGACCATCTGGTGATGTCCATGTGTAGAGTCATCTCTTGCGTTTTTGGAAAAAATGGCTGCTCCATTTCTTCTAAGAGATTCTTGCCCAAGTAGTAAATATCTGGCCCCCCTATTCCAGTTTTTATACATAAAATTGTTTTCTTGAAATGATGAATCCAAAGATGAACTTTATACCCAAAGAATGTTACTCCAGCTTTTCCTTCAGGCCTTTTATAGTATGTTGTATATATCTGCCTATACTTTCTTTTCCAGGTATCAGTAGGTTTGCATTTCCCTTGGAGTTTTTATAAAAAGTGTATAGTGCTTTTCCTGCTTGTGTTCCAAGTTATACAAAAGAAAGACAAGTCATTTAGTCTTGAAACTAGCCTCTTAGCAGGTTAGAACAGACATACAAAGTATCTTGCAAATAAGATCACTTATTATCCTTAGTGTTTAAGGAAGGAAACTAGGAAACAGGTTACTACTGCTCAAGAAGGAGGACTGCTACTCTACCAGGAAGTGGTGGAACAGAGCGAAACCAACATTTCACAAATGTTTTCTATCATTTTAAAGATTTTCTTTTTTTTTTTCTTCACTGGGCTCTTGTTTGGAGGTAATCCTTTATTGTTTTTGAGAGTTTCTACAAAGTTGTTCAAACAGCTTTTGGTTGCTTTTTTAATGTTTCTGTAAAGGTACTAGAATTTGGAGCTTCCTAGTCTGCCACTTTGCTCAAATTGGTGTAAAGAATAAAATAGAACAAAATAAGGATACAGAAGAAAAAGAAGAGAAGAATGAGAGAATGAAGAAGATTAGGAGGAGGAAGAGAAAGACTAACATACAAACAAAAACTAGACTATTCAAAATAAAAGGGTGGTTTTTATTCAAACTGGTGAATCCCAGATTTCTCAGAGTAATACTATTAAACACCAATTATTAACAAAGTATAATCTAAGTATGTCTAGTGCCTCAACCTTTATCCTATTTTATGTGAAAATTATTGTGATCCTTTTGCCATTTTTATTGGAATTCAGTCAGAATGAGTAAGGCAAACTTCCAATTTAGGAAACATTAATACAAAGCCATAAACTAATTTAACTCACATTAACAAAATAATCAAGTGTGAAAAAATGCCTTATGAAAGAAACCTGTGGTAAAAAAATGATGCTGACAAACAATTTTCTACCAAAAAAAAAGCCCAGTCCTTTTGTAGTTCAAGTTACCAAAAATTTAAGAGCAAAAACTGATAGTGAAAAATATTTATATTCCACATATACAAATAAGAGATCTGGAAGATATGAAACCTTATTACCTGAAGATATTGATCCCATCTGTCAATTAACATTAATGTAAATTCTGACCTGTATGCTCTTCAACGCTGCTTTAAACCTTTGGGGCCACAATTTTATAATCCATTCCCAAATATCTATCTTCTACTCCTGCATTGCATTTGAGTTCTGAATTAGATTTTATATTTATGACATATACTGAGTTGGAAGGGATCAATCAGGATTCCTTACTGCAGAAAAATTATGGGTTAGAGGTCATGTTATCTACCTTTCATATTTTGGGAGATTGCTCTTATATCAAACCTGAGAAAATGGACTGCAAACTGCATTTCATCACACTCTTAACATTACCTCTTAAGAGTCATCAAATTAAGATTGAACAAAGAAGGCCTCTGAATATGGCATTAAGTTAGTCTACTATAAATTGGTTATGTACAGCTTTAGTTGTCTCCTCTTGCAGAAGTCAATAAAATTCCCAGTCTCATCTAACTATGCCTTTTTGTCTCTTTCAAAGAGGTTTCACATGATGTGTTTTGATCAAGTGAATTCACCATTAAATATAACAAATCTTGCTTAGGTTCCCAGGAATTTTCAGCCAAGATGACCTATAGATACTATGATTAGGTGATAACTTAGATAGAACCTCTTTATCACCCTCTTTCCCTAGGAGCAAGAATTTCTGTATGGACACTTGGGCTCCATGAAGAGATAACATTTACTACATGGCCTTGAAGAAGTATAAAGTAAGCACTTTTTGTTCATCATAAATGATATACATGTATATACACACACACACATATAGACAGGTATGCACACATGAGTTTACCTGTGTGTGTTTAATATTTATATACACATTGGTATGTATTGGTGTATATATTTATATTGATATACGTGTGTGTGTGGAATCTACTCATAATTAACAATAAATGCTTACTTGATAATTTTTAAGACCATGTTGTAAATACATGCATATATATCTGTGCACATGCAAATATATGTATCTAAGTAGGTATGTATTTGTATGTATGTATGTATAGTATATATGTGTGTATGTGTATGTTTACATATGCATCTATCACTTCAATAAAAGCCTCTGTTTAGGGTGTAGCACCCCGGCAAACATGCTCCACAAATTCATTTTATATTCAGCAGATTAAACTTGACATTATTGTAAAAAACTTTTAAAATATATACATTATTTACACATATCCACGCACATATATATGTTCACACACACATACACACATATATACATGCTCACGATCTTCCTGTTTACTTCCGAGTAAAGTAGTGCCTCTGACAGAAGTCCCTCCAGTGCAGTGAAATTTACACAATGTCTGATGTCCAGAGATTCTGCCCAGCCCTTCATGAACAGATATGAGAGTGGGACATAAGCAGGGCATTCAGGTAAGAAAAATAAAAAAGAATCCAAATCAGAAAAGAGGAAGTGAAGCTATCTCTATTTGCAGATGGTATGATATTGTATATATAAGACCTACAGAATCACTAGCAATCTTTGAGAATTAGTAAATTAATTCAATAGAGTTTCAGGATATAGAGTCAATATTTCAGAATCAATTGTATTCCTATACACTTGAAATTCATATTTTAGAAATGAAATTAGTGAAACAATTTAATTTGCCATATCATCAAAAGAATACATACTGTGAAGGTCAGAGTAAATACATACTCTGAAGGTCAGAGAATTTTGTTAAAATAAATTGAAATTATGTAAGTAAATTAGAAAAGCTCATGTTTATGGACCAGAAGATATAACATTGTAAAAATAGCAATACTCCCCAACTGATCCACCAATTCAATGTAATTTGTATCAAACTTTTAGGTGACTTCTTTGTAAAAATTATCAAGCTGATAATAAACTTCTTGTGAAATTGAAAATGACACAAAATGATACAAAAATCTTTAAAAGAATAAAGCGTGAAACTTAAAAATGTAAACTTCGCAATTTCAAAGTGAAGTGAAAAGTGAAAGTCCCTCAGTCGTGTCCAACTCTCTGCAACCCCATGGACTATACAGTCAATGGAATTCTCCAGGCCAGAATACTGCAATGGGTAGCCTATCCCTTCTCCAGGGGATCTTCCTGATCCAGGAATAAAACCAGGGTCTCTGCATTGCAGACAGATTCTGTTGAGACCAGCTCCACAAGCAGGGTTTCTGAAAGCATGATAAGGCGAGAGAATGAGAAACAAGACAAGAATTCAGTGAAATGCAAGGATCAGGGAACCAACACCGCTCCAAGGTGAAGGTGCCAAAACTGAATCCAAGCCAACTTTATTATACTTCCAGCCATGAATGAAAGAATATGGGGGGAGTTAAGCTATAATTCATGTGGCCTTCAGGGCCAAAGAACAAAATGATCGTTAACCATTGAGTAATTAAGAAACAGTAATCAGTAGCAAATCAGTAACTAAGACTAATATTCTTATCTATAGATTTTCCACCAGATACGCAAAGCATGTGACTCTGAGACACCAGTTGAAAAATAGTCTGGGGTCGGTTTTCCAATCCCAGGATCATATCTTATTTTCAAGATTATGAACTGTTCCCTCCGGACTTGTTCCAAGAGTCTCATGCCTTACAGCATCCAGTTTATCAATAATTATAAATTTCTTTTGTGGCCCTTGCCGGGGCCTGCTTTTCTTTTATTCTTCCTGTCTCCTACAAGATTCTTTACCAGCTGAACTTCCAGGGAACCGGCCCAATTTCAAAACTCACTACAAAGCAATGGTAATCAAAGTTAGTGGAGGCAATGGAATTCCAGCAGAGCTATTTAAAAATCCTAAAAGATGTTGTTAAAGTGCTGCACTCACTATGTCACCAAATCTGGAAAACTCGGCAGTGGTCACAGGACTGGAAAAGGTCAGTTTTCATTCTGATCCCAAAGAAGGGCAATGCCCAAGAATGCTCAAACTACTGTACAGTTGTGCTCATTTCACATGTTAGCAAGGTGATGCTCATCATCCTTCAAGTACATTAACTGAGAACTTCTAGATGTACAAGCTAGATTTAGAAAAGTCAGAAGAACCAGAGATCAAATTGTCAACATTCATTGGATCATAAAGAAAGCAAAGGCTTTCTTTATGATTCCAGAAAAACATCTGGAATGTTTACCAGAAAAAAATTCCAGAAAATCATCTACTTCTGTTTTGTTGACTATGCTAAAACCTTTAATTGTGTGGATCACAGCAAACTGTGGGAAATTCTTAAAGAGATGGGAATACCAGACCAACTTACCTGTCTCCTAAGAAAACTATGCAGGTCAAGAAGTAACAGTTAGAATTGGACTTGAAACAATGAACTGGTTCAAAATTGGGAAAGGAGTACTTCAAGGCTGTATGTTGTCACCCTGCTTATTTAACTTATATGCAGTGAACATCATGTGAAATGCCAGCTTGATGAATTGAGAGAGTCAATTCCTAGCTGGTTGATAAGAAGTCCAGGGTACCCAAGGAAGAGAAAGGGGTCCAGAGCCCTTGAGAGGGAGAAAGGGGTCTGGGGCTCTCAAGGAGAGAAAGAGAAACATTTTTTTCTACATTGCTTTATCTTAGTCAATATAACAAAAGTATCTTGCTCAAGGACATGTTTCTCTTTAACAAGAATTTTCTGACAAATCTTGTTATATTAAGAAGTATGTTGTGGGAGTGTGTCTGGTAGGACTTTTCTATTGTTAGTTCTAATCTTGTTAATTTAAGTTGTATGTTGTGGGAGTGGGCCTGGTAAAAGTATAAAAGGCCTTGATAAGACTGCTAGTGGGGCACTCTCTGTCCCCCTTCTGATGTCTATGTCAGAAACTTTCTCTGTCCTCTTTCACTTTAATAGAACTCTGCTACTCAAAAGCTCTTGAGTGATCAAGCCTGGTCCCTGGTCCTGAAGGTAAATCTTCTTCTTCAGAGATCATGAATCTGACATCATTCACTGTAAGCTATCAGAATCACAAGCTGGAATCAAGATTGCTGGGAGAAATATCAACAACCTCAGATATGCAGATGATACAACTCTAATGGCAGAAAGTGAAGAGAAACTAAAGAGCCTTTTGATGAAAGTGAAAGAGGAGAGCGAAACAGCTGGCTTAAAAGCCAGCATTTAAAACACTAAGATCAGGGCCTCCAGTCTCATCAGTTCATGGCAGATAGAGGGGGAAGAATTGGAAACATTATCAGATTTTATTTTCTTGGGCTCCAAAATCACTGGATGGTGATTGCAGCCATAAAATTAAGACACTTGTTGCCTGGAAAGAAAGCTATGACAACATTTTAAAAAGCAGAGACATCACTTTGCTGACAAAAGTCCATATAATCAAAACTATGGTTTTTCCATTTGTCATGTATAAATGTGAGAGATGGACCATAAAGAAGGCTGAGTGCTAAAGAATTGATGCTTTCACATTGTGGTACTGGAGAAGATTCTTGAGAGTCCCTTGGACTGCAAGGAGATGAAACTAGTCAATCCTGAAGGAAATCAACCCTGAATATTCATTGGGAGGGCTGAGGCTGAAGCTGAAGCTCCAATAATTTGGTAGCTTGATGCAAATAGCCAAGTCATTAGAAATGACCCTGATGTTGGGAAAGATTGAGGGCAGGAAGAGAAGGGGGTGACAGAGGATGAGATGACTGGATGGCATCATTGACTCAATGGACATGAGTTTGAGCAAACTCTGGGAGATTGTGAAGATCAGGGAAGCCTGGTGTGCTGCAGTCCATAGGTTGGCAAAGAGTCAGACATGACTTAATGACTAAACAACAAAAATGGTAATAATTATGGTGTGGTACTGAAATAAGCATAGACAAATAGATCAGTGGAATAGAATTAATAATCCAGAAATAAACCCATGTCTCTTCAGTCAACTGATTTTTAAAGAAGGTATCAATTATTATCCAATGGAGAAAGAATAATCATTTTGATAAATAATGCTGAAACTGGAAAACCACACACAAAAGAATGATCTTTTTCCTTATCTTACACTACATAAAAAATATTCACTAGTGCATCTAAAATTTAAAAAAGCAGGTAATAGTGTTGTCCAGGATGTAGAGAAATTGAAATCCTTGCTATAGAAATGTCAAACAGTGTGGCCACATTGGAAAATGGTCTTGAGGCTCAGCAAATGATTAAGCAGATTTACCAAATGAACCAGGCATAGGTGTATACCCAATAGGTATATACTCAATAGAAATAAAATCATATGTTCATGTAAATTAATAATATTAATATTATGATCCATAATACTCAAAAGGTGGTAATATCCAAAAGTCCATCAACTGATGAGTGGAGAAATGATATGGTATATCCATTCACTGGAATATACTTCAATGACAACACAAAAAATGAATAACATACTGATACATGGTACATGTCACAACATGGATGAACTTTGAAGCAGTATTCTTAGTGAAAGAAACCAGTCACAAAAGGCATGATATTGTACAATTCCATTTATGTTAAATGTCTAGGGTAATCAACACTATCAAGACAAAAAGCAGATGAATAGTGACTTAGGGCTGTGGTGGGTGAGGGTCTAGTAGGGTGACAGCTAAGGGTATGGCATTCTTTTCCATATGATGAAAACTGACACGGTGGTTGTACATATGCATGAATATATTAAAAACATTTATTTCTATATTTCATGTGGATGAATTTTATATCTATATGTATGAAATGGAAAATTTATTTTAAGAAAGCATGAGGATCACATGATTTTCTGTTTTTTCAACGTGGCTTTCTGAGTATCCCCCTTTCTCAATAAAGCTCCATTCTTAACTCTCACCTTGTGAAATTATAAACACAATTCAGACATAAAGGGAAGGAAATACTGTCATTTGAAGTCACTTGAATGAAACTTGAGAACATTATGCTAAATGAAATAAGTCAAACAGAGAAAGACAAATACTGTGTGACATGTGTGGAATAAAAGTGTCACATCAGTAGAAACAAAGGGCAGACTGCTGATTACTGGAGATGGGGGATGGGCTGTGGGAGAAAAGTATGAAGCTGATCAAAGGGTACAAACTTCCAGTTATAGGATCAGCATTTCTGGGAATGTAATCCACAGCATGATGAGTCCAGTTAACAATACTATACTGTGTATTTGAAAGTTGCTTAGCAAGTAATTTTTTTTTAAGTGTTCAAAACATACTTTATTGAATCAACTACATACACTTCTGTTCAAAATCTTATAACATAGCCGAGAATATGGTTCTTTTTTTAAAAAAACTTCTTGGAGTAGAGTTGCTTTACTATGTTGTGTTAATTTCTCCTGTAGCTAAGTTTATCAGTTATACATATCCTTGTGCATGCTGAGTCACTCACCATGTCCAACTCTTTGCAACCCCATGGACTATATGTAGTCCACCAGGCTCCTCTGTCCATGGGATTGTCCAGGCAAAAATACTGGAGTGAGCTGCCATTTCCTTATATATATATGCGCAGTGTATATGGTAGTGTATATATGTCAATCCAATTTCCCCATCCATCTCACCACCTCCTCTTCTTTGTGTGCATCCATTTGTTCTCCATATTTATGTCTCTATTTCTGCTTTGCAAATAGGATCATCTATACCATTTTTCTAAATCCCACATATATACATTAATATCAATAATATTAATATTAATATAAAATATTTTGGAGAAGGAAATGACAATCCACTCTAGTATTCTTACCTAGAGAATCCCATGGACAGAGGAGCCCGGTGGGCTTCAGTTCATGTGGTCTCAAGGGTCAGACACAACTGAAATGACTTAGCAGCAGCAGAATACAATATTTATTTTTCTCTTTCTGACATACATCAGTCTGTATGACAGTCTCTAGGTCCAATCATGGCTCTGCAAAAGGCATAACTGTGTTCTTTTATTACTGAATAATATTCCATTGCATATATGTACACTTCACCTTTATTCATTCCTCTGTTGATGGACAGTTAGGTTGCTCCCATGTCCTGGCTACTGTAAATAGTGTTGCAGTAAACATTGGGGTGCATGTATCTTTTCTGAATTATGGTTTTCTCCAAATACATGCCCAGGAATGGAATTACTTGGTCTATGGTAGCTCTAAAAGTTCTCACCACACACAAAATTGTATATATGTGATGTGATGGATGTATTAACTAACAATTTTGTGGCAATCACTTCACAAAAATGTATATATCCTATCACTAGGCTGTATTCTTTAAACCTGCACAATATTATATGTAAATTTTATCTCAGTAAACTAGGGGAAAGGAGAGATGAAGTCTTAGAAAGGATATACCTGACACAACATAGTTATTTCCATCACAGTCTTTAATATGTGGTGAAAATATTTAAAAAGAAGTGTCAAAGTTTATAGTTTACATGCTGTTAGCCAAAATTACCAGTGACCTTTTCTTTCAAGATGGCAAAAAAATGATACACACTTACACCTTTTCTTCTCAATCATAAATGTCTTATAGTGAAATAAAGTATTTGGTTAAAAACAAATACTATTGTATTATCTGCTTTTATGAGTCTGATTATTTGAGATATCTCATATATACATGTGAAGTCATACAGTTTTTTTTTTTTTTGTCCTTCTGAGTTTGGCTTTATTCACTTAGCCTCTTGTCCTCCAGGTTCACTGATGTCACAAATGGCGGTGTTTCCTCTGTTTAAGGCTCAATAATGTTCCATTGTCTGTGTGTACTACATTTTTATTTTCCATTCACCTGTAGAACACTGGAACTAAAATAGTGGTTGTCAATGTCTGAGAGGTGGGGGCAATGGGGAGTTGTTTTTCAGTGGGTATCAAGTTTTAGACTTTCAAGATGAGCAAATGCCAGAGATTTCCTGTGTAACATAGTGCCTATGGATAACTATAGCATCTTGCAATTCAAAATCTGTGAATAAGGTACATCTCATGTTAAATGTTCTTACCACAAAACACAAACTCAAAAGTAAAACAAGAAAACTTTGGGAGGTATTGGATATGTCTATTACTTGTGATTGTGGTTGCGGCATTGTGGGTATTTACATAAACTTTTCAAGTGGTACTCACTGAGTATATACTGTTCTCTGTATATCATTTATACCACAACAAAGTTGTTGAACAAACTTGGCATAAAAAAACATAATGCAAATGGGAATTTCTCCTCTCAGAAAACAAAAGCTTTAAACATATGAAAGACAAAAAACAAAAAGCCCAAAAAACTGTGAGTAGATTAACAATGACACCAAACAGAGGAAGAGACAGTATCCGTAAATCTGATTCTCCTAAAGAACTCCCAGGAGGGCTGAACTCTGGGAAGCCTAGGAAGAGGGGTTAAAAGTAGAAATAAGATGTAGCCAAGAAAATATAGATATTGATTTAACACTTTTATATGAAAGAGTGGGCCTCATCATCCCTTTACCCACTTCCAGCTGCAAGGCCTACTACCCAAATGTTAGCCCCTTGGCAAATATAACACAAGATTGCTCTTTAAAACTTATTAAACCTGGAATGAACTGAGACGGCTAATGGTTGTCACCGTCAGCGCTTCCCTCCCATCTTGAATGGGGCAGAGGGAAGCTTATTGTTTGGCTCCTCTAAAAACAATTCTATTAACTAATAAGAATATAGAACTCCCTTTCAGTATTTCAATCCTCTGAGTCTTGAATATCAGTAGACAACTGAAACTCATCAGACATTTGATGACGCATGCAACATGAAAGGAAAAAAATAGAGATAATGAAATGAAAAGACAAATATGGAAGGAAACAGAAGTTTCTGGAGGAAGACAAAGAGCAATAAACATATTAGTAACAAAATGTATTATTGTTATAAGCATAAATTTTTGTACAAACTCAGGATTTTGAAGGAGTATGAAAAGTCTCTAAGTTTCTAATATTTTTATTTTAGCTACTCCATGTGTGTAAAAACCTTTTTATACATGTATATTTTTTCTTCATTATTCCCAAACACCTTAGCCTGAGATCACTTAGGGCTGCAAAGACTCAGCAAACTGGGAACATGTGATTTTATGTCCTTTCTCTTCTCATTAAAAAGAAGATACTAATACAAGTTGCATTACCAAAGGTATTGAATTGCCTAAGATCTTTGGACTACTTTCATTTTTTTCCAGGAAGTTTTTTAACATTTGAAAATTTAATTTTTTTAACATTTGAAAATTTAATTTGCACTGCATATTTTACATGCTAAAATAGCTAATTTTTCTGAGAATTGTTTAAACGTTTTTCACTTCTTATCCCATTTTATTCCCTAATAACTTAATGACAAATATTCTACTTTTACCCCTCTTTTACTAAATAGAGCAACCAAGGCAAAGTAATACCAGGTATTATAACCTTATTCAGAGGCAGGTTTCAATCCTGGGTGTACTGGTACTGGGGAGTCTACTATCAGCAGCCTTGACCCCCGTCTCTAATGTAGAATCTCATACCTATGAAGGGCTTGACCCTGAACCTTCAGATGGTCTGTAGTGATTTCTTTTACCAGAATTCCTATGTAATTGAGTACTAGACCTATATATAATTTCCAGGTTCTTAATGCTTATTATTTATTCTCGGTATACCTGCTCCAATGTTAATATTAGGGTTTTTTTTTTTTTTCCCTCTGAATATGTTTCTCCAGGGATCACTTTATGAGTTACAGTATTTTGCTCTGTAAAGTCAATAGAGCAGAATGTTTTGATAACAGTCTCCAGGGTCATATTAGCTTAGTTCAAACCTTGCTTCCACCACTTACAAAATGTTTCATTATGGGGAAAATCACTTAGCTTTCTTGGTAAATAAGTTAAGTCAGGTGAAAAATGTGATTCAAATTTTAGTTACCTCCTGGACTTAGTGGGTAATTAAATTATAAAGTCCCTGTAAAGCAATGAGAATAAATCTGGCATGTAATAAGCATTCAGTTAATATTAACTATAATTTTTGCTAATAATATCATCATCATTATGTTCCTGAGTTCTGTTCTGGAACTTTGGCAAAAGTCTTTTAAACAGACATTTTGGGTTTGAAAGATTGAGTACTGGTGATGGGATAGTTTAGTATATACTGTAGGCAATCTGGTTATATTTAATACAGGAACCAGTGAAAAACTTGACTTGGGTGCAAATGTGTGCTTGTTTAGTTACTTCAGTTGTGCCTGACTCTTTGCGACCCCATGGACCGTAGCCCGCCAAGCTCCTCTTTCCATGGGATTCTCCAGGCCAGAATACTAGAGTAGGTAGTCATGCCCTGCTCCAGAGAATCTTCCTAACTCGAGGATTAAACCCGCATTTCCTGCATTGTAGGTGAATTTTTTTTTTTCCCATTGAGCCACCTTGTAAGCCGTTGGGGATATAACACACATAAATCAGTCTCTCCATTGTTCTAATCCAAATGACCATGGGAGGTTGGCTCCTCATCTCCTCTTGGTGTTGTGTATCACTACCAGGTTTCCTGACCCATCTGACACAGTGGTTCATATGACATGATGCTGCCTTGTTGTAGCATATAATCAGCTACAAGAAATTTTCACTTTAATGTCAACCTGAGATTGGGAGAGCACATCATGTAAGGACTGCATTCATCCCATTTATAGTTATTTTTTTTTAATTTTGAAATCGTTACAGACTCACTTGTAAGGTATAATCTGGAGAAAAACTGTACACTTTACCCAATTTCTCTGCATTGTAACATCTTGCAAAACTATAGTATAATATTACAAACAGAATATTGACATTTACTGTCAAGATATTGAACAGTTCCATCACCACAATGATGACAGGTATTGACCTTTTATAGCCAATCCCACAGCCCTCTTTGTCCTTGACCTGGCAAAGAATATCTGTTTATCACTTCTATATTTTTGTCAACTAAGAAATTATGTATAAATGAAATCATACAGTAGGTGACATTTCAGAATTTATTTCTTTATTTAACTCAGCATAATTCATCTAAGATATTCTGTTACTGTTCTTTTTTTGCTGAGTAGTATTGCATATTATGGATCTATCACACTTTGTTTAGCAATTCACCCATTGATGTATGTCTGCGCTGTTTCCAGGTTTGGGCTATTAAAAATCTTAATTGTTATAAACATTCATATAAAATTTTTGTGTATACAAATTTTCATTTTCTCTGGAAAATATATGAAAAATTCCAATTGGTGGGTCATATTATAGTTGTGTATTTGAAAATTTAAAGACATGCCAAGTTGTACTCTGGAGTGTCTGTATGAATTTTCATCTTCACCAGGAATGAAAGAGAGTTCCTATTGTTACACATCCTCATCCGTGTGTGCTATTATCCATTTAGGGGTTTGTAGACATTCTTTTTTTTTTATTTATTTATTTTTTATTTATTTTTTTTTTTTTATTTTATTTTTTTATTTTATTTTTTTTTTTTTATTTTAGTTGGGGGCTAATTACTTTACAATATTGTAGTAGTTTTTGCCATACATCGACATGAATCAGCCATGGATTCACATGTGCTCCCCCTCCCAAACCCTCCTCCCACCTCCCTCCCCCTCCCATCCCTCAGTGTCATCCCAACGCTCCATCCCTGAGCATCCGTCCCATGCATAGAACATGGAATGGTGTTCTGCTTCACATATGACAATATACATGTTTCAATGTTATTGTCCCAGAACGTCCAACCCTCACCTTCTCCCTCAGAGTCCACAGGACTGTTCTATGCATCTGTGTCTCTTATTCTGTCTCGCATATAGGGTTACCATTACCAATGGGCTCCCCTAGTGGCTAGGTCGGTAAGGAATCAGCCTGCAATAAAACAGAGCTGGATTCATTCGCTAGGTCAGGAAGATCACCTCGAGAAGGAAACAGTATTCTTGCCTGGGAAATTCCATGGACAGAGGATCCTGACAAGCTACAGTCCACAGGATCACTAGAGTTGGGCATGACTTAGTGACTAAATTGCCACCACCAGTAGACATTCTAATAAGTGTGTGTGTACATGCATGCTAAATCACTTCAGTCATGTCTGATTCTGAAACCCTATGGATTATAGCCTGCCAGGTTCCATCTGTCCATGGGATTCTCCAGGCAAGAATACTGGAGCGAGTTACCATGCCCTCCTCCAGGGGATCTTCCCAACCCAGGGATCGAGCCCATGTCTCTTACATCTCCTGTACTGGTAGGCAGATTCTTTACCAGTAGCACCACCCGGGAAGCCCGAGAAGCGTGTGCATGAATGTGTGCTATGTCACTTCAGTCATGCCTGACTCTTTGTGACCCTATGGACTGCAGCCTGCCAGACTCCATCTGTCCATGGGATTCTCCAGGCAAGAATACTGGAGTGGGTTGCCATGCCCTCCTCCAGGGGATCTTCCTGACCCAGGAATTGAACCCATGTCTCTTATGTCTAATCTGCATTGGGAGGCAGGTTCTTTACCACTAATGCCACCTGGAAATCCCAAAAAGTGTGTAGTAGCATCTAATTATTGCTTTAAATAGAAATTCTCCAATGACCAATAATCATGATCTTTTTGTGCACTTGTTATCTGTATATCTTCTTTGGTGAGGTGTCCAATTATCTCGTTGCTCTCCCCTTTTTAAATTGTGTTCTTTGTTGTAGAATTTTAAGACTTTATGTATTTTGCATAAAAATCCTTTATCAGATAAGTGTTTTGCAAATATTTTCTCTCATTCTATGACCTCTCTTTTCACTTAATAGTTTCTTCCATAGAACATTTGATTTCTATGAAATTCCATTTAACTTTTTTCTCTTTCATGATTTATACTTTTGGCATTGTCTAAAAACTCATGGCCAAACTCAAAGTCATCTAGGATGACCCCCGCTGCTCTCCTCACTGTGGTCTCGTTGTTGTTATTGCTTTATGTTTTACATTGAAGACTATAATCCATATTTAAGTTATTCGTGTGAAAGGAGTAAAGTTTTATATAGATACTTTTTAAATATGTTGATGTACAGGTGTTCCAGCATCATTTGTTGAGACTTTTATCCTTTTTACATTGAATAACCTTTGCTCTTTAAAAAAAAAAAAATCAGTTGATTATAGTTGTAAACTATATTTGACTATTCCTGGGATCTCCAGTCTGTTCCATTTATATCTTTCACTGTTGTTTTGCCAGTACCACTCCCTTGATAACTATAATTTTATAGTAAGCCCTGAAGACTTGAAGTGACAGCCCTCTGACTTTGTTCTTCTTAGTATTGTGTAGGCTATTCTGCGGTTTTTGACTTTTCACACAAATTTTATAATTATTTTACTGATATATACAAAATGTGTGTAAGTGTTAGTTGCTCAGTCGGGCCTGACTCTTTGTGACCCCATGGACTGCAGCCCACCAGGCTCCTCTGTCCATGAGATTTTCCAGGCAAGTGTACTGGAGTGGGTTGCCATTTACTTCTCCATATACAAAATGATTTGATGGGGTTTTGGTTGCGATTTTATTAAATCTATACAAAAAAAAAAAAAAAGGAAAGAACTGACATTTCAGCATTTTTTTTTTCCTGTCAGTGAACATGGTATATCTCTCCATTTGTTTAGGTTGATTTCTTTCATCAAAGTTTATAGTTTTCCTCATAAAGAACATGTGCACATTTGTTCAAATTATACCTAAGTATTTCATTTTAGGTGCTAATGGAAATGTTACTGTATTTTTAATGTTGAATTCCAATTGCTGACTGCTGGTATACAGAATGGAGAAGGCAATGGCACCCCACTCCAGTACTCTTGCCTGGGAAATCCCATGGACGGAGGAGCCTGGGAGGCTACAGTCCATGGGGTCGCTAAGAGTCAGACACGACTGAGCGACTTCACTTTCACTTTTCCCTTTCACGCACTGGAGAAGGCAATGGCAACCCACTCCAGTATTCTTGCCTGGAGAATCCCAGGGACAGCGGAGCCTGGTGGGCTGCCGTCTATGGGGTCGCACAGAGTCGGACACGACTGAAGTGACTTAGCAGCAGCAGCAGCAGCAGCAGCAGTATACAGAAAAATAATTGGTTTTTATCATATGTATTCTGTAAAGTCATTACTGTGCTATGTGCTTAGTTGCTCAGTCGTGTCCGTCCCTTTGTGACCTCATGGACTGTAGCCTGCCAGGCACCTCTGTCCATGGGGATTCTCCAGGCAAGAATACTAGAGTGGATTGTCATGCCCTCCTCCAGAGGATCTCCCCACCCAGGGATCGAACCCAGGTCTCCCACTTTGCAGATGGATTCTTTGCCATCTGAGCCACCAGGGAATTATCACTTCTTAATTCCAAGAGTTTTTTGGTGACTCTTTGTGATTCTCTAATGAATTATGTCATGTGCAAACAAAGTCATTTTTGCTTTTTTCCCAATTCCCCTACATTTCATTTCTTTTTCTTGTCTTATTATGTTAGCTAGACTTTTCACTACAATGGTGACTAAGAATAGTGAGAAGGCACATGCTTGTTCTTAGTCTTGGGGGTAAAGCATCCAGTTTTTCATCATTAAGTATTATGTTCCTCAGTTTTAGCAGATGCTCTTTTTCAGGTTAAGCAACTTCCTCTCTATTTATGTTGTTGGGCTGTTATCATGTATAGGTGGCAGCTTTTTTTTTAAGAAAATTTTTCTGCATCTATTTATATGGTTACATGACTTTTCTTCTTTAGTCTGTTGATGTGATGTTTTATGTTAATTGACTTTCAATGTTGACCTTAACTTGAAAAACTAAGATAATTTCCACTCAGTTGTGGTATATAATTATTTGTATACATTTTTAGATTCAATATACTGTGATTTTGGTGAGAATTTTTGCATCCACATTCACAAAAGATGTTGATACTTAGTTTTCCATTCTTGTAATGACTTCTTCCAGTTTTACAGTAATGCTGATTTCATAAGATGAATTAGGATGTGTTGCTTCTGCTTTTCTTAAAGAGACTCAAGAAAATTGACAGTTTCTTATTTAGATATTTGACACACTTCACTGGTGAAACCATCTAGGTCTTAGACTTTCCAATTTGGAAAGCTGTTAATTTTTTGTTTGATTTCTTTGATAGATACAAGCCTGTTCAGGTTATCAAGTTCTGTGAGTTTTGTTACTGTACATTGTGATATTCAAGGATTTCTCCTGGTTTTTAACTAAAATTTGCTAGTTACAGTTGCCAATTATATTTCTTTATTTCATGTCTATGGGATCAATAGTTATGACACCACTTTCAATAGCTGTATTAATAATCTGTGTCTTTTTCTTCCTTGTTAGAATAACTAGAAATTTATTAATTTTATTTAACTTTGAAAAACCCAGCTTTTTATATTATTGCTTTCCCTATTCCCATTAAGTTTCAGTTTCATCAATTTCTTTTTTTATTGAAATATAGTTGATTTATAATATTAGTTTCAGATGTACAGCATAGTGATTCAATATTTTTACAGATTATAGTCCACTTAAAGTTAATGCAAAAATATCTTTACTGTGCTGTACATTATGTCCTTTTTGCTTATCTATATCTTAGAGAGTAGTTTATTTTGTAGCTTTTTTTTAAACCCATAAAAGTGATATGTATCTGACTTATCTTGCTATTCTCACATCTATGTTGTTGCAAATGGTCGTTTCATTCTTTATATGAATGAACAATATTCCACAGTATTTTATGTGTGTAAAATACACCACATCTTCTTTATTCATGTGTAAAAATACTGTTTTTACACATGAAAAAATTTATATTTCCACCAAAAATATACAAGTGTTCCCTTTTCTCCACATTTTTGACAATATGTATTATTTATGACCTTTAATGATAGCTATTCTGGTAGGTGTGAGGAGATATTTCATTATGGATTTAATTTTCTTTTCTCTGAAGATTAGCAATGCTGAGCATCATAACATGTGCTTGTTTACATTCTCTATGTATTTGAAAGAATATCTAGTCAGATATTCTGCCCAAATTTAAATTGGGTTCTTTTTTATTTAGTTTTTACTATTGAACTGAAGTGGGCTTTTTACTATTGAAGTCAAGTGGGCCTTAGGAAGCATTACTATGAACAAAGTTAGTGGAGGTGATGGAAGTCCAGTTGAGCTATTTCAAATCCTAAAAGATGATGCTGTGAAAGTGCTGCACTCAATATGCCAACAAATCTGGAAAGCTCAGCAGTGACCACAGGCCTGGAAAAGGTCATTTTTAATTCCAATCCCAAAGAAAGGCAATGCCAAAGAATGTTCAAACTACTGCACAATTGCACTCATCTCACATGCTAGCAAAGTAATGCTCAAAATTCTCCAAGTGAGGCTTCAACAGTATGTGAACTGTGAGCTTCCAGATGTTCAAGCTGGATTTAGACAAGGCAGAGGAACTAGTGATCAAATTGCCAACATCTGCAGGATCATTGAAAAAACAAGAGAGTTATAGAAAAACATCTATTTCTGCTTTATGGAACATGCCAAAGCCTTTGACTGTGTGGATCACAACAAACTGTAGAAAATTCTTAAAGTGATGGGAATACCAGACCATCTTACCTGCCTCCTAAGAAATCTGCATGAAGGCCAAGAAGCAACAGTTGAAACTGGACATGGAAAAACAGACTGGTTCCAAATAGGGAAAGGAGTACATCAAGGCTGTATATTGTCACCCTGCTATTTAACTTATAGGCAGAGTGAATCACGCGAAACAGGGCTGGATGAAGCACAAGCTGGAATCAAGATTGCCGGTAGAAATATCAATAACCTCAGATATGCAGATGACACCACTCTTATGGCATAAATTGAAGAAGAACTAAAGAGCCTCTTGATGAAAATGAAAGAGGGGAGTGAAAAAGTTGGCTTAAAGCTCAGCATTCAGAAAACTAAGATCATAGCATCCAGTCCCATTGGTTTATGGCAAATAGATGGGGAAATAATGGAAACAGTGACTTTACTTTTTGGGGCTCCAAAATCACTGCAGATGGTGACTGAAGCCATGAAATTAAAAGATACCTACTCCTCGGAAGAAAAGCTATGACCAACCTATGCATCATATTAAAAAGCAGAGATATTACTTTGCAGAGAAAGGTCCGTCTATGCTATAGTTTTTCCAGTAGTCATGGATGTGAGAGTTGGACTATAAAGAAAGCTGAGCACTGAAGAATTGATGCTTTTGAACTGTGGTGTTGGAGAAGACTCTTGAGAGTCCCTTGGACTGCAAGGAGATCCAACCAGTCCATCCTAAAGGAGATCAGTCCTGAATACTCACTGGAAGGACTGATGCTGAAGCTGAAACTCCAATACTTTGGCCACCTGATGGGAATTACCAACTGATTGGAAAAGACCCTGACGCTGGGAAAGATTGAAGGTGGGAGAAGGGGACGACAGAGGATGAGATGGTTGGATGGCGTCACTGACTCAATGGACATGAGTTTCAGTAAGTTCCAGGAGTTGGTAATGGACAGGGAAGCCTGGCATACTGCAATCCATGGGGTCACAAAGAGTCAGACATGACTGAGAAACTGAACTGAACTGATTGAATTCTATAAGCTATTTATTAATTTTGAATATTAACTCCTAATTGCTCATATCATTTACAATTTTTTTTTCCCCATTCAGAAGGTTGCTTTTTCATTTTGTCAGTGGTGTTCTTTGCTGTGTAGATTCTTTTAAGGTTAATTAGGTCCCACTTGATATTTTTGTTTTTACTCTTTTGCCTTAGGAAAATATTGCTGTGATTTATGTCAAAAGATGGTCTACCTATGTTCTCTTCTAGGAGATTTATGGTTTCCAGTCTTACATTTATGTCTTTAGTCCATTTGAGTTTATTTTGCATATGGTGTGAGAAAATGTGCTGATTTCCCTTTTAAAAATGTGGTTAGTTCTCCCGGCAACACTTTTTGTAGAGGCTGTCTTTCTCATTTCATATTTTTACCTTCTTTGTTGCAGGTTAATTGACCGTAAGTGTGTGATTTATTTCTTGGCTCTCTATTCTATCTATTGTGTGTGTGTGTGTGTGTGAGTACTGTACTGTTACGATTACTGTAGCTGTATATTGTAGGCTGATATCAGGGAGCATGATATTTCCAGCTTTGTTCTTTCTTTTTTTTTTCAATATTTCTTTGAAAATTTGAGGGTCTTTGATGGTTCCATATAAATTTTAGAATTACTTGTGATATTTCTTTGAAAAATGTCATAGGTATTTTGATAAGGATCGGATTAAATCTGTAGAATGTTTTGTGTATGACCATTTTAATAATATTGATTCTTCCTATCCAAGAGCATGGGATATCTTTCCATTACTTTATATTTTCTTCAATTTGTCTTCATCATATTTTATAGCTAAGGTGTCTTCTTCCCTGGGTTGAACCCCCAAACTGGAACGTCTGGTATGTAGCTTGAACTACTCACTCCCCAATGAGGATCTTCATCCATGTAATCTCTTTTTATCTTCCTCCCTGGGGTTCAGGTCTTGATCTGATTGCTTCTCTTTTCTTCCTATCTGATTCTGTGTGGATCATTACTACAGCCTTGGTTGTACAGGAGTACAACCAGACAGTCTTTCTGCCCTCTCCACTTGGTTTTCAGTGAGAATTGTTTCTCATGGAGATGTATTTTTTGTGTGTTATGTATGAAAAGTTCCATGTTCTCCCGCTCTACTATTTGATCTCCTCCTCTCAATTTTATTAATTTCTGATCTAATTTTTATTATTTATTTTTCCCCTCCTTACTTTATGTTCATGTTGTTCTTCACTGTTAAATTTTCTAAAATGGAAGTTCAAATCAGTGAGTTCAGATCTTTTTTACTTCCTAACTGAAGCATTTAAATCTGTAAATTTCTCTTTTTTGTTGAGTTATATTTTCATTTAGTTAAAGTATTTAAAAATTTCCCTTAAGACTTTTTCTTTGACCCATACGTTGCTTATTTAGAAGTGTTAAATCTCCAAATATTTTGATATTTCCAGCTCTCTTTCTGTTATTGATCTGTAGTTTAGAGATCAATAACAGAGACTGTGGTCTAAAAGCATATTTTATATAATTTTAATTCTTTTAACCGTGTTAAATATTTAAATCCCAGAATGTGGTCTATTTTTCTGACTATTTTATGTGAGTTAAAGATGAATGCATATTCTGCTGTTGTTTGCTAAAATATTGTATAAAATGTCCATTAGATCTAGTTGATTTATGGTGCTGTTCAGTACAACTATATTCTTATTATTTTCTGCTTGCTAAGTGTGTCAGTTACTGATAGAAATGTGATAAAATCTCCAACTATAAAAGTGAATTTGTCTATTTCTCCCTGAAATCCCATCAATTTTTGCTAAACATATTTGTGTGCTTTGTCGTTTGGGGTTTAAGCACTAAGGATTATTGTGTCTTCTTGAAGTAGTTACTCTTTTAGAATTATTTAATGCCTCTCTTTATCTTTGATAATTTTCTTTTTATCTTAAGGCTTTCTGAAGTTAGTAGAGCTACCCCAGCTTTCTTTTGGTTACTTTATTATTGCTGTATATTTCCCTACCCCTTTGTTTTAATCTATCTGTGTCTTTGTTTTTAAAGTGGGATTTTTTTAATATGGCATATAGTTGAGTGAAGTGAAGGTCACTCAGTCATGTCCAACACTATGAGATCCCATGGACTATATAGTCCATGGAATTCTCTAGGCCAAAATACTGGATTGCATTATCATTCCCTTCTCCAGGGGATCTTCCCAACCCAGGGATGGAACCCAGGTCTCCCACATTGCAGGTGGATTCTTTACCAGCTGAGCCACAAGGGAAGCCCCATATACTTGAGCAGTGTGCTGTTTTTTTCTTTTGTTTTGATTTTTTTTTCCTAATCGTTATGATAGTCCGACTTTTTCCGAAAATATTTCAGCAATTTATTTATTTATTTTTGGTTATGCTGGATCTTCACTGATGTGTGCGCTTTTCTCTAGTTGTCACGAGTGAGGGCCCCTCTTTAGTTGAGGTGCACAGGTTTCTCATTGTGGCAGCCCCCTTTGTTGTAGAGCACAGGCTCTAGCATATGTGGACTTCAGTATTTAGAGCACAGGTTCAGTAGTTGTGGCACACAGGGTGTTTCTCCATGGCATGCAGGATCTTCCTGGATCAAGGATAAAATCTGTGTCACCTGCATTGGCATGCAGACTCTTTACCACTGAGCCACCAGAGAAGCCCAGACTCTGACTTTAATTGGTGTTTTTAGACCATTCACATTTAACATGATTATTTATATAATTAGATTTGTATATACCATATTTGTTACTCTTTTCTATTTTTTCCATTTATACTATGTTACTTTAAAAACAAATACTCCCTTTTTTTCTGTCCTTTCTGATTTTAAATAACTATTTCATTTTCTTTCCTTTCAGTAGATAAATTATATTTCTTTTAGAATATTTTAGTATCTTCTCTAGGGTTTGTAGTAAAAATTTACAACTGATTTAATTCCATTTTCAAACAGCATAACTCTGCTTTTAAATAACGCTATACCACTCTATGTATAGAGCACATAACCTATAACAGGATATTCTCAATTCTTCCCTCCATCCCTTATAGTATTGTTTCCATTCATTGTGTGTATCTATAAGCCATTTCAACCTGATGCATTGTTGCTATTATCATTTTGAAAAATAGTTTTCTATTAGATCAGCTAAGGATAAAAATATAATTTAGTTTACCTTCATTAATCCTTCTCTATCTCTTTTTGATAGATCCATAGATCCAGATTTCTTATCCATATCATTTTCCATTTCTCTGGAAAAAAAAATTCACTTTTCTTTCAAGATAGACAAATTCCATCAATTTTTATTTGTCTAAAAATGGTTTTATTTCTTATTTACCATTGAAGAATAATTTTGCTGGGTATAGAATTCTGTTTTATTTCCCTATACTTTTCATTTTAATTAGAAATACTTAGCATATCAATCATAGTTGTTTTAAATTCTAGGTCTCTTTTTTAATAATCTCCACTGCATCTGAGTATAGCCTTAATGATTGTTTGATTCTCTACTATGGTTTTTCTTGCCGTTTAAAATGACTTATAACTTTTTTATTGAAAACCGGACATAATGCATGAGATACTAGGAACTGAGGTAAATAGCCTATTTGTGTGAGATTCTTTAAAGTTGTCTAGAAGTGGGCTGTGTTTCATGGTGGGTGTAACTATAGATGCTAGATGCTTCAATTTCCTCTAATAAACTTGTTTTTGTCTTCGAGTTTCCCTGACAACTCCTTCTTATATAATAGTCTGTGTCTTGAAGATCTCTCAGTTATAATCCACTGTTATTATACTGGAACTGTGTTGATACACGTACTTAGTCGCTCAGTCATGTCTCTTTGTGACCCCATGGACTGTAGTCTGCCAGGCTCCTCTGTCCAGGGGATTATCTCAGCAAGAATACTGGAGTGGGTTGCCATGCCCTTCTCCAGGGCATCTTCCCCACCCAGCTGTCTCCTGCAGCTTCTGTATTGGCAGGCAGATTCTTTACCACTTGAGCCACCTGGGAAACCCTGTGTTGATGTAGTGGTTAAATATTGAAAACAGGATGCATTTTATACTATTGTGAGTAAATCTATATTCTTTTAATAGGTCAGACTCTCTGCACTATGAGCTTCAGAAAATTTCCTTAGCTCTTTTTTGTCCTCTTACAGAAGGCAGGAAGGCTAGAAGGTCTGGAATTAACTAAGTGTCCTCCTTCTCCCCAGTTCAGATAAGGTTCTGGTAGTTTTTGTTGGAACCAGGTCTGTGTTATGAGGAACAAAACGCTTTGGAAATTTTTCAAAATGATTACTTTTCCCCCAGATGTGTCTCAGAATCATTACTGTTTTTTTCCCACTACTCAGATAACAAGGGGATTATTCTCCCATCTTCAACATGAGAACCTGGATTATAAATCCTGGTGTCGAAACTCATGAAAAGGTAGAGTTATCTAAAACTATGACATCAAGAGTTTTGACTTTCAAGCTACTTCACTTTCAACTTTCAACATTTCATTAATAGCTGTTTATGTATTTCTGTCACTTGCTAACTCCAGAAGCTTCTGCTCTTGAAGCTGTGACTCTGTATCCATACATCTTTGCAACTCTGGAGTGGCAGTTTTCTGTGTTAAATCAAGAAAAGTTATTGATTCAGTTTCTTCAGCTCTTCTCTTGCGAGGCTAAAAGTTATGACTTCCATATTATTTACCTGTTGGAACAGACAGTGAACTATTGTCACTAATATTTATTTTAGCCAATCTAATAGACATCCTGGAATGTGAAGTCAAGTGGCCCTTAGAAAGCATCACTACAAACAAAGCTAGTGGAGGTAATGGAATTCCAGTTGAGCTATTTCAAATCCTTAAAGATGATGCTGTGAAAGTGCTGTACTCGATATGCCAGCAAATTTGGAAAACTCAGCAGTGGCCACAGGACTTGACAATGTCAATTTTCGTTCCAATCCCAAATAAAGGCAATGCCAAAGAATGTTCAAACTATCGCACCATTGCACTCATCTCACATGCTAGTAAAGTAATGCTCAAAATTCTCCAAGCCAGGCTTCAGCAATACGTGAACCATGAACTTCCAGATGTTCAAGCTGGTTTTAGAAAAGGCAGAGGAACCAGAGATCAAATTGCCAATATCCTCTGGATCATCAAAAAAGCAAGAGTTCCAGAAAAACATCTACTTCTGCTTTATTGACTATGCCAAAGCCTTTTACTGTGTGGATCACAATAAACTGTGGAAAATTCTGAAGGAGATGGAAATACCAGGCCATCTGACCTGTCTCTTGAGAAACTTGCATGCAGGTCAGGAAGCAACAGTTAGAACTGGGCATGGAGCAACAGACTGGTTCCAAATAGGAAAAGAAGTACGTCAAGGCTGTATATTGTCACCCTGCTTATTTAACTAATATGCAGAGTACATAATGAGAAACACTGGGCTGGAAGAAACACAAGCTGTAATCAAGATTGCCGGGAGAAATATCAATAACCTCAGATATGCAGATGACACCACCCTTATGGCAGAAAGGGAAGAAGAACTAAAGAGCCTCTTCATGAAAGTGAAAGAGGAGAGTGAAAAAGTTGGCTTAAAGCTCAACGTTCAGAAAACTAAGATCATGGCATCTGGTCCCATCACTTCATGGGAAATAGATGGGGAAACAGTGGAAACAGTGGCTGACTTTATTTTTCTGGGCTCCAAAATCACTGCTGATGGTGACTGCAGCCATGAAATTAAAAGACACTTACTCCTTGGAAGGAAGATTATGACCAACCTAGATAGCATATTTAAAAGCAGAGACATTACTTTTCCAACAAAAGTCCATCTAGTCAAGGCTAGGGTTTTTTCAGTGGTCATGTATGGATGTGAAAGTTGGACGGTGAAGAAAGCTGAGTGCTGCAGAATTGATGCTTTTTAACTGTGGTGTTGGAGAAGACTCTTGAGAGTCCCTTGGTCTGCAAGGAGATCCAACCAATCCATCCTAAAGATCAGTCCCGGGTGTTCATTGGAAGGACTGATGTTGAAGCTGAAACTCCAATACTTTGGCCACCTCATGTGAAGAGTTGACTCATTGGGAAAGACCCTAATGCTGGGAAGGATTGGGGGCAGGAGGAGAAGGGGACGACAGAGGATGAGATGGTTGGATGGCATCACCGGCTCGATGACATGGGTTTGGGTAAAACTCCGGGAGTTGGTGATGGACAGGGAGGCCTGGTGTGTTGCGATTCATGGAGTCGCAAAGAGTCAGACACGACTGAGTGACTGAGCTGAACTGAGTACATATGTGCTAATATTTCACTGAACTTTCAATGTTCATTTAGTAGTAGCGTTAGTCACTCAGTAATGACCGACTCTTTGCTACCCCACAGACTGTAACATGCCGGGGTCCTTTGTCCATGGCATTCTGCAGGCAAGAATACTGGAATGGGTTGCCATTCCCTTCTCCAGAGGATCTAGCTGACCCAGGGATCAAACCTGTGCAATGCAGGTGGATTCTTTACTATATGTTTTATGGGGAAATCCTAATGTTCATTAACCTATCTTTTCAAATGCTTATTTGCCCTGTCTAGCCTCTTAAATGAAATGTCTGTTTATGTCATTTGCCATTTTCTACCTGGATTTCTGTTTGCTTTTTTACTTTTGAACTATGAGAGCTTTCGTATATTCTAGACATAAACCTTTTTTGGGGTATATGGTTTGTATACACATTTTCCCAATCTATAGCTTGTCTTTTCAGCCTCTTCATATGGGCTTTTGCAG
This sequence comes from Okapia johnstoni, assembly GCA_024291935.2. Classification (NCBI taxonomy): domain Eukaryota; kingdom Metazoa; phylum Chordata; class Mammalia; order Artiodactyla; family Giraffidae; genus Okapia; species Okapia johnstoni. The sequence continues at coordinate 49,500,749 of CM044319.1, forward strand.
ATCAAATATTTTTAATTTTGATGAATAATTTTTCAATGTGTTTTTATGGTTTATGCTTTTCGTGTCAAGTTTTGCTTAGCCATATGTATCAGAGATTTTCTCTTATTTTCTTAACTTTTAAGCATTTTAAAAAATAATTATAGTTTTACATTTCATGTTTAAATTGATTATTGGTTTGACTTAATCACTTAAAGGTGTGAGGTCTGAGTTGAGGTCTATATTTTTCAGCAATATTTGTTGAAAAAATTACCCTCTCACAATTGGATTTCTTTTGTTCTTTCCACAAAATTCAGTTAATAATATCTGATGACTCTACTTCTGTGTCCTGTCTTTACCATTGCATTATTAACACATTGTCTTGAATTTTATTGGTATAAGATAAGTCTTTAAGGTTGCATAGATTGATTCTTCCCTCTTTATTCACTTTTCAATATAAATTTTAGAATATGTTTGCTATGAGTAAAAATGTCCATATCAGTAAGCAGTTTTGATAGGAATTGTCTTAATCATATGAATCCCCTTGGGGAATATTGATGCTTTTACTACGGTGAGTCTTCGAATCTGTGAGCAAGTTATGTGCCTCTGCTTATTTACGTTGTCATTGATTTTTTACCCATATTTGTATTTTTCAACACACAAACTCTACATTTGTTTATATGGGCATATATTTAACTTTTCGTATCCTTTAGAGTGACTCTGAGTGGTTTTGCACTTTAAATTTTGATTCCTACATGTTCATTATTAGTAGAATGATTGATTCTTACATGTTGCACCTCTATCCAATGAATTTTATCAGTTTTAGGGGCTGTGTCTGTGTGTTTGTATGTAGAGTATCTGGAATTTTCTATATATATAATCATTTATAGCCTTTTGTTTTCAAGCTATATAGATATGTGTGTGTGTGTATATATATATATATATATATATATATATATATATATATATATATATATATATACGTGTATGTGTGTGTTATATATACACACACATTGGCCTATTAAGCTAGATAGAAGTTCTGGTACTTTAGTCAGTAATATTGGTGAAAGTGGATACTCTCTCTTTTTCTCCAGTCTTATAGAGAAAGAATTCAGTTTTCCACACTTAGGTATGATACTGGGTATGAAGTTTTGTTTGCTTTTGTTATTTTGGGTAAAAGAATATGCTCTTTCTCAAATTGAAGGAGTTCCCTTCTGTTACTGGCTTGGTGAGAGTTTTTTGTTTAATTGCTCACTTTTAAACAGGAATAGCTTCAGGATTCTAGCAAAACCAATATGAATCTTTCATCCTCATTGATGGATGACATATTTCCTTCTTAGCCTGTTTATACAGTGGACTATATTAATTGATTTTTAAAACATTGAACCAGTTTTTCATACTTGAAATAAATCTCACTTGGTCATATATAATTATTTTATACATAGTTGAATTGGGTTTTCTGTATTTTCTTGATATTTTGTCTAACTTCATGAGATATATGTATTTGTAGTTTTCTTTTTTATACTGTCTTTGTCTGCTTTAGGTATCAGAATAATACTGTTATTACATAGTCAGTTGGGAAATGTTTTTTCATCTTCTATAATCATATAAATACTACCTGGAGGTTAGTTTTTCACTTATTATTGGATTAATATCAAAGTGTTACAACTTTATGTTCCCTATTGGAGGTTCTGTTAGTTCAGTTCAGTCACTCAGTTGTGTCTGACTCTTTGTGACCCCATGGACCTCAGCAAGCCAGGCCTCCCTGTCAATTGCCAACTCCCAGAGTTAACTCAAACTCATGTCCGTCGTGTCAGTGATGCCATCCAGCCATCTCATCCTCTGTCATCTCCTTCTCCTCCTGCCTTCAATCTTTCCCAGCATCAGGGTCTTTTCCAGTCAGTAGGTTCTTCCTATCAGATGGCCAAAATATTTGAGTTTCAGCTTCAGCATCAGTCCTTCCAATAAATATTCAGGACTGATTTCCTTTCGGGTTGACTGGTTGGATTTCCTTGCAGTCCAAGGGACTCTCAAGAGTCTTCTCCAACACCACAGTTCCAAAGCATCAATTCTTCTGTGTTCAGCTTTCTTTATAGTCCAACTCTCACATCCATACATGGCTACTGGAAAAACCATAGCTTTGACTAGACGGAGATTTGTCTGCAAAGTAATGTCTCTGCTTTTGAATATGCTATCTAGTTTGGTCATAGCTTTTCTTCCAAGGAGCAAGCATCTTTCTGGGAGGTTCTGGGAATAAATCAATTCCCTTGTCCTTTCTAGTATCTAAAGGTCACCTATATTCCTTGATTCATTTCTCCTTCATTTATCTTTTATTAAAGTCAACAACTAAAGGTTACTTTTTCTTATATTCCCATTTGTCCAGTTCTCTCTCTACTGTCTCCCTCCTCTAGTTTAAGTCATCTCCTGATTACATTGAGCCTACCTATAAAATGCAGGATAATCTCCAAGCTGGCACTGTTTCTACTGTTATACGATTCTACAAACATATGTGAGCCTTCCATGCATTTCTCTGGAATTCACTGCATTAGACAAAAATTTCCTCTACTTAATCTCATCTAGATTTTTTGGTTTCTGCTTAAATGGCTAAGAGGATCTATGAGTCATATGCTTAATTTCCTCACAGAGCCTTTCACATGAGTAAATACTCTGACTTTTTTATCTTTTTGAGATATCAGCAAAGGGCTGTCTAGCCACATTTTTGGCTTTTTCTCTAGAGCAAATTTCTTACCATGAATCTCCTAGTGTAATGTTTTTTGTGATCTGATAGACTGTGACTATTCCAAATCACCAACTTCTGAATTCATTTTGCTTAACAGTTCTTATCTATAGCTGTCTCTTTCTTTGCACATTTTACTATAAGTGGCAAGAAGAAACCAGGCAGCAAGACTTTGCTGGGAAATTTTCTCAACCGAATGTGAAATTACACATTTTACAATTCTGTGCAGCTTTCTCCTACTGTATAGCAAGAAACAGCTTTTCTACAATTTCTAACAAAACTGTTCTTCATTTCCACTTGAGCAATTGCCCTCATGAGCAGTGCTATAAATGCACATGTTTTTACAAATAATCTACTCATCACAATTTAGGTATTCTCAAAGGCAATATATACTTTATCTACCATTCTTCTTGCTTTTTCCTTGAGCCTTACCAACAGAGCCTTTAACATTCATGTTTTTACTAACATTTGTTCAGGTCAATTTAAGCTTTTTCTATCATGTTCCTCAAAAATTTTCCAGCCTTTTCCCACTGCCAAATTCCAAAGGCACTCCTTCTTGTTTGGAATTTGTTTTAGCATCACTCTATTTCAGTTAGGAAAATCTATGTTATAGAGTTATATTGATGCTGTAGCAAATTACCATAAATGTCATGGCTTAAAGGAAAACAAATTTTTTATCTTACAGTTTTGTTTTGTTTTGTTTGTAAATCAGAGGTCTGACACTGGCCTCACTAGGCTAAAATTAATTTGTTCAAGGCTATGTTCCCCTACAAAGGCTTTAGGGAGGAATCTGTTTCCTTTGTTTGACTTGTTTGTTTTTTCAGTTTCTAGAGGCCACCAGCATTCCTTGGCTTTTGGTCCCTACTCCATTTTCATTAGCAATTTCCTGCTAAGGCTTTCTCATGCTGCCATCCTTCTGATTCTCTCTCTTTTGCCTCCCACTTCAATTTTTATACACCATAGTAATTACATTGACCCACCCAGATAATTCAAGAGATTCTCCTTAGTTTAATATCAGTTGAGTAAGTAAAAATTAGCAGCCTTACTTGTATCTTCAACCTTGAGTTATCTTTGCTAACATATTTACAGATTCCCAGGATTAGGGTGTTGACCTCTTTGGGGCCATTAATATGATTACCACAAATAGTAAAAATTCAGATGATCATAGATGCAAAGTTGCTATATAGTTCTCAGCTTCTCAGGAGGTGCTCAGATTCTAGGAGTTTTAAGGAGCTGTGGATTAAAGTTGACAGCATTTTTCTCTACCACTTTTTCTGAGAGCATAAAGGTGTGTTGGACAGGGACTCTGGTTTATCAGTCTGGAAAATATGCCTGTTGTTCACAAAGATACAAATATTGATAATGTATGTTAACCTCAAACTCAACAACAGAGCAAATCCCTTCCAAAAGTTTTACCTTCATATGTTTCTCTCTTTTGGTACCAAGTCGGCATCAGCTAGATTAGTTTCATTTTAAACAATTAACTTTAAAAAGACAACCTAAATGAAAAGGGGTTTGATTTGAACTATTTTCTTGCAAGCTCTTAGAAAAGATATTTGAATATCTGTCTAGAGTTTTATGTAAACCTTAAATTTACACATATTAAATTTGTCGGGGGACTGTGTAATTTCCTCGGTTCTGTAGATCAATGTTACAGCTCAGTTACAGTTCAGTTTTATTTGGTAAGCAGAGGAAAATACATCCTCAAGCATGAGAGTGGGCCGACCCAAAAGAAGTGAAGAGAAGAGCATGAGTCTCAATTTTGGCTCCTCTTTATTTTTTTTCTTCTCCCTTTGAACCTGCCCTATGTAAGTTGGGCTAGCCAGGAGAGATGCTTGTTTCACCTGAGGTTCTCACTCTGGTCCTGGGACCTTCCTTTGTTCTATTTTTGCAGGCTTTTCCCTTCTTTGTCTTTTAGCCACCACCATTCCAATCCCAAAGAAAGGCAATGCCAAAGAATGCTCAAACTACCGCACCATTGCACTCATCTCACACACTAGTAAAGTAATGCTCAAAATTCTCCAAGCCAGGCTTCAGCAATATGTGAACCATGAACTTCAAGATGTTCAAGATGGTTTTAGAAAAGGCAGAGGAATCAGAGATCAAATTGCCAACATCTGCTGGATTATCGAAAAAGCAAGAGAGTTCCAGAAAAACATCTCTATTTCTGCTTTACGGAATATGCCAAAGCCTTTGACTGTGTGGATCACAATAAACTGTGGAAAATTCTGAAAGAGATGGGAATACCAGACCACCTGACCTGTCTCTTGAGAAACCTGTATGCAGGTCAGGAAGCAACAGTTAGAACTGGACATGGAACAACAGACTGGTTCCAAATAGGAAAAGGAGTACGTCAAAGCTTTATATTGTCACCCTGCATATTTAACTTATATGCAGAGAGTACATCATGAGAAATGCTGGGCTGGAAGAAACACAAGATTGCTGGGAGAAATATTGATAACCTCAGATATGCAGATAACACCACCCTTATGGCAGAAAGCGAAGAAAAACTAAAGAGCCTCTTGATGAAAGTAATTAGCCTCCAATGAAAATAAATAAATTTAAAAAATAAAAAAACAAAAAAGAAAGTGAAAGAGGAAAGTGAAAAAGTTGGCTTAAAACTCAACATTCAGAAAACTAAGATCATGGCATCTGGTCCCATCACTTCATGGGAAATAGATGGGGAAACAGTGAAAACAGTGGCTAACTTTATTTTTCTGGGCTCCAAAATCACTGCAGATGGTGATTGCAGCCATGAAATTAAAAGATACTTACTCCTTGGAAGGAAAGTTATGACCAACCTAGACAGCATATTTAAAAGCAGAAACATTACTTTGCCAACAAAGGTCCATCTAGTCAAGGCTAGGGTTTTTCCAGTGGTCATGTATGGATGTGAGAGTTGGACTATAAAGAAAGCTGAGTGCCAAAGAATTGATGCTTTTGAACTGTGGTGTTAGAGAAGACTCTTGAGAGTCCCTTGGTCTGCAAGGAGATCCAACCAGTCCATCCTAAAGGAGATCAGTCCTGGGTGTTCATTGGAAGGACTGATACTGAAGCTGAAACTCGAATACTTTGGCCACCTGATGTGAAGAGCTGACTCATTGGAAAGACCCTGATGCTGGGAAAGATTGAGGGCATTAGGAGAAGGGGACGACAGAGGGTGAGATGGCTGGATGGCATCACCAACTCGATGGACGTGGGTTTGGGTGGACTCCGGGAGTTGGTGACGGACAGGGAGCCCTGGTGTGCTGCGGTTCATGGGGTCGCAAAGAGTCGGACATGACTGAGCGACTGAACTGAGGTGATTCTGGACTCCTTTTTCCTATTCTAACTACCTAACAAATTCAATTAAAATTAAATTGTGCAGACCAAAGTACATTTGCTGGTTGAATTTAGCCTCCTGGCCATACTCCATCTTTCTTGAAAACACTCAGAAGTTTTTAAAACTTTTGAGAAGACTGCAAGGGAGACAACATTCTTGCAAGCTGGTATGATTTTTGCGATGTGTGGTGAGAGTCTCACTCTCATGTTTTATTATTCTCAAGTTCCAATAGCTATAAAGATGAAAAATAAATATATGGTGTTACCTGATGGCTATTTTTTTCTCTGAAATTTCAATTTTATTTTCAAATTAAGGAAGCTGGAGGGGGGAAAAAAAAGGTCTTTTTAAAGGTACTTTCTGCACAGTTCCCATTTCCCAACCATGCTGTCTTTTCTCAGGGCATCTCAGAATGGATCAGAGATAAAGGGTAAGTCAGGAATTATGTAAATTACTAAGCTTCCATTCTTTCTTCCCCAGTTGCCATTACCTGAAAATGATTAAATTCTATTATGGCAACTATAGCAAGCAACTTTTAACTCACTGACAAAACTTTTTTACATATAAATAACTTGCCAATCTAATAAAGGGTTAGAAACTACTTGTTATGGTAATGGATGAGAAACTTTCAACTAGTCAATGACAATATGATTTTTTTTTTTCCAGAAACTAACAGATAATGATAGATAATAGAATGGCATCAGATTGAATTTTCTCTTGTCTTACAGATTATTAGAATAAGGCTCAAAAAAAAAAGAGTCTTGTTACATTTATCAAAATTTTGTGCTTTGATTTCTTTTGAATTTGATACTTTCCCAGTAAAATCAGGAACTGTTATTGAAAAAAAAAATACTCACAGAAATATACTTTAGACAGATAATTCTCTGTGTAGTGTTGCTTTCTGTACATTATCTTTTGCCATTCCAAACTGAATTCTCACAATGGAACTCAGATGATCATTCCAGCCAGAACAATTCAGATCAACTCTTAGGGAGTCTCTTAATTAAACTGCTCATAAAACATGTTGCTTTTACCTTTTGTTCCAGAAATTGTCCCCACCTAACCCCCAAATATTCTTCCCATGGGGAGTGCTACTAGTTATGTGGGGAAGGTATAACTCATGAATTTTGATCAACCAGAGTGCTAATCTCAACTCTGCCACTTACCAGCCTGTGACTATCCATAGCAGTATTCTCATGTATAATGTAGATGACAATTACACCTTTCAATATAATCATATTGAAAGATTAAGTAGATTAAATGAGGGACATCTTTAAAGTGACTGGCATGGTTCCTGACTTAGAATAGTTTCTCAAAAATTGTTAATGTCTCCTGTTCTTCTCTTCACCTCTACATCTGGCTCTAGATTTATCTATTTCTAGATATAATGCTGGCTAATATTTCTTTTTGATCATTGCCTTGTTTAATGTTGTCTCACTAGATTACACATATGTTCTAGTTATTGTTTGTAACTTGATATATATTCTGAGCAGGTTTTGTGTTTTTACCTCCTTATATCTGCCTTTATTCTAGAAAATGATACCTATGATGGGTGTGAATTATAAAAAGAATGAGCAAGACCAGGAAGAGAACTCATTTTGACCTCATTTATATTCCCAATAGTTATGTTCTCTATCACTAAGTTAGAAACAAATAAGATATGTATATTCCTTCTCACTAGGGAGAATGAAAATTAGTAGTATAGCTTATCAGTTACTTTCTACACCCATATATTACAAGGGACATTCATAAGCTCAGAACAAATTATTTTCTTAGGCTCCAAAGTCAAAACACTCTTCACTTGATGGTGACTATTTATCCTTAATGATACTTCTTGACATAATATTTTACTTCTGCTTTCTTTGGTAGACTTCCCAAATAACAATAAGAATAGTGATTACTTACAGTTAAGAGTAAACACTGGCTGGTCAGGAAATCTTTTCATCACATTTTTCTTAGAAATAGATGTAATTTTTTCAAATTTAAAGATGAGAGAACTAAGCCTTTGGATAATAAAATAAAATTGACAAATGTCAGAGGCTAGAAAAGGAGAGAGGTAGGCTTTCCATTCAAATCTATTTAGATCCAAAATCCACACCCTTCTACCAAACTCAAGTACTCCTCCTCGTATTCACCTTTTCCTCTTGGTTCTACAGACCTTGCTTGTGTCTCTCTGTTTAAAATGACTTTCTGACTATATTGTTATTATATGCCAGATATCGCACACTTAAATAGACTTCTAGATTATTTCTCTCTAGGCTTGTCTTATCCTTTTGTTGCCTATGTTTCGGCTCATGAAGCAAAAGTTCATGAGAACAACCACAGAAACAGATTCCAAGACAGCAATGGCAGTGGATGGTTGTATCAGCTCATATATATAGCCCCATTGCTAGGGAATTGCTATTTGACTGCCAGTCACACACTGCAACAGATTTTAGTTAAATCAAGCTTTGACATGATTGGAACAAAAACCAAATGAAACATCTGCCAAAACAGAAACTGTGTCAAACTCCTAAACAAGAAAGAATGTCTCTAATGGTATAACATCTGAACAATAGTAAAACTAGTTTCTATAAAGTTTCACAAAATTGTCAATGAATTTTTTGGTGCCAGTGGAAAATATTTTTTCTATTCTTTTCATTCTCATCTAAGAATTATTTTCCAAATGTACAAGAAAGAAATAAGTTGAAGTATCAGAATATTGGGTAAGACTCAATTCAATTTAATTCAGTGACTATGTAGTCATTCAAGAAGAAATGGAACCCACCTGCTAGGCATCTGGGATGCATTCTGCATCAGTTGTGTCTAGATAACAATATACTGCCTGATGAAAAGAGAGGCTCATATATGTCCAAATACCAGCTGATTTTCTGAGTTTTCCCATTTTACCTTAATGTTTGTGATTATATAAACATCCCATATTAGCAAAACTCAAATAGGCCTCCCTTTGCATGACTGAGCATCACCATCTGTGAATGAAAGTGAAAGTCACTTAGCTGTGTCTGCCTCTTTGTGATCCCATGGTCTATACAGCCCATGGAATTCTCCAGGCCAGAATACTGGAGTGGGTAGCCATTCCCTTTTCCAAGGGATCTTCCCAACCCAGGGGTCAAACTCAGGTCTCTCACATTGCAGGCAGATTTCTTACCAACTGAGCTGTCAGAGTGCATTTTGACTGGGTTGTACAATAAAAAAGCAATATCATATGATACAAAGTTCCCAAGAAGGATTGACCATGATGCTTGCTCCTTAGGTTAGCCTTACTCGTGGTTGTACAATGCCTTTTCCATTTCTAAGTGTGAGATGCAAATACAGTAGTGTCTAGAGAGGAAAAAGAACCCATCGTCTTATGTCTCTAATTTTATGTCATTCTGGACCACTTGGCCATTTGAAAATGAAACAGGAGGGAAATGGGCAAGGCACAACTTTTGAAAGAATGACATAGCCTAAGGACACAACACAAACTGATTAAAATCAAATGGGTCCAAGAAGGAAGGCAAATCAACTTTGAATGGACCTTGCTCCTCAATCAGCAAGCTAATTGACATACCCAGAGGTGCCATTAGAGTTCCAAGACCAACCTTCAATGGACCTTAAAGTAGGTATTGGCCCAATTCCTGGAAATCTCCACGCTTCCCCAAAATAGTTGGAAGAATCCTCCCACTCATTAGCCTATGAAATTATCCAGCCCATAAAATCTAACCAGTCTGTATTTCAAGGCTGTGCTTGCCCTGTGTGATGGCCCACATTCTGTCTGTGGATTGTGTTTCCTTTCTGAATAAATCCACTACTTACCTATCACTTTGTCTCCCACTGAATTCTTTCTGTGATGAGACATCAAGAATCTGAGGTTTCATTAGGTCCTGAAAACCAGATCTATGATCTCAGTTGAAAGACTGTGAGTTTTGGCTGGGTTTGAGTCCCAGACAGGTAGGTTAGAGTCCCAGACTGGGTTTCGACTGGATTCGAGTCCCAGCACATGTGTTCAAGTCCCAGTCTGAGGTAAACAGTTTCAAAACCAGGCACCAATAGAGGGAGTGGGATTATCCAGGCTGTGTTAGGTTAATCATTCGAGGTCAGTCTATGATGTAGAAAATAAAACACCATTATCATCAAGGCACATGGGACTGCACATCAGATGTGTCCTTGCTATTACCACTGTGTGATGTAAGAAGTAGTAGAGGACAAAAAGTTGAAAGCAGCAGTTACATTGATGAAACCAACAAAAACAATAATAGCATATCTCCAAACCAAGGTATTGCTCTCTTCAGATTGATTGATTGATGTAGGTTTCCTAAGCAATTAATTAGGGAGGAGGTTAGACATCACTATACATTTTTCTTTACAAAATATATTTGGTTTGTATTTTGTCATCTGTGACTTTGAGCAAGGTAATTAATCAGCTATCCCTTGGATTCCTTGCTGAAAAATGAGAACCTTACTAATAATTGTTCTAATTATGTCCTAGCCATTACAAGATAATATGATAGTCAGATGAGCCATTATTTTTCATTCAGTGATCTTTTAACAAGTTCTTCCTACATGCACCGAATATAAAAATGCATAAATGCATATTTATACCCACATAATATTATTATTTTAATCATATTAACTTTTTTGAATGTCACAACTAGTTCAATTTTAAATACTCAATTACAGAAATGAATATATAAACACATAGATTATTTTTACTGTTCTCCTTCAATTTGTGCCTGGAGTCTTCTGAAAAAAAGTTTGTTTTGGATTCTCATCAATATAATCTCCATACCCTGAAACATACAAAAAAAAAAAGCAGCAGAGAAAAAAAAATTAAAGCAGACAAGACTTTGTACTAAAATAAACTTTGTTTTCTCCTCTTAATTGACTTCCTTTTATGCTAATAATTTCCCTTTGAACACAATCCTGCTTCCCCAACTGAAAATTTTTAGAATCAGAAGCCTATGTTTATGACTTTTTTTATGGACTCAAGAGGTTACACAGAGCGTATTAAGTCCTAAACTTTTTGGACAAATCACCACTGCTGTTATTGTGAAGATTTTCTTTTTATGAGTAGAATTTAACAGCTCATAAAATTCTCTTGCAGTTATGTTCATTTGGATTACAGACTTGTGCACTTGGTTAGCAAAGCTAATGCTTGGAGACTCTACTCAAATTAAATGACTATTTACCCACAGAATTAGTGAACATACTACTTTTCTAATGCAAACTTATCTGAATGGCTTTAGGGTATAAACATAACATGCCTATTGCTTTGTATACAGCTGTGTCATAATATGAAAATTGCAAAGGAAGAGGGATAAATTGGCTATTAAAAATTAGATCTTTGCATGTTTTGAGTGAGTACTACTGACCAGCATTTTAGGGTGTGGCTAGACTCCACCATAAGTTAGCAGTCCAGTATCTGTCTCCTTAGCATTCACATATGCATGCATGCTAAGTCACTACAGTTGTGTACATATGCTTTGCAATCCTGTGGACTGTAGCCTGCTAAGCTCTTCTCTCCATGGGATTCTCCAGGCAAGAATACTGGAGTGGGTTGCCATGCCCTCCTCCAGAGGATCTTCCCCACCCAAGGATCAAACCCTCATCTTATGTCTCCCACATTGACAGTCAGGTTCTTCACCACTAGTGCCACAAATATTAGTTCACACCCCACTCAACACCACCTAATCCAGCTCTGTAACTCTCCCTTGCTCCCATTACCTGCCAAAGGTACTGGCAATAGGCACATTCTCATGTGAAACCCGTTGCCTATAAACTTTTTATCACTAAAAGAAGTTCATAATTTATTTTACACTATATCTCAAATGTGTTCTATCTTCCTCCACTAATTGTCATTCAGACACCGTCACCTAATATGCTTTCCACACCCAATCTCTTCTCCCTAATCTATTCTGTATAAGGGCAGATGAATCTTCAATTGTTTACCATCATCGTCTGCATAATCGTCATTTGCATTGATCATCCATTCCATGCTAATCATGATTTAGAAACTTCACCAATGAGATTTCACTATTCCAGTCATATATGACAGGTATTATCACCCCAATTACGCAGAATATTAAATAAAGGCTCAGAGAAGGATAGTAACTTCCCCAATATCACACAATTGAAGTGTGGCAGAGCCAAAATTAAAACACAGATCAATGAGATTCCAAAGTCTCATTTTTAGCCATGTCACTGAAGACGGGGCCTTGAAACTGAAAAGAACCTATCAATTTTAGAGAAGCTGCTGTGGTTGGATGTAACCATGATATTTGTCTATCATTCAAAATCAACTCAGGTATCTTCTCTTAAAAATTCCCATGGGGGATAATTTTTGTTTATATCAGTCACAAAAGATAAATTGAGAAACTATAAACAGATGCTATAAATTGGTCAGTGTACTTTTCTTGTATGCAAAGAATACATTGATATATCTGCTATATGATCTTTCATTATGTCAGTCCATCTGGAACATGGTATGAACACAATTAATATGAGCTAATTAAAATGATTATTGGTAAATTTCTTAACCAGGATTATGCAAGCTACTTTACTGTGATTTATACATTACAGTTAAACTCTGGTGCCCCATTTTACCTTATGCATTGATTAGTATAAATGTGTAATCACATGATAACAGAAAATTGCTGGGAATTCTGCATAACTAGTGTGAAGTTATTCAAAGTTTTGTTTTGTGCACAATTCACAAAATCTTCTGTTGCTGGTTCAGTTCCAAACTGCAAATACACAAACATAAGAAAAGCAATATATGCTGGAATGATTATTTTCCAAACTGAATTTATTTAGAAAAAAAGCAGGAAAAGATGTTCCATGAAGAAAGAATTTTATATTCAAAAGATATTTGAGGAATCTTACATAAAATATTCCTATCTTGGAGACACAATGAACTTTAATATATTATGAGCCCTAAGAAATCTAAAAAAAAAAAAAAAGCTTTTATTTTTAACATTGTTTCTAAAATATATTTGACCAGAGAATATTTGGTCAAATAAAATGAAAATAAATAAAATAAAATAATTTTATTTATTTTTATTTTATTTTTTTATTTTATGACTTTAGTATCCCATAATATGTATTTTAGGAAGTGTTAATTTGTATGTTTCTTTAAACATGAATGCCATGTTTTACTCTTTTTATTTTATCATTTAATTTTTTTCTTGTATGACTTTAGTATCCCATAATATGTATTTTAGAAAGTGTTAATTTGTATGTTTCCTTAAACATGAATGCCATCTCCAAATGTGTGCCATCTATGAATATTGAAACAATAGAACAGGATGTGTTTAGTTGTCTCAGAATAAAAACTAATTTATCTTGAAAGCTCTTCCCATTTTCCAAACCTATTTTCATTTATTATCTCATTGGAGCTTCATCAGTTATATTTTAGTCGCAATATCTCTGGTTGAATTTTCATCCTGGCATTACAGAAATCTTGGTGTTTTACTGCTTATTTCCATCCAATCAGACATTTTTCCTGTACAGTTGAATTAAAACCATGAAATGTCATCCAAAGCTGTTCATTGTATGTCTGCGACAATTGTAACTTGAGAACCTTCATCAACTTACCCTGTCTTAGCTATATAATCTTATTTTCCACTGGTCTCCAATACATTCATTCTGAATTATATTAGTGTGAAGTAATTAAATAGAACCACAAAAGAACCATTTCTAGAATAAAAATTGAGTAGTCTTACAATAGAAGATTCAAAACATCTATATTTCTATTTGATAAGGATGTATCTACATCTTAGGCTCAATTTACAAGGTAACACATCTCCTTTAAGGGCCATAAAATAGTCTATCTACATCCAGAAGTGTGGAAAAAACAGAACGTAGAATAAGGCAGGCAGAGCTATGCTACATGAAAGCAGGAGAATAATCTTAAATTCACACTTAAAGGATATACTTTTCTCTTCCCAATCCAATAAATCTGTGGACCAATTCTCTACCCCATTTGACTATACATAGAATCTGGGATTAAGGTATCTACCTTTTGTTCTCTTTAACAAAAGATATAGTATTGGACAAACGAAAGAGGAACAATAGAAACTAGAACCTAAATCTTCATGGAATAACATTAGCAATTTTCCTTGACTTGGTATTTTTACTACTTCATTAGTTCAAGGTAAGTTTAAATTCAGTGTATGCCAGTGCTATCTAGTATTTTGAGTGAGTGAGTGCAAGTCACTCAGTCGTGTCTGGCTCTTTGTGATCCCATGAACTATATACAGTCCATGGAATTCTCCAGGCCAGAATACTGAAGAGGGTAGCCTTTCCCTTCTCCAGGGAATCTTCCCAACCCAGTGATCGAACCCAGGTCTCTTGCATTGCAAGCAGATTCTTTACCAGCTGAGCTACAAGGGAAGCCCATCTAGTATCTTAAATGTATATAAATATATTTACTGTGTGATTTTGTCATCCTTAATATATAGTTTTATCATCTGCATTAGGGTTCTTCAGAGAAACAGTCCAATTACATAATGTGTGTGTGTGTGTGTGTGTGTGTGTGTGTGTGTGTGTGTGTGTGTGTGTGAACTGAAAGGCCCCCAAGATCTTCAGTTGGTAAAGCTATTAATGTAGTTCTGGTCTGGTCCAAAGTCCTGAGAACTAGGCAAACCAGTGGTGTATGTTCTAATTAAAACCCAGCAGGTTTGAGACTCAAGAAGTGTCACTGCTTCAGTCTACTTCCAAAGGCCAGAAAAGACCAGGGTCACGCTCAACCCCCCATACAGAAGGCATTCCCTCTTGCCTTTTGTTCTGTTCAGGTCTTCAGCTGATTGGATGAGGCCCATCCACATCAGGGAGGGCCATTTGCTCTCTTAGTGTGTTACATATTAATCTCATGCAGACACATCCTCACAGACACACCCAGAATCATGTTTGACCAAAGTTTTGGGAATCCTATGGTCTTGTCAGGTTGACATATAAAATTAACCATCGCTACCCCCATCTGGTATCCCAATTTTTG
Organism: Okapia johnstoni; assembly: GCA_024291935.2. Lineage (NCBI taxonomy): Eukaryota > Metazoa > Chordata > Mammalia > Artiodactyla > Giraffidae > Okapia > Okapia johnstoni. Next base: position 49,515,755 of record CM044319.1, read on the forward strand.
TGGCTGCAAAGGAGTATGACAGGGCTGTATATTGTCATCCTGCTTATTCAACTTATGTGCAGAGTGCACCATGTGAACTATTGGGCTGGACAAATCATAAGCTGGAATCAAGACTGCCAGGAGAAATATCAACAACCTCAGATATACAGATGATACCACTCCAAAAAGTGAAAAGGAACTAAAAAGCCTCTTGATGAGGGTGAAAGAGGACTGTGAAAAAGCTGACTTGAAACTTAACAGTAAAAAAACTAACATCATGACATCTAGTCCCACCACTTCATGGCAAATAGAAGGGGAAAAAGTAGAGGCAGTGACATTTTATTTTCTTGGGCTCTGAAATCCCTGTGATTGGTGACTGCAGCCATGAAGCTAAGATACTTGCTCCTTGGAAGTAAAGCTATGACAAACCTAGTCAGTGTATTGAAAAGCAGAGACATCAGTTTTCTGACAAAGGCCTGTATAGTCAAAGCTATGGTTTTCCCAGTAGTCATGTATCGATGTGAGAGTTGGACAATAAAAAAGGCTGAGTGCTGAAGAATTGATGCTTTTGAATTGTGGTGCTGGGGAAGACTCTTGAGAGTCCTTTGAACTGCAAGGAGATCAAACCAGTCAATCCTAAGGAAAATCAACCCTGAAATTTACACTGGAAGGACTGTTGCTGAAGCCCTGATACTTTGAATATCTGATGTGAAGAGCCAGCTCATTGGAAAAGACTCTGATGTTGGGAAAGATTGAAAGCAAAAGGAGAAGAGGGCAGCAAAGAATCATCGACTCAATGGACATGAATTTGAGCAAACTCTGGGAGATAGTGGAAGACATAGGATCCTGGAATGCTACAGTCCATGGGATCACGAAGAGTTGGACACAACTTAGCAACAAAACAACAGCAAGCCAGGGGACACGTCTATCACCTAGCTCTGGCAGCCAGTGGGTCCCACAGAAATATAACTAATGGAGAAAGAGTATTTAAATAGGTGCCACTCCCAGGGCACAGTAGGAGGCAACAGACCCAAGAACTCCTGTGAAGAAGGCCTTTCAGCTAACTCTCATGGCTGTGCCCTGAGGGGTAGTCATCTAAACATCCATTTGAGACTGATTAAAACACTGGCTTTTAGAAGTGGCAAACCTGCCTGCCAATGCGGGAGATGTGAAAGATGTGAGTTCAGTCCCCGTATTGGGAAGATCCCCTGGAGGAGGGCATGGCAACCCATTCCAGTATTCTTGCCTTGAGAATCCCATGGACAGGGGAGCCTAGTGGGCTACAGTCCAAAGGGTCGCACAGAGTTGTACACAACTCTAGCGACTTAGCATGCATGCATGATACTTTCCAGAAATATCAAAGGGTGTGAATCCTCTGCATACTCTCTCTGCTGCTCTCCAGAGCACTATGGAGAACTGGATTCACTTCTCCTGAGCAAGGAGGGAAGAATTCTGTTGGCCAGACGGGGCAATAGTAGGCCAGCAACATCTTTGGAAAATACCACTAGTGTCATACTCTAATCACAGGGATGTGGAAATGTTGAACACAATGGTGGGTTGAAAAACACTTGGGGTTGCAACTCCCTCCAATTCATACACCTGCTTCTTAGAGCCTGCATGCAGGGCTTTCTTAGCATATGCTTATAAAGTAAATAAATGTGTCAACTGGCAAGTGAATGAATAAATGTAAAATTAAATGAGTGAATAAATGAAATAAAAGTCATGACCTTTGGTCACACATTTTTTCTTTCTTCATTAGAATATTCTAACATCCTTTATTTCATGTTGAATTTAGAGATTGGACCCAGTGGCTTAATTTACCCTGTGGGATGATGAATATTTTTCTAAATATTTCCATTGTAAATTCAATGAGATTAAATATATATGTGCACTTGACACCAAATCACTAATTTTCATGTCAAGGAATTTATTAGGGTCAAATTAGTGCAAGTAAATTATTCACAAGCTGATGTAGATTTCAAGTTGAAATGCTAGTTATTATTCATATTAAAATTATGAATAATGTTCACAGGTAGCCTTATTTCTATAGTGGGTTATTTTTAGTTTCTTTCTTTTGAGTCTTGGTTTGATATAATGGTAATGAGTCATTTGACAGACAAAATGAATGCTTGCCATGATATAATATTTAAGGCAATTATCAAAAATTAGTCACTGATCCATTTTCTCCTGAAAGGTTTGTGAAGACTTTCCTAGTTGTTTGATTCATATCAATCTTTGCTCTCCCTGAAAGTTTGTTTATTTTAAAATATCCATATTTCTCATTTTGTGGTTCATATTTTTGTTGCTAGCTATATTAATTTTCTGTTTTCATCTTGCTAGGGAAGAAAGTCATCTTTTTAAAATCCCATTTATACTTACATGCATTCAGCGCGGAATGGTTTATGTAACATTAATTATATTGTCTAATAGCACTTACAAGGCACCAAACTCTCATCTAGATTCCACAGATACTGTGGTGAAAATAGGATTCTCAACCTGAAATCATTAGCTTACAGCCTAGCACTATAATTTCTCAATTGATTTGTATACAATGCTAAATTGAGATTCTTAGTCATTGGAAAAACCTTTATTAAAACTAAATATTTGTGTATGCTCCTCTGGGAAGAAACACTTTTGTCCCCATGGGGAAAAACAAAAATCACTTTTTCTACTGGAAGCTTTTCCTCAAAATAGGTTCTTACTTTATTACATCCGAAGTGACAGCTTGTCACATACTTCTAACCTAAGTCCCATCTAAGGAAGGCAATGTGAGTATTTGTGAGTGTATGTATGCAGGCAAGGTGGCAAGGAAGCTACAGGTACTCCTACTTTCTCAGCAAAGTGAATATCAAGGGTCCCAAAAACCTGGTGGGGAAGGATGACTTGCAGCCTCTGTAACAGTGTTGGTGTGAGGGTGGAATTGTGGATAATAAATTCAGCTTTAGATGGGGCAGAAACACCTTTCTGAGTCCATATCTAAGTGGAGGAATCTAGGTTTCTGTTGTTGGTCATCTTTTACTCAAGTCTTGGAATTGATGATACTGGAACTATTTGGGCAATTAATGTTAAGTAACATAAACCCTAATGCTGGCATTAAAACAGTATGACAGTCTGAGTAAGAGGTTGTTTTTGTTCAGTCACCCAGTCGTGTCAGACTCTCTGAGGGAGACAGGTTAGGACACAATGAGATAGGGAATAGAAAATGTAATGGCACAAACCAGTCAGTAAACTAGAGACATAAGCTATTTCCAACCAGTTTCAAATATATACTCTCAGGTGTGCCAGATGAACACTTTCCAATTTAGTTGGGGTGTTCCAACTGTCTTTTATCTTCGCGTGCTTGAGCACCCACTTATCTGAAAAATATAGGAGAGTCTTTTGAAAATTCAAGACAAAGAAACACAAATCACAAGGGATACCATAAATTCCACATACAAATTCAGGAAAAAATAAAGAAAGTGTGATCTCCTATAGAAAGAGATAAATAATATATCTCAAAATATATTATATGAGAAATATATGTTCTAAAATCAAGAAGTCAAATGAGGTTCAGGTAAACAAGATTGTATATTACAGACCTGTACTTAAATGGACCAAAAAGATTTGCATATGATTCTACTTTTATAAATGAAAAAATTTCAACACAACAATCAAGAAATTTGTTCAGCAACCAGCAAAAGAGTACTGCATATAAAACTTAGCTATTTGGAAAATAAAAGACTGAGCTTTATGTGAGAGATGGCAAGATTGTTGGTGTATGCAAGATACACTCTCTACAATAAAGCATTGGTCATCTTACCCTGATTAGCTTTCATTATGTCACCTTTTAAACTTTATCAGAAGCAACTTTAGAAAGCCTCATCTCTAGGTCATACATCAAGCTCCCATTGTAACAGCCTAGAGGGATTGTGTGGGGAAGGAAGAGGGAGTAGACGTTTAAGAGGAAGGGGACACATGTATACCTATGGCCAGTTCATGTTGATGTACGGCAAAAACCATCACAATACTGTAAAATAACCATTATCCAATTAAAAAATAAATAAATAATAAAAAAGAAATTCTCATTTCATAGCGTATTGAGATCTACTGATGAATAATCTTGGTTTCATAAATTCTGATAAAAGCAAACAAGCAGCAACCTATGTTGGATAATGGAACATTACCCAACATGGACATGGAACAACAGACTGGAAGAGTAGACTGGTTCCAAATTGGGAACAACAGACTGAAACAATAGACTGGTTCCAAACTGGGAAAGCAGTACTTCAAGGCTGTATAGTGTCACACTGCTTATTTAACTTATATGCGGAGTGAATCATGCAAAATGCTGGGCTGGATGAAGCACAAGCTGGAATCAAGATTGCTGAGAGAGATATCAATAACTTCAGATAAGCAGATGATACCACCCTTATAGCAGAAAGTGAAGAGGAGCTAAAGAGCCTCTTAATGAAAGTGAAAGAAGAGAGTGAAAAATCTGGCTTCAAACTCAACATTCAGAAAACTAAGATCATGGCATCTGGTCCCATCACTTCATGGCAAATAGATGGGGAAACAATGGAAACAGTGACAGACTTTATTTTTCTGGGCTCCAAAAATCACTGCAGATGGTGATTGCAGCCATGAAATTAAAAGACGCTTACTCTTTGGAAGAAAAGTTATGACCAATCTAGACAGTGTACTAAAAAGCAGAGACATCACTTTGCCACCAAAGTCCTTCTAGTCAAAGCTATGGTTTTTCCAGTAGTAATGTATGGATGTGAGAGTTGGACTATAAAGAAATCTGAGCACAGAAGAATTGATGCTTTTGAACTGTGGTGTTGAGGAAGACTCTTGAGAGTCCCTTGGACTGCAAGGAGATCCAACCATTCCATCCTAAAGAAAATCAGTCCTGAAGATTCATTGTAAGGACTGATGCTGAAGCTGAAGCTCCAATACTTTGGCCACCTGATATGAGGAACTGACTCATTGGAAAAGATCCTGATGCTGGGAAAGATTGAAGGTGGGAGGAGAAGGGGATGACAGAGGATGAGATGGTTGGATGGTATCACCGACTCAATGGACATTAGTTTGAATAAACTCCAGGAGTTGGTGATGGACAGGGAGGCCTGGCGTGCTGCAGTCCATGGGGTCACAAAGAGTCAGACACGACTGAGCGACTGAACTGAACTGAATGTTGGGTAATCTGAAAGTTACTAAGAAGTAAACCCTGTTTAAATAATCCTTTGTTCTGGTGTCTGAAGTTCTTCTTCTTTTTCTTCTCTTTTTAAAATTTTGTATTATTCCTCTATGCCTCTGATGATTTTTCAGTTTCTGAGAATTAACCACATCAGTTATTACCGATTGCCAGTTTTGAAAGTTTAACATTGAACACAATAGAAACTCAAGAGCAGAGGATACTAAGAAGAGAAAATAGTCTAGATGAAAGAGTGGACAACAAAGGAAATCTCCACAAAGTTTTAAATTAGTCTTGGGACTGGCTTTTGTGCAGTCTCTGTAGGTGAAAGAGTGGCAGAATGTGGAGCAGGGGAGAATATTACATTTGTCCCTTTGAATAACCTTGGAAGATTTCAAATTGGCAGCCCTGAGAGTGTAGCTCATGGATTTGACATGTAATTATATTGTACTTAACTCCTTTGAGGTGCTGGGTTTTGAATTTTCTCCATACATTGATCTCTCTGTCATTTTATTTTAAAAATCTTCATTTACAAAGCAAGAAATGAACAAGCCCAACTTTGGGACTTCTACTTTGCCTATTTAATGAAGTCTTATCTGAATTTGAATTTTAAATATTTTCTTTCCTCATCAAACTGATTTTCAAATATATTATTCTTCATTATCTTTAAAGATGACTACAAATGTAATGATCTAATGTTATAGGAAACTATAATTAGGGGTTAGTGATGACTTTCAGAATATGTTTAATTCAAAAACTCAAAGGAAAACTAGTTTTTAAATCATTAGTATTGTCCTTTTGTCCTTTCTAGGTTATTTAAAATTTTTTAAATTATCTTCATTTACCTCTGATCCCAGTGGCCAGAAAAATTACTATATTGTTACTGAGCCCTGTCTCTGTCTCTATGCTAAGTTGCTTCAGTCTTGTCTGACTCTTTGCAACCCTATAGATTGTGGCCTGCTAGGCTCTTCTGTCCATGGGATTCTCCAGGCAAGAATACCAGAGTGAGTTGCCATTTCCTACTCCAAGGATTCTTGCCAACCCAGGGATTAAACCTGGGTCTTGTATGCCCCCTGCATTGGCAGGTGTGTTCTTTGCCACTAGTGCCACCTGGGAAGCCCTAATGAACACTAGATAGTTTAGAAATAAATAAAGCACTGTCTCCTCAAATTATAATACCAAACGTCCACTTTCTACACCATGTCCTTGATTATTTAAAATAAAGAGGTAGAAGTAACAGTGATTTTGGAATTAAAGACAATAAATTCTAGATCCACCACATTTTTCTCCTTAGGAAACTTAGCTAATTTGAAGAAACACTACACTTAGCAGAGTTATTTTCCTCATATATAAATGAGGACTATTATATCTACCTTTCAAGGTTACTGTGAGATTTAAATGATGTTACAAGTAGTTTTGTAGATAGAAACATGAATTGCCAATAAACATATCAACAGTTATAAGAATTTATGTGATCAAGGAAGCACAAATTGAATGTAAATTTTTAATAGAATGCCAGAAGTAATTAAAAAAAAAGAACTATAGCTATATACATACAGGGAGAATATCAGTCTGGATCAAATAAGGACAGAAAATCACAGAATCACAGAGCAATTTAAACAGAGAAAATTTTAATATAAATAATCATAACAAGGGATTGTAGTAACAAGGCATTGTCTAACGGAAAGTAGCAAGAACTCTAATGAAGAGTGGCCACCACACCTTGAGTAAGTAGAGCAGCCAGGTTGGAAACACCTGCCAGGAATGAAATTCAGCCCTTGATGGGGCGAGAATATCCATGGCCTCTGAATGGCAAAAAAGTCACTGTGCTCTCATGCTGCAAAACATTCTAGAATTCTGCCTTTGGGGACTTAATAGAGATTTGCCCTCAAGGAAGTTACTCACCAGAGCTAATATACCAGGAAACCACCTGTAAAGAAGTGCAGGGAAGGCTGTTAGCTCACTCTGTTGACATCCATAAACTGCAGGAGATGGGGACAGGATAAAATGTGGCTGATACAGAACCAGGGTCTGGGGAATCTGCGTGTCCAGAATGGTATACTGGAACCAGGAAGAGAGATCCTTTCATTCTGATATGACTTACTAGGGCCATATACTGACAAAGCTTAGCACTGTACCAGCTGACTAAGGACAAAAAGAAGAAGAGGTCCAGATTCAATTTCACAGAACAGACAAAAAGGATACTTGTAGAACTGAGAGGAAATAAATCAAACCAGACTTGCAAACATCCTTGAGCAGAAATTATATGTTATAGATGAATAACTACAATCATTTTCATCTACATTACTATATTCATGTAAACTTAAACTCAAGATCCATACATATGATAAAAATGTGAAGGAAAGCAGACATAAAATTCAGGTTTATAACGGAAATGTGTATATGTGAAGGCAGGTTTTAAATGGTTTCCAAGTTGTTGATGATTCTGAGAAGTGATGAGATGTGATGAACTGAGGTGCCTTGTAAAATCCCAAGGATTCATAAAATACATTGGCATCAATAAAGAAGAGGTTAAAATTGAACCATAAATCACAGAACACATTCTTGGGTGAAAGTAGTTTGAAACTTTAGCCATAAGAACTTTCAATGCACTTTACTGCCCCATGGAAAGAACACCCAAAGACAAACACCTATCTCCAAGACAGAACTTTAAATAGATATTTTTCCAAAGAAGTGACCTGGATGTGCAGCAGTTATAGCAAAGGATAGAAGTGAGATGAATCAAGGGACTCAACTGGCATTTGCACATAGATTAGTATCAGCACAATGTTTACAGTCTGGCTTCCACATTGTCTCAGCCTGGTGTCTTCTCCCTTTATTCTCCTTGGATAAGAGTTTCAGGTTGTTCTTCCCTGGAAAAGCTAACATTCGAGGAAAGATCTCTGTTGAGAGTCCTTCTTGATAAAAGGACAGCAACCAGACCAAGTACACAAAACTAAAACCAGCTTGTCAATAAATCCTAGTCCAAGAACACTATGTTTGCAACAAGCATCAGTTTTAATGTCAACAACCAATAACATATCCAGGGGCATCAGTGAGAGAAAGATAAGCAAAGGTACACAAAAATGGAAAGTGATGAAATTTAGATGATTTTTGAAAAATAAATGTTTCAGGCTCACAAATGTTATGATATTGCATCTATATGACAAGAAAATATATGACACAAAATATTAAAGGATCTTAAGGAAAAAAAAATTCAAGTATATTAATGACTTCTAGGAAATAAAAAACATTATCACAAGATAAAATATTTATATACAGAAATGGATTTATAGGGTAAAAAAATCTTAAAAAGTAAAATAAAAATGACAATAAAATGGAAATTATTAAAAAAGTAAATAAAAATCTGCAAGAATTAATCCCAAACTTCAACAAGTCAGTGAAAAAATCTTCCAAAATGAGGGATTAGAGGAAATATATAATTGTTAACAGATTGTATTTTTCAAAGGTGATCATGATATCTCCCTTCTCATATGACTTTGACACTCGGACATGAGATTCATATTTTTCCATATCAGAAGGATCATGATCTCCTTATAATGAAAAGAATGTGGTGGAAGTGATATCATGTGATTTCTCAGATTACATCAGAAGAAGCAACACAGCCTCTTTAGATCACTGAAAACACACGGTCTTGGACTCGAGCCCCAGTATAAGAAACAAGAAATATGATCATTCTGAAGCTGCTACACTGTGAGGGAGTTTAGTCAAAGGGAAAATTATATTTGGAGGCACTTCATTTGTATATCCTAGTCTATAAATTTTCCCACCTCAAAAGAGATTGTAACTAGCAGTTTCTTCCTTTGCTTCTCAGGTTTCTTCAGGTTGTAATTGGTACAGATTCTGATCCTTGACAGCAAAACTTCGGATTCTAATTCCTCCAGCTTCTTCCTTATTTATTTATCCATGAGTTTCTATATTACTTCTTTGACAGGCATCTTATTTATAGTGTCTCTAATCTAACCCAGATGGATAAAGTATCTCTTTTTCAGATTAAGAAAATGCAATGGCTTCAAGAATATTCCTGAATATTCTTTTAAAAAATTCAATTTCTTTAAAAGATTGGAATAATTTGAGTTTTCTATTTCTTCTAGAGTCAGTTTTAGTCAGTATTACTTTTTAAAGAATTTAACGTTTTTATCTACACTGCCCAATTTGCTGACAGAATTTTTCACCAAGTTATTTTATCATCCATTTATATATACTTACAGGATCTTGAGATCTATATTTCTTATTCTTAATATTAGTAATTCTCTCTCTCTCTTCCTTCCTCCCTCTCTTTCTCTATTTCTTAACGGACCTCTTGATATTTTATCAATTTTATGAAGCTTTCCAAATGAGCTTTTAATATTAATTGATCTTGTTTTTTAAATTTGTCTTTAATTCTGCTTTTATCTGTATTATTTCCTTTCCTCTATTTTTCTTTAGTTTATTTTTCTTTTGTTTTTTTTAACATCTTGGAAGAGGTATTTAGACCTCTTGTCAAAACTTTGTTTGTAATATATTTATTTGGGTTATAAAATTGTATTTAATATCAGATTTAGACTCATCCTATAGCTTGATATATTTTATTTTTATTATCTTTGGATTCCTAATGTATTCTTATTTACAATGTGATTATTTCCCTAATTCATGTCAAAATGTATTTCTCTAATGACAAATGAATCAAAGAATAATTTTTGCTAAATAGTAAAATAGCCATATTTAAATGATAGTGTTAGTAGATACATTGTATTAATAAAAAATATTAATAGCATCATCACATACTATTTGGTTCTATATATATTATACACATTAATGTAACCTTACATCTCTATAAACAATTGAGCAACTAACATATCTCTATAAATTGATAAATGTTAAACATACAAAAAAAGCTAAAGATAAATCAATGAATTTATCTAATAACCAAAAAGAATTAATACTTAAACTTAAATTTGGAGATATCTAATTGGACTTGTGTTACATAATATTGGTAAAATGTCTTAGAAAGATGCATGGTAAAAGTTTTTGTTACCTATCCTTTGTTCTTTAGTCATGATTCTTGAATTTCTATTTAAATTATTTAATTTTTTTTCTTGAGTGCTTAGCATATTGAAGTGTCTGGTGTTTAATTGATAGAAATGTATTCACCTGCCTAAATAATTCACTCCCCTATCTCTTTGTCTGCTTGAGGGACCATAAACTGAATTTTTATAGTTTACCTTCCTTTGCTTCTCTGGAAAATTTTTCTCTATCCACTCACCCCAAATAGATTCGTACATTCAGAACCCCAATGGAGTTTAATAGTTTTGCTTAGGGGTTTGACAATTCGCTTATTATGATAATAGACCTGAAACTTCCTAATTTTACCTTGCTCATAATCTTCATCCTTTAACTCTTATCTTCTTGAGTGTTTATAACTGAATGAATAATAGCTGTATAAATTACAGAATCATCCTATTAAAGCTTGTTAGTTTTGCCAGTAATTCTTAATCCAAAATTTTGCTAAAAGTTTGGTTGGGAATTAAAATTTAAATCTTTTGGTTTAACGTGTCATCATCTTCTCCTCCAATCTTTTCTTATTTATTTTAAATTTTGAAATTTGCTATCTTCTGGCCTGTCAAGGTGTGGGTAGGAAGTTGAGATAAGAATGGGTGGTAGATGAGCCCTTACGTAGGGCAGGCTCTGGATGAAAATAACCACACAGATACATGCATAGAAGGAGATCCTGGGAAGAGATGCAGAGCAACGCTGCTGTTAGTCAGGATGCAGCAATGTTCCATGAATGGATTGCTGTCTTCTCCTCCATGGGATAGGAGGAAAAGAGTGCAGGAAGATTGATACACAGTTAAAATGGGTTTGAATACTCTCCTCCTATTGGCATTTTGTGTGTGGCAATTTTGTAACTAGTACAGATTTCTATAGCCCCAAATTCACCCTCATTTGTTTAAATATTCATTTCTCCAACTGAACACTGACTTTGAATGAACTGCATTTTTACTACAAAATTTTAAGATCATTCCATAAAAATAAATATATCAAGTGTATACATATACATGCAAATAATTCATTTACAAATTGTTGTGTTTTTTTTTTAATAAATGGTAGGTCATGTTTGCTTTGCTCTTGTATATATTTATAGTTTATCAAAGTTTTAATTAACAACCATAAGAACCTTTGCTTTGGAAGTTCATTTTATTGGTGCTCTCTGATTTAAGACTACCATTAGTTCACACAATAAATAATTAGTAACTATCTACTCCACGTCAGACCCTGTTGCAGAGGCCACGCAAACAGAACAGTCATGGGAAATGATGACTCTGCTTCATAAAATTACAATCTAGAAGGATAAATACAATAAATAAGCAATGAAAAAGTAACTGTAGAAATAAGTGCTTAGAAGAAAAACAGAGTGGGATAAGGAAGAGTAAGTGATGGAGAATAGCTGTTTTGGGTAAGATAGTCAGTAAACAAGGCTTCCCGAGAGCCTCAGTGGTAAAGAATACACCTGCCAATGCAGGAGACATGGGTGTGATCCCTGGGTTGGGAAGATCTCCTGGAGAAGGAAATGGCAACCCACTCCAGTATTCTTGCCTAGGAAATCCCATGAACAGAGGAGCCTGGTGGGCTATGGAGTCACAAAGAGTCTGACACAAATGAGTATGCATGTGCAGTACAGTAGTCAGTAAACAACCCTTTAAGAAGGTGCAAATTTGAATGGAGACCTCATTGGTGTGAAATTTCAGGCCATAAAAAATCTGGGGTGAATGGACTCAAAGTCATATATTCAAATACAGAGAAGACAAGCTGATTAACTAAGGGGCATTATTCTTGTTTTCTGTCACTAAGTCATGTCCAACTCTTTAAAACTCCATGGGCTGAAATACACCAGGCCCCTTCATACTCCATTATCTCCTAGAATTTGCTCAGATTCATGTCTATTGAGTTGGTGAGGCTATCTAACATTCTCTACCACCCCATTCTCCTTTTGCCTTCAATCTTTCCCCGCAACAGAATCTTTTCCAATGAGTCAGCTCTTCATATCAGGTGGCCAAATATTGGAGCTTTAGCTTCATCATCAGTCCTTCCAATGAATACTCAGGATTGATCTTCTTTAGGATTGACTGGCCTCATCTCCTTGCAGTCCAAGGGGCTCTCAAGAATCTTCTCTTGAGCAACACACCACAATTCAAAAATATCAATTCTTTAGCACTCAGTCTTCTTCATGCTGCTGCTCGCACATCTGTGTGTGACAACTGGGAAAACCATAGCTTGAGTATATGGACTTTTTCAGCAAAAATGATATCTCTGCTTTTTAATACACTGCCTAGGCTTTCCTTTCAAGGAACAAGTGTCTCTTAATTTCATGACTGCAGTCACCATACACAGTGATTTTGGAGACCAAGAAAACAAAATCTGTCACGGCTTCTACTTCTTCTCCTTCTATTTGCCATAAAGGGATAGGAGCAGATGCAGTGATCTTAGTTTTTTGAATGTTGAGTTTCAAGCCAACGTTTTCACTCTCCCCTTTCACCCTCATGAAGAAGCTCTTCAATTCCACCTCACCTTCTGCAGTTAGAGTGGTATCGTCTACATAGCTGAGGTTGTTGATATTTCTCCTGGCAAGATTGATTCCAGCTTGTGATTCATCTAGCCTGTCATTTCACATGATGTAGTCTGAATGTAAGTGAAATAAAGAGATGAAAATATACAGCCTTGTCATACTCCTTTCCCAATTTGGAACCAGTCAGTTGTTCCATGTCCCGTTCTAATTGTTGGTTCTTGACCTGAAAACAGGATTCTCAGGAGACAGGTAAGGTGGTCTGGTATTCCCATTGCTTAAAGAATTTTCCACAGTTTGTTTTGATCCACACAGTCAAAAGCTTTAGCATAGTCAATGAAGCAGAAGTAGATGTTTTTTTTTTTTTCCTGGAATTTCCTTGCTTTCTTTATGATCCAACGAATGTTGGCAATTTGATCTCTGGTGCTTCTGTCTTTTCAAAACCCAGCTTGTACATTTGGAATTTCCTGGTTCATGTATTGCTAAAGTCCAGCTTGAAGGATTTTGAGCATAACCTTACAAGCGTATGAAATGCGCACAATTATATGGTAGTTTGAACATTCTTTGGCATTGCCCTTCTTTGGGATTGGAATGAAAACTGACCTTTTCCAGTCCTATGGCCACTGCTGAGTTATCCAAATTTGCTGACATATTGAATGCAGCACTTTAGCAGCATCAACTAAGGGGTATATATGTGCCTTTAACTGAGTTTTTGCCTAAAGACAAGACATTCACCTAAAAGTCCCTTGTAAATTTAAGATATTATGTCTCAAACAAATAGTTTAGAGTGGCTCAATAATTGTCTTATTTAACCAGCAATAACATCATGAACTGACAGAGTTTGTGGCTTTTATTTTGCTATTTTGGAATAGGTGGTTGCTTTTCCTTCAGGGAACCAGCTTGGTGGCATAATCTCCAAATGACACATAGAGGAACTGCATATCTAGCAAAGATGAGAGATTTTTTTCCCCCATGTCTTCCATTTTATTACCAAGGGAAAACCTTCTTAGACTTTTAACTGCGACTTTTTACATCCCCCTGGCTAGAATTGGGACCCATTAATGTTTTCTAGATGGAGAAGAAGTAGTTTTGATAAGGGTCTGATATTTTCAACCCATTTAGTAGAAAATAAACTCCCTAAGTAGCCACAAAGTCTCTGTGAGTGTGTGTGTGTTTGTATGTGTATGAGTAACTATTGAGTAGCTATCAATGTCTGTTAAATAAAATATTTTTATTCAATACTGAAGCTATAGAAAACCTTAGCCACTACCCATAATTCACCTTAGAAAGCCATCATTCTTCATTTAACTGCTGAGAAAGAAAGGCATAGACTGAATGTCTTGCTTAAGATCACCAAGGAAATAGAATAACAAGGACCCTTAGGATGCAGCAAGAATGTTATTTCCATTAAGCCCTTGCTTCCAAATTAATAAAAGTGTATCTATTCTTAGGAGAAAATCCTCCCAGAGGGCAAGAAAACATTAATTTATGTGTATTGTTATTAGAGCGCTCAGGATTTTTTGCATTGTCAGCAATAATTTCTAACACTCACTGAACGTAATAAATACTTAATGATAAAAATATATGCCAGTATTATTTTCTACTCCCAACAGCATTTTGAAAATGATAACCTTTTAGTATATAGGTTTAATGCTGTAGTATACTAATGTCTTTTGGAGATTCATTGTGAAACTTTGGTTCCATAGAATGAAGGGGGACTAATAAAAAAATTCACACACCAAATTCAAAGAATTTCATTTTTGTTATATGCTACATTTTATGGTGGAAATTTATACATTTAGATGGATATTCATATGTTTCAAATATCTGATGTCTGAAATCATATTAATCTAACATTACTCAAATCATAAAAGCATTAATGGAAAAACATAAATAAGAATCCATCACCAATTGTTTTAGTGTAGAATGAGTAGTAACATAACAGTTTCTGCATAAGCATCTGATACTCTGTTCTCCCTGGAAGGAGTTTGCTGGTAGAGAATTTCTGGTATGAGGGAGAATATATTAGTTTCTGGTAATCAGCTCTAAGCAGCAAGCTCTTAAAAAATCACTTTCATACATAGAGTAAAGATGAAGTCTGAGCATTTCAGGATAGAGTATTAGGTAAATGTTTAATCTATTTTTAATGTGGATCACAAATGCAATGCATTGTTGGCTTTTTAAAATAGTTTTTTTTCCTCCTACAAAAGCCTTTTCTCTATAATAACTATCAGCTACACTCCAAAATGGAAAAACTCTCTTAAACTGATATTGTTAAATTAACAGAACCAGTAGAAGAGAACAGGCAAAATTATTCTCATTTCTTCATTCTGTCAACTCAACATTGATTATTTCATTCTTCATTCTTTTGTCATTCATCCAAGTGTACAACACAATGGTGATTAGAGATTAAAGGTATCTTTTGTTAAAATAATGAACACTTCATGCCTTCAACTATCTCAAATACATCAATGGATCATTACACTTCCATGAGAGTCTGGTGACAGAAGGGAACATGGGATTCAGTCGGTCACAGGAGACAAGAAATAATCTCAGGGAGGTAGAAATTAAAGGAAGCTCCCTAAATAATACCAGGGCTTTCCTAGTAGCTCAGCTGGTAAAGAATCCACCTGCAATGCAGGAAGGAGGCCCCAGTTCCATTCTTGGGTCAGGAAGATCCCCTGGAGAAGGGATAAGCTACCCACACCAGTATTCATGGGCTTCCCTGGTGGCTCAGATGGTAAAGAATCTGCACACAATGAGGAAGACCTGGGTTCAATACCTGGTTGCGGAAGATCTCCTGAAGGAGGGCATGGCAACCCACTCCAGTATTCTTGCCTGGAGAATCCCCATGGACAGAAGAGCTTGGCGGGCTACAGTACATAGGGTCACAAAGAGTTGGAAATGACTGAGCAACTAAGTACAGCACAGCACCCTACACAAAGTTACATCTCACCTAAATCCTAGCACATGAGTAAAATGTATTAACTGGGAAACAGAGAAACAGGAAAGAATCCAGCAAAAAGAAGAGTACAGATAGTCCCTCACCTATGCTGCTTCAACTTAGGATTTTTCAACTTTGCAATAGTGTACAAATCCATTTGTATTCAGTAAGAATTGTATTTTGAATTTTGATTTTGACTTTTGATCTTTTTTCCTAGACTAGATATGCAGTGTGATACTCTCTAGTGATGCTGGGCAGTGGCTGTGAACTGTAGCTCCCAGTCAGTCGCATGACCACAAGGGTAAATAAGCAATACACTTACAGCTATTCTACACCCAAAAATACACTCTATTTTTCACTTTCAATAGCCAATTAGTTACATGAGCTATTCAACACAGTTTTAGAACAGACTGCATCAGATAATTTTACCCAACTCTAGGCTAATGCAAGTGTTATGAGCATTTTTAAGGTAAGCCAGGCTAAGCTGTGGTATTCAATAGATTAGATGTATTAAGTGCATTTTTGAACTAAGGTATCTTCAACTTATGATGGATTTACCAAGAAATAACCCTATCATAATTTAAGAAAGATCTGTAGATGTAAAATTGCATTCTGTGTTTGGGAAAACATAAGCAAGCCCACCAGCCAATCCAATGACTCCCATACCTGTCAAAAAATGAACCCCATTTCAGCCAACATTTTGCAGATGAAGTTGGAGAATATTGCCCTAAACAATCTATTATAAATACTACTCCAAGCTAAGGGATTCAAAAATACCATCTGAGAGGGAAACCACATAAAAAACAAAAGGAGAATGAGTCAGCAAGTTCATCTGACCAAGGGCAGGTCATATGGTGTCTTGGGTAAGATGCTTGAGCTGGGGCTTAAATAAGAGATGTATATGACATGTGGTTATCAATCAAAACCAAACACATACATGTGGTATCATATTTGTCTTTTTTTGTCAGTTTACTTCACTTAGTATGATAACCTCTAGATCCATTCCTATTGCTGAAAATGTCATTATTTCATTCTTCTTTATGGCTGAATAGTATTCCATTATATATATATATAAACATTTGGGGATATATATCTGTCAATGGACTTGTAGTTTGTTGTCATATTTTGGCTATTGTAAATTTGCTGTTATGAACATTGGGGTGCATAACATTAATGAACCCATTCACAAAACAGAAATAGATCCAAAGACATAGAAAACAAACTTATGATTGCAAAAGCTTACAAAAAGGGATAAATTTGGAATTTGGGATTAACATGTACATACTACTATATATATATATAATAGACAACCATCAGGGACCTACTGTACAGCACAAGGTACTATACTAAGTATTTTTTAATAGCCTATAAAGGGAAAGAATCTGAAAAAGAAAGTATATATATATATATATATACCATTGTGCTATACACCTGAAACTATACAGCATTGTAAATCAACTGTGCTCCAATGAACAAACAAGCAAAGTACAGAAAACTTTGAGTAATTAGGAGAAAGTCTGAAAGAGGGAGTGGGAAGTGCCAATGCCAACAGATTTAATTTTCTCTTTATGTAGCATTGCTTCTTTAAAAATTTAAGGATAGTTTTTAAAGGACCTTATTGCTGGTTATAGTTACAGAGCACTAGCTACTAGCCAGTTGGCACACATTCCTGGATGTGAATATCCTTAGCATGGTACCCTGCTCTAGAACAAACATGGCAAAAATAAGTTGCTTTTCTATGTGGTCTCATGAAAAGTAATTTTTAAAATCCTCCTCCTCCCAGTATCCATCAATATCCTTTTTGATCAAAATATTTGTGAGCTCTGTAGTCCTGAAGATGTTGACTGAGGAGAACATAGGAAAGTTTTTTTTTTTTCTTTTTAGAGACCTTAGAATAATTCTTATTCTAACCCTCTTCTTTCCCTTCCTCTCCTTAGAAGGCAAAGAAGATTTGAGTGGCAAAGTAAGGGATTCTAGAAGATGATGCAAAATAAAGGCATGAAGACATGGTGGCAGTATGAAAACTGAGAGCAAGCAAAAATATATACAACTACATATTTCTGATTACAAAATATTTTTGTCACAAAGTATAGCATTAAAATAAAAAAATACATCTAGAAATACATATAGAAAAATACACACATTCAAATACAAAATTGTGCTAACACTAACAACAGTCCCAAATATAAGCTCTTGTTCCAAACCCTTTCAGGCTTCCTTCTCTGTATTTTCACTGAAGTCACAGTATGTATCAATGCTGTCTTGCTTTATATATGAATATCCTAAAACACTAGCAGAATCCTTGAAACAGTATTACATAAGTGTTTGTTCTGAGTTACACTTCCCTTGGACCATGCCTGAGCTTTATATAAATAACTTGTCACTCACAGCAGCCATAGGAGAAAAGTTATGGGATTGCCCCTCTTTTAGAAATAAAGAAAGTGAAGAATTGAGAAATTAAACTTCAAAAACTTAGGGTTTCTAAGGTTACATACCTAATGCCACTTCACAAGGACCTGATGGAGTCAGGAACCAGATCCAGGTGGTCACTTTCCATATTGAAGTTCTTAACCTCCATGACTCTGAGAGAGTGCAGCAAACACCTTGACACTGGTGGACTTCATTTTTTCCTAATATTCTTAACATTTTAGAGAGTTGTGACACTCCAATGTTCCCTAAGCAGCTCTTTCTCTGCTTTGGATGCAACCTTGTGAGACTGTCCATCCAGATGCCACCCAGAGTTTCTCTGGTCCCTAGTTGAAGGAGGTGGCTACATGGGAGTAGAATGTGTATCAATGTGTGCCTAAGTTGCCATGGATTCCATGTTCTTACCAGGGGAGATGTGGAAGTCAATCAATGGACCCAGCACAGGTAATGTCTTTCCTAATTCCATGCTCTTTGTTAGAGTGTCCAGATTGAGAGCTTTTATTTGACTATTATATAGTGAACCCCTCAAGAGCTTCCAGATTGTTTAGGGTTTGTTGGGCATTGAATATGCCTTACATATTTGACCTGATATAAGGCTCAGAAGACATCTGTCAGGTCCACATATCATCGTGCTAATTTCATCAGCACAAGAACTTGAGGCCTTTGGAGTGAGACATGCCCAAATTTAGGTAGAAAGAAAAATTAAGTAGAAAGCAAAAGAGTTGGGATTTAAGCAAGCACATCTTTGGTCTTTTCACTCTGCCTTCTATCCTCAGTGTGAGAGCTGCTTTGCATTGGTCACCACTGTGGATATATAGCCACAATCTATTTGAATTTTGCTTTCAGTAAACTTAAATTATAGATGTAAAAAAAATTAGACCTACGAAAGTGCAAACTGTTCAAGAATCTTCCAGCAGTCTAAGTGCTACATGCATCATACGAAGAGAAAATCCAGAAGAGGGAGAGTCATAGAGTTAGTGAGGGCTTCTCCTTTAGCTGCAAAATACACTGTTGAGAGTCCCTTGGACTGCAAGGAGATTCAACCAGTCCATCCCAAAGGAAATAATTCCTGAATATTTATTGGAAAGACTGATGCTGAAGCTGAAGCTCCAATACTTTGGCCACCTGATTCAAAGAGCTGACTCATTTGAAAAGACCCTGATGCTGGGAAAGATTGAGGGCAGGAGGAGAAGGGAACGACAGAGGATGAGATGATTGGATCATCACAGACTCAATGGACATGCGTTTGGGTGGACTCAAGGAGTTGGTGACGGACAGGGAGGCCTGGCATGCTGCGGCTCATGGGGTCACAAAGAGTCGGACATGACTGAGCGACTGAACTGAACTGACACTGATTGAACTAAAAGCTAAAGTTTTTGCCAGCAAAATCTTTTTATTAAATTATAAATTGTGCTCAACATCTCTGTTACCAAGTACAAGTTCATGTGCCCACCATGCAGTGAGGCCAAACAATGTTGAAACGTCCAAGTTTGGAACAGAGAAAGGTGTGTTGCAGGACCCTGCAAGGAGATTATTAGGTGGCTCATGTACCCCTAATCCACGAACTCCTAGAAAGTTTTCAGCAAAGCTCTTTTAAAGGCAAGGTGAGGGAGGGACATGGTTGCTTGTTGCAAACTTCTTGGTTTCGGAATTGTTCTTGCAGCCATTTACACAGGCCATAATATTTCTATAAACCTCTAATGAGACAAATAAGACAAATAAGAAGAAGTGGCAAGAATACACAGAAGAACTGTACAAAAAGATCTTCACAACCCAGAAAATCACGATGGTGTGATCACTCACCTAGAGTCAGACATCCTGGGATGTGAAGTCAAGTGGGCCTTAGAAAGCATCACTATGAACAAAGCTAGTGGAGGTGATGGAATTCCAGTTGAGCTATTTCAAATCCTGAAAGATGATGCTGTGAAAGTGCTGCACTCAATATGCCAGCAAATTTGGAAAACTCAGCAGTGGCCACAGGACTGGAAAAGGTCAGTTTTCATTTCAATCCCTAAGAAAGACAATGCCAAAGAATTTTCAAACTACCACACAATTGCATTCATCTCACATGTTAGTAAAGTAATGCTCAAAAATCTCCAAGCCAGGCTTCAACAATATGTGCACTGTGAACTTCCAGATGTTCAAGTTGGTTTTAGAAAAGGCAGAGGAACCAGAGATCAAATTGCCGACATCCGCTGGATCATCGATAAAGCAAGAGAGTTCCAGAAAAACATCTATTTCTGCTTTATTGACTATGCCAAAGCCTTTGACTATGTGGATCACAATAAACTTTTGAGAATTCTGGAAGAGTTCAGTTCCACCTGACCTGACTCTTGAGAAAGCTGTATGCAGGTCAGGGAGCAACAGTCAGAACTGGACATGGAACAAAAGACTGGTTCCAAATAGGAAAAGGAGTATGTCAAGGCTGTATATTGTCACCCTGCTTATTTAACTTATATGCAGAGTACATCATGAGCAATGCTGAGCTGGATGAAGCACAGGCTGGAATCAAGATTGCTGGGAGAAACATCAATAACCTCAGATATGCAGATGGTGCTACCCTTATGGCAGAAAGTGAAGAAGAACTAAAGAGCCTCTTGATGAAACTGAAAGAGGAGAATGAAAAAGTTGGCTTAAAACTCAACATTCTGAAAACTAAGATCATATCATCTGATCCCATCACTTCATGGCAAATAGATGGAGAAACAGTGGAAACAGTGGCTGACTTTATTTTGGGGGGCTTCAGAATCACTGCAGATGGTGACTGCACCCATGAAATAAAAAGACTCTTACTCCTTGGAAGAAAAGTTATGACCAACCTGGACAGTATGCTAAAAAGCGGAGACATTACTCTGCCAACAAAGGTCCGTCTAGTCAAGGCTATAGTTTTTCCAGTAGTAATGTGTGGATGTGAGAGTTGGACTCTAAAGAAAGCTGAGCACTGAAGAATTGATGCTTTTGAACTGTGGTGTTAGAGAAGATTCTTGAGAGTCCCTTGGACTGCAAAGAAATCCAACCAGTCCATCCTAAAGGAAATCAGTCCTGAAGGTTCATTGGAAGGACTGATGTTGAAGCTGAAACTCCAATACTTTGGCCACCTGTTGCGAAGAGCTGACTCATTTGACAAGACCCCAATGCTTGGAAAGACTGAAGGCGGGAGGAGAAGGGGATGACAGAGAATGAGATGGTTGGATGGTATTGCCGACTCAATGGACATGAGTTTGAGTAAACTCTGGGAGTTGGTGATGGACAGAAAAACATGGCGTACTGCTGTTCCTGGGGTCTCAAAAAGTCAGACACGACTAAGCGACTGAACTGAAGACAAATATTATTCTCTGTTATGCAAATTTTTATCTCTATATGAATGAATGGTTAAAGGTCAGAACCTTGAGAATGTGTTATCTTGTATATTTCAGGCTTCAGATAACATTTTTTTACAAAAGGTGCAAAGCTAGCATAATTAAGCACAGTCAACAGGGTACAAAGTTTAAAGAATAGATCTAATATGGAGTCAGATTTTTTCTTCCATTACACCTCCCTGGGTTTTAAAAGGTGACTCCAAGACCAGTTACATGGGCATACATCACACAGCAACGTATTAGAAGTAGGATGCTCAAGCCACACCCACTCTTTCCAAATTATACCCTCTGGGGGTGAGGCTCAGCATCTGTGTTGAACAAGTCACCCAGCTAGTTCTGGTGCACACTCAAGTTTGAAAATCACTGGTCTAGTGAGGAGGCCTGCAAACTTTTTTTCCCTCTAAAAGGCAACATACTAAATAGTTTTATCTTTGAAAGCCATACAGTTGCTAATACAGCTTCTCAGCACTGCTGTTGTAGCATGAAGATAGTCATGGACAGTACACTAATGAGTGATCATGATGGCACTCATAAAGTCTTCTTCAGGGACTCCAAGCTTTGACTTTCAAATAATTTTCATGTTCCACAACATGCTGTTTCTTACAATTTTTTTACAGCTTTTAAAAACATGTAAGAAACATTCTTGAATGTGTGCATGCTTGTTTCAATCGTGTCTGATTCTTTGTGACCCCAAGAACAGTAACCTGGCAGGCACCTCTATGCATGGGATTTTCCAAGCAAGAATACTGAAATGGGTTGCAATGCCCTCCTCAAGGTGATCTTCCCGACCCAGGGATCAAACCTGCGTCTCCTGCATTGTAAGTTTTTCTTTATCAACTGAGCCACCTGGGAAACCCAAGAAGTATTCTTAACCTTTGGGCAAAAATCAGTGACCACCAGTTTGGGTTGGTTCATGGTTTGCCAACTCCTCCTGTAGTATCTAGAAACATCAAGACCTTTTATTCCAGAGAGACATTATTTAGTGTCTCACCTCTGCCATAGGCTAGCTCTGGACTTCAGGGACTCAACCCATCCCCATCTCATTGCAGTTTCATCATGTGTAAAATGGAGTCCATAATGTTTTTCTCTGGGTTTTTGTGAGACACCAAAAGTCAAATAACTAGTATATAAATGAGTCTCAATACGAATTCCCTCCAGTCTTCTAACAATCTTACCTTTTCCAAGTAAATTCCAAGTAAAAATTCTTAGCCCTATCTTCTACAAAGATAAGTAAATTCTTATTGGAACAGTAGTTACTCTTGGATACTTTTCTTCCAAATGAGGGATCTTTTAAATAATACCATTACAGACAGAGCACTCTGCCTTCCCTCAGAAGACTGCTTTCTGTTCCAAAGCTTACAGGCCCAGAAGCCCACATCAGATATAGGCCTCACATTGCGGCTTCTTAATGGAGACAAAGAACAGATGGCTCCAATTAAGAAACAGCAGGAATGAAGCACACGTTCCTTTTCAAACCATCAGAACCAAGCAGACTGGGTCACAAGCAAAGAAGGCTTGCATTTAGACAGAAATAACCATGGACAATTTTTCACACCTGAGAATAGAGTTGGGGATGAGTTGATCATCTATGCTGAAAGTAAAAAACCCAACAGAGAATGTTTGCGTATAAAAAGGTCCAATATTTCTGGAGTTTTGATTGATTGCTTATTTGGCAGAGAGACTATCCTCTGTCTCACAAAAGGTTGAGTGCTATTTTTTTAATTTTATTGAAAAATAGTTAATATGCAATGTCATGTTAGTTTCAGGTGTACAGAAACTTTGATTAAGATATATGTATATACATATATACACGTATATATGTTCTTTTTTTTACTTCTTCTCCCATTATAGGTTATTACAAGATATTGAGTATAATATAGATTATATACTCTATAGTCTATATAGAGTTTGTCTTTAGACTATACAATTGGTGTTTGCTGTCTATTTATTTTATATATAGTAGTGTATATATTTTAATCTCCAACTCTTGATTTATCCCCTGTACTGTGCCTTTCCTCTTTGGTAACCATAAGTTTCTTCTCTGTCTGTGAGTCTATTTCTGTTTTGTAAATAAATTCAGGTATATAAATTTTTTTAGATTCCACATAGAAGCGATATCATATGATATTTTTCTTTGTTTGTCTGGATTACTTCACTTAGTACAATAATCTCTAGGTCCATCTGTGTCACAGCAAATGGTATTATTTCATTCTCTTTTTTTTGCGCTCCAACTCATTGCAGCTCCATGGACTGTAGCCCACCAGGCTCCTCTGTCCGTGGAATTTTCCAGGCAGGAATTCCACTTCCTACTCCAGAGGATCTTCTCAACCCAGGGATCGAACTCACATCTC
Organism: Okapia johnstoni; assembly: GCA_024291935.2. Lineage (NCBI taxonomy): Eukaryota > Metazoa > Chordata > Mammalia > Artiodactyla > Giraffidae > Okapia > Okapia johnstoni. The sequence continues at coordinate 49,539,552 of CM044319.1, forward strand.
TTGCATTTCCTGCATTGGCAGGTAGGTTCTTTAACCTGGGAAGCCCCTGTTTTTTATGGCTGAGTAATATTCCATTGTGTATATATGTATGTATGTATGTATGTATGTATACATATATCCATCTTTGTTCATTCATCTTTTAACGGACGTTAGGTTGCTTCCAAGTCTTGGCTATTGTAAATAGTGCTGCTATGCACATAGGGGGTGCATATACCTTTCATATTATAGCTTTGTACAGACGTATGTCCAGAAATGGGGTTGCTGGATCATATGATAGCTCTATTTTTAGCATTTAAGTAACATCTGTACTGTTCTTCATAGTGGGTGCACCAACTTACATTCTCACCAATAGTGTAGGAGGGTTTCCTTTTCTCCATACCTCCTCCAGGTTTTATTGTTTGTAGACTTTTCCATGATGACCATTCTCACCTGTGTGAAGTCTATATTAGGATAGGTCTGTTGTTGTTCAGTTACTATGACATGGTCGACTCTTTGCAAACCCATGAACTGCAGCATCCTGGGCCCCTCTGTCCTCCACAATCTCCCGGAGTTACTCAAATTCATATCCATTGAGTCAGTGATGCTATCTAACCATCTCATCCTCTGCTGCCCACTTCTCCTTTTGCCTTCAATCTTTCCCAGCCTCAGGATCTTTTCCAATGAGTTGACACGTCACATCTGGTGGCCAAAGTATTGGAACTTCAGCTTCAGCAGCAGTTCTTCCAGTGAATATTCAGGATAATTTCCTTCAGGATTTACTGGTTTGATATCCTTGAAGTCTGAGGGACTCTCAAGAATGTTTTTCACTACCACAATTTAAAAGCATCAGTTCTTCTGCACTCAGGCTACATTATGCTCCAACACTCACATCCATATAAGATAAATGGAAAAACAATAGCTCTGACTATATACAATTTTTCTGCTTTTTAATATGTTGTCCAGGTTTGCCATAGCTTTTCTTCCAAGGAGCAAGTGTCTTTTAATTTCATGGCTGCAGTCACCATCCTGAGTTATTTTGGAATCCAAGAAAATAAAATCTATCACTGCTTCCACTTTTCCACCTTCTTTATGTTATGAAGTGATGGGACCAGATGCCCTGATCTTAGTTTTATGAGTGGTGAGTTTCAAGCCAGTTTTTCCGCTGTCTTCTTTCACCCTCATCAGGAGGCTTTTTGGTTCCTCTTCACTTTCTGCCATTAGAGTGGTATCATCTATATATCTGAGGTTGTTGATAGTTCTCCCTTCAATCTTGACTCCATTTTGTGATTCATCCAGCCTGGTATTTCACATAATGTACACTGTTGTTGTTGTTCAGTCACTTAGTCGTGTCTGACTCTTTGCGACCCCATGGACTGCAGCACGCCAGGCTTCCTTGTCCTTCACCATCTCCCGGAGCTTGCTCAAATTCATATCCATCAAGTTGGTGATGCCATCCAGCCATCTCATCCTCTGTTGTCCCCTTCTCCCCCTGCCTTCAATCTTTTCTAGCATCAGGGACTTTTCTAATGAGTCAGCTCTTTGCATCAAGTGGCCAAAGTATTGGCACTTCAGCTTCAGCATCAGTCCTTCCAGTGGGCTGACACTAATACCATATGCCACTTATTTGCTGTATGATATTAAACAGTACCTTAAAGATTTCTCACTTTCCTCATGTTGTAAAAGCAATAAGGCCAAGTTTCCAAGGGTGCAGTAGAAAGCTTCACCTAGAAGATGCTCAAGAAGAGACAGTCAGCCACTGCGCTCCCAGAGTGCATTAAGTACCTTTCCTTCCAACTCCGCATCTATAGCTTGAAACCAGCCACATGCAAACACTAAAAATCAGGGCTTGCTTTTATTGTATTTAATTTCGGTGAAACACTTCTTAAAATTTACCTTGCTTCACTCAGATCAGATTCCTGCACCTGCTGACTCTCTATACTTTACTCCTTAACTATAGAAAGAAATATTTTGTCTGTGATATTTCAGACTTCAACCAGAAGTTACAGGAAAGATGTATTTGAGGAAAAAATGACAGCATAGATATTATGACACTGTTGTTTACTTCCATTTAATAATGAAGCTCAATATCTTCAGGATGAAGATATCAAAGGCCAAACTACATCTGAGGCAAAATTAACAAAGGCTACTTATTCATAAACTTACAGCATATAATTCATAAAGCTTCTTTGAGGGACTTCCTTGGTGGTTCACTCATTAAGAATCTGCCTCCCAATTCAGGGGATGTGGGTTGAATCCTAGGCTGGGGAACTATGATCTCACATGCTACAAGGCAGCTAAGGCCACATGTCATAACTATTGAGCCTGTGAGCCACAAGAAATTTGTTACCTTTCACTTCATTCTCATTTTTAAAAATTGTATGGCCAGAATATCTCTATTTTAGCCTCATATTCTCTTGAATTATTTCTTCAAGAGCATCTGACATTTAATTTATACCTACATTTTTCCTGGATGCTGCAACTTGAATGAACCTAGAGGACATTATGCCCAGTAAAATAATCCAGTCAAAAACGGACATATTGTATGATTCTCCTTATATAAGATGCAAACAGTAATCAAATACATAGAGACAGAAAGTGGAAGGGTGATTGCAACAGGTTGTGGGGAGAACACGTTGGGAAGTTAGCATTTAACAGGTACACAGTTTCAGTCTTGGAAGAGGAAAGATTTCTGGAGATGCATAGTGATGATGGCTGTACAACAATGTAAATGTACTTAATGTCACTGAACTGTGCTGTTAAAATTGGTTAAGGTGGTCAATGTTTTTTAAAATTTTTTTAACAAATTTATTTATTTTAGTTGGGGGCTAATTAATTTACAATATTGTAGTGGTTTTTGCCATACATTGGCATGAATCAGCCATGGGTTTACATGTGTTCCCCATCCTGAACCCCCCTCCCCATCCCATCCCTCTGGGTCATCCCATTGCCCCAGCCCTGAGCATTTGTCTCATGCATTGAACCTGGAATGGTGTTCTGTTTCACATATGATAATACACATGTTTCAATGCTATTCTCTCAGAACGTGCCACCCTCACCTTCTCCCTCAGAGTCTATAAGACTGTTCTATGCACCTGTGTCTCTTATTCTGTCTCGCATATAGGGTTATCGTTACCATCTTTCAAATTCCATATATATGCATTAGTATACTGTATTGGTGTTTTTCCTTCTGGCTTACTTCACTCTGTATAATGGGCTCCAGTTTCATCCATCTCAATAGAACTGATTCAAATGTATTCTTTTTAATGGCTGAGTAATATTCCATTGTGTATATGTACCAAAGCTTCCTTATCCATTCGTCTGCTGATGGACATCTAGGTTGCTTCCATGTCCTGGCTATTGTAAACAGTGCTGCGATCACATGCTACCACAATGGAAAAAAAATTGTATCAAAAATACTGCTTTAAACAGAAGGCAGCTTCTTGCAGATTACCTGAACACTTAGGTTCCTCACCACTGCTCCATCCTGACTCTCCTCTGGTGGGGGGAATGCACAGAGCTTGTATCCACAGTCTCTTCAATGGCAACTTCATGTTCTCTTTCTTCCTCTTTTCCTTAATTTCTTGATAATTTCATAGTAGCATTAACTTTCATCTGAGAAATTATTATTTAATTAAATTATTTAATTAAATGCTTGTAGGCGAGGTTAAAAAAATAATTGAAATTTCACCTTCTTACTTTGAAGTCACAAGCTAATTTTGGGGGAAAATAGTACTATCTTTGTTTTTAAAAGAGGTTTGCATGCTATTTATTTGGCTGTTCTTGGTCTCTGTTGCTGCACATGAACTTTCTTTAGTTGTGGCAAGCAGGGATTTCTCTTGTGGAGCATGGGCTCTAAGACATGGTGGCTAGTAGTTTGGGCACATGATTTAGGTACCTTGTGGCATGTAGAGTCTTCCCGGACCCACTCCAGTATTCTGGCCTGGAGAATACCATGGACTGTGTAGTCCATGGGGTCACAAAGAGTTGGAAATGACTGAGTAACCTTCACTTTCACTTTTTAGGTGCCTCCTGGCATGTAGAATATTCCCAGACCAATGACTGAACCCATGTGCCAACCCCTTGCATTGGCACGAGAATTCTTAACCACTGGACTACCAAGGAAGGCCAGTAGTATCTTTTTTTGAGTTACCCTATTATTCATCTAATATTTTTTATTCTTCATAAATATCATCAGGTAATTTATTTAAATAATATATTCCTGAGATTAAAAAAATATACAAAAAACAAACACCCAGAGTTAAAATTGTAAGCAGATTCAATCTTGTCATTTTAGAGAAATAATAATTGAATATTTATATCATTGTGTGTTTCCTTAAACAAAAGTGCTTTAATCTGCAGGTACATTTTGTATATATTTAAATGTTAAATAGTTATCTTATGGGAATACTGTATAAAGAATTGTAAATATAAATCAAACTCTGCTTCTTCCCTGAAGATTCATAATTGTGAATATCTGTTTTCATTTTTAATGTATAATACCACTCAATAAAATGCTAAATATAAATTGCTCACCAATTTGCTAATTCTGCATAAAGGTTTTACTCAGCAAATGAAAGGTCTCTTCTGTGAATAGCAAATTATTCAATTAAATGAAATTAAGAAGCCAGCATACAAACTATAAAATTAAATATATATCTTGATAAGAGTTAAAAAAATATTTAGTGCAATATATTCACTTTGTAATGCACTTAATTTGTTTATTGTTTTCTGTCTGCTTCTTATAAATATTTCATCACTTTGTTCATTAATTACAGTTTGCTTAGTGATTTCTAAACATGCACATTAATTAATTCTCAGTGAACAGAAACGTTGTCCCTATTATTAAAGATTGCTGAGGCATTATCTATCTTACGGTAACGTCTACTTAAAAAATAATCTGTACAAAAAAATAAAGATAGCTACTCCACATTTACTTACCCATGTGACCTGGTTTGAATATGGCATTCTTCACCAATTTCCATGGTCTACTAGCTAGTGTTTTTGAAAGTCAGCATTTTAGTTCTAGGGATTAGCAAACTTTTAGTGTCAAGGGGAAGATGGTAAATATTTTTAGCTTTGCTGGCCTGATCATCTTTGTTACAACTAACCAACTGTGTCATTATTGCATATAACCTGTAGATAGTATGTAGATCAATGAATATGACTATACCCCAAAGAAACTTTATTTCTATATATTGAATTTTGAATTTCATATAATTTTCATGTATCATAAAATATTCCTTTGATTTGTTTCAACTATTAAATAAACAACTTCAGTCCAAAAATATACTAGACTAATGATGATTAATGATAACAGTCACAATTTTTGGTAGGATAGGATCATGGCCTTATTAATCAGCTAGAGTCCTCTTCATGTTTAAGAGCATTGTTTTTAAAGGAGTTCACAACACAAAGGCATAATATTTTCCATTATATTCATTAATTTATATTATTACATTAATATACCTGTCCATAAGACATCTTGTGGGCAAGAAAAGAAAATATGGTATCTTTACCTTCCTTAGTATTTCTGTTTTCTGCATGGAAGAGATATAATACCTGTCTCAAAAATTATATATATATATATGTGTGTGTGTGTGTATATACAATTTTGAATCTTTCATTTGTGAGACAGGTATCTGTATCTATATTTGTGAGAAATAGATACATAGATCTAGAGAAAGATAGAGATTGAACCTGAGAGTGAGAGTCTGGCACATGAACATCTAATGAAAGATGCTTAATGAATGCAAGTCATAGTGTGCTAATGATTATTAATATTTTATTCATAGTCACCTTCTTCTCTACTTCACATTCTATTATGACAAATAATAAAAGAATATGATCTTTTACATTGTATAGACACTAGGTAGGGAGCCCTAAGGTGACAGTCCCAACTTGGAAACCATCCTGCAAAATCATTATACTGGAGACGACAAAGATCATCCAACCAGGTTTATCTGTGAAGGGTTTCAGACTCACCTGTAAGACAGCCTTTTTAGACGAAGGAACTGTTCAGGAATACACACTTCTTACAAAAGTATGATTCAAGAATAGGATGTGATAGAGAAAATGGGGAAGGCAGAATGATGGACCATTGTGAATACAATATAGGTCCATGGCTCAGACTGCTTCTGGCTTATTTTCTACGTATGCTTTTGAACCCAAGACTCATGGAATAGAGTAGTGATTTCTCATATCAATACAGCTAAAGAGACAACATAAGTGAGAACTCTTTCATAAGCTATTTGCCAAAAGGTAGTAGAAATAACTATGAATCGGTCAGTTCAGTTCAGTCACTCAGTCGTGTCCGATTCTTTGCAACACCATGGACTACAGCATGCCAGGCCTCCCTGTCCATCACCAACTCCTGGAGCTTGCTCAAACTCATGACCATTGAGTCGGTGATGTCATCCAACCATCTCATCCTCTGTCGTCGCCTTCTCTTCCTGCCTTCAATCTTTCCCAGCATCATGGTCTTTTCCGATGAGTCAGCCCTTCTCATGAGGTGGCCTTGGAGTTTCAGCTTCAACATCAGTCCTTCCAGTGAATATTCAGGGCTGATTTCCTTTAGGATTGACTGGTTTGATCTCCTTGCAGTCCAAGAGACTCTCAAGAGTCTTCTCCAACACCACAATATTAACATACTCATTGTTTTGCCATTGAAACCATGGAAAAGTTAAGGTGATTCAAGTGGAATTTAGTTTGTAGATATCACGTTCCAGGGGGCATCAGAAGCATCTGGACAACTTTGGAATTTTTGATATCTACTATAAGTGTCTGTAGCAGCAAAGTCTCACAGTATCGTGTTAGAGCAGTACAGGGAAGCCTAGCTGCACTCCATCGGATTGCAAAGAGTAGGATACGACTGAGCGATGGAACAGCAATTGAGTAGCCTAGCAGACCACTCCATGAAGAAACAATTTCCTTCTTAGGACTCACAAAAATATTTAAACAATTTCAGAAATCTATGATTCTCTAAGTTTTGAGTAAGGTAATTTTTATAGGGGGCAAATTTTTGAAACCAGTAAGTAGGTAAACCTGAATTTTAAACATATGGAACTGTGGATGTTTAAGCCAATATATTGGGCTTTCCAGGTTGTGTTAGCAGTAAAGAACCTGTATGCCAGTGCAGGAGACAGAAGAGACAAGGTCCAATCCCCGGGTTGGTAAGATCTCCAGGAGAAGGGCATAGCAATGCACTCCAGTATTCTTGCCTGGAGAATCCCATGCACAGAGGAGCCTGGTGGCTACAATCCTTAGGATCTCAAAGAGTTGTACATGACTGAAGCAACCTGGCACTCACACATGCAAGCCAATATATTGGAGCTTCCCAGGTGGTACACTGGTAAAAGAAATCACCTACCAGTGTAGGAGTCACAGAAGACGCCAGTTCGATCCCTGGGTCTGGGAGATCCTCTGGGGTGGGAAATGGAAACCCTTTCCAGTATTCTTGCCTGAGAAATCCCATGGACAAAGGAGACTGGTGGTCTAAAGTCCACGAGGTCACAGAGAGTCAGACACTACTGTGAGCATACACACACAGATGAGGCAATATATTACTGAAGATAAAATTAAAATCTGGAGAAGTAATGTGATTTTTTCCCCCACTATTGCAAAAATAGACTCAAAGTTGAGATACCATATTTGAGTGAATATTTATTCATTCTTCTTCCCATTCCCAATACATTGCTTAATAAGATATTTTCATTTTTTTCATGTATTCTAACTTAATTTTAGTAGAGATATATCTTTCTTCTCAGTTCTTTCTTAGTAATGAGGACATGTGGTCTCTCTGTAACATTTTCCATGCAGTGAAACACAGCAAAGCATCGTTATTTTGAACTTCTACATTATCATAATAGAAATTTAAAATAAAGTCTAAAGAAGTTTTAAGGGGACTCTTAAATTCACTCTCATTTGTAGCTCAGTGAGCATAATTAAATGAAAATTGTGGGATTACCTCATTCTTCTGAGAAAAGAATAAAGAGGAAAATGAAATCTCCTTAAAAAGATATAAACTATTTTCTTCAAAAATGTATTAGATCATAATAGCCAAATTGTCCAGAATACTATTGAAAATCACCCACAAGATCAAGAACTAAAAAATCAAAACTTTAATGAGAAAAAGTCAACTGAGGCCAAGACTGAAATGAATCAGATGTTAGAATTATCTGATAAGAAACTGAAAATGTCACTGAAAAGTGTTCCAAAATTAATTACAAAGTATGTGAGTATGTGTAAGCAAATGAAAAAACGCAAAATATCTGTAAACAAAACCCCAGAAGTTATTTAAAGAAAAAAAGAAAGAAAGAAAGAAGCAAATGGAAATTACAGAACTAAAACATGTCAGTTAAAAAAAATCACCTGATGGGCTCAACAGTAGATTGCATATAATAGAGGATATAAACAGTAAGCTTGGGGAAAGAACAACAGAATTCATATAATCTGAAAATACAAATGACAGTACACTAAAAAAAGACAATATTAATATCATCAAGATATCAGAATTAGAACAGAATGAACATGGGGGTGAAAGGTTACTTGAAGGAGTAATTGCTGATAATTTCCCAAATTTGACAACACACTAATTTATAGATCCAAGATTTTAAATGAACCCCAAACAGAACAAATCACAAAACATCCCAGACAGGACACATCATCATTAAATCCTTGAAAAGTAAAAAACAAAGAAAAAAGAAAACACGCATGCATGCGTGTGCTCAGTTGTGTCCTACACTGGCAGGGGATTGACAGACAGAGATAAATGGAATATTATTAATAGAGCAATCTCAATTCAAATTATAGAGGAGTTCTCTTCAAAATCTAGGAAGCCAGAAAAAATTGACACAGTATTTTTAAGTGGTGAAAGAAATGTGCTGTCATCCATGGATTCTGTGTCCACTGAAATATGCTTGAGAAATGAAGAGGAAACAGAAGCATTAAGATGAATATCAGCTCAGTTCAGTCGCTCAGTTGTGTCCGACTTTTGCAACCTCATGAACTGCAACACGCCAGGATTTCTTGTCCATCACTATGATGAATATGACCTATCCTAGAGAATGTTCAATGTTCACTTGAAAAGAATATGCATTACACTGCTTTGGGATGGCGTGTTCTGTAAATGTCTAAGTTGATGTCATTTAAAGTTCATATCATTTAAAATACAATGTTTACTTACTGATTTTCTGTCTAGATTATTTATCCATTGATGAAAGAGGGGTGCTGTAATCTCCTACTATTTTTATTTCTTTCTACAAGTCTGTTAATATTTGCTTTACATAGTTTGGTGTTCCTATGTTAGGATATATAAATATTTACGAATGTTATACGCTTCTGTTGTACCTTTTTTGTCTCCTATGATAGTTCTAATCTTAAAGCTTATCTATCCTGTCTGATATGAAGTGAAATACCTTGTGGCTCAAACAGTAAAGAATATGCCTGCAATACAAGAGGCTTGGCTATGTTTCATTCCTAGGTCAGAAAGATCCCCTGGAGAAGGAAATGGCTACCCACTCCAGTATTCTTTCTTGGAGAATTCCACTGACAGAGCGGCTTTGCAGTCTATAGTCCATGGGGTTGCAAAGAGTCAGACACGACTGAGTGGCTAACACTTTCACAGTCCTAGTCTTAAAGCCTAACTTGTCTGATTGCTATCCCAGCTTTCTTATGGTTTCTGTTTCCATGGAGTATCTTTTCCCATCTCTTTGCTTTCGTTCTATGTGTATCCTTAAAGCTGAAGAGAGTTTCTTATAGAAAGCATCATATTTTTGTGTTTTGACTTTTTTAAAATTCTTTCAGTCACTCTGATTTTTTATTGGAGAATTTATTCTGTTTACATGTAAAATGATTATTTATAGGTATAATTATTGTCATTTTGTTCATTGTTTCCTAAAAGTTTTCCAATTTGTTTTGCTTCTTCTTCTCTTGCTTTTTTTTTTTTTTTTTTTTTGGTGGTTTGATAACTTACGTTAGTGGTATACTTACATTTTTTGGTCATTTTTTGTATATCTACTATAAGTTTTTGCTTTGCGATTACCACATGGTTTACATGAAACATCTTAGCTTTACAACAGTGATAACTTAATTACGAACGTATTCTAAAATTCTACAATTTTCTCCTAGCTTTCTCTTGCATCCACATTTTATAATTTTTTTTCACAATTTACATCTTTTCTGCTAGAATATCCATTAACAATTATTGTAATTGTAATTGTTTGTACTGCTCTTGTTTTATTCTGAATTTATCTATATGTTTACCTTTGCCAGTGATATTTATACTTCTTTTTCTATTTTTCTCATTTGAGCCCTTTCATTTTAGCTGAAGGAAGCTCATTTAAAATTTCTTGTAAGGTCAATTTTAGTGGTGAACTCCTCAGCTTTTGCTTTTCTGGAAAACTCTACATTTCTCCTTCTATTCAGAAGAATAACTTTGCTAGGTAGGATGTTTTCAGTTGGTGGTTTCTTTTCTTTTCTTTTTTTTCAGCTTTTTGAACATGTCATGCCAGTCCCTGTTGTTCTGCAAAGTTGCTGCTGACAAGTGTCCTCATAGTCCCCTGCACATAAAGTGTTGATTTTCTCTTGCTGCTTTCAAGGTTCTCTCTTTGCCTGTAATTTTTAATGATTCAGTGATAACATGTTTTGAAATGGGTGTATTTGGATTCACCTTATTTGGAAATTTTCTGGACTGTCTGTCTGTTTTCTTCCACAAGTTTGGGCATCATTCAGCCATTGTTTTTTCAAATAAACTTTCTGCCTCTTTCTCTCTCTTCTCATTCTGTAACTTGTACAATGTGAATAGAGTTGACTATTGAACAACATGGGTTTGAGCTGAGTGAGTCCACTAATAGGTGCAACTTTTCAGCAGTAAACCTTACAGCAGTATATATAGTCTGTGGTTGGTTGAATTCTCAGATGTGGTAAGATAATTCAGTCACCTAAAAATTGTATGCAGTTTTGACAGCACAGATGATTGGCACACATAATCCCCATGTTGTTCAAGAGTCAGTTGTGTCGGTATACTTAGGTTGGCCTATAACTACCTTAAGCTAGCTACCCTCTTCATTACTTTTTTCTCTTACCTCCTCTGATTGGATGAAATTCATAACCCTGTTTTAAAGTTTGCTGACTCTCTCTTTCACTTTATCTAGACTGCTGTTGAAACTCTGCTGTCAATTATTACATTTATTAATGTGATGTAATGCACTATATTATGATTTATTTTTGGTACTTTTTATATTTTTATATTTTTGCTGAAATCCTTACTTTGTTCATGGATTATTTTCATGACCTCAGTACCTTGAAGTCTTTATGACCATTGTTTACAGCTGTTTATCAGATAAAATTTTAGTCTCTGTTTCACTAAGGTCTTTTTCTAGGGTTTTGCACTGTTCTTTTGTTTGGAACATATTCCTTTTTTTTTTTTCCATTCTGCTTGACTTTCTGTGTTGGTTTCTATGTATTAGGTAAAATAGCCATATCAATCACTCTTGAAGGTGTAGCCTCTCGGAGGTGATGATCCTTATTGCTTGACCTTGCCCTACCTGTTTGTTGTTTCTCAAACCTTAGTGAATGCCCAAGCGACCTTGTTTTTTTCTTAGTGGTTCTCAGGAGATGAGGGTGTGCCAAGACTTGTCAGTGTCCCAAAGGTGGGAATCTCCATCAGAACCTAGATCTAGGCTGACTGGAAGCCACACCCTCAAGATCACTGTCTTTATTTTCTGTTTGGTCTAGTTTGATACTGATGCTTTCTTTGCAATGTCATTGAATTCTTCAGTTTCAGAATTTCTGTTTAGTTCTTTTAATGGTTTCTATCTCTTTGCTAAATTTCTCATTTTGTTCATTTACTACTTTTCTGATTTTGTTGACATATTTATTGTTTTCTTGTAACTTATTGAATTTCCTCAAATAATTTTTTGCATTCTGTATCAGCCAAGTCACAAAATTGCCCGTCTTTGGGCTTGGTTAGGGAGATGTATTGTTATCTTTTGGTAATGGCATGCTTCTTTGATTCTCCGTATTGCTTGTAGCTTTGTGTTGCTGCTTTTGCATTTGTAGTAGCAATCACCATCTCCAGTCTTTACTAGCTGGTTTCAGGTGGGTGATACTTTTTGTTGGTCCTGCTTATATCTGGTGCTTACTCTAACCTTGTGTGGATAATCTGCTCCATGCTTCTTGCTCCCTCTTGTGGCAGAACCCTTAAGCTTGTAAATCTTCTTTTGATCTACAAATCATCAGCTACTAAAAACCTCTCTTTTATCTTCCTGATGCTGGAGCTAGGGCTCATTTTTGTGATTTGTCTCTCTCCTGTAGATTCTGGCATGTTTTCAGAGAGCACTCCATGTCTACCAGAGCTGGTTCTTTTTCCAGCCTTGGGGAGTGCACACAAGAAACCAGCTACTGTGGTGAGGTTTCCCTCACAGCTTATAAATAGTCTTCTTGATGGAGTCCTGAACACAGTCAACAGACCTATGTCCTTTTAGTGCTTTCTGATCTGCTTATCTGCCTTCTTCCTGCCATGGAGGTCTCCCTTCAGTGCTCCAAGTGCTTTGACAGAGAATTGTTTCTTTAGCAACATCCTACAAAGCCAGAGGAGCCTGGCACTCTCACTGGTTTCCTTTTCCCTGATGGAAGTCGATTGCTGGCTAGTTTAGCTCTATGTTCTATCAAACCGGGGTGGGGTGGTGCTGACAGAGTTCTTATCCAAAGGCTCTCCTGATGCTCATGTCTGCCCAAGTCAGCACTCTCCAGGTATTCCCTGACTGTGGCTAACTGTGACTGAGGCTGCTTTATAGACTTCTGCTGGTTTTATAGCCTATACCAAGGTCTGGCTGCCTGTTACCCAAGGCATAGGTGGCTGAGTCTCTTTCTAGGTCCCTTCACATGTGCAGCTGGATCCCACTATTCCCGAAGAATCACTTTTGTTCATAAACAGATGCCAAATTTTAGTTATTAAAATGGGGGACAAAAAGCAGGGAAATCTTATGCTGACATCTCTCCAGAGACCAGTTGTAAGGGAGCAAAACAAAATTCAAAACACTGAAAATAATAATTCCATTTTGAGCAACTGAATGTATGAATAAACGATAGATAGACCATTTATAAAAATAGAACTCCAACCCACAACCTGTGGCAACCAGCCCAGGAAACCAACCCATTAGCTGCACTAACCAACCCAGGATGTCAGCCTCCTATCTATGTCAGTCTTGTGGGAAGTCAGAACAAGAACATTGTCTCTAGTAACAATCCAGGAAATCAAACAATAACTCCAGTGACAACTGGCTCAGGATGGCCAGAATTTGATTAATAATTGATAGCTTCTCTAATTTTTGTCTCCACTTTCAACTGAGGACCAAATAGAAAAAGACAAATATGCGTTCTTGCCCCATCACATAATCAAATAGAAAGCCTCCTTTCTGCTTAGCTTTCCTACCGCTTCCCCATGGAAACAGCCTCCAATCAGGGCATACTTGAAGCCTTCCCTCACTCTTCTGACTTCTCTTGGATCTCTGCCAAAACGCAAGGGACAGTGGCGGACTTCACTGCTACAGCACTTTGAATAAATAACCCTCGCTTGTTCTTGTTTGATCGTTGCTTATTTTCACAATTTCTCTTTCAAAAAAAAATAAAGAACAGTACGAAAATCATGCAGGAAAGAGAGCTTTTGCCTATATCTATATAATTTTTTGTAGATAGTAGTTTTTTACCTATAGTTATATATATATATATATTTTTTTTTTTACCTATCTCTATATAAAAAATAAAAGAGCTTTGATGTTGTCAGAAATTCCCTAGCCATCCAGTGGTTAGGACTCTGCTTTCACTGCTGAGGGGTTGGATTCAATCCCTGGTTGGGGAACTAAGATCCTGCAAGACATCTTCCTAAAATTATAAAACAGACAAACAAACTCAAGTGCCTTAGCAAAAAGAACTTAGGTGTTGTCTAGAACTGTCCACAGATTAGCTCCAAGGCATCTGATGATCTTTTAAGACTCAAAATGCATTGCTCAACAGGGACAACTTCTTATGCTTCCAATAATGTGAAGAATTGGTTGGTATCATGAGAGTAAGACTGTGTGTGCAACAGTGAGTACTAATGTAGAATCATTCCATGCTCTCTGTGTTGTTCATTGTCATTTATCCTTGCACATATTTATTAAAAGTTATGTATTAAGTATCCTCTTTGAATATGATAGAGGTGTGCCACTATTGATTTAGTGGCAAACAGAAACACAATTTAACTTCTTAGATACAGACCTCCAGCTCCAGGACAGGGGAAAATATTGAATTGAAAGTAATCTAGAATTTCAGTCCTACTACTAAATTTATGTGCAAATTTCTCCCCAATGATCCCAATTATAAGACCTGAAAGGGTACTCATATATGACCAAAGGTTTACCCCAAGTTCAGCTTTGACCCACAGACTGCAAAGGAATCTGAGATCACACTGCATTTGATTGAGGTAATAATTTCTGAAAAAGTCAGGAACACTGAAATGCAAGACAATTTAAAACTGAAAGAGATGATGGGCCTTTTTCTGGGACAAAATGAGAGAAGTGGGTTACAGATAAGTGGTTTAGGTGACTCAGATGAACTGTCAACAAGGCAAACAAACCCTTAGAGACCGAAGTGGAATGCAGCCCTTTGATAGGATGGAGTGTTATAGATGCTTCAAAAAAGGAAATGGTAGGTCCAAAGTACATACTTTTTGGAATAAATTAAACAGGAGTTGCATCAAAAATCTACATCTCCTTCTTAGAAACAAATTGAGCTATAAGTAGCTGCAGTGCAGCCTTCTAATTGTAACTCTGATGTTAAATACTCACTGACCTTAAAAGAATTAAGTGCATGTCACAGACCTTACATGAGTTACTGTTTGATACACTGGAAAGATCAGAGACAGAGAAGTTTAGACATCATTTGTTCAGTCCATGACTGGACATTAAATGTAACCTTATTTCAAGTCTCTGCACTTCAGCTTTGTCATTTGCAGAAGAAAGGGGATGTCTTCCAGCCTCAGTGAGGAGTGGTGATGGTGTCAGTGAACCACAGGCATGATGTGCAGACAGCTCACACAAGGCTGCAGGGATGACCGGACGTGATGATTATCATTTAAATGATGACTTAGGATGGAGACTGTTCAGGTCACTTATGGGTCCAGGTTCTTGGATTTATGGGCTTCCCGGGTGATGCTAAAAGAACCAGCCTGCAATGCAGGAGACATAAGAGGCACGGGTTCCATCCCTGGGTCATGAAGACCCCTGGAGAAGGGAATGGCAACCCACTCCAGTATTCTTGTCTGGAGAATCCCATGGACAGAGGAGCCTCGTGGGTGACAGACCATGGGGTCACAAAGAGTCAGACAAGACTGAAGCGACTTAGCACACACTCATTTGGGTTTATGATGTGGACAAAAGAAAGAGCTATATTTTATATAGAATATGATGATTATTCTAACTAAAGGGGAAAAAAAGCCATGAACTTATATAAATCTGTTGAAGCTTTCCTGAATGTGTCAGGAGAAAATATATTCAAATAAGAACATCTATGCTGCTGCTGCTGCTAAGTCGCTTTAGTCGTGTCCAACTCTGTGCGACCCCATAGACGACAGCCCACCAGGCTCTCCCGTCCCTGGGATTCTCCAGGCAAGAATATCTATAGCTACCTCTATATCTGTGTTCTATACGAAAAGAATTATCAGGATCCCAGAGAACACTAGAGTGAGAACCCTAAGGCTATTCCTTCTATTCTTCACGCTGGTCTAGAACTTCCACAATAGATTCAGATTTCTATTCTGTTAAAATGACTAAAGAACACATAGATTAATTGTCAGCCTTTAAACATGTTCCCTTCTTTCTTTATTTTTTGATTTAAAAATCAAAACCAATTTCTAATGAACAGGTATTTAAATTTTCAGCCTTCATGGACTCTTCAATTCTTTTTGAAACTTAATTGCTTTACAATATTGAGTTAATTTCTGCTGTACAGCAACGTGAATCAGTTACAAATATATATACACACATATATCCCTCTTTTTTAGACTTCCTTCTGATCCAAATTAAACCACAGAGCCTTGAGTTGAGTTCCTTGTGCTATAGGGTAGATTCTCATTAGTTATCTATTTTATACATAGTATCGATAGAGTATATATTTCATAGAATCTCATCAGTTTCTGCAGCAGGATTTTCCATTGATAACCACTCAGTTAGGCAGTGGGAATAAAGAAGAGATAGTTTTAGAAATTCTTTTTAAAAGATGCTGATGCATGCCATGTAAATTTTACATGTAAATTATATCCTACTATTAACACCATTATTACAAAAAAATATTAATACACAGTCAGTTCCACTCCCACGTTCAGGCTGCCCTTGGCAGAATGGACTGAGAATGGTCATCCAGTTTGGGCCTTACCTCTTACTTTTTAAGGGCAAGTCACTTAACCTTTGTATGTCTCTGGAATTTTATCTCTAATCTGGAGAAAGAAGCATCTCAGAGATTTCTATTTATGTGCGTGTATATGTGTGTGTGTGCACATGCATACTTAAACAAGCATTTTCTATATTTAATGGCAGTTCAAACTGAGTGGTAAAGTGACTTTCCTAAGTCAGAGCATGTTGGCTCATTCAGCCAATAAATGAACACCAACTTTCTGCCAGACCTTTTATGGAGATGAAAGAAACGCAATTCTGCCTTCCAGGACACTTGGTGCAGTTGTGTTTTGAGGTCAGATCTCTCACACACAGAGCAGAACTGTGCATCTGTACTGTCAACATTCTCTTTTGGGCAAATAGTGCAGCTCTTTAGAGATGGATCACTTTTTAGTTGACTTTGTGTCCTTCTGTCTTTCAGTTTCTTATCTGTCTGTCCATCCAAGTCTAGCAGGTTCTTTTATTTTTTCATTTATTGAAGCTTAGTAGATCTACAATGTTGTGTTAGTTTCTGGTGTACAGCAAAGTGATTCTGATACTCTTTTTCAGATTCTTCCCCATTAAACTTTATTACAAGATATTGAATGTATTCCCCTAGGCTATATAGTAAGTTTTTTTGTTTATATATTTTATATATCGTTGTGTGTATTTGTTAGTCCCACAGCTCCTAATTTATCCATCCCTTTTGGTAAATAAGTTTTGTTGTTGTTTTTTTTCTATATCTTTGAGTCTGTTTTTGTTGTGTAAATAAGTTCATTTGTAGATTATTTTTGATTCCACATATAAGGATGTTCTTTGATGGCTTTTAGCTCTGTTGAAAATGGCCCATGGTGGTGGTGATGATGGTGGTAATAGCACTACTTATGGTGGACATAAGTGGCACTTTTTGATCCCACTTTACCTTTATCCTCATAACAACATGTGAAGTAGTTTCTGGCATTAATCCCATTTTACTGATGAAAAATCTAAGATTCAAGTTCACAAAGTTAGTAATTGCTAGAGTCAGGATTCAAACCTCACTAGACTGACCTCAGAGCTCACACACCAGGATGACACAAACTGGAATCCTCAAGTCATCAGCGGAGAGTAATCTGGAAGCCTGGCAGGAACATAATTTCAGGAGCCCTGATCCAACCTGCTGAACAGATAACATTGCTGGGGTTTGGTGCCCCAAAGGGAACCCAACAAGTTCACCATGTGATTCCCGAGCAGATCAAAGCCCAAGAGTCACCGCCCTGAACCATCAGTGACTGAGTCAGCTTAGAATCCAGGAACCTGTGACTCTGTCCTTGGCTTGCAAGCTGCATAATCATCATCTTTAAGCACAACCCCTGGGCTAAGTCTCCACCTCTCAACCAGAAAGGTGAAGGCTTCTAATCTAACAGTCGTGCTCAAACTCAGAAAGGTTTGTAAAGATAAATTGAGGTGATATAGTCAATCTAGTTAACTTTATATCCCATCAATGTAAAACACACAATTATGTGCTTATAGCATTATTATAGATCATCAATACACAGTGATTATTATTTGCAATTTAGCTTAAGGAAGTACAGCTTTAGCAACCTCCTCTCCTTCACTATTGAAACTCTTTTCTGGGATCTCTTCTTCATATTTTGTCCCCTTTTGATAATAACGGTCCCCAAAAACTTATTGACAGTTGCTCTCATGTGACATTTAAACATATACTGCCTTAGGTTTGTTTTTGTGTGTGCTGCTTCTTGTTCTAGGTTGTAACTCTATTGAGATCTCTTTAAGAATTATAATAGCATTTTCCAATTGCTTGCAAGAACGGATATGAATAATAAATAAGAAAATAAAGTGATTAAAATATGCCTTACAGGAGGCATTAAAGTGATGCCTTATTAAAAAATGCTGCTTTGTCTGTTTCCCTCATGATGTGATGAATGAATTAGGCACAGGGAAAACTGACTGAAGTCCATTGAGTGTTAGTAAAGTGGAAAGGTCTATGGACAACTGAATTATTTCTCATAAATGAACAGAGCCTATTAACTATGACAAACCCATTTTCAAAGTCATTTATAAAACTCCTAAGAGGGTGAAGTTGCAGCACATCTATTTTCATTTCTAATATGGGGCATGTTTTCTCAACAATGGTCTAATAATTCAACATGTGATGTTAGCAGTTTTTATCCTCTGTGTAGTAGAAAGCATTACCATTGGACCCCAAAGAGTCATGAAGTTCTTAGCTTAGTAGAAGAATTTCAGAGGAAGCCTCTGACAACACTTTATACCTCTCGTTATTACTTAACTGAGAATTATCAAAATGTTTAGAGTTGATTATTTCATATTATTGTAGGACTTTATCACTAGCTAAGGTGTAAAATAGTGCTGATAGTACTGAGGAAATGCATTATATAATAAGAATATTTGGTATAAAAGTTACTACATATTTAGTTATTTGGAACTAAAACTGAAGTGAATACCACAAGTGAAGGAATTTACGGGAACAAGGCAGTCTAATACTATTACCTTCCAAATGAAGTAATCCAGATTAAAGAATTTTTATCATGTAGGTAGTGAAGGCTAATCTTTTGTTCACTGTTTAGTGAGGCATCACTGTATGCCACACTTCCCCGGTGGCTCAGATGGTAAAGAATCCACCTGCAATGCAGGAGGCCCAGGTTTGATCCCTGGGTAGAGAAGCTCCTCTGGAGAAGGAAATGGCAACCCACTCCAGTATTCTTGCCCGGAGAATTCTATGGACAGAGGAGCATGGTGGGCTACAGTCAATGGGGTCATAGGAGTTGGAAACAACTAACACACACATACACACTACCGTATGCTGCAAAAGTAGGATACAAAAAGGAATTAGATACACTTTCTTAAAGGAGATCAGGATACAGCTATGATTTGAAGATAGAAATTTCTGAGTTACAAGCATATCAGTGGTTCAGTTCAGTCGCTCAGTTGTGTTTGACTCTTTGCAACCCCATGGACAGCAGCACGCCGGGCTTCCCTGTCCATCACCAACTCCCGGAGCTTACTCAAACTCATTGAGTCAGTTATCCCGTCCAACCATCTCATCCTCTGTCATCCCCTTCTCCTCCTACCTTCAATCTTTCCCAGCATTAGGGTTTTTCCAAGGAATCAGCTCTTCGTATGAGGTGGCCAAAGTATTGGAGTTTCAGCTTCAGCATCAATCCTTCCAATGAATATTCAGGACTGATTTCCTTTAGGAGTGGCTGGTTTGATCTCCTTGCAGTCCAAGGGACTCTCAGGTTTCTCCAATACCACAGTTCAAAAACATCAATTCTTTATCAACTTTCTTTATCATCCAACTCTCACATCCATACTTGACGACTGGGAAAACCATGACTTTGACTAGACGGGCCTTTGTCGACAAAGTAATGTCTCTCTTTTTAATATGCTGTCTAGGTTGGTCATAGCTTTTCTTCCAAGGAGCAAATATCTTTTAATTTCGTTGCTGCAGTCACCATCTGCAGTGATTTTGGAGCCCAAGAAAACAAATCTGTCACTGTTTCCATTGTTTCCCCATCTATTTGCTGTGAAGTGATGGGACCGGATGCTGTGATCTTTGGTAAGCCAGCTTTTTCACTCCTGTTTTTAGTGACCTGCAATACAGATTTCTTAGGAGGGTGGTCTGGTATTCCGATCTTGAAGAATTTTCCACAGTTTGTTGAGTGTCCCAAACTTGCTTCCACCATAGAGCTGCCGAGCAGATGACCCACAAACTGCAGAACAATTGTACCAAAGAAATGAGAAAGTTCTAGGACCATAGCAGATTTCCCAATCTGGGGATCTGGCAAAGGACTGAGAACCCCCAGAGGAATGGAGGTCAGTAAGGGACTGGGGAAACATACTCTTGGAGGGCACAAAACCTCAAACCTCGTGTCAATGGCCCCACAAAAACTCTTGCTTGGTGTGTCAGGAGTGTGGAGGTGTGGGTCAGTGGTGGCCTGCAGCAGGGTACAGGGCACTGAGTGTGGCAGAGTGAGCACAGGACCTTGCGAAGGATGTCGCCATTACCTTCATTACCTCCACCAGTTTGGTCTTAGATGAAACAACAGGGAGGGAACACAGCCCCGCCTATCAAACAGAAAATTGGATTAAAGATTTACTGCGCACTGCCCTGCCCATCAGAACAAGACCCAGTTTCCCCCACAGTCAGTCTCTCCTAGTAGGCAGCTTCCATAAGCCTCTTATCCTTTTCCATCAGAGGGCAGACAGAATGAAAACCGCAATCACAGAAAACTAATCAAACAGATCACATGGACCACAGCCTTATCTAACTCAATGAAGCTATAGCAACGTGAAGTAAACTAGTAAGCTGTTATGTTGCTGTTGTTGATGAAAAATATACTTATGAAATGAACCACACGCAAAATTAAAATCATCAATAGAAACAGAAACAGAATTTTCAAAAAAAGGAAGACACCTTCATTTAACAAACCCTAGGTGTTCTTGAAGATATAAAGGATGTCTCAGGAAGTAGAATCAGTCTTTAAGAAGCTATTGCAACAAGGTTACAGGAGTTGCCTAGGAACAGGGTTCAGTTCACATGTCATGTGTGAGTAGCTGAGACATTGATGGAGTGGTTCACAGCCTCTCTGCTTCCCTGACAAAGCTGGATAAACTGCCCTATTCCCACTTTGGCTAAGAGTTTGTAAGTCTGGCAGTCCTGCTGTTCCATCAGAGCCAGCAGTAGATGTGCTGGCATCATTTGATCTGATTTCATTCACAAAAGAGGATGAATGTTAAATGAGAAAAAGGTGAAGGACAGTGACTGAAAGCATGTCAGCATTTCAGGGGTAGAAGTGAAAGCGCCTCAAATGAACACACATTTAATACACATTAACTGTCTTCCTCTGTGACTATGATACCTTGTTAGCTGAAGTGCTTAAAGATTTATAATCTGTATTGATGTATTAGTTTGCATTTTTTAAATTTTTATATACTCGATTTATTTAATAAGAATTTAAGTTAATAGAAGTCATACTTAGTGTACACTTGTAGCACGATCCTTCACATTCTTAATAAATGCTTACTAATTGACTAATTTTAACTTTTTCCTCTAATGTGAATGGTTAAAAAAGGTTTTCTTAAAAAAGGTCAAGTTAGCTACAAAGATAGGAGTTTATTTACTTGGAGGAATTATAGCCTGTTGGAGTGTCATAATGATTTTCAGAAAAAAGTTACACAAGTCTCCTCTAATTGACATATTTTCAACAAAAATACACATAATCTTTAAAATTTTCCCAATTATAAGTCCCAGAATATGGTCAGAGGCAATTCTCAATCATTCCAATTAATTAATGAATTTTGATGCTAATATTTTTAATTTTTTAAAGAAAATTATTCTGCCTTTGTTTAACATATGCATCAAGAGATTTAACTACAATTTCAGATTTCATTCAATGATGACTCCAGTCTTTTATGGCTAAGAAATTCTGTGAAAAGTCACCTAACATACAAAGGTCACTAATTTCTAATAGGAACTATGAACATCAACTTATAACTTTGACCTCCAGTGACTCAAAATATGTCAAATGGATACTGGGCACAAAGTAGTATAGTGGGCTATTTCTAAGTCAGTTTTTCTTCATTCTATTAATTGGACAGTTTGTCTCCAGAAGGAGAGAAAGATACAAAATTTTCACATTGAGGAATTTGATTTTAGATTAATGGAGGCTCTCATACAGACTATAAACTAGCAGTCTATTATTAAAACTATCTATTATTTAAACTCTTTATAAGTTGATTTACTTACTTGTACAATGGGAATGAATAACAATATCTAACATTAGGAGCTTCTGCAAAAATTAGAGATTGTGAATGCTGAGTATTTATTATAGAGATTGGAACATGGTAAGAATATAGTAAATGATCATATTTTGGTTATAGTTTTGTTTTCCCTATTTTCATTTTCCTTATTAAGCTAGATTATGAATTAGGCATAGCTTTGAATATTAACGAGTACTGTTGATTTGTAATGCTGTGTTAGTTTCAGATGTACATCAGTGGAATTTTTTCAACTTATTGGAAATACAAAAATAACATTTCAGTCTAAGCAGTGATGGATTTGAGCTTGTCAACATACTTTTTCTTTTTTTAGACTTTGCAAAAATACAGTGGTTAGATACTTTATTCTACAGTGGTTAAGAGTTCAGCTTTTGAGCCAGACAGACATGGGTTTGGCCCAGCTTTATCATCGACTTGTGTGGTAGAGTGCAATTTCTAAAATATCACTCTAGAGTAAAACTGGGGAAATTTGAATAGATGGGTATATTGCATCCATACCCATATCCTCAGTTCAGTTCAGTTCAGTTGCCCAGTCGTGTCCAATTTTTTGCAACCCCATGGACTTCAGCACACCAGGCCTCTCTGTCCATCCCAACTCCCGGAGTTTACTCCAACTCTTGTCCATTGAGTCAGTGATGCCATCCAACCACCTCACCCTCTGTAGGCCCCTTTTCCTCCCAGCTTCAATCTTTCCCAGCATCAGGGTTTTTTCAAATAAGTAAGTTCTTCGCATCAGGTGGCCAAGGTATTGGAGTTTCAGCTTCAACATCAGTCTTTCAAGTGAACACCCAGGACTGGTCTCCTTTAGGGTGGACTGGTTGGATCTCCTTGCAGTCCAAGGGACTCTCAAGAGTCTTCTCCAACACCACAGTTCAAAAGCATCAATTCTTCAGTGCTCAGCTTTCTTTATAGTCCAACTCTCACAGCCATTCATGACTACCAGAAAAACCATAGCTTTGACTAGACGGACCTTTTTTGGAAAAATAATGTCTCTGCTTTTTAATATGGTGTCTAGGTTGGTCATAACTTTTCTTCCAAGGAGTAAGTGTCTTTCAAGTTAATGGCTGCTGTCACCATCTGCATTATTTTGAGATGATACATTTGGAGATAGCTGGGTAAAGAACACATAGGATCTCTCTGTATTATTTTGCAGCTCTGAGAGTACCTACACTTATCCCAAAAACTTTAATTAAAAATGTCTAAAACACTGTCCTCTGGTCCCATATGTTCTTCCAGACATGTAACAATAGACAGAGTCTATTTCCTCTTCCCCTGAACCAGAGAGAGATGTTATACCCACATTGCTGAACAGAATGTGGCAGAAGAGATATTGCATGACATCCAAAGCAAGAAATATGCCATTTAAAGAAACAAATTTATTCCAGTACTGTTGATTTACAATGCTGTGTTAGTTTCAGGTGTATAGCAAAGTGATTCAGTTATATATATGTGTGTGTGTGTGTTTGTGTGTGTGTTTGTGTGTGCCTATATTCATTCTTTTTCAAATTCTTTTCCCTTATAGGCTATTACAAAATAATAAGTAGAGTTCCCTGTGCTGTATAGTAGGTCCTTGTTGTTTATCTATTATATACATATATAGTAGTGTGTATACGTTAATCCCAAATTCCTAATTTACCCTCCCCTGCCACCCGCCATCGCCTGCTTTTCCCTTAGTATCCATAAGTTTATTTTCTAAGTCTGTCAGTTTATGTTTTGTAAATAAGTTCATTGGTATCAGACTTTTAGATTCCACCTATAAGTGATATCACGTGTTATTTATCTTTCTCTGTCTGACTTACTTCACACAGTATGCTAATCTCTAGGTGCATCCATGTTGCAAATGGTATTATTTTGTTCTTTTTATGGCTGATTAGTATCCCATTGTGCATATGTGCTACATATTCTTTATCCAAGGACAGATGCCATGTTAATCTCCCTTAGCATTCTTGCCCTTGAGCCCAGTCCCTGTGGTGTGAGCAAGGTCAAAGAGCTCACGTGGAGATGAACTGACACCTCCACTACCAGTCAGCATCCTTTGCCAGATGGGTGAGTGATAAACTTTAGATGATTTTAACTGAGGTGCTAACCCTGTGGGTCACAGAAAGACCACCCTGATTATGCCTGGTGCAAATTTCTGACCCACAGAATGTGTGAATCTGTGAGCATAATAGGTGATTGTTTTACATGAGTAATTTGGGGGGTAATATATAACATAGCCATCAGTAACTCAATGACTAGGCTAGCTAGATTTCATAAATTTATTTAACAGCTTCACACCTCATTATTCCCATAGCTAAAAATATGTAAAAACACCATAGAAACTGTTAAATTCATATATGAGTATGAGAAAAATTATATACATAAAGTTAAGTGGCTGACACTTAGAAATCTTGAAAAAAAAGGGTAATCTATTTATATAATAATAGTAGGTATAAAATGCTGAAACTTTACTAAACACATGTGCCAAGAAAAACTTTGAGTGCCCTTCTAGGTATTGACTTGTTTAATTTGCATGACAACACTATAAGTCGTCCTGTTAGTACACATTTAATTTAGATAGCTGAGGTCTCAAGAATTTAGATCCCATAGCTAGAAATTTCAGTTCCTCTCTTTAAAGTGGATATTTTATTTTCTCTGTGTATATCTTTCTACCCCCAAGAACATCAAATGAGGCAGTTCTTGTTGTGTTCTGTTTTGAAAAATTAACCAACTCAGGTCTTGTGAAATGCCCCCAGTTCAGTTCAGTTCAGTTTAGTTCAGTCGCTCAGTCGTGTCTGACTCTTTGCAACCCCATGGAATGCAGTGCTCCAGGCTTCACTGTCCATCACCAACTCCTGGAGCTTTCTCAGAATCATGTCCGTCAAGTCAGTGATGCCATCCAACCATCTCATCCTCTGTCATCTCCTTCTCCTCCTGCCTTCAATCTTTCCCAGCATCAGGGTCTTTTTTTAGACCTGAGTTTATCTTTGCAAGGATTTTTAAATTTTTTTACTGGAGTATCTTTGCTTTACAAAGTTGTTTTATTTTCTGCTGTAAAGCAAAATGAATCAGTTGTACATATACCCAGTGTGATTTAGATTTACTTCTTGTTTCAATGAGGCACTGAGGAAGAAGCCATGTGAACAAGAAATGTGTCCAGAGTCCAGCTCTCTTGGTATGAAACAAATTTCTACTGCTTTTCTGCTATATATGATCCATATTTCTTCATCTGAGATAAAGATTTTGTTTTTCACCTGAGGAAAGTATGTATAGTGTTAGTGGAATACCTAAATGTGCAGTAGGCCCTAACAAAGTCAGCTATTATCACTATGATTGTAAACTGAATTCGGACCTAGTGACACTTCTCAATTAGTTCACTGTCAAGGAAGAAGTCAAGCTTTCTCCAGCATCATAAACATGGAGTTGAACTATCCCAATCCATTTCAAGGAAGGACTTGTTGGCTCTACCCAGGGTGAACAGCATGCAGTCTCTAGATTGTACCTCTTCAGGGTCTGCTCTAGCTGCAGAGAGCTGCCTCAGTCACAAGCACTTGCTTCTCAGGGTAACCAGCATCCAGTGACTGATCAAGCCAGGACATCAAAACTCTGTGGTTGCATGTCCTGGCTAAAGCAACTAGTGCTGCATTAAACACTGGGGTGTATGTTTCTTTTGCAATTACAGTTTTCTCAGGGTATATGCCCAGGAATGGAATTACTGCATCATTTGGTAGTTCTACTTTTAGTTTTTTAAGGCACCTAAACACCGTATTACAAGGTGGCTGCACCAAACCACATTCCCACCAACAGTATAGGAGGATTCCCTTTTTCCACACTCTCTCCAGCATTTATCATCTGTAGATTTCTTTTTTTTTTTAATAGTGGCCATCCAGACTGATGTGAGGTGATATTTCATTGTATTTTTTATTTGCATTTCCCTAATAATCAGTGGTGTTGAGCATCTTTTCATGGTCCATTGACAGAGGATGGATAAAGGATGGATACACACACACACACACACACACACACACACACACACACACTGGAATATTACACAGCTATAAAAAGGAACATAATTGTGCTATTTTCAGAGACATGGGTGGACTTAGAGACTGCCATACAGAGTGAAGTAAGTCAGAAAGAGAAAAACAAATATCGTATATTAGCACATACATGTGGAATCTAGAAAAATGGTGCAGAGGAAACTATTTTCAAAGTGGAAATGGAGACACACATAGAGAACAAACATATAGACACCAAGTGGGAAATGGGGGAGGGATAAATTGGGAGATTGGGATTCACATATATACACTACTATGTATAAAACAGAAAACTAATGAGAACCTTCTGTATAACACAGGAAACTCTACTTAATGTTCTCTGCTGACCTAAGTGGTATGGGAATTCAAAAAATAGGGAATACATGTATATGTGTGGCAGATTCACTTCACTGTATACCAGGAAAAAAAAAACACAACACTGTAAAGCAACTACCCTAATAAATTTTTTTTTTAAAGCCCTGTGGTTTAAGACCAATGCAGGATAACTCTGAATAAGCAATGACTGTTTCAGAGTGCCTCACCTTCCACTGAGTCGGCATTGTACTTTGTCTTCTGCTGCTCAATTCTTCTTCCATCCCATTCCTTGTACAGGGGTTGGTTCCTAGTAAGCATCTTGCACTCTGACTTCTTTTCAATATATGTTTCTAGAAAGCCCATCCTGCAATAGCCAGCCTGAAATCTATCAAGAAAATATGATCCAAGGAAAAGTGGAGGGAAATTGACATTCGTGGAGTGTCCACAATGTCACTAATCTAGTATTTTATAAAACGACTATTCCGTGTCTCCCTCATGAGACCGCATTCTTTTTACTCCCAATTTATGTGAAGCTTTTAGAGTTTACAGAATTTTTGCGGCCTGGCTAAGTTAAAAGGATGGTTCTTGTGGGTCCAGATGCAAATTCAAGGTAGCCACCTACACAGCCTGTGCTCATCCTGCTCTGTGGAACTGCTTTGTGGTTATAAGTCTTTATTTTAAAACTACAACATATACTTTCAGTTGGACTTTGCTTACTCACAGCTTACACACTATGGTGGGTGCACAGGGTGTGTCTTGTCTCACCGAATTTCATCTCTAATTTCAACTCTGTTAGTCTTAGACCTTTCCCTCTCTGAAATTCTTTGATTTCATATTTCCAAACTTCTGCAGCGAATCTGCATGTAGATTTCTGCTCAATGGACAAGCCCCAATTATAACTTTGAACATGGACTTCATTGCCTTTCTCTACATCTTGTTAAGTCCTTTCTTATTTCCAGAATCTATTCATCACATCACCAGTTATGAGGTTTGCAAGGCCATCCTCTTGGGAACACAATGAATCTGTGCTGCTAAATTCCAGCTCTGCACATTCCTTACTACCTGTCTCCTTCGCTATATTCCCATGAGCCCTGGCCACTCGGTTCCTCACTATCTTACCTAAGCTCCTGCAATCACCTTCCATTCACCTACTTTCTGATGCCTTCCCTTGTGGCTCAGCTGGTAAAGAATCTGCCTGCAATGCAGGAGATCTGAATTTGATCCCTGGTTGGAAAGATCCTCTGGAGAAGGGAATGTTGTTATGAATGTGTCTAAACATGTCTCCCTACATAGGGATGCTAAGGATACAATGTTATGAATACTGGTCATAGAGTATGTGCATATTCATTTAACAGTGTATTACCAAACTATTTATAAGATAAAGTTTGACCATGATCTAGGGAAGTTCTTTGTTCCTGGATTTGTGGAAATTTTGCTGAAAAAAGGCTAAATTCTGTAGGTCACTAGATGCATCCTCTGCCCACTTTAGCCTGCCACACCTAAATTTGGGAGTCTCAGACTTCTCTTTTACTAATTATTGTTTGAAGAATAAATATCTCAGCAATTGTGTGTCTCAATAATCTAGCTCCAGTGTGAAAAAAACCCCTGCTTCTTTCTTAGGTCAGCACCTTACAACACACTCCCAGCTTCTGAGACTTGTCCTCTGCCGTTCCCATCTGATACTGGGTATCCCTGCTGGCTCTCAGACACCTAAGATCCAGTACCATCTACCACAAACCTCAGCTGTCAAGTGTCTGCAGGGTCAGTTTTCTCTTGTTTGTTCATTTGTTTCGAGTGGTTATGCGAGTCCAATTTACGTGAGTTCAACTTTGATCTTGACAATGTGTTGCAAAGTTTTGTTTGATGTGAAGCAAGAAATTTTTCTCAAGAGTCACTGTTCACTCATAGTTGGATGTTTGCTGTTTAGAACTTCCATATTTACATACATGAGTAAGCTTATATTACAACTTTTTTTTCTTTTCTCACACTGTCCTTTTCTGTCTTGAATGTCAAGTATATAATAGTTTATAAAATGAGTTGAGTAGTTTTAAATTTTTTAACTTATTAATTTATTTTTTATTTTACATTGGAGTATAGTTGAGTTACCATGTTGTGTTAGTTTCAGGTGTATAGAAAAGTGATTCAGTTATACATATACATAAATGTGTTCTTTTTCAGATTCTTTTCCCATAAAGGTTTTTGCAGAGTACTGAGCAGAGTTCCCTGTGCTATACTGTAGGTAGGAGCTTGTTAGTTATCTATTTTATGGTAGTGTGTAGATGTTCATTCCCATCTCCCAATTTATCCCTCCTCAACATTTTTCCTCTGTGGTAACCATAAATTTGTTTTCCAAATCTTTAAGTCGGCTTCCATTTTGTAAATAATTTTACTTGTATCATCTTTTAGATTCCACGTATAAGTGATATCCAGGGGTGTTTTCTTTTTTTAAAGAATTTGCAAGATTTGAATTACCTCTTCCTTGAATTTTTATATTTTTGACTATATACTACTGATTACATAGCTTTCATGGTCTTATGGTCTTATGGTCATATGGTCTTATAGGTTTTCTATTTCTTTTAAAATTATATTAAGGGTTGTTTTCTTAGGATTTATTTTTTTTTCTCTTAAGGTTTCTAATCAGTTCAGTTCTGTCACTCAGTCATGTCCAACTCTTTGCAACCCCATAGACTGTAGTATGCCAGGCTTCCCTGTCCATCAACACCTCCCAGAGCTTGCTCAAACTCATGCCCATTGAGTCGGTGATGCCATCCAACCGCCTCATCCTCTGTTGTCCCCTTCTCCTCCTGCCCTCAATCTTTCGCAGCATCAGGGTCTTTTCCCATGAGTCAGTTCTTCTCATCAGGTGGCCAAAGTATTGGCTGAAGTATTCAGTTTCAGCATCAGTCTTTCCAATGAATATTCAGGACTGATTTCTTTTAGGATTGATTGGTTGGATCTCCTTGTAGTCCAAGGGACTCTCAAGAGTCTTCTCCAACACCACAGTTCAAAAGCATCACTTCTTCGGGGCTCAGCTTTCTTTATGGTTCAACTCTCACATCCATACATGACTATAGGAGAAACCATAGCTTTGGCTAGAGGGCATTTGTAGGCAAAGTAATGTTTCTGCTTTTTAACATGCTGTCTAGGTTCGTCATCGCTTTTCTTCCAAGAAGCAAGCATCTCTTAATTTCATGATGGCAGTCACCACCTGCAGTGATTTTGGAGCCCAAGAAAACAATCTGTCACTGTTTCCATTGTTTCCCCATCTATTTTCCATGAAGTGATGGGACCAGATGCCATGATCTTCATTTTCTGAATGTTTAGTTTTAAGCCAGCTTTTTCACTCTCCTCTTTCACTTTCATCAAGAGGCTCTTCAGTTCCTCTTCACTTTCTGCCGTAAGGGTGGCATATCTGCATATGTGAGGTTATTGATATTTGTCCCAGCAATCTTGATTCCAGCTTGTGCTTCATCCAGCCTGGCATTTCGTATGATGTCCTGTGCATGTAAGTTAAATAATCAAAGTGACAATATATAGCCTATACAAATCCTTTTCTGATTTGGAACCAGCCAGTTATTCCATGTCCAGTTCTAAGTGTTGCTTCTTGACCTGCATACAGATTTCTCAGGAGGCAGGTAAGGTGGTCTGGTATTCTCATCTCTTTCAGAATTTTCCACAGTTTGTTGTGATCTACACAGTCAGTCTTTGGTGTAATCAATAAAGCAGAAGTAGATGTTTATCTGGAATTCTCCTGTTTTTTCAATGATCCAATGGTGTTGGCAATTTGATCTCTGGTTCCTCTGCTTTTTCTAAATCCAGCTTGAACATCCAGAAGTTCATGGTTCATGTACTGTTGAAGCCTGGCTTGGAGAATTTTAGGCATTACTCTACTAGCATGTGAGATGAGTGCAATTGTGCAGTAGTTTGAGCTTTTTTGGCATTGCCTTTCTTTGGGAATGGAATGAAAACTGACCTTTTCTAGTCATGTGGCCACTGCTGAGTTCTCCATATTTACAGGCATATTAAGTGCAGCACTTTCACAGTATCATCTTTTAGGATTTGAAATAGCTCAACTGGAATTCCATCACCTCCACTAGCTTTGTTCGTAGTGATGCTTCCTAAGGCTCACTTGACTTCACATTCTAGGATGTCTGGCTCTAGGTGAGTGATCATACCACTGTGGTTATCTGGGTCATGAAGATCTTTTTTGTATAGTTCTGTGTATTCTTGCCACCTCTTCTTAGTATCTTCTGCTTCTATTAGGTCCATACCATTTCTGTCCTTTATTGTGCCCATCTTTGCATGAAATGTTCCCTTGGTCTCTCTAATTTTCTTGAAGATTTCTAATAGATTACTATAAACATCCATACATTGAATAGTTCATGAGCATCCTTTATTTGTCACCCATTTGTAAATTCTTGGTCTGAATCAGTGAAAACAGCCACACTAGATCCCTCCTTTCATGGCTCATACAGGCCAATCCTCAGTAGCACATTAACCAAGTCCTCAGTTTTCCTCCAGTAAATTGGAAGGCACATACCAGTGTGCAATTTCTAGTCCAAATGTTGTCTTTGCTTGTATAATTTACAATCTTTTCTTTAGTGACAAAGTATTGCAACCTTTTTGGTCCTTGTGGATCTTATGACCACTACAGTTTTGCCAAAACACTAGACAGTAATTTATCTTTCTCATTCAGATATTGTACATATACTGAGTATTGACATTTCATGGAGTTTCTGTCTCATGAAATATCCTCTGACCACAAGTATTATTATTTTTACTTCCTTGTTACTCACTTTGACAATAACTGTCTGAATACCAGTATTTTGCAGAATATCAGTTACTTCAATTATTTTACATCATAATTATTGATCTAAATAATTGTGGATTTCTTAAAATGTGAGCTTAACCACTGTAAAGATTCTTTTTATAGTTACTCATCATTTGCAGTTCATCAAATATTTTAATCTGCATTCTCTCAGGAAAAAAAAGTATTTAGATATTATACAGAACTAGGCTTAAATCTCATTCTCTTTATTCACAAGAATGGTCAAAGGTTTTGTTTTGTTTTTACCTATAAATTATGGAACACATTTATTCCATGAGATTGCTGTCAATACATGTCATGAGGGCTTCAATATATATTTGCTATTTTCAATCAATTCTCAGACTCTTGCTTTCCCTACTTCCCACCTTTCTGATTTCATATCTTCACTGGCTCTTTGAGATACTGGCATCGTACAATGACCACCAGAAAAAAGGAAAGTCAGTCAGTGACATATTGAAAGAAGAGTTTCAAAGGACAGCAGAAAAGAAAGGAGGGGTTAGAGACTGAGCAAATTTGTTCAGTTTGGAAGAAACAATTATAATCTGTGCCTTAATTATATCAAATACTGTGCTCCTGATATTTAAGACAAATTTACAATCAAATTTGGTTATCCAACAACTCCTAAAAGTGTTTATGAAAAAGGAAAATAAATTATTGCGATTTAATATCTCAACACTAGTTTGCTTTATAAAAGAAAAAATGCACCTGAAAAGAATTATTTGCAACACCAAGGGCTTGAGAGAAAAACAAATCCATTTGTTTCTACCAAAATGAAATAACCTTGAACTTACGTGAACTCCAGAGTCTTTAGACTGTTTCTATTAGTGATAAATAAGGAAAGGCAGATGACCCAGGAAATGTTTTGATATTATCTCCAGTAAACCTTGTTTCATAAGCACATTATGTACATATTGATAAATAACAGAACGTATCCTTCCTATAATAGTTGCCCCCACTTCCTCCATATGTCTTCAAAAGTATTTAGTCTTCGACAAGTGCAAATTCCTTTCAGCTGCGGCTCACAGGAGACATTTCTGTTCCTGCTCTAAGTACTTAAAGAAGTGAATTAACCCAGAAACCTAATTCATAATTGTCCTAATACTTTAAAAAATTGGATCAGAAAAATTCTTACTCAAAAGTCAATAGGAATTATTCAATACTGGCCTGAATCTTTTGCTTACAAATAAGAGCCTGTTAACTCAATGTTGTTTGGGGAAGCACATAAAGTTTATCCTTCTGTCAATGCCAAGTGTAGATCCCAAGGTGCAGCTCATCCTTGTGACATGCTTGTCTCATTTTAGTATGAGTTTCTGACAACTGGGTCCAGGAAAAATAACTGGTGGTTATAGCATTAAACAGTAGTGGTAGAATGCTAACATATACTGATATTAAGAACTGATTATACATCTACAGTAGTAATTGGCATTTATTTCATTTCCCTTCCAATCCATTTAAGGTATGGATATTATTTTAAATTGAAGAAAACTCAAGTTTATGAAAATGAATTAATTTATATAACATCAAACAGCCAGTAAAGGGTAGTACTAAGAGTGGCCCTCAGCCTCACATGATCTCAAAGTCCATATTGTTTGCCTCTGCATGAGATCCTCACTTTGGTTTCTCTACCGTTTTTCTTTTTTTCTGAGGCCTAATGAACATATTTTAGGCGATCTAAGAGAAACATTTTACGTTTTTGTTTTGTTTTGTTTTGCTGTTTGTTTGGTATATTGGAGACAACGAAGAAAATGTAAGAACATGGTAGCTAAGCTCCCAAATTAGGCACTGAAGAAAGGAACTTGTATAGCATTCCCAGGTAGGAGTTCTCTCTCCACGTGTATCTGACTTTCTTTCTGAAGGATGTTACAAAAACTACTTTCATCTGCCCTGCCTCAACTTCCTTTATCACAGGAAAAAGGATCTAATAATCTCTGCTCAACATTTTCCTTGGGTTTAGGATCAAATAAACAATATTAGAGTTCATTACTGAGACTCGGCAAGTATATAATCACCAGCAAGGTTAACTAACTAACCTAGCCATTTACTCCCTGGTTGTGCTTTGTTCCGGGGCAACTGATATTGAATCAAACATTCAGTTTTTCAATCAATAACTTTGTTTTGAATGCCAGACAAAACACAAAAGATCCTGCCCTCGTACAGCTTACAATCTAGTCATTTCTAAGACATTTAAATAATCATGTTTAGGTGGAAAAATAGCAGCAGAAATACGTTCTATAAAGAAGAAAATGTGACTATTGTTGAGAATGTAAATTGGTGCAGCCACGATGGAGAATAACATGGAGGGTCCTTGAGAAACTAAAACTAGGGTTGCCATTGTGATCCAGCAGTCCTACTCCTGGGCACATGTCTGGAAAAAACTATAATTCCAAAAGATGTATGCACCTCAGTGTTCATAGTCAAGCCATGGAAGCAAACAATATATCCATCAACAGATGAATGGATAAAGAAGATATGGTACATATATACATGGGAATAATACTCAGCCCTAAAAAGAGATGAAAAATGCTGTTTGCAGGAATATAGATGGACCTAGAAATTATCATACTAAGTGAAGGAAACCATGTAGAGAAAGACAAATATCATATAATGTTGCTTAAATATGGAATCTAAAATATGATGCAAATGAACTTATCTATGAAACAGTAACAGACTCACAGACATAGAGAACAGATTTAGGGTGTGAGGGGTGGGGGAGGGAAGCATTGGGAGTTTGGGATTAGCAGGTTCTCTGTGGAAAATGTAATTTTATGTAGTTGCATCCAGTAAGAGAGAAGCAGGGCAAATCTGAGAAAAATTTTACAAAGAGCAGTAGAGCTCAGTCAGTTCAGTCAGTCAGTTCAGTCGCTCAGTCATGTCCGACTCTTTGCGACCCCATGAATCGCAGCACGCCAGGCCTCCCTGTCCATCACCAACTCCTGGAGTTTACCCAAACTCATGTCCATTGAGTCGGTGATGACATCCAGCCATCTCATTCTGGAGTTATTTCTCCAATGATCTCCAGTAGCATATTGGGCACCTACCGACCTGGGGAGTTCCTTTTTCAGTATCCTATCATTTTGCCTTTTCATACTGTTCTTGGGGTTCTCAAGGCAAGAATACTGAAGTGGTTTGCCAAGCATGTATGAATATATTGTGTTTTGGGTGTGTGAGTAAGAGAGAGAGAGAGCTGTCAGTGCAAAAGTCAAGTGGCAAACACAAGCCAGCAGGGCCTTGTCTTCCATTATAAATATTTGGCAGCTTTCATGCAAGTGTTTTATGAGTGCTGAGGCCACAACCTTTCCATTCCCAAACATTCTTCTGGCTTTAGTGTGGAGACTAAATTGAAATTGAAGGAGAACAAAATTAGATGGAGATTGACCATCAGGTATGTTGATCATCTTTCTAACCAGAAGCTCTATTTCATACAAAATACTCTGTTATTGCAGTAGTGCTGTGTTTATAGTAGGAAGATTTTCTATATTCTTAGCTATCTGTTTATTTATTTTTTTTTTTGTATTTGATATCTGAAGAATAAGCTTGTTTAGCTTCACTCTGCTCACGGTACTTTTAAGAGTCTCTTCAGAAAAATAGAGTAATCGTTTTCCATCATTATTTTGATCTGAAATAGCCCTGAAAGGATTTCAGGGTTTCGATTTAAGACAAATTATCTGTAATAGTTTTCACTTCTTCTCTTGAGCACAAAGGAAGAAGTTATAAAGTTCAGTTGTCCCCACATGTTTAATTCTGAGCTTCTTAGGAAGAATACAGGGTTAGACAATGAGATTCACTGAGATTCACAGTTCTGGCTTCTATCTGTTCTTCTATATTAATGTATCTTATTGCCTAATAAAAATAGCTTGAAACATTTCCTTGTGCTTGTATAAACATTTTGGTGCTTAGAGTAAATTTCAGAGAAAATTCTCATTTTAAATGTCAAGGCATGTTTATAACGTTTCAGGTGTTTCCCACAGTGATCACACAGCAGAACACAATGTGGTCTGAAAAGACTCAGAGGGACAAGGACATCCATTGCATTCCTAGCCTGGCCTTAGGAGGGTTTTATTTTTATTTTGTATGTATGTATGTATTTGGCTGCGCCAGGTCCTTATTTGCAGCATTTGAGATCTTTGATCTTCCTTGCAGCATGTGGGATCTCTATTTGCAGTATGTGGGATCTAGCTCCCCCACCAGGAATCAAAGTTAGGCCCCCTGCACTGGGAGTGTGGTGTGCTAGCTACAGGACCACCAGGGAAGTCCCAGGAAGATTTTCTTTATGTCTGACTCTCCTACGACTCTGATTCTTTGTTTTCCCAAATCTCCCTCCCAAGCTGACCTCTCTTTTTTTTCCTAATGAGCTTTATTTTATTTTTTTAATTTTTTTATTTTTTTAAATTTTAATTTGATGCTAATTACTTTACAATATTGCGGTGGTTTTGCCATACATTCACATGAATCAGCCATGGTTGTACATGTGTTCCCCATCCTGACCCTCCCTTTCACCTTCCTCCCCATCCCGTCTCTCAGGGTCATCCCAATGCACCAGCCCTGAGCACCCTGCCTCATGCATTGAACCTGGAATGGCGATCTATTTCACATATAATAATATACATGTTTCAATGCTATTCTCTCAAATCATCCCACCCTCGCCTTCTCCCATAGAGTCCAACAGTCTGTTCTTTACATCTGTGTCTCTTTTGCTGTCTCGTATATCTTTCATCCATGCCACTGAAGCTTCATTCCATCTGGTTTACCTCAAATGGCATCTACTTTTGAAAAATCTCTGATGGCCCCCCCTCACCCTCAATATAATATTTCTCTGTTTTGAATTCCACTCTATTCTGGCCAGATTGTCAACAATATGCCAGTAACATTTACTTATGTCAGTTTATGCATGTCCATCTAAAAGATTTAAGCCCCGTGGAGTCAGGATCTCCCACCTATATGATTTTTCTCTGTTTCCTATTAATTTGCTTTTGGACACCTTGTCATCATTTAATATCAATTGCCTGTTCCTCTCCACTATACTTAACTTCATTAATGGTCCACCTCATCACCCACTTCCCAATTTATACTTTCCTGACCACAGTAGATGTAGATGTTCATCCACCAATTTTGATTTATATTGGTGTGTCACTTCCTGCCTCATAACTTACTGGTTTAAAATTGCCATTTTATTTTTGCTCGCAATTTTATGGCCCAGAAATTCAGGCAGAACTCTGCCAGGTGGTCTATCTGTGATTTATCTGAAAGCAGCTGGCACAGCCAAGTCAGGAGGATTCAATTCCTGAAGGGTCCTTCCTTCACATTGAGTGTTCAGTGTTCCTTGTTATTTTTCCCTCTCCTCCTGAGGGGTCTCATCCTCCAATGCCTCTCCCTCATAGTGCAACAGCCTCACAGAGTTGGATTTCTTACGTGGAATAAGTTTCCTCTAGAGCGAATTCTCTGACGACCTGGAAGAAAACCACGAAGCACCTTCCAACCTAACTCAGAATTATGAACTGCATGGGTTAAAACATGAGTCGTATGCTGCTGATTGCTGCTTAGTCGCTTCAGCAGTATCAAGAGGAGGAGAACCAAATAAAAGCATAAAATGGCAGTCATGTTTGCTGAGGGTGGGGAAGTAGCTTGGGAGACTAGGGACCACATTTCCATTTTTTATTTGGCAGGAAACATGCATTTATAGCCTCTCATTTCTAACTGTCTTGTCACTGGTGTATGTCCTGTGCTGTTCCATGGAGACCACGTCCTGATTCTATCAGTGGAGTTAAACTATTTGTATATGATTGATGGAAGCCTAAACAATCTGGAATCACAGTTTTCTACCAGCCTGATAACCTGTAATTGAATAAGTACACAGAAAATCGACATGTATCAACCAGGTTAGTTTAATCAAGTCTGGTGATCAATGAAGATGGATATTTTGCAGCCCAATTGCTCACCAAATCCGATAGAGACGGTATAGATTTTTAAGACTGAGATCTCACATTTGTAACTTTGATTTTGACAGAACCTGGCATAGCACCATGGATATATCAGAATCATGGCAATTTCTAATTGAATAAACTGGTGAATAAATAAATAAATGAAAAGATTCTACAACTTTTCTGAAGATATACATGGACTAATACCTGAAAAAAAAATGTTTGCAACGTGGAAAATAATTGAGAACTCAGAGCTCAAAACACATTCAGCAGTCATGGGACTGATAGGCTGTCTATCATGGATAAAGAAACATGAGCTGACCTTTTTGCTTCCTTTGAAATGCCAGTTTCTCTACTTCCCTTTCTTTCAGGGTCATTGATGCTAAGTACACAGGGCATGCTAAAAAATGAAAAAAATAAATCAAGCAGTCATTTGTCTGCCTGTTGCCAAACATACTGTTTGGTTGTTGACTGTTTTTTACAAATTGACTAATTCAAGAGTTGGTAACATTTTCTTAAAGGGCCAAATTGATGGTAATATTTTAGGCTTTGAGGGCCACATTTGTGTCTGTCACAACTAGTCAATTCTCTCTTGATAGTGCCAAAGCAGCCATAGATAATAGACATATAAATGAATAACTGTGGCTTATTCCAAACAGAAGTTTACTTACAAAAACAAACTACTGTCCCATAGGCCATAGTTTGCTAACCTCTGAACTAGATAAATTGTAAAAAACTAAACATAAATATTGTTTAATTTGTTCTCATTTTGTTATTTGGAAAGAAATAAGACATACTTTTTAGGATTAAGAATAGATTTAAAAAATACTGAAATGCCAGCCCAAGAGAGCCCATGCTAGGGTATCAATCTTAATGGAAGAATAGTAAGAGATCCTACCATAGGCAGACAGGAGTTGGGGAGGTCAGAAAGTTTACAAGTGCTTTGGGTCAAAATAAGAATAAATTAATTTAAAACATCAAGCCCAATAGTTAAAGCCAGAATCACAGGATAGGCTTATGGCTAAATATAAACCAAAATGGAGCAGGTCAGCATGAATGAGATAAATTTGGGGCTCTTGCCACACTGTCAATTGTCCACTTTGTATCTTTATATGTGGTATATGTTCTAGGAAGGCAGATGCCAAGTAATGAGGAAATTTGCTTTGGATGAAGGATTTGTATTTAATCTTAAGGTTGCTGGTTCAACTCCAGCTCAAAGGAGACAAGCTCGCTTTGGGGGCTTCCCTGATGACTCAGACGGTAAAGACTCTGCCTGTGATGCAGGACACCTGGGTTTGATCCCTGGGTTGGGAAGATCCCCTGGAGAAGTGAATGGCTACCCACTTTAGTAAGCTTGCCTGAAGAATTCCACGGACAGAGGAGCCTATTGACAGTCCATAGAGTTGCAAAGAGTTGGATGTGACTGAGCGACTAACACACTTTTGTATTTAATGTCTATGTCCATCAGTTTTTACTAGTTAATCTAGCAAAATACACCAAATAAATATCCAAGGACACAATCTCTACCATTGAGATGCTTGAAGTCTAGTTCATAAGATATCCTATATCAATACAAAATAGCTAAGCACATACAATGCTAATTCATATGATGCAGAATGATGTTCTGAGCCACAGGTTTTAAAATTTTCATGCATATACAAACTACCTGGGATCCTGTACAATTCAGACTGCAATTTGATAGATCTAAAGTGAGGCTTGTGTTACCACATGTGTTTCAAGCTTCCATGTGATGACACCCTCTTTGTGCATGGATATATGAATTAAACAATACTTTTTATGCAATTTTAGAGGAGCTCATAAGGCTGTGTGGTCAAGGATTCTTGGTTGAAATGGGAATGAGGCTATGCCTGGAAGGAGGAATTCAAATAACTTACAACAGGCATGTGGTGTTTAGGGGTGATTAAGTGGAAATAAAGACTGCCTAGGCCTGGTATCTATTGTTGCTCCATCAGTTGTAGGTGTAGTTAGAACAAAGAATCAAACTAAAAGCAATAGCAAGCTGTTACTCACTCCACAGTGCAAGCGGGATTCCCTGATGGTCCAGTGGTTAAGACTTCCCCTTGCAATGCAGCAGGTGCATGTTTGAGCCCTGGTCAGGGAGTAAGATCCCACATGCCTCATGACCAAAAATACAGAACACAAACAACAGAAGTAATATTGCAACAAATTCAATGAAGGCTTTAAAAATGGTCCACATTTTTTAAAAAAGAAAAGAAACAGTGCAAGTAAATGTCAAAATGAAAGCTGCTGACTTCTAAGTGCTCCATTTCCTTGTATAGAATAGCACTGGGCTAAGGTCTCATTTCAAAAAATGCTAAGCAAGAAGCTCATAGGTTTTTTTGGACCCATGATCAGAGGATAGTGAGAGGGAGAAAGGCTTTAAGAAAAGCGCTACAAGTGTTTAAAAGTAGAGAGAGTTGCTTCAACTCAGACTTTAGAGGAGATTTTTACGTTGAGGTGACTGGACCAGAGATACTGATATGCATATTAGGGTGACCAGCATGGAAGGAGGGGAACCTGAATCCTTGGCCATGACTTCCTCCAGAAAACTGCAGTGCTGTGTATGTACCAAGTCCCTCATGAGGCTCACCTGGTAAAGCCTTGTAATGGCCCTGGTCATGTTTGAACAATCACAGATAGCATTCTGGCCTGGAACTGGTCTCCTCGCTTATGTTATGTCTCCAAAATGGTGGTCACTATTCACTGTCAGCCATTGTTTCCAGGAAGGAACTCACAAATGTTGCCAGATCTTCAATTTTTTTCAATATAAATTTATATTTATACAGAAAGCTCTCAGATTTTCACATGCTGGTGACTATTTGCTAAAATTTTATTATTTTTAACACTTTAAACTCAAAACAAAATGTACTTTATTATCTTGATCCAAGCTGAGCACCGTAAGTTATAACTTACGCTTGAAAGGATGATATAATTCGACTAAAGATTGGTGTATAAAGGAAACTTGGAGTAACAACAACAACAACAACAAAAAAGAATAAGTCCATCCTTTGAGCCATTGATGATGTTGCCATTCCCTTCTGAGGGGAGCTTTCTGATCCAGGGATCAAACCTGAGTCTCCTGCATTGCAGGCGGATTCTTTACCATCTGAGCCACCTTGAGGGAGGGAGAAATTGGGAATTGTTAATCACTGGGTATAAGACATTAGTTAAGCAAGGTGAATAAGTTCTAGACATCTGCTGTATATTGTACCATCAGCCAATAATAATGCATTGTATACTTAAAACTACAAGAGGGTAGATACAGTCACTATGGAAAATTGTACAGAAGTTCCTTAAAAAACTAAAAATAGAACTACCATATGATCCTGCATCCCACTACTGGGTAGGTACCCAGAGAACACCATAATTCAAAAAGATACATGGACCCTGATGTTCACTGCAGCACTGTTATTAATAGCCAGGACATGGAAGCAACCTCAATGTCCATCAGCAGAGGAATGGATAAAGAAGATGTGGTGCATATATACAATGGAATACTACTCAGCTATAAAAATGAACAAAATTGGGTCATTTATTGAGAGGAGGATGGACCTAGAGAGTGTCATACAGAGTGAAGTAAGTCAGAAAGAGAAAAACAAATGTTGTATATTAATGTATATATGTGGAATCTAGAAAAATGGTATAGATCACTTTATTTGCAAAGCAAAAATAGAAGCATGGACAAAGAGAACAAATATAAGGATACCAAGGGGGAAAGGAAGAGTGGAATAAATGGAGAGATTGCAACTGACACATATATACTATTGATACTATGTATAAAATAGATAACTAATGAGAACCGGTTGTATAGCACAGGGAACTCTACTCAATACTCCATGGTGACCTTAATGGAAAGGAAGTCCAAAAGTCCAAAAGGGAGGTGATATATGTATATGTTTGATTCATTTTGCTGTACAGTAAAAACTAATACAACATTGCAAAGCAAGTATACTCCAATAAAATTAGTTTTAAAAATATGAGGGTAGACCTCATATTAAGTGTTTTACCACAATAACATTTGTTAATGCTCTTACAACTAATTTTGTCTCCTATTTGGCTTCATGTCATCAGGGCCCCGGACCTTCCCGAAACTCCCATGTCTTTAAGAACTGAGCTCCACATGCAGGAGATTTGTTCTAGGGCAAACAATTGCTGGGCTGTTTCTTGTTAAAATGTCACAGTTTTCAGAGTTATAGTTCATCACACTCAAGCACCCTGGGAAACGATCGTCCACAACATGAGCTCACAGACCCAAAGTAAAAATGTTTTTCTCTGACATAATAAACATCTCCTTGTGGAGTGGAAGATTAAGGGGAGACATTTATTTTACTGGGGTATTGACTTTATTATGGGCTACCTGAAATTCCCAGGGTGGTTCACAATGGAAGTGACAGGGACATGTTTGTGTGCCTTTAAATATATACTATTGTGAGTGCCAAGCTGCAAAGATAAATCTTTCTGAGAATAATAGGGCACTTTCTGCTTCGGAAATGAATGGACCTCTGGATAGCTATTTCCCAGGCTCCAAATCTAAGGACAGTTTTTGTCTGCCTGTCCCCTCCCCACACACAGAGAGTTGCCAAGACTTTTCTGGAATGGTGTTCATAGCTTTCTGTCCCTGGGCAGGGGGAGAGGGGAGGAAGGGGTCCCATTTCACCACCTAAGCTCAGTCATGCTGCTTTATATGGCAATTACTGCATCAATTTTCAAACTGGTCTCTCTCACTGTCTTCCGATTCAGATTATCTCTGCCTATTACCTAATATTATCTTTTCAAAAATTCAACTATTTCACCTTCAATGTATTTAAAAGACTGAGTTGACAAAAATAAAACAACAAAATTTCAAAAGGGAAAAAGAAATAAATTGATACTTAGAGCTGCCCTTCTGGACCACTTTATCTACATTAGTTTCTGAGTTTTTCACTCCTTGCATGTTTCAGTCTTACCTCCCTCCAAAATAAATTTTTTAACTTTATATCTCTAACCCCATGGCCTTCTTCTTGGTGCTTCTCCATTTGACCCTTATTCAACATTTGCATCGAATCCGTAACTTAACCCCATGGAAGCTTTTCCTTTTCTTCAATTATTCAGATTCTTTATCTTCTGAGTGATTTTGTGTGTGAAGAAACAGTTGCACTGTGTACATTTGATTTACTTCCCTCATAAATCTATTTTGTGGCCAAGATTCATCTTTATATTGAAATGCTAATAATATAACATGTATTCATTTATTAATATTTCCTGGTGACTCAGAAGTAAAGAATATGCCTGCAAGGCAGGAGATATGGCAGGAACTGTGCATTTGATCCCTGGGTGGGGAAGATCCTCTGGAGAAGGAAATGGTAACCCACTCTAACATTCTTGCCTGAAAAATCCCATGGACAGAGGAGACTGACAAGCTACAGTCCATATGGTCACAAAAGAGTTGGACATGACTTAGCAACTAAACAATAACAACAATAAAATTCATTTATTAAATAGTCAAAATCCAAATATCTTTTATGGTACAATTTATCAATAAAAATGAAATGTATTTTCATTTAAATGTATTGAAAATAATGAAACTTATTCTTTGAATTTAAAAGGTTATTATAGACATAGTTAACCATATTTAACCAAATTTAATTTGGTTTAACCAAATTTAATTTAACCAAATTTTTCTAAGCAGAGTAATTAAATAAAATGTCTTATTACCTTTAAATAGACAAAAATTGTAAGATAATTAAAATCTTGTTAAAAATCTTGCACTTGCAGTTAAACTAATAAAATTTGCTAACTCCTGAGATTTAAAATTTTTCTTCATAATTCTAACTTCAACACTGTTCTTGTTCTTTTTATTTCCAAGGCTACAGTAATCATAACAGGTACCCATTTCCATATCTTTTTAGAATTTCGATAATCTTTCTATAACAAAAGAAAAATTAGCAAATTATCAGATTAGCACAGGTTCTGGATTGTGTTGTTGTTCAATCACTAAGTTCTTTACAACTTTGCAGTCCCATGGACAGCAGCACACCAGGCTTCCCTGTCCCTCACCATCTCCTAGAGTTTGCCCAAGTTTAAGTCCATTGAATCGGTGATGCCATCCAACCATCTCATCTTCTGTCACTTTATTCTCCTTCTGTCTTCAATTTTCCCAGCATCAGAGTCTTTTCCAATGAGTCAGTTGTTTGCATCAGGTGGCCAAAGTATTGGAGTTTCAGGTTCAGCATCAGTCCTTCCAAAGAGTATTCAGGGTTGATATCCTTTAGGATTGACTGGTTTGATCTCCTTGTAGTCCAAGGAACTCTCAAGAGTCTTCTTCAGAACCACAGTTTGAAAGCATCAATTCTTAAAGTGCTCTGCCTTCTTTATTGTCCAGCTCTTACATTACTACTGGAAAGACCATAGCATTGACTATACAGACCTTTGTCAGCAAAGTGATATCTTTGCTTTTTAACACACTGTCTAGGTTTGTTATAACTTTCTTGCCAAGAAGTAATTGTCATCTAATTTCATGACTGCAATTGCCATTCCCAGTGATTTTGGAGCCCACTGTGGGTTTGAGAGTGCGCAGTGAGACATGGTTCAGAGTCAAACCATTGATTGTTTATAA
This sequence comes from Okapia johnstoni, assembly GCA_024291935.2. Taxonomy (NCBI): domain Eukaryota; kingdom Metazoa; phylum Chordata; class Mammalia; order Artiodactyla; family Giraffidae; genus Okapia; species Okapia johnstoni. The sequence continues at coordinate 49,583,432 of CM044319.1, forward strand.
TTAGGTCTTTGATACATAAAGTGAATTTTAGTCACACATTCCATATAGAATGTAGCTTTTGAAGATTGGAACGTTTACCATAATTTAATTACTTGCTCATCATGGTGCTATCGTATATTGTGATATATGAACTTATGGTTCATGTAATTGAAAATTCTAGAAAGCTTTATAAATACATAGGGTAGGATCTTATAGGTGTGTCTTATACTATGAAATGAGTGTTTGAATCTTCTCACACAACTCTCATTTAAGAAACAATTGAGAAATTCATTTTGGAATTCACTGTTAGACATTCTTGATACATCACTATCAATGGTGATCACCTTTTTAGTTTTTTTTGCCTGTACCATACATCACGTGGGATCTTAGTTCCCTGACCAAGGATCAGACCTATGCCCCTTGAAGTGGACACTTGGAGTCTTAACCACAGGACCTCTAAGGAAAGGCCAGAGATGATCATCTTCTCCATCCTCTTTCAACCTTCTTACTTTGTGTTATGATTGTTGCTTGTAGATCCTAGTCTTTGGGATGAATTGGTTAATTTACAGCTTATCATGTGTGTTTCTCTCTAATTGTACATACACACGTATACATAATCCTAAGAGGAAAAGAAAAATGATCACCAGTCTAGTATTCACTATTTTAAGTATTTGTGTTTACGTATGTATAATATTCAACCACTTTTATATGGTAACTACTTTTATATACTTCATATATTTGCATTCTGCATATTATTATAAACTCATGATATTTTATAACTACAATTACTATCAGTTATAAGTATGGATGATGCACAGATTATCATAGCCTGACCATCAGAACTTTCTTGGTCCTTTCAGTGTTCTCCTAATACTTTTGAGTTTGTCCTTGAATTTGGGGGATGATAGGATATCCCATGCCCATCCAAAGATTTCAAGCTACTCTCCATAGATCCCTGCTCCCTGGTACACTGTAACCTATAATGGACCTTTGTGAATATTAAAATATATATATATATGTGATGCTTCTTCCTGTAAACACAACTTCCTACCAGATCTTGAGGCTTGAAGCAGCAGTGTGCCCTCGTGCGGCACAGACGCAGCACACCTCTGCAGAGCAGCCCAGCTTGCTGCCTTTTAGCGACGATCGGTCATCTAGACTGAGTTCATTCTCGTTCATGCACTTATGTTTAGAAATCAGCTGGTAGTGCTACTGCCACTTTTGCATAGTGGTTAAAAGCATGCATTTGTTGGAATCCTGGCATTGCCACCACCTATGTGTCTTTGGGAAGCTCATAAACATGTCCACACTTTTGCTTTCTTAGGTATAAAATGGGGATAATAATAATAGTATCTACCTCAAAGATTTATGGTAAAAATTAGGTAAAACAGCATACCTAAAGCTCTAAAAATAGTGCCTGGTATATACACCTACATCACTTCAGTTGTGTCTGACTCTTTGTGACCCCATGGATTGTAGCTCACCAGGCTCCTCTGCCCATGGGATTCTCCAGATGGTAACGATAACCCTATATGTGAGACAGAATAAGAGACACAGATGCATAGAACAGTCTTATGGACTCTGAGGGAGAAGGTGAGGGTGGAACGTTCTGGGACAATAGCATTGAAACATGTATATTATCATATGTGAAACAGAACACCATTCCAGGTTCGATACATGAGACAAATGCTCAGGGATGGGGCAATGGGATGACCCAGAGGGATGGGATGGGGAGGGAGGTGGGAGGGGGGTTCAGGATTGGGAACACATGTAAACCCATGGCTGATTCATGTCAATGTATGACAAAAATCACTACAATATTGTAAAGTAATTAGCCCCCAACTAAAATAAATAAATTCATTAAAAAAAAAATACTGGAGTGGGTTGCCATGTCCTGCTCCAGTGGATCTTCTCAACCCAGGAATGGAACCCGAATCTCTCAAGTCTCCTGCATTGGCAGGAGTGTTCTTGACCCCTAGTGCCACCTGGGAATAAGTGCTATAAAAATGTTTTCTACATCCACTGTTGTTGCTTTAAGTGACAGACTGGAAAGAGAGTGTTTTCATTCATACCTTAAATTTACAGTACTATTTTCACGTATCCTATCACTTAGCTCTGCTCTATCCTTACAATATAGAAGTTGTCCTCACTGACACAACTTTGTCCTGTGATGACCATAGGACATGCTCCAATAAACAAAGGGGAATAAAATTGACTGCTGAGAATCAAACTAGGAAATTAACACTGCAGGTATACAATCAGAGATGGGGAAGGTCATAGAAGCATATAAGGAGTCTAAAACATGTATCACTTTGCTTAAATTACCCTAATAAAAAAATATGGTGGATATTAATGTTTTTGGTCAACATAGGTATTTCATTATTTTTAACCGCCCAATAAAAATGGGATCACAGTTTTTGAAAGACATGAACTATTTCAAACTTCTGTACATCTAACATGATCTTTTTAGGAAAAATCTTCACAATCCTATACTTCTTATAATCTCTCCTAGCTTCTGTTTGCATTATTTGCAGGGTGCCATGATCTTTACTGAAGGCATCACATTTAATTCAGATAAGAAGCATATGAGCTCCATGTTTGTTTTATTCTTCAAGATGAGGTAGCTGATGGTGACAACAGTTCATCAAACTGAGTAAATTTAAAATTATGGTAAATGAGAAGGTTGGGGTTAGAACTTGGCTCTGTTTGATTAAATGACTAGAGTGCTGCTCCATGAGTCAGCTCACAACTGAGTGAATATTGCTAATGAATTAATCTTACAATGGCTTTGACTAAATGTTAGGAGAGATTTAAGTGAAAGCATTAATTTTCTAATTTTAAAATATAGGACTCACCCCTGATAAATAAGGTACATTATTTTCTTGATCTTTCTATGCCTCTATTTCTTTATTTTTCCTCTCTATATCCTTTCTTGATCCCAATATTTATTTTATTTTTATTTTTTATTGGAGGTATATAGAGATGAGGCTGGAAAACTCTGGGGGGAACAATTTTCCTTGACAAGCCCAAAGCCCCATGTGCCAACCCTGGACTGAACCATCTTGTGCTGCTTTGTCTACAGTTTGTTTCCATTTTCTCAAAAACACAGGATATTCTCACCACAATATATTTTAATACACTCTATTGCATTCTCTGTTGGTGAATGATTTATTTTCTTTATTTTTCTTAGAGCAATGGGTTATATTCTGGAGAGAGTCACCAAGGGAGAGCATCAACCACAGTGACCAAAATTTGGTCTTGGAATTACAAAGACATTAGGGTGAAATTTATGAGATAGGAAATAGATATGCTGTGTTGTTCTACTAGGGTAGAAATATGATTCAGTATAAAATTGAGGCTTGGAGAAAGGCATTCCCATTTCTTCCTTCCTTGGGCATGGAGGTCTGGAGAGAATTCCCATGAGGACAAATTTTACCTAATTCAAAAAGTAAGCATCTTTGTTTACATCATATAAACCTCATTTCTGGTGACTATTGTCTCTCACCTTTACCAATGAGTAAGTAAAAGTCCAACTGCTTTGCTGCTTGCACTGGTTGATTTACTATCAAAGAAAATGTAGAATCCTCACTTTTAAAAATGTCAGGAGAAATACCCTAGGACTTTCAAAAGATAGAAATACATTTTATTATCACATTCTTCACTTGGCCATTCTCATGAACAGTACTATCAAATAAAAAGAGTTCAGTCAGCAAATAGATTTCAAAATATATTTTTAAGCATAAGGAGAGTTCACATCTCTTTAGCTATTTTGAACACAGCTTAATAAGTGAATACATTACTTTCATACTCCCAAAGTATATAATTACGCACTGAAGACCATAGCATGAAGATTTAAATTATTCACGAAAGGTTCTTGGAATTGCTTATAAACGCATTACCTGTTCTGTGATTCAGTTATGCAGTACCAAACTTATTAATGTTCCTATTAATACAACTTGCACTTGACACAGAAAATATCTTAAAGCTTCTTGCAGCAGCTGTTTGGCCAATCCTCAAACCTATGTCATCATTTTGAATCCAAAACTTTGTATTACATTCAGAGAAATCTCAGCTTTGGGAATAGCCGGGATGAGGGAGGAGATTGTTGTAATCCCCAGTGCTGTGTTGACTATGATACCAACCAGAGATCTTGGCTTTCCTTAAGCAATAGAAATTGACTAGAGGCCAGACAAGAAATTCAGACAAGTCTTTATTGGGGCCCCTGCTACAGCAGTGGGGAGTGAGAACAAACAACAGGTTCTCTTGCTTACTTGTTCCGTGAAGGGGGGTGCAAGCTTGTTCCTTTTATGGGGTGAGGGTAGGGGTGTGTCCAAGGGTGAGATTGGAGGGGTAGCTTAGGTGGTTTGCCTACCCCTTTGGGAAGTTGTGAACGGGGTGGGCTGTACAGTACCCAGTTTTGCTCTAGGCTCCCCAAAAGTGGCAGTTGGATTTTCTGGTCTTATTTTATCTTTTGTTCAGAATTTGCCCCAACTGCACATGCATGCAGTTACTTTCACTCTCTTGCAGTTTCTTTGTATTTTGTTGCCCCAGGAGACATTTGTCCAGGTGCAAGCGTTACAGTACTACAACAAAGACAGTACCTAGGCCTGTCTCAATAACAAAACTAAGCCTAGTGTATTTACCACATATCTTCCAACCTTGGTACTTTGTAAGTAGCAACTTCCTAAAGGAAACTCTTTCCTGACAGAAATTGGACACAGTGTTTGCAATGGAAAATAGTGTGTTCTTAATTACATCGGTCATTTCTAATTGGGAATGAAGAAATACATTATATATAAAACAACTTACTGAGTACAAGCGTTCAATATGTTATTTTAAAGTAAGGTTTACCACCCCAAATTGGAAGTTGTGGAGAGGAAAGTTTTCTTGTTTCTCAGTGGGTGAAGCCGTTGAAAAGGGAAGCTCACTTCTTTGGAGGCATTTGTCCAGAAGTTTGGTCTAGGCAACTTCCAACAATATGTGAGTTTGCTTTGTGTGAGATGTCAAGAAATTTATTTGATTTTCTGGATATTGTTCCAGATCTTTTTATGCAGAGCATGGTGGGGAGAATGTTAGGTGTGGCTTGATTGTTCCAGCGTCACATTCTCATGTGTTAAGATATTTACTCACCACTTGGGTGCCCACCAATTTTTTTCCCTTTACAAGGACCAATAAGGCTCCAAACTTCCTGTCTCCTTTAGAAAGACATGAAACGGTCAGAAGTGCTATTATGTTTCCAAAATAATAACAATGTAAGGCTAGCATGCTATTTGGACTTCCCAGGTGGCTCTACTGGTAAAGAACCTGCCTGCTAATGCAGGAGATATAAGAGACACGGTTTCAATCCCCAGGTCGGGAAGATCCTCTGGAGGAGGGCATGGCAACCTACTCCAGTATTGTTGCCTGGAGAATCCCGTGGAGAGAGGAGCCTGGCAGACTACAGTCCATGGTGTCGCACAGAATCAGACACGACTGAAGCTACTTAGCATGCACACACAGCATGCTATTTGGTACTTCGTGCAGACAAGCATACTTTGGCTTAAAATGCAAATACGTTGCCAATGTCGGGTTCTCATTGTTTCTAAGTCCAAATCCCAAATTATTACAATATAATACAATGTCACCCATTTCTCTCTACAATTATCTTTAATATTTTATGCTCATGATAATTTTTTATGTTCCAGCCATATTATTCTTCCTTCAGTTTCTTCAGAGTGATAAGCCATCATACCTCAAGACCTTCATATATGCTGTCAGGTCTGCATGGAAAGTTACCCACAAACACATCACAATTTTACTGCATCTTCCATCTCCCATATCAGAAATCGAATCTTACTTTTCCAAGAAACCCTTCCATATATACTTGCACAGTATAGACAGGAAAGCAGAGTCTTCATCAGTTAAGTTTAGGGGCTTAGATTTTACTCTTGGCCTTTTGCATCTCTGGGAGGAGGTTCAATAAACTGTTCATTTGAGTGAATAACTGGGCCTTCAGGTAATTGTCAACAGCCCACAAGTTGAGGTGAGATGGACCCAAGTTCAAATCCAGACTTTGCTAAATATTAGTAGTGTCCTGGAGAAGGCAATGGCACCCCACTCCAGTACTCTTGCCTGGAAAATCCCATGGATGGAGGAACCTTGTAGGCTACAGTCCATGGGGTGGCTAAGAGTCGGACATGACTGAGCGACTTCACTTTCACTTTTCCCTTTCATGCACTGGAGAAGGAAATGGCAATCCACTCCAGTATTCTTGTCTGGAGAATCCCAGGGACGGCAGAGCCTGGTGGGCTGCCGACTATGGGGTCGCACAGAGTCGGACACGACTGAAGCGACTTAGCAGCAGCAGCAGCAGCAGTAGTGTCCTATGGGAAATTCATGTAACCTCTCTTTAAAGTCTATTCAGCATTTCTGTTGAATAGGTGAGTGTGATGGTGATGATGGTGATGGTGATGGTGATGATAATTATGATGCTGCTGCTGATATTATAGGGAATAAATGAGGTGTAGATGAGGAATCCAGATTAGGGATAAGACTAGAGGAAGCTTCTTGTTGGAAGAAAGAGAGCAAACATTTCTCTTACCTCCCTGTTTACCTGAGCTAGCAATGTTGAAAGTTTAAGAGGCATACTTTAGATTCCCTACTACCTCATTTGATAAAGTAGTGGTTTTAAAACTCAGTGTGTGTCAGAATCATCATACTTTCAGGTTCAGTAAATTTAGGGCTTCCAATAATGTCCATTCTAACAAAACCCCCAGATACACAAACTATACTTTGAGAAATAGTCCTGTGCTGGAGGAGAACATACTCATAAATGAAGGCCAAAGTTGACTTATTCTTATTGTAGAATTAAAGCAATAGAATGGCTGTCAGACACCAGTGGTCTTCTTCACAGATAAGAAAAATAAATCCAATAATGGAATAGTCCAAGGATACACTGAACTAGATAACATATCGTGTTAGTATCAGAACCAGTTCCCAGACCTGGGGTCCTGTCTTCTATCTTGTCCTCATTTTTTTTTTTTTTTCCAATTTTCCTAATTGTCCCCAAACTTCATTTGCTCCTACACCCATTACTACTATCTGGCATTTGAGAATAACACAGATCTTTTCTAATATTATTGAGGCCATATTTAGATGAAACTTTTAGAGACATTTGAAGTTAGAAATGTAAATAGGAATATTCCTCATGCTCTGAATAATAACAACAGCAACAACAACAACAGGACATTAAAATTTATGTACCCTGACTTCCTGTCCCAGGAAAGGAAAAGTCAGTACTGTATCCTAATGTTCCTTTGCTTTGCAGGGAAGGAAGAGCACTTACATGCCTTTCCACTGTCTAAATTGTGGGACTGCAGCACTGAGGAATCTTGGAAACTCCATTGAGAAATCTTGGGAACTCTTGCATAAATCACTCTCAGTCTTAGGTAGGCATCCTGGGGCATTTTGAAAGCCTCACTGTGTCACAGAGAGAAGATTATGGAAAAAGACATTCCCACAGTATTGTCACAAGGCAGTATTGCATATTCACGGAGAGTCTGAGTGAGCATCTGCTTTCCTCTTTCCCTTGTGTGTTTTCAAAATATTTCTCCAGCCTCATGCTGCAAGCCAGTTGCAGCTACCTCCTAATTGATCATGCTCTTCACCTTCGGTGTGTTCCAAGACTACCTAGTTATCTTGTACATTTTCATGTAAATTCTAGATTATCCTGTGAAGATGAGGCCAATGTCTTACCACATAATTACATAATTTGATACTTCCTCTAAGAGGAGACATTGATTCTTCACTTACCATGTATGAAGCTCAGGGCAATGTGTTTTTTATGCATTGTTTTATTTAATTCTCTCAAAACTCTGGGAAGCAGGTATTTCCCCCAATTTCACAGGATATCACTGAGGTATCGAAAAGTTGATTGGTTAAATAATTGTTCAAGACCCACAGCCAGTTACTGCAGTTAGTATGATTTGCCTTCTTTGCCAGATATTAACAACAGTTCAGGAGAGAAATATATTTTAAAGCTGACCCTTGCCAAAGTTGGAAAGTAAGCAGGGAATTTGGTAGATGAAACCATTAAGTACTAAAGTGTGATATTTAGTCTTAAAAATTAATTATCTAGCCCTGTCTTGATGTATTTGAAAAGAATTGATGTCTAAGTCACAACTATCCGTATATAAAAGAAGATGCTCAGGTCTGATTAAACGAACAGAAAAAAGGAAACACGATAGACATAAATTTTGAAATAAGTATTAAAATTCACCGCTTTTAAACTTTCTTTTTTTGTTGTTTTGGTTTGGTGTTTTGGCTGCGAAGCATGTGGGATCTCAACCCCCCAGCCAGGGATCAAAATCGCACCCCTACATTGGAAGGTGAAGTCTTAACCACCAGACCATCAGGGAAGTCACAAACTTTGCTGTTTTTGTGTTGTGTTCTTGTACCCAACTAATACACAAAGAAGCCTGCCTATGACTCATTGAACTCAGTGCTAAGAATATTCTATTTCTTTTTCTTTTTGCCTGGATTTTTTCTTTCCATATAGTGAGATACATCTCTCCTAATTCCTCCCTGGCATTTTGATTATTATGTTTTCTTTTAGATATAATGCTATTGTTGTGTAGCACTGTATAGAAGATATTTATTGAAAATTATAATATTAGTAGTCAGGAGCCTTGTTGTTAAGTTATTAAGATTGATGACTATCCAATGTTTTGTTCAATAAATATAAAATGGACAAGTATTTCACAAATCATTATATACTATCGTTTGAGTTCCATGCAAGCTATTTATACAAATAAACTATGCTCATGCTCCAGGATAGTATTTTACCTGAGTTGTTCTATAGTCCTGTTGATTCATCTGTTGCATCAACAGTGTTTCACTTTTAATATTAAAATTTAATTATATACTCCAAAACCTCTGACAGTATAAAAGTTTTATTGCTTATCAAAGCACCAGATATGAGTATTTTAAAAGATCAATTTCTATTATGTATATAATCCTGTTTACATTTTGAAGTTTCAAATTATCGGTATAATGCAGACATTTTTATTACTCTGTGCTTTGAGAATTCTGAATATTGTAATATACCCTATTAGAATCGATGTACTGTATCATTGCATATTATAGATAAACTCATATACCCCTAATGTGAGAGGGGTTATAAAATTGAAATAGAATAGCAATTTTTTCTGGTTTCTCTGATGCTTTATGCGTTTCATTTATCAAAAAAAAAAAATAATATAAAATGGTCAGTAAAATATTTACTAGAACTTCAAAAGTCTCTAATAACATAAATTGAATGGTGCCATATCTGGGCTTTTTTTGTAAACTACCTTGCTTCAGAATACAACAGTCCAGCATTTTTTAATTGAGTATATTGGAAGCCCATCTACTTCGGTTCAGCACTAGAAAACATTTCCACTTTTCATTAAATTCTTAGGAATTTATGTATGATTTACTAATAAAATTTTAGTAGTAAGAAAATGTTACAGAATATGTGGTAGCCTTCCAATTATTTTATATAAAAAGGTTTATAAGACTTTTACATACTTGGCTAGAACAGAGCTGCTGAACCTATGTATTTCTTTAAAAGCTAGCCTTTACAAAATTGAGACATTTCCAAAAATTTTCCATTAGTAGTATCTCCTTTGTGACATTATCTTTGTGCTCTTGAGTGGCTATAGTCTGAATATTTGTGTCTCCCCAAATTTTATGTGTGAAGTCCTAACCCTTGAGGATGATGGGATTTCAGGCTTTGGAAAACAATCAGGTTTCAAAGGTAGATTCCTCATGAATGGGATTAGGGTGTTTATAAAAGCAGCTCCAGAGGATCTTCGACCCCTTCTGCCATCTGAGGATACAGTAAGATGGAGATGGTGGTAGCTTTTAGCAAGGAACAGGGCCTCCACCAGAAACATGACCATACTGACTTGATTTTGGACTTCACAGCCTCCAGAATTTTGGCCAATAATAAATTGTTATTGTTTATAAGCTATCTAGACTGAAGTCCATTTTTAAAGCAGTCCAAAAGTCTTATGCTATAGGATGCATGGCACATTATGGAACAGAGGACTTCATGAACCAACCTCTATTAACTTAAATCTTTTTAAATACAGCTTTCTCATCTGTTTAAGCATTCACAGAAGTAAAGCGAATTAGGATCTTGCTCTAGATTAGGTTTTGGCTTAAAGGAAAATTGTGGCTAGTTTGATCTATCCAGACCACAAAAACTTTCTCCATATCAGCAATAAGGCTGTTTACTTTATTATTATATATGTGTTCCCTGAAGCAGAAGTTTTAATTTGTTTCAAAACCTTTTCTTTGCATTTATGACCTGGCTAACTACTTGACACATGAGACCTAGCTTTTGACCTGTCTCAGCTTTTGACATGCCTTCCTCACTAAACTCAATCATTTCTAGCTTTCGATTTAAATTTAAGAGATATGTGATGCTTCCTTTCACTTCAGAACTTAGAGGTCATTGTAGAGTTATCAGTTGGCTTAATTTTAATATTTTTTGTTTCAGGGAATAGGGAGACCCAAGAGAGGGAAAGAGGCAGGGTAATGACTGATGGGTGAAGGGGTGAGAACACACACAGTATTTATTTTATTATGTTTACCATGTTATGTGGGCATAGTTTGTGGCACCCTAAAACACTTACAATGATAATATCAAACATCACAGATCACTAAAAAACATAATAATAATAAAATTTTGAAATGTTATAAGAATTACTGAAAAATGATGCAGAGGTAGAAAACGAGCAAATGATGTTGGGAAAATGATACCCATAGATTTGGTGGCTTCAGACTTGCCACAAATCTTCAATTGATGAAATAGGCACTACCTAAAAGTGCTTAAAGTAAAACAAGATCTTCCTGTACATGGGCATGTGATAGATTAACTTATATTTCTTTGTTTTTTTTAACAACTTTTCAGCATTCAGTTCTTTAACCCAATTCTTGACAAAAAGTCAGTTAGTAACACTAAATTATTAACATTAATGTATTTTTTTGATTCTTTTCATTGCACTTGATTTTTTCTTGTTATGTGAGCTATTTTTCAGAAATAACTTCTTTTGATATGTTTTTCAAGAAATCTTGCTATTTAGCCCCTAAAATTGATTTTACCCTAAAATCACTTTCTTTAATCTCTTCCATGAGACGTTCTAGTAACTGGCAATTGCTAGCCGATGAACTGCTTAATGAGTTATATGATCCATAATTCAATAAAATTTTTCATTGATATTTAGCATTTAGTGGTATATTTTCACAGTAAGAGGTAAGATGAAGACAGTATTATCTTTTATCTTCTTAAATAATGATTATTTGGAACTATATTTTCCAGGAAAAGTGTTATTCCAAAAGTATGTCCTGTGTAATCAATATATTTTCTAGAGTTGGTCTTAATTCCTATAAAATCTATAAAAACCAAAGGAGAGAGTTTGTGTGAAAACTGCAGCACAGTAAAAAAAAAAAAAAAACAACTCTCACTTCATTAACTTCATTTTCTTTATATTTCAAGAGCTAGGTGAATTTTCACAATGTCACATGTTTTCTTTAATCTTTGAAGCTTTTCACACATTGTGTTGCTTAGGATACTCTTCTGCCTGCCTTATCTTACTGTACTTGTCCAAATCTCATTAATCTTTCAAGACTGAAAACAGGTTTTACATCATTTGGGAAAATAATTTTGAGCCTCATTTTGTGCCTTTCAATCAGTAAAAGTTTCCTTGCTTCTTTTTCTCTGTGGCATCTTGTGGTTACATTTACTATAAATGTGGTATAAATGTATTTATGCAACTAAATATTTATGTGGTATAAATACATTTATGCAACTATAAATGTAATTATAATGTTAAAATATAGCCTAACTTGGTTATTTAGTTTTTGTTCCTCTGCTAGACTAAAAGCTCTTTGATGGCAATAAATTTGTGTCATTCATGTCTATCTCTGATTTTTGCTGAGTTGAAAATTACACAGATAGATATATAGAGGCAAATCCATAAACAATTTTAGTTAACTGACCCAATGTAAAATATTATTTCTTAAAAATTAGAGTAGAACTTGAATGAATAGGAGAGAAAACCCCAGGATCCTGAAAGCTTAAAATAGACAAAATATGCATCAAGATAATGAGTTGTTATCAGATTCTTATTTTCTGATACAACTCTCTATACTCACTGGCAAAATAGAAATGTTAGCAAGAAGAAATAGGGTATACTTTCAGGGAAGTTGGAGAGCAACGTGTTATGTTAAATATTTAATTTCTTGAACAGATGCTCTTTTGGTACTTTTTTAGGTGTGCTCATTCGCTCAGTCATGTCTGACTCTTCCTGACCCCATGGACTGTAGCCCACCAGGCTCCTCTGTCTGTGAAATTTCTCGGGCAAGAAAACTGGAGTGGATTGCCATTTCCTACTCTAGGGGATCTTCCCAAGCCAGGGATCAAACCTGTGTCTCCTGCATCTCCTGCATCAGCAAACAGATTCTTTACCACTGCACCACCTGGGAAGCCCACTTTTTTAGGTAGGGTCTCTTAAAATATACAAATAAAATAATCAGAGAATTCATTTTTTACCTCCATATCTCATTGTGTATTTTGAGAAAGAGATACAAATATCAAATTATGTGAAATATCTCCTGTTTTAATAGTGATGTATTAGTTTCTTGTGCCTGCTATACAAAAATTACCACATAATTAGGGACTTAAAGAAATAGAAATTTGTTTTCTCACATTTTTGGAAGTCACAATTTCAAAGTCAAGACGTTGGCAAGGCTATGCTACCTAGACAGAGAGTCTGGAGGGGTAGGGGGGAAATCCAAAACCCATTTGTTACCTCTTCTAATTTCTAGGTTTCCTTGGCTTGTGACAGCATCACTCACTTCTCAGCCTCTGTCTACACATTACCTCCTGCTCTTCTGTCTGCTTAATGTCCCTCTGTGTCTATTTTATAATGACATTTATTATGACATTTAAGATCCATCCAGACATCCCCAAATAGTCTCCTTATCTCAATATCCTTATTTTAAGTACATCTGAAAAGACCCTTTATCCAAATAAGGTAACATTCACAGGGTTTGGGGATTAGATCTTGGTGTCCATTATCAGCTTATCACAGTGATATGTACTATATGGAGGGAGAACACGGCACAAAGTGTGAACTTGAAGAGCTTAAGAAAGCTACAGCAGAATTTCTGAGGTTAAAAAAGTGGGGGGAGCGGGGAGGTAGAGTTATATTGATAAGAAGACATGCAAAGAGCGTTATTCAAATCAGTCAGGAAAATTAGTGTAGTTAAAATATATTCAATCAGAGGCTATTCTAGCACCAAAGTTAATTCCACACAAAACTTCCCTTTGAACAGCATTCACAACATACTTCCTGCCAGAATCATGTTGAGACCCCAGAGAACCTTTGTGCATTTCAGTGTTTTCAGTCTGCTTTAGTTCAGGCTGGCAGTTTTCTGAGTGGTAATGCTGTCTCAGAATCTTTGTATGTTTTTAAATGAGTTTGAGTCTATTCCAGTCTAACAAATCAGAAAGCTACAACAGTACTTCTTTTCTGTATAGGCTTTTCTTGTTTGGTTTATTCAGTACTATTTTAGGTGTGCCAAACAGAGTGAAATCATTGATCTTTCCTATATTTACTGCATATTCTATAAATATCTGTGTGTATGCATATATTTTTTGAATGTCACAATAGGAACTATGGGAATCTCCTGGGAATACTTAATTAAAATGCAGATTTCAAAGCCCAGTGGGTTTTACTCAGTTTGAAACTCTGACATTATATATTAGAAAAAAAAAAAAATTAGAAGCTCAATTATTCAGGCGTATATGACAGCAACATAGAAAATTAACGTTAATTTTTAAATAATGAATTGATGCTAATAATAAAGATAAAAGGATAAATTAATAAAATATAAACTAAATATGTAATATATATTATAACAAAAAGTTAGCTCTCTGGAACAAAATATATAAAATTAATAACAGCTTAACATAGTTGAACAGAACAAGAGAGATTAGGTATAAATATCCAATGTAGAAAATGAAAAATAGAAATAAGGGCTGACCTTACAGCTACTGAAAAGATGAAAAGACGTTATGAACAAACAATATGGCAATGCAAGTTTAAATAAAATGATGAATTCAGATAATACCAAAATCTACTAATAATGATACAAGAAGATACAGGAAACTTGAATAATCATTAAATAAATCAAATAGCTATTAAAAATCAAATTCATAATTAATAAGCTTCAACAAACAATCCTAGGTGCAGCTGACATCATTGATAAACTGAAACAAAATCTTAAGCAGGAAATAGAGTTAACATGATGCAATTGCTTTCGGAGAATAGTGGGAAAAAAAAAAAACCACTTTTCTCTGTACTTTAAAAATCTATGTCATCCAATTCAGGTTTGGCTCTTCATTACTCAGAAGTTAATAATTTGAGAGGCAAGAGTCAGTAGAAAGGAAAGATGCTTTAATCAGAAGGATGGGGTCTACATCCTTCTCTACATGGTATCTTGCCCACATGATCTGACTGCAGGATTGTTAAGGGAGCCATTGGGGGAAGGGAGCTAGTCATTCTCTAATTACCTAATTCTTCATTCTTCTTCTTTTTATCCAGGAAAAGAATCAACAATTTAGAAAAGGCATGTGTGTACTCAGAAGAGCATAGGTCAGGAGTTAGGTCAAATTGCCTGGTGATCTCCTTCCTATAGTTGGGTTCTTTTAAGGTTAGAGCGAAACAGAAATGGGCAAACGGGAAAAGAGGCAAAGAGCTGCTTTCATCTATTCAAAGGAGATAGACAGCACAATAGAAAAAGGGACTCAAGGAGTTGGTGATGGACAGGGAGGCCTGGCGTGCTGCGGTGCATGGGGTCGCAAAGAGTCAGACAGGACTGAGCGGCTGAACTGAACTGAACTGTGTTCCCTCCCTGTTGTTTGACCTGAGGACAAACTATGGTGGAGGTAATGAAGATACAACTAAGTGACTGAACTGAACTGAACTTTTCTGATGTACCAATTATATCATTTACCTTTCCCAGAAGATCTTGTAATTTATCAACAAGGTCTGAAGAGTTCAGGGAACTAATAATTATATCTAGCATTTTTTAGTTACCATATTTCTAGTAGCCAAGATGAGTATAATATGTTTTTCAGTCACTAAGTCATGTCTGACTCTTTGCAACCCCATGGACTTCAGCATGCCAGGCTTCCCTGTCCTTCACTATCTGCCAGAGTTTGCTCAGATTTATGTCCATTGAGTTGGTGTTGCTGTCCAACCAACTCATACTCTGTCACCCTCTTCTCCTGCCCTAAATCTTTCCCAGCATCAAGGTCTTTTACAGTGAGTTGGCTCTTCATATTAGGTTGGCAGAGTATTGGAGCTCAGCTTCAGCAACAGTCCTTCCAATGAATATTCAGGCTTGATTTACTTTAGGATTGACTGGTTGATCTTGCTGGCCAAGGGACTCTCAAGAGCCTTCTCCAGCACCACAGGACAAAAGCATCAATTCGTCAGCACTCAGCCTTCTTATGGTTCAACTTTCACATCCATACATGACAACTGGAAAAATCATAGCTTTGACTATATGGACCTTTGTTGGGAAAGTGATGTCTCTGCATTTTAATATGCTGTCTAAGTTTGTCATAGCTTTTCTTCTAAGGAGCAAGCGTCTCTTAATTTCATGGCTGCAATCACCATGCACAATGATTCTGGAGCCCAAGAAAAGAAAATCTGCCACTGTTTCCATTGTTTCCCCATCTATTTGCCATGAAGTGATGTCATGATCTTAGTTTTTTGAATGTTGAGTTTTAAGCCAACTTTTTCACTATCCTCTTTCACCTTCATCAAGAGGCTCTTCAGTTCCTCTTTGCTTTGTCATTAGAGTGGTATAATCTGCATATCTGAGGTTGTTGATATTTCCCCCCAGCAATATTGAAAAGTACTCCTCTCAAAATATATGTAGTTAAGGGAAAGTTCATGAGTGATAAAATTGAAAACTTTAAGGTAATTTAAGGAAGTAAAACACTAAGACAGTATACTGCATAGTTTCATTTTATATGAAATGCCTTGGACATGCAAATCCACAGAAGCCAAATGTATATTAGTGGTTACCAAACACTGGAGGAAAGAAACTAGTGGGTAAAGCATTTCTTTTTGGGGTAAAAAGAAAGTTCTATAATTAAAACAAAGTTTTCTAGAATTAACATCACTGTGAATATACTAATAAAATATTGAATTCTACATTAAACAAATAAATTGTATCATATATGAATTACATCTGTTTTAAAAATTAAAGAAAAACTATGATCATATAAATAAATACATAAACACCTCCAACAAAGTTCACCAACCATTCTTTGTTCAACTCTAAGAAAACTAGTAATAGAAGGACACTTCCTTATTATGATAAGGAGTATTTATAAGAAAATATTACCTAACTTCATCTTTAGCCATGAGAGACTGAGTACTTTCCGCTTAGAATAGGAAACAAGGTCAGCGCATTCTTTCTCACCATGCACATTCAGCTTTTTGATGAAAGTCCTAGCTAGCACAAGAAGGAAAGTAAATAAATAAAAAGTATAAAGAATGAAAAGGAAGTAAAACTGTCTCTATTTGCAAAAGGCATAGAACATATATCTTGCAAGTCCAAAATATTTATTTTTAAGAAATTATACAAACCCTTGAAGTAATAAAAGAGTGCAACAAATTCTTAGGATACAAGATTAATATGTAAAATTCGTTTGCTTTCTTATAAACCAACAAGGAATAAATGGAATTTAAAAATTGAAAAAAAAAAAAGACAGTTAAATACCGTCATATGCCCACAGAATAAAACTTAAGTATAAATCTAACAGAACATGTACAAGATATAGATGCAAAAAGATAAAACACCAAAAGGAAAAAGCCAAAGAATATATAAATAGAGAAATATTCCATGTTTATAGCTTGGAAGACAATTTCGTTAAAGTGATATTTCTTCATAATTTTAGCTTAAAAAGTCAACACAATCCTTATCAAAACGCAAGCAAACTTTTCCATAGATATTGATAAAATTATTATCAAATTGATATGGAAAAAGATAGGACCTAGAATAGCCAACACAATTCTGAAATAAAAGAACTCATGATACCCAATTTTAGAACTTATAATAAAAATCACCATAATTCAGACTGCATGGTTATTGACACAAGTATAGCAACACTGATGAGCAAAACAAAGTAGAGAACTGAAATAGATCAACAGAAATATAATCAAGTTATTTTTTATAAAGACAGAAAAAAATTCAATGGAAGAACCATTATCCTTTCTAAAAATGATACTAGAACAAGTGGATATCCATAGGAAAAAAAAGCAAACAAAAACCAAACAAAAAATACTAGAGACAGACTTCATGATTTTAAACCTGGATCATAGGCACTAAATGCAAAATTAAGAACCATGAAACTTCCATAGGAAAATTTTGCTAGTAAACTTTTAGTTATAAAACTATAAGCAAATTTATGAAAGAAATATCAGATGTTAGCCTTTATTAAAATCAAAATTTTTGTCCAACAAAAGATGTTGTTTAAAGAGAATGAAAAGACAACCAATTCACTGAGAGAAATATTTTCCATTTGGGGATGGTTAAATGGGTGAAAGGGGTCTCCCAGATGGTGCTAGTGGTAAAGAATCTACCTGCCGATGCAAGAGACACAAGAGACATGGGTTTGACCCCTGGGTCAGGAAGATCCCCTGGAGAAGGGCATGGCAACCCACTGCAGTATCCTTGCCTATAGAGTCCCGTGGACAGAGGAGCCTGGAGGGCTACAATCCATTGGGTTGCAAAGAATCGGACACCACTGAAGCGATTTAGCACGCAAACAGGTGAAACACAGGGGAATTTTTAGGGCTATGAAACAATTTTCTATTATCTATAATAGCAAATACCTGACATCATGGATTTGTCTACACAAACAAGGAGAATCTCATAAAGAAAAGAGTGGACCATAATATATGAAAGTTCAAATAAAATTCAACAGAAGATTGGAGGGTTTTATGATGTAATGCAGACTGTGATGAAAGAATATAATTCTATTCTAAGTATGTGGCATACTTTATTAAAGAAGGTGACAGAAAAGGGACTAATCTAAGTAACTTTAGAAAGAAGAAAATGTTGTAAGAATAGAGACAAAAACTATTAATATAGATCAGTACCATAGTTGGTAAAAATTTTCCCATTGAAGTAGAGGTTAGCAATTCTGAAAGCAATGTACATATATAGTGGGGTTGGACAAATAAGTTCACGGATGGTAGGTGGTGGTGGGAGCCATATTTCTCCCTGTTGGAAAGGGAACTAAGTCATAAACAAGCAGGAAAGGCTAGAATGAACCATATACACTAGATCAAAGTTGTACACAACAGTATGAACTCACATTGAATTTAATATAAGCATATTGTCCCATGATGTGATGTGATGAACATGGCATGTCTTTTATCTTCCTGTACTAAGGTGCTGTTAACAAAGTCTGTGAGGTATACAGGAACTTTGTAGTGTTCTTGCAAATTTTTGGTAACTCTAAAATTTTTCTAAAATATAACTTTTTTTTTTTTTAATGCAACTGTCAATTATTGGCTTTGTGGTCCTGAGGAAGTTGCTTATTATCTATTTCATTTTTTTAAAGCCTGAAAATGGGAATAATAGCATAAAACATGTAATTCCAATTCAGAAAAAGTGGAAAGAATTTCTGAAAATGCTTTTGAAATTATAGTATAGGTGAGTATAGTAAAGGTGAGTGCCATTGGTACTCAGAGAAAATGTGCATACCCTACTAGGGTGCTTGACATTAAGAGCTCTTACATATTTTACTCAAAATTTATGAATACATTCCAAATAGTAAGTGTACATCTTTGATTTAGTGCATGTGCCTGAGTGTTATGGTATATTTACAGTGGAAAATTATGTGGCCCCAAATTAGGGTGAATACAAAATATCTTCTAGTCTTATTATGAACAGAATTATTCAGAACAGTGAGTGACATAATAACTAAATGCAGATGCTATAAAAATAAGAGAACTCTTAAGTTGTTTGACAAATCATGAAGATATCCTGTTGCAAAATATATAAAGCAATTTGCTCTTTGAGATACTGCAATAATCGGATATGGTCAAATCTATCCTGAGTTTAACAGAAACCACAGAATGACTTTGCAATCCATAAATCCACACATGACAGTACTTAAGCTGTTTCATAAATGATTTGCAATAGAAGGAGGATTTTACTATAATTGTTCTCCATAGCCTTAAAAAGCATTATGGAATAGAAAAATAAAAAGATGACAAGTATATAATACAATATGTGGGAGGGAAAAATTTTTAATGAACTAGAATAAATATATTATCAATTATATAAGGAGGGAAGGGAGTCTTTCCATAAAGCCTACCCTCTAATTCTTCAAACAAATAAGTCAAATTTCTTCTTGATTAAATCACAAAATTAGTGGGTTCTAAAGGTTTGGGGTATATAAGTATCTCATGAGTTGCTTGTTAAAATTATCCTTGACCTCTGTCATCAGTTTAACACTATATGTTTTTTATAAACATGACTTAAGGTGCATCTGATATAAACTGTTTTATTGTATATTTATTATCATTTATTATGAATAATTTTTATTTTGTTTTTTTCTGTATCCCATGGACTATTTAGAAGAATATTCATTGAATTCTATTGCTTGTGTATTCCATTGTTCCTTTTGAAAAATCAATTGCCAGTATATTGGTCTATTTTTTTTTTAAACACTGTTTTGTTTTTTTTTTTTTTTCTGGTCATCTTTTAAAGTTTTCTTTTTTCTAATTTTCAGTAAGCCTACCATAACATATCTATAAAAATGTTTGCTTCTTTGTCTGATGTCATGAACTAATTTTGTAATTTTTTGATTTCTTTGACTTTAAATTATAACCTTAGTTGACTATTTTCATGAACTTAGAGTCTGAAGAGTTTTTAGACAGGAAACATGTCTGTGTGTTATAGACAATTATTTCTCTTTATCATATCGTGAGCATATGCTCTTTTGTTTGTATTTTAATTCTTTTATTTCTATCATATTTCAATCAGAATAGCTGATTTATATAAGTAGTAAACTACTCCTCTCTTTCACACTGTCCATCCTGCTATCTAAACCCTCAGGTAAGATGTTATTTTCAGTTATTGGATTTTTGTGGTTCTTAAATATACATGTGAATTTTTATATAGTATCCAATTTTCTAATAAGACTATCCATTTAGTCACTTTAGTTAATAAATTAGTAACAGATATTATAAAGTCCATTTCTTATAAGAATGATATTTGACCCCTATATTCTATGTCCATTTTTATTAATTTTCTTTTGATTTCTGCATTAGATTTTATCTTTTAACATTCCTGGTATGGACATAAATTTTTAGGCTTAAAAGGAACTCCTCTTGATCTGGGTGGCATATCAGCAAACAAACTTTCATGTTCCTTTAAATGCTCTACTTGATCAGAAACAGTCTATACAGTTATCCAATCCCAAATGCCAGGCCTGCTCTGGGCTCCATTATTCTTTGCTCCTTGATCTCTCTAAAATAAAGTCAGATATGCAACCCTAGCTAAACATGGTCTGTTCTCATGTTATCCTTTCAAGTCCTCTGTAAAACTCACTCTTGCCCATAATGACTCAGGAAGAGTGAACCACTGCTTGTGAGGCACTGTTTGCCTGCAATCCATGAAATGCTTCCCCTTGAATAATGGGCATCAAAGTCATTAGTGCATTTTTTTAGTTTTGTGATTTTGATCTCTGGTGGCATTGGCCTTCAGTGGTTTGAAGAAGGGTTTCTTTTCCTGGCCAGAGATTGAGGTCGGGTTTCAGAAATGAGAGTGCCAAATTTTAGTCACTAGAGCGCTGGCCCATTGACAAGGTCTGGGCCCATCAGCTGTGCAGAAAAGAATTCCCACAAAGTTGGAAAGTAGAGAAAGTGGTGAAGTGTTTATTAGGAGGAAAAAGAATATGTGTGGATAAAAACACGGGCAGGCTCAGAGAGGGAGTTATGCCAACATGATAGTTCGAATCACTTTTATGGGATATTTCTTCAGGGTTTCCTTTGACTCATCATTGTGATTTGGAGATGGGAATACCAGACCACCTGACCTGCCTCTTGAGAAAGCTGTATGCATGTCAGGAAGCAACAGTTAGAACTAGACATGGAACAAAAGACTGGTTCCAAATAGGAAAAGGAGTACATCAAGGCTGTATATTGTTACCCTGCTTATTTAACTTATATGCAGAGTACATCATGAGAAATGCTGGGCTGGATGAAGCACAAGCTGGAATCAAGATTGCTGGGAGAAATATCAATAACCTCAGATATGCAGATGACA
The DNA here is from genome assembly GCA_024291935.2 of Okapia johnstoni. Classification (NCBI taxonomy): domain Eukaryota; kingdom Metazoa; phylum Chordata; class Mammalia; order Artiodactyla; family Giraffidae; genus Okapia; species Okapia johnstoni. The sequence goes on from CM044319.1 coordinate 49,604,801, forward strand.
CCACCCTTATGGCAGAAAGGGAAGAAGAACTAAAGAGCCTCTTGATGAAAGTGAAAGAGAAGAGTGAAAAAGTTGGCTTAAAGCTCAATGTTCAGAAAACTAAGATCATGGCATCTGGTCCCATCACTTCATGGGAACTAGATGGGGAAACAGTGGAAACAGTGGCTGACTTTATTTTTGGGGTCTCCAAAATCACTGCAGATGGTGATAGCAGCCATGAAATTAAAAGACACTTACTCCTTGGAAGGAAAGTTATGATCAACCTAGACAGCATATTAAAAAGCAGAGACATTACTTTGTCCACAAAGGTCCGTCTAGTCAAGGCTATGGTTTTTCCAGTGGTCATGTATGGATGTGAGAGTTGGACGGTGAAGAAAGCTGAGCACTGAAGAACTGATACTTTTGAACTGTGGTGTTGGAGAAGACTCTTGAGGGTCCCTTGGACTGCAAGGAGATCCAACCAGTCTATCCTAAAGGAGATCAGTCCTGGGTGTTCATTGGAAGGACTGATGTTGAAGCTGACACTCCAATACTTTGGCGACCTGATGCGAAGAGCTGACTCATTTGAAAAGACCCTGATGCTGGGAAGGGTTGAGGGCAGGAGAAGGGGACAACAGAGATTGAGATGGTTGGATGGCATCACCGACTCAATGGACATGGGTTTGTAGACTCCGGCAGTTGGTGATGGACAGGGAGGCCTGGCGTGCTGTTGTTCATGGGGTCGCAAAAAGTCGTACATGACTGAGCGACTGAACTGAACTGAGTCCGTGTTTGGTTTATCTCAGAGTCCTCCCCTGTGTGCACAAGCATCTCTCAGCCATGATGGATTCCAGCAAAGAGGCCATTGGACAAGTTGACATCTCTCCTAGTTTGTCTTCCCTCTGAGGAGCTTTCTAGTCAGGGTTGTCTCCTTGACTTAGAAAATGAGAAATGTGATCTCTTATCTGTTACCGTTGGCAGGGCCCAGCCTCCTCTCTCCATTGTTTTTCAATTGATATTTTGGCGTTTCTGTCCACAGGCAACAAACTTCAGCTACTTACTCTAGGGCAGGGATGGGCTGGGGGAGGAGGGGTGATGGTGCATCCACCACCTACTTTAATTTGACACTGATTATTATTAACTAAATAATATTGTGAATTAACTGATATATCCATTATTTGAGAAACTGAAAAGTTGTTATAATGATTTACTTTTTTTATGAAAGCCACTTAAAGTGGGGACAAATAATTATAATGGTACCTGATATTAAGAATACAATGTTAGTTTTAAAAAATCTGGTCTAGACTTTCAGAGTGAGATTCAAAGCCTGAGATCTCTCCTCCAATATTTATCCCCTATAAGACCATCAGATTGTGTTTCAATTTGGCATCTTTGCCTTTGATTTTTCCAAAACTTTTCATTCTCCAGACATCAGCTTTAAAATCACTGAGTTGTAGATTTAAAGAAAAACCCCCATTGTTTTCAGAAGACATGTTTGCATACGTAGAAAATTCAGTGGCTTCAACAAATACAAAGTATTAGAACAAATTTAGCAATGTTGCAAAATATAAGGTTAATTTAAAAAAATCACTCACATTTCTATATAAGAATAACAGTCAATTGGAAAATGAAATCTGAAATTAAGAGTTCAGTTCCAGCTCTGACATATGCGTGGTCTGCAAAACAATTTTTCTTGGATGCATTCGAAAAGTAGAAGAATATGCCATCTCAAAATATGCTTCTTTGACATAAGGATTATTTTGAGCTGGTTATTTTTGATAAAGTGCACAGGGGGGGAAAAAAAAACTTCTGAAAACAGAGTAGAAGTTACCCTTTTGTAAAGAAAATCTACATTTATAAAGGCAATTTACATTAGAAAAGGGCCTGTACAAGGAAGAGAGCTATTATCAGGGACAACTTTTTCACTTGAGAGACTTTTCTGCTTGCCTAGCAACCTTTGTTTACCAAGCTTTTCCTCCTCTCACCTGACTTAATTGCTTCCCTCCTTGCTTCTAATATCTTTCTTTTGTGTTTAGTTGAAGATAATCTTTAAATTGATGGCTTTGACTGTCTCAGGGAGTTATGCATTTTCATTAGGTGTCTCTCATGTGTCGACTGAAAAAAATGCACAACCTACAAGTTGAGAGTATCCCGTGGATATTCTGAGGATTTCAAGCTGGAGACACAGCATCTTAGATAATGCTGAGAAACGATTCAGAAGAAGGTTGGGGGTGGGGGCGGGAAGCCAGGATATATAAGAGTTTTGCAACAAAAGATTGGGTAGCCAGAACATCAGAAGATTACTGTTAATTGAAGAAAATCAGACATCTCAAGTTAATGAATCTAGTGCTTTTTTGTGTTTGGGAGGCTGCAAAGTCTGGACTCATTGAAATCATTGCTTTGAGATGCACCTCTGCTCTCTGAAGCCAGTATCCTGTGCTGTCTCATCCAGGATCTCCTCAGGGTACACTGTTGGGAGTGGCTTCAGCATTCTCTTTCCATCCTGTGATCCCTTAGTACTCATCTTCAGAGAGTCTGTAGTGCCATACTTTAAGTACACAACATTCTTTATTTACTGATAAAACAGGCACTAGTTTTTATTCATACATGCATATGTGAGGTATTTATTATAATAAAATTTTCTTTCTCCTTATTAATTTGTCTTTTATTAAAAAGGATGCCCATCAAGAACTCAGAAGGGTAGAGGAAAAATCATTTTTCTTCACTTACACATTAGAGACTTGAGTTTTCAGGGAATGCTGCCACCCTAAAATAGACACACCAACCTGGAGTTGTAGTGGAGAACTGGTCTCCTGGAAAAAAACATCCTGGAATATAAACTGGTAGAAACACTTAAAAGAATTTTGACAAATTGCTGGAGGCCAATAGTGTACCAGCATGACAATGACACATCTAGGAGCTGCCATCTTAATGATGCCCTGCAGTTTTATTGGCTTTACTTTTAGGAACTATACCAGATTCTCAAAGATTCAATAAGCCCCAGTGCCTCTAGCAGGGAGATGGAAAGAGTAATCCTTGTGAAATAGTTCTACAGCCTTTTCCATAACAAAGGCTAACTCTCCAGAAGAAAGTCCTGACCAGGGTCATGTTCCAGAAAAAGAAGAGAAGGTACTTCTCTCTCTCTAGTCCCCATCTCACCTGAAGAGTGGGACTAAGTTATACAAGAAGAAGCAAGAAGACAAAGTCTCTGGTCTTGACCTCGGGTGGCCTCGGCCTGCAATGGCTTGGAGCAGGGCCTGAGTTCCTAGCCAGAGAGGGGCTGGGTCGCTGTAGTGAAAGCACCAGATCCTAGCCACCAGATCAGTGGTCAGTGACAAGGACCCTAGCATTGTGGCTTTGCAGAAAGGAATTTCCACAAAGACAGAAAGTACTGAAGCAAAGTATTCATGAGGAGGAAAAAGAGTACAGTACTTGAGGATAGACACGTGCACAGACTGAGGGAGAATCCCTGACTTGTTCCCACATGGCAGTTTATATCACTTATATGGGTGATTTCTTCTGAGTTTCCTTTGGCCAATCCTTATGCTTTTCCTGGTTCAGAGTCCATATTTGTTGTATCTCAGGATCCTCCCATGTTTATGGGAGGATGAATCTTGGTGTATGAATCTCTTAGCCAAGATGGATTCTGCTACAAAAGCCCATGGGCAGAACATCCCTTGAAATGACTCCCCTTTGGCCTCCAAGGAGCTTTTTCTGTGCCTTTATGGTCCAGGAGGTCTCCTGACTTTGAGAATGAGAAATAGATGGTCTGTGTGGTGACCTAAGGACGAAAGAGCAGATAAAACCAAGGAGGGTCTTAGAATGCAGGAACAGAAAATCCAGACCCTTATCATCCTTCCCTTCCCCATCTTGTAACTATTAATGGAACAGTATAACCTATCTCCTCTCCTACCCCATAGGGAAAAGATATTTGCCATACTCTTCCCCTACCCAGTATACATGCCTCATCCAATCAGCAAATGACCTGCAAGACCCCTATCCCACTCCTTGTACCGAGTATAAAAGTGGACTAAGGACCCCTATTCAACGTCAGTTTTCCCTTGAGCTAGCCCACTGTTCTAATAGCATCTCCCACTCTAATAAACTTTATTTCCCTCTCATTCTGCATCATGTCTGGAAATTCCAACCTGCACCTGGACCACAGCAGTCTGTGCAGAGTCCAGCCTCCTCCCTTAATTGCCCTGCTAGTCCTATCTTGGACTTTCTGTCAATAGAGCATGAATCTATCATTGCTTTACCCTGGTTGGGGGGGCCCATTTGCTTCCTGCCTCAGTCTCGGAGGCCTCGGCCTGCAGCTTCTTGAAGCAGGATTTCAGTTTCCCAACCAGAGACTGAAGTCAGGCTGTGGCAGTGAGACCACGGAATCCTAGTCTTTAGACCAGTGGCCAGTGACAAGGCCCTGGCCTGTTTTCAACTGTGTAGAAATGAATTGCAACATAGAGACAGAAAGAAGTAAAACAAATAAGTGTTTATTAGAAGGAAAAACAGTACTTGTGGATAGACACAAAAGGTTGGGCTCATAGAAAGTCTTGCCCTCGTGGTAGTTTGAATCACTTTTATGGGGCATTTTTCTGGGTTTCTGTTGGGCAATTATTTTGCTCTGCCTGGTTCTGAATCCATATTTGGTTTATCTCAGGGTCATCCCCTGAGATAGCATCACTTAGCCAAGGTGGATTCTATTGAAGAGGCCTATGGATAGGTTGGTATCACATACTATCACATACTATGGGTTGGCACCTCCTCCTTTTTTGACCTCCAAGGAAACTTTTCTGCACATGTGTAGTCAGGGAGGTATCCTTAACTTTGAGAATAAGGAATATTTGGTCTTTTATCGCTTATTTGGGGAGTGGCCAATCTCATCCATCCTCTTGCTTTTTTTGAAGTTTTTGCTGTTATGGAGTTTCTGTCCATAGGGGAGAAACTATTCAGTCTGGGGCCCTTCTAACTCCTGCCTCAAGAGGTGTTGACTGAAAAACACACAAAACAAAAAACCAAAAAATTATGAGTTCAGTTTTATTTTGGGGCTTTCTGAGGACGCTGTCGAGAAACAGCCTTTCAGATAACTCTGGGAAATTGCTCTCAAAAAGCAATGAATATATATGACTCTAGTGAAGAGGGTATGTTACCAAAAAAACAGAGAAAAAAAAAAAAAAAGCAGAATGAGAGTTGTGAGTTACATTTTTATTTTGGGCAATATGAGGACTATGGCCTGAGAGACAGCATTTCAGGAAGCTCTGAGAAACTGTTCCAAAAAGATGGGAGAAGATCTGTGAGGGGGGTGGGGTGTATGCAATCAAGTATACAATTTTTTGCAGAGGGTTGCTGCTAGTCATGAGGAACAAACATCACTGCAAATTATTTTACTGCTTTTCCAGATATGAGGAGATGCAAGAATTGAGCTCATAAAATCTTCTCCTGAAAATATTTCACTATCTGAAGACCTGTTCTGCCAGTTTTTCCCAGAGTATAGATTGCCTCATTTCTGATCTTTGGCCTGAATTCCTTTCAAGGATATTGAAGGTCAGCATCTGCCATGACTCATTATTTAATCCTTGTAGAGGTAGATGGACAGTGCCAATTTTCAGTTAGCAGGTGCATGCAATCAAGGCATGGCTCTTGCTTTTAAGGTTCAGGCCTTTGCTTTGTCTTAGCTGGATATCAAAAGTGTAAATGCAGTGTTAAAATGATCCATCTATTTTGGATGAGTCAGAACAAAATGTCCTGGAGCATTGTTCTTTCTCCAAGAATGCTTGATTTCTATTTTCTTATTACCTGTTTTCTCATTTTCTCATTGATCTCTATTTTCTCATTTTCATTTTCAACTCCATAGTTTTTATCATAGTTGCTATTGGAAAACCTCTGTTAGTCTTTCTCTGTTTTTGTTGAGCACTGCTCTCACCTATAAAATTACAGTGGCCCAAACATGAACTTCTGGGTCCACTCTGCTCAGCTCCTTCAAATGATGGTTACTTCACCTCTCTCTGGCTCTCATCTCTGCATCTGCTGTTCCTCAACACTGTCAGAAACTGCAGTGACTCTAGCTCTCTGTTGCAATCAGGAATTGTCCCAAAGCAGAGAGCTAAGTAATTGTAGAACAGACTTCTGATACTTCACCACTTCTATCTTTCCTTCCTATCTTGCTTCCTCCACGATGGTAAACCCAATTGCATTTTCACAAAATAGTAGAGTTAACCTACCCCTTACTGTCTTAAATCATGGTGCTCACTTCTCTTCCTCACTAACAGATGTCGCTCAAGGCATTTTTCCCCCCAGAATAAGGCACGTTTATCTGCTAGTGGTAAAGAAACCCACTGGCAAATGCAAGAGATATAAGCAATTCAGGTTCAATCTTTGGGTCAGGGAAATCCCCTGGAGGAGGACACAGCAACCCACTCCAGTATTCTTACCTGGAGAATCCCACGTAAAAAGGAGCCTGGCAGGCTATGGTCCATGGTGTCTCAAAAAGTTAGACATGACTGAAGTCACTTAGCATGCACGCATCTGCATTAAAACCCTGTTCAAACAGATATCCTTCTTCTTCAACAATTTTTTAATGATGTCTGAGATTTCTCTGTTGTATCTTGGTTAGCAGAATCTACTTATCCTGTTATTTTAAAGCCAAATTTCTGTCTGAATTTATCAAACCATCCTTTGCTGGCGTTGAATCTCCAGCTTTAGCTCCTTCACCTTCCTTTTACTTTAAGTTATCATATAATGACTCTGCTTTTTCTCCAATCATATTAGAATCTATAGGTTTGCCTTTCATATACAAAACCTACACCCACATAAAACTACATTTTAAATATAATATATATTAAAAAAAAATCACACAAAGTAAAAGGTTTTTTTGCAAACTGGCCACAGTTGAGTTCAGTTCAGTCACTTAGCCGTGTCCGACTCTTTGCGACCCTATGGGCTGCAACAAGCCAGGCTTTCCTGTCCATTATCAACTCCCAGAGCTTGCTCAAACTCATGTCCATCCAGTCAGTGATGATTCAACCATCTCATCTTCTGTAGTCCCTTTCTCCTCCTGCCTTCATTCTTTCCCAGCATTAGGGTGTTTTCTAAGGAGTCAGTTCTTCACATCAGGTGGCCAAAGCACTGGAGCTTCAGCTTCAGCATCAGTCCTTCCAGTGAATATTCATGACTGATTTCCTTTAGGATGGACTGGTTGGATCTCTTTACACTCCAAGGGACTCTCAAGAGTCTTTTCCAACACCACAGTTCAAAAGCATCAATTATTTGGCGCTCAGTTTTCTTTATGGTCCAACTCTCACATCCATACATGATTACTTTGGAAAAAACATAGCTTTGACTAGACGGACCTTTGTTGGCAAAGTAATGTCTCTGCTTTTTAATATGCTGTCTAGGTTGGTCATAGCTTTTCTTCCAAGGAGTAAGTGTCTTTTAATTTCATGGCTGCAGTCACCATCTGCAGTGATTTTGGAGCCTCCAAAAATAAAGTCTGTCAATGTTTCCATTGTTTCCCCATCTATTTGCCATGAAGTGATGGGACAAGATGCCATGATCTTAGTTTTTTGAATATTAAGTTTAAGCCAACTTCTTCGTTCTCCTCTTTCACTTTCATCAAGAGGTTCTTTAGTTCTTCACTTTCTGCCATAGGGCAGTATCATCTGTATATCTGAGATTATTGATATTTCTCCAGACAATATTGATTCCAGATTGTGCTTCATCTAGCCCAGCATTTCACATGATGTATTCTGCATATAAGTTAAATAAGCAGGGTGACAGTATACAGCTTGACGTACTCCTTTCCCAACTTGGAACCAGTTTGTTGTTCCATATCTGGTTCTAACTGTTGCTTCTTGACCTGCATACAGTTTTCTCAAGAGTCAGGTAAGCTGGTCTGGTATTCCCATTTCTTTAAGAATTTTCCACACCCACATATAACTACATTTTAAATATGAGATAAAAAATAATTCACACAAAGTACAGGGTTTTTGTGCCTACTTGCCACAGCTTCATAAATTTCCTTTTCTTTTGTTACAATGGTCCTTACATTGGACTCATTAATCTAGAAACAATACAAAACCACAGCTGTAGACTTTATTCTGTAGTACATATAAGGTAATTTAACCTTTTCATGTCATAACTCTTCTTTGCTTCTTGGGAGCTTCATAGTGGCATCACTCCACTTCTAGCATCACTAGTGGCACTTTGTATGGGTCCTACAATATTATTCAAGGCTTATAGTAATGCACTAAAAATGATGAAAAATACACAGGGGCCCTGAGACATCACTTTTTGCTGTGATCTGCAGTTTACTGGAGAGACAAACTGCTCATACAGAGATTATTACTGTCACATGGTATTTTAATCAGAGCACCCAACACTTCAGCTCAGGACAATAGCAAAGGAGTTTGCAACAAAATTATTATAGTGGTACACTGTACACTACATTTAATTTTACTTGGTTATGATATAATACTACATCTTTACATTTGTTTACGTTTCCTTTTCTTGGGAATGGTGTTATGTATGATCTGTAAGTGTTTGTGTGTGTAAGTTTTGATATAGTTAAATATTTATAGTAGATTTGTATATATTTTATGGTAGTAAAAGATAAACTATTGTTTATACTATTTAATACATTCATGACATATTTTTTTTATTTTTTTAAATATTTGTAAGTAATGTAATTTGCTTGTGAGTTTTTTCAAATTGTCACAAATCTCAAAAATTTTTCCTGCATATTTTTTGAAAACAATCTGCATGTAAGTGGACTCGCATAGTTCAGACCCATTTTGTCCTAGTGTCAACTGTCCATATGACACACATTTTTAAAAACACATATGAGAAGAACTAAAACCCCAAAAGTTATAAGAGAAAGAGTATTTCAACACTTGTTATGTTATTCACTGCTGTGAACAAGGACATGAACTAGAAAGCGTGGTAATAGGGTATGAAACTCCTTTGCTAGGAGGCGCAGTATTATCCAATGAGAGGAAATGTGGCAGGAGCAGATAACAGCCTAGCTATTTCAAACAAGCTTATAAGAAAATAACTAAAAGTAGAAGATATTTCAAATTTAAGTTCACAATTATTTAAAACTCTAGGTCTACAAAAGCTAAGGGTCTTTTCATATAATGAAATAAGTCATTTTCAAGATATTTGTTCTTCCTAAATGTTCTCAACCACTGCTATAGTATTTTTCATCATGTGATAGCTAAAAGCAATGAAAATAATATCTTCCTCACATGAGTCCAACTTTTCCCTGGATTAACTAGTCATTTAAAGGAACTAGTCATTTGAAGGAACTAGTCATTTGAAGGAACACTCCTTCAAAAATTGCTGAAACACAGAGTATTCTTTCCACCTAACAAGAAGAAATGGTTTCCTTGTGAAAAGTAAAGGGATATAAAATAAAAAGTCAATTTCTTCCTCATGACAAAAATAAAACCAAACAACTCAGTTACTAAATAGCATTCTAGATCAGAAAATATATCTTTTTATATCCTCAGATTAATACTTCTTGACATTGATCAAGTGAGGATATAACTAAAAGTGGGGTCTGGCTGCTCACCACTCAAAAGCTATTAAAGGGCAAGCTTGGTGGAAAGGCAAGGCAAGGCAAGTTTGCTTTATTTTGGATGCCAGCAATAGGGGTGAGGAGGAGGGTGGACTCCTCTCCAAAGGCCAACTCCCCCACATTGACAGTCAGTGGGCAAGAGCTTTTATAGCCAGAGGGAGGGGGCTACATGCAGAACAGCAAAGTCAGCTTGACAGTCATCTGGAAATCAGTCGTCAGCAGTCTGATTAGTGTCATCCTGATTGTTTACAGTTAATCTTCAATTCCATGGTTCCATTTGTTCGCGTTTGCCTGAGGCCAGTTCTCATAATTTTGGCAGTTTATGTCATGACTGCTGTCATGTCATCATGAGTTAACTTCCTCCACTTGATGGGGGTTCAGTATCTATAAAACAGCTCCAAGGATTTGGCTCAGAATATTATTAATATCTATAGCCCTTGAGAAGGAACTAAAGGTCCTGGACGATGCTTAAGGACCACACTATTAATATGTGGTCTCCTTTATTTTCTTTTGTTTCTGCATTTTCTCACTTCTCTGATTAATCTTATTCTTCGGCTAAAATTTTTCCACACACAAAAGGCAGGCTAAAGACATGGAGTGGTTGTGGGGACAAGGACCATAGAGTCCTGCTCTGTTTCAAGTAGAGGACACAGTAGAGATCCTGATAATGCCTTCTTCAGTTTGGAAAAATGTAAATCTGAACCAACCAAAAAGTAATCAATATTAATTCATGTAAAATATTGTTTTACAGGGGAAGTGAAAGGGAGGGTTATGCATGAATGTAATAGTCATTTTTTCAAATGTGTCTTTGTGGGCTACTCCATCATCAAATTCATAGGTTGGGAGGGAAGCCAAAGGAATTAAATAAAGATGGTTATTAATGAGAACAAGTGAAACATTTACACTTGCTTTTCATTTCCTTATTTATTTTTCTTTATCTGTTTTCTACTATAAAACACTCTGAGGGCAAAGATCTTGCTTTTTTGGTCACTCCTGAATCCCAATGTATAGAATGAAGTTTGAATTATACAAAATACTCAATTACTATTTTTTTCCAGTGAATAAGTGACTGAATGAATGAAAACAAAACATATCCCACTTAATCGAGTTCCTGGGTGTTTTAGGTCTTCAAAGTAGTAAGAGTCAAGTGTTCCTGTAATCTTGTGTCTGGAGAAGTTTCAGTGTATTGTAGCAGCTAATATTGGTTAAGAATTATAATTTTAGGAGCTCAGGGTTGGTGGAAACTAAAAGTCATATGGAATGATTTAAAGCTGAGACAATCCTCTAAACTGCTTGCTAGTCTTCCAAACCCAAACCATGAACAAGCTACTCTTCACCAAAGATAATAGAATCTAGAGAAAAGAACTGGAGCTCCATAGCTGAACTGGACTCAGATTTAAGACCAACTTTACTTGGATGGGTATTTAGTCACCTTGCCACAGTCCAAATATTCTGCTCAAGAAACTTTGTTTTTCAACCTTCACCAAACCATTTTGTTTTAATTTCTGGCTGCACTGTGTGACTTGCAGGATCTTAGTTCCCTGACCAAGAATTGGACCTGTGCCCCCCTGCTTTGGAAGCATGGAATCCTAACTATTGGACCACCAAGGAATTCTCTCCAAATCATTTCTTATCTTACAGCAAAGATGTTTATAAGTACTTTGTTTCTGAGATGCTTTAAGGAGACAGAATGTGGAAACGTGAGGTTCAGAAGTTCAAGGAGTTGATTCCCTGCCATCCCAGACCCATGGAATAACTGAGCTCAAAGGGAACACATCGATTGGGTCAGTCACCATTCACTGATAATAACACTGGTGACCAGGTACTTCTCCCCAGCGAAATGAACAACTGTTGCTCTAGCACCTCAGCTCCAACACTTCAGTCCTCTATTCTCAAGGCTAATGAGTAGTTTTCTTTATCACAAAGGCTAGCCGCAAGAGTACCTCCCACTAGCCAGACAAGAGTTTAAAACAAGCTAGAGTCTTAGAGGAAATAGAGTGAATTCTGGAACTTTCTGCTGTAACTATGCAACTTGCATGCCTCTTTGCCCAAGACAGTTTCAGTTTACTATGATATCTAGAATAATTTATGAATATTTTCACCAAAACTGTTTGAAAAAGAACCTAGTTCAAAGGATACATTTTATGGAAGCTCTCAGGAAAAGGCATTTTCCATTTGGAAGATAAACTCAGATACTGGAATAACACAACCAATTCTTCAGAAGGATACCCTGGCTAGCATTAAAAGTATGTAACATTGGATATTAATTAGTAGCCTCAAAATGAATTAAATACTTATAAAATTATGGACACATTTAATAACTCAATAAATGTTTGAATTCTGGCTTTGTAACCCAAAGACTATATTAGAAAAATGACTATGTTACAGCAACAACTACATCAGAAGTAATCATACTATGGATACCTTGAATTTGTAGAGTAATGAGATATCAAAATTTCTTTGTATGCTTTGCATGCATGCTTTTACTTAAAGATTGTAATGACTTTATCTAAGTAAGGTAGGTTTTTATTTTTCTACAGACACAATACAAGTGCTATGAGGATTTTATATTTTAATGTATTTATTTTATGTGAAGAGGTGATGCTATAGATGAACTTAGGACCATGTATTTTTAAAATAAATCTTTGCCAAATGGAATTAACTCTATCTGGAAAGCTGTAATCTCTCACCTCTTCTGTCTGAGGGTTCTGGTTCTTTGATTAGTATTTAGAGACAACTGAATGCAGTTCTAGATAAGATCAAGTCTATAAACACATGTGTTCAAGGCTAACAACTCTCTAGAGGAGCAAACACTTGATCTTGGTTTCATTAGACACCTAATCTGATCAGCTCAGATAACTGCACCAGATGGATTAATAACCTTACTTTATATCTACAAAGGGCCTCTTTTTTTTTTTTTTAAAGTTCAAAGCTCCAGTTAACATGGCTTCATTGAAATTTGATGACCACACACTCACACAAGTGTACTTCTGTGTGTAGAGACCTAGCTATGGGACTTCAATTATGTTACCTAGCACAAAAGGCAGAAATTTGAAGCTATGCATCTATTATCTGTCAGTAAGTAAAACAAACAACAAAAATCCTAAAATTCTAACATTTTAAAAGCATTGCCATAAGTAATCCCAAGCTATCCAGTTGTAACAGTTAGTGACTTATAAAAGAGCTTAGAAAACAAGGTAAATCAACACTTAAATATATATGGAGATTTTACCTTTTTAAAATCCTTTTGAATGCATGATTTTATTTCATCCGTAAAATTTCCTCATGATAATTTGAGGGAGTGTTATCATTCCTCTTTTATAGAAAAAGCTAAATAAAGTTTTCTGATACTTTACATAGTGCTCTCTAATTAATAATATATATATTATCTCTATAATTTTCAAAGTTGGTTAGATTTGAAACTTATTCGTATAAAATCTTACTTGGAGTTTCATTGTGAGTGGTCTGAAAGCAAGGTGTTCACATGCAGGGTGTGGGAGTCTCTTCCAGCCCCATCCTCATGGATCCCTCTTCATCTCAACACACACCTCCTATAGCTCCTCTCCCTGGAGCACCCAGAACAGACAACCTTAGCAACATTTTTAAAAAGTTTTCCTTTATATTTTATCACTTTTGTAAGCAAGTCATATGAGTTACAGAAAAGGAACTTATCAAATGTAGATTTAGTGATGACAGTCCTTTTGTTTGCAAGCAGTTATTATGCAGCCATAGAGGAACTTGAACCTTGGATTTATGGTCCTTATCCATTATTTTTCCTTGAGAAGTGATAAAATTGAAGTACTGAATGATCAGACTGCTTATGAACCTGAAAGTGAGCAGATTTCCTTGTTCTGTAAGTCTCTGTGACACTGATTTGAATACACAGTAGGATAAATCAACCAAATTACTATCCTGGCAAAGATCTCCAGCTTAGTCCAATTTTGGTCAGATGGAGCAGAGAATCTGTTTCTTTTCTCACTTAAACCTGAACTTTCTAGGTTTTCAGACACTGAATTCTATTAAAAGAGAGTTTAAGCTCTCTTCTGCTATTAAATAGGAGACTGGTCCATTGGGGATGAGTCTCAGACAACAGAGAAACCTCGTTGCCTTCTGTGAGTTCCCCAAAAGATCAAGTGGCTGCAGTTGCCTAGTATCCAGAAAACAAACCAACAGTATCCAGAAAACAAACAAACACACACAAAAAACCCAACAGTATCCAGAAAACAAACACGCACAAAAAAACAGATGTCATTTGAGCCCTGCACAGCTCCCTGACACACCCATTGCACAAAATTTTCACGTGTATTCTTTTTTTTTTTAGTTTTATATTGATTTTATTTTTTTTTAAGTTCCATGTATTTTTTATTTTATTTTATTTATTTATTATATTTGTTTTGCCATACATTGACATGAATCCCCCATGGGTGTACATGTTTTCCCCTTCCAGAACCCCCCTCCCACCTCCCTCCCCATCCCATCCCTCCGGGTCATCCCAGAGCACCAGCCCCGAGCACCCTGTATCATGCATTGAACCTGGACTGTGTGGCTCCCTTTTTCTCCCTGAGTTAGAGAATGTTTTTTTTTTTAAAGACTCTCTCCAATTATACAAGCAAAGTTTGGTCAATACTTAGACCAACTTACTTCAACTTACGTTGAAGTATGCGTCATTTATTTCTTGGTTCTACTATGACCCCTTCTTCCAAAGTCAGTTGCTAATTCATGTCCAGCTTTCTAGAATGGTAAAAGGAGAACACGAGAAGAAATTTTATGAATGAGGTAGCATAAGGATTAATATGTTGAAGTATTAAGCTGCCAAATATCTATTTATTATCTAACTAGTTCTCTAGCTATAAAATCTGTCCATGAAGATAGCTATCCTAATTTACTAAGCAATTTATAAATAAATGTCTCTGTATTAATGAGGATATATGTGTTTTAACTAAACTTGTAATTTTAAGAATTCTTTTTGTATTTATATTCATATATATTACTTTTTAAGAGAGAGGGTTTAGAAGAGGTGTTTGCTGTGCTAAGTCGCTTCAGTCATGTCTGACTGTTTGTGACCCCATGGACTTTAGCCTACCAGGCTGTGGAGGTTCCTGGTTTAATAAGTGTCAACTTTACTGTGCACCAAGAATTAAAGACTCAACACAAACTGTGATGTTTTAATCCTGATGAAATCTCTTTACATTTAGAAAACTGAACAGGCTTTAAAATTTAAAATAATAGCAGACGGAAAAATGAATGGGGAGACAGTTTGGTACAACCTGTCAGCTTCTTGTTTTATATCAACTTTTCTATTCTTAAAGTCTTGCTGCCATTATAGGTGATAAAATGACTCTTATGGCAAAAGCAATAGCAACATTCTCTAGGATCATGAAAATCTGCTGCCTTAATAAAGATGGGGAAAATAAGTTTAGAGACCCTAGAATGTGTCAGAAGTTGAAAGTGTGAATTCTTAATTGTTTATTCTTCACTTTTTGGAAGTTTTTGTATCACTAAACATAATTATTTTCCTGTTGCTGTTTTCATTTGGCACATAAATACAATGCTACCTTGTTCTCAAGATCCCAATCTTTTTTCTTTGTTTGCATAGTAAAATGGTATGACGTACCCCTCATATGATCTTTACCCTGGGTAGGTTACCATCCAGCATAGTCTCTGAACCATCCACCATGCCTTACTATTTGCTACAGAATTATAGGAGACAACATTGAAGGGCAGCTTCAGTGGTCCCTCTTACATAATCTCTAGCAGTTCTTAACTGTAATAAAAAGAACCACCATCTCTAATGCAACACTTGACATGACCATCATATTACCCTTCAGTATGGATTATACTCAATTATTTGGAAGTTATGTATATAATATTAGATACATTTAATGCCATTAACCCCGAAGAATCAAAACGTTCAATCAAACTACAGTTCTAAGCCAGAAATTATTCTGAGTAATTGAAGTTTAATTATCTAAAGAATTTTCATCACCTCAGTCACTTGAAGTACTGTTAACATACTTGATTTCTTTTATCTCTTGGAATTATTATAGATACTTAGTAAAATGCCATGCAGTATTTAAAAACTGATAATACTAAGAGGTCTTCAGGTCACTGGTCTGAACACTGATTCTCTTTTTATTATCATAAGAGACAATGACATTAAAGATACAGTTAGAATTAACTAAAGATTTACCATAGACCTATAGATTCCATGAATAAGTTTAAATTCTTTTGGTTTCTTCCTCCTTTACTGGTAGTGGACATCAAAAAGCCATTGAGTGTTTCTGAGGAGCTGAATTGTGGTAAAGAAATCACAGATTTAAAAAATGTTTTCATTGCCATTTTGCACACAGATTCAAAGCAGAATTATTCTAAATAAATTTCCTTAAAAAGCAAAATGATTTGTTTTATAAAATTTGTAATTACTTATACATTTTCAGATTTACATCTATCATAAAATTTTACATGATTTTAAGACTGTCCATTGAGAGAAAAAGTGTCAGTTTAAGGCACAGTCTAAATATAGAGGCTTAATGAGGGCTCAATGTATTAAATTCTTCTATATAATGTATGAATTTCAAAGGACAATGGGCTTCCCCTGTGGTTCAGTGATAAAGAATCTGCCTGCAGTGCAGGACACGTGGGTTCAATCCCTGGGTCAGGAAGATACCCTAGAGAAAGAAATGGTAACCGACTCCAGTATTCTTGCCTGGGAAATCTCTGGGATAGAGGAGCCTGGCTGGCAACAGTCCATGGTGTCTCAAAAGATTCAGACATGACTTAGCGACTAAACAACAACAAAGGAGAATATATAAAGTCTTAAAATGCCCATATCTTGATCTACAATTTTATTCCTTAGTCACTGAAGGTTGAAATTCAAATATATTGAACTGAACTGAAATTATTAAAGTTACTTGACAATGCTAATCATTATTGATGGTTTATAAAGGAGGCTTCTCTTAAAATAATTTGATGTAGAGAAATTAAGTTTATCAAGAGTGATGTCATTAATTATATAAAAATGGCCATTCACTCATTCAGTTAACACTTATTGAATATTTATTGTATGTCTGATCCTGCAAGCACTAAGATAAACTCACATACCTTGGGGTAAAGGATGAATAATCCTGTCTTTATTCTCAAGGTTGGAATAAGTGGCATGATAAATAATGAAATGAATAGAACAATTAAACGTTACATCAGTTCAGTTCAGTCCCTCAGTCATGTCTGACTCTTTGCAACCCCATGGACTACAGCACACCAAGCTTCCCTGTCCATCACCAACACCCAGAGCTTGCTCAAATTCATATCCATCGAGTCAGTGATGCCATCCAACCATCTCATCCTCTGTCATCCTCTTCTCCTCCTGCCTTCAATCTTTCCCAGCATCAGGGGCTTTTCTAAGGAGTCAGTTCTTCTTCGCATGAGGTGGCCAAAGTATTGGAGTTTCAGCATTAGTCCTTTCAATGAATATTCAGGACTGATTTCTTTTAGGATTGACTGGTTTGATCTCTTTGCTTTCCAAGGGATGCTCAAGAGTCTTCTCCAACACCACAGTTCAAAAGCATCAATTCTTTGGCACTCAGCTTTCTTTATGGTCCAACTATCAAATCCGTACATGACTACTAGAAAAACCATGGCTTTGACTAGACGGACCTTTGTCAGCAAAGTATTGTCTATGCTTTTTAATATGCTGACCAGGTTGGTCATAGCTTTTCTTCCAAGGAGCAAGTGTCTTTTAATTTTATGACTGAAGTCACCATCCACAGTGATTTTGGACCCCAAGAAAATAAATTCTGTCACTGTTTTCGTTGTTTCCCCAACTATTTGCCATGAAATTATGGGACCAGATGCCGTGATCTTTGTTTTGTGAATGTTGAGTTTTAAGCCATCTTTTTCACTCGCCTCTTTTCACTTTCATCAAGAAGCTCTTTAGTTCCTCTTTACTTTCTACCATAGGGTGGTATCATCTGCATATTTGAGGTTATTGTTATTTCTCCCGGAACTCTTGATTCCAGCTTGTGCTTCATCCAGTCTGGCATTTCTCATGAGGTACTCTGCATATAGATTAAATAAGTAAGGTGTCAATATACAACCTTCACGTACTCCTTTCCCTATTTGGAACCAGTCCGTTGTCCCATCTCCAACGTTCTATGTCCAAATGTTACACAGAGCACAATAGAAGTATGAAGGAGGTAGAAAGGGGAGGACAATATGGAGGGATGTACCCAACACTGAGATGATTTCCTATAGCTAACTTCCTTAGTTCCTCTTTCAATTTTTGAAAGATGATTGTCACTATGAAACAAAGTGAGAGGGGCATTTCAAGAAAAAGAAAAAAGACTTCAAATAGTTTGCTGCAATGGAGGAAGCTAGAGTAAGGATGAAGTAGGAAGAGTTGCAAAATTATGAGCTTAAAGAGACAAGCCAAGCTTAGATCATGATAGTTTGTTTGGATTGTATCCTACCTTTAATGTTCAAAATCTTTATTTTAATCATTCTATATTATAGAAGGATAGGGTCTCTCACTCATTCTTTCTCATCTCTATGTCTATGTCTGTCTATCTCTATCTGTTTCATAACAGTTTTATTGCGATATAACTCATACACCACCAAACAATTCATTTCTTTAGTGCATAAGTCAATGTTTTAATATATTCAGAGAATTGTACAATTATCACCACTGTCAATTTTAGAGTATTTTTATTAATCCAAAAAGAAAAGCTGAACAGCACCACAGTTTGAAGGCATCAGTTCTTTGGTGCTTTACCTTCTTAGGTTCAGCTCTCACAACTATATGTAACCTCTGGGAAGACCATAGCCTTGACTATACAGACTTTTCTCAGCAGAGTAATGTCTCTGCTTTTCAACACTCTGTCTAGGTTTGTCATCGATTTCCCACCAATAAGCAATCATCTTCTAATTTCATGGCTGCAGTCACCATCTGAAGTGATTGTAGAGCCCAAGAAGAGGAAATCTGTTACTACTTCCCCATTTATCCCTTCTATTTGCCGTGAAGCAATGGGGCTGGATGCCATGATCTTAGATTTTTTTAATGTTTAGTTGTTTAGTTTTAAGCTGACTTTTTCACTCTCTTACTTCACCCTCATCAAGAGGCTTTTTAGTTCCTCTTCATTTTCTGCCATTAGAGTGGTATCATCCATATATCTGAGGTTGGTAATTCATCCAGCTTGTAACTCATCCAGCCCGGCATTTCTCATGATGTGCTCAGCATATAGGTTAAACAAACAGGGTGACAGCAGACAGCTCTGTTGTACTCCTTTCTCAATCTTGGAACCAATCCGTTGTTCCATACAAGGTTCTAACTGTTGCTTCCTGACCCACATACAGGTTTCTTGGGAGATAGGTAAGATAGTCTGTTATTCCCATCTCTTTAAGAGCTTTCCAAACTTTGTTATGATCCACACAAAGGCTTTAGCATAGTCGATGGAGCAGAAGTAGATGTTTCTCTGAAATTCCCTTGCTTTTTCTAGGATCCAGTGAAGGATGGCAATTTTGTCTTTGGTTTCTATTCCTTTTCTAAACTCAGCTTGAATATCTAGAAGTTCTTGGTTCACATAATTCTGAAGTCTAGCATGCAAGATTTTAAGCATGACCTTACTAGCGTGGGAAGTGAGTGCAACTGTCCAATGCTTCTAACATCCTTTAGTACTAAAATTGTTGCAAAAACCAAATGTCCAATAGCTTTTCTATGTTTTCTTCTAGGAGTTTTACTGTTTCAGGTCTTATGTTTAACTCTGATTCATTTTGAGTTCTTTTTTGTTACCCCACATCCAAGTAAGACGGTAGGGTTGCAAGAGGGCATCAGAGGGCAGACACACTGAAACTAAAATTATGGAAAACGAGCTAATCTGATCACATGGACCACAGCCTTGTCTATCTCAATGAAACTAAACCATGCCATGTGGGGCCACCCAAGACAGATGGATCCTGGTGGAGACGTCTGACAGAATGTGGTCCACTGGAGAAGGGCATGGCAAACCACTTCAGTATTCTTGCCTTGAGAACCCCATGAACAGTATGAAAAAGCAAAAAGATAGGACACTGAAAGATGAACTCCCCAGGTCAGTAGGTGCCCAATATGCTACTGGAGATCAGTGGAGAAATAACTCCAGAAAGCATGATGGGATGGAGCCAAAGCAAAAACAATACCCAGCTGTGGATGTGACTGGTGATAGAAGCAAAGTCCGATGCTGTAAAGAGCAATATTGCATAGGAACCTGGAATGTTAAGTCCATGAATCAAAGCAAATTGGAAGTGGTCAAACAGTAGATGGCAAGAGTGAATGTTGACATTCTAGGAATCAGCGAACTAAGATGGACTGGAATGGGTGAATTTAACTCAGATGACCATTATATCTACTACTGTGGGCAAGAATCCCTGAGAAGAAATGGAGTAGCCATCATGGTCAACAAAAGAGTCTGAAATGCAGTACTTGGATGCAATCTCAAAAACGACAGAATGATCTCTGTTCATTTCCAAGGCAAACCATTCAATATCACAGTAATCCAAGTCTATGCCCTGACCAGTAACACCGAAGAAGCTGAAGTTGAACGGTTCTATGAAGACCTACAAGACCTTTTAGAACTAACACCCGTAAAAGATGTCCATTTCATTATAGGGGACTGGAATGCAAAAGTAGAAAGTCAGGAAACACCTAGCATAACAGGCAAATTTGGCCTTGGAGTACAGAATGAAGCAGGGCAAAGTTAATAGAGTTTTGCCAAGAGAATGCACTGGTCGTAGCATACACCCTCTTCCAACAACACAAGAGAAGACTCTACACATGGACATCACCATATGGTCAACACTGAAATCAGATTGATTATATTCTTTGCAGCCAAAGATGGAGAAGCTCTATACAGTCAGCAAAAACAAGACTGGGAGCAGACTGTAGCTCAGACCATGAACTGCTTATTGTCAAATTCAGACTTAAGTTGAAGAAAGTAGAGAAAACCACTAGTCCATTCAGGTATGACCTAGATCAAATCCCTTATGGGTATACAGTAGAAGTGACAAATAGATTTAAGGGACTAGATCTGATAGACAGAGTGCCTGATGAACTATGGACAGAGGTTCGTGACATTGTACAGAAGACAGGGATCAAGACCATTCCCATGGAAAAGAAATGCAAAAAATGCAAAAAAGCAAAATGGCTGTCTGAGGAGGGCTTACAGATAGCTGGGAAGAGAAGAGAAGCAAAAAGTAAAGAAGAAAGGGAAAGATATTCCCATCTGAATGCAGAGTTCCAAAAAAATAGCAAGGAGAGATAAGAAAGCCTTCCTCAGCGATCAGTGCAAAGAAATAGAGGAAAACAACAGATTGGGAAAGACTAGAAATCTCTTCAAGAAAATTAGAGATACAAAGGGAACATTTCATGCAAAGATGGGCTCGATAAAGGACAGAAATGGTATGGATCTAACAGAAGCAGAAGATATTAAGAAGAGGTGGCAAGAATACACAGAAGAACTGTACAAAAAAGATCTCCACAACGCAGATAATCACGATGGTGTGATCACTCACCTAGAGCCAGACATTCTGGAATGTGAAGTCAAGTGGGCCTTAGAAAGCATCACTACGAACAAACCTAGTGGAGGTGATGGCAAATCCTGAAAGATGATGCTGTGAAAGTGCTGCACTCGATATGCCAGCAAATTTGCAAAACTTAGCAGTGGCCACAGGACTGGAAAAAGTCAGTTTTCGTCTCAATCCCAAAGAAAGGCAATGCCAAAGAATGCTCAAACTACTGCACAATTACACTCCTCTCACACGCTAGTAAAGTAATGCTCAAAATTCTCCAAGCCAGGCTTCAGCAATATGTGAACCATGAACTTCCAGATGTTCAAGCTGGTTTTAGAAAAGGCAGAGGAACCAGAGATCAAATTGCCAATATCCACTGGATCATCGAAAAAGCAAGAGAGTTCCAGAAAAACATCTATTTCTGCTTTATTGACTATGCCAAAGCCTCTGACTCTGTGGATCACAATAAACTGTGGAAAATTCTGAAAGAGATGGGAATACCAGACCATCTGACCTGCCTCTTGAGAAACCTGTATGCAGGTCAGGAAGCAACAGTTAGAACTGGACATGGAACAACAGACTGGTTCCAAATAGGAAAAGGAGTACGTCAAGGCTGTATATTTTCACCCTGCTTATTTAACTTATATGCAGAGTATATCATGAGAAACTCTGGGCTGGAAGAAACACAAGCTGGAATCAAGATTGCCGGGAGAAATATCAGTAACCTCAGACATGCAGATGACACCATCCTTATGGTAGAAAGTGAAGAAGAACTTAAGAGCCCCTTGATGAAAGTGAAAGAGGACAGTGAAAAAGTTGGCTTAAAGCTCAATGCTCAGAAAACTAAGATCATTGCATCTGGTCCCATCACTTCATGGGAAATAGATGGGGAAACAGTGGAAACAGTGTCAGACTTTATTTTTGGGGGCTCCAAAATCACTGCAGATGGTGATTGCAGCCATGAAATTAAAAGACGCTTACTCCTTGGAAGGAAGGTTATGGCCAACCTAGATAACATATTTAAAAGCAGAGACATTACTTTGCCAACAAAGGTTCATCTAGTCAAGGCTATGGTTTTTCCGGTGGTCATGTATGGATGTGAGAGTTGGATGGTGAAGAAAGCTGAGCACCACAGAATTGATGCTTTTGAACTGTGGTGTTGGAGAAGACTCTTGAGTCCCTTGGACTGCAAGGAGATCCAATCAATCCATCCTAAAGGATATCAGTCCTGGGTGTTAATTGGAAGGCCTGATGTTGAGGCTGAAACTCCAATACTTTGGCCACCTCATGCGAAGAGTTGACTCATTGGAAAAGACCCTAATGCTGGGAAGGATTGGGGGCAGGAGGAGAAGGGGATGACAGAGGATGAGAAGGTTGGATGGCATCACTGACTGGATGGGCATGGGTTTGAGTAAGCTCCGGGAGTTGGTGATGGACAGGGAGGCCTGGCCTCCTGGAATTCATGGGGTCACAAAGAGTCGGACACGACTGAGTAACTTAACTGAACTGAACTGATAGAGTGCCTGAAACAACTATGGGAGGAGGTTCATGACATTGTACAGGACACAGGGATTAAAACCATCCCCAAGGAAAAGAAATGTAAAAAGGCAAAATGGTTATCTGAGGAGGCCTTAAGAATAGCTGTGAATAGAAGAAAAGTGAAAGGAAAGGAGAAAAGGAATGATATACCCATTTGAATGCAGAATTCCAAAGAATAGCAAGGAGAGATAAAAAAGCCTTCTTCGGTGATCGATGCAAAGAAATAGAGGAAAACAATAGAATGGGAAAGTCTAGAGATCTCTTCAAGAAAATTAGAGATGTCAAGGTAATATTTCATGCAAAGATGGGCACACTAAAGGACAGAAATGGACCTAACTGAAGCAGAAGATACTAAAAAGAGTTGGCAAGAATACACAGAAGAACTATACAAAAATGATTTTCCTGACCCAGATAACCATGATGGTGTGATCACCAACCTAGAGCTAGACATCCTGGAAAGCGAAGTCAAGTGGGCCTTAGGAAGCATCACTACGAACAAAGCTAGTGGAGGTGATGGAATCCCAGTTGACCTACTTCAAATCCTAAAAGATGATGCTGTGAAAGTGCTGCACTCAGTATGCCAGCAAATTTGAAAACTTAGCAGTGGCCACAGGACTGGAAAAAGTCTGTTTTCATTCCATTCCAATCCCAAAGAAAGGCAATGCCAAAGAATGCTCAAAACTACCACACATTTGCACTCATCTCACACAGTAGTAAAGTAATGCTTAAAATTCTCCAAGCCAGGCTTCGACAGTACATGAGCCATGAACTTCTAGATGTTCAAGCTGGTTTTAGAAAAGGCAGATGCATCAGAGATCAAATTGCCAACATCTGCTGGATCATCGAAAAAGCAAGAGAGTTCCAGAAAAACATCTACTTATGCTTTATTGTCTCCACCTAAGCCTTTGACTATGTAGACCACAACAAACTGTGGTAAATTCTGAAAGAGATGAGAATACCAGACCACCTGTCCTGCCTCTTGAGAAATCTGTATGCAGGTCAGGAAGCAACAGTTAGAACTAGACATGGAATAACAGACTGGTTCAAAATAGGAAAAGGAGTACGTCAAGGCTGTATATTGTCACCCTGCCTATTTAACTTATATGCAGAGTACATAATGAGAAACGCTGGGCTGGATGAAGCACAAGCTGGAATCAAGATTTCCAGGAGAAATATCAATGACCTCAGACATGCAGATGACACCACCCTTATGGCAGAAAGCGAAGAAGAACTAAAAATCCTCTTGATGAAAGTGAAAGAGGAGAGTGAAAAAGTTGGCTTAAAGCTCAGCATCCAGAAAACTAAGATCATGGCATCCAGTCCCATCATTTCATGGCAAATCGATGGAAAGCATATTAAAAAGCAGAGACATTACTTTGCAGACAATGGTTCTTCTAGTCAAAGCTATGGTTTTTCAAGTAGTCATGTATGGAAGTGAGAGTTGAAGTATAAAGAAAACTGAGCACCAAAGAATTGATGCTTTTGAACTGTGGTGTTGGAGAAGACTCTTGAGAGTCCCTTGGGCTGCAAGGAGATCCAACCAGTCCATCCTAAAGGAAATCAGTCCTGAATATTCTTTGGAAGGACTTATCCTGAGGCTAAAACTCCAATACTTTGGCCACGTGATGTGAAGAACTGCCTCATTTGAAAAGACCATGATAATGGGAAAGATTGAAGGCAGGAGGAAAAGGGACGACAGAGGATGAGATGCTTGGATGGCATCATCGTCTCAATTGACATGAGTTTGAGTAAACTCCGGGAGTTGGCGATGCCCAGTGAGACCAGCACTGACGACCCACTCCAGTACTCTTGGAAAATCCCATGGGCAGAGGAGCCTGGTAGGCTGCAGTCCATGGGGTCGCTAAGAGTCGGACACGGCTGAGCGACTTCACTTTTCACTTTCATGCACTGGAGAAGGAAATGGCAACCCATTCCAGTATTCTTGCCTGGAGAACCCCAGGGATGGAGGAGCCCAGTGGGCTGCCCTCTATGGGGTCGCACAGAGTCAGACATGACTGCGGTGACTTAGCAGCAGCAGCAGTAGCAGTGAGACCAGGCATGTTGCATTCCATGGTGTCACAAAGAGTCAGACACAACTGAGGGACTGATTTGAACTAAACTGAAGATTGGGGTTCAGTTTCATTTTTCTGCAGGTGGTTATCCAGTTTTCTGAATACATACTAAAGAAGCTATTCTTTCCTCATTAATCATTCTTGGCTCCCTTGTGGAACATTATTTGACTATATGTAGGGATTTACTTTGAACTCTCCATTCCATTGGTCTAGGTGTTTATTTTTATTTGAGTACCATACTGTTGGCCTTCCCAGGTAGTTCAATGGTAGAGAAGCAGCATATCAATTCAAGAGACGCAGGAGATGCAAATTTGATCCCTGGGTTGGGAAGAATCCCCTAGAGAAGGAAATGGATGGCAATCCATTAAAGTATTCTTGCCCAGAAAATCCCATGGACAAAGGAACCTGTCATGCCAAGTCTATGGGGTCACAAAAGAGTCATACATGACTTAGTGACTAAACAACAAGAAGCACTATACTCTTACTATTTTGATTATTGTAGTTTTGAAGTATAGTTTGAAATCAGGAAATACGATGCCTTCAGCTTTGTTCATCTTTCTTAGGATTGTCTTGGCTATTTGTGGTCTTTTGTGTTTCATACAATGTTTAGGATTGATTTTTCTAATTCTGTGAAAATTGCTAATGGAATTTTGATAAAGTCTTCATTAAATTTATATGACTTAGGGTAGACATTTTAACAACATTAACACTTCTGACAGTGAACATGGGATATCTTTCTGTATCTGTCATTTTAAATATTTTTCATTGAAGTGTTTTCATTGTACAGATCTTTCACTTTTTTTTAATTAACTTTTATTGGAGTAGAGTTATTTACAAGGTTGTGTTAGTTTCTGTTGTGCAGCAAAGTAAATCCATTATACATATACATATATCCACTCTTTTTTAGACTTTATTCCTGTGTAATCATAACAAGAGTATTGAATAGGGTTCCCTGTGCTATACCGTAGGTTCTTATTTGTTATCTATGTTTTACATTAGTAGTGTATAAATTGGGAGATTAAGATTAACATTTACACAGATTATTTTTTTTTAAACTCTCTATTTTGTATTGGGGTACATAACCTGTTAACAAACAATGTTTTGAGAGTTTCAGGTGAATAGCAAAGGTACTAAGCCGTATATATTCATGTATCCATTCTCCCCTAAACTCCCCTACACAGATTATTTTTTAATGACAAGCATAGATTTCCAATGGGACTCATTCTGAGACATGGTTGCAAATAGTTCTTTTTTATCACCTTCTTGATTAAATATATTTCTAAGCATTATATTGTTTTTAATGCTATAATGAGTTGGGTTGTTTTCTTTTTTTTTTTCCAGATATTTTGGGGTGTTTATTGTATATAGAAACACAGCTGATTTTGTATTTTAATTTTTACATAGCAACTTTACTGAATTTTTGGTTGAGTGTTTAAGATTTTTTATGTATAAGATCCTATTATGTAGATACAATTTTACTTCCTTCTGATTTGAGTGCCTTTTATTTTTTATAATACATTATTGCTCTAACTTGAACTTCCAATACTATATTGACCTAGTAGTGAGAGCAGACACCATGCTTACTTCCAATCTTTGAGGAAAAACTTCAAATTTTCAGTATTGAATATGTCAGCTGTGGGTTTGTTGTCTCTGACCTTTAATATGTTGAAGAGTGTTCCTTCTACCCCCAACTTCTTGAGGCTTTTTATTATAAAAGTACATTGTCTTTTGTCAGGGTAAGTCAATGGGAAAATTAAAATGTGTTTATAAATATTGCTAGAATAATTGTTTTGTGTTTTCATATGAACATTGACACATTTTCTTCCATATACAAGAATTATTTTGAAATAAAATCCAAATTATAAAGTTTCTGGGTATTTACATAGATAATTTATGGATAATTACATAGGAGAATTGTAATTTTATTATTTAGTATAGTTTTCATGACTATGAACACATAAAAGACAAGCCATAAAAGAAGAAAATATAAGTTGGATTTTATCAAAATTAAAGTTTTGCTTAATCACAAGATACCAGTTAAGACTTGAAAGAGAAATTACTATCTGGGAAAATATTTGGAGCAATATATGAAAAAAAAATAAAACTTTTACTTAGCATATATACAGAATCTTTGCAAATCAATAATAAATGACAACTCAATAATTAATCGGCAAAATACTTAAATTGTCACAAAAATAGAAAGTGTCCTAGAAGCACATAAAAAGATATTCAATCTCACTAGTAATCAGGAAATGTATTAATAAATTATAACTGAAATTGCAATGATGAAATGCAATGATATGCCATTTCACATCCACTTGAGTTGATAAAGTTTAAATAAAAATTGATGACAATTATTTGTAGGGATATGACATAACTGGAGCTTTGATATATTGTTGATGGGGGCTGAAATAGTTTAATTATTTTGAAGAACTACACAGAAGTTGCTTATAAAATTAAACATGAATCTACTTTGTGATACAGTGATTTTACTCTCAATTATTGGCTCAACACAAGTACAAACATATGTCCGCCAAAAGATTGGCCTGAGACCTCGCTGCTGGCCCAGTGGTAAAGAATTCACCTGCCAGTGCAGGGGGCATGGGTTCGATTTCTGGTCTGGGAAGATTTCACATGCCGCAGAGCAAATAAGCCTGTATAACACAACTATGGAGCTTGTGTTCTAGAGTACATACTCAAAATAGAGAAGCCCCTCTGTCCTAGAGCCCATACTCCATGATGAGAGAAGACAGTCAGATGAGAGGCGGGTGCACAAAACAAAGAATAGCCTCAGCTTGCCACAACTAGAGAAAGCCTTTGCACAGGAACAAAGACCCAGTGCAGCCAAAAATAAATAAAATTTTAAAAAAAGAGTTGCCTGAGAATGTTCACAGCAACTTTAATCATAACAGACTTAACCTGGGATAAAAAGAAAATATCCCTCTGCTTGTGAATGATAAAAATATTATTTTATATCCATATAACTGAATATTTCATAACAATTTAAGAAACTCTCTCAAATTAACTCATCACATGATGCATATGGAAGTACCTTAAGTGAAAGAAACTTTTTAGAACAATAGAATATATATAGCATGATGTATGATATCATTCATATTAAATACAACTATGTGCATGCATGCTAAGTTGCATAAGCTGTGTCTGACTCTTTGTGCCACTATGGACCGTAGCCAGTCAGGCTCCACTGTCCATGGGATTCTCCAAGCAAGAATACTGGAGTGGGTTGCCATGCCCTCTTCCAGGGGATCTTCCTGATGTAGGGGTTGAACCCATATCTCTTATTCCTTCTGCATCAGCATGTGAGTTTTTTTTTTTTTTTTTATCACTAGCACCACCTGCGAAGCCCCCTAAATACAACTACAAGCAAAATGAATCAATGGTAATGAATATCAGATAGTCATAGAAGGATGGTAACAGAACCATTCTATTTATTCTTTTTGATAGTGGCTACAAATTTTTATACACTAATTTGAACCATTGGATGTATTACATTTAAGATCTGTAGTTTAGTTTACGTTACTTGTATCTCAATTTAAAAATGCAGCATCTTTAAATCCTGTGAAAGCAGAGACAGGGAGTTAAAGCAAACATAAAAGAGGTACTCAGCTCAGGCGTGGTAGACTTGGGCATGCTTAGAGCAGCTCTAGCTCTTCAGGATGACGTGAATTTTTCATGAAAGTGGATAGACCAGGAGTCAAGCTGGGTGTCACACTGTCAGGAAACTAAGCTAAAAGTGAGAAAGTCAAAAGTTGATCTAGGTGTGCTTTTTCTACCCCCTGCCCTTTTTTTTAATTTCTTGTCTTCACCCTTCAAATTGTTCCAGTTTATTCTCATTTATGCCAGTGGGGAAATATAGACTTTTTTTTGTTTTAATCCTTGTGCAAGGCTGACTAGAGCATCCACAGGAGGCCTGAATGAGTGCTGAAAGATGTGAGTAGAGTGCTCAGTGGCTGTGTCCTCAGAATGTGGCCCTAGGAACTAAAGAATCAGCATCAGCTGGGAACTGTTTAGAAGCACAAATTCTCAAGCCCTAACTGGGGTCTGCTGAACCAGAAATTACATGCTTAGTCATTTCTGTTTTAGTTCTCAAAGGGACTCTGCTGTACACTGAGGTTTGAGAGTTGGTGCTTAGAGGAAAAGAGTGTTCTCAGGATTCAGGCTACAGGATTCAGCACTTATGTCCACTGGGTTGGCATTTTTCATGTTCCATCTATGAAGATTAGTTTTTGATCATGTGCTGAAAGTATGAGGTGGCACTTAACAATTTACACTCTGATAAGTCCCCATGGATTGCTGATGCTGCTGGAAGGGACACCACACTTTGAGAACAGAGTATTATATTATTGGAGACAAAAAAATGTCTTTATATAAGGTCAAAGAAGCTCCCTGGATCAGCTGAGACCTGTAGGAGTCTTCAAAGAGGTCCTTTTTGAGCCAGAAATTTAAGGAGAAAAGTTTTTAAAAGAAATAGTAGGTAATAAGAGGATTATAGCCAGTTAAAACCTACATGATTAGAGTTAAGAAGGTGTGAATTATTAGGATGGAGAGAAAATCACTGAGAAAACAAAAGAGATGTATTATACTGGTAGCAAGGTGCTACTGGAGGTAGGAGAAAACAGAGGGTGCAAAGGAAAACAAAGAGGCATGTTTATCTGCTGAGCGCTGCCTCTGATGTGCTGATGGCCTGTCTTCTAACTGCTTGTTCCACAAAATGACTCTAAACTCCTTTGGAATTGATTTTCTGGTTTGCTGTCATATAAAAAGATCTTAATCCACATCTCGATAATCTCTAAAGCCATCACTCTAGTCTCTTCATGTTTTATGTATATATTTTGTTCTGTCCTCCTCATCTAATTTCCTCTTACCTATGAAGAAATTTGTTTAGTGAAATACACATTTCAAAACCATTTTTCCTATCTTAGCAAACTACATACTCACAACTGCCACTGACATATTGCTCTGCCTTCCAAATGAGGAAACTGCAGCTCAGAGGGTTCCATTCAAGGTCATACAAGTTATTAGAAACAAAATTGTACCTCAGGAAATGCTTTTTATGTTCTTGAAGTATTATTAGTACTTTCACTTGTCCTGGCTTCAGGACTGCTTTCTGGGAAGTCAGTGTAAGAAAGATCATTCTCAGACTCCAAAACATCTCTTACTGTTTGTCACTGCCTTTTCATTTTCCCCTCTGCCTCCTATTACTCCCCTTAGTAACTGTATTATTTACTTCTATTAAATATTTAGAAGTACAGTGTCAGAAATGTCATGTAAAATAAAGTTTTATTATCCACAGAATGCAACAGCACATGTATATTATGTGCAGAGACAGATACACAACCCAGAGAAAGAGTATGTCCCCAGAGGTCTTTTATCATCTTCCTGGCTTGGATTTTGCCATGGCTATTTATGCTTTTCTGGCTTCCAAGTGGAATGACTTCACTTCTGCTTTCCTGCTAAAAGGCAGAGTCAGGGCTCTTCAGAGAGCTGCATCATTTTAACCAGTGGCACAGAATCAATCTTCTAGAAAGAGTAAAGATCAGGGATCATTTACATATTTCCAGTTTTATAGCTTTCCTGCAGTGGTTAACCTCTAACCTATATACTAGGTGACAAAGCAGCTAAGTAGCAGAGTTAAAACTAGACCCTACCTTTGCTTATCTCTAGTTGAAGCTTGTTTGCATTTACCTCTGGCTCAAGGAGTTAGTTTTTTACTTGATTACTGAAAGTATAAGAAAGCATTTTACATGGTCATTTTTGGCCAGTGGTGATACGGTGACTCTGGGCAAGGAGAATGGAAGGTGTTGACATTCTATATATAATTTTGTAGCAACAATGTCTGTGTTTCATACTTTCTTTTGCTTTGATGATCTTTCCACCTGTCTGCCTTCATGTATACAAGAATTGAGTCCTGACAAATAGTGTTGCATAATAAGTATTTAATTACCCATTCTTTCTTTTTTTTTTTGAATATTTAGTGAGATCAAGATTTTGCTATTGTTTGAGTTACTGAGAGTAAAACATTAAGTGAAAAAAACCAAAGTTTTCACTCTCTAGATCTTAGTGGGGGAGACAGATATTAAGGACATAAATGTATAGATTAAAGGGTGTTGCTAAGTGCCACGAGAGCATATAATGGACAGTTTGACAACATATCATTTACTAAATACCTAAATAAGTTCATGAGGTAAAAATGATTATCCTTTAGCTCCTAATAAGTAATAAAGTGAAAGCCGCTCAGTCGTGTCCAGTTCTTTGTGACCCCATGGAATTCTCCAGGCCAGAATACTGGAGTGGGTAGCCTTTCCCTTCTCTAGGGATCTTCCCAACCCAGGGATCGAACCTAGATCTCCCACATTGCAGGTGAATTCTTTACCAGCTGAGCCATCAGGGAAGCCCAATAGGTAATAAAAAATAACAAATGGACGCTGTAAAGTCTATATGGGGTTAAAATAAGATGGTGGTAATGTCACTGTAGTAGACAGAATAATGGTCCCCAAAAGTGACCAGGACTTAGAAAGTTGTGAATATGTTTTCTTTCATGGCAAAAGGGACTCTGTAGATGTCATTAAGATTGAAGATCTTCAGATAGAGAGATTATTCTGATTTATCTGTGTAGGGAAAGAGCAAATTAGCTAAGATGGCAGTGGCCAGTCTCTCTAGCCCCATGGCTTCTTTGCTCTCACCCCACATTTTGTAAACACATGGTTATGTAACAGCTGAGATCACTTATAGCACTGCATCTGTGCATCATGATGTACCTGCTTGGTCATGGGCCACTTTCGTTCTGTAAGCATATATAAGCTCCACCTGAAAAGCCCTTGTGGTTATGTTATGGTTGTGTTATTGATGTGTCCCCTGGGTCAACCAGAAGAGAATACAGCATGTCTGCTGTGCAGCTGCTGTGCCAGCTTAAAGAGAATAAATGTGTCTGCAGCTCCTGTGGTCCCACTAGCTTTCTTCAAGCTCCCCCACTTGTGCCTAAATTGGGTTCAGTGAACAGTGTGAACAGAAAGACATCTGGGTATGACTGATATAATTTTATGACTCTTTAATAGTAGAGAACCTTTCCTGACTGTTGTCTGAGTAACAGATGTGACAACAGAAGCAGGCTCATACAGATGGCAACACAAGAAGGACTCAGATTACCGTTGCTGGTTTTGAAGATGGAAAGAAGGGACCATAAGCTAAGCCAAAGAATGCACACAGCCTCTAGAAACTAGACCCGGTAAGGAAATCAATTGTTCCCTAGGGCAACATTTCCCAACCTTTTTGGCACCAGGGATCAGTTTCACGGAAGACAGGTTTTTTCCAGGGACTTGTGGAGTGGGGGATGGTTTGTGGATGATTCAAGCACAATAGGGTTCATGCCCCTATGAGAATATAGTGCTAATGCTAATCTGACAGGAAGTGGAGCTCAGGCGGTAATGCAAGCTATAAGGACTAGCTGTAACATAAATTAAGCTTCTCTAGCTTACTACTGTTCACATTCCTGCTGTGTGGCCAGGTTCCTAACAGACCATGGATTGTTACTGGTTCATGGTCCAGGGATTGGGGACCTCTGCCTTAGAGTCTTGAGAAAGAGCACTTTGCTGTCCTGCAAACAATTCGTTTTTAGACCACTGAGACTAGCATTAGACTAATAACTGCAACAAAGTAAATTTGTGTTGTTTCAAGCCAATGAATTAGTGGTTATTTGTTAGAGCAGCAATAGGAAATTAATACAATCACCACAGAGGTGACTATGAGGTCAATAGAATCAGAGCATCATTATATTCACTTACTTCCATCTGTCTTGATTTTTCTTTGCTGGTAACAACATATTCTTTTTTTTTTTCCAAAAGGCTTTAGCTTTGTAGACCCATAATCCTTTCAGAACAGTTTGTGATAAATATATCATATAGATGTGTTCAAATTTTATGTTTCTCTTCCCACTGAAATCAAAAGTTCTTTGTGAATACAGACTTGTTGCTATGAGATTTGGATGAACCTCTGGCAACACTTTTATTTGGGGATAGAAAGTGTTTAAAAAGTATTTCTTTTTATCCCAGTTTGACTCTTGAAAGTAATTGTTTCCATTTAAAAAAATGAAAACAAAACCCCCTTTCTCTTAGCAGTATTGCATTGTTTAAAAAAAGGAGATATTTTTTCTTTTATTTAATATACTTGAGAAGTTAAGCTTCCAAAACATTTTTCGTATCTGCTGTGTGTGGCTCAAGATGTGAAAAACTTTTATTCTCTCATTTATTTGTGATTATTTCTGTGTTTAATGTTTATCATGTTTTGGGAGTATGTTAAGCCAATACTAAAACTTTAAGAAATTAATCCAATGATTGGACTTAAAAAACCACATCTTAGTATAGCAGAATCATACAATTTCAGAAAAGTATTAAGTACTAAAAAAATGCTTGGTTTCACTTAATGTCTCTTTGCTGTATATTTTACCCAGCAAATCTGGCCTTGCTTTTGCTAAATATAATAAATGAATTTTGTGAGAGATTCTGTAAATGCTTTAAATGCTACTTGTTGCCAGAACTAAAGCACTCTTCACTGATTCTGAGAATGTACACACTCAGTTCATAATCACTGATGAACTGTATGGCATCTATATTGCACAGAGTTGTCTTATTTTCTGAAGTTTGAACTGGGCAAAGGTCTGATATAAGGGTGCTTCTCAGGTGACACTAGTGGTAAAGAACTGGCCTGCCAATGCAGGAGACATAAGAGATGTGGGTTTGATCCCTGGGTCAGGAAGATCCCCTGGAGGAGGGCATGGAAACCCACTCCATTATTCTTGCCTGGAGAATCCCATGGAGAGAGAGTCTGGTGGGCTACATCCCTTTGGGTTGCAAAGAATTGAGCACAACACATCTGATATAAGAATATCATTTGAACCTGTGTGCGTGCATGCTAAGGCACTTCAGTCGTGTTCAATTCTTTGCAACCCTATGGACTGTAGCCTTCCAGGCTCCTCTGTCCATGGTATCCTCCAGGCAAGAATACTAGAGTGAGCTGTCATGCTCTCCTCCAGGGCCCCTCACACACACTTGAATATAATCCTGTGGCCCCTCTTACCATGTTATATACCTTTATGGACAAGTCGTCTTTTATACCTTTGAAGAAATTGATATAACAGTCTATCATCTCTCTCTCTCATCTCTCAACATATTTATCCACTATTGCACTTGGATTCCCAAACCCCTTGTATTCCCCTCTTCTATTTTTTTGAGAATTGTGGAGATAACCTCATTTCCAGGGCCCAGACCCTTATAAGTAATAGGTACCCTATAAAAAGATTCACATTCTCTGGTGTAGAATCTTCACTTAAGAAGTCAGAGACTGAAAGCTTTAGTCTTCTTATTGGCTAATGCAAATTATTTGTAACAATGAAATGGAGACAGTACTGCTTTCGACATGACTCTCTGACCTGAACAGGACTTCCCTGATCACCTGGCATCTTTAAGTTAGGTTCTCTGGCCCTGCCTTCATAGTCACTCCAAGTAAAAGAGCCCATATCTGATTTCCCAGTCAAGTCTTAGGCCAATGGACATGCAATAAATCAATTCTATTTTGTCCTCTTCAAATCCACTTATGGACATGCTGGCCCACCTTTGTCTCAGCCTTCTGAGGAATCCATTTCTCCACTGTCAGCATCTCAAAATGTTAATGATTTTTCCTGGCTACCTATCTTCTCCTTCTTCTTCTGGTGAGGAACAGAAGAGGCAGCATTAGAGTGGACGTACCTTTTTTAATGCTCTGTATGTCCCTAGAAATGTTCCTTCATCATGAGAAAAACACAGCTTCTCCAGTTCCACTTCTGTATATCATGTAGATATATAAAAATGCAATATATGTATGCATTTTTGAAAAGACTCAGTAGAATGGTCTTGAAAAGAGGAAATACTCTAATTTTTTTCATTGTTTATGCGTTTTGCCTTTAGTGTCCCCTTGCTTGCTAAAAGTACAATTCTCTTCTGTCCTTAATAGGTGCACTTATATCCATCAAGACTCATTCTAGATGTTGCTATGTTGGTTGAACTGTCACTGGTAAAAGAGCGTCTTTCCCTCTTCATCCACACAGCTCTGTGTGCATATATAGCACTTATTTCTGATGCTGTGTTATTATTGGCTTATCTGGCTTTCTTGTCATTGGAGTCTCAGGAGGGGAAAAACCTTATATTTGTGTATCCAGCATACAGTTTTGAGCAGATAGCAAGTGCTAAGGAAAGTACCATATGTTAAGCATAGGTGGATAGAGTTGCATCCCACTGGTGAACTTCTGACTTCAGTCTCTCCTCTAACATGCCAAGATGAGCCATTTGTCTCAGTCTGAAGGTATTCTACAATGATACATCACTGTTGTTGTTTTCTAGCTTCTGAGTCATGTCCAACTGTTTGCAATCCCATGGACTGTAGTCCACCAGGCTCCTCTGTCCCTGGGATTCCCCAGGCAAGAATATTGAAGTGGGTTGCCATTTTGAAGGGTCAAAACCTGTGTTAGGATCAAGAATGTGTATCTTGATGGAAAAATCACACTGAAGAAAGCTGAGCTTGATAAATATTTAAAAAACCACAAAACCCTCTGTTTGTTAAACTGACCCACAATTGCTACTCATTTGTCTTGTTGAATATATATGTGCATGTGTATAAATATATATATATATATATATTTAGATTTTATGTATATTTAGAATATATATATTTAGATTATAATAGCAATATATATAGTCACATTTTAACAAAGTTAGGTATAGGTTAATAAAACTACCAAATTTCAACTCCCTAAATAATTGCTGTTAGTGATTTGAAATGCATTTTGAATATGTTTATGTCATACAGAGAAGGAAATGGCAACTCACTCCAGTATTCTTGCCTGGAAAATCCCATGGACAGAGGAGACTGACAGGCCACAGTCAAAAGGGTTGCAAAGAGTCAAACACAACTAAACGTTATGCACACATGTCATTTAGAAATAGATATACATATACGTACCTATGCTTCTGCTTTAAAATAGTTGACTTTTTTATTTAATTATACAAATAATGGATACTCCTGGCAAAATATTTATAAAATGAAGAAAATTGCATAAAACAAAACAGAAATCACATTTACTTAAATCTCTAAAAGAGGTTATCATTATTAACATTTTGTTCTACTTCCCTGTGGATTTCGATCTATGAAAAACATAACATTCACTAGAATTTTCTTTGATCCATGAGTTCAGTTCATAAAGTGAACATCTTAGTACCTTAGTGAACATCGTGGCATCTTAGTGCTATAGTTGCTTTTTGGGGAGAGGGAAATTATAACAGTCATTTAAAAATTATTAGAAAGTATCAGACTCCTTGTAAATTCTCTGTAGATGTAGTGGTTGGAATCCCAGGTCAGTCAAGTTATTTTAGAACACAGTGGGATTGTTGGTTTGGGGCCATTGAGTCAAGGATTAATTGGCAATATGCAGAAATAGTGATGGATTAGAGTGAGTTGTGCAATTTCTCAGTTCACTATGGTTTACCTCCAGCAACAGACTGGGGAGATTGGCCATACTGAAGATACTAATAAGGTTAGTGACCTTGAAAAAACCATCCTTCATTATCCTCTGGTTTGATGCATAGGCTACAAGTAGGTCCATGGCAGAACCAATGAAAGTTATTAGAAATCAGATTAAAGAGCAGAAAACCCCATGGGTATAAATTAAAGTGAATAGCTTGAGAATGTTACTGAAGGTTAAACTTTCAGAGGCCTAATATAAATGACAAGAAAACCTGATTATTAAATTTGAATGAACTACTGAAGGCTGTATAGCATTTACAATGTTCTTTTTCCTGCTTTTTCTGTCTCCTATCAATAAGCCTTATAATTTATCACCAAGTTAAAAAATCTTTAACTAGTTTCATTGGCCACATGACTATTTTCTTTTCTCCATCTAGTTCCCATTCCTTGAATACCCAATACTTTCTAGAATCTGCCACAGTTTCTGTTCCTGAACCAAGAATATCTCCCAAATACCAGTAAAGTCCAAGTTATTATTTTTAACTTTACTATTGCATTTTCATCCGAAAGGATAACAAAGAGCTTTGAAAGAATGATGGCGGACACAGAAAAATGGAGCATTCAGTGATGTTTGGAGGAAAGTCTCTAAAAACTCTTATTTGCTTAAGTGTGACTGCTTCTATACTACAGGATGTGAGATGCTCTTATTCTAAGTTAAGTAGAAGTTAAAAATTCTTATTTTCTTTGCATATGTAGGCTCATAAAGATGAATTATTCCTATTCAAAGTGAAAATGACATATATTTGAAGACATTTTTCTTAGAAACTTTTCTTACAAGCATAAATATCTTGAATTCTTCTAACTTTTTTTATTTTGACATATAGTGAGCCTGTTCATTACTGTGTTACTCTTCCTTGAACATATTGTATTTGACTGTATGTATTTTAAGGTGTAGTGCTAGAACAGAATTTAACAGATGGACAAACACATAATTTGAGAAAGACTCTTCTCTAATGTATAGAAATATGTCCCTTAATATAAGCTAAAATCATAACAGCTACAGGTGACCATAGTATAGCTATAGAGCTTGAACACATTATTTTCTAGTAGTAGTAAATATTTTTATGAAATTTTGGTTTATCTGGATCTTATCTCTCCTTGACTCTCATTCTAAAAGTATATATAATATGAACTAAAAATAACTGTGGTTTTTGGATAGGCAGAAGACACCATTTTGGTATATTTTACATAGTATTGACATATATTGTTGAAATATATTAAACACAAATCTTTTAAATTGGAGTTTTATATGGAGCCCATCTCTTTCATTTTTGCTAGTAAAGTTGAATTTTGGATGCAAGTGTGATACTTCCTTTTTATCTGTGATGAATGTTATTTTATTAGGTGTATGTAATGTCTATTTAGATGAGTCTAAATAGATATTTTAGTATCTATTTAAATTGATGTGTATTGTCCAATATATTTGATGGCCTATATATGTTGTTGTTGTTCACTAGCTAAGTTGTGTCTGCCACTTTGCAACGCCACAGACTGCTACACACCAGGCTTTCCTGACCTTCATTATTTCCTGGACTTTGCTCAAATTCATGTCCATTGACTTGGTGATACCATCTAACCATCTCATCCTTTTCTTCTCCTCCTGCCCTCAGTTTCCTGGCAGCAAGGTCAATGAGTCAGCTCTTTTCCAATGAGTCAGCTCTTCACATCATGTGGCCAAAGTATTGGAGTTTCAGCATCAGTTCTTCCAATGAATATTCAGGATTGGTCTCCTTTAGGATTGACTGGTTTGATCTCCTTGCTATCCAAGGGACTCTCAAGAGTGTTCCCCAGTACCACAATTCAAAAGGATAGATTCTTCAACACTCAGCCTCCTTTATGATCCAAGTCCCACATCAGTAATGACTACTGGAAAAACCACAGCTTTAGCTATACAGACCCTTGTCGGCAGTGATATCTCTGCTCTTTAATACATAGTCTAGGTTTGTCATAGTTTTCCTTCCAAGAAGCAAGTGTCTTTTAATTTCATGACTGCAGTAACCATATATAGTGATTTTGGAGCCCAGGAAAATAAAATCTGTCATTGTTTCCACTTTTTCCCCATCTATTTGCTATGAAGTGATGGGATCAGATGCCATGATCTTTGTTTTCTGAATGTTGAGTTGTAAGCCAGCTTTTTCACCCTCCTCTTTCACCCTCATCAAAAGGCTCTTTAATAACTCTTCACTTTCTGCCATTAGAGTGATATAATCTGCATATCTGAGGTTGTTGACATGTTAATAACATTTTTTCATTTGTTCCATGAATGACTGAATTGAAGGCAGAAAATTGTGTTGTATCACTTGACCATTAGCTTAGCACTGCTGGTAATTAATCCATTCAGTTCTGGATCTTGAACGATACAAGTTATCATAAAATATTTTGTTAAATTCTGTAAAAATGAAAATATTATATGTTCAATCTTTTTTAAAGTTAATCAGGTGAAATGACCTTGTCAAGATTAATTGTAGCTCATTTTGTAGTGGGAGTGTGTAATTTCTTTGGTTCTGTCTTGCTGCAGCAAAGATTTGAAACAGCAGACCATGTTATAGCTCAGTTTTATTTGGCAAGTAAAGCAAAGTACACCCTCGAGGCATGAGGATGGGCTGACCTCAAAGGAGAGGCCTCAAGCTGTCTTGGCGTCCTCCTTTTATATGTTTTTTCTCCTCCCTCCTGAGCCTGCCCTATGTAGATTGGGCTAGCCAGAAGAGCTATTTGTTTCACCTGAGGTTCTCACTCCAGTCCTGGGATTTTATTTTGTTCCATTTTTGCGGACTTTTTCCTTTCTTTGCCCCAACTTCCAAGTGCCCATAAGTTCTCTTTGATATTTTGTTTTTCATAATAACATTTCTTTCCTAGATTTTTATACCTTCTAACCTCTTACTCGGAGAAGGCAATGGCAACCCACTCCAGTACTCTTGCCTGGAAAATCCCATGGATGGAGGAGCCTGGTAGGCTGCAATCCATGGGGTCGCAAAGAGTCAGACACGACTGAGCGACTTCACTTTCACTTTTCACTTTTGTGCATTGGAGAAGGAAATGGCAACCGACTCCAGTGTTCTTGCCTGGAGAATCCCAGGGACGAGGGAGACTGGTGGGCTGCCGTCTATGGGGTCGCACAGAGTCGGACACGACTGAAGCAACTTAACTTAGCAGCAACCTCTTACTGTTTGAATTCTGTTGTTTTTGTTTTTTCCTCAAATCCAATGTACAGGTCTTTATATGCAAATTATTTTGTACATCATCATCACCACCATCATAACATTTGCAGATCAGCACTCTTCTCAATTCATTTTTTTTTTTCAAGTAGACATTTTTAGAGCAGTTTTTAGTTTACAGAAATATTTGAGTGGAAAGTACAGAGAGTTCTCATATATTCTTCCCCATTTCCCTTACTATTAACTTTTTATATTAGTGTAGTGTATTTGTTACAGTTGATGATCTGATATTGACACATTATTATTAACTAGTGCACAGTTTACATTAGGGTTCATTCTTTGTATTGTACATTCCATGAGGCATGACAAATGTATTGCATGTTTCTGCCATTATGGTGTAATATAAAATCATTTCACTACCTTGAAAACCACCTGTGCCCCACTTGTTTATATATTTCTTCTTCCTATGAACCATGGGGAAGCTCTGATTTTTTACTGTCTCTATAGTTTTGCTTTTTCCAGAATTTAATATGGTTGTAATGGCAGTATGTAGCTCTCTCAAGAGTGATTTATTTCACTTGAAATATGCATGTAAGGCTCCTTCATGTCTTTTGTGTCTTGATTGCCCCTTCTAGCATCTCTTCACCTTAATTCTGAAGCTCGATGAATTGTGATTCAATAAACTCAATAGCCAGTTTTTCAATCATCTGATAATTATACCATACACCTTCTGAATTCTCTCTCAGAATGGCTTCTGAAATAGTTTACCTTCCTCAATATTCATTCTCTATTTTTTCCACATTTTCTCTTTGGAAAGCAAGAAGTCTGTACATATCCTAGGTTTTTAAAGCCATTTGTTTCTATTTGATAGCATATTGGATTAATCTACCTCCCTTTTAGAAAAACTGTTTAAGACTTGTTGGAGTTTTCCTAATAAGCTTTAATTCATTTCCTCCACAAGGGAGGTGATACATTGCTTAGAATAAATAAGGCCAAGTGTTCCGCCCATTAGCAAAACAATTGTTCTTCTCTCTTGTGCGGGTGGACTGAAGCAGCCAGCCATCAGTCTGTTGTTTGTTTAATTAACATAGTAAGCAAAAAATCCTTTCTTCTTGGCTATTGAAAATGAGAAGAAGTGAACAGAAAATGTTTAATTAATTAGAGAACAGGATGCCATTTATCCCATTGAAGTCAGTAACTCTCAAAAACAGACACATCACCATCTTACAGCATCAGATTATAGAAAGACAAGTTGAATGAATGGTTTTCTCAAGAAACAACATTTAAAAATAACCTTAAAGCTATTCCTTACCATTAATACAGAAACAAGTAGCTATGTATATAGAACCACAAACCAGATGAGCAAACCAGTCAACAAATAGCAATGTTCCTTTGTTCATGTCTAAATTGGATCAAGTTAAAATGACTGAACACAAAGTCTGAAAGGTACATAGGTGTGTGATGTACACTACCTCATTCAATCCTTAAATAGCACAGGCAACATTGTTAACATCATGTTACCTTTGAGGAAGCTGAAACTAAAGAGTTTGTCAATTTTCTGCTAGTTCTCCTCCTTTAAAAATCTCTGCTTAGATCAGATATGCTTCCTGATTGCCTGTAAATATACACTGTGCATTTCAACTGTTATTGTATCTACATTTATTGAAGAGAATTCTCTAGTTTCTAATAAAAGTTCAGACAAATATCTCTGAATTAGTTCATACTTTTTATTACTTTTATTTACCAGACACCTAATGCTATAGAGTTTATTTCTGGCAACCTCATTATTAATACTAAAAGGTAGATATGATTAAATTTTATGAATCACATATGTGAGATTCTAAAATTAAATAAACTGACTAGTACTATAGAGTAAGTGGTCTAAAGAAAGATTTAAAACCAAATTCAGTTTCTTCTTAGCTTTTTCACTACCCATCCCACACTAATGAACTTGTATTGCATAATATCTCATGATAAATACCATTAAATAATTTCCATAAAAGCTAAACTAAATAATTTTACTTGGACATTTTATAATTGAAATCTTTTTTTTTTTAAATTGAAGTATAGTTGATTTATAATGTTATTTAGTTTCAGGTGTACAGCAAAGTGATTCAGTTTTATATGTATATACACAGACATATGTATATATACATACACATATATATACACACATATGTATACACACACACACACACACATATATTCTTTTTCAGATTCTCTTCCCTTATGGGTTATTACAAGATATTGAGTATATTTCTCTGTGCTACAAAGTAGAATGTTGTTTTTTATCTATTTTATATATAGTAATGTGTATGTTAATCCCAAACTCCTAATTTATCACTCCCCCATCTTTCCCTTTGGTAACCATAAGTTTCTTTTCTACGCTTGTGAACCTAGTTTTACTATGTAAATAAGCTCTTTTGTATAATTTCTTTTTTAATTTCACATAAAATTGGTGGGGCTTCCCAGATGGTACAGTGGTAAAGAATTTGCCTGCCAATTCAGGTGATGCAAGAGATGCGGGTTCTGTCTCTGGGTTGGAAAAATCCCCTGGAGGAGGAAATAGCAACCCACTCCAGTATTCTTGCCTGAGAAATTCCATGTACAGAGGAGCCTGGTGGGCTACAGTCCATGGATTTGCAAAGAGTCAGACATAACTGAGCAGCTAAGCACGCAAGCACATAAGTGATGTCAAATAATATTTGCCTTTCTCTGTCAGGCTTGCCTTCTCATTGCCTTCTCATTCTGTCCATGGAGTTCTCAAGGCAAGAATACTGGAGTGGGTTGTAATTTCCTGCTCCAGTGAACATTTGTCATAACTTTTCACTATGACCAGTCCATCTTGGGTGGTCCTGCATGGCTTGGCTCAGAGTTTTATTAACTTACACTAGTCCCTTTGCCTCCACAAGGCTGTGATCCATGAAGAGGACCACACTACACTAAAGCCTTTGACCATGTGGATCACAACAAACTGGAAAATTCTTAGAGATGGGAATACCAGACCACCTTATCTGCTTCCTGAGAAACCGGTATGCAGGTCAAGAAACAACAATTGGTACCAGACATGGGACGACTAATTCAAAATTGGGAAAGTAATACATCAAGGCTCTCTAGTGTCACCCTGCTTATTTAACTTATATGCAGAGTGGTGGTGGTGGTTTAGTCAATAAGTCATGTCAGACTCTTGCAATCCCATGGACTGTAGCCTGCCAGGTTCCTCTGTCCATGGGATTCTCCAGGCAAAAACACTCAAGTGGGTTGCATTTTCTTCTCCAGAGGATCTTCCCAACCCAAGAATTGAGCCTGGATCTCCTGCATTGCGGGTAGATTCTTTACCTAAACTATGAGGGAAGCCTCTATATGCAGAGTACATCATGCAAAATGCCAAGCTAGATAACTCACAAGCTGGAATCAAGATTGCTGGGAGAAATATCAACAACCTCTTATGTGCAGATAATACCACTGTAGTGGCAGAAAGTGAAGAGGAACTAAAGAACCACTTGATAAAGGTGAAAGAGGAGAGTAAAAAACTGGCTTAAAACTTAACATTACAAAAACTAAAATCATGGCATCTGGTTCCATCACTTCATGGCAAATAGATGGGGAAAAAATGGGAACAATGACAGATTTTATTTTCTTGAGCTCCAAAATCACTGCAGACAGCAACTGCAGCCATGGAATTAAAAGACACTTGTCCCTTGGGAGAAAAAGTGTGAAAAACCTAGACAGTGTATTAAAAAGCAGAGACATCACTTTTCCAACAAAAATCTGTAAAGTCAAAGCTATGGTTTTTTCAGTAGTCATGTATAGATGTGAGAGTTGGAACATAAAGAAGGCTGAGAGCTGAAGAATTGATCCTTTTGAAATGTGGTGCTGGAGAAGACTCTTGAGAGTCCCTTGGAAAACAAAGAGATCAAACCAGTCAGTCCTAAACAAAATCAACCCTGAATATTCATTGGAAGGACTGATGCTGAAGCTGAGGCTTCAATACTTTGGCCACTTGATGTGAAAAGCCAACTCATTGGAAAAAACCATGATGCTGGGAAAATTTGGGGTCAGGAAGAGAGGGAGACAAAAGAGGATGAGACAGTTGGATAGCATCACCAACTCAATGGACATGAATCTGAGCACACTCCAGGAGACAGTGGAGGACAGAGGAGCCTGCCATGCTGCAGTCCAGGGTCTGCAAAGGATAAGCCATGACTTAACGACTGAACAACAACAAAACATTTTAACTATCCCCTGAGCTTTCAACAAGTCATCATCTTGAGTCTTGCCTCAATATTGATGACTACCGACTGATTAGGGTGACAGTTCCTGATGGTTGGGGTTGCTGTGACAATTTCTTAAGACTACAGTGAGGTTTAGCACATCCATTTGACTCTTCCTTTTATGAATTATTTCTTTGTAGCAAGCAATACTGTTTGATATCATTTTACCCACCATAGGACTTCCTTGAACATTGGAGTCAACATTTTCAAAGACTGATACTTCTTTATCAACAAAGTTTGTGCAGTATTCTAAATGATGATCCTTTGTTGTCATTTCAACAATCTTCACAGCATCTTCATCAAGAGTTGTTTCCATCCCAAGAAGTCACTTTCTTTGCTAATCCATAAGAAGCAACTGCTCATCCATTAACATTTTATCAGGAAACTGCTGCAATTCATTCGCATCTTCAGGCTTCACTTCTAACTCTAGTTATCTTTCTAGTTTCATCACATCTGCAGTCACTTCCTCTACTGCTGTGTTAAACCCTTCAAAGTCATCCATAAGAATGACTCTAGAAAGTCCATAGACTAATATAACAGAAGCCTAGAAATAAGAATTTACTTCTAATATATTCTTATGAGTTTATACCACCTCTAAGTAGATATATCATTTCTATACATTAAAATTATTATGAACTCCTACTATAAATGGAGGATG
Source organism: Okapia johnstoni (assembly GCA_024291935.2). Lineage (NCBI taxonomy): Eukaryota > Metazoa > Chordata > Mammalia > Artiodactyla > Giraffidae > Okapia > Okapia johnstoni. The sequence continues at coordinate 49,649,158 of CM044319.1, forward strand.
AAATAGCAATCAACTCTGATATTCTTGCCTGAAAAATCCCATGGACAGAAGAGCCAGGTAGGCTACAATCCATGGGATCACAGATTCCAGATATGACTGAGTCACTGAACACACATACTATTAAACCTCACTCCCAGAGCCATTGACTAGGATTAATTAAGTTTTTATTTCAATATTCATTTTATATATTCAAGAAATAATTTTTAAATTTGTATGCATTTGTGTGGTCAACATCTTATTTGTTTGTCTATTCATTTAATATTTATACTGTTACATGCAACTAGAACATTGTTCATGTTTTATCTTTGATATACAGATATACTACATCTAATTTATATGTCTTATTGAACATTTAGGTGCATATTAGTGAAGATAGCTTTAGCTCTGCCGCAACATGTGAATCTTGAAATAGCATTTCTTTACATGGCAGAGCTTTATTTCTGACTGACCTAAACTATAATGTAGGTCAGGGAATAAGCCTTTCTCCCCATCTTTTAATGCCTCAATCTGGAAGATGTATCTTTCAAATACACTATGATAAAGCAAGAAAGGGAAAAAGGACACACACTTGTTATTTTCATCCCTTTTGCTCATATTTGATGGGCAGTATTTTGGAGAAGGAAATGGCAACCCACTCCAGTATTCTTGCCTGGAGAACCCCATAGACAGAGGAGCCCAGCGGGCTACATACAGTCCATGGGGTCAAAAGAATCAGACACGACTGAATGCGTAAACCACCACCACCACCATTGGTCAGACAGACCGTCTAATTGTAAGGGATTCTGGAAAATGTAGATGAGTCAGTTCAGTCACTCAGTCATATCCGACTCTTTGTGACCGCATGGATTGCAGCATGGCAGGCTTGCCTGTCCATCACCAACTCCCGGAGCTTGCTCAAACTCATGTCCATTGAATAGGTGATGCCATTCAACCATGTCATCCTTTGTCATCCCCTTCTTCTCCAGCCTTCAATCTTTCCCAGCATCAGGGTCTTTTCCAATGAGTCAGTTCTTCGTATCAGGTGGCCAAAGTATTGGAGCTTTGGCTTCAGCATAAGTCCTTCTAATGCACATGGAATCTTTAGGCTCAGCCCTAGCATGTCTAAATTGTCATTTTATGGTGCTGAAACACTAATGCTCTTGTATGTTTGGGTTCACATGTGAGAATTTCTCTGGGATAGGAGTAGAATTTATATGTAGGGTTTACATACACATTTTGTGTTTTGATGGAGCAGACATATTGTTCCCCTATATGGTTGTGACAGATTCTGTTCTTTTATTAGGTCCAAAACAACTAAACTTGCATTCTGATATCCTACTTTCTGTGCTCATACTTACTAATTACATTCAAATCAGCAGCAGAAGGGGACATTGCTTTGTTTTCAGTATGGGCCCTTAAAACTCCACAAATTTATAAATTTTGGGAGGGGAACTACTTACAATTTTATTGATCTATTTCTATGTTAATACTATGTTTGTTTAAATTACTCGATCTTTATAAGTCTTTGTCCCTTTCTGTATTCTTACATTTCAGAATTGTTTTACTATTCTTGTATATTCAAAAATTTATTGGAATTTTTAATCAAAGGTATTATATGGATTTTTATGAATTTTCTTAAAAGATAATTTCTATCTTTGTTATTCAGTTGCTAAGTTATGTCCAACTCTTTGTGACCCCATGGACTGCAGCACAACAGGCTTCTCTGTCTTTCACTATCTCCTGGAGTTTGCTCAAATTCATGTCCATTGAATCAGCGAGGCCATCCAACCATCTCATCCTATGGCACCCCTTTATCCTCCTGCCTTCAATCTTTCCCAGCATCAGGGTCTTTTCCAGTGAGTTGGCTCTTCGCATCATGTGGCCTAAGTATTGGAGCTTCAGCTTCAGCATGAGTGCTAACTCTCCCATCTCTATCTGAATTCCCAGACTTCAGTTCAGTTCAGTCACTCAGTCGTGCCTGACTCTTTGCGACCCATGAACTGCAGCACGCCAGGCCTCCCTGTATATCACCAACTCCCGGAGTCCACCCAAACCCATGTCCATTGAGTCAGTGATGCCATCCAAACATCTCATCCTCTGTGGTCCCCTTCTTCTCCTGCCCTCAATCTTTCCCAGCATCAGGGTCTTTTCAAATGAGTCAGCTCTTCACATCAGGTGGCCAAAGTATTGCAGTTTCAGCTTCAACATCAGTCCTACCAATCAACACCCGGGACTGATCTCCCTTAGGATGGACTGATTGGATCTCCTTGCAGTCCAAGGGACTCTCAAGACTCTTCTCCAACACCACAGTTCAAAAGCATCAATTCTTTGGTGCTCAGCTTTCTTTATAGTTCAACTCTCACATCCATACATGACCACTGGAAAAACCATAGCCTTGACTAGACTGACCTTTGTTGACAAAGTAACATCTCTGCTTTTTAATATGCTTTCTAGGTTGGTCATAACTTTCCTTTCAAGGAGTAAGCGTCTTTTAATTTCATGGCTGCTATCACCATCTGCAGTGATTTTGGAGCCCAGAAAAATAAAGTCAGCCACTGTTTACACTGTCTCCTCATCTATTTGCTATGAAGTGATGGGACCAGATGCCATGATCTTAGTTTTCTGAATGTTGAGCTTTCAGTTTAAATTTCTTCTTTTGAAATATCTTAAACTGCTTACTTGTTTTACACTATTAGAACTTACATGTCTTAATGGGATAGGACATAGATGTCTTCTTAATGGGATAAGACATATTTAGCTGTCAATTATAAATAATAGAAATCCAACTCAAACCACATCAAGGGGAAAAAATACTGTTTATGTAAGTATTTAAATTTTAGGTTTTAAATTCTTTCGGGGCCAAGGACTCTAAATGGATATTTCTCTATCTTTCTCTGTTTCTCTTCCTCTCTTCCACTTTATTGTTATCTTCTGATTCTTGCTTCCTCTCTTCTCTCTGTATTGGCCTCATTTCATTCTCCTATAATTTTAAGGCTGATAGAAGTTTCAACAGTTACAGAACATCCATTCTTTACATAGTAGTTCCAGGGAAGTCATTTTGTCAGATTTGCTTATTTCCTGCAACCTTCCCCAGGGTACCTAGAATATTAAAAGGAATGCATATTATGATTATGTTGGTCTGAGTCTTATGACCACAATATGCAATGGGTCTAGGGGAACAAAGCCAGGCCACTCAAGAACAAATTATTGCTTTCTGTTTTATACTTTTGTCACTTGTTTTAGTAATATTTGACAATCACAATTGTGTGATCACTCACCTAGAGCCAGGCATCATGGAATGTGAAGTCAAGTGAGCCTTAGGAAGAATCACTACGAACAAAGCTAGTGGAGGTGATGGAATTCCAGTTGAGCTATTTCAAATCCTGAAAGATGATGCTGTGAAAGTGCTGCACTCAATATGCCAGCAAATATGGAAAACTCAGCAGTGGCCACAGGACTGAAAAAGGTCAGTTTTCATTCCAATCCCAAAGAAAGGGAATGCTAAAGAATGCTCAAACTACCACATCATTGCACTCATCTCACATGCTAGTAAAGTAATGCTTAAGATTCTCCAAGCCAGGCTTCAACAATACGTGAACCGTGAACTTCCAGATGTTCCAGCTGGTTTTAGAAAAGGCAGAGGAACCAGAGATCAAATTGCCAATATCCGCTGGATCATTGAAAAAGCAAGTGAGTTCCAGAAAAACATTTATTTCTGCTTTATTGACTATGCCAAAGCCTTTGACTGTGTGGATCACAGTAAACTGTGGAAAATTCTGAAAGAGATGGGAATACCAGACTACCTGACCTGCCTCTTGAGAAACCTGTATGCAGGTCAGGAAGCAACAGTTAGAACTGGGCATGGACCAATAGGCTGGTTCCAAATAGGAAAAGGAGTATGTCAAGGCTGTATATTGTCACCCTGCTTGTTTAACTTATATGCAAAGTACATCATGAAAAACATTGGGCTGGATGAAGCACAAGCTGGAATCAAGATTGTTGGGAGAAATATCAATAACCTCAGATATGCAGATGACACCACCCTTATGGCAGAAAGTGAAGAAGAACTAAAGAGCCTCTTGATGAAAGTCAAAGAGGAGAGTGAAAAAGTTGGCTTAAAGCTCAACATTCAGAAAACTAAGACCATGTCATCCAGTCCCATCACTTCATGGGAAATAGATGGGGAAACAGTGTCAGACTTTATTTTTTTGGGCCCCAAAATCACTTAAAAGATGCTTACTCCTTGGAAGGAAAGTTATGACCAACCTAGACAGCATATTAAAAACAGAGACATTACTTTGCCAACAAAAGTCCGTCTAGTCAAAGCTATGGTTTTTCCAGTAGTCATGTATGGATGTGAGAGTTGGACTATAAAGAAAGCTGATCACCAAGGAATTGATGCTTTTGACCTCCTGGTGTTGGAGAAGACTCTTGAAGAGTCCCTTGGACTGCAAGGAGATCCAACAAGTCCATCCTAAGGGAGATCAGTCCCAGGTGTTGATTGGTAAGAAAGATGTTGAAGCTGAAACTGCAATACTTTGGCCACCCGATGCAAAGTGCTGACTCATTTGAAAAGACCCTGATGCTGGGAAAGATTGAGGGCAGGAGGGGAAGGGGATGACAGAGGATGAGATGGTTGGATGGCATCACCGACTCAATGGGCATGGGTTTGGGTGGACTCTGGGAGTTGGTGATAGGCAGGGAAGCCTGGCGTGCTGCTGCAAAGAGTCGGACATGACTGAACGACTGAACTGAACTGAACTGAATGTCAAAATGAGTTTTTGCTTCTTTTGTCCATTTTCAAGCTCTGTTGTTTTTTTTTTTAAACTTATCTGAAATCTCTGTCATATGTTTATGACATCAAAGTCCTTTCCTCAATGACCAAAGTGATGTCACAAATAGAAGATTATAAGTTTGGGACTAAATGAGGCAGCAGGAAAAGATAAGGTCTAAAGAAGCAAAGATCTTATTTTTATAGTAATTTGCCATGCAATGTATAACAAAGCCAGAGGAAGGCAGAATATATGATTCAGCCATGTGTTACATCCCTCAGAAAATGTTGTCTCAAGCAGATTAATAGCATATGATGTCAGACATTCTTAAGCACCACTTAAACTCTCAACAAAAAAACCTCTCACTAGAATTTTCCTTGTTTGGAGGTCAAATAATTTCTGGTGGCTGAAATAAACAGTTAAGAGAGAATATTACATATTTTTATTTATAGTTGATGAAATTTTTGGTGAAGTCTAATAATTTAGCTTATTCTTTACATTTAACACATTGTATATAGATAATCTGTTTACCTAAGTTTCATTCTCCAGAGATTCACAAATCATTTTAGCATGGATATATTGTTTTATATAAACTGAAACTCCAATTGTAAATATTGGGCTATAATAATCACTTACTATATTTGTTAGCATGAACTTAATTTAGTCTTTTATCTGTTTTTATTAAATATATTTTATTGAAATGTTTCAATTCATTTAAAATTATCTTGTTATGAAATAATAAATAGTGACAGATTTCTTTTTAAAAAGTTGTACCCATAATTATAAATAGTACAAATGGAATATTAAATGGATAAAATACATACGATTACAGACTTTTGGCATTCTAGAACTAAGTCTTTTTATTTTTTCAATTAACATTATTATTTTTCTTTTACAGGGAGAGTGAATTTCTAATATATTTACCTCACAATAAAAATGTTCTGAAATAAGGAATTATTTATAAAATGGACTTATCTTACTGAATCTCTTTTCATAAAGGTGCTTAAAAAAATCCAATTTTAATAAACATACATCAAAGTTAAAAAACAAATGTTAGGGCTTCTACGGCACCAAGACAAACAGTAATTTAGACAAGTTAAGTAGCTTTGTGATTCAATCAATGAAAAAAGTCAAATCAGCTAATCCACAATATTTGGACTGTTGATTGATTGAGTGCATGTGTCTGTGTGTGTGTTTAATGGAAAACTTAAAAGGAGCTTAACTGATACACATATAAAGCTAAAAGACAGGAAAACATGAAAATGTTACATTGCTAGTCTTTAATTCTCCCAGCCTAAGTTTTTATAGATACAAAATGTAAACAAAGGAATTGTAAACAATTCCCCTAAATGTTAAAAAGAACAGAGAAGGAGGACTGGAAGTGTAGAGGGAGAGGTTCCGACTCTTATGCTTCTATGCACTTTTAGATAATTCCCACATCCCAACAGAGCTGGGATTTTATTTCTTATTCACATAGCGATTCATCTCATATATACTCCTGGTTTTGTAGGTTTGAGGAACACATTTTTTCACATTTTGGCCTTATTTGATCTTATTGGCTTATGGTCTTAGCCTCCTCTGCTTTCTGTGTTATTCTGAAAAGAGAAATTCCAGATACTTCTTACCACTTAGGACCAAGAGTAACTCACATAATTTCTCACACACTCCATTGGCTAGAATTCAGTCATTGGTCTATACTGACTGCAAATAAAACTGGAAAATGGAGTCTGGCTTTATTGCCAAAAAATGAACATGCAAATTAGTGAATAAGTGAGTTGGACAAAAACACAGCCATTCTCTTTTAAACTATTAATTGCATTTTTATTTTAGGTGACATTTATAAAAGAAAAAAACTATTAAAAGAAGAAAAATAAAATAGTAAAATTTTGGAAAGAATCAGTAGAGAAAGATCAGTCGAAAATACAGGAGAATGTGGAATAGCCCCAATACATTGCTATGTTTCACTTTTCAATCTCTCTCTATAATTTCTCTTTCCCTCATTCTTTTCAACATTTCCTCATTCCCTGTGATTTTTCTCACTTAATTTTTCTTTTATTTACTCTCCCCCAGCCTTATTTTTTCTATTTTTGACTGCTTTGGCTCCTTCTTACTCTTACTGCTACTTATCCTACAGACAAATTGTTTTTTTGCACATATCCTCAAGGGTCTTCTAAAAAAAAAAGACGAAAAGCAAAACCAAAAAAGACAAGAGCATAGATAACTGTCTAGTTCAGTTAACACTTCTAGCTAAAATTCTAAGTGAGGCAGAAAGACAGATTGTTCTTGCAGGACAGTCCATAAAAAAGGTGGTCATTGTGACTTGCCAGCCTCTCATGATATCATAAGCTATGCCTAAAACACGAACTCTAATAAACCCAGAAGCCCTCTGCCTATTCTTCCTTTCAATTAGGACAATACTTCATTCATAAAAGCAAGTCCCAGGTTCCTATAAACTGAGAAGTGGAAGCTGAATAGTACTAGTCAAAAAATTCTTTGATTTTGTATGTACATGAAAAAAATCTAAAGCATTACAGGTACAGGCACATTGCAGTCCATAAGCATCATTATCTAGAATAACCTGTCTGTCAAAGAAGCAGTAGAGATTTGTTTGAAGTGAAAGAATGCTTTTTTTCCTCCTCATGAACTGTGCTATATGCAAATACAATGAATGGAAAAGAAGAATTACATTAGATTTTTCTGGTTCAGGTTGATGTATTACTTAGTAATTCATTTGTAGCTGTACCTCCATTCCACCCTCAGTTATTCTGTAGTCATCTTAAATCTGTGAACCTAGATAAATTTAGGCTAGTTTGCTCAGAAAGTGATGTGTGTATGTATATGTGTATGTGTTCTTGACAACTTTGAATAATTCTTTACACAATTTATTCACTCAAATTCTAATAAATATCTACACAAGTAGGGGAAAGTGTTAAGTGAAATTTAGTTTCAGATTGTACTCAAACTCTAAAAATACTTATGGAATTCAGCTGTTTAGATACTCAGAGATAATCCAGAACATTTATTTCATATCTGGATAATAAAATTGAGACACAGAATTTATCTGCTCAAGTGTCATATATTATGTAACAAAACCTTTTACATAATTTAGTACTTCTCTTACTTATTTTATAGTTGTATTCAGAGTTTCAGAGGTAAATATACACTACACAATAAATCTGTTTTTGGTGTCTGTGATAGGTTTGTAGAAAAATCCCACGTTATTATAAATAGTCCTTTTTTTTTTCCCTCTTCAAAGAGATTTTTCTATATAGTGTTTTCTAAAAGTAAGGTACAAAGATCACAGATCTTTTGTTTAGCCAAAATACACTTAAAGTTAGTAAAGTAGAATATAAAAAATAAAGTTTCCTTAAAACTAATTAAATTTTTCTTATCTCATTTTGTACAGATTGCTTCTGTGAGAGTTTGTTTTCCTCTATTCTATATGATAATTTTTCTGGGTATAATATCCTTTACTGTTGTTCAGTCGCTCAGTCGTATCTGACTGTGACCCTATGGACTGCAGCACGTCAGGTTTCTCAGTCCTTCATCATCTTCTGGAGTTTGCTCAAATTTATGGCCATTGAGTTGGTGATGCTATCCAACCACCTCATCTTATGTCATTCCTTTCTCCTCCTGACTTCATTCTTTCCCAGCATCAGGGTCTTTTCAAATGAGTCAGCACTTCACATCATGTGGCCAAAGTATTGGAGCTTCAGCTTCAGCGTTAGTCCTTCCAATGAGTTATTTAGGGTTGATTTCCTTACTATTGACCAGTTTGATCTCCTTGCAGTGTAAGGGACCCTCAAAAGTCTTCTCCAACACCACAGTTCAAAAGCATCAATGCCTCAGCATTCAGCCTTCTTTATGGTTCAGCTCTCACATGTATACATGACTACCGGAAAAACCATAGCTTTGACTATCTGGACATTTGTCAGCAAAGTAATGTCTCTGTTTTTTAATGTGCTGTCTAGGTTTTCACAGCGTTTTTTCCAAGGAGAAAGTATCTTTTAATTTCATGGCTGCAGTCACTGTCCACAGTGATTTTTGGAGCCAAAGAAAATAAAGTCAGTCACTATTTCCATTTTTTCCCCGTCTATTTGCCATGAAGAGATGGGACTGGATGCCATGATCTTAGTTTTTTGAATGCTGAGTTTTAAGCCAGCTTTTTCACTTTCTTCTTTCACTTTCCTCAGGAGGCTCTTTAGTTCCTCTTCACTTCCTGCCATAATAGTGGTGTCATCTGCATATCTGAGGTTATTGATATTTCTCCCAGTAAAGTATCTGCCTGCAATGTGGGAGACCAGGGTTTGATCCCTGGGTTGGGAATACCCCCTGGAGAAAGGATAGGCTACACACTCTAGTATTCCTGCCTGGAGAATTCCATGAACAAATGAGCCTGGCCAGATACAGTCCAAGGGATCCCAAATCGTCAGACACAACTGAGCGACTAACACTCTTCCCGGCAATCTTGATTCCAGTTTGTGCTTATACAGCCTGGCGTTTTGCATGATGTAACATGGTTAAATAAGTGATAATATACTGACGTATTCCGTTGTTCCCTTACTGTTGTTTCTTGACTTGCATACAGGTTTCTCAGGAAGCAGATAAGGTTGTCTGGTATTCCCATTGCTTTAGGAGTTTTCCAGTTTGTTATGATCCAAACAGTCAAAGGCTTTAGCATAGTCAATGAAGCAGAGGTAGATGTTTGTTTCCCTGGAATTCTCATGCTTTTTCTATGATCTAACGGACGTTGGCAATTTGATTTCTGGTTCCTCTGCGTTTTCTAAATCCAGCTTGTACATTTAGAAGTTCTTGGTTCAGGTACTGTTGAAGCGTAGTTTGAAGGATTTTGAGCATTAAATTGCTGGCATGTGAAATGAGTGCAATTGTGTGGTAGTTTCAACATTCTTTGGCATTGCTCTTCTTTGGTATTGGAATGAAAACTAATATTTTCTGGTCCTATGGCCACTGCTGAATTTTCCAAATTTGCTGGCATATTAAGTGCAGCACTTTCATAGCATCATCGTTTAGGATTTGAAATTGCTCAGCTGGGATTCCATCACCTCTCTTAGCTTTGTTCGTAGTGATGTTTCCTAAAGCCCACTTGAGTTTGCACTCCAGGATATCTGGCTGTAGGTGAGCGATCACACCATTGTGGTTATCCAAGTCATTAAGATCATTTTTTGTATAGTTCTTCTGTATATTCTTGCCACCTCTTCTTAATATCTTCTGCTTCTGTTAGGTCCTTACCATTTCTGTCCTTTATTGTACCCATCTTTGCATGAAATGTTCCCTTGGTATGTCTAATTTTATTGAAGAGATCTCTAGTCTTTCCCATTCTGTTGTTTCCCTCTATTTATTTGCATTAATCACTTAGAAAGTCTTTCTTATCTCTTCTTGCTATTCTTTGGAACTCTGAATTCAGATGAGTATAACTTTACTTTTCTGCTTTGCTTTTGATTCTCTTTATTTCTCAGCTACTTATAAAGCCTCCTCAGACAATCATTCCTTGTTGTATTTCTTCTTTTGGGGGATGGTTTTGATCACCACCATGTGTGCAATGTTATGAACCTCTGTCCATAGTTCTTCAAGCACTGTATCTATCAGATCTAATCCTTTGAATCCATTTGTAACTTCCACTGTATAAATGTAAGGGATTTGATTTAGGTCATACCTGAATGGTCTGGTCGTTTTCCCTACTTTCTTCAATTTAAGTCTGAATTTGGCAATAAGGAGTTAGTGATCTGAGCCACAGTCAGCTCCCGATCTTGCTTTTGCTGACTGTATAGAGCTTTTCCAACTTTGCTGCAAAGAATGTAATCAGTCTGATTTCAGTATTGACCACCTGGTGATGTCCACGTGTAAAGTTGTCTCTTATGTTGTTGGAAGGTGCTGTTTGCGCTGACTAGTGTGTTCTCTTGTCAAAACTCTGTTAGCCTTTGCCTTTCTTGACTTTGTACTCCAAGGCCAAACTTGCCTGTTTCTCTAGGTATCTCTTGACTTCCTAGTTTTGCATTCCAGTCTCCTATGATGACAAGGACATCTTTTTTTGGAGTTAGTTCTAGAAGTTCTTATAAGTCTTCGTAGAACTGTTCGATTTCAGCTCCTTCAGCCTTAGTAGCACAGACTTGGATTACTGTGACACTGAATGGTTTGCCTTGGAAACGCCGAGATCATCCCGTCATTTCTGAAACTGCACCCAAGTACTGCATTTTTCACTCTTTTCATTGATTATGAGGGTTATTCCATTTCTTCTAAGGGATTCTTGCCCACAGTAGTATATATACTGGTCATCTGAATTAAATTCACCCATTCCCATCCATTTTAGTTCACTGATACCTAAAATGTCAATGCTTACTCTTGCTATCTCCTGTTTGACCACTTTCAGTTTACTTTTATTCGTGGACCTAACATTCCAGGTTCCTATGCAATATTGTTCTTTATAGCATCGAACTTTACTTTCACCACAAGACACATCCACAGCAGGGTATTGTTTTCACTTTGGCTAGATTGCAGGTTTTTCCCTTTCAGCACTTTGAATATATCATGCTACTCCCTCTGGTCTGTAAAATTTCTGCAGAGAAACCAGTTGATAGCCTTATGAGAATTTCCTTGTATATGACTCTGTTTTTCTCTAGGTGCTATTAGAATTCTCTCTTTAAATTTTCTAATTTTAATTTTGATATGTTTTGATTTGGATAGAGTTGGGTTCATTTTGTTTGAGGACTTCTGAGCTCCCTGTACATGGATGTCTTTCCTTCTTCAAGTTTGGAAAGTTATTGGCCATAATTTCCTCAAATATGTCATGTAGAACTTCACTCTCAGTTCTCCTTTTGGATCTCTATTGTACAAATGTTGGTACACTTTAATATTACTACAAATACCTCTTAGACATTTTTCCTTCATTTTTTTTTATATTTGCACTTCATTTTGCTGTTCTGATTGGGTGATTTCCAAAATTCTATTTTCCAGATAACTTGTACATACCTCTGTTGCTGCTGCTGCAGCTAAGTTGCTTCAGTCGTGTCTGACTCTTGTGACCCCATAGACGGCAGCCCACCAGGCTCCTCTATCCCTGGTATTCTCCAGGCAAGAATAGTGGAGTGGGTTGCCATTTCTTTCTCCAATGCATGCATGCATGCTAAGTCTCTTCAGCTGTGTCCAACTTTGCACAACCCTATGGGCAGCAGCCCACCAGGCTTCTCTGTAACAGGATTCTCTAGGCAAGAATACTGGAGTGGGTTGCCATTTCCTTCTCCAACATACCTCTGTATCACTTGCTTATTATTCATTCTTTCCAGAGCATATTTTATTTTGGCTATTAAATTCTTCATATCTGATTGGGTGTGTATTTATATTTTCTAGTTCCTAATTAATAATTTCACTATGTTAACGTATTCCTTTACCTAGTGTAGTTAATATTTTTATTTTCAGTGCTTTGAATTCTTTATTTGGTGAATTGTTTATTTCTGTTTCATTTTAAAAATATTTTCTGAAGCTTTGTCTTTCAGTTGAGAACAGTTCCTCTGCCTTTTCATTTTGCTTAACTTTTTCTGCCTGTATGTATTTAGGAAAAATGTTACCTATTGTGCTCTTGAAAAGGTATAGTTTTTGGAAGTATCCTTATACAGACTCATGTACCCAGCCTTCTGTAGGAGAGCTGAACTTGATGCAGATGAAAGTCACATCTTCCTTCAGAGTGTGCTGGCAGCTACCACCTTGGTAGAGGTGGGGCTGGAGGAGGAGTGCCTAGAGCAGGAGCAAGGTGTGAGTGCAGCTTCCTCTCTGCTAAGTGACCATCTCTGCTGTACTGAGGGTGGGATCTTATCCCAAGTTGCTGGAGTAGAAACTCTGAGGGTTGGCATGAGCTGGCTGTGTTCTGTATTTTTTTTTTCCCCTGCCTTTCCATACCAGGAACTTTGTCCCAGAGCAAGGAAGTGCTGAAGTAAATGGGGCCCCTGCAGGCTCTTGGCTCATGTCCACAATAGCAGTGCAAGCTGTATCAGATATGCTGCATGTTCAGGCTTCTGCAATGGTTTTCCTCATTCCACTGAGGACAAGCCTTGACTGCAAGTCTACCCTGTCCCTCACAGATGATTGACTGTCCCCAGGCTCTGCCACACTCACCCTGTTTTGATACCACACTGCAGGACAGGCTATGCTTGTGTGTATTCCCAGAGTATACCTGGGTGTTAGCTGTGGTGGAGAATTGGCTCTCAGAGATTTGGACTGCTTCAAATGCACCACTTGAGGAGGTGCCAGCAATACTCACTGCCACCCCAACCAGGCCCTGCCTTAGGATCAGATAGTCTCTAATCTCAAGGTCAAGCCTTCTCTCGGGTGGTGGCCCTGACAGATTCATTGCCTTGCTGTGGTTTGAGTGAGCAGGCCCAGAGTGTTTACTTGGTTTGGGTAGGAGCACATGTCAAGGATGTCACAGGAAACTCAGCAGTCGCTAGAGCTGACCTCTGTCCATACTGCCTCCAAGGCGAGCAAGCATGCACATGCTCTGCACAAATGTAGTCCAGGTTTCCCAAAGCTTTCCTTTCGGTCCCTGCTGTCCTCCCACCAGCCAGGACAGAGCTTGTCTCCCTTGGGTAGGTCTAGGACTGAGTGCCCAATTCATGGGTCTGGCTGCTCATCCCCCAGGGTGGGCGTTTGCCTGTGTATCACTTTTCTTCATTTCCTACATGATTATATATGTATTTTTCCTACAGCCTTGGGTGTACAGGAGTCCCTCTGCAAGTTTCCAGATAGTCTTCAGTGAGCATTACACAACACGTAGATGTATTTTTGATGTTTTCGTGGGGACAGGTGAGCTCCAAGTTGGTGTCCTCTTGCTCCACCATCTCAGTTGATCCCCTATCTTATCCCTTAGTCTTTGATAGTGTAATTAATGTCTTGTCAAGCTTGTTGATTTTTTTCAGAGAGTCAATTTTTTGTTTTATTGATTCTCTCTGGCATTTAAAAAATCTACTTTACTCATCTCTGCTGTAGTCATTATTTTTCTTTTGTTGGCTTCGGGTTTAGTTTGCTCTTCTTTTCCTACTTGCTGCTGTTCAAAATTAAGTTACAGATTTAACATTTCTTTTTTTTTTAAGTGTAGGTGGTAAACTGCTCTGAATTTCCCTCAGAGTATTGATTTAACTGCATAAGTTTTAGTATGTCATATTCTCATTTCCATTCATCTTTAAGTATTTTTTTAAATTTCCTTTATATCTTCTTTGTTCTACTGGGTGACTGAGTGTATGATTTAAATTTCACAACTTTGTGAATTTTCAGATTTTTTTTTCTTCTGTGTTTTTTTCTTTTAATTCTGAGATTTATTAGAACATGGTCAGGAAAGATATGTAGATAATTTTATTTTTCCTAGGTTTATTGAAACTTGTTTTGTGGTCTAACATCTGGTCCATCTTGGAGAAGTTTCCCTGTCACTAGATTAGAATGTACATTCTGCTGTTTTGGGGTAGAGTGATCAGTTTATGTCAATTAGGTATGGGATGTTTTAAGTCCCCTGTTTTTAAAGTGAATTTTATTCTAAATGTTGTACCCATTATTTAAAGTGGAGGGGCAGGGCAAGGTCAAGCAAAAATGCCATAAAGATTTAATGTTTTTAATGTACATTTTCTTGATTCAGTGATTGCTTGTTTGCTGTGAACTTTTGGCTGTTTTCCAGGTTTATGAGTTTGTTTTATAAATTTTCCTAGTTTCTGATAGTTCTATGAATGAATGTATAGGCATCAGAAGCTACCTACAATATTATTTTTCTGATATTACTCTCTCTCTAAATTATTTTGAAGCATTCATTCTAAAAATATCCTTCTCTGGAGAAATGGTTTTGGGGGTCAATGTGGGCAGTAATTTCCATATCTCTGCCTCAGTATTATATAGATATATAGATATACTGATAAATAGATATGAATTTTAATGATACTTTATATCAAAAGCAGAAGTCACCAAATTCTAATCAACAAAATTCACCATGATGATTTTTAATGCTTACTGCATCTGTTTATTTTCATAAGAGAAGCAATTTGCTTTATGTGAGAACAGATGTATGTGTGATTATTTGCACTGAAATACACAAACATTGGAATAAAGCAGCAATTTACAATTGCTGCCTGAGACTTCTCTTAAGTATACAATTAGTGAACAATGAAGAACTCATTACCTCTTATAACTTTACAGTCAAGGAAACAAACAATTAAAATTGGTGGTGTGAAAACATGTGTAGATAAACTGATGTACACAGAAACTCACATCACACTCTTTAAGTTTCCTGAAACTGGAAAGTATCTGCTATCTTATTAGAGACTTTCATGTTGATTAAAAAACACCCAGAAGTTGATTCTGTATTGGTATTCCTTAAAGTTTTGATATCTGTCTCAATTATTTATGCAATTACTCACTTTTGATAAAGAAGAGGGAAAAAATGACCATTGAAGGAACAGTGATCATGAGAAGAAAACTACCTTCATCCTTGATCTGGTAAATCTTTGCCAGATTAACCTTAATTTAGTTATCCCATTGCTGATAAAAGAGATACTTATTAGCAATTCCTTCAAATGGTGATCTTTTAATACCTTTCTCTATGTTTGTGTAATGAAAGATACACTTGTTTACAAGACACTGCTATAAATCATTTGTTTTACAGTGTGTGGACTCCAACAGCTAGTGGGCTATTATTGGACCACAGCATTCCTATCATGCTCATGTTCATCAATGTCATGTTTTTCAAGGAGATTTTTGATACCTTCTCTCAAATCTTTTCCGCCTCTTCCCCTATTTTCACATTTAGGTGATGACCTTCCTTTTGCCACTGAGACATATTTATCATGAGAGAAATCAACTTTACTCACCTTTTTGTTTTTGTTGTTCAGTCACTAAGTCTTGTCCTACTGTTTTGCTATTCCATGGACTATAGCTCATCATGTTCCTTTGTCCAGGGGATTTCCCAGGCCAGAATACTGGAATGAGGTGCCATTTCCTTCTCCAGGTTATCTTCCTGACCCAAGGATCCAACCCAAGTCTCCTGCATTGGCGGGTGGATTCTTAACCGCTGAGCCACCAGGAAAGCCTATATTATATATATATAAATATTTGCATGTATATGTATATATATGTGTATGTATATGAAGAATTGATGCTTTTGAACTGTGGTGTTGGAGAAGACTCTTGAGAGTCCCTTGGACTGCAAGGAGATCCAATCAATCCATCCTAAAAGAGATCAATCCTGGGTGTTCATTGGAAGGTCTGATGTTGAAGCTGAAACTCCAATACTTTGGCCACCTAATGTGAAGGGTTGACTCATTGGAAAAGACCCTAATGCTGGGTAGGATTGGGGGCGGGAGGAAAAGGGGACGACAGAGGATGAGATGGTTGGATGGCATCACCGACTCGATGGACATAGGTTTGGGTAGACTCTGGGAGTTGGTGATGGACAGAGAGGCCTGGCGTGCTGCAATTCATGGGGTCGCAAAGAGTCGGACACGACTGAGTGACTGAACTGAACTGAACTGATATGTATATGTATATATAACCTATATATATACATGTATACAACATAATATGTATGTATATATATGTATATACATATACATATATTTGTTGGCAAGTTCAGGGTATGTGAAGGGCTTCCCTGGTGGCTCAGTTGTAGAGAATCTGCCTGCCAATGCGAGAGACCTGGGTTTGATACCTGGGTTAGTAAGATCCCCTGGAGAAGGGAATGGAAGCCCACTCCAGTATCTTTGCCTGGAGAATTCCATCGACAAAAGATCCTAGAAGGCTGCAGTCCATGAGATCACAGAGTTGGACATGACTGAGTGACTTTCACACACACACATATATATTTTTTCAACCTTTGATCCCATTGCTACACATGAGCCTTTTCTGAGCCTACACGGTTTCATATACAGCCCAGATAGATTATCCTTAAAACTCTGGACTCATACATGGAACTGGCCATTTACCATATTCCTTTGAAAGTAAACTATGTACCTCAGAAAAAATTTTAAAGCAAAAAGTTTATCGAATTAAAAAATAAATAGTTGAATATATAAAATATGATCATACAGTTCAATAAGTTTTTAAAAACACAACCCACTGTTTACCAGCATCACAGAAGTCTCTTTGTCTTTGCTAATAATTAACCCCCAAGTTAACAGTATTCTAATTTCTAATACATTAGGTTCTTTTTTCCTGTTTTTACACTATATATAAACATGGGACTCCTACAGTGTATACTCTCTACATGTATTTTGTCTTAACATTATATGTGGAATGTGTTCATGATGTTTCAAAAAGTTACATTGCTGTGTAATATAGTATAAATGTGTCATAAGTTATTGCTGATCATTATTTAGTTTGCTTCTAGTTTGGGGTTTTATAATAATGCTGCTATAAAATTTCTTGTACATATCTTTTGGGGAAATTTGTACCCACTTCTATTTGGCAAATATCTCCCAGTGAAATTCCTTGATGTGCATATATTTTCCATTAATAGACACAGCTAGACAGTTTTCCAATATGGGATCAATTTATACCCTCATTAACACAGAAAAACTGTACAAAAAATCTTCACAATCCAGATAATCACGATGGTGTCATCATTCACACTCACTAGAGCCAGACAACCTGGAATGTGAAGTCAAGTGAGCCTTAGGAAACATCACTACGAAAAAAGCTAGTGGAGATGATGGAATTCTAGTTGAGCTATTTCAAATCCTAATAGATGATGCTGTGAAAGTGCTGCACTCAATATGTCAGCAAATTTGGAAAACTCAGCAGTGGCCACAGGACTGGAAAATGTCAGTTTTCATTCCAATCCCAAAGAAAGGCAATGCCAAAGAATGCTCAAACTACAACACAATTGCACTCATCTCACACGCTAGTAAAGTAATGCTCAAAATTCTCCAAGCCAGGCTTCAGCAATGCGTGAACCATGAAATTCCAGATGTTCAAGCTGGTTTTAGAAAAGGCAAAGGAACCAGAGATCAAATTGCCAACATCCGATGGATCATCAAAAAAGCAAGAGAGTTCCAGAAAAACATCTATTTCTGCTTTATTGACTTTGCCAAAGCTTTTGACTGTGTGGATCACAATAAGCTGTGGAACATTCTGAAAGAGATGGTCATACCAGACCACCTGACCTGCCTCTTGAGAAACCTGTATGCAGGTCAGGAAGCAACAGTTAGAGCTAGACATGGAACAGCAGACTGGTTCCAAATAGGAAAAGAAGTATGTCAAGGCTGTATATTGTCACCCTGCTTCTTTAACTTATATGCAGAGTACATCATGAGAAACGCTGGCCTGGAAGAAGCACAAGCTGGGATCAAGATTGCCAGGAGAAATAGAAATAACCTCAGATATGCAGATGACACCACCCTTATGGCAGAAAGTGAAGAAGAACTAAAGAGCCTCTTGATGAAAGTGAAAGGGGACAGTGAAAAAGTTGGCTTAAAGCTCAACATTCAGAAAACTAAGATCATGGCATCTGGTCCCATCACTTCATGGGAAATAGATGGGGAAACAGTGGAAACAGTGTCAGACTTTAGTTTTTGAAGCTCCAAAATCACTGCTGATGGCGATTGCAGCCATGAAATTAAAAGACGCTTACTTCTTGGAAGGAAAGTTATGACCAACCTAGACAGCATATTAAAAAGCAGAGACATTACTTTGCCAACAAAGGTCCCTCTAGTCAAGGCTATGGTTTTTCCAGTAGTCACGTATGGATGAAAGTTGGACTATGAAGAAAGCTGAGAGCTGAAGAATTGATGCTTGTGAACTGTGGTGTTGGAGAAGACTCTTGAGAGTCCCTTGGACTGCAAGGAGATCCAACCAGTCCATCCTAAAGGAGATCTGTCCTGGGTGTTCATTGGAAGGATTGATGTTGAAGCTGAAACACCAATAGTTTGGCCACCTGATGTGAAGAGGTGACTCATTTGAAAAGCCCCTGATGCTGGTAAAGATTGAGGGCAGCAGAAGTGGATGACAGAGGATGAGATGGTTGGATGGTATCACCGACTCAATGGACATGGGTTTGAGTGGACTCCACGAGTTGGTGATGGACAGGGAGGCCTGGAGTGCCACAGTTCATGGGTTCACAAAGAGTCGGACATGACTGAGTGACTTAACTGAACTGAACTTACAATTTGTGAGTGTAATCTTGATGTCATATATTGAAAATCTAACTTCTTTCTGCCTTCCACAAGCAGTGTTTTCTAAAGTCATCTACTTTTTGAATAAGTGGTAAATTTATTTTTCTGTTTGATCATTCATACCAAAAAAAATCTTGCCAATATCTTTAAGTCTTATTTTTCTCATTTCTGTTCCTTCTTTCCATTATCAAATCCTGAAACCTCTCTTGAAAAATCATAAAATACACATATACATATATATATATATATATATATAATTGGTATATGTGCATATATTAGTACAACCACTTGCTCTAATCATGACTTCTTCCATGATTTTTTAATCGCCTATGCATTCCATCCCATCTTTTACAGTCAGTTCTCCACTGAGCCGCCACAGTAACAATACAGCATTAGCCATATCTTGTCCTAATTGGTGCCTCATCTCATGCAAATTAAAAAATTCTCACAATGTTCTATAGGCCTACTACTTTGTCCTTTGTTTCTACCTTGTATCTCTCCTGCCCCAATCCTCTTGCCAACTACACCCTTGCCAACATTGGGTTTCCTGTCATTATTCAAGGATAAGAAGCATGGACTTATCTCTGGTCCTCACACATGCTACCATTTGTAACCAGGTGTGCCTCTCCAGGTACCCCGTCTTTTCCTAAGTGTTAACTCATTAAGAATTAAATATTAACCTCTGCTTCCCACTTGGCACTCCCTTCTCCCTTATAATTTTTTGTCTGTGTGAAAGTGAAAGTGTTAGTCACTCAGTCGTGTCTGACTCTTTGCAACTCTACCAACTGTAGCCCACCAGCCTCCTCTGTCCATGGGATTCTCCAGGCAAGAACACTGGAGTGGGCTGCCATTCCCTTCTCCAGGGGATCTTCCTGACCCAGGGATTGAACTTGGGTCTCCTGCATTGCAGGAGAATGCACGAATTTCTTTACCATCTGAGCCATTTGCGTGAAGAGGTTATTAAAACAGTAACTATATATTTATAAATCTACCAGCACTAGAAAAGATGCCAGGCAGAAGTATGACTTTGTTTTATTCAGCCTGTTTCCCAATTATCTAGATCAGTGCCTAGGAAGAACTAGGTGCTAATATAAAATATGTGTGCATGCTCAGTCACTTCAGTTGTGTCCAACTCTTTGTGACTCCATGGGCTGTAGCCCACCAGACTCTATTGTCCATGGGATTTTCCCCGCTAGAATACTGGAGTGGGTTGCCATGCTCTCCTCCAGGGGTATTTCCCTGACCCAGGGATCAAAACTGTGTCTCCTGCATTGCAGGTGGATTCTTTACTGGTGAGCCACCAGAGAAGACCGATAAAAGTCATTTATTTGTGAATAAATGGATTTGTCAAGAGGCTCCTCCATGAATAAGTAGTTTTTAAAATAGAGTGATAACCCAAAGACATATTGAAAAATTTAATAATTTTAAAAAGATGTTTAGTCCAAATTCTTCTCTTCAAGCTGAAAATCATGAAAGAAATCCGTATAAATGTGAAGCAATATGGATACATCAATCAATTGTCTAAAAGATTAAAAGCACTTGTATACATAAAGAGTTAATTATTTGTATGAATTAATTATAAATTGATACTATAACTTTTGATTACTTAAGCTGTATTTGGCATGATTTACTATTTCCCGATATTAATTAGTTACACAGCATTGCAGTCAGACATAGGGGTGATTGCTCTAAACTTCAATAACATTGTAGATTTTAACACTTTTTTTTGCATTTGCATGGATAAATGCCAAGATTGGATATTTTAGAAATAATGTGGATGTGGCAGTTACGCAATCTCAAAATTTCCTCAATGTGACCCACATTGGCACACTTGAGTATTAAAATATTCAGTTCAGTTGTGATATCAATTAGGAAAATCATTAGAGATAAAAATGTTATTTCTGTAGGGTTATTATTAATAAATATCCATGCTAAGTTGCTCATTCAGTACAAGTTGGTCCAAAAGAAACAAGACCTTTCCCTTCTATTCCTTCCTCCCCTGGTTTTCTAATTCAAGATATTGCATATTTAGCAATAAATTTCTTCCCTTCATCAAATATGCATGTGAAATAACAAGAAATACATATATTGGTCTCTGGCTCTACTCCCTGGCATGGGCCTCCAAAAACCTTTGTAAATTCCTAAGTGGTAAGAGAACTAGAAGCATCTTTTGTTCTGTTGAGGTGACTCTGGTTGGGTCCTGAATGGGGACTGGTCACCAGGAATACCAAATAATTATTAGATGCTTGATATTTTCAGCCATAGTTCCCATTTTCTAGAGAGAGGAGAGGGACTGGCAGTGAAGTTAATAATTGATCTTGTCCACATGAGAAAGCTCCCATAAAATCACAATAATATGGGATCCTGGGAGCTTTCAGGTTGATGAAGATACTCACATTCCAGAAGATGCACCCTAACTCTATGGAGACAAAATCTCTGCACTCAGGACCCTTCCAGACCTTGCCCTACGCACCTCTTTGATTGTTCGCATATATCCTTTATCACATCTTCTCTGAATTCTGTGAGCTGTTCTAGGAAACAAAGGGCAAAAAGTCATGGGAATCTCTGACTTGTTGCCCAGTTGGACAGAAGTTGCAGGTAACCTGGGGACCTGCTATTGCAACTGACATGTAAATTTGAGGGGCAGTCTCAAGTGACCGAGCCTTAACTTGTGAGATTTGGTGCTATCACCAGGTAGATAATCTCAGAATTGAGTTAATTTGTAGGAACACCCTGCTAGTGTCACAGAATCATGTGGTGCAGCCAAAATCCCCACAAATCTGATGACCAGAGGGTCAGAAGTGAAGTTTTCTGTGTAGGAGTAGAGAAAGATACAGGAGGAGAATTGTAGGTGTTTCAAACAAAACACATTAAGATATGATGATGTTAAATCCTATTCTGGGCTCAAGCGTAAGTCAGAGAAGTAAGACAGAACAGGAAAGGATATTGAGGGGAAAGTTAGGATGTCATAGAGACTAGAATATCTAAAGAAGGGACAGACAAAAGGCCCAAGAGGCAAGCTTTAATTCTTCTTCTGCAGGTAGTGTGATGACAGGAAGGACTATGACATAATTCAACATGGTCATTAGTTACACAGAACTGACTCATCCTCAGCCTTGCCTTCATCAATTCTGAACACTTAGATTTTGAGCAAGTTACATCATTTCTGCAGCCTTTAATTCTCTGTTGTCTAAGGATAATGATTCTTATTTTGTGCTAGGATTAAGTCAGAAATGCATTAAAGCTTTGGTTGCATGGTTAAGATTACATAAATATTAGCTTTCTGTTTTTTCTCTACAGATAATTTTAGAAACAATTCCTGTTACAATTTTCTGAGTCTTCTTTTTTTTTTGGGGGGGGTAGGGGTAGGATTATTTTGTCCCCAAAACAGGATGTTCTGTATCCAGCAGACACAGCTTTAGTATGTGATTTTTCCTCTCCTCTGACATTTCACAGACTAGTGAAGGACATAGGAGTAGTGATACTCAATGCATTTACATATTAAAGTTACTTTGGTCTCTGAAGGTGAAAGATTTCGTTGAAATTCTAGATATAGCTCACTGGTTGGATGGAAATGGACGGATCTGAATGTATCAACGAACTCCAGCTGAATTTCAAAACATCAAAGATCCATTGAACCTTCAAGTACATTTGCAAATGTATTTTCACTTAACTTGTTTTGAATCAAAGATAATTTAAAGAAAAAATTTAGCTAAGTGGTTTGAGTTCATTTACACTAATATCATCAAAATGCCATTTTGCAAGCACTTTAAGCCATTTTGAATTCTAATATGTTTAAAAGCCTTGGGAAAAAAAAAAGTATGTTTTATATTTACAAAAAAGGAGCTGACATACATTAACAAAAAAGAACACCCTCCCTGCCAGGGACTTGATTCTTAGAATACACTTGAAGCAGTTCTTTCTCAATGGCATCATAGGTAGTAGTTGACCTTTCTGCAAGGTTAAACACATACTTCTTCCTCCAGGAAATGAAACAAAATTTCCTTCTTTATTTTCTCCTAAGCTGAAAAAGAAGATTAGAATAGGAAAATGAGGAGGTTCTTGCAGGGGAGGAGTTCATCCTCCCCTCCTCTAACACCCTCTAAAGCCATCTTTGAAACCCAATGTTTGAAGTAAAAAGAGCTTTTGATAAAGCAAAGTAGCTCGTCTATCAGTGAGATCATTGATCCTAAGTTGCCCCAAAACAAACCTTCCAGAACCTACCCTGGAGGCCCCAGTGTGGTATGTTACCGGCACGTTTTTCTGTATTTCTGTGTGTGTATGTATGTGGAGTTATACACATAAAATTTATATATATATTATATTTTTGTATTTCTGTGTATATGTATGCATATTTCTGTGAGTATTTTTTAATTTCAGTGTATGTGTATATTCATATACAGATCATATGATGTATATATTTATATATGTGTATCTCACATACACAACCAAAAAATACATAGACGTATTCAGTTTTTCTTCAGACATAATGCTATGGCACACTTAATAGACTACAGTATAGTTTAAGCATAACTTTTATATGCTCTGGGAAACCAAACAATTCATGTGACTCACTTTATTGTGGTGGTCAGGAACCCTATTTGCAATATCTCTGAGGTCTGCTGGCATATGGTCATCAGAAAATACACAGAAATGTTGATGGGGTGAATCTTGTAGTCAGTAATTTTGATAAGAAGAGTGAACAGAGGAGCCGGAAATGCACCTTGCTGTCCAACAGGTGAGGCATCTCAGGAGGGAAGGCAGTGAAGGAAATGAGCTCAGTGGGTGCCCAAAGTCCAAAGATATATTAACAGGCAGGAAGAAGTTATAGGAGATCAAACAAAACTTGGATCTTCCTGGAAAGTTTGCCTCAAGTGAGACTGTGAAATACATATAGGTAATGAGGTGAAGCCAATAAATATTAACAGCATTTTAATAATTCCTATCCAAAGCAGAACAAGTTTGCTTCTTCTGTATCTGTAGTTTGGCCAGTTGTACAAACTGAATGTATAAAAATGAATTGTGATTTGAATCATTCACATTGTTTTCTAATTCTGTCATCCTCCGCTTTACATTTGATTGCTTTATTATAATGTGACTCTAATAAATTTATTCTTTTGGAAATTTCTTTAATTTGAAGCATTTTAGTAAGTATTTTCTTCAGAGGCTGATCTTTCTTGTGCATTGTCTGTTTCCAGATCTGTCCATGTGGGAGGTTTAAAAAGATAAAACTTAGTCAAGACTTGAAGAGGAGTAGTTAATAAGGGGCTGGGCAGATGTGCTAGAAAAATAAGTTGTCCTTTCAATAACAATTCTTTATTAGTATTTGTGCATTTAAAGCAAGTCAAAATATTTCTATACCTAGTGAATAACATGCAATAAAAAGAAGGGCTGAACACCACCATGCACACTTGTCTTGGATGCATGCACACTGGGCACACAATTGTATCAAAGTCTTTCACATTCATTGAATATTTTTCCCTAATCTCTTATATTTTGCCTTATTATGAACTTTAGGTATATATAAAAAAAAGAGAATCAATGAACCTGACTCTGTTTTCAGTATCTTTTAAATGTTATTAATGATTGTTTCTTGTTCTTCTTTTTGATTACTGTTATTTTGGGAAGTATACACATGCTGGAATGAGCTTCCTCATGGTTCCAATGTTTATATCTTCTCTATCCAAGAGACTGAGACCAAATTCTCTTAGTTCCAACTCCATATTCCCATAGGGACTCATTATCTGGGTTCAGTGCCAGTCCAGATTTCTATGCTCAGAAGGTATGGATATCAAAAACCACCAACAAGGCTACTGATGTCCTCTCTTGAGGTCTCACAAATGAGCTCACACATTTTCCTCATAAAATCTTGCAGGTGCATTCAAAGTTGTGTTGAAATGATTTTTATGAAGTCATATGGTTATATTGTGGATCTGAGACCACAGTGTAGCTTTTCTGACTAGTAGATTAAAAGCTGTTTCTAGGAACCCATCCACAATGTGGATGCTCCATTTCTTGACTTGTAGAGTCTCATATTCCTTCATCCTTCTATATTTGTCCTTAATTTTTCATTTTTTGTTTCTATCTGTTCCTTTGGAGCTAAAAGTTCAGGTGATATAAGGTTGCATTTCTACATCCTTTGGCATTTCTTCTTTTCCTCTTACACTTAATTAATTTTACCTCTGCTAGGGATGACTTCACCTTGAAGCTCAGCCGAAGCCAGGGAGCACCTACACCCTAAAACAGAGTTGCAAGAAGTCACATGAAGGCAGTGTAGCTATGAGAAATATGATTCCTCAGGTGTGTCTGGGTAATACTCAGATGTACCAGAACTTATATCAGCTGATGCCAATGAAAACTGTGAGGTTTCAGTTGATTTTTGAAAACACACAGGATACCAAATCACCAAGGTGATTAGCTATTAGGTTGTTAAAAACCTGCACAACATGCTTTGATACTACAGGATATACTGCAATATGCAAAATATAGTGCATATTGCAATTTTGCAATATGCAAAATTGTTGGTTGGCTATTTAAGAGCCTCATGAGATTAAAGACTTTGGAGAGGCAAGGAAAAATATTTCCCAGCTGGGCTCCATTTTTTTTTTTTAATTTCAAGGAGATACAATCAGAGCTAAAGAATCTTTGGGTTACAAGAAAACAGAATTATGAAAGATATATCATGAAATAAACGATGCATTGCTTTTCTGTTTTTTTTTTTTTACATTTTTGACAAAATTGCAGACTTAAAAGTTGCTAGACTACTACAAAGAATTACAATATATTTTTAACACAATTTCTCCAAATGTTAAAATATTTCTATGTTTGTTTTGTCATGTTCACTGCTCCCTTTCTCTCTCCAGAGAGTAAGATAGATAGATGATATGATAAATAGGTAGCGATATATGCATAAATATAGATATCTGTGTGTATAGATGGATCTATCTATTTCTTTTGAGAGTAAGTCGCAAAGATGATGCTCTTAGAGCGTGAGTAATAGTCACTCAGTTATGTCCAACTCTTTGTGACCCCGTGGACTGCAGCCCACCAGGCTCCCCTGTCCATTAAGTTCTCCAGGCAAGAATACTGGAGTGGGTTGCCATTGCCTTCTCCAGTGATGTTCTTTACTAAGAAATATTTGTATCTTCTTGACATTGGACCTATCTTTTCTTACATAAAAGTCATGATTATCAAAATCCATAAATTGCCATTGACAGATAGCATTATCTAACCTACACATGTTATTCTGATTTTACCCGTTGTCACAATACTTGCATTATAATCAAAGGAGATCACAATTAATGTGTTGCGCTTTATTCTGGCTCTTTTCACTTTGGAAAATGAAGTTTTATTGTTGAATAGTTTTAAAAAAATGTGTTGCACTGTGTTGTAATGTCTCTTTGTTGTTGTTATTTAGTAGCTAAATTGTGTCCAACTTTTTTGCAACCTCATGGATTTTAGCCCGCCTGGCTTCTCTGTCTATGAGATTTTCCACATGAGTACTGAAGAGAGTGGCCCTTTTGCGATCATGGGATCTTCCTGACCCAGAAACTGAACCCATGCCTCCTGCTTGGCAGGCAGATTCTTTACCACTGAGTCACCAAGGATGCCTTTGTGGCTGCACCAATACATTCCCACCAACAGTGTAGGTGGGTTTCCTTTTCTCCACATCCTCTCCAACATTTGTTATTTTTGTTCTTCTTGATGATGACTATTATGGTGGGTATGAGGTAATATTTCATTGTGGTTTTAACTTGCATTTCTCTGATGATTAGTGATGTTTTTCATGTGCCTGTTGGCCATCTGTATCCTTCTTTTGAAAAAAAAATTCTATTCAGTTCTTCTGTCCACTTTTAATTGCTTTGTTGATGTTTTTTAAAATTGAGTTGTATGAGCTGTTAATATATTTTGGATGTTAACACTTTGGTGATCACATCATTTGCAGATATTTTCTCCCATAGAATAGTTTGTCTTTTCACTTTTTAGATGGTCTCCTTTGGCTGTGCAGAAACTTTTAATTAGATTCTATTTGTTTGTTTTTGCTTTCGTTTCTTTTGCTTAAGGAAAGAGATCCAAAAATTGTTGCTATGATTAGTGTCAAATTGTGTTCGACCCTATTCATATCCTCTAGGAGTTTTATGGCTTCAGGTCTTATATTTAGGTCTTTAATCCATTTGAATTTATGTTTTGTGTCATGTGTTAGAATGTCCTAATCTCATTCTTTTACCTCTAGCTGTCTAGTTTTCCCAGCACCACTTATGAAGAGACTGTCTTGTCTCCATTATATATTCTTGCCTCCTTTGTCATAGATGAATTGACCATTAAGTGTATAAATTTATTCTAGGTTCTTTTTTCCATCCCATTTATCTATGTGGCTGTTTTTGTACCTGAATTGGAATCTCAATTCTATCTCTTAATACCTCTATGATTGGGTGTATAATGAATTCAAGACATATTTTCCTCATTTACAAAACAAGGATAATACACACCTCACAATAAGGTATAGGTGAAACCATTGTGAGGGAAATCTTTCATTGTTTTCTAGAGAAATACATCCAGTGGAAGAGAGTAAGAATAAGCAGACAGAATTTTAGACTGAAAATTTGAAAATGGAGTTTTTAAAAGGCTAAATTATAGGATAATTTAAATTTTCTAGTTTAACAAAGAAAAGCCCTGCATGTATAGATTTGATAAAGTTTATTTATGAAATAATTGGAAATATTATGAAAACTATTATTTAAATGTGATTAAGTTATTTTATATATCTCTTAAATATGGTACTGAGCTTATTTTTGTTTAAACTATTATAGTGATTAGTTGAAATATTATCTCAGTAGATTTCCATCCACCATGAATCCGTGATCTTAGTGATAATCAGTTCAAGAAAGCTGTATGAAAATTTGTAAGTGTTGTAACATTCCAAAGTTAGAAAGAGCATGAAAAAATAGAATCTATTGTTATTGGTAGAAATAGGTATAAAGTATTTCATTCATTATCCACTCATTGAATTATATGAATGGATTCAATTACTGTGTTCTAAGAATTATGCTAAGAATTAGGGATACAAAAGTGAATAAATAAAATCTTTGAACAAACATTTTTGAAAAAAAGTTTAGAAAACTTCTGCTAAAATCAGAAATAAGCATATCCTTCAGCACAGTAATTTCATTTATAGAATTTAACCAAAGATATCCATATAATTGTAGAAAGACATTCAGTACAGTGTTATTTATAAAAGAAAAAAGTTAAAAGTTAATTTAACATTCACCTACAATAGTGGGTAACTTAACCACCTTGTGCTACAACTATAGTGACATTATATTCTAGAAGTAGTAAGAAAAATTAGGTGCATTTTATTATAGAAGGAAAAGAATGAACTGTATATCCTATAATATACACGTATGTCCTATACTACACATGTCTGTCTCTGCCATGTCTATACTCTTTTATCCAAAATTTTATATAAGAAACTATTAACAACCTTTTCAGGAAATTAGATGCATGGTCTAAGTGAGGATAGAGACATTTGCTTATCACAACTTTTATTACTATTTATAAAGTTTTCAACATATGCATGCATTAGTATTATTTAAAAATTAAATGTACATCAAAAATATGTGTTAATATTGCATGATTTAAAATATTGCTCATTATTTTACCACATTTCTTATTAGGAGCTATGTGGTCAAGCTCTTATAGAATCTGCATAAGTTAAAACATGGGAACAAACCTACATGTATAACTGCTTTCCTCTTCAAGTTTCCTGTGGAAAGATCCAATCCACATGAATGAGAACTCTTTCTACCACTGCTGGAAACAAAGAGAACCTCCTTGAGAGATTTATCAGGATGTGACAGACATGAGAGCAAAGGGGAACAAGAGGCTTACTTCCCTAACAGTCAAGATGAACCAAACCGATGTGAGAACTGTTGAAGTTTCTCTCCAGCCCTTTCTCTGTTCTCACAAAGTTCCTTTTCTGCTTTCCAGTTAACATTTTCTGAGTGTGACCTTTTGTCAGATGAGAGGAATTCCTGAAGTTTTGACTCCATAGAGTTGTTACTGTTGTCGATCTTAAGCCAAAAATTTGGATTCGAATATCTAGTTAAACCATTAGTGGAATAAATATAGGGTTCATATCTTTCATACAAACTAAGGAATAAAGGAAGACACGATAGATAGTAACACAGTAAACACAGAACATAGAAAAATACAGAAAAATAACAATAAAAATGAATTTTTTCATGTATATATATGACTATTTAAAAAGCATAAATGGATCTTCTTTATGAATGTAGATGCAAAATTCTGAAATATTACCAACTAATCCAGCATGTCATGAACTACCCTGGTATCATATGGGAATGTAATTTCCTTCTGAGAAGCATGATATTTATTAATTTAACCCTTAATGTTAATATGTTAAAGAAGAAAAAATTAGGCTGGATCAGTGTTTCTTACTAGGGAAATAGATTGCATTTGAGGAAACTATTACCATGCACAGCAGAAATTTGGCATTTCTGGTCTCTCCTCAGTAAATGCTCATAGCCTTCTCCAGTTATTAACTTAGTCCCTTCACTCATGTTGACTCTGTGTCCCCATGGACTGCAGCCAACCAGGCTCCTCTGTCCATGGGATTCTCTAGGCAAGGATATTGAAGTGGGTTGCCATGGCCTCCTCCAAGGGATCCTCCCCACTCAGAGATTAAACCCGAGTCTCCTGCATCTCCTGCATTGCAGGCTGATGCTTTACTACAGCCACTGGGGAAACAATATTGATTATCTTTTTGCACCACATTCAAATGTTTCTTTAAATAATCTGGACCTAACAGAGCAGAAATATTAAGAAGAGGTGGCAAGAATACACAGAACTGTGTACACAAAAGGCCTTAATGACTCTCATAACTACGATGGTATGTTCACTCACCTAGAGCCAGACATCCTTGAGTATGAAGTCAAGTGGGCCTTAGGAAGCATTGCTTTTAGGTCTTTTAGATCTCCTGCAATGGCAGGCAGGTTCTTTACAACTAGCCCCACCTGGGAAGCCCAAAAGCAATTATGCTCCAATAAAAATTAATTTAAAAATAAAACAATTAAAATCCATTCATTTCTCCTAAAGTCTTCATACAGTGGGAATAATGAAGACTGTCTTTAGAAATAGCAAGAGAAAATACTTTCTTGAAGTTTAAATGGTAGAATTTGGGCACATAAATACAACTGCATAAGTATATAATTGTTGTGTATATATCAGCAGTAAACAATTTTAAATGCAAAGAAAAGGAAAATCCCAACTGCAGTATGAAGAAAAGCTTAATATAAGAAAGGGAACAATAATTTTGAAGAACTGTGTAAAGAAAATATTAAAATTTATTCAGGAACATAAAGAACATCAGAATATCTATGTCCTTGGATTCTCTCCCAAATATAAATATTTTAAGCAGACACACTGTAGATGGGAATTTAGCATATAATAAAACTGGTGCTTCAGTGATGATAGGACCTATAATTAAATCAATGTTTTTAGGTTAACTTCTCAGTGGAATTTTGATATTTTCTTGACATTTTGACAAAATAATTCTAAAACTTATCAGGAAGAACAAACTCTGTAAATTGGATAGTTTTAGTTCAGTTCAGTTAATGTCCGACTCTTTGTGACCCCATGGACTGCAGCATGCCAGGCTTCCCTGTCCATCACCAACTCCCGGAGTCTACCCAAACTCAAGTGCATTGAGTTGGTGCTGCCATCCAACCATCTCATCCTCTGTCACCCCCTTCTCCTCCTGTCTTCAACCTTTCCCAGCATCAGGGTCTTTTCAAATGAGTCAGTTCTTCACATCAGGTGGCCAAAGTATTGGAGTTTCCGCTTCAACATCAGTCCTTCCAATGAATATTCAGGACTGATTTCCTTTAGGATGGACTAGTTGGATCTCTGCTGTCCAAGGCACTCTCAAGGGTCTTCTCCAACACCACAGTTCAAAAGCATCAATTCTTTGGCGCTCAGCTTTCTTTATAGTCCAGCTCTCACATACATACATGACTACTGGAAAAACCATAGCTTTGACTAGACAGACTTTTGTTGGCAAAGTAATGTCTCTACTTTTTAATATGCTATCTAGGTTGGTCATAACTTTTCTTCCAAGGAGCAAGCATCTTTTAATTTCATGGCTGCAATCACCATCTGCAGTGATTTTGAAGACCAAAATAAGATTAATTAGGCAGTGTTCACCCTAGAAAATTCTAAATTATATAATAAATGTATATTAGGTAAAGCAGTGCTATATTATCCCAAAGAAAGAACAGATTGCAAGATTCAGAAACAGATTCAACTGCAAAAAATACTTTAGAATATGAGAGAGGTGTCACGTTAGGTTAGGAAAAATAGGTTGTTAGAAATATTTAGGTCGATATTTTGGAAAAAAATGTTCTATAGTAATATTATAATCTTTGCCAAAATAGATTTTAGAAGGACTATATATTTAAAAGTAGTAAATAACAATCCAAATCTAATAGGGTAAAATTTATAGTGGAAATAAATATACACAAAGTTAGGGTGTTAGAAAAGCTTTTCAGATTGACTGCCAAGTAAAAGCACAAAAGAGAAAAAGAAAAAAGACTGGCAGATGTAACTTCCTATAAAGGTGATAGTTTTAAAATGGTAAATACAGACAACATATTAAAGACCAAAAATTAAACTAATAAAATTAAATAATATTATTAGATAACTGATTCACATATGAAAGCAAGTGATTAATATATCTAATTAGAATTTTTAATAAAACAATTAAAAAGATAATAACTAGTAAAAATTGAGCTGAAAGTATTAAAGGACTTATCACAAAAGTGAACATTTTTCAAAGGTTTATATGAAAAGACATTTATCCTCACAATGATATGCTTTGTCTCTTAGAGTAGATAGACAGACAGATGCTAGTTAAACAAATTGATGATTGAGGCATAGAGAGATACTTACAATAACCAGTATATATAAAATGAAAACAAACATTCATATGTTTCTTTTTTGTGAAGGTTTAAACTGCATGCCTTTGTCTAAAACATTTACCTCTGGTAAAGTACTCTAAGTAAATACCAGAAGAAGCAAAGAAATTATTTACATAAGGTTGCTTACTGAAATTTGTTTTAAAAAATAAGAATATGCTGTCTTTCTCATTCTCTCTGTAAACACACATGCCCATATGCACACACACACACACACATCCCCAACTATTTAATCAATTAATATCTATACAAAAACGGTGGTGGTTTAGTTGCTAAGTCATGTCTGACTCTTGCAACCCCATAGATTGTAGCCTGCCAGGCTCCTCTGTCCATGGATTCTCCAGGCAAAAATACTGGAGTGAGCTGCCATTTCCTTCTCCAGGGGATCTTCCCATCCCAGGGACTGAACACAGGTCTCCTGCATTGCAGGCAGATTCTTTACCAATTGAGCTACAAGGGAAGCTCTGTAGTGTAATTATAGTGATAATTGGATATCTTTATTTCTATAAATGTCCATTACATATTGCTATGAACGACAGAGACTTACCAAACTATGAATATAATTACACCCAATTTTTATAAAACCATATATATGGAAATAATATCGAAAATACAACACATACCCCATATTAATATCTAGTATCTCTGGATTTGATATTATGCATGTTTTCAATTTTCCTTTTACTATATACCATACTATGTCTTTGAGATGAAAATATGTTAATTTTATAATTATTAAGGCATCCAAGCCACACCCCCTGGTTCCTGGCCACATCCTGGACAGGAGATTCTGGTTACAAATATTCACATACCTAGAGAATTTCTTCCCTGGTGGCTTTGACAGTAAAGAATCTTCCTGCAATGAGGGAGACCTGGATTTGATCCCTGAGTTGGGAAGATCCCTTGAAGGAGAGCATGGCAACCCACTCCAGGATTCTTGCCTGGAGAATTCCTATGGACAGAGGAACCTGGAGGGCTACAGTTCACATGGTCGCAAAGAGTTGGACACGACTGAAGTGATTAAGCACACAGAATTTCTAATCAGAGAATGATAGTAATGATAATTATAATAGTAATAATAATAGATCAAACCAGTCAATCCTAAAGGAAATCAATCCTGAATATTCACTGGAAGGACTGATGCTGAAGCTGAAGCTCCAATATTTTGGCCACCTAATGGGAAGAGCCGATTCATTAGAGAAGACCCTGATGCTAGGAAAGATTTAAGACAGGAGGAGAAGGGGACAACAGAGGACTAGATGGTTGGATGGCATCACTGACTTAATGGACATGAGTTTTAGCAAGCTCCAGGAGATGGTGATGGACAGGGAAGCCTGGCGTGCTGCAGTCCATGAGGTCGCAAAGAGTTGGCCACAACTGAGCAACTGTACAACAACAATAATTATAATTGTTTTTCTAATTAAGAAAAAAAGCTATTTTTTGTAAGCCTTTCTAAGGATATATAGTGTGTTCATTTCCAAGATATTTTTTCATGTTTTTTTATTCATATTATGAGTCATTTTTTTTTTCTTTTTTTGTTCAGACAGGTTGACAAAAAACTCAGAGGTAGTCATTTTCAATTAAGAAATATTATTTTAGTCCTCACATGTTGCTTTTTTCTCTTTTTTTGCTTTGATAGCATTAAATTTTTTATTATATCTTTTTGATGTTTAAAGTTAATCCAATCATATTACTTTAGATATCTTTTATTAGAAGTTACTTGAAATTCTATTGGAAAGGAGTCAGAATGTTAGGACATAGATAAGTAGTGTAATAGGAAATGGTATACACTTTATATTACTCCACATAAATCATTTCAAATTTGAGTTTCACCTTCTTTATAACTCTACCCATCAAAAAAAAAAAAAAAAAAAAAATTCGAAGGGTAGAGATGGTCATGTTAGCCAGAAAGGTAAGAGAAAAATGTACTCTTTGACTACAGACAAGTTGGAGTTTACTAGCAATGCATTAGTGCTCAGAGAAGAAGTTTTCCAGATATGAAATGATAGAAAAATAAAGAGCATAATATTTTGTGAGTGTATGTCACTTCTTAGAATTCCAAAAATGTGGTATTCTCTACTTCCAAGAATTCTTAGCCTTTTCTGATAATGGATATTGCCTTCAGCAAAATCATTCTGTATTTCCTATGATGTTTTATGATGTTTAAATTGTTTTCATTCAGATGTTTTTTAAATTAATATACTCAAATCCCTATGAGATTGTTATATCCATTTTTCATGTTAAGCAAGAGAAACTCAGGTCAAGTGACTTGCTCAAGATCAAACAGCCAGTAAAACTGTCAGAACTTGGCTTTGATCACAGTTTTCCTAAAATTTTTAACCACAGCCAATGTCCAATCTATCATGACTCATCAACATCATTGTCATTGAACAAGTTTTAAGAACTTTAAAAATACCTTACATAGCATGATCTTTCTATATTTCCAGCTCCTAAAGGAATTAGGATGCACACACTGTAAGCTCATCTTTGGAGTTTAAGCTGACTGATAATATTAAATAACTCAATACAGGGCTGTTCTCAAAAGTCTGTCTTTCAGTCTGTCTCCTGATTTTTGCCTTTCTTTTGGAACTTATTTTCTCTTTATTCTTTTGGATTTCTTGAGATTATTTAATTCCCCACCAAATATCTCAAAGACATTCACAATATATTAAGGGCCATTTAAGAGATCTACTTATTTTAAATTAAATACGCTTGGTGAAGTTCTCTCCAAACACGCATGTAGATGGAGTAATGGACTTTGAGGTCATAGATGCCCAAGTTAGTATTCTATTTCCATGAATTTAGCTAAATCTGTTACTGTGGACAGAGTTAATGTTCTTTTTAAGCCTCATTGTCCTCAACTTGGGCTTTGCAGGTGGCTCAGTGGTAAAAATTCTGCCTGACAATGCAAGAGATGCAGGAGATACGGATTCAATCCCTGGGCAGGAAGATCCCCTGGAAGAGGAAATGGCAACCCACTGCAGTATTCTTGTCTGGAAAATTCCATGGATAGAAGAGCCTGGTGGCTTGCAGTTCATGGGGTTGCAAAGAGTCAGACATTACTGAATAACTGAGCATGCACACATACATATCCTCAACTCAGAAATGGAGGAAAGTTTCATTCACAGGGCTGTTGTATGAATGTAATGAGATAATGAATATAAAGCAGTTAGTCTAATGTCTAGTGCATAGTTGAAAGTGAAAGAAAGTGAAGTTGCTCAGTTGTGTCCTACTCTTTGCAGCCGCATGGACTGTAGCCCACCAAACTCCTCCATCCATGGAATTTTCCAGGCAAGAGTACTGGAATGGGTTGCCATTTCCTTCTCCAGGGGATCTTTCTGACCCAGGGATTGAGTCCGTGTCTCTCTCAATGCAGACAGACACTTTAACATCTGAGTCACCTTGGTACAAGACAAATTGTAATGTTAGAAAGTCCAGATGAGTTTGAGCACAATGGAAATATTCTACCTGCATTGTCATTCACGTTTTGTTTGTTTCTGATAGTGGTTGAGCCTGCTATGGAATAATAGGCTGAGAGGGATAAGGATCCTACAGGTCAAGGCCCCAGGGAGAAAGAGATGGCCCACTTAAAATGGACATTCGAGAAGGGTTTAATGAAGGCACTGTTCATAAGTATGTGCACACATGTGTGCTAAGTTGCCTCAGTCATGTCCAACTCTTTGCGACCTCATGGGCTGTAGTCCACCAGGCTCCTCTGTCCATGGGATTCCCCAGGCAATGTTACTGGAATGGGTTGCTATTTCCTAAAAGTATGAAAACCCATTGGAAAAGGTGACTTGACTGCATAAAGTAAGTCATTGCTACTCTTGCCTGGGGGAACAGAGAGTGCATTACTTGTTGTTGTTCAGTCATGAAGTTGTGTCCAACTCTTTGCGATCCCATGGACTGAAGCATTCAAGGCATCCTTGCTCTTCAGTGTCCCCCAGAGTTTGCTCAAACTCTTATCCATTGGGTTAGTGATGCTATACAACAATCTCATTCTCTATTTCTCACTTTTCCTCCTGCCCTAATCTTTCCCAGCATCAGGGTCTTTCCCAATGAGATGGCTCTTCACATTAGGTGGCCAAAGTATTGGAGCTTCAGCTTCAACATCAGTCCTTCCAGTGAATATTCAGAGTTGATTTCTTTTAGGATTGACTGGCTTGATCTCCTTGCTCTCTGAGGAACTCTCAAGAGTCTTCTCCATCACGACAATTCAAAAGCATCAATTCTTTGGTGCTCAGCCTTCTTTATGGTCCACTCTCACATATGAACATTACTACTGGAAAAACTATAGGTATAGGGTCCTATGTCAGCAAAGTGATGTCTCTGCCTTTTAATATGTTCTCTAGGTTTATGATAGCTTTTCTTCCAAGGAGCATGTGTCTTATTTTTGTGGCTGCAGTCACCATTCACAGTGATTTTGTAGCCCAAGAAAATAAAATCTGTCACTGTTTCCACTTTTTCCCCATCTATTTGCCATGAAGTGATGGGACCAGATGAATGATCTTATTTTTCTGAATGTTGAGTTTTAAGCCAGCTTTTTTACTCTAGTCTTTTAACCTCATCAAGAAGCTCTTTAGTTCCTCTTTGGTTTCTGCCATTAGAGTGGTTTCATCCACATGTCTGAGGTTGTTGATATTTGTCCTGGAAATCTTGCTTCCAGCTTCTGATTCAACCAGCCCAACATTTTTCACAATGTACTCTGAGTACAATTTAAATAACCATGGTGACAATATACAGTTTTGATGACTCCTTTCCCAACTTTGAACCATTCAGCTATTCCATGTCTGTTGTAACTGTTGCTTCTTGACCTGCATACATGTTTATCAGGAAGCAGATAAGGTGGTCTGGTATTCCCATCTCTTGAAGAATTTTCCACAGTTTGTTGTGATCCACACAGTCAAAGGCTGTAGCATAATCAATAAAGGAGATGTTTTTCTGGAATTCCCTTGCTTATTCTATGATCCAACAAATGCTGGCAGTTTGATCTCGTTTCCTCTGCCTTTTGTAAATCCAGCTTGTGCATCTGGAAATTCTTATTTTTTAGTTCACATACTGTTGAAGTCTGACTTGAAGGATTTTAAGCATCACTGTGCTGGAATGTGAAATAAGAGCAGTTGTACAGTAGTTTGAACATTCTTCGGCACTGCTCTTCTTCGGGACTGGAATGAAAACTGACTCTTTCTAGTCCTATGACCAACACTGAGTTTTCCAAATTTGTTGATGTATTACGTTCAGCACTTTAACAGCATCATCTTTTAGGATTTGAAATAGCTCAGCTGGAATCCCATCACCTCCACTAGATTTGTTGGTAATAATGCATCCTAAGGCTCACTTGACTCCACGCTCCAAAATGCATGGCTCTATCATGGTTACTCGAGTCACTAAGATCATTTTTGTACAGTTATTCTGTGTATTGTAAGCCACCTCTTCTTATCTGCTCCTGTTAGGTCCTTGCCGTTTCAGTCCTTTATTGCGGCCATCTTTACATGAAATGTTCCCTTGGTATCTCTAACTTTCTAGGAAAGATTACTAGTCTTTCCCATTCTATTGTTTTCCTCTATTTGTTTGTATTTTTTGCTTAGGAAGGCTTTCTCGTCTCTCCTTGCTATTCTCTGGAGCTCTGCATTCAGTTTAGTACAGCTTTCCCTTTGCTTTTTGTTTCTCTTCTTTTCTCAGCTATTTGTAAGGCCTCCTCAGACAACCATTTTGCATTTTACTTTTCACTTTCTTTGGGATGGTTTTGGTCACCACCTCCTGTACAATGTTATGAACATCTGTCCATAGTTCTTCAGGCATTTTGTCTATTAGATCTGATCCCTTGAATCTATTTGCCACTTCCACTGTGTAATAAGGGGTTTGATTTAGATTATACCTGAAAGGTCTAGTGATTTTTCCTACTTTTTTCAATTTAAGCTGAATTTTGCAATAGGGACCTCATGATCCAAGCTACAGTCAGGTCCAGGTCTTGTTTTTGCTGACTGTATATAGCTTCTCCATCTTCAGCTGCAGAGAATATAATCAGTCTGATTTCAGTGTTGACCATTTAGTAATGTTCATGTGTAGAATTGTTTCTTGTGCTGCTGGAAGAGGGTATTTGCTATGACCAGTGTGTTCTCATGGCAAAACTCTGTTAACTTTTG
The DNA here is from genome assembly GCA_024291935.2 of Okapia johnstoni. NCBI lineage: Eukaryota > Metazoa > Chordata > Mammalia > Artiodactyla > Giraffidae > Okapia > Okapia johnstoni. The sequence continues at coordinate 49,687,203 of CM044319.1, forward strand.
CCTTGCTTCATTTTGTACTCCAAGGCCAAACATGTCTGTTATTCCAGGTATCTCTTGACTTGCTGTTTTGCATTCCAATCCCCTATGATGAAAAGGACTTTTTTTTTAGTGTTAGTTATAGAAGGTCTTGTAGGTCTTCATTGAACTATTAGACTTCAACTTCCTTGGCATTAGTGGTAGGGGCCTTGATTTGGATTACTGTGGTGTTGAATGGTTTGCTTTGGAAATGAAAAGAGATCATTCTGTGATTTTTGAGATTGCATCCAAGTACTGCATTTTGTACTGTTTTGTTGCCTATGAAGACTATTCATAAGGGATCCTTGCCCACATTAGTATATATAATTGTCATCTGAATTAAATTCATCCATTCCTGTCCATTTGAGTTCACTGATTCTTAAAATGTTGATGTTCGGTCTTGACATCTTATGCTTGACCAAGTCCAATTTACCTTGATTCATGGACTTAATATTTCAGGTTCCTGTTCAATATTGATTTTTACTGATTTTACTTTCACCACCAGATACATCCACAACTGTGAGTCACTTCTGCTTTGGCTCAGCCTCTTCAGTCTTTCAGGAGCTTTTAATCCACTCTTCCCCATTAACATGTTGGACATCTACCAACCTAGTGGGCTCATCCTTGGGTTTCATATCTTTTTGTCTTTTCATAAAGTAGTAATTCACTATTTCTAGCATTGAGAAAGACACAAGGCACAAAGTAGGTACGAAATAATTTATTATTATTTATTCATTTCCCTTTCACTTACTCCTATGCTCTTGCTTCAAAATGGATCACAGCTTGGAAAACAACAACAACAACAACAACAACACAAAACCCATTTTGCATTCAATAGAACAAAGATTGGACATATCTCCATAGGCAATCTGTATCTGAAAAAATTTATTCTCAACTTTGCAAATCTGATAGGTGAAAACTTTGGCAAAGGATCAGACATGCAGCCATGGGTTTAGATACTTACCAAAAATAACCTTCTGAACATTCTAAAATTGTCTAATTGCTAATTGCCAATCAAGGGCTGTTTTGTAAGTCTTAATTCCTGCCTTGCTCCCAGGAATGTTAGCAGACTTTTAACTTAAATCCAGAAATGTAAAACAGTGCCATTTTTGGTATGAGATCAGTCTTTAGCAGTTTCTATTTTGCTACTTTTTTCCAAAATATATTTTAGAGGAAAGAAAATGTGGCCAAGGATTACAGCACCCTTTTGTTGATACTCAGTTCAGTTCAGTTCAGTTGCTCAGTCAAGTCCGACTCTTTGCGACCCCATGAACTGCAGCACACCAGGACTCCCGTCCATCGCCAACTCCCGGAACTTACTGAAACTCATGTCCATTGAGTCGGTGATGCCATCCAACCATCTCATCCTCTGTCGCCACCTTCTCCTTCTGCCTTCAACCTTTCCCAGCATCAGGGTCATTTCAAATGAGTCAGTTCTTCACATCAGGTGGCCAAAGTATTGGAGTTTCAGCCTTAGCATCAATTTTTCCAATGAATATTCAGGACTGATTTCCTTTAGGATGGTCTGGTTGGATCTCCTTGCAGTCAAAGGGACTCTCAAGAGTCTTCTCCAACAACACAGTTCAAAAGCACAATTCTTTGGCGCTCAGCTTTCTTTATATTCCAACTCTCACATCCATACATGACTACTGGAAAAACCATAGCTTTGACTAGACAGACCTTTGTTGGCAAAGTAATGTCTCTGCTTTTTAATATGCTGTCTAGGTTGGTCATAACTTTCCTTCCAAGGAGTAAGCATCTTTTAATTTCATGGCTGCAGTCACCATCTGCTGTGATTTTGGAGCCCCCCAAAATAAAATCAGCCACTGTTTCCACTGTTTCCCCATCTATTTGCCATAAAGCGATGGGACTAGATGTCATGATCTTAGTTTTCTGAATGTTAAGCTTAAAGCCAAATTTTTCACTCTTCTCTTTCATTTTCATCAAGAGGCTCTTTAGTTCTTCTTCACTTTCTGCCTTAAGGGTGGTGTCATCTGTATATCTGAGGTTATTGATATTTCTCCTGGTGATCTTGATTCCAGCTTATACTTCATCAAGCCCAGCATTCCTCATGATGTACTCTGAATATAAGTTAAATAAGCACGGTGACAATATACAGCTTTGATGTACTCCTTTCCTTATTTGGAAGCAGTCTGATGTTCCATGTCTAGTTCTAACTGTTGCTTCCAGACCTGCATACAGATTTCTCACGAGGCAGCTCAAGTCATCTGGTATTCCCATCTGTTTAAGAACGTTCCATAGTTTGTTGTGATCCACACAGTCAAAGGCTTTGGTATAGTCAATAGAGCAGAAGTAGATGTTTTTCTGGAACCTTCTTGCTTTTTTGATGATCCAACGGATGTTGGCAATTTGATCTCTGGTTCCTCTGCCTCTTCTAAATCCAGCCTGAACATCTGGAATTTCAGGGCTCATGTACTCTTGAAGCCTACCTTGGAGAATTTTGAGCATTACTTTACTGGCACATGAAATGAGTGCAAATGTGAGGTAGTTTGAACATTCTTTGGCATTGCCTTTCTTTGAGATTGGAATGGAATGAAAACTGATCTTTTCCAGTCCTGTGGCCACTGCTGAGTTTTCCAAATTTGTTGGCATATTGTGTGCAGCACTTTCAGGACATCATCTTTTAGGATTTGAAATAGCTCAACTGGACTTCCATCACCTCCACTAGCTTTGTTCACAGTGATGCTTCCCAAGGCCCACTTGACTTCATGTTCTAGGCTGTCTGGCTCTAGGTGAGTGACCACACCATTATGGTTTTCTGAGTCATTAAGATCTTGTTTGTATAGTTCTTCTGTGTATTCTTGCCAGCTCTTCTTAATATCTTCTGCTTCTGTTAGATCCATACCATTTCTGTCCTTTATTGTGCCCATCTTTGCATGAAATGTTCTCTTGGCATCTCTAATTTTCTTGAAGAGATCTCTAGACTTCCCCATTTTATTGTTTTCCTCTATTTCTTCGAATTGATTGCTTTCAAGGAAAGCTTTCTTATATCTACTTGTTATTCTTTGGAACTCTGAATTCAAATGGGTATATCTTTCCTTTTCCCCTTTGCCTTTCACTTCTCTTCTATTCACAGCTATTTGTAAGGCCTTGCCAGACAACCATTTTGCCTTTTTGCATTTCTTTTCTTTGGGGATAGTCTTGATCCCTGCCTCCTCATAATATTCATTCCCTTACATATGCCAGGATTTCCCAGGTGGCTCAGTGGTAAAGAACTCCCTGCCAGTGCAAGAGACATAAGAGATGCCAGTTCGATTCCTGGGTCAGGAAGATCCCCTGGAGGAGGGCATGGAAACCCATTCCAGTATTCTTACCTGGAGAATCCTATGGATAGAGGAGCCTGGCAGACTATAGTACATAGGGTTGCAAAGAATCAGACATGACTGAAGCAACTCAGCATGCATACATATGCCAACCTTTTAAACTCATGTTGGTTTTACAATCTTCTTCATGTAAAATAAACAAATGAAGACAAAGGTTTTAAATTTTGAAATTTTAGGTAAAAGTAATCCAAGTTTCTGTCCAAGGAAAAAGATTAATACCATATTATATATTACCCAGTGAAACAAAGCAACATTGACTTTAAATAAATTATCTAAGACATGGTGAACTTGAGCAAATAATGAGTAGCTTCTGCCTTCTATTCTGGGCACACAATTCAAAAATGTAACTCATTTATGAATGTATTTTAATCCTAATTTTGTGAAGAAGAAAACAAAGCCTTTAAAGCCTTGGTAAGGACTCAGTCAGTTGCACGAATACGTGGTCAGTAAGTGCCAGATACTATCTGAAGTCACGATGTCTGATTTGAGACATCTAATCTTAACTTTTTTCTATTCATGCTAGTAAACTCTACCCATGAAAATCTAAAATCTTTGGATATGAATGGTATCAATCCCTTTGCTAGTGTTATACTACAGTTGAGAAAGGATGTTGCAAATGCATTTAATTTCTCCAATCAGTTAACTTTGAAGTAACCAAAAGAAGGGTATGCTGGGTATAAGCTTGACCTAGTTGTATAAGTCCTAAACCAAAAGATATAAAACACTAAAACGTTTTCCAGGGGTCCTGGAAGAAGCTAGTCACATTAATTTCTACAGTTACAAAGAAATTAGTCTACCCAAAACCATGGGGTCTTGGAAGAAAATTCTAAACCTCAGATGACCCCACAGCCCAGACAACCACATTGATCACAAATTTTATAAGACTCTGAATAGAGGACTCAGTTAAACTGAACGCAGACTCCTGATTCACAGAAACTGGGAGATAATAGATGTGTGTGTGATTTTAAGCTACTGGTTTTGAGGTAATTTGTTATGCACAGTTAGTGGTGGTGTTTTTCAGCAGCTCAGTCCAACTCTTTGTGGTCCCATGGACTGCTGCATGCCAGGCTTCCCTGTCCTTCACTATTTCCCAGAGTTTTCTCAAACTTATGCCCATTGAGTCGATGATGCCATCCAACCATCTCCTGTGCTGTTGCCCCCTTTTCCTCATGCTCTCAATCTTTCTCAGCATCAGAGTCTTTTCCAGTGAGTCAGTTCTCTGCAACAGATGGCTAAAATATTGGCACTATTTTATTATGCATAATAGAAAACTAATATATTTTAAATAAAAATAGTAATGCAATCATTAGAAAACTTGCAGAGATGCAGTGGTCTATATTTGTTTTTGCTATAACACTTTGAACACATCTTTTCCATGCTCTGAGCTTAACTCTTCTAATCTACAAAAATAAGAATTGCAGTTTAAAATGAATACTATACTCAAAATACCTGGGGAGAATGACACTAATTCCAAGAACTATAATTTGAGAATAGAACATAAGTATAACATAAAGTTACTATACTTAACTAATTAAATTACTGTTTGTCATAGGGTTGGGATTAAATTATTTCTATTCTTCCTTGATTTCCTTCTCTTCCTGGATTGTGAAACATATTGGGTTAACAAAAATGTTCATTCAGTTTTTCCATAACATTTTAATGGAGAGACCCAAACGAACTTTCTGGCCAACCCAATACAAAAGCTTCAGATAGCTAAATCGGGCATTTGGTAATAAGCCTTTGTCACAAGAAGAGAAGTGCCCCTTTTAGCACAATTATACTGTGACAATATCAATATTGACAGTGCAAAAACACAGATTTACTGGTACTTACATCAAAAATAATGTATTGGTTTATTAATATATGTTAATTTATGTGATATTTTCCCCCTTTAACTGTTATTATTGACTTATAGATGATGTATAATATGATTGTTAGCTTCAGTCCAATACTATATAAGCTCGAACATTTACCCTCTTTAAGAAATGATCACCACAATAAATTTAGTAATTATTTGTTGCCGAAGTTATTATAATGTTATTTACCATAATATTTATGCTGTGCATTACATCCAGTGGCTTATTTATTTTATGTATAGAGATTCATACTTCTTAATCCCTTTGGCCTATTTTGTCCATTTCCTGACTCCATACCCCTCTGGCAATCACCTTTTTATTCTCTGCACCCATGCATCAGTTTTTTTTTTCTTTAATTTGTTTATTTTGTTTAGATTCCATATATAGTGAAATTCTATGGTATTTCTCTGATAACTTATTTCACTTGGCATAATGCCTTCTAGATTCATCAATGTTGTAACAAAGGGCAAATTTTTATTTTTTATGGCTAAGTAATATTCTCGTGTGTGTGTGTGTGTACATGTAACATTTTATTTATTCTTTCATCTAATGATGGACATTTATTTTGTTTCCATATTTTGGCTACTGTAAATAAGGCTGCAATAAACACTGCGGTGAATATATCTTTTCAAATCAGTGTTTTACTTTATTTAGGTAAATATACAGAAGTTAAATTGCTGAATTCTATGACAGTTAAATTTTTAATTTTCTGAGAAATATCTATGCTATTTTTCCATTATGACTGTACCAATTTACAGTCCCAACAATAGCACATGGGAGTTCCCTTTTCTCCATATTCTCTACGACACTTGTTATCTATTGTCTTTTTGGTGATAGCCATTCTGACTGGTATGAGGTGGTATCTCATTAAGGTTTTTATATACATTTCCATGAAAATTGGTAATGCTGAATATTTTTTATGTCTATTGGCTAACTGTATGCCTTCTTAGAAAAATGTCTGTTCATGTCCTCTGCTCATTTTGAAATTGGAGAGTTAGTGGTAAAGAGCCCGTCTGACAATGCAAGAGACACAAGAGATGTGGGTTCGATCCTTGGGTCAGAAAGACCCCTGGAGGAGGGCATGGCAGCCCACTCCAGGATTCTTGCCCGGAGAATCCTATGGACAGAAGAGCCTGGCTGGGTTTAGCCCATAGAGTCACAAAGAGTCAGACACAACTGAAGTGACTTAGCATGCACACAGTGTTTTGACACCAAATTGTATGAGCTTATTTTTTATTTTGAATAGTAATTATTCATCATATATATATTATTTGCAAATATCTTGTCCCTTTCAGTAGGCTGTCTTTTTGTCTTGTTGATAGTTATCTTCATTGTTTGAAGGTTTTCAGTTTGATATAGACCCATTTGTTTATTGTTTGTTTGTTTGTTTGCTTCTCTTATTTGAGAAGACAGGTCCAAAAAAATATTGCTAATAATCTATGTCAAAGAGCACATTGCCTATTTTTTCTAGGAGTTTTATAGCTTCAGGTCTTACATTTATGTCTTTAATTTATGTTGAGTTTATTTTGTATATTATCTGAGAAAGTAGTCCAGTTTGAGTCTTTGCATGTACTAGTCCTCTTTTCCCAACACACTTACCAAAGGGACTATCTTTTCTCCATTGTATATTGTTGCTTCCCTTTTCACAGAATAATTGACCAGAGAAACACGAGTTTATTTCTGGGCTATTCTGTCCCATTGATCTTTGTGTCTGTTTCACATGCCAGTACCTTGTTGATCACTGTAGCTTTGTAGTCTAGTTTAAAATCAGAAAACATGATACCTGCAGGTTTGTTCTTTTCTCAAGAATGCTTTGACTATTTTCTAAACAATTTTATAGATTTTCTATACAATTTATAAATTTTTATATAAATTCTATATAATTTTTTCTTCTTCTGTGGAAAAAAGTCATTGATATTTGGATAGGAATTTCATTGAGTCTTAAGATCACCTTGTGCAATATGATCATTTTAAATGTTAATTCTTTCAATCCATGAGCATAATATATATTTTCGATTTGTTTGTGTTGTCTTCAATTTCTTTATCAGTTTTACACTTTTCAGAGTACAAGTCTTTTACCTCCGTGGTTAGATTTATTCTTAAGTATTTTATTTTTTGGCTGTGATTGTAATCTTAATTGTTTGTTGAACTGAGATTAATTGAGATTGTTTTCTTAATTTCTCTTTTTGACCATTTGTTATTGTTGTATGGATACACAACAGATTTCTGTATATTAGTTTTGTATTGTGCAACATTATTAAATTCATTTATTACTTCTACTAGGTTTTTTGGTGTTACCCTTAGGAATCTGTATACATACTATCATGCCATCTTCAAACAGTGACAGTTTTACTTTTACTTTTCCAATTTGAATCCTTTTTGTTAGTTTTTATTGTCTAATTTTTGTGGCTAGGACTTTCTACATTATGAAGCATAAAGAAGGCAAAAGTGAGTATCCTAGTCTTGTTTCTGATCTTAGGGGAAGCGTTCAGCTTTTCATCAATGAGTATTATGTTAGTTGTGGTTTTCTCAAATACAGCCTTTAATATGTTAAGGTATGTTTCCTCTATGGAGCTTCCCTGGTGGCTCAGTTGTAAAGGGTCTGCCTGCAGTGCAGGAGAAGAGGAGATGCAGGTTCGATCCCTGCATCAGGAAGATTCCCTAGAGGAGGAAACAGCAACCCACTCCAGTATGCTTGCCTGAAGAATCCCATGGACAGAGGAGCCCGATAGGCTACAGTCCATGGGGTTGCAAAGGGACATGACTAAAGTGACTGAGCATGCATGCATGTGTGCATGGTCCTTCTATACTTGACTGTCTTGAGAGTTTTTATCATGAATACATTGCTGAATTTTGTCAAAATCTTTTTATGCATCTATTGAGATATTACATAAATTTTATTCTTTAATTTGTTATTGTGTGTCACACTGATTGATCTGTATTTCTCAAACCATCCTTGCATTCCCTGGAATAAATATCATTTGATCATGGTGTGTAGGGCTTCCCTGGTGCCTCAGATGATAAAGAGTCTACCTGCAACATGAGAGACCTAAGTTTGATTCCTAGGTCAGGAAGATCCCCTGGAGAAGGAAATGGCAACCCACTCCAGTATTCTTGCCCAGAAAATCCCATGGATGGAGGAGCCTGGAGGACTACAGTCCATTGGGTCACAAAGAGTCAGACACAATTGAGTCACTTCACTTCACTTCACTCACATGGTGTATGATTCTCTTGATGTACTATTGAATTTGGTTTGCTAATATTTTTGAACATCTTTATATTCATGTTTATCAGTGATATTGGCCCATACATTTGTGTGTGTGTGTGTGTGTGTGTGTGTGGTGTTTTTATTATATTTTGATATCCAAGGTAATGCTGGTCTTGTGAAATGAGTTCAGAGGCTTACCATTCCATTTAATTTTTTGGAATAGTTTGAGAAGGATAGGTTTTAATTCTTCTTTAATGTTTTATAGAATTCATCCATAAAGTCATCTGGTCTTGTGTTTTTATTACTTAGGAGTTATTATTATTACTGATTGAACTTACCAGAGTCAGTCTGTTCATAGCTCAGAAGTTCAGAGTCTTTCTTCTCCACCATCTTGGTCACAATTCCTTTAGTGATAATATTCTGATTGTAGAGTAAACGTTAAAAATAGGAGGTGGAAAATCCAGGATGAAAACCAATTGAGTTGTCTATAGTCCTTAATGGAGAAGGCAATGGCACCCCACTCCAGTACTCTTGCCTGGAAAATCCCATGGACGGAGGAGCCTGGTAGGCTGCAGTCCATGGGGTCGCTTAATAAAGATAGTAGTGAATCTAACAGAATTAAACCAACAGCATTATGAGTGGGAAAATGTCTATAAATCCAAAGGCAACTGTGAGGTTAGACTGATTGGATTTGAGTTTGATTAACCAAGAAGACCAATAGAGATGAAAAGTAAGGGTGGTGCTTAAGTTTCCATCTTGAGAGGAATTAAGATCAAAGACATCAGAAAAGGATTCCAATTATAGCATGGAAAAAAGATCATCTTTATTTCTTCGTTAAAAAGACTGGTTGCCTGGGAACTTCCACATTTGTCTACCAGAGAATTGAAGATGTGTGTCCAAAACTCAGTCTTTCCTGGTGGCTCAACAGTAAGGAATCCACTTACAGTGCAGGAGATGCAGGAGATGGGTTCAATATCTGGGTCTGGAAAATCCTTGGAGGAAGGCATGGCAACCCACCCCAGTATTCTTGCCTGGAGAATCTCATAAACAGAGAAACCTGGCGGGATACAGTCCATAGGGTTGCAAATAACTATACATGACTGAAGTGACTTAGCATGCGCTCATGCACATCCAATACTCAGGAAACATATCTGAGTTGAAAGAACTATCTGAAAATCACCAGGATTTGGACAATGATTAAAATCAAAAGAGTTGATTGGATTGTGCATGAAGAATAAATCATACGAAAAGAATGCTGAGGCCAGTATCCAACTTTGACAAATGGGCAAAGGATGAGGAGACTGCTAAGGACCTGAGGAGAAGGAAAATAAAGACAATGTCTTTTCACAGAATTCAAGATAAAGGACAGTTTCAAGGGGGAAAAAAAAATATTTGACAGTTTCAAATGCTGCTGAAAGACTTGGTAAGGACAAGAATATTGTTGCATTTGGCCTTTGACTTATTTGAAGATCTTGTTATAAATATTGTTGAAATAAATAAACATTATCTCTTAACAGTACATCTATAATTTGTGTGGCAGAGCTGTTCAGCTTCTGACAAAATTGTTTTTCTCTAGTTTGTGAACATAACTAGACAAAACATTCAAATTTCTCTTCCAGTTGGGTAAAGCTATATGGATAAGTTGTGAAAAAAATAAAATCAAATCACCAAGAAAATTAGCAAAAGCCATATATTCATGATTTTGCATTGTAGGAGAATCCATCTGCCATCATTCTAGTTTCAACAAAGTTTCAAAGATGTTTGAAAGGAGTATGAGGTTTATAGTGTCTGAACTGAACTGACAAACAATAGATGTTTATTTCTCACAGTTCTAGAAGCTGGAAAGTCCAAAATCAAGGTGCTGGCAGATGTGGTTGCTGATGAAGGTCCAGTTCCTGCCTTGCAGAGTGTTGCCTTCTCGCTGTGTGCTCATGTGGCCTCACTGAGTGTGTGTTCATGGAGAGAGGAAGAGAAAGCAAGCTTTCTTCTTTGTGTGTGTGTTTTCTTATAAATGCACCAACCCATGACGGAGGCTCCACCCTCATGACCTCATCTAAGCCAAATTACCAGGACTTCCTGGTGGTCCGCTGCTTAAGACCCTGTGTTCCTAAGGCAGGGGGCCCAGGTTGAATCCCTAGTTGGGGAACTAAGATCCCACATGCCACAGAGTGCATCCAAACATATAAATAAATAAAAATAAAAGACACCAATTTCCAGTATTAATAAATAATAAATCTAATTACCTCCTGATGCCCCTACCTCCTTATAGGGGTTAGGACTTTCACCTAAGAATTTTGCAAGGGAAAATGCATTCAGTTCATAATATACAGTACAAAGAGGAAACTTTTGAGGCAGTTTCTGCTTGGCAAGAATCTTATTACAGTGAATCCCCTACATATGAACCTTCAAGTTGCCAACAGTCACGTAAGTTAGTTCACATGTCTGGGGTACATTGTTACATGTGTCTATCCTTTACAAGTAGTTGTGCTTTTGTGTACTTTATTGTAGTACAGTGCTGTATAGAGTATGGTACTACAGTATCTTTCAAAACCCACAATATATCTGAAAGCAAGCATAAAAGCAGTTGTTATGTTATGTAGCTGTATCTCCTATTGCTGAGGATCCTTTAGCTCTACCATCTACCACCTCTCTTCCCTCCCCCAGTCAGTAACTCTTGCTTGTTCACTACCTACCAGCCCCTGTACGCCCATGGCTGTACTTATCAAGGTACTGTACTGTAAGATTAAAAATGTATCCTTTATTTTTTTGTGTGTGTTTTTTATGTATTATTTGTGTGAAAAATATTGTAAACCTATTACAGTTAAGTACTATATAGCCAATTGTGCTAGTTGGGTACCTAGGCTGACTTTGTTGGGCTTACAAACAAATTGACTTATGAATACGCCCTCAGAACAGAACTCATTTGTATGTAGGGGACTTACTAGAGTGTGGAATTTGGAATCCAGAAAGAGTTTCTAATTTACCATCCAGTACATTTGAGGCTCCTTGCTTTGTTGCAAGGTGTTAGCAAGCAATCTGGGGGATTTCAGAAGAAGAGGCAGATAGTTGTTTATGGATGATCATTTCCTCAACTGAGTAAAGATCTATGTGTTGCTCTTTTGCAGACAAACTGTCATGGTTGTACTTAAGTAGATTGGGGATTAGCTGGCAGGATAAGCAGGTTTTTGGTTCTAACCAATAGTAGGACATGAGCTAAAGTGAAGCACTGCTTACCAGCTTGGCTCGTGAATGCTCCCAGGCATGTTCTTCCACATTCTTGCATTTTTTGGCTTTTGACTTTGCTCTCTTTCAGTGAAACCACTGTACAAGAGAAGTCCATTTGGATACTTGAATCAACACCTGGATTCAAAAGCCCAATTAGGAATATCACTTTGGGAGATATAAACTTCTATTATGTTACTCATTTGAGCATGGAAATCTGTCTATTTTCATCGGGTACATTTTTATAAAATATTTTATAGTGTTTTTTTCCCCCATCTTTAGTTTTTCTTTACTCTTTAAAATGTCTGTAGTAAGCATGTATAACAAAAAACAATAGATTATAAAATCTGGAAAGAAGTTCACATGGAGAAGTTATTTAACGTTATTAAGTTCTCATTTCTTCATTCTTTATGTATTAAAAAGAGGAAATTTTATTTGATTTCTCATATTACTCTCTCTAGGATAGTGTATGATTTATAACATCAGTTACCCAAATCAAAGTGTAGAATATTTTACTTTTCATGATGATTATAGACATTAAATGAAAAAAAAATGTAAGAGAAAGACCTTGTTTTAAAAGGAAAAAGCTATACAGGAGTTGCTGTATAAGTTGGGGGTGCTACATTTCCCCCTCCCAGTAACAACCAGTCCTACTGAATGGGTAAAGCTATTCTGAAAGGAGTATGTATGATGGGGTAGTTGTGGTCTTTGCTTTGTATGTCATGTTTCCATTTTCACTTTTCATAAATTTTAGGAACAGAAAGTCATTTTATTTTTATCAAAATAAATTGCAGATTTATTAGTAGCAGTATCTTTTATTTTTCTTTGTATCTCCTTCAAAATCCGGCACATTTATGTAAATACATGATTTCTTTCACATATTTTGTCCAAATAACTTTAATTGAAGCATATCTAAAACTCAGGACCATATTTCAATTGTTAATAAATCACCTCATAATTAAATTATCAATTTTCTTCCAGTTCAAAGATTAAGAGTCTTTCTTTTTCTTCATATACAACTTCTTCCTGGTGGAGTTAACCTACCTGTGTATTGTCAATTATTATGTATATAAGGATGGAATCCAAATCTATTAGCCAACATTTCAGAAACAAAGATTTGATTGAAAAATAGAAATCTTTGCTTTATTAGAACTGAAGCCCAAGACACATATTCAAGAAGTACTTGAATTGTGTTCTGTTGGACCACAAAATGGAGAAAACTTATAAAGGCAAAAACCTCAAGAACACAGTTAGTTACATGAGCTATGTATCAAGAATTATAATTGGACCTGGAAAGAAGTAAGGGTGTGTGCTAAGTTGCTTTAGTCATGTCTGTATCTTTTCGACCCCATGGAGTGAAGCCCACCAGGCTCAAGAATACTGGAGTAGGTTGCCATGTCCTTCTCCAGGGGGTCTTACCGACCCAGGAGTTGAAAACGTATCTCTTATGTCTCCTGAATTGGCAGATGGGTTCTCTACTACTAACGCCATCTGGGATTGGTTGGTAATCTAAATGGTTGCATAGTTACAAGAGGAACAGACTTGAGATCACTAGGTTGTGGCAAGGTGTTATTTTATAAGCTGCTGGTATCCTTGTGGACCTAATAGAAGCATAAGATATTAAGAAGAGGTGGCAAGAGTACACAGAAGAACTATACAAAAAAAAGATCTTCAGGACCCAGATAATCACGATGGTATAATCACTCAACCGAGAGCCAGATATCCTAGAATGTGAAGTCAAGTGGGCCTTAGAAAGCATCACTACGAACAAAGCTAGTGGAGGTGATGGAATTCCAGTTGAGCTACTTCAAATGCTAAAAGATGATGCTGTGAAAGTGCTGTGCTCAATATGCCAGCAAATTTGGAAAACTTGGCAGTGGCCACAGGACTGGAAAAGGTCAGTTTTCATTCCAATCTCAAAGAAAGGCAATGCCAAAGAATGTTCAAAGTACTGTGCAATTGCACTCATCTCACAGGCTACTAAAGTAATCCTCAAAATTCTCCAAGACAGGCTTCAACAGTACATTAACCATGAACTTCCAGATGTTCAAGCTAGATCAAAAGACAAAGGAACCAGAGATCAAATTGCCAACTCTGTTGGATCATCAAAAAAGCAAAAGAGTTCCAGAAAAACATCTACTTCTGCTTTTTTGACTTTGCCAAAGCATTTGACTGTGTGGATCACAACAAAATGGAATGTTCTTAAAGAGATGGGAATACCAGATACCTGAGCTGCCTCTTGAGAAATCTGTATGTAGGTCAGGAAGCAACAATAGAACTAGACATGGAATAACAGACAGGTTTCAAATAGGGAAAGGAGTACATCATGAGAAATGCTGGACTGGATGAAGCACAACCTGGAATCAAGATTGTTGGAAGAAATATCAATAACCTCAGACATGCAGATGGCACTACCCTTATGGCAGAAAGGGAAGAAGAACTAAAGAGTATCTTGATGAAAGTGAAATAAGAGAGTGAAGAAGTTGGCTTTAAGCTCAACATTCAGAAAACTAAGGTCATGGCATCTGGTCCCATTACTTTGTGGCAAATAGATGGGGAAACAATGTAATCAGTGACAGGCTTTATTTTTGGGGGCTCCAAAAATCACCGCAGGTGGTGACTATAGCCATGAAATTAAAAGACGCTTGCTCCTTAGAAGAAATGTTATGACCAACCTAGATAGCATATTGAAAAGCAGAGACATTACTTTACCCACAAAGGTCCATCTAGTCAAAGCTATGGTTTTTCCCATAGTCATGTATGGTTGTGAGAGTTGGACTATAAAGGAAAGCTGAGTGCTGAAGAATTGATGATTTTGAACTGTGGTGCTGGAGAAGACTCTTGAGAGTCCCTTGGACTGCAAGGAGATCCAACCAGTCCATCCTAAAGGAGATCAGTCCTGAGCGTTCACTGGAAGGACTGATGCTGAAGCTGAAACTCTGATACTTTGTCCACCTGATGCGAAGAGCTGACTCATTTGAAAAGACCCTGATGCTGGGAAAGATTGAGGGCAGGAGAAGAGGGGGACGACAGAGGATGAGATGGTTGGATGGCATCACCGACTCAATGAACATGAGTTTGAGTAAACTCCAGGAGTTGGTGATTGACAGGGAGGCTTGGTGTGCTGCAGTCCCTGGCGTTGCAGAGTCGGACACGACTGAGCGACTGAACTGAATTTGACTTAGCCTTGTGTTTGGTATAGTTCACAGGAAATGCCAGTTCTCCATGGTATAAGGACCTGTCTGAGGCCAGATCCTCAATGCTACTCCAACTCTGTTTTGTACACCTGAACTGTGATTGCTCCATTATCTAAGCTCTGACTACTCTTCTGGATATGAAACACATGTATTGAAAAGACTACTAGATATATCTATTTAGCTATTCCTGAGACATATCAGCACATTTTATAAAAATAATTCTGTTACTACATCTCACTACTCTCACAGCTACCACCACACACACACATACACACATACATAAACCCAGAGACTTATATGCACATACACACACTGAGAGACACATACACACACACATGAACTATTATTCTTCCATATTCTCAAAGGGCATGGTATCACTAACTATCCTGTTGTTGAAGGCAAGAAAAATTATAATTTGAGCATGTTTCATTTCTTACAGCCATTGCACAGTCATACTAATGTTATTCTTAAGTATTTCTCAAACACAACCACTCTCTCCTTTTCCATTCCTACCTCAGACTCACTGTTCTGTGGACTATAGAATTAGTTATGGGCAAAGCTGTCACTCAGTGTATCTAATTTTACGCAGAAGGTGCTGATTTCACTGTAGTTCATCTGAATGTCTGTGGTGGTCTGCTACAACATCTCAGAGTCTGACCTATAGCTCTGATTGCAGTCAGACTTGATGAGGCTCTCATATGTAAGTGAGCTGAGAGACTTAGGCCAATCAGACCTGATAAATGACCCGAAGGCTCTGATGCCAGAAAGTTCTTAATGAGGTGTGTAGGGATGGGTGATGTTTAGTCACCAGAAACATATTAATTAATGATATAAAAGTGGAAGAAAACAATGCATCTAGCAATTTACTGATGATAACAAACTGAGAAATATTGGACATGCTATTATGAGTCTAACATCTAAAAAGGATTTACATGATTAGACAAAATTTTAGAAAATGGTTCAACTCTTACATTTGCAATGGAATACAGCTCTGAGAGGCAGACAATGGAATAACATTATGTAAAGCAGATCCCCTTTTAAATGAGACATTTAAAAGAACAAGTATGAATTCTTTAATTTTGTCTGATTTTTCAACTAATCATCACACTATTTACGTTTTTTTCAGAACAAATAAAAATTAAAATAACCATGGTTCAGGAAATTGAATTAAAGTCATAGCTATTCAGTGGCAGAGGTGGTATTATAATATTGATTGCTTAATTAATGCTCTAGAATTATTGCACATAATAACAAATCTGGAGGAAACAGCTTAGAAAACCAAAGATCAATATTTACAATTATCTTTGCTCCATTTTTTTTATTGTCTTTTACATACAGTACTTTACTGCATATTATACATTTCATATTCCAGATGAAATCCATTTTCTTGGACTACTCAGATGCACTGAGTTGCCTGATCATCACAAGAGAGTCAACCGTATGAATGCAGTAGGAAGATTAATGCCACCCCTGAAAATGCCCACCTCCTGACTCCCAGAACCTGTCAACATATTAGGTTACATAGCAATAGGGACTTTGTAGATGTGATTAAGGTTACAGACCTTGAGATGGGAAGATTATCTTGGATTATTTAGGTAGGTACAATAAAATCACATGAATCCTTAAAAGCAGAGAAGTTTCCCAGTCTGCAGTCACACAGATGCAGGGGGAAAAGTCGGGGGGAAATATTCCACCAGTGTTGTTGGGGCCACAAGCCAAGGAAAGTGGATGGCTTCTAGAAGTTGATTGTGATGCCCAGGTGATAGTCAGCTTGGAAAAGCAAACTGAATTCTCCCAACAATCTGCATGAACCTGGAAGTGGACTCTCTCCCGTGGTCTCTAGTAAGGAATGCAGCCCTGCCTACACCATGATTTTGGCCTGTGATGTTCTATATGAAAGAGGCAGTCAAACTGGGCTGTATGTGGACTGAGAATCCATGCAACTGGGATACAGTAAAAGCATGTTATTTTCAGTCACTAAATTTGTGATAAATTGTTACAGCAGTGGTAGGCAACTGATACCTTGAACCAAAGAAAAAGGACAATAAATGGAAGTTTAGACACAGAAAAATTATCAACTAGTCACACATATATATAGGCTAGAAATCAATCAGGCCTCAAAAGAATGATTTTTCCTTTGAAGCTGGATAGTGTTCAAAATTGTTCACATTCAGTTTTTTCGTCTGGTCATTTATAAATGTTGGACTTCTATACATTTTAAAATTGGACATATTAATGTCAAAAGTATTATGCGCTTTAAAAAAATATCTGACTATAAAGAAATGTAAAAATTTAGAGTGTTTTTTTAATCATCTACATGTTTGATTTACAGAGTATGCAAGGCAATTTATACCAAATATGTTTTTATATATTTATATTTACTGCTTCTTTTATTTGTTCTTTTTTTCCTTTTTTGGTTGTACTGCATGGCTTATGAGATATTAATTCACCAGCTAAGGATTGAACCTCAGACCACTGCAGTGGAAGCATTGAGTCTTAACCACTAGGCCACTAGGCAATTCCCTATTTATTCATTTGAATAGATATTATATTATCATAGTTAAAAAAATGTCTCCCTCTGTTATTTCTATGTGAGCAGATCTTTCCCACCTCAAACGGGTAATCACACTTTTGTATTTATATGTGTTCATCTAGAGATTTTATGCAAACATATCTATGTAAATACTAATATATCTTAACCTCCATTTAAATCACATTTTTAACATTGTGCTCATCGATCTATACTTTTTTCACATTATATACATGTATGTATATATATACACCCCTGGAGAAGGGAATGGCAACCCACTCTGGTATTTTTACCTGGAGAATCCCAAGGACAGAGGAGCCTGGTAAGCTACAGTCCATGGGGTCTCAAAGAGTCAGACATGACTGAGAGACTAATTCATATATATATATATATACTATGGAGAATGTTCATATCATTACATAAAGCCTCTAATTCAAGCAATGTAACTGAATAACCATTATATTTAGAATAATTTTTGAGCACAGAGAAAGTTACAAGTGTACATAAGACATAGTCTCTTTTATCAATAATCATCTCTTCTAGTAAGGTGGTACAGTCACTATGAACAGATCTACTGAGTAACAGAGTTCTGAAAAAGCCCCACAAGGTAACTGTAGACAGTAAACAACATAGATCTTAAGAATGAAAGGTCATTTCCAAAAAGGAAATTTTCTTGTGAGTTCACAATTGAAGCAAGTCATTTATGGTGCTGAAGAAAACACAAGTGTTCTAGAGAGACATCAAGGGCAGCAGAAACACCATGGTCAGAAAACCTGGCTTGGGGGAGAGTAATAACATAAAACAGAATAGAACAAAAGTGGCCACTGAAGAGATAAGGTATTGACCAGACAGTGATTGCCATGTGAAGGAGTTTGAAGTTAAAACAAAACAATGTAAAATTGTGACTCTCCCCCTGCTACCTTATTACCAGATCATCTAGAGAATTTGAGAGTTCATGCTCCAGGTGGACAAGGAAAGCCTGATAAGGTGACTGATGGATGTGATAATACAGCTAATGTCAAGTCCTAAGGAAGAACTTTCCAGGTAGAGTGTAGCAAATGTGGTGAGATGGAATAAAAATGCCAGGGCGGCTGAAACACAGAGAGCAGGAAGAAAAATGAAAAGAAGGGATGCTAGAGAGAAAAAGAGGGGCCAGCTCATGTAGACTGTGTCCATCAGGATTGAGCCTATCTAATAATACCTGTGAAAAGACCCTGATGCTGGGAAAGATTGAGGGCGGGAGGAGAAGGGGACGACAGAGGATGAGATGGTTGGATGGCATCACTGACTCAATGGATATGAGTTTGGGTGGGATCCGGGAGTTGGTGTTGGACAGGGAAGCTTGGCGTGCTGCAGCTCATGGGGTCACAAAGAGTCAGACACGACTGAGCGACTGAACTGAACTGAACTGAATAATACCTGTGATGGAAAAACACTGGAATGTCTTTGACTAAATGGAGTGCATATAAAGGGGTAGCACTGTGTCTGGCTCATGGTTAGTGTAAAAAATGATAACTATTACTATTATTTGTCCTAGATGATAGAGTTGGCCTGAAAGTCTTTATAGTGAATTCTTTTCATGGGATCTTGATAAGTAAACATGGATTGTAAAAATTATTCATATGGTATATAGGACTCAAACCAAGTTTGGAATCTGATTAGCTTCACGGTTTGCAGTTGTTGTATATTTTTCTAACCTCAGCAGATGAGTTGTCCCAGTAAAGCATATAGTAGATTCAAGGAACAATGGTATCTTAGTGAATTATTTCACTGGAATTCCATTGCGCCCTTGGGAAATGACAAGAGGAGATGCCTCTAAACCCTGTTTAACAGTGAACCAAGATTAGCCTTACATAAGTGAATGAGAAAAGAAAACTGGACTGTGAGCATAAACTTCGAGTAGATGGGGTCTGAGACACGGCAAATGTTAGGCCATGTAGGGCCCCACAGGCCACTGTAAAGAATTTAGGACCTTTCTCTTGAGTGAAATAGGAATTCACTGGAGGTTTTGAGTTGAGAAGTGAAACAACTTAACTTGCATCGAAAAAAACAAAAAAGAAATTCACTCTGGCTTCTTTGTGAGAAGAGAAATGAAAGAAGAATTCATTAAAAAGCTACTAAAATCATCCAAGAGAAAGATGATGACAACATGGACCAGGGTAGTTGTGGGGTGTTGTGGATTGATTAGATTCTGGAAATATACCAGTGAAAAAACCAGTGGGGTTTCTGGTGGGTTGGCTGTGCTCTGTGAGACAAAAAGGAGAGTCAAGGGTATGGTGATGAAAACAGCACATAACCTCCATGTCTTCTTTCCCAAAATCAATACAGACAGTGTAATCAGAAAAAAACACGTCAGAAAAGTTATAATAGTGTGACATACTACAGAATACCTGACCATGACTTCTCAAAAGTGTCAAAGTCATCAAAAACAAAGCAAGTCTGAGAAATAGGTACAGCTGATAAGAGTCTAAGGAGACATGAGAAGGGAAGATAATGCGGTATCCTGGGTGGATCCTGCAACAGAGAAATGGGCACTAGTTAATAACTAAAGAAAATTGATTAAAGGTAAACTTGAAATAATAAAAACTTATTAATATTGGTTCATGGATTGTCACAAATTTACCATATTAATTTAAGCTGTTAATAATAGGGAAAACTGAGTG
Source organism: Okapia johnstoni (assembly GCA_024291935.2). NCBI lineage: Eukaryota > Metazoa > Chordata > Mammalia > Artiodactyla > Giraffidae > Okapia > Okapia johnstoni. The sequence continues at coordinate 49,707,238 of CM044319.1, forward strand.
CAGAGTGTATGAATACTTTCTGTACCATCTTCACATTTTTGTAAATTAAAACACTCTAAAAAGTAAGTGTTATTAAAAATAAAAAAAGGAGAGTCAAGGATAACTTCAATTTTTATGTCCTGAACAACTGGAAAAAGGCAGTTACCATTTATGTGAGAGGAGATATGGGGTCTTGTGAATTCAGTATGAACTGCTTTTCTCTTCTTTAATGACAGTCCTCACTCTATCATTAAGATACACAGACACGAGATTAATACGAATGACCTGGGCAACACAGGCTGAGTTAAAATGGGTTTGAATTTCCTTGAAATACTTCCTGGGAAAAGTGGAGTGTGAGGAAGTCTTTGAGGACGGGACAAGATTTGCAAATGTAGAGAGGTTAAAATCCTCTATTGAAAGAGACTTAATTCCTTTATTTGTAATATCCACGTTTTAATTCTGTGTATGTCCTTGCTGTTTCGTCTATACCTTTGGCCATTGAGTAGAGTTGCTTTGATTAACTTTTGTCGGTATTCACATTTATTTGCTTTCATTTTTCTCAAATCATGCTTGATATTGAAGAGCAAATAGCTCTTTGGGGACCCATTAGGTTTTCCTGGGAATCCTTTCCCATGCTGTGCTGGAGTCCTTTATCTCCTGGTTCCATTTGGCTGCAGTCAGCACTTTTTCATGTCTCATGAAATATCTATGATGAATAGCATCACTCTCCCTGCTATTATTACAAGTAGGAGATGCAACTCTCCACCATCTGCAGTCACAGTGCTTCAAAAGACACATTAGCTGCTTTTAAAAAAGATAACTCCTTCACAGTATTCTAAATAATTTCTTTGACTCATAAGAGTAGATATAAACTCTAAGGTCACTCATTCACATTCATATTTTCTTCAGTCAACACTAAAGCAAATACACTACAAACACAGAGGCATGCACATATATCATATATCCTTATCAATTCTTACACATGTTTATGGATTAGTCAGTTTCTCTCTTAGATCCATTATGGCATATCTGGAAAACTAAATAACTGACAGCTAATCATTTTATGAGGCCTCATTCTGTATTCTCTGTTTCCATAGAAAGAAAGTGAAGTTGCTCATTCATATCCGACTCTTTGCAACCCCATGGACTGTAGCCTACCAGGCTCCTCCATCCATGGGATTTTCCAGGCAAGAATACTGGAGTGGGTGCCATTCCCTTCTCCAAGTTTCCATAATCTCCTGTCAATTGTCAATAAGAATGGAAAAAAATTTCATTCTCTCTTTAACAATTTTATGTCATTAACTAATTTCTTCTTTTCCTTTTGCCAACTGATTTCACCCAATAGGTGGGAATAGGCAGTTAACCAACACATGTGATTAAGTAAGGTGGTAGATGATTCTGTGAGTAAAATAATCATTGGAAAGACTAGTTGCTGTTTATCCTTTTTTTCTCTTGTCTAAAGGATTTTGGGGCTTCCCTGGTGGCTCAGAGGTTAAAGCATCTCCTTGCAATGTGGGAGAACCAGGTTCGATCCCTGGGTCTGGAAGATCCTCTGGAGAAGGAAATGACAACCCACTCCAGTATTCTTGCCTGGAGAATCCCATGGACGGAGAAGCCTGGTGGGCTATAGTCCACGGGGTTGCAAAGAGTCAGACACGACTAGAGACTTCACTTTCACTTTCAAAGGATTTAGCTGCTCATCTAAGTATCAAATCAATGTTATGATGGCCAGAGAATGTCCTCAGGTTACTGATCAGTCCTGGATTTTATCATTTGGTTAATCCTAACAACAGAGAACTGGCATCATTTTACAAGCAAGATTTCTTAAAAAAAATCAGTTGTATTGAAGTATGTATAAAATTGTGAGATATTTAACATATAAAATTGTAACATATTTAAATCTGACATTCTGTTATTTTATACACATATACATTGTAAAAGGACTTCCATAATTTAATTTCTACTCATAGCAAATTTCTATTACACAATACAGTGTTATCAATGATCATCATGTATGTGTGTAAAACAATACACGAATATGTAAAACATGTATGTGTAAAACAAAGCAATATATGTGGTTTACATTTTTAAATTTATTTATTTTTTATTGAAGGATAATTGCTTTACAGAATTTTGTTGTTTTCTGTCAAACCTCAACATGAATCAGCCATAGATATACATATATCTCCTCCCTTTTGAAACTCCTTCCTATCTCCCACCATATGCCACCCCTCTAGGTTGATACAGAGCCCTGTTTGAGTTTCCTGAGCCATACAGCAAATTCCCATTGGCTATCTATTTTACATATGGTAATGTAAGTTTCCATGTTACTCTTTTCATACCTCTCACCTCTTACCCTCTCCCCATGCCCAAAGTCGATTCTCTTTGTCTGTTTCTCCATTCAGTTCAGTTCACTTCAGTCACTCAGAAATGTCCGACTCATTGGGACCCCATGAATCGCAGCACGCCAAGCCTCCCTGTCCATCACCAACTCCCGGAGTCTACTCAAACTCATGTCCATTGAGTCAGTGATGCCATCCAACCATCTCATCCTCTGTAGTCCCCTTCTCCTCCTGCCCCCAATCCTTCCCAGCATCAGGGTCTTTTCCAATGAGTCAACTCTTCACATGAGGCGGCCAATGTATTGGAGTTTCAGCTTCAACATCAGTCCTTCCAATGAACACCCAGGGCTGATCGCCTTTAGGATGGACTGGTTGGATCTCCTTGCAGTCCAAGGGACTCTCAAAGGTTTTCTTCATCACCACAGTTCAAAAGCATCAATTTTTCAGTGATCAGCTTTCCATATAGTCCAACTCTCACAGCCATACATGACCACTGGAAAAACCATAGCCTTGACTAGACGAAACTTTGTTGGCAAAGTAATATCTCTGCTTTTTAATATGCTATCTATGTTGGTCATAACTTTTCTTCCAAGGAGTAAACGTCTTTTAATTTCATGGCTGCAATCAACATCTACAGTGATTTTGGAGCCCCCCAAAAATAAAGTCTGACACTGTTTTTACAGTTTCCCCATCCATTTATAATAAAATGATGGGATCAGATGCCATGATCTTAGTTTTCTGAATGTTGAGGTTTAGCCAAATTTTTCACTCTTCTCTCTCACTTTCATCAAGAGGCTTTTTATTTCTTATACACTTTCTGCCATAAAGAGTGGTGTCATCTGGATATCTGAGGTTATTGATATTTCTCCCGGCAAACTTGATTCCAGCTTGTGCTTCTTGCAGCCCAGCATTTCTCATAATGTACTCTGCATATAAGTTGAATAAGCAGGGTGACAATATACAGCCTTGACATTCTCCTTTTCTTATTTGGAACCAGTCTGTTGTTCCATGTCCAGTTCTAACTGTTGCTTCCTGACTTGCATACAGGTTTCTCAAGAGGCAGGTGAGGTGGTCTGATATGCCCATCTCTTTCAGAGTGTTCCACAGTTTATTGTGATCCACACAGTTAAGGGCTTTGGCATAGTCAATAAAGCAGAAATAGATGTTTTTCTGGAACTCTCTTGCTTTTTCGATGATCCATCGGATGTTGGCAATTTGATCTCTGATTCCTCTGCCTTTTCTAAAACCAGCTTGAACATCTGGAATTTCGTGGTTCACGTATTGCTGAAGCCTGGCTCGGAGAATTATGAGCATTACTTTACTAGCATGTGAGATGAGTGCAATTGTGCGGTAGTTTGAGCATTCTTTGGCATTGCCTTTCTTTGGGATTGGGATGAAAACTGACCTTTTCCAGTCCTTTGGCCACTGCTGAGTTTTCCAAATTTGCTGGCATATTAAGTGCAGCACTTTCACAGCATCATCTTTCAGGATTTGAGATAGCTCAACTGGAATTCCATCACCTCCACTAGCTTTGTTCATAGTGATGCTTTCTAAGGCCCACTTGACTTCACATTCCAGGATGTCTGGCTCTAGGTGAGTGATCACACCATAATGATTATCTGGATTGTGAAGATCTTTTTGTATAGTTCTTCTGTGTATTCTTGCCACCTCTTCTTAATATCTTCTGCTTCTGTTAGGTCCATACCATTTCTGTCCTTTATTGAGCCCATCTTTTCACAAAATGTTCCCTTGGTATCTCTAATTTTCTTGAAGAGAGCTTTAGTCTTTCCCATTCTGTTATTTTCCTCTATTTCTTTGCACTGATCACTGAGGAAGGCTTTCTTATCTCTCCTTGTTATTCTTTGGAACTCTGCATTCAAATGGGAATATCTTTCCTTTTCTCCTTTGCTTTTTGCTTTGCCTCCTCAGACAGCCATTTTGCTTTTTTGCATTTCTTTTCCATGGGGATGGTCTTGATCCCTGTCTCCTGTACAATGTCACGAACCTCTGTCCATAGTTCATCAGGCACTGTGTCTATCAGATCTAGTCCCTTAAATCTATTTCTCACTTCTACTGTATAATCATAAGGAATTTGATTTAGGTCATACCTGAATGGTCTAGTGGTTTTCCCTACTTTCTTCAATTTAAGTCTGAATTTGGCAATAAGGTGTTCATGATCTGAGCCACAGTCAGCTCCCAGTCTTGTTTTTGCAGACTTATAGAGCTTCTCTATCTTTGGTTGCAAAGAATATAACCAATCTGTTTTTGGTGTTGACCATTTGGTGATGTCCATGTGTAAAGTCTTCTTTCTCCATTGCTGCCATGTAAATAAATTCTTCAGTACCGTTTTCTCAATTCTGTATATATGCATTAGAATACAATATTTATCTTTCTCTTTCTGACTTATTTCAATCTGTGTAATAAATTCTAGGTTCATCCACCTCATCACAACTGACTCAAATATGTTCCATTTTATGACTGAGTAATATTCCATTGTGTATATGTATCACAACTTCTTTATCCATTCATCTGTCAATGAGTATATCTAGGTTGCTCCCATGTTCTAACTATTGTAAATAGTCCTGCAATGAACAATGGGATACATGCGTCTTTTTCAATTTTGGTTTCCTCAGGGTGTATTCCTAGGAGTGGGGTTGCTGGGTCATATGGTGGTTTTATTCCTGTTTTTTAAAGGATTCTCCATACCATCTTCCATAGTGGCTGTATCAATTTACATTCCCACCAACAGTACAAGAGCATTCCCCTTTCTCCACACTCTCTTCAGCGTTATTGTTTGTAGACTTTTTGATGATGGCCATTCTGACTAGTGTGAGATGGAATCTCATTGTAGTTTTGATTTACATTTCTCAAATAATGAGCAACGTTGAGCATCTTCTCATGTGTTTGCTAACCATCTGTATGTCTTCTTTGGAGAAATGTCTGTTTATGTCTTTTTCCTAGTTTTTGATTGGGTTGTTTGTATTTCTGGTATTGAGTTGTATGAGCTGCTTGGATATTTTGGAAATTAATCCTTTGCCAGTTGCTTCATTTGCTGTTATTTTTTCCCATTCTGAGGGTTGTCTTTTCACCTTTCTTATAGTTTCGTTTTCTGTGCAGAAGTTTTTAAGTTTAATCAGGTCCCACTTGTTTACTTTTGTTTTTATTTCCATTACTCTAGGAGGTGGGTTATAGAGGATCTTGCTTTGATTTATGTCATCGAGTGTTCTGCCTATGTTTTCCTCTAAGAGTTTTATAGTTTCTGGTCTTACATTTAGGTCTTTAATTCATTTTGAGTTTATCTTTTTGTATGGTATTAGGGCATGTTCTAATTTCATCCTTTTACATGTAGCTGTCCAGTTGTCCCAGCACCATTTATTAAAGAGCCTGTCTTTGCCCCATTGTATTTTCTTGCCTCCTTTGTCAAAAATAATGTACCCATAGGTGCATGGGCTTATTTCTGGGTGTTCCATCTTGTTCTTTTTGTCTATATTTCTGTTTTTGTGCCAGTACCATACTGTCTTGATGACTGTAGCTTAGTAGCACAATCTGAAGTCAGGAAGGTTGATTCCTCCAGCTCCATTCTTCTTTCTCAAGACTGCTTTGGCTATTTGGGGTCTTTTGTGTTTCCATATGAATTGTGAAACTTTTTGTTCTTGTTCTATTAAAAAATGCCTTTGGTAATTTGATAGGGATCTCATTGAATCTGTGATTGCACTTGGTAGTATAGTCATTTTCACAATATTGAGTCTTCCTACCCAGGAACATGGAATATCTCTCCATCTGTTTATGTTGTCTTTGATTTCTTTCATTAGTGTCTTATAATTTTCTGTGTACAGGTCTCTTGTCTCCTTAGGTAAGTTTATTCCTAGATATTTAATTCTTGTTAAATGATGAATAGGATTGATTCCTTAATTTCTCTTTATGATTTTTCATCATTAGAATATAAAAATGAAAGTGATTTCTGTCTATTTACTTTGTATCCTGCAACTTTGCTGAATTCACTGATTAGCTTTAGCTATTTTCTGATACTATCTTTATGGTTTTCTATGTACAGTATCATGTCATCTGCAAACAGTGAGAGCCTTACTTCTTCTTTTCCAACCTTGATTCCTTTTATTTCTTTTTCTTCTTTGATTGCCATAGTTAGGACTTCCAGAACTATGTTGAATAATAGTGGTGGAAGTGGACACCCTTGTCTTGTTCCTGATTTTAGGGGGAATGCTTTCAGTTTTTAATCATCGAGAATAATGTTTGCTATAGGCTTATCATATATGGCCTTCACTATGTTGAGATGGATTCCTTCTATGCTCATTTTTTTAAGAGCTGTAGTCATTAATGGGTGCTGAATTTGTCAACAGCTTATTCTGTATCTATTGAGATTATCATACAGTCTTTATCTTTCAATTTGCAAATATGGTGTATCACATTAATTGATTTAAATATATTGAAGAATTCTTGCATACCTGGAATAAACCCAACTTGATCATCGTCTCTGAGCTTTTTGATGTGTTGCTGAATTCTGGTTGCTAAAATCTTGTTTAGGATTTTTTCGTCTATGTTCATCAGTGATATTGGCCTGTAGTTTTCTTTTTTTGCGTGTTGTCTTTGTCTGGTTTTGATATCAGGGTGATAGTGGCTTCATAGAATGAGTTTGGAAGTGTTCCTTCCTCTGTAATTTTTTGAAAGAATTTTAGAAGGATAGGCATTTGCTCTTCTCTAAATGTTTGACAGAATTTTCCTGTGAAGCCATCTGGTCCTGGATTTTTGGGGGGGGGGGGGTTTTTGATCACAGCTTCAATTTCAGTGCTTGTGATTGGGTTGTTCATAATTTATATTTCTTCCTGATTCAGTCTTGGAAGATTATACTTTTCTAAGAATCTGTCCATTTCTTCCGGGTTAATTTATTGCCATATAGTTGTCCATAATAGTCTCATAATCCTTTGTATTTGTGCACTGTCTGTTGTAACCTCTCCTTTTTCACTTCTCATTTTGTTGATTTGATTTTTCTCTCTTTTTTCTTGATGAGTCTGGCAAAAGGTTTGTCAGTTTTGTTTATCTTCTCAAAGAATCGGCTTTTAGTTTTATTAATTTTTACTACTGTTTCTTTCATTTCTTTTTCATTTGTTTCTGCTCGGATCTTTATGATTTCCTTCCTTTACTAATTTTGTTGTTGTTGTTGTTGTTATTCTTTTTCCAGTTGTTTTAGGTGTAAAGTTATGTTGGCTATTTGATGTTTTTCTTGTTTATTGAGATAGGGTAATATTGCTATAAATTTCCCTCTTAGAACTGCTTTTGCCACCTTCTATAGGTTTTGAATTGTTGTGCTTTCATTGTCATTTGTTTCTAGAAATTTTTATTTCTCTTTTGAGTTCTTCAGTAACATGTTGGTTATTTAGAAATGTGTTGTTTAATCTCCATGTGTTTTTGTTTCTTAGAGGTTTTTTGTTGTTGTTGTTGTTGTTGTTGTAATTGATATCTAGTCTCATAGCACTGTGGTTGGAGAAAATGCTTGATATGATTTCAATTTTCTTAAATTTACTGAGGTTTGATTTGTGACCCAAAATGTGGCCTATCCTGGAGAATGTTCCATGTGCACTTGAGAAGAAGGTGTATTCTTCTGCATTTGGATGGGATGTCCTGAAGATATCAATGAGATCCATCTCATCTAACGTATCATTTAAGACTTGTGGTTCCTTATTAATTTTCTCTTTTGATGATCTGTCCATTGGTGTGAGTGGGGTGTTAAAATCTCCTACTATTATTGTGTTACTGTCAATTTCTCCTTTTATGTATGTTAGTGTTTGTCTTATGTACTGAGTTGCTCCTATGTTGAGTACATAGATATTTACAATTGTTATGTGTTCCTCTTGGATTGATCCCTTGATCATTATGTAGCATCCTTCTTTATCTCTTTCTATCTCTTCTCTATCTCTATCTATTTTGTATGATATGAGGATTGCTATTCCAGCTTTCTTTTATTTCCCATTTTCATGGAATATATTTTTCCATCCTCTCACTTTCAATCTATATATGTCTTTAGGTCTGAAGTGGGTTTCTCATATACAGCATATACCTGGGTCTTATTTTGGTATCCATTCAGCCAGTCTGTGTCTTTTGGTTGGAGAATTTAATCAATTTACAGTAATTATTGATACATATGTTCCTACTGCCATTTTCTTAATTGTTTGGGGTTCACTTTGTAGATTTTTTTTTCTCTTGTATTTCTTGACTATGTAAGTCCCTTTAACGTGTTATAAAGCTGGTTTGGTGGTACAGAATTCTCTGAACTTTTACTTGTCTGAAAATCTTTTTATTTCTCCATCAATTTTGAATGAGATCCTTTTTGGGTACAGTAATCTTGGTTGTAGATTTTTTTTCCCTTTCAGTACTTTAAATATATCCTACCATTCCCTTCTGGCCTGCAGGTTTCCACTGAAAGATCAGCTGTTAAGCATATGGGGTTTCCCTTGTATGTTACTTGTTGCTTCTCCTTTGCTGTTTTTAATATTCTTTCTTGTGTTTAGTCCTTGCTAGTTTGATTAGTATGTGTCTTGATGTGTTTCTCCTTGGATTTATCCTGTAAGGAACTATTTATGCCTCTTGGACTTGATTGAATATTTCCTTTTTCATGTTGGGGAAATTTTCAACTATAATCTCTTCAAAAATTTTCTCACACCCTTTCTTTTTCTCTTCTCCTTCTGGGGCCCTTAAGATTCAAATGTTGGTGTGTTTGATATTGTCCCAGAGGTCTCTGAGACTGTCCTCAGTTCTTTTCATTCTTTTTATTTTATTCTGCTCTTCAGAAGTTATTTCCACCATTTTATCTTCCAGCTCACTGATTCGTTCTTCTGCTTCAGATATTCTGCTATTGATTCCTTCTAGAGCATTTTTAATTTCAGTAATTGTGTTGTTTGTATGTTTATTCTGTAATTCTTCTAGGTCTTTTTGAATTGATTCTTGCCTTTTTTTCCATTTTGTTTTCAAGGTTTTTGATCATCTCACTATCATTATTCTGAATTCTTTTTCAGGTGGTTTTCCTATTTCCTCTTCATTTACTTGGACTTCTGTGTTTCTGTGTTTCATTTATTTGGACTTCTGTGTTTCTTCTGTGTTTCTTGGGCTTTCTGTGTTCCTTCATTTGTGTAGTATTTTTCTGCCTTTTCATTATTATTGTTATTATTTTTTTTACTTATTGTGTTTGAGGTCTCCTTTTCCCAGGCTTCAAGGAAAGTTGAATTCTTTCCTTAAAAAAGGTTGAATTCTTTCTTCCTTTTGGTTTCTACCTTCCTAAGTTTGGTCCAGTGGTATAGGGTGGGATTTGTGCTGAGTTTTTGTTTATTTGTCTGTTTTGCCTCTGATGGGCAAGGCTGAGTGAGGTGGTAACCTTGGCTGCTGATGATTGGACTCATGTTTTTGTTTTGTTTGCTGTTTAGATGAGGCGTCCTGCACAGGGTGCTACTGGTGGTTGGGTGATGCTGGGTCTGTATTCAAGTAGTTTCATTTGTGTGAGTTCTCACTATTTGATACTCTCTAGGATTAGTTCTCTGGTATTCTAGGGTCTTGGAGTCAGTTCTCCCAATCCAAAGGCTCAAGACTTAATCTCTGGTTAGGAATGAAGGTTCCACAAGTGGTTTGTTATGGCATTAAGTGAGATTAAAACAAACACCCCAAAACAAGAAACCAAAGATGAACCCCAGACAAATGGCAGTTACAAAATCAGGAAAATAATAATTAAAAAAATGGAATATATTCGTGTACATATACATATACACCCATGAGCAGAGTAAAAACCGGCTGACAAAATTAAAGTACAGTAGACTGACCTAGCAAACAAAGGAAATCAAAAATTATATTTACCAGTTAAGAACAAAACTAATTAAAGCAAAAACTAGAAAAGAAATCTAAAGCAAAGTGTCAAGTAAGGAATAAAGCAACAAAAGCAAAACTAACAAATATGTTTAGAGTAAAGGAAAGAAAGAAAAGAAAGAAAGAACAGATATGTAAAGTTAAATAGAGGTAGACGAAGAAGATTTATATACATTAAAGATTAACTGCAAGGGGAAAAGAACAGTAGGAAAGGCAAATAAAAGTATTCTTTTATTATAGGAAAAATATGATAGGTTTAAAAAAAATTAAAGTTATAAAAAAGAAAAAATAGAAGAAAGGGTAAAGGAAAACTCCACAGATTGCAAAAGCCCAACATAGAGGCAGAGGTTTATAACAATAAAAAATGTGTCTGAGGAAAAAAAAAAAGCTCAAAAGCTTAATTCGACTTCGTAGTGCCAATTAAATTGACAACTACAACAGAGGGAGGAAAAAAAATCCAGAAGAATCTACAGAACAATTCAAAATGTAAGGATAATAAATGGTTTTCCTTGAGTCACTACTCTCAGAGTCCTTTCCCTCACTGGGAGTCACAGTCCACCTTACCTTGCTGGGATGCCTTCCAACACTGTGCTGATCTCTGGACCTATTGTGGGGGCAGCTCAGATTCTAATCTGGTCCTATTCCTGTGTGTTCTTGCTTCCAATGTCCACAGCTATCAGAACTAGTGTGTTTTCTTTTGTGGAGGCTCTCAGTGACCTTTTATATATTCTATAGACACAGAATCTGCCTAGTTGATCATATGGATTTAATCTGCAGCTTGTACATCTGGTGGAAACATTTTGGGTCTTCTTCCTTAGCCACACTGCCCCTGGGTTTCAATTGTGGTTTTATTTTCACCTCTACTTGTGGGTCCTCCACTGGGGTTTGCTCCTGAGGCTGCCCTGGAGGACTTGGGTTTGCCTTTGTGAGGGGCAGGTGTGGAGGTGGTGCAGCTACTAGGGTTGCAGAAGTTCTGGCAGCACCAGGTACTCTAGGGAGTTGGTGGCTAAGGAAGCAGGAAATATAGTACTCTAAAAGGCTATGGCAATCAGTATTGGCCAATACGCTCCAGTATTCTTGCCTAGAGAACCCCCTCTCCCTGACAGAGAAATCTGGCAGACCACAGTTTGCAAGGTCGCAAAGAGTTGGACATGACTGAAGCAACCCTGCATGCATAGACACAAGACATATTTTTTTGCCTGTGGCAACTCTGCCCTGGTGAGAGTTGACTAAGAAGGTGGTGCAGCTGCTTGGCTTGCGGGGACCGTAGTGGCGCCTAGTGTGCAGGGGCACGGACTGCATCTGCCACAGGAGTTATGGCCCTATTAGAGTTTATTTTCAAACCTCTTGTAGTTGGCGATCAGAAGGCCTCTTTGGCCAGTCTTTCTCCTGCTCTGCCCATTCAGGCACTTAGAGGGCTCCCTTGCCTGGGGTCCTACTCTGTAGATTGTTGTATCAGGCACTTAAAGGAGCAACTGGGTGGGGTCCTACTCTGTAGTTCAGTGTGTCAGGCATTTGATGGGCCAGCCTCTCTATTGTTTAGCCACTGATGCTGGCTTGTGGGGAGACAGAGGCTATAGTGATGGCTCTACCCCCTACCGTGACTCAGCAGTATTGCCTTCCTTCCGTGGCTGCCTGGCTTTGCTCCACAGGAATTTCCCACCATAATCTCCTCCCTCACATCCCCTCGATCTGTCTCTCTGCAGTCAACAGCAGCCCTCGCCCTGGGACTGCTCCACAATCCCCAAATTCCAGCTCCCAGCTGCTGCACCTTCCAGGGGACCAGCGTTCCTGTCCGAAATATGTACTGCTGCAGCGAGGACTGTTTAATTTTTATTCCATTTAGTCTGCCACAGATCATCTGTTTCACTCTCAGCCTTAAATGTTTCTCCTCTGATTGAGACAATTGCCCGGATGTGGGGATCGGACCTCTGCTTCAGTTCCCCCACCCACTGAGGGCATGACCAGTTCTACTAACACTCTTATTTTTCCCCTTATTTCCTTCATCCTTGGAGAAGGAAATGGTAACCCACTCCAGTATTCTTGCCTGGAGAATCCCATGGGCAGAGGAGCCTGGCGAGCTACAGTCCATGGGGTCACAAGAGTCGGACATGACTTAGTGACTAAACCAACACCATCATTCTTCATCCTACAGAGTTTTGCCTGGTTCTATGTATTCTTTTCCACTGGTCAGGTATTCCTGTCCACTCTCAGCTGGTGTTCTGCATGCACTCTGTGTCTGAATGTGTATTCCTGATGTATCCGTGGAGAGAGAGGTACTCCACATCCACCTACTCCTCTGCCATCTTGTTCCTCTGTGTGGTTTACATTTGATCTGCAGATCTTATGCATGTGATAGAAGGAATTTTTTTTTTTAACATTTTACCAGATACTCGCTACCCAATAGCATGGTCCCTGACTATTTTGTATAAGATTCCACCTATGCATCATACTATACAGTATTTGTCTTTCTCTGTCTCCTTGTTTCACTTAGCATAATGTCCTAGTTTTGTAGGGATGCTTTCTGACTTACATGGGCTCAAATAGAGAGGAAAAGGAAGACATCCAGCTGGAAGATTTTCCACAACCTCATCCTAACTGTTGGTGCTGATGCCTGCTTACAGGAGAAAATCAAATGGAAATGCTGCTGCATCCTGTGGTACAGAGCACTGGACATTCTTGTTCAGTCACAGTCAGAGACCACATTTCTGACAACAGGTCATAAATGTAGTCAAAGTGTCGAAGTGGCAGAGCTTTCCCTGGTTACATCCATTTGCATGAAAAACAAGCTGAAAGGGCAGTGGATTATAGAGCTGAATGAGTGTGTTTGCAGTCTTCACTAGTAGTCTTGACTGCCCCAGGTGTTTGTTGTTACAATATCCAATTCAGTGGAGATACCCGCTTGCAGGCTCAAAGCTGCCTCATCATAACACTGTTATCTTACCCATATAAAAGAAACCAAAATCCATGGTGAATTGCTATGGGAAAGACAGGCCCAAGAGGTCTACAGCAATTTTTCTCCAACTAGACTCTCTATAAACCACTCAACAAAAATAAATATAACAGTTGACTCTAGGGACAACAATGAAGCCCAGGACCAGCTTTTGGATAAAATACATATGAGGAGCTCTCAGGGAGAAGGGAGTCTGTATTTTTCAAGAAATGTGAAGGAAGAAATTCTTCCTAAGTAGAAGAGGTGGAGGCATACATAGGTGATGCAAATTCAAATACTAGCTATCTTAGAGAGGAGAGGGTATAGCAATTGCAAACAGAACCTGCTGTAAGTCATTCAGTGTGTTTTTCACAATCAGTTTTTATGGCTAACATCCAGGTATCTGTAAGGTAGGACCATATATTAAAACTAAAAATACTAAACAAGCTGTCACTAACATGTTTATGTGGGAAACTGAGAGTATTTGCTATTTCCTTACCCAAAAGGGAAGCAGAGAAGTTTTCCTCATTCAGCAGTGTAACAGAACACATCTGAAATTGAGATATCCCGGGGGTAGAGTGTATGCCAGGAGCCCACAATAACCACAGGAAGTTGGTACTTGACCTTCTGCCTAGATGTTAGTTGTAGTGACAAACTTTGGGTAGAGACCCAAGAGCTATGTCTAGAAGCAGCAGAGGAGAATACTTTGTGGTGCTCATAAATACTCAGGATTCAGCTGTGCCATTTATGGAACTGGACTATCATGTTGCTTGAGTGTTCTACCATTTTGTAACTGAGAACCGACCCAGAATAATCATCATTTGTTAACACTATCACAGTTTTATTTTATGCCACAGATTGGTGAGAGTAGAAGAAACATGGATTATTTAAACAACTGGAGAATTACTAGTAATAAGTGGTTATCCTGAGCTAGGGGCTTCCCCAGTGGTTCAGGGCTATAGATTCAGCCTGAAATGCAGGAGATAAAGTTCAAACCCAGGGTCAGGAAGATTTCCTGGAGGAAGACACAACAACCCACTCCAGTATTCTTGCCTGGAGAATTCCACAGACAGCAGAGCCTGATGGGCTACAGTCCATAGGGTGGTAAAGAGTTGGACATGACTCAAGTGACTGAGTATGCATGCACTAATCCTGAGCTAGTCATTGTTGAGACATACAAATAAAGCCAAAGTCTTAGTCTTAAATTTTTCTTACATGCTTATTGTAGGTCATTGAATTATGGGGTGTGTGCTACATGGGCCTGGTTTGGAATTCTGCTTCATTCACTTATCACCTCTACATCTTTGTCAAGCTTACTTAGCTTTTACATTTCAATTTTCTGACCTGTAAAGTGAGGACAAGATATTATGCAATCTATATAGATACAGATATATCTAGATATATACATAGATAGAATTATACATAGGTATTATATATTTTTATCTATATAACATTATCTATATTGTAGGTATATAAAACAATTATCTATAGATATAGATATGTATATCTATATACAAAGAAAGCATACTGATAGTATATTTATATATAGAGATATATGTATATATGTGTGCATGCTCAGTCACTTGATTGTGTCTGACACTTTGTGACCCTATTGACTTCAGCCTGCCAGGTTCCTCTTTCCATGGGATTTTTCATGCAAGAATATTGGAGTGGGTTGCCATTTCTTCCTCCAGGGGATCTTCCCTACCCTGAGTCTCCTGCAGTGGCAGGCAGATACTTTACCACTGAGCCACCTGGGAAGCCCATATGTATATGTGGATATACATAGATACGTACACATATTTTTTCATATTTATTTTTCATATTTATTCTGGAGCTTTTGTTTTTGAGTCCTTCATTGCCAAACTACATGTTTAATGTTTACAACAGGTATTAGAAATTGAGATGTTTTTAAAATTTCTACTATTTTAGAGTAAAATTGTAGATAATGTTCCAAACCATTATCAAAAAATGCAGAACAAACTTTTCTGTATATAAACCATACATAAAACAAGGCACCACTTATACTTGTGTATCCCAGAAAAGTTTTTGAGTATAAATGTCAATAATTTGATTATTCAGTCCTTTAAGGAGCACGATGATCAAGGTTACTATTTTCCTTTGTGAGGGAAGGATAAGGTAGTAATGACTTGCAGACACACTTCACATATGGATCCCCTTAAGTGTCTTCACAGCCTCCCCATAATTACTCCTATCATAGTATATATTCTAGCACATCACTTCCATATCTACTAGGTTTGCTAAATTATAAACCTCTACAGAAAATGAATGGTATCTTAGTTACCCTGTATATCTGTTATCTGGCACCAGTCTTGGGACTTAGTAACAACTAGGGAAATAAGACACAAATAATCAATTATGTAAAGTCACATGTTATGACAATTTCAGTTATGAAGACTTCAAATGGTACCATATAAAAGTTGATATATTGTTTATGAACAAAATCTGAAATATAGCAAATCTTCTCAAATTAAAAGTTCATGAGAATAACATCATTTCAAAGTAAAATTTTAAAAGTATATTTATTACTGCCAGCTTGGCTGCTATTTAGAAGTGCTCACTCTGTAGGACTCTAGTCTGCACGGTTGTTTACCAAGGCCAGCCTTTCTTGGCAGAGATCAAATTACATTGTGTCTCACCAGGCAACAACCCCTCAGTTCCTTCAGGCTGCCACAGTCTGGTCAACTTCTTAGTATATTGGTCACCACTTCCTTCCTGGCTTTTCAGTTGGTAGGCCAATTACTGCAGATCAGCTTCTTCCTAAGAAGAAACATTGTGCAAATGTTGAGCTCTGTTCCTCACGTTTCTATTCTCTGGCATCCTGCCCCTCGTCTTGGCTACCTCAACTGCTTTAATTCCAATTTTTTGCCCCTCCATTCCTTTATCATTGCTGCCAGCTTTTCTCATCTTCTCAGTCTCTTGAATGACCCTTTCTGTCACCTTCTGAGAGAAGGCAGTGGCAACCCACTCCAGTACTCTTGCCTGGAAAATCCCATGGATGGACGTGCCTAGTAGGCTGCAGTCCACGAGGTCTCTAAGAGTCAGACACGACTGAGTGACTTCACTTTCACTTTTCACTTTCGTGCATTGGAGAAGAAAATGGCAACCCACTCCAGTGTTCTTGCCTGGAGAATCCCAGGGACGGCGGAGCCTGGTGGGCTGCCGTCTATGGGGTCGCACAGTCGGACACGATTGAAGCGACTTAGCAGCAGCAGCAGTCACCTTCTGAGCCTCTGGAACCTATGCATCTGCAAAGATTTCTAGGAGGAAAAATGGGACAAAGTACTATTGGCTAGTTTCCTTTTCCTGGTATCCTTATTTCTAAATCCTCTGTAACTTTGATAGCTTTCAGATGCCTAAAAAGATGTTTTAAAATATATTTGCATCAGTATTTATTGTAGCACTGTGTTTTCTCCTACTACCTAATAAACTTCTCATCTCTTGGTCCAAATCTTATCTTGTATATAAAGTTCTTTTAGTCACAGTCTTTGGATCTCCTTTATTCTTTGCTTCCTCTCTATCTACTCACTCAGTCCTCACTCTTTCAATTTAATGCTGCAACAGGGAGACTTGAATGGGAAAACCATACACCTAATCGTGATGGCTGTCCCGAGTTGTCTTATCCAAATATTTGCCACATTTCCAAGCCTTTAAGATCATTTTTTCACTGTTCTTCACCTGATCATGAAGCCAATATAATATATTTTAAGGTTAAGTTTTTGACAGCATTTCATTTACAGGGCCAGTTTTGTAGATATCATGGTAGGTAGCAGGAGCTACTTCAACAGACAGACCCTGAATTTCCAGGAAGCTAACATTGTAGGAGCTAAATTCTTACTTGCATCTCATTTGCATGGGACTTGGAAATCCCTAGGGCAGTTCTCCTCTGGACAGTGACTCACGGATCTAGTCACTTCCCTCCTGCTCATATCATCTGTCATGTACAGCCCTCCATGCTTTGGCAGGAAAAGTCAGGACTACAGGAATCCGTGCTTTTTTTTTTTTTTGAAAAGCTAGCCCTGAAAGTGATTTATGAAACCCTTCTTTTTAAATTATGATTATTAGTCATAGGGCTCTCGATGTATGAGGCTTAGGAAATAAGCGAGTAAACATTTTGTATCACAGGCCATGTTCTAAACAAATCCATGAATGTGAAGGCTGGAAGGAGCATTAACTTTATATGGAGAAGGGCATTAAAACAGAAAGAGGGCTTAAAAATATCATCTGACTTTTCAATGTTTCCTTCTCACTCACTTTTGTTTTCCATTAGCATGCAATTTTACTGAAAGGCATCAAGTCCAAGAGAAAGAATCTGTGTTACTAGGAGAAATCTAAATTTCCAACAAATGATAGATTATTCAACTCTCTTTATATTTTGGTGTATATTAATGCAAAATATTTAATTTTTTCTGAGGCATTCCCTATAATTAAACACTTAATTTCCTCAGATTTTTCAATATGCTAATCAAAGCATGAATAATTATCAGTAAGTTAAAGTAAAAAATATTCTTAAAAAGTCTATGTATTTGATGAATATGTTTAAGGATTCACAAATGAGAATAAAATCTATTTATTCTATAATGTAATTAGTAAGAGTTGAAAAAAATGGGTGTAATTAATGTATATTTTGACCACATGGTTAATTATGTAAAATAAATGACTAGAGGCCAATTTGCTCTCAGTGGAGTTGTAGTGACAAAGTACCCTTCAGGGACATGGCATTCATCCTATGAATTTAGAGATGACCTTCATGCCTGTTTTGGCCACCAACTCTTACATGTCAGAGTCCAGTTTTCACATGTACTTAACATTATGCCACATTTCTAATTAGAGGACATAATTGGGCGATTAACTCAATATTTTATTTAGCACACATTTATTCTGTCTTGTTTTCCACCTTAATGTAGTCTTCCTTTTATTTCTACTCAACCTGAAAGTGTTTAGTTCCTGACTGCTTGTTCGGAGCATGTCTATGTCAATGATATTTTCTCATTGAATTACATATTATATTATATAGATTGCCTCATGGGCACATGCATGTTGAGTCTAGTCATAGTTCTTTAGCCTCAAGAACATAAGCACTTGACTCAAGCCCATCCAAATGTGTGTGTGCATGTACAAATGTGGGTGAATATAGATACATACATGTGTATATATATATACATATTTTACACATACATGCAGATAAACCCATATGATGTTATAAATTGAACAGGAAGAGATTAATAACATTTTACTCTCATGTGTTTCTCCTTTTATGTTAGTTTGGAGTCAGTATAACATGGTCACAGATAATGATGAACCCTGATAAAACTGTGGAGGGGGAAAAAGGAATTTGGACATCAAATGAGTGATGTGCTATAGAACTGGCAGAAACTGACTTATCCGAGTATCTTTATTCATATTATATTGAGTGAGGAGCATAAGGGGTATCAGGGCTTAATTTAAGTGTAGATGAGTAATGAATCTACAGAGAAGTTAAAAATCTCCAGTAGTGAGTGTGAAAATACATAAAACTCAAGAGATCCATGCTCTCATTTGGGTACTCGTTGCTTACATGTTTGGCTGAGAAAAATAAGAAACAAAAAGGAGAGAAAGAAGCCTTTTCTTTGGCTATTGTTTTTTCTACCTGTTATTTCTCTGTTGTTAAGTCATATCTTATTTATTTGGTAGCCTGCACTGTGTGTGTTTTTTCCTCACTAAAGGCTACAAAAGTCCATTACAGTTTTGATGCAATTTGACAAAGTTGCATGCAATTTTATCTCGCTTATTATATATATCATGAATTATATAATGTCAAAAAATGAGTTGACATTTCTCTTGATGGCAAGAGTATATTTACTATCATATCTTTGTGATATATTTCAACAATTATATTAGAAAGGACATTTGGCGCAAGCTGTTTCAGGAAGTTAGTTTGGAAGATAGGTTAGCAAAGAATACCAGTCAGTTGGTTCTGACAGCATCTGGCCCCAGAACCTGTATTTGAAGGGCAGCCTCACCAAAAGTCCTGTTTTTTCTGTTCCTGATAGCACTTTTGTAAAATACATTAATGCTTATCAAATTAAGGTCATGAAAGGAGGAAGAGGTATTCAGTCCTTTGTCTAGGGGGTCAGAAGAGTCAGAAGGGAAAACAAGCCAGAAAAAAAGTTGGATTTGGGTAACTTAGACTAAATTCTGTATGAGCAAACCCAGGACTCACAATTGCTTTTTCTCTGTTGACAGAAGAGGCCAAGCCTGCTCCATAAACAACCTCTGGGTGCTAAGATGCAATTCCCAGGATATCTTCTTGAATATTAAAAGAAATTGTGCCCTCAAGTGGCTTTATATGATGCCCAAGCTAAGTGCTCCTTATGAGGATGAAGGAGATTTTAAATACCTTGAATCAAGTGACTTCTATTAATTAGGTAAAAATCCACTGTAAAAATAAAAAATTAAATTAATGTAATGAAAAAAAGGATATAAGACCCTATAATAAAGCAGTTAAAATAGAAGTTTGCTTCTCAAAAATGTCTGCCTAGTTCATCAGAAAGAGCTGGGCAGTTTTGCCCCACAAGTTTATTAAGGGTCCCAAGTTCCTTCCATATTATTACTGCAAAATCCTCTAGATTGTTGTTCTTATCTGTGTAGTTCAAAGTGTACTACTGCAACATGTGTGTTTCAGGCCATGGGAAGGGGAAAATGTCAAAGTTTAAGGAGAGGCTTCTTTCAGAGTCTGAGATTGCTATGTTGCTCATGTCTTTTTCACACACTTCATTGTTCCAAGCCTAGTTGCTTCATCCTATCTAGCTGCAAGTTCAATGGAGGAAAGATAACAGTCTGACTTAGAAGAAGAAACAACTTTTTGAGGGATAGTAGCCTTTTGCCACAGCACATCTGTTTATCACTTCCCTATCACCAACCTCTTCCATCCCAGTTCAATGTCTATCACTATTTGAGAACACACACTGAGCACTGATGGTTTCACTCTTAAATGGAGTAACTGACAAGCTAACTGTAGGTCAAAGAATTCCTATCTGCCTCCGTATGTGTCAGTATCTAGAATCAGAGCTGTGACTCCTCTTCTCTCATCAAAGTCAAAACATTGTAGCACAGACTGGACACATTCTTCATAACATAAGAATTTGCCTTGCTACCCAAACATTGGGGTGTGTAATACTGTCAGGAACATGGAAAGCAGTGGGCTTGAAGGCTGATAACAGATTTTCAGACTTTAGACACTGAGATGTATTTCAAAATTCACAATATAATTGATTTAAAAATTAGAATTCTTGAATAAAATAATAAACCAAGTGTTTAAAATGATTAATGACCAAAAAAATCACTAAAACTACTCAAGTGGCAGGTGAAATAACTCGATCTGTATTAAATTCTTGTCAGAGATTGTGATGTGATCATTTTTTACCAAAAATGTCCCTGTAAATTGCCATGTGATTAAACCAGAATCATTTATTTACAAATTCTAATTTGGAAGACATCTAGCATATGTTTTCCAGTCTATTTAATTTCCCTAAGTACTCTCTTGGATGTTTTAGTATTAACAAGATATTTTTTCATTTTATCTTATAGCCTTGAATAATTTGTCCATAATAAAAATGATTAATGAGTCTAAGTGGAGATTGTGTGCATATGTCCTATATGAATATCACCTATACAGGAGCTGTATTTCACCCAAGATAAAGGCTTCCCTGAAGAACAGAGAGATTTCCTGCATAAGTTACATGGAAAGCCAAAGCAGCATTAGTGAGCCTCCATTGAGTTCCGTGCAAGGATACACAGTATGTTAAATATCCTGTGAAGAATTCCTCAACCAGTCTCTCTGTACTCACATATGTCTTCTCATCTGTCAGAAAAATCTCTTGATTGCTTGCCAGTCTTTTTCTTATGGTCCCTGGGTAACCAGAAGAAATAAAGATAAAATACCTGTGTCAGATACCTAAGCCAGCTTTATCTTATAGCCCTGCAGCCAAGTCAAGCTTATAAATCCTCCTTCCATAAACATCCCTGGTCTGCCCTTCTCTTCCATTGCCCCACTGTCCCATTCAGCTGATGAGTCGGTCTACTATGCCAGGGAAATGGCAGCTTTAGAAAGGACAGGTGGGCGAGCAAAGCATCACAGTTTCTGTAAAGTCTCCTTTGTCTGTATGCTTTGTGATTATTTGTTTGGTTCAGAGAAAACTTGAGGTGGAAGTAGGAAAACATCATATGAAAGGGAAGAGGAAGGCAGAGTGGAAAAAAAACCTGTCACTATAGGCATGACCCACTAGCCTTCATCTGATATTATGTGTGTGTGTTTGTGTGTGTGTGTGTGTGTGCACACATTTAGGAAGCTTTTAGCTTGAGTTCAGTTAATGATATAACTGCAGGAATTAAGTTCAGAGAAAAAGGTAATTCGCTAGTAAAGAATTCTCTGTATTGAGTCATATTTTGTTACTGATTTTGGCCAGTGGTAAAATGTGCACAGGGTTATGTTTAGTGCCACTATACTAAATATTTACATATCTTCCCCTTTAAGACACATGGTAGGATTGCAATTCTTTTTTTTCTTTTCTTTTATTGTTTTTGGTTGTGCTGGGTCTTCACTGCTGTGCATGGGCTTTCTCCAGTTGTAGTGAGTAAGGGCTACTCTCTAGTTGCAGGATGTGGGCTTCTCATTGCCGTGGCTTCGCTTGTTGCAGACATGGGCGTTAGGCATGCAGTAGTTGCAATACGTGTGCTCATAGGCTTAGTTGTCCCATAGCATGTAAGATCTTCCCACACCAGGGATAGAACTTATGTCCCCTGCATTGGCAGGCAGATTCTTAACCACTGGACCACCAGGGAAGTCATAGGATTGCATTTCTTATGCCTTTAAAATTAGCAAGCCTATCATGACTTTCTTTGATCAGTAAGATAGGAGAAGCCAAGGCACATAATTCTTTGATACCCAATGCTTAAAAGACTCTCTGTTCATGCTCTTCAAGAAGCTTTTACTTTTTTCCCACACTATTTCCACAGACAAAAGGGCCATGACCTTAGCTTCCTTTCCCTCATAAATCTCTAGTAGAGATTTCAGCCCAGTCAAGGATTTCTTTTTTTATACCAGTTGCCAATCTCTCTCACTGCCCCATCTCTGGGGTATTAGAGAATCAGTGACTCAGGGAACACTTCAGTTGGTTTTGCATCAAGCTCTGCTGGTAAAGGTGAAAGGCAATCACCACAGTCAAAGTTTTAAGCACATCCCAAAACACTGGTGTCCTGTGACTTAGTGTGTGATTGACTACAGAGAAATAGCCATGATTTCAATTTGAGTCTTTATGGCCATTTTGAGAAGCAAGAGAAATAAAGCCATCGAATGGGGTACAGAGAAAAATGTATGCACTTGGTCCAGGAGAGAATAAATTGGAATGTAAACCATGTCAGGTCACAAAATAATTATAAATAGTAGGCAGGAAATGGCACAGGTAGAGTACAGCATAAGAAGTCAGGTAATGAGGGGAACTTAGTCGCCAGTGGATGTATTATGTGAAAAAAATGAAGTTTGAATATTTGAACATGACAGTCATTACAGAGAATTGCAAAGTGGCTTGTAGTATATATCAATATATAGAATACAAGATTCATTACTTTTACTTTTTATGAGAAAGGAATAACAACATGTTTACTAAGCTTTCTGGTTCTAAAATAAAATATAGGTGATTGGGCCACAAAGTTCAAGAGTGTCTTCACAAAAGAGAGAAAATCTATTTCCTCCTTGAAGGATAGGAAGCCTAAAGAAGCCAAAGAATCAAGAAGTAGAATAACCAAAATTGTAGTAGTTGAAAAGCACAAAATGTTTTTGTAGTTAAAATGTTAATAGTTAGTTAATTGATTGAGTTCTTCCTCTCTGTGAAGCAATGCAGTACACATTTCACATGGATTAATCCTCTCAAGTTTCTCAACTTAATGAGGTAGGTTCTCTACTCCCATTTTATAGATGTGAAATTTAAGACAAAGTGAGGTTAAGTTACTTGTGCAAAGGTAGAGTTGTAACTGGAATCCCTAACTTAGCTACTATGTTATATTTCATTTGACAAACTTAAAGGGAGTTTCTTCTAAGGGACAACTGAATATAATGATTGAAAGTGAGAATGAAGTCAGCTGATAGGAAAACCTCAAATGCCAGCCTAAAGAGTTTGGATAAATTCAAAAGATATTAAATTTGCTTCAGGATAACCTGTTCTTATTGAGAGGGGGATGTGTTAACAAAAACTAAAAAAGATAGCTTGTAGCAAAGATATTTTGCATACAAGCATAGATATACAGACCTAGCATTGGCAATGCATGTTGAGGTTAATCAAATTGAAATTGAATTAAAGACCTCTTGCCCCAAAATTAGAAGTCCTTAAATTTTGAAATAGATGATTCTATCCTCTGAATTGGTTATGAATCCCTGGGGGATCTTATTTCTGAAAGCAAAGAAATTACATCAAGTTCTCTCTAGGAGGATTAAGATGTTACTTTCTCATTATCCACTAACTGGTTTAGATAGGGTGTATTAAAATTGTGTTTCCCCCATAACTAATATATCCCCTTTCTGATATTAATTTTTTTCCTTAATTTGTTGGAATAATCTAGATGTATATACAACTATGGAAAATAATTGTCTGCTATAAGAAAAATACCATCTGTTTTTTCGATATTCAATATTTCTGATCTTAAATGCAAACGAACTCTCTGGATTACCTTATAGAATATGGTCCTCAGTAACTGGAGTTTTCTATGCAGCCGTACTAAAGATAACAATTATTGAACTGTTCATAAGGTAATTAGAAAGGATGGCAGACCCTCTTATTTTAATGCTGTCTTTCCATTCTAGAAGCATGCATTCTGCCAAAATTGGGTCGTTTGTAGAGAAATGGATGGAACTCAAGACTGTTATACAGAGTGAAGTAAGTCAGAAAGAAAAACTAATATTGTATATTAATGCATATATGTGGAATCTAGAAAAATGGCATAAACGATCTTATCTGAAAAACAGAAATAGAGACTCAAACATAGAGAACAAATGTATGGACACCAAGGGAGGAAGGCGGGGGTTGGGATCAACTGGGATCTAAATTGGAAGGAAATCCAAAAAAAAAGGAAGTACATGTATGTGTATAACTGATTCACTTTGCTGTACAGAAAAAACTAACACAACATTATAAAACAACTACACTCCAATAGAAATTAACTTTAAAAAAAGCATGCATTACCCTCACCTTGAGCTAGAAGAAAGGGAAATTCTCCATCCTTCTGATCACTTTCTTTTAGGGCAATCTCCTTTCACATCTGCATGTCCCTGACTATATATAGGAGATTCTTACTGGAACTTCTCAGACTGGGCTGATAGGGGCCAATATTCCTCTTTGAAGGAACTGCTCTCAGATAGCCTTTTTGTAAAGGGGAGTGTGATAATTTTCTCCTCTGGAATTTTTTGTTCTTGTTGGCTGTTTTCCCCTTCTGTGGCACCTTGAGGAAAAAAAAAAAGTCTCAAACTTTTTGAATTTTAGAAACTCAAAATAGTATGGTGAAAAGATTCGTAATTATACCTATCTCTCAGAGCATAATGACTTAATTAATATACCCTTCATGAGACTGCGCTGTTGGAAGTACACAGCTGCACCGGCTGATAGAAATTAAGGTGATGTCGTGAAGTGCAAAACATGAGTGTTTTGATTGTGTGTGTGTTTTAAATGTTTAATATAGATTTTTTTCCCCTTCCTTTTGGTTTAATTTCTGCACAGAAAACTCCTCCTCCTTTTCATTGGCCTGTAGATGATAAATGTGGAGGACAAAGGTATGCAAAGTTGAAGCTACTAAAGTTGCTGTTAACAAAAATCAATCATAACTGGATATTTCTGGCTAAGAGCTATGCATTTTATTCTATTTTTTTCTATTTTGCTCAATTATTCATCTAAGAATATTTCAAAATTGTTTTGGAGTAGGTGTTTTATTTTTAGTGTCACCACCTCCATGGATTCTTGGGGGCCATACATTTCACTTTTAAAAACTTCCTTTCTAAATTTATTCTCCACATTCTTTAAAAAATGTTACTATATCACACAGTATTTCTAAGTGTCATTTGATTATTAGAAGTAAGAACTGCTTCTGCTGGAGCCATTAAGGCTTCATAGCAGAAAACTCATCTATCAGTTAATCTCAACCAAACACTTGGAGCATTTCTGTTGGAGGTAAATTGAGTTGAAGCAGCTATACCAAGGCTAAGGCAGACATTGAGCATGAAGCATGCCCCACCAGCCACCTTATGCTCATACTGCTTTTCTCTCTTTAACATGGAAACATTCAGAATGGGGACAGATATATGTATGCCAATGATTTTTCCTATTAAACAAAATGCATGCGCTGAGAATCTGGGTGGCAAGAAATTAGGAAAAGCCCAATCTAGTAATTTGATAGAACTGAGAGAAAAGTGTTCAAATAAAAGATCATTTTAAACCAAATGTTGAGTCGAGATGTTTCAAAAAATACTGAGAAATAAGTTCAGTAGAGAATTGTGTCTTGTGGCTGTTGATGGTTGTAGAATTTTAGTTTGTTTTGTGTTAGGATAAAGAAGTTTAAACAATTTAGTTTCATCACATTCATGTTTTTCAGTAAGAACAATTGAGGAAGTACAGAACAAAATAGATAAGAGCCACTTCCAACACAGATCCATGAGAATAACCGAGACAACATGTTTAGTGGCTTAAATAATTTCATGTCAAAAATCCGTAGAAATCATAGTCAAAAGTCCAAAACAACAATATAGATACAGCTGAGATTTTCTGAAACTTTTTAACCACCAGAGGCTCCAAACATAATGTACATAAATTGGGCCTGAAAAGCTACAAAGAAATAAATGTAAAGTGTTGAAATTAGCAAGTGCTAAATCTAACACCCAGATGCAGTATTCCCTCAGGAGTCAGGATGGCGGTGTTAGAATCCTGGTTTTGCCAGTTACTAGCTGTGAGAATGTGGTTCAGTAAACTGTGGCCTCTGGCATGGCACAAAGCACTTCCCTGAATGCTGTGCTAAAATACTTAACCAAACACTACCTTGGCTTCTACCCCTAAAGTTGTGTCCCTAAAGTTGACCCCAGGCCTCACACTGAGCCTTTACTCAAGATAATGCCATGCTGCCAAACTGCAAAATGTGTTTTTTTCCCAATCCACATTGCTATACAATTTAAGTAACTTTCCACTCACCTCCCTTCTGTAATTTACCATTTCACCAATACCCTGTTTCTGATTCACCCTTCATCTTAGTTGGAGTTGAGCTCAGTTTATACTGGAGTCTCTTTCTAATTACAGTAGCCTAGTAAAAATCTCTCTTGCTATCCTTAATAACCATCTGGTGCTTTTCTGTTTGATAGCTGTCTGTTTTTTTTAGTTGGAGTATAATTATTTTACGATGTTGTGTTAGTCTCTGTTGTACAACAACGTGCATCAGCTAAAAAGATATTAATATATACATCCCTTTCCTCTTGAGTCTCCTACCAACACCCCCATCTCATCACTTTAGGTCATCACAGAGCAATGAGCTGACCACCCTGTGCTATACAGCAGATTCACACTACCTATTTCATTTTTTGTTTGTTTATTATTATTTTTTTCCATTGGAGGAAAACTGATTTACAGTGTTGTATTTTTTCTGCCAAACAACAAAGCAAATCAGTCATAATCACACGTATATATCCTCCCTCTTGAACATCCCTCTTCTCCCCCAAACCAACCCCTCTAGGTCATCACAGAGAACCAGGCTGGGCTCCCTGTGTTTAACAGCAACTTCTCACCACCTCCACCTGTCTAATTTTACACATGACAGTTTATACATGTCAATGCTATTTTCTCTATCAATTTCACTCTCTCCTTCACCCACTGTGTCCACAAGTCTGTTCTCTACATTTGCATCTCCATTCTTTCCCTGCAAATAGGTTCTTCATCAATACTATTTTTCTGTATTCTCTCTATATATATACATTAATATACGATATTTGTTTTTCTATTTCTGACATTATACTCTGTATAGCAGGCTCTAGTTTCATCCACCTCGCTAGAATTGACTCAAATTCATTCTTTTTTATGTTTGAATGGTATTACATTGTATATATGTACCACAACTTCTTTATCCATTCATCTGTCAGTGAACATCTGGGTTGCTTCCGTGTTCTGGCTATTGTAAATAGTGCTACATTGAACACTGGGTTACATGTGTATATTAGGATTGTGATTTTCTCAGGATATATGCCAAAGTAGTGGGATTGCTGGATCATACTGTTGATTTATCCCTAGTTTTTTACAAAATCTCCATACTGTTTCCCATAATGGCTGTTTCGGTTTATAGTCACACCAACAGTGTAAGAAGATTTCCTTTTCTCCACACCCTCACCAGTAATTATTTTTGTAGACTTGTTGATGATGGCCATTCTGGCTGGGGTGAGATGATACCTCACTGAAGTTTTGATTTGCAGCTCTCTAATAGTTAGGGATGTTGAGCATCTTTTCTTGTGTTTATGGGCCATCTGTATGTATTTGGAGAAATGTCTGTTTTGGTCTTCTACCTATTTTTTGATTAGGCTATTTGTTTTTCTGATATCGAGCTGTATGAGCTGCTTATATATTCTGCAAATTAATCTGTTGTCAATTGTTTTGTTTGTAATTGTTTTCCTCCCACTCTGAGGGGTGTCTTTTAATCTTGTTTAATGTTTCAAGACCAGGAGCTGACTGTGGCTAATGCCATGAACTCATTATTGGCGAATTCAGACTTAAATTGAAGAAAGTAGGGAAAACCACTAGACCATTCAGGTATGACCTAAGTCAAATCCCTTATGATTATACAGTAGAAGTAACAGATTCAAGGGATCAGATCTGATAGAGTGAGAGAAGATTATGGACAGAGGTTTGTGACACTCTACAGAAGGTTGAGATGGCCCCAAGAAAAAGAAATGCAAAAAGGCAAAATGGTTGTCAGAGGAGGCCTTAAAAATAGCTGAAAAAAGCAGACAAGTGAAAGGCAAAGGAGAAAAGGAAAGATATACCCATTTGAATGCAGAATTTAAAAGAACAGCAAGGAGAGAAAAGAAAGCCTTCCTCAGTGATCAATGCAAAGAAATAGAGGAAAACAATAGAATGGGAAAGACAAGGCATCCTTCAAGAAAATTAGAGATACCAAGGGAATATTTCATGCAAAGATGAGCACGATAAAGGACAGAAATACTATCAACCTAACAGAAGCAGAAGATATTAAGAAGAGGTGGCAAGAATACACAGAAGAACTATACAAAAAAGATCTTCATGACCCAGACAATCATGGTGGTGCGATCACTCACCTAGAGCCAGACATCCTGGAATGCAATGTCAAGTGGACCTTAGGAAGCATCACTATGAACAAAGCTAGTGGAGATGATGAAATTCCAGTTGATCTATTTCAAATCCTGAAAGATGATGGAGTGAAAGTGCTGCACTCAATAGGGCAGCAAATATGGAAAACTCAGCAGTGGCCACAGGACTAGAAAAGGTCAGTTTTCGTTCCAATCCCAAAGAAAGGCAATGCCAAAGAATGCTCAAACTACTGCACAATTGCACTCATCTCACATGGTAGTAAAGTAATGCTCAAAATTCTCCAAGCCAGGGTTCAGCAATATGTGAACACTGATCTTCGAGATGTTCAAGCTGGTTTTAGAAAAGGCAGAGGAACCAGATATCAAATTGCCAACATCGGATGGATCATCGGAAATGTAAGAGAGTTCCAGAGAAACATCTATTTCTGCTTTATTGACTATGCCAAAGCCTTTGACTGTGTGGATCACAATAAACCGTGGAAATTTCTGAAAAAGATGGGTATACCAGACCACCTGACCTGCCTCTTGAGAAACCTGTATATAGGTCAGGAAGCAACAGTTAGAACTGGACATGGAACAACAGACTGGTTCCAAATAGGAAAAGGTGTACGTCAAGGCTGTATATTGTCACCCTGCTTATTTAACTTATATGCAGAGTACATCTGGAGAAAGAAATGGCAACCCACTCCAGTACTTTTGCCTGGAAAATCCCATGGACAGAGGAGCCTGGTAGGCTACAGTCCATGGGGTCGCTAAGAGTCAGATACAATTGAGTAACTTCACTTTCACTTTTCACTTTCATGCATTGGAGAAGGAAATGGCAACCCACTCCAGTACTCTTGCCTGGAAAATCCCATGGACAGAGTAGCCTGGTGGGCTGCTGTCTATGGGGTCGCACAGAGTCAGACACGACTGAAGGGACTTAGCAGCAGCAGCAGCAGCAGAGTAGATCATGAGAAACCCTCTGCTGGAGAAAGCACAAGCTGGAATCAAGGTTGCTGGGAGAAATATTAATAACCTCAGATATGCAGATGACACCACCCTTATGGCAGAAAGCAAAGAAGAACTAAAGAGCCTCTTGATGAAAGTGAAAGAGGAGAGTGAAAAAGTTGTCTTAAAGCTCAACATTCAAAAAGCTAAGATCATGGCATCTGGTCCCATCACTTCATGGCAGATAGATCGGGAAACAGTGGAAACAGTGGCTGACTATTTTTCTGGGCTCCAAAATCACTGCAGATGGTGATTGCAGCCATGAAATTAAAAGACGCTTACTCCTTGGAAGGAAAGTTATGACCAACCTAGACAGCATATTAAAAAGCAGAGACATTACTTTGCCAACAAAGGTCCGTCTAGTCAAGGCTATGGTTTTTCCAGTGGTCATGTATGGATGTGAGAGTTGGACTATAAAGAAAGCTGAGCGCCAAAGAATTGATGCTTTTGAACTGTGGTGTTGGAGAAGACTCTTGAGAGTCCCTTGGACTGCAAGGAGATCCAACCAGTCCATCCTAAAGGAAATCAGTCCTGGGTGTTCTTTGTAAAAACTGATGTTGAAGCTGAAACTTCAATACTTTGGCCACCTGATGCGAAGAGCTGACTCATTTGAAAAGACCCTGATGCTAGGAAAGATTGAGGGCAGGAGGAGAAGGGGATGATGGAGGATAAGATGGCTGGATAGCATCAGCAACTGGATGGCCATGGGTTTGGTTGGACTCCGGGTATTTGTGATGGACAAGGAGGCCTGGCGTGCTGCGGTTCATGAAGTCGCAAAGAGTTGGACACGATTGAGCAACTGAACTGAACTGAACTGCTTGTAGGCCACCCTCTGGAGTCTTTCCCTACACAGACAGAAGGGGGTGAAAGAAAGAGCTTATTAGGGCTCACTGCTCAGTCAAGCTGGGGAGAGCGAGTGGTTTGGGTTACACAGTCGGGGTGTGTAGGGAGTGCCTGCTGTGAATGAGACCTATGGGAACTCTTCACTGTCTGAAGCAGGTCATGTGTTTCCCTAGAGGAGTTGGGCCCTATTCGTGAGTCCTTAAGTAGAGCCAAGCTTCACATGCTCCTAGGAAGGTGTGGGCAGTGACCTGTGCCTGCTCACAGTTTGGTGGCAGCTGCAAGCCCTGATGTTGAGACCCCAGGGACCTCTGGCCCTCCATCTCTACACCAACAATAGCCCTGCAGGCAGCCAAGCAGTTCACATTGCCCTCTCTGGGTTTGTAACCTGCAGTCATGAATAGTCCTGCCTCTGGTACATGTCAGCTTTAGCATATCCGTCTTTAGGGTCACAGACCACAGTCAGCTCATCACACTTATGGCACTTGCAAAAGCAGGGTCCTGTGCTATGTGAGTGTGTGGAGTTAGAGGATCCTGGAGCCAGTGATCTTTTGCCTCTCTGGCAGTCCCAGGCTGCTCCCTAGACTCACTCAGCTGCATCACTCTAGCCCCTTCAGAATATCATCATGATAGTCAACCCCAGTAAACTTCATGGAGCCTACCCCTAAGTCCTGAGCCTCAGCACCCAGTCACCTCTCCCGTGGTGAGCATGCAAACAAGCATTTTGGGCTGGGAAGTGTTGGTGTGCAACATTCTCTGATGAATTCTCTCCGTTTTGCCTTCCAAGCATCTGTTGTTGCATTCCCCTCTGAAGTTCCCAAGCTCCCCCTTGCCCCAGCCCCTGAGGGAGTTTCTGAGACTACAGAAACTTTTCCTCCTTCACAGCTCCTTCCCTGCGGTACAGGTCCCTGTCCCAAGTTCTTTGTCTCTTTGTTTTCCTATATCTTTTGCCCTATCTTGTTCTGTGGAGATTAGCTTGCCTTTTCTAGAAGTATGGGGACTTCTGCCAATGTTCAGAGAGTGTTCTACAGGAGTTGTTCCACATGTAGATGCATTTTTTATGCAACTGTGAGGAGGAAAGTGATGTCCCTGTCTTACCCCTCCACCATCTTAAAACTTCCCAGCTATCTATATTATAAATGGTAGTGTGTGTGTGTGTGTGTGTGTGTGTGTGTGTGTGTGTGTGTGTGTATCAGTCCTGATCTCCAAATTCACCTTCCTCTCCCCTCTCCTCCCTCCCACATATCTATTTTCTGCATCTGCTTCTCTGTTTCTTCCCTGCAAGTAAGTTTAACTGTACCATGTTTCTACAGTCAACATGTATGCTTTAACATATGATATTTACTTTCCTCCTTCTAAATTCCTCACTCCGTATGACAGACTCTAGGTTCATCCATGTCCCTACAAATGACCCAATTTCATTCCTTTTTATGGCTCAATAATATTCCATTGTATATATGTACCGCATCTTCTCTATGCTTCAGCTTCCTTCCTCTAAAATGGTGATACTTAACAATCCTCTCATTGTGGTCATAATGATTAATGAATAAATCTTTATAAAATGCCATATAAAATTTTATTAAAATAATAAAAACAATTCCAGCAAATCCTTAGTAACCCTTTTAAAATTTAATATAATTTGGCCATCACAACTCCACATTGGTTGTCTAGATCTTCTGTCCTCAGTCCACTCTTTCAATGACACAGTTCAATGTCAGGTATGGCAAACATTCTTCTCAGTTGATCACTCTGACTTCTGCCTGTTATGTGCATTTCTGCACCCTCTCTGATGAAGACACATCATGAAATCTTTGAAGTCTTCCTCAGTGTACATTTCTTTACAAAAGCTTGCATCCCATTTCTCTTCAGTACCAAGCATTGTCATCATAGTCTTTCATACTGCTTAGCACAGTGTGAGTGCACTCTTTGATGTCCTGGTGTTTCCAGAACTCTGCTTTTTAGTTTCAGCATTTTTTATATATACTGCCTTATACCAATACTATGAAACATATTTTTATACTTTTACCAAGGAAATACATAAAGAAACAAACTCTTAAATCATAAGCAGTTGAACAAGTTCATTTAACATGCAAGTGGTGAGACCAAAAATTTGCCAGATAGTCTTTCCTGGGTAGAAATCTGGCTTCATTACTTATCATATGAGCGTTTTAAGCCTATTAATTATTTGGAACCTTTGTAAAAATGGGATAATAATATTCATTTTAGAGGCTGTTGTGATACCTGAAAACCATTGTATATAGAAAACATTTTGAAATTGTCTGTTTTATAGAAAACTTTTAACAAATTGCTGTAGATTGGATATACTTTTGGCCCCCAAAATTAAAATGTCTGAAATCTAATCTCCAATGTGAGAAGACTGGAAGCTCAGTAGGTCATGATGGGAAAGTCCTCATGCATGGAACTAGTGCCTCTAAAAAAGGGTTGGAGAATGCTGCCCCTTCCACTATGTCGGGACACAGCAAAAAGACAGCTGTGTAGTTCTAAACTCAATTTTTGAAATTTTGCAAATCCAGTGCTCACAGAACTGTTGAATAGGTAGATAAATAGACACAGCCACTTGATAATTCATGTAATTTGCAAAAAGACTCTTGTTCTTCCCCCCATAACAGCGATTCTGTGTATTTTTCAAGCATCATACATCTTCATCCAACTTCTGTTCAAAGATATCTCAAATAATATGAAAAGCTAAACAAACATTAATTCATTTTAGTGCAATAATGATGAGTATTTGAGAATAATGAAAAATATTTATTTATTGTATTGACCTCAGATGCACTGATGAACTGTACATCTTTATAGACAATAAATATAAAACACACATTAGAAGAATTATATAAGGAACTCTATTTTAATTTACTAAAGTAAAGTGGCAGAGTAGTGCAGTGATAAAAAGCATGAACTTTACACTAAGACCTTAGTTTGACGATTCTTCCAAGTACTCTTTTTTAAAATTAATTTTTATTGGAGTATAGTTGATTTACAATATTGTGTTAGTTTCTGCTATACAGCAAAGTGAATCAATTATACATATACACACATCCACTCTTCATTAGATATTTTTCTCATATAGGTCATTACGGAGTACTGAATATAATTCCCTGTACAGTACAGTAGGTCCTTATTAGTTTTATACATAGTAGTGTGCACATGTCAATCCCAATCTCCCAATTTATCCCTCCTCTTCCTTTTCCTCTTGGTATCTGTGCACTTGTTTCCTACAGCTATGATTCTGTTTCTGTTTTGTAAATAGGTTCATTCACCTCCAAGTACTCTTGGGATGGACTTGAGCATATCACTTTGCTATAACCACAATATCTTCATCTAAATACTTGAGGTGCTGATAGGCATATAAAAGAACCCTTCTGAAAATTAAATTAGGCACAGTTATTATATTTAATACTCACTATATTGTATTAAATTATTATATATTGTCCATTTGCTTCCCTGGAGGTCCAGGCAGTAAAGAATCTGCCTGCAATGCAGGAGACCTGGATTCGACTCCCGGATTGGGAAAGTCCCCTGGAGAAGGAAATGGCAACCCACTCCAGTATTCTTGTCTGGAAATTCTATGGACAGAGGAGCTTGGCAGGCTCTATCCATGAGGTTGCAAAGAATCAGACATGAATAAATGACTAAGACTTCACTTCTTCACTTCATATGCATAAAGGATAAAATAATAAAAAATAAAATATAGAAATCATAAACACTAATTGATAACTATTAGCAGTTCAGCTTATTGTACAAAGAATAGTCTTTCCTAAAGAAGCTTGTAACATATTTGGAAATATGAGATTACATACTTAAAGTAACATTTCTTATTTTAAGATTCATATAAAGCAATGAAGGTCATCATGTTTCCATGACTATTGGTCTTATTATGGTAGAGCACAGGTATGTTGAAGAAGAACTGATATATAATAGGTAGGTTTCCAAACTTCAGTAATAGACTTATTTGCTATAAAAATGGCATAGTATTTTTAGAGTCCAAGAAACTCTGGATGGAGTACTGAGCTAGCCAAGATTCTGTTTCCCATCAGGAGAGATGCCAGTGTAACTGGCTTTTGGTTGACTATGATTAAGTGTCCATATGTCTGGAAGACAGACTATTTACAAATTGAAATATGTTGTCTTGGCACGTGGCCTTTCAGAGATGTATTGAGTAGAAGAGGCAGACTGATTATATACCAACTCACCTCATGAAGTGGCAGATCCCATGCTGAGATCTACCATCACTGGCTCGCAGCCCTGGTCCTCAGACTTGTTAGTACTCCTGTTTGATGGGATTTGGAGATGCTAGCTTATGCATAACAAAACCCATTTGACCAGTGTTTAAGACTAGAGTGCCAACTAAACAGTTCATAATGAACAGAAACAGAACTGCAAAGTCTTCTGGAATCTTGCACAGAGAGACAGATTTATATTGATAGGAAGAAAGATGGGATTTAGTATTTCAATATCTATCTCCCCTACTTTAAATATTCAGAACTCCAAATTCCAACTGGGTATATGACCATCCAGCTAAAGACTGCTATGCCGCTTGGGTTGACCATGTGTTTAAGTTCTTACCAATGCTCCTATGGATGAACTTGATGAGAAACTCCTGAAGAAAGAATTAGTTATACCACGTAAAACCAGCTGGGCTGAACATATGGTCATAGGAGAAGCACTATCTCCAAAAGAAGTCACTTACTAAGAGTGGCAAAGAAACAATTTTAAGAATTCTTGAGTCCTAGCCTTACATTCTTTATGTGGAAGGACTGCTTTGATGGAGAGGGAACTAAGCACCTGTCCTTTAAGCTACTAATACTTTGTTTACCCCTTGTTACAATAACCAAATCAGCTTCCTGACTAATAATCACATTGACACTCCATGTTCTTGAGATGATAACCTCTTGTCCACTCGATGTAGCAGTGAATGAGCCTTAGAGGGATCAAAGAGTCACATATGGAAGGATTTGGAAAGAGAAGGCCATGCTGAGCAAAGGTCAAAGAGGAGATGAGTGTGGCATATATAGAGAACAGCGTGGATTTACCATGCCTGAAACAATAAGGTTAATTTAGAAAATAAAGTCAGACAAATGAGAGAGAATCATATTAATTATTAGCTAGATGATTTGATTAACTGAAGTATTCTGTTATTCCATAATTCTAAGAAATTTCCAGGAAGCATATGTAATAAAGAAGTTAAGAAATCCTTTGCAGAATCTCCATATTATTATGACCTGATTTATTTATCTGTTGCCTTGTTTAACTACTTTGATGCTTCTAAGATATAAACAAAGAGATAGTATCTAGAAGCCCAAGGGGAAACACAGGGAGTAGAGTTCTGTAAGGAACTGAGTTCCTTACGGCCCCTAAGAGGAACGCTGATATATAAATCCCACCAAAAAAAGTCCCAAAACCAAAAAGAAAATAAGTTAAAAAAATACATGTGTGAGCTTCATGTACAAGTTTGAATGATTCATAATTTCAGATAGCTTCAGTCTGCTAATTGTCTAAAATAAAATGTTTCCCTACTGACATTTAATCACATTCAAAGATAGCAGAGCTTAAAGCAATAGATAAAAATAGGGAGAGGGAATGAAGAATAAAAGGATCACAGATTAAAAATGTAATTTTTGTAGAATTAGTTACCTTCCTTCTTTTTTCTTAAGCTGTCTTCTAAACAAAGCCATCTGGGTTGGAAAGCTTTAATATTTCTCTTTCTCTGCCTTTTTGAAGCCAGTACCTTGTGATGTGGTTAGTTTATGTCCATTCAAGTCTCTACTTAATCTACTTGTGCTGGACAGAGAGTGGGAAAACTTGGAGACTCGGTAAGTAGGACTCTGCTCTGCTGCTCCTCTCTTTCAAACTTACTGCTTTAAGGTCATCTCCTCATATAAATACTGCTTCCATTTTATAAGCATAAGGTTTTAAATATTTGATAGCTATGAAAGTGCTAAATGAGAACCAAGTGTTTATTGAGATTTGTGCTAGACTTGTACAGTTGATCTTATTTTAATTTTTTATTGAAGTATAGCTGATTTACAATATTTTGTTGCCTTCGAGTGTTCGGCCAAGTGATTAAGTTTTATGTATAATCAGATATTTCCCTTTTAGGTAATTACAAAATATCGACTATAGTTCTCTCTGCTATATAGTAAGTCCTTATTGGTTATCTATTTTATATATAGTAGTGTGTTTACATTAATTTCAAAGTCATAGTTTATCCCTCCCCTCCTTTCTCCTTTGGTGACCATAAGTTTATGCCTGTGACTCTATTTCTGCTCTGTATATGAGTTCATTTGTATCATTTTTTGATTCCAAATATAAGCAATATATGATATTTATCTTTTGTTGTCTGATGTACTTAGGACAATAATGTCTAGGTCTATCTATGTTGTAACAAATGACATTGTTTCATTCTTTATATGGTTGAGTAATATTCCTTTGTATAAATATGGCCAAGGGGAGCTACCCCGGGCCGGAGGTCCAGGGCGGCGGCCGAGAGGAGCTACCCTGCGCCTGAGGCCAGGGGCTGCAGCCGAGGGGAGTTACCCCATGTCCAAGGAGCGGCAACTGCATAGGCACAGGAGGGCCGAGAGGAGTTACTCCACATTCATGGTCAGGAGAGGCTGCTGTGAGTAGATACCCCTTGTCCAAGGTAAGGAGCAGCGGCTGCACTTTGCTGGAGCAGCCATGAAGATATACCCCACGTCCAAGGTAAGAGAAACCCAAGTAAGACAGTAGGTGTTGCAAGAAGGCATCAGAGGGCAGACACACTGAAACTATAATCACAGAAAACTAGCCAATCTGATCACACGGACCATAGCCTTGTCTATCTCAATGAAACTAAGCCATGCCGTGTGGGGCAACCAAGACGGACGGGTCATTGTGGAGAGGTCTGACAGAATGTGGTCCACTGGATAAGGGCATGGCAAACCACTTCAGTAATCTTGCCTTGAGAACCCCATGAACAGTATGAAAAGGCAAAAAGATAGGACACTGAAAGATGAACTCCCCGGGTCGGTAGATGCCCAATATGCTACTGGAGATCAGTGGAGAAATAACTCCAGAAAGAATGATGGGATGGAGCCAAAGCAAAAACATTACTCAGCTGTGGATATGACTGGTGATAGAAGCAAAGTTCGATGCTGTAAAGAGCAATATTGCATAGGAACCTGGAATGTTAGGTCCATGAATCAAGGAAAATTGGAAGTGGTCAAACAGGAGATGGCAAGAGTGAATGCCTACATTCTAGGAATCAGCGAACTAAAATGGACTGGAATGGGTGAATTTAACTCAGATAACCATTATATCTGCTACAGTGGGAAGGAATCCCTTACAAAAAATGGAGTAGCCATTATGGTCAACAAAAGAGTCCGAAAGGCAGTATTTGGATGCAATCTCAAAAATGACAAAATGATCTCTGTTTGTTTCCAAGGCAAACCATTCAATATTACGGTAATCCAAGTGTATGCCCCTACCAGTAATGCTAAAGAAGTGAAATTGAACGGTTCTATGAAGACCTACAAGACCTACTAGAACTAACACCCAAAAAAGATGTCCTTTTCATTATAGGGGACTGGAATGCAAAAGTAGGAAGTCAGGAAACATCTGGCATAACAGGCAAATTTGGCCTTGGAGTACAGAATGAAGCAGGGCAAAGGCTAAAAGAGTTTTGCCAAGAGAACACAATGGTCATAACAAACACCCTCTTCCAACAACACAAGAGAAGACTCTACACATAGACATCACCAGATGGTCAGCACCGAAATCAGATTGATTATATTCTTTGCAGCCAAAGATGGAGAAGCTCTAGACAGTCAGCAAAAACAAGACTGGGAGCAGACTGTGGCTCAGATCATGAACTCCTTATTGCCAAATTCAGACTTAAATTGAAGAAAATAGGGAAAACCACTAGACCATTCAAGTATGACCTAAATCAAATCCCTTATGATTATACAGTGGAAGTGAGAAATAGATTTAAGGGACTAGATCTGATAGACAGAGTGCCTGATGAACTATGGACAGAGGCTTGTGACATTGTACAGGAGACAGGGATCAAGACCATCCCCATGGAAAAGAAATGCAAAAAAGCAAAATGGCTGTCTGAGGAGGGCTTACAAATAGCTGGGAAAAGAAGAGAAGCGAAAAGCAAAGGAGAAAAGGAAAGATATTCCCATCTGAATGCAGAGTTCCAAAGAATAGCAAGGAGAGATAAGAAAGCCTTCCTCAGCGACCAATGCAAATAAATAGAGGAAAACAACAGAATGGGAATGACTAGAGATCTCTTCAAGAAAATTAGAGATACCAAGGGAACATTTCAAGCAAAATGGGCTCGATAAAGGACAGAAATGGTATGGACCTAACAGAAGCAGAAGATATTAAGACGAGGTGGCAAGAATACACAGAAGACCTATACAAAAAAAGATCTTCACGACCCAGATAATCATGATGGTGTGATCACTCACCTAGAGCCAGACATCCTGGAATGTGAAGTCAAATGGGCCTTAGAAAGCATCACTACGAACAAAGCTAGTGGAGGTGATGGAATTCCATTTGAGCTACTTCAAATCCTGAAAGATGATGCTGTGAAAATGCTGCACTCAATATACGAGCAAATCTGGAATACTCAGCAGTGGCCACAGGACTGGAAAAGGTCAGTTTTCATTCCATTCCCTAAGAAAGGCAATGCCAAAGAATGCTCAAACTACTGCACAGTTGCACTCATCTCACACGCTACTAAAGAAACGCTCAAAATTCTCCAAGCCAGGCTTCAGCAATACGTGAACCGTGAACTTCCGGATGTTCAAGCTGATTTTAGAAAAGTCAGAGAAACCAGAGATCAAATTGCCAACATCCGCTGGATCATCGAAAAAGCAAGAGAGTTCCAGAAGAACATCTATTTCTGCTTTATTGACTATGACAAAGCCTTTGACTGCGTGGATCACAATAAACTGTGGAAAATTCTGAAAGAGATGGGAATACCAGACCATCTGACCTGCCACTTGAGAAACCTGTATGCAGGTCAGGAAGCAACAGTTAGAGCTAGACATGGACCAACAGACTGGTTCCAAATAGGAAAAGGAGTACGTCAAGGCTGTATATTGTCACCCTGCTTACTTAACTTATATGCAGAGTACATCATGAGAAATGCTGAGCTGGAAGAAGCACAGGCTGGAATCAAGATTGCCGGGAGAAATATCAATAACCTTAGATATGCAGATGACACCACCCTTATGGCAGAAAGCGAAGAAGAACTAAAAAGCCTCTTGATGAAAGTGAAAGAGGAAAGTGAAAAAGCTGGCTTAAAGCTCAACATTCAGAAAACTAAGATCATGGTATCTGTTCCCATCACCTCATGGGAAATAGATGGGGAAACAGTGGAAACAGTGTCAGACTTTATTTTGGGGGGCTCCAAAACCACTGCTGATGGTGACTGAATCCATTAAATTAAAAGACACTTACTCCTTGTAAGAAAGGTTATAACCAACCTAGATAGCATATTGAAAAGCAGAGACACTACTCTGCCAACAAAGGTCCGTCTAGTCAAGGCTATGGTTTTTCCAGTAGTCATGTATGGATGTGAGAGTTGGACGGTGAATAAAGCTGAGCACCGAAGAACTGATGCTTTTGAACTGTGATGTTAGAGAAGACTCTTGAGAGTCCCTTGGACTGCAAGAAGATCCAACCAGTCCATCCTAAAGGAGATTAGTCCTGGGCGTTCATTGGAAGGACTGATGTTGAAGCTGAAACTCCAATACTTTGGCCACCTCATGAGAAGAGTTGACTTATTGGGAAAGACCCTAATGCTGGGAAGGTTTGGGGGCAGGGGGAGAAGGGGACGACAGAGGATGAGATGGCTGGATGGCATCACCGACTCGATGGACATGGATTTGGGTAGATTCTGGGAGTTGGTGATGGACAGGGAGGCCTTGTATGCTGCGATTCATGGGGTCGCAAACAGTCGGACACAACTGAGCTAGTGAACTGAAGTGAACTGAACCACATCTTTATACATTCCTCTGCCAATGGACATTTAAGTTGCTTCCATGTCTTGGCTATTATAAATAGTGTTGCTATGTCTATGACCATTGTAGTGAATGTATCTTTTCTTTTTTTCCTTTTTTCAAACTTTTTATTTTATATTGAGTATAGTCGATTAACAATGTTGTGATAGTTTCAGGTGAACAACAAAGAGACTCAGCCATGCATATGCATGTAACCATTCTCCCTCAAACTCTCCTCCCATCTAAGCTTCCACATAACTTTGAGCAGAGCTCCCTGTGGTTGTCCTTGTTGGTTATCCATTTTAAACACAGAAGTGTGTGCACATATCTTTTCAATTTATGGTTTTCTCCCGATATGTGTCTAAGAGTGGGATTGCTGAATCCTATGGTAGTTCGACTTTTAGGTTTTTTTTTTTTTTTTTTGTAAGGAGCTTCCATACTGTTCTCCGGGGCTTCCGTGGTGATTCAGACTGTAAAGAATCTGCCTGTAAAACAGGAGAGAAGGGTTGGGAAGATCCCCTGGAGAAGGACATGGCAACCCACTTCACGATTCTTGCCTGGAGAATTCCAGGGACAGAGGATCCTGGAAGGCTACAGTCCATGGGGTCACAAAGAGTCAGACATGACTGAGTGACTAACACACATACTGTTCTCCATAGTGGTTGCATCAGTTTATATTCCAACCAACAGTGTATAAAAGGATTCACTTTTCTCCATATCTTTCCCAACATTTATTATTTATAGATTTTTTGATGGTCATTTTGACCAGCATAAGGTGATACCTTACTGTAATTTTTGTTTGCATTACTTCAAAAATTTATGAAATTGAACATCTTTTTATGTGTCCCTTGGCCATGTGTATGTCTTCTTTGGACACATGCCTATTTAGCTCTTCTGTCGACTTTTGTACAATTTAAATTGTATGGTGACCACAGTTCACTTCAGTTCAGTCACTCAGTCGTGTCTGACGCTTTGCGACCCCATGAAGTGCAGCACGCCAGGCCTCCCTGCCCATCACCAACTCCCGGAGTCCACACAAACCCATGTCCATTGAGTCAGTGATGCCATCCAGCCATCTCATCCTCTGTCATCCCATTCTCCTCCTGCCCTCAATCTTTCCCAGCATCAGGGTCTTTTCAAATGAGTCAGCTTTTCACATCAGGTAGCCAAAGTATTGGAGTTTCAGCTTTAGCATTAGTCCTACCAATGAATATTCAGGACTAATTTCCTTTAGGATGGACTGGTTAGATCTACTTGCGGTCCACGGGATGCTCAAGAGTCTTCTCTAATACCACAGCTCAAAAACATCATCATTTCTTTGGTGCTCAGTTTTCTTTATAGTTCAACTCTCACATCCATACATGACTACTGGAAAAACCATAGCTTTGACAAGATGGACCTTTGCTGACAAAGTAATGTCTCTGCTTTTCAATATGCTGTCTAGGTTGGTCATAATTTTCCTTCCAAGGAGTAACCATCTTTTAATCACCATCTGCAGTGATTTTGGAGCCCAAAAACATAAACTCAGCCACCGTTTCCACTGTTTCCCCATCTATTTGCCATGAAATGATGGGACCGGATGCCATGATCTTAGTTTTCTGAATGTTGAGTTTTAAGCCAACTTCTTCACTCTCTACTTTCAGTTTCATCAAGAGGCTCTTTAGTTCCTCTTCATTTTCTGCCATAAGGATGATGTCATCTGCATATCTGAGGTTATTGATATTTCTCCTGGCAATCTTGATTCCAGCTTGTGCTTCATCCAGCCCAGCGTTTCTCATGATGTAGTCTGCATATAAGTTAAATAAGCAAGGTGACAGTATACAGCCTTGACGTACTCCTTTCTCTATTTGGAACCAGTCTGTTGTTCCATGTCCACTTCTAACTGTTTTTCCTGACCTGAATACAGATTTCTCAAGAGGCAGATCAGGTGATCTGGTATTCCCATCTCTTTAAGAATTTCCCACAGTTTATTGTGATCCACACAGTCAAAGGCTTTGGCATAGTCAATAAAGCAGAAATAGATGTTTTTCTGGCACTCTCTTGCTTTTTTGATGATCCACCGGATGTTGAACATTTGATCTCTGGTTCCTCTGCCTTTTCTAAAACCAGCTTGAACATCTGGAAGTTCACGGTTCACGTATTGCTGAAGCCTGGCTTGGATAATTTTAAGCATTACTTTACTAGCATGTGAGATTAGTGCAATTGGGTGATAGTTTGAGCATTCTTTGGCATTGCCTTTCTTAGGGATTGGAATGAAAACT
Source organism: Okapia johnstoni (assembly GCA_024291935.2). NCBI lineage: Eukaryota > Metazoa > Chordata > Mammalia > Artiodactyla > Giraffidae > Okapia > Okapia johnstoni. Next base: position 49,749,822 of record CM044319.1, read on the forward strand.
GATCTTTTCCAGTCCTGTGGCTACTGCTGAGTTTTCCAGATTTGCTGGCATATTGAGTGCAGCACTTTCACAGCATCATCTTTCAGGATTTGAAATAGCTCAACTGAAATACCATCATCTCCACTAGTTTTGTTCGTAGTGATGCTTCCTAAGGCCCACTTGACTTCACATTCCAGGATGTCTGGCTCTAGGTGAGTGATCACACCATCGTGATTATCTGGGTCATGAAGATCTTTTTTGTACAGTTCTTCTGTGAATTCTTGCCACCTCTTCTTTATATCTTCTGCTTCTCTTAGGTCCATGCCATTTCTGTCCTTTACTGTGCCCATATTTGCATGAAATGTTCCCTTGGTATCTCTAATTTTCTTGAAGATATCTCTAGTCTTTCCCATTCTATTGTTTTCCTCTATTTCTTTGCACTGATCACTGAGGAAGTCTTTCTTATCTCTCCTTGCTATTCTTTGAAATTTTGCATTCAAATGGGTATAACTTTCCTTTTCTCCTTTGCTTTTTGCTTCCCTTATTTTCACAGCTATTTGTAAGCCCTCCTCAGACAGCCATTTTGCTTTTTTGCATTTCTTTTCCATGGGGATGGTCTTGATCGTTGTCTCCTGTACAATGTCATGAACCTCTGCCCATAATTCATCAGGACTTCAACTATTCTCATTTAATTTTTTTGAAATATTATCCCCATGTTGCCCCAGGGTCTCTCAGCTGCAATATAAACTGCTAGACTGAATGCCCAGTGTATCTGATCTGTTCCCCACTTGTAACAAATTTATGGTCTAATACCCAGATATTTACAATTTACTCCACTTTCAGTGTGCCACTGAATGTGAGAATCTGCAGTCATCTGACTAAGGATATTTATATATGACTCTTCTCCATTCCCTACCTTCAAAAACCTTCTCTTTTTAGGGGTTAGAGGCTAGCAGCTGTGGGTGACATGGGCCAATTTGAGGTTGACTATTATATAACATTTATTTAATTAAGATCACTCTGGCTGCTGTTTTGAGAATAGATTCGAGTAAGAAAAGGATAGAAACAGAAATATGTGTTAAAAGGCTACTTTTGTGTCCCATATATATAGCAATAGAGGCAGTGAGAAGTACTAAGTATATGGATATATTTTGAAAAAAAAAAGAGATAACAGGGTTTCCTTTGAAAATTAAAAATTTTGATAGGAGAGAAAAAGAGGGATTAAAAAAAATTGCCTTTTGGTCTAGATACATGGCTGGCTGCCATTAGCTGAGATTATAAAGTTCAAGGTGAAGTGTGTTGGTGGGTGCATGGGGGCCAGTATGAATCAGAGAGTCAGTTTTGAACATGTTAGATTTGAGATAGGATTTGCGCATTCAGATGGAGATGTTGAGTAAAGAGATATATATGTAGTCTGTAGTTCAGGAAAGTGATCTAGAATGGATACATAAATTTGGAAAGCCTATAAAGCAATATAAAGATAATATTTAAATCTGTGGGATCAAATGAGATCATTTAGGGTATAAGCATAATTAAAAGTGAAAAGAGAATCAGTGACTAAAATTTTAGTTGTTGTTTTTCAGTCGTTCAGTCATGTCTGACTCTGCGACTCCATAGATTGTAGCACACCAGGTCTCCCTGTCCCTCACCATCTCCCAGAGTTTGCCCAAGTATGTTCATTGCATCTGTGATGCCATCTAGCCATCTCATCCTCTGATACCCTCTTCTCCTACTGCCCTCAATCTTTCCCAGCCCCAGGGACATTTTCAAAAAGTCGCTGTTCACATCAGGTGACCAAAATATTGGAACTTCAGCTTCAGCGTCAGTCCTTCTGTTAGGGGAGGCACACTGACTGAAACCGCCCACCCTGGCCAGACACCATAGTAACTATTTGCATGAGTTGTTTTACAACAGGAGGTCCTGGTAATGAACACAGAACTAATAAGCCACCACCAACCAGAAGAGTTCAGGAAAGGTCAAAAGGAGACGTCACATGTCCGACCACCTCCCAGAATCCTTCTCTCTGGCATCCATCTTGGCTGAACAAGGCGTGCACCACCAGGAAGGACTCTGAGTCAGAATGATTGGTTAAAGACAATGCGGAAACTAATCCCATCACATAAAACCCAAGACTGCAAGCCATGTGACAGAGCTGTTCTCCTGGGTTCCCTTACCCTATTGCTCTCCACCCAGGTGCCCTTTCCCAATAAAATCTCTTGCTTTGTTAGCACAGGTGTCTCCTTGGAAAATTCAGTTCCGAGTGTTATACAAGACAGTTTTGGGCACTGTAAAGGTTCTCCCTTCCTGCAACACTTCCAATGAGTATTCAGAGTATTCTAAGATTTTAGACATATCAATAATAGGACATTGTGGAGAATAGGAAGATGCTGTGAAGAAACTGCTTTGGTATATAGTGTATATGAAATTAAATCCAATAAAGTTTTACGTTTTACATAAGGGGTTTTATATTGACTGCAGTCACTTTTAAAAAATGTGTGCTGTAAGTAAACTTTTGTCAATGAGACGCAACTTCTAAGTTCATTGATGATTTCAGGCAGCAAGAAATCATTAAATACTTACAAAATGCCTGGTATCCTACAGATCTGCAAAATAAAAAAAAAAAAAGAAAGAAAGAAAAGAAAAAATCCCTACCCTCAAAATAAATCAGTCCATAAAAAGGAAAAAAAAAAAAGCATAACATAGAAAACATGCATGTAAAATTATCAAAGCGTTATATTGTAAATGTAAGTCAATTGCTATGCTCTAAGACTCTTAAACTAATGTCCCTTCACCTTTCTTGTGACATTCAAGGAGAGAAAACATGTTTGAAAATGTAGAGAAGAAGCCTTGTAATCACAAACGGAGATTCTATCCTACCCCTTTCCTAACTTAAAAGGCCCCTTGTGGGGGCTCTGATGACCCTATAACATTTATATTTCACATGCAAGCATTTGACTTACAAAGGACATTTGGATAATGTGGCAGAGTCCAGGAGGAAAACTTAATTACTTTCTTTTATGAAACCAAATGACCTTCAACCCCGAACTACCCCATTTATCCTCTATAAGTGAAAAGGAGAAAAATTATCTTAAATGATATTAAAAACAAACTAACAAATGTTTCAAAAAATGAAATACATAGAATACCTTCCAAATTCTGGAGAGTTTTGGCAAAATGTCAAACAGGTCTTTTGAGTAGCCTCTTACCTTTAAAACTATTGAGCCATATTCTGAAGCATTCAAAATGAAGAGGCTTTCTCTGAAAGGCCCAACAAAGCTTTATTCCTTGGACACTCAAGTCTAGAGAGAATCAAAGATGCAGGTGTGGCCCAAAGCACATTGCCCAATTCAGAGAAACACAATAGAGATTTGTCCAGAAGGAAATCCAAAAAAGAGAGGATATATGTACAAGTATAGCCAACTTACTGTACAGTAGAAACTAACACAACATTGTAAAGCAATTATACTCCAATAAAAATTAATTTAAAAATAAAATTAAGTGTTCAAAATATAATAAAAATAAATATCAAAAGAGAAGAAAGAGAAGAAAAATTAAATTATTAACAATTATTACATGAAGAGCTTGCCCAGTGGCTCAGTGATAAAGAATCGAGCAGCAACGCAGGAGATGTGGGTTCGATCCTGGGTCAGGAAGATCCCTTGGAGGAGGGCATGGCAAGCCGCTTCATTATTCTTGCCTAGAGAATCCCATGGACAGAGGCGTGTGGCTGGCTACAAAGAATTGGACATGACTGAAGCAACTAAGCACATATGCACGCGTATACATGAAAGCACATGTGTGGAAATTTTCTGATAGATTACATTAAATATAGTAAATGAATTTATCTTTCAAAATTAAGCTTATGTATAAGGGTTGGGAAGGGGATAAATTGTTTTAGATTTTTAAAAAATTGTATATTGACAGCATTTCTATAAAAATTAAATATTTAACTTTTAAAAAATATAGGTGTCCCTGTTAAGTGGAAGTGGTATTGGACTGGGTTTTTATTTTCAGCTTAACATGGATTACTCTTAAACCAAGATAATGCCTGAGGCTTATTTGAGTTTTTCACACAGTTAACCATAGATAAAATGTCACAGCCTCACCTTCCCTCTATCCTGGTGAGACTGTCTGTTTGTCATCAGGAATATTAGTATAAAGGAAATGAATCATCTGCTGGTGAGGATATGTGGCTATAGCTGAAAGCTTCCATTTCCTGGTTTGCTCCTGGGATATCGTGATCGAGAACCAGAACAACCTATTTGTATAATTTTGTAATATCAGAGCAATTCACATCCAGAGACCATTAGCTGTAGACCCACTCTTTCCCTCCTTCCCTTTTAATGAGATACCCAATTTGGATATCTCATTTCACACTTGTTTTGTCTCACTGCAGGGGATGGAGTGCTCATCACATGCTCATATCCCTAAATGTAAACACTTCAACACCTGCTGACTACTCATATACAATATTTTCTGGGCACTGATTGAATAATAGTATTTTATGTATCCTGAAATTTATCTCTTAGTGATCCCCAAATCTGTGATTCAGTTTTCTCTCTCTTTTATATAACCACTAGAGAAGGAAAGCTTATACTTAAAAACCTAGTAAAGAAACTGTTTACTTAGTTCTCTTTAAAAAGCAAAGTAAAGTCTGATGTCATATTCTTTCACATCTATGAAATTATTTTGATAGGTTTCTTGTATCTCTGCACATTAGAGAATTAGGAAATTAGAGTTCCCATACAAAAATATGTATATGTGACTCCTATTTCATGTAAGCAACTAGAACAGCATGCGAGATTAGAGCTGAAGAGACTTTCGGGTATCACTTATACTCCCATTTGGTAGGTGCTAAACTGGCGATCACATGTTTGGGTATTTCATTCCCACCTAGGCTAAAGTTTTGAGGGTTGATCATCCAGGTTTATGACTTTTCATGATTCCACATCTCCCCAGACCAGAGTGATCTTCTGAATTAGGTATACCTGGTGAGATTTTACATTTAGGACACTTGGAAATGGGACACTGAGGTATGGGTCAGTTGGTTATTGGTTTCAGAACAGCAAGATCTGTAGCTCTGAATCTGTGGAGTCTATTTTCCAATATGTACATGGGAGGGACAATTTGCTGCTCTGCAGACAGAAAGGAAAGGAAGAGATTGTGGATCCTAGGATGGACAGAGGGGGTTTCTACTGACTTTTTATGCCCAGTACTGTTACAAACCTGGTTCTTGGCCTTCCTCAGTCAATAGAAATTGATGAGAGGCCAGATGAGAAATTCAGGAAAGGCTTTATTGGGGATCCTGCTGTACCAGGAGAGAGAAAACAAGTAACATTCCCCCTTACTTATTCCCCTGAAGGGGTCAGCTGGTTACTTAAATGGAGTGATGGTAGAGGTGGATCCAGGGGTCTGGTGGAAGGGGGATGCCATAGTTGGTTTGGAGGTATTGTGCGTCGGTAATGTTAACAGCACCCTTATTTTGCTCTGGCCTCCTCAGAAGTGGCAATTAGTTTTGTTTTCTTTATTTTTTGGTCTTTTTGTAACTCGTTGTCCATAATTTGCCCCTACTGTGCGTGCATGCAGTTATTTTTAGCCCCTTATAGTTTCTTTGTATTTTGTTGCTGCAGGAGATGTTTGTCCACGTACAAGCACTGTAGTAAAGGGTCCCAGTTCCCAGCCTGCCTCAGTACTTCTTGCCTCTGAATTCTTCACTGATAAGTGGCAGAGAAACTAACCTAAACTTCCTTAAACAAAAATGAGAAATACTTGTTCATGGGATTAAAATATCAGGGGGAGCTACAGTTAAGGTTTGATATAGAACCCACATATTTTTCGAATATCAAACGTTTTTCTTTTTTTTTCCATTCCATTACTCTACCACCTTAAAGTATACTTCTCCATTCTGAGACAATTTCATCCCACATAGTGTCAAAATGGTCGCCAATACTTCCTGTTAATAAATTTAGGTTAAAGTACAGAAGGAAAGAGAAGATCTTTTTTCAAAAATCCATTGAAACTTTCATTGTGTCTTACAAGTTCAAATTGAGCCCTTGAACACAAATTCTGCATGCAACATTATTGCAAATTTAATTTTGCCCCCTTGCATCCATATGCTGAAACCCTAACATCAAGTATGGCTGTATTTGGATATACAGCCTTTAGGGAGGTAATTAAGGTTAAATGTGTTTATAAAGATGAGGCCTTAATCAGATAGAACTGATATCCTTACAAGAAGAGGAGAAGACCTCAGATCTCTCCCCCAACCCCTACTCTCTGCACAGAGGACACAGAAGGAAGGTGGTCAACTACAACCTATGAAGACAGGCTTGAAGCTAACCTTGATGGCAATTTGATCTTTCACATTTAGCTTTTAGAACTGAAAGAAAATTAATTTCTCTTATTTAAGCCCCACAGTTTGTGATTTTGTTATGGCAGCTCTAGCAGGCTAATATAAGGGTATTGTGATGACTCTGATAGAATTAGGTCCGGTTTTCTGTTCCACAAAGTGTCATTGACCAAATTTCTACTTTTCATTAATTCCTGAATATTGAATGCAAATTTTTTTTTCCTGAATTTTCCCAACCCTGTCTTCAAGAAAGTATGTAATTTTCATCAAATGCTCAGAATATATGTGGCCCAGAAGCAAATTTTACATCAACAGTTCTCACCCTTCAGTGGATATCAGAAACATCTGGAGGATTTACAAAAGCACAAGTCACTGGGCTCCCACTCAGAATCTCTGATGCAAATGTTCTGAGCTGAGACTGTCACTTGCATTTCCAACAAGTTCTCAGGTGCTAATACTGCTGCTAGTGGTCCAGATACCATGGTCTAAGAACCACTGGTTTATATATAAATTTCACTGTCCTTGAATGATTTGCTCTTTCCTCATGATTTATGACTTATCAAAGGCTCATGACTGCCAAATACAGCTATTTCATTAGCAATTTCTTTATAGAATCAAATATAGCTTTTGAATAAATTTTCTTTTATGTTCCAAAGGAGTCACAAACATAGTAAATCCACAATTGAAATAAACATTTTCCCTTAAAACCTCTTTTCTTGCATGTTCTTTTCCATGTCTTCCTTTGCATCTACTTCCCAAAACTGGAGTCTGGAAAACATTTTTGAGATCTCTTTGAGGTCACATCATCCTACCTCCTTGGTCTCTTTTGGTTCAATGTACATATGTTTTATCCCCTCTGACACTATTTAAGTTCAGGCACTCACCTATCTCACCCCTAAGACTGTAAGACTATGGAAGTTGCTCTCAAAAACCACCAGTATTAGCTCAAATAATTAAAAAAAAACCTATATGATATCATTTATATGTAGAATCTAATATATGGCATAAATGAACTTACCTACAAAACAGAAAGAGGCTCATAGACATAGAGAACAGGCTTGTGGCTGCCAAATAGGAAGGGATGGAAGAGAGAGTTAGGAATTAGCAGAGTCAAACTATTACATATAGAATGGACAAACAACAAGATCCTATTGTATAGTGCAGGGGCCTACAGTCAATATCCTGTAATAAACCATAATGGAACAAACTGAGAGAGTAACATTAACATATATAAACCACCATGTGTAAAATAGATAGCTAGAAGGCAACTGCACAGGCAATAGCACAGGGAGATCGGCTCAATAATCTGTGATGATCTAGAGAAGTGGAATGTGGGAGCGGTGGGTGGGAGGTCCAACAGGGAAGGGATATGTGTACATATGGCTAATTCACATTGTTGTACAGCAGAAATCAACACAACATTGCAAAGCAACTGTATTGCAATAAAAATAAAACATAATGAAAAAGAATATGAAACACACACACACACACACACACACACACACACACACATATATATGTATGTATATTTCTGAGGCTTCCAAAGTACCTCAGCAGTAAAGAATCTGCTAGCAATGCAGGAGACAATAGTTCGATCCTTGGGTGGGAAGATTCCCTGGAGTAGGGCATGGCCACCCAGTCCAGTATTCTTGCCAGGTAAATCCCATGGGCAGAGGAGCCTGGCCATCTATAATCCATAGGATCACACAGAGTTGGACCTGACTGAAGCAACTGAGCACACACACACACATAAATAACTGAAACACTTTGCTGTGTGACAGAATTAACACAACATTGCATTATAAATCAACTACACTTCAGTCAAGCATAAGGATGCTAGAGACATTTGACTATATCATTTCCCTACTGAACACTCCTCCATGATTCTATATTGTTTACTAAAAGTAGACTTCTAAACATACAAACAAGTTCCTTTATGATAGAGCCCCTGATGGCCTTTTGTTTTCTTCTACTCCCTTCACACCCTGTGCTTTACTAAACTCTGTATGTCCTTCAATTCAAGCCCTTTCTACAGAACTGATATCAAGTGTGAAAACTGCATGCAAGCTATTATGTGCCTGTCCTATCAAGGAAAAGTCTTTAGCTTTAGTTTCTCTGGCCTCCCTTGAATCTCAAGTGTTTGAGTCAGGAGTTAATGATTAGAAAATATGAAAAGGTAGAAACAAAGAATAGCTGTTTTGAAAAAAAACAAAAAACAAACTGATAACAGTTTAGATCATAAACCAGCCACATGGCAGAGTCACCAAACTCCCAGTTCCCTGAAAGATATAAGCAAAGGCCTGACACACATTCCTGAGTTGTTTTATAGGAAGCAGACCCCCACCAGATGAAAACTGCTAACACAAGCACAGAGACCCTAGACTGGTTGAAACCACAAAGTTGATGATGCTTGAAATGTCACTTTGATGCCAACCCTTTTGAGAATTGTGCATGAATTGATCAAGCATCCTGCAGCCCCGTCCCTCACATTGCCTTTAAAACATCTTCCCTGAGAGTCACTGGGGACTCTGGGTCTTTCGAGTTTGAGTTTTATGTTCTCCTTGCTTGGCACCTGCAATAAACACTGCTCTTTCCTTCACCATCATCTATTGTTAGTAGATTGGTTTTACCGTGTGTTGGTGAGCAGACCCAAGTTTGGTTCAGTAACAGTGTGACCTTCTTCTGGAGGCTTCTTTGGCTGTCCATGTCCCCACAGTTCTGGATGAGTCACATGTCTGCTGCCCCTGAAGATCTCAGTAGCATCACACACATATTGAATCATCATTGTAAGTTGTCTCCCTCACTGGTTGTACATTGCTAGAGACAATGAATACTAGAAACCATGAAAGCACATTACTAGAAACCATGAATGTTGGCTGATGCTTTTGTTGGTATCTTAGCATTTTGTATCCCCTGTACTTACACAGAGTGAATGACACACAGGGGAGGTTCAGTAAATGTCTTTTCTCTCTTCATCCCTAACCTTACCTGGGGGAAGCTCTTCTTCCTCTTGGGTTCCCTACAGCATCATATTGAGGAGGATATAAATCCTGATGTATATGTATATGGGCTTCCCTGGTGGCTGAGTTGATTAAGAATCTGCCTGCAATGCAGGAGACCCAGTTTGATCACTGGGTGGGGAAGATACCCCTGGAAAAGGAAATGGCAATCCAATCCAATATGCTTACCTGGGAAATCCCATGGACAGAGGAGCCTGGCGGGCTATAGTCCATGGAGTTGCAAGAGTTGGACACTACTTAGCAACTAAACCATCACCACCACCCATACATGTATGCATGGCCTGTTGTCAATCTTCCTATACCTTGTCCTCACAGCTCTCAAGGTGAACAATGAGATATTAAATATCTTGGTCAAATTCAGACACAAAATTTGACCATGATCTACTTTAATGCTCTTTTTAATATCTTGTTACTGTAATAACATAGGATGCTTTGTAACACATGCAAGTTAATGACTTCCAAAGTATAAAAAATAACCTGAATTTATGCATACTTAGTTCAATTATAGAAGCTTATTGTTGAGGCTAGTTTAGAAAGATAATCATCTGTAGACAAATGCAACATTGCTGTGAATAAGCCTCTTAAGATTAGAGAATTAAGACTGACATTAATTATACATAAGTCATTATTGTATTTAACTCCTTGGTTAGGGAGAAAAAGACATATATAATAATGCTGAAAATTACCAGTATTTGTCCAGGTTACAGTTAGAAATCTCCTTTCTCACATTCTTGAGGAATACCATCTGGCTTGAAATATCAGAACTTACTAAATGTTCTCTAATAAAAAGAGTACATTGAATCAACTTGAAGAGCATATTTTTTTTCCTTACCTGAGCACAGGAATGAAAGCAATCTCTATAATTCTAATTATTATATTACATTTTGTAAAGGGAAAGCTTTCTTTTAATTCTTTCTCTCTCTAAAGTCTCTGAGATTATATGTTCCAGCCAAAGTGGGCATCTGAAATTGACTGCCTAAATCACTTTTTGCCTGCCAATTTTTGTTTAATGTTCCTGACACTTTGACATATTTGATGTTGCTTTCTTGTTATATTGCATTCATTCTAAAATGTCCACATGATTACATGGGTAAATGTTCAATTTCTCTTTCTCTGGAATGGTTAGGGTGATGTGGCAGGTGGAAGGGGACTGAATTAAGACAGAGAAAGACTTGGCTTCAAGTCTGTGATGCCATTGCCAAGCCCTGAATCTCCATGGAGCTAAGAATCCCCATAGCCAAAAGGGGATAAGACTATTTTCCATTACTTCCCATGGTAAATTATAAACTTTGAAAAATATAATACATTACATTAAATATAATCTCTAATCCCTTCTGAGAATTTACAACAGTTTCAAATTTCATACTTAATTTGTGATAATTTTATGAAGATCTGCCCAGTGTTTTGGCTATGATTTCCATGAGAGTAGACACACATCTGCTTTATTTGTGTTGTAAGTCCAAAAAGTAGCAGACAATGGTAGCTTGGAAAATATTTGTTGAATAGTTAAGAAAAAAAATTATAGTTTTAATAAACAGTCATGGACCCTTGTTTGGTTTCACCAGTGGATAAAGAAAGTACCCTTAACGTTTTTTGAGTACAAAAAGTGGAGAAAAGCATGGTATAATTTGTGTTCAGCAATTCTGATTGGCATAATTTTCAAACATGTTAGGAATATTTATGTATAAAATAAATAATCTACACAGATATATTGTAAAATAGAGAATGTAGCCAGTTTATTTTAGTGACTTTAAATGGAGTATAAACTATGAAAATATTCAATCACTGTGTTGTACATCTGAAATGAATATTGTAAATCAACTATTCTTCAAAAACCCAGATAATTAAAAATGAAAAGTAGTAATTGTTTACTTGGATCACATTGCAGTAATAGTTATATTCTGGGAACTCCTTGAGCTGAAACCACCCAGAAGTCTTGGAACCATAACTTACTTACATTTAGATTGCCCTATACTAATGTCCCCACAATACTGGAACATCAGACTTTTCTTAATAAGGGGAAATTGAGAAGACATGTAGTCCAATCCTTTACTTTCGGAGATTAGATACCTGAAGCTCTAATACATAGACTAGCTTGTTATCACAAAGAAGTAATTTAAATGTGCTATGGTAGTCTTAGAGAACCAAGCAATTCCCAAATAATTGCCTGAAAACAGCTTGAAATGTTTTGAAGCAAAGAAAATACACTACTTTAGGGTGATGTGGAAGAGTAATTTGAAGTCATACTAGTAGAATAAGTTGTACTTTTAAGGAGAATAGAAATATGTTAACAATAAACTGTGGAAAATTCTGAAAGAGATGGGAACACCAGACCACCTGACCTGTCTCTTGAGAAACCTGTATGCAGGTCAGGAAGCAACAGTTAGAACTGGACATGGAACAACAGACTGGTTCCAAATAGGAAAAGGAGTATGTCAAGGCTGTATAATGTCACCCTGCTTATTTAACTTATATGCAGAGTACATCATGAGAAACGCTGGGCTGGAAGAAGCACAAGCTGGAATCAAGATTGCTGGGAGAAATATCAATAACCTCAGATATGCAGATGACACCACCCTTATGGCAGAAAGCGAAGAAAAACTAAAGAGCCTCTTGATGAAAGTAATTAGCCTCCAATGAAAATAAATAAATTTTAAAAATAAAAAAACAAAAAAGAAAGTGAAAGAGGAAAGTGAAAAAGTTGGCTTAAAGCTCAGCATTCAGAAAACTAGGATCATGGCATCTGGTCCCATTACTTCATGGCAAGTAGATGGGGAAACAGTGGAAACAGTGTCTGACTTTATTTTTCTGGGCTCCAAAATCACTGCAGATGGTGATTGCAACCATGAAATTAAAAGATGCTTACTCCTTGGAAGGAAAGTTATGACCAACCTAGACAGCATATTAAAAAGCAGAGACATTACTTTGCTGACAAAGGTCCGTCTAGTCAAGGCTATGGTTTTTCCAGTGGTCATGTATGGATGTGAGAGTTGGACTATAAAGAAAGCTGAGCGCCAAAGAATTGATGCTTTTGAACTGTGGTGTTGGAGAAGACTCTTGGGAGTCCCTTGGACTGAAGGAGATCCAACAAGTCCATCTTAAAGGAGATCAGTCCTGGGTGTTCATTGGAAGAACTGATGTTGAAGCTGAAACTTCAATACTTTGGCCACCTCATGCGAAGAGTTGGCTCATTGGAAAAGACCCTGATGCTGGGAAGGACTGGGGGCAGGAGGAGAAGGGGACGACAGAGGAGGAGATGGCTGGATGGCATCACCGGCTCAATGGACATGGGTTTGGGTAAACCCCGGGAGTTGGTGATAGACAGGGAGGCCTGGCATGCTGCGATTCACGGGGTTGCAAAGAGTAAGACACGACTGAGCGACTAAACTGAACTGAACTTCTTTCATACTGCAGCCTTTAATGTGTTACCTTAACCTTAAATACTTTGCACTTTTGCCCACCTACCTCAAAATAAAAATGAATATATCCTTTCTAGCTCCATAGTTCTTTATGCAAAGCTCTGACTATGAACCAGTATCATTTTGAAGGAGCTTATTTAGAACAGAGAAAAAGAAGTATAACAAATTTTAAATACTCTTTATTTTTTATCTTAGCACAACACCCTCCGGGTCCATCCATGTTGTTGCAAATGGCAAAATTTCATTCTTTTTATTGCTAAGTAGTATTCTACTGTATATATATACTACATCTTCTTCTTTTTAGACTTTTCAAAAAAAGTATTGAAGTACACTTTGTTTACAATGTTGTGTTAATTTCAGGTGCCCATGAAAGTGATGCAGTTACATCTTCAGTTATAAATATTTAACCTTTTTTTTTTGAGATTCAGTAGCCCTTTCTCATAGCTCAGTTTTCCTAATCTGAACTGCTTCACCTCCTTTCTTTCTTCAGTTTATTTTAGCCTCTGTAACAGTTACTAAGAGAATTGATTCCTCTCTCTACCCTAGCCCAGCTCAAGAGAGCTTCCTATAAATATTCTTCTTAAGGAATAAATTAATAGATAATTACTGAATAGCCACTCAGCCCTGGCTATACCCTAGAATCACCTAAATAACACTGGACCTCACTAAACAGATTCTGATTTAATTGTTCTTCTTCTTATTATTATTTTTTTTAATTGAAGTTTAGTTGCTTTTCAATGTTGTGTTAGTTTCTGTTATACGACAAAGTGAATCCAGCTATATGAATACATATATCCTCTCCCTCTTGGACTTCCCTCCTTTCCCCCACCCTACCCTTATAGGTCACCACAGAGCACCAAGCTGAACTCTCTGTGCTGTTCAGCAGGCTTCCTCCCACTAGTTGTTTCACACATGGCAATGCACATATGTCAATACCAGTCTCCCAGTTCGTCCCTCCCTCTCTCCCCAACTGTGTGCACACATTTTATTCCATATGTCTGCATCTCAATTCCTCATATGCAAATGGATGCATTAGTACCATTTTTGTAGATACCATTTATATGCATTAATATACGATATTTGTTGTTCTCTTTCTGATGTAGTTCACTTAATATAATAATCTCTAGGTCCATCCATGTTGTTTCAAATGGCATTATGTCATTCCTTTTTATGGCTGAGTAGTATTCCATTGTATATATGTACCACATTTCTGTATCCATTCATCTGTAGATGGATATTTAGCTTGTTCTCATGTCCTGGCTACTATGCACATTGTGGGGTACATGTGGCTTTTTGAATTATGGTTTCCCCAGGGTATATGCCCGGGAGTGAGATTGCTGCCTGGGGCCAAATGATTTTAATCTGTAGATGGGATTGAGAAACACTGATCCACTTCATGCCTGGCAGGGTGCAGTCCTGAAGAATAAATGTAGGATGCTTCCCACATTTTAACAAGAAGTGACAACATGAACATTTATACCCACTTAAGGGATCCAAATCTGTGGCTTCAGAGACACAAGAAATATTTACTGGATGTACAGTTTTTAGGCCACAAATAAAATATTCTTTAGTTGGTAGATAAGGTTGTTAAGATATGAATGATTCCCACTGGTTGTAAGGCCAAATTTATTTCATTCTACTCTTTTTTTTTTAAGAATAACTTCTTTATATTTTTAATGTTAATTATTTTATTATTTATCAATTATTTAAACTATTCATTATTTTTAATAAAATTAAGTGATTGCTCTGTTCTGACCAGTGTTTTGGATCAACTATTTACTAACATTGTTATGTATTATGATACACACACTAAAGAGGGTAAAGATGAGAGAAAGAGCTTGGGTCATACTTAGTGGAGGAAAGTTTGTTGGAAGAAATGAGAACAAACTAAGACTGGAAGTTAAGGTAGGCATTTGCTTGGCAGAAAGGACTGGAGTTTGGAAAATGCTAACTGCACTCCAGGAACAGTGAAAATCTGTCATTTACATTCAGGCTTTAGGAAGCCTTACCCTGTCATGTCACAAAAAGGCCTTTCTCTTAATCTGACTTCATGCTTAGTTATAGAGAAGACAAAAATCTACTTGAATGCGTGGCATTCTGTCTGAAAAGTGGTAATTGAAATCTCAGCTACTCATCATTTTTTTCCTAAAAAACCATTTTTAATATCTTTTTTATGCCAAGTTACTAGGTTTGGTGCTTAAAAATATGAGGTGATTTTCAAGTAAATGTTGGCAAGTATATGGAGAAAAGGTAACCCTTCCACATGGTTGGAGGGAAGGTAAGTTGGTGCAGCCACTATGGAAAACAGTTTGGGAGTTTCTCAAAAAGCTAAAAATAGAACTACCATATGATCTAGCAATCCCACACCTGGGCATGTATCTGAAAAACAAAACAAAAACACATTCAAAAGTATACATGCACCCCTATGTTCATAGCAGCACTATTTACAACAGCCAAAACATGGAAACCACCTAAATGTCCATCAACAAATGAATGAATAAAGAAGATATGGTACATATATACAGTGAAATGTTACTCAGCCGTACATAGGATGAAATCATGCCATTTACAGAAACATGGATAGACTTGGAGGGCATTATGCCAAGTGAGATGTCAGGCAGAGAAAGACAAATAGTGTGTGATAACACTTATATATGGAAGTAATCTGAAAAATGCAATAAATTAGTGAATATAATAATAAAGAAGCAGATTCTTAGAGAGAACAAACTAGTACTTAACAGTGCAGAAAAGTGGAGGGGCAATATATGGGTGGGGGAGAGGGACGTACAAATGATTGGATGTGAGATGGACTGAAAGAATGTATTGTTCAATATGGGGAATATAGCCAACATTTTGTAATAACTGTAAATTAAAAGTAACCTTCACAAACTATATTAATTTTTTAAATTAATAAATAATGGGCTTTCCTGGTGGCTCAGTGGTAAAGAATTCTCCTGCCAATGAGGGAGAAACTGGTTCCATCCTTGGTCTGGGAGGATCTCATATGCTGCAGAGCAACCAAGCCCATGTGCCACAGCTATTGAACCTTCACTCTAGAGGACAGGAGCTGCAACTACCGAGCCCATTCACCCTAGATCCTGTGCTCTGAAACAGGAGAAGCCATCACAGTAAGAAGCCCCTGTTCATCACAACTAGGGAAAAGCCCAGAGAGCAAGTAAGACCCAGCACAGCCAAAAATAACTTATTAAATAAATAAAGATTATTAAAAAATAAAATATTAGGTGATTGTATTTTTATCTTAGATATAGGAAATTGATATTCTTATTTCCATTTTAGAGGTAAGAAAATTACAACCCCATGAAAATGTGCAATTTGTCCAATACTACACTGCAAATAATAAAGCAAGTGAAGATTTTAACCCTAATGTGACTAATTCTAAAGTCAAAGAAAAGCCAAATATTTCTTTTAAATGGGGAACAACAGTCAAATCACTGTCTTATCAGTGCAAATGATGTTTTGAGAGTATGTTATCTTCTTAGCATCAGAAGCGTATTTTTTGATTAACTCAGCAAAGTACAATCATGTGAAATATAGCAATGTACATAAAAGTATAGAGAGATGTGATAAAACAGGAAACAGGAAAGGGAAATACATAGATTTTGGTCTGATATCATTTTACCACCTTTACTGGCAAACCAAGAGTCTTACATGAACAAATGTCACTATGAAAAATAAAAGCAAATTATCATTAACAATAACAAGAGAAAAGACTGCCAGGAGGCTCCATGCTTGCACATCTGAGGAAGCAGTCAGTTAAATGTGTCATGAACAAGAGAGAGATTATAACATATTGGGGCTGTAATGCACATTGGGCAAAGTTAAAGTAAATGGATGCATTGCAGTCGATGCTCTTTTTAATACTAGTGCAAGGAAATGAGCAGTACATTTTCCACTTTTAGTTCATATTTTTTGGCTCCAACTTGCTACCTTTTAGCTATATGAAATGCCGCTGAAGAGTTTTGTCCCAAAATGTGGGCTGCATTTTTCCAATGGACATAGATGACTAACTATGGTTTGGCTAGCTTGACCAGCCTTGCAGTCTGTGTCAGGGAATTCTCCTCAGCCTCTATCTTTTGACATAACTACTTCATCACGAGCTGATTGTGGCTCAGATCATGAACTCCTTATTGCCAAATTCAGACTGAAATTGAAGAAAGTAGGGAAAACCACTAGACCATTCAGGTATGACCTGAATCAAATCCCTTATGATTATACAGTGGAAGGGACAAATAGATTTAAGGAACTAGATCTGATAGACAGAGGACCTGATTAACTATGGATGGAGGTTCGTGACATTGTATAGAAGACAGGGATCAAGACCATCCCCAAGAAAAAGAAATGCAAAAAAGCAAAATGTCTGTCTGAGAAGGCCTTACAAATAGCTGTGAAAAGACAGGAAGTGAAAAGCAAAGGGAAAAAGGAAAGATATACCCATCTGAATGCAGAGTTCCAAAGAATAGCGAGGAGAGATAAGAAAGTCTTCCTCAGTGATCACTGCAAAGATACAGAAGAAAACAATATAATGGGAAAGACTAGAGATCTCTTCAAGAAAATTAGAGATACCAAGGGAACATTTCATGCAAAGACGGGCTCAATAAAGGACAGTAATGGTATCGATCTAAGAGAAGCAAAAGATATTAAGAAGAGGTGGCAAGAATACACAGAAGAACTGTACAAAAAAGATCTTCATGACCCAGATAATCACGATGGTGTGATCACTCACCTAAAGCCAGACATCCTGGAATGTGAAGGCAAGTGGGCGTTAGGAAGCATCACTATGAACAAAGCTAGTGAAGGTGATGGAATTCCATTTGAGCTATTTCAAATCCTGAAAGATGATGCTGTGAAAGTGCTGCAATCAATATGCTAGCAAATTTGAAAACTCAGCAGTGGCCATAGGACTGGAAAAGGTCAGTTTTCATTCTAATCCCTAAGAAAGGCAATACCAAAGAATGCTCAAACTACCGCACAATTGCACTCATCTCACATGCTAGTAAAGTAATGCTCAAAATTCTCCAAGCCAGACTTCAGCAATATGTGAACTGCAAACTTCCAGATGTTCAAGCTGTTTTTAGAAAAGGCAGAGGAACCAGAGATCAAATTGCCAACATCTGCTGGATAATCAAAAAAGCAAGAGAGTTCCAGAAAAAACATCTATTTCTGCTTTATTGACTATGCCAAAGCCTTTGACTGTGTGGATCACAATAAACTGTGGAAAATTCTGAAAGAGATGGATATACCAGACCACCTGACCTAACTCTTGAGAAATCTGTATGCAGGTCAGGAAGCAACAATTAGAACTGGACATGGAACAACAGACTGGTTCCAAATAGGAAAAGGAGTATGTCAAGGCTGTATACTGTCACCCTGCTAATTTAACTTATATGCAGTGTACATCATGAGAAACGCTGGGTTGGATGAAGCACAAGCTGGAATCAAGATTGCTGGGAGAAATATCAGTAACCTCAGATATGCAGATGACACCACCATTATGGCAGAAAGTGAAGAACTAAAAACCCTCTTGATGAAAGTGAGAGAGGAGAGTGAAGAAGTTGGCTTAAAACTCAACATTCAGAAAACTAGGATCATGGCATCCGGTCCCATCACTTCATGGGAAATGGGTAAACAGTGGAAACTGTGGCTGACTTTATTTTTTGGGGCTCCAAAATCACTGCAGATGGTGATTGCAGCCATGAAATTAAAAGATGCTTACTCCTTGGAAGGAAAGTTATGACTATCCTAGAGAGCATATTTAAAAGCAGAGACATTACTTTGTCAACAAAGGTCTGTCTAGCCAATGCTATGGTTTTTCCAATAGTCATGTATGGATGTGAGTGTTGGACTCTAAAGAAAGCTGAGCATCAAAGCATTGATGCTTTTGAACTGTGGTGTTGGAGAAGACTCTTGAGAGTCCCTTGGACTGCAAGGAGATCCAACAGTCCATCCTAAAGGAGATCAGTCCTGAGTGTTCATTGGAAGGACTGATGTCAAAGCTGGAACTCTAAAACTTTGGCCATCTGATGCAAACAGCTGACTCATTTGAAAAGACCCTGATGCTGGGAAAGATTGAAGGCAGGAAGAGAAGAAGATGACAGAGGATGAGATGGCTGGATGGTATCACCGACTCAAAGGACATGAGTTTTAGTAAACTCCGGGGGTTTGGTGATAGACAGGCAGGGTTGTTGTGCTGTGGTCTATGGGGTCACAAAGAGTTGGACACTACTGAATGATTGAACATAACTGAACTGAACTGCTTCAGGAAAGAAATCTGACCTCAAATAAGGTACCCAGGACTCAAGCTCCAAAAGAGACCCCAAGGACGAAAAGTTACCATAAGGGCACCAACAACAGCATCAGTAACAATAATAATAAATTCCTAGGTTGGTATTTCATTCTCAGTTAACACCTATAGGTGGGAAGAGCAGACAGATTAGCTCTATTTTCTATGTGGGAAAACTTTGGTATAAAGAAGGACTGATGTTTATGACTGGTAAATCATTCTTAACACTCAGGTCACTGCAGTTTCCTTAGTTAAAGGCTGCTAAATAAGATCTGAACTGCCACTTCTAACTCATCCTTCCGGTGGGTTTGGAGGCTTCTGAGGGGGAAAAAAAATGTCATCTTCAACTCATATTCACTAGGATATCCAGAGTTGGTGATACTCTTAGCTATATAAAATGACAATTAATTGAACATCTAGAGTGAGTATTTTCCTTCTCCAAAGAACAAATAATTTAATTATAATAACACACTTAACAATAATGCAGTACTTCTGCATGAGATTACTTTGCCATCATTAATTAATGCATTATCTCAAGGACATGCACCTTTCAGCATCAAGTTCCTTCAGTCTCTCTCTTGGACTCTTAAGAAAGTTATGCAGCAGAGCTGCCTTTTTTGGTACAAATACCACAGCTCAAAGCATGGGGTCAGATTAACTTGTTTCTGTCAGTATTCCTCACACATTTCACAATTATTGTCGAATACATAGCTTAGGTTGGCATTTTTTTGAAAACTATTTTCCATTGCTTGCTTTTAACTGGAGATTAAAAGTCAGTGGGTAGGTTCAGTTTAATTCCACTCAGATGTAAATAATTACTTGCTCAATCAATTCTGTCTGCTGAATTTCTCTGTCCCAAGCTAGGCATCCACTAACTAAATCTACTTTATTTTTAGTTCCTGCCCTATGTTCTAAGGTACTGCAATGTAAAGTCCCAGAAAAAAATACAAAATTATGGAAAATATAAAATGTTTTATCAGCCTTTAATGAAGTGATTGGGTGTACAAATTCCTTAGGAGCTTTAAGTTCACACTAAAATAGATTCATAGAGGTGATGCAATGATTTGCAAAGTTAAGAATATTATGCAAGATTTTTTAGAATGTTAAGGTAAAAACATAGGGATAATAAAAGAGTTCTTGTGAATTGAGTGATGGACTTAATCTTTTTATATAAAATTGAAACACTGCTATTAATTTACTGATATTGAACATATCTCTCTCTATCAGGATTTATGTTTTTCATGTCTAATATACACCAAGGACTCACTCTACCCAACAATGGGCTGGATGCTACAGGGGTAACAACTCCCTAAACATGCTGAGTGTTAAAATCACACATGCTTTTAGGTTTTTGTTTGTTTGAAATACAGTTTTCCTGGCTCCTTCGAGCCCTAATAGATCAGAATCTAAGTTGGAGGGTGGTGGCGGAGATGGGATTTAGCACTCTAATAATCTTCTCAGGAGTCTTTGGAAACTCTCCCTATAGGGGGCAAAGAAAGCAGGGCTTCATGACAGTCATCTGTGTCATATAAAAGCAACTTATTGATCATTTGATGCATTGATTACCAGTATCTATTCCAGAGGTGAACAAAGGAAGATTTGTGGGGTAAACCTGTTCTGTTCTCTGGTTTTTTTAATATCTTGAGATATTTTTTAACAGAGTTGAAGAAAATCAAAGGAAAAGCAGTGTTTTATGGCACACAAATTATATATGGAATCCAAATGTCATTATCTGTAAGTCAAATTTTATTGGAACACGGACATATCCACTTGTTTATATTTTGTTACTGGCTGTTTTCACACCACGATGACTAAGACTTTGTGACACAGACAATATGTGAACTACAGCTTAAACTAATTAATATTCAATTCTTTATAGAAAAGAATTTTATAGTAAAAGTTTACCAGCCCTTTATCCCTTATTCTGAACAAAAAGTTGAAAGTATGTGCTTTACCAAATTTTGGTGAGAATTAGGAAGTGGAAACATATCCAAAATCTAGTACGGAATGTGTTACCTGTCAGGAAAGGAAATGTGAGTATTTTGTCCTTTGTTTCCAGAAGTCCACAGTGAGAAAAACGTCCTCTAAAACAGTTATTCTCCAAGCGCATCCCTGGATTAACAGCAGTAGTGTTGCTTGGGAATGCACTAGAAATGCCAATTCTCAGGGCTCAGCCCAGACAAAATCAGACATTCTAGGATTCAGGTCCAGCAATCTATATTTTACCAAGTCTTACAAATGAGTCTGTACACATTTTCTGTCTAAGGGTGGGGGTGGGTATTGTTTGTAAATCACTGTGCTAAGAAACATTGGGAAACAAATCAGAAAATAATTGTTACCAGGTACACAAAATCCCATACAACTAAGTGTGAAAGTACATTGTTGTAGTCACTGCTTGAAGTGCACAAAAATCAAGGCATTTCTAGGCAAGCACACAAACACAAGAAAACCCTATTCTAAATGGTGGACACGAATTTTTGAAGCCCCTTGGCTGAGATTTCAGGATAACAACAGGCCTAAATTTTGTGTTGACATGAGGCTTCTGATAGAGATCGAATACTGAGTGAAACTGAAAATGTTTCTGACACCTGACAAAAATAGCCAAGTTATGGGAGGTGAATTATACTTATTCTACATTCAAAAGACAGGCTGTCATTAACCTAAACGCTCCTCTGCAACTACTCTCTTACTTGTGTCACACTCCCAGGAAATCTAAACACAAAAATCAACCAATTAGTATCAACATGCTTTTTCGACTTCATGATGGTGCAAAATCAATATGCATTCAGTAGAAGCTGTACTTCAAGTTTTGAATTTTTATCTTTTCCCAGGCTATCAAATGTGCTATGATACACAATATTCTCTTATGATGCTGGACAGTAAACCCCAGCTACCAGTCGGCCATGTGATCATGAGGGTAAGCAATGTATTCAGCAACATTCTGCACTCATACAGCCATCATGTTTTCCACTTTCAATACAATATTTAATAAATCACATGAGTTGTTCAACACTTTATTATAAAATAGGCTTTGTCTTAGATGGTTTTGCCCCTGTGTGGGCTAATGTGAGTGTTCTTAGCACATTTAAGGTAGAATAGGCCAAGCCACAATGGTTAGGTAGGTTAGTAGTATTAAATGCATTTTTGACTTGAGATATTTTCAATTTATGATGGATTTGGGGGCGTGTAACCTCCTCATAAGTTGAGGACAATCTGTAATTCTCTGTGAAGATTCTTACTTCTTCCAAGTCCATTCTTAACAGCTCATCTTGTCTCCTTTTCAGAAATGTAATCATTAAAAGAAAAAAAAACAATTTTGAAATATAAGATAATAACACTGGAGAATCTCTCAAGATGCCTTAGCTGCATTCCTAGGCAGTGATGAACCAAACTTTTCCTTTGGAATTCTTGATGATGTTATGTTTTAAAAACCAAAACCCAACCAAACAAAAAGACCACAGATGGGCTCCTTAGAGCTAACAATAACCCTGGTAAACGTGATGGGGATTTATCTCCCACATATTGAGTACTCTCTGTGTGCCATGCACTGTACAGAAATTCTTAGAAATCCTGTGAGGAAAGTATTAATATCTATCTCTTCAAAATAAGAAATCAATTGGATTTGGTTTTGAGCTCCTTAGTGAAAGAGAAGATTGGAAGAGATATTTGAGAGAAGATTGAAAAGCTCTAGGTATGAAGAAATTCTAGAACAACAGACAAAATGTGCCCCAAGTTGACCCAAAGCTCAGCATGCCCAATAGAGAGCACAGCATGACTTTGTCTTGAGTCCATCACTATCTGCATGTCCCATCAAGGTTCAGAGGCTTTGAGGGGATCTTGCAATTTATTCTTGGTGCAGACATTGATAGGCTTCTCTGTCAGTTGCATTGCCAGCAGCTCATAGGGACAGCAGAAGTTATAGTAGGAGCTGTGAGCAGGGCAGAGTTAGCATGCTGAGAGAGTGTTGGTAGGACAAGTGAGTTAACACTATGGAATCTCCCTGACTTCTCCAGGAGTTAGGGATGGTGGTCCTTCTGTTACTCTGTTGAGGTCTCTGGTGATGGTGAATATGTAGGGACTGATGTCTTTCAGTATTATATTATTCTTCATGAAAATTGAAGGTGGTCCTGCCAAGTCCTTTAGCAGTAAAATTTAGTAGTTTAAAGTACACAGGGACTGACATTTAGGGTAGAATTTATTCTGCAGTCATAAGAACCAAAAGTCTCAAAATTCTTTCTGGGAGGTGAAAGAAAAATTCTGGCCCTGGCCCCTGGGTCAACTTAGCAGGCTATAAAAGTAGGAGAGAAGAATACTACAAAGAGTAGAACGGTTTAAAAAAAATAGTGCTTTCTACCACTAGTTTGTACCATTACCCTGAGAGGAACTGATGGAGAGTCAGGAGGTTAAGCCCAGCTCACATATCTATCCTACTTCACCATAGTTTTGATCAAATTGTCATCCTCTCTCCCAGGAAGAATTTCTTGCTCTCACTCTCTCCTATTCTCTCCTTTGCTCTCTCTCACACGTACACTTACACTCAAAGGTAAGCACACGCTAACATTCAGATTTACAAGGAGAATGTATTCTTAAAGTCAATTCACATATTTCACTGTTAGTAGACTTCTTTGAACTGCACATGCATTATCAATGAGGAACCTAGGCCCAGGAGATATTTGTAACATGATTTTTCAGAGGAAGAAACCAAGTTTGCAAAGTCAGCAGTTTGCTCAAAGTCATGCCTATATTTGACTTTGAGCTTTTGAGTGATGCCTTGTGTCACTTTCATCAGGAGACTGATTAAAAGTCTCCTGGCTCTAGCTGTGGATCTTAAAATTGCTACTAAAATAAATGTTGCCCTCAGGTGCTATTTCTTTACTGAAGGTATTTGAGTGGGCTTGATATTTTCAAAATATTCTCAACCTGGTCCTGTCATTTGAAATTATAAAATAAATTCTTTCTTTGAACAAATCACAGATCAAAGTTAGCATGAGTAAACACATAATTTTGCTCTTAAGACTTTATTACTTTATTAAAAAAAAAATGGAGAGGGGAGACATCCCTGGTCTGGTAGTCCAGTGGTTAAGAATCTGCCTTGCAATGCAGGGGACATGGGTTTGATCTCTGGTCAGGGAGCTAAGATCCCACATGCTGAAGAGAAACTGAGCCTGCACAGCACAGCTAGAGAGTCCATGGGCTGCAACAGAGATCCCTCTTGTTGCGACTAAGACCCAACACAGACAAATCGATATAGTTTTAAAAAGATTCTATTGTCATTGGGTTCTTGACCATATGATTGATTCTGATGTTTCAAAGAAAGAAAGCACACTTTGGAATACACACTAAAATTCGAACTCTGAATGTCTAGAAATTTTCTCCCATGCCAGGTCCTCTGTAATTATGGAAGATGAGATCATCTTGTCTTGAGTCTCATCATTTCTGTCCCAGGGCACCTTTTGGAGTAGCTATTTCATCAAAGACACAATTGTCAGACTGATTATTTAAATAAATACAATAAAATTCTGTTGACCTGTGTCCTGAGAAAAATACAGCAGAGCAGCCTTGGACAGAGTTGTGTCTTTGGTGGCAAGTTGCCAATTTCAGAACCAAGTCTTCCCCATGATTTTAACTTCAAAGTGAAGCTACTACTTCTTTGTTATTGTGTATTAATCTCATAAGTTAATTTTAATGTCCTCAAGATGTAAATCTTTTACAACTTGAAGATGAATTAATATAAAATATTCATTGGTTCTGAATAGAACTGGACAATTTCAGCTCTGTCCTACATGCTTTTACAAATGAAAGATAATCTCCATGAAGTATTTAGATGCCAGTCTGAGTTATGACTCTTGAAACAAAATGACCTCATGCATATTTAGATTCTATATATTCATGGACATTTTTTGTAGGAACATTTTTTTATTGGTTACAATAGTTTTCAGCTAACAAATCAACCCTGAATTGTGACATACCGGGCTCCTTGCTGTCTGTTAAATGTTAATCTTGCTGAAGTTTTTCAGTTTGCAAGCCATTTTAAATAGACAGGTCCTTTATTTGAATTGTACTATATACATGACTCATTGCCCCTTTTGCCAAGAAATGGATAAGAAATAACATTTTTTTCCAATAGAAGAGAAGATATATAATGTTTATGTAACTTTACATAAGCTATCTAATGTAGATATCTAAATTCAGTTTTAATTTTCAAAACTTATGACCATAAACACCTCCAATAGTAAAATCCTTGAATCATCTTAAGCTTCACTTAAATATTTTACATATATTATCATAATTATTTCCTCCCAATACCTAAATGAATTAAGTATGATTATGCCCATTTTACAAAAGGTAATCTAAGGCTCCAGTCTGTATCTGCCTGGTATAGGATAACACAGCTATAGTTTCTCTAAGTATCGTAGCAACCCCTTTAGCTAATCTTTTAAATCTGCATTTTATAAAAGAGAACCTATTCCTCAGGTTTGTATGTCCCAGTAACATAACTGTCAAAGAGAATAGAAGGACCACAGCTATCCTCTTTTCTTAAAATAAGTCTATTCAATTACAGGAGAGAGCTCATTCTTCAAAAATGTCTCTAAGACACATATGGAACAAAGACACACATGGAGCAAAGTGTTTTCCCAAAAGTTTTCAGACATAGACTTTTATTTCTAACACAACTCTTATTAAACTCCTTAGAACACCACTGTGCTCTCCATGGAGATGTGAGAAATTTCTAGTGAGAAGTATAAAAGTAAATTTTAAAAATTTGGGTTCATTTTAAAACTTTCACATTCCTCAGAAAAAAAATAGAAAGAAAGAAAGATAAAGAAACATGACCCTGAAAATTGTTGAGTGAAGACATTGTCTCAATATTTAGTAGGGAAATAATTGTCCAAATTAGTTTTAGGGTTCTATGAACATTACATACCACTATCAACATTTTCCAATAATCATGGCCACATGTCCAAATGAATGATCTAGACTAT
Organism: Okapia johnstoni; assembly: GCA_024291935.2. Taxonomy (NCBI): domain Eukaryota; kingdom Metazoa; phylum Chordata; class Mammalia; order Artiodactyla; family Giraffidae; genus Okapia; species Okapia johnstoni. The sequence continues at coordinate 49,775,873 of CM044319.1, forward strand.
TTTTTAAATGAATTTTGGCTCATATATTTTATTTATTTATATTTTGTCTTTTTAGATAACACAAACAAATTTATTTGAGTTGAATAGCATATTTTTATCTCTTTTGGTCATTATATAGAAATTGTGTGTGTGTTAGTCACTCAGTTGTGTCTGACTCTTTGTGACCCAGTGGAATGGGGCCCATCAGGTTTCTCCATGGGATTTTTCCAGGCAAGAAGACTGGAGTGGGTTGCCATTTCCTTTTCCAGTTACATAGAAATAACTGACATTAAACTGAATCTGGGATTCTTTATATTGCATCAAAATATGTTTTATGGAAGTGACAGAACTTCAGATATTATTTTTAGGCAATAGCAGCAGCTTGTTTCAATGGTCAATACATTTAAAAGGAAATAAAAATGATTTGGTGATAAAAATAATGAGAGAAGGCTAGACATCACAGAACACAGAAATGATATCTAACTCCCTTCGGGAACCTATACTTAACATGAGTAGTTGCTTTGTTATTTCCCCTCATGTGAAGTCTCTCAGTCATGTCTGACTCTTTGCGACCCCACGGACTGTAGCCTACCAGGTTCCCCCATCCATGAAATTTTCCAGGCAAGAATACTGGAGTGGGTTGCCATTTTCTTCTCCAGGGAATCTTCCCAACCCAGGGATCAAATCCAGGTCTCCTGCATTGCAGGCAGACACTTTACCATCTGAGCCATCAGGGAAGCCACCATTTCCCCTCATAGGACCCTGTAAATCATGCTATCTCCTTGGTGCTGACACTCTTCAAAGGCCATATGCTCTCTCATTATTGTAATTTGCCTGGGGCTGTTATGACAAGTTTTTGTGTAATAAACACAAAAACAGAATGAAATAAGGATGCTTAAAGATAGTTTCTGCCCAGCCATTGCTAGGTCATAATAAACCTGTTAATTATTTCCATTTTAGTACATAGACACAATCCTTCCAGCCTCCATTCAATCATTTTTTTTTTGGTGTGGGTGATCATCGATGTCATTGTCCTTCAGAAGCACTTAATGGATTTATTTGTATGAATGTAATTTGTTATTCAAAGCAAATTGTACAGCCTGGATCCATTTACCTTGTATTGTAACATCAGGGAAGATGCTAAGGGCAGGAATGCACATCTTCCAAAAGTTCTTAACGTAAAAGGAAGAAGGGCTGTGAGGTGATGGTGTAAGTTATGGTGATGGACATGCATCTCATTTTCTGGCCTTTGGATTCATAGCTGAGGTGGTATAGAGTTGTACAAGAAAATCTTCGTAATTTTACAAAAGAATTGGAATAGTTAAGTCAATTACTCAGATATTTATTGAGAATTTACTTTTAACTTAGAACTGTAGTTATCCTGCAAATGGTCAAGAGAAATGTTTTATTCCTTCAAAAATTATGCGTAAATAAAATGTGAAATAAAGCCATGAACACACTTAGAAACACCATCCCACTTACTCAACACAATCCACATATAATTTCCCCATCTTGGAGGTGAAAAGTTTTGGCTTGGAAAACTAATTATAGGTGAAATCACAAGGTAGCAAATATACCATGGGTTTAAATTATATTTCCTCTTATTGTCTCTATGCAGATGACCATTTACATTGTATATTAACATATATATGTAGATTCTTGAAAATGGTATAGATGATTTTATTTACAAAACAGAAAGAGACATAGACATAGAGGACAAATGTATGGACACCAAGTAGAGAAAAGAGGGTTGGGATTAACTGGGAGATTGAAATTGATGTATATGCATGATTATGTATAAAATAAATAACTAATGAAAATCTACTGTAAAGTTTAGGGAACTTTATTCAGTGCTCTCTGGTGATCTAAATGAGGAAAATTCCAAAAAGTGTGGGTATGTGTATACATATAGCTGATTCACTTTACTGTACAGTAGAAACTAACACAACACTGTAAAGCAACTATACTTCAATAAGAAATAACTTTAAAAATATGGTAAAAAAAATAAGTCTTTAAAGAAGTAGAACAACTTTTCAAATGATGTTAGAACTCAAAGGAGAAAGAAATCACCGAAGGACAGAGATGATTAAAAAGAAAAACGTAGGAGACAGAACCTGGAGAAGTTCTGAAGAGACAGGACTTGGAATGATAAATCTGGAGGCAGAAGCCAAAAGATTTCAAGTTGAGGAAATAGCTCGCACAGACAGGTGTAAGGGAAGTGTATGTATGCGTGTGTTTTGGCCTATTCTGTTTGAAGAAGAATGACAATGACAAGGAGATTTTTTTTTTTTTTTTGCCAAGAACAAGCCCTTGAACATTGCTCTTCTTTATAGCTAGAAACAGTACGCCAAACTCACTGGGCAGAGGATGCTGGAATTTCGTACATCTTAAATCACTTCAAGATTGGTGTCAGTGGTTTCCACTCTGCTTCTAAACGTCTTCAAGACTGGAAAGTTTTATTCACAGTCATTGTCTTCTCCACAGATGTTATCTCACTTGGCACGGGGTTCAAGTATCTCCCAGTTTACCTAATAGCTATCAAAGTTTTTGTATGTTTTTAAGTCTAACTGGAAGCACAGTCAGAAGCCCATAAATGTTACTTTAAAGCTTAGGAAGAGAAAATAAGAAGGATGCACTGAGCAGACTTCAGAAAACAAAGATTAAGTCCATGCCTCAGCCACATCCTCTAACAAGCTGTCCATTTGTCCTCTGCCTTTCAGCATTGTGGGGTAACTTCTCTCATAGCTCAGTTGGTAAAGAATCCGCCTGCAATGCAGGTGACCCCAATTCAATTCCTGGGTCAGGAAGACCCTCTGGAGAAGGGATAGGCTACCCATTCCAGTATCCTTTGGCTTCCCTTGTGGCTCAGCTGGTAAAGAATCTGCCTGCAATGTGGGAGACCTGGGTTCGATCCCTGGGTTGGGAAGATCCCCTGGAGAAGGGAAAGGCTACCCACTCCAGTATTCTGTCCTAGAGAATTACATGAACTGCATAGTCCATGGGGTCGCAAAGAGTCAGATGCTACTGAAAAACTTTCACTTCATTTCACTTTTCAGCATTATGTGACACTTTAAATTGGCTTCTCTTCTACTGAATGAGCTTCCTAGGTTGTGCTAGTGGTAAAGAATGTGCCTAACAACGCGGGAGACTCAAGAGACATGGATTTGATACCTGGGTCAGGAAGACCCCCTGGAGTAGGAAATGGCATCCTACTTCAGAATTCTTGCCTGGAAAATTCCACAGGCAGAAGAGTCTACATGGGGCTACAGTCCATGGGGCCGCAAGGAACTGAACACTACCGAGTGACTGATCTAACACACAGACACACACACACACACACTACTGAAATTAAAGAAATAGTGTTGGTGCTCAAAAATGGTTTTGAACAATGAAAGGAAGGGAGGAGGTGAGGGAAACTTGGGGGGGGGGGTGGGGGGGTGGACTGGAGAAAAATGAGTCATTAAATAACTTCCTTAGAGTCCTAGGGTCGCAAGGAGCAGAGTAGGGATACATGACCCCAAATGCTTACACTGTAAACACTGTGCATATGAATTTGAGGATTTGTTACAAACCCAAAGCCTTATGAAACCAGGAGTTGTGAAACACTGAAAGTGAAAGTCACTCAGTCGAGTCTGACTCTTTGAGACCCCATGGATAGTCCACAGAATTCTCCAGGCCAGAATACTGGAGTGGGTAGCTTTTCACTTCTCCAGGGGATTTTCCCAACCAAGGGATCAAAACCAGGTCTCCCACACTGCAGGCGGATTCTTTACCAACTGAGCCACAAGGGAAGCCCAAGAATAGTGGAGTGGATAGCCTATCCTTTCTCCAGAGGATCTTCCTGACCCAGGAATCGAACCAGAATCTCCTGCTTGGCAGGCGGATTCTTTACCAACTGAGCTGTAAGGAAAGCCCTAGTTTGGAGGTATTCAACTCCCTTTAGACTGGGGATTGTTATCCTATTTCTTTCCTTTCTTTGTTTTCCCTTTCCCTAAACTAAGATACTAGCTAGGCTTGGGAAGCGTACTGGCCAGTTTAATTTTTAAAGCTGATATTTAGTGATCTTTTCCAGTCCTGTGGCCACTGCTGAGTTTTCCAAATTTGCTGGCATATCGAGTGCAGCCCTTTCACAGCATCATCTTTCAGGATTTGAAGTAGCTCAACTGGAATTCCATCACCTCCACTAACTTTGTTCGTAGTGATGCTTTCTAAGGCCCACTTGACTTCAAATTCCAGGATGTCTGGCTCTAGGTGAGTGATCACACCATAGTGATTATCTGGGTCGTGAAGATCTTTTTTGTACAGTTTTTCTGTGTATTCTTGCCACCTCTTCTTAATATCTTCTGCTTCTGTTAGGTCTAGATCATTTCTGTCCTTTATCGAGCCTATCTTTGCATGAAATGTTCTTTGGTATCTCTAATTTCGTGGAAGAGAGCTCTAGTCTTTCCCAATCTGTTGTTTTTCTCTATTTCTTTCAATTGATCACTGACGAAGGCTTTCTTATCTCTCCTTGCTATTCTTTGGAACTCTCCATTCAGATGGGAATATCTTCCCTTTTCTCCTTTGCTTTTCGCTTCTCTTCTCTTCCCAGCTATCTGTAAGACCTCCTCAGACAGCCATTTTGCTTTTTTGCATTTATTTTCCATGGGGATTGTCTTGATCCCTGTCTCCTGTACAATGTCACGAACCTCTGTTCATAGTTCATCAGGCACTCTGCCTATCAGATCTAGTCCCATAAATCTATTTGTCACTTCTACTGTATACTTGTAAGGGATTTGATCTAGGTCATACCTGAATGGACTAGTGGAACAAAGCTAGTGGAGGTGATAGAATTCCAGTTGAGCTATTTCAAACCCTGAAAGTTGATGCTGTGAAAGTGCTGCACTCGATATGCCAGCAAATTTGGAAAACTCAGCAGTGGCCACAGGACTGGAAAAGGTCAGTTTTTGTCCAATCCCAAAGAAAGGCAATGCCAAAGAATGCTCAAACTACCTCACAATTACACTCATCTCACAGGCTGGTAAAGTAATGCTCAAAATTCTCCAAGCCAGGCTTCAGCAATACGTGAACCGTGAACTTCCAGATGTTCAAGCAGGTTTTAGAAAAGGCAGAGGAACCAGAGATCAAATTGCCAATATTCACTGGATCATTGAGAAAGCAAGAGAGTTCCAGAAAAACATCTATTTCTGCTTTATTGACTATGCCAAAGTCTTTGACTGTGTGGATCATAATAAACTGTGGAAAATTCTGAAAGAGATGGGAATACCAGACCATCTGACCTGTCTCTTGAGAAACCTGTATGCAGGTCAGAAAGCAACAGTTAGAACTGGACATGGAACAACAGACTGGTTCCAAATAGGAAAAGGAGTATGTCAAGGCTGTATATTGTCACCCTGCTTATTTAACTTATATGCAGAGTACATCATGAGAAACGCTGGGCTGGAAGAAACACAAGCTGGAATCAAGATTGCCAGGAGAAATATCAATAACCTCAGATATGCAGATGACACCACCCTTAAGGCAGAAAGTGAAGAAGAACTAAAGAGCCTCTTGATGAAAGTGAAAGAGGAGAGTGAAAAAGTTGGCTTGAAGCTCAACGTTCAGAAAACTAAGATCATGGCATCTGGTCCCATCACTTCATGGAAAATTGATGGGGAAACAGTGGAAACAATGTCAGACGTTATTTTTGGGGGCTCCAGAATCACTGCTGCTGATGATTGCAGCCATGAAATTAAAAGATGCTTACTCCTTGGAAGGAGGGTTATAACCAACCTAGATAGCATATTTAAAAGCAGAGACATTACTTTGCCAATAAAAGTCCCTCTAGTTAAGGCTATGGTTTTTCCAGTGGTCATGTATGGATGTGAGAGTTGGACAGTGAAGAAAGCTGAGTGCCGCAGAATTGATGCTTTTGAACTGTGGTGTTGGAGAAGACTCTTGAGAGTCCCTCGGACAGCAGGGAGATCCAATCTATCCATTCTAAAGGAGATCAATCCCGGTTGTTCATTGGAGGGACTGATGTTGAAGCTGAAACTCCAATACTTTGGCCACCTCATGCAAAGAGTTGACTCATTGGAAAAGACCCTAATGCTGGGTAGGATTGGGGGCAGGAGAAGAAGGGGACAACAGAGGATGAGATGATTGGATGGCATCACTGACTCAATGGACATGGGTTTGGGTAGACTCCAGGAATTGGTGATGGACAGGGAGGCCTGGCGTGCTGCAATTCATGGGGTCGCAAAGAGTCGGACACGACTGAGCGACTGAACTGAACTGATTTAGTGATCTTAGAATGTTAGGAAACATAACATACCACAGTTCAGTCTCTCGTTGTGTCCGACTCTTTATGACCCCATGGACTGCAGCATGCCAAGCTTCCCTGTCCATCACCAACTCCAAGAACTTGCTCAGACTCATGTTCATCGTGTTGGTGATGTCATCCAACCATCTCATTCTGTCATCCCCTTCTCCCCTGCCTTAAATCTTTCCCAGCTTCAGGGTCTTTTCAAATGGGTCAGTTCTTTGCATCAGGTGGCCAAAGTATTGGAGCTTCAGTTTCAACATCAGTACTTTCAATGAACATTCAAGATTGATTTTCTTTAGGATTGACTGGTTTGATCTCCTTGCTGTCCAAGGGACTCTCAAGAGTCTTCTCCAACACCACAGTTCAAAAGCATCAATTCTTCCGTGCTCTTCTTTCTTTATGGTCCAACTATCTCCATCCATGCATGACTACTGGAAAAACCATAGCTTTGAGTATATGGACCTTTGTTAGCAAAGTAATGTCTCTGCTTTTTCCAAGGATCAAGCGTCTTTTAATTTCATGGTTGCAGTCATCATCTGCAGTGATTTTGGAGCCCAAGAAAACAAAGTCTGTCACCGTTTCCCTTTTTTCCTCATCTATTTGCCATGAAGTGATGGGACCAGATGCCATCATCTTAGTTTTTTGAATGCTGAGTTTTAAGCCAGTTTTTTCACTTTCCTCTTCCACTTTCATCAAAAGGCTCTTTAGTTCCTCTTGGCTTTATGCCTTAAAAGTGGCATCATCTGCATATCTGAGGTTATTGATATTTCTCCCTTCAATCTGGATTCCAGCTTTTGCTTCATCCAGTCTGACATTTTGCATTATGTACTCTGCATTTAAGTTAAATAATCAAGGTTACAATATACAGCCTTGATATACTCCTTTCCCAGTGTGGAACCCCATGGACAGTATGAAAAGGTACATAAGATAGAGGAAAAGTCTGAGATGGGCCAAGGACTAGAGATTGAATCTGTGTAGCTGGCTGCTAGGACTGGTTATTTGTGAATTTTATCAATTTATGACTCTTCTCTAAGCATCATCAGTTTCATCTTTGTAGAAGTACTTTTTTATCTTGATAAAATCCTGGGAATTTTATCAAATACTCCCCCTTTAATGAATGCCTTCTAACCATAGGTTGTGTCTTAAAATGTTTAGTTAGAGGCAGCCAAGAAAAGATAAGCATCAGTTTTAACCAAACAAACAACAACAAAGAAAAACAAAACACAATAAAACTATAGTGTTTTTAACCTTGAATATACTCCGTAACCAAACATGCCACTCACTAAAAAATAGCTCTGGTCACACTCTTTTTTGCTGACAGCAGACCAAGTACAAACATGACATATTAAGTACTTACAACCAATTCTTATTGTTTCAGCTCTTCGTAGTCATATTGATCTATTTTGCAGTGAACTCTGCTGAAATTAAAACTCAATTATTTAAAATACACTGTATATAAATGATGACAGTTGTTCTACAGGGTATTTGGGGAGACAAATGATCTCCTGTGTGGTGCCAATGGTTTCAGGTAGCAGAATTCCATTAATATCAGCTGGTCATTTATCCTAAAGAAATATCTTTTGTGAGACAGTTATTGCCAATATAACTACTTTAAAAATATAAACACAAGGAGGATTCAGGGATTTGCTGACATATATATTGGACACTTAGAGCTGGCGATATACTCATAAGTCCATTATAAAGTTTGGCCATTAACATTGTCCAACTCAAGAATCCCAGAGGTGTGGCAACCTTTGCTGACACAAGCAAAGCAAATGCTTCTCTCTGAGTTTTCTCACAATGAAAGAGAATCACAAATTCTCTCCTGACAGTAAACCCATCCACTTACTCTTCCCCTCAGTCACTCACTTATTCATTCCTATGCTTTTTTGTTTCCCCTCAAGAATGAACATCTTTTAAGCACCATCACCTATTTTAAAAATTTTAAATCCAAAGATGAGAAAAGTATATCCATTTTTCCTAAGGACTCAATCTGGACAGAGAAAATGTGATATAAACAAAAACCTAAAATATACAATATGAGAAATGCACTGATAGAGATTAAGATGATAAAGGATAACAAAATAGAGACAAGAACACAACTCAGCAGGGTTCCTGTGGGTAGTGTGTGTGGAAGGAGGATCAGTGGAGTAATGTTTGAGTGACAAGGCATTCTGTCACAGCAAGCCTCACTGGAGGAATTAGTATCTGGATATGTCTTCAAATATGTGCACCACTATTTACAGTAGCCAAGACATGGAAGGAGCCTGGGTCCATTGACAGATGAATGGATAAAGAAGATGTGGTACATACACACAATGGAATAGTACTCAGCCATTAAAAAGAATGAAAGAATGCCATTTCAGAAACATAAATGGACCTAGAGACTATCATACTGAGTGAAGTAAGCCAGACAAAGACAAACATCATATGATATGATTCATATGTGGGATTTAATTTAGATATATGATACAGATGAACTTACTTACATAACAGAAGTGGACCCACAGATATAGAAAATAAAATTATAGTTATCTAAAGGGAAAGAGGGAATGGGTAAATTAGGAATTTACGGTTAACATATACACACTATTATATATAAAGCAGATAACAAACAAGGACCTACTGCATAGACCTACAGGGAACTGTATTCAATATTTTGTTATAATCTATAAGGGGAAAGAATCTGAAAATATATATACTCATTGAAAAAGTTATGTAAGCAAAAGAAAAATGAGAAGTAGGATTGGCCATCCAGATAAAGACAATAAATGGCAAAAGTCATATTTTCTTGTAAATACAAGGGATAAATTTATGTAAGAAAATATAAGGGGATTCTTAATGCTAGAATATAAACTTCAAAGCAAGAATTAGTCAAGGATAATTCTAGCTCAGTAAAATGGAATAAGAGGACAGATAATGTTGTGTACCCTTTTGGGAGTTTTGCTGTTTATCTTGTAGTAATTGGGCAGCTCTTGAAGTACTAGAAACAGAGCAGTGGCATGACCACATTAGGTTTATGGAAAAACAGATTTATAAAACCTTTCCTATTCATGTTTACAAAATTAAAACCAATACTTTTAAAAAACTGGAAAACCTTTCTTCTAAACTCACTTGATATGACATCTGACTGAAATGATGCAAGTTATTTTTAGTACTTATTTATTTTCCCAGGAATGCATGCTAATCTGTTTTACTTGAGAAATATTACCTAATTCTAATACAAGATGCTGCTCCAGACCTTATTGACTTGTCATAAAATAAGTGATATAATGTTCCTTTGTAAACTATTAACAATTTCTGAATTGTGAAATTATTTTGATGAAGGAAATATAGGTGGACCACCCTAGAAGTGTTTAATTGGAGGGAGGCAAAACAATTAACAGCTAACAACAACTAAAAGGTATTTTTCTTTTTTTCGAATATATTCAGAAAATTATGGACCAAAATTTATGGAATCTTAAATAAACCCCAAAACAAGAGAATCAACCCTAAGAAAGTTGTGAAGTATTTATGCAGTGGGCATCTTTCATTAAAAACCCTCATTATGTGTTCAGGGCATCTGGAAAATGATGAGTCAGGGAATTTTTGGTCATTCTTCTTGTTTCAAATCAGACTATCTTATCAGAAAATTTCCCATATTTATAAAGATTATAAATTCTCTTTAGTCCATATTTTTAAGCTGCCTAATAGAAATTAAATACTGCCCAAGCAAAGGGTTGGGTTTTCTTTATTCATATTTTATCCTTCTGAAATTGAGCTTGAGCACATGGCAGATATGAATCTAAGACATATATAATATATGAATACCTGAAAAACAAAGGCAGACTACAGTGATATGTGCTGTTATATCCATTTTTAATATTGGCATTCTAATTTAGGGTGGGTCCAGATGATTTCAACTCTCTTTCAACTGGGCTTTTTGTCACCAGAATGGCCTCTTTCAAAACAATTCTTTGGTTACCGGCAGATTTGGTAAAGCAATATTATGCTTTGACTTGATTTATAATTTATCTTGTCTGTTTCTTCTGTTTTCTTGGTCAATCTTCAATTTTTGCAATATTTTTAGATGGGTCCCATCTGATACATTTGTGTTTATTATGTATTTTGAGTATCTTTTATGGGTCACTCATTTGATGACAGTGAAGAAAAGAGAGCAAGAGTAAATTCAACTTAGAGACCATAGGATTCTGTTCTGTTGTCTCTGAACCCTGTCAATAAGAGTCAACTCCATGAGCCTGGTCCCTTTCTGGGCCAGCAGGAAATTAGTTCAGTAGAAATGTGGATTCTTTACTAGCTGAGTCACCAGGGAAGCCCAAGAATACTGGAGTGGGTAGCCTATCCCTTTGCCAGAAGATCTTCCTGACCCACCAATTGATCTTCCCGACTCCTGCATTGCAGGCAGACTCTTTACCAGCTGAGCTACCAGAGGAAGCAGAAATAATACCTTATGTGTTATTATGAGACCATTTATTATTTGTTTCTCTTTAGCAAAATAAGATACTCAACTGAAGAAGTGTTTTCTATCCTTCATTCTGGAAACTTTATTGCTAAAATGCAGTGCCTACCTGTTTCTTTATTCAGCTGCACCTTCCATACTCCTCTGCCATGTCAAAAGAGAGCTTTGGAATACTCTGGAAAATTTTCCACTCATCCAGAACCTGTTGATCTTAACCATGGACTCCTTACTAGCCTACAACTTTTGGAGACCTGTGTTAATGCCTCTGTGGAAAGAATTTTTTTGTTTGTTTCCAGCTTCCTTCCTTGACTTATTGTCACTACAGCTGACAGAACCTTACAGATTATGGTTTGCAGTTGGGTAGTCTTTTATAGTTCTTATGGCATTTTCTGTTTCTCATTCATTTTATTTTCATTTGATTTCAGATAGGAAAGTATTTGCTTAGCTATCTTTTACTTGAAATCCATATTGACCCTTCTAAAACAAAATCTAGACTCTGTGTTTCAAATCCTTCAGCACCTTTATTCTCTTTAGGGTCTATCTGAACTCCTTATGTTGGGCTTCAGAGTCAGCTTTCCAGCATCATTCTCAAGTTCTCCTTTAATATTCTAGGCTCAAGATATCTTGAGCCTAGATATCATATAAGTTATGATATCTTATGTGAGTCATAACCATTCACAATTCCCTGCACACATCCAAATCCTTTTCACTTCTAGGCATCTGCCATCTGTCTGGAATTTCCTTTAAATTGTGTCAAAACAATTTTCAGCTACTCGTGGGTAGAATGCTGAGATAATTATTCTAAATAGTAATTTCTCTTTATAATGGGATGCATGGTAAAATGAAAGTTATATTTTTATTCTCCAGGAGCTTAGTTTTAAAAGTTGGACTCATTTCCATTTCAAAAGAAAAAACCATTACACAAAGAAATAAGGTCTGTCTATTTGTTCATTCTCCCAGCAATGTGTTAATAATAGAATGAACAGTAATATTTAGAAATAGCTGGTATAGAAATTATTTCATCTTCATTTGATTTTGTGTTAATTAGAGTATCAGCATGTAGTCAATAATTAAACCCTAATTTTCAGAAGTGTATTTATCCCTTATGTAATAGCCCAATGTAGATGTTTGTGGTTGGGGTGGCTTACCACCATATGGTGAGTCCAGGACCCAGGTTGCCTCCATTTTATAGCTTCTAAATATTTTAGTGCCTGAATTTTTCACATCCAGATGGCAGATTAAGAAAGAGAGAGTAAAGACAACACAAACTCTTCTTAAAAACCCCAAGATAATAGTAGTATACATAACTTGTCCTACATTCCATAAGTGAGAACTATTTACAGGGCCTAGCCTAATTGCAAGGAGAGCTGGGAAATTGATCTCATGACCTAGAATCTACTTTGAAGAGGCAACTCAGTACAATAGAGAAGCAAGCAAGCAGGTAAATCATTTCTGGCATAGTTTCATGGTAGGTCCTATGTTTTCTATGATTTCATCTTTCATTAGAATTCTCTTTGAAAGTTTGTGTCAGCAAATTAATACTTTGTTTCATTATCAATGTCAAAACATTAGTTAAAAAGGGAAAGAAAAATATATGATTAGAGAGAGCATTTGTTACTTTAAAATTTTCTTCTCTCAAGCCAGAGTTGGATTAAGCAGATCATTCCCCATCTACAGGTATAGACCCTGGTTGACCTAAGCCAATTAGTATATCTCATTTTCCAGGCCATTGTAATTGGGCAAAAGAGATGATATTCTCCACTTTAGACTAATTGGAGTCAGGTATAGACATTTTATCTGACTTTTGTGGATAGTGAAAATTTGCATTTTTGTTGCTGTATTTGCTTTTGAAGATGAGAAGCTATGTTGAACTGTGTTCATTTTTCTGTCAGAAAGGGATAATTTAGCTAAAAGTAAAGTAAACACAGAGAACATGGGGCTAATAGAGAAAGGGAGAGAGACAGAGAGAGATTGAATTATGTTGACATTTCTTTTTGTATCTGAATTAATTACTCCTGAAGTCTACCACTAAGACTTTTTTTTTTTTTCCATTTTACTTATGTCTATTTCTGGTCTCTTAAAAGTCAACTGAACTAGAATTCTGAGTGATACACATACCAAGGAAGTATTGTAAAGTTTAAAAGATCTGACTCATATTCTGAAACACAATTGAGAAAAATAAGTTACCTACAAAAGACACAAGGAATACCAACAAACCAACAACACTCATGAAGAGGTTGCTAGTGGATTTTATTCATTGATAGAGATGCTTTGATCTAAATAAGATACTGATTAAATTGTCCAGTATCTGACTTAAAAAAAAATGTGAAAAGAAAATACTGAATCATAAGCTATTTGAATTTGAAAGGAATGGAGAGAAAGCTTGATCATTGTTTTCTGGTGGCTGAAAAATTGAGCTGGATAATATCTTAAAACGTCTTTCTTGATCCAAATTTGGTCAAGACAAAGACTTTAAGGTACCCAATTAATTAGAACAAGATTAAACAAGAGATTGCCCTGTCATTATGCAAGATATCAAGATATGAATTATCTGAGTGTATATATATGTATTTATTTATATTCTATACCACATATATATGCATATACATTTTATATATATTTAATGAAAGAAAGAGCAAGTGTGAGTCTTCTATATCAGTCAATGATAAACATACCAACATGCCACAACCTTTCTTGATTCACATCTGGTATGGATAAAAGAAGTTTATAGATAATATGAAATAATTTTTATATACTATGAAGTGCTAAATAATAATAAGTGTTATTACCATGGCTATGATTATAAAAGAAAAAAAATAATCCCCTCCAAAATTCAAGTATGGGAATAATAATAACACTTTAAATAGAAGCATTTTAACCAGAAAAAAAGGAATCTTTTGTAAAAACAGCATTGAATATTCACATCCAAATTCTTTAAAATGAAGTTGTTTACACTACATGCAAATACAAAGCTTTTAAAATGCATTTAAGCCTATAAAAGTAATTTGCCAAAAAGCACTAAGATAGTAGACACTGAGAATTGTAAATGTGAATATATAATGACATCATTAACATTATAATGTTTTTATTTTTTTAATCACCAAGCATTTATGCAAAATACTCAAAAAATGACATAAAATCATGCAGAAGATATGGAACTACATAACCACTGTGGAATTAGAAAGAATCAAAAATTGAAAAAAGAACACTGATTAAGAGGAGTAGAAATATATTTAAACATATGGTAAAGCAGATGAAAACAGTGTTATGAACATTTCACATTGCTTCCATGTGGTTCATATCATATGTGAGACTTTTTCGTTTAGCACAGACTTCTGAATTTCTTTTATTTCAAACCTTTATGCTGTTAGGAAGGCAATTTGGCAACCAATTTTAGAGGTGGTTGCAACATATCCTGCTATATTGTCTTGTTTTTCCCCACAAAACACTTAAAGAGCACAAATACTTTGTCAGATCAATAGTAAAATATTCTCTAAATGAAAGACTGGAGACCATTAATCAAACCTAAATCAAGGTGAACACTTTAGCTTTACTTCTTTGGAAAATTAAATCTAAGCTTTTAAATACACACATACCATGAACATATATGGTTTACAATATTTTCCATCCATTCAGTTTCTATATGATGGTAATATTGCCAAATTTGAAGCTTTATTTTATTCAAGAGCCAGCTTACAAATAGCAAAGTATCTTTTATCCTTAAATAGTAGAGAACCAATTTTAAAAATAATTCTGGAAGAGGTAGGAAACAAGATGTAGAGACCTGAGGAGAGTAGGTCGCAATTAAACTTAGGTGTCTGCTTGTTGCTTCGGGATTTTTCCCAACTTCTAAGCTTTCTGTCAACTGCTTCATTGTCCCTGAGTCTGCCTATGCTCTTAGGACCACCTCAGTTAACATAGATCTGGTTCACATATAAGACTAAGAAGGAAAATTCTGGCTCAGAAATCCACCATGTGTTTTGTTGACTTGATCCCTGTATTCTTCTTCCTCCTGTCCAATATGGGACGGTTAACCCCTGTCCTTTCTTCTCCCTCACCCCACAGTGTTTATAGGTCTTTTGGTTTATCATTCTTTCTCTAGTTGCATTCTGTTTTTCAGATCATAAGGGATTCACTGGGCTTCCATTGCCTAGAGTTTTCTTCTAGCTCTATCTTTGTTGGTTATATTCTCCTCCAATTCCCAGACTGCTCTGCAGAGCTTGCTATATATTCCTGGTCCCTCATGCCTTTTATTTACAATCTCAGCTTAGAAATAATTCCCCAGAGTAAACCATCCCCAAGAACATATAGAAATTTTCACCTTATACTAAGGATTAAAGCACATATGTTATTTTGCATTTTTTCAAATTAAAGAAAAGGAAACAACAAACAGACTTCTCATTTAAAAATAAAACAAAGTGTTAATATAATCATCATATAATTCATACAAGTATCTTTTATTACCAAAAACAGCACGTTATATACTTTCCAAATAGTGTTGCTAATCATTATATAAAGGTAACTAGCCTGAAAGTGAGATCTTACGTATTAAATAAATTATATATCATTAGATTATGATAGAGGGCAAAATATTACATAAGAGCTATCAGCAGTTTCTATCTAGTAAGCAATACAACTAAATTTAAATTTTCATTTATTTAGGGTTGGACAAACTTGAAATTGATCTTTAAGTGGCAAAAATGTCAAATATATACTCATCTCCACATTGTTATTGAGGAAAAACATAAAGTAAGCCTCTTTGTGTGCTGTTGACTAAGAATAGTAATATGGTTCAATAGAGTGCATAATTTCATACATGTTTTAGCTGTCACAAATAAGTCTTGGTCTATTTGATAGGTTTCTATTGTTGTTTGATGGGTATTTCTGGTGCACAGTGTGACCTATACACTAATGCGGGATCCATGAACTACCTAGAGTAGAACAGATGGAATTTGCAACTTTATACTCTGTGTGCAGGCTGCCTGAGTGATTTGTCTCTGTATTTATTACCTACCTCAGAGCCCAGGTGGCCAAAAACTGTTGGAAGCAGTGGGCTTGGATTGTGAAAACCACAAAAGTACTACAGACTTACAAATACATGGGAGCAAGAGATGACATTTCACCCAACAAAAGCAGAATATATTTTTTTCTCAAGTAAACATGGGATATTACCCAGTATAGACATAAAACAACATGGATAACTTTGGAAGACATTCTAAATGAAATATATCACAAAAGGGTATATATAGCATGATTCCATTAATATGATGTACCTAAGGTAGTTAAATTCATAAAGACAGAAAGTAGAATTGTGATTGGCCAGGCTGAGTAGAGGGAAAAATGGAGCATTATTGTATAACAGGTAATGAATTGAAGTTTGAGAAGATAAAAAAATGTTCTGGACTGGAAGTTGGTGATGCTTGCACTAATCTATACACTTAAAATGTTTAAAAGTCAATTTTAAGATAGTTTTATTTTATCACAATTAAAAAAATAAGGCCAGAAAGATCTTGCATCAAAACCTTTGCACTGCCTGTTTCCTCTGTATAGGAACATGTCTCAATTAACCTATACAGTTATTATTTTAGTAAATATTTAAATTTTTAAAATTATAATACATTGATCAGTTTATTTAGTTTTAGGTGTACTACATAGTGATTTAGTATTGTTATAGATTATACCCCATTTAAACTTAGTAAAAAATAGTGGCTATATTTCCCTGTGCTATAAAATGTATTTTATTTATTTTATGCATAGTTCAGTTCAGTTCAGTTGCTCAGTCGTGTCCGACTCTTTGGGACCCCATGAATCACAGCAATTTGTATCTATTAATTCCATATCCCTATTTTAGCCCTCTCCCCTTCTCTCTTCACATTGCTAACCACTAGTTTGGTCTCTAAATTTATGAGTCTGTATATAATATATATATGCTATGTATATCAATATATATTATATATATATTTATATGACATCTTTTTTATCCATTCATCTATAATGGACACTTATGTTGCCTTTAAATATTGACTATTACAATAATACTGCTTTGAATACAGAAGTGTACATATTTTTTTGAACTAGAATTTTTATTCGTATGTACCCAGGAGTGGAACTACAGGATCACATTGCAGTTCTCCCATTAGTTTTTTGAGGAACTTCCATACTGTGTTCTATAATAGTTTCATGAGTTTACATTCCTACAAGCAGTATACAAGGGGCCTCCTTCTCTCCACATCCTTGCCAACATTTGCTATTTGTAGTCTTTTTGATAATAGCTATTCTGGCAGGTGTAAAGTGATATATCACATTGCAATTTTGATTTGCATTTCCAAGACAATTAGTGATGTTAAACATCTTTTCTTGTGCCTGTTGGCCATGTGTATGTCTTCTTTGGGAAGATGTCTATTCAGGTCTTCTGTCCATTTTAAAAATCAGGCTTTTTTTTTTTTTTTTTTAATTGGAGGCAGATGTGAGCTGGGTCTTCTTCTATGCTCACTGGCTGTCACTATTCTATTAGGGGTAGGGTCGTGTCCCAAGGTGCTACACTTGACCTGTGGTCAGGTCTTAGCTGGTTCCATTTCCTGTAAATGTATATTCTCCTTGGCAACAGAAGTGTTTCTGCCCTAGTGAATAGCAGTTCTGGAGCACAAGGGGCTGGAATGGGTGCCTTGTGCAGGCAGGGGTATGTGCTAGATTTCAGCAATCCAGCCAGGGCCCCAGGCATTTTCCCATTCACTGCCTGAATGTGCTCACCAAGAAAGATCATCCTCAGTGTGCTCACCAAGAATGGCCACTCTCATCCTGTTCAGTTAGGTGCCATGTCCCAGTAGGCTCCTCCTCCTGAGTGTGCATCACCTGCTAACAATAGCATGTTTGCTCCAGTGGAAGGCAGCAAGGAGGACTGGAGCAAGCACCCAGTGCAGGCTGGGGTATGTGCTGGGAGTGTACTGGCACACCAGTCAGAGCTCCAGGCAGCTCCAATCCTCCATTTTCATATGCCTACTGTCAATTGCCATCCTTGCTCTGTTCAGTTGCAGGATCAGGTGTGAACTTGGTCCCTTTCCTTCCACCCTCATGGGCACACTTTCCTCCCCTAACAGTGTCAGCCTTAACCCTGGTGGAGACTCTGCTGGAGCACTGGAGCCTGGAGAAGTTGCCTGATGTGGGCTGGGGAAACTGCTAGAACCCCAGGCAGTTTTTTCAATCCATTTCCTCCACCTTGTTCCTAGGAGTAAGCAGGTATTTGCCTGTGCTCTTTATGAGCAGAATCTTGGTTTCCTATAGCCCTTGGGTAAGTCTCACCAATATTCAAACGAGCTAAAGGACTCATCTTCCTGGTCAGGCCCCAGGAATGGGATGCTAAAAATGTGGCTAGATCCCCTCACTCCTCAGAATGCGTCTCTGAGCTCATGATATCCCCTTTCCCTTCTGTGTCCCCTGCTAAGATCCCCATCTGATTCACTTCTCCTATCTTCCTACCAGACTCCAGGTGGATCTTTCTTTACAGCCCTGGTTGTAGAAGAGCCGTTTTGCAAGCCTCATTTTTCAGTGACAGTTTACACATGTACGTGTATTTTTGATGTGTTCATTGAGGGAGGTGAGCTAAGAGTCCTCCTACTCCACGTCTAGATCTCCTTCCATTTTCCACAATTAAATTTCTTTCTCGTCCTGTCTTCACTCAGATGTCCTATTTCAATGAGTCAAACCAAGAGCATCCCGTTTAAAATTATAGCACCCTACCCAGAAGCTTCCAAACTACTTGAACCCAACTTATTTTTAAGTAATATTTATCACATTACACCTATTTATTTATTCATTATATCCATCATTTTTGTCTTTTCCCTCACTAGAAGTTAGGTTTCATAACAGCAGAGATTTTTATCTCTTTCCTTACATATGTACCTCCAACATCTGTAATAGTGCCTAGCAGATGCTTCATAAAACTTAATCCTGCAAGTTGAACGATTGCTGTATAATTACACACATGATGTCGTGCCTGGGCCTATGGTTAATGAGACATACCAAGCCTAATTATGAGCTGTAGGTTTTCCTTATAAACTGTAGGGTTTCCTTTCATTGGACTTCCTTTCATTGGACTCATTGTGGCTCAGCTGGTAAAGAATCCACCTGCAATACAGGAGACTCCGGTTCGATTCCTCAGTTGGGAAGATCCCCTGGAGAATGGAACGGCTACCCACTCCAGTATTCTGGCCTGGAGAATTCCATGGGCTGTATAGTCCGTGGAGTCGCAAAGAGTCGGACACGACTGAGCCACTTGCACTTTCACTTTTCCTTTCATTATCTCTGAGTCTTTATAAAAAGGTCCACCATGATCTCAGCTGGTATTCTGGGGGAACAAAAGCAAACAGAATCCATCCCAGCTTGAAAATAGCATGGGGAAAAAAAATCTGAAAGGCAGTTCAGTCCAAAAACTCCGAGAGATTATCAGGTGATCACAACAAAGCAATCTGCCAAGAGGAAAGAGATTGGTCCTCAGAGCCAAATAGATGGTCAAGATGTAAACAATAATAGGTTTCATTTATGACTATTTCCAGGGTATATCCAGAAATACCTGATGTTGTGGGATCTAGTTGAAAACTGGTTTCCAGCAGTAAGAATTCCACACCATCTGTGTTTGGTAATATTACCTGAAATATTACTTTACAATCTGGTAAAGGACAAAACAGTCTGCTTAATCTTACAAAGATGCTACTCTAAAATAGGTGTTAACATATTTTAATATTATAAATTGGAAAACTTAAGCCTCAAAATGTTCTATAACTCTCAATTATGTTAAACTCCAATCTATCCGATTTTAATACAAAGCTCTCCAAGGAGCATGTAAATCTTTTTTCTTATTTTAATTTGTAAATAAAGCATGACATTTAGTTCTAGAACTTAATTTTTCTTTCAAGGTAGCTAAACAATTAAAAGAGACAATTATGACACTAATCAAAACTTTCCTGATCAATCAGTTTATACACTCTTCTGTACCATGAACGCAAAAGTTGTAACAAAATAGTTAAGAAAAGAAAAAAGTATGTATATATACATATATGTACGTACATGCATGCTAAGTCACTTCATTTGTGTCTGACACTGCAGCACTATGTGCTACAGCCTGCCAGGCTCCTCTGTCCATGGGGATTCTGCAGGTAAGAATACTGGAGTAGGTTACCATGCCCTCCTCCAGGGGATCTTCTTGATCCAGGGATTGAAGGATTGAATCTACATCTCTAATGTCTCCTGAATTGGCAGGCTAAGTTCTTTACCATATATATAATACCATATATACCATTTATATATATATAAATAAGTAAAAGATATAAAGAATGGCATAGAAAACAGGTAACATAATTCATGAGTTATATCTTTCAAAAACATTATTTTAATGAACATCTTTTGAATATAGTCCAGTAATCTTTCTATTTTTTCTTTGAAATTTCAATAAATCACTGGTGATAACATCACCAAATATTTATTTCATCTGGGTATAATTTATTGGTTTTTGTATTAAATTTCCCATCTCACTATGATGAGCAGAAAAATGGTCTGATATAAATTCTGTTAGTTTGTCATTTTATATTTACTCAATATAGTTACCCAAATTTATTATTGGTATTATCAAATTGTTCTAAGCAATTTCAAAGCATTTGGAGAAGAAAAATGTAACAAGTTGAAGAGGTATTAAAACTTTCTTCCATATAATTAATGTCCATTTTTATTTTTATTGTTTAATCGATTATTTTAAAAGGTTACAATATAAGGCAATAAAATTTTTATTGATATTCTTAGCCAATATCTTAGCACTTCAGGAGGTAAAACAAATTTCAGTATAAACAATTATAATAAATTCTAAAAGAAAAGATTAAAGAACTAGTTCAACTGAGATTTCTCACTGGGCTTAAAAATGTATGAAATTAAGGGCAGTGAAAAAAAACATTATAATCTAAGGATATAGGATGCCCAAAAATGTGATTGATTTACTCCATTTCAGGACAAATTTTTGAGTTGATTATTTCACCTTGTACTGCAGAAAACAATTATTTTTATTTGAAGGTTTCTGTTGACTAAATAGTTGTACATAAATCCTTCTCTTCTGGCTAAAGACATATCATGGGCTCATATATAGAAACTGTAGCCAAATATTAGCGTAATCTTAATTCAAGTGCTTGATTGTAGTTCTCATCTTGTAAACAAGATTTTGTTTTCTTAATCTGAGATCCTGAGTCTTCCTAGATATAATAACATTTAAAAATTCTGAATTATGCTTTAAATAGTTATATGTGTGAAATATATGTGTATACAAATGTTTTAAGTAAATATATGCCACAATCAATCAAATATGAGTCAAGTAATAAAAGGCTTTCCTATTTCATTTTTTTAAACTATGTGCTATTAATTATAGAGCATAGCAAATAAATATTCCCTGCATATTTTAGACACTTTGGTAGGAACTTTGATGTCAATTTGCAGGAAGGCAAAGTTTTCTAGGGGAGGCAGTCTGCATACTAAAGGCATATTAGAAGTTAATTAACTAGGGCCCAGGACAGAACTAGAGGACAGTGGATATGATTCTCAGCGAAGTCATCAAAAAGAGAAACTGCAAAATATACACAGGGAACTAAAAAAGTGGTGTTGAGTGGATGACCAATAAAATGTAAGACAGGAGAAATATAAGACGGGAGAAGTAGGAAGAGACCAGAGGGTGAGAGCTACAGAGGAATCATGGAATCCAGAAAAGCATAATGGACTAAGTAAAATCTCAGATCTTCCTTAAAAGCTGTATAGAATAAGTAGGCTCAAACAAAGACTACAATGCAGTTTGAGCATATACCCATTCAGCTATTCATCCATCCAAGCTTTCAGCCATCTTTCCATTCATCCTTCCATGAACCCTTCCACGGATTTATCCATGCATCTAATTATTTATCAATTGCTGTATTCATTTAAAAGACCAAGATCCTACTTATCTCACTGTGTTGCGCCTGTTTTCCTTTCCATTTTGTTTAATAACATCCTCATTTTGAGGTTTAACAAGTCATTCTTGGCCCATCTAGTACATTTATTGCTTTAGACCTGGAACTGGCTATTTATCTAAGATGCTTTGGTTCCTTTAAATTGTTCAGTCACCTTTAAGTACAATGTTATATTATCTGGGTGCAGGGGATGTTTATTGTTACTGCCTTGGCCATTATTTTTAGGCCTTATTAGTGGACAGAGATTAGCAGTATATACTATTTTTTGAAGAGAAACTATATCATGAGTCCATAGTGATATTTTAAAATGTTAATGTTGATTAAAATATGTAAATAGACATGCAGCATGATTCCATTTATATAAAATTCAAGAATATGAAAAACTAGTTTATGTGTGATGCACGCTGAACCGATGATTTTATAAAGCAAAGTATATGTGATTTCCACTCCAGGCAGGATGAAGTTACCTCCAGAGGAAGACAGGCTGTGATTCAGAAGTGGTGTTAGAGGTCTTGAGAGTGCTGACAATGCTCTTTTCCTTGATGGAAGTACTTATATAAAGTCTCTTCAATTTAGAGTAGTTTGCTAGGTTACACATGTGTTCATACCATCTTGTGTATGTGCTGAAGTTCACAGCATAAAATTAATTTTAAAAAGTTGCTGTGGCCTGCTCTTCCTAACTTTTCTTAAGCATCACTGACTTTTACTCTTTCCAACTTTCTTCTCAACTATTTCAGTGCTATTTTTGAATATTCCATGCTTTAAAAATTCATGCAGAGAATCTGGAACTTATTGGAGGAATGACGCCAAAGACTTCTAATAAGTAAACATGCTTTGGCTTGTTAGATTAGTGTTAATAGAACTTTAAAATATTTTTCTATCTGGCAATATTGGTCCATGCATGGGTAATAACTTTATTTTCTCTCATTAATAGGTTTATCAAAGTCCATCATCCTTGGCTCTAAATCTTTAATTTGTGTTTCATTCATTTTAAACCAAATATATTTGCTGAGCAGTTTGTAAGTGCTCAGAACTGTGCCACACACCTAGTCAGCAACACTTCTCCCCATCCTTGAGGACATTCTGATTATGCTGATGAAATATCTTGGTGGGAAGTTGATTACCATGACTCCTGTTTGCACTCAATGTCTATAGCCAGCTAAAAGGTAAGTGTTATTGTTATAAACTCAGATTTGTAATATAAGAATTGTCATAAGAAATAAATCTAGTTTTTGACATATACCTTACTTATAATAGGTGCATGGTGGTATAAAGTATAAGTAAATAGTATTTTTATCCATAGTAAATAAACTCATAGGAGCAGTTCACTTTTATGTTTTAGTATTTTGTTTTATTGCTGTTGTCTATAAATAACTGATAAACAGTGGATCTAGGATTTGAATCCTGGTTATAATTTTTTGATTTTTGTTTTTTTTTGTATTTTTACTTCAAATCTCATTCATTCCAATATTTCATTCTGACTTTCTTTATTAACCATGCCTAATGCATCAACCCTAATAATTACCACAAACATGACCCAATCCTATTTGCAGGCCAACTTTTGCCTGCATGTATCTGGTATTTCAGAAACTTCTGAAATCCAAAACACTGGGCATTTTTGATAGTTAGATACATAGTTAGATACAATCCACACTGACTAGCACTGAAGCTATCACCTATTTAGAAAAATGGGCAATTTTGATAGGCAATTTTGTTGCTCTTAAAATAGAATAAGAGTTCATCTACAGAGGAATAGATATAGAAGAGGTGGTATATATATACATACATATATATGCACACACATATATATATATACAATGAAATATCACTCAACCATAAAAAGAACAAAATAATGCCTTTTGCAGCAAAGTTGATGGATCTAGAGAGATTGTCATACTGAGTGAAGTCAGTCAGATAGAGAAAGGCAACTATCAAATGATATCACTTATATGTGGAATCTCAAAAAGATATGGATGAACTTATCTATAAAGAGAGATAGAGTTTCAAATGTAGAAAATAAGCTCATGGTTATAGCGAACTGGAAGTGGGATGAGTTTGGATATTGGCATTGACATATAAATACTAATATATAAAATAGATAACTAATTAAAAAACCTACTGTATAGCACAGGGGACTATATCCAATATCTTGTAATGACCTATATGGAAAAGAAACCAACACAACAAACTATACTCCAATAAAAATTTTTAAAAAAAGGGTAAGAGCTAAATTCAGTACTTTTGAGGTGTAGTAGAGAGTACTACTATTCTTTGAGAGTAGCAGAAAGAATATTGCTTTGAAAGTTGGG
The DNA here is from genome assembly GCA_024291935.2 of Okapia johnstoni. Classification (NCBI taxonomy): domain Eukaryota; kingdom Metazoa; phylum Chordata; class Mammalia; order Artiodactyla; family Giraffidae; genus Okapia; species Okapia johnstoni. The sequence goes on from CM044319.1 coordinate 49,799,900, forward strand.
AAATATAGATTTGTATCCAGTCTCTTTGCTTGTGTGAGGTCATCATGAGCAGGCACAGAAACTGTGACAGCTTCCCATTTTTTACAGGCCCAAATTCTTCTGCCTTCTAATTCTATTCTCGCTCTCCTAGCTAGCTTGTCTTTCCTATTTAAACATTTAAGTATCATTTTCCTCTCTTCCAGAACACATCCCTGTGTCCATCACACACACACACACACACACACACACACACACACACACACACACACAACTTGGTCATTCTGGATTTTGTTCTGAGCATGGTAAGGACTTTTCAACCTCAGTGCCAACATCTGGGCAGTTCCCAAGAGCTGTTATTTGAGTTCTGCTATCTTTGTCAAGGTTACACTTACAGAAAATAAACTGACCTACACTCCATAACTCATTTTGCAATAACTCTCAAAGTGCCTCTTGGGACCATAGGCTAAACGTATCAGATACAGGGGTACCACCGGAGTTAAAAAAAAAAAAAAAACTAAACTGTAATCTACAGGAAGCTTGGTACAGACAAACCTGTGAGTTAAAAACTCTGTGGGGTTGGAGGGTGGGGCATATTTTTGTGTTTTTACCTAAGCTCTGCAAAGTTCTCACTGTGAAAATCAGAGAAAAATCCCCTCTTGGTTGTGGGAAAGAGAAAGGAAAGTGGCCTTTAAAAAGTATTTCTGATATCTGTGATTCTTAACAAAGTTTGACCATAAGGGAAACTTTCACCAATACCTAATCCATTGGTGTTTTGCTTTAGTCTTACTGACTTAGGGGACAGGAGATACCCAACTCCTTGCATTCTAACTTTTCACATAGAGAAAAGAAATATTCCAGCTCTCCCTAGATCCCTCCAATCATCCTGACACATAAAGTGGGGTAAAAACAGAGAGTCACCTGTGAAGTTCCCAGCTGGGAGGCACAAGCTTACTGAAAGATGGAACCAATCAAGGATTATAGAACACTTCCCCTTTCTCCATGCCTTACCACGACATCACTGAAGACCTAGAGTCCCTCTGACCTAGTACATCATGTCAAATTTTCAACAGAAAAGCAGAAGACAAACTAAAGGAAAAATAAACAGTTTGAATAGGATAAAACAAGCATCAAAAACAGACTTATATGTAGCAGGGATTTTTCTTTTTTTTTTTAATATTTGTCACTCTGTTTATATTTTATATTGGACTATAGTTGATTAACAGTGTGTTAGTTTCAGGTATACAGCAAAGTGATTCAGTTATACATATACGAGTATATATTCTTTTCAATTTTTTTTTTCCCCATTTAGGTAGGTACATAATATTGAGTGGAGTTCCCGTGCTATGTAGTAGGTCCTTATTGGCTATCTGTTTTAAATATAGTAGTGTATTTATGTTAATCCCAAACTCCCAACCTATCCCTCCTTCCCCCATCCTTTTCCTCTAGTAACCATAATTTTTTTCTCTAATTGTGTGAGTGTTTCTGTTTTGTAAATATAATTTTTTTATCATGATTTTTTCCAGATTTCACATATACGTGATATCATCAGTTCAGTTCAGCTCAGTTCAGTCGGTCAGTCACGTCTGACTCTGCGACCCACTTGAGCAAGGTTGTTTTTCTCTGACTTACTTTACTCAGTACGATAATTTCCAGGTCCATCCATGTTGCTGCAAATAGCATTATTTCATTCTTTTTGATGACTGAATAACATTCCATTATGTAGATGTATACCACATCTTCTTTATCCATTCATCTATTGGTGGACATTTAGGTTGCTTCATGTCTTGGCTATTATAAGTCATTGGTAAAAGATACCTTTCTTATTGAAGAGTAAATGTAAGAATTTTATTAGACTTCTTCTCAGAAACCATGCAAACAAGAAAAGAGTGGAGTGAAATAAAATGTTAAAGAAAAAGAATCACCAACCTAGAATTCTGTATACTGCAAAACTAGCATTCAAAGGTGAGGGAGAAATAAAGAATTTCTCAAACAAAAAAACATCCAGGGAATTTGTTGAAAGATATTTGCAAAAAATGTCAAAAAGAAGTTCTCCAGTGAGAAGGAAGTTAATATAGTTCAGAAACTCAGAAATATGTAATAAAATAAAGCATATTAAAGAAAGAATGCATATTTTTCTTTTTAAAAAAATTATTTATTTATTTTAATTGGAGGCTAATTACTTTACAATCAAACAGATAAAAATTTGTTTAAAATAATAGAAACAATGTATTCATTTACATGTGCTTATATGTATATGCTTGCTTATATGACATATAAACATTTATAGGTATATATATAAATATTTATGTAAACGTAAGTAAAATGAATGACAATAATGATACAAGAGACAAGAGAAAAGAATCAGGAATATTTTGTATTATAAAGTTCTTGCACTACCTGTGAACAGGTACAGTGTTAACTGAAAGTGGATGAATAGGCAGAGGATTTTTAGGCAAGTGAAATTATTCTGTATGATGCTATAATGTGGATACATGTTATTGGACACTTGTCAAAACCATTGACTGTACAACAACAAGAGTAAACCGTGTTGTTAACTATGGGATTTTAGTGATAATAATGTATCAGTGTAGATTTATCAGTGATGACAAGGTTGCCACACTGTTTGGAAATATTGATATTAATAATAAAGGAGACTGGTTATATATGGTGGCAAGGGTTCCACTGTAACTTTACAGTTCCTGAACAGTTTTGTGGTTAGCTTAAAACTGCCTAAATATAGTCCACATAAAAGTAAAAAATTAAGGAAGAACAGCCCATGGGCTTTTTCACTTTATGGAAGATGCCAGACCAGGAGCTTGCCACTGCTGCTGAATGTCTGACTAAAATCAAATCTCATCTAATCAAGGGAGCTGTAATCAATTCTGACATTTTAAGTTAAGACTATTTAGTTGTTCTTTTTTTAGTAGCAATAATAATAAAAATAAAGATTAATGTTTTAGGATAAGGCTAAGTGCAGTCCAGAATAGTATCAGGTTGGTTGGACATAGGTCCTACTACTGATGGACAGATTTATCAGAGTGTCATTTACTGATTGACTGATTCATTCAAGTCAATTTATTTGATACATGTGCACCAGACATTGCTTTTTGGGGAAAATGAGACCCATGGGCTATTACTGCCCTCGAGGACTATACTATTTGACATTGGACGAATTCCTTTCATTCTGTCTCTGGGTATTTTCTCCTTACCTTGACATCTTAAATTCAAGCTTTGACTTTGTCTCTTTCTGTTATATGACTACATGCAAGCTAATTTGATCTCCCTGAGCCTCAGTTTTCTCATCTATAAAATGGGGACTTATAGCTTATTCCCTTGGGTTGTGTTGAGACTGAAATTAAGTTGAGTCATCATTGGCTCCTATCCTTCAACCTAGAGTGGTTGCTACTGATGGATTAATCTTATTGACTCAGTCCAGGAGTGGGCAGGCCAGTACAGTGACCACTTTGGTATTGATTAGGGCATGGCTCACAGCTCCATTTTAGAAATAGATTGTGTACTTAGAATGCATAAGACTAGAATCAGGTGCTGAGGCTTTCTTAGGTCTTGTAGTGCATACTGGAGTGTCGTTCTAGGCTATATTTCCTCATTCCCAGAACCAGAAGTGAGGTTGCCTGTGCTAGTAAGGAGCCAACATGCCTAGACAGAGTCATACTCAGATCCTGGCATGCACGCCCAGGCCTCAGATGCAAAGCCCATGCAGGGTCAGTCACAACTCAGTCTCCACCAAGGATGCACAGAGAGCAGAGATGCAATTGCAGGACTGTAAAAGCCTGGGTCCAATAAGGAAGTACTGCCAGTGTTGGTGCTGGCAACAGGGTTGGTGCTACAAATTGTGAACACACTGCAGGCATGCCTGACTCCAAACCCAGACTCCTTGAGGCTATGGAAATATTTGAACAAATCCTCCACCCTGACTAGCCATTTTGCAGAGACCAGAGTTCTGATGATAGTAGATGGCTTCTGATTACAACCATGATCCTTCCATTAGCTACCAGTCCTCATCATATGCCAGCTGACCATTAAAGATCCCCAGTGGAACACCACCAGCCCATTGTTCTATGCTGCAAGCCTGGCCCCACTAATGTCTTTAAGGACAGTCTGGAGATTGGTCAAGAAGGACACCTGAGTGAACCCCAGAGGAAAGAGATTATAGGCCAAAGCAAGAAGCACAAATCTTTTCACAAGGAAATAAACTTCTGGCGGATGTCAAGCATGATTAGAATTTCCCTGCTTTGTTCAGTAAGAAATCACATAGAGAAGTCTCAAAAGAGCAAAAGCAAAGTCTGCTCTCAGAAGACAGAACAAAAGAGGGACTTCCTTGGTAGTCCAGCGGCTAAAAATCCGTGTTCTCAATGCAGGGAGCCTGAGTTCAATCCTTGGTCAGGGACTTATATCCCACATGATGCAACTAAAGATCCTACATGCCACAACTAAGAAGCAGCACAGTCAAGCAAATATATGTGTGTGTATATATATATATATATATTTAAGAAGATAGAGCAAAGAATAAATCAACCTCTAGTGGTGTTAATAAAGAGAAAGAAAACATCAAGAAGTATATCTTCCTTGGAGGTTTCTTCAGATAACTTTTTAAGAAACCAAAACACAAAGACTCAGAGAAAACCAAATCAAACCAAGCAAGCAAAGTCCAGAGGTGTATACATAGGAAAAGAGGCAGGAGACTTGTCCAGGGAAAACAAGAAGGTTTCTAAAACCTAAAGTCTCAAGAAGGGAAACTAAAACTTTGTGCTTGGATAGAAAGTCAGTGGGCCCTTTCCCTGAAGTTGAAGAGGCAGGTATGGATGATGAATTCTAGCAGCCCACCATGTCTTATGAGTCACATCTTAGCTATGACTAGCCTCAGAAGAAAAATAAAGATTGTGAAAACTTTAGTCACTCTAATTGTAGAGAAAAGACTTAACAATAAATGATAAGTTCTAAAAGCACTAGTGAAAAACAACATTGGACCCATTCAGAAATAACCTAATATAAAAGAAAACAAGTCAGAGAAGCTACAGCCAACTGGAGCTAATTCTGCCAAGCTGGAAAAGATCCTCACCAATGCATTACCAGTGTGTCCAGACCTCCCATTACCCAAGTAACTAATCAACGGCCATCTGCTTTCTGCCCTCAAATTGATGGCCTCCTTCTAATCAAAGCAAAAAAGAAACAAAAAAACACTATCATCACCCCAGGAGGTGAAGAAGTTGGACTTCCTGTACTCAGAATGAATTTTAAGATATTAAGTGTATTCTGGTTTCCACGAGTGCTTATTTTCCCCCCAAGTAAATAAGAGCTGAAAATAGAAATAAAGTTGAATCAAATGCTTAAATACCTGTTAGTGGAATAAGATTCATACCAGTTACAAATAGTTGCTGGAAACTTTCTTGTGTTTTCCCTTGACAGTCAGCTAATCAACATTCATAGAGACTCTGTTTTTAATGGGCATAATATTAGCAACTACAAAATGAACTGCCATTTCCTTTAAACCTGGAAATCTACTCAGGAAGACAGTTTACATGCTAATGAAAAAGTTAAAAGTGTGATTATTCAGTCATAACTTTTTAAAGGATATTTTGGAAAAAGCGTTTCTTAGGTCCAAATTTACTTTAATTGACAATTTTCTTTAACACTATTGCTTTAAATGACATTTCCTTCACATAACTTGTAGGTTCAGCAGCATATACAGATAAAGCAATCAGTAAATGTTCTTAAATTTTTAAAGGTCACGTCCCTTCTATTTTTGTTGGTTTGTTTGTTTTGCATTTAGAGAACCATAAGTATATTTTAGCTTAGTTGTAAAAGTTGGAAGTTTCAAAATATTTTTTTAAGCAGAAAGTTGAAGTATCTTGGTCAAACTGGGCTAGAATAAAAATGTTAAAGATATCCAGGCTTATAGCTGATAACCCACCTGTGTTTGGAAATAGTCTGAAAATAATATGCATTTTAATAAATCTTAAAAATACTAGGCATGAAAAATGGCTGTTGAATGAGAAAAATGAGTACATATTAGTAAAAATGAATTAGTATTAGGAAGCATGTTTGAGAAATGAAGTGTTGTGGAGGTTTAACAAATGGATCTTCTTCAAAATCATTGTTAGGCAAATGCAAATAATTTTTCACTTGCAACTAGTAACATATTATCTCCCCCAGCCTGATACTTGAATATATATTATAATAAAAACTGAAGAGAATTTTGCTGTGGAAGAAATTACATGAAAAAGTAACATATTAAGAGTGTTTAGTATCATTTGTGGCACATAATAAGTATTATATCATCAAACTAACTCTTGAGAGTCCCTTGGACTGTGAGAAGATCCAACCAGTCCATCCTAAAGGAGATCAGTTCTGGGTGTTCATTGGAAGGACTGATGTTGAAGCTGAAACTCCAATACTTTGGCCATCTCATGAGAAGAGTTGACTCATTGGAAAAGACCCTAATTCTGGGAAGGATTGGAGGAGAAGGGTGCGACAGAGGATGAGATGGCTGGATGGCATCACCGACTCGATGGGCATGGGTTTGGGTAGACTCTGGGAGTTGGTAATGGACAGGGAGGCCTGGCGTGCTGCGATTCATGGGGTCGCAAAGAGTCGGACACGACTGAGCGACTGAACTGAACTGAACTGAACTATCATTATTACTGCTATAGTACAGAAACAGTGAAAAATGGTTTAGTTGTTAAGTCATGTCTGACTCTTTGCAAACCTCTGTAGCCCCCCAGGCTCCTCTGTCCATGGGATTTTCCAGGCAAGAATACTAGAGTGGGTTGCCATTTCCTTCTACAGGATATCTTCTCCACCCAGGGATCAAACCTGAGTCTCTTGCATTGTTGGTGAATTCTTTACCAACTGAACCACCTGGAAAGCCAGTTACATCTATTGTCTCCCCCAGCCTGACACTTGAATATATATTACAATAAAAGCTGGAGAGAACTTTGCTATGGAAGAAATTACATGAAAAAAGTAATATATGAAGAGTGTTTAGAAGAGTTTGTGGCACATAATAAGTATTATATCATCTAACTATCATTATTACTGCTACAGTACAGAAACGGTGAAAAAGAATAACTTTACAGGGGATAAGGTTAACATCAATTGTAATGAGTCATGTTGATAGTATGCAACTTTACGTCTGTAGATTTCCTTCCTCAAACCCAAAATTCTAGATTAATCACACACACACACACACACACACACACACACAAAATAGACAAATTCTAGTAGCGGATATCCTACAAAATACCTGACCATTACTCCCCAGAACTATCAGTGTTATGAACAAACTGTATCTGAGAAACTGTTAAAGCAGTGGGGTGTCTGAGGATACATGGTGACTAAGTATAATGCAATCTCTTGGGTGGGATCATGAAACAGAAAAGGAACATTAGCTAAAAACTAAGTCTAAAAGAAGTATAGATTTTACTTAAAAATAATAAATTAATATTAATTTACTAATTGTGGCAAACGTACTATACTAAAGTATAGTGATGATAGGCAAAACTGGACATGAGTTACATAGGAACTCCCTTTATCATTTTCAAAAATCTAAAGTTATTCTAAAAACCAAAATGTTTTGTTTAAAAAATACTCCTGGAAGTATGCCTGAGTCATTTCGTAAAAACAAGTTAATCAATTGATGCAAAAAAATATGGAAAAGGAAGGAAACAAAAGAAGGAAAATAAGTGCAAATGGATCACTCATTATGTCCAGGGTGCTCTGCCGTGCACCATTCATATGGAGTGTAACTTATTTAATGTCTCATGTTAGCATATAATAAAAACTTTGTTATTTACAATTTTAAGTGAATAAAGTAACTAAGAGAGGTTAAGTGACCTGTCTGGTATCAAATATGCAGCAAATTTTGTAGATTTGATTCTTCTCCCTTTGTTTCTTGATGAGTCTGGCTAATGGTTTGTCAATTTTGTTTATCTTCTCGAAAAACCAGCTTTTAGTTTTGTTGATTTTTGCTATGGTTTCTTTTGTTTCTTTTGCATTTATTTCTGCCCTAATTTTAAAGATTTCTTTCCTTCTACTAATCTTGGCGTTCTTCATTTCTTCCTTCTCTAGTTGCTTTAGGTGTAGAGTTAGGTTATTTATTGGATTTTATTCTTGTTTCTTGAGGTATGCCTGTATTGCTATGAACCTTCCCCTTAGCACTGCTTTTACAGTGTCCCATAGGTTTTGGGTTGTTGTGTTTTCATTTTCATTCGTTTCTATGCATATTTTGATTTCTTCTGTGATTTGTTGGTTATTCAGAAGTCTTTTGTTTAGCCTCCATATGTTGGAATTTTTAATAGTTTTTTTTTCCTGTAATTGAGGTCTAATCTTACTGCATTGTGGTCAGAGAAGATGACTGGGATGATTTCATTTTTTTTTAATTTACCAAGGCTAGATTTATGGCCCAGGATGTGATCTATCCTGGAGAAGGTTCTGTGTGCACCTGAGAAAAAGGTGAAATTGATTGTTTTGGGGTGAAGTGTCCTGTAAATATCAATTAAATATAGCTGGTCTATTGTATCAATTAAAGTTCGTGTTTCCTTGTTAATTTTCTGTTTAGTTGATCTATCCATATGTGTGAGTGGGGTATTAAAGTCTCCTGCTATTATTGTGTTATTGTTAATTTCCCCTTTCATACTTGTTAGCATTTGCCTTACATATTGTGGTGCTCCTATATTGGGTGCATAAAAGACAGCCTACAGAATGGGAGAAAATAATAGCAAATGAAGCAACGGACAAACAGTTAATCTCAAAAATATACAAGCAACTCCTGTAGCTGAACTCCAGAAAAATAAATGACTCAATCAAAAAATGGGCCAAAGAACTAAACAGACATTTCTCCAAAGAAGACATACAGATGGCTAACAAATACATGAAAAGATGCTCAACATCATTCATTATTAGAGAAATACAAATCAAAACCACAATGAGGTACCATTTCATGCTGTCAGAATGGCTGCTATCCAAAAGTCTACAAGCAGTAAATGCTGGAGAGGGTGTGGAGAAAAGGGAACCCTCTTACACTGTTGGTGGAAATGCAAACTAGTACAGCCACTATGGAGAACAGTGTGAAGATTCCTTAAAAAACTGGAAATAGAACTGCCATATGACCCAGCAATCCCACTGCTGGGCATACACACTGAGGAAACCAGAATTGAAAGAGAACATGTACTCCAATGTTCATCACAGCACTGTTTACAATAGCCAGGACATGGAAGCAACCTAGATGTCCATCGGCAGACGAATGGATAAGGAAGCTGTGGTACATATACACAATGGAATATTACTCAGCCATTAAAAATAATACATTTGAATCAGTCCTATTGAAATGGATGAAACTGGAGCCCATTATACAGAATGAAGTAAGCCAGAAAGAAAAACACCAATACAGTATACTAATGCATATATATGGAATTTGAAAGATGGTAATGATAACCCTATATGCGAGACAGAATAAGAGACACAGAGGCATAGAACAGTCTTATGGACTCTGAAGGAGAAGGTGAGAGTGGGACGCTCTGAGAGAATAGCATTGAAACATGTATATTATCATATGTGGAACAGAACACCATTCCAGGTTCGATGCATGAGACAAATGCTCAGGGCTGGGGCAATGGGATGACCCAGAGAGATGGGATGGGAAGGGAGGTGGGAGGGGGATTCAGGATGGGGAACACATGTACAGCCATTGCTGATTCATGTCAATGTATGGCAAAAACCACTACAATGTTGTAAAGTAATTGGCCTCCAATTAAAATAAATCAATTAATTTTAAAAACTCTCTTTAGAGAGCTTCCAGTGCAATGTTGAATGGCAGTAATAAAAGCAAGCATCCTTGTCTTATTTCTGATCTTAGTGGAAAAGAATTCAGTCTGTTACCAATAAGCATAATCTTATTTGTGGGGTTTTCATTAATGATCATACTGTGAAAATTTACTTATATTCCTAGAATTCTTAGAGTTATTAGTGTAAAAATGGTGTATCATTTTGTCAGTGGTACTTTTTGTGTCAAATGAGACAATCATGTGTGTGTCTTTTATTAATTCTGTTTAATGTGGTATGTGCCACAGGTTGATTTTCTTATCACAAAACCCTTTGCTTCCTGGGATAAATTCTATCTGGTCATGGTATATCATTCTACTAATATTCTGTTGTATTTAATTTGCTAGTTTTTTTTCCAGATTTATATGTCTATATTCTTAAGGGATGTTGGTATGTTATATTCGATCTTAGTGTCTTATTCTGGCTTCTGAGTAATGCTGGCTTACAGAATGAATTAGGAAGTCTTGTCTTCTAATTTGAGAAAGCATTTCATAAGTATTGATGTTAATTCTTTTTAAAATTTGTTTGAAAATATGGTGTATAAATAGAAAATCTGATGTATTAATGAGTCCAACAAATCAGGAGATAATTGGCCACTGAAAAGGTAATTTGCTATGCATAGTTCCCAAAAGAAGAAGATGTGTCATGCCATAGAAAAGGGTCTTAGTGAAACACCAGGGTCTGTCAGGAGGCAAAGGGAGGGTCAGGATCAAAGTAAGATAATGTATTGTGATTTCTATGTGAAAGAAAGGGAAAGGCAGGATATGCAGATGTAGGACTGTCAAGTTTGTATCATTTCAGTGGAAAAGGGGATGCACCTAGTTGCTTGGTAGTTGGTCCTGGGGTGGCTATGGCAGGTGGATAGTATCCCTGCCCTAGTCTGATAGAGATGGTATTGAGAGTGTTAACTCTTAATTGATTGGTTTGTATTTGAAAAGTACACTTGTTAAAGTTATAATAATCTAGTTCATACCGTTGTTCAGTTGCTAAGTTGTGTCCAGCTCTTTGCAATCCCATGGACTGCAGCATGGCAGGCTCCCTGTCCTCCACTTTCTCTCGAAATTTGTTCAAACTCATGTCCATTGAGTCAGTGATGGCATCCAAACATCTCATCCTCTGCAGCTCCCTTATCCTCCTCCCCTCAATGTTTCCCAGCATCAGGGTCTTTTCCAATGAGTCAGCTCTTTGCATCAGGTGGCCAAAGTATCGAAGTTTCAGCATCAGTCCTTACAATTAATAGTCAGGCTTGATTTCCTTTAGGATTGACTGGTTTGATCTCATTTTATTCCAAGGGACTCTCAAGAGTCTTCTCCAGCACCACAGTTTGAAAGCATCAATTCTTTGGTGCTCCACATCTTCTTGATGATCCAGCTCTCACATCAGTCCATTTCTACTAGAAAAATCATAGCTTTAACATACAGACCATTGCCAGCAAAGTGATGTCTCTGCCTTTTAATATATTGTCTAGGTTTGTCATAGCTTTTCTTCCAAGGAGCAAGCTTTTAAATTTTGTGGCTTCAGTACTATTCAGTGATTTTGGAGCCCAAGAAAATAAAATCTGTCAGTTTCCATTTTTCCCCAATGTATTTTCCAAGAAGTGATGGGACTAGATGCCATGATCTTTGCTTTTTGAATATTGAGTTTTAAGCCAGTTTTTTCACTCTCCTCTTTCACCCTTGTCAACAGGCTCTTTAGTTCATATTGATATAACTCAATTTCAGCAGCATTGCAATGTGGGAGACCTGGATTTGATCCCTGGGTTGGGAAAAGCCCCTGGAGGAGGGCATGGCAACCCACTCCAGTACTTTTGCTTGGAGAATCCCCATGGACAGAGGATCCTGGTGGGCTACAGTCCATGGGGTCACAAAGAATAGGACACGACTGAGCAACTCAACACAAATATTGCATGTCTATTAACATATTTAGGATTATTTTAATAAATTTGTCTTTTAAATCCCGTGGGAAATAAAAGCTGTAGTTACAACCCCAAGATAAAATACTGACTTTTATATATGCCCATGTATTTACCATTACTGGAGATTTTTACTTTTTCATGTGGCTTTGAGTTATTGTCTAGTGTCATTGCAACCTGAAGGATTCCTTTTCACATTTTTTGCACAAAAATTATAGTGGTAATTAATTATATTTTTTATTGTTCATTTGCAAATGTCTTAATTCTCCACTTATTTTTGAAAGATAGTTTTGAAAGTCATTGGTTTTTTTGCCCCTCTGACAACACTTCATCTATTTCATCCCACGAGCTTCTATTATTCAAGTTGTCCAATGAGAAGTCAGTTATTAATTTTTGAAGAATCATTTGAACATAATGAGTTGCTTCCCTTTTTGCCGTTTTCAAGATTCTTCTCTTTGGCATTCAAGACTTATGTAATGTTTCTCTGGTTAGATTTATTAGAATTAATTCTATTCCTAGTTTGTTTAGTTTCTTGGATATTTAATCATGTTTTTCCTCAGAAGATGATGATTTGTTTCAATTATTTTCTCAACTATTTTTTTCATCTCTCTCTTCTCCTCTTGGGACTCCCTTATTTGTATACTGATCTGTTTAACTATGTCTCACAGGTCCTTTAAATTCTAGTTAGTCTTCTTTATTCTTTTTCCTTTTACTTTTCAGACTCAATATTTTTAACTGTCTTGCTTTGTAGTTTGCTTATTTTTCTTCTTCCTGCTCAAATCTCTTGTTCAATCTCTATAGTAAGCTTTTAATTTCAGTTACTGTGTTTTTCAACTCTAGAATGTCTGCTTGGTTCCTTCATGTAATTCCTATGTCTTTGTAGTCTCATTTTGTTTATATATTACTTTTCTTATTCCTTTTAGTTTGTTGTTTGTTTTTAGCCAGGAGGTTGTGGGTAGTCATTCACATAAGCAATCATTACACTTTTATCTCACTTTTCTGGTTAAATAAGTTTTATTTGGTTCATCTGCAGTCTCTAAAAACCAATTCATAGTATGGGGAAAGTGAAGAATGTGTTTAGAATTTTTAAAATATCAAAGAATTAGGTAGGCTTTTAAAAAACAAGAGTAAAAAAGAAAAACTGAAGAAAAATGATAATATTTGCTAAATGCTAAAAACCTATTTGTATGGGTTGCATTTTAAAATGTTTCCTCCTCCACTTCCATGATATTCACTAACCTAGAATCCAGTGGTTAAGTTTCCAGGATGGGCATAGGAAGGTGGACACCTAGGTATAATCAGGTGGTATATTTGGGTTAAGGAAGTGAAGCTGAGAGCCTGGAAAAGTAAGGCAGCCATGGACTTAAAACAAACTATCAAAGGAGATGAAGCTGCACACAGAAAAACTTCTGGAGATCTTCTAAGGTCTCCTTCACATATTCATAAGAATCTTCAAAAAGTATTTGTCCAGAAAACTACTCAAGGCTGGGAAAAGAACCACCTTAAATAACAGGAGGGGACAGTACCTCATACTCAAAGAAACTTGGGATTTTGTCTATTCCCGGGAGCAATAATTGAAAACTCCATATATAGTTAAGCACTGGGCAAAATAATCAAAACCACTCAGATCATTACTAACTAATACATTTTAAAATCAAAACCTGAAAAGATCCAGTTGTTTCCTAGCAACTTAACTACATCCCAGAGCAAAGATCTAAAATATTTATAGGAAAAATCTAACATTTAACTAGCCAAAATTAATAATATCTGGCTCATAATCAAATAATAAGTCATGAAAGAAGCTAGAATATATAATTCTTACTGAAGTAAAAAAAAAATCATTCTAAATGTTCTCAATCTGACTGAATTGGTACAAAAACATACAAATAGTTATTATAACTGCATTCCACATGTTCAGAATATTAAGGAGAGACATAAAAATGTTAAGAATAGGTATATAATTAGATAAAGCTCTAATGTCCAGGTGAAAACACACTGAATGAAATTTTAAAAAGATTAAACCTTACAGAAGAAAAGATTAGTACATTTTCAGACAGAATAAAATAAATCATCCAAAATAAAACACAGTAATAAAATTTTAAAATATGAATAGACATTCCCTGAAATGCTGGGCAACTTTGAACAGCCTAATATATATGTAAATGGAGACCTCAAAAGGGTTGGAAAAAAATTTAATGAGTGGACTTGACCAAAGTTTGATAAAAAACTATGAATCCACACATCCAAGAACCTCAATGAACTCCTAGCACAAGACTTATTTATGAAGGAAAGAATGCCAAAGCACATTTTAATCAAATTTCTTATAACCAATGAAAAAAAGTAATCTAATAAGTAACCAAAGAAAAAGATATGTTACAGTTATAGGAAGAGGAATAAGAATAGGGGCAAATTTCTTATCATAAACCATGGAAGTGAGTTGATAGTAGAGAAACATCTTTAAAGTAATACAAGAAAGAAAAACAGGCAGTGAAGAATTCTATATCGAGCCAAATCATCAACAGTAATATAGAATATTTAAGATACATTATCCAGTAACTTGACCCAATTTATATTTACATGAATACTCATTCATCTCAAGTACACATGAAATAATTATATTAAGATATCAAAATTCTAGAACAAAAAGCCAACTTAATAAATGTAAAAATACTTAAGTCATATGAACTATGCTCTCTGCCCACAGTGGAATTACATTAGAAATAAATAACAGAAGGATTTCTGGAAAATGCTGAAATATAGGAAACTAAATAACATTTCTAAATAACCAATAGGATAAGATAATTAAAAGGGAAATGAAAATATACTTTTCAATTGAATGCAAATGAAAATTGATTATATAAAATTGTGGGTTACTGCTAACACAATCCATCAGAGAGGATTACATCACCAAGTAACAGTAACAGAAAAGACTAGTCTCAAATCAAGTTCTTCAGCTTCTATCTTAAAAATCTTGACCAAGTCACCTAATAAAACCGAAAGAAAGTAGAAGAATGGGACAATAAGGATGAAAGGAAAAGATTGAGACAAAAAATAGAAAACTATACACAAAGTAAATGAAACAAAAGCTAGAACTTGGAGAAGATAAACAAAAATGATCAAACTCTAAGGGTACTGATCAAGGAAAAAAGAAAATGACACAAACGGTCAGCATCGGTAATGAAAGGTGGCATAACCTCAGTTTTTAAAGATATTAAAAATAATGTTATAAAAATAAATAATGTAATTAACAGCTCCTTGCAATAAATGTGAAAGATAAAATGTACAAATTCCTACCAAACTCACTCAAGAAGAAATGGATAGCCCTGTATTTATTAATGACACTAAAAATATAATTTTAAACTTTTCTACTAAAGACTGATGAAATATATAAAACAATTAAATAAGAAAAGATACCAACTCTATACAAATTATTCTCCCAAAATTAAGTGGAGGAAATATTTCCTATTTTATATACTAGGATCAGAATTACCTTGATATCAAAACTAAATAAGGGAAAATAGATATCAAGATTCCTACTGAACATAAATGCAAAAATCTTAAATATGATTTCAACAAATAAAATCTAACAATTATTAAAAGAATAAGATGCAGTTATGAAACGAGGGTTCAATACACAAAATTTATCATCTTAACAATTTCTAAGTGTACAGTTCAAGGGTGTGAAGTATATTAATATTGTTTTGCAAACAAATTCCAGAACTTTTTTATTTCACAAAACTGAAACTTTGTATTCCATAACAACAACTCCCAAATTACCCCTCCTATCAACTACTGGCAACCACCAAACACCTTTCTATTTCTGTGAATTTGACTCTTCCAGATAACCTCATATGAATGGAATCACACAGTGTTTGTCTTTTTTTGTGACAGGCTTATTCCACTTAGTATAATGGCCACCAATTTCATTCATGCTGTAACATATGTTAGAATTTCCTTCATTTTAATACTAAGTAATAGTCCATTTTATGTGTTTGGGTATCTCCTGATGAGGTACAGGTCAGCAGTGGACTGCTGTGGAGGGAGGGGCTCAGGGTGCAGTAGACCTGGGTATGGCATAAGCCCTCTTGGAGGAGGTCACCATTAACCCTCCACAGAGCCACCAGAACTTACACAGGACTGGGAAACAGACTCTGGGAGGGCACAAACAGAACCTTGTTATCACCAGGACACAGGAGAAAAGAAGAGTGACCCCACAAGAGACTGACCCAGATTTTCCCATTAGTGTCCAGGAGTTTCCAGTGGAGGCATGGATCGGCAGTGGCCTGCTGCAGGGTTGGGGGCACTGAGTACAGCAGTGCCTGAATAGGACCTTCTGAAGGAGGTCACCATTATCTTCATTACCTCCACCACAGTTTGGCCTCAGGTCAAATAACAGGGAAGGAACACAGCCCTGCCATTCAACAGAAAATTGGTTTAAATATTTACTGAGCATGACCCCACCCATCAGAACAAGACCCAGTTTCACCCTCAGTCAGTCTCTCACATCAGGAAGCTTCCATAAGCCTCTTATCCTCATCCATCGAGGGCAGACAGAATGAAAACCACAATAATGGAAAACTGACCAATCTGATCACATGGATAAGCCTTGTCTAACTCAATGAAACTATGAGCCATGCCCTGTAGGCCACCAAAGATGGATGGGTCATAGTAGATAATTCTGACAAAATGTGGTTCATTGGATAAGGGAATGGAAAACCACTTCAGTATTCTTGCCTTGAGAACCCCATGAACAGTATAAAATGGCAAAAAGATAGGACACTGAAAGATGAACTCCCCAGGTGCCCAATTTGCTACAGGAGATCAGTGAAGAAATAAGTCAAGAAAGAATGAAGAGATGGAACCAAAGCAAAAACAACACCCAGTTGTGGATGTGACTGGTGATGGAAGAAAAGTCCAATGCTGTAAAGAGCAATATTGCATAGGAACCTGGAATGCTAGGTCCATGAATCAAGGCAAATTGGAAGTGCTCAAACAGGAGACGGCAAGAGTGAACATGAACATTTTAGGAATCAGCGAACTAAAATGGACTGGAATGGGTGAATTTAACTCAGATGACCATTATATCTACTACTGTGGGCAAGAATCCCTTAGAAGAAACAGAGCAGCCCTCATAGTCAACAAAAGAGTCTGAAATGCAGTACTTGGTTGAAATCTCAAAAATGACAGAAAGATCTGTTCGTTTCCAAGGCAAACCATTCAATATCACAGCAATCCAAGCCTATGCCCTGACCAAAAATGCTGAAGAAGTTGAAGCTGAATGGTTCTATGAAGACCTACAATACCTTCTAGAACTAACACCCAAAAAAGTTGTCCTTTTCATTATAAGGAACTGGAATGCAAAAGTAAGAAGTAAAGAAATACCTGGAATAATGGGCAAATGTGGCCCTGAAGTACAGAATGAAGCAAAGGCTAACAGAGTTTTGCCAAGAGAATGCACTTGGTCATAGCAAACACCCGCTTCCAACAACACAAGAGAAGACTCTACACATGCACATCACTGGATACTCAATATAGAAATCAGATTGATTATATTCTTTGCAGCCAAAGATTGAGAAGGCCTATACAGTCAGCAAAAACAAGACCAAGAGCTGACTGTGGCTCAGATCATGAACTCTTTATTGCAAAATTCTTACTTAAATTGAAGAAAATAGGGAAGAACACTATACCATTTAGGCATGACCTAAATCAAATCTCTTATGACTATACAGTGTAAGTGACAAATAGATTCAAGGGATTAGATCTGACAGACAGAGTGCCTGAAGAACTATGGACAGAGGTTCATGACATTGCACAGGAGGCAGTGATCAAGACCATCCCAAAGAAAAAGAAACTCAAAGCGGCAAAATGGTTGTCTGAGGAAGGCTTACAAACAGCTGTGGCTGTGAAAAGAAGAGAAATGAAAGGCAAAGGAGAAAAGGAAAGATATACCCATTTGAACGCAGAGTTCCAAAGAATAGCAACGAGAGATAAGAAAGCCTTCCTCAGTGATCAATGCAAAGAAATGGAGGAAAACAATAGAATGGAAATGACTGGAGATCTCTTCAAGAAAATTAGAGATACCAAGGGAACATTTCATGCAAAGATGGGCACACTAAAGGACAGATATGGTATGGACCTAACAGAAGCAGTAGATATTAAGAAGAGGTGGCAAGAATACGCAGAACTATACAAAAGATCTTCATGACCCAGATAATCACAATGGTGTGATCACTTACCTAGAGCCAGACATCGTGGGATGCGAGGTCAGGTGGGCCTTAGGAAACATCTGTAGGAGCAAAGGTAGTGGACGTGATAGAATTCCAGTTGGGCTATTTCAAATCCTAAAAGAGGATGCTGTGAAAGTGCTGCACTCAATATGTCAGCAAATTTGGAAAACTCAACGGTGGCCACAGGACTGGAAAAGGTCAGTTTTCGTTCCAATCCCAAAGAAAGGCGATGCCAAACAATGTTCAAACTACCGCACAATTGCACTCATCTCACATGCCAGCAAAGTAATGATCAAAATTCTCCAAGACAGGCTTCAACAGTATGCGAACTGTGAACTTCCAGATGTTCAAGCTGTATTTAGAAAAGGCAGAGGAACCAGAGATCAAATTGCCAAAATCTGTTGGAAAAAGCGAGAGAGTTCCAGAAAAATATCCACTTCTGCTTTATTGACTATGCCAAAGCCTTTGATTGTGTGGATCATAATAAATTGTGGAAAATTCTGAAAGAGATCTGAATGCCATACCTGATCTGCTTCCTGAGAAATTTGTATGCAGGTCAAGAGGCAACAGCTAGAACTGGACATAGAAAAGCAGACTGGTTCCAAATCGGGAAAGGTATATGTCAAGGCTGTATATTGTCACCCTGCTGATTTAACTTATATGCAGAGTACATCATGAGAAATGCTGGGCTGGAGGAAGCACACGCTAGAATCAAGATTGCTGGGAGAAATATCAATAACCTCAGATATGCAGAGGACACCACCCTTATGGCAGAAAGCAAAGAACTGAAGAGCCTCTTGATGAAAGTGAAAGAGGAGAGTGAAAAAGTTGGCTTAAAGCTCAACATTCGGAAAGCTAAGATAATGGTTTTAGTCTGGTCCCATTACTTCATGGCAAATAGATGGGAAAACAGTGGAAACAGTGACAGACTATCTTCAGGGACTCTAAAATCAATGCAGACGGTTACTGCAGCCATGAAAGTAAAAGACTCTTGCTCCTTGGAAGAAAAGTTTTGATCAACCTAGACAGCATACTAAAAAGCAGAGACAATACTTTGCCGACAAAGGTCCATCTAATCAAAGCTATGGTTTTTCCAGTAGTCATGTATGGATGGGGAGAAGGCAATGGCAGCCCACTCCAGTATTCTTGCCTGGAAAATCCCACGGATGGAGGAGCCTGGTGGACTGCAGTCCATGGGGTTGCGAAGAGTTGGACACGACTGAGCGACTTCACTTTCACTTTCATGCATTGGAGAAGAAAATGGCACCCACTCCAGTGTTCTTTCCTGGAGAATCCCAGGGACGGTGGAGCCTGGTGAGCTGCCGTCTATGGGGTCACACAGAGTTGGACTCGACTAAAGCGACTTAGCGGCAGCAGCAGCATGTATGGATGTGAGAGTTGGACTATAAAGAAAGGTAAGCGCTGAAGAATTTGATGCTTTTGAAGTGTGGTGTTGGATAAGAGTACCTTGGACAGCAAGGAGATCTAACCAGTCCATCCTAAAGGACATCATTCCTGAATATTCATTGGAAGGACTGATGTTGAAGCTGAAACTCCAATACTTTGGCCACCTGATGTGAAGACCTGACTCACTGGTAAAGTCCCTGATTCTGGGAAAGATTGAAGGTGGGATGAGAAGGGGGCGACAGAGGATGAGATGGTTGGATGTTATCACCGACTCAATTGACCTGAGTTTGAGCAAACTCCAGGAGTTTGTGATGGACAAGGAGGCCTGTCATGCTGTAGCCCATGGGGTCACAAAGCATCAGATAGATTGAGCGACTGAACTGAATTGAACTGATGTGTATACCATATTTTGTTTATCCATTCAGCTCTAAACATGCAATTGTGTTACTTCTGTGTACATGCATGTGCTCAGTCACTTCAGTTGTGTTCGACTCTTTGTGACCTAATGGTCTGTAGCCTGCCAGGCTCTTCTGTCCATAAGATTCTCTAGACAAGAATACTGGAGTAGGTTGCCGTATTCTCCTCCATGGGATTTCCCAACCAAGGGATCAAATCCATGTTTCTTATTTTCCCTGCATTGGCCGACAGGTTGCTAACCACTAGAGCCACCTGGGAAGACTTTTAGGATCATATGGTATCTCTATTTTTAAGTTTTTGACTAACCTCCATACTGTTTTCCATAGCAGTTGCACTAATTTATATTCTCACTAACAGGGAACAAGGGTTCCAATTCCTTCACTTTCTCACTGGCTCTTGTTATTTTATGTATTTATATTAGTCATCCTAATGATTGACATATACACTTTTAGTTTTAAGGTTTGAGGGGTGATTTTTATTTACTTGTTTTTGTTTTAACACGGTGTTGAGAACAGTATTCAATTTACAACACTGTCAGAAAATTATGCTAGAGGAAAAAATATCCCTTTCTAATAATAATTTCTACCAAAATATTGAAACATATAATTTAAAATTTTAAAGGCTAGTCTCTTGTTATTATAAACTTATCAGGAGTTCCATGTAGGACCACTAGTTCACAATCTCTACACATGACCAAGGAACTACAGAACAACTTTCTAATGCATTATTCATCCCTCATGGCTGTATTCCTGCTTTCTTATGCTGATCCATAAATGCATGAGTGCTTAATTTAATCTGATGTCACTCCCCAAAGCTGGTGCAGAGCCCTGCCATTCCTGCTGTCACAGTTAAGGGCGGGTCAAGTGGCATGAAAAAGGGAGGCTTGAACAAAAGTATATATTTATGATTCAAACCTAATTTCCAGGGTTTAGTCAAATTAATATTACATTTGCATAAGTTATGCTCTCTAAATAATCTATTTATTATTTAAAGAAATCCCTGGATTCTCTCAAGCCCATACTGCTGCTCTGGCAGGGCTGAGGCATCCCAGAAACAGAGAGCAGACAAATTGTTCAGTGAGGTTTAATTTTTTATGCATGTTTTATACATAAGTAAATTGGAACATGGAGATTAGATCACACTCCAGCTGTTTCCTTTTAAACCATATTGTCCCTGTTATGCTACTCTAAGATAGTAATAAGCACTTTTTTCTCCCTGGGGTTGCACATCAACACGGCACAAATGTGTGTTACCCTGAGTTGTCTGAAAATCATTTCATGTCCCTTCTTTAGGCAACGGTCACTATAGATTCTTTCTTTCACTGGAGCCATCAAATTGTTCTTTATTTTTCTATTGAGTTTGCTTATACATGTGAGTCTGCAAGGTTAAACAAATTGCCAAAGATTATCCAGTATGTTAGCACCTGAGGTGTTATCGTGTTACTCAATGAAGCAGTTTGTTCTTCTTTGCCTTTAATTAAGCCATGTCAAGCTATGTAGTCAAGATACTTTTCTCCTGTATGAAACTTTATTTCAATTCACTAACACATGGCTTATATTTTCCAAGCATTTTCTCTTGATGAAATACATACTGATAGAGACGGACATTGAAACATACCGGTCTCACTATAAAAACTTTTTAAAACTGTGGCTAGAGAACAATTTACATAGGCTAAACAGGTGTTCATTGATTATGAAACAGGTGTTTACTGATTCAGCTCAGTTCAGTTCAGTTGCTCAGTCATGTCCGACTCTTTGCGACCCCATGAATTGCAGCACGCCAGGTCTCTCTGTCCATCACCAACTCCCGGAGTCTATCCAAACCCATGTCCATCGAGTCGGTGATGCCATCCAACCATCTCATCCTCTGTCATCCCCTTCTCCTCCCACCCCCAATCCTACCCAGCATTAGGGTCTTTTCCAATGAGTCAACTCTTCGCATGAGGTGGCCAAAGTATTGGAGTTTCAGCTTCAACATCAGTCCTTCCAATGAAAACCCAGGATTGATCTCTTTTAGGATGGATTGATTGGATCTCCTTGCAGTCCAAGGGACTCTCAAGAGTCTTCTCCAACTCTACAGTTCAAAAGCATCAATTCTACGGCGCTCAGCTTTCTTCACCGTCCAACTTTCACATCCATACACAACAACTGGAAAAACCATAGCCTTGACTAGATGGGCTTTTGTTGGCAAAGTAATGTCTCTGCTTTTAAATATGCTATCTAGGTTGGCCATAACCTTCCTTCCAAGGAGTAAGCATCTTTTAATTTCATGGCTGAAATCACCATCAGCAGTGATTTTGGAGCCCCCCAAAATAAAGTCTGACAGTGTTTCCACTGTTTCCCCACGTATTTCCCATGAAGTGATGGGACCAGATGCCATGATCTTAGTTTTCTGAACGTTGAGCTTCAAGCCAACTTTTCCACTCTCCTCTTTCACCTTCATCAAGAGGCTCTTTAGTTCTTCACTTTCTGCCATAAGGGTGGTGTCATCCGCATATCTGAGGTTATTGATATTTCTCCCGGCAATCTTGATTCCAGCTTCTGCTTCTTCCAGCCCAGCGTTTCTCATGATGTACTCTGCATATAAGTTAAATAAGCAGGGTGACAATATACAGCCTTGACGTACTCCTTTTCCTATTTGGAACCAGTCTGTTGTTCCGTGTCCAGTTCTAACTATTGCTTCCTGACCTGCATACAGGTTTCTCAAGAGACAGGTCAGATGGTCTGGTATTCCCATCTCTTTCAGAATTTTCCACAGTTTATTGTGATCCACACAGTCAAAGACTTTGGCATAGCCAATAAAGCAGAAATAGATATTTTTCTGGAACTCTCTTGCTTTTTCGATGATCCAGTGGATATTGGCAATTTGATCTCTGGTTCCTCTGCCTTTTCTAAAACCAGCTTGAACATCTGGAAGTTCATGGTTCATGTATTGGTGAAGCCTGGCTTGGAGAATTTTGAGCATTACTTTACTAGCATGTGAGATGAGTACAATTGTGCAGTAGTTTGAGCATTCTTTGGCATTACCTTTCTTTGGGATTGGAACGAAAATTGACCTTTTCCAGTCCTGTGGCCACTGCTGAGTTTTCCAAATTTGCTGGCATATCGAGTGCAGCACTTTCACAGCATCATCTTTCAGGATTTGAGATAGCTCAACTGGAATTCCATCACCTCCACTAGCTTTGTTCATAGTGATGCTTTCTAAGGCCCACTTGCCTTCACATTCCAGGATGACTGGCTCTTGGTGAGTGATCACACCATTAGGTACTACATCTAAGACACTGTTTAGGCAATTTCTGATACTAAAATAATATTAAGCAAATGCATGGCCTCTATACAGAAGGTATGTATTTGCTGGTTATTGTAGAAAGACATAAAATAGCCCCAATCCCCTCCCTGAAAACACAAACACCCTCTATGAAATGTTCATCCTTGACAATATTATTCATTCAAATATGAACTGTCTAGCTAGTTCTGGAACCTAATAGCTTCCTTTTCCTAAAATCACCTTTGACCATTCTTCCTTCATAAAATGTCCTTTTTGCTTAAGAGGGCCCAGCTCAGGGAAGATAGACTGACAACCTAGTATGGAAGGGCTTAAAAATAATGCAAAAACATTGAAGTTTATCAATTTTAGGAGGACAAAGAGCTATGTGGAAACTGAAAATGCATGGTGAATTGAATTCTTGAACAGATGAGATTCAAGACATTTTGACTGTTATCAAAATCCAATATAGTGACTGTGTTATATCAGTAATGTAGAAGATTTTCATAATTTACCAGTCCGCATTAGGAGAAAGCTAATGATCACACTCCTTAAGTAAGTGAGGCAAAAACTTTAATGTATTTCTTCAATTTCCTTGTCAACTGTGGTAGTAAGTTGGCTTGCATATGACATTTCTTTTCTCTTCAAATGTTAACATTTTTGTCTCTTACCTTAGAGCACTTACAGAAGCTTTTTATTGAAGTTTCTCTGAAATACAAAGGTCATATGTTTCTCTGTTTTTAAACGCTATCTTTTCCCTTACAGTTATAACTGGTGTTTTCACTTTGTGATCTCCCTAAGTTTTTTATGTCATTCTCTCTTTGAGTATCAGCAGTTTCAAACATCTGTCCTTGAAGAATTATCATTTTTAGTAGACATACACTAAATTAGATGTTTATCAAATACTTTGGTTCAGAGGTATAAGGAATCCTCTGAAAAATGTTATTTCTATTTTTACTTTTAAATTGGACATGATAACGAATAAACTATATTTATATTGTTCCTACCCTCATCCGGAAATCTTTAAACAAATTTATTTATCTGTGAATAAGGAAGCAAAGTAAAACATTTGCACTATCTTCAAAATTTTCTATTTTAATTGGAGAATCAAAATGTTTGAACCAATTAGAAAAAAAAAAACCTACAAATTATTCCAATACTAAACAATACAACAATAACTGTTATAAGAAATTCAGATTAGAGGACACTGATAAAATAAAATTAATTTATAAATAATAAGTGCATGTAAACTTTATGTTATGTGGGAGATCTGACTTATGTCAGATTAAATATTAATGTAGTTAATTTTACAAAAATTATTGGATTGGCCAAAATTTTTGTTCAGGTTTCCCTGTAAGGTGTTACAGAAAAATTAGAATGAAATTTTTGGCCAACCCAAATAATTACTCGGACACATCCGTGTTCTAGACACTGTGCTATGTGATTGATAAACATTGAAGTTTAGGAGAGTCAGTGTAAATTCTAGCATCAGAAGGGTCAACAGAGGTAACTGACACACAAAAAAATACTGCCAAACTTGAAAGAAAAAAATGTTAACAAAGCAAAAGCAAGAACCAAACATGAAACGATCAAAAGAAGGGATTAATTAAAGTGTGGGTGGTTTCGAGTTTATAAATGGATAGTAATGGATGCATTTTCTAGGACCACATTGGGCAGGACTAGGGTATAATAGGATTTGCACAAACTGCCAGGAATAGGGTGTATTACTCTCTTATGGAGACTGTAACAAAGTACAAGTTGAATGACTTAAAATAACTCTGATCTATTGTCTTACCTTCCTGAAGAAGGAGAGCATCAGTTTCACTTAGGTAAAATCAAGGTTATAAGCAGGTCTGTATTCTTCTCTGGAGTATCTAGAAGAGAGAGATACTGTATTTCTCTGTATCCTTGTTAATGCTGGCTTTCAAAGGCCACTTGGATTTCTTGATTTATAGTTCCCACCTTTCTCCATCTTCAAACCTACCAAATATTTGACTTGTCCTCAGGGAAAGTTCTCCAACTTTAACGATTGATGTAATTAAATTGATCCCACCTGGATAATTCATAATAACCTCCTCCTTTACAGGTCCTGATTTTAGTTACCCTTGTCAAATCCCTGTTTTCATGCAAACTGACATATTGACAGATTACAAGGATTAGGATATGGACATTTTAGGGGACCATTACTGTGCCTACCATAGAGAGTATTTCATGTGTGCATAACATTTGTTTTTCTTTCCCTTTTGTTTTATCTGCTGAACTTTTCCTGTTGATAATGCTGTGAAAGGCTTTTTGAGCAATACCAATAACAATAAATGTATGGTGGCTCAGACGGTAAAGAATCTGCCTACAATGCAGGAGACCCAGGTTCACTCCCTGGGTCAAGAAGATCCCCTGGAGAAGGGAATGGCAACCTACTCCAGTATTCTTGCCTGGAGAATTCCATGGACTCAGGAGCCTGGTGAGCTACAGTCCATGGGGTTGCAAAGAGTCAGACATGACTAAGTGACTAACAGACTAATCCATATAAATCTGTAACAAATCCATATTTTAAATGAGCATACACAGAAAGAAAGACATATAGATTAAGAAATAGGGACTTCTCTGGTGCTACTGTGGCTAAGACTTCACCTGCTAATGCAGGAGATGTGGGTTCAGTCCTTGGTAGGGGAGCTAAGATCCCACATACCTTTTGGCCAAACAGCCCAAACATAAAACAGAAGCAATATTGTAACAAAACTGATGAAGAATTTAAAAATTGGCCATACAAAAAAAAAAAATTAAAAGAAAACTTTTAAAAAAAGTCTTTAAAAAGAAATAGATACAGTTGTAGATATAGCCATTGTATAAATATGTGCAGAAAAGTGTATGTATTTGTGTCTTATCCCCTATCTTACACATTTCCTACAGTATTTAAAACAGGACTGTGTACAGAAGAGATGTTTAGCAAATACACACTGATAAATAAAATGAGAGTTTCCTCTTTTTTTGCTGTATATGTTTTTGAACTTGTGAAACTTTAGAAGTGGCCAACATGGGTGCTCAAGCCTATGAAAAAACACTGATATGGTTCTATTTTACCTATAGAAACATAGCAAAGCATAAAGCAAACAACTTATTATGTTATATTCATTATTCTGTCTTATCATAAGCACAGATAGAAAATATAGGCACCAGTATGCTGACCCTAATTTCTTCTAGAGTTGAACTTGAATGAGGAAATTCTCCCCACTGTGTACTACCCTGCAGTGCCAAGGACTGTATAATGATGCCGTCTCCTTATATTCCTTCTGCTCTATGTGCTTGTATGTAGCTTATGTAGGTTGTGTTTATAACAGCATTGATACTGCATTATTTGTGCTTTGGAGCCTTACAGGCAAGAGGTGATAGAAAGGCAGTTGGGTCTGTTTGAGTAACAGAGCTGAGCCAGAGAGTCATGAAAAGCACAGACCATGCAGCTACTGTCATTACTTCTAATAAATGATACTTCAGAATAGAGGATCTGAGTAGGCAATCTTTCTCTTTAAGGATAGGACAAAAGGGAGGTAACAATGGTGATAAAGTGAGCATTTCACTACTGTGAACTTATTCTTTGAGGCTTTGTCTACGAGACACAAAAAAATCAAAATAATCTGTTGCAAAAATGATCAGGTTTAACTGAGTTCAACAAATCTTCAATAAGCAAACCCTTTAGGCCACGCATGGACTACAGCCTTGTCTAACTCAAAGAAACTATGAGCCATAGCGTTTAGGGCCACCCAAGATGGAGAGGTCACAGTGGAGAGTTCTGACAAAATGTGGTTCACTAGAAAAAGGAATGGCAAACCAATTCAGTATTCTTCCCTTGAGAACCCCATGAACAGTATGAAAAGGCAAAAAGATAGCACACTGAAAGATGAACTCCTCAGGTCAGTAGGTGCCCAATTTGCTACAGGAGATCAATGGAGAAATAAGTCCAGAAAGAAGGAAGAGATGGAGCCAAAGCAAAAACAACACCCAGTTGTGGATGTGACTGGTGATGGAAGAAAAGTCCAATGCTGTAAAGAGCAATATTGCATAGGAACCTGGAATGCTAGGTCCATGAATCAAGGCAAATTGGAAGTGCTCAAACAGGAGATGGCAAGAGTGAACATAAACATTTTAGGAATCAGCGAACTAAAATGGACTGGAATGGGTGAATTTAACTCAGATGACTATTATATCTACTACTGTGGGCAAGAATCCCTTAGAAGAAACAGAGCAGCCCTCATAGTCAACAAAAGAGTCTGAAATGCAGTACTTGGTTGCAATTTCAAAAACGACAGAAAGATCTCTGTTTGTTTCCAAGGCAAACCATTCAATATCACAGCAATCCAAGCCTATGCCCTGACCAAAAATGCTGAAGAAGTTGAAGCTGAATGGTTCTATGAAGACCTACAATACCTTCTAGAACTAACACCCAAAAAAGATGTCCTTTTCATTATAAGGAACTGGAATGCAAAAGTAAGAAGTAAAGAAATACCTGGAATAATGGGCAAATTTGGCCCTGGAGTACAGAATGAAGCAGGGCAAAGGCTAACAGAGTTTTGCCAAGAGAATACACTGGTCATAGCAAATACCCGCTTCCAACAACACAAGAGAAGACTCTACACATGCATATCACCAGATGGTCAATATCAAAATCAGATTGATTATATTCTTGGCAGCCAAAGATGGAGAAGCCCTAACAGTCAGCAAAAACAAGACCAGGAGCTGACTGTGGCTCAGATCATGAACTCTTTATTGCAAAATTCTTACTTAAATTGAAGAAAGTAGGGAAGAACACTATACCATTTAGGCACGACCTAAATCAAATCTCTTATGACTATACAGTGTAAGTGACAAACAGATTCAAGGGATTAGATCTGATAGAGTGCCTGAAGAACTATGGACAGAGGTTTGTAACATTGCACAGGAGGCAGTGATCAAGACCATCCCACATAAAAAGAAATGCAGAGGCCAAATGATTGTCTGCAGAAGCCTTACAAACAGCTATGAAAAGAAGAAAAGTGAAAGGCAAAGGAGGAAAGGAAAGATATACCCATTTGAATGCGGAGTTCCAACGACTAGCAAGGAGAGATAAGAAAGCCTTCCTCAGTGATCAATGCAATGAAATAGAGGAAAACAATAGAATGGGAAAGACTAGAGAACTCTTCAAGAAAATTCGAGATAAAAGGAACGTTTCATGTAAAAATGGGCACAATAAAGGACAGAAATAGTGTGGACCTAACAGCAGCGGAAGATATTAAGAAGAGGTGGCAAGAATACACAGAACTACATAAAACAAATCTTCATGACTCAGATAATCACGATGGTATGATTACTCACCTAGAGCCAGACATCGTGGAATGCGAAGTTAAGTGGGCCTTAGGAAGCATCATTAGGAACAAAGCTAGTGAAGGTGAAGGAATTCAAGTTGAATTTCATTATCCAATTCCAATTCCACAGCATCATCAGTTGAAAAGATGATGCTGTGAAAGTGCTGCACTCAGTTCAGTTCAGTTCCGTCACTCAATCGTGTCCGACTCCTTGTGACCCCATGGACTGCAGATATGCCAGCAAATTTGGAAACCTCAACAGTGGCAACAGGACTGGAAAAGGTAAACTTTCATTCCAATCCCAAAGAGGGCAATGACAAAGAATATTCAAACTACCGCACAATTGCACTCATCTCACATGCTAGCAGAATAATGATCAAAATTCTCCAAGAGAGGCTTCAACAATACATGAACTGTGAACTTCCAGATGTTCAAGTTGGATTTAGAAAAGGCAGAGGAACCAAAGATCAAATTGCCAACATCCATTGGTTCATAGAAAAAGCAAGAGAATTCCAGAAAAACATGTACTTCTCCCTTGTTGACTATGCCAAAGCCTTTGACAGTGTGGAATACAACACACTGGAACATTCTGAAAGAGTTGGGACTACAAGACCACTTGACCTGCCTCTTGAGAAATGTGTATGCAGGTCAAGAAGCAACAGTTAGAACTGGATATAGAAAAGAGGACTGGTTCCAAATCAGGAAAGGAGTACATCAAGGCTGTATATTGTCACTCAGGTTATTTAACTTATATGCAGAGTACATTATGAGAAATGCTGGACTGGATGAGGCACAAGCTGGAATCAAGATAGCTGGGATAAATATCAATAACCTCAGATATGCAGATGACACCACTCTTATAGCAGAAAGTGAAGAACTAAAGAGCCTCTTGATGAATTTGAAAGAGGAAAGTGAAAAAGTTGGCTTAAAACTCAACTTTCAGAAAACTAAGATAATGGCATCCGGCCCCATCACTTCATGGCAAATAGATGGAGAAACAATGGAAACAGTGACAGATTTTATTTTGGGGGGCTACAAAATTACTGCAGATGGTAACTCCAGCCACGAAATTAAAAGACGCTTGCTCATTGGAGGAAAAGTTATGACCAGCCTAGACACTGTAATAAAAAGCAGAGCCATTGCTTTGCCAACAAGGGTCCCTCTAGTCAAGGCTATGGCTTTTCCAGTAGTCATGAATGGATGTGACAGCTGGACTATACAGAAAGCTGAGCGCTGAAGAATTGATGCTTTTGAACTGTGGTGTTGGAGAAGACTCTTGAGACTCCCTTGGACAGCAAGGAGATACAACCAGTCTATCTTAAAGTACGTCAGTCCTGAATAATCGTTGGAAAGGCTGATGCTGAAGCTGAAACTCCAAACTTTGGCCACCTAATGCAAAGAACTGACTCATTGGAAAAGACCCTGATGCTGGGTAAGATTGAAGGTGGGAGGTGAAGGGGACGACAGAGGATGAAATTATTGGATGTCATCACCGACTCATGGACATGAGTTTGAGTAAACTCCAGGAGTTGGTGATGGACAGGGAAGCCTGCCATACTGCAGTCCATGGGGTCGCAAAGAGTCGGACACTACCGAGCAACTCAGTTGAACTGAAGTGAGTTGAACTTAGGCCACACACTTTTAAACACAGTGTCACATGATTAATTAAGTTTGGGGTCGTTCTAAAAGCTCATGATTTAGTTGACATGTTGAAACAAAAGCTCATGTAATATGTTTATATATGTATGAGACACAAAGTGAGAAAAGAGGAGAAACCACATCCAGGACTTTGTTAGAGAAGGTTTCAAAAAGTAGATTTATAGATAACTTTTATAATATCCTTATTTCTTAGTCATGTGAACAGTGTTTCTCTTGTTTTTTTAATCTGAAGACCCTGTTCACACTCTTTTATTGAAGACCCTGAAGAGTGTTTATGTGAGTTATATCTATCAAAATCCATAATATTCAATTTGTTTCAAATTCAATTCAATTTGATTCAAAATTCAATTCAAAAGATTCAATTCAATAAAAATAAATTTTCAAAAATATTGTTATTATGTTGTCCAAAAAATGATTTGGGTTTTTCCATAACATCTTATGGAAAAACCCAAATAAAATTTTTGGCCTATCCAATAAGGTGAAACATTTAAAATATAAACATTTATTTAATTAATTTAAAAGTGATAGATATATATTATAGTTTCACAAAAGATAGCTGTAGTTTTTAAAAGAAAAATTTATTGAAAAGAGTGTCATTGGCTTGCATTTTAAAATCATCCCAATGTCTAAAAGAAGACAGTCAAATTCTCTTATCTGCATTCAGTCAATTACAATATGTTCCTTAGCTTTCAGTATAGAAGAAAATTCTATCACACAAGCATACAGTTGGAAAATACATAATTAATTTAACAAGCATTTCAGATTATTGTGGATAACCTTTGATACATTATAACTCAACAAATTGTGCTTTCTTAAGATTAGTGACAATGCAGCATTTGAAAATATTTCAAAGAACTTTTAAACTCTGCTACCCTAAAAGTAATTGATTTCTGCATTTTGAATAATCTTTTGCCCCATTCATGATTTTGTTACTTGTAACCATCCATTCACTAGATTTATGTATATTTTCCCATCTTTGACACATTATATAAACCATATAATGTCAAAAGTCACAATCGTTCATACCATTATCAATCTCATAGGAAAAATGATGACTATTGTGAAGTGTCATATTTATTTTGGCTGATACAAATTTTCCAAAATTGAATTTTTATTTGAAATCTTGGAATTCATTATTCACCCAAATACTTTTAGTTATTGTCCTTGAAGTAATTACCTCACCTGGTTTATTTTCACCAAAGTGTCTGCCAAATTTCCAATCTGAATAAGCATCTTTTTTCTCTCAATCATTCAAGTATAAATTGTATTCCATAAAAAAAAGAAGCAAGTTTACCTTGCAAGTGAATTGTGCACATGTTTTACCCTTTAAGAAACAATTTTATTTCTTATGCAGCAGAAAGTTGTCATGTGACTTTCTGCTTTTTTTTACACAAAACATTAAATGAATGAGTACTATTGAGTCATACTTAATTAATTCAAACTAATTTTTACTTCATCATGGATTTTTTAAATTAATTTTTATTGGAGTATAGTTGTTTTACAATGTTGTGTTAGTTTCTGCTGTAATTCAAGGTGAATCAGTTATATATATATGTATACACACACACACACACACACACACACACACACACACACACACATACGTTCTCTCATTTTTTGATTTCCTTCCCATTTAGGTCATCACAGGGCACTGAGGAGAGTTCCCTAAGCTATACAGTAGGTTCTTATTAGTTATCTATTTTATACATAGTAGTATATATATGTCAACTCCAATCTCCCAATTCATCCCATCACTTCTCTTCCCTCTAGGTGTCCATACATTTGTTTTCTACATTTGTGTCTTTATTTCTGCTTATCAAATAAGATCATCTATAGCATTTTCTAGATACCACAGGTAAGCAATATTATGGTATTTGTTTTTCTGACTTACTACACTCTGTATGACAGTCTCTAGTTCCATCCACATATCTATAAATGGCACAATTTTATTCTTTTTTATTAGTGAAAGAATAATCTTAATTTAAACTGGCATTTTGGCCTTGCTGCTGTTACATAGTGGTGATGAGCACAGTAACAACTAGCATCAAGTTTGGTACCTCTACTTGTTTTGTGCTAAGGAAGACCCATCAGTTTTATACCATCAGGGAAAACATATAAATGTTTATACAGTGAAAAAGACAAAGAACATTTTAGTTTTTTAGTGAGAATAATGTTGGCTTTACAGACACTTATAAATGTCTTAGAGACTGCAAAGAGTATGAAGCACAGACTTGAGGACTTGAGAGCCACTAATGCATAAAATGAGGCTTCCCAGGTGACACAGTGGTAACGAATCTGCCTGCCAGTGCAAGAGACACAAGAGATGTGGCTTCAATCCCTGGGTTGGTTAGGAAGATCCTCTGGAGTAGGAAATACCAACCCACTCCAGTATTCTTGTCTGAAAAATTCTGTGGACATAGGACCCTGGCAAGCTACTATCCATGGGCTCGCAAGGAGTTGGACATGATTGAGTGACGGAACACACACAATTTATAAAATACAGAATAAAATTCAACATAACAAGAAATAACTGTAACCCTAAATCTTCTAGTGTTGATATTGTGGTGTACGGTTTTCCAGATTATTTTTCTTGAAAGACTGAATGCCTTAGCATAGGGACAGTTATATAACAAGCAACAGAGAAGTATTTGTTGACTGTATAAAGAACACACACACACAGAGCTTATATCCTAGATCAAAACCATCCAAAATGATGGTCACTAGCCACATGTGACTATTTTAAATAGTCACATTACAATTTATTAAAATATTAAAATTTTAATAAAATTGTATCTTTTACTTTATAGTATACCATATTATCAACATAATTTTGGTCAAGAAAACTCCTCAGGTGTAGAAAGAGGAAAAGATAATTTCATATATATTTTAGATTTCCAGTGTATTAAACTAAGACATGTTTGAATTGATTTATAAATTTTATATTTACCTTTAACTGTTAAGAGGGTTTTTACTCATACTACTTTCATTTCAGTTTCACCTCTGAGTATAAATATTTGGAGAAAATGTCATGACATTGATCTCCATTTTGAATGTGAGACTAAGGTCACTTACAGTTTCCTTATTCTTCCTTTGCTATTACTAACCTCATTAACTTACTGGTATGTGTGTGTGTGTGTGTGTATATATATATATATATATATATATATATATATATATATATAGAGAGAGAGAGAGAGAGAGAGAGGCTATTTGGACTTCCTAGGTGGCTCAGTGGTAAAGAATCTGTGTGCCAATGCAGGAGACACAGGTTCAATCCCTGGGTCAGGAAGATCCTTTGGAGAAGGAAATGGCAACCCACTCCAGAATTTGTACCTGGAGAATCCCATGTACACAGGAGCCTGGAAGGCTACAGTCCATAGGGTCACAAAGAGTTGGACATGGCTAAGCGGGTGAGCACACACACACATATGCTGTTTAATTAATGCAATACAATCTTCAATACTTTTGCATATTTTTTCTTATTATTGTCTCACTTTAAATCCATAGATTTGAAATTTCTGGGTCAAGTGGCTATGAACTGTTTAGAACTTTTAGTGCACATTTCTAAACTATATCCCAAAATATCTACAACTTTTGAAATCTCTTCTAGTCTTGTTTGAACTGTGATTATTTTATACAAGCTGGTTTCATACCAGCATATTTCATATCCCTCTTTTTAAAGTATGCCTAATTGATGTGATTAAAATATGCTATCCAGTTATGTTAATTTGTATTGTTGATTTTATTTTCTTGAGCAGAACCTTAAAGAAAAAAGACTGGACAATCTTTAGGTTGTAGGAGTCAGGAGAGAAGGGAAAAAAGGAGGGCTTTTCTTGTAGGAAAAAAAAAAACAGATACATGCTCCAATAATTCAACTGAAGTATGTTTCTTTCCTAGCCAGCAATAGTTGAACCAATAAATTCCAAGTGCGTATATTATGTGCTATGGTCATCTTGCAAAATCAGGAGGGACCAGTCCTCAAAATCCATCAAAATTGAGGCCATCTTACAGATACCAAGAGGCTATGAAAAGCAGCTTTAGTTACTTTATGTAAGTAATAAACTTACATAATTGAGGTATCAGGCAGAGGAGAGTAGGCCTCTCAGACACTTCTAAAATGGCTTGAGAGAGCAAAGAAAGCAAAGTGGCCTGGCTGTTGACAATGGTTAGGAGTTAAGGGTTCTCATGGGCAAGCAGGGACTTGTATGGTTAGAATCTTTCACTGGCTCCAAAGGAGAACACCCAGACTTTCTTTTTATCTTTCCAAGATGTAGAGCCCAAGCAGAAAATGAAAGGATAGGACTAAAAAGCAGTCACACATCAAAATATGGGGTCAAATTCCACATTCCAGTGTGGTTGTGTGCATTTTGACTAGTCTCAACTATCGTTTGCATGCATGTAATCCTCTGCTTCCCTGGTGGCTCAGCTGGTAAAGAATCCACCTGCAATGTGGGAGACCTGGGTTTGATCCCTGGGTTGGGAAGATTCCCCTAGCTAATGGCTACCCACTCCAGTATCCTGGCCTGGAGAATTCCATGGACTGTACAGTCCGTGGGGTGGCAAAGAGTCAGGAAAAACTGAGTGACTTTCACTTTCACTTCAGTCCTCTGCTATATACCTACCAGTTTCACAAAGCAACCCTCACCTTTGTGAAATTGCATTGCTTTTGTCTTTTGTTTCTATAGCCTCAGCAGAAAACCTTGGTTTACTTCCTTCTTCCTCTTTCCTTTGTTCATTAACATCCTGGCTGCCCTTGAGGATTGCTTTTTTTTGTTTGTTTTTTTAGTTTGGAGATTCTAAAAAATTTCATTGTGCTTAAAGTATTTATAAAGCTCATATCTCTAAAACCTGATAAAAAGAAAACTGCTTTTCATGGCTAATATTCATATATATATTATCCATTCATCTGTCGATGCACTTTTAGGTTGCTTCCATGTCCTGGATATTGTGAATAGTGCTTCAGTGAACATTGGAGTGCATGTCTTTAGAAGGAACAAAATTAGATCATTTGTAGAGATGTGGATGGACACAGAATCTGTCATATAGAGTGAAGTAAGACAGAAAGAGAAGAGCACATATCATGCATTAATGCATATATGTGGAATCTAGAAAAATGGTACAGATGAACCTATTTGTAAAGCAGGAATAGAGACACAGACTTAGAGAATGGACTTTTGGACCCGGGGAAGAGGGAGTGGGATGAATGGAAGATTGGGACTGACCTATGTGCATTGCCATGTGTAAAACAGACAGCTAGTGGGAAGGTGTTGTATAGCACAGGGAGCTCCTCCCAGTTCTCTGTGGTAACCTAGACAGGTGGGATGAAGGGTAAGGGTTGGGAGGGAGGTCCAAGAGGGAGGGATGTGTGTATACATAGAGCTGATTCACTTGGTTGTACAGCAGAAACTAACACATATTGTAAAGCAACTATAACCCAATTTAAAAAAAAAGAAAAGAAAAGAAAAAGGGCTTTGTCTTTCAAAAAATGTATCTGTCATTTTTGTATGACTGTCTCAGAGACAGTTCCTGACTCCAATTTCTATACCCAGTCTGATAAATGCCCATGAGGACAAGGATGACATCATCATTGAAGGTGATCCAAGTGTCTCATTTGTGGAAGGCAGAATTCTAAAATAGTGTACAAAACTCTTATCTTATAGGATTATACTTTGTATAATTGCCAGAGATTGTCAAGATGGTTGGAGAGTCATTCCCAAGGAGAAGGTCATGTTATGTGTCACGGTTGACATCAAGAGAGATAGATTATCCTGAGTTGACACAACTTTATTAAATGAGCCCTCAAAAGGACTATGATCTCCCAGAAGAGGCAGATTCTCCATTGTTAGCTTTGGAGTTGGAAAGATCACCTTTCCTGAGACTACAAATGTCTAAGAAAACGTTTGTAGATAGTGCCTTGGATCCTCATTAATTGCTCTTACAGCTCATCCTCCTCTGAGTTTGACTCAATGACTTATAATAATGTTTACTGAGATACCCTACTATGTGCTACACACTGGTCTTCAAACAGTCACAATAGGAGACTGCAATCTCAGTGAAATACTTCTGTTATGGTTGAAAATGTCCTCAAACTCCATGAATAATTTCAGGCAGCTAAACTCAGGCATACATTGTCCTCTTTATTTTAGTCCAAACCTCATTTTGACCCAAATGATTTGAGTCAGCTGATGATTTACCAACCTTGTCCCCCTGAGGCAGGGACTAGAAAAAGAAATTTGCCAGGGCAAAGAATCTGTCTGATCTGATAAAAAGATAAGGTATCCAGAATACCTTCCAGCCTCTGGATATTTTAAAAACTAGCCATACTTCTTAATCAAGTGGCTTTCAAAGATATGCTTCCTTGGATTAATGGAAAATATTGATTTCACAACTTGTGATTGGTTAAAAAGTATGTGGTTTATTTAGCATAGTTCCCCTTTAAACTGCTGAAAAAACAATGGGTCAACTGCCAGAAAACATAAACTGAAATGCCACCTAACATTGTTTTACAATATTTTTAGCTTTATCTCTGATTCTTAACAGAAAATGTATAAAACTTTACTCCTTTTTGCTTTATAATGTTCCTAGTAATTTCCACCCAGGTTAACTAACACCCTCCTCCCTTGCCCAACGCCTTCTCTTGGCATGAAGATTAGTGTTTCTTAAGCCATCATGGAAAGAGAATGTAACCAAAATATACTGTGCATCTACCATGAACCACGGACCTTGATTTGGGGCTTCAAGGCCACATGTCAGTACTCTCCAAAGCATTTTTTTGTTGCAGTCATCAAGCCACTGCTGCTATCCTGGATGGCAATCCCAGGGAGACCTCAGGATGCAGTTAAATGGGCTGCCCACTGCCAAGAGCTCAGCCACTGTATCCAACCCCAGCTGTGTACCAAGAGGAGACCCAGGATGAGAAGCACAGAATATTGGCACCATGTAGCTGAGGTGCATATCAAAGAAAAGATTTCAGTGAGCCCAGACTCTTACATCTTCCCATAAGTAGAAAAGCACTAAATTCCTTAACTTGATATGTCTGGGTTTTTGTTTGTTTGTTTTAATCAATATTAATCTTTTGATATTCAGATTACCTACCTTTTGTTGTAAAAATTCCTATATATCCTGGCTACCCCCTTGCCTCTTCAGAGTAGTCCCTCAGAGTGATCTGAGATGCTATATCTCTGGCTTAAGTCCTCAATATTGTGTCTGCTGAAAATATAATTTTCAGCTTTTAGTTTGCACATTTTTTTTAAGTCAACAGAGGGAAGAATTACCTTGATGATCTCAGAGTCTCTTCATGTAGACTGTGTATCTGAATTGGAGTCACTACAACAAAACTTCACAAGGAAAAGGATACCATCAAATTCAATCCACTCCCTTTCCAGGTGAATTAATATCTGAGAAGCGCTGAAATAGTGTAAGAAGAAAGTCATGAGTTAAAGTAAAGCATCACTGAGATTAAACAACAAGAGATATAAGCTGCTTTGGCAGGGAAGGGCTCTCTGCAGGAGGCCCCTTTGTCTTCTCACTAACTTTAAACCAGGCATCCTACTCGCTACTCATCTCTGGCTGGAGCACACGCTTCAAATCTTTTGAACTAATCTGTTGAGTCAAGAAGGAGATATGAAAACTAAGCAATTAAAAGTCAGAAAAATCAAGACCAGGAGCTGACTGTGGCTCAGATCATGAACTCCTTATTGCCAAATTCAGACTTAAATTGAAGAAAGTAGGGAAAACCACTAGACCATTCAAGTATGACCTAAATCAAATCCCTTACGATTATTCAGCAGAAGTGACAAATAGATTCAAAGAATTAGATCTGATAGACAGAGTGCCTGAAGAACTATGGGTGGAGTTTCCAGACAGGAGGCAGTGATTAAGACCATCCGAAAGAAAAAGAAATGCAAAAAGACCAAATGGTTGTCTGAGGAAGCCTTATAAACAGCTATGAAAAGAGGAGAAGTGAAAAGCAAAGGAGAAAAGGAAAGATATACCCATTTGAATGCAGAGTTCCAAAGAATACCAAAGAGAGATAAGAAAGCGTTCCTCGGTGATCAATGCAGAGAAATAGAGGAAAACAATAAAATGGAAAAGACTAGAGATCTCTTCAAGAAAATCAGAAATTCCAAGGGAACATTTCATGCAAAGATGGGCACAACAAAGGACAGTAATGGTATAGATCTAACAGAAGCAGAAGATATTAAGAAGAGGTGGCAAGAATACACAGAAGAACTGTACAAAAAAGATCTTTAAGACACAGATAACCATGATGGTGTGATCACTCACCTAGAGCCAGACATCCTGGAATGTGAAGTCAAGTGGGCCTTAGGAAGTATCACTATGAACAAAGTTAGCAGAGGTGATGAAATCCCAGTTGATCTATTTCAAATCCTAAAAGATGATACTGTGAAAGTGCTGCACTCAATATGCCAGCAAATTTGGAAAACTCAGCAGTGGCCACAGGACTGGAAAAGGTCAATTTTCATTCCAGTCCCAAAGAAATGCAATGCCAAAGAATGCTCAAACTACTGCACTATTGCACTCATCTCACATGCTAGCAAAGTAATGTTTGAAATTATCCAAGACAGGCTTCAACAGTACATGAACTATGAACTTCCAGATGTTCAAGCTGGTTTTAGAAAAGGCAGAGGAGCCAGAGATCAAATTGCCAAAATCCACTGGATTATAGAAAAAACAAGAGAATTCCAGAAAAAACATCTACTTCTGCTTTATTGACTAAGCCAAAGCCTTTGACTGTGTACATCAAAATGAACTGTGGAAAATTCTTCAAGAGATGGGAACACCTTACCTGCCTTCTGAGAAATCTGTATGCAGGTCAAGAAGCAACAGTTAGAACC
Organism: Okapia johnstoni; assembly: GCA_024291935.2. Lineage (NCBI taxonomy): Eukaryota > Metazoa > Chordata > Mammalia > Artiodactyla > Giraffidae > Okapia > Okapia johnstoni. Next base: position 49,838,799 of record CM044319.1, read on the forward strand.
AGACATGGGACAACAGACTGGTTCCAAATTGGGAAAGGAGTATGTCAAGGCTGTATATTGTGACCCTGCTTATTTAGCTATATGCAGAGTACATCATGCAAAATGCTGGGCTGGATGAAGGACAAGCTGGAATCAAGACTGCCAGGATAAATATCAATATCCTCAGATACACAGATGACACCACCTTTATGGCAGAAAGTGAAGAGGAACTGAAGATCATCTCGATGAAATTGAAAGAGGAGAGTGAAAAAGCTGGCTTAAAACTCAACATTCAAAAACCATGGCATCCAGTCCCATCAGTTCATGGCAAATAGGTGAGGAAACAATGGAAACAGTGACAGACTTTATTTTCTTGGCCTCCAAAGTCACTGCAGATGGTGACTGCAGCCATGAAATTAAAAGACACTTGCTCCTTGGTAGAAAAGCTATTACAAACCTAGACAGCATATTGAAAAGCAGAGACATTTCTTTGTCGACAAATGTCCATCTAGTCAAAGTTATTGTTTTTCTAGTAGTCATGTATGGATGAGAGAGTTGGACTATAAAGAGAGCTGAGCACTGAAGATCTGATGCTTTTGAACTGTAGTGTTGGAGAAGACTTTTTTGAGAGCCCCTTGGACTGTAAGGAGATCAAACCAGTTAATCCTAAAGGAAATCAGTCCTGAATATTCATTGGAAGGATTGATGCTGAAGCTGAAGCTCCAGTACTTTGGCCACCTGATGTGAAGAACTGACTCATTAGAAAAGACCCTGATTCTGGGAAAGATTGAAGGCAGGAGGAGAAGGGGATGACAGAGCATGAGATGGTTGGATGGCATTGTTGGGGCTAGTGTGAGAAAAGCAAGAGAGACTCTAACTTGAAACCTGTAATCCATCTTAAAGACAGATGTGAACTGGGCATGAACCATGTCAAGAGTGAGGAAACTGTTGCTAATGAAATCTAGGTCTTCTGGAGACTTCCCTCCCTACCTATGACAAACGGAGATTATAGTTGAGGTCAGGCTGTCCCTGTTAGATTAACCATGCAGACATCTCCCCTTGGTGTATAATCATTGTTGCCCCTACCCTTTAATCTTAATTGTTTGTTCTCCTAGCACTTATTTGTTGTAAAACACAGTCATATACAACAAAGAGGTTGCTAACATATAACCAGTCACATAGCAGGGGGTATAAAACTGGGCTTCCCAGAAACATCAGGGTCTTTGTTGGGAACTGATTCCCCTTGGCCCTGCTGGAGTAATAAACTATATTGCACTGTCTTGAGTGTCCTCGGAGGTGTGTTTTGTGACTCCAGATTCTACAGCAGCATCCGTGATTGTATGGACATGAGTTTGAAGCAAGCTCCAAGAGTTGGTGATGGACAGGGAGGCCTGGTGTGCTGCAGTCCATGGGGTCACAAAGAGTCAAACACAACTAAGTAACTGAACTGAAGTGACTGAATTAACAGATGACAAGATCTTTTCCCTAGCTTCCCTTTCAGGAATCGCCCCCAAAACTGTGTGACCAAATTGTGTGCAAAAGATAACATTGAGAAGGTCTTGAGGAGTTGATAAGCCTGCACAGAAGTCTGCACACAGTGGGGGATGGTGACCACTCTGACACTCCATGTCAATGATTAACTGAGATGAATTCCCTGTTTTCATTTAAAAACTTTTATGGCAGAGTGAAATCTTTGGAGGTGGTTTTTGGGGAACACTGAGTCCATCTTCTCTCCAGATTTCTCACATTCTGATTAAAGGCAACTTTCCTTTCCTTTCAGCCTTGTGCAAATATTACTTTTTTCAGCAGTGTGCAGCTAGATCTGATTCAGTAACAAAGATGAGGTCAGTGTCCTTGGTTTCTCTAACTGTGCAACATGGTTGAGACACATAGAAAGCTTACTTAAAATGAAACTTGAATCTAAGTTGATCAGGCTGTTCAGGAAGGCAGGCCAGGTCAGTACTCTTCCCTTAATGTGATGGAAATGGAGAGTAATTATGTATATCTTGAAAAAGATCTATGTAATTCAGGTATTTTTTGTTTGTTTTTGAAATATGAGTAAATGGTCCAATATAACACGTTAAAATAACAAAGAGAAGTAAAATGCTTTTGTTTTCTCCTTCAAACTTTGTGGAGGTCACCAAGTTTCATTTCAGAATACATTAAATCAATCATATATTCATCACTTGTCGGGAGCCGCCATAAGCATTACTGACAAAATGGAGGCACGGCCCCAACCCCCTCTCCTCATCCCGCAGGCACGGTCCCAGGATGAAGGAGTTAGGTCTTGTGATTCTGACTTGTCCTTTCCTTCCTCCGGTTGAGTTGGCTGGAAAGAATGTTATAATCCACAAAGTTAACTATTGACATTTGTTCAAGGATCTTTACAAAGAATGCTTCAGGATGAGCACATAGGCTGCAGCCTGAGGCCATGGGAAACATTGTTATCTGAAACCTGCCTGTAAGGGGAATGTTTACGGCAAAAGAAGTTTGCTGAGTTTAGGGGTTAGGAATAATTAAGAATAGTTAGAACCTAAAAGTTTAAGGTATGTTGTAGTGTTGGCATATTTTACTATAGCTTATGGAAACTAGGTATTTTAGAGATACTAATAGCTAAAAGCCTTTTTAGGAAATGATGAGCTTAAGTTACTAGCGGATAGCAGGATTTAAAGAGATAAGAAATAAACTGAGGAATGTATTATACAGCCTAGAGACAAACTTGAGTTACAATGTTATCACAAGGACACTTAAGAGGGAACTCTGAAGGACAACAATGATTTATGGAAACAGTAAATATGGGTGAGGGGAAACTGAAGATGTCATACCTCTGACCTAATGTTTTTGTAAAAGTATAAAAGAAAACCTGATGCTTAAAATAAACATGCAGCCCAGTGCTTTGAGAGAGAGACTGCATCATTTTCGTTGGCGGACCCCGTTCATCCCTTCAGGGTGATTCCCTGGCTGCTGGAGCTGGACTCGGCAATCACTAATTTGGGACTTTTTTAAATTGCAATTATTAGAAAAATGGAATTTTGCATTTGTAAAAAGGTGTCTGCTGACCTTTGCAAACCTTGGTTCTTTAGTTAACTAATTGTATGCAAATTAAAAAAATCAGTGAGCATATTTAAATGTAAATTTTACATCTCTTTTTCTCACTTTTTAAGTCGTTTTATTTCTTCCATTGGTTTTGTGCCAAGAGCTTAAGAATGTGATGTATTTATGTTTTCATTTCTGCTGTGTACCTAATGTGCGAAAACAGTCTGTGCCATCATTAAAAAGTAATTTTAACAAATGACCACAGCAAGCCTCGCTACTTCTACTCATCCTCCTGTCTCTCTTTGAAACAGCTGGAAACACTTGGGTTCACACTTCCCTGAAAACCAAGGCAACCGGCATGCAAATCTGAGATTCCAAGAGCACAAACTTTCTCATGCCATCATCATCAAACAAGATTGATGAGGCTTCCACCTACTGACACCACTGAGCTTGTTCAGTTTCTATACCATTTGAATAGTTCTTAGTAAAGCCAGTTTTCATGCTGATACCAATGTAGTGGACACAGAGAGACATGGGGAGGAGGAGTATGAAATCTTACTAAACTTGTGGTCTATGCCCCACACTGTGCAAGACCTTCTACATATCTCATGTGCCATTAAATACTCATAACCCAGCAAAGTAGGCATCATTGTATTCATTTGCAAATGACAAACATGAGTATCAACTTGGAAAAAAATAGACCAAAGTCAAACAACTACAAGGCAAGAGAATTAGAATTTAAATCGAGGTTTTTCCAAGTCTAGATTTCTTAAAATTATTTTGCTTTGTCTCACCTCCCTTCCATAACCCCTCTCTCCCTCAAATATATACACACAAATAAACTCAGAGGTTGTACTTGGTCTTGTATTATATGTAAAGTCAATAAATATTACTCACACGCTTGTGACAGAAGAATTTTTCTCCAATAAAATTTCCCATTGTATTTCTTTGTCAGTTTCTGAAATTTCCACCACCTGAGATTTTAGAGGATTAGAGGTTTCACCACTCTGCCAACATGTTAATTTATTCTTTTGCCTTGCTTCAATTGTGTCTGTGCTTTATTTTAATGGCAATCCTGAGTTAGATAAATAAATCATATTATATGTGGACTACCCAAAACATTACCATGCATAATCTTGATTTCCAATATCAAGCCAAAGGTGGTAAGTAGGATCACAGCACACAAAGCACACAGAACCCATCTCACCTATGCTTCCAACAAGAGCTACACAGCAGCCTGTCAGCAGCACAATGCACTTCATCCATGTGCTCCTCCTTGGGCCTGTCTAACCCTGCAGAGACAGGAGCCTCTCTGCCACCAGACTCACCTGGCTCAGGCCTTCTCATTGTGATGAGAGAACATGTTACTGAATTGGGCCCCTTTGTTGGTAGAGAGTTGCTTTAATCAGAATTCCAGCAACTGGGGAGATTGTGACTCAGTGTCCCTAAAGAATCACCTCTGAAGATTCTTCTTGACTGTGAAAACTTTAAAGGGAAAGAGGGAGGTAATTTCAGTTAATCCTTGAAACAAGGGTCAGAATGATCACCACGCTGCACTGTATGCATACTCCTTGTGATCTTTCCTCAGATGTTATCTTGTTCACACAGTCCCTTTGTGAGATTACTGAAGGGGCTGCTAGGAAAGAGATCCAGTCATCTGTTAATTACTTATTCTTCATTTCTACTTCTTTAGTCTATGGAAGGAACCCACAAATTAGTCAAGGTATTGTGTGATTACAAGAATGAAAGACGTGCTGGGGCTGGAGATGGGTAGAGCATGGGGGTACCTGGTTTAAAGTTAGTGACTAGACAAAATGGTGCCTCCGGCAAAGAACTCTTTCCTGCTCTATTTGTAGAAAGTCATAATGGAAGAGTTAACCTTTTCCTTTCTTCAAGTTAGAATTTCACAAATCGTAAAAGACAATAATACCCACTTTGGTGTGCTGTGAAAATTATATAGAGAAGACTTCTCTTAGTGCTCAAGATGTAGTCCTTGAGTTTAGGCATTATATCGTTGTTAAAGTGTAAATTCCATGTTAGGACTAAATATTAGCTGCTGTCATCTGATACAACTAGTCAATATCCATCTGATCCCTAGATAATAAAAGACAGTTATAAAATAGGAGGTATATTTATATTCACTTTTTAATTATCTTAATGCTTGGCACATAGCAACCACTTTAAATATGTATGTATTTTAGATGAACTATCTACCTATCTAAATATGTGATTATTTACTTATGATCTGTTCAATAGTCTTTCTCTCTTTCTATTTATATATTTATGGCTGTAAAAAGGTGGATGGGGCAAGTTTATTCCATGTGAGATAGTTGTGAGTGATCTTTCAAGGAGTGAGCATATAAGGATTTATAAATAAAAGAAGCTCTTCAGGAATTTATAATTAAGAAGTAAATATATATAAAAAATTTCAACAAATACTCAAGAAAAATATATATGTAAATTTGCATGGACTTCAAACATATTCCCTGCCAAAATGCAAATCTGATCATATAAGTTCCTGGTATTTGTCCTGGTTAAACTCTTTCTATGACTCACCATCATGTAAAAGATGTGGTCTCAACTGCTAGTTGGCATTACAAATGGGCCATCCTCCACCACTTCACAAAACACACACACACACACACACACACACACACACACACACACACACACACACATTCTCTGGCTCTTGGCTACCTCATCACTTATCAGTTTCAACTGCTGCTGTGTATTTGGTTCTTCAGCATCTTTATAAAGTTTATAGTTGTTTCCCAGTTGGATTTCTCTGTACCCACCTTAGTGTTTTCACACTCATGCCTTTGCCCACTTCTCTCTTTTCCTCAATATGGATACAGATATTTTGGTGAGAGGAGTCAGAAAATGAATTCTATTTCTCTAGTTTTCTTCTACAAAGTGTTCTGAATCTCTGAAACCTTCACACACTCTAACACACTGCAGATTAGTTAGAATGATGTCCTTTTCTGTCTCTGGTGACTATTTCTGTCCTAGCACTTTTGCTGTAATATTATGATGATCTATGACTAAATCTCTTCATCTAAGCCATGGACTTCTTGAAGATAAGAACCATAGGTTTTACTTATCTTTGTGTTCCTAATACATATCATATCAGAAGTCTGGTAAAAAAAAAAATTAAGAAATAGTAAATAGTGAATCTCTCTCAGATGATTAAATTTTCAAATCTAACACATTTTTCAGTTTTTCTTTGAAAAAATAGTATTGCTTATAGTTGACAGCATTCAGACAAAACTCTTGATGACACCTGCATGCTTACCTCCTGATCTCCACACCTTTGTGTAAATTCCTCCCCTTGAATGTGAGCCAGACCACGTGACTTGCTTCTGTGGGCAACAAAGTAAGAAAAAAGTGATAGAATGTCACTTTTCAAATTGGTTTATAAAAGACTAAATTTTTTCTTAACTCTCTCTCTCTCTCTGGGCTCCTAGCTTGCCAGCTCTAACGAAATTAGCTGCTACAAGGAGAGGCCCATGTGGCAAGGATCTGAGGGTAGCATTTCATCTACAGACAAAGAAATAAGACCCTCAGTGCAGCAGCTCACAAGAAACTACATCGTTTCAATAAACACTTGACAGGAGTAAGCTAGAAATCAGATCTTTTCACTGTCAAACCTTGAGATGAGACCACAGTCCCTTCTGAATCTTGACTGCAACATTTGAGGGCCCCTGAGGCAGAGAGTCACAGCTGAGCCATACTGGATTCTGATCTATAGAAACTGTAAAATAATAATTGCTGTTGTTTTAAACCACTAAAGTTTGGGCAATGATATATGTAGTAATAATGACTAATGCATTATGCTAGAGGAGCTCAAGCTTTATCAAGTTTGTTTTGTGCTTGTACACACACACACACACACACACACACACACACACATCCCTTAGGAATTCCATTACTTTTACGATTTGAACAGACCTAGTTTAATCGAGATACATATTGCTGAAATAATACATGCACTCCATTGTTAAAATGACTTGAACACTCATGTGAATTAAAATGAAGCCTAGATATAAAATAATTCTCATGTCTCACAAGCATTAGAAGGCTGCTTCTTGTGAATTCTAATTTTTACTACAGAGAGAATTTCTAAAAATTAGATGATTTTTGTAAAAGCATCCATTTGTACTTAACCATTTAATATCTAGTCTCAAATCTAGATTGGGATCTTTTTAAAGATTTGGCTGGTCTCAGCCATTGAAAATGAGTTATATCCTGAAGGTTGTACAATGCACAATCATAATAGCTTTTAATAGTAGATTGCAAATCTGATAAAGTTTATTCCAGAATAATCTAATGGCATTTACACTTAATGTCATCACATATGAGTAGTGGCTCTATTTTATTTTTCCTCTAGAAATACCCAGGGATAACATTCAATATCTTCAATTAAAGAGATTCAATAGTCATCAACTAGACATCTCTAAAAAGACGTAAAAGCAAAAAGAAAAACAATAGAAAACAGTTGAATGCTACAAAAGAAGGTAAGTGTAAGTAAAACTTTCTCAACACAATATACTTTACATATTTAACAATCCTATCTGATTTTTACCACTAATTCAAAATTCAGTGTTGAAGTAGCTGAGAAATGGAACTTGAAATCATATAGAGTATGATTTTCAAGCCAAATATTTCAAAATGGTCAAACCCACTGACTTATTCTCAGAGTATGAAGCAGAGACCAAGACAGAGTGTAAAGTGAGACATTTCCAACCATACAGTCATACCAGCACAACAAAGTCATTTCCTTACCGAAAGGCAAAGGAAGTGAAACTGCTAAAGCCAGAAGAAGCATATTAAAGAAATGAATTTTAAAAATGCATCTTATTTGAACACAATGAATAGTTTATCACCACAGACCAAGGTTCACACTTCATGTAACTCTCAGAAAAAGTGAGAAAAGGCAGTAATCTTACACATGCAATAACTTTGTGTGTAGTAATGCTTCCTAAGGCTTACTTGACTTCCCACTTCAGGATATCCACTCTAGATGAGTGACTATACCATCGTGGTTATCCAGGTTATCATTAAGACCTTTCTTAATTAGTTGCTCTATGTATACTTTCCACTGCTTCTCAGTTTCTTCTTCTTCTGTTAGGTCCTTGCAATTTCTGTCCTTTATTGTGACCCATTCTTGCATGAAATGTTCACTTGATATCTCCAATTATCTTGAAGAGATTTCTAGTCTTTTCAATTCTATTCTTCTCCTCTATTTCTTTGCACTGTTTGTTTAAGAAGGCTTTCTTGTCTCTCTTTGCTATTCTCTGATTCTGAATTCAGCTGGGTATATCTTTCCTTTTTTCATTTCTCTTCTTTGTACAGCTGTTTAGCAAGTTCAGTCAGTTCAGTCGCTCAGTTGTGTCTGACTCTTTGCGACCCCATGAATCGCAGCACGCCAAGCTTACCTGTCCATTACCAACTCCCGGAGTTTACCCAAACTCATATCCATCGAGTCGGTGATGCCATCCAGCCATCTCATCCTCTGTCGTCCCCTTCTCCTCAGCTCCCAATCTTTCCCAGCATTAGGGTCTTTTCCAATGAGTCAACTCTTCGCGTGAGGTGGCCAAAGTATTGGAGTTTCAGCCTCAACATCAGTCCTTCCAATGAACACCCAGGGCTGATCTCCTTTAGGATGAACTGGTTGGATATCCTTGCAGTCCAAGGGACTCTCAAGAGTCTTCTCCAACACCACAGTTCAAAATCAACAATTCTTCGGCATTCAGCTTACTTCACAGTCCAACTCTAACATCCATACATGATTACTGGAAAAACCATAGCCTTGACTAGACAGACCTTTGTTGGTAAAGTAATGTCTCTGCATTTTAATATGCTGTCTAGGTTGGTCATAGCTTTCCTTCCAAGGAATAAGCGTCTTTTAATTCCATGGCTGCAATCACCATCAGCAGTGATTTTGGAGCCCCCCAAAATAAAGTCTGACACTGTTTCCACTGTTTCCTTATCTATTTCCCTTGAAATGATGGGACTGGATGCCATGATCTTAGTTTTCTGAACGTTGAGCTTTAAGCCAACTTTCTCACTCTCCTCTTTAACCTTCATCAAGAGGCTCTTTAGTTCCTCTTCACTTTCTGCCATAAGGGTGGTGTCACCTACATATCTGAGGTTATTGATATTTCTTCCGGCAATCTTGATTCCAGCTTGTGCTTCTTCGAGCCCAGTGTTTCTCATGATGTACTCTGCATATACGTTAAATAAGCAGGATGACAATATACAGCCTTGACGTACTCCATTTCCTATTTGTAATCAGTCTGTTGTTCCATGTCCGGTTCTAATTGTTGTTTCCAGATCTGCATACAGATTTCTCAAGAGGCAGGTCAGGTGGTCTGGAATTCCCATCTCTTTCAGGATTTTCCATAGTTTCTTGTGATCCACACAGTCAAAGGCTTTGGCATAGTCAATAAAGCAGAAAGAGATGTTTTTCTGGAACTCTCTTGCTTTTTCAGTGATCCAGCAGATGTTGACAATTTGATCTCTGGTTCCTCTGCCTTTTCTAAAACCAGCTTGAACATCTGGAAGTTCACTTGTTGCTGAAGCCTGGCTTGGAGAATTTTGAGCATTACTTTACTATCGTATGAGATGAGTGCAATTGTGCAGTAGTTTGAGCATTCTTTGGCATTGCCTTTCTTTGGGATTGGAATGAAAACTGACCTTTTCCAGTCCTGTGGCCACTGCTGAGTTTTCCAAATTTCCTGGCATATTGAGTGCAGCACTTTCACAGCATTATCTTTTAGGATTTGAAATAGCTCAACTGGAATTCCATCACCTCCACTAGCTTTGTTTGCAGTGATCTTTTCTAAGGCCCACTATACTTCACATTCCAGGATGTCTGACTCTAGGTGAATGATCACACCATTGTGATTATCTAGGTCGTGAAGATCTTTTTTATACAGTTCTTCTATGTATTCTTGCCACCTCTTCTTAATATCTTCTGCTTCTATTAGGTCGATACCATTTCTGTCCTTTATCGAGCCCATCTTTGCATGAAATGTTCCCTTGGTATCTCTAATTTTCTTGAAGAGATCTCTAGTCTTTCCCATTCTGTTGTTTTCCTCTATTTCTTTGCATTGGTCACTGAGGAAGGCTTTCTTATCACTCCTTGCTATTCTTTGGAACTCTCCATTCAGATGGGAATATCTTTTCTTTTCTCCTTTGCTTTTTGCTTCTCTTCTTTTCCCAGCTATTTGTAAGGCCTCCTCAGACAGCCATTTTGCTTCTTTGCATTTCTTTTCCATGGGGGTGGTCCTGATCCCTGTCTCTTGTACAATGTCACAAACCTCCATCCATAGTTCATCAAGCACTGTGTCTATCAGATCTAGTCCCTTAAATCTATTTCTCACTTCCACTGTATAATCATAAGGGATTTGATTTAGGTCATACCTGAATGGTCTAGTGGTTTACCCTACTTTCTTCAATTTAAGTCTGAATTTGGCAATAAGGAGTTCATGAAAAGGCAAAAATATTGGACACTGAAAGATGATCTCCCAGGTCGGTAGGTGCCCAATATGCTACTGGAGATCAGTGGAGAAATTACTACAGAAAGAAGGAAGGCATGGACCCAAAACATAAACAACACCCAGTTGTGGATAGGACTGGTGATAGAAGCAAGGTTCAATGCTGTAAAGAGCAATATTGCATAGCAACCTGGAATGTTAGGTCCATGAATCAAGGAAAATTAGAAGTGGTCAAACAGGAGATGACAAGAGTGAACATCAACGTTCTATTAATCAGCGAACTAAGATGGACTGGAATGGGTGAATTTAACTCAGATGACCATTATATCTACTACTGTGGGAAGGAATCCCTTAGAAGGAATGGAGTAGCCATCATAGTCAACAAAAGATTCCGAACTGCAGTACTTGGATGCAATCTCAAAAACAACAGAATGATCTCCGTTCATTTCCAAGGCAAGCCATTCAATATCACGGTAATTCAAATCTATGCCCCGACCAGTAATGCCAAAAAAGCTGAAGTTGAACAGTTCTATGAAGACCTACAAGACCTTCTAGAACTAACATCCAAAAAAGATATCCTTTTCATTATACGAGACTGGAATGCAAAAGTAGGAAGTCAAGAAACACCTGGAGTAACAGGCAAATTTGGCCTTGGAGTACAGAATGAAGCAGGGCAAAGGTTAATAGAGTTCTGCCAAGAGAACGCACTGGTTATAGCAAACAGCCTCTTCCAACAACACAAGAGAGGACTCTACACATGGACATCACCAGATGGTCAGCACCGAAATCAGATTGATTATATTCTTTGCAGCCAAAGATGGAGAAGCTCTATACAGTCAGAAAAAACAAGACCAGGAGCTGACTGTGGCTCAGATCATGAACTTCTTACTGCCAAATTCAGACTTAAATTGAAGAAAGTAGGGAAAACCACTAGACCATTCAGGTATGACCTAAATCAAATCCCTTATGAATATACAGCTGTTTAAAGCCTCTTAAGATAACCACTTTGCCTTCTTTCATGTCTTTTTGGGGGGATGGTTCTGGTCACTGCCTCCTGTACATTGTTACAAACTCCTGTCCATAGTTCTTCAGGCACTGTGTCTACCAGGTCTAATTCCTTAAATCTATTCATCACCTCCACTATATAATCGTATATAGATGTTTCTTGAGTTGTTAAAAAAAGGTGTTTGTAGCATGTTGTCATGACAAAACTGTGTTAGCCTTTGCTCTGCTTCATTCTGTACTCCAAGATCAAACTTGCTTGTTATTCCCAGTATCTTTTGACTTCCTACTATTGCATTCCAATTGTCTTTGATAAAAAATATATCTTTTTTTGGTTTTAATTCTAGAAGGTGTTGTAAGTCTTCACACAGCCAGTCAACTTCAGCTTCTTTAGCATCAGTGGTTGGGGCATAGGTTTGGCTTAGTGTTGTTAGGTGGTTAGAATAGGAAAAAGGAGTCCAAAATAGCAGTGGCTAAAAGACAAAGTAAAGTAATGCTCAAAATTCTGCAAGCCAGGATTCAGCAATACGTGAACGGTGAACTTCCAGATGTTCAAGCTGGTTTTAGAAAAGGCAGAGGAACCAGAGATCAAATTGCCAATATCTGCTGGATCATCAAAAAAGCAAGAGAGTTCCAGAAAAATATCTATTTCTGCTTTATTGACTACGCCAAAGCCTTTGACTGTGTGGATCACAATAAACTGTGGAAAATTCTGAAAGAGATGGGAATACCAGACCATCTGACCTGTCTCTTGAGAAACCTGTATGCAGGTCAGGAAGCAACAGTTAGAACTGGACATGGAACAACAGACTGGTTCCAAATAGGAAAAGGAGTACATCAAGGCTGTATATTGTCACCCTGCTTATTTAACTTATATGCAGAGTACATCATGAGAAACGCTGGGCTGGAAGAAACACAAGCTGGAATCAAGATTGCCAGGAGAAATATCAATAACCTCAGATATGCAGATTACACCACCCTTATGGCAGAAAGTGAAGAAGAACTAAAGAGTCTCTTGATGAAGGTTAAAGAGGAGAGTGAGAAAGTTGGCTTAAAGCTCAACGTTCAGAAAACGAAGATCATGGCCTCTGGTCCCATCACTTCATGGGAAATAGATGGGGAAACAGTGGAAACAGTGTCAGACTTTATTTTTTTGGGCTCCAGAATCACTGCAGATGGTGATTGCAGCCATGAAATTAAAAGACGCTTACTCCTTGGAAGGAAGAGCATGGCCAACCTAGATAGCATATTTAAAAGCAGAGACCTTACTTTGCCAACACAAGTCCGTCTAGTCAAGGTTATGGTTTTTCCAGTGGGTCATGTATGGATGTGAGAGTTGGACGGTGAAGAAAGCTGAGCACTGTAGAATTGATGCTTTTGAACTGTGGTGTTGGAGAAGACTCTTGAGAGTCCCTTGGACTGCAAGGAGATCCAATCAATCCATCCTAAAAGAGATCAATCCTGGGTGTTCATTGGAAGGACTGGTGTTGAAGCTGAAACTCCAATACTTTGGCCACCTCATGAGAAGTGTTGACTCATTGGAAGAGACCCTAATGCTGGGTAGGATTGGGGGCAGGAGGAGAAGGGGACGACAGAGGATGAGATGGTTTGATGGCATCACCGACTCGATGGAGATGGGTTTGGGTAAACTCCGGGAGTTGGTGATGGACAGGGAGCCCTGGCATGCTGCAATTCATGGGGTTGCAAAGAGTCGGACACGACTGAGCAACTGAACTGAACTGAACTGAAAAGACAAAGAAAGGAAGAAGCTCACAAAAATGGAACAAAAGGATATCTGAGGACTGGAGTGAGAACCTCAGGTGAAATAAACAGCCCTCCCACATACGACATGCTCGGGGGGTGAGGGGAAGACAAATGTATAAAAGGTGGAAGCCGAGATGGATTGAGGCCTCTCCTTTGGGGTCAGCCCGCCCTCACGCCTCGAGGGTGTACTGTCCTTTGCTTGCCAAATAAAACTGAGCTGTAAACAAGCTGCAACAGTGATCTGCCATTTCAAATTTTTGCTGTGGTGAGACAGAATGGAGGAAATTGCACACTTTCCCAACACTGTGATGTTGAATGATTTGCCTTGGAAACGAAACATATCCATTCTGTCATTTTTGAGATTGCATACAAGTACTGCATTTCGGAATCTTTTGTTGACTCTAAGGGCTCCTCCATTTCTTCGAAAGAATTCTTTCCCAAGTTAGCAGATACAATAGTCATCAGAATTAAATTTTCCCATCATGTCCATTTCAGTTCACTGATTCCTAAGATATCGATGTTCAATCTTGCCATGTCCTGCGTGACCACATCCAATTTACCTTGATTCCGTTGACAACACTACAGATTTCTAGACATTATTGTTCTTTACAGCCTTGGACTTTACTTTCACCACTAGACACATCCACAGCCAAGTGTTGTTCCCTGTTTGATGCAGCTGCTTAATTCTTACTGAGTTATTAGTATTTTTTTATTAGTAATCACTAATTAACTAGGGTAGGGTCACATTATGTAGCCTCCTCAGAAAGACTATCAGATTGAGTGACCTATGTATATAGTTCTGATTGGACAGAAGTCTTTTGTGAAATTATTAATACTTCAAGTTTGCTTATTTGTTAATGACAGCTTCCAATAGAGGAGATATATATCAAATGAAAGAAACATTAAAATTATTTTATTGTTTCTACTTTACATAAATATTGTCTATTAGGAGAGTAGTTTTTGAGGTAGAACAAAGAGAAATATTTTAGTCCTCCTGTAAACATCTACTATAAATGTCTTTAGAATTTTGATAGGGATTGCATTGACCCAATTGATAGTCTTGAGTAATACTGTCATCTTAATGATATTGCACCTTCCAACCCAGGAACATGGGATTTTGGACCATTTATTTATGTCTTCTTTAATTTCTTCCGGTAAGATTTTGTAATTTTCAATGTACAAGTCTTTTACCTGCTTGGTTAAGCTTATTTATAAGTATTTTATTCATTATTATTCTGTTGTAATTTGATTTTTCCTTAATTTTTTTTGGATGCTCATTGTTAATGTATGCACTTCAAATTAATTTAATTTTGTATTGATTTTATATCTTGCAAATTTTCTGAATGCACTTAGCTCTAATAAATAGGGGGTTTTGTTTTTTATCTAGATGTGGAATCTTTTAGGATTTTCTGCATGTAAAATTAAGTGAAAAGGAATAATTTCACCATTTCCTTTCCCAATTAGGTGATTTTTATTTATTCTTCTTGCTTAATTGCTCTGGCTAGTGCTTCCAGTACAGAGTAGAATAAAAATAGGGAAAGTAGCCATCATTTTCTCACTCATGATCTTAGAAAAAGCTTCCATCTTTCACAATTATGAGGCTAGCAGTGGAATTTTCATATATGAGCTTTAACATGTTAAGGAATATTCTTTTTAGTCCTATTTCATTTTAGTATTTTTATCATAAAAGGATGTTGAATTATGTTAAATGATTTTTCTTTCTCTATTGATATGATCATTTTTTTCCCTTTCATTCTATCAATTTGGCATATTATATTAACTAACTTCTGTATGTTGAAGTTTTCCTGCAATCTGGGAATAAATCTCTCTTGCTTATGGTTTATAATCCTACTACACTGATGAATGTTGTTTGTGTGTATTCAATGGGGAAACAGTGGAAACAGTGTCAGACTTTATTTTGGGGGGCTCCAAAATCATTGCTGATGGTGATTGCAGCAATGAAATTAAAAGACACTTACTCCTTGGAAGGAAGGTTATGACCAACCTAGATAGCATATTGAAAAGCAGAGACATTACTTTACCAACAAAGGTCCGTCTAGTCAAGGCTATGGTTTTTCCAGTGGTCATGTATGGATGTGAGAGTTGGACGGTGAAGAAAGCTGAGCACTGAAGAATTGATGTTTTTGAACTGTGGTGTTGGAGAAGACTCTTGAGAGTCCCTTGGACTGCAAGGAGATCCAATCAATCCATCCTAAAGGAGATCAGTCCTGGGTGTTCATTGGAAGGACTGGTGTTGAAGTTGAAACTCTAATACTTTGCCCACCTCATGCGAAGAGTTGACTCATTGGAAACGACCCTAATGCTGGGAAGGATTGGGGGCAGGAAGAGAAGGGGACGACAGAGGATGAGACGGTTGGATGGCATCACCGACTCGATGGAGATGGGTTTGGGTAGACTCCGGGAGTTGGTGATGGACAGGGAGGCCTGGCGTGCTGTGATTCATGGGGTCGCAAAGAGTCGGACACGACTGAGCGACTGAACTGAACTGAACTGAACTGAACTTGTTGAAAATTTTGTATCAATATTATTAAAGAGTATAGGCCTATAGCTCTCTTTTAGCATATTTGTCTAATCTGGCCATGAGGGTTATGTGGACTATAATGAATAAGTTAAGGGTATTTCCTTATTTAGTTCTTTTTAAATGATTTGTAACTTTAATAGTGAAGCACCTGCTCTAGGGCTGCTCTTTTGCTTACTAGTTCTAAGTCTAGTCGAATATTTTATTTACTGTAACTTAGTCTTGTAATGTTGTATGTTTTTAGAAGTCATTTGGTTATTCAATTTCTGTTTGTACAATTATTCATTGTATTCTTTTATAATCTTTTTTATTTCTGTAACTTTGTAAAAGCATTTTCATGTTAATTTCTGATTTAGTAATTGGAACTTTTTATCTCTTTTTTTCCTGGGCAACATAATTAATGATTTGCTAATTTTATTGAATATTTCCAAAAGCCAACCTTTGGTTTTATTGATTTACTCTATTGATTTTCTATTGTATAAGTTATCTATCTCTGCTATAATCCTTATTGTTTTATTATTATTATTATTATCATTCTTTCTGCAAAGTTTAGGTTTAGTTTGCTATTCTTTTTCTAGATATAAATTTAGATTGTTGATATGATATCTCTCTTATTTATTAATTCATATACTTTCATCTATAACTTTCTCTCTTTGTAGTTATTTCACCATATCCCATAAAATTTTTGATATGCTATGTTTTTCTTTTAATTTATCTCAAGACATTTCTTAATTTCCTTTATATTTTCTTCTTTGATTCATTGGTTATGAAATGTGTTGTTTAATTTTCACTTACCTGTATATTTTCAATTTTCATTCTGTATTTTTGTAGATTTGTCCCAATGTGATTAGAAAAGATATTCTTCATAATTCAAACCTTCTTTCTAATTTTCTTGCAACTTGTTTTGTGGCCAAACATATGATCTAACATTTGGAGTGTACAGTGTGCATGTGAAAAAGATGTCAGATATTGTAAACTAGAGTTTTCTGTATGTATCTTTCAGGTCCAATTAGTTTATAGGGTTGTTTAAGTCCTGTATTTACTTACTGACATTCTGTGTAAGTATTTTATTCATTGTTGAAGTTAGAGTATTTAAAGCTTCTACTATTAATATTATTATAAATATGTATTTCTCCCTTCAATTCTAGCAACATTTGCTTCATATATTTGGAGGCTTTGATGTTTGCTTTGTATTTAATTGCCACAGCCTCTTGGTTACCTGACCATTTCATCAACATGTAATATGATTATTTGTCTCTCACAACAGTTTTTAACTTACAGTCTGAAGTGTCTATTAGTGTAGCTACCCCTATACTCTTTGATTACTATTTTCACAAAATGCATTTTCTCATTCTTACACTTTTAACCTACTTGTATCTTTAGAATTAAAGTGAGTCACTTGTAGGTAATATATCTACCTACAATACAGGTATTGGATCCTGTTTTTGTCTCCTAACCCATATCTACCTTATTATTGGAGAGTTTAATCAATCTATATTTTGAATTCAGTTACTGATAAGGAAAGATTTACTTCTGCCATCTTGCTATTTGTTTTCTGTATGTTGTAAAACTTTTATACAACATATAACTTGTAGAAAATTTTAAATGAAGTTTAAAACTAAAATTTTAATAATACTAGCTTTTATATTTGCCCTTGTGTTTGCCTTTACCACAGAATTTTCTATCTTCATATAAATTGGAGTTGCTGTCTAGTGTTCTTTCATTTTAACTTCAAGGAATTTGTGTGTATGTGTGTTTCTTACAGGTCAAGTCTAGTGGTGAAAAACTCTCTCAGCATTTGTTTACATAGAAATATCTCAATTTCTCCCTCATTTTTAAAGGATATTTTTAGCAGATATAGAATTCTTGGTTGACCTATATATTTCTTTCAGCATTTTAAACATATCATCACACTGCCTTCTAGGCCCTGAAGTTACAGATGAAAAATCTGCTGTTATTATTGATGATCACTTTTTTGGGTTGTCTAGTGATTTATAGCACATTTCAAGATTTTCTCTGTGCCTTTGGATTTTAGCTGTTTGGTTATAAGATATCTCAATGTGGATCTCTGAATTTACCCCCTTTTGAGCTATTGAATTAGTAACTTTAAAATTTTCCTCAAATTTTGGGAATTTTCAGCTATATTTCTTCCAGTAGTCTTTCTGTCTCTTTATCTCTCTCTTCTCCTTCTGGAAATTGCATAGTACATATGCTGTTGGTATCCCATAAGTCCCTTAGGATCTGTTCAAGTTTCTTCAGTATTTTGTCTTTTTGCTTCTCAGACTCATGAATATTAATTTTTATATCTTCAAGCTCTCTAACTGTTTCTTCTGCCTACTTAAATCTTCTGTTAGGATTTAAATATTAACTGGTATTTAATTTCAACTAACTAAATTAGCTAATATAGTTTCAGTTATTGTAATTTTCATTTCAGTTTTTGTACTTTTTCTTCCTGGGTTGGGAAAAATGCCCTGGAGAAAGGAATGGCTACCCACTCCAGTATTCGTGCCTGGAAAATTCCATGGACATACGAGCCTTATGGATTACAGTTCCATGGGATTGCAAAGAGCCAGACACGACTGAGCAACTTTCAATTTCACATTTTACTTTTCAGTTCCAGAAGTTTTTAGGTTATTTTTAATATAATTCCTATCTCTGTTATAGTCTTATTTTTTAATATATAATTTCCTTTAGTTTTTTGGTCTTCATTTTTTTTCTCAGCTATTTTAGAACACTTGGCACAAATGATTAAAAACCAGTCAGCTGTCTAGAATTCCTCAAGGATCATTTCTGTCAACATATTTTGCTCCTTTGTCTAAACTGTGTTTTCTTGTTTATTTATTTTATAAATTTTATTTAAAATTGAGCATTTGATTGTGACAATATGCTAACTATGGAAATTTGATTTCCTTTTTCACAGGTTTAATATTTTTCACTGTTCATATTATCAAAGGCTGTAGTGATCCTTTTATTTTGAAATTTCTAAGTTTTTTTCTTTTGTGCAAAGACTTGTTTGTCAAGTATGACAACTGGAGTCTCTGTTCCTTTGGCTCATATTTAGCTAATGTATGTAAAGAGATTTCCTTAGTCCCAGAAGTTGACTAAAGCAAAAACAAACAAACAAAAACTACTATAAAATGAAAAAAAAGAGAGAGAGAATGACCATATTTCTTTTATATTTTCTGAGTTATACAAAAGGGAATGATTACCTCACTTCAGTTTTTTAGACATTTACCAGTAAAGCGAGAAAAGATTTGCATGATAATTTCCAAATAAGATCTATTCTGCTCCCTTGGGTTGAGGGATGTGTTACTGAGTCTGAGCTTGAACTGCTTGCTGCATGACAGGACAATAAATTGAGAGCTGAGATGTTGGAGCAAGGAATAGTGACTTTACTTGGAAAGGCAGCAAACCAAGAAGATGATGGACTAATGTCCTAAAGAGCCATGTGACTGAAGTTAGAACTCAGGCTTCTTTTATACTAAAGGAAAGATATGTGCTGATTGTTGTAAACTTCTTGGTGCTGCCCAGATTCCTAAGGTAATGTCATAACCCTTTGTTCTTGCAGTTAGCTGTGCGAGAAGGTCTGGTTGTGATGTTTCTATAAACCTCCAAGAAGACAAAACTTACTCTATATTCTGCAGATTTTTATCTCTTTATGAATGGAAAAGTGGGAAGCAGAGCCTTGTGAATGGGATATCATGCATTTTTAAGGCTACAGACAAGATTATTTTACAAAGTTGCTGAGCCCTCAAAACTAATAATTGAAAACAGAGCACAAAAGTTAGAGCTAAAGAAGTAATCAGGTTTGTTCTTTTTTTGTTACAGAAGAGCAATCAGAGTCAAGCTACTCCACTGAAGCCCAGGGAGATAACAGGTCAATGGTGAGTTAAAGTGCCAAAAAAACTTTCTGTTTTGGAGACTGATGTTTTTCTTTTGATTGAGCATTCGTGTATATATTGAAAACTTCTGACTATATTCCAGACTTCTAACAAAATGATTCAGATGACATTTGGTTGTTTCTTTGATGCTTGTGTACTGTAACAAGAGCTTAGGTTTGTCTAGTCTGCCATTGTGTTAACATCACTCCTCCACAACATCCATTTTAAAATCTATTTTTTAGTGCTTAGTTTGATTAGTGGATAATAACATGTAAAACATTATTTTTTGATTGCCACTGAGAGTCCTCATGTTTCTTAATTTTATCAAGGAGATGCATTTTCCATTTTATAGGAATTTTGTTTATTGAATTTGCCACTTTACATATTGAAAATTTTCTATTAAGTTTGAATACATTTTACAGGATAAAAATGTTACTCATTCTTACTATATTTTCTTTTACTGTTTTAAGCTTTTGTGAATGATGGTAGTATTATTTTCTGAAATTTGTAATATGGGACAAATGATTAATAATTAATTGTATCCTAAACAGAAATTTGTTATTCTGAGGGTTTATATTTGTAGGAAATACTTTCAGACTTATAATATGTAGATTTTAAGTTTTCTCATTTTCATCTTAGAGAATATTAAACTTTGGTTTTGTCTCTCTATACATATTTCTGCTATTCTTCTACAAAAAAATATATAAATTTATTTTTGAAGAATGAGAATGCATTTGCATGTTTATTGTTTTCTCCCCTCTATTCATTACACATAGATGGATTGTTTTGTGCAAGCAGCATAGGCTCTTGACAAGGCTGATAACTTATATTACTCAGTGAACTGTTCTGGGTAAGCCTTGAACTAGCCTATTGACCTCCTGATTTGATCATTCTTTCTAACAAGTAAGTCAGTAGACTTGTTGAGTTAGGGCATTTCAGAACTATAACTCCAAACATTTCATTCATTCAGGTAATAGTCACAGGATTATATGTTAACTTTCCACAGAGTTAATTTCTATTGCTATTTGGGTAAACAGAGATGACCTTTTGGGGATCCAAAGGAATTTGAAATTATTTATAATTTCCAAATTTTCTTGAATCAGAAGATTTTTGAACAAAGGAGGGGCAAAGAATCAGAATGTTTTTATCAAGTTATACTGGTCAGAACTACTGCCTCCACACACAAAGAATTTTGGAGAGAATGGGAGGAAGATAGAGCAGAGCAGGTGAAGGATACTGTTTGTGACTTATCAGAAATAAATATTCTCAGAGTATTATTCTTGTAATTATTTTACCCACATAAATATTTTCTGACTTAATGATATCGTGCTATAGTAATAATTATATCCAAGGTTGTAAATAACTTGCAGTTAACACAATTTGATATATGTCATATGTTTTTCATCATTGCTATAGATCTGTGGAATAGAAGCTGCTAATATTTCATTGTCATTCCCATTTATGGTTAAGTTAGTGAATTCAGGTATTTGATCAAGCTGGCATTAAATTACAGACCTCAAATTATACCTTCTATGCTAAACAGCATAGGTACCTGATAGAAGAAGTTATATAGACAATCTGAGACAGAAAGTTTGCCCACAAAATATTGGAAATCATGGCTACAATAATCACAGATTTCTATAAAATTCTTATTCTCTGTCCCTGCCATGATTTGATAAATTTTGGATAGTAAAACTTTTTGCCATAGCAAAAATAAGGGGGAACAGTAGGCTGGATGAGATTAAAAAATAATAATAAGGTCTACAATTTTGTTCAAAATTCAAACCTTTCATCACCAGGATGTGTGTCACTTCTGACAATATGAAAATGAACTTTGGAATGCGATAAATGGCATATTGGTTAAATTGTAGTATGCAAGTTGAAGTTTGGAAAGTGACAAATTTCTACTAAAAACATTTTCTCATGATAAAACTACATAAGCATAAAGAAGAAACACTGCTTAAAAGCTGGAGTAAAATATTTATAAATATAGTCCATTCCAATCAATGAAATATCTGCACAATCTATTTTTTTTCTATTTGACCATTAAATTCATATTTGCAGAGTATACTATTATTAAGCCTCTTATTTCCTTTATTAAAAATTGTCATGCAGGTTAAAATGGCAGTGGGTTCTTGAGATTTTCTCTTCAGTAAAATCTCAAAATAAAATATGAAGTTCCTGAAATTAAATCCTTCAGCTCTTCACTTAGAAATTTACCCTATGGAAAGAAAAATAAAAAGCAGAGTCAAAGTTTTACAGAAGTGTGTACATAGTTTTTTCCCCTGCAATCTAATGCAACAATATAAGCAATATGCATCTGATCTCTTAAGATGCAATTATTTACAATTAAAATTTAAACAAATAGTTTGCATTTTAAATAGATGTCTTATTCTGATCTCTAATTCATAAAACTTGTAGACCCCTGATAGTTATATTTAACACCATCCAGCTTGGATGCTGGCACATGTTGAGAATACCTATTCATTACCAATTTAATAAAAACCTGATAAAATATGATAAAATCATGTTAGACCTCCCACTACCTATCTCCTCAAGATCACAGAAACTCATTAGACATGTTTAAAGGTTAACCACTGATATTTCCTTTACTTTAAAATAAGAACTGAGAGTTAAAATTTAAAGTATTTTCATAAAAATAAATATCTCCTATGCATACATAACAAACACCCTCTTTCAACAACACAAGAGATGACACTACACATGAGCATCACAGTCGGTCAATAACAAAATCAGATTATATTCTTCGTAGCCGAAGATGGTGAAGTTTTGTAAAGTCAGCAAATACAAGACAGGAGCTTGCTGTAGCACTGATTATGAACTCCTTATGGCAAAATTCAGAATTAAATTAGAAGAAAGTAGGGAAAATCATTAGACCATTCAGGTATGACCTAAATCAAATCCCTTACTATTATACAGTGGAAGTTACCAATAGAGTCAAGGGATTAGAGCTGATAGAAAGAGTGCCTGAAAAAGTATGGACAGAGGTTCGTAACACTGTACAGCAGGCAGTGATCCAAACCATCCCCAAGAAAAAGAAAGACAAAATGGTTGTCTGAGAGTCTTTACAAATAGCTGA
This sequence comes from Okapia johnstoni, assembly GCA_024291935.2. Taxonomy (NCBI): domain Eukaryota; kingdom Metazoa; phylum Chordata; class Mammalia; order Artiodactyla; family Giraffidae; genus Okapia; species Okapia johnstoni. Next base: position 49,861,599 of record CM044319.1, read on the forward strand.
GAAAAGAAGAGAAGCAAAAGGAAAAGGAGAAAAAGGAAAAATATATCCATCTAAATGCAGAGTTCCAAGAATAGCAAGGAGAGATAAGAAAGCCTTCCTCAGTGATCAATGCAAAGAAATAGAGGAAAACAATAGAATGGGAAAGACTAGAGATCTCTTCAAGAAAATTAGAGATATGAAGGGAACATTTCATGCAAAGATGGGCACAATTAAGGATAGAAACGGTATGGACCTAACAGAAGCAGAAGATATTAAGAGATGGCAAGAATACACAGAAGAACTATACAAAATATGTTAATGACCCAGATAACCATGATGGTGTGATCACTCACCTGGAGACAGATATCCTGGAATATGAAGTCAAGTGGGCCTTAGGAAGCATCACTATGAACAAAGATAGTGAAGGTGATGGATTTCCAGCTGAGCTATCTCAAATCCTGAAAGATGATGCTGTGAAAGTGCTGCTATCAATATGCCAGCAAATTTGGAAAACTCAGCAGTGGCCAAAAGACTGGAAAAGGTCAGTTTTCATCCCAATCCCAAAGAAAGGCAATGCCAAAGAATAAAATCAGCCACTGTTTCCACTGTTTCCCTATCTATTTCCCATGAAGTGATGGGACCAGATGCCATGATCTTAGTTTTCTGAATGTTGAGCTTTAAACCAACTTTTTCACTCTCCTCTCTCACTTTCATCAAGAGGCTCTTTAGTTCTTCGTTTTCAGCCATAAGGGTGGTGTCATCTGCATTTCTGAGGTTATTGGTATTTCTACCAGCAATCTTGATTCCAGCTTGTGCTTCATCCAGCCCAGCATTTCCCAATATATACTCTGCATATAAGCTAAATAAGCAGGGTGACAATATACAGCCTTGACATAATCCTTTCCCTATTTGGAACCAGTCTGTCGTTCCATGTCCAGTTCTAACTGTTGCTTCCTGACCTGCATACAGATTTCTCAAGAGGCAGGTCAGATGGTCTGGTATTCCCATCTCTTTCAGAATTTTCCAGTTTATTGTGATCCGCACAGTCAAAGGCTTTGGCATGGTCAAAAGAGCAGAAATAGATGTTTTTCTGGAACTCTCTTGCTTTTTCGACGATCCAGCAGATATTGACAATTTGATCTCTGCTTCCTCTGCCTTTTCTAATACCAGCTTGAACATCTGGAATCTCATGGTTCACATATTGCTGAAGTTTGACTTGGAGAATTTTGAGCATTACTTTACTAGTGTGTGAGATGAGTGCAATTGTGTGGTAGTTTGAGCATTCTTTGGCATTACCTTTCTTAGGGATGGGAATGAAAACTGACCTTTTCCAGTCCTGTGGCCACTGCTGAGTTTTCCAAATTTTCTGGCATATTGAGTGTAGCAGTTTCACAGCATCATCTTTTAGGATTTGAAATAGCTCAACTGGAATTCCATCACCTCCACTAGCTTTGTTCATAGTGATGTTTCCTAAAGCCCACTTGACTTCACATTCCAGGATGTCTGGCTCTAGGTGAGTGATCACACCATCGTGATTATCTGGGTCATGAAGATTTTTTTTTGTATAGTTCTTCTGTGTATTCTTGCCACCTCTTCTTAATATCTTCTGCTTCTGTTGGTTATGTAGGTCAAGGCAAATTTAATTGATTTTCTAGTATCATTTGCCAGAGTAGTAGCATCTACAGTACAAATAACAAAACGATTCCAGGCTTTTGGTCAAATTTGAAGTTTAAAAAAAAAGAGAGAAAAGGTGATTACCTGAATGACATAGTCAGAGACCTATGGTTTTCAATCAGTCAATATTTTCCTGATACCTTATGTGACTTTCAGTGTATCTTTTTCACTTAGATGGCTGTCAACATGGATGTTATACATTCAAAATAACTCATATTTGGAGGTACGAGTTCTTTATTTCTGAAAATCCATGGCTGACAAAATTTAAGAGAAGTTTATACTGTCATTGATGCTAGGGGACAAGCTAGAACTAATATTCTAGAAACTGTCTCAAAATAATGGTAAAAATAGTTTGTAAGATTGTGAATTGATTAAAAAGGAATTATCCTCTGCTCTCCTTTCTAGGAATCTGAAATTCCAGCAGGTGCCTATAAATATTGAAGGCTGATTCATGAATTCCTCAGGGGGTTCCATTCACACTTCTATATCATTTCTAATTAACATGCTAATGAACAGTGCTCTAATTCAATGGCAATATGTTAACATTCAGAAAGCAAGTTGATAATATTCTGTGGATAAATTCAACTTTCATTTAAACAGTGTCCTTCCTATCAGATTATTTTGGGTCAACCAATTCAGATAACACCATTTCATTTGAAGTTTTTAAATTATGTTTTTAAAAAATGCAAATAGTTGGAATGAAAAAAATCTGCATAGTATTATTGGGGATCCGTCAGAATTGATATTTATTGAGTATGCACGTGCTAATTTGCTTCACATGTGTCCAACTCTTTGTGACCCTATAGACTAATAGCCCATCAGACTCCTCTGTTCGTGGCTTCTCCAGCCAAGAATACTGGAGTGGGTTGCCATGCCCTCCTCCAGTGGATCTTACTGACCCAGGGATCCAACCCACATTTCTGATGTCTTCTGCAGGTTTTTTACCAGTAGCGCCACCTGGGAAGCCCATTTAATGAGTAGATATACTAATAAACGGACTATACAATACATGGAATTGCAAAGAGTCAGACACAACTGAGCGACTTCACTCACATACTAATAAAAGATACAAAGGAGTCCCCCTACAAAAGTGAAAACCTCTTCAAACTTAAAAGCTTATTAAGGTTTAATTTCTACACCATGCAATTTACCTGTTTTAAGGGTACAGTGGGCTTTAGCATGTTCACGAATCATCACACCAATGTTGCTTTAGAACATTTTCTATTGTCCAAAAAGTAATGTCATGCTCATTTGCAGTTAGTCTCTGTTCCCTACTTCAACCCCCTCCTACCGTGAGGGAATAATTAATTTACTTTCTATTTTTAGAGACTAGACTTTTCCAGACATTTCATGGACATGGAATAATACAATATGTGGCATTTTATGACTGGTTTCTTTCACTAACCATAATTTTTTTTAGTTACTCTGTGTTGTAGAATATATCAGTACTTCACTCTTGTTCATGACTTTGTAATAGCTCAAGTATAAATGTACTACATTATTTTTATCCATTTATAAGTTGATAGGCATTTGGGTTGTTTTCAGTTTTGGGCTGTTTTGAATAATGCTGCTATAAATGTGTATGTACTTGTGTTTTGTGTGGACATATACGAACAAAGCTGGTGGAGGTGATGGAATTCCAGTTGATCTATTTCAAATCCTAAAAGATGATGCTGTTAAAGTGCTGCACTCAATATGCCAGCAAATTTGGAAAACTCAGCAGTGGCCACATGACTGGAAAGGGTCAGTTTTCATCCCAATTCCAAATAAAGGCAATGCCAAAGAATGCTCAAACTACCGCACAATTGCACTCATCTTACACACTAGTAAAGTAATGCTCAAAATTCTCCAAGCCAGGCTTCAGCAATACATGAACTGTGAACTTCCAGATGTTCAAGCTGGTTTTAGAAAAGGCAGAGGAAGCAGAGATGAAATTGTCAATATCTGCTGGATCATCGAAAAAGCAAGAGAGTTTCAGAAAAACATCTATTTCTGTTTTATTGACTATGCCAAAGCCTTTGACTGTGGATCACAATAAACTGTGGAAAATTCTGAAAGAGATGGGAATACCAGACCATCTGACCTGTCTCTTGAGAAACCTGTATGCAGGTCAGGAAACAACAGTTAGAACTGTACATGGAATAACAGACTGGTCCCAAATAGGGAAAGGAGTACATCAAGGCTGTATATTGTCACCCTGCTCATTTAACTTATATGCAGAATACATCATGAGAAACGCTGGACTGAAAGAAGCACAAGCTGGAATCAAGATTGCTGGGAGAAATATTAATAACTTCCAAAATGCAGATGACACGACCCTTAGAGCAGAAAGTGAAGAAGAACTAAAAAGCCTCTTGATGAAAGTGAGAGAGGAGAGTGAAAAAGTTGGTTTAAAGCTCAACATTAAGAAAACTAAGATCATGGCATCTGGTCCCATCACTTCATGGGAAATAGATGGGGAAACAGTGTCAGAGTTTATTTCTGGGGGCTCCAAAATCACTACTGATGGTGACTACAGCCATGAAATTAAAAGACGCTTACTCCTTGGAAGGAAGGTTATGACCAACCTAGATAGCATATTAAAAAGCAAAGACATTACTTTGCCAACAAAGGTCCATCTAGTCAAGGCTATGGTTTTTACAGTAATCATGTATGGATGTGAGAGATGGACTGTGAAGAAAGCTGAGCGCTGAAGAATTGATGTTTTTGAACTGTGGTGTTGAAGAAGACTCTTAAGAGTCCCTTGGACTGCAAGGAGATCCAACCAGTCCATCCTAAAGGAAATCAGTCTTGGGTGTTCATTGGAAGGACTGATGTTGAAGCTGAAACTCCAATACTTTGGCCACCTCATGCGAAGGGTTGACTCATTGGAAAAGACCCTGATGCTGGGAAAGTTTGAAGGCAGGAGGAGAAGGGGACGTCAGAGAATGAGATGGCTGGATGGCATCACCAACTCGATGGACATGAGTTTGGGTAAACTCCGGGATTTGGTGATGGACAGGGAGGCCTGGTGTGCTGCTATTCATGGGGTCGCAAAGAGTCAGACACGAGTGAGCGACTGAACTGAACTGATGTCTTCTTCCTCTTGGGTAGATATTAACAAGTGGAGTTGCTGGATCTTATTGTATCTCCATGTTTAACAATTTGGGAAAATAGCAAATTTTCCAAGGTACCATTGAAAGTGGTACCATTTTACCTATCTATCTATACATTCTAAGGATTACAGTTTATCTGTATCTTATCAACAATTGTTTCTTTCTTGTTTTCCTTTTAATATGCAGCTAACCTAATGGATGTGAAGTGATGTTTCATTGTGGGTTTGATTTTTCAGTTCTCTAATAACTACTTATGTTAAGTGTTATTTAATGTATTATTGGCCACTTATACACTTAACCTTTTGCCCATTTTTAAATAGTGTTGCAAGTTTTAATATTAAGTAATAAGCATTTTTTATGTATTCTGGTTATAAGTCCCTTATCAGACAAATGATTTCCAAACATTTTTTCTTAGTCTGTTAATTTTTCTGTTTCTTGTGGTGTACTTTGGAACAAAAATGTTTTTCATTTTGATGATCAAGAAAATTAAGTTGTATGCAGAACATGCACAACTTAGGAAAGAATTCTAGTATTATGGTAAATATATATTCATTCTACCAGTTTTTGTGTGGAGTCTAGGGTTTGCTATATGTAGTAGAAACTCTTGTGCTCAGACGGTAAAGAATCTGCCTGCAATGAAGAAGACCTGGGTTGGATCTCTGGGTCAGGAAGATCCCCTTGAGAAGGAAATGGCAACCCTCTCCAGTATCCTTGGCTGAAGAATCCCATGGACAGACAAGCCTGGCAGGCTACAGTCCATGGGTTCGCAAAGAGTCAGACACAACTGAGCAACTAACACACACACATATGTAGTATCATGACATCTGCATATTATGACAATTTTGCCTCTTCCATTCCAATTGTCATAGTTTTTATTTATTTTTGTTGTCTGATTGCTGTGGCTAGGACTTCCAATACTATTTTGAAAATAAATGGTAAAAGTGAGTATTCTTGTCTTGTGCCGGATTTTATCAGGAAGGCTTTCAGCTATTCATCCTTAAGTGTTATATTGGCTGTGGCTTTGTCCTGGAGAGCTTTTATTATGTTGAGATATGTTTCCTCTATACTCACTTTGGTGAGAATTCTTGTCATGAATGGATGTTGAATCTTCTCAAAAGCTTTTTTCTGCATCTATTGAATGATCATGTGATTTTTGTCTTTTTTTTAAAGTTCATATTAGATTGAATTGCAAACATAAGTGTCTTTTCTTTAACATGAATTTTGTGCAGAGGTAAAATGTAGTACATACAGTAGAGATGCTATTCATATAAACATGATAATGATGAGGGGTTGGGTCCAACCTTCTGGCAGTAATAGTTTGTGCCAATATAACTGTAATTCCATCGTACTCTGATTCCTAAAATCAGGGGATGGTGGAGAAATGGGATATGGAAATATTATAGCTCCTCTAATATTGCAATTAATTCCCTTCCAGGCACATGGTAAGATTACACTCCCACTATAGTCTAAAAGCTTTGTCCAGAGTGTGTGAGCAGAAGCAACAACAGTATTTCAACTGTTTGTAGATAGTGATAGTAAGTTATTTTTCCTTTTGCCATGGAGATGGGCAATGTTCCAGAGAGAGGCTGCCCTAACAGACCTGGTTCTAGAATGTTGATTACATGAAGCAGAACCCCCAGGTTACTTTCAGTGGACATGACACACGAGTCAGAAATAACTCTTTGTTGTTTCAAGAAATTTCATCATTCATTTCTGCAATGTAACCTACATTCACTGACTTGGCATTTACAAAATATATTAAGCACACATTTCCTATGTCCATGTGCCCCCAGACTACAGATTTTCTTACTACTAAAAAAGTGTTGTATCTCTATTTTGAAAATTAAAAAACTGACTTCTTACAGATTATATAATAACTGGGAATTTTAGTAAATTCCAATATGCTTCAGAGTTGGGATCCAAATTCATTTCTGTCTGACATTCATTTCTGATCACACTCATTCCAAAAACTCTGCTTTCTGGACTCATGAGTATTTATGAAAAAACTAGAATTATCAAAATTGGAAATTCAAGTAATATTACCAGCTTTTAAAATCTTCCATCATCCCCTAAAATAACACCTCTGTTACAAATTCTATAATTAATTTGGATCCAGATATTTATAAAACTGGACATAACAAACAGTATACTATTAATGGAATTATGACCCTCTATCCAGAAAACAAACCAAAAAAGCAACCAAATGAAAGCTGTGTTTTGCTATCTCTTTTTTAATGAAAAAATATTAGATTTTTCAAAATTCAAAGCACATGAAAGTAAAAACATATTTTATTTACAATTATGCAGTCTTTTAACAGGTAAAAAAAGAAATTCACAAATCAGGGGCCACCACAATGAATTATATATGTGAATTTCATATGGATATAGAAAATAAAGTAGAGAAAGCAGAAAATCTAGTACGCTTGAAGTGTGTGCATGTTGTCACTTCAATCATATCCGACTCTTTGTGACCCCATGGGCTGTAGCCCACCAGGCTCCTCTGTCCATGGGATTCTCCAGGCAAGAATACTGGAGTGGGCTGCCATTCTATTTTGCAGGGGATCTTCCCAACCCAGGGGTCTAGTCCACATCTCTTATGTCTCCTCCACTGGTAGGTGGTTTCTTTAGCACTAGCGCTACCTGGGGAAGCCCACAGCTGAGTTACCAAGGCAAAATCTTCTGCCACAAAAGATGGACGATCTGTGGCAGCCATGTTGTTATGCACTGTGACTTGATGGAATAAAATTTATTCTCAGAGTTAATTCTGTTATCTGTGTCATGAGACTTTACTAAGAAATAGGCTATAGGAATTGTATTGTTGTTGTTTGTGTTTACTTATTTTACATAAATTGGAAGAAGCAGCTATGTGGCTGTGAGATAAGTATAAATTCAATAATCAAGTTATTTGGGGAAAGAATAAAATGTTATGTGTGTGTGTGTGTGCGTGCGTGCCGGGATGTCTGTTTTCCTTGGTATATATTCGCATGCATAAAGAGAGAGAGAAAGAGAAAAAAAGCACAAATCTCAAACTATTTCTTAAGATATAAATTAGGGGAGGAACAGAGGTGAGAAGTTAGATGGGAACAGTTGACTTAACCCTACTATTTCACAGTCAAGAAGAAGCGTGGATTAGGGGAAGAACGTGGATTTGGGTATCAGCCTTACTCATTTTGAGTCCTTTAAAAATTCACCTGGCAAAATATTTTATCTTTTTTGCAAACTTGTGCAAATTAAGAGTTCACCTTGCAATATATCCTGCATAATGAATGCCTAGTAGCCGAGTGTTCCCACAAACACTTGGACATGATGGTTATTATAGTAGATGGCAGATCTGTCACACTGAAAGTTTCATTTCCTCCTCTGTAAAATAACGATAGAAATACTCTGCTGGTTATAATTGGTACCTTGAGTAATATGTGTAAAATGATAATCAATATTAGTTACTTTCCCTTAGGAATAAACACACACATAGAATGTTTTACTTTTTCCCCCGACATAGCTCTATCATTGAATTTATACTTATGTTACAGAGGGCTACCTTGCTTCTTCCCATTTATGAAAAACAATTTTCGGTCCTTTCATAAAACAATGAAAAATCATTTCTAAAGGTCATATTAAAGTTTAGAGGAAAGTAAAATTAGGTCCTTTTTCAGTTCATTGTTAAATCCAAATTTCCTGAAAAAAAACCGAAAAAGTGGAAAAACTGGCATGCCTTCTTCGAATATTCTCTACATTAAGAGTTTTATACAGATTCAGCCTTAGCATTCTACTCTTCTTCCATTCCCATGCTAAACTCTGGTCTAAACTTTCAATCCTTAATGAGAATCTACCATATAGCACAGGTTTTCCTGGTGGCTAAGTGGTAAAGAATCCATCTGCCAATGCAGCAGATGCATGTTTGATCCCTACATCATGAAGATCCCCTGGAGAAGGAAATGGCAACCCACTCCAATATTCTTGCCTAGGAAATGCCATAGACAGAGGAATCTGGTGGGCCACAATCCATGGGGTCACAAAAGAGTCAGATATGACTTAACAACTAAACAACAACAGCAGCTACTGTATAGCACAGAGAATGCTACTCAGTGCTCTATGATGACTAAATTGAAAGAAATCCAAAGGAGAAGAGATATATTTATATGTATAGCTGATTCACTTTCAGCAGAAACTAAGAGAACACTGTAAAGTGACTGTAGTCCAAAAATTATTTATAAATTCCTGAAAGCTGTATCTATTTGCCTTTCTTGTGTATGAGTCACACACTGAGTCTCCGAATGCAATGTCATATTCCACCTGCTCTGCTGATGAAGTTCTCATGTGTTTCTGTTACTTACTTATTCATTTGATGATGCCTTATTTCCCTAACTAGAGAGGGTACAAATAATAGCATAGATGCAGTCACCACAGTATCCAGCAAAGATCATAGCACAGTAATTGGTATAACCTACATAATAAAAATATGCTTTTGTATATTTTCATTTCATTTTTGATATGCATTCATACATACAGGAAAGAATGACAACTCTCTAATCAGAAAGAGTTGGGTTTGAATACCAGCTCTATCACATATTAAATTTGTGTGACCATAAAGTGAGTGTGTAAGCCTGTTTCTGTGCATGCGTGCTGTGTGCTCAGTCATGCCTGACTCTTTGCAGACCCATGGACTATAGCCCTCCAGACTCCTCTGTCTATGGGATTTTCCAGGCAAGAATATTGGAGTTGGTTGCTATTTCCTTCTCCAGGGTCTCTTCCAGACCCAGGGATTGAATGTGTGTCTCCTGTGTCTCCTACATCGGTAGGCAGATTCTTTACCACTGCACTACTTGAGTTTGAATACCAGTTCTGACACATATGAAATGTATATGCCATCACATCATGGCAAACAGATGGGGAAACAAAGAAAACAGTGAGAGATTATTTTTTTGGCCTCCAAAATCACTGCAGATGGTAACTGCAGCCATGAAATTAAAAGACACTTACTCCTTGGAAGAAAAGTTATGACCAACCTAGACAGCATATTAAAAAGCAGAGACATTACTTTGCCAACAAAGGTCTGTCTAGTCAAAGCTATGGTTTTTCCAGTAGTCATGTATGGATGTGAGACTTGGACCATAATGAAGGCTGAGTACCAAAGAACTGATGCTTTTGAACTGTGGTGGGTTGGAGAAGACTCTTGAGAGTCCCTTGGGCTTCAAGGAGATCCAATCAGTCCATCCTAAAGGAAATCAGTCCTGAATATTCATTGGAAGGACTGATGCTGAAGCTGAAGCTCCAATATTTTGGCCACCTCATGTGAAGAACCGACTCATTGGAAAAGACCCTGATGCTGGGAAAGATTGAAGGCAGGAGGAGAAGGGGAAGACAGAGGATGAGGTGATTGCATGGCATCACTGACACGATGGACATGAGTTTGAGTAGGCTTCAGGAGTTGATGATGGACAGGGAAACTTGGCATGCTCCAATCCATGGAGTCACAAAGAGTTGGACACGACTGAGTGACTGAACTGAACTGAACTGATGACTATAAAGACAGTGTGTAAGCCTCAGCTTTTTGGTTGTTGTTCAGTTACTCAGTAGTGTCCAGCTCTTTGTAAACCAATGGACTGCAGCACGCCAGGCTTCCCTTCCCTTCACTATCTCCTGGAGTTCACTTAAAATCCTGTCCATTGAGTCAATGATGCCATCCAGCTATCTCATGCTCTGTTGCTCCCTTCTCCTCCCACCCTCAATCCTTCCCAGCATCAGGGTCTTTTCCAATGAGTTGGCTCTTCACATCAGTTGGCCAAATATTGGAGTTTCAGTTTCAGCTTCAGCATCAGTCCTTCCAATGAATATTCAGGACTGATTTCCTTTAGAATGGACTGGTTGGATCTCCTTGCAGTCCAAGCGACTCTCAAGAGTCTTCTCCAGCACCAAAATTTGAAAGCATCAATTCTTTCGTGCTCAGCCTTCATTATGGTCCAAGTCTCACATCCAGTACTTGAGTACTGGAAAAAACATAGTTTTGACTATACGAACCTTTGTCAACACAGTGATATCTACTTTTTTATACGCTACCTAGGTTTGTCATAGCTTTTCTTCCAGGGAGCAAGCGTCTTTTAATTTCATGGCTGCAGCCCTCTTCTGCAATGATTCTTGAGCCCAAGAAAATAAAGTCTGTGTCTGTTTCCATCAGTTTAGTGATCTGTAAAATGAGGAAACTGGGGTTTAACTCAATAGGCCATCATTATAAGATCTAGAACACAGTGTTTGAAAGTGCCAAAAATGTAACTTTCACTCAGTGATTCAGACTTTACAACTTACAGATTAAGGAACAAGGCTCAGCTAAAGTGATCTGGTCAAAGCCACACAGCTTGTTAATTAAAAAGTCAGGAGACTTTGTAGCTCATCTTTATACTTACTAAGATTACATCTTGCTATGCAATTCTTGTAGCCCTGAAGCCCTTTCTCATGTGAAAGCCTATCTATTTTATGCCATAAATTCAAGTATATTTATAGTCTGTCCCAAAGAACTCTTATTTTAAGATTGTTAGTTATTTAACACATTCCTTTTATAATGTAATTAGTATCTTGGGTGCCAGACTTTGTGATTTGAATTGCACTTAATTGTCATAGGGTGACCATATATTTCATGGCTCAAAACTGTTCTATCTGCTAAGCCAGATAGAATATTAGGAAAACAAAGGGCAAAAAGGCAAATTATCACAGCTTTAAATGAGTCTATCAATACCCAATGTGAATGAAAGATGTAAGAAAGAGATAGCATGAGTGAGTCATTACCTAGTAGCTAATATTATCATTTTGAGACTTGAAATTTCCTAGCCAAAATATTTCAAAATATGGACAATTATCACAGAACAATGTTTCTGTCAATTATCCAGTAACAAATGGGCAAGCTCTTTCTTCAAAATGTACAAATTAATTCTAAAATATTATAAGTGTGTGCAGGTGAATTATCTAATATCAATTCTGAGGAGCATGCATATGTGGGTTGGGGAAATTTACTGTGTTTAACAGATTAGCAGAAAATTCATTTTTGTACTTAATCCTCCTCAATTTTTCAAACCTTACAATATGCTTAAACAATGGCCAAATCTCTCATTGCATTGACGATGTGTTTGTAGCCATCAATAACAACATCTGTTTTAAGTTGTATCAAGTTTTGTTCTCTGGAATAGTTCATTTATTTTCACCATTACATCACTGAAATTAAGTGCCAGATCATTTTTTTAGTTGGAATTTTTTTTGTTTAAAATCTCTGTAATATTCAACAGAATACTCTTCTGAAAAAATTGTAGCATTAAAAAAAAGAGAGAGAGGGAGAGAGAGAGACTAGAAAGAAACAGGAAGGGAGGGGAGGGAGGAAGGAGAGAGGGAGGGAGGTGGGGAGGAAGGAAAGAAAGAAAGAGAGAAAAATACAGACTGTTTCCTGTCTGATATTCCCGATTCCTTCCAGAGCCTGGGTGCATTTCTTTTAAACATTTTATGCTCTTATGTTTTCTGCAAAGATACATATTCTTTATTTGTTAAGTGTCTAAGAACATTTGCTTATGTGAAGGAAGCTTTAAAGTATTATATATTAAGTGTTTGCCTGGTTCAGAGAGGCATGGATCTTTTGGAATAAGTAGGTATGCCACGAGCAAAAAACATATTGAATAATAAAATGTTCACAGTGCTCAATATTTTTGTAACCCTAAATTTATTTATAGGTTTAGGTTTCTTAATAGTAGTCAGTGTATCTCTATTTTATTGTGAACAAGTGTACCCAGGGGGAGAATTCATTCTAATCATATTTATCATAACAGAAATAATCACACAAACAAATCAGCCAGCCTCTCACATTGTAAATACTGGGTAGACAGATGATTACATTGCTAAGGTCTATACATTAAAGCTAATTCTCACGGGTTGAAATGTTTATTTCTTTTCTACAAATTGCATTTGCTTCAATGTTGAAAAATTATAAGAATATACTAACTTTGGGACAAAACTTGAATACCGTTATTATTTTTACATTACATTATCCATTAATATATAAAATTTGTCCAGAAAAGGCCCAGAGGTTTTATGATAAAATTCCAGATAAAGACAAAATATTACTGAAAGTAAAAATGGAGTGATGAGAAAAATTTTATATGTATAATTTATTTGTTTATTTATTTAAATATGTATGTGTAGGTATTTTGGTCATAACTTTTCTTCCAAGTTGCAGAAATCTTTTAATTTCATGGCAGCAGTCACCATCTGCAGGGATTTTGGAGCCCAAAAAAATAAAGTCTGTCACTGTTTCCATTGTTTCCCCATATATTTGCCATGAAGTGATGGGACCAGATGCTATGATCTTAGTTTTCTGAATGTTGAGTTTTAAGCCAACTTTTCACTCACCTCTTTCACTTTCATCAAGAGACTCTTTAGTTCTTCTTAGCTTTCTGATATTTCTCCCGCCAATCTTGATTCCAGCTTGTGCTTCATCCTGTCCAGCATTTCTCATAATGTACTCTGCATATGGGTTAAATAAGCAGGGTGACAATTCTCCTTTCCCTATTTGGAACCAGTCTGTTGTTCCATGTCCAGTTCTACTGTTGCTTTTTGACCTGCATACAGATTTCTCAGGAGGCAGGTAACGTAGTCTGGTATTCCCATCTCTTTAAGAATTTTCCACAGTTTGTTGTGACCCACACAGTCAAAGGCATTAGCATAGTCAATAAAGCAGAAATAGATGTTTTTCTGGAACTCTCTCATTTTTTCTATGATCCAGTGGATATTGGCAATTTGATCTCTGCTTCATCTGCCTTTTCTAAATCCAGCTTGAACTCTAAATATGCTTCTAAATCCGTTTGCTCCCTGGAAGAAAAGTTATTAACAACCTAGACAGCATACCAAAAAGCAGAGGCACTACCTTGGCAGCTAAACTCTGTCTAGTCAAATTATGGTTTTTCCAGTAGTCATGTATGAATGTGAGAGTTGGACTATAAAGAAAACCGAGTGCCGAAGAATTGATGCTTTTGAACTGTGTTATTGGAGAAGACTCTTGAGAGTCCCTTGGACAGCAAGGAGATCCAACCAGTCTATTCTAAAGGAAATCTGTCCTGAATATTCATTGGAAGGACTGATGCTGAAACTCCAGTCCTTTGACCAGCTGGTGCAAAGAACTGATTCATTGGAAAAGACCCTGATGCTGGGAAAGATTGAAGGTGGGAGGAGAAGGAGATGACAGAAGATGAGATGGTTGCATGGCATCACTGACTCAATGGACACGAGTCTGAGTAAACTCTGGGAGTTGGTGATGGATAGGGAATCTTGGCATGTTGCAGTCCATGGGGGTCACAAAGAGTTGGACACGACTGAGCGACTGAACTGAACTGGTGTAGGTATTTTGTTATGTCAAAAAAGAAGCCCAGAGGCTTTAAAAAGAGTCAATGTCTGGAAAAACAAATACAATATTGTAAAATTAAAAAATAGAAAATAAACTAATTTAATAATAAAAAAAGAAAAAGAAAAAAAAAAGAAGTGCATATGTCATGAAACTGCAGATGAGATTTCTCACAGTCTTCTATACTTCAACTCATTTCTTTATCAGTCTGTATATAACATTTGCTATAACCAAACCCCTATGTTATAACCCCCCTTCATGGATCAAAACCTTGTCATGTTGAAGGGGCTTGCTCAACTCAATGAAGCTAAGAGCTATGCTGTACAGGATCACCCAAGATGGATGAATCATAGTGAAGAGTTCTGAAAAAACATGGTCCACTGAGAAGGCGATGGCAACACACTCCAATATTCTTGCCTGGAGAATCCCATGGGCAGTATGAAAAGGCAAAATTGTATGATACCAAAAGATAAGTCCCCCAGGTTAGAAGGTATCCAATATGCTACTGGGGAAGGGCAGAGGGAAATTATTAATAACTCCAGTAAGAATGAAGCTGCTGGGTCAAAGTGGCAACAATGCTCAGTTGTGGGTGTGTTGGTGGTGCAAGTAAAGCCCAATGCTATAAAGAACAATATTGCTTAAGAATCTGGAATGTGAAGTCCATGGAATCAAGGTAAATTGGATGTGATCTGGCAGGAGATGACAAGATTGAACATAAACATCTTAGGAATCATTGAATTAAAATGGACGGGCATGGGAGAATTTAATTCAGATGATCATCACATCTACTACTGTGGGCTAGAATCACTTAGAAGAAATGAAGTATCCCTCAAGGTCAATAAAAACATCCATTGAAATGCAGCACTTAGGTTCAATCTCAAAAATGACAAAAATAATCTCAGTTTGTTTCTAAGGGAAAACAATCAAAATTAGAGTAATCCAAGTCTATGCCACAACTATTGATGCTCGAGAGGCTGAAGTTGACTGGTTCTATGAAGACCTACAATAACTTTTAGAACTAACATAAAAAAAGTTGCCCTTTTCATCAGAGAGGATTAGAATGCAAAAGTAGGAAGTCAAAAGATACCTGGAATAACAGGCAAGTTTGGCTGAGGAGTGCAAAAAAGCAGGGCAAAAGCTAATAGAGTCTTGTCAATTGAATAGGCTAGTCAAAGCGAATACCTGTTTCCAAAAACTCAAGTGATGACTGTACATATGGACATCACCAGATGGTCAATACCAAGATCAGATAGATTATGTTCTTTGCAGCCAAAGATGGAGAAGCTCTATGCAGTCAGTAAAATCAAGACCAGGAACTGACTGGCCCAGATCATGAGCTTCTTATTGCGAAATTCAGGCTTAAATTGAATAAATTAAGTAAAACCACTAAACCATTCAGGTATAACCTAAATCATATCCCTTATGATTTACAGTGGAGATGAGGAGTAGACACAAATATTTAGAGCTAGTAGACAGAGGACATGGAGAACTACAGATGAAGGTTCATAATCTTGTATCGGATTCAGTGACTAAAACCATCCCCAAGAAAAGTAAATGCAAGAAGGGAAAGTGGTTGTCTTAGGAGGCCTTAGAAATAGCTGTGGAAAAAAGAGAAGCAAAAGGCAAAGGAGAAAGGAAAAGATATGCTCAACTAAATGCAGAGCTCCAGAGAACAGCAAGGAGGGATAAGAAGGTCCTCTTAAGTGGACAATGCAAAGAAATAGAGAAAAGAAATACAATGGGAAAGACAAGAGGTTTCTTCAAGTAAATTGGAGATACCAAGGGGACATTTCATGCAAGAATGGGCACAATAAAGGCAAAAAATGGTAAGGACATAACAGAAGTAGAAGTGATTAGGAAGTGGTAGAAAGAATACACAAAAGAAGTATACAAGAAAGGTCTTAATGACCCAAAAAACCACAGTGGTAAGGTCACTCATCTAGAGCTAGACATCCTGGAATATGAAGTCAAGTGGGCCTTAGAAAGCATTGCTATGAAAAAAGCTAGAGGAGGTGACAGAATTCCAGCTGAGCTATTTCAAATAATAAATCGATGATGCTGTGAAAGTGTTGTGCTCAATATGTCAGCAACTTTTGAAAATTCAGCAATGGTCATCTGACTGGAAAAGGTCTGTTTTCATTCAAATCTCAAAGAATGGAAGTGTTCAAACTCTTGTACGATTGCACTCATTCACAGGCTAGGAAGGTTATACTCCAAATCTTTCAAGCTACACTTCAGCAGTACATGAGCTAAAAACTTCCATATATACAAGATGGATTTTGAAGAGGCAGAGGAACCAGAGATGAAATTGCCAGTATTTATTAGATCATGGAGAAAGGAAGGGAGTTCCAGAAAATATCTATTTCTGCTTCCTTATTGATGCTAAAGCCTTTGACTATATGAATCACAACAGTGTGCAAAATTCTTAAAGAGATGGGAGTAGCAGACCACCTTACCTGTATCCTGATAAATACGTATGCAAGTCAAGAAGCAACAGCTAAAACAAGATATGGAACAACAGACTGGTTCAAAATTGAGAAAGAAGTACTTCAAGACTGTGTATTGTCATCCTGCTTATTTAACTTCTATGCAGAGTACATCATTCAAAATGCTAAGCTGGATGAATCACAAGCTTGAGTCAAGATTGACTGGGGAGGGAGTGGAAGGGGGGTTCAGGATAGGGGACACATGTACACCTATGGCTGATTCATGGCAATGTATGGCAAAAACCACTACAATATTGTAAAGTAATTAACCTCCAATTAAAATAAATAAATAAATAAATGAACCACCATCATTAAAAAAGAGAGAGAAAAAGAGAGAAAAAAAAAGATTTATGGAGAAATATCAACAACCTCAGATACGCAGATGACACCACTCTAATGGCAAAAAGTGAAGAGGAATTGAAGATCCTCTTGATGAAATTGAAGGAAGAGAGTGAAAAATCTGACCTAAAACTCAACATTAAAAAAAAACAAAGATACGGCAACTGTTCACTTCCTGGCACATAGAAGACAAAAATTGGAAGCAGAGACAGATTTTATTTTCATGGGCTCCAAAATCACTGTGAATAATGAGTGCAGCCATGAATTTAAAACATGCTTGTTCCTTGGAAGAATATCTATGACAAACATAGACAACATAGTAAAAGGCAGAGACATCATTTTGCCAACAAAGGTCTGTATAGTCAGTGCTATGATTTTTCCATTAGTCATGTATGGATGTGAGTTGAAACATAAAGAGTGCTGAGAGCCGAATCAAATTGAATTACTAGAGAAGACTCTTGAGAGTCCCTTGGACTACAAGGAGATCAAAACAATTAATTCTAAAGGAAATCAACCTTGAATATTCATTGGAAGGACTGATGATGAAGCTCCAATACCGTGGCCACCTGATGAGAAGAGCAGACTCATTGGAAAAGACCCTGATGCTGGGAAAGATTGAAGGCAAAAGAAAAAGGGGGCAGCGGAGGATGAGATAGTTAGATAGAATCACCAACTCAGTGGACATGATTTTGAGCACCTGCGGGAGATGGTGGTGGACTGAAGAGCCTGGCGTGCCATAGCCCATTGGGTTGCAAAGAGTCAGACATGACTTAGTGACTGAACAAATAACATGTTATAACCATATTTATGATCACAAGATTCATTACCTTTTAATTTCTTTTATGCTTTTGTAGATACTGTTCCCACATCTTCCAGCTTGTCCTGAAAATTCTCACCACCTATTTGCAGATAATCTATACTCCTCTGTGCCCTCTTGTTATTATCTTTGTTGACGTATTTTGCATTAACTACCATATTACATCACTCTATTTTCCCTCTACTAACTTGGGAATTCATATGTTCATTGGTTGTCTTAGAATATTCAACACATTTACTTAAGATACCTCTGTTTAAACTATAATTTATTCCCCAGAGAGATTAAGAAATATATATATGTCTAAAACAAAAGATGTAAAAAGAACCTCAAAACTGATTATATTTTAAGTACTTGCAAATTATATTATTACTCCCATGGTATTTAAATTATTTTACTTAGTTATTTAAAACACTCAATATGATATTATATTCACTGTTTATCCAAGAAATGTTCATTTCTTCAAGATTTAATCCTAGTTTAGCTCTTTTCTAAAAACCATTCTTTTTAAATCATAGGTTTTGCATTGGAGGTCACATTTCCTTCTATCTAATTTTTATGAGGTATTTTTAATGAGGTTCTACTGTCTTCAAATTACCTAGTTTTGTTGGTTGTAAGTTGTCTTTAAGTTGCCACTTCTAAAAAACTGTTTTTCCTTAATATAAATTTCCATGTTAATGGGCTCTTTGTAAGATAATAAATATTTTCCTATTATTTGCTAGCTGTCACCACTGCTGTCATTCTATCATTAAAACGGAAGTGTCTTTTTATCTCCAGATCCTTTTAAGATTTCCTCTATCTTTACCTTTATTTATTTATGTTTTGTTTCCCTTAGATATGCTTCATTGTGGTTTTCTTTATATTTTTCCTGGTTGGATTGTAGGGCTAACCTAAACTGTAATTACTTAATTGCTTCTATAATTTTTTCATCCAATTTAGCTTCACATACTGCCTCTCTTCAATTCCCTTGCTTTATTCTCCATGTCTTTTTCTTTTCCCCATCTTTTCATTTTCTATGCTGCAATCAGTAAGATTTTTTCTGATACACTTTACAAATTCTTTCTTGAACATTATTACACTGTTGTTCAAATCATTCACTGAGTTTTTAATTTTAAGTATTGCATTTTTTAGATCAGCTGGGTGTTTTGTTTTTCAAATCTATCATGTCACATCTTATAGTTTCGTAGTGCCTGGGGAAAATTTCAAGCTAGGCTCCTTTATTTTTCCTCTTTTAAAAATATTTATTTTTATTTATATATTTGGTTGTGCCAGGTCTTCGTTGAAGCATGCAGGATCTCTTCGTTGTGGCATGCAAGATCTTTGGCTGAGGCATGTGGTAGCTAGTTCCCTGACCAGGTATGGAACTCAGGCCTCCTGTGTTGTGAGCATGGAGTCTTAGCCATTGGACACCAGGGAAGTCCCTGTTTTCTCTCGTAACAGAGTAATCATAGTTGTTTCATAACTCATGTCTCTGCAACATGAATTCTATCATACATATGTATCTATGTATATATGTCTGTGTGTATGCGCATGTGTATTAATTTGTCATTCTCTCTCTTAGAGGCTTTCCTTTGTCCACTTAGATTTTTGTTGGTTTTTTTTTTTTCCATGTGTGTCCTCATCATCAAAACAGCTTGAGTTGAGGCCTAGGATGAAATTTCCTTCCTCTAAACAGTTTTCTATAATCTTTAAAATATCTGAGAACCTTGAAACTAAATTCACAATTTGAGATATTCTAACAAGTACATGGGGGAGCTACCATTTGGAATATTTGACACTGAATTCATGGCTTGAAGTTTTGTATTTAATTTCTGTTTCCTTTTGGGATTCAATTATATCTATCAATACCTTCTTGAAAAAAGGATCCAGTGATGTCTGGGTAGAAGCTCTTCCTTTTTCATCATAGATGCATGGTAGCACTGGATTGCACTCTGAACAGCTGCTGCAATCTTTTTGTACCATTCTACATTTGGGTCCTTTGGCTCAAGTACTAACTGCACCTCCTCAAATAAAGAAAATCCTCTTTTCATTTCCTTTGTCGTGAATCTCTTCTTAGCAGTATCAGCTATACCACCGCTGCTTTTTTGCTTGCTTCTGGACATCCTGGATTGAAATAAAGATACTGTACTACTGTACTCTATAAAGTACTGTTCAACAAAGTACACAAAAGTACAACTACTTGTAAGAGGATACATGACAATGTATGCCAGATACATGAACTAACAACTTACATGACTGAACATGAGGACACACATTCACATCTTTGGAAGTTCACAACCTGAAGGTTCGTTAGTAGGGGACTTAGTGTACAAAATCCATAGTAATCAAGAATATGTGTTATTGGCAATAAAAGGAAACTTCCTCAACATGATAAAGGGCATTATAAATAAATATTTATGTAGACACAGCCAACATGATACTCAGTGGCGAAATACTGAAAGCTCTACCCTGAAGAACAAGTATCAGATAAGGATGCTTACTTTCAGCGCTGCTATTCAGCATCACATTGGAGTTTTAGTCAAAGCAACTAGGCAAGAAAAATAAACTTTTAAAAATCCCAATTTGAAAGGAAGAGTTAAAAACTATATTCTAAGATGATATGATTCTATACAGAAATTCCCAAAGAATTCATAAAATCACTAGTAGAGTTAAAAAACAAATTCAGCAAAGTTGTGGAGTACAAGATCAAAATGCAAACAATAATGGTTGTGTTTCTATATACCAGCAATGAACCAACCAGAAAGGAAAAGAGGAAAAGAATTCTATTTAAAATGCCATCCAAAAGATAAAATACTTGGGACTAAATATATACAGGGAGGTACAATATTTGTACAGTGAAAACAATAAAACATTGCTGATAGAAATTTAAAAGACCCAAGTGAATCAAAAGATATCTTGAATTGGAAGAAAATATTGTTTAGGTGGCAATAGTACAAAAAACAATTTATAGATTCAATGTGATGCCTATCAAATCCCAATGGATATATTTTTGCAAATCAGAAAAAAAGAGCCCTCACCAGATGCCACTTCTGCTTGTGTCTTGATTTTGGACATCCTAGCCTTCAGAATTGTGAGAAATAAGTGCTTGGTATTTAAGTCAACCAGTCTATGGCATTTTGCTCTAGTTGCCCAAACTTACTATAACAGATCTTATATCTAGACTATGTAAAGAATTCATACAACCAAACAAGAATATTTTTTTAAATCGAAAAATGGGCATACAAATTAAATAGTCATTTCTCCAAAGAAGACATAAAAGTAGCCAATAATCACATGAAAGATGTTCAGCATTATTAGTTTGTATGGGAATGCAAATCAAAACTATACCAATTCAGACCCACTACTCTGGGTTTAAAATTAAAACAGAAAGTAACAAATTTTGGTTAGAACCTGGAGAAATTGGAACTCTGTGCATTGCTGGTGAGAATATAAAATGATTCAGCTGCTAAGGAAAACCATTTGGCAGTTCCTCAGAAAGTTAAACATAGAAATGCCATATGGCCCACCAATTTCATTCCCAGGAAAAAAGATTGAAAACATGTATTCAAACAAATACACGTACACGTATGTTCATAGCAGTGCTTCTCATAACAGCCAAACAGAGGGAACAACCCAAATGTCCATAACAAGTATAAATGGATACATATGCTGTATACATGCAATGGGATATCATTCAACCATGAAAAGAAATAAAAGTATAGATACATGCACCAACGTGGCTGAACCTTGAAAATATAAGTGAATGAGGCCAGGCAAAAAAGTCACATACTGTAAAATTCCATTTCTAAGAAATTTCCACAATAGGTAAATTCAGAGAGATGCAATACAAATTGGTGGTTGTCAGATGCTGAGGATGGGACAAAATAGCGAGCTCCTTCTTTTCTTTCTTTAGGACTTATAGAAATTTTCTTATTGGAGTTTAGTTGCTTTACAACGTCGTGTTGGTTTATGCTGTACAGCAAGTGAAGCAACTAGGCATATATCCTCTCTGTCAACATCTTCTTAAGGGGTGTGGGGCTTCCTTCTGTGATGAAAACCTTGTGGAACTAAATAGAGGCGATGGTTACACAGCACTGTAAATGTACCACACGTTGCTGAATTGCTCATTCTAAAATGGTTAATTTAAAACTATGTGTATTTCAACTCAATATATTTTTAAAAGACTTATTGCATCTACAAGAAAACAAGATGCTTCCATGCAATTTAATTTTTTGAGAAGAAGAAGACACCTGGACAGATTGCTTTAAAAAAGCACATTAAGAAGACTGCAAACCAACCTACTTACGAATATGTGTTAATGCAACAAAACTAAATCTATAGTTAGCCTTTGGAGTCCAGCTGTATATTAAAAACATAGCCCATGACCAAATGAGATTACTTTGAGAAATCTAGATCTCTGAAAAAATAGGAAAATTCATAAAAATTATTAGCTATTTTGATACACACCAGAATACAACACTAAACTTAGTCATGAGGAGTGAAAATGATTCTATTAACAATTCAAAATAAGAATGCATTATTTCCAGCCACATAATAAGAAACTGAAGTTAAAGTTTATATGTAGAAAAAGAGGAGCAATATAGTACTTGTTTTCTGGTAGCATGAAAATATATTAGGAGTCCAAGTAAGGCACCTGAAAAAGTATTACAAGAAATAAGAAATTAATATATCATTAGAAGGCCAGATTTATAAGGATGACCATGGTTTATGTAAATTTTTTCTTCAAACAAAATTTTGAAAGGAAGGAGAAAATATCAAAGGAAAGAGGAAAAAAAACAACCATTCAAGTCCAACAAAGCATATCTGTTGACAAGATTTAACCTTCACTCTGATAGTTGTTAATTTTTGACAATGCAATAATTAATGTTTTCCCTACATTCTAACATAGAAAGTTGAGATTAAAAATCTTTTACAACTTTTATAAAACTGTACTGTGTCAGAACCAGTGTTTACATCCTCATCTTTCTGAAACCAAACCATGGGTTAAAATTCTTAATCTATCCTCTAGCAAGAAGTGATTGAAGAAGACTGATTAATGGGTATTTACTTCTGTGTACTTGGATAATTTTAGAAGAAATTGAACCTTTGGAACCCTACAGAACAAAATTCTTATATTAGAGATTATTTTTGTTTAGCTACAGAATTTCTTCCTTGCTTTCTTCCCTTCCTTTCCCTTCCTTCCTTCTTTCCTACCTTTCTGTCACTATCTCTCCTCTCTCTTTTTCTTCCTGTTTTTGGTGATAGAGAACTCTTTAGGAAAACTGCTTGGTCTAGGCTGATGAAAGTGTAGTCTCCAAGACTAGGAAGTCACACAGAGCCCAAACTCATGCAAAAATCTCAAGGTTGCTAAGAAAGAATGGCAGCAACTAGGACAAATGTAGAAATAGATGAGGGTGAATTGTTGATAAGAACCAGAAAATTAAACAGGTTAAAAGGCAAGCAATTCCTCAGACTTTGACAAGAATGTGATCCTAGGGTACCCTGAATTGACTTAAAAGTCCAAGAAACAGATTCAGTGATGCAGGCAAGTCATGTATGTAATATTCACACTTTTGTTTAATATCTTTCTAGGATTGATGTTAGGAAATCATACTTCACTGAGCCTGGGTGCAAAAACTTACAAAATTAATGCAATTCATCAAGAAATGGAAAAGTCACTAAAATAGTGTAATGACCTAATAGTTTCCAGTATTAGCTCTTCAGTCTGGCAGTATTATTCAAGGAGATAGAAAGGGCCTTAAAAGAGTGCCAGGAAAATCTGTGAAAAAGGGAAATTTTAGCTATAACTTATTTTATTATGATCAACTGACCTCATCTAAATGAAATCAATCGATCAATCAAAATGACAGTTTGTGTCATGCTGTGTATCAAAACCCAATTCTAAAAGAAGATAATTCAGTATTTTTCCAGTCTGCCAACCATGTAACCAAAGTACTCATTTTTTTTTTTCAGAATTAAAATAGATATGCTTTTTTGAGAAGGATGTTTTAAATTCATGTTTCTACATTTATCATTTTCAAAAGTGGTGGTTTACTCCCCCTCATGAAAGATGAAGAAATTAGCATATTTATACTTCCTTCCACCCCCAAACCTGCTGGTTTTATGGGCATCAAATGGTACTTTTGTGAAAGTGATAATTTTAAAATTATTTTTATGTTATATGGCCAATATTTTGAGAATTACAATATTTATACTATGTATTGTCATGTACCACAATTATATAAGCTTGGTTCCATTTTTAAATGGACAAAATGTTCCCTGTAAGTTACTTTGCAAGCAAATTCTTAAGTTTTCTCTGAATAGACTTTTTGATCATGTCTTGAAAGGTTTTTTGATTATTTTTGTTTGTTTGTTTTGTTTTCTGTCTGTTTTGTTCTTTTTTTTTTCTCCCCCATGGAAAAAATCTGTGTTATTAAAGCTTTTAAAGGGCTTCCCTATATGTGGTATTTAGCCAATCGGTAAAGATAACCCTGTATGCGAGACATCAAAAGAGACACAGATAAATAGAACAGTATTATGGACTCTATGGGAGAGGGCGAGGGCGGGATGATATGGGAGAATGGCATGGAAGCATGTAAATTATCATATGTGAAACGAATCGCCAGTCCAGGTTCAATGCATGATACAGGATGCTCGGGGCTGGTGCACCGGGATGACCCGGAGGGATGGGATGGGAAGGGAGGTGGAAGGGGGGTTCTGAAGGTGGAAAACATGTACACCCATGGTGGATTCATGTCAATGTATGGCAAAACAAATACAATATTGTAAAGGTAAAAAATAGAAAATAAACTAATTTAAAAAATAAATAAATACATAACGGGCTTCCCAGGTGGTGCTAGTGGTTAAGAACCTGCTTGCCAGTGCAAGAGATGTAAGAAACACGGGTTCAATCCCTGGATAGAGAAGACCAGCTAGAGGAGGGCGTGGTTACCCTCTCCAGTATTCTTGCCTGGAGAATCCCATGGACAGAAGAGCCTGGCAGTGTACAGTCCGTAGGGTCACACAGAATCAGACATAAGTGAACTGACTTAGCTTGCATGCCAAGCTCTTAAATCTTTCCACATCTAACAATGTTTTTGTGTTGGATTCACATATGTAAAACCACTTAATTGGATATGGAAACTCAATTCAACACGGATATCTCTTCTACACTATGGATTATATTCTATTTTATTCTGAAATATGAAGACGCTATTGAATAGAAGTCTGACAGCAAATATTTGATTCCTTTGATACTTAAATCCAGTCTTCATATTTGTAGGATTGTTAAAAGTATACTTAAAAAATAAGTAAGTACTCAAAATATGACTCATACTTTTTAACTGCTTGCTTTGGGAAATTACTAGAAGATGTTTATTAACAAATTCCTTTAACACAAGAATTTTTTTCTCCCATTTTATCTTGGAAACTTGCTCTTTTCATTATTATATTTTTAGTTTGAGAAATTCAAACTTGATAAATTTAACCTTCCATTGTCAGATAACTTCACTAGTTTTGGTTCTATATTAAATTCTGTGATCATGTTATACATATATATGTACTCTCCTGTTTGCCCACATAAATACATTTTTGGTCTACACTCTTAACATCATGACTTTTAGCTATTGTTTAATTTATTACTTTTTTATTATTTCCCTTTTATTTTATTATTTTCTTCTAGAGTAGCTTCTGTTTAAAATTATTTTCTTCCTAGAATTGAGTTGTTCCAAACTATGAATATCATTCTCTGAAAATACACATGATTTTTTCTATTTTTTTTAATGGTTTTACAAGCTTTTTGAGAATAAAGATCAAAGACAAGTATCACAAATTTTTAAGTTAGGAAAACACTGTCAGCTGCAACAATAAAGCCCCACATTTTGGTAGCTTAACAGAGCTTAAGTTCATTTTCTGCTTACATAACAATCTTATGTTGGCATACCTGGTCTGAAGTAATTAAGGAATTAGGGCCCCTTCCATCTTGAAGCCATACTATCCACTAATATGCATTTTTTCTGAAAATTCATCTGCTATTTAAAATGCTCATTGCATTTGTTAGCACTGTATTGACAAAATCATCCCATGGTCATAACTAGAAATTGGTGGGGGGCTGATAAATATGTTATTTGCCTGGGAACCCTCTTTATGTCTCTGTACCTCTGTATATGGAAGGGAGAGTAGTCATATTGATGGACAGCTACTACATCTGCCATATTCTATTCCTCTGACCATTGGTGATCAGTGAACATCCTTCTCACACACTAATATATCAACCCCTCTCCAAGGAAAAGAACCCAAAGTTATATGTAGTCACAACAGCTAGCTCAGAGTTCAGGCTCTCTAGGTGATGTGCAGCTCTCTCCATTTCTGGATAAGGACATTTGTAGTCTTGACAAGTCACCTTATCCTCTGATATAACAGTAAGAAAAAGACAAGATAACTGCCATAAAAACTCCCATTCAGAAAAGAAAAATTCAGCAAACATGAGTATCATATTTCCATGGGGAGGATAAATATCTGCTCAACAGATGTTATGAAAGCCTCTGTCTTACAATGGGGGAAGCTCCTTGTTTTGATTCTGGTTCAGCTTTTCTTCCAACTTTCTTCCCTTGACCTTGTCCCTAGGTTATGATTCCTTGTCTGGTTTCTAGTCATCTTGGGCTCCCTCCTTGTGACAGTTATTATGCAATTGCTTCACAGTCCAAGCACAGTCTTCCAACTTCTGCCTTGTGATATTGATGCTGGCACAATGCAGACTGCATCTCTGCTTTGCCAGCTGGTTCCCTGTTAATCTCTGATGATAGGGACACTAAAGGAAAGTTGTTTGGGAAAAGCAGAGTGAAGCGACTTTCTCATTCCTATTTTCATCCCAGCAATGTTTTTTCACCACAGCTGCAATAACTTCTTCCTATACAGCAGCACAATAGAGTTTGGTTTCTGTTCAACACTTGCAGATCTAGCTTGATTGCACATCCCTCAGAAATACAAACACCAGCCCAGCAGTTACCTAGTCTCACAGGTATGGAGCCCCTCCTTGAAACATCTAAAATTTTATCACTTCAAACTCTTCCCTTTGTTTCTTCAGCTCTAAGGACAATAGCTGTCTCTTGAAGTGACTACTTCTAAAATATCTTAGTCTTGTTTTCTTTTTTAGTATATTTTTAATTTTTTTTAATTATTGAAGTATAGTTGATTTACAATATGTGTTAACTTCTGTGGTGTATATATTGGAAAAGAATGGAAAATATTAAAAGAGTATCTATATTCTTTCCACTATGGTTTATTGCAGGATATTGAATATAATTCCCTCTGCTATACAGTAGGAACTTGTTGTTTACCCATTCTATATATAATACCTTATATCTGCTAACCCCAGCCTCACAATCTTTTTGACTTTTTAGTTATCTAGGTATCTTTATATCTGGTTGGTAATTCTTTAAATAACTATGATGATTTCTACCTCTTGACGAGACTGGAGCTGATACAGATAATGATACCAGAAGAGGTACTAGGAAGTAGAAATCCTAAAATGAGGCCTGGGGTATTAGTTGAGTTGAATCTTTGGGACTGGATATTGATGGTTCCTTGCCAGTGGTAATGGGTTTCTCCCTAATCCATGAAATATCATAGCTCTATGATTAACCAAATTTTCACCTGTGGTTGATTTTTTGTGATAAAGTACAACTAAGGAAAGTGTGTGGGGTGATCAGATAGACTGCTATATTAATTCCTGGCAGTCGTGATGACTACAACACCTGTCATGGAACAGGTTTTCTTGATTATCCTGGAGCATCTACAGAGAAAATAATACAAGCTCTCAGGTCATTAAACTTTCTACTCACATCACAAAGAACCAGAGTTCTTCTAAGGAAACCTTAAACACTCTCTTTTTTTTTTCTTATAGCCCCAGAGATAAATGTTTCTGAAAATCAAAACCAAAATTTAATGGATTGGATTATAGTATTACAGTGAAATCTGAATCAATATCCTCTTCAGTCTTTCATGTAGATGTTAAAGCATTCTTGGACCTGGAAGAGGGACTTCTGGTAGAACTGAGGTGAAGTTCAGAATCCTGGAACTCCAAGTCACTATGAGCATCAATTGCATATAGGAATACATTTTCCTACCAAGTCTGAAAAGACTGGTTTTCCTTTGCCTTAAAATCCTATAGGACGTCTATAATAAAAAAGCTGCTTTATTTAGGGATATAAATGATCTCCAAGATCTCACCCCAAACAATTTTGCTGTTGTTGGGCCCACAAATACAGTGAGATATTAGCATTTCCAGGGGTGTACACATTCCAATCCCATAGGAGGTAACTTACACTTGTGTATTGCAGGATTTTGTTAATTTAATTAAGCTGAAATCTGAGAAATACGTAGTCTCATTGAAAAAACTGCTAGATCAGGGAGAGCAGAATACAAAAATGAACTAGTGTTTGTTGTTGTTGTTGCTGTTGTTTTGATATAGATGTACTTACTAAAGATACTTGAAATGGATTCTCCTATTATTTGGTGAGTTGCATTCAGTATTAACAGTGATATTTAATGAGGTTGAAAGAGCAGAAATTCCTTTGCAAACATAGATGAAGATATCCAAAATGAACTTATTTACAAAACAAATGTAGAAAGCAAACTTATGCTTAACAAAGGGAAAGAAGGGAAAGTTATAGATTGGGGGACTGGGATGGACATATACACACTACTATATATAAAATAGATAACTGGCTTCAGCAATACGTGAACCGTGAACTTCCAGATGTTCAAGCTGGTTTTAGAAAAGGCAGAGGAACCAGAGATCAAATTGCCAACATTCACTGGATCATCGAAAAAGTAAGAAAGTTCCAGAAAAACATCTATTTCTGCTGTATTGACTATGCCAAAGCTTATGACTGTGTGGATCACAATAAACTGTGGAAAACTCTGAAAGAGATGGGAATACCAGACCATCTGACCTGTCTCTTGAGAAACCTGTATGCAGGTCAGGAAGCAACAGTTAGAACTGGACATGGAACAACAGACTGGTTCCAAATAGGAAAAGGAGTACATCAAGGCTGTATATTGTCACCCTGCTTATTTAACTGATATGCAGAGTACATCATGAAAAACGCTGGGTTGGAAGAAACACAAGCTGGAATCAAGATTGCCGGGAGAAATATCAATAACCTCAGATATGCAGATGACACCACCATTATGGCAGAAAGTAAAGAGGAATTAAAGAGCCTCTTGATGAAAGTGAAAGAGGAGAGTGAAAACATTGGCTTAAAACTCAACATTCAGAAAACTAAGATGATGGCATCTGGTCCTATCACTTCATGGCAAATAGATGAGGAAACAGTGCCAGACTTTATTTTTTTGGACTCTAAAATCACTGCAGATGGTGATGGCAGCCATGAAATTAAAAGACGCTTACTCCTTGGAAGGAAGGTTTTGACCAACCTAGATATCATATTTAAAAGCAGAGACATTACTTTGCCAACAAAGGTCCGTCTAGTCAAGGCTATGGTTTTTCCAGTGGTCATGTATGGATGTGAGAGTTGGACGGTGAAGAAACCTGAGCACCGAAGAATTGATGCTTTTGAACTGTGGAGTTGGAGAAGACTCTTGAGAGTCCCTTGGACTGCAAGGAGATCCAACCAGTCCATTCTAAAGGAGATCAGTCCTGGGTGTTCATTGGAAGGACTGATGTTGAAACTGAATCTCCAATACTCTGGCCACCTCATGCAAAGAGTTGACTCATTGGAAAAGACCCTAATGCTGGGAGGGATTGGGATCAGGAGGAGAAGGGAATGACAGAGGATGAGATGGTTGGATGGCATCACCAACTCGATGGACATGGGTTTGGGTAAACTCCGGGAGTTGGTGATGGACAGGGAGGCCTGGCGTGCTGCAATTCATGGGGTCACAAAGAGTCAGACACGACTGAGCGACTGAACTGAACTGAATAAGGACCTACTGTATAACACAGGGAACTCTACTTGATACTCTGTAATGACCTACATGGGAATTGAATCTAGAAAATAAAAAAGAATAGATATATGTATATGTATAACTGATTCACTTTACTGTACATCTGAATCTAATACACCATTATAAATCAACCATACTGAAATAATAATTAATTTAAAAAAATGAAAAATAGGAACATATCTAACAGCTTATGAAGATAGAAATGTTGGAGTGAATTTATCATATGCATCCTACTACCTCACTCCCCAAGACAGTCCAGAGACCACTCTCTCCATTAAGGCATTGAAAAATCTACTAAGGAGAGGCTCTGTGGTGCTGTCTTTTTCCAGCCAGGTGTGACAATGACAAAGCTACATTAAACTTTCTGACTCAGTGAAACTGATAAGATCCCAAAGCAGCAGAGGTCAAATGATAAGGATGGTTTATTAAAAATGAGGCATGTGCATTTATCTTAATAGTTAGCAGAGACTAAATCTCTATCAGAATCTTAAAATGCAGGGTCTTGATCACTAGCTTATTTATGACAGCTTTCCCAGGAATGAAATAGATTATTGTTTCCTTCTATAACAACAACAACCAAAAACTAACAACAACACAACTTCTGTCTGGTGGCCAGAAATATGAGCTCTTCACTACAATGGAGGGTCATATTTTCTTACCTTATTTTTAAAGCCAGGCTGGTTTGTAGATCAGAGTCTCTTGATTGAAAGACAGGCTGATTTCCATTGACTGAAAACTCTGCAGCTCTGTCACTGTAAATCTTCCTCTCAGCCTTATTTTAAGGAAATTGTAACCAATTACTTGAACAATAGTGTCTTGGGGAAAAGGACTATGTAGATTTCTCAGAGATTACCAGATTCTGGTTCTATGTTACTAATTCCTGGGGACCAAGTCCTTGTTACTGTGGCCCACAGTTTAAAATGAGGCTTATGGTGAAATTTTTACCCAAGTTCAAATAAGGGCATGCCTAGTAGGTCTGCTTATCACTCCTGTGGTTATTTTCCCATTTACTGAACACATACTTGGAATGGCCATTCTTAGAAAATAGCAGAATATTCCCATTAAATCACAAGATTTTTACACCTGGTTAATGTTCTCTTTGATAATTCCTTTTTCTCATGGGACAATGTAGGCTTCTGATCTTTTTGCATCGAATCCTTTCAATGTCCCAGAAACCACGTTAAAAGTTATCACCTAGACTTAAACAGAGGTCTCAAACTATTTTGCTTTCTCACCTTATGGGGCTTGGTTAACTTACTAGATATTGCCACAGGGTCATTTAAAAGAAATAGGCCATAATGAGAAGGCAATGCCTTTAATCTAACCTGCCTTCCAGGGTATAGTAGGCATATATTTTACCAATTATTATACTTGGCCTCTTTATTGGAACAGGCCTCTAATTTTAACATCCATGATTCTGTTATCCATGCCGAGAAAAGGGTATGAGGAACAGTGATTTGGGGGCATAAGCTTTCATTTCCCAGGGCTACTGGCTATCCTGTTTCCACCTAGTTCAGGGACTGAAATAAAAATGCATAGTATCTGAAGTTGGAGAAAGCTGTGGTCTGTAGGAGTGAACCTAGAACTGAAGGGTGTCCTGCAGTGCAGCAAAAGTGTTATCTGCAGGAGTGTAGTGTGCAAGCTATTCTAAAACCTGTATGAGGACAAAATCTGCCACCCCAAAATGTTTTTTGCCATGTGGATTTTTTTTAACTGAAAACAAGCCACATTAGAAAGATTCAGGAAGAAACTTTGACCTGCCCCCTAAAAGCTTAAAGTATTATATAGAATGGCTGTTCCCAGAATAAAACTATCATTAGGTGTATTTCTAAAGAATATGAGCCAGTTGTGGTGGGGGGAACAGGGCCTAGATCTCAGAACCCAATCCATATCTCACTGACTGCCTAGCTCAGCAAACATTTGTTTACTCAAAATTTGCTTTTCCAGCTCCATGTGAATTGCCTCCATCCCTTTTGATGTCCCAAGCCACTAGCCCTAACATTCTTTTTTGTTTTTAGATGAAGATGGTATTTGAGGTAAGGGATTTTGCCATTTTGATGATCTACTTAGCTTTCCTGGATCTCTCCCATGTATATAGATTATCAAACTTTTGTTTGATTTTTTTCATGTGAAGCTGTCTCATGTCAATTTAATCCTTAGACCATCCAAGGAATCTAGAAGGATAAAAGAATATTTCTTTCTCTCTGAAAAACCCTTTCCTCTTCTAGTATTTCTCCTGTGCTTTCTATTACAAGGCTTGGCATTGTGCTCCTGGCAAAGAGAAATATTTGCAGTACTCAGCTCTACTATGATAAAGCAGCCAAATGTATGAATTTATCCATGAGAGACAATAAACTTGATCATTGACAGAGCTGGTATTGATGCATCACCTCTGTCCACATAACATTAGCAAAAATTAGTCACATGGTAACATTCAGTTAGGAAGGGGCCAGGAGAATGTAGTTCCTACATAGGCAGCTGTCTGTCAGTAAATGCCATGACATGGGACTGAGAGACAGAATTTTTGTATAAGCCATCACTTCTGCTACAATTCAAGTTATCCATATATTTGGAATTGATGTGAGTCAATCATGTTTCTGAGAAGCTGAATGAGGAAAATATCAGAATCTCTGGCCCTTCTTTTGAGGATAGCATATATTAACATTATTTGGCATGTAACCGTCTTTGCTACTTTTAGTCTATAGTTGTGAAGATAGTTCCCACTAAGTTATTTTCTGCATCTATAAGAATCTTCCATTGACACTGGATTTCTCCATGTACCATCCTTGACTCCAATTCTGTACATCCAAGCTGGTCATGTTATTATTTTTTCTTAAATCTGTATACTTATTTCCTGTATAATATATTCCCTTCTAAGAAGAAGAATTATATTCCTAATAAAATTTTGGCCCTACTCTTCCTTATGTTTGGGCATGTTTCCAGATTCTTGGGGGTGTGCTGTTTTTAAAGTCAGTTTTATCATCCCCATAACTACTAGAAGTCATTCACTTATTTTTAGCTAAGTCAATTCAATAAAATGCTGATTATGGAAGAGATGTATATTAATTCTTAAAATTGTGTAAAGAAATAAGTAATACTTAATGATCTCATAATTCAGGAGGATCTATCATTATTTGAGGGGATGTCTTTATAGTTCCTTTTTCTGTGCAAGTATAATATATTTTAATTTATGCTAAAAATAAATTTATCCTTTTAAAAGTAGCATATAATATTAAATCCTTGTGAATATAGTTTGCAACATTTGCATAACATTTACTAATATTGGTATACCATGTTTGAAGTAGTCATTTTAAAGGTTTTGGAATTTGTGTTGGATCTGACTTTTCCCTGTTATGCTTAAACAAAGTGACAGAGATGCTTACAAATAAAGCACAAAAAATATCTCTGCAAATTTAAATATCTAAAAACAGATTTATAGGTTGAATTTCAAAATTAAAATTATTGAATTTTTTAGGTTTTGATATCTGTTGACAATTATTTTCTAAAATAATTTTTCATATTAACAAAAATCATGATGGTGTTCTTTTAATAAAACCATCACCAGCACCAAAGCATGTTTTTAATGTCTGCCTACTTAAACTGATATTGTAAACTTTGTGATATCTTTTGTGCCCAGTATCACTGTAAATATCTGGTATTAAAACTTTCTATCATGTGACATTGCAATTGCCTGTCACTGAAAGTCTCAACCTGTTTTTTTCTTTAATATTCTCACAAATATTTTGATTTCCTCCCTGAGAAATAAGCAGGAAAATAAAACAAGCAATTCTTATATTAGGCGGTTTTACTTGTTTTGTTCCCTCATGTGTAAGCAATTTACTGACATTTCTGGTATTCATAGGTGCCAAAAATTCCTATATGAAATCCCATATGATATTTAAAGAACTAAACATGTCCTGAAAAAAAAAGCAGGATGCATGGTAACAACTCTGAGTTCCATGAGTACCCATTTAGCAAGTATTTGGCAGAAATGATCATATATAAGTTTTTAATGTTGAAATAGTATTAATGTTGGTCCTTTACACAAATAATAGCAGTCAGTGGCACTGTATGCTATAGTAATCATCAGTAGTCATCAACTTATTTCCTAACTTCCAAAATTGTTTCACATGCTTGTCATTCTCTTAATAGTAACACCTCTTGAACCCTCAGTGATTTTCAGCCAGGAAATTATGCCACCTTTTTTAGGCAGTAATATCTACGGGAGAAATATCAATAACCTCAGATATGCAGATGACACCACCCTTATGGCAGAAAGAGAAGAAGAACTAAAGAGCCTCTTGATGAAAGTGAAAGAGGAGAGTGAAAAAGTTGGCTTAAAGCTCAATATTCAGAAAACTAAGATCATGGTATCTGGTCCCATCACTTCATGGGAAATAGATGGGAAAACGGTGCAAACAGTCTCAGACTTTGTTTTTTGGGGGTCCAAAATCACTGCTGATGGTGATTGCAGCCATGAAATTAAAAGACGCTTACTCCTTGGAAGGAAGTTCATGACCAACCTAGATAGCATATTGAAAAGCAGAGACATTACTTTTCCAACAAAGGTCCGTCTAGTCAAGGCTATGGTTTTTCCAGTGGTCATGTATGGATGTGAGAGTCGGGTGGTGAAGAAAGCTGACCGCCAAAGAATTGATGCTTTTGAATGGTGATGTTGGAAAAGACTCTTGAGAGTCCCTTGGATTGCAAGAAGATCCAACCAGTCCATCCTAAAGGAGATCAGTCCTGGGTGTTCATTGGAAGGACTTATGTTGAAGCTGAAACTCCAATACTTTGGCCACCTCATGCGAAGAGTTGACTCATTGAAAAAGACCCTAATGCT
This sequence comes from Okapia johnstoni, assembly GCA_024291935.2. Lineage (NCBI taxonomy): Eukaryota > Metazoa > Chordata > Mammalia > Artiodactyla > Giraffidae > Okapia > Okapia johnstoni. Next base: position 49,896,151 of record CM044319.1, read on the forward strand.
GGGAAGGATTAGGGGCAGGAGGAGAAGGGGACGACAGAGGATGAGATGGCTTGATGGCATCACCGACTCGATGGACATGGGTTTGTGTAGACTCCGGGAGTTGGTGATGGACAGGGAGGCCTGGCGTGTTGTGATTCATGGGGTCGCAAAGAGTCGGACACGACTGAGCGACTGAACTGAACTGAACTGATTTACTGCATAGTATTCCCTCTACCCATTGGAAAAAAAAACAAAAAACAAACTCTTATAATTTTGTCAATTGGCTGGAAAGATCCTCTGTAGGTTTCTCCTGCTTATTCATGCTGCTACTGAAGGGTAAGTCTGGAAAGATGACCTTACTTCGATATTCAAAAGATCGTGCTGGCTGTTGGCCAATAAGTCTTGGTGTCTCTTCCACGTGGCCTCTCATACTCAGGTGGCTAGACTGACTTCTGTTTATGGAAACATTTCAAGAAATTGAGAACAGAAGATGCAAGTTCATTAAGGTCTTAGAAACTGTGTTATATCGCTTTTACTGAATTGTATCGATCAATCAAAGTAAATCACACAAAACAGCGCATAACCAAGGAATGGGGAAAGATAATCCACCTCTGTATTAAAGAAATGGCAAAGTCACACTGATATAGCCATGCATAATCAATTGGGAATAATCTGTGGTCATATTTTGCAATCTACTTTCAACTCTCTCTTACCACAATTATTTAAATTCCTCTTTGTTAAAAATTCACTCAATCATTCACAAGACTCCCAAAGTTTCATCTAACTGACATTAAGCTCAAAACCTAGTATCTTATTATGAATCTGGCTCATATACAAATGAGTCTTCTTGATACAAATACCTACAAATTGTAAAGGCAAATTATCTACATCACTCCATTCCTCAGTACACAATGATTGGCTGCTGCTGCTGCTACTAAGTCGCTTCAGTCGTGTCTGAATCTGTGCGACCCCATAGATGGCAGCCCACCAGGCTCCCCCGTCCCTGGGGTTCTCCAGGCAAGAACACTGGAGTGGGTTGCCATTTCCTTCTCCAATGCATGAAAGTGAAAAGTGAAAGTGAAGTCGCTCAGTCGTTTCCGACTCTTAGCGACCCCATGGTCTGCAGCCTACCAGGCTCCTCCGTCCGTGGGATTTTCCAGGCAGGAGTACTGGAGTGGGTCTTCTCCAATGATTGGCTAGAAACAGGATAATCATCAGACCCTCATATTAAAAAAGCGGAAGAGTGTGAGAACACAGCAATCAATGAGTCATAGTATTTCTGAAATTCAGTCACGCACATATAGCCAGTTGCCCCTACTCTGAGAGCAGGGTATGGTCATTGATAAGGTATTGTTTTCAGTCCTTTGTGAGTGCTTTTCTGGTGTATTTTCCCAAATATCTCTTGGCTCTGTCCTGTTGAATCTTGGTTCTACCTTCTAAGGCAGTTTGGTTTTTACCAAGAAAATAGCCTAAGCTTATTACACTTTTGTGCTCTCAGCCAGCTTTGCATGCATGCATGCTAAGTCACGTCAGCTCTGTCCGACTCTTTGCTACCTTATGGACTGTAGCCCACCAGGCTCCTCTGTCTATGGCATTCTCTAGGCAAGAATACTGGTGTGGGTTGCCATGCCCTCCTCCTCCAGCCTGTTTTATGACCATGTGCTACTGCTAAGTCACCTCAGTCGTGTCCGACTCTGTGCGACCCCATAGATGGCAGCCCAGCAGGCTCCACCTTCCCTGGGGTTGCCCAGGCAAGAACACTGGAGTGGGTTGCCATTTCCTTCTCCAGTGCATGAAAGTGAAAAGTGAAAGTGAAGTCACTCAGTCATGTCCGACTCTTAGCGACCCCATGGACTGCAGCCTACCAGGCTCCTCCATCCATGGGATTTTCCAGGCAAGAGTACTGGAGTGGGGTGCCATTGCCAGGCCTCTTTTCATTTTGAAATATCTCAATTTCTTTTAATCCAAGTGGACACTGCTTTCATAAATTCAACTTAATTTTGAAGTACATGAATTTCCTAGGTATCTGATCATAGTTTCCTCATGCCTCAGTAAATCCATCCTCAATTGTTTTGGAAACAGTAATTTCTCTATGTTGGATCATGTGTTACTTTGAAGTGTCACATTAAGTTTTTCTTCTTATAAACATTTTTTTTAAGCTGTGAAGCTTTACTAGGCATTTCTTAAAACTTCCAAAAATCCTAGCAAAGAGTTTTCTGCATTTTTTTGTCTCATGGCTAATTCTTCTTCTTCTTCTTCTTCTTTTTTTTTTTTTTAATAGAGGGATAATTGCTTCACAGTATTGTGTTGGTTTCTACTGAACATCAACATGAGTCAGACATAGATTCTTACTTTGGGAATCTCTTCAGGGCTGGTTGGAGAAGATGGAGATGAGAAAAACTATTTCAAATTCAGACAGATATTGGATCCTCTTGATTTTTTCTTAAATTATGCTTGAAAACTAAGTATTTCCCTTCTAGGTTCATTTCTAGTTCACACACCTTATAATAGGCATCCAAAAAAAGTCAGTTGCCACGATCAGAAGTCTGCCTGAAAATCTCTTTTGTCAGTTTAACACATTCATAAGACACATTTTTAATCTTCCAAGCTATTACATGGAATATTTGCCAGTTTTTCTGCCACCATTTAACTCCAGATGTCCATCTTCCAGTCTCAGATAACAGTCTTTTTACTACTCTTCCAGCTTTTACCCACTTTCTGGTACCAAAGACAAAACTACATTTTAAGTTTTGGTTAAGGTAGTCCTCTGTTTTATGATACTAACTACTGTAATGGTATACAAAAACATCTCAAAACTGCCATTTATATTTTCATAATTTTCCATTCAGTATTGGACTTAGCTGGGTGTCTTTTTTCTGTTTGACTTGGCTCACTCAAGCCTTTCTAGTGATTATCTGGAGCATTCAAGATGGTATCACTCATGTCTCTGCTGCATCACCTAGGATTACTGGCTTGTTTAGAATCTGGCTGTTCCTCTCTGTATTCTTGTATACTTTTACTCTCCAGCACTTCTCTCTCCATGTAGTCTCTCACCTTCTAGAAGACTTTTTAAATGAAATCTCAGAGCAGCGAGAGAGAAAAAGCAGAAAATTCAACTACTCTTAAGTCTTAATTGTGACATTTTCCCAATGATATTGTTACATTCTATTGTCCAAAAAATGCAAGCATCACCTCTATCTCAATGTGGAAGGGGACCACACAAAGAGGTGACAATCCATCATATCACCCTAAAACAAAGAAATTATTTAACTCACTAAGGTACACACATACACACAAATACACACATATATATAGTTTTAAATATCTTTCTCACAATAAGACATATATGATATATACATACTAAGATATATATAGTTATATATATATATATAGCTTTAAATATCTTTCTAGCAATTATATACATAGGACAATTGCATTTTAACCAATTCCCACATACCCTAGTTAATAATATCAATCAAATAATAAAATATTTGTGAAGAAGCATAGTGGTTAAAGTATTACCTGGGTTCATGTCCTGTATTGTTTGCTTGTTTGCTACATGATTATGTGTACTGTTATTTGACTCTTTCTTTCATCTTCACAATAGGGTGGGAAAGTTAACAATAGTAATTTCTCTTATATATCAAGTTTAAAAGTCTATAGAAGGACTTCCCTGGCAATCCAGTGGTTAAGACTTCACCTTACAATGCAAGGAGTGTGGGTTTGGTCCAGGAGCTAAGATCCCACCTGTCTTATGATCAAAAAGCCAAAATGTACAACAGAAACAATACTGTAACAAATTCAATAAAGAATTTAAAAATGGTAAACATTAAAAATTTCTTTAAAAATCTGTAGAAAGTTTCTGGTATATGGTAACCTTCATTAGTTGCACATGTATAATAGTATGAATAAAATTGAAAATAAATGAGGAACAGCAAAAACAACATTCTAGCTGAATGTTTAAGTTTTCTGACAAATGTATTTTCAAGATCCTAGGGAAGTTCAGAAGTGACTAGATTGATATTGAAAAGATGACTACAAAAACATGAGTAGGAATGGTTGGAAAGAGAAATGAGAGCTCGTCTTGTGGAAAGTCATGGCAGAGGAAACTGATGGGCCAAGAGGAGTGGGTTGTGGTCCAGCAGCAGGCGAGTATTAGAGGCAGTCCTGTGTTCTGGGTGAAATGTTGAGTCTCCCTCCTGGAATTTATGGGGAATTATGGACTAGTGGCTCAGCTGGTAAAGAATCTGCCTGCAATGCGGGAGACCTGAGTTTGATCCCTGGGTTGGGAAGATCCCTTGAAGAAGGGAACTACCCACTCCAGTATTCTTGCCTGGAGAATTCCATGGACTGTATAGTCCACTGGGTCACAAAGAGTCAGACATGACTGAGAGACTTTCACTTTCATTTTCATGGACATATTTTAAGCAGAGTGATTCCATGCAGTTTTGTATCACAGAGGAACACTCAATAAGCAAAGTGAAAAAATTTTTAAAGACCCTTTGAGAGAATCTCTATAACTTGTACCTGGTTCAACCATGCTGACTGCAACTGAGAAGTATAAGTTATTTTTAGCATATAAAAATATTTTTGTATGTATACTACTTTTTACTTTGGCACAGTTGCTGCATAAAATGAGGTATATGTGTACATTCACAAATACGAAAGAGTTTTCCAATAGGTAATACAGGCCCACAAACATTTAAACAAAATTCTGAAATCCGTAAACCCCAGAAGAAAAAAAATTTGGTAATAGAAGAAACTCACCCTATTTGGACTCATTTGAGGCAAAGTTGAATGGATATGAAATATTATTTTAAATTGTCCTACTTAGGTAATCTTTATATTTTTGCTAATTTCCTTTTTAATATAGGGTGAGTATACAATGAAATATATATCATATACATGCCGTATATGATATATAACATACACACACTGCATTACCATTCTAAAATATTATATATATAATGAATTCTAAAATGCATTATATATATATATGAAATTCTAAATATTTCTGGTTCCTAGGGCTTCAGATAAAATTTTATGTCTCTGTGCTATATAATTATAACAAACTAATAGCATTATTTTCCAACTCAGAGCAAGAAAAATAGTCAAAATATCTAAATAAATTCATTTAAAATGGAGAAAAAGAATCATTGTTGTACACCTTGCATCATCTGAAGCCAGATATTGTTAATTTCCAATCTTTTTGGCAACACCAAACCCTGCCTAACCTTGTTACACTCAATCACGACTCTGATGAAGCAGTTTGGATAAACAAGCCTGTTATGACTGTCATATCTTGTTAAAACAAGATAAAAACAGAGAGCTGGGGAAGATCACTGCATACGGTCAGGAGATTGTAAAAAAAAAGAGAACAGCTCACAACTTTGTGCTCAAACCATCTGCTTACAAACCAGCACTCCACTGCTGACAAACTTGTGATTTTATCAATTTAGAGAGATTCTATGTATTTCCACATCATTTAAAACAGCTAAAATGTAATTTATATGGGAAATGGTTACAATGATTTAGCCTCTAAATCCTGCAAAAATTAAAATGTCCCAGGAGAGTGGCCCTGAATTGCCTTCAAACTCTTTCAAGTTTTCCACAGAACTCAGCACAGTTTTACTCGCAAGTTTTGCATCAGCAAACACATATTGGGGGCATTAATTAATCTTCAGGCCCTTTTAGAGGCATCCTGGGGGTTGTTAAAATTACACACAAGCTGTTAACTATTAAAATGTACAATGTTTACTGTATTCATCTCTTAGCCATGACCATGTGAGCTGTCCAGTTTTGCAAAGTCCAAGTGAAAGACATGGTACTCATGGATGCCTAATACTGGAGTGGGTAGCCTTTCCCTTCTCCAGGGGATCTTCCCAACCGAGAGATCAAACCCAGGTCTCCCGCATTGCAGGAGGACTCTTTACCAGCTGAGCCACAAGGGAAGCCCAAGAATACTAGAGTGGGGGGCCTATCCCTTCTCCAGCAGATGTTCCCTACCCAGGAATTGAACCGGGGTCTCCTGCATTGCAGGTGGATTCTTTACCAACTGAGCTATCAGGGAAGCCCTTTGATGTTTCCAAACATTCCCAATTTCCCCATAACTGTAGAATACATTGCATCCAATAACTTACTGTAATTTTATGCAGTCATATGAGGTCTTTCTTTGTCTAGAATGAGTTGTGCATATCTTTCATAGATAGGAAGAAAACATAGGATGGTAGTTGGGTATTGTATTATCAGGGACCATCAAATCTGAGAATCTCCTTATGTAATTTTCTCATATGAGTGACAGCTTGGCAAGATAAAGTATTTTTGAGATATGTCATTTTCCTCTGAAAATTCATAAACCAATTCATTGCTTTCCTGAAAATGATGCTATAGAGAAGTATAATGTAGCTGTAATGTTTCCTCTCTGAGCTTTGCTTATTGACTGGTGCTTTTTTTAAAAATTGGGGTATAGTTGCTTTATGATGTTGTATTAATTTCTGCTGTACAACAAAGTAAATCAGCTATTGATATACCCGGAGAAGGCAATGGCACCCCACTACAGTACTCTTGCCTAGAAAATCCCATGGACAGAGGAGCCTGGTAGGCTGCAGTCCATGGGGTCGCTAAGAGTTGGACATGACTGAGCAACTTCACTTTCCCTTTTCATTTTCATGCATTGGAGAAGGAAATGGCAACCCACTCCATTACTCTTGCCTTGAAAATCCCAGGGACTGGAGAGCCTGGTGGGCTGCCGTCTATGGGGTCGCACAGAGTTGGACACGACTTAAGCGACTTAGCCGCAGCAGCAGCCTAGCTGGATCTCCCTTCCATCTCCCCCATCTCACTCATCTAGGTCACCACAAAGTACCAATCTGAGCTATCTTTGTTATACATCAGGTTCCCACTAGCTATTACTTTGCACTTGGTAGTATATATATGTCAGTGCTACTTTCCCTATTTACCCCACTCTCCTCTTTCTCCACAAGTCCATTTACTACCTCTATATCTCTATTCCAGCTCTACAAATAGATTTATCTATATTGTTTTCCTGATTCCACATATATGCCTTAATATATAATATATTTTTTTCTCCTTCTGACTAAGTTCACTCTATATGACAGACTCTAGGTCCATACACATCTCTACAAATGATCTAATTTCATCCTTTTTTATGGCCAACTAATGTTCCATTGTATATATGTACCACATCTTTTTTATCCATTCATCTGTCAATGAACATTTAAGTTGCTTCCTTGTTCTGGGTACTGTAAATAGTGCTGCAATGAACACTGAGGTGCATGTGTCTTTTTGAATTATGAGTTTTCTCAGGGTACATGCCAGAAGTTAGACTACTAGGTCATAGGTAGTTCTATTTTTAGTTTTTTAAGGAACCTCCATAATGTCCTCCACAGAGGCTGAATTAATTTACATTTCCACCAACCATGAAAGAAGATTTCCCCTTTTCCACATCCTCTCCGTCATTTATTGTTGCAGATGTTTTGATGATGGCCATTCTGACCAATGTGAAGCGATACCTCATTGTAGTTTTGATCTGCATTTCTCTAATAATTAGTGAAGCTAAGAATCTTTTCACATGCCTATTGGCCATCTGCATACCTTCTCAATAATTGGTGCTGGGAAAACTGGACAGCTACATGTAAAAGAGTGAAATTAGAACATTACTGAACACCATACACAAAAGTAAATTCCAAATGAATTAAAGACCTAGGTGTAAGACCAGACAACATAGGAAGAACACTATGATATAAATCACAACAGGATCTTTTGGACCCAACTCAGAGTAATGAAAAAGAAAACAAAAATAAACGAATGGGAACTAATTAAACTTAAAAGGTTTTTCACACAGCAAAGGAAATCAATAATCAGGCAAAAAGACAACCCTCAAAATGGGAGAAAATATTTGCACATGAAGCAACTAACAAGATATTAATCTCCCAAATATATAAACAACTTATGCAGCTCAATATAAAAAAAATAGGCAGAAGATCTAATAGACATTTCTTCAAAGAAGACATACAGATGGCCAAAGGGAACTTGAAGAGATGACTGAGGCTTAAAGAACTCATTACTTAATTTAAATGTTCATGGTTTTCACCAGGATATGTCAATGTACACAATGAAACAACATACCCAAGCAATGTATTTGAAAAACAAAGTGTTCAGGGTCCAGTCATTTGGTAATTGGAATATACTGTATAATCCTCTCTGAAGAACCATTGTGCACATTTTCATGTCTCTGAGAAGCCCAGAAGTAAAGGAGCCTGGTGGATTCTACTCTATCCAATGCTATTCAGACTCTAAATATATTCAAACAGTTCTTCATTGTTACTTTGAGCTAACAATTCTTTTAGGAAATATTCTGTAAATATTTATACCTTCTAAGGAATTTTTATGATACCTTTTGAGTTTTTCCAATATATAAAATCTCATATTATGTTTCAGTGGAAAAGCTATGTTATATTGCTTCTATTTTGGTTCTTACCTGTTCAGAAACATTTTTAATATCTCTTTCTTTTCCCTTATTCCCAACATCATTCCCTCTTTGTACATATCTATAATTTTATGAAATTCATTCTCAAAATCACAAGAATCAAAATTTCTTGATTTTAGACAACAGAAGGGACTTGCACTTACTCAGTAGAAAGGATATTTGTAGGAAACATATCCAAACACTTAAGTTGTTCTCTGAAGTAAGGAATGGGCTGTAGAACCAGACTCAGATAGTTGGCAAGGATAGATGGTGGCAAGGAAGAGGAGAACATCACCAGAAACCACCTACCTCAGACACCGCTGCCTCTGGACACTTACCTGTGTCACTATTGCCTGATCCTAGTCACTCAGAAGTGTCCTCTGTGGGTCTGCTCTCGGGGACACTTGCTTCCACACTGCTGAATGCTAGATCTTCTAGAAGTCTCTTCAAAATTTCATAACATTTCTGTGAGACAGTGTCTCACTTTAGTTACTGAGCTGTGCTATATACTTCACCAAATTTGGGCCACATGACTCTACTATGTGTTATACAAAGGGGAAAATATGAGACATTGAAGGGGAGCAGTGTCTTGCCTCCTTCTCATTTTGATACATCCCCCAATTTAAAGGGTGTTTTTGGCGAGGCAAGCAAATATACACATACACACACACAAACACACAAATATCCATTATATCACTCATTTACTTTTTGAATTATTCTTTTCCCTCGTGTTTACTATGTACTGTTTATTATTATGTTGATGAATATTTGATTTTATAGCACTCTTCACATTATCTAGTTTCCTTGTTGTAAATTTCTGCTTGATTTTCTATTAACTTTTCACCTCTCACTGTTATCCTATCTCTCATTATATAGAAAACATGCTCCATAAATTTGACTAAGATAACAACAGATGCTATTTAAAGTTTACTCCTTTTACCTACAGTGAATCTGTTGGGAAAAATGCATTTCTGCCTTTTATTGTTATGTCTTGTTTCTGACATAACAGAAGATTTTCTTGAGTTTGATATTTTTTATCCATCTTTATTCATCCTTTTAAAATGAGACAACTCTAAAATTTAATGCCTATTCCTAAAACAAAGTATGGATAATTGTCTTTGATATGTTGTGTTTACATTTAGGTACCACTCCTCTGGAATCTGAAAACTGGAGAGCTGATTCAGCAACCCAGGATATATGCAAAAGGCCAGGAACACAGGAAGTTGAGTGGGGCAGTAGCGGAATTAATGACCCCTGTTGGGCATGGAGTCTAATGAGACTTACATGCTTTCTCACTAATTTAGCCTTCAATTTCAGGGAATAGCATGTACTCTTTATAAAGAAATTCCTGTCAATTCTCCACTCCTTCCATCAGGTTTTCTTGGTGGATTCTTCCCTGTGATAACACTGTCTCAACAGGAAAGACACTATCATGTCTCCGAAGATGCTATGGGAGCCAGTCTACGGTATGACCTACTATCTCTGGAGCTACTGAATTTTGCACATATTTCTTAGCCCCACTCGTAATACTGCTCTTTGATATGCAAAGGACAAGAATATATTTCCTTTTCCCCACTAAGAGCTATAGCTGGCACCTTGCTTTTAGGTGTAGCCACCCATTTCTTGGACCACCAATGTACTATCCCCCTCTAATCTGACTGGCATTGGTCCAAGTGCGGCTGCATGCTCACCAAGGCAGCACATTTCAACTATGGGTAACCTTCACTTGTTGCCACAGCCCACCACTCCTATGGTGCTTTCATTCACTAAATCCTAGAGGTACATTCTCCAGGCATCTTAGTTTCTTCTCTGTTCATTCCAAACTGTAGAGAACTCATGGAACCCAACACATCTTTTAGTTATTTCCCACACATCTAAGCTGACTTCATAGGAAGGAAGTCTCTGTGTCCTTCTTCAAAGGTAGTGGCATCTGAATATCACCCTTGCTTACATTTTAACAGTAACCAGACTTATTCATGTTCAGTTTTTTTGGTTGTTGCATTTGCTGCAGAGATGGAAAGAAGGAGAGTCATCTACTTCCACCCAAGTTTTTCCAAAGGATGGATCTTTATGAACTTTTCAGCATTAGCTATATTATCTATTGATTTCCTTACTTGCAAATAAATTGAAATTTTCAGGCCTTTAAAACTGACTTTACCAGTTTTATATATCCTTTAAATGCCTTATTTGTTATTTTTATTCTATTCCAATTTGTAAACTATGGCAGAAAAATTCTTTGTTACTGTTGGACTTGATTGTAATCCAAAGTAATTCACCAGGTTGACTTAGCTCAGTCTTAAAGCCTGTTTTGATGTTTACTCTTTATTTTGATAATTCTGATAATTTTTAAAACATTTTTAAAATGTTTTAAAATGTGTTGTGCTTTTTCTGGCTTTCTGTACATTCTTTGAGTTTCTTACTAAAAGTACTAAGTATATATAAAACAGCAAAGTGTAGATAAACCCTTCTTTCATACTTTACATATCCTTTCATCATTATTAACACATTTTTTCATTATATTTCTGAGTCATTTGTGAAGGTTTTGGTTATTAGCAACTTTGATTAAAGTTTGACAAAATTTCCCCAAATCTTCATAATTTAATGTACCTCATCATAAAGGAAAAATCTTAATGACTCTGATTTTCTGTAGTGAGCAGAATTTTTTTATTAGTGTGCATAAAATTCAGTGTCACTATACCTCCAGAACCTTATTATTTCTAGATTCTAGTTTTTGCCATGTGTTTTTATGCATCTTATTTTTATCATGATTTCTTAAAAGATCTAACCTACAATGCATCAGTACTGTAATAATATTTAAAGTAGCTTGGTACAAGATAAAACAGGTTCATATGTTGAAACCATTGCAGTATGATGTCTAGATTATTGAAATGCTAGGAATTGTTTGATTTTTGATAGAATAAAATCTTGTCAGAGCAAAAATTAATTTTCCTAGAAATAGAAAAAGTTTTTTTTTTTTCAGGTGGAACACACTAATGATGATAGGGAAGAAAATTTAGTAGTTGCTTTTCACAGCAAAATGGGGTTAATTTCAAGGATTCCATATTTTGGCCTGATAACTCAGAACATAATTGTACACTGAGAGATAAGTTCAGAATCTTCTGACATTCGGGGAAATGTACAAGATCTTCTTGTTCCTGATCCAAAGTACCACTCTAACTTGTTAGAAAGTTTTCCCATGAATAGAGACATTCTGAAGAAATAATCCTTTGGGAAAAAAAATTAATTTTAGGTCACATTAAGAAGAAGGTAAAGATATATAGTGACTGTAGAAAACGGTTTAAGAAAGATATCATTTTCAGAACTTTAAAGAAAATCAGTTTATATATTACTCATTTAGTAGATTATAACTGTTAATCTTAAATGGGCTAGATAAATTAATATAAATGTTTATTATAAACTAGGGGTAAACTTCACTAAATTCTATGGGGTGTGCTTTGTTGAAAATTATTTTTCAGTTTATTTTCAATGAAAGAAAGCGTGGAAGCAGGCATAACCATAAGCAGCCACAACAGACAGGCTGCCCAGCATTAGACATCTCCTGTGCAATTTAAAGGCAGCCCTTGCCTGTTCTGCTTTATGCAATGTTCCCAAACAAAGATTGTGGTGCCCTAAAGTACGCAAAGGAATGAAACCTGTCTCATTTTCCAATACTTGTAGAAAATGGAACATTTTGACATATTTGGGAAAACATCTGCTCTTCTAGTTTACTAGAGTCTTCTTTCACATAGAGGAAAAGTAAGAGTGCATGTTCTTGACCTTTCTTGGCGTATAAGTAATAAAAATAAGAGTCTAGATAAAAAGAAACTACCCAGTAATAAATATAATTTTATGCTTATGATATAGTTTTAATAATATTTATGTATTATGGAGGGAGTCTTTTAAAATTTCTATTGGAGTGTAGTTGATTTACAAAGCTATATTAGTTTCAGGTATACAGAAGATGAATCAGTTATGCATATAACTGATTCATAAAATATATGTTATGAATATGACATATATATATGTTTGTATGTATCCATTCTTTTTCATATTCTTTTCCTATGTAGATTATTTCAGAATATTGAATAGAGTTCTCTGTGCTATACAGTAGGTCCTTATTAGTTACATATTTTATGTATTGCAGTGTGTATATGTTAATTCAAATCTCTTAATTTATCACATCCCCCAAGTTTTCCCCTTTGGTAACCACAACTTTGATTTTGAGGTCTGTGGGTCTATTTCTGTTTTGTAAAAAAAGTTCATTTGTATCATCTTTTATTAGATTCCACACATAAGTGATATCATATGCTGTTTGTCTTCTCTGTCTGACTTATTTCAGTTAGTATAATAATTTCTAAATGATAAAAGAATAAAGATTTGTTAACATACACAATGGAATATTACTCAGCCATCGAAAAGAAGGAAAATTATTAAATACTGAAAACTCATTAGAAACATTGCTAAAACATTGGCTTTATGAAATTAAAGTTGAAAATGTCTTTGGGGTCAACTACAGTCTTTAAAGTAAACATATCATAGGAAACAAAGCTACATGTGAAGAAGGGGCAGAAAACCAGGAAATCTGTGAATGGGATTGCCATGTAGAGATTGAGAAAGTGTAGAGAGAAGAGCACAAGCAGCAGGAAAGTAGCTTCTAAGGAGAATGGAATCTTATCTTTAGCATTTTCTTTAGTAACAGTAAGAGTCTGTAACCTAAGCTAACACATTCCCAGAAAACTGTGATTTAATTATATGCTTATTTTTATACAGGCTTGCCAGGTGGCTAAATGAGAGAATCTGCCTGCCAATGGAGGAGATATGGGTTTGATCCATGGGTCAGGAAGATCCCCTGGAGAAGGAAATGACAACCCACTCCATTATTCTTTCCTAGGAAATCCCATGGATGGAGGAGCCTGGCAGACTATATTGTACATGGGGTTGCAAAAGAGTCGGACACGACTTAACAACTAAATGGCATTTTCTATACACAAAAATAAACATTTATGATAATTAAACTCAGAAGTATTGACAGTATTATTAATAATAGTACAAGCTAAAAATAAACTTAATGCCTAACAATAAAAAATTATAACAGCATGTAATTCAATGAACTATTATGTTGTTGATTGTGGTCATTCATATATGATAATAATTACATGTGAACCTAAGTATGTATAAATATAAAGTTAAAGTGGTGGTATTTGGATATGAAACTATGATCTTTTTTAACATTTGTGTGAGGGTGCTTATCCAATTTTAACAAATTTTAATGAAATGTATAGTAGCAATAAAAATAACATAACATGTTTAATACATATTCAAGTAAAATAAGCTAATTGGAAAGGTTACATGCTGTATGACTCCAACAATATGACATTCTGTAAAAAGCAAAACTATAGAGATAGTCAAAAAGCAAATCAGTGGTTTCCAGGGGTTGGAGGAGTGGAAAGTGAATGATAAATATTTGAAACATTGAGAAATTTTAGGGCAGTGAAAATGCTCTGTATGATACCATTTGATGAATACATGTTATTATGCATTTATTCAAAATCGTAGAATGTACAATACCAAGATTGGACTTTGGGTGATTATGATGTGCCAACATAGGTTCATCAATTATAACCAATATAGGGAATGTTGAAAACGGGGGAGACTCTGCATGTGTAGAGGCAGATGATTCAGGGAATCTCTGTATCTTCCCTTCAATTTTTCTGTGAATCTAAAACTGCCCCAAAGAGTAAAGTGACAACTGAAAAAAATTACAAATGCTAATTTGAGTTTCATTAAAGCACATTGGTTAAAGTTAAAGCTCTAGGTGCTATTCCAAATAAGCCCCAATCTCTAGAGTTTCAAAATAATCTTTGTAGCAATTTTAGACTATTTTTAGTTAAAAATAATTTAATTTTTAAACAAGTAGAAATCAACATTATGTATTTAGAGCCTAATATATTATAAGTGCTTTACATATTCTATATTCAATTTCACAAGCAGATTATTATGTGTTCTACATATGTGGAAACAAATCCTCAGAAACATTAAGCAACTTACCTGGGATCACACTGCAATTAACAAGCAAAACCTGGATTCAAATCTGCATCTGTGTGACTCCAAGCTTTCTTTCCTCTCTACTTGGAATCACTGATTCACTGTTCATCCATTCATAAGCCAGTGTTTCACAGTGACAAACAGGAAACTCAAAGTGACATTGCTCAAGGCTTCATACGTGGTACTTTTAGAGAGAACACAATCTATCTTCACTTTAGCCAGGGCTGGGAATTGTTTTCACAAAACTTTAACTCCCCACTGTGGGAAGACCTCCATCTGATTTCACCATCCCTTGATTTACAATAGCCATTAGTTGGGGTCGGTCACTTTTACAGGTATCCATGTCCCAGTGAACTGATTTGTCCATGGCCATATATAATTACAGTCCAATTGGTTCAGGCAGGGACCATCCACCTGCCCAGACATTCGTTTTATTATAAGCCTTGATTTGAGCTTTAATTAAATAATAATTTATTCAGTACCTTCTTCAAAGAAGTCTGCTGCGATTAATACCCATATATCTCTCCAAATGTCTATATGTACTGTGGAAACTCAATAAACGGTGCTGACTAACTTCATGCCTGGCAGAAAGAGAAATATTGTTGAGGCAGATGAGGTGGAAACAAACCCAGTAGTGTGATATATAAAATTGAATCAGTTGATCTTTCATTGGTTAATGCAGGGACACAGCCAGGCATCAGATGAGAAACAGCAGTTCAGAGCCATGTAATATCAGAAACAGCTGCATAACCTTAACTGCTGTGCCCACTGGCTCATTCCTCTTGTCATTAGAGAGATCGCTATGACATTTCCACAAACATACTGGCATTTGACATAGCAGGCTTCTCTGGAGGTTGGTTGTGTGGTGATCCTGGGCCTAAGCTCCAACAGCCACTGCAAGATAGTACTCTTTTTCTTTTACACTGGTATCCACATAGGAAAAATGGCAAGAGTATGCTGCTATCATTAATAACACCACACTGTTTAAAAAGGAGTTAAGATACATCTGTAGTGGATGGGCTAACCAGCTCTATGCACAGCATCTGCATTCTGCAGATAAGAAAATAAACACTCCATTATAAATAAAACATCAATAAAATAAATGAAGGTAGTCAGATCACATGCATACCATACATACAAAGGCACAAAGCACTAACCGTTACAATTGAGAAGTCTAAATGGTAATGAATATTTAAGAAGGGAATTACCTATATCAATGGGTCAAATAGATAAAGAGCCTGTGATTTATCACCAGACTTATTTAGGTAAATATAAAGCACATGAATGGATTAGTACACAAAACCATTTCTTATTTGCACCTTTCAATGCTTTGCTTCCAGGGGATTCAGAGATTATTCTGCTCTCTCGTTTACCAAAGATACCTAGACTATAGCCCGCCTGAATCTTCTGTATTTGGAATTCTCCAGGCAAGAATACTGGAGTGAGCAGCCATTTTCTCCAGCGGATCTTCTTGACTCAGGGATTGAAAGCAGGCATCCCACATTGCAGGAAGATTCCCAGGTGGTGCTAGTGATAAAGAACCCGCCTTCCAAAGCAGGAGACATAAGAGAGTCAAGTTTGATCCCTGGGACAGGAAGATCCCATGGAAGAGGGAACGGCAATGCATTCCAGTATTCTTGCTTGGAGAATCCCATGGACAGAGGAGCCTGGCGGGCTACAGTACACGAGGTTGCAAAGAGTTAGACACAACTGAAGGGACTTAGCATGCATGCCTCATTAACATTCCCAAGACCCCCTTATACTCTCAGTGAAAGACGACTATGATTCCTCTTCCCATGGACACACATCTCATGTTATTTTTCCTACCAAGTCAGTCATCAGCTTTATTTAATCTTCGAGTTTTATGAACTCTGAGAAAAGGGACTAAGGAAAGGGGTAATAGGGAACAAGATTCAGTTCAGTTCAGATGACTCACTTAGTTGTGTCCAACTCTTTGTGACCCCATTGACTGCAGCATACCCCATTGACTGCAGCATACCTGGACACACACCTCATGTTATTTTTCCTACCAAGTCAGTCATCAGCTTTATTTAATCATAGAGTTTTATGAATTCTGAGAAAAGGGACTAAGGAAAGGGGTAATAGGGAACAAGATTCAGTTCAGTTCAGATGACTCACTTAGTTGTGTCCAACTCTTTGTGACCCCATTGACTGCAGCATACCTGGCTTCTCTTTGTGACCCCATGCTGCAGCATCTCCTGGAGCTTACTCAAACCCATGTCTATCAGGTTGATGATGCCATCCAAACATCTCATCCTCTGTCCTCTCCTTCTCCTCCTGCCTTCAGTCTTTCCAAGAATCAGGGTCTTTTCCAATGAGTCAGTTCTCATCAGGTGGCCAAAGTATTGGAGTTTCAGCTTCAGCATCAGTCCTTCTAATGAACACCCAGGACTTATCTCCTTTAGGATGGACTGGTTGGATCTCCTTGCAGTCCAAGGGACTCTCAAGAGTCTTCTCCAACACCACAGTTGAAAAGCATCATTTCTTCACTCTCAGCTTTCTTTGTAGTCCAACTCTTACATCCATACATGACTACTGGAAAAACCATAGCTTTGACTAGATGGATTTTTGTTGGCAAAGTAATGTCTCTGCTTTTTAATATGCTGTCTACGTTGGTCATAGCTTTTCTTCCAAGGAGCAAGTGTCGTTTAATTTCATGGCTACAGTCAATATCTGCAGTGATTTTGGAGTACCAAAAAATAAAGTCTCTCACTGTTTCCATTATTTCCCCATCTATTTGCCATGAAGTGATGGGACTGGATGCCATGATCTTCGTTTTCTGAATGTTGAATTCTAAGCCAACTTTTTCATTCTCCTCTCTCTCTTTCATCAAGAGGCTCTTTAGTTCTTCGTTAATTTCTGCCATAAGGCTGGTGTCATCTGTATATCTGAGGTTATTGATGTTTCTCCCTGTAATCTTGATTCCAACTTGTGCTTCATCCAGCCTGACATTTAGTATAATGTATTCTGCATATAAGCTAAATAAGCAGGGTGACTATATACAGCCTTGATGTACTCATTTCCTAATTTGGAACAAGTTTGTTGTTCCATGTCCAGTTCTAACTGTTGCTTCCTGACCTGCATACAGGTTTCTCAAGAGACAGGTCAGATGGGCTGGTATTCCCATCTCTTTCAGAATTTTCCACAGTTTATTGTGATCCATGCAGTCAGTGCTGGAAATGTAATACCACCACAGTGAGGGAGCTGAAACTCACATAGTCAGCTCTGGGTGATCCTGGAAAGCAAGACCCAAGAGCCATAGGAAATGTAAGTTTGCTGGGGCATGGAAGGTCCAGTCAGTCTATATTTAGTGATGTCCATGTGTAGAGTTCTCTTTTGTGTTGTTGGAAGAAGGTGTGCACTATGACCAGTGTGTTCTTTTGGCAAAATTCTGTTAGCCATTGTCCTGCTTCATTTTGTACTCAAAGGCCAAATTTGTCTGTTACTCCAGGTATTTCTTGACTTCCTACTTTTGCATTCCAGTCCCCTATAGTGGAAAGGATATCTTTTGGGGGTGTTAGTTCTAGAAGGTCTTGTATGTCCTCATAGAACTGTTCAACTTCAGCTTCTTCAGCATTACTGGTCAGGGCATAGTCTTGGATTACTGTAATATTGAATGATTTGCCTTGGCAACAAAGAGTTCATTCTGCCATTTTTGAGACTGCATCCAAGTACTGCATTTTGTACTCTTTTGTTGACTATGAGGGCTACTCCATTTCTTCAAGAAGATTAGATTCTTTTATTATGTGAGGTTAGAGATCCTTGAAAAGTCAAGGACTCCAAAGCCTTGTTTTTGTCCTATGTTGTCTGTTTTCATACCCTTCTTTATAAGGATGCCTATCATAACTCTATTCAGAACCTGCCCCATTTTTCCATCCTCACTCTAAACTTCCACTTGGTTGATTGAACTCTGGTTACCTGCAGTCAGAATGCACTATGTTCTGACACTGACTGCCTACCTGTGTTTTTTTTTTTTGTGTATAACCTGTATATACAGTAATATTCTCATTTTTCACTTGTATACAAAGCATCCTCAGGACTCAAATTAACATTCTGGATGCTATAGAAGAACTTCCCAGACAGTACAAGTGGAAAAAAAATCCACCTGCAGATGCAGGAGATGCAAGAGATGCAGGTTTGATCCCTGGGTGGGGAAGATCCCCTGGAGTAGGAAATGGCAACCCACTTCAGTATTCTTGCCTGGAAAAATTCCATGGACATAGGAGGCTGCCAGGTTACAGTTTATGGGGTGGCAAAGACCTGAACATGACTGAGCAACAGAGTACACACGTACACACGCTATAGACAGCTTACCACTCCTACTTGCCACAACTTACAAGTAACAAGTTCTTCCTGTTGGGTAAGGCATCTCTGTCTCTGTCTCTTTATTTCTTATCTACTTTTTTTTTTTCCTCAGTAAAAAACAAAACAAAACAAAAAAAAACTTCGCTTCTGTCTACATAGATAATTCTTATAAGCTCCTGAGAAATTTTTCCAGAATTGCAAAACTGTGGAGGTCACGTGAACTCAGAGAAGCTAACTAGAAAGTATAATAATGATTATATCTTTCCCCTTGCTCTAACATTTACTCAAACTTCGCAACAGAAGGCCTTGTGACTAAAATGATGGTTTGGAATCTATAAGCATCAGTAGATAAAAGTTTACAAGTTTTGAAATTCTCTAAAAGTTCTCCTTTTGGTTCCCTATTTTGGTAAAGAACAATTCTGTGTTGCCAGCTGTTCAAAGGCAAGAAAGATGGAATTGTTGATTCCTTTACCTCTCTTATCATACGTCAGAACCACCAGCAAAACCTGTTAGCTTGACTTCAGAGTGTGTCCTCCATCCTTTTACTTCTCTCTACATATCCTATCACCAGCCTATAGCAAGCTTCTGTCATCCCTTGCCTGGCTGTTGGAAATAATACACAAAATTTTCTCTCTGGTTCCAACATGGCCACCCTATACTCTGTTCTCAACATATGACCAGCATTCTTCTGTTTCTTTTTGCCGCTTTATTTTGTTTTGCTTTTATATTTTTAAATTAGTTATTATTGGTGCACAGTTCCTTTACAAAGATGTATTAGATTCTACTGTACAGAAAAGTGAATCAGACATAAATATACATATATCCCCTATTTTTGGACTTCCTTCCCATTCAGGTCACCACAGTGCATTAAGTAGAATTCCCTGCACCATAGAGTATACTCCCATTTATCTATTTTATACATAGCATCAAAAGTGTATATGTGTCAGCCCCAATCTACCAATCCCTCCTACCCCCTGATTATCCCCCGTGGTGTCCATACGTTTGTTCTCTATGTCTGTGTCTCTATTTCTGCTTTGCAAATAGATCATCTATACCATTTTTCTATTCCACATATATGTGTTAATATATGATATATTTTTTTCTTTCTTTCTAACTTACTTCACTCAGTGTGGCACTATGTAGGTCCATCCACGTCTCTACAAATGACTCTATTTCATTCCTTTTTAGGGCTAAGTAATATTTCATTGTATATATGTAATGCATCTTTCTTATCAGTTTCTTAGTCAGTGGACATTCAGGTTGCTTCCATGTCTTGACTATTGTAAATAGTGCTATTATAAACATTGGGAAGCACTTGTCTTTTTGAATTATGTTTTTCTCTTGGTATATGCCAAGTATTGGGATTTCTGGATTATATAGTAGTTTTATTTTTCATTTTTTAAGGAACCTCCATACTGTTTTGCATAGTGAATGTACCAATTTACACTCTTACCAACAGTGCATGAGGGTCACCTTTTCTCCACAACCCCTCCAGCATTTACTGTTTGTAGATTTTTTGATGATGGCCCTTCTGATCAGTGTGAAGTGATACTTCATTGTAGTTCTGATTTGCATTCCTCTAATAATTAGTGATGTTGAGCATATTTTCACATGTTAGATATCTATATGTCTTCTTTGGAGAAATGTCTGCTTAGGTCTTCCACCATTTTTTTGATTAAATTGTTTGATTTTTTCGATATTGAGCTGCATGAGCTGCTTGTATATTTGGAGCCCAAGAAAATAAAGTCTGTCAATATTTCCATTGTTCCCCCATTTATTTGCCATGAAGTGATGGGACCGGATGCCATGATCTTATTTTTTGAATGTTGAGTTTTAAGCCAGGTGAGAATTGGACCAGTGTGCTGCAGTCCATGGGGTTGCAAAGAGTCAGATAAGACTGAATGACTGAACGGAACTGATAGAGTACTCAAATCTCATTTTTTTTTTATATGTAGCTGTCCAGTTTTCCTAGCACCACTTATTGAAAAGACTGTCTTTTCCCAGTTTTGTATTCTTGCTTCCATTGTCATAAATTAGATGACCATAGGTGCAAGGGTTTATCTCCGAGCTTTCTATTCTGTTCCATTGATCTGTATTTCAGCTTTATTTTTTTTTATTTTCTTTTTTGCCAGCACCATACTGTTTTCAATACTGTTGCTTTGTTGTATAGTCTGAAGACAGGGGAATGATTCCTCCAGTTTCATTTTACTTTCTCAAGATTGCTTTGTTATCTGGATCCTTTGTATTTCCACAAAAATTGTAAAAATTTGTGTTCTAGTTCTGTGAAAGAATTCATCTACAAATGGAACAATTCTCATGGAACACCCGCTGAACATTAGAAGAAGATTGAAGCACTCTTTTGTGTGTGTGTGTGTTTTATTTTTTTATTTTTTTAATTTATTTATTTTAATTAGAAGCTAATTACTTTACAATATGGTAGTGGTTTTTGCCATACATTGCCATGAATCAGCCATGAGTGTACATGTGTTCCCCATCCTGAACCCCCCTCCCACCTCCCTCCCTATCCCATCCCTCAGGGTCATCCGAGTGCACCAGCCCTGAGCACCCTGTCTCATGCATCGAACCTAGACTGGTGATCTATTTCACATATAATGGTATATATGATTCAATGTTATTCTCTAAAACCATCCCACCCTCGCCTTCTCCCTCAGAGTCCAAAAGTCTGTTCTTTATATCTGTGCCTCTTTTCCTGTCTCGCATATAGGGTCATTGTTAACATCTTTCTAAATTCCATATATGTGTGTTAATATACTGTATTGGTCTTTTTCTTACTGACTTATGAATAACTCTTTTGTTAAGTCATAAAATATATTATCATTTGCTCAAAATCCTTTAAGAATATTAATCTCATTTCAAATAAATACAGAGACCTTATTAGAATGTAAACGACCCTTAATGGTTTGGCCCCTGACTACTTTTCAGAATTCATATGTGCTTACTCCTACTTGCCATCCTACTCAGTTTGGTCTGCTGTCCCATACACTCTCCCACCTCAGTTTTTTTTTTTTTTCCTAAATATGAAACTCTTCTGCAAAGGATATCTAAACATTCAGGAATTTGTACATTCGATACTACTCAATATTTCCAGAACATCATATCAAACAGAAACTCTGTTTTTGCTGTTGTTGTTCAGTCACTAAGTCATGTCTGACTCTTTGCAACCCCATGGACTGCAGCACACCAGGCTCCCCCATCCTATATATCCCAGAGTTTATTCTAATTCATGTCCATTGAGTTAGTGATGCTATCTAACCATCTCATCCTTTGTCGCCCCCTTCTCCTTTTGCCTTCAATCTTTCCAGGATATGAGATTTTTTCCAAGGAGTCAGCTCTTCCCATGAGGTAGTCAAAGTATTGGAGCTTCAGCCTCAGCATCAGTCCTTCCAAAGAATATTCACAGTTGATTTCCTTTAGGGTTGACTGGTTTGATCTTGATGTCCAAGGGACTCTCAAGAGTCCTCCAGCACCACAGTTTGAAAGCATCAATTCTTTGGCACTCGACCTTCTTTACGTCCAGATTGTCACGTGCACACAACTAATGGAAAACCCATAACGTTGACTACACAGATCTTTGTTGGCCAAGTAATGTATCTGCTTTTTAATACCCTCTGTAGTTTTTTCATAGCTTTCCTTCCAAGGAGCAAGCATCTTTTAATTTTATGGCTGCAGTCACTGTCCAGAGTGATTTGGGATCACAAGAAAAGAAAATCTGTCACTGCTTCTATTTTTCTACCCTTCTATTTGCCATGAGGTGTTGGGACCAGATGCCCTGATCTTAGTTTTTTTTCATGTTGAGTTTCAAGCCAGCTTTTACACTGTCTCCTTTCACCTTTCTCAAGAGGATCTTTAGCTTCTCTTCACTTCCTGCCATTAGAATGGTATTATCTACATATATGAGGTTGTTGATATTTCTCCCAGCAATCTTGATTCCAACTTGTGAATCATCCAGCCTGACATTTCTCATGATGTACTCTGCATATAAGTTAATTAATCAGGGTGACAATATACAGCCTTGTTACATTCCTTTCCCAGTTTTGAACCAGTCCATTGTTCTGTGTCCTGTTCTAACTGTTGCTTCTTGATCCACATACCGGTTTCTCAGGAGACAGGTAAGGTGGTCTGGAACTCCCATCTCTTTAAAAATTTTCCACCATTTGTTGTTATCCACACAAAGGCTTTAGTGTAGTCACTGAAGCAAAAATAGATATTTTTCTGGAAGGCCCTTGTTTTCTCTATGACCCAGTGAATGTTAGCAATTTGATCTCTGGTTCCTCTGACTCTTTGAAACCCAGCTTGTACATCTGCAAGTTCTCATTCATGTACTGCTGAAGCCTGGCTTAAAGAATTTTGAGTATAATCTTTCTAGCATGTAAAATGAGCACAATTGTGTGGCAGTTTGAACATTCTCTGTCATTGTCTTTCTCTGCATGAATTAATCATACTTCCTTAGAACTTTCCTACCCAAGGAGCTCACAATCTCTATCCCACTTTCTGCCTCTATAAATTTACTTTTTCTATGTAACTCATAGAAGTGGAATCATAAAATAAGTATCCTTTTGTGTCTAATTTATTTCATTTAGCACATGTTTTCAAAGTTCATGTTTATCATTTTATGTATCAGAATTTTTACATCTTTAATACTGAACAATATTCTTTAATGTATAATTATTTTATATCAACATATTATTTTAAATTCCATAATAATTAGAAAGTGAATTTATAAAACAAAATTGTAATAATATTCACTTTTTAAAATTTACCTACATATTTATCTTTACTATAGATCTTTATATGAATTTGAGCTATTGCCAAGCATTCTTCCATTTCAAACTGATTGACTCCCTTTAGATTAGGTCTAGTGGTACTGAACTCACTCAGATTTTGTATGTGTGGGATTATCTTAATTCTTCATTTTTGAAGAACAATTTCGTTGGATATAGAGTTTTCAATGACAGAGGTTTTTTTTTTTTTTCTCTTAGTTCTTAGTACTTTAAATATATCATCCCACTGCTTTCTTGCCTCCAATTTTTATAATGAAAAACTGACTGAAAAAATCATTGACAATCCCTTGTATTTGAATCATTTTTCTCCTGCTACTTTCAAGATTCTCTTTGGTGTTTGAAAGTTGGATTATAACGTTTCTTGGTGTAGGTATCTCTGAGTTTACTATATATGGAATTTGTTGAGGTTATTGAATTTCAATAATTATGCCTTTCATAAAATTGAGGAAGTTATCAGCAATTTTGTCTTCAAATATTCTTCTGCCCCTTTATTTCTCTCCTGTCTGGCATTCCCACAATGTGTGTGCCCATCTTCTCTATGGAATTATGTATGTCAAGTAGGCTATCTTCACTTTTTTCTTTATATTCTCTTTCTGTTCTTCAGATGTGGCAATTTTTTTTACCATCTTACTTTAATGTTTGATTCCTTCTTTTGGTTTCTCTAATCTTCTTTTGAACTCTTCTTACATATTTTCCATATCAGTTATTGTGCTTTTTAGTCCAGAATTACATTTTAGCTCCTTTTAATAATTTATAAATCTTTGTTGATGTTATCATTTTGTTCATACATTTTTATTTTTTTTGTCCATATCTTCCTTTAGCACTTTGAATGTCTTTAAAAAATTGTTTTGAAGTCTTGCAAGCCCAATATAACTGTTTCTTCAGGTGCACTTTCTTTTGACCCTGTTTTTTTGGATGAGCCAAACTTTCCTATTTCTTTGTATGCGTTGTGACTTTATATTGAAAACTGGACATTTGACTCATAATATGGTAACTCTAGAGATCAGATTCTCCCTGTTCATAAGAATTTGCTGTTTTGTTGACTGTTGTAAGGATCAGCCTGAGCCTATGTTTTTTTCCTCAACACATACAGTACCTTTATAATATAAGCATTGTTGTTTTTGAATATCCACTAAAGCAGGTAGACATTCAGAAATCTTCTTGAAGTCACTTTGGTTAGCGTTGGTTAGCACAGTACCAGTCTGCCTCTATATCTACACCCCTCATGATCAGAAGCAGGATTCTGCAGCCAGAGCATGAAACTCTTAACATTTAGAGGACAAAGTCCTTATTATCCATGCTGCCTCCAGCAAGCCATACCAGAAACATGATTTCTATCTCCAAATATACCTGCCCCAAGCCTGTGGAGAGAGGAATGTGTAGCTGCCAGCACTCTGAAGACTGAAACTGACCGGTATTAACCACAATTTCCCATCCAAATTTTCCCTTAGAAGCTGTCAGAGTTCAAAGGTAGTACAGACTTTCAAAACAGTTACTTTGGACAATTTCTGCCTGGATAATTGATCTTTCACAAAATTTCTGTGTGGGAATGAGAACTTGGAGAGTCTTCATCTCCCATTTTGCTTTTCTCTCACTTTTGAATCTATTCAGATCTTTGTTTATATGTCACCTTACTAGATCAATCTTCCCTGAAAATTCTCTACAAAATAAAAATGTTCTCATTTGACATACATGTTCTTTTGTTGCTTTATATTTGTTTCTCTCTCACATTTGTCCCCCACCGTGTATATTTATCTGTTTATATAACATGTAACTATCTTTAATGTCACCATCTTCTGTAACATGAAAGTTTCAAGCAGGCAGGGATGTTTTATACTCTTATTTTTAAAATTTATTTTAATTAAAGGAAAATAATTTTTCAATGCTGTTACCCTCTTTCTTTCAACACCGTAGCTCAATATCCAAAAGAATGCCTGACTCCTCCTGAGCACTCAGGACAATTTTGCTGAATGGTAATCATCGTTCACATGTGACCCATATTTACCTTTTTTTGAACTGCAAGTGTTTTGGACAAACAAGTTCTTTCTTTTTTTGTTTCTCTTTTCACCGTTTTTCACTTCCCATTTCACTCCTCATATGTGTTGATAAGTAACTTTAATTGAAGGGTATTAGAGGCAGAGTCTAAGATGTATTTTTAAGCTTTTTTGTGAGCGTTATCAGTTTCTTACTCATCAGTGATTCAGGTTGATATTTTAAACCTCATTTGACTTGACAAAACTTATCCTAAATTTTGAAATGCACTCTAAATTTATACTAAATTAAACAACATTAGACACTTAAGGAAAAGATAAGGAAGGATCTATTTATTAAGATAAGTATTCAATAGTTTGGCAGCACAAGCCAGTGTGATTTGAGAAAGAGAGAAATAGAGTTTAAATGTTGGTAAGAGAAGACTATCATTACTAATAGTCATATATAAATATTCAAGACAATAAGCTGTCAACTATTAGAACTAATGAGTATCTAAAATTACCAGGATACAAGATAAATCTTAGAAGAATCAAAAACTCTCACTAAAGTAATCAATTAGAATTTTTAACTTCAAAAGGATTCAAGATATAGTGAATTTAAAATCAGCAGTGTTAACAGATGTTAAAAATTGCCTATCAATAAAATTTAAAAAATCTAAAGTGAAGGTCTTAGTTGCTTGAGTCATGTCCGACTCTTTACAACCCCATGGACTGTAGCCTACCAGGTTCCTTTGTCCATGGAATTCTCTAGGCAAGAATATTGGAGTAAGTAGCCATTTCCTTCTCCACGGGATCTTCCCAACCCAGGGATCAAACCTGAGTCTCGTGCATTACATGCAGATTCTTAACCATCTGAGCCAGTAGGTAAAGCACTAAATAAACACTGTAAGGACAAAAAAGTAACTTGATAAGCAGAAAAGTAATTATATTCCTCTATTAAAAAGCTCAATTAAAATATGTTAAAATTTCAAAATCTATAAATGTATGCACTTCACATTTAAACCTTTGTAGTATTCATTTATGAATTTTGGATGATTATATTGTAGGAATATCTGAATTTTTTAATAGAATAATGATAAGAACAATTGTACTTTCAAATATTGACACACACAATGAAGCTATGTTCATTTAAATTGTGGGATATGATTCAAAAATTGACAAGTTCATCAATAGAACAGATTAGAGAATCTAAAATATGTAGAATTTGTTGCATTATAAAGGTAACAATTCTTTTTTTTTTTTTAAATTAGTGGCAAGTAGATTGACATATGTCATTGAGATATTTGGCTAAATATTTAGAAAAAAATGTGTCTCTTACCTTACCTGTACTCTAAATAAGATGGATCAAAAGCTCTAATGTAAAAAACATAATCACAAAATCAACAAATATTTAGCAAATTGCACATTGAGCTTGAGTATATTTAAAGCCATGGCAAGTAAGATGAAATTTTAGAAACCATAAAAAGATGAAGAGATTTGACTATAACAATCTAAAAGAACTGAGCAGTGAAAGGTACTATAAATATATTAAGAAGCCACATACTGGAATAAAATACTTTCTTCTTATACAGCTAACATCTATGTAAATTAATATCTAAACTTATCAAATAATTCTGTAAATAAAAATAATAACTATAATAACCCAAAAGATAAATTAACAAAGGATAGAAACTGAAAATTCATAAAATAAGACCTTCATATGGTGAGTGGATAAATGAAAAGATGCCCAGCCTTTTTAGCAATTAAAGAAAAGCAAATTGAAATAGTAAATGCTATGCAGATTGATAAAATTTTTCAGAATTTGATAATATTGAAGTTTGCCATGGAGATGTGGAAGTTGTGTGGCTATTTTTGTAAATTAGAGATACAGAGTAAAAATTAGTTCAGCCTCTTTGAATTTTAAATATGCATAGCCTTTGAACCCAGAAATTCTATTTTTCAGAGTTCAGCTAGGGAAATATGTATGCAGGTAAACATGAATATATGTGTATGGTACCCCACTGTTTGTAACATTAAAATTGGAAATAATCGGAGAACATATGAGCATAGAAAAATAAATTATAACATGTATGTTTTTAGGAATAATATGTAGTTACTAAAAAGAATGGCTTAAATCTGTTCATATTGACTCAGAAATTTAGGTAAGCTTTAATATGCCAGTAAAAAGCCTAGTGGTAGAACATATGAATACCCAGATTCCATATGTGCCTTAAGCAAAAAATTTGGAAAGACGTAATCCTATTAACAGTGGTTACCTCTAAAATTAGTGTATGAAGAGGAAGAATTGGCTTGAGAAAATACAATAAGAGCTGAAGAGAAATTATAATTCTCTTTCTGTAGTTTTCTATATCATTATTACCATAAGCACGCATTAATTCTGTAATTGAAATGAAAAAGTTCACTAATTACAAAACAATATAAAATAATGGTAGGCATGTACTGTTAGTAAAGAACAGAGAACTCAGAGTAGCAGAAAAGAAGTTCCCGGGAAAGCTGTCTTAAAGATAAAGGGCAGGGAACTTCCCTGGTGGTCCTATGGTTAGGACTCTGCTTCTACTGCAGGGACACAGGTTCAATCTCTGGTCTGGGAATTGCTGCTGCTGCTGCTGCTAAGTCGCTTCATCCGTGTCGGACTCTGTGCGACCCCATAGACGGCAGCCCACCGGGTTCCTCCGTCCCTGGGATTCTCCAGGCAAGAGTACTGGAATGGGTTGCCATTTCCTTCTCCGGGTCTGGGAACTAAGGTCCCATATACCAAGACACAGCAAAAAAAGAAGAAGAAGAAGAAAAGATAAAAAGCAGAAGGGAAATGTCTCCTGGAAGGCCTCTGCTCTACAGTCTTTAAGTCACTTTTGATTATTGTGATTATTAAATTCCTGTAGATGAGTGTATCCTAGGTTTGCACTGTCCGTGTCCTTGCATTTAATCAGAAATACCTCTATGACAATACAGAATTTGTCTCTGTATTTTTGTGTTTATGTTTTTGCTCATGAAATTAAGAATTAGAGATTTTCAAAGACATATTGCTTATTTATCCCTTATTGTTTCAAAGCACCGATTAGCATAACCTCAAAGCATTATTTCTTTAACCTGTGTATCTCCAACTTATTATTATTGCTTGAGGCCTGGGTAATGTTTATATGAAAAATAAATTATGGATGTAAAACAGCACAGGAATGATGTTTCCCTTAGATATGTAGCAATTGCAAAAGCAACTTTTGATCATTTTAGAAAAAGCTGAAATTCTTCTGTCTCCGTTAAATGGATGTATTTTTTTGTGTGTGTGTCTAAGTCCTTTCACTATGTAGTTATAAGACTGACTACCAACAACTCTCCCTAGGTGTGTTTATTGAATTTAAGAGTTTCATTTTGTTGTCAGAAATGTTGTAACTGTGAGGAATGGTGAGAGATAGTAGAATACAGACATAACCAGCCTGATCCTGTCATCTCTGGAAATGTTTTTCATGGGCCTTAAATTTGGCTCCTGGCTCCATTTCAGCCTATTCAAAGTTGATGGAACAATGAAATGCAGACCTTACTAGCCAAGGAAAATACTACTTGAATCATCAGGTAGGTGTGTGGCAGGCAGCCATACAGAAATTCAAACCCAATAAATCTAAAAATCCATGCAAACAGTGAGTCAGTGAGTCCCAGAACACTAATGCCTTAGACACCATCTGTTCATTTTTCGAATCACTAAAGGCAAATCCAAAGTTCCTCAGCTCTTGAGATAGTTGAATACACAAGATTTTTCATTTAATAGTTCTATCCTAGAGCTATCTGTCCCTTACTCAGTTTCTGACCAAACTACTTCC
Source organism: Okapia johnstoni (assembly GCA_024291935.2). Taxonomy (NCBI): domain Eukaryota; kingdom Metazoa; phylum Chordata; class Mammalia; order Artiodactyla; family Giraffidae; genus Okapia; species Okapia johnstoni. The sequence continues at coordinate 49,925,597 of CM044319.1, forward strand.
CTGTAGCATGAAAAATAGTTGGCTTACAGTGACTCCTTCTTAGTTACATATTTCTTAAGTTGCTAACATGTCAAATCTGTAGAGCATCTGGAAAGATTAATAATTTGTCTTCCATATTTTAGAGGTAAGGTAGACATTAGAAGTTACCTGTCTTGCCTAGAGTCGTAACAGAAAATTTTGTCTCATAGTCTGGGGCTTTCTTTAGAAACACACTAGTTTATCACAATGAAATGAAAAGTCCTCAGAACACTGACAAACAGCAGAAAAAAAGAAACTTTCATATGAAAGAAAAGAAGGAATTGAGAGAAAGGGAGACAGAGAAGGAAGAAGAAGGGCATAACAGGGGAAAGGGAAAGTGAGAAGAAAAATATGAAATTAGAACATAAATGTGAAACCAAAATGAAATAAATTCATTATGAGGTGCTGTTACAATAATAGACAGAATATGGAAACCCAGGCATCATTCTTTAATCCATAATTAACTCCAGAATATCCTACTGAGGATCAGTGATGCTGGATAAAATAGATACCCAAAGAACAAAAAAGTATAAGACTAAGAAACGCTCCACCCCAATAGGGAAGACAAACAGAAAAACAAAATTTCTATCCAGTAAATACAGTGAAGGCTTTCCAAATATGAAGAAAATGACATAAAGGGGAGGTGAAGAGGAGCTAGAGATGCAGAAGGAAAGACATCCTTTCTTTACTGCACTTATTTCAAATTTGTTCATGTAATAGTTAATTAAATTATGTAAAGCACAAAAATTTTAGAAAGAAAGCATATCCAGTGAGGGGAGGATGTTCCATCCATATTAGACAGGAACTTACTAGCAGGGAGTATTCAGGATTCCATTAGCATTGGTCTGTAAGAAGTGTAGTTTAATTTAGTTCAGTTCAGTTCTTGTAGCTTTTCTTCCAAGGAGCAAGTGTCTTTTAATTTCATGGTTGCAGTCACCATCTGCAGTGATTTTGGAACCCAAGAAAATAAAATCTGTCACTGTTTCCAGTTTTCCCATCTTTTTACCATGAAGTGATGGGACCAGATTCCATGATTTTCTTTTGAATGTTGAGTTTTAAGCCAGCTTTTTCACTCTCCTCTTTCACTGTCTTCAAGAGGCTCTTCAGATCCTCTTCACTTTCTTCCAGAAGGGTGGTGTCATCTGTGTATCTGAGGTTATTGGTATTTCTCCTGGCAGTCTTGATTCCAGCTTGTGCTTCTTCCGGCCTGGCGTTTTGCAATATATGCTCTGCATATAAGTTAAATAAGCAGAGTGACAATATGCAGCCTTGACGTACTCCTTTTCCTGTTTGGAACCAGTCTGTTGGTCCACGTTTGGTTCTAACTGTTGCTTCTTGACATAGTAGCGTCATGCTCAAAATCCTTCAAGCTAGGCTATATCCGTATATGTACTGAGAACTTCCAAATGTGTTTTAAAAGGAAGAGCAACAAGAGATCAAATTGCCAACATTGTTGGATCATAGAGAAAGCAGGAGAATTCCAGAGAAACATCTACTTCCGCTTCATTGACTATAACAAAGTCTTTGACCACATGGATCATAACAAATAATGGAAAATTCTTAAAAAGATAGAAATGCCAGACCATTTTATCTGTCTTCTGAGAAACTTGTGTGCAAGTCACGAAGCAGGAGTTAGAACCTTACATGGAACATCAGACTGGTTCACAGATGGTAAAGGAGTATAACAAGGCTGCATATTCTCATCCTGTTTATTTAACTTATATATAGAGCACATCACGTGAAATGCATCTGCTGGATGTGTCACGTGCTGGAATCAAGATTGCTGGGAAAAACAGCAACAACTTCAGATATGCAAATGATACCACTCTAATGGCAGAAACAAAGGGGAACTCTTGATAAGAGTGAAAGAGGAGAGTAAAAAAGCTGTCTTAAAACTCACCATTAAAAAAATAATATCACGGCATCTGGTCCCATCACTTCATGGCAAATGAAGGGGAAAAGTAGAGGCAGTGATAGATTTTCTTTTCTTGGATTCCAAAATCACTGCAAACGGTTACTGCAACCATGAAATTAGAAGACATTTGCTTATTGGAAAGAAATCTAAAAAAAACTAGACAGTGTAATAAAAAACAAAGACATCACTTTACTGACAAATGTTGGTATAACCAAAGCTATGTTTTTTTCCAGTAGTCATATACAGATGTTAGAGTTGGACCATAAGAATGACTGAGTGCCAAAGAATTGATGCTTTCCTATTGTGATGCTAGAGAAGACTCTTTTGAGATCCTTGAACTGCAATGAGATCAAACGAGTCAATCCTAAAGGAAATCAACGCTGAGTGTTCATTTGAAGAACTGATTTTGAAGCTGAAGCTCCAATACTTTGGCCACCTGATGTGAAGAGCTGACTCACTGGAAAAGACCCTGATTCTGGAAAAGATTGAAGGCAAAGGAGAAGAAGGCAGCAGAGGATGAGATGGTTAGGTAGCCTCACTGACTCAGTGGACATGAACTTGAGCAAACTCTGGGAAATATTGGATAACACAAAATCCTGGTGTGTTGCAGTCCTAGGGGCCACAAAGAGTCAGGCATGACTTAGCCACTGAACAACAACAACTGACATTTTTGCTACATAAACATTTATTTTAAATGAAACTACAGTGTGATACCTACAAGATGTCAGACTAGGAAGCCTCAGTCCCTTAATCTCCAAAGAAGTCATAAAAACCAAAAAATAGCAACAAAGGAAAGCAGCTAGATACTGTCTAAAATAACATTAGAGCAGCTTTGGAAATCAGTTATAGAATACAACAACCCCACAAATGCTTCATCAATAAAAGTTGCATCCAAACAAAAGAAAATTTTGTGGCATTTTTACTAACTCTTTAACATACCCTCCTTGACAGCCTAGTTCCTGGTTCCCTCCCTTAGACAACAAGGATCAAACCCTGACTTATTTGCAAAAGTCTAAACTTTCAGTGGGGTTCCAAATGGCCTGTTTCCTATTTCTCCTGACTGGGAACTTAAATAAGTTAAGGCAGCACAACATGCATTTCAGGCTTGGAAATTCCACAGAAAGATGTGGTTGTCCCATCATTTGTGAACACTTCAGGAGAATGGAAATCCTGCAGAGACATAGGACAAGAAACTGTAGCTAGAGGAGTACAATTCAACACATAAGTCACTAAGAAAAAGTAGACTTAAAGTTTTGGGGAAATTAAGATCTTTAAAAGCCAATGTATATATGAGGGGGGAAATATTTAAAAAGCACATACACAGTTCCAAGCAGGGTACATGTTCAAAAAAAAAAAAAAAAAGCATGAGACAATCGTAAGGCTTCCCACTGAGATTAACCCAAGGCTTAGAAACCTAGATAGCATATTAAAAAGCAGAGACATTACTTTGCCGACAAAGGTCCATCTAGTCAAGGCTATGGTTTTTCCAGGAGTCATGTATGGAAGTGAGAGTTGGAATGTAAAGAACACTAAGTGTCAAAGAATTGATGCTTTTGAACTGTGGTGTTGGATAAGACTCTTGAGAGTTCCTTGGACTGCAAGGAGATCAAACCAGTCAATCCTAAAGGAAATCAGTCCTGAATATTCATTTAAAGGATTGATGTTGAAGCTGAAAATCCAATACTTGGCCACCTGATGTGAAGAACCAACTCTTTGGAAAAGACCCTGATGCTGGGAAGGATTGAAGGCAGGAGGAGAAGGGGACAACAGAGGATAAGATGGTTGGATAGCATCACTGACTCAATGGACATGAGTCTGAGTATACTCCAGGAGTTGGTGATGGACAAGGGGGCCTGGCATGCTGCAGTCCATGGGGTCACAAAGAGTTGGACATGACTGAGCGACTGAACTGAATTGAACTGGTGATGGTGGTGGCAGCACATCCAGTAGAATTTACTTAATGCAATGAGCAGTACACTAAAGAACAGTTAAGATGATAAGCTTGAAATCTGAAAATGTAACTAATATAAAGGAGTTTACAATCTGTTGAGTTGCACACTCACCTTCTTCAGGGATTAGTTGATAAAACACATTAAACACAGAAATCCCTTGCATTCCTATAAACTAACAATGAGAAAACAGAAAGAGAAATTAAGGAAACAATCCTATTCACCATTGCAATGAAAGGAATAAAATACTTAGGAATAAGTATTTGTTTCTTACCTAAAGAAACAAAATACCTGTATACAGAAAACGATAAAACACTGATGAAAGAAATCAAAGAAGACACAAATAGATGGAGAAATATACTATGTTCGTGGACTGGAAGACTCAATATAGTGAAAATGAGTATACTACACAAAGCAGTCTATAGATTCAATGCAATCCCCATCAAGCTACCAATGGTATTTTTCACAGAACTAGAAGAAATAATTTCACAATATGTATGGAAACACAGAAGACAGCAAATAGCCAAAGCAATCTTGAGAAAAAAGAATGAAACTGGAGGAATCAATCTGTCTGACTTCAGACTATACTACAAAGCTACAATCATCAAGACAGTATGGTACTGGCACAAAGACAGAAATACAGATCAATGGAAAAAAATAGAAAGCCCAGAGATAAATCCACGCACCTATGGACACCTTATCTTTGACAAAGGAAGCAAAAGTATATAATGGAGAAAAGACAAACACTTTAACAAATGGTGCTGGGAAAACTGGTCAACCACATGTAAAAAAAAATGAAACTAGAGCACTTTTAAACACTGGGCACAAAAATAAACTCAAAATGGATTAAAGATCTAAACGTAAGACCAGAAACTATAAAACTCCTAGAGGAAAACATAGGCAGAGCATTCTCTGACATAAATCACAGCAGGATCCTCTATGACCCACCTCCTAAAATAATGGAAATAAAAGCAAAAATAAACAAATGGGACTTAAAAGCCTTTGCACAATGAAGGAAACTATAATCAAGGTGAAAATACAGCCTTCAAGATGGGAGAAAATAATAGCAAATGAAGCAACTGACAAAGAATTAATCTCAAATATATGCAAGTAGCTTAGCAGCTCAATAGCAGAAAAATAAATGACCCAGTGAAAAAGTGGACCAAAGAACTAAACAGATATTTCTCCAAAGAAGACATACAGATGGCTAACAAGCACATGAAAAGATACTCAACATCACTCATTATCAGAGAAATGCAAATCAAAACCACAGTGAGGTACTGTCTCACGCTGGTCAGAATGGCTGCTATCCAAAAGTCTACAAACAATAAATGCTGGAGAGGGTGTGGAGAAAAGGGAACCCTCTTACACTGTTGGTGGGAATGCAAACTAGTACAGCCACTATGGAGAATGATGTGGAATTCCTTAAACAACTGCCATACAACCCAGCAATCCCACTGCTGGGCATATACACCAAGGAAACCAGAATTGAAAGAGACACACATACCCCAGTGTTCATCACAGCACTGTTTACAATAGCTGGGGCATGGAAGCAACCTGTATGTCCATCGGCAGACAAACATATACGAAAGCTGTGGTACGTATACACAATGGAATATTACTCAGCTATTAAAAAGAGTGTGTTTGAGTCAGTTTTAATGAGGTGGATGAAGCTGTAGTCTATTATACAGAGTGAAGTCAGAAAGAAAAACACAAATACAGTATATTAATGCATATATATGGAATTTAGAAAGATGATAATGATGACCTTATATGCAAGACAGGAAAAGAGACACAGATATAAAGAAGAGACTTTTGGACTCTGTGAGAGAAGGTGAGGGTGGGTTGATTTGAGAGAATAGCATTGAAACATGCATATTATCGTATGTGAAATAGATGATCATTCCAAGTTCAATGCATGAAACAGGGCACTCAATGCAGGAGCACTGGGACAACTCAGAGGGATGGGATGGGGAGGGATGTGGGAGGGGGGTTTGGGAGAGGGAAACACATGTACACCCGTGACTGATTCATGTCAGTATATAGCAAAAACCACCACAATATTGTAAAGTAATTAGCCATCAACTAAAATTTAAAAAGAAAGAAAGAAAAAGAAATAATCAAACTACAGGATGATGTTATAAATGAACAATGGGTTTCCCACTTAATAGCATTCCAACTGAAACAATCAAACCCTGTATCAGCTAAATAAATTCAGTGGACTAGATTCAACTCACAAGCCTTAAATTTAAGACCACAAGTCTAGACTTGTATTTTAAAAAGAGAGAGAAATAAAAAAGAAATGTGAAGAGTGTGGATGTGATTAGTTGCATGGGTGGGGGGGGCGTGGGAAATTTGTGTTCTGAATGTATTCAGAAGAGGGTAGCAAGTGGCAGGCTGGGCTTTACCATTGTGTCCTGATGGATTGTCCAAACCTTCTTTCCTCTGTATATGGTGCAGTGCAAAGCAGTCTTTTTCTAGATGGTCAGGTAACATGTATTGGATTGAATATATTGAACTCTGTCTGTGCAATCACTTCTTGGCATCCATGCCTAACTCAATTCCTTGACAGCTCATCCTGTTTCTCTGTAGTTAAAGACCTAAGCTCTAAATTGACAATTCCCGAAATCATTCTGAAACCCTTTAATGTGAAAAAGGTTCAGCATAAACCTTGCTCTCTCTTGCTCCATTCTGGGCTTACATAGGCAGCTCTGTAGGGATAATAATGTGACATAAAGAGACGTTTTTCAGTGTTTATAGTTTAAAAGGGTCTTTGTGTAAAAGCTTTAAAATTAAACTCACAGGAAAAAGTCAAGCATTAACGAAATTGTTCCATTATTCACTCGGTTCTACCATCCTTCAAGTAGAGATTTTAAACTTACTCTGCCTATTTGTCTGTCTATTAATAAAGAAAATTATAGGACTCCCTTTATAGTTGATACTTAACTACAATGACACTTGCAGTGTACTGATTAGGCTATTGTGGAAAGGACCTTAGTAATCCAGCTTCCTATCTGCTTCAGAAAATAAGTCAAGGTTGTAAAGATGGCTGTTTAAAGTAATATCCAAAATGAAGACATCATGGCTTTTTGCCCCTTGCTCTTATTTATTTTGATTGTAGAAAATCTTTAGAGAAACAGGATGCTCCTTACCCCTTTTCACCCTACCTCACCCACCAGAATTACTTTAAATGTATTTCTTGATTTGATATACATCTCTCTGCAATCTTTGGCATCCCTCATGTTAGAGAAAGTCCTTCTCCCCTCAACACTGTCCTTGCTTACTCTCATCACCTATGACAAAATTTTCATGTGAATAAGACATAATTCTGATGTAAATTTAAGCTTGTAGACACTGCTTTGCTTTGCAGAGTTCCTGGACAGGTTTCACATTATCATCTGTCTTCCTTCCTGTATATTTGAGATCTTATTTGCTAGTTCATTAGAAGTCTAGTTATTGTTAGTACATAGCTCTTGAAAATACATTTGGATTTTAAGAAGGAAAAAAAAAGTACAAAAATCTAATCATTCAGTTTTGGGGATTACAGACAGCATAGATTTGGAGAGATTTATGGTCGGAAAGGAGATCAAACCAGTCAATCCTAAAGGAAATCAGTCCTGAATATTCATTGGAAGGGCTGATGCTGAAGCTGAAGCTACAACACTTTGGCCACCTGATACGAAGATCCGACTCATTAGAAAAGACCCTGATGCTGGGAAAGATTGAAGGCAGGAGGAGAAGGGGACGACAGAGGACAAGATGGTTGGATGGCATCACTGACTCAATGGACATGAGTTTGAGCAAGGTCCGGGAGTTGGTGAAGGACAGGAGGGCCTGGCGTGCTGCAGTCCACGGGGTTGCAAACAGTCAGACATGACTGAACTGAACTCATGGGCAGAAAAGCCTTCATAATGTAACATATTAAAGCTAGCCTCTTTCCCCAAGAAGTCAGTGTTGCTTGATTTTTACTTTTGAAATCAGACTGAGATTGACTCCGTGACCTTGGAAATATTGCTTCCCTTATCTGTACCTTATTTTCTTCACCTGTAAGTTAGGCACATATCAATAGTAATTGTATCAAAGGAATTTTTACAAGAGCCCAATGAATAATTCACATAAAATATTTAGAAATGTGCTTGACAGAAAGGAAGGTCTCAGTAAATCTCTAGCTGTATTAATTATAATTATTTTCAAATCCGATAGATTTGGTTAAGACCCCAAATTTACTTCCTACTAATTATTCATTGGAAGGATTCATGCTGAAGCTGAAACTCCAATACTTTGGGCACCTGATGTGAAGAACTGACTCATTGGAAAAGACCTTGATGCTGGGAAAGATTGAAGGCAGGAGGAGAAGGGGAAAACAGAGGATAAGATGGTTGGATAGCATCACCAGCTCATTGGACATGAGTTTGAGCAAGCTCTGGGAGTTTGTGATAGATAGGGAAGCCTGGCTTCCTGCAATCCATGGGGTTGTAAAGAGTCAGACACGACTGAGTGACTGAACTGAACCGAATTTAACTGCATCGGTCTTTAGTTTCCTCATCTTAAAATGAGACAAAAGATTATATGAGAAGTCAATGAAATAAAAAATATAGTACCATTATGAGTATCCAATATAGAATCATTTTTGATAAACATAATGAAGATTTATTTAAAATATTTAGTATTTAAAATAAGAGGTCTGTATTGAGTCAATAGTGTTGACTAAAAAATATAGTCACAACCTGAAAGTAGAGAGTTATTTTATTTGGTGGGAATGTTTAGGACTCTAAGCCCAGGAAACAGCATCTCAGTAACTCTGAGAAAACTGCTCCGAGAAGGCAGGACGGGAAGTCAGGCTATATGCAAGGCTGCAACAAAGGAAGCAGGCAGTCTGAACATCAAAGATTAGGCATCAAGATAAAGAATTTAGCATTCTATGTAGGGGAAGATGCAAGCCTCTGGACTCACTGAATTTATTCCTTTCATAAGCACTATCTGGGGCCAATCCTGTTTCTTTGTTCACCTTGCTTATTGCATTCCCCCAGCTCCTCAACAATCGCTGTGGGGGCTAGCAGCATCTGCTGGATCACAGTTTTGGGAGCCCTCATTCCCTGGTGACTCAGAAGGTAAAGCATCTGCCTGCAATGTGGGAGACATGGGTTAAATCCCTGGTCAAGAAGATCCCCTGGAGAAGGAAAAGGCAACCCATTCCAGTACTCTTACCTGGAAAATTCCATAGATGGAGGAGACTGGTAGGCTACAGTCCATAGGGTCGCAAAGAGTTGCACATGATTGAGAGACTTTTTCTTTCCTTCTCTTTCTTTCTCTCCTTCTTTCTTTCTTGCTTGCTTGCTTGCTTTTTGCTTTCTTTCTGTCACATTTGGAAGCCAGAAATCACTTATGGCTGTGACATTTCTTCTTTATTAAAATGGCAGGAGATATTTTCATTTCACAATAGTCAATAAATATTAGTTTTCTGTCTCTGTTATTCTAACCTCCTGATCTGTTAATTGTTTTTCTTGATCAGTCACTAATTTGTGTCCAACACTTTGTGACCCCCGTGGACTGCAAAATGCCGGGCTTTCCTGCCCTTCACTATCTCCCAGAATTAGCTCAAACTCATGTCCATCGAGTTATTGATGTCATCCAACCATCTCATCCACTGTCACCCCCTTCTCTTCTAGCCCTCAATCTTTCCCAATTTCAGGGTCTTTTGAAAGAGTCTGCTCTTTGAATCAGGTGGCCAAAGTATTGGAGCTTTAGCATCAATCCTCCTAGTGAATATTCAAGGTTGATTTCCTTTAGGACTGACTGGTTTTACCATCTAGCAGCGACTCTCAAAAGTGTTCTCCACCACCACAATTCAAAAGCATCAATTCTTCAGTACACAGCCTTCTTACGGTCCAACTCTCACATCCATACATGACTACTAAAATATACATAACTTTGGCTATGCATACCTTGTTGGCAAAATGATGTTTCTACTTTTTAATACACTGTCTAGGTTTACCATAGCTTTTCTTTCAAGGAGCAAGCATCTTTTAATTTCATGGCTGCAGTCACTGAAAATAGTAGCATTTATAAAATAACTTTTTCTTTCTAATGCTGAGACTGCTTGATGAAGTGAATACTGACTAATTACTGACAGCCCCCTTCATGCACTAGGGGCTAGGTTGTGAAATTTTACAATTACAGTCATAAACAATTGCAATCTCTTGTTTAAATTAAATTAAAAACAACAAAAACAGCTTTGAAAAACAGATTCTGGCCTATCCCTAAATAAGTTTTTAAATAATCTTTTGAATAAACGTGCTGAAAAAGAAGATTAAGTTTTGTGTGTTAATCAGAAGGAATTTGTTTTTATTTATCACTACCCTCCTTTTCCGCCAGGCACCAGCCATTCTGCTCTGCAACGAGAACTCAGCAGTGACTAAAATACCACCGTCATCCTCAGGAAGCAGCCTGGTCTGGCAGAGCCTCTAGTCTGTGAGAAATAAGTGTGAAGATTTTCCTTACATCTAATATTTTCGTTAGTGAAGGAGGATTAAAATATTCATAGACCATGAATGAGGATGGGCTGCTGAGATGACCTGAAATTTTATATTGTACTATTACTATTCACTTTCATCTAGCACTTAGATTTCGGGGAAATTCAGCAAGACAGAGGGCAAACTGAAGACTTAATTCATCTGAAAAGCATTTAAAATTCATCATAGAACTGATGGAATGTATTGCCAAGGTTATAGTGAAATAGGGTAACTCTGATGTTAATGTCCCTATTCCATACACTGTAGAAAAGTTCCTAGTTTCCATGAGTGTTAGTCGCTCACTTGTGTCCAACTCTTTGGGACCCCATGGACTGTAGCCTGCCAGACTCTGTCTGTGGGATTCTCCAGGCCAGCATACTAGAGTGGGTTGCCATTTCCTTCTCCAGGAGCTCTTCCCAACCCAGGGATTGAACCCAGGTCTCCTGCACTGCAGGCAGATTCTTTACCATCTGAGGTTCTAGGGACGTTTCCCTCGTTTCCATAGTTCCCAATAACTTTCTGTTTCCATATTCATCCTATTCTGAGTTTTGTTTCTGCTGGATCCAAAACTTGTGTGTCAGGTCACGGTTAGGTCCCCAATGGCCCCTTTCCAATCAGCCCTTCTTTTTAGTCCTGGAGGTGAGAAATTATACTTCAGCAATGCCAAAAACTTTAAAGTAAATATCAGGCATTTTATAAATAAAAATCCAGTCTCACTTCCTAAATTTGGACTACAGATTTTTTTCATGTCCTCTTCCCTCCTTCCATGTATTAATCTTCTGTCTTAACTCCCAGGCTCCAGTACCTGTTCATTTCTCCTGAAGATTATTTATTCTTTTATTAATCTTTATTTGTTTCTTTGTCCAGATGAGAGATAATTAACGTGCTTAAAGTTGTACCTCTTTCTCCAACCATCATTTAATCATATTTCTAAAACAGAAAGACATTCTGAACATTAATTCAAGATGATATATAGCTTTACTCTTCTACAATATATGAAAAAAATCAGACGATTTAGCAATAAAAGTCACATGTATATCTTGTCTCCCATATGGACTCTGTTTTCTTTGTGAATGAAATTTGTATTTTAAATTCCTTTGAATCCTCTCTTTCACCTACTATAGCACTCTAAACATACTACTCATGGAAGGCAGAGGATGTTCTTCAGGCTAAGAGAACATATGTTGCTCTTTTGGTTACAAGAGCAGAATGTAGGAGGTAGAATGCTATGGAAAGTCAGATTTTCTTGCTAGACTCTGTTACTGCTTACCATATGGATTGGGGTACACCATTTAATTATACTGAGTTTTAGTGTCTTCATTTGCAAAACTGATTTTATATGTCATGGTAATGTTGTAAAAACTAAATAAGGTAAAGAAATCAAAATATAATTATGTTTCTTCTCTTCACCATATACAGTTTTGTGAATGTTTTAGAAAGTATAAATGAAAAGTTTGAAGTGCTTTCCATGCCTGTCATGCAAATATAAAGGGAAACTTTCAGTTGACTGAATCTGGGTATTATGTCTCAGTAGTCCTTCAATCAACTTGCTTCGTTCCTAGTAGACAATAGGATATGAGCCATATCTCTAGTTTGTCAACTAGATGCTCTAGCATCTGCTGTACAAGCATATGCCAGATACACATGTTCAGGGAAACCTGATGTTATACTTAAGTTACCTAGCTTGGCTCCGTTTAGGGTTTCCTTTCTTTTTTGGAGGAGCCTTCCACAAGGGGGCATGATTTTCAAATAAAAGCATTTGGACTCCACATCTCCAACCACCTCATCTGTTAGGCTCTCAAACTCCAGCCACTATACACCTGAACTGATCACCTAGGGCCAGGTACCAGACAACTAGAGGCAACCCTTATGGCCAGAGAGCCTGTGCCATTATACAAATTAGTTGTTCCTGAGTTTTCTTACCTTTATCTCATCTGTTCTCCTTACCCCTGCCATGGAAATTACAATAAAGGCTCTTGCCCATATTCTATCTGCCTCAGAAACAACCCTGAAAATTCCCCAGTTGCCTTCTGCCTCCCCCCAACTATGACATGATATGTCCTCCTTCTTGTGGGATTTTTAAGCACAGAAAACTATCTATTCCATAACAATCAGCTCCTGAGATATTATCTTTACAATACCTCAAATTTTCTAGCAATATACTTTATTTAAAACATCAGCATAATTCAATGCAGTGTCACTGGGCACATCTGACTTTTGTGACATTAAGCCAACTGGTGGTCCCAACTGACTTTTTCTTTTAATTAGATTTCTGAAAATGAATTAGATTGACTTATAGTTACATTCTTTATTTATAAATAACTGTCAGTATTTGGTTTCTTCTTGCCCTTAATATTGTCATTTTAATTATTTTTGAATATATGATGAATAGACAGACTCTTATGGAACTCAAAAACCAGTAGGACAGAGAGAAAAATCAAGTAACAAGACAAACATATGTAAAATGGCATGTGTGAAAATTCCTGTAAAGAAGAGTCATGAGATACTTGAGGATGTTTTACCACAGTTGGAAGGTCAAAGACAGATTCTCTGTGGAGGTGACATTTGAGGTGGGATCTGAATGATGAGTAGGACTTAAGAGGCAAGAAAAGGGAGATCTCTCTTCTTCTGGGTTATGAGAGATGAAAAAGCTTTGCTGCTTCTCCCTCATCATTCACAGAGTTTTCTATAAAATCAAAACCCAAGCAAAGCCAAAAACTTAGAAAGCAATAAAATATGTACACTAAGTCCTCTCCATGTAAACCTTCAAGTTGCAAACTTTCAAGGATGTGGATGTGTGTTCATATATCCAGTCATTTAAATTAGTTCAAGTATCTGGCACATATGGTCACTTGTGTGCATCCTCTACAAGTGGCTATGCTTTTGTGTACTTCACTGTATAGTACTGTGTAGAGTACAGCACTACAGTAACTTTATTTCAAGCCCAGGATGTATGGAAGCCAGTGTAAAAGCAGCGGTGATGTAGCTGGTACTGTACTGTACTTTCTAAGATACAGTACTGTAAGATTAAAAATGTTTTCCTTATTTTCTTTGCTTTTAATGTAATATTTGTGTGGAAAGTATTGTCAACCTATTACAATATGGCTCTATTAAGCCAATTTTGTTAGTTACATAACTAAGCTAATTATGTTGGACTTAACAAATAAATTGGACTCATAAATATGCTCTCAGAACAGAACTCATTTGTATATAGGGGACTTACTGTAATTGTGTTTAATCCATAGAATTTTGCACAACTGGTACAGTTTTGACATGAAATTTGAAAATAAAAATATTTTTATTCAGATTTGTGACCAGTGCCCGAAGTTAGGTATCATTTCAGTTCAGTCACTCACTTGTGTCCTACTCTTTGTGGCTCCATGGACTGTGGCATGCTAGGCTTCCCTGTCCATCACCAACTCCTAGAGCTTGCTCAAACTCATGCCCATTGAGTCGGTTATGCCATCCAACCATCTCATCCTTTGTCATCCCCTTCTCCTCCTGCCTTTAATCTTTCCCAGCATAAGAGTCTTTTCCAATGAGTCAGGTTTTTGCATCATGTGACCAAAGTATTGGAGCTTCAGCATCAGTTCTTTCAATGAATATTCAGGATTGATTTCCTTTAGGATTGACTGGTTTGATCTCCTTGCAGTCCGAGGGACTCTCAAGAGTCTTCTCCAACACCACAATTCAAAAGTATCAATTCTTCAGTGCTCAGCTTCCTTTATAGTCCAACTCTCACATCCATACATGACCACTGGAAAAACCATAGCCTTGACTAGACGGACCTTTGTCAGCAAAGTAATGTCTCTGTTTTTTAATATGCTGTTTAGGTTGGTCAGAGCTTCCCTGATGGCTCAGAGGTTAAAGCATCTGCCTGTAATGTGGGAGACCCAGGTTTGATCCCTGGGTCAGGAAAATCCCCTGGAGAAGAAAATGGCAACCCACTCCAGTATTCTCGCCTGGAGACTCCCATGGACGGAGGAGCCTGGTAGGCTACAGTCCATGGGGTCGCAAAGAGTAAGACATGACTGAGCGACTTCACTTTCTTTCTTTCTTTCTTTCTAGGTTGGTCATAGTTTTTCTTCCAAGGAGCAAGCATCCTTTAATTTCATAGCTGCAGTCACCATCTGCAGCGATTTCGGAGCTCAAGAAAGTAAAGTATGTCACGGTTTCCACAGTTTCCCTATCTATTTACCATGAGGTGATGAGACCAGATGCCATGATCTTTGTTTTTTAAATGTTGAGTTTTAAGCCATCTTTTTCACTCTCCTCTTTTACCTTCATCAAGAGGCTCTTTAGTTCCTCTTCGCTTTCTTCCATAAGGGTAGTGTCATCTGCATATCTGAGGTTATTGATATTTCTCCCAGCAATCTTGATTCCAGCTTGTACTTCATCCAGCCCAGCATTTTGCATGATGTACTCTGCATATAAGTTAAATAAGCAGAGTGAAAATATACAGCCTTGATGTACTCCTTTCCAAATTTGGAACCAGGCCATTGTTTCATGTCTGGTTCTAACTGTTGCTTCTTGACCTACATACAGATTTAATGTTAGGTGTAATCTGAAGTTAAAAAGAAATTACCAAAATTAACCCTAATACTTTTTTATGATACTAATGTCGAAAATGAAACTGGAAATATAATATTTCTTCTTATTCTGGACAGATGTTACAATGTATGCAATATATTTTCTATGTGTACATACCATCATATCCATTCATTTGTTCATATACGAAATATTTACTGAGAAGCTACTAAGTTATAGATATACAAAATGTGATGAGTCAGATTTCTAAGCTAAGGGATTTATAACAGAGTTGAAGGTACAAAAAGTTGTAGGATTATAACACAAGGATAGCTGTACATAAAAGGCTTTTGTGGAGACAGAAAGAAGGGAAATTTTATTGGACAGAGGGTCCTGATCTACTTTCTAAAGGAAAAGACATTTAAGAGGAGCTTTAAAGAATTAAATGGGATTATGGCCCTCAATACCGAAGCAAGGGAGACAGGCTGAGAACACAGTGAAATGAGGAGACTAGGGATATCTTTTAGAGAAATGATTTCATAATCAGAATCTGAGCAACTCATTCTTCATTTTGTAGATAAGGATTTGATGAAACCTGGAGAGCTCAAGTGCCTTGCCAAGGGCTACACAAGTAATTATCTCCTTAGCCAGAACCAGACTCTATGCTTCCTGACTCCACAGCATGTGGGAGGAACTGAAGCCACACAGGAAAAGCAAAAGGACTGTAACATAATGGTGAGGTATTTTAGGACATGTTCTCATCTTGGAGTTTTTTTCAATGCTCTTTGCTGTCAAGTGTACTTGGGAATAGATTTGTTTCCCTGTCCCCATGTAGCCTCAGAAGGTTAATCCACAATTGACCCCACAAGAAAAAACCCACAGGTGACAGGAAACTATTATTCTACAAAGAAACTAGCTCACCTCTGGGGTTACTAAAGAGAGAGAGAAAAAAAAAAAACCTTAAAATCAAGGTTAGAAGAATTTTTTAAATAATCATGAACTTGGAAAGCTAATGACCAAATTAGACAGCATACTAAAAAGCAGAGACATTACTTTACCAACAAAGGTCCATCTAGTCAAGGCTATGGTTTTTCCAGTAGTCATTATGGATGTGAAAGTTGGACTATAAAGAAAGCTGAGCGCTGAAGAATTGATGCTTTTGAACTGTGGTGTTGGATAGGACTCTTGAGAGTCCTTGGACTGCAAGGAGATCAAACCAGTCAATCCTAAAGAAAATCAGTCCTGAATATTCATTGGAAGAACTGATGCTGAAGCTGAAACTCCAATACTTGGCCACCTGATGTGAAGAACCAACTATTTGGAAAAGACCCTGATGCTGGGAAAGATTGAAGGCAGGAGAGAAGGGGATGACAGAGGATGAGATGGTTGGATGGCATCACCGACACAATGGACACGAGTTTGAGTAGGCTCCAGGAGTTGGTGATGGACAGGGAAGCCCAGTGTGCTACAGTCCATGGGGTCGCAAAGAGTCAGACACAGCTGAGTGACTAAACTGAACTAAACTGGAAAACTAATATTGATTTCTTAGTTTCTTTGGTCATTCTTTATGTAGCATATGTTGGGACAATTGAGAAACAGAAAGTAAAAGGTGTTGTGGTTGTTGTTTGTTTACTCATTTCCATAGATACCATGTAGGGACTGGAAGTACATCTTAGTGTTGTTAGCTGTGTCTTCAAAAGAGCTAAGGCACGTGTGTTGAATAATGCACATCTGTCTCTTATCTAAATAACATTTTTATTAATCGTTAATGCATTCACTCAGAAAATAGTAATTGATTTTCTAAATGGTAAATAGTATTTACCATTGAAATTAACATTGTGCTACCATTTCAAATGCACCATTGTTCTTGATCACTGAGAGTTTTATATCTCTTAATATCGAAAAGAAAAAAAAAAGAAAAACTATAAAACAAAACTCCCAAGCAATCTACTCCTCAGTTGGTGAAATTTCCCATCCTGGTCATCCATGGTTGGGCTTACTCTTATGATTCCTTTAAGATTCAGCTTATGTGTCACTTTTTCTTTTCTTGGCCTGACCTTTCCTAAACGGATCACATGCTCTTCATCTTTGCTTGACATCACAGTGTATTTCAACCACAATACTGACCGCACCATATTGTGATCATAGGCTAATGTGCTTTTCTCCCTCATTATAGTGTATACCCTTGAAGGTCAAATATAATGTTTTATTTATTGTTATCTCCTAAATGTAAGAATACAAAACAATTGTAGCATTGGAAGGACTGGTGTTGAAGCTGAAACTCCAATAGTTTGGCCACCTCATGGGAAGAGTTGACTCATTGGAAAAGACCCTAATGCTGGGTAGGATTGCGGGCAAGAGGAGAAGGGGACGACAGAGGATGAGATGGTTGGATGGCATCACTGACTTGATGGACATGGGTTTGGGTAGACTCCGGAAGTTGGTGATGGACAGAGAGGCCTGGCGTACTGCAATTCATGGGGTCGCAAAGAGTCGGACATGACTGAGCATCTGAACTGAACTGAATGAGAATCTACTGTATGGGACAGGGAATTCGACTCAATGTTCTGTGTTGACCTAAATGGGAAAGAAATACAAATAGAAGTGGATATAAGTATAGTATACATGTGGCTGAAACTATACAGCAGAAACTAAGACAATATTGTAAAGCAACTAAGCTTCAATTTAAAAAAAAAATTCTCAAAAAAAAAAATGGGTCTTAGGCAGCCAGTGGTCAATAAATACATGAACAGAAAAGGAAGTAACTTTTGTTATAGTCTCTCTATGTCACTTTACCTACATTATCTTATTTAATGTTTGAAGGGCTTTGTGACTTTTTATATTATTAAGTAAAACTTGAGAATCTGGTCTGTCTACAGTTTCCATAGAAATTGTCTGTGATCTCTGGCACTGAAGAATATGATGCTATCATTCAACTGCACCTCAGACCTACAGAATCAGAATTCCTTATTTTGAGCCTTAGGGATCTGAATTTTTAACAAGGGCACATTAATGTAATAACTTTAATACACCCCAAATTTTTAGAATCATCATTCCAAAGCTTACTGACTGATTGATAATTGAAAAGAAATAAGGTGGTAGATACATCTCCCACAGCAACTATAGCTGCATTCTGGTTCTAGCCATTTTGTTTTTGTCTCAAATATTTAAATATGGATGTCTGTAGAATATATCTGCCACAGTTTCTTACTTCACATTAGAAAGTTGTGTCAAAATATAGGTAAGTCACAATCCCCCAAATGAGGAAGAATAATACCTCTTAGATTTTTTGAGAGAGTTACATGAAACATGTCTAACCACACCTCTATTTATAGGTGAGAAACAAATATTTGGCTTATCAGATAGCATATTCTTCTTGTGAAGGAAAAACACTAAAAGTCACAAATTATAGTTGCCTTTGATATTATTTTATAATAATCAATGTTTAATGGATTAACAGTAACTTCAAAAATCACCAAAATTTCTGACCACTTTCAATGTAACATTTTATTTTTAAAAACATCAGAATTAAGTATTAATTTCTCAGGAAAAAATATTCATCATAAGGAAATAAAAGGTAATTAATACATAAAAATAGAGGAAATATGTTTAGTTTTTTTCTTCAGATTGCTCTGTTCATCACTTCCTGTCTACCATGTCATGCTCACCCAGTGTTTAAATTAGAAAACCATGGGCCTATCCTGGCTTCAGATTTAACTCTGCAAACAATCCAGATAGTTTTGATAGTCCTAGGAATTTAATGAAAACCCTTCTGTTATACCCACCTGTCGCACTCTGATAGTAGAAGACAATACAGTTTGATACTGTAATCTCTCCTTCTAGAGTCAGATCAAGCCTCCAAAAATGATTTAAGTTCTTCCCTACACATCCCCTGAGTGGCTCTAGTTTCCAATCAGCTATATTGTCATTTATTCACTAAAGCAGACTTTCCTGATTTGTGTTCTAGGAGACATTAGTTCCACATGATGCTCTGAGGTCAAAAGAATATAGGAGATAAACTTTTCCCTTAGTGTATACCGTATACTTTAGCTAAATAAAGGATCCGAGAAATCTCATAGAAAAGAATATATTTGATTTTTTTATGCCAATGCTAACAATCTTATTATGCCAGGGAACCACTTTTCTCCCAGTACCGCAATGAAACTGAGTGCCTTTGAACACTTACAAAGCACTATTGTTCTTATTATAGGTAACTCTGACCATAAGTATTCTCAGTTCATTTGAGTATATCCAACTGCCATATCATTTTGCAATAACAGGCATCCCTTAAGTATTTATTCTCAAGATTATTAGTTCTATAAAGTTATCACACTGCTTGGACTCGCTGATCTCACTGTGTTTTAAGTGACACTGATAGGCCCTGAGAAGAAATTGAGAATATTATCTCTCAGTAACTAACAACAATGGGGAAGGGGAGGCAGGGGACAAAGCTTAAATGACTGAAGTTGTGATAAATTTAATTGGAATAATGCATGTGATGACTTCAGGTTAGTGCCTGGGAGTTGGCGTATGCTCGTCAGTCATTCTCCCCTGCTTTCTGATCTCGATATTGAGAAGCAGCAGCATGTGAAGAGGTGAGCAGTAGAAATCCAGAGCGTATTTCGATCAGAGCTTAGTACCAAAACAAACAAACAAACTCTACAGCCCTTCAGGAAAGTAATCCAACAGAGAATTATTAGATAAGAACATGTAGTTTTAAAGCTTGTCCAGTAGTCTTGCCTAAGAAATCCCATGGACAGAGGAGCCTGGCAGGCTACAGCCCGTAAGGTCACAAAAGAGTCAGACATGACTTAGTGACTAAACAACAACAAATCTATTTTTCAGAACTCTCTCCTCAAGTGTTCAACTTAGCTGCCACTGGAAGTGTATGAAGGACTGGCAGTTCAATGTCACTGTTAACCACACTGGGTGTTTCTTTTTGTTCTAATGTTTCTAATTTGGTAAATCAAATGCTATCTTGTTACCAAAAAAAAAAAAAGGGGGGGGGAGCTTCATACCAACTCTCAGAAGTCTGTTTATGGAAAATAAACAAGGAGAACTCAAGTACAGTCCAGAGGTGGCCAGAAGGTGAATGGTTAGTAGACTCAGGAGTAAATATATGAGCATAAAGATACTGTCCCAAAGAGGGCTGGGAGAAGCAATTTAGAGTAAGAAAGAAGGCCTCAGCCTCCACGTCCCCTATCTATGTGTTAGAAAAAATGAGACTCCCAACCAACAAAATTTGTAAATAAAAAAGGCAAATAATTTTGTAAAAATGTGACAACATTCCTGGGATTGAGAACCAAGCAATCTTCTACTTACTAAAGGAAAGAAGCTGATCATTTTATGATCTACCTAAGCTGACCTGATACGGAGACCCTGGGTACAGACATACCACTCCCCAGAGGCCTCCTAGCCAGGAGTCAGACCAGCCTTATGCTTGGGACACAAGTAGGGGGACCAACAGGGCATGGAAGACTCTAGGTCAGTTCCTCCAAGGTCAATAAGCTGATTTGTAAAATGCATCAATTGTCTTCAAGACATGTCTGTCCACCTGTCAAGGGAAAAGGAAAGTCAACCTGAGTCCAGAACAATGGACTTTAACCTTCTAGACTAAAAGCCTGAAGTGTAGGTGTGAAGATTATGAGGGGTCAGGGATGAAAGCAGAATGTTGTAACCACGTGGGGCAGCCACCTGGGGCTGGCGTCTGCTCTTTCCTTCTAGGGATACTGGGCATGTGGGCATATGCACACACATACACACACACATACACACACACACACACGCACACATACACACATCCTGAAACCAAATCAGGAACTGTTGCTGCTCCTTTGGCTGGACTCTCCCATGGTAGCCTTTGATTAGGCTTCTCTAATCTGCTCTAGGCACAGTGTCTCTAAAGGAACTGTACGATAACTTACTCATATGAAGAATTCTTTTTTAACCAATTGATTTTTTCGTAAATTATTCTGTTACCACCAAAGTGAGGACAAGACAGCTCTTTCCATGCCCTTCCATTTTCCTTTTCTTCAAGATATGTTAATATATCAGCCCAAAGTGGCTAGCAGTGAACTCTTGTTGCTAGGTTGGCAAAATAAATGTGTTTTGACATGGGTATAGTTCTGTTATTTTCTCTTCTGCTTGCTATATCCCCAGTTCATTTTGAGAAAGGGTGTCTAGGCTACCCCTATTTTCCTAAATCCCTCTGCTTTGGGGATGTACTCGATCATTTTAACTTTACTGGTGTGTCTGTTTTAAAAATCCTCTCCTGTCTCAAATGTTCATTTCTTTGCTAAGGTGTTAAAAAGAAATATGGTGGATTGAACTAGTTTCTGTTAAGATGTGGATGACTCATAACTCATTTGGTGCACTAATGGATGGTGCATAATAATGAACACCTTTCTGGCAATCATAATGGAAGTAAAGAATTTCATGAGAAGGGAGCAGAAAGTACCTGCCTGAAATTTTCTAAAGTGCATTACTGAACTCTGTTATTTAAAGAAGTGCCTGTCTTTATTCCACGTTCATAGTGAATGTGAAATTTGAGGTAACTTTAAAGAAGAAAGGAGAGAGGAAGAGAGGGATAGAGAAAGAGAGCTAGAAGAATTTTTATCCGGAATAATCTATATAATTGCTTCAATTCTGTTTTATTTGGGTTTCTCATAACTGGCTTTACCAAGAGAAAACTTCTGCAAGAAGCAAAAATTAACAGCTCCAACAGAGCAGTGAAACTTTAAGAAGTATAGCTAATGGTGAAGCCATACAAAAATAACGAGCTATGAGTTTCAATTGTTGTCAGACTAATGCCGCATCCTTATGACAGAAACACTAATCAAGTTTAGAACATCCGGTTTGTTTCCGATTTTTTTCTTAAGTAACCAAATTAGTCACCCATACAATATTAAATCTCCTGTTCATTATCCGTAAAATGTTTTGCTTTATTTGGGGAGAGAAGTTCCTGAAATTAAACAGAGAATGACACATAAAGTTATAACTAGTTTTCCTGTAAATGAATGTCTTAGAGTAGCATATTTTTTTCCTTCCTTAAATGCAATTGGCCTCACACACATCATAATTCCTGCAGCAAATTCAATTTTGATACTCAAAACAGAAACATTCTTACAAGTTTTATTGTCCTATATTATCTAGTGCAATTTTCTATCTTCCTCAGAGTTCAGTTGCTTTGCTAAAAAAGGGACCTACTGAATTGGTTATCTTCTTGCTAATATAAGTGTGAGTGAGCAAGAGCATATTGGATATTTAACAGAGGATCAGAGTTAGACTTGCGTCAATGTCAGCACCGTGCCTCCACATCACTGAAGCTAAATCAGGATCTAATTCTCAGGCTGTCACTGAGCATACTAGAGGTTAACAGAAAGGAGAGGAAATGGATAGCACAGTAGGAAACTACATTTTTGTAATGCAGGCTTGGGATAGATGAAGGGAGTTTACAAGTCAACCTGGGCAACCGATCCAGGGCAGAAGGCCAACTTGATTACTACAAGGGATGTAGTCAAGAGAGGTTGTCCTTTCTGCACTGTTTGCTGGAGTGAGGAAAGTTGAATAAACCTGCAGGTCTGAGAGTGGGCAAAGACTGCTGTTCTGAGTTGCCTAGTGCACCTTTGAAAGTAATTAACGCAAACAAAAGAAACATACAGTTTACGTTGCAAATCTGTGACGAGCTTCCAGATCACTCTATCTCTGAGACGTATTTTCTAAGAAAGGAATGTTTAGTCATGAGGAGAGTACCGCATCAGCTTTTGTCCCAGGCATCATATCAACCCCCTAAGGGCAAGTATTTGTTGACTTGAATGCATGTGTCTGCCATACTGAGCATCTCTATTGCACAGAATAGGACCAAGTGCTGCTCTTGTCTCTTCATTTTTTATTCTTGATGTGTCCTGACCTGACATGATCCTCTTGTAGCTGTTTCTGTCCATTCACAAAATGCTGTGATTCTTTCTAGATATGAAGAATTTACTTTGGAAAAATGGTGACAATGTTTTCTTTATCTCCAAATGTTTCTAAAGCACCTACTTTTATCCCCAGATGTTGCATTTGGCAGCCAAAATCCTGTGGTTTCTCAACAATGTTATAGACACTTAGATTCCCAATGCAGTCAGAGCTGCCAAATCTGTTGACAGACTAGATAATTGTTTCATTTTTGATACAGAGTTTTAGTGAACAACATCATACGCTGCCCACTGACCTCATAAAAGCATCCAATATCATGTCTTTCCTTTGGCAACCCCTAAGAAAGGTTGATTGCCATAAGAAGTTCACAGAGAACCCCAGGCTATTGCATTTTACTAGAAAATGTCATCCACAATTGGTAACACCATAAAACTTCACTAATGGGAGCTGGGCCCCACTGAGACTCAGCATACATTTCGTTTGTCTCCAGTTGGCTTCTCAATGCCTCTGGCAGGGTTGATTCACTCTACCTAATATTGAGATCCTCTCCTTCTGGTGAGATGACACTTTACTGATACTTTCCCAAGAGTACCTACATCTTGTACATAATTTTCTGCTTAAAAATGATTTTCCTTATTTGTTTTATCTTTCCTTCAATCTTTTTTTTTCTCTCTCCTCCTCTGTTTTTGCTTTATGCTTCCTCCCATTTTTAACTTAAATTTAATAAGCATCTTTCCGGCTTTATCACTGCAAGGATTTATAATCTGAGGCAACTTCCCTTCTGCATCAGAAGAAGTCCTCCTCTTCCTTCCAGAATGAGACTTGAAGACTCAAACTAGGTGTAATTACTTCTGAGAAGTGCTCTCTGAGCTCTCTAAGCTAACTTGGTTCTCCCTTTCTGGAGACCACAGGCTGACCTCCATTGTAATTGTCTGCTGGTTCCACTCACGTGTGATCCCATTGAAGAAAACAGTTGCATTTGGCCATTTGTATGTTTCTCGTAGCACTAGGTTCTCAATATTATTTTTTGAATTATAAAACATATAAAAACAAAAACAAATATTTTGAATCCCTCGCTATGCTTGTTTATGCTTAACTAAACTTGCTGAAAATATTACTCCCTGTCTTAGCCTCGAACACAACATCTTCCTACAGGATAAGACCAAGCTTATCCTGCTCACTGTACAACAAGTCAATAGATTAAAAGATGAGGTCTTGGATCAAGGAATAGTGACTTTGTTCAGGAAGCCAGCTGACCAAAAAGAGGGGGATGAGTGTTCCAAAGAACCATCTTCTACAAGTTAAAATTCAGGCTTCCTTTATACTAAAAGAGGAGGGAGTATGGCTGATTGTTGCAAACAGATATGCCAGAATCCTTTATTTTTGCACTTGTCCATATAGGTCAGGTTACAGTGTTTCTGTAAACCTCCAACAAGACAAATGCAATTCTGTTTTGCAAATTTTCATCTTTGTATGAATAAAAATGTGTTATAACTTTAAAAGTCAAGCCTGGGAGACAGAGACTTGAGAATGAGCTGTCCTGTTAATTTCAGGCTATAGGCAACATTCTTTTACAAAAGGTGCAGAGTCAACATAACTAACCACAAGCAACAGAGCACACTGGTTAGAGCTCAAGAAATAGATCCAATATAGTCAGGTTTGTTCTCTGTTACACTACCATCTTCTTTTTTTTTTTTAACTTACACATGTGCTTAATCTTCCCCTATTAAAACTTCTGTGTTTTTTTTTATGCCAGTAACTCAAGTTGTCCCTCATTTGGGGGAACAGTAATTTGTATTTGTTGCCTCATTTCCAAATAGGAAAAAGAGTACATCAAGACTGTATATTGTCACCCATATATTTAACTTATGTGCAGAGTACATCAAGAGAGACGCTGGGCTGGAAAAAGCACAAGCTAGAATCAAGATTGCCAGGAGAAAGATCAATAACCTCAGATATGCAGATGACACCACCCTTATGGCAGAAAGTGAAAAAGAACAAAAAAGCCTTTTGATGAAAGTGAAAGAGGAGAGTGAAATAGTTGGCTTAAAGCTCAACATTCAGAAAACTAAGATCATGGCATCTGGTCCCAACACTCCAGGGGAAATAGATGGGGAAACAGTGGAAACAATGGCTGACTTTATTTTTGGGGGCTCCAAAATCACTGCTGATGGTGACTGCAGCCATGAAATTAAAAGACGCTTACTCCTTGGAAGGAAAGTTATGACCAACCTAGACAGCCTATTAAAAAGCAGAGACATTACTTTGCCAACAAAGGTCTGTCTAGTCAAGGCTATGGTTTTTCCAGTAGTCATGTATGGATGTGAGAGTTGGACTGTGAAGAAAGCTGAACGCTGAAGAAATAATGATTTTGAACTGTGGTGTTGGAGAAGACTCTTGAGAGTCCCTTGGACTGCAAGGAGATCCAACCAGTCAATCCTAAAGGAGATCAGTCTAGGTTGTTCATTGGAAGGACTGATGTTGAAGCTGAAACACCAATACTTTGGCCACCTCATGCAAAGAGTTGACTCATTGGAAAAGACCCTGATGCTGGGACGGATTGGGGGCGGGAGGAGAAGGGGACGACGGAGGATAAGATGGCTGGGTGGCATCACTGACTCGATGCACATGAGTTTGGGTGGACTCTGGGAGTTGGTGATGGACAGGGAGGCCTGGCGTGCTGCGATTCATGGGGTCGCAAAGAGTCGGACACGACTGAGCGACTGAACTGAACTTATCACATCTAATTCACAATTCTACTCCAATCATTTCTCAAATTATGATACCCAGATGGGCATCATCAAGGGCATCCGTGTGAACTTATGACACATGTACATTTTTGATCTCTATCCAAGAGCTAATGAATTAGAAACCCTAGGGTGGGGTCTAACCATCTATGTTTTGATAAATCCTCCCAGTGACATTAATACATTCTACTGTTTGAAAACCACTGCTCTTGAATTATTTTTCCAATGAGATTAGAGACCTTGATTTGGTTGTCAAATTACATACCACTTTTTAGCTTTCCTCATAATAGATATTTAGAAAATACTCAGGTGAGCCTTGCAGGACAGGACCCATGGAGCCGTCACTGAGACAGGCTGCTTCCAGAGCAAGTGGGAGAGACAAAGGCTATGATAGGACCAGCTGTGTGTGTGTGTGTGTGTATTTTTAGTTAAATACTCAAACCTAAATAAGAAGAAATCTTCAAAGAACAACTTCTACTGACAGTGAGTGTCATTAATGCCTAACGCGGCTCCCAACTCCGGCAAGTGAGTCTGCAGTCATCTGTATGCATAATATGGAATGTTCTCAACCCAGAGATAGCTTTGTTGACAAGGAGTGAGTGACTACCTGTGAAGACCATAAGTCAAGACAACAAATTTTTATACCTTTCCTGGTAGTTCAGAGATGAGTCTCTGTAGAACCAGAAGCAAAGAAAGGAAATAATCTGACCTTTTCTTTATTAGATTGACTACAAAAATTGCTTGACTTCCAGAAACAAAAACAGAGAGAAATAATACAATTATTTTGGCATCATTGGACATTCATCATATTGAGAAGTATGCTTTGTGAAGCTTCCTGAGTTGAGGTTTGGAAACTTCTTTGGTGCTCATTTATAACTTAGACTATAAACATGAGTGAATTGTGGTTGTGTTTCAACTGCTGTATTGTTTCAATCTAAAGGGGCCAGCAGATTGACCGAAGTATGATTGGAGAGACCACAAACTTTGTGCACACAGTTCACCTGGGGTCAGGAGACCTGTTAAGTGGGATGAATTCCGTGAGCTCCATTCAGAACCAGATGTAGTCCAAGGGAGGCTATGGGGGTGCCATGGCTGTCACAATGCAGATGCAGCTCATGGACATAAAGACAGGATAGCCCTGGACCTCTCCTCTAAAGTGTAATGGGTGTCTTGTTCACCCCGTTGTGATTACTCCAGTGACATGGTTCTGTTCTGCTCTGAAGAAATTGGTCAGAACAGTCCTGCATTTCCTTCTGCTGGCACATGTGCCTTTGGACTCATGGACAGAGTTCTTTGGATTATGGCTTCATTATTGATTTTTATGAGTGTGGATCTGATTTTACCAAGATTTTTTTTGTGAATGTTAGCACTGTTCTGCACTTTCCTCCTCATTTTTCTCTTTCCACCTCCAGCCCCTCTGCCATATGATCTTATTGGTGAGCAAAGACCTGCTATTGTTACTTTGTCACCATTTATGTACATTTTAGGGCTTCCCAGGTGGCACTAGTGGTAAAGAACCCACCTGCAATGCAGGAGACATAAAAGACACAGGTTCAGTTCCTGGGTCAGGGAGATCCCCTGAAGGAAGGCATGGCAGCCCACTCCAGTATTCTTGCCTAGAGAATCCTATGGACAGAGGAGCCTGATGGGCTACAGTCCACAGTGTCACAAAGAGTCAGATATGACTGAAGAAACTTAGTGCACACACATAAATATATTTTGGAAGGTATGAGACTCACAAGCACAATGATAATTTCTATTCATTTAATAGTTCAGCAGAGTAGTATCTGTA
Source organism: Okapia johnstoni (assembly GCA_024291935.2). Lineage (NCBI taxonomy): Eukaryota > Metazoa > Chordata > Mammalia > Artiodactyla > Giraffidae > Okapia > Okapia johnstoni. Next base: position 49,952,974 of record CM044319.1, read on the forward strand.
TGCTTTATGAAGCTGCCTGTGTGGGAACCCATAGGATACCAGAGATGAACATTTCTTTACTGCCCTTTCTGCTGCTATCATCAGAATCATAAATTATCATCAGAAAAAGGTTAGTTGTGGCACCAAGTCACATCAATTTCATTAAAAAAATGGCAACTTGTAGCTTATTTTAGAAGTATAACTTTTATTTAGTTAAAATTATAATTTAAAAATAAGCTTACATTCATAAGGCATTCATTCATTGTAAATATTCAATATATTTATTTGAGAACAAGGACCTGGTGTTGTAAACATGTATGGTTATGTATCTGAGTCTGTGGTAACACTCTCATCTTGTCTGACTCTGAGCATCATGACCTTAGTAGCTGTTCATTTCTTTGTGTGCTCCTTCTGTTTTTACATGTCTATGCTTAATATTACTATATTCAGTTGCTTTCACTAGCAATTTGTTGAGCTTCTAGCCTGTACTTCTAACTGTGGACTCTGTAGTCATTGGTCTCTCCATATTCATATTTTGAGACAGTGGAAGTTGCCAGGAGCAACGATTGACCTGACTGTGTTATTGCCTATGAGAACAACTTGCATGGTGACTTAAGATATTGGTGTGGAATCTTTGGCTCAGGTTCCAAAATATATTTGTTCTTCACAAATTGTATTTCTATAAACGCTTCTCCTTCCCCATAAGTGTGTAGTGCTAAGCCAGGTAATTTTTTTTTTCATCAAAATTTTTAAATCCTATGTCCAGTTACATTTGATAGGAGTACATTTCATGCAGGAAATGGGCTTAATTGAAAACTGACTTAGAAAACTGTAAGGATTTAGGTAACTGCATTAAAAACTGGGGGATCATTTTCTCTTCACCTTAGTCATAAGTTCTTATGAAACAGGTAACTGAATAAATATTGGATTATATAGGCAAAACATGGCAGCATTTCTTCCCCCAGTTCTTTTAATTTACCCAGTATAGCTGGCTCTAGATTATTCAGTCCTTGTATTTCTGCAATTTTGAGTCTTCGTAGATGTCAATCCCAGAGAATCTATCAAGTAAAAACATTTATACTTAGCAATCAAAATAGGCATTTTACAGTTGAATAACTTCTAAACTTGAATTCATCTGATGTCATTAATTAACTATGTTGATACTGCATTTTGGATTTTGCTTGAGTACTGGTGTCATTCTGTTCAACAGAATCAGGGTCCAGCCAGGCACTCTGCAGTGTGCAAGCTCTTATAAGATGGATTTTTTTTTTTTGGTATTGCCAGTCCTGATGCATTTTAGTCTATTTCTATTTTGACTTTAAAAATTAGTACACAGTTTGTAATTTTATGATTCTAGAACAGTACAGAGAGCCATGGTCCGTTTTCCCTAATTCATGATTGTATTTTATTTATTTATTTTTTCTCAATTGTTTGCTTTCCTGACTCTCCAAGGATCAAATACCGCAGTGAGCACTGAAGTGTGTCTCCATGGTAAGCCAAAGGCTGCACACTTCAGCTTCCAACTGTTCTGCAACCACCCTGACTTGACAGGCACAAGTAGCCACACTGTGTGCAAGAATACATGCCAAGGAAGGTGTCAATAATGAGTCAAGAATAAGAAAACTACCAATTTTAAGATACTAATCTTAGACTCAATTTTTTTAGGGAGTTAGCTTTTCCACATTGATAAGTGGATTTGTAAATGTTGGGAGGTCATTTGCTCCCCAAAACAATGTGTCTCTTTTGAAAAATGAAGCTAACTAAATAGAATTGACTGTTAATACTTTATTGAAATACGTTGTAACAACTGGTAACTAAAGGCATGCATTCAGTGAAAGAGGTGCTTTTTTCTGTGATGTAGGCATGAAATGGTGCCTATGAGCATACAGTGGAAATGTGAACTGTGGTGATTAGGTTCAGCATTTCTGATGTAGCACTATCAGTTCAGTTCAGTTCAGTTCAGTCGCTCAGTCGTGTCTGACTCTTTGCGACCCCATGAATCGTAGCACTATCAGTGGGCCTTGAAAGATACTTTGTGAGTATATATTAACTTTCACTTTTGTTATTAAATTATGGCAGTTCTGTTACAGAGAGGGAGTTTGACTTGATTTTGTTCAAAATGCCAGAAGGCAATGGCACCCTACTCCAGTACTCTTGCCTGGAATGACTTCTGCTCAGCACCCAGGAGATAAAATTGACGTATTTTTACAACATAAGCATGCTTATTTTACACATTGTGTTCATTCTTAAATAAAGTAAGTTCAGTGTTGGCTTGTAAATAGTAAAAATAAAGTGTTTGATTTTGATTCAATAAATGTTTTCAGTCCTAAAAAAAAGCATTCACACAGCTTGATAATAAAGCACATACACACGATGCTTATTTGCTTGACATATACTTAAATAGTTCTTAAAGAACATTTAGCTGTTAATTGAAATTATTAAAAGACCAGTTTTCATTTTTCTCTTTAAGTATTTACAGTGACCTTAAGTTTCTAAATATTTGAGGGAAGATTTTATTGGTTTCTAATTTTATTGTATTGTGACCAGAAAACATTATCTATATGAGACTGATTCTTTGTTGTTTTTTGATATTATCTTTGTGACCAGTACATGGTTATTGTTCCTTTTATGCTTGAAAAGAATGTATATTCTATGATTGTTGGTTATAGGTCTCTATCTATGTTATATTCAGCTTCATGATAGGTTGTTCAGATTTTCCTTAGCTTTACTAGGTCGTTGCATATGGAAATTAATATTATTCACAATATTAATTATGAGTTTGTTGACTTCTGCCTCAAATTCTGTCATTTTTTGCTTTGCATATTTTGAGGCTGTATGTATACACACATTTAAAATGTTCACATTAATATGTTTCTTTTTCATTATGTATCTAAATATACTGTCTACCTAAATATATTGTACCTTACTATTACTGCTGCTGCTGCTGCTAAGTTGCTTCAGTCGTGTCCGACTCTGTGCGACCCTGTATACATGGCAGCCCACCAAGCTCCACCGTCCCTGGGATTCTGCGGGCAAGAACACTGGAGTGGGTTGCCAATTACTTCTCCAATGCGTGAAAGTGAAAAGTGAAAATGAAGTCGCTCAGTCATGTCTGACTCTTCACAACCCCAAGGACCATAGCCTACCAGGCTCCTCCATTCATGGGATTTTCCAGGCAAGAGTACTGGAGTGGGTTGCCATTGCCTTCTCCATACTACTACTAGTATAACTATACTAATATTATCTTGTTCATTATCTCCCTAAATCATTTTTCACCTTCTATTTTAAATGTGTGCTTTAGAAGAAATTGGTAACATGAACTCAGTAAACAGAACATAAGGCTTAACATAAAAAAAAAATCATAGTAAGTTTAACAAATGAAGAGTTTCTTCTTGATTAGGGTAATAGAAACTGAAAAACAAAGTGTTCATATTATAAGAATAAAAGTTAAAAACAGTAGGGAAAATGCGTGTACTAAAAATGGAAATGCTGAAATAGAAAAGAGGCTTGAAATAATTAAAGTTAATGCCAAGAGAAAAGACAAGGAGATTAATGGAAGCAGAATATAAAAGATGTAGAGGACAAGAAAGAACAAATGGTCAACTTTATCCCCAGATCCTGGCATCTGAATAAAATGAGCACTAAGAATTAACACTTGGATATGATGAAGGGAGTCCCAAGTGATCAGAGCTATTTCTTTGAAGAAGAATGAATGCAAGACTGAGCAGCAGTCATGGGAGAATGAGAAATATGCAGACAACAAGTACAGGCAGGTTTTATGAGCTGTTAAGCTTTCAAAATAACTTTTTATAAATGTTTAAATTATTGAATCCTATAATGTAACTCACTTATAAGGAGAAACATAAGTGTAGTCTTCCAGAAGAAAGTGGATTATATGAAAGGAAGAAAAATAATCATGGGCAAATAATACTCCAAGTCAATCTTTTATTGATTAATAAAGGCCATAAAAGATATTATCAAATGTATAACAACTTGGTGGTATGGGTTGTATGCATGCCCCATTCTTTAAAAAAAAAAGCAAAATCCATGCAGGGAAAATGTTATCTTAACTGCGGAGCACGTGAGGCCACATCTCTAAGCATCTATGCAATTTTCAATGGTTCAGAAAACTGTTGTTTAGACAAATATTACTTTTATATAAAAACAGTATATATATATTTAATCTTAATAGGGCAAGAATTTACAATGCCCTAAATTTGACCCATCTTTATAATAGCTTTATTGTGATGGACTAGGAAATATATAAACCAAAATCAATGAGTGAGAAATGAAAAAAAACTATGGCAAACAAACCAGCAAAGAATATTTAATCCTCTGAGATATTGAAATTAGAGTAAAAGCATTTGGTAATTACACTTGTAGAAAAGGAAACAAATGTACTGACTTCTAGCAGAGTTAAGTATTGTAATTCACTAAAAAAAAAAAAAACAAAGATCAGAGAATGAAACAGGTGAGAAATCTTATGGAGAGTATTTCTTCAAGTTTTAAAGAAATTGCTGTATGTAAAGCTGAAACAAGTAGTTAATGTGAAATCATTGCAAATGTAAAATACTAATTTTTTTTATAATAATTATCTTTAGGTATATTATAGAAATCAAAAATTTTGTTTTGATTAAATATTTATCTTATGTTAATAAATATTTTCAATTTCATCTGTTTTATTTTCAAGTTAAAGTAAAATGATTATGTATATGAGTCATATAATTTCTTTGATAAAATTATTTTTAAATATCTATTATGCCATTTATGAAAACTTATAAGTCTCTTTCAGTATATACCCATTAAAAGATTTTTAGAATGTTAACTTATACCAGGTGATGAGTTTTTTGCCTCTCTTTTTTTTTTTTTTTTGGTACTTTTCAATACTTTTGATGTTTTTGTTATTGTTCTAGTTAATAACGAGCAAGAATCAACTTTATAAAATTATAGCCTCTTAATTTTTTATTAAAATGATATGTTTGTTGTCAAATATTGAAGACATGAAGACATAAAGAAGAGAATATAAGCCTTTTATATTAATTTCACCTGGCACCAGATTTACTTTCTTATCAAATTCTAATTTCCATCCACCATCATCAATGTAAAGCTACAGTGACCCTCCAAGTCAAAAACAAGGCTGTCAAACCCACTTACTCTCTTTGTACTGGAATAGGTCGATATGCATTGAGTTGATAAAATTAGAATGTATCTATTCAAGTGAGTTTGTAGCTACTAACTCCCTTCCACTCATTAAAAAAAATAAAATGTGGATTTCACTGACATAAGTCAGTTATTCAGAAGACGAGCTCATATTGGCAGAGAAGAAAGAAGGATAAATAAGTTTCTGATCCAGTGAACTCAAGGTGACAATGATAGAGAAGTGTATGGGTGTCATGTAGGCAATAGAAAATGTGGGATTGGATGGGAGATCAGGGCTGGCACTCTAAACTGGAGACTGAAAAAACCTCGAATAGCCAAAGTAATCTTGAGAAAAAAGAATGGAACTGGAGGAATCAACCTGCCTGACTTCAGACTATACTACAAAGCTACAGTCATCAAGACAGTATGGTACTGGCACAAAGACAGAAATACAGATCAATGGAATAAAATAGAAAGCCGAGAGATAAATCCACGCACCTATGGACACCTTATCTTTGACAAAGGAGGCAAGAATATACAATGGAGAAAAGACAATCTCTTTAACAAGTGGTGCTGGGAAAACTGGCCAACCACCTGTAACAGAGTGAAACTGGAACACTTTCTAACACCATACACAAAAGTAAACTCAAAATGGATTAAAGATCTAAATGTAAGACCAGAAACTATAAAACTCCTAGGGGAAAATATAGGCAAAACACTCTCTGACATAAATCACAGCAGGATCCTCCATAACCCACCTCCCAGTGTAATGGAAATAAAAGCAAAAATAAACAAATGAGACCTAATTAAATTTAAAAGCTTCTGCACAACGAAGGAAATTATAAGCAAGGTGAAAAGACAGCCTTCAGAATGGGAGAAAATAATAGCAAATGAAGCAACTGACAAAGAATTAATTTCAAAAATATACAAGCAGCTCATGCAGCTCAATTCCAGGAAAATAAATGACTCAATCAAAAAATGGGCCATAGAACTAAACAGATATTTCTCCAAAGAAGACATACAGATGGCTAACAAACACATGACAAGATGCTCAACATCACTCATTATAAGAGAAATGCAAATCAAAACCACAGTGAGGTACCATCTCACGCCAGTCAGAATGACTGCTATCCAAAAGTCTACAAACAATAAATGCTAGAGAAGGTATGGAGAAAAGGGAACCCTCTTACACTGTTGGTGGGAATGCAAACTAGTACAGCTATTATGGAGAACAGTGTGGAGATTCTTTAAAAAACTGGAAATAGAACTGCCATACAACCCAACAATCCACTGCTGGGCATACACACTGAGGAAACCATAATTGAAAGAGACACATGTACCCCAATGTTCATCGCAGCACTGTTTATAATAGCCAGGATGTGGAAGCAACCTAGATGTCCATCAGCAGACGAATGGATAAGGAAGCCTTGGTACATATACACAATGGAATATTACTCAGCCATTAAAAAGAATACATTTGAATCAGTTCCAGTGAGTTGGTTGAAACTGGAGCCTATTATACAGAGTGAAGTAAGCCGGAAAGAAAAACACCAATACAGTATACTAATGCATATGTATGAAATTTAGAAAGATGGCAATAATAACTCTATATGTGAGACAGCAAAACAGACACAGATGTATAGAACAGTTTTTGGACTCTGTGGGAGAAGGCGAGGGTGGGATGATTTGAGAGAATAGCATTGAAACATGTATATTATATGTGAAACAGATCGCCAGTCCAGGTTCGATGCACGAGACAGGGTGCTCAGGGCTAGTACACTGGGATGACCCAGAGGGATGGGATGGGGAAGGAGGTGGGAGGGGAATTCAGGATGGGGAACACATGTACACCCATGGCTGATTCATGTCAATGTATGGCAAAACCATGACAATATTGTAATTAGCCTCCAATTAAAATAAATAAATTTTTTAAAAAAGAGGAAAAAATTTCAATATGAAAAGTGTAAGAGATACACTACCTGATACATAAGTCACACATATGTATATACAAAAATTATTTATATTGCTATGTTTTCTAGATACTTCAACATAGGTGCTTTCTATTTTCTTGATCACTGTATTAAAAATATATGATTAAGAATAATAAAAATTATTATTTACAAAATAAATAAATAAATAAATAAATTGGAGACTGTGAGTACAGCAGTTCTCCAAAGTTTTCTAGTGTTGTGTGGGAGTTGAGTCAAATGGGGAGTCTCCCAAGGCCACCAGTTTGGGCAAGCATCACAGGAGGTAATGACATCCTATTTCCTATCAGTAGCTTCTTTTTGACAGTCATTAAAGAGTTGCCCCATATGTACATTCTAGAGGTGATCTGCATGCAGTCTTTTAGACAATGTAGAATAGTATGTATAATTACCAGAAAAGTCAGTGGGAAACAATTTTATTTTTATGAGATATTGTTTCCCAACAAAAGTGTGTGTGCCCAATGCATAGTGAGGCCAAACGAACAGAAATGTCAAAGTGCAGAACAGAGAAAGGATAACTTCAGGGCTATTCATGGAGAATGGATGATTCATGCCCCCAAAATCTGAACTCCCTGCAAAATTTCAGCAAAGCATCTTTATATATAGGTATAGATATATATTAATTTTTATTGGAGTATAGTTGAATTCCACGGACAGAGAAGCCTGGTGGGCTACAGTCCAAGGTATCACATTCCCTTGTGATCCAGAGTCAGACATGACTGAGCTAGTAACACTACTTGCTTATACCTGATTTACAATGTCATGTTAGTTTCTGCTGTATAGCAAAGTGAATCAGTTATACAGATATACATATCCAGTCTTTTTTAGATTCCTTTCCCATATAGTCCATTACAGAGTATTGAGTATAGTTCCCTGTGTTATGCAGGAAATTCTTATTAGTTATATATTTTATGTAGTCGTGTATATATGTCAATCCCAATCTTCCAATTTATCCTCGCCTCCCTTTTCCCCCTTGATAACAATATGATTTTCTACACCTGTGATTATTTGTTTTATAGGTAAATTCATTTGTATCTTTTTTTTTTAAGATTCCACATATAAGTGACAACTCAGAAAGCTTCTTTAAAGGCAAGGTAAGGGAGGGGCATGGTTAGTTGTTGCTAACTTCTTGGTGTAGCAATCCTTTGTTCTTGCAGCTGTCCACTTAGGTTAGGTCATGGTGTTCCTGTAAAACTCCAACAAGATGAATGTTATTCTCTGTTTTGCAATGTTTTATCTCTACATGAATGGAAAAGTGTTATACCCTTAAAGGTCAGAGCCTTGTGAATGGGTTATCCTGTATATTTCAGGCTATAGGCAACATTTTAAATCAAAGCAAAAGTAATGGAATACAAAGGTTAAAGTAAAAGAAATAGATCTAACATGAAGTCAGATTTGTTCTTCCCTATTACAAAATACTAAGTATTAGAGTAGTCTTCTTTTTCTTGTGGTGGTGTATAGTAGCTTTAATATTTCTTTCAAGTTTTGTAAATCTATGTCTAGATTTCAAAGAAAAAGCATAAACATCTGTTTGATTCTATTAAATATCATGTATATAGGAGTTTGGGGCATTCTTGGGTGTTGACTGAAAGTTCATAGGGAATCAGAATGATAGAATCAGAATTGGTGAAGCAAATAATAATGCTCCCAGATGAAGCTCTTTTGGATAGTAATACTATTAAAAATAATTGTCAAAACAATTTACTGGTTTCACTTCTCTTTTTTTAATCATTCCAGTTTAACACTTTGCTATGCTTCATGGTGTTTAGTAGACTCAAAAATAATGGCACCAAATGACATGACAACACCATTTGGTAGAACAAAATGGGCTTCAGTAGGGAGAACGAAATTCAAATTCAGTTCTATCAGTTAACAGTTTTGTGGCCTTGGGCAGGAAAACCACCTTTTGTGCAGCAGTCTTTTATGTGGCATATGAGGAATAAGCCTGTCACATAGGGGCATTGTGAGGATGACATGAGACAATGTTTACAAAGAGCTTAAAATGTAGTCAAGTCTCCATGAGTGGCAGCTACTGTTGCACTAGAGTGCAGAAAAGAAAAAATCTGGTTTGAAAGTTTTGCATCTTTCAGGGATGCATAATTTGACATTCCAAAATCCTTATAGATTTTTACATTTTTTTATATTTGCATCCTCATTTCATTAGCAGATGTACTGTTATTGGCACATGCTGCTATTTCTTAGGTAGGAACCTTTCAGATTGCTTTCAGATTATTTGGCTGACATTCCCAGTTATATCCTGGCCAACTATGATCTCACATTTTGTCACTAAAGTCCCAAGCACTCAAAAGCACAGTCATTATTTTCATGAAACCAGACATGAATGTGATTGCACAGTTGTTGATGACATAAAACAGTCATCAATCTGGTTTACTTATCTGATCCAAATAAGTTATGTATACTGGAACAGATTCAACTAGACAAATCTCTATTTCAAGCCCAAAGCCTTCAAGCGATTTGGATAACAATGAAAGCAGGAATTGGACCATGCATTAGCCCTCCCTGCAAATTCTCTCCCTCTTTAAATCTGCTTATAACTTGAATAACAATGTTTCTGTTCACTATCTTTAAAAAAATTTAAATACCTTTGTTTGAGGCAATGTATTAAATGATTTAATGCATGCATGTGTGCTCAGTCCTGTCCAACTCTTGAAACCCCATGGACTATATAGCCCACCGGGCTCAACTGTCAATGGAAATTTCCAGGCAAGAGTACCAGAGTAGGTTGCCATTCCCTTCTTCAGGGGGTATTCTGACCCAGTGAGTGAACCCATGTCTCCTGCATCTCCTGAAGTGCCAGGTAGTTTCTTTACCATTAAGCCACCTAGAAAGCCCTAAGTGGTTTGCTGCTGCTAAGTCGCTTCAGTCGTGTCCGACTCTGTGCAACCGCATAGACGGTAGCCCACCAGGCTCCCCTGTCCCTGGGATTCTCCAGGCAAGAACACTGGAGTGGGTTGCCATTTCTTTCTCCAATGCATGAAAGTGAAAAGTGAAAGTGAAGTCGCTCAGTCATGTCCGACCCTTAGCGACCCCATGGACTGCAGCCCACCAGGCTCCTCCGTCCATGGGAGTTTCCAGGCAAGAGTACTGGAGTGGGTTGTAGACACTAATATATCCAATCCTTACAACAACCTTGAAACATTAGTATATCTATTTTATTTTTTAACTTATTTTTTATTGAAGTATAAGTGATTTACAATATTGTGTTAGTTTCAGGTGTAGAGCAAACTGTTTCATACATATGTGTGTGTGTATATACATTATTTTCCCTTATAGTTTATTATAAAATATTGAGCAGAGATCTCTGTGCTATACAGTAGGTCCTTGTTGTTTAAATATTTTATATATAGTAGTGTGCATATGCTAATGCCAAACTGCTAATCTATCCCTCCCCCACCTTTCCTCTTTGGTAACCATAAGTTTGTTTTCCATATCTGAGTCTATTTCTCTTTTGTATGTAAATCTATTTGTTTCACTTTCTTTTAGATTCCACATTTAACTGATATTGCATGATATTTGTTTTTCTCTGACTTACTTATTATGATAATATCTAGGATCATTCTTTTTCATGACTGAGTAATATTCTGTCATATATATATGTGTGTGTGTGTGTGTGTGTGTATATATATATATATATACCACATCTTTATCTATTCATCTGTCAATGAACATTTAGGTGGATTTCAAATTTTGGCTATTTTAAAAAATGCAGCAACAAATATTGGGGTGCATTTATCTTTTTTTGAATTATGGTTTTCTCCAGATATATGCCCAGGATTGGGATTGCTTGTTCATATGGTTGTTCTATTTTTAATTTTTAAAAGAACCTCCATACTGATCTCCAGAGTAGCTGAACCAATTTATATTCCTACCAACAGTGTAAGAGGGTTACTTGTTCTCCACATCTTCTCCAGCATTTATTATTTGTAGACTTTTTAATGATGTTCATTCTGACAAATAAGAGGTTCTTTTTAAAATAAGAAAGTTGAGGCTCAAAACATTGATACAATTTGTCAGATTCTGTACAGCTAGGAACACACAGAGCTACTTTTTAAGTTCAAGTCTTGCTCCTAGTTGTAGAGGCTTTATAGTATACACAACTACAACAATTGCTATTTGTTGCTGTTGTTTTCCCCCCACATGAGTTCTCAATTAAAAACCCTTCACCGACTTCCCATTGTTCACTAGGTAAAGGTCAGGTGTTTAGATTGTTTTTAATTTTAAATTTTGCTTCAGCTTGGTTGTCTACTACACCAAAAAGCACCACCTGCATTCCAAGAAGCCAGCGTCCCAACGTGTGAGCAACTGGTGATTGTCTCAACCTGCTCAGGAGAGAAGTTTGTAAACCAAATCCATTCCATGCCAAAATGACTCAAATAGCTATACAAAGGAAAGAGAATTACAGAAAATGTTAGAAAGAAATTATTATAATAAGTAGAATATTTTTAGAACATTTTAAATTTCCTTTTTTACTTTCTTAAGGTGAGTACTTTCAATATTATTTTCATCTATGATAGACAGGGGATTTTCTTGACATGGATTACAGAACAACGTAAAAAAACAATCTTTGAACCCTATTGCTGCTGCTGCTGCTAAGTCGCTTCAGTCGTGTCCGACTCTGTGCGACCCCACAGACGGCAGCCCACCAGGCTCCCCTGTCCCTGGGATTCTCCAGGCAAGAATACTGGAGTGGGTTGCCATTTCCTTCTCCAATGCGTGAAAGTGAAAAGTGAAAGTGAAGTCGTTCAGTCGTGTCCGACTCTTAGCGACCCCATGGACTTCAGCCCACCAGGCTCCTCCTTCCATGGGATTTTCCAGGCAAGAGTACTGGAGTGGGGTGCCATTGCCTTCTCCTTGAACCCTATTAGGTTTGATTCATTTCTAATTTGTATTAAGTCCATAGTATACATGTATGCTGGTTTTCATAGGAGGCATATAATCTACATACATCTTCCTATATATCTTATTTTGTTACATCTTTATTTTTAACATGAATTTAATTAAAATTTTTAATTTCAAAATGCACTTGAACTAATCAGATATTAAAAGCTTTTTTGAAAATATCTGCTTTTCATAAACAGAAATTTTAAACAAAATCATATTGTTATGGAGTAGTTTCATCCTAATAATCTGACCTCTCTCTTAACTTTTATTTTTAGATCTTTACCTAAAGCAGGCAGGGTTTCCCTGGTGGCCCAGACAGTAAAGAGTTTACCTGCAATGCAGGAGAACTGGGTCCAATCCCTGGGTTGGGAAGATCCTCTGGAGAAGGAAATAACAACTCACTCCAGTATTCTTTGACCATATAGTCAAAGCTACGGTTTTTCCAGCAGTCATGCATGGATGTGAAAGTAGGACCATAAGGAAAGCTGAGTGCCGAAGAATTGATGCTTTTGAACTGCGGTGTTGGAAAAGACTCTTGAGAGTCCCTTGGACTTAAAGGAGATCAAATGAGTCAGTCAGTCCTAAAGGAAATTAGTCCTGAATATTCATTGGAAGGACTGATGCTGAAGCTAAAGCTCCAATACTTTGACCACCTGATATGAACAGCCGTCTCATTGGAAAAGACTCTGATGCTGGGAAAGATTGAAGGCAGGAGCAGAAGGGGATGACAGAGGATGAGATGGTTGGATGGCATCACTGATTAAATGGACATAAGTTTGAGTAAATTCAGGGAGAAGGTGAAGGACAGGGAAGCCTGGCATGCTGCAGTCCATGCTGGGTCACAAAGAGTCGGACATGACTGAGCAACTGAACAAAAACAACCAGTATTCTTGCCTGGAGAATCCCATGGACTGAGGAGCCTGGCAGGCTACAGTCCATGGGGTCACAAAGAGTTGGACATGACTGAGTGACTAATATTTTCACACTTTCACTTAAAGCAGTCATATACATACATACATATAGATAGATATAGACATATAGACATATATCTATATATATATTTTTTACATATGCTGTAGCTATTTTTTTTCACATTATTTTCCCATTTAAGTTGTTACATAATATTGAGCAGAGTTTTCTGTGCTAAATAGTAGGTCATTTTTGTTATCCATTTTAAATTTAGCAGTATGTACATGTCAATCCCAAACTCCCTAACTATCCCCCCTCCTTATTCTTCTTCCCTGGCAACCATATGTTTCTTTGCTAAGTCTATGAATCTCTTTCTGTTGTGTAAATAAGTACATTTGTATCATTTTCTTTAGATTCCACATGCAAGCAATGTCATATATTTCTTCCTCTGACTGACTTACTTCACTCAGTATGACTAGCTCTAGGTTCCTCCATGTTGTTGCAAATGGTATTATTTTGATATTTTTATGACATGCATACATGTACCACATCTTCTTTATCTATCTGTCAATGGACATTCAAGTTGCTTCCATGTCTTGGCTGTTGTAAACAGTGCTGCAATGAAATTATTGTTTGTGAATTTTTTGATGATAGTCATTCTGTATGGTGTTCAGTGATACATCATTGTATTTTTGATTTTCATTTCTCTATGAAATAGTGATATCAAACATCTTTTCATGTGCCTCCTGGACATCTGTATGTCTTCTTTGGATAAATGTCTATTTAGGTAGAAAAATTGAAGGTAAAAGAAGAGCATGGTAGAGGATGAGATAGTTAGATGGCATCGCCAACTCAATGGACTTGAACTTGGGCAGACCCTGGGAGATGGTGAAGGACAGAGATGCCTGGCATGCTGCGGTCTATGGGGTCGCAAAGAGTCAGACACAATTTAGTGACTGAACAACAACAACCATTTAGGTGTTCTACTTATTTCTTTATTGAACTGTTTGTTTGTGTTTTATAATGAGCTGCATAAGCTGTTTGTAAATTTTGGAGATTAATCCCTTTTCAGTCATTCCATTTGCTAATATTTTCTCCCAATCCATGGGTTGTCTTTTTGTTTTGTTTATAGTTACCTTTACTGTGTAGTAGCTTTTACATTTAATTAGTTCCCATTTGTTTATTTTTGTATTTATTTCCATTACTCTAGAAGATAGGTCAAAAAATATATTGCTGTGATTTATGTCAGTGTGCTCTACCTATGTTTTCCTCTAAGAGTTTTATAGTGTCTAGTTTCACATTTAAGTCTAATCTATTTAGAGTTTATTTTTGTGCATGGTGTTAAAGAATGTTTTAAGTTCATTTTTTTACATGTAGCTGTCCAGTTTTCCCAGCACCATTTACTGCAGAGACTGTCTTTATTTCACTGTATAATCTTGCCTCCTCTGCTATAAGTTAATTGACTCTAAGTGTGTATACTTGTTTCTAAGCTTTTTGTCTTGTACCATTGATCTATATTTTTATTTGTCTGCCAGTATCACACTGCTTTGATTACTATAGGTTTATGTAATCTGAAGTCAGGAAGCCTGATTTCTCCAGGTCTACTTTTCTTTCTCAAGATTGCTTTGGTTATTCAAGGTCTTTTGTGTCTCCACACAAATTTTAACTTTATCTTTGTTCTAGTTCTGTGAAAAATGCCATTGGTTATTTGACAGGAATTACATAGAATCTGTAGATTGTTTTGGGTAGTATAGTCATTTTGACAATAATGAGACTCCAAGAACATGGTATAACTTTCCATCTGTCTGTGTCATCTTCATTTTCTTTCATCAGTATCTTATACTTTTTGAAGTATAACTCTTTTATCTCCTTAGGTAGATTTACCACTAGGTATTTTATTCTTTTTGATGTGATAGTAAATAGGATTATTTCTTGAATTTCTCTTTTTGATATTTTGTTGCTATTATATAGCAATGTAACGGATTTCTATGCACTAATTTTGCAACCTGCAATGTTACCAAGTTTGCTGACGAGCTCTAGTAGTTTTCTGGTAGCTATTTTCAACTATATGCATAAGTTATCATGCTCAGTGCTAGGTGCTCTACTGACATACAGTGAAAGAAATGAGAAAGAGAGAGATGCATCCACAGTGCCCACACAGACCTAGACTTCCAGTCAACACCAGTTTGGTTACCACACTCCTACGATGGGTTCCAATGTTTTGATTTCTAATTGACTTTATCAGTGCAACGAATGATTGGATTCAAAGGTACTTTGATGTAAACCAACTTTACTTGACTGTGTAATATAAACTATATAGTAGGGCATCTCTTATAATTGTTGCTTCTCCCTTCCTAGGACTATAATATTTGTCTCCACCTTCAGGGCTTTTCCATTTTGAACTCACAGGCTCTGAAAATTAAGAATGGCTAGTGTTTAAGTGTTATTTCTTGAATCTAGGGGGTTAGATTTTGTTAAAAAAAAAAAAGTTTTTCCCACAATAGGATACACCATCACTGGGATTAGAATATCCACGCCAGAACAATCTTTTTTTTTTTTTTTTTTTGTAAATAACTACCTGTAATGATAGTGCTATGTTAGAAATACTTCACTGGTTTCTTTTTTTATTTTTTAACATTCATTCCAAACTTGATTTTGTGAATCAGATCTTGCTGGTTTTGTCCTGTCTTTTCAGGGACTGAATCTCATTGCCTGTGAGAGGCGTTTGTGGGGTTTCACAGAGCTGCCCAGATGAAAATGGTTCTGATACAGTGTTCACTGTGAGGCTCTTCCAGGCTTTTTCCTCCTAGGGCACACTAAAGAGAATCTAGCTTCTTGTGCAGTAGATGATTCTCTTTCCCCATCCTCCTAAAGGGGTTCTATTTTGCAAATTGATTTCAGACTGCTTGCAATGGAGAATAGAGGGACAATGTGGAAGGATGTAGGGCAGTCAAGCGTGTGGCAGCCCAGGTTGGAAGGGAGTTTTATAGGAACATTGAAGAAAGTATCCCATATGAAATTACATATTCCCTGTAAGTACTCCTTACAAGGCATTTAGCTTGCATCAGCTTTATATTAAAGAGAAAGTGATTGAATTTTTAAAAGCTTACAAAAAAAGGACTTTTTTGGGTTGTTGTGAAATTATAGATCTTTTCAATGAAGAAATATAAGCAGAGAACATAATTTTGAAATTGCATTTGATTGCACAGACTATAACAAAATCAAACAATCCTTTGCTACCTTTTAGACAAATACTGCATTAAAATTGCACCTGCCCATGACAGGTCACTATTTCAATGTGCTTAATATGTATTTTTGTTGTTTTATGTTGTTGCAAAATGTATATGCTGTTTGCTTACTTTTTAAATTTGTATAAATAGCATATTGCTATACAGCACATTTTTGGTAGAAGTTTTTGTTAATCACTTAGATTTTAGGTTCACCTGGGTTCCTGTTTTGTTGTAACTTTAACTTCTGTTTTAGTTTATAAGGACCCATTAACCTAAGAAACCACTCAGTGCATACACAATAAACAATTTCAATATTTAATAGAGGGTTAATTGACTTAATTTCAATATACAGTCATTAAAAGAAAAGAAATATAAACAATAGAGAAAGGTAATAGCGTATACATCACCAAATTGGGCTGAAAACCTACATCCAGACTTGAACAGCACTGGGAAGTCCTCAATGAAAGCAATCTAGGTGCAGAGCAGTACATCCACTCCATGGGTGAGACTTCAAATTGGAGCTCTAGGGGCTTCCATTTATAATCCCAGGCCACAAACTGATATCATCAGCAGTTTGCATGCAAAAATGCAGTTCTTGTTTTCCTTTTAATTTTTACAATTCAAATGTGTTTCTCTTTGTGAGTCACAAGATTTTCCAGACCCCAGGGAGCTGGCCCGGCCTCCAGAGGCTCAGGAAATTCTAAGCCCACTCCCTCTCTTCTCTAAGATGCCACCTGACTTGCTAATAATAATTGGTGTGCTTGCAGGCAGGCATGCATTCTAGGCAGGGTCCGGAAAAGGTCAGAAGTCAGTCAGACATCTGTTCCCCTACTTCTGAAGCCTGAGCAAGACTACTTCCATTTTAATTTCCCTGAAGTTTTAACCTGCACACCTAATGTAATGCTTCTTGATGTAATGCTAATGTCATGGTATATAAAGCTCCAAAGTTTTACCTGTCCACTCTCCTGATGTTGGCCACAGAGGTTTCCCCCTGTTCTCAGTCACCACACATAAAACTACAATAAACATTTTTGCATATATTACTTTATGGATTTGGGCAAAAATTTATTTGAGGCATATATACAGGGGTACATTTGAGATATATATCCAGGAGTGGAATAGCTATCTCAAAATAAATGCATGCATTTAATTTGATGGTCCAGGATGGATACTGCATCTCCAGCTTCTGTGAATGTAAAAAACGGTATCTATAGCCTCTATTACTGCAAACACAGGGCTCTACTGATCTTTCTAACCCTTGTCAGATTGAAAGGTATACACTGCTGTTTTAATAGGCATTTTAATTCTAGAAAGTAATATTTTAGCTCTCTCGATACTTTTAAACTGAGATATGTGGGTTATAGCTTCATGAGTACTACAAACATATGCTTTCTATTTAGAGTAAAGCAAATAAAGGTCACACCAGTCAAAGGAAAGGTAAAAGTCTGCACTTAAATCCTTTTGAGAGAAGATAAGAAGAAGGTAAAAGTCAAAGAACTCATATGGGCAATTGAGAGTTTAGCAGAGTAGCTTTTAGCTCTATAATAACCAAGACATCATTTTATAATAAAAGTTTCAAAAAGATGGAAAAGCTTTATACAGTCAGCAAAAACAAGACCAGGAGCTAACTGCAGCTCAGATCATGAACTCCTTATTTCCAAATTCAGACTTAAATTGAAGAAAGCAGGGAAAACCACTCAACCATTCAGGTATGACCTAAATCAAATCCCTTATGATTATACAGTGGAAGACACAAATAGATTTAAGGGACTAGATCTGACAGACAATGTGCCTGAAGAACTACGAATGGAGGTTCGCGACGTTGTACAGGAGACAAGGAGCAAGACCATCCCAAAGAAAAAGAAAGGCAAAAAAGCAAAATGGCTGTCTGAGGAGGCCTTATAAATAGCTGTGAAAAGAAGAGAAGCCAAAAGCAAAGGAGAAAAGCAAAGATATATCCATTTGAATGCATAGTTCCAAAGAATAGCGAGGAGAGAAAAGAAAGCCTTCCTCAGTGATCAGTGCAAAGAAAGAGATGAAAACAATAGAATGAGAAAGACTAGAGACCACTTGAAGAAAATTAGAGATACAAAAGGAATATTTCATGCAAAGATGGGCTCGATAAAGGACAGAAATGAACCTAAAAGAAGTAGAAGATATTAAGAAGAGGTGGCAAGAATACACAGAAGAACTGTACAAAAACGATCTTCATGACCCAGATAATCACGATGGTGTGACCACTCACCTAGAGCCAGACATCCTGGAATGTGAAGTCAAGTGGGCCTTAGAAAGCATCACTACGAACAAAGCTAGTGGAGGTGATGGAATTCCAGTTGAGCTATTTCAAATCCTGAAAGATGATGCTGTGAAAGTGCTGCACTCGATATGCCAGCAAATCTGGAAAACTCAGCAGTGGCCACAGGACTGGAAAAGGTCAGTTTTCATTCCAATCCCAAAGAAAGGCAATGCCAAAGAATGCTCAAACTACCACACAATTGCACTGATCTCACACACTAGCAAAGTAATGCTCAAAATTCTCCAAGCCAGGCTTCAGCGATACGTGAACCGTGAACTTCCAGATGTTCAAGCTGGTTTTAGAAAACTCAGAGGAACCAGAGATCAAATTGCCAACATCCGCTGGATCATCAAAAAAGCAAGAGCGTTCCAGAAAAACATCTATTTCTGCTTTATTGACTACGCCAAAGCCTTTGACTGTGTGGATCACAATAAACTGTGGGAAATTCTGAAAGAGATGGGAATACCAGACCACCTGACCTTCCTCTTCAGAAATCTGTATGCAGGTCAGGAAGCAACAGTTAGAACTGGACATGGAACAACAGACTGGTTCCAAATAGGAAAAGGAGTACGTCAAGGCTGTATATTGTCACTCTGCTTATTTAACGTACATGCAGAGTACATCACGAGAAACACTGGGCTGGATGAAGCAAAAGCTGGAATCCAGTGTGCCAGGAGAAATATCAGTAACCTCAGATATATGCAGATGACACCACCCTTATGGCAGAAAGTGAAGAAGAACTAAAGAGCCTCTTGATGAAAGTGAAAGAGGAGAGTGAAAATGTTGGCTTAAAGCTCAACATTCAGAAAACTAAGATCATGGCATCTGGTCCCATCACTTCATGGGAAATAGATGGGGAAACAGTGGAAACAGTGGCTGACTTTATTTTTGGGGGCTCCAAAATCACTGCAGATGGTGACTTCAGCCATGAAATTAAAAGATGCTTACTCCTTGTAAGGAAAGTTATGACCAATTTAGACAGTATATTAAGGAGCACAGACATTACTTTGCCAAGAAAGGTTCGTCTAGTCAAAGCTACAGTTTTTCCAGTAGTCATGTATGGATGTGAGAGTTGGACTATAAAGAAAGCCGAGCACCGAAGAATTGATGCTTTTGAATGCTGGTGCTGGAGAGGACTCTTGAGAGTCCCTTGGACTGCAAGGAAATCCAACAAGTCCATCCTAAAGATCAGTCCTGAGTGTTCATTGGAAGGACTGATGTTGAAACTGAAACTCCAATACTTTGGCCACCTGATGCGAAGAGCTAACACATTTGAAAAGATCCTGATGCTGGGAAAGATTGAAGGCAGGAGGAGAAGGAGACGACAGAGGATGAGATGGTTGGATGGCATCACCGACTCACTGGACATGAGTTTGAGTAACCTCTGGGAATTGGTGATGGACATGGAGGCCTGGCGTGCTGCAGTCTATGGGTTCGCAAAGAGTTGGACTCGTCTGAGTGACTGAACTGATTTAACTGAGTGCCATTTTAGTATTTTGGAATGGAACTTATAGATAATGTAACTTACCAATGTAATGTTTTTAAAATATTGACTAAGTCCAATGTAAAGGAGAAACAAAAGGAAAGTAACTTATGTTGATTTAATATGCCTCTGAATATGCAAATGACCGGAACGTTCTTATAAAGAGGACAAAAAGAAAAATGCTTGTATCTATACATAAGCTCATAATGAAACCAACAGCTAGAGAACCCACCTAAAACAGGTGTATTTTATTAGCAATTCAATTATTACAGCGTATTGCTCATGATGTGTTTTTCCAAAAGAGAGAACAATTCTCAACAGCATTCTTAACAAAAAAAAGTAAAACCTTGCCTTAAGTTATGGGTTAGTTGCACTTCTGGAAAATTCATAAATATTAAAATCATGCACAAAAGCCTAAATTTGTAAAATGTAAAATGGAGTAAGATTGCAGGCTCAAAAATTTTGAAAAAGTTTTTCCTCCTCCATGAATGTCCATTAAGACACTTGAAAATGATGTGGAATGAATACAGGGTGATTCATTTTGAGTTACCCTCCTATTCTCTACTATGTTTGTCTCTGCTCACAAAATACCAGCCAGATCCTTTGCACACTCTAAATATCCCCTGTATATGAAAATTTTTTGGCTTGTCTGAATGATCCTTGAAGCCAAATCTAAACATATTACTACTCTTTTGACTCGGGTCTAGTTAGATCTTCTTAACCTAACAAGTCACTAACCAGTTACTGTTCAAGTAAAGCAAATACCAGTGTCTAACTGGCTGACTGTATTTTTTGGGGCTCCAAAATCACTGCAGATGGTGACTTCAGCCATGAAATTAAAAGATGCTTACTTCTTGCAAGGAAAGTTATTACCAACCTAGACAGTATATTAAAAAGCAGAGACATTACTTTGCCAACAAAGGTCCGTCGAGTCAAGGCTATGGTTTTTCCAGTGGTCATGCATGGATGTGAGAGTTGGACTATAAAGAAAGCTGAGAGCTGAAGAATTGATGCTTTTGAAGCGTGGCGTTGAAGAAGACTCTTGAGAGTCCCTTGGAAAGCAAGGAGTACCAACCAGTCCATCCTAAAGGAGATAAGTCCTGGATGTTCATTGGAAAGACTGATGTTGAAGTTGAAACTCCAATACTTTGGCCACCTGATGTGCAGAACTCACTCATTTGAAAAGACCCTGTTGCTGGAAAAGATTGAAGACAGGAAGAGAAAGGTATGACAGAGGATGAGATGGTTGGATGGCATCACTGACTCAATGGACATGAGTTTGAGTAAAGTCCAGGAGTTGGTGATAGACAGGGAGTCTTTGCATGCTGTGGTCCATACGGTCACGAAGAGTCAAACACGACTGAGCGACTGAATTGAACTGAACTGCTCAGTTTAATTAAATCACATATATAAAGCCATGATGTACATAAATGGGGAAAAAAAGCTACAAAGTTGATGAAAACAGTAGAAGCAATAGTTGCTGAGAACAGAGAATATAGGTTTTTGATCTAGTCAGGTTTGAATTCTAATCTTGATTCTCTCACTTAGATATAAATTCAATTAAGTTACATGTCCTCCCTAAGCCTTGAAAGTCTGAGTGATTGATATTTGCTAGACAGCATTGTTATTTAGTACAAATACAATAATATATGCACTGCCATGCCCCAGAGCAGTCAATGGATGTCAGCATGCGTACTTGCCATGACAGATAAGTGCTTCTGCAAATGGCCTTGCTCACTGACTAGGAATTGTGTTTGTGTGTCTTCATCTCAATAAGTACACAGTAAGTTCTGTGGATGGATCAGCTTCTAACTAATGACAGACAGCATCACTGAAAGCAAAATCTGTTTGAGAAAATTGAGCCTGTATTAACGCAAAAGAGAAAAAGAGAGATTAACAAAAGGAAAGACTTACCAATAAGAAGGTTGATAAATCTTTTTGGATTGGAGTTTGGTCCTTGCCCCCAGATTTGTGTAGCATTTCACAAACCTGCAAAAAGCAGACCGACTTAATATCCCCATTGGATGACTGACAATCCTTGAAACACAGCACAAGGAGGATGACACCCCTGAAGTTGCTCATTTTCAGGTGTCCAGTATGTGAAGGGAGTGAGGGGTGGAAGCACATATAAAGTGTAGCTCTCTATTTAACTTTTTGATGAGCTTAGATTATTGTGTAGTTAGGTCTACTGACTCTCTAATGTGAATTCTGTTGTGGTGTGCTATTTTAAAATTGATTTTTTAAGCAATCACTCCATCTGTCATATATCATCTATCACATGTAGTTGATCCTAAAGTTAATTTTCCAAAACGCATTCTGAGAGACTGCTCTTGCACAGAAACTACATTTTTGTATTTACCTACAATGCCCTTTAAACAATTTGTGCCCTTTACAGAAACAGAAACAGCTTCAGAAAGCACAGGGACTCTTTAAGTTAGTCTACAATCCATCGGAGTAGTTGAGATGCACTAACATACAGAGAGTGCCTTACATTCAACTTCCCCTTGGGGAACCAAGGACAATAGTAGGTTTTGTAAAGCATTTATGAAATGGCTAGAGATCTCAAGATGAAGCATGCAGTGGAAGAGCAAGGCATTATGCATGGAGTGTACTGGCTTTTATCTTTTAAAAGTACAGCCTGATCTTTGCCTTCTACACCACTTCAGCCACAACAATGCGGTGGATGAGGAGTATGGGAGGGCCTGGCACACAGCGTGAGGAAGAGAGGTGGTCATGGAGAGATGAAAAGAAAAGTGGAGACTCAAAAGCTTCTTTCCAGAGTCAGAAGCAAAAAGCTTATTGCCAGCAGACAAATTTCCAAATAGATTTGATGTTCTTTTATCTTCGGATGGCTTTTCAAAACTTGAAAATGTTTGGGGGGCAGACACAGCTGTCTGCATAAAGACAGTCTGTTTGTTTTAACAGAATGCTTCATTCAAAAGCTCTCCAACAGCAAGAGTTCAGATGATCTTCTGCCTTCACCTGGAGCAGAAAATAATCCAGTCTCACACCTTCACTGCTGCCAAAGTGTGTGACTAATTACAGGAATGTGTTTCTGAGGAGAAGCTGTGTGCAGCTGAAAAGGTAGAGAAACAGAAGATATTAAGAGCTTGAATAAAGATCCCATATTACCAAAGAAAAGGACTACGATAGGACCAGATTGGTCATGATGATAAAGAAACCAAAGGGAATGAACTTTTGAATTGGTAAATAAAAATGTCAAATTTAGAGAAATTAGATTAGGCCAGCCTTGGGACAAGGATGTTTCTATGGATCTAGTCATATGATAAAGGCTATCATCAACCAAGTAGGAAGACAGGGAATACATTTTGACTCCACGCATAAGGTTAGGCCCTGTGCTAACCCCTGTTTTTTTACCTGTTAGTGGTTCTTAAAAAGTGGTCTCTGGACCAACCAAATCAGCATCTTCTGGGTACTTGCATAAAAGCACATTCTCAAACTTCACCCCATATGTAGATTCAGAACCTCTAGGGATGAGTCTGGAAATCTGGGCTTTAAGAAATCCTCAAGAGATTCTACTGTGCCCCTTAATTTATTAACCTCTCTGTTCACTTATTCAGTCTTCACAACAGCTCTGCAAACTGACTATTGTTTAGGCTGACTTTTAAAATAATTAAGCAAGCCTAGTGATATTAACAAACATGTGAAACGTCTGGATCAAGCAGGGAATTCATAGCCAGACCTGCCTGACTTCAAAACCTGCTTCTTTTCTGACTTTTTCCACACTATTTTCCCAATTGACACATAGATATTTGGTAATAAAGGAGAAGGCAGGTATTGTATGGATGCTGTGAAGAGGTAATTGAGATTAGGGAAACAATTCTAAAGATCAAGGTTACGAGGGCTTTAGATTTTGTTATCAAGTTCAGGTAGAATTGGTTATCTATAGCAAGTAGACGGGTTACCCACAGCAAAGACTCGGAGATTGAGCCAAAAGTTCTTCTGAGCCAATATCTCTTTGGCTGGAGTGATGAGGTTTAGAGTGTGTTGGGGACGCAGTGGCACCCCACTCCAGTACTCTTGCCTGGAAAATCCCACGGACGGAGGAGCCCGGTAGGCTGCAGTCCATGGGGTCGCGAAGAGTCGGACACGACTGAGCGACTTCATTTTCACTTGTCACTTTCATGCATTGGAGAAGGAAATGGAAACCCACTCCAGTGTTCTTGCCTGGAGAATCCCAGGGACGGCGGGGCCTGGTGGGCTGCCGTCTATGGGGTCGCGCAGAGTAGGAAACGACTGAAGCAACTTAGCAGCAACAGCAGGGGATTAGCAGTATCATTTAGAAACTTGTTACAAATGTAAATCATGAGCCCAAGAATCAGAAAATCTACTGGGGTTCAGCAATCTTTAGTGAACTCTCCACATGCCAAAGTTAAACCACTGGATTAGAGACAAAATAGTATCAGAAGGGGGATGTGAGTGAGGTCATATACGGGGTCATGAGTAATTAACTGGCTTCAGTGAGTGGGGAGGGTGCAGGGAGGTGAACAGTCTAAAACTCAGTTCAGGAAAGAAAAATGAGCAGCATTCAGAAAAGCAAGAGAGGCCCCTGGAAAACTCTGGAGGCAAATCAATCTTCTTTTCCTCTAGTATGTTCTTTTTGCTTGATCAATTCAATCTCTGTGTCAAAGGGTAATTAATTCTCTGTTAGTAAAACAGTTAATGGAGTTGTACTTTTGTTCTGAGTAAGATATCATTCAATTATTATTTCACATATTTAACAGAGCTTGAAATTAACACTATCACCAGCCCCAGAGTCACTACTGTTATCTCCAGCCATGGCAGAAAGTGTCCTCTTGAGAGCATATAGCCTCCTCTCCTCACTCATTGGTGATACTCCTGAATCAGCTGCATGATAGACTCAGAAACATGTCCCTTAAGGCCATTATCATTTTTGTTATTAGTGTTTATTGTCAAGGTCTGTATTCATCATTTTTCAGTTTATGAGTTTATGTGATGGTTCTTGAGGTAAGGTTTAGGAAAGGGGCCAGGTCTGAATAGTCAACCTTATTGTGAAGAACAAAATTTTAGAACTATACCTCTGAACACTTTCTCTGTACTCAGACATCAGGGCCACTCTCCCCACAATGAAGACCCTAGTCACACTTTTCCATGGGAAAAGTGGTGTGAAAAGAAAAGAACAGAGATTTGGCATCAAGAAAACACAGGTGTCCAGGTGCTCTGGACAACTTTTATATAAACTAGGCTGCCCTGGAAAGGTTTGTTTGCACTTTGATCCTCTTTTCTCATATGTACATTGGGAATAATGAGTTATAACATAGCCATTCCTTGCAAGTTATAACCATTGTTATAACTTAATAACAATATAAGAAACCTGAAATATCATCTGTCATAATGACAGCATTTACTAAGCATGTATTCTACACTAATATATAGTTACTTAAGTTGCTTTTTTTAACCCTATAATTTCTCATTGTAGTAATTTTAATAACAAAGGAGAAAAATGATATCACAATAATCCAGAGATAGAGCCTAATGTGGCCTGCAAATAGCATTCCATGTGTATGGATACATGTGTTTTATGTTAATTTTTATGTGAATCACAAATGTAACTCTGGAGTATAATTATATTTGTTTTTATAAAGAATGTAGTTTTAAATTACTAATTTCAAGTAAATAAGTAATCAGAGTTTTACCCCATGATATCAATAAGAAGATAGTTAATGAAGATGAAAACTACCTGGAGAGCAGACATATCTTTCCTGCTGGGGTCTAGGTTAAGTGCTTCATTTGCATTATCTTATTCAATATTCCAAATTACTTCATGCTGTAGGTTTTACCATTATTCCCACTATGTAATTAAAGAGACTGTGCTTTGAAAGGTTGAGTAATCTCAAGATTACAGAGCTTGTAATGGGTCAGAATTTAAACCCAGATTGTCTGGCCTGAGATCCCAGGCTCTATTTCATATTTCACTGGAGGCTTTTTCCTCTTTTAACTTCTTTTTTCACCCACATATGTGTACTTCTAACTTGACTTCTAGTTTGCAATTGGTTTCTACACTCCATTTTATTTATTTCTGTTCTATATTAGCTATTTTCTTTCTTGTGTTAACTTTGAGCTTAGGCTGTTCTTATTTATCTACTTTGTAAATGAGTAAATTTAAGTTGTTTAATAACTTTTTTTCATAATTCATATGTTTACAGATATAAAATTCCTTAAAAGTGTTTTGCTGCACATCATAAATTTTGGTATGTTGAGTTTTCATTTTCATTTGTCTCAAGATTCTTTTCAACTTTCAAAAAGAATGTGTTCTTTAATTTCCACATATTTGTGAATTTTCCAATTTTTTGAACAGATAAAGTTGACAAACTTTTAGCTAGACTTGTTAAGAGAAAGGAACTTCCCTAGTGGCTCAGACAGTAAAGAATCTGCCTGCAATCCTGGAGACTCAGGTTTGATCCCTGGGTCAAGAAGGTACCCTGGAGAAAGTAATGGCTATCCACTCTAGCATTCTTGCCTGGAGAATTCCATTGACAGAGGAGCCTGAAGGGCTACAGCCCATGGGGTTGCAAAGAGTTGGACATGACTGAGGAACTAACACTTTCATTGAGGGAAAAGAGAGAGAAGTATTAAATACATAAAATTATAGGTGAAACAGGAGATATTACAACTGCGACCACAAAAATGAAAAGGATTATGACACTACTTTGAATAATTATATGCCAACAAATTGGAAAACCTGGAAGAGGTGGATACATTCTTAGAAACATACAACCTACAAAGATTGAATCATAAGGAAACAGAATATCAAAACAGACTAATTACTAGTAAGAAAATTGAATCTGTAATCAAATACCTCCCAAGAAATAAAAGTCCAGGACCAGATGGCTAACTGGTAAATTCTATCAAACATTTAAAAGAGTTAATACCAATCCTTCTCAAATTCTTCCAGAAGACAAAGAGCAGAGGATACTCTCAAATTCATTTTATGAGGCCAGATTTGTCCTTATAACAAAGACAGAGAAGGACATAACAATAAAACTCTGTGTCAATATTCCTGATAAATATAGATACAAAAACCTTTAACAAAATACTAGCAAATTGAACACAACAACTCATTTAAAGGATCATATACCATGGTCAAGTGGAATTTATCCCTGGGATGCAAGCATAGCTCAACATACAAAAGTCAATAAATATTATACATTATTTATTAACGGAATGAAGAATAAAACTCACATGATCATCTCAACAAATGCAGAAAAAAACATTTGACAAAATTCAACACCTTTCATGATAAAGAATCTCATCAGATTAGCTATATAGAAGGAATGAATATCAATATAACAAAGGCCAGTTATTATAAGCCCACAACTAACATCTTAGTCAAAGGTGAAAAACTCAAAAGTTTTTCTTCTAAGATCAGTATACAAAATCAACATTCAAAACAACAGTTGCATTTCTATACTCTAACAGCAAAGTTATGTCTGAAAAGGGAATTTATAAAACATTTGCACTTACAAAAGCATCAAAAATAATAAGATACTTAGAAATAAATTTAACCAAAGACATGAAAAACCTGTACACTTATAAACAGAGACACAGACATAGAGTAGAAAGGTATGGACACCAAGTGGGGAAACGGAGGTGGAATGAGTTGGGAGATTAGGATTGACATGTATACACTGCTATGCATGGTGAGAGCAGCAGGTGAGAACCTGCTGTATAGCATGGGTAACTTTATTCAGTGCTCTGTGGTGACCTAGATGGGAGAGACATCATTAAGGGAGGGGATATGTGTATACTTATGGCTGATTCACTTTGCTGTATAGCTCAAGCTAGCACAACATTGTGAAAAACCTATACTTCAATAAATAGAAAATAAAAAGACAGTTAGTAAATACTTGATGTATAGCACAGGGCTCTCTACTCAAGTATTCTGTAATGACCTATGTGGGAAAAGAATCTTAAAAAGAGTGTATACACACACACACACACATACATATAGCTGATTCACTTTGTTGCACAGCAGAAACTAGCACAACACTGTACATTAACTATAACTCCAATAAAAATATTTTAAAAGTTTAAAAACCTGTAAACATTGATGAAATAAATTGAAGAAGGCATAAACAAGTGGAAAGATACCTTGTGTTCATGCTTTGAAAGAATCAACAATGTTAAAGTATGTATCATACCCAAATAAATCTACAGAGTTAATGCAAGCCCTGTAGAATTTCCAAGGATGTTTTTATACAAATAAAAAATAATCCTAAAATTTATATTGCATCATAAAAGATTGTGAAAATCCAAAGAAATCTTGAGCAAAAATAACAAATCTGGAGTCATCATGCTACCTGATTTCAAAACACATAGCTATTGTAGCCAAAACAGCATGGTACTAACATAGGAAGAGACATACAGACCTAAAGAACCAAACAAAGAACGCAGAAATAAGTTATATATTTAGGGACAATTGATCTTCATTAAAAATTCCAAGAATGCATAAGAGGACAGAATAGTCTCTTCAACAAGTGGTGCTAGGAACCTGGATATGCACAAGCAGAAGATTAATACTGCTCCTTAATTTCACATCATACAAGTGTCAACTCAGAATTTAATTAAAGAATTAAATATAAGACCTGAAACTGTAAATCTATTAGCAGAAGACAAAAGAAAATTCTTCCTAACATGGATGTGGACAATAATTTTTTGGATGTAACCATCAAAACAAAAGCAAAAATAGACAAATGAGATTGTATCAAATTAAAAAGCTTCTAGATAGCAAAGGAATGATGAATAAAGTGACAAGACAACCTATGTATTGAGAGAAAACATTTGTAAGACATTATGCATGTGATAAGAGGTTAATATCCAAAATACTGAAAGAAGTCATACTAGTAAATAGCAGTAAAATAAATAACCCAATTGAAAATGGGCAAAAGTTTGGAATAGGTATTTTTCCAGTGAAGACATATAAATGGTCAATAGATATATGGGAAAAAATTCAGCATCACTAATCACCAGGGACATGTATATCAAAGTGAAAATCAGAACCACAATATTACCTCACACTTAGACTGGTTATTATCTAAAAGAAAAAAGATAGGCATTTGCAAGGATGTAGATAAAAGGGAACTTTGTTCATTACTGATGAGAATGTAAATTGGTACCACCACTATGGAAAACAGTGTGGAAGTTCCTCAAACTATTAAAAATAAAACTATCATATGATCCAGCAATCCAACTCTGGGGACATATGTATCCAAAGAATATGAAGTCAATATCTTGGAAGATATCTGCACCCCACATTCATCATAGCATTGCTTGTAATAGCCGAGACACCAGATCAACCTGCATCCATCACATTTGCAACAATATGGATTAATCTTGAGGAAATTATGCTAAATAAAATAAGCTAGCTCAAGAAAAATATCCTGAATCATCTTACTCATATGTGGAATCTAAAAAACTCTGTCTCACTGAAGAATAGAGTAGAAGGTTTGCAAGAGCTGTGGGTTGGAAGAAATAGGAGATGGTCAAAAGAAAGCTTCAGTTATGCAGGATGAATAAATTCTGAAGATTTCAAATCCAGCATGATGACTATTTAATAATACTACATTGTATACTTGAAATTTGCTAGGAGAATAGATCTTAAATATTCTTACTACACAAAAAAAATGATAACCATGTGAAGTGGTAGATATGTTAATTAGCTTGATTTTAGTATTCAGTTCAGAATGTATATGCTTATCAAATCATTTTACACAATAAATGCATTCAATTTTTTCAGTTATATCTTAATAAAGCTGTGAAAAATAGCTTTTCCAAAATCTTTTCATAGTTTCTATTCTCACCATTACTGCTTTTGTTTAGAATATACTCACTCTGCAATGAATTACAAGTAAGCAATTATTACAATGCAATTACTCCTATAATGGAAATAGAATTCGCTTCCAGATTTAATAACAAATAACTTGATAAGAATAGTATAAAATCCTGACATTTGCACATAATAAGGTCTTGATAAATGTTTGCTGAATTTATAAAAAGCTTGTAAGTAAGTTAAATAAACTATTTAGTATTTAGAAGAAACTACCATATAGGAATTATTATGGCAACTGACTATAACCCAAATATATGTATTTTTAAATAAGTTCCCCAATAAGTGCCCTTAAATTCTTTCAGTTTAATTACAAGCTGTTTATTCTCTTTGGCATTTACTCATTCATTTATTCATCAAACATTTATCTAGTGCTTACAATGTTACAAAAACATGCCAGCTTCGGGGGCTTAAAATGGCGGAGGATAGGATGGGGAGACTCTCTCTCGCCCCCCACAAATTTATTGACCAAGAACATTGCCGAACGCTGAGCAACACTTCACTATACAACTTCTTGGAACTCTGGCAGGAGGACATCATGGCTTCCAGAAAAAAAGCGCATTTTCTTCGAAATGAGGTAGGAGAAAAGATAAGATAAAAAGAGAGACGGAGACCAGTCCCGGGCAGGGAGTCGTGAATGAAAGAGGAGGAAAGTTTCCAACACCAGGAAAACCCTCACACTGGCGGGTTTGGGGGAAGATTTCGAATATCGGAAGGGCATACGTAACGGGGAGAAAAAAAAATAAAAACCCAAGATTACGTGCCTAAAGGCAACTCCCAGCAAAGAACACCAGATGCTCGCATCCGCCACCAGCAAAACGTGGGGGCACTGAACGGAGAGAGGATGCGGGGCGGCACTGCTTTGGGTAAGGACCGGGCCGAATGCCCTGAGGGGCAATCTGAGGGAGCTACGTGAGATAGCAACCTAACTGTGTGGACACGCCAGGAGAGGAATATCCCGCGAAAAGGCCCAAAGCTAAGCACTGCGGCCCGTCACCAGAACAAAGGACTGAGCGATACAGGGAAGGAAGAGCTAGCCGGCTGGCGGACCGCCCAATCCCCGCCGGACCAAGCGGGCAGGGGACCTGCCAGAGCACGGAAGGGGCAAACCGCCCCGAGAGGGCACCCCCTGCCAAACTGCAAACAGGGCTTCCAGTTTTCTAAGCAAGACTGCCTGAGATCCCGGGAGGTCGACAGCACGGAGGGTCGCAGCCAGGAACCAGCTCCCCAGAACTAACACCAAAGCACACCGGAGCTGGGCGCGGCCGTTAAATGGAGGCGGGGACCAGGGAGGTGATAAGCCGCACCGCCCCAAACAGGGGGAGAGTGCGCTCGCAAAACTCCTGGCTGCCTGAGCTGTCCGACCGGAACGGGCGCAAAACCGCGGGATTCAACCGCGACTGCGCCTTTTGGGAGTACCCAGGAACCTGAACCTGAGCGCTTAGACTTGGGAGTAGCGCACAATCTCAGGGCACTCCCCAGGAGAGTATCCTGAAGCCTGAGCTGGGTAGACGGGGAAAGCACACACGACGTGAGCAGGTGGAACCCAGATGCGGCCGAGGACTCTGCGAGCTTCTCCCACACACACGCCGGGGATATTGGTGTGCAGGTTACTCACTCCACCACAGAACGTCTGAACAAGCGAAACTAAAGAGGACCACCTCTGCCCCTTTGTGGAAGGGCGGAAATAGACACTGACACAGACCTGCAAACAGAACGCAAATAAACAGAGGGAAGCGCTTTGGAGTGACAGCCAACAGATTAAAATCCTGTGTTTACCATCCACACCCACCCACCAACTGCATTGAAAGGGGCTTATAGATCTTGAAAATAAGTAGGAACAAAGGGATCTATCTGAAACTGAACAGACCCCAAATGGCTCACATCAGGCTCCAGACAAAGTCCTGGATATATTTTTTACTATTATTTCGGTTTATTTTTTTTCTTTTAATTAAAAAAAATTTTTTTTTTTTTTTTCACTTTGTTTTCTTTAAGTCCTCTAATCATACACCTTTAATTTTCATTGTTTATAACCCCACTATTTAACCTTTGCAAAAAAAAAAACCTATTTTTAAAGCAAACTGCATACAATTATATCTTATACTTTTTGTGATTTTGTTTTCTACTTTTTTCTTTTTTTTTTATTGTATTTTTCTAAGAGTCTAACCACTACCTCTAGATTTTTAATCATTTGTTTTACATATTTTTGATATCCAATTTTGTACCATTAAGTAACCCAATCTTTGTAACCATTTTTGATCAGGAGTGGGATTTACCGGCTTGATTACTCTCTCACCCCTATGGACGCTCTTTCTTCTCCCCAAGGAACCTCTATTTCCCATCCTCTCCTCTCTTCTCAACCCAATTCTGTGAATCCTTATGAGGGTGTTCTGGGCACTGGGAGGACACTTCGGGAACAGATTCCTGCCTAGATCTCTCTCTCCCATCTTGAATCCTCCCTTTCTACTTCTTGCTCACCTTCTATTACCCTTCTCCCCTCTATATGTATCTCTGTGAACCTCTCTGAGATGTTCCAGACTGTGGGAGAGCACAGAGGGATAAAGTTGCTTATGGCCTAGACTGCTCTCTCCACATTTGAGTCCCCTCTTCTCCTCTGTCACCTCAAAACACCCCCCCCTCCCCGTCACTCTCCATGTAACTCAGTGAAACCTCTCTGGGTATCCTCACTGTGGAGAATCTTTTCACCATTAAACTAAAATGGTTTTATTATCGATGCTGTATGGATGGAGAAGTCTTGAGCTTACTGCAAAGAATAAGACTGAAAGCCAGAGGAAACATTTAATTAATAAGAGATCAATCCAAAAGCCCTCCACATTACACTGAACCAAGCTCATCCAAGAGCTAATAAGTTCCAGAGC
This sequence comes from Okapia johnstoni, assembly GCA_024291935.2. Taxonomy (NCBI): domain Eukaryota; kingdom Metazoa; phylum Chordata; class Mammalia; order Artiodactyla; family Giraffidae; genus Okapia; species Okapia johnstoni. Next base: position 49,985,647 of record CM044319.1, read on the forward strand.
AGCCATTACATGCAAATTCTCCGGCAATGCGGAACATAGCCTGAGCATCAATTATACAGGCTTGCCCAGTAGGCACACCAAATCCATAGGACATCTCAAAAAAACTTCAATCCTGGACATCCTTTCGCCTCTAGAGGAGAAGAGATCCAGTTTTCTACCCACCGAACACCGACACAAGCTCCCCAACCAGGAAACCTTGACAAGCCACCCATCCAACCCCACCACAGTGTGAAAGCGGTAACAATAAAGAGAACTTCAATCTACAGATCAGAAAAGGACACACCAAAACACAGCAATCTAAACAAGATGAAAGGCAGAGAAATACATCAGAAGTAAAGGAAAATAAGAAATGCCACCAAACAAAAAAAGAGGGAGGAGATAGGGATCTATCTGGAAAAAGGAATTTAGATATGATATTATAATGATCCTAAAATCTTGAAAAACTAAACGGAGTTACAGATAAATCGCCTGGTGGCAAGGATTGAGAAGATGCAAGAAATGTTTACCAAGGACTAGAAGAAATAAAAAGGGTCAATTATATTAATGAATAATGGAATTAAAGTGAGATAAAAGACATCGCTGGAGGGAACCAACAGTAGAAAAACAGGAGGCAGAAGATGGATAAGTGAGGTAGAAGATAGTGAATTGGTGGAAATAAACGAAATAGCAGAGAGGAAAAAAGAAAAAGAATCAAAAGGAAATGAGGAAAAACCTCAGGGACCCTTGGGACAATATGAAACGCGACCAACCCCAACATTCGAATCATAGGAGTCCCAGAAGAAGAAGAATAAAAAAAGGATAAGGCCATGAAAAAATACTCGAGGAGATAATAGTGAAAATTTCCCTAAAATGGGAAGGAAAATAGTCACAGAAGTCAAGAAACCCAGAGAGTCAAACCAAGCAAAACACCCCAATGACACATATTAATCAAATATTAACAAAGATCAAACACAGAACAAATATTTAAAAGCAGCAAGGGAAAAACCACAAATAACACACAAGGGGAGCTGAAAAGGATAACAGGCTGGTTCTTTCAATAGAAACTTTCAGGCTAGAGGGAATGGCAGGACATCTTAAAGTAATGAAGAGAAAAATCTACAACCCACGTTACTGTACCCAGCAAGGATTTATTCAGATATGAAGGAGAATTCAAAATGCTTTCAGACAAGCAAGAGCTGAGGGATTCAGCTACCACCAAACCAGCTCTCCAAACAAATGCTTAATGGATCTTCTCTAAATAGGAAACACAGAAAGGATGTTTAAAACACGAACTCAAACTACAACAGAGTAAATGGCAACGGGCCATACTTATCAATAATTACCTTAAATGTAAATGGGGTTTGGAAGCCCCAATCCCAAAGACAAGACTGGCTGAATGGGGATAACAAAAACAAGAACCCCTACATATGCTGTCTACAAGGACACCCACTCAAACTAGGGACACATTACAGATGAAAGTGAAGGATGGAAAAATATATTTCATGCAGAATGTAGACAAAAGAAAGCTGGGAGTCGCAATACTTCATTTCAGATTAAATAGACTTTAAAATAAAGGCTGTGAAAGGGACAAAGAATGGACACTGCATAATGATCAACGAATCGATCCAAGAGAAGAAATAACAATTATAAATATTTATGCACCCAACATAGGTAGCACCGCAATAGATAAGGCAAATACTAACAGATGAATGAAAGGGAAATTAACAATAAACACAATAGATAAGGGAGAACTTTAATACTCCACACACACATTATTGGGATAGATCAACTAAACAGAAAATTAACAAGGAAAACACAAACTTTAAATGATTACAATAGGACAAAGTTAGATTTTAATTGATATTACAGGACTTTCCACTCACAAAACAATTCAATTTCACCCTTTTTCTCAGTGGTACACGGAACTTTCTCAGAATAAATCTCATCTGGGCCATAAATCTAGCCTTTGGTAAATTCCAAAAAATTGAATCATCCAGTCATCTTCTCTGACCACAATGCTGTAAGTTTTAGACCTTAATAAGGAAAAAAAACTATTAAAAATTCCAACATATGGAGGCTAAGGCAACACGCTTATGAATAAACCAACAAATCTCGGAAGAAATCAAAATCAAAAATATGGCATAGAAACGAATGAAAATGAAAACACACACAACCAAAAACTTTTGGGACACTGTAAAGCAATGCTAAGGGGGAAGGTCATAGCAATACAGGCGTACCTCAAGACACAAGAAAAAATCAAATAAATAACCTAACTCTACACCTCAAAGCAACTAGAGATAGGAAGAAATGAGAACCCGGATTAGTGAGAAGGGAAAGAAATCTTAAAAATTAGGGCAGAAATAAATATCTAAAGAAACAAAAGAGACCATAGCAAAAATCAACTAAACTAAAAGGCTGATTTTTTTTTCGAGAGATAAAACAAAATTGACTAAACCATTAGCCAGGACTCATCAAGAAACAAAGGGAGAAGAATCAGCATCAACAAAATTAGAAATGAAAGTTGGAGAGATCAAAAACAGACTACACAGAATATACAAAGGATCATAAGAGACTACTACCTACAGCTATATGCCAATAAAATGAGACAACTTGGAAGAAATGGACAAAATTGCTTAGAAAAGTATAACTTTCCAAACTGAACAGGAAGAAATAGAAGATCTTACAGACCTCACAAGCACGGAAATCGAAAAACTGTAATCAGAAATCTTCCAGCAAAACAAAAGCCAGGACAGCGGCTTCACAGCGGTATTCTACCAAAATTAAGAGAAGAGCTAAACACCTATCCTACTCAAAATTTCCAGAAAAATCTTCAGAGATAGGTAATTTCAAACTATTCTATGAGGCCACCATCACTCTAATTCTCAAAAACCAGACAATGATGGTCACTAAAACAAAGAAACTACAGGCCAATATCACTGATGAAATGATGCAAAAATCCTTAGTAAAATTCTAGCAAACAGAATCCAACATCATATTAAAAAGATCATACATCATGACCAAAGTAGGGCTTTTATCCAGGAATGCAAGGTTTCTTTAACATTGAAGTCAATCAATGTAATTACACACATTAAACAGAATTGAAAGATAAAAAATGATTTCTCAATAGATGCAGAAAAGCCTTTGGGACAAAATTCAACATCCATCATTTATGATAATAATACCCTCAGAAAGCAAGATAGAGAGGACCATACCTCACATAATAAAAGCTATATAATGACAAAAACCACAGCAAACATTATCCTCAATGGTGAAAAATTGAAAAGCATTTCCCCTAAAGTCAGGAACAAGGCCAAGGACGCCCACTTTCACCACTATATTCAATATAGTTGTAGAAGTTTTGGCTCACAGCAATCAGAGCAGGAAAAGAAATAAAAAAGGATAAGATAGGAAATGAAAGAAGCAAAAAACTCTCACTGTTTGGCAGATGAATGAACCTATACATAGAAAACCCTAAAGATTCTACCTAGAAAATTACCTAGAGCTAATCAATGAATTATGTAAAGTTGCAGGATACAAAATTAAACACACAGAAATCCTTTGCCATTCTACATCCAATATTGAGGAAAAAGAAAGAGGAAATTAAGGAAACAATACCATTTCACCATTGCAAACAAATAAAAGAATAAATTTCTTAGGAATATATCTACCTAAAGAAAAACAAAAGTCTTATATATAAGAAAACTACAAAACACTGGTTGATGGAAAGAAATCAAAGAGGACACAAACAGATGGAGAATATACCGTGTTCATGGATTGGAAAAATTAATATAGTGAAAATGAGTATACTACCAAAAGCAGTCTATAGATTCAATGCAATCCCTATCAAGCTAACCAACACGGTATTTTTCAGAGAAACTAGAACAAATCATTCACAAATTTGTATAGAAATATAGAAAATCTAGAATAGCCAAGCAATCTTGGAAAGAAGAAATGGAACTGAGGAATCAACCTGCCTGACTTCAGGCTCTACTACAACGCACAGTCATTCAAGACAGTATGGTACTGGAACAAAGATAGAAAATATAGATCAATGGAACAAATTAGAAGCCCAGAGATAAATTCCCACACAACTAATGAACCTTATCATTCAACAATAGAGAGGCAAGAAGTATACAATGGAGAAAAGACAATCTCTTTAAACAAGTGTAAGTGGTCTGGGGAAAAAACTGGTCGACCACTTGTAAAAGAATGAAATTAGAACACTTTTTTCCTAAACACATACACAAAATATAAACTCAAAATGGAATTAAAGATCTAAACATTAAGACCAGCAACTATAAAACTCCTGAGGAAAACATAGGCAAAACACTCTCCGAATAAATCACAGGCAGGTTCTCTATGACCACCTCCAGAATATTGGAAATAATAAGCAAAAATAAAAAAGTGGGATCTAATCTAAAATTAAAAGTTTTTGCACAACAAAGACAACTATAAGCAAGGTGAAAAGACAGCCTTCCGAAAGGGAGAAAATAATAGCAAACAAAGCAACAGACAAAAACAATTAATCTCAACAAAAAAAAACAAAAAATATTAACAAGCAACTCCTGCAGCTGATTCCAGAAAATAAAGACCCAATCAAAAAAAATTGGGGCAAAGAACCTAAACAGGAACATGTCTCCAATGAAGACACACTGATGGTAACAAAACACATGAAAAGATGTCTAGCACAGTTCTCACTAATTATTAGAGGAAATGCAAAATCAATAACCACAATGATGGTACATTTCACACAGTCAGAATGGCTGCTATCCAAAGTCTACAAGCAATAATGCTGGAGAGGGTGTGGAAAAGGGAATCCTCTTTCCCTGTTGGTGGGAATGCAAACTAGTACAGCCACTATGGAGAACAGTGTGGAGATTCCTTAAAAAACTGGGAATAGAACTGCCATATGACCCAGCAATCCCACTGCTGGGCATACACACTGAGGAAACCAGAATTGAAAGAGACGTGTGTACCCCAATGTTCATCGCAGCACTGTTTACAATAGCCAGGACATGGAAGCAACCTAGATGTCCATCAGCAGACGAATGGATAAGGAAGCCTTGGTACATATACACAATGGAATATTATTCAGCCATTAAAAAGAATACATTTGAATCAGTTCTATTGAGATGGATGCAACTGGAGCCCATTATACAGAGTGAAGTAAGCCAGAAAGAAAAACACCAATACAGTATACTAATGCATATATATGGAATTTGAAAGATGGTAATGATAACCCCATATGCGAGACAGAATAAGAGACACAGATGCATAGAACAGTCTTATGGACTCTGAGGGAGAAGGTGAGGGTGGGACGTTCTGGGAGAATAGCATTGAAACATGTGTACTATCATATGTGAAACAGAACACCATTCCAGGTTCAATGCATGAGACAAATGCTCAGGGCTGGGGCAATGGGATGACCCAGAGGGATGGGATGCTGAGAGAGGTGGGAGGGGGGTTCAGGATGGGGAACACATATAAACCCATGGCTGATTCATGTCAATGTATGGCAAAACCACTACAATATTGTAAAGTAATTAGCCCCCAACTAAAATAAATAAATTTACTAAAAAAAAAACAAACAAAAAACCATGCCAAGTCCAGAAAACTAAAAAAAAAAAAAAAAAAAAAAATTATCTGCCTTTGAGGAATTTCAACTTAGTGAGACCACTGACACAATTTGCTTAATTTTTATGTTATCTAATACCAATGAAATAGTCTACCTTTACAATCATTTTGAAACCATTAGGTGGTGTTTTCGGGGACTCTGAAAAGCTCCTATCTTTTATGTCCCGCCACAGAAAGAATTCAACCAGAGGCAAAGTGATAGATAAGAAGTGATTTACTAGAATAGGATGCTAGTGAGACTTACAAGCAGGGGGGCAAGAGGGTGCTGTTCCCCAAGAACCTAGTAGGCTACAATTTTATAAACAAAGAAAAGGTGGGGAAGGAAAGAAGACCACTTTATTCTTCATTCTTGAGTAGACATCATGTTCCCATCATCAGGTCCTCCCTCAGGTTGGGCAGTGGAAATTTTGTCCCTATATGGTCAAGACAGGACTGCAAAAATTATTTCAAGTTTCTGTATGGTGAGCATTTTTCCATCCTAGAGATCTTTAACTTAATGAGTTCACTGGACAGGATGTGGGTCTCACGCCACCATTGTTTTATTTTAGGGGGTGGGGCATGTCTCATGTTTCATGGTTTTACTGCTAAGCAAGCCTGCTTGGTTTTTTGGTTAAGCAAACCTTCTTTATTGAGTAATCATTAACTTACAGGGATCTCCTATGTCTTTTCTACTTATAATTCCCTAGAGCCTCTTGATGAAAGTGAAGGGGAGAGTGAAAAAGTTGGCTTAAAACTCAACATTCAGAAAACTAAGATCATAGCATCTGGTCCCACCATTCATGGAAAATAGATGGGGGAAACAGTGAAAGCAGTGACAGACTTTATTCTGGGTGGCTCCAAAATCACTGCAGATGGTCACTTCAGCCATGAAATTAAAAGACGCTTATTCCTTGGAAGGAAAGTTATGACCAACCTAGACAGTATATTAAAAAGCAGAGACACTACTTTGCCGACAAAGGTTCGTCTAGTCAAAGCTATGATTTTTCCAGTAGTCATGTATGGATTTGAGACTTGGACTATAAAGAAAGCTGAGCACCGAAGAATTGATGCTTTTGAACTGTGGTGTTGGAGAAGACTCTTGAGAGTCCCTTGGACAACAAGGAGTTCTAACAAGTTCACCCTAAAGGAAATCAGTCCTGAATATTCATTGGAAGGACTGATGTTGAAGCTGAAACTCCAATATTTTGGCCACCTTATGGGAAGAACTGAATCATTTGAAAAGACCTTGATGTTGGGAAAGATTGAAGGCGGGAGGAGAAGGGGATGAAAGAGGATGAGATGGTTGGATGGCATCATCAACTCAGTGGACACGAGTTTGAGTAAGCTCCAGGAGTTAGTGATGAACAGGGAGGCCTGGTGTGCTGCAGTCCATGGGGTCACAAAGAGTCAGACACAACTGAGAGGCTGAACTAAACTGAATTGAGGATTAACTATTTTAAATCACCTACTTTTTCCCTTTACTCTGTCTCTATTGATTTCACATAAGGTTTTCTCTAATTCAGACTGACAGATAATCAACTTGGTTAAATAAGTAAGATTTAAGATGGAGTTAACATGTTTAGCAGGCTTCCTTGGTGGCTCAAGACAGTAAAGAATCTGCCTGCAATGTAGGAGACCTGGGTTCAATCCCTGGGTCAGGAAGGTCACCTGGAGAAGGGAACGGCTACTCACTCTAGTATTCTTGCCTGGAAAATTCCATGGACAGAGGAGGCTGGCTGGCTACAATTACAAAGTGTCAGACATGACTAAGTGACTAACACTAGCCAGTTTAGCAAATTTAAAAAAAGAAGAAGAAGAAGCAAGCAATTAAATTTGAATTTCACATATATATATATTTTTTGGTATACATATGCTCCATGTAATACTTTCAAAGTACTTATATAATAGTTTTGTTTATCTGGACTTTAAATATATGTTTGTATCCTGTATTTTATCTGGCAACCCTAATTTCAGGGCTCTTGTAATATCATTTACTTTTCTAGTTTTATTAGGATTGTAAAACTAGAGAGAAAATAACACATCCTACTGAGGTCCCTTCCCCATCCTACTGAGGCCCCTTATCCATAAAGCCCCTTCCCCTTCACACCACTCTCTTGGCACCCTCAGCAAAATGAATGAAGCTTTGGGACCTTTGTATGAAGAACATTTTTCTCAAGCAACATTATGTACTCTGTCAGATATACTTTCCACTGAGTACAATAGTTTTCTCATTTAAGTTTCCTGTCAGGGAATATTTTGAGTGTAGTGATATTTTTAATATCATATTTCACTGGAGGATTTTCTAGTGCTTTAGAAATAATTACATTATTAATGCCTTTGTGACCCCCGTTGGGTAGCTAAGAGGCATGTAATATTTATAATCACATTATGATGGAGAAACTGAGATAAAGTTAAGCTTAGTGGTTTATGTCAAGGTCACAGAATGAATCACCAGTGAAGCTGGATACAGAACTTACAGTCAGCGAGCCAATGGCTCTGTGCATTTAGAGTATGGAGGATTTCATTGGGGATAACATTTGTAGAGGATTTTAAATAGAGAGTAATCAAAATTATATGCAATACACTAGAATTATCTCTATGTATTTCTTTCCCTTCCCTGGTCATCTCTTTGTCCACTTCTGGGCAGTCTCATGTGGACGGGATGGTCACAGAGCACCTCACATAGGAGATGAAGCACTTTAGTGTAAGGAGTTTTGCGGTCTGTGCTCCAATGCTCCTTCTACTCAGATGACGCAGAAATTAGAACCAAACCAAGTCCGATTCACTACCAGTCTTGTCAGTATACTAGATGTGTAATCCTGGGAAAACCACCCAAAGCCTCCCAGCTTGAGTCTTTATCATGAAGATATTAACATCAATCTTGACAGACTATGCTTTTATAGATGTTGTTCATGAAACAACTAGCAAATCATTATTACATATTTTTATTGAATAGAAAAGAATCAAACAGTCTATATAATTTCTTCCTTTCTCTGATTCTTGGTTTCATCAGTAGAGAAATGATGGGATTAGGAATAAATGACCTCAGAGGTCTTCTCCGACTGTCTTACAGACAGAATTTATTTATAGCATTTAACAGATTGGGAACTTAAAAAAAAAAAATCACTGACATTCACCCTAAAACAGTGCCCAGGTTTATAAGCTGTCTCTTAAACAGGCTTCAATTCTATGCAATTCTCCTACAGTGAGTCTGTTACTGATAATCCACATACAGGGTCCAGGTAATGCTCTTGTACACGCACATGAGGACCATCTAATAACTGAAGATTTATTTCTAGCATTAAACACAACCTTTTCTCTCTGTTTCAAAAAGCCCTCATGTTATGGTACTTGCATTGAAACTAAGACTGTGAAAAGTAAGGAATCTCTTCCTAAAGCCATTTTTTCTGCATGTTATGTAACACAGGAAAAATCTTGAACTTTGGAGTCAGACATTCATGTGACCTTGGGCAGAATGGTTAACTTCCTCTGGCCCCCCCTGAGTTACTTTATATTTGAAAGATATAACACAAGTTTGTTATAAAATGAAATTACATAGTGAAAATTGTCCTCTTAAATAACTTTCCCGTTTAACTGTTTTTCCAACAAGTTAAAATTGGAAAGACACATCCAGTGTACTTCCTTCTTAGATGCAGTTGTCTTTTGAGGGCACTCCATGATAATTATTAAAGATTCATTCATTTATTCCACTCATTTATTCATGAGCATTCTCTCTTTTCCATGTAAAACTGTATAACTCCTTATTATAACAAAGGAGGCCATTTTGCTTACATTAACTAAAAGTGTTATTGTCTCATTAACAATTCAGCATTTAAAACACATGCTTATGGTTCTTTTTGTTCATTTACACTTTTCTTAGCTGTGCAAAAGCTTTCGAGATTAATTAGTCCCACTTGTTTGTTATTGTCTTTATTTTCATTACTCTAGCACATGGGTCAAAAAAGATCTTGCTACAATTTATGTCAAAGAGTATTCTTCCTATGTTTTCCTCCAAGAGTTTTATAGTGTCTGGCTTTACATTTAGGTCTTACTCCATTTTGAGTTTGTTTTCGTGTATGATGTTAGAGAGTGTAATAATTTCACTCTTTTACAGAATGGAAGAAAATATTTGCAAACAAAGCAAATAACAAGGGATTAATCTCCAAAATATCTAAATAGCTCATGAAGCTATATATATAAAACCCAAACTACTTGATTAAAAATTGGGCAGAAGATCTAAATATATATTTCTCCAAAGAAGATATACAGATGCCAAAAGGTACAAGAAAAGATGCTCAGTATCACTAATTGTTACAGAACTGCAAGTCAAAACTACAATGAGGTATCACCTCACACTAATCAAAATGGCCATCTTAAAAAAAATCCACAAACAATAAATGCTAGACAAGGTGTGGAGAGAACGAAATCCTCTTGCACTTTTGGTGAGAATGTAAATTGATACAGTCACTATGGAGATCAGTATGGAGATTCCTTAATAAACCAAAAATAGAGCTACCATATGGCCCTGCAATCCCACTACTGGTTGTATACCCTTAGAAAGCCTTAATTCAAAAAGACACATGCACCCTAATGTTCCTTGCAACACTGTTTGCGATCGCCGGGACATGGAAACAACCTAAATGCTCATTAACAGATGAATGAATGAAGATACTGTGCATATATATGATGGACTATTATTTAGCTATAAAAAGGAACAAAGTTGAATCATTTGTAGAGATGTGGATGCACCTAGAATCTGTCATACAGAGTGAATTAAATCAGAAAGAGAAAGATCATATTTAATGCATATATGTGGAATCTAGACAAATGATACAGATGGACCTATTTGCATGATAGGAATAGAGACACAAATATAGAGAACAGACATGCAGACACAGGAAGGTGGTGAGGTGGGATGAATTAGGAGATTGGGACTGACATATACATGACCATGTGTAAAATGGATAGCTAGTGGGAAGCTTCTGTATAGCACACAGAACTCAGCTCAGTGCTCTGTGGTGACCTAGAGGCAAGGGATGGAGATGGGGAATGGGAGGGAGAGTTAAGAAGGAGAGGATTATGTACACATATGTTGATTTACTTCTTGTATAGCAGAAAGCAACACAACATTGTAAAGCAACTATACTCCAATTAAAAAAAAATGCTTACAAGATAAAATTTCCTTTAATTTTTCTATCACCAATCAACTAATTTTCCTCCCACAATTTGAAATACCTACTCAATTAGCAGTGATATGCCAAATGAGAAAGGCAAATGAGTAGAAAACCGTACAAAACTGGTAGCAAGTTTCAGTTCAGTTCGGTTCAGTAGCTCAGTTGTGTCCCACTCTTTGTGACCCCATGAACCGCAGCACGCCAGGCCTCCCTGTCCATCACAAACTCCCGGAGCCCACCCAAACCCATGTCCATTGAGTCGGTGATGCCATCCAACCATCTCATCCTCTGTCGCCCCCTTCTCCTCCTGCCTTCAATCTTTCCCAGCATCAGGGTCTTTTCAAATGAGTCAGCTCTTCTCATCAGGTGGCCAAAGTATTGGAGTCTCAGCTTCAATATCAGTCCTTCCAATGAACACCCAGGACTGATCTCCTTTAGGATGGACTGGTTGGATCTCCTTGCAGTTCAAGGGACTCTCAAGAGTCTTCTTCAACACCACAGTTCAAAAGCATCAATTCTTTAGCGCTCAGCTTTCTTCACCATCCAACTCTCACATCCATACATAACTACTGGAAAAACCATAGCCTTGACTATACAGGCCTTTGTTGACAAACTAATGTCTCTGCATTTTAATATGCTGTCTACGTTGGTCATAACTTTCCTTCCAAGAAGTAAGCGTCCTTTAATTTCATGGCTTCAATCACCATGTGCAGTGATTTTGGAGCCTCCAAAAATAAAGTCAGCCACTGTTTCGACTGTTTATCCATCTATTTGCATGTACACAAATGATTTATAAAAATATTTCAGTGAAACAACACTTTCTTTTAAGTAAACTACTTATAATGATTCATCTTTCAAATCCAATTTCTATGATCCCACTGCAGCTTTTGTTATATTATTCTATCATCCAGAATTCTTACCTCCTGTGGGGAATGTAGCCCTGGTTATTTACTGGACAGCAAAATACAAAACAGCAGACAATGATTGTCTTCTACATAGCACCATGATCCTTAAGCCATACCACTTGCTACATGCTGGTTCCACATTCTCTCTGGTTGTTAGCTTCTTGATGTGATGCTCAAGTGTATATATCAATTCAGCTCTACCTGCCACCTCTCCCACTGACCTCACTCACTGCCTCAGTGCCCTTTTTCTCATTCCATGACTGATAGACTTTCAGGACTTTTTCAAAATTTCATGCTGGCTCATGCTTCTTTGGGTCTGCTTGTGTCTCTATTTAGAATATGCTTCCTGGCACACTTTATTTCCTTTGTGGTTTCTCTATTTAGATTCTGCTTCTTCTGTAAAAACCCTCTGTGGCCTCCCTAGGTTGACGTAGGTACAGTATCTTCTGTAACCTCTGACCCAGGAGATTTCAATCAGATCACCCATCATGACATTGGCTCCCTATGAGAATGGAAAAGTCAGGCTGTCGGGGGCCATATTTTTTATTTCTGAATTTTCACTGCCTGACACATAAAAGCTCAATACGTGGTGAACAAATAAAAAAAATAGGTAAATGAATGAGCATATTCACTGATATCTTCCATAGGGATATCTATAGCCAGGCTTCAGGCTGAGCAGGAGCTTATGAAGCAGCCCTGCATGAAGAGATTGGAACAACAAAAGCAGACACAAGAGGATCGTGTTTAAATTAACCAAAAAAATCTCTCTCAGGAGGGTGTACAGAAAGAGTAAGTGCTTAGTGTTGGAGGCAGAAGGCAGAGATACATGTGGAGAAAAACAGCATGTGTGCCATAAATAATGAGAAATCATCTACCGTGTGGGTAAGATAGATGTACCTGCCTCATGAGACTGTTGCAAAAATTAAAGAAATGCATGGAACACACTTGTCTTGTTCCAAGTAATCAGTCAGAAAATGCTAATAATAACCATGGTTATTCTATTTTTTACTTAGAATAATAAAACTACATAAGCTTATGAAAACACCCTAAGTCTGTGCTTGGGCCTCTGTGATGCTCCAAAACAGTTCTACTGTATCTCTAGTTAGTGAAAAAGCAGAGGCATTACTTTGCTGACAAAGGTCAGTATAGTCAAAGCTATGATTTTTCCAGTAGTCATGTACAGATGCGAGAGTTGGACCATAAAGAAAGTGGAACACTGAAGAACTGATGCTTTTGAACTGTGGTGTTGGAGAAGACTCTTGAAACTCCCTTAGACTGCAAGGAGATCAAACCAGTCATTCCTATAGGAAATCAATCCTTAATATTCATTGGAAGGACTGATGCTGAAGCTGAAGCTCCAATACTTTGTCCACCTAATGAGACGAACCGACTCATTATAAAAGACCCTGATGCTGGGAAAGACTGAAGGCAGGAGAAGGGGATGACAGAGGATGAGATGGTTGGATGGCATCACTGACTTATTGGATATGAGTTTGAGCAAGCTCTGGGAGTTGGTTATGGACAGGGAAGCCAGGTGTGCTGCAGTCCATGGGGTCAGAAAGAATCAGACGTGACTGAGCGACTGAACTGAACTGGTCTATTCTTTTAAAAATATCCATTTGCTACATACACATTGGATGCCAATGACATCCCAAGCAGTCTCAGTATTTGTTTCATCCTCTATGTAGTATGCTTTTGGGGACCAAATGAATACAGAGTGTTCACTATGATTAACAATTTTTCCTCATCATGTGTACAGGTGCCTGTGTGTGCTAAGTCCTTTCAGTTGTGTCCAAATCTTTGCAACCCTATGGACTGTAGTGCACCAGCCTCCTCTGTCCATGGGATTCTCCAGGCAAGAATACTGGAGTGGGTTGCCATGCCCTCCTCCGGGGATCTTCCTGACCCAGGGATTGAATCCCTGTCTCTTACGTCTCCTGTATTGGCAGGTGGGCTCTTTACCACTAGTGCCACCTGGGAAGCACCATGTGTTCAGGTAGTTTAGCTTAAACAGGGCTCAGGTCCCTTATTAAGATTTTCTCTGTGGAAGAGAAATATCGTATGACATCCCTTATACGTGGACTCTAAAAATAAATAATACAAACGAACTTTTTCACAAAACAGAAAGACACTCATAGATTTAGAAAATGAACTTGTGTTTGCCCGGGTAAGGGATAGTTAGGGAGTTGGGGATGGTCCTGTACACACTGTTATATTTAAAATGAATAGCCAACATGCACCTGTTGTATAGCACATGGAACTCTGCTCAATGTTATGTGGCAGCCTGGATGGCAGGGGAGTTTGGGAGAGAATGGATACATGGATATGTATTGCTGAGTCCCTTTGATGCTGACCTGAAACTATCACAACATTGTTAATCGGCTACACCCCAATACAAAATAGAAACTTAAAAATAAAAAAAAAAAATTAAAACCTTAAATAAAAAATTTTCTCTGTAAATCTCCCAAACAGTTCCTATTTCCCCAAAGGTACAAACAGGTCACTAAGATTTTTTTGACATCTCTCTTTTACAATGAAGGAACCCAGTCTTTGGGTGAAATCAGGATCAAATTGGGTCAAAAATGTGTATGCATTTCTTGAATATTAATTCACGAACTTGTTTTAATAAGTGTCTGCTAATATGTTGGATAATTTCTTAGACAAAAGGGCTAAAAATAAAAACAGGAAAGGACCCAGGAACTGAGTTACAAAAATCAATTTTGAAAAAAACTTTGTTGAAAATGTTCATTGTACAGAGAAGCATAAACTAGAAGAGAATAGAATAGCACTGAAATGTGTATATTACTATACGTAAAATACATGACCAGTGCAAGTTTGATGCATGAAGCAGGGCACTCAAAGCCTGTGCTCTGGGACAACCCCGAGGGATGTGGTGGGGACGGAGGTGGGAGGCGGGTTCAGGGTGGGGAGACATATGCACACCCATGGCTGATTCATGTTGATGTATGGCAAAAACCACCACAATATTGCAAAGTAATTAGACTCCAATTAAAATAAATTAATTTTTAAAAAAGAAAAGGGACACCTCCCAGTTGGGGATGGAGGGTGTTGGGGACACATTCATAGTGAAGATGATGACTAAAATACATTTTGAGAAATGAACCAGTGTTCATGACATACTAGAAGAGACATTTTCAAAAAGAAAGAATAGCACTTTGAAGGAAAAATACAAAATAGCCAAATGTACTCAAGTGATTACACGTACATGTTTTTGACATATTTAATGCTAATATAGAGCATTATTATTTATACAATTAAATTTACAAAAGGAAAAAAAAACTCCCAAATAATATATCTTGTTATGTAAAGCCAAGATTTATTATAAGTCCAAATTTATTTTTTTTTAAAAGAAATGCTTTTTTAAAAAATGTTGTTGGAGTATAATTGCTTTACTATATTGTGTTAGTTTCTGTGTTACAGCAAAATGAATCAATTGTATGTGTACATATATTCCCCTCCCTCTTGGTCCTCCTTCCCAACTACTTCCCCAGTATATAGTGAGCCTACACACTAAGAAAACCATAATTCAAAGAGATGTGTACTTTAATTTTTATTGCAGCACTATTTACAATAGCCAGGACATGAAAGCAACCTAAATGTCCATCAAAAGAAAAACAGATACAGAAAATGTGGTGGATATATATAATGGAATACTACTCAGCCATAAAATAGAAGTTCAAATTTCTTGATGAAGTGATTTGATCTCTGATAACTTGACTTGGCTTACTTCTCTAGCTTCTTATTTCCCTCTTTCTTGGTGATTGATAGTCATTACTTTTCACATGTGTATACTGTCACTTCAGTTATATCTGACTCTTTGTGACCCTATGGACTGTAGCCTACCAGGCTCCTCTTTCCATGGGATTCTCCAGGCAATAATACCAGAGTTGGTTGCCATGCCCTCCTCCAGGGGATCTTCCCAACCCAGGGATTGAAGCCACGTCTCTTTATGTCCCCTGTATTGGTAGTCGGGTTCTTTACCACTGGTGCCCCCTGGGAAGCTCAGTCATTAACTTAGGTGTTGATTTTTTTTTTCCCCATAAACAGCTAGGTAATAATATTTGTTTTGTGGGCCACTCAGTCTCTGTTGCAACTACTCAATGTTTGTTGCTTGAAAGCAGCTACAAGCAATACAAAAATACATGGGCATGACTATATTCCATTAAAACTTTTTCAATGGACACTGATATTTGAGTCTTATGTATTTTCCATGTTATGAAATTGCAATTAATGAAACTAAAAATAGAGTTACCATATGATCCAGTAATCCCACTCATGAGCATTTATATCTCGACAAAACTATAATTCAAAAGGATGCATGAATCCATATGTTCATAGCAGCACGACTTATAGTAGCCAAGACTTTGGAGAAACCCTAAATTGACAAGAATGGATAAAGATGTTATACACACGTGCATGCACATACATGCACACATAATGAAATACTACTCAGCCATAAAAAAATAAAATAATGCCATTTGCAGCAATATGGATGGATCTAAAGATTATCATACTAAGTGAAATAAGTCAGAAAGAGAATACAAATACCATCTGATATTACTTATATGTGGAATCATTTAAAATATGACACCAAAGAACCTATCTACAAAAGAGAAACATACAGATGTAGAATACAGACTTGTGGTTGCCAATAGGGAGAAGGTGGGGGAGCAATGGAGTGGAAGTTTGGAATTATCAGATGCAAACTATTATAGAGAGAATGGATAACAGACAAGGTCCTACTGTGTAGCGCAGGGAACTATATTTGATATTCTGTGGTAAACTGCAATGAAAGAATATAAATTAGAATATAAAAAAGAATAATGAATTATTTTGCTGTACAGTAGATATTGACATGTTATAAATCAATTATACTTGAATAAATTTTTAAAAAGAAAACTATTAGCTTATGAGCCATATAAAAACAAGTACAGAATGGATTAGGCTCTCAGAATGTAGCTTGCTGCTGCTACTAAGTCACTTCAGTCGTGTCCGACTCTGTGCGACCCCATAGCCCACAGCCTACCAGGCTCCCCCGTCCTACCAACCCCTATTTTTAAAAAATCATTACAACATAGTGATTGAAAGTTAGAGCAGGAGATGAATAGTATGGAATTTACTCTCAACTTAACAATTGTATTAACTTTGTAATCTTGAAGTAGAGTTTAGATATATTGCTCAAGACCATTTCCCTGAAGGTTATGGGGAGTCATTTAAAGAGTTGAAACAGGACTGCAGAGTCATCTGATTTGCAGTTTTAGAAAAGTGTTTCTATTTAAAGGGTTGGACTTGGATAAATGGAAGCGTGTTAGGAAGAATTATAGAACAAATGGCATTCAGTTAGCTTTTTCTTATTGTTAGATCTGAAACCAGAATACATCATACTATATTACATGTTTTTACTAAAACACTGTCTTTTTTCTAATGTCATTTATAAATATACTATATTTCTCATTATAAAATAAAGGTCCACTGTATATTTTGACCTTGTGAGTATCACGGTTGATAGGAATGGATTCAGAACCTGTGGACCTCAGGTGGGAATGCCTTTGTAAAGCATTTTTACCAGAAACATGGACCATCTGTTTCCTTTGGTGATACAGTATCCCATTCCATAAAGTGGTCCCAAATAAATAATGAAGATTGTTCTTTTACAAGGTAGCTTAATCTGTTGCAGCAATGATTAATAGCCCATGATCACCCTGGCTTACAAAAAGAAGTAAAACATGTGAAAACAATTTTCTGAGTGAGATGAATCCAAATTTTGCAAATAAGATGAAAGTCAACAAAACTAGGTGCCATTGAGTTTGGAGCTTTTCCTATTGTGCTGTGTAAAAGAAAGAATATGAGTATCGCAACCTGTATGTCTTTGGTTAGAAACCAGGTTCCACTATCTGCCTATTATGTGGCCTCCATCAAATCACTTTTAACACTATCCTTTATTTATTTCCACTGTTTCTTTATCAAGTAGCCAATATTTTCTGATAGCTGTAAATGGAAACTTTGAATTCTGTGTAAATGTAACCTTTAGAAATTTTGTAAACATTTTTAAAAATGTTATTATATCTGTAAGTCTCTCACATTTCCCACTTAGAACACAAATTACATGTGTTTCAAACTATGTAACATTTTCCCACAGTCTCAGATGTCCTACTCAGTTTGTTTTTAAACATATTTTCGTCTTTGCATGTCCATTCCCTGATCTTTCCTTTCACTGTGCTTAGTCTACTGTAAAGTCTATCAAATGACTTCATTTCTAATTTTTTTTGTTGTTGTTGGAGGATAGTTGTTTCACAATGCTGTTACCTTCTGCTGTACAGCAAGGTGAAAGTGAATCAGCTCTACGTACATCTATATCCCTTCTTTTTTGGAGTCCGTTCAACTCTGAGACTTTTTAATTCTAGATTTTCCATTTCTTCTTTTTTGTAGTTTTCTGTTTCTTAAATCACTCATCCCATCATATGTTACAGCTTCCTTTGCTATGTCCACTTTTTTAAAATATATTTGTCCTATTCATTTAAAAATTCTTCATCAGGCTACCGCTTTGCACTAAGTGATGATCACAGATGATTTAGGAGGACTTCTACCCATTTCATTTTCTCACCCCTGAGCCTTTGCTATGCTGCTTCCCACAGAAAATGGTTCATGAAAAAGAAAATGCTGATGGAAGTTGACTTACTCTGTGATTGGAGCACCTAGAAACCCTCATTCTTCATACCTAGCTTCTTATGATCATTACCTTTGATTTGAAGTTAGGATTTTTCTTTCATATTTTCCTTTATGGTTGTTCCTTCTAGCTCTAGATCCAGGGATAAAAGCATGCATGCAAGGTATTTTTTGAGTCCTGGAAATGTCTTATTCCTTTCAGGAATTTAGCTTGTGTTTCTTTGTGTGTTCTGATTTCTGATTAGGTATCTTTCTGTTATTACAAGATTAGTGTACAATATTTTGTAACATCTTACAACCTAATTAGAAGAAGAAAGGCAAGGCATTATTTTCTATTTTTTTTTAACTTTTTATTTTGTATTGGGGCATAACTGATTAACAAGCAATGTTGTGATAATTTCAGGTGTACAGCAAATACATACACATGGATCCATTCTCCCATAAACTCCCCTCCCATCCAGGCTGCCACATAACATTGAACAGAATTCCATGTGCTCAATGGGTCTCTGTGATGCATGTTTTTTGTTTGTTTGTTTGTTTTATAAAAGTCTTCTTCCATTATTTTCCTGAGTCTTTTGCCAGCTTTTTGTCTCAAAATCTTTAGAACAGCATTCAAGACCCAAAGCTGGCCTTATGTTCACTATCTGGTCTCATCGCTTCCTTATCTTTTCCTCTCTGCTTCTTCCTTCTGCCCCAATGACCTTCCTGCAGTTCCACTGGCACATTAGCACACTCCCACCTTTGCACTTTTTGCTTCTTCTTTCAGGCATGCTTTTCCTCAATACCAGGATGGATTACTTCCTCACTTCCTTCAAATCTTAAAACACAAAAACAAACAAGAAAAAACAGTGAAAACAAACAAACAAACAAAAAACCAATAATAATAAAAGCACGGAAAGAAAGAAAAAAAAGCAAAAAACTTCTCATAGTAACTTTCTCCTGGCCACACTATTTAAAACTGTACCTTTTTGAGATGTATTTACTCTCCTTCCTCCTGTTTCCATTTTCTCTATGGCATTTATTACCTTCATATGCAAGATGGTGGGATATGTTTGTGTATGTATATGCATATGTATAATTTGCTAGTGTGTTATCTTCTCCTCAGTTGAACACAAGTTCCTACATGCAGAATTTTGTCTATTTTGTCCACTGTTGCATCACTGCAACACTTCATACAGTGCCTGCACATATTGTGTTTGATAATTGTTATAAAACGAGTAACAAAGTAACACAAAGTTTAAAACATGATAGTCTCTCAGACATCTATACCTTATTCATTATTATATGTTTAGTAATTTGTGACCTCAAGGAAGGCTTGGGTTTTAGATTAGGTATCATGAACAAAGAAATATCCTTGTCAACTTGACAAATTAAGCCTTTTGCTAATATCATTCTTATTGAATCCATTCTACCTGATTTATATGTATAGCCAGATACTTCCTTAGAAGTTCTAAGAGTATTAAGGAGATTAATGAGGTAAAGTATGAAGCATTTTATTTCCCCTTAAGAAATCGCATGGTGTGTATGTCTGTGTAACTTCACTTATATAACAAGTAATGTTACAAAGTAAGTGAGCTTCATATCTTAAAACTAAGACATATAATTACATATGAGGAGAACTTAAATGTATTTTTCCAAAACTTTAATGAGTAGAAAAAATATTAAACCACAAAATAATCCTTGGTAATGTTTCCAAATGTCACAACATTAAACTTATAGGAAATCATGAACTATTTGGATTCACTAGAATAAATTTCTGACTACATGTTTTGATGCCTTTAATTTGATTGTCTCTGCCTCTAATTTGATTGTCTCTGTCTCAGTTGCCAGGCCACCTACCTTTCCATAAGAGAGATGATGGCTAGACCTGTTTTCAGGACTCACATGGCTGCAGGTTTGAGCTCAAAGAGACGGGCCTTGACATCAGTGAGTGCTGGTTTATGACCCAAGTTCCATGTTTCTATCTGCGGAACTTTCTCAAGCCTGTTTCCTTATCTGAAAGTGATTATTAACACCTTCTAACTAGTATGAGGATTAGAAATAGCAGGTGTAAAGTACTATGTACATAATGGAGACTCAACTGATGATGCTGAATGTTGTGCTGAATGCTTCCTAAGAATACGTGTATTCAGATTTAGTCTCAGAGCAGTCCAAAAAGTTGAATATGCAAAGACTCTGCTGAAAGATTTCTCCAACTTTTGAAGAAATTCTGAGCCTTGGGCTCATGTATATTTTCCCCCAATACCAAATATGTATCACTTCTTTACTTCCTTCAAATCTTAAAACACAAAACAAACAAAGAAAAACATCAACAACAAAAAAATATTGAAGAAAGTGAAGGGGGAAAAGCAAGAAACTTCTCACAGTGACTGTCGAGACTTTACAGGATTGAGGATACAAGATACTTAACATATATTTGCTACAACAATGAAAATCTGAACTAACAATTTGGACACATTTTTAAACGTAATGATTTCAAGTAAACTAATCTATTAATGATCATTGCACTATTTATGTATTACATATCAGAAAGTATCATATATAATGGCTTTAGTTGCTAAGTCATGCTCGACTCTAATTCATGGGGCACTGTTTCCAGGAAGTTTAACGTTTGGCCGTGTAAGCTGAAGGAACACTGGCCATCACATTGCTTTCTTGAGACTGACAGTGTTTATTAACATATTAAGGTCTGAGAAATGTGTAGTAATAATAAATCATTTAACAATTAAAGGAACAAACATATTCATATATGGAGACTATATTTTCCTTTGAGAGTTTATCACAGCACTTGATATGGAATCCTTTGGGATACCTTGGGAAGTGTGACTTGAGGTCAATCTCAAATTAGGACCCAGGGGTGGTGACAACAAATTTCCTTCTATAATAATATTCAGCATACTGATTAGTTTTGTGGCACCTGGTCAAGTCTTCATTAACTTCAGATCTTCCTTGGCACAATTTCTGACAAAGTCCTGGTACAGATGTCAATTTGAAGTTTTTTGACATTGATCAAAACAAGGGACTTTAACTTGTAAGCTTATGGTATTATGATAAAATAGTTTCCATGAAGTAAACTCTGTTCCAATTATTTCTTAGCAGTAAGAAGTCTTAATTCAAATTAAATATTTTATTTTCATATTGTAAGACTCTCAGTTGAAATTTTAAAAAGAAAAGATGAACAGAAAGTCAGTTTGTTTTGTAATTGGGAACAAACTGAGTGTTTAGGGGCACAGTCCAAGCTAAGTCAATAATCTTTTTTATCCTTGACAGCTTCTTCTGCAAACGAGGCAGACAGGTCACATCCTAAGTGGAACTTCATGTGTCCTACACTTTCATATATTGAAATGAATGGGAAACATCAAAGTACATCAAAAGGGCTGAGATCTGGCTGATAGAAGGGAAGGAAGACACACCTAAGTAGAGAGTGAAAAACAATGATGAGAGGAAAGAAGGGTTTGCCAAGTCGATGGGTACACTGGACATAAGATGATGTGAAAACAGAAAAAAGGAATTGGAATGTGAAAATTCATGGAGCAATGGCTTTAGAACACCGATTGTGTCCTTAAATCACTTAATATCTCAGTGCCTCAGGTTCTTTATCTGTAAAATGGGTTCTAACATTTTTCTGATTTACTGCCATAGCTTATACTAAAGAACTTCTTATCTACACAAATATCCTTGTGTCTTCCAAAGGCTTTTAGGAAACTTACCAAAAATGTGGATAATTAAGATGAAATAAGTTTAAAAAGCAAAAAGTCAAGATAAAGCATTAAGATGAGACCACCTTTAAGGTGAGTTCATAGACTGGCTCAGTTCTCAGAAATTAGCTATTGGTTTGTTTCAAAATTTCGTAGAAGCTAATGCCAAAAAAGAAAAACTAAAGACTACAAGTTTTATACTGTAAAAAAGCATCACTCTGGTACTTGAAGCAGAAAGGCATTTTTTTTTCATGTCAGTGTGTTGAATAGATCTGGTGTGAGCTCCCTGTGAGAAGCTGCACACATTGTCCTAGTGACAGCACAAATTTGATACATGATCTCACATCATACTTGTGTGAAATAGGTCTCTAACATCTGTTTTTTCACAACCATCATGAACACATGAGGCAATTTTGATGGCATCTTCACAATCAGTATACTAGAGACAAAGCTTTAGAAAATATTTCTCTTAACACTGATCAAAAAAGTCAAGTTCCTATTTAGTCTGCAATTTTTCAGGGTGTCATGTCACTGACTTGGGCTCTCTAAGAACATTAACTTGTATTCATTACTTATATAAATTTAAACATAGCCTCTACTAGCAAAAAAACTTCAACTTAGGAGGAAATTAAAATATTTGATTTGAAATACCATTATCTACATTTAAGAGAATATACTTAAGTGATTTTTGTAGCTTATTATACTCTATATTTGGTCTTCCCAAGTGGCACTAGTGGTAAAGAACTGGCAATGCAGGAGATATAAGATACTCAGGTTCTATCCCTGGGTTGGTAAGATCCCCTGGAGGAGGGCATGGGAACCTACTCCAGTATTCTTGCCTGTAGAATCCCATGGATAGAGGAGCCTGGAAGGCTCCAGTCCATGGGGTCTCAGAGAGTCTGACATGACTGAAGTCACTGAGCAGGCAGGCATACTCTATATTACCCATGTCAAATGGTAAATGCGCTTTTTCCGCTCATTCTTTTGGTTTGGGTGTTGTATTAGAAAGGGCATTCCACTCTGATCTTCACTGTTCTTATCTCACAATGCTCATCTGTATGAAAAAGTCAATGGCACTTGACTAGTACATGCAGCAGTGATTTATAGTGAATTGATTTTATTCATTTAAGAAATGTTTCTGCATGGCTACTACTCCAGGCACCAACCTAGGTTTCAAATCAGAAATGGGAAGAATACAGTTATTATCTAGTTATAATGTACATGAAACATATAGTCTTTAAATATTTCTTGCTATTGCTCAGAGATAATACTTACATTTTAATTAACAAATATTAGATGAGAGAAGATAACTCCTCATAATTTTGATTTGTATTTTCCTGATGATTACCGATGCAGAGCATCTGTTCCTGTGCCTATTGGTCATGTGCCTATTGGCATATGTTAATAGTAGATTTTTCAAATTCTTTATCTGATAAGCCCAACATCTATGTCATTTTAGAGTTGACATCAATCAATTTTTCCCCCTTGCAGGATGTCAAGATTTCCAACTCCATCAATCAAAGTGTTTTTATGCTCCATAGATTGATGTATGCATAGATTTGGAATGGTCCGAATATGTGTCAAGTTTATGTTGTTTGCTAATGCAGTGTCTTCTTTATCTTACAAACTCTTATCTGCTCACTCATGCTTGAAAGACTCAATGGCAAAGTCTCTGCAGCTATAGTTTGTGTGAAATGTAGGAATCTGTCTCAGAGAAGCCTCAGAGGTTTTATTTTCTGCTCAAATACATATTAATGGTGACCATTTGTTCATAAAATATCTATGCAGTGTTGTGCTCAGTAATGTGACATATATAAACAATTATAGAATAAAATTCAAACCCAAATTTGGTAAAACAGATATAAACTCTTATAACATTAATTCAGAGGGAGTATAAAATTATTAATTTATACAGAGCATGGTATATGATACAAAAGGAGACACTCTTGGAGCATACTATGATTACAACATGATTTCCTGTATGGGCCAAAGCTTTTTAAAAAAGTCTTCCTTTCCCTTGGGCAGATGCAGCCTTATCCAGGGCATATAACTTGGGTAGCTTTGGACAGGTCCCAAAACACAGGAGAGTTGGACAATCCTGACTCAGTGTCAGTAGAAAAAATATCAAGTAGTAAAAGATTAATTAGAAAATTAGTAAAGTAATGTTGTCCTTAAGGTATTTTAAAAAGTAAAAGCTCTCTTTTTACTCAACAGGGCTTCATGAAAGACAGACAAAGTGTGTTTGCATTTTGAAGTGTAGGCAGGATTTGTGTAAGGGTAAAAGTCGTAGAGATACTTTCAGCGGGGCAGCTGAAACACAGCAAATGAAACTATGAATTTGGAGGGGGGAACATCTGGTAAAAGCATTTGGTTGGAACTGCTGTTTTGAGAATTAGAATTAGGATATAAGTGTGGAAATGCAGCTTGGTGCCAACTGACAGAGGACTTTGATTACTAGAATAAAGAATTTAAAATCTATCCTTTAGGCAAAATCAAATCATTGCAGCACTTTGAGAAAATGATTGATATAATTAAAAGGGAATCTTTTTGGAAAATATCAGTACAATGCAAAGGATTTCTTTTTCCACTTAAAATGAAAATCGGTTCTAAGTAGTTGTCATAGAGAAATTGCACTTGAGGTAAGTAAAATCAAGTCTAATTCAAGTGCATAGAGGTAATGGTTTCTAATTCTTTGGTGTACTTGAATCTAGATTCATTCCATGAATGTCAGTATATTTATTCAAGCTGTGTCTAATAATTTAAAAATCTTCTATTATTTAACAAGACAATATGGATTTATAAGTTTAAACTGCAGCACACAATTTCTTTTCCAACTCCATAGAAATTATAAATACATGTGAACACACATACAGATAAACACACACACACATATTCAATATAAATACAAGCAACACAAATATAACTTGTCTTTTGAGCACAAGACAGAATAAACATACAAACAAAGAAGAAGGCTAAAGCCATGGGCACAGGCAAACCTCTATCAGAAATGAGGAAAGAAAAAGGTTAAACTTCAAACAAAACATGGGATTTGAAAAGCTGACAACAATTATGGGTAAAACTGGGAGTTATAAATCAAAAGAAGAAATTATGAACAGCTTCAAGTCAACAAATAAGAAAAAGGATAAAAACGGAAGGTTTGTAAGTATATAAAATAATAGCAATAATAAAAAAGATAAATCTAAATATGTCTCAGCCATCACAGAATGTGTCTGCAAGTAAATATCACTGCAAAATAGTATTAGTTCAAGAATCCTTGATAAGCAAATATCAGTA
The DNA here is from genome assembly GCA_024291935.2 of Okapia johnstoni. NCBI lineage: Eukaryota > Metazoa > Chordata > Mammalia > Artiodactyla > Giraffidae > Okapia > Okapia johnstoni. The sequence continues at coordinate 50,010,997 of CM044319.1, forward strand.
AACCTTCAAAGAGATAACAAATCCTAAACTGCACATTTTTCAGAGAAACAAATTGTAAATATTTGTGTAATAAATGAAGGCAAATAGCTAACAAATTTTACAAAGATAGAATAATGCTGAAACAAAACAGAATAGAAAGAAATCAAATACATAAACTTTACATCATCTCTCTTCTTGTAATTTGATCTCTGGTTCCTCTGCCTTTTCAAAATCCAGTTTGTATATATGGAAGTTCTCGGTTCATGCACTGGTTAAAAATTGGGAAAAGAGTACGTCAAGGCTGTATATTGTCACCTTGCTAATTTAACTTATGTGCAGAGTATATCATGTGAAATGCCAGGTTGGTTGATTCACAAGCTGGAATCAAAATTGCTGGCAGAAATATCAACAAGCTCAAATACACTGATGATACTACTCTAATTGGTTGGATGGCATCACCAACTCAATGGACATGAGTGTGAGCAAGCTTTGGGAGTTGGTGATGGATAGAGAAGTCTGGCGTACTACAGTCCATGGAGTCACAAAGAGTCAGACACGACTCTGTGACTGAACTGAACTGAATGGCAGAAAGCAAAGAGGAACTAAAGAACCTCTTGATGAAGGTGAAAGGGGAAAGTGAGAAAGCTGGCTTAAAACTCGCCATTCAAAAAGCTAAGATCATGTCATCTGGTCCTATCATTTCACAGCAAATAGCAGGGGAAACAATGCAAACAGTGACAGACTTTATTTTCTTGGGCTCCAAAATTACTGTGGACAGTGACTGCAGACTTGGAATTAAAAGATGCTTGCTCCTTGGAAGAAAAGCTATGACAAACCTAGACAGCATGTTAAAAAGCAGAGACATTACTTGGCTGACAAAGGTCCATGTAGTCAAAGCTATGTTTTTTCCAGTATTCATGGATGAATGTGAGAGTTGGCTCTAAATTTGAATTTTTCACTGCTGAATTTTCATAATTATTTTAAATTTGAATTTATATCAAGACCAAGATTTCTCTTGGTCTATATTGCTGTGTAGATTATTAAAATAGTTGATTCATTTTTATCCATCCTCAGATGAAAATAAAAATGAGTCATCATTATCTCCCCATTAGTTATAGCAGTTTCTTTCATATATTGAGAGATATATAATGCCAGGGCAGTGTACTAATATTAAAATGTAGGACACCAGTAATATCCAGTCTGACTAGGAACTTTAAGTTAGCAAAACTATTTTTCTATTGTTTATTTGGTACTATGATAAGGAGGCCTGTATTACCTCATTGCCTCATGACTTAAACTGGTGCTGTTTACCCTGGTCGGCCTTGAACTCCATTTCTCTCACTTCCCCATCTTTCTGACCTCTGAACTTCTTTCCCACTGTGAAAAAAATTCTTATGTTATAGCAAGATAAGAAAAATTTAAACACAAAAATTTTTCCCTGTCCTTTGGCCTCTTCTTTTCACCCAACATTGTTCATTGTGTATCTGTATTTTTCATCAACCAAATATCCCCCATTGGCTAAAATACTCGCTCAACATTAAAGAGCAACATTCTTCTAGCATCAGCAAGAAAAGTCCTTAAAAAAAATCATTCCTCCTTATTCTTGGAAGAAAAGCTCTGACAAAGCTAGTTCAGTTCATTTCAGTCGCTCAGTCGTGTCTGACTCTGCGACCCCACGAACCGCAGCATGCCAGGCCTCTCTGTCCATCACCAACTCCCGGAGTACACCCAAACCCATGTCCATCGGGTCGATGATGCCATCCAGCCATCTCACCCTCTGTCATCCCCTTCTCCTCCTGCCCTCAATCCTTCCCAGCATTAGGGTCTTTTCCAATGAGTCAGCTCTTCGCATGAGGTGGCCAAAGTATTGGAGTTTCAGCTTCAACATCAGTCCCTCCAATAAACACCCAGGATTGATTTCCTTTAGGATGGACTGGTTGGATCTCCTTGCAGTTGAAGGGACTCTCAAGAGTCTTCTCCAATACCACAGTTCAAAAGCATCAATTCTTTGGTGCTCAGCTTTCTTTATAGTCCAACTCTCACATCCATACATGACCACTGGAAAAACCATAGCCTTGACTATACGGACAGCATATTAAAAAGCAAAGACATTACTTTGCTGACAAAGGTTCATTTAGTCAAAGCTGTGGTTTCTCTTGTAGTCATGTATGGATGTGACAGTTGGACCATAAAGAAAGCTGAGTGCCAAAGAATTGATGCTTTTGAACTGTGGTGTTGGAGCAGACTCTTGAGAGTCCCTTGGACTGCAAGGAGATCAAATCAGTCAATCCTAAAAGGGATGAGTCCTGAATATTCTTTGGAAGGACTGATTATTGAAGCTGAAGCTCAAATACTTGGGCCACCTAATGCAAAGAGCTGACTCATTGGAAAAGACCCTGATGCTGGGTAAGGTTGAAGGCAGGAGAAGGATGAGATGGTTGGATGGCATCACTGTCTCAATGGACATGAGTTTGAGCAAGCTCTGGGAGTTAGTGATGGACAGAGAGGCCTGGCATGCTGCAGTCCATGGTGTCACAGAGAGTCAGACATGACTGAGCAACTGAACTGAACTGAACTTATTCTTGTAAGGGGCCATGATGGTGCTTAGCTCTGGGTTGTATAAACTTTCAATAATGGATCATTTAATTATGAACAGTCCTCTGTCTCAAAAAACTTATGTCATTGTGCTTTGATTTCTAAAGGGGGGAAGAATTCTCAGAGGTTTCTGAGATGCCCTCCTAGGGTCATAATCCTCAAATCCTCAAATAAAATTTTCCACTTCTTTCTTTGATTGACTGCTTAATTTTTCATCAACACCACTGAAAGCTTTGGGAGACCCATAATGGTAATGCTTACTACATACTTATAACACATCAGGCACTGAGGTAAGCATTGTATTATTTAATCCTCACAAACAGCATCTCAACTTAATTTTTAGAAATATTTGGTGAGGCAAATAGGTTTTCAGTTCTGTGAAGATGGAGTAGCACCATTCCTCACAGGTCTTCTCACTTACAACTAAACAACCTGAACATAAAACAAACATGAGGAGTCTCTGGAGGATGGGAAGGGGAAGGGGAAGAGGGGCTTCTGACAGACCTGAGGATTTGAGGAATGACTTTGTTGTGAGTTCCCTGGTTTCCTTTACCATCTTCAGAGTGTAGCCCAACCCTCTAGTCCTGAACCACCAACAGGCATAAACCAAAACAGCTCTAGGAAAACCTGCTACTCCCAGCCAGATAGCCAAGAAAGGGGTAGCTGAACACCAGAAAACCTTTCTGGATAATACGCTCTCTACTTCAGCTGAATGCCAACAGAACAAACAGAAAGTCGCCTCCCTCCCCACTGCGGTTTCTTTGAGACTGAGCAGGAAGTTGATGGTTGGTTTCCCACCTCATCCTATCCTTTCCCTCCCCTCACCCCACCCTCCCAAGCAAGCAGAGTGTTCCTCACATGACCTCCCCCACCAGGTGACAAATAGGGACTTTATCTTCCCCCTCTGCCTGTCACATCATCAGAGAGCTAAGCTTGCACCCCACACAGCAGTCAGGAGGCTTCACCAGAAGGTGTAATACAAAGCTGTCTCTACCAGGCTTTACCAACTCCCCATGAGAAACCAGAGCAAGGTGATGTACAAATAAGTCAGTAAATATTTCACTTTCTCCTCTTCTCTGTGACCAGAGTGACCCAGTAGAGAGCTCTAGTTCCACCACATGCATACCTGGTAAGTCACTTCAGTCATGTCCAACTCTGTATGACACTATGGACTGGAGCCTGCCAGGGTCCTCTGTCCATGGGATTCTCCAGGCAAGGATCCTGGAGTGGGTTGCCATGCCCTCCTCCAGGGGATCTTCCTGACCCAGGGATTGAATCTGCCTATCTTAGATCTCCTGCATTGTCAGGCAGGTTCTTTACCACTAGCACCATCTGGGAAGACCACAGTTTCACCACACCCATCATGAACTAGAGAAAATAAGATGTGGAAGGCAGACCTAGTTGGTATTCCACATCTACCTACCTAGTAAGAGTAGTAGGGACACGAGGTTGAGCTTCCACCCCCACCCATCCTGCAGCAACAAAACAGAATGACTCGGCCTTCCCTACCTCCCTCCCTGGTGCCAGCAGGGCTCAGGAGGAAGCTGCTGATCTTTCTCCACTTAGAGGCAAAGAGTGATGAAAGTTCATGTCCTACCTTCTCAGGGATGGTAGCAGTGGGTTATTTCCAGCCCACTCCCCTCCTAAGAGGCAGCAAGAGCCATTTCCCAACATTGCCAGGATGCTGTCAGCGCAAGTCTGAATGTACAAATCAAGTTAGCCCTTTCATTTACACCCACCTAGTGGGACTGCCTACTAAAAACTAGAATAAAAAGAGGATCCAGCATTTCATAGTATAGTATCCAACATGTCCATGATGTATGAAAAATCCCTTCTCATACCAGAGGCCAAGGGAAAAACATGAAGAACATAACTTCTGCCAACACTGAGATTTATCAGATGTTGGAATTCTGTGATAAGGGTTTTAAAGACTCCATCATGGCTGTGCTTCACAAGGCCATTACAAAGAAAACAAAATTACAAAATATCTGCAAAGAAATAATAGATATAAGAGAGAAAATGGAAATTATGGAACTGAAAAATTTAATAACTGAGATAAACAAAAACAAGCACAAATCTTGTTGGATGTGCTCCAAGGTAAAGTGGAGACAAGAAGAAACACTCAGTAAGCTGAAAACATTAATAGAGTTTACAAAATCTGAACAAAGGTGAGAAAATAGATTGGAAAATAAGTGGACAAGAACCTTTGGGACATTTTTTTTTTAAAGCTAGTATTTGTACCACTGGAGGCCCAGAGCTATGTGACTTTTTTCCTAGTAAACCTACCCTTATAGAATGACTGGAGGATACAGTTGAAACAAAACAGAAAATTGTTAGGGAAAACACTGACTGAAACCGCCCTCCCTGGCCAGGCAAGATTATAGCCTGAACATAGCTCACTTGCAAGAGCTATCTTACAACACAAGTGTTGTAGGGGACTAACAGCTACCACCAGCTGAGTAATTTGAGGAAGGTCAAAAGAAGAGAAGAGACGCCAGTCTATGTGTTCTACCAACCTCCCAGAATCCTTCTCACTGGAATCTAACTAAACTGAGTGATGCAAGTGCATCAGGAAGGACCAAGAGTCAGAGTGATTGGCCAAAGAGCACCGGGGAACTCACCCCATTACCATAAAACCCAAGACTGCAGGTGAAGAGTCAGAGCAGTTCTCCTAGATTCCCAAATGTTGTTGTTCTCTGCCTGGGCACCCCTTACCAAAAAATTCTGTTGCTTTGTCAGCCCATGTGTCTCCTTGGATAGGTAATATCCAAGTGTTAGACAAGAGCCCACTCTTGGGCCCTGGAAGGGATCCTCCTTCCTGCAACAAAATGAAAGAATGAGGCTTGGAATTTCAGAAAGGAAAAGAATATAGAAATGAGTAAAAATAGGGGTAAATAAAACAGATACTCTTACTTCTTGTTTCTTAACACAAAACTATCTGATCTGAAGGTCAATATATATAAAATAAGTACTTAAGACGATCACATTTTACAAGTGTGGAAAGTAAAGATACTTATATGAAAATAAAGTTTCTGTACTTGAAGTTCCAAAATGTCAGTACTAGTAGACTATGTAAAAGTATGACTGGAAAAGGTCAGTTTTTATTGCAATCTCAAAGAAAGGCACTGCCAAATAATGTTTAAAATACCATATAATTGGTCTAATTTCATATGCTAGCAAGGTAATGCTCAAAATTCTTCAAGTTAGGCTTCAAAAATATGTGAACCAAGAACTTCCAGATGTACAAGCTGGATTAAGAAAAGGCAGAGGAACCAGAGATAAAATTGCCAATAGCCATTGGATCATAGAAAAAGCAAGGGAATTCCAGACACACATCTACTTCTGTTTCATCTACTATGCTAAAATCTTTGACTGTGTGGATCACGACAAACTGTGGAAAGTTCTTAAAGAGTTGGGAATACCAGACCACCTAACCTGCCTCCTGAGAAACCTGCATGCAGGTCAAGATATAGCAGTTATAACTGGACATGAAAAAACAGACTGGTTCCAAATTGGGAAAGGAGTGCATCAAGGCTGCATACTGTCACCCTGCTTATTTAGCTTATATGCAGATCACATCAGGCAAAATGCCAAGCTGGATGACTCTCAAGCTGGAATCAAGTTTTCCAGGGGAAATGTCAATAACCTCACATATGCAGATGACACCAACCCTACGGCAGAAAACGAAGATGAACTAAAGAGCCTCTTGATGAAGGTGAAAGAAGAGCGTGAAAAAGCTGGTTTAAAACTCAGTATTCAAAAAACAAAGATCATGGCATTCAATCCCATCACTTCCTGGCAAATAGATGAGGAAATAATGGAAACAGTGACAGACTTTATTTTCTTGGGCTCCAAAATCACTGTAGACAATAACTGCAGCCATGAAATTAAAAGACACTTGTTCCTTAGAAGAGAAGCTATGACAAAACTAGACAGCATATTAAGCAGAGACATCAATTCACTGACAAAAGTCCATCTAGTCAAAGGTATGGTTTTTGCACTAGTCACATACTTTATGAGAGCTGGACCATAAAGAAGGCTGAGTGCCAAAGAATTGATGCTTTTGAACTGTGGTCCTTGAGAAGACTCTTGAGAGTCCCTTGGACAACAAGGAGATCAAACCAGTTAATCCTAAAAGAAATCACTCCTGAATATTCATTGGAAGGGCTGATGTTGAAGCTGAAGCTCCAGTAATTTTTGGCCACCTGATGCAAAGAACTGGCTCATTGGAAAAGACTCTGATGCTGGGAAAGATTGAGGGCAGGAAGAGAAGGGGGCAAAAAAGGATTAGATGGTTCGATGGCATCATCTTCTCAATGGTCATGAGCTTGAACAAACTCTGGGAGATAGTGAAGGTCAAGGAAGCCTGGCATGTGGCAGTCCATGGGGTTGCAAAGAGTTGGTCACGACTGGGTGACTGAAAACAATAATTATACTGTAATCTGTCACACACCAGAGAGATACAGACATGTGATACACATATACAAATATATTGTAAGACATATAGCAACTAGTAAGAAAGCTATAAAGCAATATATAAACAAAAACTATATATAAATCTATGTAGAATTCTAAGTGGTAAAATGTCTGTATTACCACAGGAAGACAGGAGAAAAGAAAGAAGGGGGAAAACAGAGGCAATAGAAATTTGAAAGGTCAAATTAAGCCCTAATGCTTTGTTACCTCAAAAATATACACACACATGCATCCCCCTGTCAAGGCATAGATTGGCAGTGGATTAGAAAAGTGATCCATTGATATACTGTCTATTATGTTGATTAGAAATACACTCTAAATAAAGAACATAGGTAGGTTAAAAATAAAAACAAAAATTTATATATCAAGCACTTTTTTTAAAATGTGATAGTGCTATATATTAATTTTGGATAAAGCAGAGTTCAGAGGAAGGAAAATAACTACAAAGAGAGACATTACAGAATGATAAATATCAGTCCACCAAGAAGACATAAAAATCTCAACAATGACCACACCAAAATGACACAAGAGCCTGAAAATAAGTGAAAATTAAAAGAGCTGAAAAAAAAAACAGACAAATCTACAATTATGACATTCATCAGTCTAATATTGGTAGGTGTTAAACTATTAGAAAATTATCAAGGATGTAGAAAGACTGCATGGTATAATAAATATAATTACATATATATATACACATATATATGTATGTATATATATTGTCACTCTGCTTATTTAACTTATACGCAGAGTACATCATGAGAAACCCTGGGCTGGAAGAAACACAAGCTAGAATCAAGATTGCTGGGAGAAATATCAATAACCTTAGATATGTGGATGACACGACCCTTATGGCAGAAAGTGAAGAAGAACTAAAGAGCCTCTTGATGAAGGTGAAAGAGGAGAGTGAAAAAGTTGGCTTAAAGCTCAACGTTCAGAAAACTAAGATCATGGCATCTGGTCCCATCACTTCATGGCAAATAGATGGGGAAACTGGAAACAGTGTCAGACTTTATTTTTGGGGGCTCCAAAATCACTGCATATGGTGATTGCAGCCATGAAATTAAAAGACACTTACTCCTTGGAAAGAAGGTTATGGCCAACCTAGATAGCATATTTAAAAGCAGAGACATTACTTTGCCAACAAAAGTCTGTCTAGTCAAGGCTATGGTTTTTCCAGTGGTCATGTATGGATGTGAGACTTGGATGGTGAAGAAAGCTGAGCACCAAAGAATTGATGCTTTTGAACTGTTGGAGAAGACTCTTGAGGGTCCCTTGGACTGCAAGGAGATCCAATCAATCCATCCTAAAAGAGATCAATCCTGGGTGTTCATTGGAAGGACTGATGTTGAAGCTGAAACTCCAATACTTTGGCCACCTCATGCGAAGAGTTGACTCACTGGAAAAGACCCTAATGCTGGGTAGGATTGGGGGCGGGAGGAGAAGGGGACGACAGAGGATGAGATGGTTGGATGGTATCACCGACTCGATGGACATGGGTTTGGGTAGACCCGGGAGTTGGTGATGGACAGAGAGGCCTGGTATGCTGCAATTCATGGGGTCGCAAAGAGTCGGACACGACCGAGCGACTGAACGGAACTGATATATATATATATATATATATATATATATATATATATACATGCATGCTAAGTCACTTCAGTTGTGTCTGACTCTTTGTGACCCTGTGGACTATAGCCTGCCAGGCTCCTCTGTCCATGGGATTCTCCAGGCAAGAATCCTGGAGTGGGCTGCAGTGCCCTTCTCTAATATATGTGTATATATATATAAAACTTTCAACCCAGCAAGAACATGTTACACTTTTTTTTTTTTTGGCTCATGAAACATTCTGGAGAAGGCAATGGCACCCCACTCCAGTACTCTTGCCTGGAAAATCCCATGGATGGAGGAGCCTGGTAGGCTGCAGTCCATGGGGTCGCTAGGAGTCGGACACGACTGAGCGACTTCACTTTCCCTTTTCACTTTCATGCATTGGAGAAGGCAATGGCAACCCACCCCGGGACTCTTGCCTGGAGAATCCCCGGGACGGGGGAGCCTGGTGGGCTGCCGTCTATGGGGTCGCGCAGAGTCGGACATGACTGAAGCGACTTAGCAGCAGCAGCAGCGGCAGCATGAAACATTCACTAATACAGATCGTATCTTGAGCCATCAAATAAATCTCAAAAAATTAAATTAATCAAAATCATAGAGGGTATATTCTTGGGCCGGAATATAATGAAACTAAAATGAATAAGAGACAGACAACAATAAAATCTCTAAACATGTTAAAATTAAGCAACACATTTCTGAATAATTCTATATATTAATATCAAAGGGGAAATCTCAAACCAAATTAAAAAAATAATAGTACTGAAGGTTAAATGAAATTACAATATCAAAATACATTGGCTTAGCTACAAAGTACTGAGAATTTTTATAGGTCTGCTGCTGCTGCTGCTGCTAAGTCACTTCAGTTATGTCCGACTCTGTGCGACCCCATAGACGACAGCCCACCAGGCTCCCCCGTCCCTGGGATTCTCCAGGCAAGAACACTGGAGTGGGTTGCCTTTGCCTTCTCCAATGCATGAAAGTGAAAAGTGAAAGTGAAGTCGCTCAGTCGTGTCCGACTCTTAGCGACCCCATGGACTGTAGCCTACCAGGCTCCTCCATCCATGGGATCTTCCAGGCAAGAGTACTGGAGTGGGATGCCATTGTCTTCTCCTTTTTATAGGTCTAAATAATCACATTAGGAGATTAGAATGTTTCAGATCAAAACAAAAAGACTGACTCTCTCCTGAGGAAGAGAGAACTCTTCCTGACTGTCTGACTTCAAGCTGGTACATCTGCTTTTTACCTGCCTTCAGACTCAAAGCAAATGTGTGCTCTTTTTGAGTCTAGAACTTCCACCTTCAGGCTGAATTGCACCATTAGCTTTATTGGGCTTCTAGCTTGATATTGGGATTCACTGACTTCCATAATCATGGGTCAGTTCTTCAGAATAAGTCTTTTTATACACAAGTATATTTATTTCTGGGCTTCCCTGGTGGTTCATATGGTAAAGAATCCTCCTGCAATGCAGGAGACCTGGGTTCTATCCCTGGATTGGGAAGATCCCTTGGAGGAGGGCATGGCAACCCCATTCCAGTATTCTTGTCTGGAGAATCCCCATGGACAAAGGAGGCTGATGGGCAAGAGTCCATGGGGTCACAAAGAATCAGACATGACTGAGCAACTAAGCACATATATTTATTTCTGTGTAAACACACATCCTATTGGTTCTCTTTCTCTGAAGGACCCTGAGAATCACAGCAGCCATAATATTCTTTTCAAACCTGGGAGATCCATTTCCCTAGCCCCCCTCTTTCAGGGTTTTTTGTTGCCTTGTTAAGGCAACTTTGGCCTACTGAGTGCTATAAGATTCCCACTAAAACTGGCTGCCAGAGAAACAACAGGCTGCTCTTGGAGGCTCTGATCACCAGAGGCCTACCTTTCTCTTGGCTTTTACTTCATATGCCCAGAGTGTAGAATTGCCCCCACAATAGGATGACAGCCTTGTTATTTCCTGGAATGTCTAATTAACTGGCTGTGATGAATATAAGCCAAAGCAGATAATCCCAAGCCATCTCCAGTCAAACCCTGTTTTAGATGAAACTCCCTGAGAGGAGGGATACAGTGAACTTGCTTGTACAGTGTCACCAATACTTTGAGTAGAATCTAACACACATTTGGGAATCAAATAATAAAGATAGGTAGATAGATCTAATCTATATTTTGAATAAATGAACAAATCTCTTCACTTTGTATATACAAATTTATATTCGAAATGAACTTGTAAGTGTAACTGAACATTTTCTACTTTTCTTGAAGTAGGTTGGTCAAAAAAAGAGAAAAAGGGACCCCCTTGCACTGTTAGTGGGAATGCAAATTAACACAGCCACTAGGGAGAACAGTATGGAGACTCCTTAAAAATCTAGGAATAAAACTATCATATGACCCAGCAATCCCACTACTGAGCATATACCCTCTGGAAACCATAATTGACACATGTACCAAAAAATACACATGTACCACAATATTCATTACAGGACTATTTAGAGTGAAATAAGTCAGAAAGAGAAAAACAAATATCATATATTAATGCACATATATGAAATCTATAACGAGGGTACTGATGATCCTATTTGTAGAGCAGCAAAAGAAATGCAGACATAAAGAATGGACTTATGGTCACAATGGGGAAAGGAGAGGGTGGGAGGACTCGAGAGAGTAGTGTTGGAAACATATACACTTCCACATGTAAAGTAGACAGCCAGTGGGAATTTGAACTATGATGCCAGGAACCCAACGCTGGTGTTCTCTTACAACCTAGAGGGTTGGAATGGGAAAGGAGGTATGAGAGCGGTTTAAGAGGGAGGAAGTATATGTATATCTATGGCTAGTTCATGTTGATGTATGGCATAAACCAACACAATATTGTAATTACCCGTCAATTAAAAAATATTTTTTTAAAAGTCTGTGTCAGATGGGTACTTTCTATTGTTGATGTGTACGCATGCTCAGTCACTTGAGTCGTGTCTGACTCTTTGCCACCATATGGACTATAACCTCCAGGCTCCTTTATGTCTACCTGGTTCTTCAGGCAAGAATACTGGAGCGGGTTGCCATGCCCTCCTCCAGGGGATCTCCCCAACCTAGGGATCGAACCTGCAACTCCTGCCTCCTGCATTACAGCCAGGGGCCGTTACCCACTGAGCCTCCTGGGAAGCCATTCTATTTTTGATGGTGGGTTCTAAAAGCACTGGTGATTGTAATCACATCCAAAGCCTTTCTTCTTTTGTCACTAATACATGTTGCCTGTTAAAACAGGATAATTGTTAGCCTGAAATAATTTTAATACCATGTGGCATAACTGCCTTGGCACTTGTTAGAGGTCATTCTTTCTTAAATATTTGTTCTAGGTAAGTTTTCCAAAAATGAGTTTCCAGTATTCCCAGAAATCCTAAGAGGAAGGAGCAAGAAGGAGGGCAGACATCCATGATGGTACTACACTATGAAACTAGGTACCCTAGAGCGGCATTGTAGCTGCAGAGTTAAACAGTGGTCTCATATCTCCACTTACAAATGAGGCTCTCAATACCCAGGGGAAACACCTTACATATTCCATATAGCATTCCTGAACTAGGACACACATTGACGTGTCAACAAAGAGTTATGATTGCTCTCTTTACTATGTGTCCTAGCAACAGAGGAGTAGGAGTCTTTGACTGGATTGAAGGAACCCATCTCTTTAATTACATTTAACAAATCATCAATCTCATTTAGGGGTCTCCAGAGGCAGTCAAGAAGGTGATTCTTTGTTTTCTCTTAGCAATTAAAGTCACTATCATTCAAAGATTCTCTGCAGCCAGATAAGTGAATATAGATATTGCTGTCGCTACAATGTCATTGTATTATGAATGATCACTTCCTATGTGCTGGGGCTGGTCCAAATATGAAAGTATACGAGTTGTTCTCAATGGGATGGGAAGAGAGACTGCTATTTAATTAGAAAGGGTCACTGGGCTTTCTAAGTGGGGTGATAGATTTGGATTCAGAAGATAGAAGTTGTTGCAACAGTAATTATGGGAGCTACAGTAACTGTGGGTGGAAGTGAATGTAAGGAAACACTGTCTTCATCTCTTCTTCTGTCAAAAATTGATAACTCGCATAATCATCTTCTATTGGTTTCTGTGCTTTAAACTCCACTGTCCTGATGTCTAAACAGAACCACGTCTATACCCCTTGATGTGGTAACTTCCTTAAAAATAATTGGCAAATGATTTCATACAACAATAGGAAATAATAAAACAGGTACACATCAGACATTTGTAATACATGTTTTCATTTTGTAACATAGTTCAGAGTTTTCTTTGAAAGAAAGACACAAGTGAAGCCTCCTTTCTAACTCCTGCAATTGCTATGTTTCTCCCATCATCTTCATAAATAGCATGCTTCTGAAGTTGATATTGTAATATCTATGTGTGTTTAAAATTTTGCTTTAAATACAAGTTTTCACAATAAGCAATATTGTTTGGTGTGTTTTGAAACTTGTAGTAGTGGCAATTTTATCCACGTGATTCCTTACATCTTCCTTTCTTTAATGTTTCCAATATACTCTCATATATTTTTGTATTTTCATCTTTCTAAAGTATAAATCTCTAAATACAACTTCATAGTTGCACTAACACTGTGAGGGTAATCCTGGGAATCTTGGCACTGTATTTTTATACTTTAAATTTCATATTTTTAATTTTATTGAAGTATAATTTATAATTTTTTTCCAGTAGTAAAGTATGGATGTGAGAGTTGGATGGTGAAGAAAGCTGAGCACCAAAGAATCGATGCTTTTGAACTTGGTGTTGGAGAAGACTCTTGAGAGTCCCTTGGACTGCAAGGAGATCCAACCAGTCCATCCTAAAGGAGATCAGTCCTGAACGTTCATTGGAAAGACTGATGCTAAAGCTGAAACTTCAATACTTTGGCCACCTGATGCGAAGAGCTGATCTTTAGAAAAGACCCTGATGCTGGGAAGGATTGTGGGCAGGAGGAGAAGGGGATGACAGAGGATGAGATGGCTGGATGGCATCATCTACTCTATGGACATGAGTTTGGGTAAACCCTGGGAGTTGGTGATGGACAGGGAGGCCTGGCATGCTGCGATTCATGGGGTCACAGAGTCGGACACGACTGAGTGACTGAACTAAACTGAACTGAATTTATAAGTTTATACTGATTTCTGCTGTACAGCATGATTCAGTTATACTTATATATGTGTATACATGCATATGTATTAATACATGCATATATATTAATATTCCTTTTCATTATGATTTATCATAGATATTAAATGTAGCTCCCTGTGATATATAATAGAAACATGTTTATTCATCCTATATATAGTAATATTTTGCATAAGTTTTAAACGTTCTAGACATCATGTAATTCTGTTTGGATATAAATGAAATGGTGATCAATTATTACCTCTCACTTTAGATTGGTTATAAATATCATGGTGTTCCCATATTCTCAATAATCACTGCAAAATAAAGTAAAAGGAAAACTTTTAAAGTCCCAACCTACATAACCGTCTATTACAGACTTTTGAGAGCAGTATCTGAAGCCCACATTTGCCTTATCTAATTTGGTAACTGGACCACATTTGTAGCACTTGCAGTTTTGCAGTCAGGTTCCCTGACAATTATCTCTTTCATTCTGGTAGAGACAGCTCATTTTCATAATGCTTACTTTTTATTTCATATGAGTTTTAATTTTATTATGATTATGTTTTTGAAAGATGTTTCCTGATCATTTCAGCCTTCTGCAACGATTATGCCTTCAAGTCACTCCTTGTTCCCTCACTGGCACCCTCCTTAAGATTGCTCTATGGTCTATTCAGTAGGAAAGTGTTGTGCCAATTGTTAAGCTCTTGTCTCTCAGTTTCAAAATTGCTTGGGTATGCTCTGCTGTATGATGCTGTAGTTGATACTCAAAACCCCATTTCTGCTTTGCCAGTTGCTCCCTGTTTGGCTCTACCAGTAGAGACAGTAGACACAGCACATATTTCCATCTACTTACTGTTGTCTACAAGATCCTTCCTCAGTATCTCATAGTTTTCCAAGTGTACACCTTTTACCTCCTTAGTTATATTTATTCCTAGATATCATATTATTTTTATGTGTTTGTAAAGGGAATTGTTTTTAAAATTTATATTCCTGATAGTTCATCATTAGTCTATAGGAATGCAATAGATTTCAGTATACTAATTTTGCACCCCACAAATTTACCAAATTCACTGATGAATTCTAGCAGATGGGGGGAAAATGGAAACAGTGACAGACTTTGTTTTCTTGGGCTCTGAAATCACTGCAGATGGTGATTACAGTCATGAAATTAAAGATGCTTGCTTCTTGGAAGAAAAACCACGATGAATCTAGACAGTGTATTAAAAAGCAGAAACATCACTTTGCCAACAAAGTTCCATCTAATCAAAGCTATGGTTTTTCCAGTAGTCATGTACTGATGTTAGAGTTGAACCATAAGAGGGATGAGCACTGAAGAATTGGTGCTTTTGAACTGTAGTGCTAGAGAAAACTCTTGAGAGTCCCTTGGACAGAAAGGAGATCAAACCAGTCAATCCTAAAGGAAATCAGCTGTGAATATTAATTGGAAGGACTGAAACTTAAGCTCCAATAATTTGGCCACCTGATGCAAAGAGCTGACTCATAGAAAAAAACTCTAATGTTGGGAAAGATTGAGGGCGGGAGGAGAAGGGAGCAACACAGAATGAGATGGCTGGGTGGCATCTTTGACCTAATGGACATGAGTGTGAACAAACTCCAGGAGATAGTGAAGGACAGGGAAGCCTGGCATTCTGCAGTCTGTGGGGTCACAAAAAGTCAAACGTGACTGAGTGACCGAACGACAATAACAAAGCAGTTTTTTAAGCAGCTTAAAATTTTTCTATGTAGAGTACCATGCCACCTGCAAACTGACAGTTTTTCTTCTTTTCCAATTTGGACTTTTATTTGTTTTACTTGCCAGACTGCTGTGGTTATAACTTCCAATACAATGCTGAATAAAAGTTTCAAGAATGGACATCCTTGTCTTGTTCCTGATCTTAGAGGTAAGCCCTCAACATTTCACCATTAAGTATAGTAATAGCTGCAGGTTTCTGTTATGTGACCTTTAAGTTTAGGGATGTTCTCTCTATACCCACTCTGTGGAAAGTTATTTTCTTAAATAGATGTTGAACTTTGTCAGTAGCTTTCGCTGCATGTATTAAGATGATCATATGGTGTTTATTCTTTAATTTGTTAATGTGACACACTGATTGACTTGCCGATATTGGAAAAAGCCTTACATCCCTGGGATAAGTCCCACTTGATCATGAGGCCTAGCCCCTGTCAGCCGCCGCCCCCGGCCCTCAGTCCCCGGCCTGGCCTAACCCCTGACGGCTGCCGCCCCCGGCCCCCGGCCCGGCCTAGCCCCTGTCGGCCGCCACCCCCAGCCCTCAGCCCCCGGCCCGGCCTAACCCCTGACGGCCGCCGCCCCCGGCCCCCGGCCCGGCCTAGCCCCTCTCGGCCGCCGCCCCCGGCTCCCGGCCCCCCGGCCCGGCCTAGCCCCTCTCGGCCGCCGCCCCCCGGCTCCCGGCCCCCGGCCCGGCCTAGCTCCTCTCGGCCTCGCTTCTGCGCCGAGCCGTCGCAGCCGCCACGCTTCTGCGCCGAGCCGTCGCAGCCGCCACGCTTCTGCGCCGAGCCGTCGCAGCCGCCACGCTTCTGCGCCGAGCCGTCGCAGCCGCCACGCTTCTGCGCCGAGCCGTCGCAGCCGCCTCGCTTCTGCGCCGAGCCGTCGCAGCCGCCTCGTTTTCTGCGCCGAAACGTCGCTCAAGGCTATGGTTTTTCCAGTGGTCATGTATGGATGTGAGACTTGGACGGTGAAGAAAGCTGAGCGCCGAAGAATTGATGCTTTTGAACTGTGGTGTTGGAGAAGACTCTTGAGAGTCCCTTGGACTGCAAGGAGATCCACTCAATCCATCCTAAAAGAGATAAGTCCTGGGTGTTCATTGGAAGGTCTGATGTTGAAGCTGAAACTCCAATACTTTGGCCACCTCATGCGAAGGGTTGACTCATTGGAAAAGACCCTAATGCTGGGTAGGATTGGGGGCGGGAGGAGAAGGGAACGACAGAGGATGAAATGGTTGGATGGCATCACCAACTCGATGGACATGGGTTTGGTTAGACTCCGGGAGTTGGTGATGGACAAAGAGGCCTGGCATGCTGCAATTCATGGGGTCGCAAAGAGTTGGACACGACTGAGCGACTGAACTGAACTCATCATGAGGTATGATCCTTTTAATATATTGTTGGATGCATTTCCTAATATTCTGTTGAGGACATTTTGCATCTTTGCCCTCAGTGATATTGGCCAATACTTTTCTTTGGTGTGTTATCTTTGTCTGGTTTCTGTATCAGGTGATGCTGGCCTCATAGAATAAGTTCAGAAGTATTCCTTCTGCTACAATTTTCTGGAGTAGTTTGAGAAGGATAGGTATTAACTCTTCTAATTGTTTGATAGAATTTACCCATGAAGCCATCTTGTCCTGGACTTTTTGTTGAAAGCTTTTAAATTACTGATTTAATTTTATTACTGGTAATTGGTCTGTTCATATTTTCTATTTCTTCCTGGTTAAATCTCGGGAGATTGTACCTTTCTAAGAATTTGTTGAATTCTTCTAGATTATCCATTTTATTAGCATATAGTTGTTTGTAGTGGTCTCTTATGCACTTCTGTATTTCTGTGTTGTTGGTTGCAATTCCTCCTTTTTCACACCTGATTTTATTGATTTGGACCCTCATTTTTTTTTCTTGAGTCTTACTAAAGGTTTATAAATTTTGTTTATATTTTCAAAGAACCAGCTTTTAGTTTCACTGAATTTTTTTTTTTTCCTATTTTTCATCTCTACTTACTTCTGCTCTGATCTTTATGGTTTCTTCTTAATTTTGTGTGCTATTCTTTCTCTGGTTGCTTTAAGTAGTGAAGGGAAAGTGAAGTGTTAGTCATTCAGTTGTGTCTGATTCTTTGTGACCCCCATGGACTGTAAAGGATAAGCTATTTATTTGAGCTCTTTCTCGTTTCTTGAGGTAAGATTGAATTACTATAAACTTCCCTCTTAGAATTGCTTTTGCTGTGTCCTATAGGTTTTGGGACACACTCTTTTTGTTTTCATTTGTGTTTAAGTATTTTTTTATTTCCCCTTTGATTGCTTCAGTAATCCATTGGTTGTTAAGATGCATATTGTTTAGCTGTCACATGTTTGTGGGGGTTGTGGGTTTTTTCCATATATTGATTTCTAGCTTCTTAGCATCGAGGGAAGGATGTTTCTGTGTGTGGGGGGGAGGGGTCCTGGATCTTGTGTGAGCCTACTGGTGGGTGGGGCTAGTTTCTCACAAGATTCGTTGCAGTATCTGATAATGTCCTAAAGCTGAGCGCCGGAGAATTGATGCTTTTGAACTGTGGTGTTGGAGAAGACTCTTGAGAGTCCCTTGGACTGCAAGGAGATCCAATCAATCCATCCTAAAAGAGATCAATCCTGGGTGTTCATTGGAAGGTCTGATGTTGAAGCTGAAACTCCAATACTTTGGCCACCTCATGCGAAGGGTTGACTCATTGGAAAAGACCCTAATGCTGGGTAGGATTGGGGGCGGGAGGAGAAGGGGACGACAGAGGATGAGATGGTTGGATGGCATCACCGACTCGATGGACATGGGTTTGGGTAGACTCCAGGAGCTGGTGATGGACAGAGAGGGCTGGCATGCTGCAATTCATGGGGTCGCAAAGAGTTGGACACGACTGAGTGACTGAACTGAACTGAACTGAAAGATGATACTGGAGCACTGACAAGTGGGTCAAGATCCTGGGGTGGCTATTTGAGGTGTTCAAGGTGTCTCTGAGCTGGTGTAAATCTGCTGATTAGTGGGACTGGTTCTGGGAATCCTGAGATTTGTGCCAGCCCACAGGTGGGTGGAACCATGTCTTGATGTCACTGGTTATGGGACCCAGGGGGCCCCAGTGGTGATGTTGGCCTGCTGGTAGGTGGACCCAGGGCTCAGGTAATCCTATAGCTGCTTCAGGATTCCTGGTGGATAAACTGAGTCCTGACATGGTAGGCTTTGGGGCTGTGATGGCCCTGGGTCTGGTGTCTGCCTGGTAGTGAGTGAGGCCAGAGACCAAGGGATTCCAGGGTTGGAGCCCATCCACTAGTGGGTGAAACTGGAGCTAGTTCTGGCTCACTGGTGGATGAAGCCAGGTACTTGGGGACCCAAAGTTATCTTGTCAGCCTGTTGTTGATGGGGCTAGAGCCCAAGTTACCCTGGGGCTAATGCTTGCCCAGTCAGGAGTGAGGCCAAGCCCTGGTCCTCTGGTGCACAGAGTCATCACTGTATCTATTTAACATTCTACTGGAGATTTCAACCAAGAAAATGAAGCAATAAAAAGAACTAAAAGGCATTCATACTGGAAAAGAAGAAAACCATCTCTATCTGCAGAAGACAGAGCCTTGCATGCAGACTATCAATACCGAGACATTGCTAAAACATTATTAGAATTAATAAATGAGTTCAGCAAGGTTGCAGGAGACAAGAGCAATATACAAAAGTCAATTGTATTTATAAGAAAGTACAGTGATAAATCTGAAAGGGAAATTAGGAAAACAATTCCACTTATAATAATATTAAAGATAATAAAATAATCAGGAGTAAATTTTACAAAAGAAATGCAAAACCTATACTGATAACTATGAAACTTTGCTTAAAGGTATATTTAAAATATCTACATACATGAAAATCAATCCCACATTAGTGGGCCACGAGACTTAACATTGTTAAGATGGCAATACTCTCTGACAGCCTTGTTTGTAGAAATTGACAAGCTGATTCTAAAATTCTTATAGAGTTGCAAGGAACCTGGAATAGTCAAAAGAATATTTAAAAAAAAAAAAAAGCAAATTAGGATGACTCACACTTCCCAGTTTTAAAACTTACTACAAAGCTACAATGATCAAAAAGTATGACAGTGTCATAAGGATAGAAATAGAGAAATAGAATAGAATTGAAAAGTCAATTCCAACTCTTGCAAAAACCTTTTCAACAAAAGATACTGTGACAACTCCATAGCCACATATAAAAAAAGAATGACGAGAAACTTGTGCCCTCAGCTATAGGGTAGCCTCAGCTCACTGCAACTAGAGAAAGCATGTGCAACGAAGACCAGTGCAACCAAAAATAAATAAATAAATAAAATTTGTATAAGAGATAAATATTGTTAAAATTTTGACTGTGGAAAAACCTGGCAGTGAAATAAAAATGATGCATTTTTGCAAATAGTTGACATTTCCTCAGAAAGTTAAACAATTACCAATGACCCAGCAATTCTACTAGAGAACTCTACTCTCAGGAGAAATGAAATATGTCCACACAAAAACTGTTATACAAGTGATTATAGAAGTTATATGACTAACACCCCAAAGTTGAAAACTGCCCAGATGTTCATTAACTAATGAAAGGACTTTGATTTTACAAAAGTGGCATATCCATGTGTGCACTCAGTTGCTCAGTCATGTCCGACTCTTTGCAACCCTGTGGATTGCAGGCTGCAATACTCCTCTCTCCATGGAATTTCCCAGACTAGAATACTGGAGTGGGTTGCCGTTTCCTTCTCTAGGGGATCTTCCCAATTCAGGTATCAGACCTGCATCTCCTGTGACTCCTGCATTGGTAGATGGATTCTTTGCTGCTGGGTCACCTGCAATGTATATCCATATGAAGGAATATTATTCAGCTATAAAAGGCATGAAGTAGTGATACATGCTATATATCAGCAAACATTGAAAATAATACCCTAAGTAAAAGAACTCAGTCACAAAAGACCACATAATATGTTATTCCACTTATATGAAACGTCCATAGTATGCAAATATATAGATAAAGTCCATTAGTTGTTATTTAGAGCTAGAGTAGGGTGAGATAAAGGGGGTTAAAGGATATGAGCTTTCTTTCTGAGGTGAGGAAAATGTTCTAAAATTTACTGCAGTGATAGCAGAACACCTTTGGATACACTTACAACCGTTGAATTTTACAATTCAATGGATAAATTACATCTTAATAATGCAGTTAAAATAGTAGCTGTGATGAGACTCTAGGCAGACACATAAGCAAATGGAGATGATTAGTTCATGTGGTTAGCCGATGTGGGTAGTGTAGTCTGAATTCAGATGACTTTTGCAGTTCGGAAGACTCAAAGGGGAACAGGGTTCAGGGCATCTAGGAGGTGTCATTTTGATCCACTTAAGGAGTATTTGATCCTCTTGGTGATTGATGAGGACAGAGGTTGGGGAGAGGAGTACCTGAGTTTTAACCTGTGGCATTTGAAAAAGCTGAGCAATGGACTTCTTGAGTCTCATTGTGTGAAATGAGAAACTCCTGGTCCATGTACATGAGCATCAGAGATCAGGAGCCCTTTTCAGAGGACTGACTAGAGGCTCTAAGAACTGCCACAGGGCATACTGGCCATTGCACCTCACCTTTTCCTTTTATTCAGAAAACTTCTCCTGCCTTTCTCTGTGGTTACTTCCCTGTCAAATTTTAGTAGACTGCAATAAAGGTCTACTTTATTTGTGAGGTCTTGTGAGTTGAGTTTATTTCTTCCTGAAAGTTAGATAAACAAAACTACCCACTTTGTTTTTCTTTCCTATTTGTGTCTCCACTCTGCTGGACACTTCCATTAACTTTGACTTATAAGATACCAACTGCTATGCTCCAGGCTTAAAATTTCCCCAAATTTAGTAATATTTGGGCAGTGGCTCCATTCAGGAAACTTAACTGATATATAAAACGCACTCTGAAAGGCTTAACCAACCTCTGAGATATAAAGCAGCTTCAGTCATACCCAACTTTTTGCAACCCCATGGACAGTAACCTGCCAGGCTGCTCTCTCCATGGGAATTCTCCAGGCAAGAATACTGGAGTGAGTTTCCATGACCTCCTCCAGGGTATCTTCCTGACCCAGGAATCAAACCTGTGTCTCTTATGTCTCCTGCACTGGCAGGCAGGTTCTTTACTACTAGTGCCACCTGCAAAGCCCAAAGAAGTCCATGAGTAGGAACCAACAGTCCAGAAGTCAGAGACTCTGCCTTAGTGACTACCTCTGCAGTGTTCAAGACAATTACTGGTTCAAGACAGACTCTTGATGAATGTATGATGAACAAAACAGAGATGTTATCATATGCTTGACAAGAAGACTGAGATAGTTATATTGGGCTAAGGAGTGGCAAGTGTTGACAGGGTGCTTGAGTCCCATCACAGCTGAATCGTTACATCAAAAAGTAAACATGACAATGGTAGATCTGAATGTAATTGCAAAACAAATCTGAGGATTAACGACTTGCTGCATTTATGTTTTCCGAAGCATTGGACTTACCTGTTACAGGAGGAATCCATATATAAGGCATTTTACTAGGTGTTATTTCTGAACATTAGTTTATTTTCCTATTGTAGAGTCTTGGGTTTCATAGCTATAGGCATTCTGAAAATTGATCCATCAATGGAGAAAAATGCTGACATTTTTTAACCAAAATTGCTTTTATAATTAAAGAGCATGCATTTTGTCTCAAGTGTTTCTAAAGTAAGAAAATAGCTTGCAGGGTAAACTGGGACATGAGTTGCTTTCATTCCACCAAGTAAATCAGTATAAATGAGAAATTGATAAAGTAATTCATTGAGTCAACTCTCAAATTCCAAATGTTCCTTGTGACTCTGAATCCAAATATTCACAGTCTGTTTTCTCAGTTCTAATATGAAAAGGGTGATTAATATTGCCTCTCAGCTCTGGTTTTCCAAGACTCTATGTCTCTGTGACTGGTCAGGTAGTGCTATTTAAAGGTCAAGAATGCCCTCTCTGGAGTTAGACATTTTGAATGGAGCCCTGGTTCCACTGTTTACTTTTAAATGCACATCACAAGTTTTCTAACTTTCCTGAATCACGGGTACTTAATATGTAATGTGGAAGGATGAACAGAGCCCTCTGCATAAAGCGGTTGTGTGAATTAAAGGGAGAACCATTGTAAAGCATTTAGCACAATCCCTTACCTTTTTAAAGGCTCTGTCTCCAAATGCAGTAACACTAGGAATTAGGGCTTCCACATGTGAATTTTAGAGGACGCACAGTTCAGTTCATAACATGCCACTCCATAGCACTCGGGAGTGTTTTATCTTACGGAAAATATATGACTACAAAAAAACAGTCAGTGCCCAATGGCAAATCAGAAAATTGTATTGCTTTCTTTGCTTTCGATTAGCTTTTGTTTTATTTTGTATCTTAGCACTGTGATCTGCGTATCTGAGGTTATTGATATTTCTCCCAACAACGTTGATTGCAGCTTGTGCTTCATCCAGCATGGCATTTCACACTGGTGACTTTGACGGTAAAGCTTCTGCCAATAATGTGGGAGACCTGGGTTCTATCCCAGGGTTGGAAAGATCCCCTGGAGAAGGAAATGGCAACCCACTCCAGTACTCTTGCCTGGAAAATCCCGTGGATGGAGGCATCTGGTAGGCTACAGTCCATGGGGTCGCAGAGAGTCGGACACAACTGAGTGACTTCACTTTCACCACTCTCATTCTGCATATAAGTTAAATAAGCAGGGTGACAGTATACAGCCTTGGTTACTCCTTTCCTGATTTGGAACCACTCTGTTGTCCCATGTCCAATTCTAACTGTTGCTTCTTGACCTGCATACAGATTTCTCAGGAAGCCTCAGATAGGCAGATGACACCACACTTATGGCAGAAAGAGAAGAACTAGAGAGCCTCTTGATGAAAGTGAAAGAGGAGAGTGAAAAAGTTGGCTTAAAACTCAACATTCAGAAAAAAGATCATGGCATCCAGTCCCATCACTTTATGGAAAATAGATGGAGAAACAATGGAAATAGTGAGAGACTTTATTTTTGGAGGCTCCAAAATAACTTCAGATGGTGGCTGTGCCATGAAATTAAAATACACTTTCTCCTTGGAAGAAAAGCTATGACCAACCTAGACAGCACATCAAAAAGCAATTACATTATTTTGCCAACAAAGGTCCATCTAGTCAAAGCTATGGCTTTTCCAGTAGTCATGTATGGATGTGAGAGTTGGACTATAAAGAAAGCTGAACACTGAAGAATTGATGCTTTTGAACTGTGGTGTTGGAAAAGGCTTTTGAGAGTCCCTTGGACTGAAAGGAGATCAAACCAATCAATCCTAAAGGCAATCAGTCCTGAATATTCATTGGAAGGACTGATGCTCAAGCTGAAGCTCCAATACTTTGGCCACCTGATATGAAGAAATGACTCATTTGAAAAGATCCTGATGCTGGAAAAGATTGAAGGCAGAAGGAGACAGGGACTACAGAGGATGAGATGGTTGGATGGCATCATTGACTCACTAGACGTGAGTTATGGTAAGCTCTGGGAGTTAGTGATGGACAGGGAAGACTGGGGTGCTGCAGTCCATGGGATCACAGAGTTGGACATGACTGAGTGAACTAACTAACTATTAGCATTGTGAACCTATAAACAAATAAACAATTCTTAAAACTAAATCTTAAACATCAGTGCTTGGAAATCTTTTGGCTCTTCTTACTATTGGGGATTCCTGTTTAGCTGTCTGCCCGGGGCCCTGATTGTCACCAGGGCAATCACCAGGAGGCTTCTTCCCCCTTTCATTCTCCGCGCTCTGCTTTCCATTTTCAACCTACCTCTGTCCCTTCTCAAAACCTGTTTTTGAAGTGGAAAAATTGAGCCTCATCTTGGCTTAGTGTCTCTTGCAAGACCGTATGCTAATGAACCTCCACCTTCGGTTCAATGCACAGCTTTTAGTGTATTTTCCTAAGCAAAGGGCCAATTCTAGAAAAGCTATTAGCTCTGCCCTAGAAGACCAAAGGAGAGTAGTCAACTTTGATCTTTTTAGAGGTTTTATCTTATTTTTATTGAAGTATATTTAATTTACAATGTTGTCTTAATTACTACTGTAAAGTGATTCAGTTATGCATATATATACATATATATATATATATATATATATATATATATACATACATACATACATATATATATATATATACACTCTGGAGAAAGAAATGGCAACCCAGTCCAGTATTCTTGCCTGGAGAATCCTGTGGACAGAGGATCCTGGTGGGCTGCTGTCCATGGGGTCGCACAGAGTCGGACAATACTGAAGCGATTTAGCATGCATGCATGCATTGGAGAAGGAAATGGCAGCCCACTCCAGTATTCTTGCCTGAAGAATCCCAGAGACAGAGGATCCTGGTGGGCTGCTGTGTATGGGGTCGCACAGAGTTGGACACGACTGCAGTGACTTAGCAGCAGCAGCAGCAGCATATATATACTCTTTTATATTCTTTTCATTATGGCTTATAATAGGATATTAAACATAGTTCTCTGTGCTGTAAACTAGGATCATGTTGCTTATCCATCCTACTACATCTGCTAACCCTAACCTCCCTTCCAAATCCCTAATCTCTTCCACCTTGGCAACAAGTCTGTTCTCTCTGTCTGTGAGTCTGTTTCTATTTCATAGATAAGTTCATTTGTGTAATATTTTAGACTCCACATGTAAGTGATCTCATATGCATTTGACTTTCTGACTTACTTCACTTAGTATGATAATCTCTAGTTGCATGATTTTGTATAGATTTGAAATGGTTAAATTGTAATTGGAGAAAGGCTACTGAGACTTGGACACTGTTTGGGGAAAAAAAAAAGAGAAAGTTGGAAGAAAACACAAGAACATACCATTTTCTGGAGAAACAAAACTAAAGTTTAATTCTTAAAATATTTGATGAATTCAGACATTTTTTATTCTATTTTATAGGTTGTTATGAGCATTAAGTTGTTTTCTCAACAACTAACAGGTTGTTGATCTGGAGTTTGCAAAACACTGGCTTTAAAAAGTTAATTAACCAAAATTCAAGAGTTACTCAGAGTTGTAGACAGGATTCCAGCAAGAGTTTGCCCAAATCAAGAGCTTGTCCAAGTGCTATTAAAAGCATGAAAAGTTTGTGTCTTCTTCAGGGGGTGAACAAGTATTCGTGAGCCTGCAGGAGTTTTCAGCGAAAGCAACTAACAGAGAAATGGAAAAAAAGATCTTTCACCTTTTACCCAGAACTGTTCATGCCTGCCTGTGAGGGTAAAAGGATTCTCCTTGAAATGAGAAAGCAGACTGAGTTAGGCAGTTAACTTTGAAGATGCTTCGCACAACTGCTGTTTTAAAGCATTTTTATAAAACTCAACACTGTCATTAGAACTGTGATCCTTGCACAGTGGTGATGCTGTAGCTCATTAGGCCTGTGTGAGTTGTAATAAATGGAGAGCTGCATGGTGTGTTTATGCAGCAAGTTTAAGGCCATGGTAAGTACATGGAACAGGGTTTTTTTTTTTTCCCTCCATTAGAATTCCTCCAATCTTGGATTAAGTACACATACACACACACACACACACACACACACACACACACACACAAAAATTACCTCACAACCACTGATATATAAAGATATCCCCAATCTCCAAAAGACAAGTGGGAAAAACTAAAAAAAAAAAAAAAACTCAATAGTAGTAAAGAGTAGAATCAGGGCAAAGTCTTTAGGAAGAAGATAAGCAATAGAAGTAGCTCAAGTGCTCCATCTGTACTTCTAGCTAAGACATTCTTCAAGGACCTGGCCCCCATACTGACAAAGAAAACATTCACTTATGAAGACATTAAAGGAGAAAGACTCAAGTTCTACCCACAGATCTCCCACTGCCCCACCACTGAAGTAGAAACGGCCACCCACAGTGGCTTCCTCTCCTGCACTGGGACATAAATCCTGATTGTATATTGTTCTTATGTCAATGCATGGCCTTCCCTGAACAAGACAGCATGAGCTGCATTTGGCAACAATTAGGTGACTGATGGGATAAGAGAACATGAAGAAAACCATACATCCTGCATAATATTTCAAATATTAAGCATAGACTTTGCTATTTCCTCTTTCTCTCTTCACAAGAAAATAACAGAGACTCTCCAGGTCTTTTCACATAACTCCTCAAATGATATTTGAATTTATTTTACCACATTATCCCAAACCAAAGATCAGATGACTGCTGCTGCTCTAAGTTGCTTCAGTCGTGTCCGACTCTGTGCGATCCCATAGATGGCAGCCCACCAGGCTCCTCTGTCCCTGGGATTCTCCAGGCAAGAATACTGGAGTGGGTTGGCATTTCCTTCTGCAATGATCAGACTTTGGTGTTTTTAAAAATGTTTTCAATTTTTTGGGGTTGATATTTTTGTAAATTGCAAAATAATCTGGATGATGGGTTCGTTTAAACTGTTCATAAAAATTTCTTAATGTTTCTCTTATTTCCTCATCTTAACTCATGTAAGACTGGCAATAAAAAAAATTACATTACTGGTTTAACCTATGTTTGAATACCTCCATTGTTACTACAATGAATACTGGAGTGGGTTGTCATTCCCTTCTCCAGGAGACCTTCCCAACCCAGGGATTGAAGCTAGGTGTCCTGCATTGCAGGCAGATTCTTTACTGTCTGAGCCACCAGGGAAGCCCCTAAAGTTCATTCTATCTTGTGACAATTTGATTGTATTTTCTATACACAGAGAGAGTGGAAACAGAGAGCCAGGCATTCATCTGGGTTATGGAAACAGAAAGATGAATAAGTGTGTAATCAAGATCTGTGTGTGGAGGGACTCTCAGCCCAGCCTAGAAAGCTGATGTTTCAGCGAAGTCTTCCAGAAGACAGAGTCCAGAACAGTTTTGAGGGAAGAATAGAAATTCATCAGATGTGATAAGAAAAAGAACACTGTTTTGAGCAGATCAAACAGCATGATTAAACATGAAAATATGAATAAGTGTTCAAAAAAAGCAGTTTTATGTATAGGAGATTAAAGAGCCCTCTTTCTCTCTTTCTCACTCTTTCTTCTTTCCATATGACCAATATGATATAGAGCTATACTGCTCTAACTGTAGATTCTAGGAATTGGTTTTAGCTTTAATTATGGGGACCAACGTCAGTTAGGACTTTACCATCACCAATGGCCCAAAGAAAGCAAGAGAGAGATGGGGGAGAAGAAAAAGAAGAAGAGGAAGAAGGGATGACAAACAGGCAGACAAAGCATAATAGGAAGAAGAAGAGGAAGAGAAAGCAGAAGAGGAAGAGGGGACATGGAGAAAGGAAGAAAGGAAAGAATCTCAAAGCAAATTAGCTCTAAGCAAATATATATAATTATTTCAAATATCACAGAAAGGGCAAAATTTTCCATTCTCAGAATCTCCCACCAGTTTCCCCCTTAGTTTAATTTGCCACATTCCTAAAACCTAAACACATTGATAGGGCATGAAAACATATGCATACTGTAGAATTTCTCACATTTTACTGCAGAACTGTCTCTCTGGTGAATCCCACATCAGTCACATTGGGAAAGAGTGATTCATCTACTTCAGACACTCCTCATACCACCCTTTGCCTAATCCATGCTTGACATCACTCCCACATGGCTCATCTTTGAGGTCTTAGATTTCCATTTCTGGAGACAGTGCCTCTCTCTCTTTGGTCCAGGTTAAGTCCTTCTAGTATATATTTACACTTCTCTCTCTCTCTCTCTTTTTTGCTTCTCTCTTTCATAAATAAGTTAATGAAAATTGTAACTGTACCATAATTGTGAAGTCTCACTTTCCCACTAGAATGAAAGACCTATGAAAGTAGAGAAATAATGTTTTGTCTTTCTAGGCATAATAGAGTTCTTCTGCATATTAGTCATTTAATAAATACTTGCAGATGAGAATGTAAATTCTTCAAATAATATTAATAAAGGTAAAACTTTCTGAGTATTCACTCTATGATAGTTTGGAGACAACCATAATGAAAAAGGAAGGCAAGAAAAGGTGAAGTAACTTGTTCAAGGTGACACGTTAAACAAGTAGCAAAGCTGGGATTTGAATATTGACAGCTTGACCACAGAATAAAAAGCACCTACCATGCTCTTGTGTGTGCCTGCATGCTAAGTTGCTTCAGTCGTGTCTGACTCTGCACAATCCTATGGACCATAGTCCACCAGTCTCCTCTGTTCATGGGATCCCCAGGCAAGAATACTGGAGTGGGTTGCCATGCCTTCCTCCAGGGGAGCTTCCCAACCCAGGGATCGAACCCATCTCCTATGGCTCCTACTTTGCAGGCAGATTCTTTACCTCTGAGCCACCAGGGAAGTCCACCATATTCTTGTAACTCTGAGTAATTCACTCTAATAAAAACTCAAATAACATGAGCAAACCAGGCTTCTGGCTCTCTTTCTCCCAGTCTGAACTTACGTCTTTGATGCCCACACTTCTCCAATTTACTTAACACTTCCAAAGTCTTTACTGAGAGGGAAAGGGGGTATTTGGATTAAAATAAATTGGAAGTCTATGTCTTGGAAAGTCTTGACTATGACTTTGCCTCTAGAAACAGTAGTGTATAGCTGAGACCCCAGAGCCTTGAATGCAGGGACAGAGTCCATTAGAAAGGAAGCTCTGCAACATAGTGTTTAAGGAAGGGGAGAGAATGGGAGGCATGGTTTTGATGTTATAGAACACTAAAATTAGTCCCTCAACACTGTCACCGCCATGCTTGTAAGCTTCTACACTGAGGACTTTATAGGACATTCTGGGTCACAGGTGAAGAGAGATTCTATGAGATGTCCACTTGATCCACTGGGGAAAATGGTCTTCCTGCAACACTGTTTGCCCTGTAATGCCACAGATCAGACATCAAAGCCCAATTTGTTGCTGCTGCTTTCTTTAATTTTGACTTTTCAAATCAATGGTTTATCATGGAAGTTAGTTTCCCTTTGTTCTGCCACAGACAGGAGAGTATGAATATGTGTGTGGGGGGAGGGAGTGGGGGTGGTGTGAAGCAAAGCTCTCTTACCTGCAGGGAATTTATCTTGGGAGAGGAAATGATTTTGTTTGGGGAAAAAGCCTTGATAAGCTAGGGAGGAAAAGAGTGAAGGTATGAATGTTGGCAAGAAGCAAGAAAGAGTAGAAAACACTCAAGGGCTAAGATCCACAACTTTGGCACTTGGTCTGTGCTCCATGAAGGAGGGAGAAGGCCGGAATGGGGAAGGATGAGAGAAGAGCAGGTGTGGGGTGGTGAGAAGGATTAGAACTTGAAGGCAAGGCTCTCCATAGAGAGAAACACCCAAGGAAAGGCCAAGGGGTAGGCAAGCCAAAGGACAATTTAAACCAGAAAATGTTTAATATTCAATTTGGAGGCTTTACCCAGCTGTGATGTGACCTTTACCCCTTCTCCCTGCCACCCTTCCTCAATTCAAACAGAATCTGCAAACACATATGACATATTGAAAATTCATTTTTTGTTTTTTCAAAATATTTTATGAAAAGAAAGGTGCAGTTCCCTTCCTGGTGTAAGGTTGTGTAGGCAGAAACAGCACATATAAACAAACAAAACATAACGAGATTTAATTAGGAGAAAGTAAGTAACTTGCTGCCCAAGAGACCACAGGATGATGCCAACTGAAATTCTAAGAAATCCTGGAGAGGAATTTAGACTTTTCCAGGCTTGGAATTGTTCACTTGATTTTATTTAGGTCTCAGGGCACTAGGATACCCAGAATGATTTCTGCCTTTCCAGAGAATTAAAATTAATGATGGTTTTCTGCATGTTGCATTTGTTTATTCCTATTTGCCTGATCCTACAAGAGATTGGCTTCAAGCCAAAATAGGTTTTAGCTTGGGAGAGATACATGGATGGCATTTACGCATTTTGGTGTTCATGTGAAATGCTGTTGGCAGGGACAGCTTGTTGAAAATAAAAGTGCCAACTTAAGCATTCTCTATCAATATGCTGATTATTGGTGAACATTTTTAGTCATACATCCAGAATATGTATCTCTATGTGTTTTTTCTGCTCATTGTGTATCAGCTCAAATAAACCTTAAAATAGAAAGTTGTTATATAAAAAATGAGACTCAAATTATGTTATTTCTTGATAATAAAGTAGCTAGTATTTATAGTGCATCTGCTACCTTCCTGGAACTGAGATGGTCCCTTTACACCTTATCTGATTTAAATCTCAGCTACTGGACACCAGTGTCCATGTATAGCTGAGGACTCTGGGGCTCAGGACAGTGAAACTATTGACAGGGCAATACAGCTCTCAGGCAATATGCATCCATTTTGAACCGAAGTGTGTCTGTCCCAAATTCCGTACACTATCTACTAACTATATCTTAAGATGTAGTTTGCTAATGACACCTAAAAATACATGTAAATAAATATAACTTTAAAAGTACAACTTGATTCACTCACCTTGAAAAAACACATGAGATTTAGCTACCTTCTTCCATCTAAGAGGATAGGTCCCCAGAAGGTTCTCCAGGTATCCAAGGTGGCTGAGGTTTTCTCAGTAATGGAAAGCTAGATGTAATGAGAAAGAAAAGCAAGTGTAAATCCATTATCTTCTTCTTTTTAGAAACAAGGAGAATATGTGTACATATACTTCTTTTTTAGGCTTCCCTGATAACTCAGTTGGTAAAGAATCTGGCTGCAATGCGAGAGACCTAGGTTCGATCCCTGGGTTGGGAAGATCCCCTAGGGAAGGGAAAGGCTATCCACTCCAGTACTCTGGCCTGGAGAAGTCCATGAACTGTATAGTCCATGGGATCGCAAAGAGTTGGACACGACTGAATGACTTTCACTTCACTTCTTTTTACTCATCACCTTCCATCCTTGTGACCAGTTTGAGAAAAGTTAATAACTGGATACTTGCACTCCTGATGATATGTTATAATATCAGCATGGGGCCTTAAGGTCCATAGTTTGGTAGCTGGAGAAGGAAATAAGGAAGAAAGGAAGGAGGGAAGGAAGGAAGGAAGGAAAGAAGCAAGGAAGGAAGAAAAAGGAAGAGTGAGGGAGGGAGGAAGGAAGGCTGGAAGGAAAGAGAAAGATAACACCACAAACAGAAAGACTTTTCAATATTAGACAGTGGAATTAGCAAAGAATGTGTTATGCTTTCACCCTCCACTCATTATAAAACCTTCATATTTCTGAAAACTTTCAAATTGTTAGGAATTGTTTTTATTTGACAGTCAAAGGTTGAGCATTCTCACTCATTTCACCAGGGTAAATGCCAAGTATATCTGTTTCTATATGTGTATTTGTACATACATATACACTATCTATATATAAAGTAAACTAACAATATATAACATCATAATCTAGTAAAATACTTGTTTAGAATTACAATTAACCCTGAAACAGCAAGCGGTTGGGGCACTGATGCTCTGCAGAGTGAAAAAAGCATTATAACTTTATAGTTAGGCCTCCGTATCTATGGCTTTGCATTCTAACATTCAACCAACTGTGGAAACTGTAGTCTGCAGGACAAATTAATTTTTTAATTGACCTATAATTGTAAAACTATGCAGTTCAAACTTTATTCTTCAAAGATCAACTGTACATAGTTGATGCATTTTTATAACATTATTCAGCAAACAAAAATGGATTTTTTAGATCAGCATCATCTAACCAACAGTTCCAAATCCTTCCTTTTTGGAATTGGCCAAAGTGTTGGGCAGACGTTTGATATCTCCTTCTGGAGGCAATACTGATTGTTCTAATGGCATCTAAATACTGGTCATCTTCTCTCAGACACAAGAATATGGGGGTGACAAGTGCTTTATTCTTTGAGGCAGTCCAGTTCAGTTCAGTCGCTCAGTCATGTCGAACTCTGCAACCCCATGAACTGCAGCATGCCAAGCTTCCCTGTCCATCACCAACTCCTGGACCTAGCTCAAACTCATGTCCATCGAGTTGGTGATGCCATCCAACTATCTCATTCTCTGTCGTCCCCATCTCCTCCTGCCTTCAATCTTTCCCAGCATCAAGGTCTTTTCCAATGAGTCAGTTCTTCACATAGGGAAGCCAAAGTACTGTACTTTCAGCTTCAGCATCAGTCCTTCCAAAGAATATTCAGGTCTGATTTCCTTTAGAATTGACTGATTTGATCTCCTTGCAGTCCAAGGGACTCTCAAGAGTTTTCTCCAAAAAGCATCAATTCTTCGGCGCTCAGCTTTCTTTATAGTCCAACTCTCAAATCCATACATTTACTACTGGAAAAACTATAGCTTTGACTAAACAGATGTTTGTTAGCATAGTAATGTCTCTGCTTTTTAATATGCTACCCAGGTTGGTCATAGCTTTTCCTCCAAGGAGCAAGTGTCTTTTAATTTCGTGGCTACAGTCACCATCTGCAATGATTTTGAACCCAAAAAAATAAAGTTTCTCACTGTTTCGATTGTTTCCCCATCTATTTACCATGAAGTGATGGGACTGGATACCATGATCTTGATTTTTGAATGTTGAGTTTTAAGCCAACTTTTTCACTCTCCTCTTTCACTTTCATCAAGAAGCTCTTTAATTCTTTGCCGTCTGATATAAGGGTAGTGTCAACTGCATATCTGAGGTTATGGAAATTTTTCCTGGCAATCTTTCCAGCTTGTGCTTCATCCAGCCCAGAATTTCTCATGATGTACTCTGCATATAAATTAAATAAGCAGGGTGACAATATACAGCCTTGACATACTCTTTTCCCAATTTGGAATGAGTCTGTTGTTCTATGTCCAGTTCTAGCTGTTGCTTCTTGACCTGCATACAGATTTCTCAAGAGGCAGATAAGGTGGTCTGGTATTTCCTTCTGATTAATAATTTTCCACAGTTTATTGTGATCCACACAGTCAAAGGCTTTGGCATAGTCAATAAAGCAAAAATAGATGTATTTCAAGAACTCTCTTGCTTTTTCAATTTTCCAATGGATGTTGGCAATTTGATCTCTGGTTCTTCTGCCTTTTCTAAATCCAGCTTGAACATCTGGAAGTTAATGGTTCACATACAGTTGAAGCCTGACTTGGAAAATTTTGAGCATTACTTTGCTAGCATGTGAGATGAGTGCAATTGGAAGATAGTTTGAATATTCTTTGGCATTGCCTTTCTTTGGGACTGGAATGAAAACTCATCTTTTCCAGTCCTGTGGCCACTGCTGAGATTTCCAAATTTGCTGGCATATTGAGTGTAGCACTTTCACAGCATCATCTTTTAGGATTTTAGAATTTGAAATAGCTCAACTGGAATTCCATCACCTCCACTAGCTTTGTTCATAATGATGTTTTCTAAGGCCCACTTTACTTTGCATTTCAGGATATCTGGCTCTAGGTGAGTGATCACACCATCATGGTTATCTGGGTCATGAAGATCCTTTTTGTATAGTTCTGTGTATTCTTGCCTCTTCTTAATATCTTCTGCTTCTGTTAGGTCCATACCATTTCTGACCTTTATTGTACACATCTTTACATGAAATGCTCCCTTGGTATCTCTGATTTTCTTGAAGAGATCTCTAGTCTTTCCATTCTATTATCTTCCTCTATTCTTTGCATTGATCACTGAGGAAGGCTTTCTTATCTCTCCTTGCCATCTTTGGAACTCTGCATTCAAATGGGCATATCTTTCCTTTTCTCCTTTGCCTTTATGTTCGCTTCTTTTCTCAGCTATTTGTAAGGCCTCCTCAGACAACCATTTTGCCTTTTTGCATTTCTTTTTCTAAGGATGGTCTTGATCACTGCCTCCTGTACAATGTCAGGAACCTCTGTCCATAGATCTTCAGGCACTCTTATCAATCAGATCTAATCCCTTGAATCTATTTGTCACTTCCACTGTACAATTGTAAGGGGGTTGATTTAGGTCATAACTGAATGGTCTAGTGGTTTTCCCTACTTTCTTCAATAAAAGTTTGAATTTTGCAATAAAGAGTTCATGATCTGAGCTACAGTCAGCTCCCAGTCTTGTTTTTGCTGACTGTATAGAGCTTCTCCATCTTTGGCTGCAAAGAATATAATCAATCTGATTTCGCTGTTGACCATGTGGTGATGTCCATGTGTAGAGTCTTCTCTCGTGTTTTTGGAAGATAGTTTTGCTATGACCAGTGCATTCTCTTGGCAAAACTCTGTCAGCCTTTGCGCTGCTTCATTTTGTACTCCAAGGCCAAATTTGTCTATTACTCCAGGTATCTCTTGATTTCCTACTTTTGCATTACAGTCCGCTAAGATGAAGAAGACATCTTTTATGGGTGTTGATTCTAGATGATCTTGTAGGTCTTCATAGAACCATTCAATTTTAGATTCTTAAGTATTTTTGGTTGGGGCATAGAATTGGATTATTGTGATAATGAATAATTTGCCTTGGAAATGAACAGAGATCATTCTATCATTTTTGAGTTTGCACCCAAGTACTGCATTTCGGACTCTTGTTGACTATGATGGCTACTCCATTTCTTCTAAGGGATTCTTGCCCACAGTAATAGTTATAATGGCCATCTGAGTTAAATTTGCCCATTCCAGTGCATTTTAGTTCACTGATTGCTAAAATGCAGATGTTCACCCTTTCCATCTCCTGTTTGACCACTTCCAATTTGCCTTGATTCATGGACCTGACATTCCAGGTTCCAACGCAATGTTGTTCTTTACAGCATCGGACTTGACTCCCATTAGCAGTCACATCCAAAAGTGGGCATTGTTTTTGCTTTGGCTCTGTCTCTCATTCTTTCTGAAGTTATTTTTCCACTCTTCTCCAGTAGTATATTGGGCACCTACCAACCTGGGGAGTTCATCTTTCAGTATCCTATCTTTTTGCCTTTTCATACTGTTCATAGGGTTCTCAAGGCAAGAATACTGAAGTGGATTGCCTTTCCATCCTCCAGTGGACCACATTTTGTCAGAACTCTCCACCATGACCCATCTGTCTTGGGTGGCCCTACATAGCATGTCTCATAATTTCATAGAGTTAGACAAGGCTGTGGTCCATGTGATCAGTTTAATTAGTTTTCTGTGATTGTGGTTTTCATTCTGTGTGTCCTCTAAAGTATAAGGATAAGAGATTATGGAAGCTTCCTGATGGGAGAGACTGACTGAGGGGGAAACTGGGTCTTGTTCTGATGGCCATGCTCAGTAAATCTTTAATCCTATTTTCTTTTGAAGGGTGGGGCTCTTCTCCCTCCCTGTTATTTGGCCTGAGACCAAACTATGGTGGAGCTAATGAAGACAATGACAACCTCCTTCAAAAGGTCCCATGCAGGCACTGCCATACTCACTGCCCCTGACCCTACAGCAGGAGACTCCTGGACACTCACAGGCAAGTCTGGGTCAGTCTTTGTAGGGTCACTGCTCCTTTCTCCTGGGTCCTGGTGCACACATTGTTTTGTTTATGCCCTCCAAGAGTCTGTTTCCTCAGGACTGTGTAAGTTCTGTAAGTCCTGTATAAGTCCTTTGTGAGGCAGACTAAAACATTGTTTGATAGCTTTGATCATTAGAAAGAATATAGTCATTCCACACTGTATATCTCCCTAAAATTTCCACCCATGGGTTTTGGCCCTGGAAAAAAACAAGGAGTCTGTCCTCCATAAGCTTTTTCTTTTTTTTAGTTTTGTTATTTCTCTATATCCCAACTTTTTAAATAGTTTTAGTCTTCAAAATAAATAAATACTATGGTTCTAGTCAGATTCTTTTAAAGTCACTAAGATGAGAGACATCAAAGCAAGAGCCTGTATCTGAAACAAAGACTCAGAGGTGAGGGATCACAAGCTCCATACACATCTCCAGATTTCCTTTGTAACCAGTTGATAAAAATGATTGACCTTTAATTTAACATGCTATATTTTATACTCTTTCTTATTTTAAAACATCCTGTTCTCTTAATCTTTAAGTAAGATAGATTTCTTAGAGAAGAATTTGAAAATATTAATGAGAAACAGTGGGGAAAAATTGCTTAATTAGTAAAGAATATATAGATATTTCAGGTTTCCCAGGCGGCTCAGTAGTAAAGAACCAACCTGCAAATCAGGAGATGTGGGTTCAATCCCTGGGTCAGGAAGACCCTTTGGAGGAGTAAATGGCAACCCACTCCTGTTTTCTTGCCTGAGAAATCCCATGGACAGAGGAGCCTAATGGACTATAGTATCTTTAAGTTCCAACTCTATTTACTTTGTCTTTTGTTTTATAAAACTGGGTCACATTAGACATATTTCCAAAACTCTTTTGAAAGGATGTGTGTCTTTCACCTGGGACACATTTTCTGTACTGCCATGCATCTTCCCTTTATTGGATTTTACTTACTAGACTTTCAAGTTTCAAGTAGGACAATGTGTAGTTTGGGATGGGAAAAGACAATCATGAAGAGTTTGGTAAATAATTTTGATTATCTTATTCTTCTGGCTCACAATATAGTTTTATAATCTTTCAGCATATTCTATTATTTTTTCTCTCCTGTCTGTCGATCTCTTTCTCATTTACATATCAAATAGTTCAATCAATGAAGTCATCTTCTTTCATGGATCATTGTATTCATTTGTTTAAAAAGTTGTTCTCTTAAGGGAACTTTAAAAGCTCTTAAACTTTAATAAATGTTCACGTGAAAAGTTGTTTAGGACTCTAGTTGTTTCTGTTGTGTTAAATCTGACTCAAATCCATCCTTTTCAAAATAGGTTGTGATTATGCTTTCTATTTGTAGGACGATAAATGATACAGTAAAATTCTCATAATTTGGATGATGACTTTTTTTCACTTTAGTAAGCTTCTCCCCAAAGATCAATCATTCTAAGATAAAGAGGACAATGGCTGACTGAGGAGAAAGAGAATGAGTAAATTATATAACATAGCAGATGATGCAAGTGCTAAAAAGAAAAACGTCAAAACGTTCAGAAGAATAGGGACTTCTGGAGGTGAGGTAGTTTATAAACTTATAAACAGTGGTTATGAAAAGTATCTTTAGGAAGGTGACATTTCAGCAAAGGTTGGAAATTGGGGAGCTAGTTTTGTGGATATCTGGGGAAAAACATTCTAGACAGAGGAAAACATAGCTGCAAAGGCCCTGATGTGTTAGCAAGCTTGTTCTACCCACCATAGCAACAGCACAGCTGAAGTGGAGTAAGCCAGAGGCAGAGTAGCAGGAGAGGTGCTCACAGATATTCCAGGATGCTATATACTGCAGTACCTGGGAGGATATTGGTTTACCTGTGAGTGACATGTGAACCCATTTCTGCATTTTGAACAGAAGTGTGACACTATATAACTTCTGTTTTAAAAGACTGGCTACTGTGCTAAAGCAAACAAGAATAGGAAAACTGATTCTAAAGAAGAAAATAAAACTTCCTAAAATTATTAAATGAAAAAAAAATTATTGGATGAGTTTATTCATATACATGAAATTTTTTAAAAATGAAGCTCAACATGCAATTGCTAAACTTTTTGTTATGTCAAGTTAAAGAAAGGTGAAATTATAATTATCAACTATCATCTTTTTGTAAAAGAAAGGATATTTTAGTGCTTCTCCCCAAATACAAGGGAGGACATAATCTCAGGCTAAAGGATAGTTCTTAAACTAATACATTTAGTTTTATGAAGCTTCCCTGGTCATTCAGTGGTAAAGAACCTGCCTGTCAATGCAGGAGACACGGGTTCAGTCCCTGGTCAGAAAGATCCCCTGAAGAAGGAAATAACAACCCATTCTAGTATTCTTGCATGGGAAATCCCATGGAGAGAGGAGCTTGGAGGGCTACATATCACGGGGTAGCAAAGAGTCTGATGACTTGGTGACTAAAAAGCAATGATTCATATAGGTAAGAAATATATAAACATTTCTCTAAGATGTTTTTTTGACAACTGCAAAGTATGTTCATTTAATATAAATACAGTAGGATGTATATCTAAAGGATAAAAAATTAAAAAACCTTATTTTATATTAGAATGCAGCTGATTAACAATGTTGTGGTATTTTCAAGTGGACAGCAAAGATACTCAGCCAACCATATACATGTATCCAAACTCCCCTCTCATCTAGGCTGCCACATAGCATCGAGCAAAGTTCCCTGTTCCCAAAGTGGTGGGAATCTGTATGTATGTTAATCATAGCATCAACAGGATATCTAATGGATTGGATGTGAAGTTGAAGGAAAATAAGGTGGTACGTGGACTGAGCAAAAAGGAAAAGCAAGGATGGAACCTCTTTGAACTCAGCTACTCTCTCCTGTGTGTGTATGCTCTCTTGTGTCTGACTCTTTGTAGCCCCATGGGCTATAGTCCTTCAGGCTCTTCTGTCCATGGAATTTTCCAGGCAAGAATACTGCAATGAGTTGCCATTTGCTACTCTTCCGATGCATGTGTAAGTTTCAATCACAGAATATCAAAATTAGAGTGGACACAGAGATTACATGAGCCCCTTTATTTTACTGATATGGAAACAAAAGCTCAGGGAGGCAAGCATCATTCATTTGAGACTTTATTTTCTTTTCACTCATTTTTTTTGAATGTCAGCTGGTACCAAGTGGAACATACACACTGACATACACAACTCCTAAGTGTCAGCTAGGTGATGTCTACATGTTCACACTCATATAATCAACACCTAGATCAAGAATTTCAACAGCATCTCAGAAATTCGCTCATCCTGCATCCTAGTGACTGTTTTCCTTCTGAAACAGTAACCACTCTTTTTAGTCCTCTAAAACCATCAATTTTGCTTCTTTTTTAAACTTAAAATATAAAGCCATTTGATGTTTCTTTTCATTCAGCATTATTTGCTTGAGATTCATATGTGTTGTAAAGTGTGATTGTAGTCTACTTATTTTCATTGTAAAACGTTGTTCCATAAATATGCATAGTATTAATTCAGTTTACTGTTAACAGACATTTGGCTGTCATCCCCCCCTTTTTTTTTTTTGGCTACTATGATTAGTGCTGCTATAAATATTTTTGTACATGTTCAGTGTACTATTTTACTTCTTACCTGGAGTTATATGACATTATCAATTATAGCTTCATCTCTCTTCCAATAACACAGTGGCTTTGCAAATATATTTTTATTTGACAATTGACTTTAGCATGTGATATCCAGGACAAAATATCATCAGCTACATTTTATGAAAACAAAACTTTGTTTCCCTCTCAAAGATGTGATTTCACCGACTTTCTTATTTTTAAAGATTTTCTATATATTTTTTCTATATTTCTGGTACAAGTAATAGGATGGAAAATACTTATAATAGGAGTTGGGGTGGATGTAATATAGAAAGCCCACTGTTTGGGTCGGGGGAGTTGTTGTCAGTATTCTATCTTAACCTGGCCCTCGGGCAATCCCACATGGCACAGAGCCACAGAAACTTGAAAGATATCTACGACTCCAAGGGAGGAATATCTGTGTTCTTACAGAGTTTGGGGAAATTCCATTGTTTTGTCTCTTGACTTCTCTCCCAGCCCTAAAGAACAAAGTGCTTAGAAAGTTCACAACAAAACAGGGAGATTAAATCTTGGTCATCTTCTCAGAAAATCAGATGGAGGGTCCCCAGGTACAGTAAAGTTTCAGGGAGATCATAATGGGATGGGATCTTAAGAAAATGATGCCATAAACTTGCATATGAACTTCTGAGATCATCCCAAACCTGGGTATATACCAATCCCTAGAGCATACAACGGAGAAGCCAATGGCACCCCACTCCAGTACTCTTGCCTGGGAAACCCCATGGACGGAGGAGCCTGGTAGGCTGCAGCCCATGGGGTTGCGAAGAGTCGGACACAACTGAGCGACTTCACTTTCACTTTTCACTTTCATGCGCTGGAGGAGGAAATGGCAACCCACTCCAATATTCTTGCCTGGAGAATCCCAGGGACGGCGGAGCCTGGTGGGCTGCCGTCTATGTGGTCGCACAGAGTCGGACACGACTGACGCGACTTAGCAGCAGCAGTAGCAGCAGAGCATACAAATATCTTGAGAACTGAACTAAAGCACTGACCATTACTAAGGTATCAGAATTGCTACTGAGTATTGCACATGGAGAAGAACGGAAGAAAACAACAAAAGCTCTGAAAATGTACTTGGTGTTGAAATCAGCCTCAGATACATAGGAAGTTGGATGCTGAATGTAGCATGGGTGATTGCTTGCTGTATCATAAAAAGCAATATTGTCGGTAGATCTTTGAGACTCATCATATAGTATTCAAAGTTCACAGATAGAGTCTATAACATCTCAGCACATAATGGACCAGGAAATCCCCACATCTCACAAGGCGGAAAGAATCAATGTCAATTCTGAGATGACACAGACGTTGAAACAAAGATTTTGCAGTAACTATTTTAAACATAATTCACGTTAAGGGTGAATACTTTTGAAACAACTGAAAAGATAGAAAGTCTCAGAAGAAAAGACAGAAAAATATAAAAAGAAACAAAATGGAACTTCTACTAATATAAAGCATAATAGCATAATAAAACTTAAGAAAAAATCACTGGGTGGGTTCAATAGCAGGTGTAGATAACAGACTAAAGAATTTATAAATTTAAAATATATCAACAGAAATCTAATATGAAAATCAAATTGGAAAAGGGTGAAAAAATTGACAGAGCCTCAGGGACTTGTGAGATAAAGTCAAAAATCTAGCATTCATGTTATCAGAGTCCCAAAAGCAGGGGAGAAACAGTATGACACAGAAAAAATTAAATAAAAGAAGAATTATGGTTGGAAAAATAGGCAAAATAGTTATATTAAAAGATGCAACAATTTCAAATTCAAACAAGGTAAATTCAAAATATCCATGCTCTTGTTGTTGTTGTTCAGTCTCTCAGTCATGTCCAACTCATTGCGACCCCATGGACAGCAGCATACCAGACTTCCCTGTCTTTCACTATCTCCTGGAGTTTGCTCAAACTCATGTCCATTGTGTCGATGATGCCATCCAACCATGTCATCCTCCGTCACTGCCTTTACCTCCTGCCCTCAATCTTTCCCAGCATCAGAGTCTTCTTCAATGTGTTGGTTCCTTGCATCAAGTAGCCAAAATATTGGAGATTCAGCATCAGTCTTTCAAATGAATATTCAAGGTTGATTCCCTTTAGCATTGACTGGTTTGATCTCCTTGTTATCCAAGGGACTCTCAAGAGTCTTCTACAGCACCACAGTTCGAAAGCTCCATACTCTGATATATTGTAATAAAATGGTAGAAAACTTAAAAAAAAAATAACACTTTGAAAGCAGCTATAGAAAATCAACACATTAGTTATAGAGAAAAAATAATTCAAATGATTGCCAATGTGTTTTTAAAAAAATCCAGAGATAGCGGAAAATAGTAAAACATTTTTAAAGTGGTTAAAGTAAAAAGCTGTGAACTCAGAATCTATATCAATCAAAAATATCCTTAAGGAATAAAGGTGTAATAAAGAAATTCTTAGATGAAAGAAAAAAGGAAAACATACCATTTGTCAGCAGTAGAACTGCTCTAAACGAAACGCTAAAGGAAGTCTTTCACATAAAAGGACAATTATACCAGATGGAAATTTGAAACCTCCAAAGTAACACAAATGTTAAATAATGGTTAAATTTTAAATAGCTGTTTAAGTACAAATAGACTAGAATTCTCCTATTAAGTTCTTTAAAATATGTATGGCAGTTGAGAATATGAGAAAAATTATACCAGTGCCTGATGAAATTTTTAACATACGAAGATATAATACAAATGAAGACTACCACATAAAGTAAGGAGGACACCAAAACCTCTATGATGTAAGGTTCCTACATATCATCTACATTTTACTTGCAGTGATAGATATTAATTCTAGGTAGAATGTGAAACACTGAGCATACCTTTTAACTTCAAGAGCAACTGCTAAAGTACTGTACAAAGAGATAAAATGAAAGACATAATGGTTAAATTAAAAAGAAATACTAAATAATATTAAAATATTACAAATTAAGACATAGTGGAAATGAGAAGAACAAAACATAGAGGAAACAGAAAAAAACAGATAATGACATTATAGGCGAATCTAAAAATATAAACTACTGTATTACACATAAATGGTTTATACATCAAGTAAAATGTCAAAGTGGATTAAAAAAGAAGGGTGAAATCATATGGTCTCTAAGCAGCTCAAACATAACAATAAAAGTGAAAGGCTAGAAAGTGACTTACCATGGAAACACTAACTGAAAGCAAATTGAAGTGATGGAAGACTATCCTCCCAGGATATCCTTCATTCCTGCACCTCTCACAAACTGGACACTAACTGACCTTTGTTTCACAATTTCTTTTCAGTAATTTTCCTATAGTGAATGGTCATTGAAGACAGACACAGTATCCTACTCTGGACCAAAAGGCAGGCATATAATAGCCCACTTTAAAAGATGTGAGTGCCCTAAACTCAGATTTCTTCACGTATCATACAGCCTAATGCTTAAGGTCCATTCATATTTCCCTTTGGAAATAGGGGCTAGGAAGCTGATGAAAGTGCTTAATTTATGGATACTCCTATTACTGAGATATAATTTGCCTTCCATCTTTTGTATCTGACCCAATATTTTTGTGCCTTCCATGGAACTCTAGTAAGTTAAGTACTAGCTTACAAGGGGAAGAAAGTCTCAGATGCTCACAGATCTTGAAATGGAGTGGCCACATTAGTGTTAAAGTATACTTCAGAACAAGGACAATTGGGGATAAAGCAGCATATTATATAATAACAAAAGTGCCAGTTCACCAGGAGAATATATCAGTTCTAGATGGCTGGACACCAAATAACAGGACTCAAAATATATGAACAAAAACTGATCAAATTAAAAGAGAAAACAGACAGATCCATAATTTTAGTTGGATACATCAATATTCTTCTCCCATTTACAGAAAAAACAAGTAGATAAAATATTAGAAAGGATAATATATAAGAACTAAGAAACACTGTCAACCAAATGGAATCTAACTGACTTGAATAAAACACTCCATATAACCACAGCAAATCACAAATTATTTTTAAGTGAACATGAAATCTTCACAGTCCTAAATATTCATTGGAAAGACTGATGCTGAAGCTGAGATTCCAATCCTTTGGCCACCTGGTGTGAAGAACTGACTCATTGGAAAAGACCCTTATGCTGGGAAAGATTGAAGGCAGGAGGAGAAGGGGACGACAGAGAATGAGATGGTTGGATGGTATCATCATCAACTCGATGGACATGAGCTTGAGCAAGCTCTGGAAGTTGGTGAAGGACAGGGAAGCCTGGCGTGTGCTGCAGTCCTTGGGTTGCAAAGAGTCAGACAGAACTGAGAGACTGAACTGAACTGAATCTTCACAAAGTTAGACTATATCCTGGGTTATAAAACCCCCTTACTATCCTATTTCAAGTTTGTGGACTAATTTTTGAAATTACCAACCTGTTGACCAGAAACATATTAATATGTCTTTTGATACCCAAATGTTATTGAACAGAGTGTTTGAATATTCAGTTACATAACAAATCACTGGCCACGAGTGTTAGTTTCCACAAAAATCTCCTAGTCTATAATCTGTTAAGAACAAAAAGAATATGGAAAATCTCCGAATATTTGGGAAATAAGACAATACACTTCTGAATAATCCATCAGTCAAAGAGGAAGAGTTGGGAGAATGATAGGACTAGAACTGCAAAACCAAAAAATATAATCATTTTTGTTTCATGTAAATTATACCATTTATAATGCAAAGCTTAAAAATACAAAAATTACTGTAAACAAAGAGGCAAAAATATCTATTATTGACTAATTTATTTTTAGCTACTAGACATATAATTATATATGAAATTCTGAGTCTTTTTAGAGCAAAGTATAAAGATACCAACTTACTGGAGGTTTGCCAAAGGAACAGTTCTTCCAGTGCTATAATGC
Source organism: Okapia johnstoni (assembly GCA_024291935.2). NCBI lineage: Eukaryota > Metazoa > Chordata > Mammalia > Artiodactyla > Giraffidae > Okapia > Okapia johnstoni. Next base: position 50,055,411 of record CM044319.1, read on the forward strand.
AGCTTTAGCTGATAATAAGAGGGCCCGAAGGCCTAAGGTAAATTGGAAATGGCAATGTTAATCATAAAAATATTGGTCCATTGAATGCATTTGTGAAGGCACCCATAATTCTCACTGCAAATACCTTGTTTATGTTTAAAATAGTAAGAATGGAGGTCCTGCAAAAAACATAATACACTACTTACTAGCTTATGATTCTGAACTATTACATAAAATCCCTGAGCCTTAGCTTCCTCATTTTAAAAATAGAACTAGTAGTAGTAACTGTTTCACTGTACTGTTAGAAAGAGAAAATGAAATCTGTGTAAAGTGCTTATAAGCATACCTAAAACAGAGTAAGAACTCAAACATGTCAGCTGTTATGTTACCTGAATAGTGTGTGTCAAATATCTTAATCTCCAATACCTGTGAATATGTGTTAAGTCATATGGCAAAAGGGAGACTGCAGATGTGATTATGTTACATCTGGATCTTGAAATTTTTCTGAATTACCCATATGGGCCCAATGTAGCAACAAGTGTCCTTCCATATAAGTGAAAGTCAGTGTTTTGAAGATGCTGTGGTGTTGACCCTGAGGGTGAAAGAAGAGGTGAGAAGAAAGAAATGCAGAGGGTGAAGGAAGAGGTGAGAAAAAGAAAATGCATTTCTAAATGCAAGGAAATGAAGTTTCCCTGGAGTTTCCACAAGGGACTCAGCCCTGTTGATACATTGATTTTAGGCCAGTGATACCCACTTCTGACTTCTAAATGTCAAAGCTGTAAGATAATATGTTTGTGTTTTTTAAGCCACTGTTTGTAGTTATTCGTTACAGCATCAATAGGAAATCCATAAAATCACTGAAAATAAATACGCTCTTTCTAGTTTTATCTGAATTTATAAAACCACTATTTTACCACTTTCCAAGTACTCTTTCAAGTTTATTATCATTTTTCTTAGAGAAAATAGGCATTTAGAGATCATCCATAAATGCATTCTGTGTGGTGGGTAGCAACTTAGACCTTGTTATTGTTTAGTCACTAAGTCATGTCTGACTTTTGTGACCCCCTGGACTGTAGTGCAACAGGCTCCTCTGTCCCTGGGACTTTCCAGGCAAGAATTCTGGAGGGGGTTGCCATTTCCTTCTCCAGTGGACCTTTTGGACCCAGGGATCAAACTCACGTCTCCCACTTGGCAGGCAAATTCTTAACCACCGAGCCACTTAGGAAGCCCCATTAACTTAGTCTTGGAGTCGGCCGAATCTGGATTCATATTCTGGCTCCAACATTGACCAGTCCTATGACTTGGACCTGTTACCTAACTTTGTTAAAAGATTACCTGCCTGCTGGGTTGTTGTGAAAAGTAACTGCAAATTGTCACAAATTGATAGAACAGAATCTCTTAATTAGCTCTCATCAATAAGAATTACTAATATTAGTGGTTATCCAACATCCAGACTTTCTAGATGAGAAAACTGAAGCCCAGAGAAGAAAAAGGCAGAATCAAGCCACACAGCCAATTCCAAGCATATACAGGACTGGAACCCACATCTTTTTCTTTAAGACAAGTGCAAGCTACCTGTGGACTTGACAATTTATAAATATCTTTACTTGGTTTTATTTTTCCTTGAGGAAACTTTGAGGAAGTAAGCAGATGTTTAGACTAGAGTGTTATGAATCCTAAATGTCTTCCAGTAGAAATCATTGTTGTGGGTTCTCATTGAAAATTCACCTTTCCTTTTTCTAATCTCCTTTACCATGGGATAAAGCATTCATTTCAAAGTATCCTTTTCAAATCTCAAGTAAAAATCAGCTGCAAGTAAAGTTGTCTCCTTCACACTTGCAAAAGTAAAGGTAGCCTGTTTCCTTCCCCTTCAAATGTCTTTTTCTGAAGTAAAATGAGTCAAATATCAAATGACAGCATGTTAACCCCCAAGTCTGGAACTGTGCTTCCCTAGACTGTCCTCACTAAAGAGACAATGGAATGAATAGAGAACAGGCCCAGTAGGACCAGGATTTACTTGTTTGCCACCTGGTGGACATTCACTCTCACTGCAAAATAATTTCAATTCACAGTTTTTTAAAAGCATCTCTGATCAATAAATAACCTTAGCTCCTTGGTTGTATTTCCTTCTAATGGGTAGAGATCAACTTATAGGAAGATAGTCATAAGTGTACAGCATTATCCTTACTTTGCAAGAAAAAAAAATGATCTATATTCATTTAGCTATTAGTTGCCTATGAGTAACATGTTAGGTGTTCTCAAAGAGAGATTCTAAATACAGCCCAATGGATCACTATCACCAAAACCTGTATTTATCATGTTTAAGAAAAATCAAAATGTTTTTTGCTGATTAATTTATTTTTAAAAACAGGTATGTCCTCCAGAAATGTCATAGTTTTCAGAGACTATATATTTCAATTTCCTCCAACAGTCACAAACTTTGCCCCTTGTCCTCGCTCTTTCTTATATCTGCATCCTCATCTTTGATACTTGTTTCATAGTCTGTTCACTCATGAACTATACATACATTTCCGCTGTTGAAGCCATCCAGTTCACAATATCTTGTGATGGCAGCCCTATCTAACTAAGACAATATTTGCATGTGCCAGGTTCACTCATTTGTCCTTTCCTGTGCATGTGCCATTTACTCTTCATGGATGCCCTTTTCCTCCTTTTTTATTTTTAATTAAAAAAAATTTTGCTGTACCACATAACATGTGGGACCTTAGTTCCCAGACCAGGGATCGAATCTGTGTGCCCTGCGTTGGAGGCATAGAGCCTTAACCGCTCGAGGAAGTCCCTCCTTGGAAGTCTTAATCAAGGAACTCCCTCCTCCTTTTTTAAATGTCATATTTTATGTAGCCCAATATAACCTTCAGTAAGTAAAATCAATAGATAAAAAAAGCCATAATTTGCTTTTCAAACTAAAAATGTTAAATTCAATCTATATTTTATGCTTACAGCACATTCTATGGGGTCGCACAGAGTTGGACACGACTGAAGCGACTTAGCAGCAGCAGCACATTGTAATTCAATCAAAAATTTATTTTCTCAGCAATATCAACCACATTTCAACTGTGCAATAGCCACATGTGGGTAGAAGCTACCACATTGGCTACTACAGTTTTAGAAAATCTTGGACAGATTCACCTTGTCACGGTTATCACTTAAACAAAAGTGAGAGCATTGCTATAAAGAAACTGGTGGTATTGATTTCAGTGTCAGAAGAATGAATGAACTTACCCATTTTAAGCATGCATTGGGCACCTCTGTACACTAAGAAACCCCCTCCCCCACCCCTCTACACACACACACACACACACACACACACACACACACACACACACATACATACATACATACATACATACATACACACATGCACTTGAAGCAATACCTTTTTCCTTCTTAAATTCCTTACTCTTACATCTGGCTGTTTGCCATGAATTTTCCTACTTAGCTCCCACTTTGCTCTTTGGAGTGACACAGAAAGCAGTCCCTGATTTCATCATTTGGTCTAGAAGGCTCTCCATGTCCCCATACCATGGTAGGTTATCAATGGATTCAATGACCTTGTTTTCTAATTGCTTTGATGGTCCTTCCCACTGGAGGCTGTGGTCCTTGAAGCACAGACTAGACTTTCCTTCTCTGTACCTTCCCATGTCATGGTCATCCTTGGCACAGAGTAGTGCCTATTACCATGCATTGAGTGAATGGAACATCTTTTAACAGAGCCTAAGTTAGGTACCAGTCACTAAAAAGTACACAACTAAATGTTATTTAAGATCAATCACTGGGGCAAAAATACTTCTGTCTTACCCACCCCCAAAACTCTATCTTATTCCATCTGTCATATGGATTGAGAGTACACTTTTGAAACTTTATTTTATAATATATCTTTAAGGTATTTTTTCCATACCCCACTCAAATTCCAACCTCTTTTAGATGGAAGACTTTTCAAGACATTATTAGTTTTTGCTAAATATGCTTATCAACAGTGACATCCAGCTGAAGATAAAGTCCTTTTGGAGCAGGACAACATAGGGAAGGAAGCAAGGGACTCTCTTAGAGAGAACAGGACGTGCAAGAGATGGCAAAAGTAGGAGAGTAGTAAAAACAAGTATTCCTGATATTACTGCTTTTCCCATCAACAGATCTACTTCCTGTTCAAAGACCTAAAATGGATATTTTGTTAAAATTTATTAACTTAGGTCTGAATTCAAATCCCACTTCCTCCGTGGCTCAACTCTTTGAAGGAAAGCTATTTATATTCTCTGTTTCATCTTTCTCACAGAAAAGGTGCATGATACGTGTTTAGGGTAAGACACTCTAAGGTTGCCTGTCTTATGTGATGCAAGAGTCCAGCAAGAACTCAGCAAATGGTACCATATAAATACCTTCTGCTCCATGCTCATGAATGCCCATGACATGTCAGCAGTCCATCCAGTGTTTTGTCCAACTTCGTGCCAACAGTAGATGCCAATATCCATTCCTTATATTATGTGTGGAGCATTTGGCCACTGTAATTTTCCAAATGCAATTTTTATGTCAGAAGCGTTAGGCAGATCACTTCAGATTTTCCCAAGTAAAACAGGATTATAGGTGGGTTTCAGAGAAAGCGAGTGGAGTGGGGCAAACATATGGGAGCATTTTCTTATTATTTGGAATCTGGAAACTATTTAGTTTGCCAACTAAAATGTCTGCTTAAACATCCCCACAAAAATTTAGTGTGCTTTGGGCTTATTGAGTGTCTTCTTTATATAAGGCTCAGAGCTGCTTTGTCTGTCACCTCTGTCATTACAAGGGAAGAAGTTAACAACAATTATTCTGTAATTTTTTCAAAACCTTCCGGTCTCAATTTAAGCTATGAATGCACTTAAACAATATGTGCATCCCCAGCACAGGGGTGTATCTATTGTCCAAAAGAGGAAGACTACATTCCAAGAAACTCTGACATCAACCTGGCAGGAAAACAAAGCCTCAGGTTGAATTACATCTGCCAGATGTATGGCTGACACATAGAGATCCTGCAGGACCTTGCTTTTTTATTAAGAAATCTGCTGAGGATGTTTGGTTTGGCCTGTGCTTGAGCTCAGAGCTCATAACAGCCTCTTCCACCTCAAAATCAAATACAAGTCAATCAAAAATTATTTCAAGCCTGCACTCTGAGCATTTGCTCAAGAGGAATGATGGGGATGCAGTTAAGTCTAATAATGTACCTGCCAAACTGCCTCCATTTCCACAACACAGCCAAAAAAGGCAGCTCCATGCACAACATCTGTTTAGCCCCATCTAGAATCTACATCTCCTCAAGGCTGACTACCATAATCATGACTCTAGGAGGACAGTCATGGGGTGAGGCCAACAAGACTTTATCATCAACAGCTGTATTAATTAAATCAATAATCTACTAGCAAACATATTTCCTAGCTTCTATAGGATTAGGCTACTACTGCCATTGGAAATTACTGAAAGAACTTTTAGGAATTACCAAGAGAATCTTCTGCCTTCTGAGTCAATCTTTGGATGAGTTTAAGAACAGTTTACAAATAGACAAAGTAGCCAAGGAAATCAACTGCAGCTACATCATCACCTCTCTCTCTCCCAGAATTTACTGAGTTCACGTGAAAATACAAAATAATCTATTCCCCAAACTTCAACACATAAGAAACCACACTGAGAAAAACACACATACACACGCTCACACATTCACATAGACAAGTGTTTGAAAATCCTATATGTGAAGTACTATGGCAATATTGGATTAATCTCTAGAAACTACCTTGAGTTCCCCAGGTGGGTTAAATGTTTCTATTCCAGTGTTTCCCTAGGATGCCTTCTTTTTGAAAAACAAGTCATTGTATCTAAATTATTTTTTTCTTATTTTAGTGTAAATGTGCATAGATTCTTGCTTTTTGAGAAGATGGGTACATTTTATTCATCTTAAATTTCCCTTATTAATCATACAGGATTTTGCATATAGATTGTGTTCACGACACATAAGTAACTATAGAACCAAAGATATACTCAAAGTTGAATAAATGTGAGAGATATTAACTTCTCATGAAATTTTGAGAACAAGGTAATCATTATGGGATGATGTTAGGAAGGTTACATGATGGAGGTGAAAATAGGCCCACTATTAAGAATTTCTGAGGAATTTATATTTATCCATTTTAATTAGCATTTTGAATTCCATTTTAATTCTTGATGCAATATTTCACTTAAACATGTATATTAAGTTTCTTCTTTGTACTATATTTTATATTGATTTTTCTGACTGGGATTACAGAAATAAACAGGGAGGCCCTTGAGGACAGGAGTAGATCATCAAGGAACATGCAATCTGACAGTATCTGACAGACAATGATATGTTAATGTATATGAGTTTGGGATTGAAATGTATACACTACTGTATTTAATATACAGTAGACAAGGATCTACTGTATAGCACAGGGAACTCTGCCCAATATTCTGTAACAAACTAAATCAGTTTCTATTGAGATGGATGCAACTGGAGCCCATTATACAGAGTGAAGTAAGCCAGAAAGAAAAACACCAATACAGTATACTAATGCATATATATGGAATTTGAAAGATGGTAATGATAACCCTATATGCGAGACAGAATAAGAGACACAGATGCATAGAACAGTCTTATGGACTCTGAGGGAGAAGGTGAGGGTGGGACGTTCTGGGACAATAGCATTGAAACATGTATATTGTCGTGTGTGGGGCAGAACACCATTCCATGTTCTGTGCATGGGGCGGATGCTCAGGGCTGAGGCATTAGGATGGCCAAGGGGGGTGGGATGGGGGGTGGGGTGGGAGGGGGGTTCAGGATGGGGGGCACGTGTGGACCCATGGCTGATTCATGTCAATGTGTGGCGGAAACTACTACAATATTGTAAAGTAGTTAGCCCCCAACTAAAATAAATAAATTTATTTAAAAAAAAAGGAAAAGAATTTGAAAAAAAAATAGATACATGTATATGTATAACTGAATCACTCAGTTGTACATGTGAAACAAATACAACATTGTTAATCAACTATACTCCAATAAAAATTAAAAATAAATGAAAAGAATAGGGTTCACTGGACCAAAAATAAATAAATAAATGAATGGCTATTGAAATAGAAGAGAAAATATTATCCTCAATTGATGAGAATTCTAAGGCTTAGGTAGCTTAAGTAATAACTTTTGTATCTAAAAGGGATCCATTTGGTTCAAGAGTGTTCCACCTTGAAGTGGTTTGTTAGTTCTAATGTGCTATAGTTTTCAATAAACACGGGATTACAGGTTTGTAAAGGGAGCTGAACTGTAGGATGCTGAGAAAGGTACCCTTTATATAATACGGTTCATCCTAGCCAGCACAGATTAGGTTTCAGGTGTAATACATTAGGGATCTGTTTATTGAACACTCTGAGCAGCTCCCCCACTGAGCAGCCAATTTAGGCGCCAAGGCAGTTAAAAATAGGTTCTCTAGACATTTTCCTTTTCTCTAGCTCCAGGAGCTGACCACATCACCTCACCTCACCTCCAATTAGTTCTCAATAAAAAGCACTTTGGGCATCAGCCATTTCTAGAATGAGAAAAGCAGACTTCAAAGCCAGCTCTAGCATAATTCCAAAAACAACCATAAGGGGGATGATGTGGAGTGGAGAACTTGAGCTGGATGGAAACAGAATGTATGACAGCATCATCTATCGTTCATTTTCCATTAATAACAAAGCAGCCTGTCTTCCTGGGCCTGCTCCAACCTGCTGATAGGTCCTCTCTGGGGACGGCTGCCTCCCTCCTCCTCTGTTGAGCTGAGCCATAGCAGAGACACCTATGGTCTTCAACAGAGATTGTTTGTAACAACAACAACAAAAAAAACCCTATAGAGTTCTAAGCTCTGGATGACTCTTCCATTCAAATGGGAGAATTCTGTCCACCTGGTCCTTCTTGTCTTCTGAGTCCCTCATAAATGAGGGCATTTAATATGTCATCTAAGTTGGGTTTTGCATTTAAACACTCCCTTTATTAGAGGCTGAAGCAACTGATTTAATTAAAAATGTTAATATCAGAGCAATCTGATCTTCACTCCCCACCCTTCACATCTGATTTATCTGAAATTGGAGCTCACATTAGAAGTCACAGAGAAGGAAAGAAGAGAAAAGCATCAGGCCAATTTTGTAACTAAATAAATAAAAGGACAGCTAAGGAGGACTATAAATGAAATACTGCATTTTGAATTAAGACTTAGATTTACAAAAAAAAATTCTTATTGGAGAATAGTTTATTTAAAATGTTGTGTTAGTCTCTGCTGTACAGCAAAGTGAATCAGTTATACATATGCTTATATCCTCTTTGATAGATGCTTTTCCTACATATGTCATTAGAGAGTATTGAGTAGAGTTTTCTGTGCCCTACAGTAGGTCATTGTTAGTTATCTATTTTATATATAGTGATGTGCATGTCAGTCCCAACCTCCCAATCTGTCCCTTCCCAACTTACCCCCTGATTACTATAAATTTGTCTTCTACACTTGTATACAAGACTATCAGATTTTTAACTCAGCAAGACTCTCATCAGTAGGTTTCTGGGGGCAAGTTCCTTCCTCTTTCTTGGGCTCTGTTTCACTATGTGTTAAATAATTGTGGTTTTCCAAACTTGGACTTCCATGATAGTTCAGTTGGTAAAGAAGCCAACTGCAATGCAGGAGAACACCAGTTCGATTCCTGGGTCAGGAAGAATCCCCTGGAGAAGGGCTAGGCTACCCACTCCAGTATTCTTGGATTTCCCTTGTGACTCAGCTGGTAAAGAATCTGCCTGCAGTGAGGGAGACCTGGGTTTGATCCCTGGGTTGAGAAGATCCCCTGGAAAAGGGAAAGGCTATCCCCTCCGGTATTCTGGCCTGGAGAAGTCCATGAACTGTATAGTACATGGGGTCGCAAAGAGTCGGTGCATGACTGAGTGGCTTTCACTTTCACTTTCAAGCTTGCCCAATTATGGAAATCACATGGGCTATTTGTCACATTTACCAATTTTCAGGACCTACCTCAGACAAAGTAAATCTGGATTTTCAAAGAGGAGAAGGTCACACCAGGTGTCGCATATGGCTGGGCAAATGGGCTCTGTGGTCTCATCCAGCTCTGACATCTTGTTTATCTCTGATTATGATTCTAAGTCACCATTACCTTTAGTTTCTAGATAGAAACAAGATCAAGGGTTCAGGATTTTTCTAAAACTCCTTTTAAGGTACTGAAATGAAATACAGTGCTTATCCGGTCATGATCAGACATAGAAAAATTCAGAAGCAAAACAATATTATTTTATGTCTGGCCCAAACTCCCCTTCATATGTCCCTGCTCACTCTTGTTTTCCTCTCTTCTTGAGATATCATTTGGCCCCATGCTGGCCTCTGTATTATGTAAACTGCCCATGGCGTCTGCTCCACAATCAGTACTCCATATTCCCAATCCTGTCTCCTCTCTCCCCCACAAAACTATACTCAACCCTACCTAGACAGTATTTGAAAACCAATTATTACCAATGTGTTAACAATTAGTTTGGGCATTAATGTATTTCCTCAGGCTGAGTGTTTGCATTTTAACTAAAGATATCATATACACTTGAAAAAACGATTCTCTTTTAACATTTTAACAATATATGCCATCTAGTGTGGAGATATTTGGGGTGAATGGGTTATTTCTGATGTTCTAAATCACATCAAACCATCATGGAAGAAAATATGTTAATGGGGCTTTGTACTTTAACATTTTGATGTGTATAGAAGATTTACCTATTAGGCTAAAAATCTCTTCTGCCTCATCCACACAAAAAGGAATTTTGAAAATTTAATCAGAAATCCATTCAGCTGTTTCTGATGTTACCAACCAAGTCATTGTTTTTCCCCAGTTAGGCATATTCCTACACCTTAGCTTTTACCAACAATGAAGACTGATTTCCCCCAATGTAAGCCTAAGAATAAATTAAAATCTTATGAAATATGTGCATCTTTGACAGGTTTAGAAAGGAAATATGATTGTAAGTGTTGAAACCACAGGTAACTGCATTTGAAACTAATGTAATGCACTTTTTTCTATAAAGCTGAATGGACATGCTTGATTTTTTAAATAATGTTTGCAACATTAAAACCAAATGCCTGAGGATTTTCTTGTGTGCAGAATAGAAAAGAATTGAAGGACAGTGTTGCTGGAAGAGGCATTTTAGGAAAATATTTTCACCAGTGTTCATCTTACTGTGCTGTGCTGTGCTTAATCTCAGTCATGTCTGACACTTTGCAACCCCATGGACTGTAACCTGCCAGGCTTCTCTGTACATGGAATTCTCCAGGCCAGAATACTGGAATGGGTTGCCATGCCCTTCTCCAGGGGATCTTCCCAACCCAGGGATCATACCCAGGTCTCCCACATTTCAGGTGGATTCTTTACCATCTGAGACACCAGGGAAGCCCAAGAATACTAGAGTGGGTAGCTTATCCCTTCTCTAGGGAATCTTCCCGGCCCAGGAATCAAACTGGGGTCTCCTGCATTGCAGGTGGATTCTTTACCAGCTGAGCTACCAGGGAAGCCCTTTCATCTTATTAAGTTCACATAAAAACTGAGTAGGAAGTCAAACACTGTTTTCTTGTTGTTCTTGTTCTATAAAAAATGTACCACGCCTCAGTGTTGAGGCTCTGCAAACAGGCTTCCTGGCCTAAAACTGTGGCCATACAACCTCTAAACTGTGAGTTTCTAGGCAAGTGGATTAATTCCCTATACCTTAGTTGCCTCATTTTAAGGTATTAAAATATTACATGTTTAATAGGATTTCTGTGTAGAAGAAATGAGAACATGCATAAAACAGCCTTAGAAAAGTGTCCTGACACTCTGTTACATAATGTTAGTGATGTGTTATTTTATTTTTAACTTTTGTTGAAATATAGTTGATTTAAAATGTGTCAGGTTCAGGTGTAAAGCAAAAATTTATATTTATACATATATATTATATACATATATATATATTCTTTTTTAGATTATTTTCCATGAAAGGTTATTATAAAATATTTAATGTAATTTCCTGAGCTATACTGTAGGTTCTTGTTGGGTTATCTATTTTATATATATATATATATATATATATAAAAATAACGTATATTTTAATCATGCATATATTTAAATGTGTATATGTGTATAATAATGTATATATTTTAATCCAAAACTCCTAATTTATCCTCTTTTCCTCTTAGATAAAATGTTTGTTTTCTAAGTCTGTGAGTCTAATTTTGTTTTGTAAATAAGTTTATTTGTATCTTTTTAAAAAAATTTTTAACATATAAGTAATATCATATAATATTTATCTTTCTCTGTCTGCCTTACTTCATTTAGTATGATAATCTCTAGGCCCATCCATGTTGCTGCAAATGGCATTATTTTGTACTTTTTTTACAGCTGAATAATCTTCCATTTTGTCTCTATACTACAAAAAAGGAATTCAAATATAAAGATAGTCATTCAAATCATAAGAGAATAAAAGAAAAGAAGGAGTAAACATATATACAAAAATAAGTCCAAAACAGTTAACCAAAGGTAAAAGAATATACATAGCAGTAATTACCTTATATCTAAATGGCTTAAATACTCCAACCAAAAGACATTGACTGAATGAATACAAAAACAAGATCCATTTATGTGTTATCTACAAGTATCCTCTTCAGATCTGGAGACACATGCACACTGAAAGTGAGCGGACAGAAAAAGATAATTGTTATTTTTGTTACAAAAGGGCTTTTTATGTATTAACTGGGGACAGTCAAATCCTGTCTATCTGCTCTTAAATCCTATCACTTTGGTCTAAATTATGACCAATGGTCTTACACCATGCTGAATAATAAAGGAAGACTTGGGCCTGAGTCTTGTCCTGAGCTACATGCCTCCCTTAGCCTCCATCTAGATTTTTCCTGATCTTCCCTTCAGTTCATTTCAGTCACTCAGTTGTGTCCGACTCTTTGCGACCCCATGAATCGCAGCACGCCAGGCCTCCCTGTCCATCACCAACTCCCGGAGTTTACCCAAACCCATGTCCATCGAGTCAGTGATGCCATCCAGCCATCTCATCCTCTGTCGTCCCCTACTCCTCCTGCCCCCAATCCTTCCCAGCTTTAGGGTCTTTTCCGATGAGTCAACTCTTCACATGAGGTGGCCAAAGTATTGGAGTTTCAGCTTCAACATCAGTCCTTCCAATGAACACCCAGGACTGATCTTTAGGATGGACTAGTTGGATCTCCTTGCAGTCCAAGGGACTCTCAAGAGTCTTCTCCAACACCACAGTTCAAAAGCATCAATTCTTCGGTGCTCAGCTTTCTTCACCGTCCCTTACCATCCCTCTTTGAGGAGAGAAGTGTAGCCACAGTAGCAAAGCATGACAACTCTGTCTCCTTGTCTACCCCAGATTCCGCCAAAGAAAAGGATGGACAGATGTATTCCCTGGTGATACAACTGTGACTTTCATTCTCCACGTGCGCATTTAAATTCATTTCCTATTGATTTGATGTGAATAAGCTTTTGATAAATCAGTAACTGTTTATTGACAGCCAACTTTGTGGCAAGCACTATTCAAGGGACCAAAAATACATTGTGAAAAAGCCAAGTTGAGTTCTCATTTACACAGCTTTTATAGTCAAAAAATAAAATGCATGTTTAAAAAAAAATACCAGTTTTTAAGCAATTGCAAGTATGGTAAGTCCAAGAAAGAAAATTGATGTCAAAAACTACTACAATATTGTAAAGTAATTAGCCCCCAACTAAAATTAAAAAAAAAAAAAAAAAATAAAAAAAATAAAAAAAAAAAAAGAAAGAAAATTGGAGGTAGCCAAATATAGGCAAGGAGGTTGGTAAAAGGATATATAAAGTGGACATGTGATTAAAATATATAAGTAACAATAAAATTGGAAGTGTGTGAGATAAGCTGCAGTTAGACTGATTAAAATGAGCAGAAAAAGCATTTTATTCAGAAATGAATAAATATAAGATGGCCATATGAAGGAAGAGATCAAGCAAAATATGGTGCATAAAATAAATTGAAGATGTAGCAAAGATAACAGAGAGAGACACACAGGGTCAACTCACTGATGGCCTCAGAGGCTAAGTTATTGAAGTCTTGAATATTTTATAACACCAATGAAAAAGCATTGAAAAGTTTTTACTAGAGTAATTAAAAGTTCAGAATTGTTTTTGAAAGTTCACTCTGACGGCAGTATAGAGACATGTTTGGCAAGGGGATAAGTAAATGCAAGTGAGTCTATTTAAAAGTCTGCTTAAGTAAAACATGTAAGATATTATGGTGGGTCAGGCTAAAGGATTTAAAAGGAGATGGGAAAAAAGTTGACAGTTCAGAGAAATGTGTAGTGATGAGAATTGATGATGTGTATGTGGGAAGGGAGGTAGAAGAGATTCTGGATGGAATATCTCAGTAAATAGTGTTGTTGTTTGCTGCGATGTATAACATGGAAGTAAGATAATTGCAATGTGCTGTTTGAGAGCTCTCTCAGATACCGAAGTGGAGATGGTGGGAAGCAGCTGAATATGTGGATCTGGAGCTCAGAAGAGGGGTCTTGGCTGAGGACATCATTTTCAGCATTGAAATCATGACTTTACGTGGGAATAAAGTATGCAGTGGGAAAAAAATAAATCTCTAAGGGAACCTGCAGAAACTGCAAAAATTTCAATAGAAGGAAGCTAATTTTGTAAAAGAGGTATCAGAGAGGTGGGAGACAGTGAAGAATCCATAAAACCCAAGAAGTAAGGGTGTTTCAAAAGTGGAAAAGGCTAGAGTTTGAAATGTTTGTGAGAGCCTAGCGTGCTGAGGGGCAGCAGTGTTCACATACCTAGAACCACTTTGATGGCTCGAAATATTTGACGTGACTGACGAGGGCAGAAATTCACATAATAAGTCTGGGGAATTTTCATGTTATTCTTAAGAAGAGGCAAAAGATTGTAATAGTTTGATGGAAAACTGAGGTCAAGGCAATATATGTATAAGATTGCAAATCTAAAAGCTGAAAAAGAAGAGAGAGAAAAAGAGGTTACTCAGTATCTCAGAATTCTCAAGAAAGTTAAATGAACCAGAGAAGTGGAGGTATTGGTTTTAAACTGGGGAGAAACATATTCTCACATTCTTTAGTTTCCCAGAAGAGGATATACAAATATATGAAAGTCCTAGTAAAAGTTATTAGATCATTCTTTCCAGGTTTCCTACTCAGTTCCATTCTCATAGTTTAAGCAGGTGTGAAGCATATGACTTGTCTTTTTGTTTCTTTGGTGTCTCTGAAACAAGATAATTTATGTCTAGAACTAGTGTATAGGTGATTACATATCACCCTGAGATCCCAGAGTTTGACTTTGATTCAGCCGTGGCTTGACATATTCTGAGTTGCTTCACTTAATGAAGATCTGAGTGTGTAACCATTCCAGGAAGTAGCAGCAAGAGAAAGTTTCTGAAAATAACATCCTCTATTTCTCAACCCTTGTACTAGATAATGTCTGTTATGTTCAAGATAGGCTAGGTTTAAGCAACAAATACAAAATCTCCAAAATTTATTTCTTGCTTTTTTATGTGTCTGTTTCAAGTTATAAGAGGGAAAGGAGTTCCCAGCTAATGGATGATCCAGTGTCTTAAAGCTCCCCCATCTAAAACTAGAGCCTCCCAGCCTGTGGAGGAGGAAGAGGGAGAGAAAGTTGAAAAGTTGTGTGTATGCTTTGGCAAGTTCCAGGAGAGAAACCTATTATTTCCTCCCACTTCAATGGACATGAGTTTGAGTAAACTCTGGGAGTTGGTGATGGACAGGGAGGCCTGGTGTGCTGCAGTCCATGGGGTTGCAAAGAGTCGGACACAACTGAGCGACTGAACTGAACTGAATTGAACACTTTCAGTGGTTAGAACAAGTCACTTGGCCCTGCCTAACTGTATTTCCTGGGAAGGTTAGGGAATATGAGGTAACATAGAATTCTGGATGAGGACCACTGTCTTTGCCACAACCCATTCTTCTTGTCACTGACATTATTTTTCCTACACATATAATATACTCTACCCACTCAATCTCATCCAACCAGGACATTTAAACTCAAAGTCTTGGATCTCAGGTTGTTGTTCTACAGGTTTTTCACTGGTTCCAAATATAACATCCTAGACTAGAGACCTATAGAGACCACCCTTACTCAAACTGTAATATGGAATAGAGACAAAATAAGCAATATAAGTACTTTAATTTCATTCAGAAATGAAAAGAAAGAAATAGCCAGCAAGTATAGACCCAAAGAGACTTGAACTTTCATTTGATGAATATTATGAAGGCCTCCTGCTTTGGATCTGAAAATAATTTTTGACTAAACTCTATTGTATGTCCAAAAACTTCAGGCTCCTGTTTCTACCATCTGAAATGTTGATCCTGTTTCATTATACTTCTTGGACACATCCTAAGTTGGTACTGAGAAATATCTCCTCTTAATTCAGAGTTATTCAGTTCTGAGGGAAAGGGGAAAGTTCTAAGAGACGTTTTAGCTTTAAAAAAAATTTATAATTTAACTCAAGTCCCAGTTTTTTAGCAACACAGTATTTCTCAAAAAATATAGTAGGTTTCTGGCTATTTAACATCAAGTAAAACCAGTGTCTATGTTTGCTTTCTTATCTCTCCTTTTCCATTTGAAGAGGCTATCATAAAACTAAAGATAGTTTATTTAAAAGCTATGCTTCTTAAATTATTTTATATTAGAGGATACTTTCTCCAAAATGTTGTGTTAGCTTCTATTGCACAGCAAACTGGATCAGCTATATATATACATATATCCCTTCTGTCTTGGATTTTCTTCTAATTTAGGTCACCAATGAGCATGGAATAGAATTCCCTGAGCTATATAGTAGGTTGTCATTAGTTACCTATTTTATAAATAATAGTCTATGTATATCAATCCCAATCTCCCAATTCATCCCGGTACTACCCCATTTACTGTATGACCCAGCAATCTCACTACTGGGCATGTACCCAGAGAAAACCATAATTCAAATGACACTTGCACCCTAATGTTCACTGAAGCACTTGGTTAACAATAGCCAGAACATGGAAACAACTTATATTCCATCAACAGAGGAATAGATAAAGAATATGTGGTACATATATATAATCAAATAGTGCCTAGCCATAAAAATGAATGAAATTGGGCCATTTGTAGAGATGTGGATGGACCTAGAGTCTGTTATACAGAGTGAAGTAAGTCAGAAAGAGAAAAGCAAATGTTCCATATTAACGCATGTGTATGGAATCTAGAAAAATGATACAGATAATCTCATTTGAAAAACAGAAATAGAGACACAGATGTAGAGAAAAAAACATATCAAAAACTATAGTTTTCATAAGCCTTGCCTGTGTCAGTTAATTCAATGGAAAGATTTTACTATGTGTCATACCCTAAACTTCATTTTTGCCCTGCAAGATCACTTGTCACTGAGAAGTTTTAGCAACAGATGTGAATGCCATTCCTAGCTGACATTTTTTTCAAGAAGCTACATTTAAATTAATCTCTGTCTCTCCAGAGATTTCCAAACTTTATTTCTTAGTTTTAGAATTTCAAATGTATCTTCTCTTACAATATTTTAAGGCTGAGTATCTTGAATAGTTCTACTCTTTTTCATTTCTGTTTGATACCTGACCAGTTCCTTCCCATGCTTATATCTTTCTTGTAATATCTTCCTAAATGTGCTCTGTAAATATTAGTTCACTCTTGATATTTATTGGCTCATATATCAATCATTAAAAATGCCTCTTAATCAACCATAAAAGGAATGAAATTGGGTCATTTGTAGAGACATGGATGGAACTAGAGACTGTCATACAGAATGAAGTCAGAAACAAAAAAACAAATATTGTGTATTAATGCATATATGTGGAATTTTAAAAAAAATGATATAGATGATCTTATTCACAAAACAAAAATAAGGACATAGATGTAGTGAAAAAACTTATGGATACCAAGGGGGAAGATGGAGGTGGGATGAATTAGGAGGTTGGGGTTGAGATATGCTACTGTATAAAAGAGAAATAACTACTGAGAACCTATTGTATAGCTCAGGGAACTCAGTGTTCTGTGGTGATCTAAATGGGAAGGAAATACAAAACATAGGGGATATATGCATAGGTATAGCTAATTTGCTTTTCTGTACAGAAGAAACTATCACAACATTATAAAACATCTATACTCCAATAAAAATTATTTTTTTAAAATGCCTCTTAACTTCTCTCCCAGGATAATTTTTGCTATTGTAATGCAGTTTCCATTTTCCTACCAGATTAAGATCATGAAAGCACAACTCTGATCCTATTTAATTTATAAGTATCTTTGTATATATCACAAAAACATTTGTATGTGAGTATCCATTGCATGCCAGACATGGTTTCATGTTTTATCTTATGTAATTATTGCAGAAATGTGATAATCACCCCCATTCAACTCATTAACCTGTTATACATAAGGAGGTAAAACAACTTTTTCCAAGTTAGATAGCATTAATGGGCAGAGTTAAACTTTTGAATACAAACTGCCTTGACTTCAAACCATTCCATTTCATTCTTTCAACATTCTTATCCATGAAGGAGTTAAAATAATAGATGAAATCTGTAAACTGCAAGCAATTAAACCAGCTTGAGCTCTTGGAATGGTTTAGATTTTGCACACTGCAGATAAGATTTGTCTGAATTAAAATGTCTAAGTCCCAGGCACCTTGGTGTCTGTAAGAAATCATTACAATTTAACACATCTCCTAGATATATTTAGAATGTCAAATTGTAGGCATTTTCTGCTAGCTTTTTTCCCCCTATTTTCTGCTTAATATAAATCTAGCAGGGATAAGTGTGGGTGAAATGAAGGAAACCACCTTCAAGTGCAAAAGTGATACCACAACTCACACCACGATGTGATGACCACATTATCAAAAGGTTTAATTTAAGGAACTGGTAGAAATAGTACTTGTATACTTTTTTAAATGCAGTAATTTTATCTCACTCTTTTTCTCACTTCTTAATTCACAGTGTGATATGTTTAAATTTTTTTTAACAGGCAGTGCTGTTGTTTGGAAGATGCACTTCACACTCTCTCTTTTCCAGTTTGTTCACCCTTTCAGAAAAACATTGATTAAAACTGCCATTATATGTCTTACATCTTATGTACTCCATCTTGTCTCCTGAATTTTAATCTCTCACTTGTGACCTTTCTTTTTAAAAAGCCCAAAATAAAAATAAATTATAATCAATCAATCTGTGCTCACCAGTGTTTTAAATATAGTTAAGTACATGTGATGTTTATAAATGAAATAGATAAAGTTACAGGGCTATGATTTTCTTAATAACTATACCATTCAACCATTCAGCCTTTTTTTTTTGTGCAACTAGTGACACTGGCCATTTCAGATTTATTTTAAAATCTATTTTTCCAATTGTAAGTTTCCATATAATTATAGATAACTTGGAAAATTCAATAAACTAGAAAACTCCCATCACCAAAAGAGAAATTCTTTCAGAGTTTATGTTCATATACTTTACAGAGCTGTTTAAATACACTGTGCATGTGATATATCTTGATTTTCTAATACAGTGAGGCATTTCTAATATCTTTGCAAATATTGTTAATGACTATCATTCTAATCCATTTTGCCTCAGTTTACCTACTCAATCTGCTTTGGTTAAGCATTTATCTTCCTTTTATATTCTTTTGGAGTAAATACAGTTCTGCTGTGGATAATGTTCTAGTGATGCCTTAGGACAGATTCCTGAAAACTGGGACTTCTGGGTCAAAGTTTAATGTTGCTATCAAACTTAAAAATATACATTGTGAGGTTGTTTTCCAACATCATTGTACCATTTTAGGATTTCAGCAGTGAAAGACTATTAGTCATCTCACTAAAGCAAATGTTGAGATTGATTAAAGCAGCAGCCCTCAACATTTTGGCACCAAAGACCAGTTTTAAGGAAGACAGTTTTTCAGTGGGACTGGGTATGGAGGATAGTTTTGGGATGATTCAAGTGCATTGCATTTATTGTGCACTTTATTTCTATTATTATTATATCAGCTCCTCTTCAGATCATCAGGCATTAGAACCTGAAGTTCAGGGACCACTGGATTAGAGTAAATTACATCTTCCACTAATGATTAGTTCATGTTAAGCAATTCCTCTCTTTTTAGCACTTAACTGCTGATTTTTTTTAAGTGCTTACAGAGGTAATATTCATTAAGGAAGCCTTGCAAAAAAGAAAAAAAAAGGTGAAGAAGCTATTATTAGACTCATTCACAAGTGACACATTTGAGGCAGATGACAGTCAAATAAATTTCCTGGGGTCATTCAGGGGATTGCTGAGACAAGGTCACATCCTGCAAACCTCAGTTCAGTTCAGTTCAGACGCTCAGTCGTGTCCGACTCTTTGGAACCCTATGGACTGCAGCATGCCAAGCTTTCCTGTCCATCACCAACTCGCAGAGTTTACCCAAACTCATGTCCATTGAGTCAGTGATGCTATCCAACCATCTCATCCTCGGTTGTCCCCTTCTCCTCCCCCCTTCAATCTTTCACAGCATCAGCGTCTTTTCAAATGAATCAACTCTTCGCATCAGGTGGCCAAAGTATTGGAGTTTCAGCTCCAACATCAGTCCTTCCAATGAACACCCAGGACTGATTTCCTTTAGGATGGACTGGTTAGATCTTCTTTCAGTCGAAGGGACTCTCAAGAGTCTTCTCCAACATCACAGTTCAAAAACATCAATACTTCGGTGCTCAACTTTCTTTATAGTCCAACTCTCACATCCATACACGACTTCTGGAAAAACCATAGCCTTGACTAGATAGATATTTGTGGACAAAGTAGTGTTTCTGCTTTTTAATATGTTGTCTAGGTTGGTCATAACTCTTCTTCCAAGGAGTAAGATTCTTTTAATTTCATGGCTGCAATCACCATCTGCAGTGATTTTGGAGCCCCCAAAAATAAAGTCAGCCACTGTTTCCACTGTTTCCCCATCTATTTGCCAGATGCCATGACCTTCATTTTCTGAATGTTGAGTTTTAAGCCAACTTTTTCACTCTCTTCTTTAACTTTCATCAAGAGGCTCTTTAGTTCTTCTTCACTTTCTGCCATAAGGGTGGTGTCATCTGCGTATCTGAGGTTATTGATATTTTTCCCGGAAGCCTTGATTCCAGCTTGTGCTTCCTCCAGCCAAGCATTTCTCATGATATACTCTGAATATAAGTTAAATGAGCAGAGTGACAATATACAGCCTTAACATACTCCTTTTCCTATTTGGAACCTGTCTGTTGTTCCATGTCCAGTGCTAACTGTTGCTTCCTGACCTGCATACCTGTTCCTCAAGAGGCAGGTCAGGTGGTCTGGTATTCCTATCTCCTTCAGAATTTTCCACAGTTTATTGTGATCCACACAGTCAAAGGCTTTGGCATAGTCAATAAAGCAGAAATAGATGTTTTTCTGGAACTCTCTTGCTTTTTTGATGATCCAGCAGATGTTGGCAATTTGATCTATGGTTCCTCTGCCTTTTCTAAAACCAGGTTGACCATCTGGAAGTTCATGGTTCACGTATCCAGCTTGTTGGTATATTATTGTTCATAACAGCCTCTTATGATCCTTTTTGTTTTGTTTTGTTTTGTTTTTGTGGCAATAGATTTAATGTCTCCTCTTTAATTTCTGGCTGTATTTATTTGCATCATCTCTCATTTTTCTCAGTCTAACTAAAGATTTTCTAATTTTAACTTTTTCAAAAGCCAGCTCATTTTTATTGATTTTTTCTAGTCTCTCTCATTTATTTCTGCTCTAACCTGTATTATTTTCTTCCTTCTACAATTCTAACATTTGTATGGAATCCAATGGATTCTGAATAACCAAATCAACTTGAGAAAAAATACTAAAAAAGAGTATCACAGTTTCTGAATTCAAAATATATTACAAAGCTAAAGTAACTAAAATAGCATGGCATTTGGCATAGTGACAGACATATAGACCAATGTAACAGAATAGAGAACCCAGAAAAAATACATTCATATTATAGTCAACTGACATTTGACAAGAGTGCCAAAATTACACAATGGAAAAAAGACAGTCTCTTCAACAAATGGTGCTGGAAATATTGTATATTCACATGCAAGAGAATTAAGTGGAGCTTTATTTCACACCACACACAAAAAATCAACTCAAAATAAATTAAAAGCATAAATACTATACTTCTAGAAGAAACTGTAAACTCCTGGAAGAAAACAAGGGTAAAATCTTTATGATGTTGACCTTGGCAATAATTTCACGAATATGACACTAAAGCCAGAGTCAAGAAACACAAAAATAGACAACTGGAATTAAATCAAGTGGAAAAGCTTTTGTATGGCAAAGGAAACAATCAGTAAATATAAAAGGCTACCTGTATAATGGGAGAAACTATTTGTAAATTGTATATTTGTTAAGGGTTAATTTTTAAAATATATAGGGAACTCCTATATTTGAGCAGCAAAAAAATTTAATGACCCAAAACAGGGTGCTCAGGGCTGGTGCACTGGGATTACCCAGAGGGATGGAATGGGGAGGGAGGTGGGAGGGGGAGTTCAGGATGGGGAACACATGTACACCCATGGCTGATTCTATTTTATTTTAATTTAAGGAAATAAATTTAAAAAAAAATGATCTATAAGTTTGAACAGACATTTTTCCTGAGAGACATACAAATGGCCAACAAGATATGAAATAATTCTCAACATCACTAATCATCAAAGAAGTTCAAATCAAAACCACAAAGAAATATCACTTTGTACATGTTAGGATTCTGTTATTAAATAAAAGCTAAAACAAAAACCCGAAGACAGTTAAGTGTTGGTGAAAATATAAAGAAATCAGAGCCCTTGTACAATGTTAGTAGAGATGTAAAATGGTACAGCCTCTATGGAAAGCAATAAGAGTCCTCACAAAACTAAAATTAGAACCACCACATAACCTAGAAACCCCACTTTTGTGTATTTATTCAAAATACTTGAAATATACTGGGACAATACTTGAAATATGGAACAAAAATACCCATAAATTTTTACGAAGAGTGGATCTCATTTTCAGCATTCTATCACAATAAAATAAAACTTAATAAATTTAAAAATAATATCATACCTTATATTTCTACACTCTAATAGTATTAACTATAATGTTTCCCAAAGCTAATCATGAAAACTCCCCTACTTCAGATTAACATCAGCCTTCGGCCCTCAAATCTTCTTCCAGACTAACCTGAAATATACACACTGTTGTTGTTCAGATGCACAGTCGTGTCTGACTCTTTGTGATCCCATGGACTGCAGCATGCCAGGCTCCCCTGTCCTTCACCATCTCCAGGATTTTGTTCAAACTCATGTCCATTGAGTCAGTGATGCCATCCTACCATCTTATCCTCTGTCATCCCTTTATCCTCCTGCCTTCAATCTTCCCCAGCATCAGGATCTTTTCCAATGAGTTGGTTCTATGCAGCAGGTGACCAAAGTAATGGAGCTTGAGCTTCAGCATCAGTCCTTCCAGTGAATATTTAGGGTTGATGTCCTCTAAGATTGGCTGGTTTTATCTCTTTGCTGTCCAAGGGATTCTCAAGAGTGTTCAGTTCAAAAGCGTCAGTTCTTCAGTGCTCAGCCTTTTTTATTGTCCAGCTCCCACATCCACACATGACTGCTGGGAAAACGATAGCTTTGACTACATGGACCTTTGTTGGACAAGTAATGTCTCTGCTTTTCAATGTGCTGTCTAGGTTTGTCATCAGTTTTCTTCCAAAGAACAAGTGTCTTTTAATTTCATGACTGCAGTAACCATCTGCAGTGATTTTGGAGCCCAGGTCTGTCACTATTTCCATTGTTTCCCCATCTAATTGCCATGCAGTGATGGGACCAGATACCATGATCTTCATTTTTTGAATGTTGAGTTTTAAGCCAGTATTTTCACTCTCCTCTTTCACGTTCATCAATAGATACTGTTGACAATTTGCTATTTATCCTTCTTGTTGTGCCTTTGTGCATCCAAGTCACATAGCATTCATTCTAGTTTGCCAAAAATGTTCAAATTATTTCCTAGCACATGGCACACAGACTCATAACCTTGGGCCTTTCCTTCTCCTAGAATTTCCTCTTTTGTCTTGTAAGAGATGGAATTTTACTCATTTTCAAAAAATGACTCGAAAAACCATAGTCCTGCTGAGTTCCAGGAAGTGGATTCTATTTCTTCCTGCTCTAACTTCAGCTACCATTTAGTTTATATTTAGTAGATTTGGTGTCAACCTTACCACCCACATATAGAAACATTCTGAGCACAGGGGACATGTCTATTTATCACATCATTAGAGCAACTGGTAAGTGTTCAAAGTGTTTACTGAATGTAATAAGTCCAAATTGTTTGACTCCTCCAGACTATATCTCTCAGCAAAAGGCTTAACAATGAATCAGTAACTGGGGCTCTAATGATACAAGAGCATCAAACACATCTATGAAATCTCCCCCAAAGGAAAATATATGTAATTATTTTATCAATGTCCCTATGATCTACTACTATGCAGAATTAACCCATGTGGTCAGAAAAGGGTGTAATTGCAAGCCATGATTGCAAGACTGTATGATAATAGCTGAAAAACCTGCACTACTATATTAGTTCAAATAGGGAAATGATTAGATCTGATAGACAGAGTGCCTGAAGAGCTATGGATGGAGGTTCATGACATTGTACAGGAGGCAGGGATCAAGACCATCCCCAAGAAAAAGAAATGCAAAAAAGGCAAAATGGTTGTCTGAGGAGGCCTTACAAATAGCTGTGAAAAGAAGAGAAGAAAAAAGGCAAAGGAGAAAAGGAGGATATACACATTTGAATGAAGAGTTCCAAAGAATAACAAGGAGAGAAAAGAAAGACTTCCCCAGTAATCAATGCAAACAAATAGAGGAAAACAACAGAATGGGAAAGACAAGATCTCTTCAAGATAATTAGAGATAGAAAGGGAACATTTCATGCAAAGATGGACACAATAAAGGGCAGAAATGATATGCACCTAACAGAAGCAGAAGATATTAAGAAGAGGAGGCAAGAATACACAGAAGAACTATACAAAAAAGATCTTCATGACCCAGATAATCACGATGGTGTGATCACTCACCTAGAGCCAGGCATCCTGGAATACAAAGTCAAGTGGGTCTTAGGAAGCATCAGTACGAACAAAGCTAGTGGAGGTGATGGAATTCCAGTTGAGCTACTTCTTATCCTAAAATATGATGCTGTGAAAGTGCTGCACTCAATATGCCAGCAAATTTGGAAAACTCGGCAGTGGTCACCGGACAAGAAAAGGTCAGTTTTCATTCTAATCTCAGAGAAAAACAATGCCAAAGAATGCTCATACTACCACACAATTGGACTCATCTCAAATGCTAACAAAAAAATTCTCCAAGTGAGGCTTCAACAGTACGTGAACCGTAAACTTCCAGATAAGCTGGTTTTAGAAAAGGCAGAGGAACCAAAAATCAAATTGCCAACATCTGTTGGATCATCAAAAAAGCAAGCAAGTTCCAGGAAAACATCTATTTCTGTTTTATTGACTATGCTAAAGCCTTTGACTGTGTGGATCACAACAAACTGTGGAAAATTCTTAAAGAGATGGGAATACCAGACCACCTGACCCACCTCTTGAGAAATCTGTACGCAGGTCAAGAAGCAACAGTTAGAATTGAACATGGAACAACAAACTGATTCCAAATCAGGAAAGGAGTATGTCAAGGGTGTATATTTTCACCCTGCTTATTTAACTTCTATGCAGAGTACATCATGAAAGATGCTGGGCTGGATGAAACACAAGCTGGAATCAAGATTTCCAGAAGAAATATCAATAACCTCAGATATGCAGATGATACCACCCTTATGGCAGAAAGCGAAGAACTAAAGAGCCTCTTGATGAAAGTGGAAAGAGTGGAAAAGTTGGCTTAAAACTCAACATTCAGAAAAGGAAGATCATGTCATCTGGTCCCATCACTTCCTGGCAAATAGATGGGGAAACAGTGGAAACAGTGACAGATTTATTTCTGGGGGCGCCAAAATCATTGCAGATGGTGACTGCCACCATGAAATTAAAAGACACTCATTCCTTGGAAGAAAAGTTATGACCAACCTAGACAGCATATTAAAAAGCAGAGACACTACTTTGCCAACAAAGGTCCATCTATTCAAAGCTATGATTTTTCCAGTAGTCATGTATGGATGTGAGAGTTGAACTATAAAGAAAGCTGAATGTCAAAAAATTGATGCTTTTGGACTGTGGTGTTGGAGAAGACTCTTGAGAGTCTCTTGGACTGCAAGGAGATCCAACTAGTCCACCCTAAAGGAAATCAGTCCTGAATGTTCACTGGAAGTACTGATGCTGAAGCTCCAACACTTCGGCAACCTAATATGAAGAACTGACTCATTGGAAAAGACCCTGATGCTGGGAAAGACTGAAGGAGAGAGGAGAAGAGGACAACAGAGAATGAGATGGTTGGATGGCATCACCGACTTAATGAACATGAGTTTGAGTAAACTCCGGGAGTTGGTGATGGACAGGGAGTCCTGGCGTGCTGCAGTCCATGGGGATACAAAGAGTCAAACACAACTGAGCAACGGAACTGAACTGAACTGAGGGAAATGAGATGTTTTGTGAATTTCACTGAAGTTACCAAAGTTTTTAATTTTCTTCTAAGTTACAATACATTATTAAGTGATACTATCATCTTCCTGGTTTCCCTTGAACACATTTGTTCTGGGCTTTCTTTATTCTGTTTAATAGCAGACAAATATTGTTATGTGGGTATTCAAATGCTTCAAAGATGGTGAGCTGAACTAATTAAAATCCCCCACATGAAAGGTTTAAGCAAGATAAGAATGTATACATACTTTATTCATACACACCCTCTCTCCTAAATTTAATTGAATCTCATTCAGTTCTATAAATCTACAATTGCACATTGATGATTCATAAACTCATGTCAGATCTAGCTCTTATTTTAATCCAATGAAAAATTGTTTGAGTCAAGAAATGGATTTCGAAATCCACTAATCAGGTTTTCTGATGAAAAGTTGGAATACTATTTTACCATAGAATTCCAAGAACACAGCAAGGATGTTCCTAAGGAACCTAAGGAAGTTTCTCATTACTGATATGGATGATGCTTCCTAGAGTTATAGAGGTGGAATGATTCTTTCCTAAATCAGAAAATAACATCACACAACAGAAAGAGGATTGTGTGTTGGGAGGTAGGATCAAGTATATAATTTCCCAGTGATGCAATTTTTCAAAGATGTATTTTTCTAGTAAAAGTAGCTCCAAACTTGCAAATTTCAACATCTACAAACCTGATCTTCACCAATCTCATTTTGACAAAAATCACTGACCTGGGAATTCTCTTGTGGTCCAGTCATTAGGATGCTGTACTTTCACTGCCTGTCCTGGATTTGACTCCTGGTTGGGGAAGTCCTGGAAAAGGAAATGGCAACCCACTCCAGTATTCTTGCCTGGAAAATCCCATGGATGGAGGAGCCTGGTAGGCTACAGTCCATGGGGTCGCGAAGAGTCGGGCACGACTGATGTGACTTCACTTGGGGAATTAAGATACCACAAGCTGTGCAGAAAAAAAAAAAGTCACTGACCTACAACTTTTTGCTTTTAGTCTAAAATGTTCCTTAGATAAATTACTTCTCACTTGTTTTTTTCTCATGATATATTTTTAAGACAGGCTTTATCATGCCCATTCCTTTGGCCTGTGTTGAAAACAAATTCTCTTGGAGGGTGAGGTCATTCAGATTCTGAAATCTACTATTAATTCTTCAGGAAAAAAAGTCATTATCCAACAGAAACAAATTGCCAGACAAAGGTCAAGATTTAGAAAATTTTCACTGGTCATGTTCTAAAGTCTTATGTCCCAAAGTTAGTACAGATAACTTTTATAAAGACAATAACTTTAATCTTGCCGTACCTATGAAGTTGTGCTCGTAGAGTAAGAGACATTAAATGGTCCCAAACAGGACCTGTGGAAGTTTAAGTGTCATATCTCATGACACCAAATTATTAATGACAACAACTATTAAATGAGTGTTTCAGGCACTAAGTATTGCATTTAATTTACCTCACCTCTGATTTTCACAACCACATGGTACCATATCATTTTACAGATAAAAAGAATTTAAACGAGTTGCCCTCCGTGTCATGAAAGGAAAGTGAAAGTTGCTCAGTCGTTTCTGACTCTTTGCAGCCCCATCGGCTATATAGTCCATGCAATTCTCCAGGCCCAGAATACTGGAGTGGGTAGCCATCCTCTTCTCCAGGGAATCTTCCCAACCCAGGGATCAAACCCAGGTCTCCTGCTTTGCAGGTAGATTCTTTACCAGCTGAGCCACCAGGGAAGCCCAAGAATACTGGAGTGGATAAACTATCCCTTCTCCAGCCAACCTTCCCAACAAAGGAATTAAACTGGGGTCTCCTGCATTGCAGGCAGATTCTTTATCAGCTGAACTACCAAGGAAGCCCCGTGTCATATGCCTAACGTAAGATTAAAAATTAGTATCTGCCCAATACTCTGAACATCAAATCTCAGATCCATAAGCTGTTATTTCTTTAGTAATTTCTAAAGTGAAAACTTATGTTAAATAAAGGAGTAACATATTATCTCTGTAACTACTAATTCATCTATGAGAAATTATCTGAATGGCATTTGGGGCCAAAGAACTATAAAATAGGAAACCAGGAGTCACTCCCCTCCTTAAAAATAATTTAAAATCCCTATAACAAATTTAACTTTCTTCTACAATAAATAAGAAATCCTTGACAATTTTTCTATATTTTTGACTCTCAACAAACCACCTTTCCTTTTGGAGGCCACTAGTGATTCTCCTTGTCTACTTTCTGCCAGTCTCTTCCATCACTCTTAGCTCACCACATTAGTTACTTTACCTTGGTGGTTTTTTTCTGGCCTCAAGATAAAGCAAAGTCCTTTTCCAGGTGTGATTTCCCATTGGCTTGGATTTGTTCTTCCCAGTATCTGATGCAACAGTAGGCAGTTGTCAGAAAAAAATAAATAAATAAAGGGGCAAAAATATTAATTCATGAGTATTCATGAGTCTCCACTGTCTGCTCCCTTTCTGGACCTGGATGTATTCTCATGTTGATACAGGTGTTGGTGAGTCAGACAGCTGTAGGGGGCTAAGACCCTAGAAAGAGAAAAAAAAGAGAATAATTGAAAATAATTGCTGAGTAAGTCAATGGGGAAAAATATATTTTTATCCTAAAATAAAATGTATATAGTTTGGGACTTCCCTGGTGATCCAGGGCTAAGACTTCACCTTCCAATGCAGGGAATGCAGGTTCAATCCCAGGTCAGGGCCCTAAGATCCCACATTCCTTGTGGCAAAACAAAATAAAACAAAACATAAAACAGAAGCAATATTGTAACAAGTTCAATAAAGTATTTAAAAAATGCTCCACATCAAAAAATGCATACAGGAGTTCTTTACACTTCTTTGAAGTTTTCATTAAATTTAGAAATATGCCACAATAAATACTAAATGCAAACATGCATTAAAATCTGAAATCAATACTGAGAAACAGGAGTTTATGAAAAGGTAATCAGAATCTTAAAAGATTGGAAGAATGGGAACAATGAAATGATATTTTAAAATTTTAGGGTCAGTGAAACAGATAATAATGTGAAGTTCTGAACCCAATTCATTGAACGGAGCTGAGTTAACATTAAACACCTCTAATAAGAACCAATAAATCTACACATCTAGTTGATATTTTCTAAAACTTGTGAGATTGTTTTGCTAATTGACTTATGTTTTGTTAACTGACTTATCCCATGGCATCTTGTATGGCAAAAATATCTTGATAAAAAGTGTTCTGAATTGATGAGTGAATCATATTGTATCATCTATGGTATAGTACTTCTGTACATTGTACTCTGTCCTAGTGTTGCACTTAGTAGACAAGGGTGAGTAAAGAGTCATTTAGCAAATAATTTAGGCTTTGCAGATCCTATATGTGGAAACTTCTCAAAGCTGCAATTCTAATGCAAAGATAGCCATGGATAATACATAAACAAATTAGCATGGCTGTATTTATATATTTATGTATTTATTTCTTCTTTTTAAATCTGAATTATAAACTAACAATATTATATCTGTTTACTAGTTTCAAGTGTACAGCACTATAATTCTGATTTTTTTTGATCATACTCCATTAAAAGTTATTACAAGATAATGACTATAAGTGGTATACATGCATTCTTGTCACTTATCTCTTTTATACGTAGTAGTATTGGTATCCCTTATAGCCCTAATTTACAACTCCTCCCTTTCTTCTCCAATCGGTAGATTTTTTTTTATATCTGTGAGTCTGTTTCATTTTGCATATACATTCATCTGCATTCTTTTTTTAATTCCACATATAAGTGGAATCATCATACAGTATGAGTATTTATCTACCCTAAATTATTTTTCTAAATTTTACAGCTTCAAGTCATTAAAAAATAACTCTAATTTTTCCTTTGGAAGCTCTAGTGGCATATTTATTTTTAATAAAATAATTTATTCAATATGTGGGATTATAAAGTTTATTATTTTTGGCCATGCTTGATTTCTTAATAGATAATATTAGAGTTATAAGGAAACATTTTAAATAAGTCTGATACTTATTTTAAATAAGTTCCTGTTTTGTTGCCTCCTCTTGCATCTGTTCTTCATGTTCTTCCAAAGGAACAATTATTGAACAACCTATAGACTTTCTCACACTGCTGCTTCAAATATGGTTTTTTTTTATGTGTTTTTTTTTTCCTACTAGTTCCTACTAGTCAACACACCCCCTGCTGGCTCTAGTCTAACATTCATTCTACCTTATTAAAAATGCCAATAAAACTCAAATTATAGATGTTTTTCACTTGTGTTTTTTATGTTGATTTAAATGCAAAAATAATAAAAGGACCTAAGTGCTATGGATTAGGTTACATAATGAAATAATCCTTTGAAATTAGCTCTTTCTCCTTGCAAATAATTTATTTCCTGAAAAATACACCTCTGGTAAAGTTAAAGTTTTGTACAAGAGTTTCCATAGTAGTGGTTATCACAGATTTTATGTTCAAATGTATAATGAAAGGAAACACTTTGCTTTTATGAGTTGCTGCCTAGGTATTTCACAATATGTTAACTCTGCTCACACCCAGAGTCTAGACATTTAAATGAAGACTTGAGTTTAAATTCCCACTTTGCTTTTCCTGAGACACTTTTAAAATAACTACATATAGTTAAGCCTTGAAAAAGGTAATGACTTCTGTCCCTGACCACCTTATAAATACTGTTACAGTAGGCATATGATGACCCTTTTCTCTGTCTTCTGCTCACTCCTGACCTGAGACTGAAGACTGCCCTTCCCTAGGCTGATAGGAGGGAGAACCATATATATTAAATATTGTGATTCTACCTCCTTTGTGAGGATGTACTGAAATTACGCCTTCAATCAAAGCAATCGTATGAATTTTACTTCCCCAAAGTGAATGCTTGGACATTGAAGGAGCTACTGCCAATCCCATATGGGGGTGGGGGGGCCACTTGTATCATCTTATAAGGCAGGTCATAATGTTCATACTCTTAATACATACGCTGACTCCAAATTCTCAATATATCAATGTGACTTACTTAAAAGCCAGGTGTGCTCCTAGAACTGAACAGATTTCAGCACCTCTTCATTAATTTTAACAAAGTTGGTAATATCAGGTTGGCTTTTGAGACAGCTATTCCCTGAGAGACAGATAGAAGTAGGATGACAGTAACCCTAAAGATGATTGTTTATAGTAGAAATAAAATTGTTAATCATGCTGGAGCTCAAATGAGCAGATTAAGCAGACACACACTCATACACACAGATTGACAAAGTTTAGTACCTTTATTTCATTTCCGAGCATTTGTGGCACTGAGGAAGAGCATGATAAGACAAGATTCTGGAATCAGAACCTCTGTGCTTCTATTTAATAGCTTTGTGCTTTGGGCAATGTTACTTAAATTTCATGAGTCTCAGTATCCTTATCTGCCAAATGTAATACCTCCCTTAGAATTTTGTTGGGAATTCTAAAACCGAAAACAAATTCAAGATGTCTGCTGCCTGTTGATATTTAATTAATGTTCTATTTTCTTCTAAAGAAATTAACTAGCAGAGGCTTAAGCAATACAGACATTTATTATTCTAGAGTGGGAGTAACTCAATATTGTAATGAAAACCCAGGAACTGTTTCTGTGCTTTTTGCCAACCTAAGTCTTGGCCATCTCCTCAGCTTTCCAAGTTGGTGACTGTACTTACAAAACTCATGCCTTCATGTATATTGACCATACTATGTGGAAAACTGCTGGAAAATAAGATTTTTATTCATACAACGTTCTCTTTTCCCAGAGAAGAAAATCTCTCCAGCATGTTGAGTTTTATTGGTCAGAAATGGGCCACAGGCAAGATCCAGATAATCATTCTAAAAGGGGAATGCATTATAATTGCTGTGTTAGGCATAGTGAAATGATTTCTTCAGTAGCTTGTTCTGCAATCAAAGGAGGAGTTTAAATGGCTGATGATCAAAAAAACATGTCTGCCATTTTGATGGATTTGAAAAAAAAAGTGATTATTTTCTCTCCCATAAGTATTCATTATTTATGTTTATATGTGTTATTTTACCACACAGAAATTCTGGGGAGTGTAAGAACCTTGAAGACAGCAACATATATAAGTAAATCTCACATATTTAACCAAAAGTTAATGATACAAATCTAAGCACAGTATTGTTGCTCAATAAATTGTTATTTGATTGGATTATTGTGATGTCTCTGGATAATGATTAAGCATATTTCCCATAGAATGGGTAATATTTTTAGGTAATGCCAGATAAATATATGACAGATATAGTGGATAAGGGCTTGATAAGTTGTTTTCTTTGGGCTACAACATTAACACACATTATAACTTGTGCCTGTATAACAGAAATATCTTCGCACGTATGATTATATGCACTATGAAAAACTGCCTAAGCTAGGAATTACCACAGTTCACAATTTACAGGTGTGGAAGTTGAATCTCAAAGATACCAAATTATATACTCAAGGTCTCATACCTAAACTGTAAAGTCAAGGTTAATACTCAGAGTTTCTGATTCTAAGCCCAAAATTCTTCATTAAACTCCCTCAAACAGGTTTCTTCTGAAACATGATATATAAAAAAAAAAATGATTTCTAAGTAATTGTAGGCAGCACTTCCTTTAGAGAGAGTCAGAGATAAGTGGAGGAGACCATTTTTTGACATATGTTTCTGGATGTGGTATGGCTGGATTTGTACAAATCAAATATAACTATATAGGAAATTGAGAGAGTGAATTTCTCCCCTAGAAAAATCTGAACATTTGAGAGATATATGGCTTAGGAGAACGAACTATCAAAATACTATTCTAAACTGCATCCCCAATGATTTTACATATAATTTACATATTGATTTTCAAGGATAAATGCCCTCAAAAGAGGCTTTGAATTCTGATGCAATGGAGGTTAAAGTGAGGGGGTGGGTAGCATTAAAAAAGTAGACAAGGCTTTTCATATCTAACATTATCCATTCATCAAACATTTATTGAAATCCTGAATATATACTGAAGACTCAAAGTTGAATACTAACTGATAAATTACTGTTCTTGAATACTAACTGATAAATTACTGTTCTTGAGAAACTACTCAGAGTTAGGAAAATATCTGTGAACAAAAATATTCTACAGTAATTGATAAAGAGCTTGATAGAGGTATTAACCTAATCTGGACTTGAGTGACAAGTGAGAGTTAGCCAACTGGGAAGAAGTTCATAGAAGAAAGAAAGAAGAGTGTGTGAAAACAGTATGGCATGCTACCAGCTGAGAAATTTATACCTCAGGTAAAGATATTTATAGTGTTGCTCTATTTGCAGGATATATACTATAGATGACTCATTTTTATATAAAGGATGAGCTTGTGGTGATCAGATTGAGTTTGAGGTAGAATTAGGAGACAGAAGGAGTCAGGGAGATGCTCAAGTGAATTCTTCTCAGCATTTGACTAAAGTCCATTTGCTTTAATAGAATAGTCCACTCTTCTGCAAAAGTGGAATTCTGCATTCATTGCCCTAAGATTTGACTTTCTTGTTAAGGCAAAAATTCCTGACCTAATCTGACTTGAATAACAATCTTTATGGCCCAGGGTGACTCAAATCCCTTTACCCGCAAAGAGACAAAGAATCACTTCACAATGTCAACTATAAGTTTTCATTCCCAGAGGAAGCGATCTTTGTCAATTTGTCAGTACTTATTATCTGACACTTAATCACATGCTAATCTGTTTTGTTATCTCAATTTTTGGTGTGTTGACATCATATTTTCCCCAATCATTTTTAGCTCAATGAGAACAAGTTTTTTTTCCCCCCTCATTTTCTACATTCCGTAAATATAGCATATGTAGTACTGGATACAAACTATAAAAAGGGGGAAAAAAGAGGAAAATTAAAACATTTAAAAGAAGAAGAAAGCATTAAAGGAAAAATAATTTAACTTTCTGTTCCATCAATATTTTTTAAACACCTATTTTGAATATATGAGTGGCAACAGAAGTTGCAACAAACTGTAATATATGAAGTTGAAATAATCCCCAAGTACTGATATTCAAAATGGGATAGCCTACAATGACTGATGTAGACTCTTCTCCTATCCATACCAGGTACTCATATGTCATAGTGATTTTTTCCTCTGGTGGTTCAGCCGGTAAAGAATCTGCCTGCAATGCAGGAGACATGGGTTTGATCCCTGGGTTGGGAAGATTCCCCTGGAGAAGGGAAAGGCAACTCACTCCAGCATTCTTGCCTGAAGAGTTCCATGGACAGAAGAGTCTGGTGGGCTAGAGCCTATGGGGTAGCAAAGAGTCTGACATGACTGAGCAACTAAAACTTTCATTTTGCATTTGTAAAGATAAAGGAAATATGAGGGGAGGTTTTAATTTTCAAGTGTTATATGGTCTGAGGCCATTAAGTCTGTATGATATATAACGTGTCAGTATCTGTCTCCTCTTAGGATCACATCTATAAAACGGAGATGACAAAACATACCTTCCATATGTCTCACAGAAGGATTACAAAATCAGTGATTTACATAACTTGCTGAATATTCAGAAGTTAAGATTCCAGTTGTCAAATGATTATTTCCCTTCTACTCTCTTAAGGGAAAAGTAAGAACACTCAAAGGGAAAATTAAAAGGACAGGAAAACCCAGTCCCATCCACTTTATTCCTTTTTAAAGATCTCAGATATGTTTGTCTTGAGATGTTCAGATTTATCATTTAAAATGCAGACATTTGAGGATTTCAATTATTCATCTTTCCCCATTCCCCATTAGCAATCAATTTGCTCTATCTATGCAGAATTTTTAACCCTCTTCAAAACAAAGTGTTCTGCAAGTATGACTTATTCTTCTATATAAAGCTACAGTGAGGAAAGGGAGAATATTTAGCTTCTATTCCACCACTCAAAAGGTGGATTTATCAGACTAAAAGGTTTACAAAAGAATTTCAGTAGGTAAATATCAATCTGGTTGCACTTTTGATAGTGATTAATATTCTAGGGCTAATAAAAACTTGTTGGCAAAATGCCCCCAGAAGATGGCATTGTTTACACTATTGTCAGAGAAGAACAGCTGTTTATCCCTGCTACATCCAGAGCTGCCGTATTCTTACTGAAATGTTAACAAATCTTAGACAAATGTCTGCTGTTTAAGGCTCAAATTTGCTCTGAGAACAGGTGTGTTTGAGAGAGAGGAAAAAAAGCTACAACTGTAAATAGGATTTTAAATGAGGTGCAATTTATATACTATACACTAAGTCTGCATATGGACAATTAAATGCAGAGTTCCAATATTTAGTAATAAGTTGAAGATCATTCACAGTTTCAGGGCTTCATGTAAAAATTTTCCCTGATTGTTTTCAATGTATATTCCAAGCACATTTTACTGACACAGATAGATTTCAGTCATGCTGTCAGAAAATGGAGCAACATCTTCCATAACTTTTGAAACATTTAACTATTTTTGGAGAGGTATAGAAGGTAGGTGTAGAAGGTAGGAGAGGTGTAGAAGTATAGTGGAACATTAAACTCAGTGAACAAAGACCTATGTTCTCTGGTAGTATTTTCTCATTTATAAAAAGAGAGGTCTTGAAATGTTGGTCAAGATGTGGAGCTGGGTAAATCTCACTCACTGCTGATGGGGAGGGGGGTAAGAATTGGTAATACTTTATAAAACAATTAGCAATACCTACTAAAGCTGAAGATAAGCATTACCTACAATTCAGAAATCCTACTCTTAAGGACATAATTGAGAAATACTAAGAGACCAGTACAAGATTGTATAGTGTATATTGAGAAAAATATGTAAATAATCTATAGATTCATAAATAGATGAGTTAAGGAATAAATTGTAGCATATTCATAAAATAAAATATAATATAGCAGTTAAAATGAAATTATTAAAACTACTTGTATTGAAATGTATGAATTAAATATATTTATATATATACGTATATAAAATGTTGAATTGTTGAGTAAATTGCAAGGTACAAAATGGAAAAGTATGCTGCCACTTATGTATTGGCTAAAGACAATCTAAGCAATACTATATATTGTTCAGCAATGTAAATATGTTTTCTAAAATATGAAAAGAGTGAACAGGAAGGGAAAGTTTACTTCTAAATGTGGAATCAGGCAAGAATACAAAAGGGACTTAAAATATATTTTTACTATTTTATTTATTTTAAGGTCATATATAAAAGAACATGCAAATCTGGACAATAGTTCCTAGTTTTTCTAGACTATAGTATGCTTAAGCTAGACACATAGATGTTTCTAAACCTGGAATCCTGGATTTCAATAGGAGAAGGCAAGTCCATGCTTCCAGACTTGGAAACCCAGCCCCCTCCTCTTTCAGACCCCTGCCAACTGAGCAGCTTCTTAGATCTCTTCCACTTTGGTATTTTGTGATCTCCTGGTCATGGCTTTTCTCCCACAACTGCAGCCTGTCCTGGACAAGTATTCTGGTTGTCCAAGAATCTAGAAACTAACACAGTTATTTTCAGGTAGAAGCTTAGAGACAAGAGGAACATTTACTTACAAATGAGAGGACCTCAGAATTCTTCTCGCTCTAATAAAATAAGGGTGTCGCTAACCCAATTCTCATTCAACTATAGATTAATATCCCAATGATATGAGTCCAGCTCTAACCAAAAGCACAAGGCTAACTTCAGGATTCATGCAGAAGCTGCTTGAGTCCCAGCTCAACCCGCTGTAGCCGTGCAGCTGGCAGCTGAGGACCAAGGGTTGTCAGGAATCAACAGTGTAAAATAAGTCTGCATGTTTGTTACTGCTGAGGGAAATTGTGGGGGAGGGGGAGGAAAAAGGAGACATCAGCTTCCTCTGAAGTGACTCCATCCCTAATATGATTATAAGCTCAAGTAGAAATCATTATGGCTCCTCATTTTGTTAAGGTTTGACAGTTTTCTGACGGTTTCCAATAAAAACAAAATAAGCTGATTTATGATCAAGCAGGAGAAACCCCAGTTGTAAACTAGAAGTCAAAGATAAAACCAGGGTTTCTAATAGGGGGCCTTTAGGAAGAAACCAAAACTACTATTTCCCCATCTTTTTAAATTTAAATCCCATCCAGAGAAGCTTTCAGATCTAGAATCCTATAAGCCAACCAGGACCCCCCACCCTTACTCTCATCTACCACCCCCGATCTGTCTTCCCCTTTCTCAGATGCCAAGAACCTTCTGGGCTCCGGAACCGAAATCACCAAACACCTTGCAGTACTTGCCCAAAGCTACGTGCCAACAGCGAGGAGGGAGACGCAGACCTGGTCCGCCGTGAAAGGATGAGCCACGGGAGATAGGAGCTGGGTGCGGGGTTGGGACCACGTTAAACCGCTAGATCAGAAATCCCAATATTACAATGCAAGTCAGCCTTCCATTCTAGAGAACAAACCCGGGGCAAATTCAATCGCGTAATTCAATAAGTCAAGTCTTCCCTCGTCTCAAAAAAATAGAAAAGAATCTCGTCGTCAAGCTTTCCAAAGGAAATTCTCTCTTGCTAATGCGTTCTCTTCCAAGTCCTGTTAGTATCCCTTTTAGCATCGTTCTTCGAAAACCTGGTTTAAATGCTTTTAAGCATCCCCCACATTGGGGGGCAGGGAAGGAGGGGAACCAGAGAGACCGAGGCAGAGATGGAGATGTGCGGTCCCTCCCCGGTCCCCTCCAGGTAGCCTGCGCGCACAGAGGCGGCGGGCGGTCGGGGTGGAACGCGGCGGAGCGGGGCGAAGACCCACCCAGGCTGCTCTTATAGGAGAGAGCCGGACGGGCCTGGCCGGGGGCGGCGCCGCGCGCCCCACTCGCCTATAAGGAGCTGTCCGCCGCCCGGGTGCTGATTCCAGCTCTAGTGGCTAGCGAGGTGCGTTCGGCTGTCCAGCGAGCTCGGCGCCTGCTGTGGCTTTGGGTCGGGTTTGCACCTTTAAGGAGAGGGGACGAGGAGGAAGAAGCGAGCGAGGAAGGGAAGTGCAAGCCAGCGGCAGTTGCGGGGACGGTAGCTCCATCTGCACCTTCAGAGAAACCCCCGCCACAGTTTCAGTAGAGCGTTTGGACAAGGGATGGAGTGAAGCCGCGAGTGCCTCTCCACGGGGGGGTGGGTGGGGGTCAGACTGTGCGGAAGAGAAGAGAGAGAGAGAGAAAGAAGCAACGGCTGGCGCCTGCGAATTTGGAATTCGATTGGGAGGGACCTCTTACTCGGGGGAAATGGATTCTGGACCACGGCTGACCAGCGTTTTCACTTTGTTCTTTTCCGGCTTGTGGCATTTAGGATTAACAGCGGCAAATTGTGAGTACCAAGAGCTTGGGGCGGGTAGGTGAGGTGGGAGACCCTGGCGTTTGGAAAGACACTCAACTGTCCAAGCGTGTTCAATTGTGTCTGCTCTGAGCAGAGGAAACAGGGGAAAATGCTGATTGGTGTGTTTCTATTGCGACATTTAATTTACTAGGCAGGAAAGCTGGACACCTGGGGATCTGCCACCTGCACTGTATATTTAAAGAACCCAGTTCGCCAAACTTGAATAAATTGCTGGAGCCATCAGAGGTGCAAGCTCAATTGCTCAGCTGCCTCTCTAGGCAGAGAAAGAGAAGTTTTTCCAGCTCTGGAAACTCCTAAATGAAGAAAGAAAGCAATTAAGCCATCTGTGTTGTTTCCAAAGATGGTTTATCAAGTTTCCTCAAGGTTCTGGGTTTCCTGCCTTATCTTCTAACTTCATCATGAACCTCAGTAATATCTAACCAAATTCTAACTGTTCTGATATTTTTTTCTTATTTTTGTGGTGTGAACCATCACTGTTGGAGAAGAGTAGGAAGACCACTTACTACTTACAAGTTTCTCTACCTCACTCTCCACCCTCTTAATCCAAAAGGTCCTTAAGAAAGAAATACTCAGTACCTCAAGGGAAAACAATTGGAAAATGTTTACTGACAGATTGTTAGTGGAAATGGATTATAAAGATTTTTTTTAAAGTCTGTATTTTAAAGGTATGCTGAAAAGGTCAGCCTCTTTAAAGGGGAGGAACCAAAAGGCCTTAGTTCAGAAATTATTTCAAAGAATAGGTAAGGACAGGGTGGAATCTAATATTTTTCTCCTCTTTCTCTTCCTCTTCTCTCCACATCCTCCTGCTCCTCCCCCTCTTTTTTTTTTTTTTTTGTAAGTAAAATTGTTCCCATGGTGCTGTAGAAAAACACCTAAGTGGTTCAGTAAGAGGAAGTTAGGCATGGTGCTGAGTTCTTTCTCTAACTCCTAGAACACTAGAGGTCAGTATTGTCCTAATGATGCAAAGGTGTGGCAGTAAAATAGCTGTGCTTTTCCTCTAGCACATACACCTATCTGAAAACAGTTAATATTTTGAAGATCTATGAAGGAAAAATGAGGAATAAGGGTGAAATAAATAAAACATACTCTATAGGAATATGGTTTGGGCTTCCCTATATAGCATCTTAAGAGCAAGAAAATATATATATATATAGGATGAGTTTTTCTGTAAATTAACTGAATTATAGTTAGTTACAATAATGTTCATAAAACCGAAATGGTATGAGCTTAAGGCTCATGCTTATCATTACTGATGCAGCAATAAAGCTAATTCTAGGCATTTAAAATAAAACCTTGTGATAATGAGCTTTAGTATTTCATCACTGACAGTGTAATTTCCCTATTTCCAATCAGCATTTCAGTTGAATGCATGCTGCTTGCTAAGTATTTGGGGGTCAATGTTCTTAAAC
Source organism: Okapia johnstoni (assembly GCA_024291935.2). Taxonomy (NCBI): domain Eukaryota; kingdom Metazoa; phylum Chordata; class Mammalia; order Artiodactyla; family Giraffidae; genus Okapia; species Okapia johnstoni. Next base: position 50,094,827 of record CM044319.1, read on the forward strand.
AATAATGTTAAATGTTTTTATTTTGCCAAACAAAATGTACTAATTCAGTGAACAATAGAATAGCAGCAGAAAATTACTTTGAATTCAGTTCTGATGGTCTTCCAAACCTGTGATGCAGAACCTCTAAGGGGGAAAAAAAAAAAATTAACATTCCACAATTCTTCCAGACTTCTGTTGTCCACATACTTAATCCATTTATTATAGTGCTTTTGTTTACTTTTTAGCAGCAATCCATTAATATTTATATGCATATATTGACAAAGAAAAATCTTTAAAATTGTCAGTTTTTGTAAGTTTATTAGATAATTTGAAGGATTTTCCCCGAGGATTATTATTTCTATATTTTGAAATAATACTTCAAGTCATTTGTGACAGTACTCTTGGAAATGGATTATTTACCCAAGATGCTCCATGGTATACTTGTGAACTTTGTTCAACTAAAAACAACTTTTAATTGTTTCTAATCTCCTGGCAACAATTTATTATTGTTAGTGCTGTTCGTGTGTGTTTAATTTTCTCATAATCTGACCAAAACTTGGGCATTTAGCTGCAAGGGAAAAATGAATTCTTGCCCAATTATAGATCTTATAAGTTTCTAATTAAACAAAATTAAAATAAAGTCAGGTTAGAAGGCCAGCTACAGTATAGATAATATGAATCTGTGCAGAGAACGTAATTACCAACCAGTAATAAAAACTCTGGAAATTCCTCCATTTCAGATTTTCAGGATATTAAACAGCTACAGTACTTCCTTTGGGTTTACCCTGAGGGAATTAGTTAATTTCAAATGTAGATATGATAGGCCAGTGTTAAATGAAAAAAAACATTTTACGTATAATATCAGCTCCTTTGACATAAGAAGAAATGACGTGACTTGATAGCTGGTTAGAGTGAAACTAGGATTTTGAAATGATAGGAGTTCTAGCCCTAGTTATGCCACAGCTAAGATGCCAAACACTCATCAGGTGATGCATCATTTGTGTTCTCACAGCTCAGGTATAAAATAGCAACTGAGATATGTATCTACTCCCAAATAGACTAGAAGCTCAAATTTTACAGAGGAAATTCTTCAAACAGGTATGTTAAAAGACATGCTTGCATTCAGAAGAGGAATGCAAGGGATACTTATAGGGTCACTGTTCACTTTATTTTACAATAATTGGATGTTATGTGATTATAAAAAGCCTTAATTCTGACCAGTCACTTGGATGATCTCTAAGCATTTTTTTTCTTTGTTGCTACATATTAGGTCCGCACAGATAACAGCCAGGAGAGAAAAATCGAAAAGTCTTTACTCCTTTCATCACAGGCAGAACTTTATCGAAAATATAGGAAAATGTCAACCATACTCCTAAAGATCTTCAAATAAAGAGACGCACTGTACTTTGAGTTTTCTGAAGCTTATGCACAAACCCAATCAATACATAATATTATAAGTAAACAAAGATTAGATTCTTTTTAGCAGGAAAGTGTTTACCATTTACTTTTTTGTGGCATTTACAATGCAGTCATCAGAAGTGAAAGAAACATTATATTTTTTACTTGCAAGAGTCCTGAAGATTTTCCTGTGGTTGAATGGGCTGGTCTTTGACTATCCATATGAATTATTTTCCCTTTCTCTCCACATAGTCCCCGTCTCCAAACCACATTCATATTTCCACAACTGGAAAACAGAAAATCTGGACTAGCAATTATCATACAAGGGTACACACTTAAAAAAAAAGTCAGTTTCTGTAAGAATCACCTTAACTCACCCCCATGTCTTATTCTCATTCTAATGAATGACTGACTGTCTTCTAAATTGCAGTTTTCTTTTCCCAACTTCTCTTGCTTTTCCTTTCTTTAATGGGACCCAGTTTTCCTTTACTAGATTGCTTTATTTTTCAGTGCGTGCCCATTTGTTACAAAACAAAATAGTGTGATATCATTAAAAATGTTCCTAAAACTTTTGTTTTAGTTGGTGAACAAAAAGCTCTTTATCTTGTATGCCAGAACTCTGCTGAAATATGACCTATATGCTGCTGCTGCTGCTAAGTCACTTCAGTCGTGTCCAACTCTGTGTGACCCCATAGATGGCAGCTCACCAGGCTCTGCCGTCCCTGGGATTCTCCAGGCAAGAACACTGGAGTGGGTTGCCATTTCCTTCCCCAATGCATGAAAGTAAAAGTGAAAGGGAGGTCGCTCAGTCTTAGCGACCCCATGGACTGCAGCCTACCAGGCTCCTCTGTCCATGAGATTTTCCAGGCTAGAGTACTGGAGTGGGTTGCCATTGCCTTTTCCTATGACCTATATATACAAGCCTAATTATCCTTGTCATGTAGGACAGTGGGGAGATGGTCTAGTTACCTGAAAGGTTAGAGTACAAAAATCATTCACTCAAAAGGGCTTTATTTTGAAGCTTCAGGGTTCTCATTAGACACTTCTGGGATGATAGTACTCAAAACTGTTAAGCAATTATACTTAGAATAACAACATAATAGAGTTTTAATTCCTACTAGCTGGTAGCTGCTATGGACTTAGTATCTCTCAGTCCATGTGCTATGTTCATGCAGTTTGGCAAGGAAGCACAGCTAGGTAGACTTTATTAAATCCAATTTACAGATGAGTAAATTTAAGGTTAATAGACGTTAATAATTTTCCCAAGATCATAAACTCAAGGAATGAAAAAATCAGGATCTGGACCTGTATCTGTCTATCTCCAAAGATCAGACTCTTTACAAGATATGAAATTAATCCCCATGCATTCTGATGGGGTCTCTGTGTGAGCATCTGAAGAAAGTTGCCTTGGTATCTCTGTAGTTAGTCTATGCAGCTCTATTCATAACAAAGGCCGTGGAGGCAGCTCTTTCCATCAGATCCAGCTCCTGAGCTTTACCTTCAAAAACAACCAACCAATCAGAATCTACATTTGATGCAAGATGCGAGACATTGCAATAGGCAAAGATTGAAAGCCTTATATCTGGATGAACACCAGATGTTCTGTTTTTCTTTTACAAGTTTCAGTTTAAAACTTGATAAGGAAAGGGTATAGCCTTGAAGATGTGATGAAGATGTGATGTGTGTGCAAACACACATACATACACAATACCATAAAATGGTACCTCTGTTGGTGTCATGTCTTGTAAGTCAATAGATGTCAGACAAAACTATTAATTAAATAGCAAGTATAAGCTTCCTTTCTCAGTATTGGGCTGGTCCTGAACAGGCTCTGCCTAATACTCTAAATTTCATCCAAATTACTCCTCCCATATTGTCTAATTTCCAGTTTCTGGAATTCCACATTCCACAGACAACCCGTTCTTTCTCATGTTTCCTTGTGTTTATTGGCATATGTCTGTCTACTCAGTTTAGAATGTCCTTCCACATTTTTTATCTTCTATCTCTTTCTCCATCTCCTCCCCTGGAAAACATACACACTTTCCCCAGGCTAGGTCAGATGTCCCTGTATATTACTACTATATTTCCGTAGCACTTCCAGTCCTTGTCTCCCCAACTAAATGTGCATTTCCCTGATTATCATATTTTATCTGAATATCTATAGTCAATGCCTAAAATATATGGATGAGAGAAGAAATGAATGGGTTCCAACTAAAATTTTTCATTTCTAAACCAAGATCTTTCTATGGTCCCACTGCTAGAGTGTTTTGAAATGTATTTGTTTATTTTTTTTTCCAAAAAAATAGTATTACTTATTCTAGTTTTGGAAATGTTAAGAAGATGTTAGAATACGCAGCTTTTAAGTGAAAGAGCAGAAATTTAGATCATTTGGTTGGATTTGGAGCTGAAGAGTGGGCTTCTACATTTACACAGGGCTGCACAGTTCCATGAGTTCACTGGTGACATGATCTTATTTCTGTGTCAAATAGCTCTTTGTTCCTAAAAGAGAACACCTTCCCATTCTTTGACTTGAAAACCAAGTTTGAGCTAATTTTATTAACTTGCTTGTGCAATTTTAATGAGTGTTTTCTATATAGTCTGAAAATACACAGATATATATTGATATAAAAATCCTTCATAACTCAGTGTTCAGTATAAAGAAGAAAAGTTTAGATTCTATTTAATGAGGTTTTAGTCATAAACTATTGGAAAGATATTATCTAATTACAAACCTACAACACTGCCCTGATAACACAATACTGAATCTCTGATGTCATCTTTTTATGCTGTTGTTGGAAGAAGATTTAAGTGTTAAGAGTTTGTGTGTGTTACTCATTTGAAAAAGTTTGTTGAAGAAATGAGTCCCAACAAAAAGTTCTTTTTCTTCAAGTCAAGTTTTTCTATGAAGCTGGAGGAGTAAAGATGCATTAAAAGATAGAGGCCATGACCTCAAGAAACTTTAAACATGAACAACCAGCAAAATAAATCTTTAATCACATCAAAGTGATAAATGCTATAGCAAAGGTAAGCACAGGTGAGCATCTCAAACTGGCTGGGGCATCGAGGCAGGCTCTCTGAGGGAAACCGAATTTAAGTCAAGACTTAGAGTCAGACTTCCTAGCTGGGGAAAGGAAAGGAGGTATTAGAGGCTTTTTGTGTTGTAGTGATTACTTGCACGAGTGACTCACAGGCCTACAGATAGAAGAAGAAACTGGACAAGTAGGTAAACATGGGAGTCTATGATTTTTACTGTGAAAACTATAGAGGGTCATCAAAATATTTTGAACATGTAATTAAATAATACATAATCAGATTTTTGTGTTTAAAAAAAATCACTGTATGAAGGAAAAATTAAAATGAGTGAAGGCTAATCATAAGAAAACCAGTAAAGAGTTTATTACGATAACAGAGGTGATAATTAATAAGGGCCTAAGGACGAAAGTTTCAGAACCAAAGTCACAAAGAATCAGGAAGAAAATCATGAGCCAAGTAAATTCAAAACCAAGGAATCTATGAGCTAGTAAACTCACAGAAGGCGCAGATTTGTGGTTAAAATGTATTTTATTGCTGCTTCCATTGTTTTTGACAAATGAGAACTGCAGGTACTAGAAAAGGTGCTCAGTTCTCTGAAATGAAGTTCTTCTCAGGGAATACCAAACGACCATATTCTCAGTGCAGTATATTTCATATTTGCATGACACCATATAGCACATGCTGTCTGTATCCATCATCCTGATGCATCTTGTAGTCTGTAAATTATGCTGGTTTTTGTCAGCAGAGTGAGAACTAGTCGTTAAGGAAGGAGCAATTAAACCTCAACCCCCCACCTTCTCATCCCCCTCTGGCAGGGGGGTAAACCAGGGATCATAACTACTATCAGTGGCTGCTCTGGGGAAGGAGAAACCAGGGAAGCTGGGTGTGCCAGGTTGATTTGCCATCATTGGTAATTGATTTGCTGGCATAAATTCCACATCTCTACATTTCTAATTGCTTTTGTGCATATTCTGGGGGGTTGATTAATGCCATCTGTTCCTTGGATCAGCTGAATTGATTGAGTTTTAAAGGATGACAACATCAATGTTGAAGATAGAAGAAAGTGGAGGAAAATGCCAAAACATCCCTTGTGGTGTATATTATTTTTAACTATCCACCTTTGGAAGCAGATACATCCTTCTGAAGACAGTCTAAGGCAAATAGCAGTCTAAAGAGATTTGCCTGACAGACAGATGCTTGTAGGTGTTAGTCTAGGCCACTGTTTGCTGAATATATATGTTCAGTTCCCTCTCCTCTGCCTTCCTCCTTCCCTTGTCCTTTTCCTTCCTCTCTTCCCCACTCCTCCTCTCTGTCATGTGGCCACGTATTTTGGGTAATACCATTGGCTTTTCCCTGATTGTGTTAAGATGTGATAAGAGGGGAGAAAAACATGTGTTGCACTCTGATGCTGCCTTGCTAAATATGTAGGCACAGTCACCAAATGTGAAACCTCCCATCAAGGCCTATTCTAAGAGCAGTCCTGACAGTGATCTACCACCCACTGCACTTGGGAAAGCCCACTGAATTCCACTACCCCCACCCATCTGTCTGCAAACAACTCTTCTACTAACTCCATTGGTCCCTGAATCTGTAGATATGAAAGAAAGCCTTCTGATTCATAGAGAAGCCTTAAGACATAGAGCCTCACTAGGAGAGAAAATATAAGAATTTAAATCTGTACTGAACTCCACTTGACTAAGAGAAACAGAAGAAATATTTCTAGATGAGACAGAGCCCGGTGTCTGAAGGAGGGGAAGAGGATGATCTGAGTTGGGGAAGGGAAAACAGGAAGAATGTTCAGAATGTCCAAGACAAGTGTCACCCACTTCCTGATTTTGCCCAGGCTGACCCTCCGTATTGCAAGGGTGAAAGTGTTGCAGGTGGGCAGTTGGGAGGTGATAAAGGACAGTAGAAAGGGCACAGGTCCCACAATTCTGGGTTGATGTGACTCTCACTCAGGATTTCCTATGGATACCAACATGAGCCTTGTAGAGTCAGTGTCAGTATAACATGAGTTACTCTGTATAAAACACACATGACTCATTATTATAATTGCTGATGAATCCCAACATGGATTCTCTCAAAATCAGTTACAATAGTAATCGGGCAAAGACAAGAACATTTGCATTCCCAAGCAAAGATGGAAGGGCTCACTCTCCCTTCATCAGAGGGCTGAGTAATTGCCAAGGCAAAGAGAAACTCACTCTTTTTTCTCTCGGATGTCAGAGGGACTATGGGTAGAACTGGTTTTCATCTGACAGAGACCCAGGGCCATCTGGGTTCCTCATGCTGCCTTGCTAAATATGTAGGCAGAGTCATCAAATGTGAAACCTCCCATCAAGGACTTTTCTGAGGGCAGTCCTGACAGAGATCTACTACTCACTGCACTTGGGGAAGCCCACTTGGGCTCTTCCAAGGTGTAATCAAGTATGATCCCTGCTTCTGGGTTTTGGCCAGTGAAATGCTTGCTACAAACCTCATTAAGAAAGTGGAGAATGAGACAAATGCTCAGGGCTGGGGCAATGGGATGACCCAGAGGGATGGGATGGGGAGGGAGGTGGGAGGGGGGTTCAGGATGGGGAACACATGTAAACCCATGGCTGATTCATGTCAATGTATGGCAAAAAACACTACAATATTGTAAAGTAATTAGCCCCCAACTAAAATAAATAAATTTATTTTAAAAAAAAAGAAAAAAAAGTGGAGAAAAGAGCTGCCTCTAGGAAAGAAAAGAGCACATCACCTCCAGAAAACCCTGGCAGAAGATGTCAGTATTAGGGGAGAAGCATCCTTGAACAGACCTTGAGAAAAAAAATCAGTGAATGTGAACAGGAATATATGTAGTGTTCCTAGTAGCCTAAGCTCTCCATTTGCAGGAGACTTGAGCAGATGGAAGTTAAATCTGCAGGTCAGGAAAGCTGTGCTTTCCTTCTGGCTACTGCTGAAGCCTCCTTTTGGTGAATCCTTAGTTCAAGTGTTTTCTGTTCTTGTAAATATTGGGTTAAAATTGGGTGCTGCTACAACACCTGATGAATTATAAGTGCCAATCCATCTTCAAGTGCATCATTCATTCATTCATTCATTCATTCAAAAGTACTTATGATATGCCTACTGTGCATTTATTTCTCTGTATAGTCATGAAAGCCTATTACTTATTGAAAACCAACTGATGGAGGGAGAATTGGATTGGTGTCCATATAACCCCAAAACAGGAACAACAAAAAATAACAGTATCTCTTCAAATCAAAGCCATGGCAGCGGGGTCCTCCACTCTAGTCTTGTTCAGTGTATTAAGCACCTCTCCTCTCTTCCTGAGTCTTTTCTCTCTGCTTCCTTATCTTCAGCGTTTCTTCCCCTTCACTCTTAATGTGCCACCTTTCCAATGCCCTTCCTTTTCTTCCTTGCACCCTCCTCCCTCCCTTCCCCATGTTCTTCTGCTCCTACCCCTTCCTCTCTTCTCTACCCCTCTGTCCCCTTTCAATCTCCCTTCTTTCACTGTGCCTGTTTCATTTAACATTCAGTAAATGACTTTTTAGTTGTTTTATGGCCAAGGCTAATGCTCTTTAAACTTTGCCACTGAAGTGCTGCTTGCCAGAAAAAAATAAAAAGAGTGCACAGAACCCAGGGGAGTCTGAGAGCTTAGCTTCACGTGGCTGCTGAAGCATGTAATTTCTTGAATTTTTTTCTGAAACACTCAGACCAATCTGCATTCCATTCCATATTGCATCCATGTGTAAATTACAGGAAAACTATTTTCCCACAATCTCTGGTTAAAAATTGATTAGCAAAATTGATTTACTTAACCCAAGGCAAAGGGCCACATACACCCAGGGGCACAAGCCTAAGCCTTCTGGCTCTTTATCCCTACTTATACCTGCTAGGATTCCTGTATGAAAAGTACAACTTCCTTGTCTCACCTCTCATTTTGGAACAGGTAGCTTCCTTTCTCATTAAATGTGATTGGTCTGTGAGCTGCAAATTATAATTAATCAATAATGGGAGGTGAGAAGAGCTTATCGATTCACATGAGGAAAGGAAACCCACAAGCCTACTTGATGAACAGAAATGGAACTTTCGGGAGGAGCTGTGGGTAAGAAGTTTGCTCAGCTTCACTCTGAGTCTGTGCCCCACCCCATGGCAGTCACCTGGCAACATACTCCACATCCATGGAGCTTCCCTTTACGTAAATGAGCTCTTCCAGGTTACAGGATTGAGGTCAATGAGGGCAGGTTTTTTTTCTTTTTCTTTTTCTTTTTTTTTAAAGAAAATTGGAAGCAGGCTGAGCTTACCAGGATATTAAAGGAGAGATTAACACTTCTGCTTCTACAACAATCAGGAACTGTTCAACACAGTCACAAGAAATGAAATCACCAGATTTCATTCACCAGATAAGAAGGTCCGAACATTAGAGATGAGAGATAAAGTTAAATGATGTGTTTCTTCCTGGACAGAGCTTCCAAATATACGCTTCATCCCAGTGGTGGTACCTGATGGGCTCATTCTATTCCTCCCCACAGTCTGATGCAATAGTTATCATCCTCCCCATTCTAGGACAAACATGAGCCAGCTTGGACAGTGAGGTGATTTACCCATGATCAAATAACTTGCATGTGGTCACACTAGGATGATAACCCATATTTCCCTGACACCACAGTCCATATCTTTTTTATACTCTACCCACTGCTTTCTTGAACTCAAAGCTAAGGTTGAGCTACTCTTGAACTTGAGATGGTCAACCTTGCAGACCTAGTCTTTCTCTGTGATCCAGGGTAAGAAAAACTTTATCAGTCTAGACCTACAGATTTCTCCCCCTTGCACAGGTCATCTTATTCTAACTTTGCTGGCAGCACTTCCCCCCTAGCTAGAAGTCTTTGTGGCAAATAGTTTCCTGTTTCTGAAAGTTGATTGTCTTACTCACTACAGTTTATACCATTAAATAGTGGTCTTGAGGACCCTGAGATGAGCCCAGTTTTAGTGCATCTGTTCCTGTCTCATACTGCCTAGAGACCTTCCTCACTAATTTCAGTGTTTTCAGCACTCCATCATACTGTAGCCCTCCTAGATTTTATCAGATGGATGTTCTGTTTTTATTTCTGTTTTTTAAAGTTGGTGCTGATAAGAAAACCACTATTTGTGATGTTTAGATCACAGATTCTAATAACGCAAGGATTGGACTACATTGAGATCCATTCTCAGTCTTTGAGGTAAGCTGCAGAGTTCACCCTATATCCAGCCCCCAACCTCCTTTCCCCCAGTGGGGATGGATGGGAGGGAGGGTTTTGAACAAGCACATGCTGAATGACATTATTTTTCACCACAGATGAGGTCCCATGACGAGCACTGGCTCTGTGGGCCTCAGAGAGTCTGCATGGCAGAGAACCACCTATTGTGTCCAGTTCCCTTTCATCACCAGTCTCAAGGAAAGCCAGGCCAGGGGATTCTGTGCTTTATTCTCTAGCTCCCCTGCTTGTGTCCCTTCTACTTGAGCTATTATTTAGCTTAGTTGTGAGGTCTCTGTCTCCTCTGTCCTGTTTTTCAGCTATTTTCTTGTCTCAGCAGACCTTCTTGCTTAGGTTTAAAGAGACTAAGCAATTTGTTCAATGATCAGCATCCTCACAGCTTTGCTTCTCTTCCTCCAACCATAGAGCCATCAAGAAGGGACATGGAGTATCCCGAAGTCATTCACACTGAGGCAATGAATCAGAGCTGTGTTCTAGCTTTCCAAAAGAAGGAGTGTTCCAGGGAACAAGACCTTAAATATTTAAACTTATTTTAGGAGGATAACACTATGGTTTCCAAGATTAAATCTTATGTAGAATTTTTATGTAAAATAAATTGCACAGATGGCAGCTTTGTGGGATATGGGGAGAGGAGATACAAAATCCTATCACTCAAACTATTCTCCTCTCCTGATTCTTCAGGAAAGTATCACACAAAGCCTCCTGCTTTACTTGTAATTGTAGGAATCTCCAAGTTTATAGTTTCATGCAAAAGTGATGAGGCATACAAAGGTTTTAAGAAAAAGTGGGGGTACTGGCCTCAATGGTGGCCAACACTTGGCTGCTGTGCAGCCGCAAGTCCACCCTGGGTGTTTGTCACAGGAGACACGCTTTCAATTTTCTTTCAGGAAGAGCCCCTGGAGTAGGAAATTGCAACCCACTCCAGTATTGTTGCCTGGAGAATTCCACAGACAGAGGAACCTGGTGAGCTATTGTCCATGGGGCCACAGAGAGTCAGACACGACTGAGCACACATGGATAAATACATACACACATTCTTTCATATATTATTTTCCATTCTGGTTCATCACCATCCATTCTGGATATTGAATATAGTTCCCTGTGCTATACAGTGGGACCTTATTGTTTATTCATTCTCTACAAAATAGTTTGTATCTGCTAACCCCAAACTCCCAATCCATCCCTCTGCCACCCACCTGCCCCTTGGCAACCACAAGTTGGTTCTCTATGTCTGCCAGAATGACCATCATTAAACAGTCCACAAATATCAAATGCTAGAAAGTATAGAGAAAAGAAAGCCCTCCTACACTCTTGGTGGGAATGTAAATTTTTACAGCCATTGTGGAAAACAGTATGGAGGTTTCTCAACCTCCGTACTGAAAGTAGAATTGCCATATATGATCCTGCAATCCTGCTTCTAGGCATATATCCAGAGAAGACTAAAATTAAAAAAGATACATGCACCCATTTTGACCTTTTTTATAAAAGGCTTTTCATGTTAGCCACACAGTGAATAACCACTTGATAAACTGAATTAAACTGCAGAGAGGCTAACTGAAGCCCAAGTACAGACAGCATGCCTGGATTAGGGACAGTAGAACGGCAGACAATTGGTACACAGTCCAGTACTCTCTCCATAATTCTTGCTTCTGTTTGATAACACTTGAGGGAGAAATGGACATTTGGCTCCAGAATTGAGGCCCTCTTAGTGTTCCCTAATGTTAATGGATGTGACTAGCTATTGTGAAAATACACACATGAAATTTAGTTGTACCCTACCTGGATTCAGGCTTAGTTTCTGGTTCTGGTTGGAGTGTTATTGTCACCACAGGCATACATGTTTCCTTAGTGTACCATTCATTAGAAAATCACGTTGCATTAGATCTACACTGTACTTACATATGAGTGAACTCCAAATGCTCCTGTTCTCCATTCTTTTATTTGTTTAAGTTGGACCTATTGCTTTATTTTTCTTCTTTATCTATTTGGCCATGCTCCATGGCTTGCAAGGTCTTAGTTCCCTGCTAACTGCTAAGTCACTTCAGTCGTGTCCGACTCTGTGCGGCCCCATAGACGGCAGCCCACCAGGCTCCCCCATCCCTGGGATTCTCCAGGCAAGAATACTGGAGTGGGTTGCCATTTCCTTCTCCAATGCAGGAAAGTGAAAAGTGAAAGTGAAGTCACTCAGTCCTGTCCGACTCTGCCAAGAACTAAGTAGGGCCAATATAGGTCATTGCTGCTGCTGCTGCTGCTGCTAAGTCGCTTCAGTCATGTTCGACTCTGTGCGACCCCATAGTCGCCAGCCCATCAGGCTCCGCCATCCCTGGGATTCTCCAGGCAAGAATACTGGAGTGCATTGCCATTTAGTTCCCTGACCAAGGATTAAATCCAAGCCGTGGCTGTGAAAGCACTGAGTTCTAACAACTGGACCACCAGGGAACTCCCTACTCTGTATTCTCAATAGAATTCAATATAATAAGTAATTTATGATGCTATATGTACATGCATATATACGTGTACACACAACTATATGTATAATAAATTTGAGATATTATTAGTTTTCTTTCATGGTTAATGTGCCAGGTACAATTTTACATGTGCATGCATGCTATGTGAACTATTTATTCTGGAAAATGTCAAAATTTATTATCCCCCAAGGTCAATATTGACTTGGGTGTCACCTCTGTGAATATTTACCTTTCTAGATAATGAATTGAAATGGGCATTTAGATGGAAATTAATATCCATTTATTTTCTGAAGTTGAATGTGTTTTGCCATGAGAATGGATAAATGCTGTTGGGAGGTGTGCAGACGTGTCCCACTGTGGAGGCTCGGTTTCAGTGTGGTGCTCAGGAAGCATCCTTTGCATTCTGATTTACTTTGGTTTGGGGTTTTTAATAGTTCTTTCACATGATTCTTTTACTTAATGGACAGAATGCAAAACTTCAAATATATTCAGCTTGACATTTCAGTAACATAATCAGGAGATAATGATACTTGTGCATATGGGTAATAAGTATACATGGAATTAATGAGCACTTTAGTTTTGGGATTTATTTAGGACAAACTAGTTACCTGAGAAATACATAGCTCCTTCAACAATGATTTAATTCAATGAAAAATACAGGGAGAGACATAAAATTACAAAGTGTTTCCTTTGGTTTTGAGCTATTGACTAATGCTTTCAAAAAAAATTTTGATGTATCATGTGTTTTGTAGATATGGTATGTATGCCTGTGCATGTATATGTATTTGTACAGTGCTTATGTCTTTCTTTACAAAAGTCAGTGCCTCACACATATTCAGGCATCTTTTAATATATCAAACTAATTTGAAATTCTTTCTTAAATTGTGAGTCTACAATAGAGATATTTCCTGTTGCTCTTCCCTCACTGTTTTATCAATTTTAGATATTGAGTAGCAATATATATTTTTTTGGCCTAAATACATTTAAATAAAAATATAATTATAACAAGTGATATGTTCTGTTATGTATGCACAGTATATGTGTATGCTTTTCTATACCAGTGTCCACACACATTGCATTCTTGGTTTTGTCCTTTATAAATAAGACAGGTTAGTTTAGATGCCATGTCAGCAAATCTTTTCTAGCTGTCAGTGGTCAGCTAAAAGGAAGAAAATATCATAATTAAGCACAGGCTGTGGTTTCATAGTTGAGAGACTAAACCACTGTGGAAATTCATTAGTAAAGTTAATCTGACAAACATCTGAGCAAGTGAAACAGAATCAATTTGAAGGGAGAATGTATGACTCTAATGATGCTTTCAACCCTTGTTGATATGTTGTCTGAGGTAAAGATTTCTAAGTTTTCTGTATAAATATCTATTGTTGGACAATTCAGTTTGACTTATTGGATTCCTATAGCTAAGTGTTGTGCGGCTTTGTTGGGGAAATGATGTCATTTGGTGTACGAGGAAATAAAAACACCTCAGCTGATAGCAAGTGAAAGTCTCATTTTACACACCATCCAAATCATATCCTACATTAGAAACGAACCCAAGACAGAACTTCTGTTCCTTGTGATGGGGAAGTATGATTACTGGAAAAAGCCGAAAGACATTGGGAGGTTTTTCTGTCCATATTTGCTTGTACATGTGTACACGTATGTGCTCAATGTCAATTAATTTAGCTTGGGCTTCTCTTTTAAAACAAATTATACCTTGTGTTAATCAGTTGTTCTCAGCTGGAAGTGATTTTACTCCAGGGGACCTTTGACAGTGTTTGGAATATACATCCTCTATTGTCACAACTGAAGGTTTACTAGTAGCATCCAGTTGGTAAAATCCAGAGATGTTAGTATAAGCTTTCCTGGTGTCTCACTGGTAAAGGATCTGCCTGCCAAGCAGGAGATGTAGGTTAGATTCCTGGCTCAGGAAGATCTCTGGGAGAGGAAAATGGCAACCCACTCTAGTACTGTTGCCTGGGAAGTCCCAAGGATGGAGGAGCTTGGCAGGCTACAGTTCACTGGGTTGCAAAGAGTCAGATACAACTTAACTAAACAGCAGCAGCAGAGATATTAGTACACACTCAACGATGAACAAGAATGTGCTCCACAATAGATAACTATCAGCCTCAAAGGTCAAGATAGTCAAAATTTGAGAAACACTGAAGCTCTGTCAGTCATTTATGGATCATCATGTATTAATTTTTAAAGATGTCCAACATACACACACACACACATGACTTCCTTCTAACATCTAGTCTTGTAGAAAGATGCTTAGACTAGAAGAAGAAAAATCAATACATATCTGCTCTTGATTTTGTCACTTACTGGCCATGGGATTTTGTGCTCATCATTCCACATTTTTCTCAAATAAGGATGATGATATCTGCCCTAACGGCTTTGCTATTGTGAATAAGAAATGAAGTAAGGCATGTCTTTGGAGAAGCTATACACATATATTTTTGATGTATTGATATTTATTAGAATTTTTATTATTTGGAGGAGTCATATTCTAACTGAACTGTCCCTAAGACTTTAGACAAATGAGGGATGACAGGTGTGCTGTGGGTACACTGTAAAGAAGGACCAAAGGGACATGACATGACCTGGACTGGGAGCTGCCAAGGTCAATTTCACACCATTTTTCAGGTTTTCTAGTTACTTTGTGGTTCCACTTTCAGTCTTATCTTGAAAATCATCTGGTCAGGTTGCCTTCGATAGAACACCATGTGCTGTAGTGCGAAAGCTAAAGTATTTTATATTTTATAGTAAAGCATTTTCTATTTGTCATTTTTTTCTCTCCATAGCCCTCTCACCCCCCAGTATTCAAAAATATGTGAGAAATTCTGGGATGAAATGAAAGGTGCCAAAGTGGCCAAGGCAGGTGCTTCTGAGGTGACATAGTGGCATGGCTCAGGAAAGGCCATGAACCAATCTCTTCAGAATACAATTTCCACCCCATTTAGCAGCTCAATGATCAGTTAGATAAGGGCCTTGGCTTTGATTGCTTATCTGATTCAACCTAATCTTTGATTTTTAGAATCAATTAAAGCAGAAATACAGTCTTTAACTTTGTCTTTTCAATAGAAATGGGATGGCTGACCTTGGCCTCTACTGAATTTCTGCTTTTATAAAAAGGTGGGTTATAAAAGGCTAAAGAATTGGAAAAGGGACCTTTGAAGTTAAGTGGTCCAGCTACAACCTGAATAACCTGTAAAGATCTCCACATTCACTACATGTATTCCTGCTATTTGGCTACTCCATCCCACTTCTTGTAAGCATAGAAATATGACTTCCCAGAAGAGCTCACTATCTTCTGCAAAAATTGTAAAGGAGTAGGGTATCCTTCCTTCCACTGTACCTGATTCTATCTCCAAATCACCAAACACTCCTCCTCCTCTTAGCTTGCTTGTTGGACCATCCCAAACCAAGGTTCATCCTTCTTTATCATGGTCTTCTTTTTTTTCTTTTTGCAAATACCTGGGAACAGCAACCCCAGTTCTCTTGGTCTTCTTATCTTTTCTTTTCTTTTATTATTTTGACAACATAATTTCTCTTCCTCAGACATCTCACCATCTTCTGTCCCTGTTTTTCCCTGTTTTATACATATGCTGCTTTGTCAGTGATGGATGTGTACAATATAACATTCAGAACAGAACAATCATTCCTCCAGATTTGCTCTTCCTGACTGTGGGGACCACAGGAACCCTGGGTGGCAGAGGAGATTTGGGAAGGTTTTACAACCACATAAAGCCTGAAGTCTGAGATGAATCAAATGGATGTCACCAAAGAGCTGTATTGCTTTAAAGGCCATTATTGTCTCTCCTTCCTCCCACTCACTGTTTTCACTTAATTAGCCATCAACTGATATTAAATGGTTCTCCTCACTTTGCTCAAGGATATCTTGGAAAATTTTATATTGGCAGTTTTTACTAAATTAAGTGAAGCTGGAACTTTCATCTTCCTTCTATCTACACAAATCTTCTCCATGGTCCAGTTCCAGCCCTTTCTTCTCTAGTCTTAATTATTTTTACTCTTCTCTAAACCCTTAAAGTCTATACAATATAAATTACATCTTTAAGCTATTAATTACATACTGCTTTTCCTTGACCTCTGTTTTTCTTTTCATTCAGAATTTGTCCAATTGTAATTCAGTATAAAGAATTACATTTTGTGTAGTCTTCATATATGTTATAAAATATTATATTGTATTTGTTTATATTAATGTAATATCATAGGAATAGTAGCTACCACTATTGACTGTTTACTGTGTACCAGATCTTAAAATTCACTTATATCACTGCTAATCTACTCCATAATCTATATGATTAATATTTCTTAAGAAACTGAGATTTATATAGGCTAAGTAATTTACACCTATGAAGTGACTCACCTGAGATCCAACCCTGGTTTCTGATTCCAAAGTACTGTGTTTCTTCCATGGAGGACAGCACGGTAGACCCTGGAAAAGAGCTAACCTCTTAACAATCTCTCAGTCTAGCATCATTCCAGCTGATTGGAGGAAATCACATCATTTCACAATATTTTTTGATCACCAGTTCCAAACTAAGGACTGCTTTTAAACTTTGGTGAAAAAACATGTTCAATACCTAAATATAGATCAAAGTGAAATACAGACCAGAGCTTCCCACCAGCCTGGGGATCCACCTCCCTAAGGCCTCTTTGTGGAGATGATGGTTTATATTGGCCTCTAGTTAGTAGTTCTGCTCTATGCTTTTACTCTTGCTTAAATTCTTTTTATAAAACCCTTGGCTGATCATATCCCCTCAACTGTCATGATGAAGGATGCTGTGAAATGATCACAGCATGTTTGGAGACATCTGTCATTCAGGGTAACCTCAGCTCTGAACCCAAGCTTTTCAAATGTAGCTTTAGCACCATCCACCCTGCAGAAGTAAGCCATGACAATGAGGAAACACATTCACATGTGCACGCACACCCACATCTCAATTTTTAAAAAAACCATTTTCCTGGAGCACCAACTTCATTCAAAGTTTAATAAGTGCATATTATTTTATATTGAGGAAAATGCAGATATATTCTGGAGTAGAATTTCAAGTCACATGGAATGTTCAGACAAAACCCGAAATTTCAAATATGTCTCTGGCTTCAAAATGTGTATCCAGAAGTTAACAGTTAAGGGCTCACTCATCTCTGACTTATGGCCTCCTTAGGGCCTTAAGTTCCAGTTATCCTTTAGAATGACTTCAGATGTCCTCCAGAAAACCTTCCCTGACTCTCCCTCCCCGAGTCTGGGCTAGATTTCCCTGCTCTGTGGGTCCATACTTTCCTCTTCATTTCTTGATTGCTGAACCAATGCCAATATTCTAAAACCATCTGTTTGTTCTCATTTTTTATTCATTGGCAAATGCCCAATAAATGTTTGAGAACTGACCATAACTGAGGTAGCTCTCATGGCCCTGTTGAGAGGCACCCAAGAATGGTCCTGTATACTAATAAAATCCACTGTACAAATGTAGCTGGGAGGCAAAGCAAAACCGAAAGTCATCAGATTCACCCATCAGTTGAGCAAGAAACATGTAAATAAGGCAGTCTCTGGATATAGCCCTGATGGCTTAGATGGTAAAGAATCTGCCTGCAATGCAGGAGACTGGAGTTTTGTCCCTGGGTTGGGAAGATCCCCTGGAGAAGGGAATGGCTACTCACTCCAGTATTCTTGCCTGAAGAAGTCCATGGACAGATGAGTCTGTTGGCAGTCTATGGGTCGCAAAGAGTCAGACACGACTGAGTGGCTAAGCACAGCTGGATGTAACCCATCTGTTTCTTTACCCTGCTTTCCCTTTGATATAAACTAAATACTTGAACAAACATACATGAAGTCACAATCAATTGAGTGCCGTCAGCCATCAGATCAAAGGTCTCTACTTCAGGTAGCGACCTGAAGAAACAGGGGGCCTGGTCCAGCATGGTGGACAGAGCACCAGGTTTTGATTAGAATTTTGACCTTGCTGCTTAGTAGCTCAACAAGCTGATGACCTTCCTGGTATCTGTGTTCTCAACTGACAAAGCAAGAGATTAGTTTATGTCCTGGGATTTGTTTGAGGGTGAAATGGCATGACTTAAACAGACACCTAATACAGTGTCTAGTACCATAAATCGTAGTCCTGGTCATTAGAGGACACCTCTTATATTTTATTTAAAAGTTTACTTTCGGTTATTCTTCTCTATAATTTCTCACAGGTTAATGTTGCATTACTAACACATAAAGATGGGAGAGAGAAACCTAAAGCCCACCATGACACACCTTGCCGTGCAGCGCATGTGTGTTCAGTTGTGTCCAACTCTTTTGCAACCAACAGACTCTTCTGTCTATGGAATTTTCCAGGCAGGAATACCAGAGTGAGAATACCTATGCCAGGGAAGCTTCCCGACCCAGGTATTGAACCCTCTTCCCTGTGTCTCCTGAGTTGACAGGCAGGTTCTTTACCACTGTGCCACCTGAGAGCCCCTAATGACGTGCCTTTACTCATCTTAAAAGCTTTCCTAGAAATTACAATAAACACCTGATAGAAGGATATATTTCTTAGCCTTTTCCTTATCATGAAAGTGTTGGAAAGTCTGAGTTTTTCCAAATTGTGGAAACCAGGCTTGAGGAACAAAGATGAAACAAAATGAAGGAAAGAGAAGAAGTCAAAATGATTTACTGGAGGAAAATGACTTTGCATTGGCTTGAGAGAGTAGTGTAGGTTACACTGGAATAGACCTACTATGGTTACAGATATAGGTACTTCAGCAGGTTTAGTGATAATGACAGTGTTAGTTGCTCAGTTGTGTCTGACTCTTTGTGAACCCATGAACTGTAGCCTGCCAGGCTCCTCTGTCCATGGAATTCTCAAGACAAGAATACTGGAGTGGGTTGCCATCCCCTTCTCCAGTGGATCTTCCCAGCCCAGGGATCAAACCTGGGTCTCCTGCATTGCAGGCAGAGTCTTTATCATCTATGCCACCAGGGAAGCCCCTCAGCTGGCTTAGAGGCCCACTAAAGAAACAAAGCAGGGAGCCTAAGAAATTCCTCCATTTGAACATAAAATGAAACTCTTTGCTATCTCCTGGGAAGCTATGTGATCTTGGCTTTCTGTCCAGATGTTTGAGTTGATTTCCTCTTTTAACGATATACCTGGAGAAGGACAAATATGGACATTTGTGCTATGTGAAAATGTTTTTTGGTTTTTCTAGGAATGTGATAGGGAATATGTTAAGCAGTGTTAAAAATAGTCCTATAACAGATGCATTAGAGTCCTTGAGCTCCCAGGACCCTGTTCTCCTGCCCCTGAAAAAGGTGAGCCTAGATCATACTTCAAAAAAGGGAAGGGCCACAGTGACTTGTCCACTTGGAGCAGGTGGCTATGTCACACCTCAACCTCCTTTAGCTTGGCTGAAAGTCTTAAAGGTAAGATTTGTGAAAAGAGAAGGAAGAATGTAAGAAACAAATTGGCATTTCTTGGGGCCTTATTGTTGCTCAGATCTCAGATTTGCTGCAGTAAATGTTGGCACCAAGTACCTTGGTGATCTGTGATCACTTTTCATAGCTGCCAGGGCTATGGAAATGACATATGCATAGTATAGAGCAACAGTCCTAGAATGTATCACATGATTTCCAAGTCACCCCTGCCATCAAGAAGAGAGGAGATCTTCTTTTATGCAGAGGGGCTCTCATTAGTAAGTGGATTTTGATGCATTTTCACTAATTATATACCTAAGGGAGGTGATGGACTGAAATCAAATAAGTGTGGGGAGAGACTCAGAGATCCTTACTTATGACCACTGTGACCATGGCCAAAGTGAACATAACGTCAACCTTGCAGGATGTGTGAAGATTAGGCATAATGGATATAAAGTCTCATTCCAACTAGAGAAGGAATCAAGCAAACCATTCCCCTTCACTTGACATGAGGTATTGCTGACCATGTACATCTCTAAATCTAAGGAAAGATGGTGATTTTCTGCTTTGCAAACACTTGATGAAGTCCAGCTTCTTTAGCTAGAGTGGAGATCTTCCAGGGGACAAAGACTCATCTAACTCCACTTTCCAACACCTCCAACAGTATCCTTCTCCTCCTCCCCATCTCTTTCAAAGCTCCCATCCACAGCCTTCAAAGGATGATTTTATGTGAAGCTTTTACTTTTTCATGTTTTCTGGTTGCTCACTCCTCCTGGAATGTTCTTTCTCCCTCCCCTCCACCAGCCCACACTTTGATCAACTTTCATGGTTCACCTTAAGCCTCACATCTTTCAGGAATTCTCCCTGGAAAATTCTAATGCAGCTGTTCCTAACCAGTGTTGTGAGATCCTCCTGGTGGAAGGAGGTTGTCTCCAGTGGGCATCAGGCTTTTACATAAGTCACTAAATGTTCCCTGACCAGAGAAACATGGCAGCATTCTGGGTTTTCCTTCCTCATCCTGAGTTGGACCACTTAAAATGCTAGTCATGGTTCCTACATGTTCTTGGTCACTCACCAGTCCACATCCTCTAAGAGTTAGTCCCATCTTCATTTCATTTTACTCATGTCCCTATTTTTGCTATCAGGTCTCATTATTTTTGGCAAATGTCTCCTAAGTCATGGAGAACACAGAAAGGTAAAAGCCATCTGTCTGGCAAGACCTGCCCAGGGTCTTCCTCTCCCCATCCAACAACATCTATATTTCTGTCCTTGATTGCTTCTCCTTCTTCACATGATATTCACTGCTGTAGTTCTGAATTCAACTACCACTGTGACTGTCAAAATAATACCTCTATGCCTGTCTGCCCATGCCTTCATCCTCTCCCTCTCGGCTGGCTCTTTCCCCATTGAATGAAATCTGCTTGTTTTTTCTCTTTTTCAATGTCATCCCTCTTCATATCATTTTACTATATTTTCAAAGACTAGTTTTTAGAAAGAATTATTGACGTGCAGTGCCTCTAATCTGTCACCCACTATTCACCCTTCCACTCGCTTTATATGAGTTCCCTAAAATTTCTTTCACACAAATCTCTAAGTAGGCAGCATACTATAGAGGATGGGGCGCAAGAGCTCAGATTGGGCAGAAGTGGAGCCATGTGAATTTGAGTGATTTAATGTCTCTTTAGTGTCGCAGCATCTTCTGTGAAACTAGAATAACTGTCCTTGCCATGTAGTAGTTGTGTTGAGAATACAAAATTATACCATACATCAAGTGGAACGTAGAGACCATTAGACTCTTTGCCTCTTTATGTATTGGACATAGTATTTTTCCACTGCAGACAAGTTTCTCTCAGGATTCATTGTACTTTTGTTTTCAGTCATACCTCTCTCTCCTAGATTTCCTCCTATTTATGGTTATTCTCTCTTCTTCTTCTTTTTTTTTTTTACAAGTGTCTGTTTTCTATGTTCTCTCAATTTCTACACTTTCTCTTTTTTTCTCTTTAATTTTTGTATTCTTTACTCATCCAGACTCTAGCTGACACTAGCAACTCAATAATTACTAAATTTCCATGCCTGATACTAATTTCCTGAGTGCCATTACATGACTGACATCAAAATTTGCAATGACTATAAGCAAACAATACACATGCTGAGCTCATTTCTTTCCTAGAACAAACCCACACACTTCTTCAACCCATAAAAGCACCAGTCTTCAGGAGTCATCCTTGATGCTTTCCTTTGCATTCTCTGCTACATCTAGTAAATTAGGAAGTTTAGCCTCCATTCATGCATGTCTTGCTTGCCTTCAAGTCAGACTCCCTGAATCATAATCTTCTGTCTGGGTAATGCTACACGCACTAAAATTTGGTAACATCTAGCTCCAGAATAAAGACTAAATTCCATAGAATGTTATATAAGTTTTTTCATAATTTAGCTTCTGTCTCTCTTACCTCACTGTAACCATCCTGCACTATGACTTAACAAGCCTTTCACTTGGCCTGATCCTTCGTATCACTATGTCTCTGCACAGAGCCAAGGTCTTTCCACTCCTGATTCACCTACCATATTTTTTCCTCCTTCTAAGACTAGCTTACATAAATCATTTCACTCGGTAAAAATTCCCAGAGACTCTTTACTCACCATCCATTTAATCTGAGATAAAGGCCCATCTTTTGTATTTCCATAAACTCAAGGGCATTGGTAGGTCACAATCCTTTTCCTCTCTGTGTTCTCTCAAAGTCAAATGTGTTGTACACTGCCATTAAGCTTTCATTTATTTACCTGTCTTCCTCACCAACCGAGGATCTTCCTGGCACTTAAAAACAGTACATGACAAGCATTCAATGCTAAGAATTATTTAATTGAAGTCATATTTCTTCTCTTTTTTTGAAGATGTATCTCTCTTTAAATCACTGTGGCCACTGGCTGATTCCTACCAATGGGTTTAATCTTGCCTATCAATGACTTTCTGAAATTCAAGTGGTAACCTTGATGGAAGGTTTTATCCTTCTGTCCAGTTCTACTACTTCTAAGCAAGTGCTCTTGCAAGCTGCTTCCTGCTGATTCAATCTGCTAGAATTATTTAATTGGCCTTGTGCCTATTCCCTTGGTATTCTGTAAGGTGAGTTCCTGTCCCACCTATTCTGGTGACAGAATGATTTCTTGTCTTGCAGGTATTTTTAAGATATAAAAGTAAAATTGTTAGGAATCTTATTGCCAGCCATGTTACTGAAATGTTAGCTACTAATGTATTTATCATTCTTTATGTTATAACTTGTGGCAATAAAATGCATTTTCAATAACACTAGTGCACTTTTAATTTATTATACTTATTCTTGACTTTTACTTTAAGCAGTCAGTGTTACCCTTAGTGGTATTGTTAAAATTTCAAAAACAAATGGACTTACTAGGGTTGTTTGTTTGCATTTTAAAGCTGTAGCTGTGAAATGGATTCACTGTTTATTGAAATGATATATATACATCACATTCCTGTAAGCACTGAGTAAAATAACTTTAAAGCTTCTAATCATATGAATGTTCTTAAAAAACTGTGCTTTTGCTTTCTCTCCCCAAAGGGAAGCTGTGTGCTGCCCTTGAAGGAGCACAGTCTTTGAAGTCAGACTGAACAAGTTTCGGTCTGGCTCTGTCAGCTCTTAGCTCTGTGGTCACAAACAGAGCATTGGCTCTGACCCTCAGATTTCTCATCTATAAAATAGAGATAATGTTATGAATTTTGCTGGGCTATAGTGGCAGAGTTAAAATTAACCTGGAATGCCTATTGTGATACCCAACACATTTTAGGCACTCAATAAATAGGTTTCCTGTCTTTTAATCTGTTTTCTGCCATGGTGGGTAGCAGACTTGTTTTTGTTAGGGCCATTAAAAAGCAGCCGAGAAATCACAATTCTTGATGTCTCTGGCAATTTTTTGTCAACCCTAATTATCTTCTGTGTGACATCACTGTAAAATTATTCAGTATACGTGTGACCCTGGTCTTCTCAACAAGATGGCAAGTTCCTCAAGGGCTCTTATAAATGCCAACACAGAGTATCTGCTCAGGAAATAAAAACTATTGGATGGACACAATACAAAAGTGCAAGGATAACTTTATGTAAGGGAAGCAATATGATGCCTAGAAAAATAATGCTTTTTCTCACAAACATGGTTTCCTTCAAATGAAGTTAATGAAAATGTTTCCAATCTTTTCTGATTCTAACAGTGAATGACTTATGACTTGTTCTATAGTTGATCGATATTCATAAATCTCAAAACATTCAAGTATCTTAAGGAGTATATTATTTTGTGTAGTATAGTGTGGTCTCTTAATCTTTCCCAGGCTTGAGTACAATGTAGAATTAAAGACTGCTGGTGAACCGATAGTCACTTGCTGAGAAATCTGTCCACTATGAAGACATCTGTCATGATTAATCAGGCTAAGCGATTCTCCATAAGAAAAGCATGAGTGAGTTTGTTTTGCTGCAAAGGCCTGCCTTGATGACATTAATTTGGGAGACAGCTGGAGGTGGCAACTTACCAGAGGAAAACAGATGGGGGTACCTATGAAACGATTCAGAGGCTCATGGGAAACTCCTCCGGTAATCCACAGGGAAACCTGTACATACATTGGAGAAGCAGAGTTACAGAAAAGTCCTGCCAAAAACTGTAATCACAGGTAGTCAAAAGCATGAACTATAAGCAGCCTGTGTGTGAGACACCTGTGTACATGCCTGCTTTATGGGCCTACATAGGTGTGGAAGGGCCTGTCACTGGTTAGAAAAGGAGCTTGAAATTTGGCAAAGGGCAGACTTCAGTTTGAATTCTGGCTCTACCACTTCCTGGAGAGGTGGGTTTCTACAAATAATTTCAGTGTCTACATCTGTAAAATAGAAATAATAAGCCCTACTCCGTAGAGTTATTGTAAGGATTCAATGAGACCACATTCTTTCACAGGTAGATGCTGAAAAGAAGTCATTACCCTATGCCTTCCTGTCACTACAGGTCGCAAAGAGTCGACTCTTTGAGACCCCGTGGACCATAGCCCACCAGCTCCTCTGTCCAGGGGATTTTCCAGGCAAGAATACTGGAGCGGGTTGCCATTGCATTCTTCAGGGAAATCTTCTTGACCCAGAGATCAAACCCAAGTCTCCTGTGTCTCCTGCATTACAGGAGGATTCTTTACCCCTGGTGCCACATGGTAAACCCATACATACCTAAGTAATGTGATTCAATAAACATTTAAAAGTGAAAGTCTGTCAGTTGTGTCCAACTCTTTGCAACCCCATGGACTATACAGTCCACGGAATTCTCCAGGCCAGACTACTGGAGTGTGTAGCCTTTCCCTTCTCCAGAGGATCTTCCCAACCCAGGTCTCCCACATTGCAGCCAGATTCTTAACCAGCTGAGCCACAAGGGAAGTCTAAACATTTAAAGCTTCTTTACAAAATTACATTCCCCAACATCTTACAAAGGACCAGAAATTATCACCATGGTCATTTTGTTTTAGTGTCTTAAATAAATAAGTTCTTTGTTAAAATACAGCATTCCCAGGGAAGACATGACATGCTATATGAACCTAGGCATTACATTTGGTAATGTAACCTAGGTAAACATTTGGGAACATCTACCAGTTTTCTTGCCTGTGAAATCCTATGGACAGAGGAGCCTGGCAGGCTACAGTCCAAGGGGTCACGAAAGAGTCAGACATGAGTTAGGTACTAAACAACCACAACTATATGTCAGGCACTGTGCTTCACTTCTGGGAATGGCCATCTGGACACCTTTTGAACTCTTCAAATGGTTGACCTCAGAGAAAGGAAAAGTCTGATGATTGGACAGGTAAGGACATATTAGTAATTAGAAGGTTTTCTGCATGCTTCCGCCAAAACTGAAACTCTGGAATCCAGAGATATTAGTCACCCAAGGCAGTGGCCATAATGAGGTTTAGCTTTATCCAGTTGGATGTTCTAATGCTGTGGATGCAGCTCTTCATACCTCCAGATTGTGAAGTGAAAATCGCTCAGTTTTGTCCAACTCTTTGTTGACCTCATGGACTGTAGACTGCCAGGCTCCTCCATCCATGGGATTTTCCAGGCAAGAATACTGGAGTGGGTTGCCACTTCCTTCTCCAGGGGATCTTCCCAACCCAGAGATTGAACCCAGGTCCCCTGCATCACAGGGGAGCCACCATCTGAGCCACCAGATATGAGTTCATCAAAATATCAAACGATTCCTCTTGATCATCATATTGCCAGTGCCTAGAATACGGACAGAGTGGTTTCTCAATAAACAATTGTTCATTTAGGTTAATGAGACTGTCTAAAAGAAGATTCCAACAGAGATGTGATCCAAGGTTCTTTATTTACTTCAGAAAATGAGGATCACAGCTAACCATAGTATTCTTAAAGGGTGGTAGCTAGAGGTTCACATCCAGAAACTTGTGGATGTGTTTTTCCAATCTTTTTATAGTCTTCTGATGTTATTGTTGCAGGTAGTCCTCAATGCCAGTGGCTTAAGGTACAATTTTCTTTGGAACTCAAGGCCATTTCCATCTGACTCTCCTCCTAAGCTAATGCTACCTGCCATAGAGCCACGCATTTCTTGCAGACATCCTGGTACCTTTATTTGCTTGCTGCTCCCATGATCCTGTAGTTCAAGTTTTTGCCTACATTCTTCCTTTGCCCAGAATGGCCTCCTTCCTCCACTTCTTGCCCAGCCAACCCAGATCCTCCCCTTTAGTCTTAGCAAGTGTCTCAGTTCCTCCAGGAAACAGCCTCCTATAGCCCGGCCACCAATACAGCTCTGTCCTCTGTTCCCCTCTTGTCTTAGCCAGCTCCACACAGGTCACAGTTCCTTGATTGATTTGTACCTAGTGCTGTGCTTTTCCAAACAGATTATAAAGAAATATGCCTACTTATGGAACTATGGTTTTGTTGTTGCTTTTGTTTTTTTAAATATAGTTTATATATGTTTTTTTGAAATATAGTTGACTTATAATATTATGTTAGTTTCAGGTGTATAGCAAAGTGAATCAGTTATACACATACATATGCATGCGTGCTCACTAAGTTGCTTCAGTCATGTCCAACTCTTTGTGACTCTGTGGACTACATGGGATTCTCTAGGCAAGAATGATGGAGTGGGTTGCCATACCCTCCTCCAGGGGATCTTCCCAACACAGGGATCGAAACTGCATCTCCTGCGGCTCCTGAGTTGCAGGAAAATTCTTTACAGCTGTGCCACCAGGGGAAGCCCACATATACATACAGTCACTCTTTTTTAGATTCTTTTTGCATATAAGTTATTACAGAATATTGAGTAGACTTCCTTGTGGTATAAGGTAGGTCTTTATTATGTATTTTATATATAGTAATGTGTATGTCAATCCCAATTTCCCAATTCATTTTTCCCTTGCCCTCATGCCCCAGTAACTGTGAACTTATTTTCTACATCTATAATTCTGTTTCTGTTTTATAGATAAATTCACTGGTACTCTTTCCCAAGATTCCACATATAAGTGGTATCATATGGTATTTGTCTTCCTCTGATTTAATTCACTCAGTATGACAGTCTCAGGGTCCATCCATGTTGTTGCAAAGGTCATTATTTCATTCTTTTTTATGACTGAGTAATATTCCACTGTATATATCTATCACATATTCTTTATCCATTCATCTATCAATAGACATTTGGGTTGCTTCCGTATCTATGTTGAGGATTAAGTGAGACAACTGCTTCTTTATTTCCCTTCCTTTACTCTTCACACAGAATCTTAAAATGATTTGGACTTTGGAGATCACTTTTGCCAATGAAATAAGAAGTATGTTTAATTAGCAGATGCAAACTTGTATATATAGGATGGATAAAAAACAAGGTCCAATTGCATAGCACAGGAAAGTATATCAATATTTTTTGATAAATCAAAATGGAAAGGAATATGAAAAGTAATGTGTGTGTGTGTGTATATATATATATATATATATATATATATATATATATATATCTGCATCATTTTTCTATACAGCAGAAATTAACACAACATTATAAATGAACTATACTTCAATAAAACAAATTTTTAAAAAAGAAGTTTTACACCAGGACTTCAGATGACATTTCACATTGTAGAACACATAGAAAAGGAAACTCTAGGCACAGCCTCCTAGGTAAAAGTTGAACCACTCTTGGTTTTAAACTTCTGAAAGGAGGCTTGGTCTATCCAGGTCCTGTTTTCTTACTGAAGAACTAGGAGAATCAATGTCTTGGTCCCTCTGTGACCCATTGATGGCATGCTGACCACAGAGACCAGTACCTCCATGATGGATAACTCTACTCTGCTATCAATAACCCTGGCTTATACTTTCCACTGAACTCGAGTTTTTCTCTATGATCAATGAATCTTTGTTTTACCTTTCTAAAACACTTGTGGAAAGTAAGTCTAAATTCTTCCTCTTGTTAAACGTAGTCCCCACATTAAAAACAAATGAGAAGCTCTCAACTGCCCCAGTCACATCTTATAATATTCAGTTTTCAGACCTTTCACCTCCTTGGCTCATTCTCCTCTGGATGTTTACTTTGCATACTGCCTTCTCATCTTCTCAAACAGAGAACAAATTTCTTAAAGTTAGCAATTATTATACAATTGAAAAGCATATTTCGCATTACAATAGCCCTTTATAGTCATGATTAATGAACACAACACAGTATATTAACTTTCTATTGCTGTTGTAACAATGATCACAACCGTGGTGGGGTGGCTTAAAACAAAAACAAATATATTTCCTTTCAGTTCTGTTGTTCAGAAGTCAGAAATGGGTCTCCTAGGGCTAACATCAGGGTGACTTCCTGACTTTGCTGTATTGAAGAAAGCTTTAGTATTTGTTTTATTATTGCATTTTCCCCTCTAAAGATGGGAAAATGTTTTCTAAAGCAGAGAAGCTTAACTGTTATCTTGAATCCATCACTTAATATACCTTTTTGACTACACAAATCACTTAAAATTTGATTTTGTCTTTGACAAAAGGGTCAGTAATCCTTCTAGCTTATATTTGATCTCTCTCTATTGATATTCATCATGTTGCTTTTTCTGAGAGAAACTATTCTGAGCCTAAAGCTCTGAGAAAGGAAAAATGAAGAAGACACAGGCTTTGGAAAGGTTTTCTCATCCCCTTATCTGCAAGACAGTTGCTGGCCCCTTTATTCAAAGAAGACCCCAGAATTGGTTATTCTATTTTCTTCTTCCAGGCGAAGATACCAGATGATGGCAATAATAACAACAAAAAAGTGTAAGAAATTCCTTGGCTTTACGTTTGTAATTAGGTCACAAATCTAAGACAAACACACCATTTGACTAATAAGAACAAGAAACTAGGACAGTTTCATAACTCTCTCAAGGACATCCCACTGAATAATACCAGATTTGGGTTTAGAACCTAATCCTTGAATTTCAGTCTCTCTAATACATCCAAATTTAACTTCATATATCCTCTTCAAGTTTGCTGTTTCTCTTTTTGAGCTTCTATCTTAATGACTAGCACTATTGTCTTAGATAAAGGCAATGGATTTTATTGATTGTACCTCCTGAACATCTATCACATCCATACCTTTCTCTGCATGATTCTAACTAGCCCAGGGGTTTTTCATCTCTTCCCTGTTGTCACAGCTTCCTAGAGAACTTACTATTTTAGGATTACCATTGCCCTATCACCTAAATCCAAACACCAGATTGCCCAATACTTCTTTTGATTGCAGATCTGGCTATGTTGCTTATTTGCTTAGCATCTATAATTCTGTCCAGTTTTTATAGATTATATCTCAAGCCCCACATTCTGGCACACAATTCTCCATGCTTTGTCTCATACCTATCCTTTATACTTTTATTACAATCATCCTTCTCATACATCCCTCCCTCCCTTCCCCATCCAATATAGTCCTTTCAATGTGCTCTTTTGTGCCTCTGCTCTGCCATATTTAAAATTAATTTTTATTAGAGTATAGTTTCTTTACAGTGCTATGTTAGTATTTCTACTGTACAGTAAAATGAATCAGTTATATGAATACATATATACATATATCCCCTCTTTTTCTGGATTCAGTTCAGTTCAGTTCAGTAGCTCAGTCGTGTCCGACTCTTTGCTGGATTACCTTTCCATTTTGGTCACCCCAGGGCATTGAGTAGAGTTCCCTGTGCCATACAGCAGGTTTTCATTAGTTATCTGTTTTATGCGTAGTATCAATAGTATATATGTCAATTCCAATCTCCCAACCCATCTCATCTCCCTCCACCCTCCCCCCATCACACTTTGGTAACCTTAAGTTTGCTCTCTATGTCTGTGACTCTATTTCTGTTTTGTAAATAAGTTCATCTGTACCATTTTCCTAGATTCCACACATAAGCAGTATATTATATGATATCTGTTTTTCTCTGTCTGACTTAGTTCATTCTGTATAACAATCTCTAGGTCCATATGTATCTCTGCAGATGCTCTGCCGTTTCTTTTGGCTTGTAATTTCATTCTCCATCTTTGCCTAACTAACTGCTCTTCATCTACTTCCTAAAATGAGGCTCAGAGTTTTCTCTTCCAGAAAGTTGCCTCTGATTCCTTGCAATTTCCCAGAGATGTACGTACAGTATATGTAAATGACTTGCCTTCTATGCGATACCCTATTAAGCCATCAACTCATTGAAAGCTGGGTCTCCATTTTAATTATTTTTTTCCACCGGAGTAGTTATTACATAATATATATTCAAAACTGCTTTCCAGAAACAACTGAAAGAATTCTCATGGTACCTCACTGAGGACAGGGTGATGAACACAGATTTCAGGCTAGAGGTGGGGTAAATTCTAAACTGAGTGGCAAAATCCTTTTGTTCAATCAAGGCCAAGTCTTCTGTGGAAGTTGTTTTGTTTTAAGACACAGAAGGTCACTGTAGCATGTTTCCATGGGGGAGCCAGCATTCACATTTATATCTCTGCATTGGCTGTAGAATCTTTGGATGGATCTATCACATTTATTCATTGCAAATTTGTTTAATTAATGACTAGGAAATGCTCTAATCTTAGTGATAAGAGGTGCAGATTGTTGTCAGGTTTTGTTTTGTTGCATTTTTATTTCTTTTTCTGGGCTCTATTGATTTTTTCTTGATGGTTGTAGCAAAAGGATAAAAAAAAAAACTTGGGGCCAGTAATATGTTGTGTTATTTTTTTTTACTTTCCCATAGGGCCTATAAAAATGATACAGCCAAATTACAAGCTCAAAAGCACCAATTTATGAACTGGTAGAAATCACAACACATGGCAAAGGATCACTGAACACTAAATTTGGAGCTAGAAGATCAAGTTCTACTTTTCAACTCTTATACTAAGTTATGTCATCTTATACTAATTAGTACACAACTCAAGTGTAACTCTCCTCTTTCATAAAATGGGAATATTGATTTAGATAATTTCTAATTTTCCTTACAATTTTGGTAGTCTACAATTCCAAATTCTATGATTCCAATTTAAGTGATTCTGAAGGTATTTACCAAAACCTATGCTTAGTAAAACCATCCAAAACAAAGATCTGGTCCTTGTTCTTACTGAGAAATTATGTGGAAAGAAAAGTTTAAAGCATAAGAAACATTAAATGGGAATTACGAAAGCACTTAGACTATGTTTGACATGAAATGTGCTAGTGCTAAGTCACTTCAGTCATGTCCCACTTTTTTGTAACTCTATGGACTGTAGCCCATCAGGTTCCACTGTCCATGGGATACTCCAGGCAAGAATATTGCAGTGAGTTGCCATTTCCTCCTCTAAGGGATCGTCCCCTCCCAGGGCTCAAACCCACATCTGCTATTTCTTCTATATTGGCAGCCAGGATCTTTACCACTAGCACTCTCTGGGAAGCCTTGATATGAAGTACACAACAAAACACATACATCTTACATTCAACGAATACTATAATAAATGCCTGGAATACAATGTGAAAAAGGCAAGTTTTGCCTAGTCTAGAAAGGCAAATGGTCCTTTATTCAAATAATTTTCAATTTTAATGTAAGCCCTTTAGATACATAATATTCATAATAAGTATGTCATAACAGGATGGCAAAGGAGTAAGCATTCAAGATTTTTCCCTGTTACAGCCTGTCAGATGGGATGGCTTCTCTTCAAGAGGATAAACTAAAACTTTCTTCTCCCCTCAGTCATTTTACACTCCTATACAACTGGCTTGCACTCAGTTTCTTGATCACTTATAGCTGTAAAGAATTATAGGAAATATAGGCTTTGGTTGCCATCTAAATGTCTAAAGCAGAGACATTACTTTGCCAACAAAGTTCCATCTAGTCAAAGCTATGGTTTTTCCGGTAGTCATGTATGGATGTCAGAGTTGGACCACAAAGAAGGCTGAGCACTGAAGAATTGATGCTTTTGAACTGTGGTGTTGGAAAAGACTCTTGAGACTCCCTTGGACTGCAAGGAGATCAAACCAGTCAATCCTAAAGGAAATCAGTCCTGAATATGCATTGGAAGGACTGGTGCCGAAACTGAAGCTCCAATAGTTTGGCCATCTGATGTGAAGAACTGACTCATTGGAAAAGACCTTGATGCTTGGAAATATGGAAGGCAGGAGGAGAAGGGGACAATAGAGGATGAGATGGTTGGATGGCATCACCGACTCAATGGACATGAATTTGAGCAAGCTCTGGGAGTTGGTGATGGACAGAGAAGCCTGGCGTATTGCAGTCCATCGTGTAGCAAAGAGTCAGACACGACTGAGCAACTGAACTGAACAGAACTGAGACTTTGGTTACATAAGCCATGTGCCAAGATGAAAAGTAATGAAATCTATTAAGAAGAAGATTGGGGATCAATCTTCTGACTGCAACAGAATGGTCATGTGATTATTAACCTGAATGCCCCATGATTTCAAAAGCAGGTCAACCTTGTGGCTGTTGTGAAGGATCTATTGGCTGAATATGTTAGTAATTTGAGGTTGGAGATGTGCAGAAGAGTAAGTCTGCCAGTTAGGAAGCTACAAAAATCATCCGGCTTAGAGGTGAGGGCCTTTGTTAATATGAAAGCCATTAGGGTAGACAGCAAAGTCAAGATACAGACTACTCCAAGAGAGAATCAGACTTAAATGGGCCCAGAGAAGTCCTGATTGAGGAGATATAGGCAATCCTTCATTTCCAGGTCTAGTAATAAATGTGGAACTAGAGTAATGTTCAGATCCCAAGATAGAAACGATGCCATGAAAGTGTTGGGATAAACCTGGGTTGAGAGCACTCCATCCTGGGTGATTAGTTTAAGCCACCGTACTATTTCCCTGAATAATCCAATAGATTTGTTCAGGGATGGTTAGGCTTATGCCCATTTGGGCCAATGAGAGGCAAAATGAAATCTTCTATATTTTATGGAGAAAAGAAGTCAGGCTCTTTTTCTTGTTGGAAATGATAAGGTGCTGCCCTGCTGTAGCAAACTCTCTTATGAAAGCCTACAAAACCAGACTTAGAATGGACTTGACACTTATAGAAGGAAGAATTGTGGAAAGAAACTACACACCAGATGCTCTAATGGAGTGGCTAAATTGGTTAACCATGAGCTATGCTCTCACTGGAGTTTTGGACAGCTAAGATAAAATTCTTCTGAAGTGTTTAAGTGCATTTGAATTGTGGTTTTTACTACTTATGGCCAAAAGAATAAAACTGATACTATGAATGGGCCCCATTCAGTATTAAA
Organism: Okapia johnstoni; assembly: GCA_024291935.2. Taxonomy (NCBI): domain Eukaryota; kingdom Metazoa; phylum Chordata; class Mammalia; order Artiodactyla; family Giraffidae; genus Okapia; species Okapia johnstoni. The sequence goes on from CM044319.1 coordinate 50,128,083, forward strand.
GAAAATAATTAACAGCCTTGTCAGATGGGGGGTCTAAAGTTATAGGGTTACTATTATTTGTATTTCATGTTTGATAGGAATCATCCAAGCAAAGATCTATAGGCCTTCCTTTCCCTCACTGATAAATCCTGTTAATATCCTGTGACCTTCCTATGTCTTGTGTGCTTCTCTTCATTTCTGATGGCTCCAACCTGGTCCAAGCTGCCATCTTTGCATGCCAGGGTCACTGCTGCAGGCTTCTTACTGGTCTCCTAACATATATCTGCTATTCACTCCTTTATTTTATTTTCTACCATACAAATCTGGTATTATCATTTCTTGGCTTAGAGAATATTTTCAATGGTGATTCATTGTTCTTTGATAAAGTCAAAATTCCTTAAAGTAGCTTATGAAGACATCATCAGTCAGGTTAATGCTCCCCTATCTCACAATGTAATTCACCATTTCTCCACCCTTTATTGCCCAGACTCTGGGCTTGAGCTATCCTGAATCTCTCTGATTTCCTACTAATGCATGCGTGTGCTCAAGTACCATTAGTCCTTCAGACATGTATTTACACTGCCAGGAATGCCATTCCAGTCTGAAGCCTATCATCCTTCAGGGTTTGGCCACAATGTCACTTCTTGTAAAAGTTCTCTTCTGACCCTAGTTTAGACTGGCCCATTTTACTAGATACTTCCATAGTTCTTCTGTACTCACTTTAACCCATTCTAGTATAATTGTTTTGTTATTTCTCTTCATTCTTGCAAGTTTTAGCCTGCCTTTTTCACCTTTGCACCCCTAGTGCTCACTGATAGTGAGTACTCCATATTAATTGAAGAGATGAATAATATGAGGCCATTAATAACCAGGCAGGCAAACCTCAATAAGGCAACCAGGTGACACTGCTGATAATAAAAGTGGTTAGAATTCCAGTAAAATAATAGCAGTTAATGACTCATTGTTCTGTCCTAAGATTGAACAAATGGCCAGCATTCAAAAGAATATACACACAATGACAGAGTCTGATTCAGAGCTTGAGCCATGGCATTCCTTCAGGCCAATCCCACTCCAGTTTGTTCAGTCAAATTCTCATGTATTGCCGAGGTTATTATTCACCCTAATTATGTGGGTACAAAGAACAGGATATCAACCCACAGTCAAAGGTGAGCTCGAGTGTCAGTATAAAAAGGAATAAGTCACAAAGAGCTGAGGTCAGAAGCCAGCTGGACTAATTTCAAGCTTGACTACTTTGGTGAAGCTTCTAAATTCCCTTGAGTGTCTGTTTGCACATCATGAAAGTGGAGCTTGTATTCATTCTCTCAAGAGTTGTACAAATGTGGACTTTGTAAGTGTTATGGCAATTCTGATGCCCAGAAAAAAATCAAACTTGTCATTATCCTAACACAAAGGATCTAGATTTAGAACACTGGAAGTGTAGCAGTAGCAATACACAGACATAGGAATTCAGAGGCCCAGTGTGACCCACTTCCTCTCATGGTGTCTGTTCTCAGTTTAACATGGTTGAGCTACAATTCACAAACTAGATGACTCATAATCAAAAGTAAAAAAATCCAATTTAGTTCACAGTATTGATACTAATGTTAGTCTCCGTCTGGAGGTTTATCTGCTTAGAGTCCATCTGGTTTACAAAGCTAAAAAAAGGATGATGTGTTCACAGTCTGATTTTGGTTTCAAATTGAGAAATACTTTCTGAGGCTATTAACAGTAAGTGGATACACTCTCGAGGTAGAATATCAAAGCAGCCATTACAACAGAGGAATGCCTGCCTCTTGCTGCCTCAGTGCTCAGATTAGGAAAATCTCTACTCAGCTGCCATATGGGTATTGCTGTAGCAGACCTGTGATGGGAGATGGAGGGTGAGGCAGGCGTAGGGAGATGGTTAGCAGGTGGGGTGCAGAATGAGATCACCACCATGCTTCCCACATCTTGAAGAGGGCACAAAACCTCCAGGATGCTTCTGTTTAATTCAAATGATTTCACTTTAGTATTGAGCAGAACGTAAGCCCAGGTTACTTTCTGAAAATTATCACATTTCCTGAAATCTAAGGCTTTATTTCATTGTAATATTTGGAGAATTGGATATGTATCCCTGAAAACTGGTATTCAATCAATGATGTCCCACTTGACAGATAGCATCTGAACATTAAATAAAGATGCCTTACACTCTTCTATGTGGCCAAGCACTCTGATATTATGGGAAAATATAATCCCATTATTATGCTTAGGGCCTTTGATGAGGGGGCAGGTCACTTGGTCGATGTTTTTAGGTACCTCCTGTGTGTTTCTTTTTCATCCTAAAAGTGTTCCTAACTGGCACTGGACCCACAGAATCTCTAGTGAAAAATACCCTTATTTTTTTCTCATTAAAAAATCAAGACATTGGAAAGCATACACACACAAGAAAAGGAGAAGAAAATAAACACTACATACCTCTCACCCAGAGAAAATTATGAATCATATCTTGTACCATATGCTTCCTAAGCGTTTTTTACATACTGTCATGATTATTTAGTGGTACAGTCTTTTTAATATATCAATATATTTGAACTTATTTCTATGACAATACATTTGTTTACAACCTCATTTTAAATGGCCATATAGTATTTCAATATCCAAATATATTACTGGGATTTCCATGTGCCACTAGTGGTAGAAAATTCTCCTGCCAGTGCAGGAGACACAAGAAATGCAAGTTCAATCCATGCGTTGGGAAAAGATACTTGGGATAATGTGCAAAATCAAGGAAGATAAAAAAATTAGTCTCCTGTGGCTGCTGTAACAAATTACCACAAACTTGACTTTTAAAATGATAGAAATGTATTCTCTCATTGTTTTGGAGTCCAGAAGTCTAAAATCAATGTCACTGGGCCAAAAATGAATTGTCAGCAGAACAAGCTCTAGGAGGCTTTAGGAAAGAATCTGTTGCCTCTTCCAGCCTCTGGAGGCTGCCGCATCCCTTGGCTGAGGCCGCATCCCTTAGCTGAGGCTGCATCCCTCAGTCTCTGCCTCCAAAGCCACACTGTCTCCTCCTCTTCGGTGTGTGAAATCTTCCTCTGACTCCCTCTTTTAAGGATATATGTGGTAATATTTGAAAATGAAAGTGTTAGTCACTCAATCATATCTGACTGACTGTTTGGGACACCACGGACTGTAGCCTGCCAGGCTCCTTTGTCCACGGAATCCTCCAGGCAAGGATACTGGAATGGGTTGCCATTCTTTTCTTTGGGGCTCTTCCCAACCCAGGAACCCACATCGCCTGCATTGTAGGCAGATTTTCTTACCATCTGAACTACCAGGGAAATTCCAGATAATCTTATCATCTCAGTATCATTAACTTAATCACATCTGCAAAATCTTTTTTTTTTAATTTTTTGCTGTATAAGGACAATTTACAAGTTCCAGACAATAAGACACAGAAGTCTTCTCTCTTTGGGCGAGGGGGATGCTTTCAGCTCACCACTAATAGTACATAAATTCAGCTACAGTTTTTAACCAGAGATTATGCTTTTTAGAAAAACTTATTAAGGGCAAGAAGTGTGTGTAGGAGGTTTAGATAATGTTGTTCAAAATAACTTTTTCTTGAAAAGCTTTGTTATTTGTTGAAATGAGAGTTGTTATTTTCCAATAGTTAGACTGATTTAAAAGGCTCAGTGACTTGGTATTACACAATTTCATTATTTGAAATGAAAACCTATTTGCTTTTATTTATAAATATACTTCATGGGTATAGACTGGATGTAGACAAACAGTTCTATGCTAGTCAAGTAGAGAAAGTGAGAGAAATTTTTAAAAAAGTAAGACAAAACAGATCAAGTGAGAGCAAGGACAGGAAAGCTGAAAAGAACCCTGATGCAGAAAGAAGATTGCAAACACACAAGGTGGTGCCAGGAGGAAACACCCATTCTCATCCCTTTTCTATTCAGCCATGCTCCTCGGAATAGACCTCTAGGACTTTCCAACAGAACTCACTAGCCTGTGACCTATATTCCTGGGTGGTGGACAAGGAGAGGAGGATGAGGTGGGTGGCGGGAGGTAAAACAGGATCCGTAAATTCCATCATCTTATGTCTAGTTTCTCCAATAATCACCCTGGCATCAGATAAACCAACAGTAGTAATATGTTGTCATCATTATTATTTTACGCAATTGTTAGTACTGCTGTTGTTATTATTATTATTATCTTTATTCACTGTGGGCAAGGCATTGTGCTATCTACTTGTTAAGCTGCACCCTGTAGGCCTGCAAGCCCTGTCTTTGCCCAGTCTCAGGATCTAAGAAAGAGCCTTTGGTCAGCAACAGCAATAGTTTAATAGATGGGGGATCTTCCACGTCTGAAGCAAAAGCCTGAAATAACACCTGACCATGTGTGGTAGAGGGCAGGCAGGATGTTGTAGCAGTTTCTGCTCCTGAGAGAAGAGGTAGGTTACCAGTTATAGGGCAATTGGCATCAAGTTGGCTCATTGGTTACCAGGGAAACCAGCAGAGTAGCATGCCCCTCATGTCCTTTTGATAGCTATTAATGCAGAGATTCTCTAATCTAAAGCTAGAACAATCACTAACTAAGGCTGGGGCAAGTATGTAGCCATTTACCGGTTATCCTCTATGATTAAGAGGGAAGGTCAGTCAGGTTAGGTGAAGCAAGGATTGGTTGACTAGATGATGTACAGAGAGCAAGAGAATAGCCCTCTTTGGTGGTCTAACCATATACCAATTAACATAGTTTATCTCATTCAAACTATGTAATAACTTCACAGCAATGCAGGTCATTCTAAATTTGCACAAGCTGAAACTGTGCAAATTCAATAATCAGTGGGGAAAAGTACAGTTGTTCTGTGATTTTTAAAATTACACTACTTGCAAATGATAAAAACATTCTTGCAGTTGATTTTAAATGTATAAGAATATAACAAATAGCAAAACAAATATTTATTTATTACACTTTAATTTGAAATATTAGAAACATAGAACCAAAATGTTTTACTTTTTTTGCAAAAAAGGAATATTAAAAGTGACTTGAGCAGTACTTGCCTTTTCATTGTATGGCTTACAATAAGGAGAAAGCATCCTTCCTGAGCATTGGTAAATTGTCACACTCCTTTCTCAGTCTGAATCAGGTTCTAACACTTTATCCTATGTATACTTTTACCATCATGAGGTATTGATATCCTTTAAGGTCTCTTCAATGTGAAGGTTTTTATCATTGTGATAAAATGAGACATCTAATTTTTCTGAGACATTATCTTATTTTTCACAACCACTTTTCTCATTTCTGGTGGTAAATTTGTTTTCCTATTCTTCTGACTTCATATTCAATCTCCTGAAGGGCAGCAATGTCAACATTCCAAGGTCATCTGCTTTTATTCTATAACCCCATTTATGTTCAATTTGAATTTCATTTTCAGTGTTACCACTTTTTACTTCTTTACTGCAATTCCATATTTGTCATCCAGATTCTCTTTCAATGAACTATTTTTGTAGAATGCTACATTTGTATTTCAGGGAACAAGGAAGTAATACAACTACACACTTTGCTGTCTGTGCATGAACTAAATAATAGATGTACAGTCATTGATCACCAACAGAATTTGAAAGAAGTGATTGTGATTGGTTACTGATCATGCTGCTCATCTGTTTCTTTTTTAATGTGATAAATTGTGGAATGAAGAACTAGCAGCCAAATATCTACTTTGTGAAATTATTCATAATCAATATAACACGGTTAATGCTCATAATTAATACAATCATCTGCTTGCAATGCAGGAGACCCAGGTTTGATTCCTGGGTTGGGAAGAGCCCCTGGAGAAGGAAATGGCAACCCACTCCAGTATTCTTGCCTGGAGAATCCCATGAACAGAGGAGCCTGGCAGGCTACAGTCCCTGGGATCGCAAGTGTCAGACACAACTTAGTGACTAAACCACCACCACAAATACAACATGGTTGCTGAAAATTAAAGCTTTGAGGGGCTTTATTATTTAACTTCAGTTCAGTTCAGTTGCTCAGTCGTGTCCGACTCTTTGAGACCCCATGAATTGCAGCACTCCAGGCCTTTCTGTCCATCACCAACTCCCGGAGTCTACCCAAACCCATGTCCATCGAGTTGGAGATACCATCCAACCATCTCATCCTCTGTCGTACCCTTCTCCTCCTGCCCCCAATCCCACCCAGAATTAGGGTCTTTTCCAATGAGTCAACTCTTCGCCTGAGGTGGCCAAAGTGTTGGAGTTTCAGCTTCAACATCAGTCCTTCCAATGAACACCCAGGGTTGATCTCTTTTAGGATGGATTGATTGGATCTCCTTGCAGTCCAAGGGACTCTCAAGAGTCTTCTCCAACACCACAGTTCAAAAGCATCAATTCTTCGGCACTCAGCTTTCTTCACCATCCAACTCTCACATCCATACACAACAACTGGAAAAACCATAGCCTTGACTAGATGGACTTTTGTTGGCAAAGTAATGTCTCTGCTTTTTAATATGCTGTCTAGGTTGGCCATGACCTTCCTTCCAAGGAGTAAGCGTCTTTTAATTTCATGGCTGCAATCACCATCTGCAGTGATTTTGGAGCCCCAAAAAATAAAGTCTGACACTGTTTCCACTGTTTCCTCATCTATTTGCCATGAAGTGATGGGACCAGATGCCATGATCTTAGTTTTCTGAATGTCGAGCTTTAAGCCAACTTTTTCACTCTCCTCTTTCCCTTTCATCAAGAGGCTCTTTTGTTCTTCTTCACTTTCTGCCATAAGTGTGGTGTCATCCGTATCGCTGAGGTTATTGATATTTCTCCCGGCAATCTTGATTCCAGCTTGTGTTTCTTCCAGCCCAGCGTTTCTCATGATGTACTCTGCATAGAAGTTAAATAAGCAGGGTGACAATATACAGCCTTGACGTACTCCTTTTCCTATTTGGAACCAGTCTGTTGTTCCATGTCCAGTTCAAACTGTTGCTTCCTTACCTGCATACAGGTTTCTCAAGAGACAGGTCAGGTGGTCCGGTAGTCCCATCTCTTTCAGAATTTTCCACAGTTTATTGTGATCCACAAAGGCAAAGGCTTTGGCATCGTCAATAAAGCAGAAATAGATGTTTTTCTGGAACTCTCTTGCTTTTTTGATGATCCAGTGGATATTGGCAATTTGATCTCTGGCTCCTCTGCCTTTTCTAAAACCAGCTTTAACATCTGGAAGTTCACGGTTCACATATTGCTGAAGCCTGGCTTGGAGAATTTTGAGCATTACTTTACTAGCATGTGAGATGAGTGCAATTGTGCGGTAGTTTGAGCATTCTTTGGCATTGCCTTTCTTTGGGATTGGAACAAAAACTGACCTTTTCCAGTCTTGTGGCCACTGCTGAGTTTTCCAAATTTGCTGGCATATCAAGTGCAGCACTTTCACAGCATCACCTTTGAGGATTTGAAATAGCTCAACTGGAATTCCATCACCTCCACTAGCTTTGTTCGTAGTGATGCTTTCTAAGGCCCACTGGACTTCACATTCCAGGATGTCTGGATCTAGGTGAGTGATCACACCATTGTGATTATCTGGGTCGTGAAGATCTTTTTTGTACAGTTCTTCTGTGTATTCTTGCCCCCTCTTCTTAGTATCTTCTGCTTCTGTTAGGTCCATACAATTTCTGTCCTTTATCGAGCCTATCTTTGCATGAAATGTTCCTTTGGTATCTCTAATTTTCTTAACTGTGCTCAATAAAATGAGTGCATGTCAGAAATGAGCAGAGTAAGCATGTCAAAATTAGGCAAGAGCTGCCTGTCCTGTGATGTAGGGCCTGTGACCTTGATCAATTTATGGAAAAGGAAATTGGGCAAGATTAAATGATTTACCAGACTTCCCTGATAGCTCAGCTGGTAAAGAATCTGCCTACAATGCAGAGGACCCCGGTTTGATTCCTGGGTCCAGAAGATCCCATGGAGAAGGGATAGGTTACCCACTCCAGTATTCTGGCCTGGAGAATTCCATGGAATGTATAGTCCATGTGGTAGCAAAGAGTTGGACATGACTGAGTGACTTTCAATTTCATTTTCAAATGATTTACCTACAAAATTAGTTGAAGTCAAAACTAAAATTCAGATGAACCTTATTACCCCAGATACCAGAGCTTTACCTTCACAATTTGGCATGATCCTGGGTCCCATATCCACAACTCTTTTAACAATCAGATAAACTCTAACTGGGAATCTCAATCAACTCTATTTCTTAGGATAGTTTTTCCGGTAGTATTTCTAGTCCAGCTGGAATCCTACCTTCTGCACATATCAGAGCCTCTAACTTCTCTGCTTTCTTAACACTTTGGAGTAATTATAGAGCATATATGACAGTATTCACATTTAATGCTTTTCTTCTTGTATCCTCAACCCCCTGATTACATCCACATTGTTGACAACTTCAGGCTTACCCTTTGTTTTTCTTCCTTCAATGGGACCTGTGGATCACTTCTCAGCTACCCTTCTTCTCTTGGTTTATTTCACAAACACCTTGGTGCATTTGAAGTTTTCCCTCACTAATTTCTGCCAACAGAAGAGAACTATATGCAACACTATCTTCATCCCAGGTGGTTCCTTTGCATTTTGCATTTTAATGAGACTGTGCCAATCCTCATTTTATAACTAAGGGATGGAATAAACCTGAGTATTTGGGGCTGGCTGCTGCTGCTAAGTCACTTCAGTTGTGTCTGACTCTGTGCGACTTCATAGACGGCAGCCCACCAGGCTCCCCTGTCCCTGGGATTCTCCAGGCAAGAACAGTGGCAACAATGGGTTGCCATTTCCTTCTCCAATGCATAAAAGTGAAAAGTGAAAGTGAAGTCACTCAGTCGTGTCTGACTGTTAGCGACCCCATGGACTGCAGCCCACTAGGCTCCTCCATCCATGGGATTTTCCAGGCAAGAGTACTGGAGTGGGGTGCCATTGCCTTCTCTGAAGGGATCATAATGGTACAGAATTGTTGAGAATAGTGAAGAAGATAAAACTATCTCTTCTATCCAGATAGTTAGCATTTACTTTTTTCATAATGCCTAATTGACCACTATCTTCTCTGCTTTCATGACCATTTTCCAGAATAGAAAACAAATTTAAAAGATCAAACATAGAAAGGCACTATGATGCTGGAGTTGGAACCAGAATAATATAGAAGAAACAGCCCCACACATGAGTTCCATAGATATGCCTGTGAAGGCCATTCTATCACCTACCGTCTTAGGGAAGGGCTGACTATTTCAGAACTTGACTGTACCCTTTCTATAAAGGAAAGTTCAAACTCCCATTATTATTACCAGTAAGGATTAAAAGATAGTTCCTGTGAACTGGCTGGCACATAGAGTGGCCAAGGAAAAGTCAATCCTTATTATTAGGACTTGGCAGAGTAGGGCACAATGGCATGTGAAATTATATCAAAGGTTTTTTTTTTTTTTTCACTTTATTAATTTAGAAATATTTTGTGTATTTTCTGACGTCTCTTCTCCAGTTATTATTGTGAGCAAGCCCAGAGATGATTCATTAACTACTTCCTGGGTAGCAGGCTTCCAAATGAGTCTCAGTATAGTCCCTTATATTTGACAGGTGTAGCCAGAGAATTGTAATCAGAGTTTAAACTTTGTTTGAAAAGAGGTCTTTGGCAGTAGATTGTCCTCCTAACCTAAGCTGTATGACAGAGATAATCTCTATCTGAGATTATCAGATAACTATTATCTGAGATAAATATAGCTGAGACAATCCAGCTCTAGTTTCCTGACATTTGCATTAATTTCTTGACATTTGACATAAATTACTAGATCTTTCCTGAGAATTCCCCAGTACAAGGGGCTCCATAACAGTGTCTAATGAACTAAGCACTTTAGGCAAAGCTGTGTTGACATAAGCTCTGGTCCCTAAAAACAATCACTTCAGGAAGCCTGACCAGTTGTCACCCAGACTCAGATCCTCAAGACCTTCTCCTTATTCTTTGAACTTTGTATCTGTGTTTAGTAGTCTCTCAGTGTCACCTTGCCTTGGATTTGGGTTGATCCTCCTGACATTTTGCCTCCAATTATAAACAGATGGATACTCCTGCTGCTGCTGCTGCTAAGTCGCTTCAGTCGTGTCCTACTCTGTGTGACCCCATAGACGGCAGTCCCGTCCTTGGATGAATGAGGTGTAATTCTCTGTTATCAACTTCAGAGAAAGTAGGTAGAGTCAGCCCTACTTCTTGATGGCTTATAATAAAATTTCAAGTGAATCAACTTTGGGGAGTTAGGGATTTGACATTGCTTTAAAAGGATTCAAACTGGGAGCTATTCCTTCAGGCTATATCGCTGTAAGCATATAGAACATAATGAAGCCATTTGGATGTAGTTCTCCACTTCCTTACAAAACCTACTGAAAAATTGCGCGGTGAGGTTTCAGGAACAATGGCAATAGAGTCAGCTGTATTATTTGAGTCAACTCACGCAATGTATGTAGACTCCAAAAATAAAATAATAGAAAATATAGAGAAAAGATAGGAAAAATGTCAAACAAAACGCAGAACTCTACCTTTGAAAGGGCAATGACTTTTCCGATTGTGGTATATAGTTGTTAAATCATTTTTTCTTATGACTAAAATGTACATTTGTCCCTGCAGATATACTTACAAACAGGATCATGGTCTTCATATTGAACTATTGTTTTTATTCAACAGTTTGTTATGAACATCTTTCTACATCTGTAAACATATTTTTTATGGGATTGTAACATTTTCTCATATACAGATGTGGTAATTTTATTTATACACATTCTTAATTATACCCTTCAGATAAACTCTTAGGAAAACAATTTCTAGATTAAATTCTGTATAAATATTCTAAGTAATAGATAGCTATGGACTCATCTGGGTTCAAATTTCAGCCCCCCAACTCACTAGCAATGTGATATTAGCCCTTAATTTCAAATAGATTTTTGGCCCAAACACATTGATTTTTACCCTCCAAAAGATTGTTTTCATACTGCAATAGAGTTTTCAACTGGGAACAATTTACAATTTTTGATCTTCTCTTAGGTACTAGGCATTCCACTACAGTTAGAATATATTTCTGTCACTGAATCCTTGATACAGAACAGGCCCCTGTGGTGCTCCTGGGCACAAAGACTTTCTGTGTCATTCATTTCTTTGATATAGGAAATAGCTTTCATTTACCCTCAATGACCTTCCCTGAGTTCCAAAGGGCAGCAGATTCAAACAGTTGTTAATTATACAGGAGAATGGATATGAAACAAGGGAGAAACAAAGTCAAGAGAAATAATAGTGCAGCCCTGGGGCAAGGTCCTGGTTCCCTTACAACAGACACACACAACAATATCTTGAGCTGTTTACAGACACTGAGACCCCCTCCAGATAGGAAAAGTTAACAGTTAGCAATGGTATGCTACCCACAAGCACATAGGCCCCAGACCAGTTGGAACCAGAAGGTTGATGATGCTAACTCCCACTTACCTCACCACTAACAAATCAAAAATATCCATGAACTGATTAGGCCCTCTATACAAATTCTTCACTGTCTTCTTGAAGGGCTTCCCTGATAGCTCGGTTGGTAAATAATCTGCCTGGAAAGCAGGAGACTGTGGTTCAATTTCTGAGTAGGGAAGATCCCCTGGAGAAGGAATAGGCTACCCACTCCAGTATTGGGCTTTCCTTGTGACTCAGCTGATAAAGAATCCACCTGCAATGCAGGAGACCTGGGTTCAATCCCTGGGTTGGGAAAGGGAAGGGAAGGGAAAGGTTGGGAAGGGAAAGGCTACCCACTCCAGTATTCTGGTCTGAAGAATTTCATGGACTATATGGTGCATGGGATCACAAAAAGCTGTACATGCTTGAGTGACTTTCACTTCACTTCATTTTCTTGAAAGTGTGGTGGGCACATTTCTCGGAGGCAATAGCCTGCTGCGTTACCTCTTTGTCTGGCAAAGAAATAGCTATTCTTTCTCTTTCTTGTTAAATTCTATCTCCATATTTCTATTTGGCACTGGTGTATAGAAGCTGAGATTTTGGCAACATCCTTAAAATAATTTTAAACCAGTTTTGTTTCTCTGCTATCATGTTACTTTGATGGGACCAAGACAAGGAATTGGGTACATGTAGTTTATTTGTGAGGTGATGCCATGAAGTATAAGTAAGGGAGTGGAAAAAATAACACAGAAATGTGGGGACAGTTAACATAAAGACAAGAGCCAAGCATTTTGTGTAGGCAACAGGAACATCATCTTTGAAATATCTAGGAAGGGTAGGCAACGGTTTGTCATCCTCCTTGTCCAAGGACAAGAAGTTGGGAATTGACTCATTGGCTGAAAGATTATCTTCTTGGCTATTAATTCTTCTTAGTACCTGTGGTTAGATCTAGAACATCCAAAGCTCAGGAAAAGAGACAAGGCTTGACCTAGAAATGGGGTTTCATCCATTTGACTCTGAGTTTATGGAGCTGTCTGCTGAAATTGCAGCTGAATTCATAATTAACACAAGGATATGTGATTTTTCCAGTATCCTTGCCTGGAAAATCCCATGGACAAAGAAGCCTGAGCTGTAGTCCATCGTGTCTCAAACAGTCGGGCATGACTGAGCAACTAATACTCATGTGATTTTTGGCAGCAAAAAATACCTGCTACATTATTTCAGTTTCATAGTCACTAAATTTGATCTCAAGGATATTATTATTGCTACCCAATAACACTCAGATAGTCAGCAGCAAGTCTAAACTCCAAACCCTGGTTTCTTGACTCCAATACTTGACTCATATTCTTCGCATCAGACCACACTGCCTCCTAAAAGCTCAAGCACTTTTTGCTTGTAAGGAAGCTGTAGACATGCTGTTCTCCTTTGTAGCATTACTGTAGTAACTTGTCTTTTGTACACTGCTCATCAACCTCTAAATCTCCTAAAAGCTCAGTACTTGGACATAGGGGCCAAATCTTTTTTTTTTTTTCCTTTCATAATCTCTAGTTAGTAATAACAAAGATACTTTAATCTTATCTAATGTGCTATGTGCTTAGCCACTCAGTCGTATCTGATTCTTTGCGACCCCATGGACTACAGACCACCAGACTTCTCTCTCCATGGGGATTCTCCAGGCAAGATTACTGGAGTGGGTTTCCATGCCCTCCTCCAGGGGATAGTCCCAACCCAGGGATTGAAACCAGGTCTCCTGCACTGCAGGTGGATTGTTTTCCATCTGAACCACCAGGGAAGCAAATACCTAATCAACAAAGGCAGTACACATGCACATTTTGTTTCAAACAGCAGGTTGTGATATATTGATGAGTTGCAAAATCAATTTGGTGGGTCTTGAGTAGAATTTCAAAAATTAGATGAGAAAAATAGCAAAAATGCACACCGTTTATCATTTCAAAAAGTATTTGTTTTCATTATGTGTGTGTGTGTGTTATGTTTATCTACAAAGAGCTCATTTCATATGATTGGTGCTGGATAAGAAAATTTGAATGTCACTTACTTGTAGATGCTAAACAATGTTCAAAACACCTGGGGTCAAATCCTAGCTCCACTAACGTTATTTGGCTAATTTTATTGTTCTTATCAATAGATGTTACTAACCTCAAGGGCTGTTGAGAAGAATAAATGGGTTACTCCATACATGATATTGAGAACAATGTTTGACACATTAAGATCACTCAATAAATGTTACTTATAATTGCAAATGTATGCTCAGTCCATAAAGTATAAAGTTCACATGTGGTCTTTGTTTAGTTCAGAGCAAGAGGGATGAAATTCAACATTTTCAAGTATTTGGAAACATGTTATTGGGATTGAATTAAAATAAAATGATTCTGTACGTTTCTTAGTATTCCCTCCAAAGTGCTCCTCACTAACCAATGTTCTAGCTCTATATACATGTATTTATTATTAATTTAAACCATTAATTCCTTAGGAAAATTAACATAAGCATTTTACATTAGTATGCTAAAATTCATTTAAATGTATCTATTTTGTGTGGTACCTTGGCAGATAAATGATCTGTGTAATATCTACAACATATATAGTTGTAGCTTAAACAAGTGACTCTCAAACCGCCAACAAAGAAAACAGAGTTAGCATACTTTCTAGTTCAGAAAGAATACTGTGATATGGCTTCCTGACTTGTGGCAATGACCTTGAAACACAGCCTGAGTGTGAGTGAGTCCTGTTTTCAAAAACTGGTGCAGTCATTCTTTATATATATATTCCTTGATATATGTGTGAAAGTGAATGTCACTCAGTCATGTCCAACTCTTGGACCCCAAGGACTGTAGCCAGCCAGGCTCCTCTGTCCATAGAATTCTCCAGGCCAGAATAGTGGAGTGGGGAGCCATTCTCTTCTCCAGGGGACCTTCCAAACTCAGGGATTGAACCCAGGTCTCCCACATTGCAGTCAGATTCTTTACCATCTGAGCCACCAGGGAAGCCATATATATATATATATATATATATATATATATATATATATATATATATGTGTGTGTGTGTGTGTGTGTGTGTATATATACACACACACACACACACACACACACACATATATACACAGTTGATTTACTATGTTAGGTTAGTTTCACATGTACAGCAAAGTGATTCAGTCATACATAATGCCTATCTGTCCTTTTTCAAGTTTTTTCTCATGTAGGTTATTACAGAACATTGAGCAGAGTTCCTTGTGCTGTGCAGTAGGTCCTTGTTAGTTATCTATTTTAAATATAGTGTAAATGTCAATCCTAAACTCCAGATGTATCCTCCTCCCCACCTCTCTCCCTGGTAACCATAAGTTTTTTTCTATGTCTCTGTGTCTTTTTCTGTTTTATAAATAAGTTTTTTGTAAGTTTTTTTAGACTTTGTATATAATCAAAATTGTTTCCCCAGGTTCATCCATGTTGCTGCAAACGGCTTTATTCCATTCTGCTGAGTAATATCCATTTGTCTATATGCACCACATCTTCTTTATCCATTCCTCTGTCAATGGACATTTAGGTTGTTTACATGCTTTGGTTATTGTAAATAGTGTTGCAATGAACATTGGGGTACATGTATCCTTCTATATCATAGTTTTCTCTAATTTTGAGAATAACTTATTTTCTGGCCACTCTTGCTTAGTTTGAAATGATGCCATTATAATTCTTTTTAGTAAGACTGCAACCTTTATACAATAATTTGGTTTCCACCATCCAGCCTCCAAAACCAACCTCAGAAAATCATGGATGCTAAGATTCTGAAATGTCAGGAAGGATCTGAGAGATCACTTTTTACAGAATGTCAACTGTGATAAGAACCCTTCCCCTGGCATCTTTGATGAATTTTGTTGGATCTGTCTGCAGACCTCTAGTGTAAATAATCATTTGCCTCTAGTGAAAACTCATACAGCATTGATAAACAGTCCTCAAAATTGTCATAGTCATGAACCTCTAAGCTTACAGATAGAAAAAAAAAAAAACTGTCTTAAAAAAAAACCCAGAACTGTCCTTTTAAAATTAGGTATAGTTTTAATAGAGAATGCGTATAGCATATTAGAAGAGAAAATTTCATATTATTGTATTATTGCAAGATTTTGTAATGCTAGATGTGCTAATTTTGTTTTATCTAATATACATTTTGATAAGAACATAGCGATTAACATGAAATATATTAGTTCTTATACCACCCTTTAGAAATCATCTATATGAACCAACATTTAGAAGATGATGACAATAAAAATATAGAAAATTTTTATCACCAAAAGGATCCTGCAAGTTGCCCATTTTATAGTCAGTTTCCTCCAACTTCAAATCCTCCTTAACCTTGGCAATCACTGAAATGTTCTCCGTTCCATCATTTTTGTCATATTAACAGTGTTGTACAAATGAAATCATATAGTACGTAACATTTTGTGTTTGGATTTGGTCACTTAGTATAATCTCTGTAGATTCATCCAGGTTGTTACATGTAACATGTTTTTGGTACATGTACAAAAAAATAACCCTTTTCTTGTTATTGCTAAGTAGTTATTCCTTGTACGGATGTAACACAATTAGTTTAACCATTCGCCTATTAAAGAAGAATTAGTTTAATTCCAGTTTCTGACTTTTGCAAATGAAGATGATATAAAATTCATATAAATATTTTTCTTTCAACATAATTCTTCATTTCTCTGAGATAAATACCCAAAAGAACAATTGCTGGGCAATGGTAGTGACATGTTTATTTTTCAGAATTTCTTCCAAACAGTATTCTGGATGTCTATACCATTTTACATTCCCATAGTATGAGGGATCCAGTTTCTCCTCATCCTAGACAGCATTAGGCATTTCACTGTTTTCTGTTATCTATTATGATGGCTGTGTAGTGATTTATCACTGTGGTTTTACTCTGCATTTCCCTACTACCTAATGGTGTTGAACAGCTTCCATCTGCTTATCTGCCATCTGAATATCTTGTTTGGTGAAGTTTTTCTCTGTAATGCAGAGGTTTTTAATTTGAATGAAATCAAAATTATATTTATGAATTATGCCTTTGATGTCACACCTAAGAATTCTTAGTCTTAGATCCCAATTGTTTTCTGCGATTTTTTTGTGTGTTTTACAGTTTTATGTCTACATTTAAATTTACTTATGATCCATTTTGACATAATATTTGTGTAAGATATGAGAATTTAAGAGTTTTTAAGATGCTCTTTATTAAGTTGAGCATAATTATGTCTTCCTTTCTGTTTTTATTATATGAGAGTATTTATCATGAATGAGTGTTGAATTTTATAAAATGCTTTTACTTCACTGATCGATATCGTGGTTTTTGTTTTGTTTTTATTTTTAGCCTGTTAATATGGTAGTTTCCTTGATTGTGTTTTTAAATACTTAACCAGTTTAAGATTCTCATGTGAGGGAGGGGAGGAGAAACTCTATTTGGGAATAGGCACACTCATTTTTATATATTGCTAAATTCTACTTGCAGATATTTTCTTAAAGAGTTTTGCACCTGTATTCATATATATATATATTTCTTATAAAACGGATTGTGAAAAGTTTCCTTCTCTTTTTGTTTAGAATTGATATTGGTTCATCTTTAATTCATTGGCAAAATCCTCCAGTGAAACTATCTGGATTTGGAGATTTGGAAAGTTTTAAAAATTATGAATTAAAATTCCGTAAGATTTATAGGACTATCCAAATGATACATTTTGTATTTGTTGGGTTGTAGGAATTTGTATTTTTAAAGAAATTTACCATTCTGTAGACACCTCAAATCTATGAGATGAAAGGGATTTTTTTAAATTCCCTTATTATCTTTTTGATGTGTATAGTGATAAACCCTGTTTCATTACTGATATGGTTCTTCTCTGTTTCTTTTGTCAATTTTGCTAGAGTTTTGCCATTTTATTTTTTATCTTTGTTAAAGAGTCAACTCTATGCTTCATTAATTTTTGCTATTTCATTGATTTCTGCTCTTAATTTACTTTTCTTCATTGCTTTCTTTGCTCTTCTTTTTCTAATTTCTTGAGACAAGTTCATGTTATCGGTCTGAACTCCTGTCTATGCTTGTTGTAGTCCCATATGTTTCCTTTTTAACACTCACTACTTTAACCATATGCCACAAATTTTGATGTATTGTGTTGTCATTTTCATTGTTGCACATATTTTTAAATTCATTTTAATTTGGAGGATAATAGCTTTACAATGGTTTGTTGGTTTCTCCCATACAACAGTGTGAATCAGCCATCCGTATACAAACGTATTTTTGATTGTCTTTGAAACTTTCTTTTTGGACCAATGGATTGTTTAGGTGTGTTTTTTCATTTCCAAGTGTTTGGTGATTTTTTCCCTTTTACATCCCTTTACCCTCCCATATTTATAATATGATTGTTAAATATTTTTTCTACATACATTTAGAACCACATTACACAGTGTTGTTGTGTTGTTTTGTTTTCTTTTCTTGCTTCAACTGTCAACCTTAATTTAGAAAACTCAAAAGTAGAAGGAAAGGCAATTGAATTGACACACATTTTGCTTTACTGTGTACTTTTTGCCTTCCTGATATTATAAGATTCCTTTTATTATTTTCTGTTTGTTAAAGTAGTATGATGCTTTGGGGGTAGGTCTGCTGTTGACAAGTTTTCTTAGTTTTCCCTTATGCTTTATTTCCTCTTCATTCTTAAAGGATATTTCTGCTGGGTTAAAAACAGAAATTTGCACTTGATTTCTTAAAAATAAAAATAATAACATGCCACTTATTTCCTGGCATCTGTGGTTTCTGATGAGAAAACTACCATCATTCACATTGTTTTTCCTTTATGAGTAAAGTGTTATTTTTTCTGGGTGTTTTAAGCATTGTTGTCTTCAGTTTTCATAAGTTTAATTATGATATGTCTGGTGTTAATTTCTTTGGCTTTATTCTATCTGTGATTTACCCAGCTCTTTTAATCTGTAGATTTATGTCTCTTGTCCAATTTGGGATGTATTTATTCATTATTTCTTTGAGTTTTTCTTGGCCCCACCCACTCATTCCTCTTCTTATGGGACTCTGATGACACAAATGTTAAATGTATTTTACCGGCTCTAAGTTACTGAAACTCATTTTATTTTTATTTTCTTGTATGTTTCAAATAGGGTAAGTTTCACTGTTTTAACTTTCAATTTTCTGATTTTTTTTCTATTTCTTTTTGCTGTTGAGTCTTTCTACTTTTAATTTTTTATTATACTTTTCACTTTTAATATTTTCACCTGGTTCTTCATATATCTTATGTTTTCTGCTGATACCATTTCTCTGCTGAAGTTTTCTATTTTTCATTTACTTTAAGTGTATTCGTAATTTATCACTAGAATTTTTATCACACCCGCTTTTAAATCGTTGTCAGGTAGCTCTACTATGTCTCATCTTAGTGTTAGCATCCATTCATTATTTTTATTGTTTCAGTTTCAATTTAGTTTAAGATCTTCATAGTTCTTGGTATAATGTGTGATTTTTAATTCAAACTTGGATGTTTACATATTGTGTTATGAGGCTCTGTGTCTTAATTGACTCTTCTGTTTTAACTGGCTTTTTTGGAAACACTGTTCTGGAAGTGAAATGGAGAACTACCTCCTAAATGTCATGTGGATGTAGAAACCAAGGTCCCCTGCTCAGCTTCCACTGGCACCCGGCTTGTGGACCCTTCATTAGTGCTGGGCAGGTGTAAGAATTTTGGCTTCCCAGGTGGTCTCCAAGGAAGCTGTTTGAGGGGTGCTCCTTATTGCGATCGAGTGGAAGCCCTGGACCCCTGCCTGGCCTTCTTTGTAGTCACTCGAGTGCCTCATACAGTTTCCTGAGGGTAGCAGTATATGTTCTCCACTCAGCCTTCACATACATAGAAATGAGTCATAGTTTTTTTCTGTGATGTTCGCCTAGAGCAAAGCAATTTTAGGCTATATAATTTCTGGTTTACCAGAAATTTCTGGTCTTTGCCTGGAGAAAGCAGGCTTCTGTTGGGGTGTAATTTTGTCTATCCCCTCTGATATATCTAGGTTGTCAACTTCAGCTCCATGCTTGATATGTGAGGCAAGAAGCAAACTCAGGGCACTTCCCACTGTGTCATTCCTCAGCTCCCAAATTCCCTAGCCAGACTGTATTTTCTTTCCTAATGTTCAGAGTCTTCATGTGCTTGTTTTAAATATCATGCCTAGGATGTTTCTTGTACTTAGTGGGAGGAATAGGAAACTGTATGTCACCTCCATCTCCCAGAAGCTAGAGACCCTGCTTTTTTTTTTTTAAGTACAGGAAGAGAACACAGATATTTTGTTGGATTACTATGTACTATGTATTTGACTTGTGGTAGGTATCTCCTTTACTTTTCCCCCACACTCCTAGCGTTTTCCCAGTTTTACATGTGAAGTATTCAGCTTTCAGAAAGCTCGAGAAACTTGCTTTAGGGCACACAGTCAGAACACAAAATAACTGGAATTTGGGGCCCTCGTGGGACTAACTTCCCAGCCTATTTTTTACCCCCTAAACTTGTGTGTTCCTACAGCATTCTCTAATATTTTCAGGGAACAAAAGCTTTCCAAATCAGTTTAACAAATATCATTCTCAAGTCTCATAACAATTGTGTAATGTCAATTAGAGGAAGAACTTCTTTATTCATTAAAATGATAGACTGTGAGAATTAGTTAGCCCAAAGGGTAATTGGTTTCAAAATATGTCTCCTAGTTCAGAGCTCCTTGCTCCATGCTGTACCTTCTGCTACTATAAAAGGGCAATGAATTAATCCATTTACTGGTGTATTGAATACAACTTAGAGAAGCATAGCTCTAATGAGATAACAGTATTTGCAAGGGCATTCAATGCCTAAAATCCCCTGATTTCCCCATTAACCCAGCCTTCCTAGTCTATTTGTGGACTTCCTTCAAATCTTGGCCTCTGAGCTGTGAAGCATCCTCAGGGCTAACTTCGCACATGTGACATGATAGTCATCTCATACCACTATGGCTTCTCTGTAAGTCTGTCCTTCCCCTTGTGAGTGAGGTCATTGTGAGAAAGAACTAAATCTTTCATCTCTACAATCCTAGCACCTATACTGGCCATGACATAGTAGAGCCTCAAGAAACAATATTGAGTAAGTGCATGAATAAGGAAAAGGAAGTCTAATCTGCTCCTCCCGCACCCCTCCCCCAAATTATCTTACATTTTTAAGAAGATATTTCCTGATTGAACTTTGCTTTGCTTAGCAAAAACATGCTGCCTACACTGATAAAGAATTCGGGATGACTATAAAATTACACGAATTATCCTTCCCATTATGCTTTAATTTTGACCTGATCTTTTTCTAAAAACAAAAAAAAAATACTTTTGATGAGAATATTTGTTTTCCTCTAGTCAAATATGAGTAAGAAAACTTTCAAAGCACTAGCCAAGTGTAAGCTTTCTCATGAGATTTTATGGATTACTTTAGCTGGGGTTGAAGGAAATGCCATTGATTTCCCCTGTTATCTATGAGGCTTTAATCAATAAACATCAAAATGTATAGATTAGTTCCTATATGTTCAACACAATCATAAAGCATAATTTAACTCTAGGGGAAACATCTATGCCCCCTTATCCTGTGTTATTCACATTGTAGTGTAGAATAATTGTAATGCTTGGTCCCTTTCCATTGTTATTCACACTGAAGAAATAATGAGTGAGGACTTCCCTGATGATCCAGTGGTTAAGACTTTGCCTTCCAATGCAGAGGGTGCGAGTTTAACCCCTGAACAGGGAACTGAGAATCCACAGGCCTTGCAGCCAAAAAACCAAAAAAAAAAAACACACAAAAAAACACACACACACACAGAAGAAGCATTGTAACAAATTCAATGAAGGCTTTACAATACTAAAGAAACACACTAAAAATTTTAAAAAGAAATAATGAGAAAACAATACTAAACTATGGAAAAGAAGTCCTGGGTTGAAAAGGGTATGTTATAGAAACACAGAGGTAACTTAAAAATAAGGAAATATGTATCGATTGCCTACTGTTTACTTGCCATTATACAAAACATATAGTGTCCCTCAAAATAAACCTTTCAAAATAGATATTATTCGTCTCCTTTCTATACATGAGAAATCTGACATTTGGAGGGACTGAATAATTTGCTAAATGCTAAACATTAACTGAAAGAGCTAGGATCCAATTGAACTTTTAAGCAAAATCTGTGTTCTGTAAAATACATCAAGTCCATTTTGCTGAGTATCCAGTAAGAATAGAATAAAGGATATGTGCTTTAAGAATTAAGGAAAGGAGAAAATGAGAAGGAAGTATATATGAAGAACATGTGGAGGTCCATGATATGTAGGGTTTAGACTCAGGGTGAGGAGATGTGGGGTCTGGGTAGAGATGGAAGGAAATTCCTTGCACAGGGAAGAATGGAACCATCTGATTAGAAGAGAGACATATGAGAAATAAATGAAGCCTCCAAAGTAGGGCCATGTAATGAGTGGTAAAGTGTAAGTTGGACTTGATGGGAGAAGAATTAAAAGAATATCAAAGACTTTTGAACAGATGAGTATAAACTCAGGATGATTTAGAGATTAACCTTGAAGTTGGCCAGAATGGATCAGAATAAAGATATACTTTCAGTGTAGGGAGCCACTAGGGGCCGGGACAGTTTGTGCAGGTCTGGATTTAGATAAAGACAGGGGGAAAGAAAGAAATGATACCAAGAGGGAGTGCTCCCCAGATCTGGGCAACAGACTGAATGTGATGGAAGGAGAGGAATGCATTGCATGTGTCAAACCCATGTGATTGTTAGAGCATGAAAACAACATGGTGGAGAAAAAGCCTGTGCTCGTGACCTCACCATATACTAATTCGTGATCGATGAATGTTTTTCACCACTCTGAACCTGTCCCTTTATCAGTTCTTAGCCTTCCAAATGAGATTACAAGACTCACACACAGAGTTGCTAGGAAAATGAAAAGAAATACAATATTTAATGCACCTGGATCATAACAGGCTCTCAGCAACTATGTGTTTATATCTGTGGATAAATGGCAGTGACATTCAAAGGAAGACAAAAGCACAGTGGAGTGGAAAGAAGATGAATTAGACTTGGGAATCCTGACAAGTGTCTGTGTAGGGATTCCATCCACATCTGGAAGAAGATGTGGACCACAGGGCAGATCACAAATCCCCAGTTCATGAAGTTAGATAACAGCCTCTGTGACCTAAGGTGTTCAGGTGAAAACAGCACAGAGTGTCTGAAGATGGCTTCTGGGGAAAACCCAAAGTAGGTCAAATACACATGACCTGATATTCCTGGGGAATATGGGGCCTTCTGCTTTGTATATGTTTTATATATGACAGGTCCTTAGCTTCCATGACGCCTTTGTGTCAGTCTGAGTTGGTGTTCTTTTGAACTTATATGGATAATGTTCCTTACATCACTTCTGATGCCCTCTTCTGTTTTTATTATATTATGTTTTCTGAGCAACTCCTCTTATTTTTTTTTTTAAAGTAGGATCTCTTTCTGGGCTTTCTAACTCTCCTATCACTATGCTGGGGTTACATTTATTATACCCATTGCACAGGGGGGCAAACTAAGATACAGGAATGTTAATGGATTTATTTGGGTCAACATCCTACTAGAGTAAAGCTAGCCATGAAACTATGGAGAAACCTGAAGGCTTGAAGAGACTACAGACATCAGCTCATCCACAAGTGAACAAACCATATAATGGAACAGATAGTAAATATTTTAGGTTTTGTAAGCTAGATACTGTCTCTATTGCCTATTCTCCCCCTCTTCCATCTCCTCATTCCTCCTCTTTAATAATTCCTTGAAAACTTAAAAATCACTGTTAGCTTGCAGGTTGTGCAGACCGGCCATGAACCAAATTTGTCAACTTCAAACTAATTTAATTCTTTCACTTTCTAGGTGAGGTGAGAAACAGATGGGTTTAGTGAGGTGCCCAGGGTGACCCAGCAGGAGAGTGATGGAGCTGTTTAGACATCAGATTTCTTCACCAACATTTCCCTCCTCACCATAGCTCAAAATCTTGAACCATAGCCAATTGTGGAAATAGTCCTTTACCCTACTTAAATTTCCAATAGGACCATTGGAAGGGCCACGGCTATGAGGGAACCAGGTTTTGTCTCTCGATCTATCTGCTTGTTCTTGTCACTCACTTTTTAAAAAAAATATCATTGTGTTTTGCCTTATTTCAACAGTGTTTGGGGTCATTCTTGCAAAATTACAAATAACCCACAATTATTGAATTAAAAAGCAATTGCATCATGCAAAGAATAAAAGAGGGAAGTAAGAATGCCAAGAAAAATGTTAGCAAGAGGTAGTAAATTTTGCCTTGGACTTCCACTTGACCAGCACAGAGAGAGATTCATCATTAGTTACAAAACCCAGCACCAAAAAGCTTAAAAGCTTAAAAAGGAATTAGTTGTTTGTTGCAACACATATTGTCCTAGTTTTTAGACCCAAGAGGTATTTCCATAGTAGTGAAGAGTATTTTATGTGACAAAGTGACCCAGGCTGCCTTATCAAGTTGTATAGCATTGCAAGAATGTGGGGGTTGCTCAGATTTTGGGGAACCCCTCTTCTTTTGTCCCCAGATTTGAGAGTGGGAATTCTCATACTTTACAAGCATTTAAAATGCCTGATTTTCTACACTTTTACCAAACATCAGTGTCAGACCTAACCTCAAGGACTGACAACAGCCCTCTGACCTCTAGCCTCAGGGTAGATCTCCCACTGGAGAGCTAACCTGTGCCTGCCCCATATTCTGTCTGGTCTAAAAACTCAATGAGCCAGAGCTGGTCAGAGCAGCTATTAAAGTGAAGGAAGAAGGATGATAGAACCTGAGCCAAGCAAATGTTTTCCATTCCAAAACAATTCTTATCAATGGCAGGGGCATCACCACTACATACTATATATTTTCAATTAAGTTACCAAAGGCTCTGCACACAGTAGGTACTTAATGCTAGTGGATTTCTTGTGTACTCTGCCCTGACATCTGCCCCTTTTCAGTGTGACTGAAGGTTTCCAAAATTTGCAGACAAAATATGTTGACATTTTCACCTGTGTTTAGTTGGCTCTTCATACTTTTGCCGATTGAGAAGATGATGGTATTTGAATTCACTGGATTCAAGATGCAAAACAGGAAATTTCTGGTCTCTTTCTCTTTGGAGTCTCCACCCTGACGTACATATAGTTTCCTCTTCTTTCCCAGGCCTGCCTCCTCCACAGGAAAGTTGAACCTGTTTCTTTTGTTTTAGGTTTTTCTCAATCTCAGTGCATACATGGTCCCCTGTCCTAACCCTTGGCACTAACCGTTCAACAGTCTCTCTGCCCTCCAATTATTCATTCTGCAGGGATTGCTTTTTTATTCCACCTGCTCCATCTCAGAACTATAGTCTTTATTTTGCTTTCTCCTTTTGTTTATTTTCCAGCTTTCCCTAAAAGCTGCACCTCAAGTTATGCTGTGGAAATAGGTTGAGAATGATTATGGAGGGCAGTCATTCCTTCAGTGGCTCTTTAGTGTGCATGTTCGGGGTTCTGTGACTAAAGTGGGAAACAAGACAAGAACTACAGATCCTCATGTAATAATAGCAGGGAGCACAATCCGTTGATGGATTTTTAAGCCTGTTCATTTAATTATCCACCCTATCAAGGTTGTGAAATAATGGGGATTAGACTTTCACTTACTGTTTCAACAACCTGCCCTTACTTCTCTGGGTCATCAGCATCCCTTTGTTCCCATTAAACACCTGATCTCCAACAGCCTTTCGTTATATTTCAGGGATATGTGCAGTAACTTTTTCTCCCCTCACAGAATGAAAGGCATCCTTTCTTGCTGACATAATCTGTATCAGCAAAGGGAAAGAGGATTAAGGAAAGGAGATCTTTCAGTATAGCACACACAGCTTATGGTAAGAGGCTGGATTTTACCAGGTCTTCTTCATCTTGTTCATATTCTTTGATTTCATAATTCTTATCACCAAATCATTTATGGACCAGACCATGGCCTGTGAAACTAGGCTAGAGTGTGTTAGAATCTTGTTTTGATATCTTACTATGTGGTTTCGGCAAGTTCTTTGACCTTTTTCATCCTCTGTGTTCTCATCAGGGAAATGGGAAATAAGTAGAACTACCTGAGAGTTTGCGGTGAGGAATAGTAAATATATGTGAAGCCTTTAGTTGAAGCTAGCATGTAACTAATATTGAATAAATGGTACCTGTTATAATTACTCCCTGTAGACATTTGACTTGCATTTTGAGGACTGATGATTATCTAAGCATCAGAAACTCAGTCCTGATTTGGTACCAGACTAATGCTTAATGACTCCCTATAAATGCCTGAATATGAATGATTAGACACTAGACATTTCAAGTTAGTGTAGAAGATGACAGGATCTTTTTCTTTTAGGAGGAATGTGCAGCCATAGTCACATTAAAAATTAAAGCACATTTGACATTGTAAAGGCAAAGCACAACAAAGCCACCATTGATATTTCATCCTGCAGATATCTAGTTTGAACTTATTTTAATACTTTCTCTAATCTCCAGACCCTGATAGAAGATAAGAAAAATAGCTCCTGGAATACAGGCTACAATAATAATAGCATTCCATTGGAGTGTCAGCTTGATGGGGGTGAAAACAAAGATGCTTATTTCAACTCAACATTATCTTGCATGATTTGTATTACTGATATCACATCCTCAGTGTTTGAAAGCAAGCTTGGGAATTTGCAGACACTACTAAATTATGGGAAATAACCGATAATGAGACCCACTGCATTCTGATGGAAGAGGAATTTGCTCATTTGGACACCTCAGTTTAATAGAGAGCTAAATGGATGGTAAATAGAGTTAGGTGTAGATAAAGGTTGAATAGTGTGTTTTGAAACACAGACTAAAGAGAAGGAATACCTAATGAATTGGAAGTGTTTTAGTACAATGACTCAGAGAAGATTGGTGAGTTATGAGAGACGATGATCTAAATGTATTAATAAAAACTCAAATCGTTTTTCTTTTCAGAGGACAGAAGTGTTCACCAGAAGGAAGTAATACTTTCCAGGAATCAGCATTTCAGAAAAATCAGGGACTTTTAAGAGTCAGACCCACATAAATTTAATTTCTGCTCAGTCCTTTTCTAAAGTTATATGATTTGAAGCAATTCTATTAATCTACCAGAACCCTATGTCCTTCATCTGAAAATAGGAAAAAGTCATATCTGCTAGGTCTGCTCATATGATCTTGTCCGTTGAACACTGTGTAAGGATACATGAGCTGGGGGTGGAGATTGGCCATACTGGATACGTCATAGATTTGTCCATGTATTATAACAATATCCTTGAAGATGACCCCAAAGCTTTCTTTTTCTTTTAATCAATATACTGCAAAATACTTCCAGTATATAGAAGCAAAGTATGTCGAAAATGGGCATTTATTTTTCCTAAATGACTCAGGGTGCCATCGAAACTGAAGAGGGCCCTGAAACTTGCATGGTTAGATGCACACAGAGTTCCTGGAACACGAGAGGTACCCAGGAGGAACTAGTTTGTGGGTGAGAGGTGAAACAGCTGTAACGGTGACTTCTGTAGGATTGACATTGCCCATGGATAAGATGGTGGCATCACTGAGCATCAGTGTGAGTCTGTGGGAATATGACAGAGTAAATTAACCCTTTGAGGGGAAGAATCAACTAGGGTGGAAACTGTCTTCCTCCTTTGAAACAGAATCCCTCACTGTAACTGTCCATTGACTTACCCAGCTCTTTCTCTGTTCTGGAAGCTCCTTGTAATTTTTTAAAGATAATTAATCCTCTAATTCACTTTTTAAAAATTATAGGCTGCACCCCACTGCATGTGGGACTTTAGTGCCCTAATCAGGGATTCAATCCATGTCCCCTGCGTTGGAAGGTAGAATCTCAACCACTGGACCACTAGTGAAGTCCGCGAAGGCAAATATTAATGCTCCTATTTTCACAGGAAAGTATCCAAGTGTATTATATCCTTGATACCTTGTTTCTGAATGAGTCATGCATGAATCTCTCTTCTGCTGCTTTCCATTGAAGACAATGTCATCTTTTTTAAGGTTATTTGTTTTAGCTTGTCTTTAAAAAAAAATTCATGAGCATGCTTCTTTCTTCTCTATTTTAGTTTTTGTCAGTCAATATTTATTGAATGCACAGTGAGTGACAGTCGTTGTGGTAAATACTTTTAAGTCTTTACTTAACTTTTGAAACAACCATGTGAGATCAACAATGTCAGCTCCATTTTTTAGATAAAGAAAATGAGGCTCAGATAGGAAAATAGTAACTGCCTAAGGCTGCCCAAAGAGCAGCTATGAGAGCAGAGATTCAAAGCTAAATCCACCAATCTCCAGAAATCTCTTAAACCCTACTCTGTAGGATCCTTGGCAGTGATACCCTGGACATTCTCCCCCATCCACCTCTCAAAGATTATTCTAATATTTTCCTGTTTTCATTGACAAGCACAAGTTTGAAGTCTTTGTATACTGCTTTATTCTATTCTATTATACAATTCCCCCAAACAATTCCAGTATCCTTGCCCTATGAATACTTCAGCTTTCATTAATTTTTTTTAGTTCCCATTTGTGTTTAGATAAGTAGCCTACTCAGTTGGACTTGATTTTGTCCCATTATATATCTACCCATCTAAATTCAATTCTGTGGGCTATATGGGAGCTCTGCTAAAAGAACTACAAGGAAATCCCTTTGTGCAATATGTATGCAGGAAAAAATTGAGTTTGAGTCCATCATTATCACACATAAAAATTCCAACAGCTCCCTTTTTTGCTGGTATAATCAATTCTGTTGCTAGTGAGTTAATACCCATTCTTATGGGAATTTAGACACCATTTCCAGGCATATCCCTTTCATACTCCCTGACGGAAACTCTCTTGCAAAGCCCTCACTGTCTCCCTGATTAGCCTTAACGCTCTTCAAGGATAAGAAGCAGGTCTTACTTATTCTAGTGAACTAGTTGGTGAAATGTATTCACTAGTCTGGTCAAATTGTTTTCCTCTCTGTGTTCCCAAGTAAGCCAAATCTTTTCATTTATCTATATAATTTCTCTGTGTGAACTGTCATTACACTTATCTGCCATCCAAACATGACTCATTTCTGATAATAACTAGAATTGAGATGTTCCTTTAGAGCATATGAAGCATGCTCACATATGCTATCTCATCAAATTCTCACACTATCCCGGTGAGAAAAATACTTTAAACACTCTTAGTTTTCAGAGAACACAATGCACTAGTTAGGTGACTTGTCCATGGAATGCCAAACCAATGAAGGGTGTTGTTGGGATTCTGACACAGATATTCTGATGCTGAAGTCTACTTTTTAAAATTCTGTCTTGTTTCTTCACTGTGGTTCCATCACCACCAGGAAGCCTTTGTTTTCTGACCATCCTCTTCTCTCAACTTCTACATCCTTTGATGACAAAGAAAAGTGTTTTCTTTAGTCCACCATAATAATTAGAATATGCATGCGTGCATGCTCAGTCACTCAGTTGTGTCCAACTCTTTGCGACCTATGGACTATAGCCTGTCAGGCTCCTCTGTCCATGAAATTTTCCTGACAAGAATGTTGTAGTCATTAGAATATGAATAAGCAAATAAACAAAGTAATCAGTATGCAAGACATGAAAACACAGATTAAAACCAAATCTAAAAGATATATATTTTAGATTATTTTCCCTTATAGGCTATCACAAGATACTGAGTTTCCTGTGCTATCCAGTACATCCATTTGTTTAGCTATTGGGTTAGCCAACCCAATATTTTATATATAGTAGTGTGTATATGTTAGTCCCAACCTCCTAATTTATCCCTTTCCCCCTTTCCTTTGATAACCATATGCTTTCTATGCCTGTGAGTCTATTTCTGTTTTATAAATACATTTGTTTGTGTCTTTTTTTTTTTTTTTAGATTCCATATATAAGTGATATCATCTGATATTTGTCTTTCTCTTTCTGACTTACCTCACTTAGTACGATCATCTCTAGGTCCATCAATGGTGTTGCAAACGGCATTATTTCTTTCTCTTTATGGTTGAATAACATACTGCTCACATTTTAATCAAGCCCCCTTTAGAGACATTCTGTCAGCACCAGAGCCTGCTTTGTCTCACTGTACTTAGCAAGTGACAGTGACACTTAACACGCAGTGCCTTGTGGTGAAGATCTGCTGGCTCATGGTTTTCTTTGTGCTCTACTTGAGGAACTGTAGAGAGTACCTCTGAAGCACATATCTCAGGATGGAATGGCAGGGGGTGGGGAGGGGGGAATTCACACAATTTAGAGAATTAACAGAAGTCAAATGTACTTACTACTTACTATATGCTGGAGATGGTTTTAATGATATTATGTATATCAATTCATTCAATCATCAAAGCAATGCTGAGGGTGATATACAATTGTTATCCCCATTTTACAATTGAAGAACTAAAGGACAAGCAAAAATGTCCAGAGGCAAAGCTAGAAAGTGTTAGATTTGGGATATACATCTGGACAATCTTACCCCAGATTCTGTGCCTTATGTAACTATCTGTGCCAGCATAGGATAGTTAGAGCTGGGGTGTGGAGAGTGGAGACTGGCAAGATGTCGGCCTGAGGAATGGCTTAGAGCTTTAGATAAACTGACTTTATTCCTCTGGGAAAGTCAAGAAAGGGTATAAATTGTCAACAGCTCTGTTGCACGGATATCACATGGATGAGGGATCAAGTTTGTGTTGGCAACATCAGTTGTCAGTCTGAGGATGCTATGAGCCGATTGCCCCATTTAAGAGCAGTCATGATAATACTATCTACTATTTATTGACTAATCCCCCTGACTTTCATTGTCTCCCTATTATCTGTGAATAAATTCAAAGGTCCCTCGTGCAGCCCTGAAGAACCCAACAATTTAGATCTTCCTTATCTGTTCAGATTTATCTCCCACCACATCTCTCTTCACACTCTAAGTTCTGATCATATCAATGGGTTTATTGCTCCCTGTACACTCTTCATTTTGAGGGCTTTACTTAAGTTCTTTACCTGCCCTTCACGTTCTTAGTGCCGGAACAATTCTTTCAGCCTCAATTCAACTGTACTCTAACATGAGAAGACTCCTCTCAGCCCAAAGTTTAGGGGAGATGCCTCTCTTCTGGGACCCCAAGTCTGGATATTTACACATTAGAATGACCACTTTGGTTTGTATATCTATCATTCACCCAGTTTCAATTCCCTTGAGGGTAAACTCTGCCATATTTACTTTTGTGTCCTAGAATCTACCATGGCAGCACATACTACGTGTCAAAAAGCTAATTGAATTATATATCAAACCTTGATATAGGACTTTGAATCCAGCTGTGATTTCAATATAGCATCATGAGTTTGATGTTACCTAGTGTAAATTACAGAAGAAACTTACAGAAAACTTAAGTGCAGAGAAATAAAATGTTATAAAAAATTGCATAGAATAAGCAATAAGTATAATAAGTAAGGGGCAGATTTAGGAAGGATTCAAACCTTGCACTATTCAGAGTCTGGCATCCGTTTGTAGGTCTGTACATTGTACCACACTAACTTCCTTCCCAGAAGTGAGATGATAGTTGAAATCTGGGAAATTGAGCTGAAAAATCAAGATTCATGAGACTCAATGGAGTGGAAAAACAGAATAAGAGGGCAGCTTTTGAAATGCCTTAGGCATTCCCTTCTTATTTACGTTTACATTTAAAGTCGCTCAGTCACCTCTAACTCTTTGCAACCCCATGGACTATACAGTCCATGGAATTCTCCAGGCCAGAATACTAGAGGTGGTAGCTTTTCCCTTCTCCAGGGCATCTTCCTGACCCAGGAATCGAACTGGGGTCTCCTGAATTGCAGGGGGATTCTTTACCAACTGAGCTATCAGGGAAGCCAAAAATCTGACATTTGTAGTTTGTTTCCTCCTGCTGCTTAAGAGAGAGATAAAAAATGTCTGACACTTGCAGCCTATTTCCTCCATTTGGAGACCCCTAGCCTTCCTATCTGTTATCCTCTCATTCCCCTCTTTTATTTTAGGAGAATTATGTTGCTTAGGGAAAGGGGCAACATCCCTAAATTGGTGAGGCAACATATTCTCCTAACCCTCATATTAAGAGTCTCTGATCCAGGGGCCCCAAGTAGTAGTTGGAGAAAGCTGCCTCAGTGGCAGGAGTTTGAGCAACCGTTTGTAACTTAAAAGGCTTCGTGCAGCTAGAAACAAATCCAGTCACGTGGTTACAAACTCAGGGAGCAAACAGAAAAACAGAACAATCATCAAAGTTAAAAGTGACATTATGCCCACAGTTAAAGTACAAAGTGTTGCACCAGTCCACTTTAGGATTGTTAGATGTCATCAGATTAAGAAGAGGCTTCACATATGATTGTTGTCGCAGGTATTTGCAGACTTGGGGAAAGAAAGTCCTTTCCTTGAAGTGGAGATGCCCACCATGGGAAGCCTTCCATTGATGAAGAGGGGAGTGCTCCACAGACCCAGCAGTTAGACTGATTGTGGAATGCAGTGTAGGAGTGAGCCCAGGACAGGAAGGCATTGTCTTGAGGATCAAAAGGCAGACTCAGGATTTTTGGAGTCAGAAGAAGCAGGCTCACATAGATTATCAGGCTCATCCAGATCAAGTTCAAGGGAAGTTGTGATGCTCATTTGCTTGCAGGAGTCCACAGGGTATGAAGAAGCACTGTGGGAAGAGTCCATTAGAAGCCACTCTTCTTATTACACGTGCTTTAACTAGAAAGTGACAGGGTACATGGAACTTGGCCAAACTTAGATCACAGGTTTCAGGGAGATAAGCAAGTCCTGGGATGAGTCACAGTATTAATGTTGCCCATGACAATGCAAATAATCCTAGCTAACATTTTTGATCACATACTATAATACCTTGATGGTTTTAACTGCTTTATGCATATAATATTCCTTTTTCCTTTCAAAAGCAAGTACTAATCCCATTTATTAAATGAGAAAACAAGAAAAATTAAGTGCCTTGCTCAGATTTACATATACTGAGTGAAAGAACGAGACTCCAAACTCAAACAACTCTCTGACATCAGATCTCACGCTTGTAACAAGAATTCTATGCTACCCATCTGGTGTTGTCCTCCAATGTGGTGCTATTCCCAGGTAGGTCAACCCGAAAGAAAAAAACTGAAAAGAAACAAAAGAGGGACTTTCCTGGTAGACCAGTGGCTAAGACTCTTCGTTCCCAATGCAGGGGTCCCAGGTTCAATCTCTGGTCAGGGAAGTAGATCCCACACAACACAACTAAAGATTCCACATGCTGCAACAAAGAACAAAGTTCATGTATGCCCCAACTATGATCCAGCACAGTCAAAGAAATTCATAAAAGTAAATATTAAAAACAGAAGAAGCAAAGGAATCTCAGGCAAGGGTGGGCAAGGGCTGTACAATAATCACACAAGATAGAATGTATGTGAGGTGGATGAGGAATTTAGTGCAGCCTCCTTCTGCTCAGGTGCAGGTGCTAAAGAGAAATCCAGACAAGACATTTATTGGTTATAGAATAGATTCCAAAGTTGAACTTGAAAGTTTATTTAAGTCAATGATTCACTCACTCCAGTTTCAATAAACCTATAGACCAGAATGTCAGGAAACTATGCAAATACATGCCTGATGTTTGGACAAAGACAGAAACAGCAGATCAACAATATCAACACAAACAGCTTAAATGTCCACCCCAAGTTGATCATTTGTTTCAGGCCTTTTCCCAGACAGAATTAGATTGGTTTTATTAGACATATGCTCCTTATAACAGAGGCAGTATTTCTGTCTCAAACCAGTTATAGCTTTGCTATACCTTTTCTCTCTCGAGAGCTGATGGGGTACCTGACATAGAATCACTGACAGGCCTCTGCCACCAACAGAAATGAATGCTTACAAGTCTTCTAGGACCTACTGCCAACGTTAAGGACATCCATGACCTTCCCCCACACTGAATTCCTTCTAAATGCCAAGGCTTCCAAATCTTCTCCATCACCACTTAAAATAAGATTAAATATCAAGGAAGAAAATGCACTGCATTTTTAAAAGGGGGGACTTTGAGTTCTCTTTTGCAAATATTAAAAGCAATGCCAAAGGCATTCATTCAAGTCCCTTGGGCCACTTTTCAAAGCAATAAAAAAATTAAGTAAACTGTTATGTGGAACAAATGAAGAAACTACCAGGGAAAATTGCAGAATAATAAAATAAAGACATCCGCAGGGCATAATTACATCCTGGACTCTGCTGATTTTGCAGATGAAAGGAGCACAGGGCAAGAAGTTATATGACTAGGGTCTTCAGGCCAACTCTGTCCATTCATTGGCTCTGTGGTCATTCCTTGGGCAAAGCACTCAATCGTTTGAAGATTCAGTTCCTATTCTGCTGCAGAGAAAAACAACAACAGAATTCACAGAATGGACCCAAAGTAGTGAGAAAGCTATGCATTCTGTGTTTTTCTTTACTCTCATTCCATTCATTCAGATGGGAGTCAAACCTCAACCTCCAGTTCCAAAAGTCTTCTTCTGGTGAAATTTGATCTCTCTAACTGTGCCCTGGAAACTATCTGCTATACCCTTGGAGAAATCTAGCCTGGTAAAATTACAGTATGTCACTGGGCTGAAGGCAAATCACCTATGAATTTGGATTAAAAATATTACCTACTTCACAATACTGCTTTTTAATATAATATAATATAATAATATAATAGAAATGGGATAAATCTGGTAAAGCACCTAAAACCATGTCTGGTACATTCAAAGTCCACAATGTTAGCTCATTAGTATTGATACTATCTATAAAATAGATAACCAATGAGAACCTACCGTATAGCTCAGGGAACTCTTCTCTGTGCTCTGTAGTGAACTAAATGGGAAGGAAATCCAAAACAGAGGGGATACATGTACACATATAGTTGATTTGCTATGCTGCACAGTAGAAACTAACACAACATTGTAAAGCAGTTATACTCGAAAAAAAACTAATTTAAAAAATAAATTAGCTCAATATTTTTCACTCTTCCATCTCCACATACAAAAAATATCCAAAGGTCCATCATCTTTAAATATTTATATGTAAATATAGAATATTAATACATAATTTCGTGCACACATTATATTATTGAACTATAGCTGACCTATGAGTTAAAGGTTTTTTTTTTTAAGATTCTACTATAAGTGAGTTCATACAGTATTTGTCTTCCTCTCTATGACTTATTTTAGTTAGTATAACTTCTTGTGGCGATTGTTTCATGATCTATGTATGTCAAATCACTAAGCTGTTCTCCTCAAATTTATACAGGGCCACATGCCAACTATACCTGAATAAATCTGAAGAAAATACACATTAATCATATAATAAATAAAGCATGTATATATCTCAACCTGTTTAGACCCTCATCTTCCTGTACTTATTAACTACCTTCTCAACTTTCCTGTACGGCCAAACTTCTTGGCCAAGTGGTCAAAATTTAAAATCTTTACCTTTTTTACTATTTTTAAGGAAAAATAAAAATATAATGAATTTCATGTCATTATCTCTTTGTTTTATATGTTATCAACTCATGTTTCATAGACCTCATCAACTTTGTCTTCTACATTGTTTTAAAACAAATTCCTGAGATCATACAATTTTTCCAAGTAAACCACTGATTTTCTATCAAATGGAAAGCAGATGCCCATGAGAATGTAGATGTCATAATAAAGAGTTTCCCTATCAGTTTCTAATATACTCATGAATTATAGTAAAGATCATGTACTAAATAAATAAACAAAATAAAATAAATAAAATAATTGAGAGAAAAAGCTCTAATTTGTATAGGAAAACCTATTGATTGTTATGAAGAATATTAATTAAATATTCTCTTCCACCTGAAGAGATTTATCAACTCAAAGGAGAAAGGAGAGGTGCATATCAATAAGAGCACAGGTGAAACATACCGTAAGTTGAATACAAAGAACAGCAGGAGTTTTCAGGGTGTTGGCAGTGTTATCAGATGAAGGAGTCAGATGAGTCTTGAAGAACTTGAAGAGCCTGAAGAGCACACAAGACTGGACTTTCAGGGTGGGAGTGATCTCAAAAGGCAGAAGTAGGCATGGTGGGAGTAAATGAAAGACTCTGCCTATGAACAGTAGAATGAGATAATAGAGGATTCAGGGAAGCAACATATGTTTGCCAGTGAATGAGTATTAATATTTCTGTCTAATTAGAATGTAGGATTCATATGGGATGAAGGGATGGTGAGTCTAGCTACAGAGGTCACCCAGGTTGCAGATGGACATGAACACCTTATGAGATACAAGGAACTCAGAGGATGATGGAATATGCATGTCACGTTTGCATAGAACAGTGACTGATGTGATACACGAATACTGTGTACTCATTTGTATGAGTTAAAATGCACACACATAATAGTGTTTTTTTTAAATTCAGGAAACATCAAAACTCTTTACCAAATGATACACAGTCACATCTATGCAATGTGCTGCAGTTTTCTAAGATTTTTCTTTAGCCTCCCTATCCCCTGCTCAACACATGCAGAATATACTCCTATGGTCTGACAGTTGGTATAAATAAGAGAGGCTTTAAAAGTGATACAAAATTCCCCAGTCCTGATAGTAATTGTAGTCCATTACTTTCTCATTCCATGAAATACAGTTGCTCATCATCCTGAGAGCTGTGTTGGGAGGGGGGTTGCTGCTATCCTTATTTTATTTATTTTTGAAAAATTAGTACAATCACATTGCACACAGTTAGAAATGTACACAAAGATACACAGATAAGTCTCCTGACATACCTATCCCTAGAAAACCAAGTATGTTCTCCGAGAAGAACCAATTTTTGTCTACTGTGTATCCTTAAGAGTTATTATACAAGTATATAAAAGATTTCCTCTCTTTTTATTACACATATTGGCATACTGATGAACTGTTCTGCATCTTTGCTTTTTTTCAGTTAGTGACATACTAAGGCGATCTCTTTAGATCAAGGTATATAAACTTCTCTCTTTCCTAATATGCGCAATATAACACTTTGTAAATATATCATAAATTCTTTAACTCATTAAGCACTAATTGGCATTTAGATTATGTCTAATCATGGCCATTGAAACAATGTTTCAGTAAATAAATTTGTACCATAGAAAGTTTGCAAATGTTTGAATATGTGTTTAAAAATTTCTAGAAGTGGGATTGCTTGAGTCAAAACATATGACCACTCATTATTTTTCAGAGATGCTACTAAATTGTCCTCTAGAGCACTGGCATCAATAGACACTTCAATCAGCAATTAAAAGAGTGGCTTTTTCCAAACATTCTCATGAGAATTATTTTATTAATCTATCTGATCTATTCAGGTCTGATTATTAAAAAGTGGTATTTTGGTAATAGTTTGCATTTTCTATCAGCTTTTATCTAGATCTTTTAAATTTAATATCTGTTGTGTTCATGGTCATTTTCTAGATATTCTGCCTTTTTTAGTATCAAGTATTTACTGTTTAGCCCAGGAATTGTTTTACTATGTTATTGTTGTCTTCTATTGTTGTTATTTAATTTACCAGAGGTAGAATCAATTGATCTTCTGGCTTTTATGCTAACTCCAGCTTTGCCTCATCGTGATCAGATAGTATTGCTTGCATTATTTTTATTTTGGAGAATATATTCGTGCACTCTTTGTCGTCAGTCATTTACAAGTTTCTATGGATCATCTCAAGTGTTTATCATCACAGTTATCAGGCTACAGAGGTTAAAATAGATCTATTATTAAGTATACTTTAAAAATTACATTACTTGAAAAATTTGCATTACTTAAATCATTTATTTGGGCTTCCCAGGTGGTGCTAGTGGTAAAGAACCTGCCTGTCAATGCATGAGACATAAGAGACATGTGTTCAATTCCTGGGTCATAAAGATGCCCTGGAGGAAGGTATGGCAGCCCACTCCAGTATTCTTAGCTGGAGAATCCCGTGGACAGAGGAGTCTAGCTGGCTACAGTCCATGGGGTCACAGAGTCAGATAGGACTGAAGTGACTTAGCACACACACATAAGTCATCTATATACTTTTTTTTTGTCCACTTGATTTTTCATGGAATAAAAGAGGAGAATTATAGTCTATTATTAATTTGCTTCTGTGTATTTTTCCATACCCTCTGCTTTTGTTTTTTCTTTATATATCTTCTTGTTTGGATCAGAAGGTCAGAGGTGTCCTCACTAACCAGCCGTCTTCAAACACCAGTGCAGTGGACAGTGAGAACTTTCAGACACCTCTGAGAAGTCAAGCGTGTTCAGCCATCGCTGAAGCAGGTCCCCACCATGGGAACCTAGGGGAAGAGGAACACTGCTTCATGGGACAGGATCCCAGCCTTCTCCATCCTTCAAGCTGGCTGTCCTGGCTCCTGCTCTACCCCACGCAGGGACTGACCTGGACAGCCCAACCTGACTCAGCTGACTCTGTTAAAAGGAGTTCACTGAGAAAGGAAGCTGTATCCCCTCTGTGGGTTCATAGCTAGCCTCTGCGGATGAGCTGGGACCACTGAGAGTTATTGGGGCCAGTGGTGAGGAGGAAGAGCAGGATCTGGAGGGGAGAACAATGGACTCCATAGCATCTGTCAGTCTTCATATCTGACTATGAAGAAACATTTAGAAAATCCAGTCCCCTTCCCAAATTTGCCTCAAGTGACCTTTTGTTACTAGACTCTTAGCAGACAAGGAAATCTAAGAAATTAACTTCCTGCCTTCACAAAGTTGCCTTGGTGCATTCCTGTTCACCTTTGCTCATTATCTTATTTTCAAACTCTCTGAATGATTTGTTTCAGGTGTGTTCCTCAGATACAATATGAAGCTGGGGTTTGCTTTTATTTAATCTTGGAATGTTTGTTTCTTTCAGTAGGTGGATTTAACTCTACAGATTTTATTGCATGGAATAATGTGTTTTTGTAGTCCTTCAAATAGTTTCTGATATAATTGTGTTTCTTATGACTTTGCAAAAATATTTTTCCAAAACAACCTGTATTTTACTGGTCTTATTTTAGTGATATATGTGTGTGTGTGTCTGTGTGTGTGTGTCATATATATATGTCATTTTTATGGGCTTCCCTAGTGACTCAGATGGTAAAGAATCTGCCTGCAGTGCAGGAGACCTGGATTCAAATCCTGGACTGGGAAGATCCCCTGGAGAGGGAATGGCTACCCACTCTAGTTTCTCGCCTGGAAAATTCCATGGACAGAGGAGCCTGGAGGGCTATAGTTCATGAGGTCACAAGGAGTTGGATATGACTGAGCAACTAACTCAATCATGAGTTATATATATATATATATATATATATATATGTATATATTCATATGATAATATATAGTATAAATTATCATATGCACATTATATATACACACATACACATGTATATGCATATGTGTATCAGAGTAAATTATTTTAAATAATTTGGAAATTTAATTGTTTTATTCTAGTGATTAACTTTAGAGCTATACTTTATATATCTTTAATACTCTGTTTCCTTAAAGACATCTGATTCTGACCTCTGGCTATGACCAATGGTCAAATTAGTCTTTTCTCTACCTTACACTTACCTGTCACCACCTGGCTTTAGTTTATTATGTTCTCTTTCTCAGAGTTCACCTGTGTCACTTTGAATACACCTATTCCTCTATTACTTCAGATGTTAATGTTTCACAACCATCTATATAAGACAAGGAGCTCAGAAGACTACTTCTACTTTCTAATCCATTTGTCCTCCCAACCTTTCTCTCTTACTGCATCTCTATATTATTTTTGTTTATAACATAGCTTGCATTTCTTATACCTCTTCCTTATGCTTTTGACTCATTTCTCAGACAAGAAGGAGAAATGCTACTTTATCATATACACATTAGAATGCCCATACAGATTATCTTAATACATTCAGAATAATGATTCCCAGCTTTATAGATGACAGTAGAAATGATTTGCCACATAACATTCTGCTTTTTGTCACACACCAGTTAGAAAGGTGTGTGAATTACCTTTTCAATACAGATACAATAGTGATCCCAGGCTCCCCCGGACGCCCACACAAAGACAGCCACCACCCTCCCCCCATGGCAGTAACATGAGCACACACCCTAGGGAGAGGTGACGATGAACCTACAGTTTATGGTATCTCCAGGGAGGACACGACAGAGCTGTCACTGCCCCAGGTGGGTAACACCAGAGTCTATGAGGCCAGCAACCCAGTGGAGGCAAGTCTCTCGCACACACTCAATGCAGTACCTAGCCTGCCCTGGAACAGACCTCACAATCCCTTGGGGTTGCTCATCCTCCATAGGCTGGCGTGCGGGGCCATAGGAAAAATACACTGACTTTCCCACTGAGGTCTGAGCTTGGGGCATACATTGGGCTGCTGGAAGGAGTGGAAACTGCCTCACCTGGTCCACTTACCCAGTCACAGGGAGGATCCACAGGCACCTGCAAGAGTCTGCACTCACCTAGGGAGCATCCCCTTGCCTGATGGAACATGACACTCAATAAAAAACACTATAACAGGTCTAAAACACCACTAAGAAAGAAAAACACTTGTAAAAGTATTTCAGTACTTTTAAAATACATTTATTTATATATTTTAATTGATGTACTGTTAATTTATAATGTTGTGTTAGTTTCTGCTATACAGCAAAGTGAATCAGTTATACGGGCACCTTTTTTCAGCTTACTTTGTCTTACAGGTTATGACATAATACTGAATATATTTCCTTCTGTGACACAGTAGGTCCTTGTTGGTTATCTATTTTATGCATAGTCACGTGTGCTCAGTCATGTCTGACTCTTTGCAATCCCATAAACTGTAGCCCACTAGATTCCTCTGTCTATGGAAATTTCCAAGCAAGAATACTGTAGTGGGTTGCCTGGAGTGGCTCCTATTCCAGGGATCTTCATGACCAAAGGATTGAACCCACATCTTCCCAACTCAGGGATTGAACCCAGGTCTCCCACACTGTGGGCAGATTCTTTACCATCTGACTCACCAGGGAAGCCCATATATATATGAGTTAACATATGATATTTGTCTTTCTCTTTCTGACTTGCTTCACTCTGTAGAGTAGGCTCTAGGTTCACCCATCTCATTAGAACTGACTCAAATGTGTTCCTTTTTATGGTTGAGTAATACTCCATCATATATATGTACCACAACCTCTTTAGCCATTCATCTGTCAATGGCCATCTAGGTTGCTTCCATATCCTAGCTATTATAAATAGTGCTACAATGAACATTGGCGTACATGTGTCTTTTTCAATTATGTTCTCCTAAGACTATGTGCCCAGTAGTGGGATTGCTGGGTTATATGGTAGTCAAGGCTATGGTTTTTCCAGTGGTCATGTGTGGATGTGAGAGTTGGATGGTGAAGAAAGCTGAGTACTGAAGAATTGATGCTTTTGAACTGTGGTGTTGGAGAAGACTCTTGAGAGTCCCTTGGAATGCAAGGAGATCCAACCAGTCCATCCTAAAGGAGATCAGTCCTGGGTGTTCATTGGAAGGACTGACTGATGTTGAAGCTGAAACTCCAATACTTTGGCCACCTCATGCGAAGAGTTGACTCATTGGAAAAGACCCTAATGCTGGAAAGTATTGGGGGCAGGAGGAGAAGGGGATGACAGAGGATGAGATGATTTGATGGCATCACTGACTCGATGGACATGGGTTTGGCTGAACTCCGGGAGTTGGTGATGGACAGGGAGGCCTGGCGTGCTGCAATTCATGGGGTCACAAATAGTCGGACACGACTGAGCGACTGAACTGAACTGAACTGATGGTAGTTTTAATCCCAGTTTTTTAAGAATCTCCATTCTGTTCTCTATAGAGGTTGTATCAGTTTGCATTCCCATCAACAGCACAAGAGGGTTCCCTTTTCTCCACACTGTCTCCAGCATTTATTGTTTCCCATAGTCTATTTTCTATGTCTGTGTGTCTATTTCTGTTTTGTATATAAATTCATTTGTATCATTTATTTTTTTTTTATTTTAGTACTTTTAATGGTATGCTCTTTCTGTTCTTTTTTAAAGAAGTGACACAGATTTTTATATTCCCCTGGTCTCCTCAAATCACAGTTAGCCCTGCAAAGTAATTGATGTACAAGACAAACAATCTTATCAATAGCTCTAACTTTTAGTGTTTAATTGCATGAAATTATAACACATGCTCCCTAACACATCACAGGTCATCTTAGTAAGCTGAACACTTGAAGGGTGTAGAAATCAACCTTTTTTGTTGTTCATGTGCAATCATTCATGGACCACCTCTCCAGGTTTTGATGATTTTGCTGTCAGATTACTGAAAGCATCTGTATTCTTATTTGTCATTTTCCTATTATATAGTCTGCCCATGTGCATGGACTGCCTCTTTTGTGTTAAGCATAAGG
The DNA here is from genome assembly GCA_024291935.2 of Okapia johnstoni. NCBI lineage: Eukaryota > Metazoa > Chordata > Mammalia > Artiodactyla > Giraffidae > Okapia > Okapia johnstoni. The sequence goes on from CM044319.1 coordinate 50,169,962, forward strand.
CTTCCTACTTAGTAGTAGGGGAGCAGATGCAAAGAAAAGACATCTGCTGAATAGAGATTCCACTTTTATAGCTATCTGTGGACTCTTGCAATCAATGAAATCACATGCATACACTTGGCACTATGTTTGGCCCTGGGAGAAGTGTAAGTTAAGAAAGTAAAAACTGTCGCCTTTTAGGAAATTAGAATCGAACTGACAGCAGCAAAAGCACATATGCATATTAAAGAAAAAGAAACAAAAAATAATGATATACATGGTGCCTCAAAATGAGAAATGCCATCAAAGATCCAAAGACTACTTACAGGTGATGCTAGTGGTAAAGAATCTGCCTGTCAATGCAGGAGACTCAAGAGAAGCAGGTTCGATCCCTGGGTTGGGAAGATGCCCTGGAGAAGGAAATGGCAACCCACTCCAGTATTTTGCCTGCAAAGTTTCATGGGCAGGGGATCCTGGTGGGCTACAGTCCATAGGATTGCAAAGAGTAGGATATGACTGAGCACACACACATGCTAGAGAAGATTCTTTATTGAGTACTTGCTGTAGCCTGACATCCTAGCATTGTACAGGTGTGATTTCATTGCATCTTTTCACCCATCCTGAGAGATGGCTATTGGTCTCATTTTACAAACAATAAAGCTGAGTCTCAAATAGCTTAAGCTGTTCCCCCGGGTCACAGAACTGGTTGGCATTCAAAGGCAGATCTATGCGACCCCAGAGCATTCACTTGAAGCGTGTACTTCCCAAGGACAGTTCATTTACCATTTAAAGAACTTTCACATCTATCACCTCATTTGATCTTCACAAAGGCCCTTGATGGAGAGCTCACCACCAAAAGGGGAGCTGAGGACACACAGGGTGAAGAGCCCAAGTTCATTATCTATTCACAAGCGTGGCTACTCTGATCCCCCATGATCTCAGCTAGTCTTTTAAATGAATGGATGGAAAAATGACTGTATAATCAAAGCGCGATCTGTCCAGGGTGGTACTGGATGAATAATTTATGTTGCATAAATACTGCTGGATGGAACGCTTAACTCAACCCTTGATCAGATGCCTGTTATTATCTGGCTGGCAGACAATCAAAAAATGAAATGAAATTTGGGCAAATTCCATACACACTTGGGAGAGGCCACAGAGAGCAAAGGAAGAACACACAAAAAGAGGGGGGACTTCTGAGAGTTGAGAGGAGTTTGGGTTTTTTAGCCTGCTGGAAGCCCATTAGGAAAACAGACAAAAGCGTAACTGCATATCTTAGAGTAAAATTGTTTGTAGTCCCTGTGATTACAGATAAGCTGGTGTCTCCTTGCTGGCGGTGATCGGGGGTTGGGTGTCTCTTGCATTTTCAACTCGTAGCGACTGAATCTGACATTGTTAATGAGCTCCATATTGCTTGTATGCTGATAACATGAATCTGTCACAGTGGATACAGTATTTGATCATTCATGAAACATAAAATTATTGATCTCTCCTAGAAGCTCAAATCATCGCACCCTCACTCGGGCTCCATGAGTGATATGAAGACAGGAAAACAGCCTCCCTGAAGAAACGACAAGATTCTTGACACAAAACTGGTCGGGCAGCCACAATAAGAAATGCTGAGCATTTGAAAAGTCGAAGCCCTAGGCAAATGATACTTTGGGGGCATCATAAAGATTCCTATAACATCATGTTGTCTTCTTTCCAGCCTTTCCCCACATTAATTATAATCACAATCTTCCTCCCAAACAACAACTTTCTTTTCATTTGACTTCACAATTTCTTTAAACTCAGAACTGAGTTACGAGACCATGTCTTCTTAGGGTTTTTCATCACTGCACAGTTCAGCGTACCCATGGCTGTGGTGCTGGTGGGTCCTTTCCAGCTCTGTCCCATCCCTGGAGACATCCCTCCTGGGTCATGACACCTATGATTTATCCTTGCTGGACTTGGGAGCCCCACTCATGAAAGTTGGCTGGAATCTTAAACTGTTCTGAATATAAAGATGACATCTGATGCTTCTTTCCAAAGAAATGTTAAACTTAAAGGTTTCAGAGTTTTGTGTACAAACCTGGCTTGTCCACTTGTCAAACTAAAGAAACACTCCAATGCTAGTCACAGTCTGGCTTCTTTAATATTCACAATGATTACCTTTCAGGCTATGCATTTGGCTTTGTCATTCCTAGATACAAATGTCTTTAGTTCTAAAAGACATAGACTTCCCGCCTTAGCTCCTAGTACCTGCCTTAGCTGTTCCTTGAGTTGCATTAGGTTACCTGTGTATTTGGACATAGATGCCTAGCTCAGACCTAAGACTCTATCTGAAACATGAAAACATTGTTTTCCCTCTTGCCCAGAAACCTCAAAATTTCATTGAAGAGGTATTCTGACCTTTCTCAAGGGATTCATGTCAGCTAAGCCAGTTTGTCACACTGCTTAGAGAGAAGGGCGATTAACTGGTATTTTCCTGTTTATTCTGCAGTTTAACTAGCACAGTTAGACATTATCCTCATTCCATGTATCAACTGAGTTCATTTGTTGAAGGATTTATTTCCTTTTAACATCTGATTCAATTTTGTGTTCCTAAAGTTCACAATACAAAAATGCTTAATGGTATATTACAAAGTGATTACCTGTGTAGGCACCATTCATGTTTAAAAAAAAAACACCAGAACCCAGAGCCCGCAGCTGGGTCCCTATACTCATCTCCCTCCCCCTAAAAGATAACTACCTCTCATACTGTTTCAATAACCATATTCATACATTTCTTTATAATTTTATCTCTGCAGCAAGCATCCTTAAACACTATAGATTTAATTATTTTGTATTTGGCTTTTATATCAATATTATATTCCATTGTGATTCTTTCAGGTTGTTATTTGGACCTACAGTTCATTAATTTCCATTAGAAATTGAGGAAATACCCACTAAACAACAATAGGATTCCATACACAACTGCCGGAATGTCTCAAATTGAAAAATCTTCACAATATCAGATGTTAGCAAGGGGTTTATGTAGTGCTGGTGGGAATGCAAATATATGCAAACATTTTGGAAACCATTTTACTTTTATCTACTAGCATTTGAGGTTGCATACCCATATCCTTGGACTCAGCAATTCCGCCCCTAGATGTTTATCTCACAGAAGCACATGAAGAAGTTATATACCAAAACATATTTCAGGATCATAGCAGCATTATTCACAATATTTGAAAACTAGAAACTTTCCAAATGAATAACAATAGTAGAAAGATAAGTTACTAAATCCATACAATGAATTATAAAGTGTGAGAAATCTTTGAGTTTTCAAGTTTCTTATGCTCTTTCCTGTACATATGTTATATTTCTCTCTTCAAAAAAAAATGAGGCAAAAACATCTATAACAAATTAAAACAAATCTGTACCTCCATACTGCAAAATCAACTACTAGGTCAGCTTAGATCTTTTGCTTATTTTTTCTATTGGTTTACCTATATATTGTTATTTGTAGAAATTCTTTTTTTATATAGATTAGATCCTTAGGTCTATTATGTGTTGTAAATACTTCCTACTATCCTATTGTTTCTTTATTCACTCTGTTGTTGTTGTTCAGTCGATAAGTCATGACTGATGCTTTGTGACCCCATGAATGGCAGTATGCCAGGCTTCCCTGTCCTTCGCTATTTTCCAGAGTTTGCTCAAACTCATGTCCATTGAGTCGGTGATGCCATCCAACCATTTCATCCTCGATCGCCCTTTCTCTTCCTGTCTTCAATGTTTCCCAGCATCAGGGTCTTTTCCAATGAGTCGGCTCCTCTCATCAGAGGTCCAAAGTATTGGAGCTTCAGCTTCAGCATCAGTCCTTCCAATGAATATTCAGGGTTCATTTCCTTTAGGATTTACTAGAAGGGACTCTCAAGAGTCTTCTCCAGCACCACAATTTGAAAGCATCGGTTCTTTGGAGCTCAGCCTTCTCTAAGGTCCAATTCTCACATCTGTACATGACAACTGGAAAAACTGTAGTTTTGACTACACACACCTTTTTTGGCAAAGTGATGTCTCTGCTTTTTAATACGCTGTCTAGGTTTGTCATTGCTTTTGTTCCAAGGAGCAAGTGTCTTTAAATTTCATGGTTATAGAGACTGTCTGCAGTGATTTTGAAGCCCAACAAAATGAATGCTATCAGTGTTTCGATTTTTTTCCCCCATCGATTTGCCATGAAATGATGGGATCTGATGCCGTAAGCTCCGTTTTTGAATGCTGAGTTTTAGCCAACTTTTTCACTTTCTTCTTTCACCTTCCTCAAGAACCTCTTCACTTTCTGTCTTAATTAAGCTCAAATAGGAGTTCTTAATTTTAATGATCTAACAGAGTGATGATTTTCTTTATGGCATCTTGTATCCTGTCCAAGGTATCATAAGCTATTCTATTAATAGCATCTAGAAGCATTGCTGTTATACCATTCAAATGTATATCTATAATCCTTCTGAAATTTATTTTTGTAGAGTCAAGTCATATGTTATTTTATTTTTTCCAATTTTTCCAACATCATAGAAAAGATGATCATGTCTACCTGTTCTACAGTGTCACCTTGGGTATAAATCAAGTGTCCATATACATGAGGTTATTTCTAGATTTCTAATTCTATTCCATTTTTTATTTGTCTAACCTTGAGCTAATATCACAGAATCTTAATTACTATAGTTATAATAGCTCTTGATAGATGAGAGAACAAATCCTCTCACCTTATTCGAGTGTATCATTAACTCTTCTTGTCTTTTAAGTTTCCATATACATTTTAAAATAAGCTTGTCAAGCTCCAAAACACAATTTGGGGGATATTGATCAAGATTGTAATGAATCACTGGATCAGTATGAGAATAACTGACATCTATACAATATTAGTCATGAGTGAATGAACCTTGTTTTCTCTCTCTCCTCTCTTTATTTAAATCTAATTGTATATTCATCTCAATAATGTTTTAGAATTTTCTGCATAGAAGACTATACTTCTCTGTTTAGATCATTTTTAGGTATTTTGTATTTTTGAGGCAACTATGAATTGTACCTAATTTTCAAATATAATTGTTTGTTGCCAGTATACAGAAGTAAATTTAGTAAATTGACCTTGAATCCACCAGTCTTGCTAACCTCATTAATCCTAATAATTTATATATGGATTTTTTCATATTTTCTATGTATATAATAACATCCATGAATAATGGCAATTATATATTTTCTTTCTGATTCTAATGTTTAAAGCATGATTTTTGCCTTTGCTGAGTTGGGTAGTCCTTTAGTAAAATGTTCAGTAGAAGTGAGAATAACAGACAAACTTGTTATTCCTGATCTCAGAACATCTTTGAAAATGTATTCGATAATATAACCTTTGTTTAGATATATTTGTAGATTGCTTTTATTAGATAAATAAGCTCCTTTAGCATATTCAATATTTGCTCAATAAATATATAGCCAGAAATATGTAATTGTCAAATGTTTTTCCTGCATCTAATATTATTTTACGTTAATATAGTTAATTGCATTGATTATTTTTTAAATGTTAAGCCAATCTTTCATTCTAAGATAAACCCAACATTTTCGTGAGAAATATATATATGTATATATATATTTGTTAAACTTCCATTTAACAAATTTAAACAGAAGGAATACTGTGTACCTCCATGCTGGGCAAATCAACTACTAGGTCAGTTTAGATTTTTTGTTTTTTGCCTATTTTTTCTATAGGTTTATATATATATATGTGTGTATGTATATATATATATATATATATATATATATATATATATAGGAGAAGGCAATGGCAACCCACTCCAGTACTCTTGCCTGGAAAATCCCATGGATGGAGGAGCCTGGTAGGCTGCAGTCCATGGGGTCGCTAAGAATCGGACACTACTGAGTGACTTCACTTTCACTTTTCACTTCCATGCATTGGAGAAGAAAATGGCAACCCACTCCAGTCTTCTTGCCTGGAGAATCTCAGGGACAGCGGAGCCTGGTGGGCTGCCGCCTATGGGGTCACACAGAGTTGGACACGACTGAAGCAACTTAGCAACAGCAGCATATATTTTTTTTTCTTTTTTTTTAATTTGTAGGAATTATTTTTCTGTTTAGATTAGAGGCTATCTGCTTGCCAGACTCCTCTGTCCATGGGATTCTCCAGGCAAGAATACTAGAGTGGTTTGCCATGTCCTCCTCCAGGAGATCTCCCCAACCCAGGAATTGAAACAGCATTTCTACCATCTCCTGCATTTGAAAGTGGGCTCTTTACCACTAGTGCCACCTGGGAAGCCATATATATATATATATATATATATATATATATATATATATATATATATACAGACAGAGAGCCATTTATATACACTATTATCCTAATACCATTGTATCCATTATATAATGGTTATCATGCTATTATCATGTCATGATATATAAAATTAAGGATTCTGCAATCCTTTTTATATTTTGTTAGATTTAGTATTTAGTATATTTTAATGTTTTATTGAAGCATGACAAACAAACAAACAAACAAAAAAAAAGAAATGTCATGGCTAAACAACTCAATCATAAGACAATAGACATTCCCAGGTAACTAAGTTTGCTAATACTTTCTTTCAAATTTACTAGGTTCATGAATACATATGGCTCTATTAAACCATGGATATTAAGAGTTAAAAATTTTTCAAAAAACACACTTAGGAATCAGACTTGAAGCCAGAGGGTCTAGAAACATTTTTGGCAGAAAGATTATTGACATTCTAACTAAAAGCCAGCCAGCCCTCAGCTTTTGGGTGAAATTGAAAAGGGTAATGTATTTTGCAAATGAAATAGAGTGAGATGTCAGCAGAGCCACATGCAATCCTTAAGGGAGGAAAAGATTCAGGGCTCTGCAATCTGACAGTCCAGAGCTTTTTGTAACACTCTATTTACCTACTGTGTCACTTTGAACATGTTTTTCACTTTCTCTAATACTCAAATTCTTCGTCTATTCAGTTCAGTTCAGTTCAGTCGTTCAGACCCATGGACTGCAGCACACCAGATTTCCCTAACCATCACCAACGCCCTGAGCTTGACCAAACTCATGTCCATTGAGTTGGTGATGCCATCCAACCACCTCATCCTCTGTCATCCCCTTCTCCTCCTGCCTTCAATATTTCCCAGCATCAGGGTCTTTTCCAATGAGTCGGTTCTTCACATCTGATGGCCAAAGTATTGAAGTTTCAGCTTCAACATCAGTCCTTCCAATGAACATCCAAGATTTATCTCCTTTAGGATTAACTGATTGGATCTCCTTGCAGTCCAAGGGTCTCTCAAGAGTTTTTTCCAACAACACAGTTCAAAAGCATCAATTCTTCGGCACTCAGCTTTCTTTATAGTACAACCCTCACATTCATACATGACTGGTGGAAAAACCGTAGCTTTGACTAAATGGACCTCTGTTGGCAAAGTAATGCCTCTGCTTTTCAATATGCCGTCTAGATTGGTCATAATTTTTCTTCCAAGGAGCAAGCGCCTTTTAATTTCATGGCTGCAGCCACCATCTGCAGTGATTTTGGAGCCCGCAAAATTAAAGTCTCTCACTGTTTCCACTGTTTCTCCATCTATTTGCCAAGAAATGATGAGACCAGATGCCATGATCCTAGTTTTCTGAATGTTGAGTTTTAAGCCAACTTTTTCACTCTCCTCTTTCACTTTCATCAAGAGGTTCTTCACTTTTTGCCGTAAGGATGATGTCATCTGAATATCTGAGGTTATTGATATTTCTCTTGGCAATCTTGATTACAGCTTGTGCTTCTTCCAGCCTAGCATTTCTCATGTTGTACTCTGCATATATGTTAAATAAGCAGGGTGACAATAAACAGCCTTGACATACTTCTTTGCCAATTTGGAACTAGTCTTTGTTCCATGTCTGGTTCTAACTGTTGCTTCTTGACCTGAACACAGATTTCTCAGGAGGCAGGTAAGGTGGTTTGATATTCCCATATCTAAGAATTTTCCATAATTTATTGTGATCCACAGAGTCAAAGGCTTTGGCATAGTCAATAAAACAGAAGTAGATGTCTTTCTGGAACTCTCTTGCTTTTTTGATGATCAAACAGATGTTGACAATTTGGTCTTTGGTTCCTCTGCCTTTTCTTAATCCAGCTTCAACATCTGGATGTTCATGGTTCATGTACTGTTGAAGCCTGGCTTGGAGAATTTTGAGCATTACTTTCCTAGCGTGTGAGATGAGTGCAATTGCGTGGTAGTTTGAACATTCTTTGGCATTGCTTTTCTTTGGGACTGGAATGAAAACTGACCTTTTCCAGTCCTGTAGACACTGCTGAGTTTTCCAAATTTGCTGGCATATTGAATGCAGCACTTTTACAGCATCATCTTTTAGGATTTGAAATAGCTCAACTGGAATTCCATCGCCTCCACTAGCTTTGTTCATAATAATGCTCCCTAAGGCCCACTTGACTTCAAATCCCAGGATGTCTGGCTCTAGGTGAGTGATCATACCATCACAGTTATCTGGGTCATGAAGATCTTTTTTGTATAGTTCTTCTTTGTATTCTTGCTTCTGTTGGATTCATAACATTTCTGTCCTTTATTGTGCCCATCTTTGCATGAAATATTCCCTTGGTATCTCTAATTTTCTTGAAGAGATCTCTAGTCTTTGCCATTCTATTGTTTTCCTCTATTTCTTTGCGTTGATCACTGAGGGAGGCTTTCTTATCTCTCCGTACTATTCTTTGGAACTCTGCATTCAAATGAGTATATGTTTGCTTTTCTCCTTTGCCTTTCACTTCTCTTCATTAGATAGCTATTTGTAAGGCCTCTTCAGACAACCATTTTGCCTTTTTGCATTTCTTTTTCTTGGTGATGGCCTTGATCCATGCCTCCCGTACAAAGTCAGGAACCTTCATCCATCGTTCTTCAGGTACTCTATCAGATCTAATCCCCTGAATCTATTTGTCATTTCCACTGTAGAATCATAAGGAATTTGATTTAGGTCATACCTGAGTGGTCTAGTGGTTTTCCCTACTTTCTTCCATTTAAGTCTGAATTTGGCAATAAGGAGTTCATGATCTGAGCCATATTCATGTCTCAGTCTTTTTTTTGCTGACTGTATAGAGCTTCTCCATCTTTGGCTGCAAAGAATATAATCAATCTGATTTTGGTGTTGACCATCTGGTGATGTCCATGTTTAGAGTCTTCTCTTGTGTTGATGGAAGAGGGTGTTTGCTATGGCCACTGCATTCTCTTGGCAAAAGTCAATTAGCCTTTGCCCTGCTTCATTTTGTACTCCAAGGCCAAATTTGTCTGTTACTCCCGGTATCTCTTGACTTCCTACTTTTGCATACCGGTTCCCTATGATGAAAAGGACATATTTTTTCAGGTGTTAGTTCTATAAGGTCTTGTAAGTCTTCACAGAACCATTCCAGCTTCAGCTTTTCAGCATTATTGGTTGGAGCATAGGCTTGGATTACTGTGATATTGAATGGTTTGCCTGGGAAATGAACAGAGATCATTCTGTCATTTTTGAGACTGAACCCAAGTACTGCATTTTGGAGTCTTGTTGACTATGAGGGCTACTCCATTTCTTCTGAGTTTCCCTGGTAGCTCAGACAGTAAGAGTCTGCTTGCAATGCAGGAGACCCAGGTTTGATCCCTAGGTCAGGAAGATCCCCTGGAGAAGGAAATGGCAACCCACTCCAGTATTCTTGCCTGGAAAATTCCACGGATGGAGGAACCTCATAGGCTACAGTCCATGGAGTCACAAAGAGTTGGACATGACTGAGCAACTTTCTTCTAAGTGATTCTTGTCCACATTTCTTCTAAGGGATTCTTGCCCATAGTAGTAGATATAATATAGTAGATAAAATTACTTCAGTATTCTTGCCTTGAGAACCACATGAGTAGTATGAAAAGGCAAAAAGATAGGACACTGAAAGATGAACTCCCCAGGTCAGTAGTGCCCAGTATGCTACTGGAGAAGAATGGAGAAATAACTCCAGAAATAATGAAAAGACGGAGACAAAGCGAAAATGACACCCAGTTGTACATGTGACTGGTGATGGAAGTAAAGTCCGTTGTTGTAAAGAACAATATTGCATAGGATCCTGGAATGTTATGTTCATGAATCTTTGTCTGTAAATCCAAGAAATTACTCTTTTAAAGAGAGTCTTAAGCAGCTAAACTGTGCTAGTTTGTAAAGACCAGTGCTTGGCACACAGTAGATGCTCAATAAATGTTCATTTCCTTCTTTCTACATATCTTTCCTCCATTAACAAAAACACAAAGCAATCACACACAAAAAAATTGAATGACTCAGGGTCCAGTTTTTCAGATGTAAATAAAGTATAAAGAAGAAGGAAAATGTGGCAGTAAAGGAAAAGTCCAAATCAGATCATAGCTCCGATTGTTGTTCCTACCTCACATTTAGTACAGAGATTAAGTGGGCACCAGGTGTTCAAATTAGAAAACGTGGGTCAGAGGGCAGTGTGCCTGCAAGAGTTAGGTCTTACTACCTTATTTCCCATAACGTGAGCAGATGACCTATTACTTTCCTTGGGGTATGAAGAATAGTGGGCAAAACACTTCTGCCCAATTATTGACACAGAGGAATCAGAGAAGGGAAGGAGTTCCAGGAAGTGTGCTGGTAGCTGTACATCACAGTTTGCATGATTTCATCCGTGTATTCAGCCCCCCAGGGCTTCCCAAGTGGCTCAGTGATAAAGAATCCATCAGCTAGTGAAGGAGACACAAGAGATGCAGTTTCAATCCCTAGTTCAGGAAAATTCCCTGGAGTAGGAAATGGCAACCCACTCCAGTATTCTTACTTGAAAAATTCCATGGACAGAGGAGCCTTGTGGGCTACAGTCCGTGGGGTCGCAAAGAGTCAGACACGACAGAGTGCACACATGCTCACATTCAGCCCCTGGAGGTGAACTCTGTTGTTTCACTCTACCTTGGCCGTTCAGTGCTGGCTCACTGTTTATGATGGGAGCATCACTGACATTTTGAGTTAATTCCTGGTGGCTGTGTTCTTCCTGGAGGATGACCTGTTCTTTTTTTTCACTTGAATTTAAGCTGGGTCGTTTGTAGAGATGTGGATGGACCTAGACTCTGTCATACAAAGTAAAAGAAGCAGAAAGAGAAAACAAATATTGTATATCAATGCATTTATGTGGAATCTAGAAAAAATGGTACAGATGAACCTATTTGCAGGGCAAGAATAGAGATGCAGACATAGTGAATGGACTTGTGGACCCAGTGGGGAAAGGAGAGGGCGGGATGAATTGGGAGATTAGGATTGATATATATCTACTACCATGTGTAAAATAGATAGCTAGTGGGAACATGCTGTATAGCACACGGAGCTCAGCTTGGTGCACTGTGATTACCTAATGGGGTGAAATAGGGGGCTGAGAGGGAAAGGATATATGTAAACATAGCTGATTCACTTTGTTGAACAGAAGAAAGTAGCGCGACATTGTAAAGCAATTACATGCCAATAAAAAATAAATAACAAATTGGGTTGTTCTGGACTCCTAGACATTTGGGGATGTTTCTATCAGGAATTTTGTATTTGTCTATTAATAATTTTCAAATATCAGTGTCTATGATAAAACCATTTCCAAGAAATAGATACCCTTCTCAGTCAATGCCCTCTGTGTCATTCATCCTCTGCCTCTTGCTTAGTCATATATCTCAGTTTGCATCTGTGCTCTTGCTTAGTCATATATCTCAGCTTGCATCTGTTTCACAGTCCAACTTGATCCTTGACTTCAATTCAGCTACTGCAGTTGAACTGGAATTGAGGGTGAAGAAAGCAAGCCAGGACTTTTAAGAAAATGGGACATGGTTACAATTTTAAACACAGGCTATTGGCATAGTGTGCTAATGTCTTCATGTTATTGTCCTGAAAACTTGGAGACTCATTGAATTACTTTTTCTCCTACCTCCTTCCCCAAAGAGTGCTACAAACTAACATATGAACATAATTCTCAAAGTGTTACTTCAGCTTCAATTTTCTTCATTTCCATCTGATTTTGGGGTTTGGCTTTCAGAGGATGCAAACCAAATCCACCGTTTCCATCTTCCTAGGGCAGAAATCTGAAATCTACTCTGGCCACTTTATATACAACTTCACCCCTTCATAAAACTTCCTCTTTCCACTTGCTCACTTGATATTTTTTCTATCACTCTTTAACATACTATATATTTTTATGTAATTAAATTGTCTTTTATTTGTTTCCCTTACCAGATGATAAATTCTTAGAGGCAGATATTTGACTATATGTATCCCCAGGGCATTGCATGTAGTGTGTGCCTGGTAAATTTTCATCAAAATAATTATGCAGTTTATAACAAAATTCACTGAATTCTAAATGATCCAAGCTGGTATGGGGTAAGGAGCTAGGCTTGAGGTTGAAGGAAAGGGATGTTTAAAAACTGCAAAGAAATATACAATAAGGAAATGAGTACTTAACAGTGCATTTTCTAATCCAATGGTACTTTCATATCAAAAAGGTCTTGTTCCACGGAAGTGAAGTTCCTTCTGTAACACCCACTCTTTCACAAACCCTTACTGACCTACTCTCGATTTCTGCATCAAACACAAAACTGACCAAATCACTGAGCAGTGATCCTCAAATGCAAATTGTGAGGCCTCAGCCCAGGGCAACTACTTCAGAAACTCTAGGAAAGGGACCCAGCAACCTGAATTTTAACAAGCTCTCCAAGGCATTATCCATGGTCAAGTCTGAGAACCACTGGTGTATGTCTTCTTCAAAGAAAGAGAGTACTTTGAGTCATTTTTTTTCAGTTCTGAGATAAAATAAAAATTATGACTATGCAATGAATAATTCAAAATCTCTCTCCTTTGTATGTTGTTATATATATGTGTGTGTGTGTGTGTGTATGTATATATCACACACATAGGATAATATATTTGTGTCTGTGTGTGTACAAAATGTATGCATATTTAATGTATAGACACACACATGCATGCACACACTTGCACAAACATACCCCTCAATGTTGTGATGGTTGAAGCCACAATACCTACCTCAGGTTGTCATTTGTATAAGCTGCATGTCTTGCATTCAACTTAGAAGAGTTGACAAGTCATTCTCAGACCTGTCTTTTCTAAGGAACACTTCTGTCACTGGGCTGATTGAAGGGATACTAGGGGATGCAAAAATAATGAGACATTTTCCAGAGAGGAAATGACATGACAGTAAGCCAGTTCACTTCTTAAACCATTATGACCCAATCTGCATGTGGGAATTCTGTGCTTTATAGAGACATGGAAAGAGTGTTTTGGAGGGGATTAAGGTTAGTGGAAGGTCAAAGAAAAATAGCTCTCCAAGTTAAGTTCATGCTTCTTAATCCAAGCTATGCTTCCTACATTGTTGAAACCTGGTATTGGATATTTAGGGGAGATAATGAGATGAGGAAATAAACATTTAATAAGTGCCCAATCTGGACTGGATTTTCACATGCATACCTCACTTAATTTTCATAATAACCCACATTCTATGGTTCTATTTCAGTGTTAGAGAAGGAAATTGAAGTTTAGGGAGGCCGTGTAACTTGTCCAGGATCTTATATTTAGTAAATGAGGTCATTCATTACTAAAAAGTTAATTGATACTTCAAGTTGGACTTTTTGTTTTTAACCACACTGCACAGCATATAGGGGTCTTCCCTGACCAGGGATAGAACCCATGCCCCTTGTAGTGGAAGTATGGAGTCTTAACCACTAGACCACCAGAGAAGTCCTAACTTGGACATTTTAAGGCAGTGGTTCTCAAACTTGGAACCACCAGAGGCTTAAAAAATACATGTAGCCAGTGTCCACTCCATAGTTTCTGATTTGATCATTCTATGGAGCAACCTAGGTATTGGGATGTTCAAAGACTCCTTAAATCACTTTACGAGGCAGCCTGTCTTGAAAAATGCTGTGTGTGTGCATTCAGTCATATACAACACTTTGTGACACCATGGACTGTAACCCTCCAGGCTCCTCTTTCTGTGGAATTTTCCAGGCAAGACTACTGGAGTCAGTTGCCATTTCCTACTCCAGGGGGTCTTTCCCACACAGGGATCAAACCCATGTCTCTTAGGTCTCTTGCACTGACAGGCAGATTGTTTACCACATGGGAAGTCTGTTGAGAAACATTGCTCAAGGAATAAAGTACCAGCCTTAGTGGATGTCAGAGTCTAGTGAAAGTGACAGATACAGCCATTATGGTTTAGGGCAAGACAAGATGTCTAGTAATCTAGTAATAATGGTGACTTGAGGTGCTTGCTATGCAAGCACAGAGAAGGTGCTCATCAACCAGGCTGTCCTCATTTTCCAGAACCTAAGTATAATTACAAGGAACAAAGAAGCAAAAAGGAAGAAAGAACAGTTAAGGGAGAAAAAGAGGAAATATCAAATGGAAAGGAGCACAAGTGTACTATGGAGAACTAGTTTGGCATCCCTGGAGCATAAGGAAGTGACTGATGATGAAGAGGGAAAAAAATGGGTTTATACAGGTATCTTTGAAGGACTTGAGACATAAGATACAGATGGCCAAGAAACACATGAAAAGATACTCAACATCACTAATTGTTAGAGAAATGCAGATCAAAATTATAATCTGATATTACCTTACACTGATAAGAATGGCAGTCATAAAAAAAATACACGAACGAAGTATTGAAGAGGGTGTGGAGAAAAGGGAACCAATCCTCCTATACTGTTGGTGGGAATGTGATTTGGTGCAGCCACTGCTAGAGAACACTATGGTGGTTTCCTCAAAATACTAGAAATAGAGCTCCCATTTGACCCAGCAATCCCACCCCTAGGCACATATTCAGACAAAACCGTAATTCAAAAAGATACTTCTAGCCCAATGCTCATTGCAGAACTGTTTACAACAGCCATAACATAGATGCAACCTAAAGGCCCATCAACAGATGAATGGATAAAGAAGATGTGGTACATATATAAAGATGTGGTACATATATACAATGGAATATGACTCAGCCATAGAAAGTAATTAAATTTAGTCATTTGTAGAGACATGGATGGGCCTAGAGTCTGTCACACAGAGTGAAGAAAGACAGAAAGAGAAAAACAAATATCATATAAAATCACTTATGTGGGATCTAGAAAAATGGTACAGGTGAACCTATCTGGAGAGCATGATAGAGAAACAGATGTAGGGAATGGATGGGCAGATGCGGGGTGGGGAAGGAGTGGAAGGGAAAGATGGGATGAATTGGGAGATTAGGTTTGACATACATATATACTACCATGTATAAAATATATAGCTAGTGGGAACCAGCTGAATAACACAGGGAACTTGGTGCTCTGTGATGACCTAGATGAGTGGGATGAGAGGGTAGGAGGGAGATTCAAGAGGGAGAGGATATATGTATACATACAGCTGATTCACTTTGTTTTATAGCAGAAACTAATGCAATGCTGTAAATCAACTACACTCTAATTAAAAAATAAGAAAATGATATATAGATAGAATGTAAATAGACTTAGAGAAAAAGAAGTTTGTCATCTGTGTTTAGTCACTCAGTTGTGTCCAACTCTTTGCAAACGTTTAGACTGTAACCCGCCAGGTTCCTTTGTCCATGGGGTTCTCCAGGCAAGAATACTGGAGTGGGTTGCCCTGCCCTTCTTCAGGGGATCTTCCCAACCAAGGGACTGAACCCAGGTCTCCCATATTGCAGGTAGATTCTTTACCATCTGAGCTACCAGGGAAACCCATGAATACTGGAGTGAGTAGCTTATCCCTTCTCAAGGGGATCTTTTCAACTCAGGAATCTCCTGCATTGCAGATTGATTCTTTAACAGCTGAGCTATCAGGGAAGCCCAAAGTTAGTCATGTGTGTGTGCATGCTCAATTGTATCTGACTCTTTGTGACCCCATGGACAGTAGCCTGCCAGGGTCCTCTGTCCGTGGGATTTCCCAGGCAAGAATACTGGAGTGGGTTGCCATTTCCTCTCCAGGGAATCTTTCCAACTCAGGGATCGAACCCAGTCTCTTACATCTCCTGCTTTGGCAAGCAGATTATTTACCACAAGCACCACCCTAGAAGTTAGTCATAGGGGAAAGTAAAGTTAAAACAAATTTAGGAATTATCTGATCTAACCAGATAATTTATAGGTGAGGAAACTAACATGCAGAAGAGCTTCTCAACTTGCCCCAAACCAACAATCAAATCATATTAGGGGGAGAACCCTGACTGAGTTATAGTCCTTGAGACTTTCAGGCAAGGTTCAACCACTGCAACACAGTCAGAAGAGAATAGAGTCTTCTGTGTTTGAAAAAGTCAAATAAGGGTTCGATATAAGGGGAAAGTAGACACCAACTGAATGGAGACAGATGTGCCATTTATCTTGTTAATGACTTTCAACAAGTCCCTGGGTAGGCAATCACCTATACTCTTGTTTTGTTTCCAAAGATACTCTTTCTAAGACAGGCATACGTTGGACAGCTAGCTGTGTATTGAATTTACTCACTGTGGCTTCATTGTATTTTTAATGGGTAGTTTCTGAAGTAAGAAATGAGAATGAATCATAATGCTTTAATGGATTTGGGTTATTCTAGCAATCCAGTGTGGTTCCTAGTCTTGACCACCTCCATCTTCCTGGAAGCTTTTCTTTATCTTGAAAAGGTGGAAATTTGGGTGTTAATGCCTACCCACCCCCTGGCAGAGGCTTAGACACACATTCATGGCCTTTGCTTTAAATTAAAAGAGCTAACACTTTTCATAACCCTCCTGTGATTGTCCTAAGACAGCCTGCTTTAGGCACAGAATGCCCATTTAAAGCACATTTCATCAATCCGTTGATGGAAAAATACAACACTTCCTTCCCAGCTGATCTCCAAGTACATTTTTACATTTTCCTTCCCTGCTTTCCACACTGATTTTCATCCCTCACATGTTTCAGAGGCTTTCTCCTTTGTCTGGATTTTGGTTCACTGGAGTCTGCATAGTCAACACAATTACTGCTTACGCCTGATTTCCAGAACTTTTACTATCATTGAGAAGAGATGCAAAACTCAAAAATGCTCTTCTTTTTAAGATAGGCCTATGTGGGACATCTATGTGTTGAATTTACTCACTGTGCCTTTGAGTAGGTTATTAGTGGGTAGATTTTGGAGTAAGAAATAAATGAGAATGAATCATAATGCTGTAATAGATTTGAATTTGTGGTCAAATGCTGAATTAGACTTTAAGAGTCTACGGTTAGCAACAGTTTGATGTATTATGAATTGCAAGATGAACTATAAGACATGAGCTTGAGGAACTCATTGTCTGTATCACCACTTATCCTCAATCATCCAGCTTGCCCAACTCTTGAAAACCATAGCAAGATCCAAAGATTTCCCTGCCACTGCAACCCATGCTGATCTTTCCCTTCTGTGAACATCAGCTGAGTTTTATAGTGTGTACCAAACAATTTAGCACTTAGCACTAATTAAATGAGGTTAAATAAAATCACTTATGTAGAAGTGCCTGCTGTAAACTGTACAAGACAGATGCACGGCACTATTACCACCATTAATTAGATTAATTGGCTTTTGTATGTTCATTTCTCCTCCTTGGCTCTTTTGTAATTCTTCAACTGGAGGTTCCATATCAGCTAATTCATAATGTAAGGAGAGGTGATGCTAAATAGCTGTGGATTTATTAAAGGTGGGATTACTTGGTGGGTCTGATTCATGGCTTATTATCTACAATAGGCGTGTTTCTTCTGCCGCCATTTTATCCTTGAAAATCCTCCCTCATCCCTGCAAGGGGAACCATGCCAGAGCTCCATCCAGCTATATTTAGACAGCCAGAAGTGAACTAACTGTAACATGATTTATAATCTTAAGTCCAGGGAAATGATATTACTAATTAAATCGTGAAACATTAGGCAGGCTGTCAAGCACAGATATATTTAAAGTCATAACGGCCCTAACTTATTTGTAAAGTGTTTGCATATTGAATGATTCTAGTGAAATTGTTTCTATTTATCAGACCAAGTATAAAGTGTTCATCACCAAGGCATCTGAAAACAAGACAGACCATCTAAGATAAACCCAAGCCCAAGAGAGCAATTTCTCCTTCATTTCACATTTTCCCTTTCTCTACAGCCCTTCTGTGAATCTGAGCTTCACCCAATTTTGGAGTCAGCAAGTTCAAAACTTGGCAACTTCTACAAGTGAAAGTGCATGATAATGTGAGGCAGAAGGAAGAGATAGAAGTAGCAGAGCCTAGATGCCTATCTCGTGCCAGGTTCATTCTCAAAACACTAATCCTGCCTGTCCCATTCCACAGATGAGAAAACCAAAATAGAGAGGTGAAAAGAAAAAATTATGCTCATTTATGGCCTGGCTAACAAGGGGCAGACTGTGTGGAACTGAGGACTCTCTGATGCTGATGTTAGTGGTCCTTTGAGGCCAATTTCACTTTCTGGGAGGAAACTTTTCCTCCCACGCTCTCTACCTTTATAGCTATTGAAATTCTTAAGTTTGATGATAAGAATGGGCTTCCCAGGTGGTACTCATGGTAAAGAACCTGCCTGCCAATGCAGGAAACGTAACAGATGTGGGTTTGATCCCTTGATTGGGAAGATCCCCTGGGGAAGAGCATGGCAACCCACTCCAGTAATCTTGTCTGGAAAATGGCATGGACAGAGGAGCCTGGTGGGCTATGGTCCATAGGGTTGCAAAGTCAGACACAGCTGAAGCAATTTAGCAGGCATGTAGCACGATGATAAGAAAACTAAAAAAAATGAGTAGATGAAGGTGTCAGTGCTCTCCAGAGATGGTCACATTCACGAGTTAAATTCTTGTAAGGGCTAAATCTCTAAATTCAAGAGTGATGAGAACTCTTTGGGTTTGGGGGTCTAGCAGATCTTTTGTCCCACTGCCAGGGCACAGAGAGAACTCCTCAGCTCTAGGCATCCTCATCTTTAAAGTGGGATAATGATAGCTATGTCAACAGAGTTTAAGAAGATTAAACGGAGATAATTTTTAGATATCTACAAGAAGGCAAAGGAAAGGGCACAGCGGGAGAGAGCAGGACTTCTCTACATTTCCCAAATCATATTCATGTAAGTGTTTGCTTGTTCTCTGCTTGAAGATGGCCTTAAATATTGCATATTCTACAAATTTTTGCAAACACGATAGACACATCCTGCTCCAGCATAAGGTATTATATTGAGCATAATAAAACCGTGGTTTAAGATGAAAGGCTTGAAAATCAAGTTAAATAGAATACTGAAGCCTTAATTGAAGTCCCAAAATGATTGCTTTAAAATCTCTTTATCTTGCTTTGTTAGTTTGCTATCTGGTTTTGAAGGGAAGGAAGCCGCCAGCTGACCTAACATACTCCAACAGCTTTCTGTCACTGTTGCAAATGTGTAGACAGATACCGTCTCTCATCCTGAGAGTGTTACAGAATCACAGTAAATTACATGCACGGAGGTGAAGAAAGGTCTTTGGCATTAAATCCCAGTCTGGGACTTCATCTTCATCCCATATGGATTGTTAACTTGCCAAATTCAAGACCACAAACTATTCTTCATAATTAGATTTCAAAAATCTTTTTCTGATTTTTCTTTTTCTGTAATCAGGATTTGCTACTTAAAATCGTAAACTGCAAATATATTGCCAGAGTCCATATCTGATCATTTTTTATTTCTTCTCTAAGCTCCTGCTGCTGCTGTTACTAAATCGCTTTAGTCGTATCCGACTCTGTTCAACCCCATAGATGGCAGCCCACCAGGCTCCTCCGTCCCTGGGATTTTCCAGGCAAGAGTACTGGAGTGGGTTGCCACTGCCTTCTCCGTCTCTAAGCTTTGGTAGGGGAGGGTGGGGGGTGGAAATTGCCTTTGTTTTCAGTGTCACATTTGGGTAGCTTTAAATTGCTAACCCTGATGTGAGTGAACAGACAGAAGAGGGAACAAGAAGGATGCGCCGCTCTTTGGTCCTTTGGCATGCACGATCCACCCCAAGCTCAGTGCTGCGTTGCCAAGTCTCTGGCTCCATCTGACTCAGCCTCAACTCCCACCACTCTGCTGTTTAGTCTTCACTCAGTCAGTTGTTCTCTGATTCTTTCACATGTAATGACTGCCCTTTGGCCTGATCATGTAATACCATATACCTTTGGATAATGAAAGGAATGCATTTATTTTTTGTGCCTGAAAATGGTGCATAAACTGAGACCCAGCTGGACCAGCCAGGAAATCTGGTCAACCGACCTATGCCAATCTCCTCCCCAGTATCCTCCAGGCTCCTTCAACACTGATTATGAGTCCCAGATTCTTTTCTTTTTAAAATTGGGGATATAGTCACTTTACAATATTGTGTTAGTTTCTGCTGTACAACAGGGTGAATCAGTCATATGTATACATATATCCCTGTTCTTTTGGAACTCCTCTTGCCTATCCCATCCATCTAGGTCATCACAAAGCACCAAGCTCCCTATACTATATAGCAAGTTCCCATCAGCTATCTAATCTTGCCATTTTTTTTTGTATGATTCTGTTCTTATGTACTTTGAATGCATGCATTATCTCACCAATCAAGTTTCTAACCTCAAAATAGAGACTTTCCTTCTTGAGTGCCTAGTGATGCTATGGGATGGTCCAAGTAGACAGTCAAAAACTGAATGGATAAATGCATCAATTAAAACTCTTTAGATGGCTCCCTCTCTTATGTAAATGGGAAAAAAGAAAGGTGATAATTGTGATAATGGTAGCAACAGCCAGAAGTATAAAAATTCCAAGAATAATACTCTCATAAACATTAGTAGCAACAGCTGTTTTTGAAGTTGCTCTTCTTTAGAAAAATCTGAAAAGGAGTACACTAGAATTAATATTTTATTAATATGAGTGGTTGCATTTCAGTGAAAGGAACATTGACCCAAATATGTTAGTTGACTTGACTTATAATCCTGACCCTGATGAAATAACTCTGTGATCTTAAATGTGTCACTTCAAGTGGATAAAGCCCCCACTCTTCTGATCTATGAATTGGGTTAATAAGCAGTTTTTTTCATCTAAATGATAGTCACACTGTGATAAGGCATTTGATATCATGACTTCATTAAAATCATGCTCTATGTAAGAAGGATTTCATTATTCATCCTGTATAGAAATGCCATGAAGTGCTTAGCACACAAGACTGTGAAGTCCTGTCAACAATTTTATGTCATAAGTATCACCAAATCCACCTGCAGCTGAGGAAATGGAGATGAAGAAGGATTAAATAAGTTGATCAAGTTACTAGCTGCTGGAACTGGGAGTCAACCTCAGGTTATCTGGCTCTATAATTGGGAATTGAATAGTGTCATGGCTCCAGCAAATGTAATGATTTCTCGACGGGTGATTGGGAGGTAATATATCAGAAACTGATATTGTGATTCATTAAGCATAAGCAGCTCCATGCAGATTCCATCAAAATGTTTTACGGTAGTGTAGCTGTAAGACATTGATTTTATTTCTCCACTGAGAAAAGTGGGTAATTTCTATGTAGGAGTTAAAATCAAGGCTTTTCTAGGAAGAAAACCCTCACGGGTATGCCATAAGCTTTCATTGGTTTACATATTTTTCATTCCCAATACATGATTTTTAGAAAGAAATAGACTCCTCTTAGGAAGCCCCCTTTTAGAGTAGCAAGAACAAGAGCAGTATTTTATTCAGCTTCCTGTTTCAGCATTGTACCATGTGCATGCCATGGTTGTGTTTCAAGAATGGATAAAAACTCCTCTCCAGGTAAGACCTCAAAGAGGTATGGGAAGACATGTATTAATGGACAGCATAAACCTCTCTCATATGCAGCAGCCCCTCCCAGAATCAGCCAAGGACTCCAGAAATATCAGAGATCATCAGTCAGGACCAGAAGAAAGAGGAATGTGTCCTCACTTGAAGGAAGCCACAGACTGAACCTCAAGTCCTTTCTTAGACTACATGATAAATAACAGTTACCTTGGTCCTTAGTGGAAAGATCTAGAGATCTAAGCAGAGACCATGCTTCTTCTGCAGTTTGCTGACATAAGAACTATAAGAACATTGTAGGCAGGGCTGAGTACAGTAAATAAGCACATTCTTTCTCTCCAAATCTTTCTGTTGGCTTCATGAAGTGCAGAGCTAATGGCTGGTATTATTGTAGATATTCAAGTTAGATATTGTTAGATATTTGAGTGAAATGAACAATGCTCAACTATTAAGAGTTAAGATTTTCTTACATAGATATGCAAATATTCCCTGTGGAATATGGTCTTACTATGACGTGCATTTACCTGGCAATGTTACAAAATATACTTCCAAATGGGTCATCTGACTTTACCATGAGAATAATTCCATGAGGTAAACAGAATCAACCTTATTAAGCCCATTTTACAGATCAGAGATTTGGTTAATGATTTTTACTCATGGGGCTCTCTGTTGGAAGACTGAGGGAATGAAAAGTGCTCACCAAACTAGAAGGCATCCTGAGATCAAAAAATGAGGCAATCTGCTCCATAAAATCAATGGGTTGGTTTATTTTAGGGTAACTTACAGAGTGGGAACTGAATCTGGTGGATAACAGTCCAGAAGCTATACTCCATACTGCTGAGGGACCACTGGGACAAATTTATGGTTAACCTAGGGTATGGAGGTAGGTGTTTAGAAACAATGTACTTTCCTAAGTCAAGATTTATGAATCTTGTAACTAGCTTCATGGGCTTCCCTGATGGCTCAGATGGTAAAGAATCTGCCTGTAATGAAGGAGACCTAGGTTTGATTCCTGGGTCAGGAAGATCCCCTGGAGAAGAAAATATCAACCCACTCCAGTATTCTTGCTGACTCATTGGAAAAGGCCTTGATGCTGGGAAAGACTGAAGACAAGAGTAGAAGGGAGAGATAGAGGATGAGATGGTTGGATGACATCACCAACTCAATGAGCATGAGTTTAAGCAAACTCTGAGGGATAGTGAAGGACAGGGAAGCCTGGCATGGTGCAGTTCATGGGGTCACAAAAAGTCAGGCACGACTAAGTGACTGAACAACAACTAGTGGGTGCCAGGAATATACTAGCAAAGGTCTTAATCATTGCCTGGGGAATAACATAGCCTAGAGGCCATCTGGTCCTAATGATTATTATACAGTGCCTATTAACTACAAAGCCCTTGACAACAGAGAAGTGATTTAGTGCACAGTACAATCCTGGATAGGGCCAATGGAAGGACAGAAGGAAATATAAGGGCTCAAGGTGGTGTTAGTTATGCTACCAGCCACACACACTATCCAAATATTCAGGCTGTATAAACATTAAATCATTGTGGTAATATAACAGTAATAATGCTAATAAACAATGCTACCAATAACTAATATTTAATGAGCCCTCACTATGCATTAGGCACTCAACTATCATCTCAACTTCTGACTTATAAAACAGAAATTTTACAATTTCTCAACCCTAAATGGGAGACATAATTACTGTCCTATCACTTCACTGGATTGGTGATAGTTAGATGCAGTCCTGTATGGTAGGGTGCTTTTGCATGTTAAATAGTGAGTGGTCATTTATCAGCCTATCACCTGGACAAATCAGTTCCTCTATGCAGCTTAGCAAGCCACCCACATTTGTCACCTCCATCTGCTTAGATTTCTCCATCTAGTTTCTTAACAACAGTACCTAAAACATGACTAATAAGAATAATAATAATAGTTCATTTCTTCCATTGTGAAAACCTGTCTCACTGACAAAGTATTTTACATGTTTGATCTATAATATATCTCTGGTATATATTAATCATAATTCTCATTTTTTGGACGAGATAGTTAAGATTTAGACCACTGACTTTTCTAACTCATCCCAGTAGCAAAGTGAGACTCATAGGAGATTTTTTTTTTCATTTCACTCCATAGCTACTTCTGCTTCAAGTGACTGTCCCTCTTTTTTCCAAGCCTTTTTTATCTGTTGCCTTCTTCAAAGCCTCTTACAACAACAGCTTCTGCAATGCTCCCTGCTGTCCTGAGGGAATCTGAGTTCCTGAACAATTTAAAGGAAGCTCTCCTACAATGATTATCTCTTTTTCTATTTCTGTCTAAAGGACATGCTTGTGCAGGTGGGAGCCAAGTGGTCAGGCTGCCATGGTGCTCTTTCTACAGGAAATGCTCTTCTGCTTATCTTGCTAGAGTATTAGAATAGTCAGTTCAAGTGTCTCCTCTCTTTGGAAGCCCAAAAGCACTTCACTGAGCACTTCTCTCTTTGGGTCTGACCTGTTTCCAGCACCGATTTTTAGTAAAACATGGGCAGTGCTTTCTTTCCTTCACATTGGGACCCATCTGTCCCACCCAGCATACTTGGGATCCTAAAGAGCTCGAAACATAACTTGGTCATGTCTGTGTAACCATAGCCTAGCACAGTAGATGGCAAACCTACAGTCAATTATTATTATTATTATTATTGGCTCCATCAGGTTTTAGTTGTGGCTCGTGGGATCTCCATTGTGTCATGGAGGATCTTTCTTTGTGATGCATGAATTCTGTAGTTGCGGCATGTGGACTTGGTTGCTCCATATCATGTGGGATCTAGTTCCCCAACCAGGGATCAAACCTCCGTCCCTTGCATTGCAAGGTGTATTCTTAATCATTGAATCATCTGAGAAGTCCCTACAGTCAATTTCTGAGTGAATGAATAGAAAAAGAAAATCTGTTGCCTGTGTTACAGGGCAGAATGTCTACTGCTACTGTAAAGCAGCTGTGCCCTGATGGGAGTTAAGTGGCTAAAGAAGCCACCTCTTTTTTCGTGCATCCTTAATTGCTATTCTTTCCTGCAACATTACCAGCGCTCTACAGATTATTGAGACAATTGAAATAAATTGAAAGGGACAGTGCATGCCAACACAACTAGCACAGTTCTCTATTTGTTCTGCTACATTGGGCAAAGAAGCCCTGAGATCCTCAAGAGAAAGCAAACAGGGACCAAAAGTAAGAAACTAAGAGACCCTAAAAAACTCAAAAAGGATATAATTACTCTCTATATAAATAACAAACGGTCAGACTTTTTAGGTCTTCTGTTGCCTTATAACTGCAATGTTTCTGAGAATTCATTCTGGCTGGAAAGTAAAAGTGTTAGTCACTCAGTCGTGTCTGACTGTTTGTGACCCCATAGATGGCAGCCCACCAGGCTCCTCTGTCCGTGGAATTCTCCAGGCAAGAATACTGGAGTAGGTAGCCATTCCCTTCTTCAGAGGATCTTTCTGACCCAGGGATTGAAGCCGGGTCTCCTGCACTGCAGGCAGCTTCTTTACCATCTGGGCCACTACGGAAGTCCTCATTCTGGCTGGAGAGAGGGTGTTTCCCATTTCAGCTTGAATTGAGGCTAAGTGTGTATACAGAAAGCAACAGGAGCGTTGGTAGCTGCCAACTCAGCATCCCATCAAAGCTCAGTTATAGGAAAGAGAAGAGCCCAGGAAAACCTGTACTTGTTTGGACCTCAGTTTTACATGGAGGATGTAAGCTTGCCTCATCTCCCCTGTGCTTCTATTAGGTGGGTCAAAATGCTTGTTGGGGTTTTCTGTAAGATGCTACAGAAAACCTGAATGACCTTTTTGGCCAACCTAGGTATTGTTGTTCGGTCACTAAGTCATATCCAACTCTGGGACCCCATGGACTGAGGCACACCAAGCTTCCCTGTCCTTTGCTATCTCCCAGAATTTGCTTAAACTCATGTCCACTGAGTCAGTGACCATCTGACAATCTCATCCTCTGTTGCCACCTTCTCCTCCTGCCCTCAGTATTTCCCAGAATCAGGGTCTTTTCCAATGAGTTGGCTCTTTGCATCAGGTGGCCAAAGTATTGTAGTTTCAGCATCAGTCCTTCCAGTGAATATTCATACTTGATTTCCTTAGGATTGACTGGTTTGATCTCCTTGCTATCCAAGGAACTCTCAAGAGTCTTCTCCAGCTCCACAGTTCAAAAACACCAATTCTTCAGTGCTCTGCCTTCTTTATGGTCCATCTCTCACATCCATATGTGACTACTGAAATAGCCAATATTATACATGTCTATACTTGGGTGAGGAAGGATGGACTTGAAGAGAGAGAAGAAAAACTGAATGGACCATTCAAATGTCATAGGAAGAACTTCTATTTATCAAAGTAATATCTATTTCCTTTTGAAAGAGCAAATACTATTGCCCCCTGGACAGACTTTAAGTGCTAGCTATTTCCACTTCTATTCCTTTCTCTATACCTACTATCACCAACATTTACATGGAGATCTACACCTCTGACCACATCTTAATCCATATTACCATCATTCTCTCCATCAAAAATTAGGTGTGGAGACCTAGAGATTTTGTGTTCATTTTTCTGTTTTGTTTCATTTCTAGAGTGTTTACACAGACTGTGATTCTTGCCTGGTCTTGTTGCATAAACTTCATTTATTCCTATTTCATCCTCTAAAGCTAGGACATCCACAACCTCCTTCATGTAGGCTTATTGATAGCCCTGATCTTTATTCATCACGCAATTCTCTGAACTCCCGCATAATGTATTACTGTGGCAGTAATGAACCCTAAATCTATATGAACTAACAAAAGATGTGGAGTTTGAAATTGTGTCACCGAAATCATCTAGGACATGCAGTCTTCACACTTAAAGATTGTGATGCCCCATTTTCAATTAAATATAGTTTCCATTTTTTTCATCTTGTAATCATATGAGGCTCTCAAGGATAGGGCCATGGCTACTCCATGATATGTAGCCCCAGCGAGTGTGTGTGTTAAGTCACTTCAATCATGTCTGACTCTTTGTGATGCTATGGATTGTAGCCTGCCAGTCTCATCTGTCCATGGAGATTCTCAAGTCAAGAATACTGGAGTGGGCTACCATGCCCTCCTCCAGGGGATCTTCCTGACACAGGGATTGAACCCGAGTCTGTTACATCTACCTGTATTGGGAGGCAAATTCCTTACCACTAGCACCACCTGGGAAGCCCATGTGGCCCCAGAGCTGTAGCTGAATCAGAGAAGCCTGAAAAATGGTCCTAAGACGTCATGTTTTAAACTTTTTCATTACTGCAGCCATAGAGTGACCAGAATTGGAAGAGGAACTAACACAGGTGGGGAAGTGAAATAACTAGTGCTAACCATAGGACTAAGGAGCTTCCCTGCTGGCTCAGTGGTAAAAAATCTCCTTCTTTAGATTCTCCTAAAGAATCTCCCAGAAGACTCAGGTTCGATCCCTGGGTAAGGTAGATCCCCTGGAGAAGGAAATGGCAAACTACTCCAGTGTTCTTGCCTGGGAAGTCCCATGGACAGAGGAGCCTGGTGGGCTACAGTCCAAGGGGTTGCAAAAGAGTTGGACATGACTCAGCGACTAAACAACAACCACCACAGGACTAAAGTAGGCGTGTGTGTGTGTGTGTGTGTGTGAAATCCACAAAGTCAAGTTAACACTGAAACTGGCTGACTGGGAGCAGTGGAATCCTTCTGTATGCATTGATTAGATTAATTGTCACATCCTCCAGGCAGTGTCCCTGAATCAGGAAAGCTCTGGCAACTGTAAGTAACATGCTCCTTGCTCTTTCACCATGGTATATGCTATTTTGTCTCAGAAAAGGCAATGACAACCCACTCCAGTGCTCTTGCCTGGAAAATCCCATGGATGGAGGAGCCTGGTAGGCTGCAGTCCATGGGGTCTCGAGGAGTCGGACACAACTGAGCGACTTCACTTTCACTTTTCACTTTCTTGCATTGGAGAAGGAAATGGCAACCCACTCCATTGTTCTTGCCTGGAGAATCCCAGGGACAGTGGAGCCTGGTGGGCTGCCGTCTATGGGGTCACACAGAGTCAGATACGACTGAAGCGACTTAGCAGCAGCAGCATGCTATTTTGTCGCAAAGAGTCAGACACAACTGAGTGACTGAACTGAACTGAACTGATGCTATTTTGTGTTTTGAGGATGTACCATTCCTAACCGCTTTAGGTCTTAGAAATAACATTCTCTAAGAGATGACCCCTTCCTATCTAGACTAGATAATATGTCCCTGCCCTCAGTTATCCCATTTATCACTTTTTCCTTTCACATGACACATGTTTCGTGTACACACCCATCTTCTTCACCAGAGCATGATTCCCCAAGAGCTAGATGGCCCTTTCCATCTCCACTCTTTACTGCATAGAATAGGTGTGGATGCAGTATTGAGGTTCCATCAGTGTTTTTTAAGTGTTTGAATAAATATATGAATAAATAAAGCTACCTATTACACTTTTATGATAACTTTTTTCTTTATTTTATTTAAAATTTGCTTTCCATGTTAATTTTATTTAGATTTTATTTTCATATAAGTGAGAAAGGAGAGGAAAGAAAGGAAAAGCTTCATTTTGACTGGATCTACATAAGACTTGGTGTAGAAAACAAACCTGTCAACCCAGTCTTTTGACCTTAAATAGTCATCAAACATAAACTCTGAGCTTATTCTCCAGTTATGTAGATGTCATGGCTTAGAATCTAATTACAGAAGTGAGGCCCAATTCTAGAGAAATTTTAATTATCAATATTTGTGTGTTGAACATAAAACATCTTTGTTTTTGATTTTTTTTTTTTAAGGATGGAATTAAAATCCATGCCTAACTGTAAGGTGCTTACATTCTGGTAAGGAGATATATATATATATTTGTGTGTGTGTGTGTGTGTGTGTGTGTGTGTGTGTGTGTGTGTGTGTGTGTATATAATGTGTTTATATTATAATTATATGTATGTATATATATATATATATATATATATACAAATGTGTTTGCCAGGTATAGAAATAGTGTCAGCAGCAGTAGCGATCAGGATGAACTTGTACTTGCCAGTGAACAGATGGCAAGGCTTGCACATGTGGAGAAATTGGGAGAAATTGGTGGCCATTCTGGGTGAAAGAAATTGCAAGATCATGGTCACCCAGGGTCTCGTAGCCTGGAGATTGATGCTGTTTTGCTGAAGTAAACAGTCTGTGGAGAAGGGCACTGGGTCATAAACCAGGAGGTAAGCCAAAGGGATGCCATGCCAAGGCTTTCTCTACCATGTTTGATATTTGGGGACAATTTAGTTTTGCTGGATTTCCTGGAGAAGTTCAGAGCAGTGAGCACCGATTTCCTCAATGAAAAACAAAGAATCAAAAACTGTTAGATAAAAGAGACACATTAGAGATTATTCATGACAGATGAAGAAGCCTAGAGCAGAAAGCTGGGGGAGCAGAGGCCCCTCCCACTTCTCTGTGACCACATTTCAAAGGTGTTTGTGGTCAGATTTGGAGAAACCCAGATCCTGACTAAAGGCTGAATGTCTCTGGGCTCCTTTCCCTTTGCATCTGCAGGTGTTCCTCCTACACAACAGCAGGTGAGAGCAGAGGGGCCAGCATACAGTAGGGCCCTCAGGTTCTTAAACATATTTGTGTCATGATTCATACGTCAAGACTGTTTTTTCATTTGGGATACTTAGAATGACTCAACACTCCTGTCCTGGAGGACCTTGCATTCTTAATTGAGCCGTGTTGAGAGAAGTTTTAGTATGGAGCCTAACACACCAATGTGAAGGGGCCGTGGCTTTTAGAAATAAGTATGCGAGCCTTTAGGGGCTTCCCGGGTGACACTAGTGGTAAAGAACCTGCCTGACAAAGAAGGACACATAAGAGATGCAGGTACGATCCCTGGGTTGGGAAGATTCCCTGGAAGAGGGCATGACAATCCACTCTAGTATTCTTGTCTGAAGAATCCCAGGACAGAGGAGCCTGGCAGGCAATGGCCCATAGGGTCACACAGAGTCAGACAGGGCTGAAATGACTTAGCAACAGAAGCATACGTGCCGTTTCATATAGACCTTAAACTTCATCTTTGTTTTCACTTAATTATTTCACTAAGATTCACTACTTTATCTTTTTTTTAAACTTTTTATTTTATATTGGTATGTAGAATGGCTACCAACTCCAGTGTTCTTGCCTGGAGAATTTCATGGACAGAGGAGCCCAAGGGTTGCAAAGAGTTGGACATGACTGAGCAACTAACACACAGAGTTAATTTACAGTATTGTGTTAGTTTCAGGTGTGGCTAAGTAATTCTGTTATACATATATCCCCTCTTTTACAGACTCTTTTCCCATATAGATTATTACAGAATATTGAGTATAATTCTCTGTGTTATATGGCAGGTCCTTATTGGTTGTTTTGTATATAGTAGTATATATATGTTAATTCCAAACTCCTAATTTATCCCTCCCCCCACCACATTTCCCCTTTGATAACTGCAAGTTTGTTTTCAAAGTCTGTGAGTCTGTTTCTGTTTTGTAAATAAATTCATTTGTATGAGTTCATCCGTCAACTGCCACACATTGAACCTTCCACTAAACTGGCAGTCTCCGAGCACCTGGAGCTCCAGGGAAAGCTGTGCTCTACTCTCAAAACCAAATTGAAGAGTTAGTCCCTGAGGTTGAAAGAAAATCTATTTGATTTGATTACTGAAAGAAGTATAAGTGGCTCTATTACTCCTACCTAATCTCTTAAGAAGTTGTAGAGGAGCCCACATGATCTGAGCCTCTCCAGTTGCTAACCCTCCAGCTTCTCAGTCTCTCTCTCTCCTTCTCTCACTGTATCATTCTCTCTTATACACACTCAGCTCTGTATCAGCCTTCTAGAATAACTACAAGGAGTTATGCTCCACCCACTCCCATCAGCTTTTGCATAGAGAACTGTTCCTCCCTAGAACACTTCTTGCCTCTTCCTTCCAAGACGCCACTGATGCTGTTTATTATGTTTGAGACAAAGATAGATTTTCTTACACTTCAATCCTACAACTGGTTTACTTCATAGAAATAAACCTCTATGGTAATTGTCCATTCACTTGTTTTACTTTTTCTCCTATAAGACTATGAGCTACTCCTAAGCAAAGGCCATCATTTTTATTTTTAATCAAGAAATTCTGGGACTTCTCTGGTGGTCCAGTGGCTAAGAGTCTGAGCTCTCAATGCAGCAGGTCCGAGTCTGATCCCTGGTTGGGGAATTAGATTCCACAAGCTGCAACTAAAGAGTTCACATGCCATAACTAAAGATCCCACATGCCATAGCTACGACCTGGTGCAGCCAAATAAATAAATAAAAATACTTTTTAAAGAAAGAAATTCTAGCATCTTTATAATAGGATAAACAGTGTTCAATAAGGTATTTGATAGAAATCTCCCTCTTTCCAGAACTACAACACTCACCCGTGAGTATGCACACACAGACACACACACAGGTCTAAGAGCTGAAAAAAATCTCCAAAATGCCATCTGATCACCCTCAGGCCACTGAACAAATAATTATTCCATTTGAAAGATGTTAAAGAGAAGTTGATATAATCTCCTAGAGCAGGCCCAGCCCTGGACAAAGCAGTGGGACAATTTGCTTTAAGAACTCACCTATGTTGGTGTAGCCTTCTTGAGATGACTTTAACCTCCTCTCTGGAAGGTGAATGGGGTCTCAGTGCTGACACCTAGACACCCTGTATTTGTCCTGAGAAAACTTCAATGTGCTCACATACAGGATGCTCCAGAGAGTGGCAAAGGAGACTCTAGTCTATATCTACTTCTTTTGGCTTCTTATTAGGACTTGGTATTTCTGCATAGAGATGTTTTGAGAATTCTGTGCCCAATCACTGTCATTAATCATAGAAAGGAATTGATGTTTTCAAGTATCTGTGGTGGCATTTTGAGCTTTGAATTTCATGGGAAGAATTGAAATATGATAAATACTGATAACAACTGTAAATAGCAGGCAGCTGAAAAAAATTGTCACTGCTGGTATGTTGAATTACGTGATTTAAAAAAAAAATTTTCATGAGCAGTATTTCATTTTATCCTCAGAATGGTCCAGTTAAAGCAGGTGAGACAGAGGCCACTATTTCATTAACAATGAGAAAAGGACATCAAGGTGCAGAGAGGAGGAGCCAGGTATTTGAAGTCAGGAAGCTGGTGCCAGCTCTCTTGATACCAGGGCAGATGTACTTTCCAGAAGCTAACACTTCAATTCAGATCCTAGCTGCTAATGTCCAGATGCCTAATGTGTCCAAATCATTCACACCACTGTTTTGTTCTAAAATGCAACCCACACACATGTCCTCTCCTGATGTTTCCTAAACAAGAGGTAGGACGCAAGCATATTAGAAATTTTTCAAATCAAATTCAACCTCTTTCAGTGCTAAGGACCTGAACACTCCAGCCATTTCACCTAGGAGTTCCTCTTCTAAAAATTTACTCTAGTTAAAGAGCCAAGGGCACAGATGTTCATCTCAGAATTATGAAAGTCAATATTTGAAAACAAACTTTGACATTAGAAGAACTCTAAGAGAATTTATGTTGTATCCATAGACAGGCATTTTGGGAAGCTGTCAAAATTCTCACTTACAAAGAATATTTCATGAGATGTGAGATATTTGTGACTTAAATCTAAATAAATACATTAAGAATAAATAAGAATGAAAACTATATCAAATTGTTATTAGTAGGCATCTTGAATCATACACTTATGGATGATTTTGTTTTCTTTGTTTTAGTCATAATATTTAAAAATAAATGTATTTGAGTAATATAAAATTAAAATAAAAAATTAAGATTTATTAGTGAAAATGATAAACTTAATGTATCTTTTCATTTAGTGTGTTGAGCTCCTCTTATAGCCACTATTCTAAGGGGCTAAAATACACCAGACTCTACCTTGTGGAGCTCACGTTTGTGTAGGTGAGAGGTTGGAGAGAAACAAGTTAGATAATAAGCAATAAACATGTCATATAAATGATATGGCATTTCTTCATCTAACAAACAGTTTATAATGCTTTCTCTGTGCCAGCTGATACTCTAATTAGAAGATGACATTGAAAAAAAAAAAACTGTGTAGGATACAGAGCTTGCAGGCAGAAGGTGAGTTGCAATTTTAAATAAAATGAGCAGAAGAGAGCTCATCATTGACAGGGTAGACTTTGAACAAAGTCACAGAAGAGGTGAAAGCCTTAGTCAAAACAGTCCCTTATTTAGAACTCTTGGGGCCAGGTTTGTTTTCAGAATTTTTCAAAATTTAGAGAAGAAATTACATGCATGTACTGTTAACTAATACTTCAGTGGGGCTCAAGTCAGTACTCTATCAAAGGCATTGCTGTTGTTGCAGGGAAACATAGGAATATTCACACAAAGTGGTATCTACCAAGAATATATTTGTTGTTTTTGTTCAGTTGCTAAGTTGTGTCAAACTCTTTGCAACACCATGGGCTGCAGCATGCCAGGCTTTCCTGTCCTTCACTAGTTCCTGGGGTTTCCTCAAACTTATGTCCATTGAGTTGGTGATGCCATCCAACCATCTCATCCTCTGTTGCCCTCTTCTCCTGCCAGACTTTATTAGCCTACATCAGCTGAGGTAGGGTTTTTCAAGCCTTTTTGGATTTCAGAAACACAAACAAGGGGCTGTAAGATGTTGTGATGCTCTGCAATCTGAGTAAACTTTCATGTATATTGTCATCTTGGTGTTCCCTTTTGCTCCACGTGTTTTCTGATAATGATGCTGCTCGAAGATGGACTTGGAACAGTTCAGATGTTAGTGGATGGTGTGGGTTACTTACTGCCTGTGCTGGTGAGCTATCACCAGAAATCCAAATGGCCCAGGCTTTCCTATCAGAGGGGATTCCTGCTCTGCAAAGAGACTTGGGGTAGCTTACTCCTGAATGTTCCTCCACTGTAAGAAAATGCCAGTCCATAAGGGCATAAATATTTTGCATAATCTCCTGATAGCCATCTTGCGTGCATGCTCAGTCATCAGTCATGTCTGACTCTTTGTGAGCCCACAGACTATAGCCTGCCAAGGCTCCTCAGTCCATAGGATTTTTCCAGCAATAATACCACTGAGACAGCTGGGTATTCTGATGGCCATCTTAAACAGCAACTATTCCAGAGACAATGAACTGACATGGATACACCTGAGAGATGAATAAAATCTGCCCTTTGTATTGTTAACATGATGCTGGTACATGTAAGGGATTCATTAAGTATGAATTGAGGAAATATTTGAATAAATGAAGATGCCTGGCTGCATGCTCATCCACATGTACTGCTCACTCCTTGCCCCACTCCAGAGTCTCCCAGGTGAACTGCTTCATGTTTTCAAGTGTTCTGAGCTACACTGAATGCTTTCAAATATTCTCATTTAGTTTTGGCTTGTATATTCCAAAAGCTAATTCAAAAAAGACTTTACCATGGAAATGTCACACTGCCGTGAGGCAAAGACTTATTTTTGTTCTGTGTTGGATTCTCAGGTCCTTAAACTGTGCCTATAAAACAGTAGACATCATATATATATATATACATATATATATATATATACACATACATATATATATATATATACGTTATATATAACTTTCACAAGCAACATACACACACACATATATGAAATTATGTATACATAGAATGGTAACTGTATTTTATCTACAATTCCATATATTTATGGGAGTCAAGAATATTGCCACAGTTCAGTTCAGTCGCTCAGTCGTGTCCGACTCTTTGCGACCCCATGAATCTCAGCACGCCAGGCCTCCCTGTCCATCACCAACTCCCAGAGTTTACCCAAACCCATGTCCATCGAGTCAGTGATGCCATCCATCCATCTCATCCTCTGTCATCCCCTTCTCCTACTGCCGCCAATCCTTCCCAGCATTAGGGTCTTTTCCAATGAGTCAACTCTTCGCATGAGGTGGCCGAAGTATTGGAGTTTCAGCTTCAGCATCAGTCCTTCCAATGAATATTTGGGACTGATTTCCTTTAGGATGGACTGGTTGGATCTCCTTGCAGTCCAAGGGACTCTCAAGAGTCTTCTCCAACACCACAGTTCAAAAGCATCAATTCTTTGCAGTTGCCCTTAAACACACTGAATTCCTATAAAATTGAGGGAAAATATACTTTTCTACTTTTTTGTACTCCAGGTTAATTCTATCAGTTCAGTTCAGTTAAGTTGCTCAATTGTGTCCAACTCTTTGCAACCTCATGGAATGCAGCATGCCAGGTCTCCCTGTCTATCACCAACTCCTGGAGTTTACTCAAATTCATGTCCTTTGAATCGATGATCCCAGCCAACTATCTTATCCTCTGTCGTCCTTTTTTCCTCCTGCCTTCAATCTTTCCCTGTATCAGGGTCTTTTCAAATGAGTCAGTTCTTCACATCAGGTGGCCAAAATATTAGACTTTCAGCTTCAGCATCAGTCCTTCCAATGAATATTCAGGACTGATTTCCTTTTGGATGGACTGGTTGGATTTCTTTGCTGTCCAAGGGACTTTTAAGAGTCTTCTCCAACACCACAGTTCAAAAGCCTCAATTCTCAGTGCTCAGATTTCTTTATAGTCCAACTCTCACATCCCTACATGACTACTGGAAAAAAAAAGCTTTGACTAGGCAGATCTTTGTTGGCATAGTAATGTCTCTGCTTTTTAATATGCTATCTAGGTTGGTCATAACTTTTCTTCCAAGGAGCAAGTGTCTTTAAATTTCATGGCTGTAGTCACCATCAGCAGTGATTTTGGAGCCCCCCAAAATAAAGTCTGTCACTGTTTCCATTGTTTCCCCATCTATTTGCCGTGAAGTGATGTGACCAGATGCCATGATCTTAGTTTTCTGAATGTTGAGTTTTAAGCCAACTTTTTCACTCTCCTCTTTCACTTTCATCAAGAGGCTCTTTAGCTCTTCTTCATTTTCTGCCATAAGTGTGATGTTATCTGCATATCTGAAGTTATTCATATTTCTCCCGGCAATCTTGATTCCAGCTTGTGCTTCACCCAGTCCAGCATTTCTCATGATGTACTCTGCATATAAGTTAAATAAGCAGGGTGACAATATACAGCCTTAATGTACTCCTTTCCCGATTTGGAATTAGTCTGTCATTCCATGTCCAGTTCTAATTGTTGCTTCTTGACTTGCATACAGGTTAATTGTATACAGTACTTGTTTCCTTGGGACCCATCATGGCTGTGAGGGTTCCATTAAATTCATTTTTATTTCCAACCAGATCATCCAACCCTTCTCTAGTCAGTCTTGCCATAAGTCCTACTCCACCCACTTCACTATACCATTCTTTCAGTCATGACATTATTTGGGATCGTTTATATGATATTTCATTTTGATAAGTGAGTATTTGGGCTGTAACAGTCCCCTTGGCACTTGTGACGGAGCAAGCACATGGGGCACTCACATCTGCTTCTTAACTTCCTGGACCACTCCTGCTGGTGATGATGGTCCTGACTTTTGACTTTAGCTGCTATTCAATTACCTCTATCCTGGTAGTTGAAAATCTAAGCTTCTGTCTCTCTTCCATCCTCTGCATCATTCCAAAACATCTTGGGAATGGTGAAACAGGAGAAAGCATCCTTAATTCTGTCTACTTAAAACAAACACTAGTGGGACTTCCCTGGTGGTCTAGTGGTTAAGACTCTGCACTTTCACTGCTGAAGGCTGTGGTTCAATGCCTGTTTGGGGAACTAAGAAAGACCCCATAAGCCATGTGGCAAGGCCAAAAGCAAAAGATACCATGGAAAGTAAAGGATTTAATTCCCAAGCAAAACTTTTTTTTTTTCTACAAGGCCCTGTGAAATGTATTTCTGATTTTAAAGGAACAGAACTGGAAACTGGAAAGTATGTTTGCTGTTATACCTAAATATATAAAAATTTTAATACCTATTATATTTGTCAGTGTGCTAAACAAACTGAGACTTGAAATGCAGAGACACACAGTTTTAAACATGCCTAAGATGCAAGTACCTCAGCTTCTGTTTATTGTATGCAGCCATTAATTCCCTTACCCAATAAAAGTTATAACTGCAAGCCAGGGGCTCTGCTGGTAACTTGCAAATGGCTATTGATAAGGATAATGGGAACACATAATCTAGAGATACTGGGTTAGAGACTTGAGGTATTTGTTGCTCAGGACCCCCACCCCTGTTCTGAAGGGTTCTCAGTTATTTTTACTGACACACCCAAATCTGTACAGTTATTTTAAGAGTATGCCTCAGGATTTCCCTGGTGATTCAGTGGTTAAGATTGCATACTCCCAGTGCAGAGGGGTTGGGTTCGATCGCTGGTCTGGGAGTTAGATCCAGCATTCTGCAAATAAAAGATAATGCATACTACAATGAAGATCCCACATACTGCACTTAAGACTAGGCACAGCCAAATAGCTAAATTTAAAGGCAATTAATAATAAAAAGAGTGTGCTTATTTAATACCTACTCCTTGCCCATGCATTAAGCTTTGTGCTGGGAAAGCACATGTAACAAACTCGGGATATGGGAAGTGTCCTGAGGGCAGGCGGCACATGAGGAGTCCTAAGTAGAGGGCCAGTTTAGTGTAGGATGTGATGCTGTACCTAAGATCCCATACTGGGGCAGAGAAAAGAGGGTTCTAGAATGTAGAAAGAGCACATGACCAGAGCCCATGGGAGAGACAGCCTGCCATGGAAAAAAATGCAAGATAGCTAGATCATTGAATAGAGGGGAAGAGCAGTTCATTATAGGGAGTGAATCGGTCTGGAGTTTGTGATAAGAAGACTTGGGGCTGGTATTAGGAATTTGGGCTGCTCATAAAAGCGATCCCACGCCATGGAAGATTTGCAAACAGCGGACGGACAGACACGTTCTCTCCCGTGTCCTTCAGATTCATCCTGCTCTGCCTGCAGGATGACTGTTCTTTCTCTAAATGTCCTCCTGAGCTTTCTTTCAGGACTTGGTGGTGACGCTAACCTTGCTGGAAGGACTTGGGAGTGTGATGAACCACATTTAAAAATCTACTCTGCCACTTGCTGGATGTGAGATTTTAGACATCGCCTTGCAAAGATGTTCTTCCTTAATTGGGCCTCCTAATGGGCTACTAATTAAGTCTATGTTTCAACACTTTAAAAATGTTCTCCTCTGTTGTCGTTGTCATATGAATTTCAATTAAATGTCTTAACTCACTGGCCTTGGGCGCTTAAGTAGATTGCCAAGATGAAGTCATTTAAACATATATATCTATTTCAAGACCGCTTATGTGAAAGATAACGAAGGAACTAGCTCTGTGCAGTTTTCCCATGGAGATGATGATTAACCCTTGTCTCCTCAGCCTTAATAATCCTTGTTTATCCTTCTGCCAGGTGGCTTAGTGATAAAGAATCTGTCTGCCAAGCAGGAGACATGGGTTCAATCCCTGGGTTGGGAAGATACCCTGGAGAGAAAAATGGCAGTCTACCCCAGTATTCTTGCCTGGGAAATCCCATGGACAGAGGAGCCTGGAAGATTGTACAGCCCATGGGGTTGCAGAGTCAGACATGACTTAGAAACTAAACACCAACAGCAGAATCATTTTGCTGAGGTCGGCAAAGATCTCGGACCCTACAATCAAGAACAAATATGATTAGATTATGGGAATGTAAGCTGGTGCAGCCACTAAGGAAAACAGTTTGGAGATTCCTCATAAAACTACAAATAGAGTTGCCATATGATCCAGCAATGCCATTGCTTGGCATATATACAGAGAAAACTATAACTTAAAAGCATGCATGCACCCCTATGTTCACAGCAGCACCATATACGATAGTCAAGACATGGAAGCCACCTAAATGTCCTTTTACAGATGAATGGATAAAGAAGATGTGGTACAAATATACAATGGAATGCTGCTTAGTCTTAAAAAAGGAGTAAATAATGCCATTTGCAGCAACATGGACATACTTAGAGATTATCATACTAAGTGAAGTAAATTGGAAAGAGAAAGGCAAATATCATAAGGTTACTTTTTTGTGGAATCTAAAATATGACATAAGTGAACTTATCTATGAAACAGGCTCACAGGCACAGCGAATAAGACTTGTGGTTTCCAAGAGAGAGGGGTTTGGGAGAGTGATGGTTAGGGAGTTGGGATTAATAGATGAAAATATTATGTATGAGTAGATAAACAACAAGGTTCTACTGTATAGCACAGGGAACTATAGTCAATATCCTGTGATAAATCATAATGGAAAAGAATATGAAAAATAATATATATATATATATATATATATATATACACACACACACACACACACACATATAATTGGATCACTTTTCTGTGAGGCAGAAATTAACACAACATTATAAATCAAGTATACTTCATTATTTAAGAAAAAGAATAGCAATCATTAGTTTATCCTGGTCATATACTGCATGTGTTTGTCCCAAAGGCATATGTGTCCTTTGTCATATAATAATGCATTAATTATCTGGTAAGCATCAGACACTTAATAAGAAAATTGAAACTTCTTAAAGGGCAGATAAGTGGAACAAAGAAAATAAACTTATCTGGCATCCACTAAAAGCATAACGGCAGGTGTGTTTCCTGTGTGGTGATTCATTCACTTAAACTTGACCAAAACTGTGAAGTAGAGTTCACAGTGAACTGTGACCAAAGCATTTTATAGATAAGGATGCAGAGCCTGAGAGAGGTATGGTGACTTGCTGGGTGAGCTCTAGCTTTTATCTACCAGTGAACATACAGGAGAGTTGTAAAAACAAGGCGTGTCTGACTACTGTCTCATCCACAATCTAAGTAGTTAGTCTAGATGACCTTGATTCCAGAATTCTGTACAGAGTGAGTTTCCATAGCAACCAAAGTTGATGAATGAGGTGAATGGTCCCTTCATGAAGAAACATAAAAATAAAACTTGATTTTTTGTCCTGAATACATACTACCTGCTAGGCACTGTGCTAAGCATATTGGATCCATTATTCCATTGAATCCCTTACATAAATCTAGGTGGTAGAGTAGGTTCTATTATTCTCCAGATTTTGTAGACAGAAAACTGGTACTCTGGCAGGTGAAGCAAATAGCCCAAGACCTTCAAGAGGAAAAAGTAGCAGAGCTGGAATTACAGATCTGCCTTTTGATGTCACCTTTGTTCTTATCCATTCCACTTATGCACAACAATGTAATTATTATATATCAAGTGAAATTAAAGGTGGTATATTATTTATAGTATTCAAAGTTAATATTGGTTAATGAAGATTTGCAGAGAAGGTTTTGTGGAGGCAGAAGGCAGCATGCAGCAGGCAGGGGCTGGGTGGCTTAAGAGTATCCAGAAACTAGAGAGGGAAATGAAGGGCATTCCAAGCAAGGCAACATTATGAGCAAGTCAGGGTTTTGGAGAGAAACAAGTCAGATCTGAGGGATCTTAAAGAGAATATCAAGCCAGAGTGTAAATTTCAATTTTGAAGAAAAAACTTATAGTATTCTATGATACTATATGCCCCTGTGCTTGGTAATCACATTTCTCCTCTAGATTCCTATGAAAAGAAAAGTTGTAACTCAGAGACAGGCAGATGAAAACCGTCCTCATTCATCAACTTTGGTTGCTATGGAAACTCTTGGTGATACTCTGTACAGAATTCTGGAATCAAGGTCATCTAGACTATTCCTGGGGTTGGTTCTACTTAGAATATTTTAGGAGTGATTAGTCAAGCTAAAACTACCCTCCGGCTAGGGGTAGCAGTTGAGGTTAGGATTACTGACAGTAAGGTTTATAAAAACTTAACCCTTTATAACATAATGACAAGAGTTAAATAATTCATTTTGCTCATTTTTGAAAAAGAGAGAAAGGATGATGCCACTAATCCAAAAATTAGGAAAAAAGTAGAAAACTAGAAAAATAAATAGCTATGAATTATAGGATGACCCATGCACAATAAATGCTACTTAATAGATATTTTAAAATGGTAGTTTCTATCATTTAGAGAGGACACAGAATGCTGGTTTAAAGTGTGACCCCTGGCAGAGACTCATGCCCGATTCAGGTCCTAATGTGGCTCTCTGGGAACTGAGTGATTAAGGGAGGAAAGATAAACTCTCTAACCTTCTATCGCAACTGAATATTGGGGATATGCCCTCCTTAGTTGCAAGTTTTGCTCGTTTGTTGGCTTTCCTTTTATAGTGTCGTCTTCCCCAAGATAGAAAGAGCCGAGTTATTGTCTATCAGCTTAATTCAGATCCACCCAGGGTGGACCTGGAGCCAAGTATTCACCTGCAAGTAGTTTGTCTGGAAAGTAAAGGGAGGAGCATCAGAGGCCGGGAAGCCAGTCGGGGAAGAGAGAGCATCGCATAATGTGTTATCCACTAAAGGAGGCTGGGAGAGGTGAAGTAGGAACTAAAATTCCACTGGAAGAATTTATGGGGGCCAGTGTAGAACTCAACTCACTGGGGTGAGTAGGTTCATCAGTGCTGGGCAGAGGGATGCTTGCAAGGAACGATACGTCTCTGGTACTTCCATCCTTCTATGTGATGGACAAAGAGGCCTCCCATGGGGAGAGAATGTCTTCAGATGAAGAAAAGGAAGAGGGATATAGGGGAAATACATTTTTAAAAAATATTTACTTATTTAAATATTTTGTTTGGCTGCACTGCATCTCAGTTGTGGCACATGGGATCTAGTTCCCTGACCAGGGATCAAACTCAGCCCCTCACCTTGGAAGCTTGAAGTCTTAGCCACTGGACTAACAGGGAAGTTCCCTGCAGGGAGAATTCTAATGTGCGAAAGTGTTCAAGTTAAGGACATGTGGGTGGGTATCACTAGCATCTGCTGTACTTTCCCTAGCTCAGAGCAGACAGTATTGTCTCCATTAATATCTGTCAAATGAATGACCAATAGGATGAATGCACCCTCTAGGACTGTGGTTCCTTCTCTGGTTGCATATTCGAATCAGATGGGAAGCTTTTAAATACCGTTACATCCAGGCCCTAATGCAGACCAATTAAATCAAAGTCAGAATGTTTAATAGCCAGGACAGAGAACAACTGCTCTTGCTCAACTAATGCACAAATTCTTTCTACTAAATTTCTGAAACATGGCCATATAACCTCTTTTTGAAAACCTTCTTAGGAGGGACTTTGCTATTCTCAAAAACAAAGCATTCCCTTTTTTGACAGCACTAATTGTTCCAATATTTTGTCCTTATATTGAGCCAAAATTTGCCTCTGTACCTTCCATCAATCATCCACCCTCTGCACTTCTAGAATAAAGCAAAATGAGTCTGTTCCATTTTCTACATGACTGCCCGTTAGATATTCAAAGGCAGTCATAATGCCCTAACTTGACCTTCATTTTTCACACTCCAAACACACTTAGCTCTTTCAACCACTGCTATTCAACCTGCTCTAATCATATTTGAGTTTGCCAATTCACTTTTATCCTGCAGAATTTTCAGTTGAACCCAAGGTCCATGTTGCATGTGGAAATATAAAGAGGGCCATGTATTAAAAGAAGTATGTGTGTGTGTGTGTGTGTGTGTGTGTGTGTGTGTGTGTGTGTGTGTGTGTGTAAAAGTTATTGGTGATGGGTTCACTTAAAGTATATTCACTTGAATTGTCTCATTAAGGAAAAACAGGACCTCCACTTTTTCTTTCCCATATCCCAAAATTTGCCTCTTCTAACCATGTTTATTTTTCTCTTTTGGCTAATTTATTTGAACACCTCAGTTTTTACATTGCTTTTAGGGCAATGCAGATATATTTTTAGTATGCATAACATGAATGTTTAGATTGAGGTTTGTCACCTGTCCTTTTGATAAGTGCTGAGACACAAAATTCATGAACTCAAAAAGAAAATAAAATCAATATGTTTGCTTTTGAGAGGAAGAGATTTAATTGCTGTGGTACTCCAGGGAAAGCAATTCTGAGCTTAGTGACCATGTCTGCTACAAATGTAGATGGCGAACAGGTGGACCTCTTCTGGACAAATTTGATGGAATAAGATGGAGCGAGTCTTTGTTGTTCTACAGAGAGTCAGCATGCCTGGCTCTCTCTGCTCCAACACAAAATAGAACTCCAGTTGGCTTTGCAGAGTGTCTCTAAAAGAAAGTTTGGGGTAAAAGCAGTTTTGTGCCAGTGAATGTAACATGATCTCCAAAAACACAGACAAATAGGCCAGTGAATGTAGCATGATCTCAGAAAACACAAATAGAATTGGCTGATGGCTGCAATCAGTAATCTTGATCTGGAAATAGGATTAAGGCTTTGACTCTCACAGTCAAGTCTGAAACAACTGTTAGGAGAGAGGTTGATATACTTCCAGGGCCAAGGATGAGGCAGTGGGAGAGACAGTCAAGATGACTTGAGAACAAGAGGAAAAACCTGAATCAGAGGGACAGCACTGTACCCACAGGTACACCACTGATCATCATAATGATTCTAGTGATCTTTGATTCCCAAGCCTCAGTTGATGCCCCTGTGAAATAAAAGAAGATTATCAGCCAAATAGCTATAGTAATGACAGGAACTAATGTCTGTGCCAGTCCCAGAGTGAGAATCCAGTGAATGTGAGCATTTTGTCTAATTGTTAAGGGTTAATAGACCTAGGAGGTCTGGGTTAAACCCAAGATCCATCATGCATCTAGTCATGTGATCCAGGAAAGTCTTTTATTATCTCTGTGCCTTAGCTACCTCTTCTGTAAAATGGGATTTTAAGAAGATATTCTTTGTGGGGTTATAGTGAAGACTGACTGATCTGATACATATGTAAAGCTCATGTAGTAGAGCCTGGCACATGATAAGCATGCAAAAGTGTTAACCAATATTTAAGGGTCTGTCCTTAATTGTTTCCTATTCGTTCCAAAACCTTCAGGGCTCAGGTTTTTCAAGTGTAAAACAGAGGAAGGTTTTTAGAGTCCTTGAAGACGCTGGCTCTATTTCAGTAGTTCTCTGTGCATTGCTGCATTTAACAAACTGCTCTGGGAATCTGGTTGTGGTCTATCTCCCAAAGCTGCCTTCTTCCTAAGAGAAGAATTTGGGTCTTAACTTCCCAGGCACTGGCTCTTAAAGTATGTAGGAAATGTGTTTTGAATGAATGAATGAAGTGCTGTGTATAAAAATTCATTAACACCTGTCCCTGTGCCTTTGGGGCTTGGCTTCTCTGCTTCTCTGTGGAGAGGCAGCTGTGCCAGGGTCTCAGAGTCGGGAGAGCAAGAGGCAAATTTCAGCTCCTCTGTTTTCTCATTTTCCTGACTTATTTTTCCTTCCCAGTTATTCCATCTTTATGATCCCTTTATTGATGTTTCCCCACTTACCTCGTTTTAAATCTTGTTAAATTGCAGGTATAATTCTAATCTATTGTACAATTTATTTCAGAAGAAAGAAGGATATAAATACCAAAAGATAGATAATACCTTTTTTATGATTTGGAATAAGTTATGTAACTTCTCTGAATCTCATTATTCCTTTGCTACATGGGAACTTCCCTGATTTCTCAGGTGGTAAAGAATCCACCTGCGATGCAGGTGACCCCAGTTCAATTCCTGGATTGGGAAGATCCCCTGGAGAAGGGATAGGCTACCCACTCCAGTATTCTTGGGCATCCCTTGTGGTTCAGCTGGTAAAGAATCTGCCTGCAATATGTGAGACCTGAGTTCAATCCCTTGGTTGGGAAGATCCCCTGGAGAAGAGAAAGGCTACCCACTCCAGTGTTCTGGCCTGGAGAATTCCATGGACTGTATAGTCTGTGGGGTCACAAAGAGTTAGACATGACTGACTGACTTTCACTTTCACTTTTTCACTTTCAAATGGGATCTATAGGGGATGCAATTAGTAATCTCTCCAAAAATCCTTTTCTATCCCTTTTTCCTTCCAGCTTGAGCTCCAATTTTTTTCAAGCATTCACTCTCTTCCACCCATCTGTGTGCAAATGGGAAGACAGATCCCACCCTCTAGCCTCAAATTCTGAGACAATATGGAGGTCTGGCACCTCTACCAGGAACAGCTTCTGGCATATGATGAAATTCTAGCAAAGTGAAGAATTTCTTTTCCCTAAAAGGCTATGGTTGTTGGCAAGCAATAGCTCATCTTCCCCCTTTGTATATTGCCATGGCTATGTTCACTCTGTCAGCTATGAAAGTGAAAATAACATGCTGAAGATGGTCAAAGGAAAATACGG
Organism: Okapia johnstoni; assembly: GCA_024291935.2. Lineage (NCBI taxonomy): Eukaryota > Metazoa > Chordata > Mammalia > Artiodactyla > Giraffidae > Okapia > Okapia johnstoni. Next base: position 50,214,895 of record CM044319.1, read on the forward strand.
AAAAAACACGGGATCCTGGTCACACTGTTGAGCCGCTGAACTCATTCTGGACTCACTGAGTGTGAGATGGCAAATTTCCCTGTTGGTTGAAACCAATCAGTTTGGATTTTTCTATTACAATACAAAGCACCTTATTTAGAGCATTATTCATGCCATAAAGTGATTGAAGGACTTGATGAGGTAACAGACAATGCCTGGTATTTATATATTGATACCAGGCCATGTTAACATTTTCAACAAAATGTTGATGCCTCTGTGATAGCTAATTTTTCCCTGCTGTGAGATGATATTTCACTTATATCTGGCATACTTCATAATTATAGTCCCATTCTGGACATAAGTTGCTGATTTTTAGCCATTAGATGGCCAAATATAACTCATCACAGCATTCCACCAGGGTAGGCATTTGGTGTTTCTGTGGGTATCCAAAGACTTGACTGATATTTCTTCTGAAGGATAAACACATTTGGAGAAGGACAAGAGATTCTGCTCCTTATCTAGAGCTTCCCAAATACTAGATTATATCCCTCTTCTTCACAGATACTGTTTATCCTCACAAGTTGGATATGAAGTAGACATCAGAATTCCTATCTAAAGATGCTGAGATTATGAGCAGTTAAGAGATTGTCTCAAGATTACATACAAGAGAAATGTCAGAGCTTTCAGTCACATCTACTGATTCCCCAAAACATTCTCTTTTCACCATATCAGACTTTCCTAAGCTAATAGAGATGGAGAAAGCAATGGCACCACACTCCAGTACTCTCTCCTGGAAAATCCCATGGATGGAGGAGCCTGGTGGGCTGCAGTCCATGGGGTCGCTAAGAGTCGGACACGGCTGAGCGACTTCACTTTCACTTTTCACTTTCATGCATTGGAGAAGGAAATGGCAACCCACTCTAGTGTTCTTGCCTGGAGAATCCCAGGGACAGGGGAGCCTAGTGGGCTGCTGTCTATGGGGTCGCACAGAGTTGGACACGACTGAAGCGACTTAGCAGCAGCAGCAGCAGCAAGCTAATAAAGAAAAAGACTGACATTCCCACCATGGGAATAAAAAAACACAAAGCTACTGTGGGAAGGAGCAGGTCAACATTGGGTCATCAAATGAACCATCTAGGTCCCTCTCTTCCTCCAACAATAAATTCCTGCATGGTAGATGCCACGTAATTTATTCCTCATCTCCCAGTGTTTGCTGTTTTGACACAGGTTGTTTTTTTTTTTTTTTTTCCAGGTTGAAAGCAATTGACCATGGTACATAAGCAACAAACTATAAAAACTGAGTATACAGGTGCACAGAGTGGTGGCATAATCAAATACAACTTACAACAGAGTTAATTTGACACACATCTAATGATATACATAATGCAATTTTGAGGCATCATAATTATATATAAATGGTAGCTGTTGACATAAATGACTGCAATTAGTATTGCTTCTGCACAGGTAGGCCCTGTGTTAAATTTTGCATTTCTCATTTGGTTAATTCTTTGGGATTTATAAATTATTATCATTGTTGGACAGATTTTATAACTGCAAAATGCAAGGCCTTGGGAATTTGTGGCCAAAAGGTTATATTTATTTATTTGACTTCATTTGTTTGTTTATACCATACCCTGCCAATTTCATAAAGGCTTTAGGGATCCTCTGCAATAACCACAGACAATGTAGTGGGAAAATATACATATATAAAACACAGCACAACAGCAAAATCAACAAGAAAAAGAAGTTTAGACCACAAAAAAAAATCTAAAAGTTGACATTGTTTCTTGGATCAGGGATGAGATGATAAAAACTTTCCTGAACTGTCTAATACATCAATTTATTTCTAATTATCTTAATAACAATCCTGCAAAGCAGATATCCTAATTCTCATTTTACACACAGGTCAGAGAGAGAAAACTGTGTTTACTCTTCATTCAGCTAGTTAATTAATAATGCTGAGATTAAAATTCAGTCCATAAAACTTCAAACGCATAGTCTACTCTGGTGAGTAGGAAAGGACTTTAGGTGAGATTAAGTTGAGGGCGATGATGGGTCTGGAATTTGGAGAAAATAAAAGTTGAATCGAAATATCTTGAACAGAAAGGACAGAAGTTAGAAGTGGGCAGCCCAGAGTGGTCCATGTAAACATTGGTGCTAACAGGAACTCCAGGAACAATGCTCTGAGGACCATTAGAGCTGAGTAAGTTCTCAGCATTTATTTAATGATGTATTAACAGAAGTGCATACTGCTTGCTCTGTCATGTCTGACTCTTCAACCCCAGACTGTAGCCCACCAGGCTCCTCTGTCCAAGGAATTCTTGAGGGAAGAACACTGGAGTGGGTTGCCATTTCCTCCTCCAGGTGACCTTCCTGAACCAGGGATCAAACCTACATCTCTTGCTTCTCCTGCATTGGCAGGCTGGTTCTTTACCACTAGTGGCATCTAGGAAGCTGTCCATTAACAGGAGTAGATGTCAATAAATCTTAAAAAATATTAAGCACATGAGTTTCAATACACTGGCATCATTATATGTTCATCTTAGTTTGGACCACTTCTGACTTGGAAGAGACTTCCATAATTCAAAGAAAGCAAAAATCTTGAAAGAAGACTTCTGTGCTCATTGCAAATGCAGGGAGAAACACAAACCAATGTCAACTGCCCTTGGTCACAAAGAGTTAATAATGTCATGACTTATGACACTCTCAAATTAAAATATGAAAAACACTAAACAGATATTTATAATTAGGTTTTGGAAACGCTTTCAGAAACCATCCACAGTTTCAACAGATGATGGAGGGTGATTCAAAAATGTCTCATGGTGAGTTGATATTTAAAACATATCCTTAATTATGTCTTAAGATTTAGAGAGCTAGAAGCACCAAGTAAATAAAGGGAAATTATACCCCCCAAAATAGCAGATGCTCCCAGAATATGTGGACAAGTGTGAATTGCCAAGTTCACCTCTCTGTTGTCAGACCGTAGTCCTGTGACATTGAGCCAAATGACCTTGGGCAAGTTATTTACTCCTCTTTCTACATTATATTCTACTCTGTTAAAAAAAAACACAAGGTAAATCTTAAATCACGCAATGCACTTAATGTTCACAGCACTGAGCTTGGCATATAATAAGTGTTCAGTAAATGGTGGATATTTTTATTCAAATTATTGAATGAAGTGAAGGGTGTTGTAGTAGGAGACTGGAGTTGGAACATATAAATATGTTATCAAAAGAGTAATTCTTGTCGATTAAGTTTTAGTTTTTCTAGAATTCCCTCCTCACAAAAGAATTATTTTCAAACAATAGCCAAAAAATACCTGAGCCCATGTGAAGAGTAGCTACCCCATTACTGTGGCTCAGTCGCTAAGTCACGTTCGACTCTTTGCAACCCCATGGACTGCAGCACACCAAGCTTCCCTGTCCTTCACTATCTCTCAGCGTTTACTCAGACTCGTGTCCCTTGAATCGGTGATGCCATCCAACCATCTCATCCTTTGTTACCTCCTTCTCCTCCTGCCTTCAATCTTTCCCAGCATCAGGGTCTTTTCCAGTAGGTCGGCTCTTCACATCAGGTAACCAAAGTATTGGAGCTTCAGCTTCAGCATCGGCCCTTCCAGTGAATATTCAGAGTTGATTTCCTTTAGGATTGATTGGCTTGATATCCTTGCTGCCCAAGGGACTCTCAAGAGTCTTCTCCAACACCACAGTTCAAAAGCATCAATTTTTCAGTGCTCAGCCTTCTTTATGGTCCAACTCTCACATCCATACATGACTACTGAAAAAACCATAACTATGACTAGATGGACCTTTGTCGGCAAAGTAATGTCTCTGCTTTTTAATACTCTGTCTAGTTTTGTCACAGCTTTCCGTCTAAACAACAAGTGTTTTTGTTTGTTTATTTGTTTTTAATTTCATGGCTGCAGTCACCATCCACAGTGATTTTGGAGCCCAAGAAAATAAAATCTATGCCTGTTTCCACTGTTTTCCCCTTCTATTTGCCATGAAGTGATGGGACCGGATGCCATGATCTAGTAGGAACCATATATGAACATCCCCTGACCCTTATGTTTGCTGTTTCAACACCACCACACTGGCCTTAGCAGGTTGCAAGGAGCACAGTGACCTGCTCCCTCCTGGCCTAGGAAATGTTACCATGGATGCAGTTACTTTGTTCATATCAAATTATCAATCCTAGGAAACACTTGGAAGGAAACCATATCTATCTACCTGCTAAGAATTTTCACTGACTGCAACTGTAAAGATGAGATTAGCCTTCCTTAAGGAGGCAGACATGGGGGGGGTCTGAATCTGATTTCCATGAAGGTTCTCCAAGGAGGCAGGACAGAAATGCTAGCTATCAGGGGCCATCACCCTACTTAAACAAGCAAGCACCATTCTCCTCCTTCCATTAAAAGTCAATAAAAGTGACATTGACTTTGCTTGAAACTCCCATTTTGAAAGCAAGGTTGTTTCTTCCCTTATATCAGCTCTACAGAAAATCTAGTGTAGCCTGGTAAACTGCCTGTAAGATTAAACACCTCTGCCCTTTCTCCCTGTGATACCTCTTCTTTGTCTTTAAATTTTTCCAACTGAAGGAAAGGAGGGAAAAGAAGTTTATTCTTCTTCCATGAAGAATAAATCTCTTTTTTTATACTTCAAATTATTGTCTCTGCACACATTTTTAAAAGAATTAAAATCCATCCTGACAACAGTCACAGCTTAATCATTTTTATTCTCTGATCCGAGGTCTATGACTCTGTTCTTCTCTTCACTTACTTAGCTGGAATCTAACCAAACATTCCTGTTCTTGTGTCTGTGTGTATCCATAGTATTTGTTTTCAGTGGATTTCAGAACACGAGTGTTCTCCTCATGTTTGGCCTCTGAAAGCATTAAGATCCATGCCAAATGTTAGAAAGAGTACCTGCATTCTTGAAGTTATTCAGCCATTCACAAAAAGAGATTTACTCAATTAAGATATATTCAGACACTGTTGTACATACTCAGACATATCTGTGAATGTGGCAAGAACCCTGCCCTCAGGAAATTTACATTCCAGTGAGAGATACAGACCACAAGCAAATGCAGAGATAATAATGTTATTTTATTACAGGGTTCTTGCTCTCCTTAATCAATAGAAATTGATCAAAGACTATACAAGAGATTCAGGCAAGGCTTTATTGGAGCCCCTGCTGCAGAGAGTAAGTGGCATGTTCCATTGCTTCCTTGATCACCACTGAGGGGAGGCCAGGTGATTCTCTAGATGGGGTAAAGGTAGGAGTGAGTCCAAAGATCAGGTGGGAAGGCGGATTAGGTGGTTTGTCCTCCCCCCCCCCCTTTGGTGGTGTTGAGTGCTGGTGGCATGCACTGTATCCTGTTTTGCTCCCAGCTCTTCAGAAGCAGCAGTTGGGTTTTTGCTTTTTTTGTATCTTGTCTGTAATTTGCCCCAACTGCACATGCACACTTATGCATGGTATTTTTTGTCTTTTATAGTTTCTTTGTATTTTGTTGCTCAAGGAGACATTTGTCCAGGTGCAAGCATTGCAGCAAAGAGTCCCCAGTCCCAGCTTCTCTAAATAATATAGTAAAACTATAGCTAACTCAAAGTAATAAAAAAAGGAGAAGGGGGGAGAAAAAGAGAAATAAACTCTAGTTAGTTCAGGTACTTTATTTTAGGTAATCTTTAAAGGTTTCTTTGATGAAGTAATATTTCAACAAGTGTCTAAATAAAGTGATGGAGCAAGATATAGAGGAAGAAATTTCTTAGCAGAAGGAGCAGTCCATCAGACTAAGACAAGTTTGGTTAATTGAATGATCTATAAAAATGCCAAGGTGATTGGAAGGGCAGAAGGGACAGGTAGAAAAGGAAAAGAGGGGTGGGTAAGGACAGATGATGTAGTGCTCCACAAATCACATGGATGGATTTGGATTTTATTCCAAGTGTGATGAGAAGCTATGGGCAGATTTTGAGCAGAGGTTTACATGATGCAGTTTAAATATTCTTAAACTCACCTGGGTGACACTAGGAAAGGGAGATCTCAGTTGGGGAAAGAGAGGTTGCAAGATTTCTCCTAAGCTACTTGTTGAGTGGATGGAAAGGTGGGATAGTGAGTTTTTGCAGGGGGAAGCTTGACCTCAACTGTGGAGTGTAGTTACAGTTGCTGTTACACAGTGCAAGTTCCTGAGCTCCACACACAGTGAGGCCAAATAAACTAAAGCATCAAACATTGGAGTTTGGAGCACAGAAAGGTTTACTGCAGGGCCATGCAAGGAGAATGGGTGGCTCATTTTCTAAAAAGCCAAACTTCTCAAAGGGTTTAGCAAAGCACTTTTAAAGGCAAAGTGAGTGAGATTGGTTGTTGCAACCTTCTTGGTGTAGGAATCCTTTGTTCTTGCAGCCATCCACATAGGCCAGGTCATGATGTTCCTGTAAACCTCCAACAAGACAAATGTTCTTATCTGTTTTGCAACTTTTTATCTCTATATGAATGGAAACCTGTTATACTCTTCCCTTGTGGCTCAGTGGGTGAAGAATCCACCTGGCTCAGCTGGTAAAGAATCCGCCTGCAATGCAGGAGACCTGGGTTTGATCCCTGTGTTGGGAAGATCCCCTGGAGAAGAGAACAGCTACCTGCTCCAGTATACTGGCCTGGAGAATTCCATGGACTGTATAGTCCATGGGGTTGCAAACAGTTGGACACGACTGAGGGATTTTCACTTTCACTATACTCTTAAAGGTCAGAGTCTTGAGAATGAACTATCCTGTATATTTCAGGCTATAGGCAACATTCTTAACTGAAAGCAAAAGCAATAGATTACAACGTGAAAATCACTCTGTTATGACTAACTCTTTGTGACACCATGGACTGTACAGTCCATGGAATTCTCCAGGCAAGAATACTGGAGTAGGTAGCTTTTCCCTTCTTCAGGGGATCTTCCCAACCAAGGGATCGAACCCAGGTCTCCTACATTAAAGGCGGATTCTTTACCAGCTGAGCTGCAAGGGAAACCCAAGAATACCAAAGTGGGTAGCCTATCCCTTCTCCAGCGGATCTTTCCGACCCAGGAATCCAACTGGGGTCTCCTGCATTGCAGGCAGATTTATCAGGGAAGCCCCAATAGAAAACAATGATTAAAGCAAAAGAAACAGACTTAACATGGAGTTATATTTCTTCTTCTCTGTTACCTTGCATGTCCTCTGTTACATTACATGTCTTTTCTGTTACATTGCATGTCCTACATGATGCATAAGCCATCATGAGACATACAAAGTGTCTAGCAGAACAACTATTGCAATTAATATAAAATCATATTTTTTCAGTCAATAGACCAGGATTAATCTCAGTTTAACTAGTCACTTATGGTGTATGATTTTGTGCATCAGGTAAGACCTCTGTGGTCTTATTCCTCCTCTGCAGGATGTGGATAAGGACAAACACCTCACATGATCGTTTGGAGAATTAAAACTGTGTGTGGAAGCACCTAAGATGCAGTTTAGTGTTAATAACTGCAAGATTATGGACAAATTGCCTTAATCTCTCTTTGGCACAGTTTCTTCTTTAAAATGGAAATGCTTGAAACGTTTGTGATGATCAAATAAGAAAATAGATCTGCAGTTTTTACCTGAGTGTCTGGCATACAATTCATATTTCAAAATGCAAGGTAATACTGCTGCTGTTGCTGCTGCTAAGTAGCTTCAGTCGTGTCCGACTCTGTGCGACCCCATAGACGGCAACCCACCTGGCTCCCCCATCTCTGGGATTCTCCAGGCAAGAACACTGGAGTGGGTTGCCATTTCCTTCTCCAATGCATGATAGCGAAAAGTGAAAGTGAAGTCGCTCAGTCGTGTCCGACTCTTAGCGACCCCATGGACTGTAGCCTACCAGGCTCCTCCGTCCATGGGATTTTCCAGGCAAGAGTACTATATGGGAAAATAATCTTAAAAAGTGTGGATATATGTATATGCATGACTGACTCACTTTGTTATACACCTGAAACTAACACCTCATTGTAAACCAACTATACTCAAATAAAATTTTTTTAATGCAAGTTAATAACATAATTATCAGCTGCCCCACTTTTCTCTCACCTCCTCTGCCTCATTCATATGAAACACATTTTCATTTAATAATCTAATTTATGAACGGCTTTAGATGCCCAACATAATTAATGTCTGCAATCCTCTTTCTCTCCCTTTGCATCACTAAAATCTTAAGGAATGGCAGAATGTAGGGTCAGGGACATTAGAAAAAACGTAAAATCATCTTTATCTGCTTCTGTCACTTCCTACTGCTTCTGCTGCTAAGTCGCTTCAGTCATGTCTGACTCTGTGTGACCCCATAGGCGGCAGCCCACCAGGCTCCCCCGTCCCTGGGATTCTCCAGGCAAGAACACTAGAGTGGGTTGCCATTTCCTTCCCCAATGCATGAAAGTGAAAAGTGAAAATGAAGTTGCTCAGTCGTGTCCGACTCTTCGCGACCCCATGGACTGCAGCCCACCAGGCTCCTCCATCCATGGGATTTTCCAGGCAAGAGTACTGGAGTGGGGTGCCATTGCACTTCCTACTAACCATAGGAAATTCCTGTTCCATCTCGTACCATCATACCGATTAGTGTCTTCTGTTTATTCATTCCACAAATGTTCAATGATCTATTCTGTTCCTGGCCACCAGAAACTGAAAATGATGCCCTTCTTAAAAAAAGAAAAAGAATAAAAAGCAGGAAAATGTGATATCTACCCTGGAAACACACACACAGATCAGAGCAGAAGTCTCAAACTGATGGCCCATGGGTGGTCCAAAGTATAATAAAATATATTATTGTTTCCCATATTTAAAATCTAGGATAGTTTTACATTAAAAGCCTCAGATTGTTCATTTTTCCTTATAAAATATGAATATTTTAGAACAGTTTTATGGAGCAGTATAGCAGCTGGTTCTCTCTGCATGAGACATGTGCTCTTCATTTAGACATAACCCCTGAAAATGCAGGTTGCTTTCACAACCAGCCCACTCATTCATCCATATCACCCAATGTGTGTGCAGAGGATGATGAGTGTGACTCTGAGTCCAAAAAAGAATATAGCCTAGACTAGGAGACTCTCAAAATATTCAGATCACAGAATTCACTTTTCTGATTGAAACATGATTGTTAATATTCCAAACAAAAGTCTCCAAAGAGTCGGTTGTTTGGACTGTGACTAGCTTGCTTGGCTTCATCATCTATCACTCCTATGGCTTAATGTCTGAGAGTTTGTAAACAAGACATGAATTGAATTACATGGCCCGTTGCTTTATTTAAAACCAATGTGCCATAATCCTGATGAAAGCAACTTGTGGAATATTTTATAAAATTAATTACATGCAGTTCTCATTAGAGTCAGTAAGAGCCTAAACAACAGTTAACAATCAAAAGTTTGGAATTAGTTGCATTCACTTGCCTTGGGGTTTCAGTATAAGAGGCTAAGGAGGAGGAGATGGACATTGCTGTCCTCCAGATCTGATCAGGTCTCAAAGAAGCAGGTCATCTTAGTCCAGAGATCTTGAAGCCTCATTTGGCTTCATTAGCTACCATTTGGCTAGTTGTTTCCAGTTTCCCCTCTTGCCTTGCTCTCATATCGGCGTCTACTTTTACTTATTCTTAATGATGATGCTGCTGCTGCTGCTAAGTCGCTTCAGTCGTGTCCGACTCTGTGCGACCCCATAGACGGCAGCCCACCAGGCTCCACCGTCCCTGGGATTCTCCAGGCAAGAATACTGGAGTGGGTTGCCATTTCCTTCTCCAGTGCATGAAACGGAAAAGTGAAAGTGAAGTTGCTAGCAGCTCTACTATTGTGTCAGTGTGTACATCCTCAGTTGCTCAGTCATGGCTCGCTCTTTGTGACCCTATGGAATGTAACCCTCCAATCTCCTCTGAACATAGGATTCTCCAGTCAAGAATACTAGAGTGGGTTGCCATGCCTTCCTCCAGGGGAACTTCCCAACCCAAGGATCAAATTCACATCTCCTGTGTCTCCTGCATTGGCAGGCAGATTCTTTACCACTGTGCCACCTGGGAAGCCAATTAGCAGAAGCCACTGAACAAGAGAAATCAACCTTTTCTAATCTTTGATGTTCCTTCCCATGCAGGGTTGGCCAAAAAGAGAAATATATGGGACAAAGGAATTTACAATTAGAATATTTGCATGGACAAAGCCCATGTCATTGTGAAAGATGACCCAAGGAGCTCACAAGCTGGAGACAAGATTTCTGATCAATGCTCAGGAATAACCTCTTCATTTCTCTTCCCACCCAAGAAACTTCACTTAAAAAGGAAGTTTCACAGTTTATGGAAACCATACAAAATCCAGAGGGAGAAGAAAAAAGAGATTGCTTCTACTCTTGCAAAAGCACTTGAGAGGTAGTCCTTGTTTAATATATTTCCACATGTGAGTGCAAAGTTAAGATCATAAAGGACTGAAAAAGCTTTTTACACTCCGGAGTCCAGTTTTACTTGGAAATTTCAACTCTGCTTATCATTTGGAGTTGTCAAGTTAAAAACAAAATAATTTTTTAAAGGTTCTCATTTTTCTCAATGCTGTATAAAAATTCCTGAGGGGGGAAAAAGAAAAAAAATATGAAGCTTTTCTCACTTGAAAAAAAAAATTACTATAAACACAAGGTAGCAAGTTTTATGTGGAAGAAATAATTTCATTACCACATAGTTTCCCTAGGATTCTGAAAACAATCATGGGAATTGAAGCTTAGATTGCTTCTCTTCACCTCTCCTTAGGCATGTGGCAGAAGGCTTGTCTAGACAGGAACCTCAGGGACAGCCAAGCTGCTTCCAGAAGGGTCAGAGTTACTCTTCAGTGTAACAGGGCCACTCCTTGCATAATTTCAAGAGTCCAGAGAGGTCAGGTACACCAAGAACTACCTTCCCCTCGATGTGTTGGTTGTTGACACCTGAGACTTGTTGAAGAATGAAAAGGCAGATCCCAAGTGATGGAAGGCCAAAGCAGACAGTCAAATCACATTTATGGCAAAAATGAAGGAAGGAAAGAAGAAGAAAGAAGAGAAGAAGGAGGAAATTGGGGAGGAACAGAGGAAAGAGAGCCAGGACAGAGGAGATTAAACACATTCTAATGTTTCTCAGCCTTTTCTGGGTGTACAACACAGATGAGTTAGTTCTCTGCTATAAAAGAGGCAGGGAATAGCACTATCTCATAAACTGGTGTGAAGATTAAACAAGGCCCTGCTCTGTGGAGTGTTTCTCTATGTTAGCCCACGATTATTGGTTTCTTCATCCTCTCCCTAAAGAAGTTTTCTCAGTAGAAATTATTAATCATATCAGGGACTAGTAAACTGGATGCTACGGTTATAGTTCACAAATGTAGTATATATAGATGGTACTCTTTCATCCTTTCCAAAAGTTTATACAGAAAAGTGAACAGACAAAAGAAAGAGCATGTTTATATTAGAAAACTCAGGTTCAGCTGCTTGCTGTGAAAAAGACAATAGTGGAGAGGCAAGTGTCAATAGAAGGAAATGATGCTTTAATCAGAAAAGCCAATCTTAAGGGAAGGTGGATTTGTGTCCTGAGACCAACTCCCAAGATTCTGCTCAGCCATGACCATTATTAAAGGGGAAAAAAGAAAGGGAGAATCTCAGGTGAATCATCAAAGAAGGTGGTTGAGGTTCTGAATCCTTCTCTGTTGAATGCAGACTGGCTGACTCTCTCTTCAAATGTTATCTTGTCCCTATGATCTGACTGAAGGATTCCTTAGGGGACTGGTGGTGGGTAGAGAGCTAGTCATTCTTTAACTACTTCATTCTTCATTCTTACTTCTCTTTATCCAGGAAAAAAATCAACAGGTTAGACAGGGCATGGGATCCATTCAGAGGGACATAAGTCAGGAGTTAGATTAAATTGCCTGGTGATCTTGTTCCTATAATTAGGTTCTTGAAGGTTAGAGGGGAACAGAATTGGGTAAACAGGAAAGGGACAAAAGAGTTGCTTTCACACAGGCTTTGGGCTCTTAGGGAGCAGAGGAAAGTGAAAGGGAAAGTTGCTCAGTCGTGTCCAACTCCTTGCGACCCCATAGACTATACAGTCCATGGAATTTTCCAGGCCAGAATACTGGAGTGGGCAGCCATTCCCTTCTCCAGGGGATCTTCCCAACCCAGGGATTGACTCAGGTCTCCTGCATTGCAGAGGAAAGCTCTAGACTGTTAATACACAGTTCTCCACCAGCAGGATTGTTTTTATACAGGTTTTGTTTTGATTTATTTTTGTTGTTGTTTTTCTTTTCTAGTAGCAGTCATGACAACATAAGCCTAGTTTCCTGCAGTCAGTTTATTGGAAGAAAGTCATTTTCCTACTAAACTTTCAAATTAATGTTGAGAGAGATCTTGAAGTAAATCTGTCCTGATGTGGTTGGAAAGAAGGGACAAGTTAAGCAAAATTCTCTTGATTTTCTCAAATATCTGCAAGAATGTCATGTCAGGTATTAGGCCCGACCTGAGTAGAAAGAGTAAATTAAGAAAGAAGCCACTCAAAGTTTAGCATCATCAGTACTACAGGAACATTCACATAGATCACCAGCCATCTCAAGTCCTCTGTATTAAAAGTTGTGGTGGCGATTTACCTGCTAAGTCATGTCTGACTCTTGCAACCCCATGGATTATAGCCTGCCAGGCTCCTCTGTCCATGGGATTCTCCAGGCAAGAATACTGGAGTGGGTTGCCATTTCCTCCTCCAGGGGATATTCCCAAGCTAGGAATCAAACCTGGGTCTCCTGCATTGTAGGTAGGTTCTTTACCAACCGAGCTACAAGAGAAGCCCTTAAAAGTTGGAGTGTAAGTAAATAAAAATAGCATGAGCTATTATCATTATTATTAATGAGGTTTATCCCTCACCAGAAACCAGGGAAAGCATTTATATTAATAAACTGTGAACTGGGATACAGTCTACTGCTTTGAGGTTGACTCAGATTGGTCCATCAGACCTTTCCTGCCATCCAAGTAGCAGACCCAGCAACCACTATCCTCTTTAGAGGGATTCAAAGGCAGGCCCACACCTCCCCAAGTCACAAAGTCCACTTTGGAACCAGTAGAGAAGCAGTTCCTACACTCAGCACTGCCTCCTGCCTTCTTTATTTTTGGTTCTCTCTGCTGTTAAATTCACTTTCATGTCTTCTCTCCCACCAGACTGTAAGCCTCCTTGAGGACACAGGCCGGAGGTTATCAAGTACATTCTTCAGAGCCCCTTTCCTCCAGGGGCTCAAAGTGTGGGGTGAACTGAAGTGGTATCTGAGACCAGTCCTTTCTTTCAGGATTGACTAGGGTGGTAGGTGTCTCTGTGGGCTGAGTTTGGGGCAGGTATAAGGCAGGTAGAGATGAGGGCCATGGTGATGCAACAAGCAGGGACATGGGCGATGCACCCATACAAAGGCCAATGAACATGTTATATGAGAAGAATCCAGTTCATTCATCAGCAAAAATTAATTGTGAAGATGATGGAAAACCCCAAAAGAGAAAATATCTCTCATTGAAAGAAAACTTCAATATGGGCAGTTTCTACAAAGGCTCTTGAGTTATGAATGGAAACTGCAAAGACTTGACATTTGTTGTGAACTTTCAAGGAACACTGAACAAAATACAGTGATTGATTGTTTTTGAAAAATAATAGCCTGTAATGCAATCATGCACTTCCAGCAAAATCCTCTGGAAAACTCCATCTAAGGTCAAGAATTCCTCCAATTTTCTCTCCGTGCATTACTCTGGGAAAAATCTTAAGGATCTGACTTGGCCATTTGACATAATTGAGGACCTGAGTTAGCTTTTCAGATATCTTGCCAGTATTAGCATTGTGTGTAGATGCTTCTCAAATGAATGGTCCCCTGGGACCTGGGTAGAGATGTGCTGTTTAAACACACAGCAGTGTCCTCTGCCACATTGAAAGGTGGCAACTTCTGGATGTCTTCCTCTGGGTAAACTGTGGGAGCTTTCCACAGAGTGTCTGGGACAAACTTCCAGGCTGAGGAGCTTCTGGGTGACAGCAAGCTGGTCACAGAGGAGGGTCACAGTCACGGTGTTGCCATGGGCCATGGGGAGCAGTGGCCATCTCTCCACATGTGGATACCCACCTCTGTGGCAAAGTGCAACTCTGGTTGGTGAAAAGACCACCAGAGCAGGAAAAAGGGCAGGAAGTGCCCACTGAGGTAACCAGGGAAAAGCACACAGGACAGAGCAGAAAGACATGCTCATAGACCCTCTGGCTGTCCATTCCTGTCCAGTGACCTTGAGTCCATTCCCCTGACTCCCTGAAACCTTATTCTTAGCATCTTAGATAGGAAACCCCACAGGTCCTGGTGGCCACATTCTGACCCATTCACCATCCAATAAGGTCCTGACTTCCTTTTCCACGTCATTGACCTCACCTTATATGTTGATTTTTCCATTTCTATGTTGCTCAGAATTATAGTAATATCCCCATACAGCTGCCACTCAGATGGCAAGACAGTTAGGGCTTTTTCCAAACAAGATCAAGTTACAGCAGGAAGGTACAATGTTACCTTCCATCAAGCAACTTCACATGTTCTGGTGATTCCCCTGCCCTCCACAAATGCCCTCTTTCCCTGCTTACTGGCTTGAAGCCACCTCTTCTCCTTGAGCAAGTCTAGGTAAAGAAGCGGAAGTCTAGTTTCTGTTATTTATTGAACACATAAGTCATGGTATCTCAATCTACCAGCTGCAAAATATCCTTGCATAGCATAGTTTTGATTACCATGGGCCTAACATAGCCAGATCACCACAAACCCTCAGCACTTGGCTAATTTGAGCTATTCTCTCTCTCTCTCTCTCTCTCTCTCTCTCTCTCTCTCTCTATATATATATATATATATATATATATATATATATATATATATATATAAAGGCCTTGTTATGACAGATCCTGGCCGGACACCAAGGATCATGGAAAGGCAGAGGAATGATGGCTTAGGCTGTCTGACTCTAAGCAGGCCTCACCAGAATCTTGGAGTCATTATGCTGGCTAGAGACATTCTCAGAGGCTGCAATGTGCACAGTTTCTGTTTTTATCTCAGACTCTTGACCTTCCCCGTTTCTGGTTTTGGGAATTTACTGTGTCCCTGGAGTCAAGGCCTGTCGGCCAGAGTAAGAGACATGGTGTCCTCACCCTGCTGGGTGTTCAGCAGAATATAAGTCAAGCTTTTCTGGGATATGTGGTAAATGCTGTAACAGGGCTCTCTGAGGAAAAGGCTCCAGAAAGGTTTTCCATCAGCCACACTTGGTTGTGGTTCATGCTCTTTATTGGCAAAGAGCAACACAGTGCCCTGCCCCACCCACGCACAAGCCACAATCTCTGTTGGCCAACTTCTTGGCTCATTGGCCACATCCATGTGTCCCTCTAACAGCATCTACTATTAATGCCACCAGAATGTTTAATGATTGAGTAATTAATAGTTCAGTCCTATTTCTGTTTCTCTATCATGGTTTGATTAAATATAGTTCACATTATTTTCAAGATCTTGAAGTTTCTGTATCTCAAGTGCTTATATTTAAAAAAAATATATTATCTTCCGATTCATCTTGTTTGTTTTTGAGTTTGTTTTTGTAAGTCTTTTTCTACTCTTAATGTTTCCACCTAGAGGATTTTTTTTAGCATTTGTTGTAAGGCTGATTTGATGGTGCTGGATTCTCTTAGCTTTTGCTTGTCTGTAGAGCTTTGGATTTCTCCCAGAATCTGAGTGAGATCCTTGCTGGGTAGAGTAATACTGGTAGTAGGTTTTTCCCTTTCATCACTTTAAATATATCTTGCCACTCCCTTCTGGCCTGCAGAGTTTCTGCTGGAAAATCAGCTGACAACCTTATGGGGATTCCTTGGGATGATATTTGTATCTTTTATTGACATATATACACTACCATGTATAAAACAGAGAGGTGGCAGGAACTTGCTATACAGCACAGGGAGCTCAGCTCAGTGCTCTGCAATGACCTAGAGGGGTAGGATGGGGGAACATTGGGAGGCAGGTCCAAGGGAGAGGGGATATATGCATACATATAGCTGATTCACTTCATTGTATACCAGAAACTAACACACTATTATAAAGAAATTATACTCCAACAAAAAGTTTATCTAGAGAGAAGCTCCATTTTCTGCCTCAAAACAGCAATGAAAATAGAAATTCTTGAGAGAATTGGGAAATATATACAATATGAGAGGCATAATTATTATTATTAATAATTTGGGAGAAACTGTTAAATAACCACTAATGTTTTTACATTTCTCCATTTATAAAAAGAACACAATAGCACATGCTCAATTTAGAAAGTGTATGCATTACAAAAAATTAGAAAATACAAAACACCAGTAACTGAATGGTTGAGTAATAATTACTTGTAACATTTTGATATCATGGCTTTTATCTTGCTGTATTTTTAAATGCTCTCTCTACATATATAGAGAGAGATTAGTTGTTACCATATAAATATATATTAATATCAGTGTCAGACACATGTAAATTACATGTACATAAGCATGCAGAAACATATGTGTGTAGAAAGAAACTTACATATTTATTATTTAAAGTTTATTATCTTCATTTTCTTATGCTGAACCTTATATTGTAATTTCCCCCAGGTCATTAAATGGTCCTCAAAGCTATGATTTTAAAATATTTAAAAATTATTATAATGAAAATTCACATACCTGAGTTTCTGAAGCTGAAACTACTGTTTCTATAGGAGAGTTTGCTGTGTCCTTATGCTGTTCCCAGAGTCTCTTTCCTCTTTTCTCATTTCTTCATTGCACCCACATCCCTGATCTATAAAAGTCACTGCACCTGCCAGCAAATACACCTCTAGAATTCAGTCCCCAGCAACACAACCAATGGTCATTGAATGAGAGACAGTTTCTCTAGCTTCACATCTCATTATTAAGAGACATGAATTAATTTATGTGGCTGAATTAAGGGGAAGGAAATACCACTTCTGGAGCTTAATGGTGAAATAACTCAAAGCAGAAAGTGCAGAGCTCTGAAGAGGGCTTCCTCGTAGGAGTTTGGGAACATCTAAGTCAGGCAACAAGTGCGTTTAGGGGGACAGATAATCATCTGTTTCCTCAAGAAAGACTGCTGGGCCCTCTGAGAGCATAAAAAAATAGACACTGAAGTCAGTTGGATCTGGACTCAAATCCTGCCTCTTTTGCCTAAAAGCTGTGCATCAGTACCTAAACTTCTTTCCCTATAAGTTGGCTCCTCTTTGTAAAGCAGTGGCAAGCCCATGACTGTTTGACAGTGGGAGGAATAGATATGTGAATGTATGAATTGTGCCTGACACCTCGAAGATGTCATAAGCACACACTTCCCATAGAATCACACAATAAAATAAACTGGAGGCAGTGTCTCTCCAATGGTTGAATTAAACCCATCCTACTTCTACATCAGCTATTAAACTTTTATTTTTTCCTTTTACTCCCCTTCTTCAGCATCCATTCCTGTCTCACCTACATTATCGTGTGTATGGAGAGCTGCCTTTTTTCTTAAGGATTAAGGCAACTTCCTTTCCACTGAAACTTTTAAACGTGTAAAAATGAACTCCCTCCACTGATCCGGATGATTGCTAGGCTATAAACTTAATTCTTTTATTATATCCTTGTGTCTAATATTTTAAGTATAAATATCTATTTCCTCTAAACCTTATCCACATTCATGTCATCAATTAGTTGATGACATTAGAAACTGGCTGGTACTCTAATTATAGTCTGATCAATCTGAACAAAGTTTAGGGCTTAATTAAGGATTGGGGGCAGGAGGAGAAGGGGACGACAGAGGATGAGATGGTTGGATGGCATCACTGACTCGATGGACATGGGTTTGGGTAAACTCCGGGAGTTGGTGATGGACAGGGAGGCCTGGCGTGCTGCAATTCATGGGGTTGCAAAGAGTCAGACACGACTGAGCGACTGAACTGAACGGACTGATATACTGATATATCTTTTAGTTGTCTGAACATCTTATTTAATGTTATAGTTTTAGTATGTCCTTGTATATTACCATTTAGCTTGTGTTCCTCTAAGATCACAGAGTCTACTTTGGTCTCAGTCCCTCAGAAGCAGAACTCCTTCATCATCTTTAGCTTGAAATGTTTTTGACAGTATGATGGTGATAATGGTGGTAATTATATGTCTGTGCCTCCCTGTCCATCACCAACTCCCGGAGTTTACCCAAACCCATGCCCATCGAGTCGGTGATGCCATCCAACCATCTCATCCTCTGTCAGCCCCTTCTCCTCCTGCCCTCAATATTTCCCAGCATCAGGGTCTTTTCAAATGAGTCAACTCTTCGCATGAGGTGGCCAAAGTATTGGAGTTTCAGCTTCAACATCGGTCCTTCCAGTGAACACCCAGGACTGATCTCCTTTAGGATGGACTGGTTGGATCTCCTTGCAGTCCAAGGGACTCTCAAGAGTCTTCTCCAACACCACAGTTCAAAAGCATCAATTCTTCGGTGCTCAGATTTCTTCTCCGTCCAACTCTCACAACCATACATGACTACTGGAAAAATCTGCTCTCACTCCAGTTCTTTCCCTTGGTCTTGCTCATACATTCATCAATGCTCAGTCTATAATCAGATATCGGTACTACACACACCACAGAATCAATTTTACTTAGGGAAATATGGGGATATTTTTATTCATTTTTAAATCACAAGACAATAACATGAAAGTGTTACTTCGAGTGATCACATTATTGTCAGAGACTACAGTCTACAAAACCAGGAGTGATCAACATTCAGGATGAAGATGCTTTCTTTAATTATATGAAATGTCAGCCTGCAAGTCACATGGAGTGGAAGAGGGGTTTTACTACAGTTCACCCAAAGACCTTCCACCTTCCAAACATAAAAATCCAAATCCTGTGGCTCTAGCAGAATTAATAGGATTTTGATGCATGCCTTATAGGCTTGACTTTTAAAGTCCACTAGCTGGCCTCATGCCTGTGCTTGACACTGCTCATCTGCTCATCTCTGCTCCCAAAGGCCAACATTATTTCAGAAGATACTTTTTCTATTTCCATCAAAACCTGGAAGGCCATCTCTGGAAAATAAACCAGTGGGTTTTTTTTTTTTTCTTACCAATGTGATTTGGATGATTCCGCAGTAAATGAAAGAGGTAAAAATATATGATTTGAGAAACCTTGAGACGGTAAATAAGGAAGGAAAAAAAGGTTCGTTTCTGGTCTGTTATCCAGCAATTAATTTCATGAAATAGTATTCTGATAGTTTACAAACAATGCATGAAAATACACAGTGGTCTTTGACAGGACTTCAAAGAGCCTGCTGAGCCAAGATGATTTCCCTCACAGAAAATCGATTTCCTGTAAATGGTGAAGAAGCAAAGATTTTAGACCAACATCGGATATGATTCTCTTGAGTCTATTTTCTGCTTGTTTTCTGGAAGCACTCAATGGAAATTTGAAATAGATATTTTGTACCATTGTCTATTTCTCTTCTTTCCATGGTCACTGGTGATATCAAAGTTAATATTTTATGTATATTTTTAGACCCAGCTTTCTCTCACAAAATATTTAATATCATTAAATAAATATTGGGTGTTTGCTGTTTTCGATCTGATCAAAAATGTTAGTGAGTGATGAAGAAAAGATAAACGTTCAGGAATAAGTCCCAGTTGCCACCTTCCCATCCTTTGGTTGTCAGGAATCCAAACAATAAATGAGAGATTTAGGAATATTCAGATAAAGCTGAATTTGCATATAAATCCAAAGTGAACTGTATTATCACTTATTATAACTAATCCCAACAATCGATAAAAATCATTAAAAAAATTAAGATACTGTTGGATAAGATGTTTTTTGAACACTTACAGTTTAAGAAATGTTTCCATTTTCTCCGCTCCAGATTTCAGGAAGTAAAAATCACCCCCTTGCTAATTCCAGCTCTGCTATCTAAGTAACAGGAAATGCCTCCTCTGCCAGCTCATTTCCTCTTATTGTTCTCTTTCAATGGGCCCCTTGGCTACATTTTTGCACCTCTTTCTCCCTTCAGATGTATTGAGCCTAGTAAAAGCCTGCAGCTTCCAAAGGAAAAAGACCTGAGGTCAGAGACACCCAGGAGCACCGTGAATTCTCCTTTTGCTAGAGAAAGTGCAGGGGAGTCTGAGAGAAGCCAGAGATTTTTATCTGGCAGTCTACTCATTTACACGGATACGTTAGAAGAAAACAAGAACTGATCTTTAAAAGCCTTTTTAATGTAATTTTATATTTGACTTAATTTGAATATTAATTGCATATTTATTTATTTATATTTTATATATAATACTATGTCTTTTGTAAAGCCCTTGATGTTTCTTCAAATAGGCATACTAGTTAGTACAGCATCTTGCTTTGGGAGTTCAGTGAATAATTGTAAAATAAATATGGGACCTCCCTCGTGGTCCAGTGGTTAAGAATATGCCTTCCAATGCAGGGAACACAAGTTTGATCCCTGGTGGGAGAATTAAGATCCCACATTGCTGTTGGGTGACTAAGACTGTGTGCTACTAGAAAGAAGCCTGTGCGCAGCAACAGAAGATCCTTCATGCCTCAACACAGGTCCCACGTGCCACAACTGAGACCTGACACAGCTATATAAATGTATGCATACACACATAATAAGTATTTTATAAAATAATGATCATAGAAGTAATAAATTAAGGTATATATGAATTTCTGTTACCAAGTAATTTTATTATATTTCTGAGTCAAAATTCAATTATGTAGGAATTCCTTTCCTTGTCCATAATAAGCTGTGACAATATGGGATTTTATTCAGTATATAAAATATACTGTATATATATATATATATATATATATATAATGTATGTATGTGTGTGTGTGTGTATATATATATATGTGTGTGTATATATATATATATATATATATATATAATTCTCCAGGCCAGAATATTGGAGTGGGTAGCTGTTCCCTTCTCCAGGAATATATTACCTATATGAAAATATATCTCTACCCAGGTATCATTTTATCCTTACTGTTTTGTGTTTTTTGCTTCTAGCTAGCTACTACCTATCTCCTAATACATTTCCATTCTAGAAGCAATGCAGCTCTTTGATCTAGAAAACAGGTCAGAGGGGTGAAAGAAGCCCAGTGAATTACATGAAAATCAACCTGGACAAAGTAGGAGGAAACTTAGTTCCAGTCCTCACTCTGGTCTTCACTGTCTGCATGTGATTGGATAAGTTAACTTCGTTTTCTATGCTCTATTCTTTATCTAATGAAAGTCCTGTATCTCTTCCTGTATTACATGTTTGTGGTGGGAAGCAAATAAGATTAACAATGCATTCTAAGATACAGAAAATGTTATGTGTGTATGATAGTATTATTTATACAATGGTGGTAATAGTGTTAGTTATATGGTAGACCTATACTTAACAAACAGACTAGGCTTCTCTTTCTACATCTTCAAGCTGTTCATTTTCATAAGCAGCAAAGTAGTAAAGAAATCCCTCAATATGGAAGACATTCTGCTTATTCATTTTTGTGATATGGTCAGTCCTTAAATATTTGTCTTAGATATCACTTTTTTTTTAGATGTTACTTCTACCAGGAAGTCTGATACATCACTATGATTTAGAGTCTTCTTTTCTATGGACATTTAATTATGTATTCCAACCACTGAACACAGTGATTGGCATTTAATAAATATCCGTTTGTGAAAAAATAAATGAACATTTTAACGAATGAATGAAATATATGTCTGTAAGTGAAAGGTTCCTTTAAAATTCTTTATTTATCCGATTCAATTTATAACATCAGCTCCTAAAAGATACAGTCTCTGCTAATTATTTTGTGGTAACCTTGAAATCCTAGAAAGGATTTTCTTCTAAACTATTTTCAATAAATAGTTAAAATGTCTACTTTCCTTTCAAATACATTCAAGTCTTAAGAAAAGTTGAAAATGAAATGTATGTTCAATGTGTTGTAATCCAGTGAAATCAATTGATATTGAATTTATGTCACTGTTCTTCTGCTAGGTTGAATAGTTTCCTTTCAGAAACCATCATCCATTGCATTAATCAATCTAATCAAATAGTGAATCACAGTCAATCTTTTCTCACTTGGCAAATGTATAAAACACATTTAATGTCTTTCATTGCAATCCCAGTGTGGTCGCTTTTTTTCTTTTTTTTTTTTTTAAAGGATGGTTATAATGAGGTTGACTTAATTTATTCATACATGCATTCAAAACCCATTCTTTAGTGCAATGCACAAGGAATCCTCAAAGGCTGAGGGTAAAGAGATGAATGATAACATCCTCCCCCTCAGATGCTCACTATCATGGTGGGGATGTAGCTAAGTAGATAATTATAAGAGATTATGCTAGTTAGGTCCAATATAGTTTGATACCCAAGATTTTGACAAAGAAAGGAAGAGAAAACTACACGGATAAAGAAATTTGGAAGATTCCAAAGGAAGTTATGCATTTGCTGAAGGATCAAAGATTCCTGTAGGGTGGTGAAAGGGTTTGGGTGAGGGAGACGGTGTTTGGAGAGACATTTGAGGGAGACAGAACAATGTGCAAAAGACAAATAGACAAAAAAGAACAGAGACATCTTTGTGACTGAAAATATATTGGCTGGATTATAGGAATGTCATATTTGGATATCTGAGAGAAGGGAAGGAAATAAAGCTGAAAATAGGCAGGAATTACTTCTAAAAAGACCACATATGTCCTCCTCAGCTTTTTTCTTTTGGCAGAGGAGGTGTAAACAAAGAAACATTGTGATCAGATGAGCACTTGGAAGTATGGCTCAGATGTAGAGTTGCCAGATAAAATGCAGTTAAATTTCAGATAATAAATATTTTTTAGGGTAAGCACATTCCAAATATTGTGTTGGACATAGAGTAAAAAAGTATTATTCATTGTTGACCTAAAATTCAACTCTGTGCACCCTGAACTGTGTACGTGTTAAATGAGCTTACTCTGACAGAGGTGTCGAGAATGAACTGGTGAAGAATATGCAAGGCAGAAAGGCTAAGTTGGGGGATAAGTTATTAAAGTCTAGATTCACCACAGTTGTGACAGGGCTGCCCTGCACTAGATTTCAGAATGTGAACCGTGTTGTTATGGTTACTGAGAGTCAGAGGCAACGCTTGAGGAGAAACCCTGTCTATAGATCTTTCTACCTTATTCGGAAGTCATTTGATATTTTGGAATGAATAGATAATTTTACTGACAAGCATAGACATACACCAAACCAAGGAGAGTGTGGCACGAATGCTTGTCTACTTTGAATACTGTGGGATCATGTAGATGCAGTAGTAATAAAACTTGGGGATATAAAAACTTAATACATTTATCTTGGTTTCAGGGAGTTTTCCCAACAGGCACAATACGGGTGTTTGTGTAATGCTTTGAAATTTTCAAGTTCCTCTGACACTTATTATCTCAAATCTATAACAAATGGGCTTACACTCAGGGGTCAACCTGCACATACAGAAGTATTCTACCTTAGCTCTCCTATTAAAGTACCCTCCTCTTCAAATCTGAGTTGAAACACCACATTTCTCATCAAAATATTCCTTGTCCACAATTGACTCTCCCTGCCATTTAGAATGTAGCATTCTTCAGTCTAACACAAGGTGCTCTCTGAGAACTTATTTGATTTTATCTTATGCATTCATTGCCAGCCCCCAGGCTGTAAGCAACCAAAGGGAAGGGCAAATCCTAGTGTTCTTTAAGAAAACTCTGTGAGTATCTTAGGAGTGTTGGGCACATCCAAGTCTTTTAATAAATATCTGATTATCAGACTAGCATTAGCAGAGCTAGAAGTAAATAAAAGTTTCTTGATATGCAGCCTTCTGGTCTTTGGGGCTTTCCTCATATCCCTCCCCCACTTTTTAAATTTTCGTCCCTGTGGAACCAAGCAGAGCTTAGTTTGGGAACAGAGGAAACATAAAAACTGTAGGCTAAAGTATTGTTCAGAAGATACATCATTCATCTCCCAAATTTAATGCAGGATGGGCGTAAACCAAACTCAAGGAGCAGTCTCTATATGAACTGTACCACGGTATAGTTTAACAGTGAGGTAGTGAGGTCCACACCTGACATACACATACCTTCCCAAGATGCCTTAGTCCAAGTCTCCGTCCTTTCCACCTGTACAGGGGCTGTGAGTTTAGCCCGCCTGAATCACCACCAGGGTTCTAGAAGAGCTGTCCTGGGAAAGGGAATGTGAGCAGGGCATCTCTGTGTGCAAAAAGGGTTAATTCACCCACTAGGGATTCACCCACCCACTTAGAAAGGGGCAGTTATTTTACATTTATGGATCACGTATCTGCTTTAATTTGTTAGCATGAGATCATGTATATATACAACTTCAAATAGAATATATGCAAAGTGCATTCACTGTATATTGTATAGAACAATCACTCTCATTCTAACGTGTAAATCAAAATACCCTGGAGAAACTGTTAAAACCTTGGGTCTCAGGATTTCTGATTCAGTTATTCTGGATGTAGTCTGAGAATTAGAGGATTTAACAAGTTTCCAGATGATACTGATTGCACTAATCCAGGGCCACACTTCGAGGTCCATTAATATGTAATTTATAATCTTATGTTTCTCTCTGCATGTGTCATGCACACAATGATTTATATATGCATACATACATTCTTTGGTTGTATATTATGGTTAGAGATATACATATATTATATGTATATGTTATACATATGTTATATATATATTATTATATATTATAGTGTAGTTAGATTATACTAGATTAGTAACTATACTAGGTTATATACTAGAATATATACTAGATTATCTATTATACTATAGTATATAGTATAGTAACTGTACTAGATTACTAACATATGTTAGCAATCTATGTATACTATGTATAACATAGATATTCATATATTAGTATACATATGCTTATCTGTACATTTAAATAAACAAGCACACCTATATATAAATATTTACAAATAATATGCATATTTATGGAAGTTGAGTATATATGAACATAAAGATATATAAATGCATATGAAAAGTTATAAAACTGAATATATAATTATATACATATGTACACGCAACACCCATGAGTGTTTGTATATATATATGTTATAAATATATAAAATATGGTATATTTGTATAAGTATATGCTGTTGCTTAGTCACTTCATTCATGTCCGACTCTGTGTGACCCTATGGACTGCAGCCTTCCAGGCTCCTCTGTCCATGCGATTTTTTAGGCAAGAGTACTCGAGTGGGTTGCCATGCCCTCCTCAAGGGGATCTTTCTGACCCAGGGATTGAACCTAGGTCTCCGGAATTGCAGATAGATTCTTTAAGCCACTAAGGGAGCCCATATAAGTATATATATATATATATATATATATATATATATATATGCTGGTGCTGCTGTTAAGTCGTTTCAGTCCTGTCCGACACTGTGTGACCCCCATAGATGGCAGCCTACCAGGCTCCTCTGTCCCTGGGATTCTCCAGACAAGAATATTGGAGTGGATTGCCATTTCCTTCTCCAATGCATGCATGCATGCTAAGTCACTTCAATTGTGTTTGACTCTGTGCGACCCTATGGACAGCAGCCCTCCAGGCTCCTCTGTCCACAGGATTCTCCAGGCAAGAATACTGGAGTGGGTTGCCATTTCCTTCTCATATATATATTTGTATAAATATATAAAGTATAATATAAATATGTAAGAAATATATAACTATGTCTGTAGGTGATATTCATACTGTGTATGTACATGTGTGTATCATTAGTGTCTATTTTGCTTTGCAGCAAAGCCCTTGAAGTGGAGTGTTAATCACTCAGTTGTGCCCAGCTCTTTGCAACCCCATGGACTTGGGCTTCCTAGTCTCTTCTATCCATGGAATTGTCCAGGCAAGAATACTGGAGTGAATTGCCATTTCCTTCTCCAGGGGATCTTCCCGACTCAGGGATCAAACCCAAGTCTCCTACATTGCAGGCAGACTCTATCATCTGAGCCACCAAGGAAGCTCGTAACGAAGCCCTTAGTAAGTCAAACATCAAGCTCCATACTTTCTGTCAAACTTGTAAGAAACAATGCCTAAGTGTTCTAATCTCAAGGCAGAGCTGTCTTCATACTAGTCCCTTTAAATTTTATTAGCAGGGTGATCTTTTCAATTTCTCTGGAGCCTCACCCATATTTGCCATATTTCACATAGGGAAGTGTTGAATTACACAAGCACCATGTTCTTGCAGAACCACCAGGATCCTTCTGTAAAGTCAACTTTCAATCATTTCACTTTTTTCCCTTCCTCTCAAGAGACAGTACAATCTCTCTCACATTTAACTGGCAACATTAATGAATATATAATACAAACTTAATGTGTTGTGTGCTCCTGGGTCATATCTCCTCCCTCAGCTGGAAGTATAATTTTCATCCAAGACAAGCATTGTCTTTGTAGAAGGAGGAAATGAGGACCATTAGTTTGGGACCTGATGATTTGGGAGTGCAGAGGAAGCAGCAAAAGAAATGAAAGCCCCAGTTTTACCAGATTTTTTTTGACACTCAGTATAATAATAGCTTCTTTCTTCCTGATAAGATACCACTATCCTTCTTGCTCCAAAGATGTTCAAACACAATGGAAGAAAGAGAAGAGGGACCTGGAAGAAGGAAAAGAAAAAAAAAAAATGTCCAGATAATATACAGATTGTTGTATATTACCAGTCACTGTGCTTCCTAGTCAGGACTAACCTCTTTGTACATCATGTCACTATATTGCAATAAATATTATCCTTCCCACATGATTCTGTTAGTGGAAGCTCAGGGTCTTTTGGGCTTCCGTTGTGGCTCAGCTGATAAAGAATCCGCCTGCAATGCGGAATACCTGGATTCCATCCCTAGATTGTGACGATTCCCCTGGAGAAAGGAAAGGCTACCCACTCCAGTACTCTGGCCAGGAGAATTCCATGGACCATTAGTTCATGGGGTGACAAAGAGTTGGACATGACTGAGCAACTTTCACTTTCAAGGTCTTTTAATAGAATGATGACGGAGTCTCAACTCAAAGTAGAAGAGCCAGAATTTGAACTAAGATCAGTTTGATCCCAAAGCTGAAATTCAGAAATTTATATCAGTGTTTTCCTTAAGTGATCTGCAAGAGAGGGTTAGAAAGTAAACTTCCCTGGGAATTTACCCAAATACATGTATCCCATTGGAGATAAGAGGAGGAATCAATTTGGAATATAAGGGATGAGAGGTGAGGTATAGGTAGTGAGCTGTTGACATCAGCATTTATTAAATACAGAATGGTGAGCTGCCTACCCACGATTCTCCTTGGTGTGAAGTCTGAGTTTCATGTACTTTTATGTCTGTGGCATTTATTGGTGGGTTTGACCAATACCTCAATAAGTTCACAACAAGAAATCAATTGCCCAACTTGAGTTTGCAGGGCATAAAGTTAGTCTAGGGCTTCCCTGGTGGCTCAGACAGTAAAGAATCTGCATGCAGTGTGGGAGACCTGAGTTTGATCCCTGGATCAGGGAGATCCCCTGGATAACTTATCCTACTAGTGATGCCGAAAGCTCAGCCTCTCTGTGCACCTATGCCAAATCCAATGTTGGAGACAGAGTTTTGCATGAAGTAGAAAAGAATAGCTTAATTGATTTGTCTGGCAAAGGGGAACTGCTCTCAAAAGCTATGTTTTTGATAAGGCATTTTATGGGGACAACAGTTTGAGGGTGAGGTTGCTGATAAGATTAGGGTATGTTCAGAGACAACACTCCTTTAATCTGGCCTCCGGCGGTCTTTCTCTGGAATCAAATTCTTACACATTCCATATGTTGGGTTTTAATTCTGAAAAGAGGCTTAAAGACATTGTCATATGTGTCCCTTGAGGTGGAACCACGAACCTGCCCCAAAGCTGTACTATTGTTTCTTGGTTGCTCCTTCCTCACCTCTGCATCCTTTCCTTCCCTGATAAGAAACTCTCTGATCTGCCATTTGGGACTCAGGGAAGGTCGTGGAAACTGAACAGAAAGGCTCCCATGCCCAGGAACCTTACAGGGTCCTATTCCATTTCTCTAGTTCTATAATGCATGAATGTTATTGTTTAGGAAATAAATTTTGTTTCATAAAATATGATAAGGTTAAGTGTAAATAATGCAGAAAGAGAGGAAACACTGACTCAGCACCTGAAATTATACATAATCAATGGTGAATCATCTGAGATTATGGTTTATTACAGAGGTGGGAGAAGGTCCCTAAATATCTGCTCAGGGAGTGAGGATGGACACAGAATTGAGAAGATTGAGGAGTGGGAGTCAAAGTGTTCTGATCTCACTAGTTTCCTGGTCTCTAACCTTCTGAGCTGATTTTTAACAGGAAATGGGAAGGGTTGATTCTGAGGATTGGGGCACCTTCTGCACAAAGGCCTTCCTGGCAGTCTTTCTTTCAAGAAGTGTTGCTGGAAAGATTATCATTGACCCGTGTGGAAAACAGAAATTCAGAAGGTAGGAAAAACTATGGTAAAGAGATTTATGAAATCAGCTAAATCAGTGTTTCCAGTGATACTTGGAGAAGTTTAAAAATCATATCCCCTTACAAGTTGTAGAGTGACTCTTAAAATTAAGCAAATTCATTGAAATATCTGTTTACAAAAGAGAGAGAGAACTACTTCAACACTAGCGAGAATTAAAGAGTGGCATCTGTCACATTTTGGACATTCTGCTGTCATGAAGAATGAACTTAATCATGACCTAAGGGATTTTACATCTGGATGTCTTAAATCTGGCCTAAATGATTGAACACAAGACCATGTATAATGTGATTTCAGTATTTTGAAGATTAAGCCTTTCATGAGTTCTTCGATGTTTCCTCGCATCAAACCAAAATCAACCAAAATGTTTAGGAAATACATACTCCAATCAAGTGCATTCTCTAGAAAAATTAGGGGTTGTCATTTTTAATTCTTGTCATTTATGCAAAAAATATTCAATGGGCACCTGGTCAGTTGTTCTTTCAGGTACCGGACATACAGCAATAAACAAAACAGAAATTTCTGACCTGTTAAGTTTACATTTTAGTGGAGAGAAGTACAATAAATCAGTACAGTGTGTGATATTCTGAGTATTTTGCATGTTTAAAACTTTCATAAGGTCTCCTAGGCTTTGTTATTCAGGTGGCTCCAGGAATCATTGCTAACTCTGTGAGGAGTAGAGGCCATACCTCTTGGAGGGGTCTTCAAGCACCTACTCTGAAATTTCCTGGTCCCTTTACCCTGGACAGGTCACTGAACAAACCAGAGCCTACAGCGCCAGTATTATGGTTATCATGTTTACCTTGAAAGTTATTAAGAGTTTAATAGAAGATTATCTATATGTAAAAGAATATGAAGGAACTAATGATAAGGATCTTCACAACCTTCCTGGATAATCTTTTTTATCATACGCTCATCCACATGATAAACTCATGATAAACATGATAATCCACATGATTACCCAAGGAGAGAAAAAGCCCTTGCATCTAGAGAGACTGCTCTTGCTTTATCTTGTTTTGTTTGTATTTATTAGACAGGACAGGAGTCTACATTTTCAGAACTAGCAGGGCATTTGTCATTAGATTGCTAGCAAATTTGAAAACAACTTATAAGGTCACAGGATTGCTATTCTAGATGGATAAGTGATAATTAGTTCATCAAAGTACATGAGGATTAAGGTATTTGAGACTGAGTTGCCATCGGCACATGCGCCATGAAAGCCAGAGCAGAGTAGGCATCATGCCCTTATTCAGCTTTCCATCTGCCTCCTGTGCCACCTTTAATCAGGTCTTTTTTTTCTTAATTAATTTTTATTGGAGTATAGTTGCTTTACAATGTTTTGTTAGTTTCTACTATACAGCAAAGTGAATCATGTATATGTATATACACACACATATATATATATATCCCCCCTTTTTTGTATTTCCTTCCTAAAAAGGAAAGGAAGGAAGGTATGTACTTTCTTCCTTTAAGTTGGAAAGAGAAAAACAAGTATATTAATACATATATGTGCAATCTGGAAATATGGTATAGATGATCTTATTTACAAAACAGAAATAAAGACAGAGAAGTAGAGAACAAATATATGGACACCAAAGAGGGAATTGGGATTGGCATAAATACACTATATATATGTGTGTGTGTGTGTGTGTGTGTGTGTGTGTGTGTGTGTGTGTATAAAATAGGTAACAGGTCTTTTAACCTCAGTGAGTTTTTTGCATCCGGGAAACTAGAAAACATTACCAAGTTGCCTGCCTATCTGTAGTGCCTTTGAATCGAGGCTTTTCTCCAAAGAAAAAATAAAATATAAAAGCTGCATGCTTGAATTAAAAATTGCAACCTTCATCTGTTTTACTGGACCACTTCTCTTGATTACCTTTAAGTGTGAGTTTCTCTCTTTGTTCCATAATATATATGTTATTTAAAGAATTTCTTGCTATGTGGATCTGAACAGGAATAGGATATGAGCTCACAATTGGTAGCAGTGATCTTTATGAGCAAATTTCAAGGGTAGTTGGAGAAGTCTAACAAGAGGCATTTTTATGAGTTAAACACAACAGAGGGTGGTAACCAACACTGAAGGCTCTATTAGGGGTAAGGTGGTGAGTGTAGTTTCCAATAATGCACTTTTCTCATATGTCAGTTGAGACCGCAATTGACAAATTATCCACACTGGCTCCACAGGACACTTATTGGGTCAAGGATCTTAATCTTAAAAATCCAGACATATTCCAGACTTACAAATAATCTCTTCATTGTAAAAAGATTAATCAAAAATGTATGTGACAAGAGAAAAAACTCAATCAAGGTACTTGCGCTCCTGGAAGAGACACAGACTTGGAAATTCCTTATACTATATCCACATATCTGAAACCTCCTTTTCTTTATTAAAACTGGTATAAGTGTGCAATAACAGATATTCATTCCATTCATAAGACCATATTAAATCTACTGATCAATATAGTTTTTAATAACATATGTGTGACATATCTCTCTTTATATATAGTCTATTCCACCATGATTTATACACTTATAAATGCAGCATATCTAAGCATTAAGTGATCTTTTAGTGGAGATAGTTGAGATTACCCTAAATTGATCTTTTACGCTTAGTCTCTTTTCCAATTTTAAAACAAAAAGACCTCAGGATCATAGTCCAAATGTTCTGTTTTACTAAGAGAACTGTAGTAAAAGAAGTAATTCAGCCAACATTGTGAGGCTTATTACAGGCAAGACAAGGATTAAAGCTCAGGTATCCTTCTTTCTGGCCGTATTATTTCTGGCATCATTTTGGTCTTCAATTTTTTTTTTTCAAATATGTTACCAATAATTTATTCTTTATTTCCCTTTTCTTAAAGAGTCAGAATTCTCCAAAGGAAAGTTGTCTCTGTGTTACTGGCTATGAAACCGTATTTTTTTGGCAATTGTTGATGTTGACAGAAATAGATGTCTTGGGGGACATCTCGCTTAACAAGTTAGTAACGGGCAAGTATAATTATTAATAAGAATGATAATTGTATTCAGCCTGAAGAACAGATGCTATCCCTTTGTATGAAGTGTCCTGATGTTATTAAAATCTGGAGGTTAGTCATTATTAAGAAACTAGGATTTCTGGTCTTATTGTAATCTTAATATTAACTACTACTCTAAAAGTAGTAGTTTTGTATAGGTTACTTTGGGGCTTCCCAGGTGGCTCAGTAGTAAAGAATCTGCCGGCCAACACAGGAGACACAGATTCGATCCCTGTGTCCAGAAGATCCCCTGGAGTAGGAAATGGCAACCTGTTACAATATTCTTGGTGGGAAAAGCCCATGGAGAGAGGAGCCTGGCGAGCTGCAGCCCATGAGGTTGCAAAGAGTTGGAGGTGACTGAGTACACGTGCAGGTACTTTATCCAGTTAAAAGTGATAATAAACATAGATTACATGGTTGATTCAAAGTAGATGAACCAGACTTATAAGGAAAAAAATAATGTGTATTTTTCATTTCTTTTTTATTTAATGTCTTCTTAAAATTTTTCTTTTATTTCATTTAATATTAACATCTTGTGCTTTCTTCCTAAAGCAAAACAAACAAGGATGAAGTGCTAATTAGTATTTATAAGATAATAGTATTAACTTACTCTTTTATTCAGAATTAAAATTCTTGATATATCCAGATGCATAAAATATAGTAATGTCATGTTCACTGTTAAATCAATAAATTTTTATACAGTCTAAACTAGACTCAGAACTTGTTCTAAAATTTTAATACTCTAACATCGGAATATCCCCAAGAAATAATTTTAACCATCTGTAAATAAGATTATCCAAGTCATATCACATTAGAAATGTTGTTGATATTCAACACGTTAAGCAAGAGAGTATTGATTTCTCAGTATGAAGTGTATACATCTCTTGCGTTGTTATATTGGAAGGAGAATGACTCTGATTCTTCATTGAAATGAATTATTTTGAAATAAAGCAGAAGAAGTATAATATTTTATGATCAGAAAGTTAAATCTCCCAATTGGAATCAAACCCAATTTATATGAGGAATAAAAAGAAAGAAAAGAGGGAGGAAAGGAAGGAAGGGAAAGAAATACATTTTAACCAGCATTGTATAATTTCCTTGGGCCTCCTGATATTGGAGGAGATGTTAATATTTAAAGGCACTTCAGATGATGTTTTCTGGAAGGGAGAAGGTTGCGATCACCCTCCATTATTCCAAGGGACGGACTATATAAAATAATAAGCTTGTGTTCTTTGAAGAAAGCGAACAGTGAAACTTGACACAGAGCAAAAGAATTTGGACTCTACATTTATACATTCACTCAGCACAGAGGTCCTGAGTGCCTTTGAACAGAGATCTGTACACGAGAACAAGGGGAAGATGAAGATGTGGGTGTTGTTCACGTGAATTTGCAGTCAAGGTTAAGAGACAAGTATATTTCCAAATTTGACAATGAAATAGCCCAGTTGACATAGACCATCAGAGAGTAGTAGAGATCACAGAGGAATAACACCTAATCATACTGGCCTGCCACAGGTTCAAATCTTTTGAAAGTAAAACATCCCCTTAAATAAGCACACAGAGTAAGGTATGGGCAGATTGTTCCCAGCCAACTGGTCTCCAGTGAACTTGCACTGGTGGTCTGCCTTCTCTCTTCCGATACTCCTGGGGTGAGTAATCACAATGAAAGCTTTGAGGAAACAATGCTCACTTGGGTTGTTGAGGTGGAGAAGATGGCAAGGACTTCCAAGAAGGAAAAAACACCATTTGAGGGCCCAGGAAGTATGAAAAAATAAAGTTCCAGTCAGATAATGGACAGCTATTTTATGGGCTGATAAAAGAAAAGGGAGAAAACAGAGAGATTAGACCAATAAGGTATACAGGGCTGTACTAAAAATTTGAACTTTTTTTTAAGCTGTGAGGGGATTCCCTGGTAGCTCAGCTGGTAAAGAATCTGAGACCTGCAATGCGTGAGACCTGGGTTTGATCCATGGGTTGGGAAGATCCCTTGGAGAAAGGAAAGGCTACCCACTCCAGTATTCTGGACTAGAGAATTCCATGGACTGTATAGTCCATGGGGTAACAAAGAGTCAGACACGACTGAGCAACTTTCACTCACTCACTAAGCTGTGAGGATTCATGGATGAATAACATAGGTTATATGAAGCTGCTGCTGCTGCTGCTGCTAAGTCGCTTCAGTTGTGTCCGACTCTGTGCAACCCCATAGACGGCAGCCCACCAGGATCCGCCGTCCCTAGGATTCTCTAGGCAAGAATACTGGAGTGGGTTGCCATTTCCTTCTCCAGGTTATATGAAGAGACACAAAGAATAAACTGCTAGCTTGTGACTTGGGGACATTATAAAACTCCTTTCCTTGGGGTGCTTCAAGGATGCATGGCTTCTGTTGGGTTCTGTGAATGGAAAGCATACAGAAGAGATACAAGGTATACGGTGTGGAGAGTGAGGTCACATTCCATTCCTGCCTGTTGCTACTACAGTTGTTTTTGTCCTTAGAGAAGACTGTGCCTCCTGCTCTCTCCTTTGCCTGCAGTTGCCCTTTGAGCCTTGGATCCTCACTTCTCCCTGGCCTAAGGTGCTCCAGAATGGTGTGGATTTCCCCCCCTCTCCCCACACTCCACAGACTGTCACTTTTATTACATTTTCTGTGTGTCTGAGTGTGCTGTCTGGCTTCCTGTAGAAACTCAGACTGATATTGGTGTCTAAGGACTGTCTCAGTTCAGTTTAGTCGCTCAGTCATATCCGACTCTTTGCAACCACATAGACTGCAGAGTGCCAGGCCTCCCCGTCCATCACCAGTTCCCAGAGCTTACTCAAACTCATGTCCATTGAGTCTGTGATGCCATCCAACCATCTCATCCTCTGTCATCCCCTTCTCCTCCCGCCTTCAATCTTTCCCACCATAAGGGTCTTTTCAAATGAGTCAGCTCTGCATCAAGTGTCCAAAGTATTGGAGATTCAGCTTCAACATCAATCCTTCAATGAAAATTCAGGACTGATTTCCTTTAAGATTGACTGGTTGGATCTCCTTGCAGTCCAAGGGACTCTCAAGAGTCTTCTCCAACACCACAGTTCAAAAGCATCAATTCTTCGGCGCCCAGCTTTCTTCACAGTCCAACTCGCACATCCATATATGGCTACTGAAAAACCATAGCCTTGACTAGATGGACCTTTGTTGGCAAAGTAATGTCTCGGCTTTTTAATAGGCTGTCTAGCTTGGTCATAACGTTCCTTCCAAGGAGCAAGCATCTTTTAATTTCATGGCTGCAGTCACCATCTGCAGTGATTTTGGAGCCCCCCAAAATAAAGTCTGCCACTGTTTTCACTGTTTCTCCATCTATTTGCCATGAAGTGATGGGACTGGATGTCATGATCTTAGTTTTCTGAATGTTGAGCTTTAAGCAACTTTTTCACTCTCCTCTTTCACTTTCATCAAGAGGCTCTTTAGTTCTTCTTCACTTTCTGCCATAAGGGTGGTGTCATCTGCATATCTGAGGTTACTGTTATTTCTCCTGGCAATCTTGATTCCAGCTTGTGTTTCATCCAGCCCAGCATTTCTCAGGATGTACTCTGCATATAAGTTAAATAAGCAGGGTGACAATATACAGCCTTGATATACTCCTTTTCCTATTTGGAACCAGTCTGATGTTCCATGTTCAGTTCTAACTGTTGATTCCTGACCTGCATACAGATTTCTCAAGAGGCAGGTCAGGTGGTCTGGTATGCCCATCTCTTTCAGTATTTTACACATTTTATTGTGATCCACACAGTCAAAGGCTTTGGCATAGTCAATAAAGTAGAAATAGATGTTTTTCTGGAACTCTCTTGCTATTTAGTTGATCCAGCAGATGTTGGCAATTTGATCTCTGGTTCCTCTGCCTTTTCTAAAACCAGCTTGAACATCTGGAAGTTCATGGTTCACGTATTGCTGAAGCCTGGCTTGGAGAATTTTGAGCATTACTTTACTAGTGTGTGAGATGAGTGCAATTGTGTGGTAGTTTGAGCATTCTTTGGCATTGCCTTTCTTTGGGATTGGAATGAAAACTGACCTTTTCCAGTCCTGTGGCCACTGATGAGTTTTCCAAATTTGCTGGCATATTGAGTACAACACTTTCACAGCATCATCTTTCAGGATTTGATATAGCTCAACTGGAATTCCATCACCTCTACTAGTTTTGTTCGTACTGATGCTTCCTAAGGCCCACTTGACTTCACATTCCAAGATGTCTGGCTCTAGGTGAGTGATCACAGCATCGTGATTATCTGGGTCATGAAGATCTTTTTTGTACAGTTCTTCTGTGTATTCTTGCCACCTCTTGTTAATATCTTCTGCTTCTGTTAGGTCCATACCATTTCTGTTCTTTATTGTGCCCATCTTTGCATGAAATATTCCCTTGGTATCTCTAATTTTCTTGAAGAAAACTAGGACTCTCTAGGATATCTTCAAGTATCAAAAATGAACTCTCCATTGGTAAGCTTTTGTATCATCTCAGTTGATCTCAACTTTACCCTTCTAGTTGTCAAACCAAAACCCTTGGAGTTCTCTCAACCACCCTCTTTCTCCTACATGCCCCATGCTCTTTGTTAGGTAATCGTTTGACTCTCCCTTCAAAATGCATCCAGAGTCTTGCCTCTTCTCACTAGCCCCTTGGCTGTCACTTTGCTTCAAGCCTTTATAGTAGTACCTTGCATGATCATCTTGAACTGATCTTGGCCTGTGCCCAATACAACAGTTGTGTAACTGCCTTAAAATATAAAGTAGGTCATGTTATCCCTTACAACCTCCCACCACTGGCTTCCATATTAGTCAAAGGAAAAGTCCAGGCCCTTAGTGACCAACAAGCCCTCACGATCTGGCCAGTGATCTCATGGACCTCGCACCCCATGCTCTTCACCCTCACTTAGTTTGTCTCAACAGCTACAATTTGCTGGGATTTTGTCCATCAGTTCCTATACCTGCATGTTCTTCCCTTAGATATTATCTGGGCTACCATCCTCGACTCTGGTCAGATGTTATGATCATAAGGAGTCCTAGTCAATCCACCCAATTTAATATCCTATCCCATCTCGCTTCCCCCAATATGCCACCCCTCCTTGTGTGGTTCTCTTTTTTCTTTGTTTCCTAGTATTTATCATTTTCAAGCATGCATTGTATACTAGTTCCCTAGGGCTACCATAACAAATTACCAAAAACTGGGTGGCTGAAATAACAGAACTGTATTGTCTCACAGTTTCAGAGGATCAAAGTCCAAAATCAAGGTGTAAACAGCCGTGCTCCCTCTGAAATATCTAGGGGAGAAACCTCCCTACCATTTCTGACTTCTGGCAGCCCCAGACCCCCCTTGGCTGTGGATCAAAACTCCAATCTTTTTCTTTCTCTTCACGTGGTTGTCTTCTGTGTGCTTATGAGCCTCTATGTCACCACATGACATTGTCCCTGTGTGTCAGTGTATGTGTGTCAAATATACCTCTTTTTTAAGGATACCAGTTATAGTGGATTAAAGCTCACCCTCCATGACCTTCTCTTAATTTAATTAAGTCAAATTTGCACAGACTCTATTTCAGAATGTCATGTACTCAGTTTCTGAGGGGTCCACATATCTTTCTCTTTATTTGATGGGCCAGGTGAGGAGAGATGATTCAACCTCCACCCCATGGTTTACCCTATATTTTATTATGTCTGTCTCCACTGGCCAAGAGTTAGGATTTTCTAGGCCAGGAATCTTTGCCTCTTTTGTTCACTAATGTATCACAAGCATTCAAGGCTGTGTGGACCCATAACAGGTTCTCAATAGAAATTTGTTCAATAAAGGAGAAGTTTGAAGTGTAGGATATAAGGGGATTTCACACAGCCAGCATGGGGGAAAAAAAAAAGAGTTGTTTGTGAAGCTCTGGTCCTGATTAGACTTGTGGAATCCACATTCTACCCTACTAGTTTCTTTTCCCTATTTCATAGCCTGTTTATGAAATTGGAAGCTCTTGTTTTTAAACCAATCCCAGTTAAGTATTCTGAGTTTCAGACTTGGAGTTTCACTCTCCAGCAGATGGTTGATCTGTACCTTGGAAAGGAAGGGAGAGTGGGGAGGGAGGAGACTGGGATGGAGGGAGACATGCAAGGTTGCTAAACCTCCGCCCCGAGCAGACCTCAGCAAAGAACAGAAGTGAGGCCCAGCAGGACCGTGTGTGGAACTGGCCCTCACCAGCTCCAGGTCATAAGTGGCCTAATCAACCTTGGCCCCGAATCTCTCTGGCTACAACTTTGTGCCTGTTCACTGCACATGGCCCCACCTCTCTCTTGCCCAGTGCCTGCGGGTGCATCCAGGTCCCTTTATGATTTCCAGGACACAGCTGCTGTAACATCATTTCCAATTGCCTCCAATCCCCCCACCATTTTTGTTCTCTTTGGGTTACTGAGCCTTTCCAACACGTGGTACATGAGCACACGCTTTACACTCTTCCCAGATGATCCAGTCAGCTATGAGGGGGCACAAACAGAAGCAACCAGCTGTCATATACATGAATGAAACCCAAATTGCATGTGTTACAGATTTAACCTGAATCTACTGAGACAGGTGCATCTCTTCATACGACTCAATGGGGCCTAGTTTCTCTCATTTAGAACATGCAGTCGTTAGACAAGGAGGCACGCAAAGGCCCTCTATTTGCTTTCTTTAAAGGCTGTAAGTAATTTCAAATATTTGAAAGTAGTTTATATCCATTTATTAAACCATTAAACCAGTGACAAGACTATCTCATTTGGAAATAAAAGCATATTTTAAAAAAATTACTTAGAATAATTTAGTTATATTACTAACTTTATAACAATAATATAATAATATATAGCATATAATGCAACATATGTAATATAACCTTATATTATATATAGCAGTACATATTATATATAACATTATTAAATCAGTGACAAATACATCTCATTTGGCAATAGAAGCACATTTTTAAAAAATTTACCTAGAATAATTTGGCTATAATGTTATGTGTGTGTGTGTTAGCTGCTCAGTTCTGTCCAACTCTTTGCCACCCCAAGGACTATAGTTATCCAGGCTCCTCTGGCCATGGAATTCTCCAGCCAAGAATACAGAAGTGTGTTGCCATTCCATTTAAATTTTTAAAAAATTTATCTAGAATAAATTAGTTATGACTTTATAGCAATAATATAATAAAAGTATATATAATATAGCATATATAAGTATGTGGAATATATAACAGTGTATACTATATTTAGCATATTATTAAACCAGTGACAAATCTATTATATATTGTTTGAAAATAAAAGCATATTTTTAAAAACCTACTTAGAATTATTTAGTTATAATTTTGTAGCTTTATTGAAATAATATAATAAAATAATATATAATGTAACATATAACAATATATATTATATATAGCATAGAATATATTACATATGGCATTACATATATCATATATAACATTATACAAAGAACATATACAAAGCCATACAAAAGTATTATTGTAACAGTCATAATGAAAGTACCATTAATTTTGGCATTAATCCTTCAGAAAAGAATATGTTTTAACATTGGCACAATGGGCAAAAATATAGAGAAGAATGACAGGACAGCAGAAGTTGTTTGAACTATCCCAGTTCAGAAAGGGATTGTTGCTAAAATATGTGAGAAATCCTGCACATCACAATTAATGACTAAAAGGACAACCACTTCAAAAGAAAAAGGAGAAATACAGATCATAGTCACTTTCAGAAGAAAAACTCACAAAACATAAAAAACATCTGAAAAGAAGCTCAATCTTTTAAAAAAATTAGTAATGCAAATTTAAACAATGAGATCACAACATTTTATTACTCTGGAAAGAGGTCAAACTCTGTGCAAGTCCAAGGATTGGAGTGGGTGGGTAACTTTGACAGTGCAGACTGGTGTGTCCATGATGGAGAGCTAGCTGTTGGGGACACCCACACCATTCTGACCCTGGAGTCCACTTTTGGAAATTCTCATTCAGACCCCTGGAGGGACACTCCTGTAAATACTTAGTTTAGTGCTTTTTATAGGGCTCTGGGGAGGGACTTCCCTGGTGGCTCAGATAATCAAAATCTGCCTACAATGCAGGAGAGTGGGGTTCAATCCGTAGGTCAGAAGATCCTCGTGGAGAAGGAAATGACTGTATCTACTCCAGTATTCTTACCTGGAGAATTCTATGGACAGAGGAACCTGGTGGACTACAGTCCAAAGTTGGGCATGACTGAGCAA
Source organism: Okapia johnstoni (assembly GCA_024291935.2). Lineage (NCBI taxonomy): Eukaryota > Metazoa > Chordata > Mammalia > Artiodactyla > Giraffidae > Okapia > Okapia johnstoni. The sequence continues at coordinate 50,254,668 of CM044319.1, forward strand.
CTAACACTTTTCATGGCCCCAGGGAACATACGGGAGGTTCAGCACCCCTCACTGCCAGAGTAGGGGATAAAATAAAAGCCTGTCAATGAACCCCCTAGAGGGAAGCAAACTTGTTCTATAAATGGCCTGAAAGTAAGTATTTCTGGCTCTGTGAGCCAGAGGGTCTGTTTTGTCATTGCTCAGCACTGCCACTGCAGCAGAAGACACAGCCCCATGGATGAGACCTAAGCAGATGGATATGGCTGTGATCCAGTAAAATGTCATTTACAAAAACAGGCAGTAGGCTGGGTCTGGCCTGGGCTATAGCTTGTCCATTTCTAGATAATATAATTTTGCTTACAATAACTGTTGATATATGCACATGTAGTTTAAAAAATAATTTAGTGAGACTAAATGTAATAAAATATACACATCAATCACATAAGAATGATTGCTTCTGTAGAATGGAGAAGGGAACATGAGTGATATAAAAGAGAATAAGATATGGGAGGGACAAAATAAGAAGGGAACCTAAAATTAGGAATAACATTAACTCAAGTTTCTGTGCCTAGGATCAATTTCTTTTTTTCTAGGCGAGGGCAAACAAGCTATGGCTTGGAATAAGCAGCTTTAATTTACTCTCACTTTTTCAAAATCAGAGATAATTTGTCAAGTGCAACCAAGTTGCCCCCTGTGAGTTAACATGGAATGTGGGCCGCCGCTGGCTTGACAATACACGTAATTCCTACAGGGCATCATGGTACTTCATGAAAAGTCATTTTTACTGCCTTTTTGAAAAATAAATGGCACTAGGTAAAAATAGCTGCACTTTTTTTTTTTGGAACAGGAAACCATGATTTGAAAAACGTCCAAAGGAAGAAGAAAATTGTCAAGCTACATATACAGTGGCTTAAATTGTTCAAGATACTGCCTTCCATAAGGAAGAAGGGAGTGCTATTTTTAAGAAAATCTGTCTCTATGTGAGATGGAGTAAAGGATAAGCATATTAGAATGCTTCAAAGGAAGTTATTGGAGTCAATTTGAGATTTATATTTTGGATCTTCTGCTTAATAGCTAAATTACTTAAACTTCACCAGCATCAGGTTCCTCATGCTATTATGATAAAGATATATCTTGAAGGATTGTTTTGAGGGTGATGCACTCAATTTCAAAAGTAAGGTGATGGATAGACCTAGAGATTACCAAATTAAGTGAAGTAAGTCAGATAAAGAAAGACAAATACCATATGATATCACTCATATGTGGAATCTAAAAAACTGACACAAACTTATCTACAAAACAGAAATAGCACAACGTAGAAAACAAACTTATGGTTACCAGAGGAAAATAAAGGGAGGGAAAAATTAGGAGTTTGAGAGTACCATAAACACAATCAGTTCAGTTCAGTTCAGTTCAGTCACTCAGTCATGTCTGACTCTGCAACCCCATGAATTGCAGCACACCAGGCCTCCCTGTCCATCGCCAACTCCCAGAATTTACCCAAACCCATGTCCATCGAGTCAATGATGCCATCAACCATCTCATCCTCTGTCGTCCCCTTCTCCTCCTGCCCCCAATCCTTCCCAGCATTAGGGTCTTTTCCAATGAGTCAACTCTTTGCATGAGGTGGCCAAAGTATTGGAGTTTCAGCTTCAACATCAGTCCTTCCAATGAACACCCAGGACTAATCTCCTTTAGGATGGACTGGTTGAATCTTCTTGCAGTCCAAGGGACTCTCAAGAGTCTTCTCCAATACCACAGTTCAAAAGCATCAATTTTTCGGGGCTCAGCTTTCTTCACCGTCCAACTCTCACATCCATACATGACTACTGGAAAAACAATAGCTTTGACTAGATGGACCTTTGTTGGCAAAGTAATATCTCTTCTTTTTAATATGCTATCTAGGTTGGTGATAATTTTCCTTCCAAGGAGTAATTGTCTTTTAATTTCATGGCTGCAGTCACCATCAGCAGTGATTTTGGAGCCCCAAAAAATAAAGTCTGACATTGTTTCCACTGTTTCCCCATCTATTTGCCATGAAGTGGTGGAACCAGATGCCAAGAGCTCAGTTTTCTGAATGTTGAGCTTTAAGCCAACTTTTTCACTCTCCTCTTTCACTTTCATCAAGAGGCTCTTAAGTCTTCTTTGCTTTCTGCCATAAGGGTGGTGCCATCTGCATATCTGAGGTTATTGATATTTCTCCCAGCAATCTTGATTCCAGCTTGTGTTTCTTCCAGCCCAGTGTTTCTCATGATGTACTCTGCATATAAGTTAAATAAGCAAGGTGACAACAGACAGCCTTGACGTGTTCCTTTTCTTATTTGGAACCAGTCTGTTGTTCCATGTCCAGTTCTAACTGTTGCTTCCTGACCTGCATACAGGTTTCTCAAGAGACAGGTTAGATGGTCTGGTATTCCCATCTCTTTAAGAATTTTCCACAGTTTATTGTGATCCACACAGTCAAAGGCTTTGGCATAGTCGATAAAGCAGAAATAGATGTTTTTCTGGAACTCTCTTGCTTTTTCGATGATCCAATAAAATAGATAATCAACAAGGATCTACTGTATTGCACAGGTAACTCTACTCAATATTTTGTAATAACCTATATGGGAAAAGAGTCTGAAAAAAATAGGTATATGATTATATGTAACTAAATCATTTTGATGTACAGCTAAAAGTAACACAACATTGTAAATCACTGTACTCCAAATAAATAAATAAATTTAAAAATAATAATAAAAATAGGATGAGTGCACAATAGTGCACTCTTACTGTGCACTGTAGTACTCTTACTGTAAAAGACTTGCTATGTGTTTGTATGAGTAGAAAGAAAGTGAAAGTCGCTCAGTCGTGTCTGACCGTTTGCAACCCCCACAAACTATACAGTCCATAGAATCCTCCAGGCCAGAATACTGAAGTGGGTAGCCTATCCTTTCTCCAGCAGATCTTCCGGACCCAGGAATCGAAATGGGGTCTCCTGCATTGCAGGCGGATTCTTTAACAACTGAGCTATCAGGAAAACCCAAGTTTTCCTTTCTATTGTTCTCCTTATTTCCATGCAAAGTTGATGTCCTCAGGAACCCATACTCATTTACTGAAAGATGATTGTTGCCAAGGAAGGATAGAATATTTTGTGGAAGTACTACCAGTGTATTGCCCTTGAATCTCAGAGCATCTAGAAAGCATTCCAGTTCCCACTGTAAAATACTCTTGCAACAACAATAACAACAAAAACATTTTAAAGAGATTAATGAAAAGATGAGCTAGTAAAGCAGTTAATTAAACATTAGTAAGTTCAGTTCAGTTCAGTTGCTCAGTCGTGTCTGACTCTTTGCGACCCTATGAATTGCAGCATGCCAGGCCTCCCTGTCCATCACCAACTCCCGGAGTCTACCCAAACTCATGTCCATCGAGTTGGTGATGCCATCCAGCCATCTCATCCTCTGTCGTCCCCTTCTCCTCCTGCCCCCAGTCCTTCCCAGAATTAGGGTCTTTTCCAATGAGTCCACTCTTCGCAAGAGGTGGCCAAAGTATTCGAGTTTCAGTTTCAACATCAGTCCTTCCAATGAACACCTAGGACTGATCTCCTTTAGGATGGACTGGTTGGATCTTCTTGCAGTCCAAGAGACTCTCAAGAGTCTTCTCCAACACCACAGTTGAACAGCATCAATTCTGTGGCGCTCAGCTTTCTTCACCGTCCAACTCTCACATCCATACATGACCACTGGAAAAACCATAGCCTTGACTAGATGGACCTTTGTTTGACAAAGTAATGTCTCTGCTTTTAAATACACTATCTAGGTTGGTTATAACCTTCCCTCCAAGGAGTAAGCGTCTTTTAATTTCATGGCTACAATCACCATATGCAGTGATTTTGGAGCCACCCAAAATAAAGTCTGACACTGTTTCCTGTATGCAGATCAGGAAGCAACAGTTAGAACTGGACATGGAACAACAGACTGGTTCCAAATAGGAAAAGGAGTATGTCAAGGCTGTCTGTTGTCACCTTGCTTATTTAACTTATATGCAGAGTACATCATGAGAAACGCTGGGCTGGAAGAAACACAAGCTGGAATCAAGATTGCTGGGAGAAATATCAATAACCTCAGATATGCAGATGACACCACCCTTATGGCAGAAAACAAAAAAGAACTAAAGAGCCTCTTGATGAAAGTGAAAGAGGAGAGTGAAAACTTTGGCTTAAATCTCAACATTCAGAAAACTTAGATCATGGCATCTGGTCCCATCACTTCATGGGAAATACACAGGGAAACAGTGGGAACAGTGGGCAAAGAAACAAACCATGATGGTCAAAATTCATCCAGGGTCATACACAATGTCTCAGTACAAAAATTCCTGTAATAAGATGTAGACTGTCACCTGCTTTAGTCCTTCCCAGGCTTTTCTTAAAGATTCAGCCCCAGCCTGTATCACAGTAATTTTTGGTGGTGAGATGGGCAGGATGCAAACACCTTTCAAAAAGCCTCCAGTTGAAATGGTAGGTGGTCTGGATCAAGGACCTCTATGCAGTATCTCAGATTCCTGTATCAGTTCTGAATAATTTATATACTTTCATCTGTACATTAAATATTTACTTCATCCTTCTAGATGTTTTTATTAAATCGAGTGTATATAAACACTATTGATAAATTTTGTGAAATATATGAATAATAGCAATGTATACGTATCTCTATGCCCCCATCTCAATTAGAGAGAGTAACATTATCATGTGGCAGTCTATCTGTCACACTTCATCTTCTCTTTCTTCCACTTTTGCAGATGCCCCGCATCTGATAAATGTTGCTTTGATTGTTACCTTGCATTCCTTTAAAAAGCTTTTAGCACCTACAGTTCTATATTTAGTTTTATGTGATTTTTAAACTTCATATAAATAGATCATTTTACTGCATTTTCTTCTAGCAGTTGATTTTTTCATTTGTGAGTTTCACAGATGTTTCCGCATGTAGCTTCAGTGTGCGTTCAACAGGGTGATTTTCCTTTGTAATCACATACAAGGCTATTTATGCATTCTATTGTTAGTTGATATTTGTATACTTTCTGTTTTCTGCTACATGATGGTAAATAATGCTGCACTTACCATAGCACATTTGGGAAAACAAGTGTTTAAAGTATGCACCTAATAAGGTGATTCAGTGGTCATAAGTTGTATGTATCTTGACCTTGTTAATAATATCCAAGTGTTGTCCAAAATGTTTATATCAATTTACAAGCACTCCTGTTGCTATTTATTTGCATTGACTTCTTTCGGTAAGAAGTTTTGTTTTGTCTTAAAATTTAGGGAGCAGAACAGTTTTACATTTCCATTTTACTTCTCATTTCCCTAAATAATAATTTTTTTTCATTGTTCAATTTATGAGCCTTTGATTTTCCATATTTTTTGAGTTTCTTTTTTTTTAAGTTCTTATATTTTAAATATTTTCCTACTAGACCATCTGCCTTTTTAAAATCTATTTGTAGAAATTATTTATATATTAAGGATTCCAATATCATGTCAGTTATATGGTTGCCAAAATTATCTCCCAATCTATGACTTGTATTTTTATTCTATTTTATGTATTTTTTTAAATGAACAGTCTTCCATTTTTATGTTGTGGAATTAGTTCACTTCCTTGGTAATTTGAATTTTCTGTATTTTGTTTAAGAGAGCATTTTCTACCTTAAAGTCATAAAGACATTCTCTTATTATATATATATATTTTTTCATTCTGCCTTTTGCATTTAAAGCTTTAATATTTGTTGTTGTTCAGTCCCTCAGTAATGTCCAACTCTTTGCAACCCCATGGACTGCAGCACTTCAGGCTTCCCTGTCATTCACTATCTCCCAGAGTTTGCTCAAACTCATGTCCATTGAGTCGATGATACCATCCAATCATCTCATTCTCTGTTGCCCCCTTCTCCTCTCCCCATCTGTCCTTCCCAGCATCAGGGTCTTTTCCAGTGAGTTGGCTCTTCACATCAGGTGACCAAAGTATTAGAGCTTCAGCTTCAGCATCAGTCCTTACAATGAATATTCAGGGTTGATTTCCTTTAGGATTGACTGATTTGATCTCCTTGCTGTGCAAGGGACTCTCAAGAATCTTCTCTAGCACCACAATTTGAAAGAATCAATTCCTTAGTACCTGACCTTCTTTATGGTACAACTCTCACACCTATCCATACATGACTGCTGGAAAAACCATAGCTTTGATTATATGAACCTTTGTCTGCAAAACGATATCTCTGATTTTACTATGCTATCTAGGTTTGTTATGGTTTTCCTTCCAAGTGGCAAATGTCTTTTAATCTCATGGCTGCAGTCAACATCTGCAGTGATTTTGGAGCCCACCAACAGGAAAATCTGTCACTGTTTCCACTTTTTCCCTATCTACTTGCATTGAAATGATGGGACCATGGCTCCCACAATCTGCATGATCCAGTGGCATTCTGCATGACGTATTTTGCATATAAGTTAAATAAGCAGGGTGACATTATACAGCCTTAATGTACTCCTTTTCCAGTTCTGAACCAGTCTGTTGTTCCAAGTCCAGTTCTAACTATTCCTTCTTGACCTGCATACAGGTTTCTCTGGAGACAAGTAAGGTGGTCTGGTATTCCCATCCCTTTAAGAATTTTCCAAAGGTTACTGTGATCTACACAGTCAAAGGCTTTAGCATAGGCTATGAAACAGAAGTAGATGTTTTTTGGAATTCTCTTGCTTTTTTTATGATCCAACAGATGTTGGCAATTTGATCTCTGGCTCCTCTACTTTTTCTACATCAAGCTCATATATCTGGAAGCTTTCAGTTCATGTGTTGTTGAAGCCTAGCTTGAAGGATTTTGAGCATTACTTTACTAGCAGGTGAAATGTGCAATTGTGTGGTAGTTTGAATATTCTTTGGTATTGCCTTCCTTTGGAAATGGAATAAAAACTGACTTTTCCAGTCTGTGGCCACTACTGGGTTTTCCGAATTTGCTGGCATACTGAGTGCAGCACTTTAACATCATCAACTTTTAGGATATCAAATAGCTCAGCTGCAATTCCATCACCTCCACTAACTTTATTTTTAGTACTGCTTCCTAAGGCCCACTTGACTTTGCACTCCAATACTCCTGGCTTAGGTGAGTGATCACACCATCATGGTTATCCGGGTCACTAAGTCGTTTTCTGTACAGTTCTTCTGTGTATTTTGCTACATCTTCTTAATATCTTCTGCTTCTGTTAGATGATGTATTATTTTGTGTGTGGAGTAAGTAGAGGTTCATAAATTTCATATACATCCAAATGGATATTTTTTTCAACATCGTTAGTTGTAAAATCTATTCTTTCCTTACTGATCCATAGCAGCAGTTCTATAATGAATCAAGTGTCCATATATTTCTGGAGGTGTGACTACATGATTGATGATTGATTTGTTTTCTATTTATTAACTTACTTTTTGCATTGGTAATGTTCTTTCTCATGCCAGTACTCACACTGTCTTAATTATGACAGATATTTAATAAGTATTTACAGATACCAGGGCATTCATTTTTTCTTTGTTGGGAAGATCTTGCACATTTTTGGGTCTCCATTTTTCTAAATAAGCTTTAGTATTAGTTTGTTAGAGTTGAAAAAAGGAAGGACAGAAGAAAGAGACAAAAGGCAAAAAAAATTCAGATGTGGAGTTTCGATTAATGTTTGAATAAATTTATAGATCTATTTAGGGACAACGACAATTGCCAATTTTACAATATTAAGCTTTCATATTTATATATAATGAATTCCTTTCCATTTATTTGGGTCTTTTAAAATGCCTTTTAAACATTTTATAATTTCTACATACTTTATTGGGTTTATTCTAAGACTCCTGATACTATTATAAATTTTGTTTTTAAAATCATATTTTCAATTATTTGCTGCTTGGGTTTATAAACATAATTGATTTTTATACATTGATTTTCCTTCTAGCAACTTGACTAATGCTCTTATTAATTCTAATAATTTCTCTGTAGATGGTTTAGGGTTTTCTAAGTTTACAATCATATCACTGGCAGATAATGAGAGTTATGCTCTCTCCTTTCCAACGATCATAAATTTTCTTTTTCTTTCCACACTATTGTAACTGGGCTTTGTGTGGAGTAAGAATTGCTCATGATGGCCATGTTTGTCTTAAAAATAATACTACAGGAATGCCTTCAATTGTTTATTGTTAATGATAATGCTTGCTCTATGGTGAGAAACTCCAGTTAGAATCAGAATTAGACTGAAATCTGAGGAAATGTGAGTCTGATGAAAAGTTCAAAACAAGTAAAGACAGGAAAAATGATGCTCTGACTATATAATAAGCAAACAAATTAGTATTCAGAATATATGATAAACTTCTCAAAATCAACAAGATAAAACAAACAACACATTAAACAAACAAAAAAAGAAAAGCAAATGAAAGTTGGCAAAAAGTAGAAATAGTCACCTCATTCAAGAAGAAATTTAAACGGTCAATAGAATATTAAAAAGACAACCTCCCATAATCTAGGAAACATCATTTACCTGACATGTTGGTAAAAATAAAGCATCTACAATATCAAGTGCTCAGAAATATGTGGAAGGAAGAAAAGTTGTCTTATATTGCTGACAGTGGATGTAAATTGACACAATCACTTTGAAGAATAATACAACAATTTCTGATAAAAATTAAAATACACATATATTATAATCCAGAATCTTTATTTATGGATATACTCACACATTTACATAAGGATGTTTATTAAATAGTATTTGTAATAGCATAAAATAGCCTAAATTCAATAGAAATGTGGATATTCACATATTCACAAATGTTGAATATTCACATGATCAAAAAACTCAAAGCTTTAAAAGATTGAGTTATATTTAGGCTTGTGATCATGGGCAGATGAAAAAATAAATTTTGACTGGAAAATTTAAGTTTCAGAATAATTTAACACTGATTTTCAGTTCTATAAGGTTAAGTTTCATTTTGTTTTACAAAATTCCAAATGATCCTGAAATTCAGAAATTTCTGAGAAAATTTAAATTTGGGAAACCATAGCTTCTTTTTCTTTTATTCTACCCCTCTTCCTCCCTTTCTTTCTTCTTTTCCACTGTTTTCCCTTCCTTCTTTCTTTCTAATCTTTTTCCATCCTTTCTTCTTTCTTTTGTTTGGAGACTAGGCTGGGGTACAGAGGTGGAGGCTGGTGAGTGATTTGCCATACAGGGGATAATCAACAGAAAATTGAATTGAATATAGATACACTTATATTTCAGTATTATTGGCTCTTATAGCAATCATTTCAAAATGCCTCTCGTTTTTTTCACTATTTGTTATCTTTGGAAAACCAGCTCATCAAATGTGTTTAATATTATTTTCAGTGATGGGCAAAAAAAACCCCCCAAAAAACCCAACTTTGTCTTAACTTTATGACTATTAATGAAAAAAATAACAAAGGAGAAAGATCAAATTTTGATAAATTACAGTGATATTGATCTTATTTTATATGAAATGATTTAGCTCAGTCAATTTCTAAGTTTCCTCCTCTTCCAAAGAATATCAAATGTCTTGAAACAATTTTCAGTCATTGCACTCCAGTGAGATTATACTGGATCTTTCCCTCATCATGGTGGAAAGAATTTAAGCATTTGCTTCCATGAGTCAGCATCCTAGGGAGAAGGCTCATATCTTAGCCTTCTACATGATATCAGAGTGCAAAACAATGTCTACTGTCGGTATCAATATTTTTAAAGATTACTAAATTGGGGTGACAGAACAAAGTCTTCAGAAAGAACCTGCCAGAACCCTTTCTCAGGTACATGCATTACTTATAAACTTAGTTAAGAAAGATACAAACAAGATTAAAGGGTAGCAATTTATAATCAATTATAGAAATTATATTAGCCAATCAGCTAATCAGGAATATTTCACTACCACTGACTTTTGAAAAAGAAAAAGAATAAACAATTGCTAAATCTTTACAATAAACAGAGATTTCTAGAAAAAAAAATAAACTACCATATGACCCAACAATTCCACTCCTGGTATGTATCTGAAAAAACATTTAAAAAACTAATTCAAAAAGATACATGCACTCCAATGTTCACAGAAACACTATTCACAATAGCCAAGATATGGAAGCAACTAAAGTGCCTATCAACAGACAAATGGACATAGAAAATGTGGTACATATCTATACACTGTAATATTACTTAGCCATAAAAGAGAATGAAATTCTACAAATTTGCAACAATGTGGATGGACCTAAAAGATATTATGCTTATTGAAAAAGTCAAATAGAGAAAGACAAAAGCTATTTGATATCACCTGTATGTGGAATCTAAAACACACACACACACACACACACACACACACACACACACACAGCAAACTAGTGAATATAATAAAAATAAATAAATAAAGAAGCAGAGTCACAGATATAGAGAACAAACTAGTGGTTACCAGTGGAGAGAAGGAAGAGGAGGAGGGGCAATAAAGGGGCATGGAATTTTTAAAAATGGCTACTATGAGATAGTATGAAATCATGTGCAAAAAACTATTGAAAATTGGTCAGTCATGTCTGACTCTTTGTGACCCAAAATCTCCAGGCAAGAATACTGGAGTGGATTGCCATTCCCTTCCCAGGTGATCTTCCCAACCCGGGACTCGAACTCAATCTCCTGCATTGCAGCCAGTTTCTTTACATCTGAGCCACCAGGGAGCCCCCCAAATAGTAAAGCATTATACAACTTGAAGAATCTTTCATTCAATGAAAAAAAAAAAAAAGTCTTACAATAAGCTAAGTCCTTTGTATGTGACCACACTGAATTTTCCTCAAAACAATCATACTATATAAGGGTATATGTTTCATTTTATGTCAAAGAAAATGAAGTTTAGAGAGGTTAAATAGGTTATTCAAGGGCATGCATCTGAAACCCTGCTCCTTTTACACTGTATTCATCTCCCCATAGAACAGAGTAATGCATAGAGCTCCTTCTGAGATTCACTGTCTAGTTAGAGAGACTGTCAGTAACCATTATGTAATATAGTGCGTGACAGGAGCCACCCACAGCCTGGTTACAAAACAGGAAACATTAATGTAATTAAGGTCTTCAGGAATGTGTGCTGGAGGAAAGTCATATTTGACATTAGGTACTCTTGAGAAACCTGTATGCAGGTCAAGAAGCAACAGTTAGAACTGGACATGGAACAACACACGGGTTCCAAATAGGAAAAGGAGTACGTCAAGGTTGTATATTGTCACCCTGCTTATTTAACTTATATGCAAAGTACATCATGAGAAACGCTGGGCTGGAAGAAACGCAAGCTGGAATCAAGATTGCTGGGAGAAATATCAATAACCTCAGATATGCAGATGACACCACCCTTATGGCAGAAAGTGAAGAAGAACTAAAGAGCCTCTTGATGAAAGTGAAAGAGGAGAGTGAAAAAGTTGACTGAAAGCTCAACGTTCAGAAAACTAAGATCATGGCATCTGGTCCCATCACTTCATGGGAAATAGATGGGGAAACAGTGGAAACAGTGTCAGACTTTATTTTGGGGGGCTCTAAAATCACTGCTGATGGTGATTGCAGCCATGAAATTAAAAGACGCTTACTCCTTGGAAGGAAGGTTATAGCCAACCTAGATAGCATATTGAAAAGCAGAGACCTTACTTTGCCAACAAAATTCCATCTAGTCAAGGCTATGGTTTTTCCAGTAGTCATGTATGGATGTGAGAGTTGGACGGTGAAGAAAGCTGAGCACCGAAGAATTGATGCTTTGAACTGTAGTGTTGGAGAAGACTCTTGAGAGTCCCTTGGACTGCAAGGAGATCCAATCAATCCATCCTAAAGGATATCAATCCTGGGTGTTCATTGGAAGGACTGATACTGAAGCTGAAACTCCAATATTTTGGCCACCTCATGAGAAGAGTTGACTCATTGGAAAAGACCCTGATGGTGGGTAGGATTGGGGACAGGAGGAGAAGGGGACGACAGAGGATGAGATGGTTGGATAGCATCACTGACTCGATGGACATAGGTTTGGGTAGACTCCGAGAGTTGGTAATGGACAGAGAGGCCTGGCGTGCTGCATTTCATGGGGTCACAAAGAGTCAGACACGACTGAGCGACTGAACTGAACTGAACAGATTAGGCACAGATAAGAAGTTTGTATACTTAGGTTTGTTCTGAAATATCTATGGTGTAAGCTTACAGAAGCAATACTTTCAGGTCATATTCCATAGTATTTTTCTATGTTATGTATGCAACTTGGCAAAGAATTATAAACTCTGTCCATTAACCTTATTGTTAATACTGCTTTGCTTTGCCTTTTTTTTTTTTTTGCCTCCAAAATGGTGCTTGCATAATTGAGATTTGAGCCATTTTTTAAAAGAAGCTTCCTGAAACATACCTTCAAGATGTATGCCATATTGTAAAACCGTCGATACTAATGCAAATATTAGCTTAATAGTGTACATGCCCCAAATTTCCAGAGAAGGCTAATATGAAAAATATTCATATAATTATTTAAAACTCTTTCCAATAGACTCACAGACACTTAGAACAGATTTGTGGTTACCAAGAGTGAGTGGAAGTGGGGAAAGGATGGATTGGGAGTTTGGGATTAGTAGATGCAAGCTATTATATAAGGAATGGATAAACAACAAGGTCCTACTGTATAGCAAAGGGATCTATATTCAATATCTTGTGATAAACCATAATGGAAAAGAATATGAAGAAGAATGTATATAATTGTATAAATGAATCACTTTGCTATACAACAGAAATTACCACAATATTATAAATCAACTGCACTTCAATTAAAATAAATAAGTAAATAAAATGTTTCTAAAATCAAGATGATACCACTCTACCAGCAGAATCAAAGAGGAACTAAAGAGCCTCTGGATGCAAAAGCTAGCTTAAAACTCAACACTCAAAAAACTAAGATAATAGCATGAGGTCTCATCACTTCATGGCAAATAGATGGGGAAAAAGTGGAAACAGTGGCAGATTTAATTTTCTTAGGCTTCAAAATCACTGTGGACAGTGAACGCAGCCACGAAATTAAAAGACACTTGCTCCTTGGAAGAAAAACTATGACAAACCTAGAGAGAATATTGAAAAGCAGAGACATCACTTTGCCGACAAGGATCCGTGCAGTCAAAGCTATGGCTTTTCCACTAGTCATGTATGGATGTGAGAGTTGGACCATAAGGAAAGCTGAGTACTGAGAAATTGATGCTTTTCAATTGTGGTGCTGAAGAAGACTCTTGAGAGTCCCTTGGACAGCAAGGAGATCAAACCAGTCAATCTTAAATCAAGCCTGAATATTCATTAGAAGGACTGACGCTGATACTGAAACTCCAATACTTTGGCCACCCAGTACAAAGAGCTGACTCTTTGGAAAAAGACCCTGATGTTGGAAAGACTGAGTACCAGGGTGACAGAGGTTAGATGGCATCACCAATTCAATGGACATGAGTTTGAGCAAACTCCGGGAGATAGTGAAGGACAGGGTAGCCAGGCATGCTGTAATCATGGGGTTGCAAAGAGTTGGACACGACTTAGCAACTGAACAATAACAAGAAAATCAAGATAGAAAAACATATTCTACCAGTCGTTTATGGTCCCTCTAGCTCTAGACTGAAGCTTCTCCCAATTTCTTATTCTCAATATGACTGTTGCAGTGATAATTCAAAGTTGACAACAGAGCTATACTGAAAAATGAGTTGGGAGTGTCAGCACAAACTTCCCAAAAGCAATACAATGGTCACTTTGAGACCTCTCCAAGGAAAGCCTTGGTTTTTAAATGCAGTTTTCATGTCAGCCTTTTTTCAGTACTATAAAGTTAAAGAATCAGTTAACTTCAGTCACTCAGTCATGTCCAACTCTTTACGACCCTATGGACTGCAGCATGCCAGGCATCCCTGTCCATCACCAACTCCCGGAATCAACCCAAACTCATGTCCATTGAGTCGGTGATGCCATCTAACCACCTCATCCTCTGTCATCCCCTTCTCCTCCCACCTTCAATCTTTGCAAGCATCAGGGTCTTTTCCAATGAGTCAGTTCCTCACATCAGGTGGCGAAAGTATTGGAGTTTCACCTTCAGCATCAGTCCTTCCAATGAATATTAAGGACTGATTTCGTTTAGGATGGACTGGTTGAATCTACTTGCTGTCTAAAGGACTCTCAAGAGTCTTTTCCAACACCACAGTTCAACAACATCACCTCTTCTGTTTTGGCATAGTCAATAAAACAGAAGTAGATGTTTTTCTGGAACTCTTTTTCAGTGACCCAGTGGATGTTGGCAATTTGATCTCTGGTTCCTCTGCCTTTTCTAAATCCAGTTTGAACATCTGGAAGTTCACGTTCATGTACTGTTGAAGATCCTCTGACCATGGGGTTTTCCAGGCAAGAATACTGGAGTGGGTTACCATTTCCTTCTCCAGGGGATCTTCCTGAGTCAGGGATTGAACTCAGGTCTCCTGCATTGCAGGCAGATGCTTTACCATCTGAGCCACCAGGGAAGCCCATACTGTTGAAGCCTGGCTTGGAGAATTTTGAGCATTTTTTTTTTTTTGCTAGCATGTGAGATGAGTGCAATTGTGCGGTAGTTTGAACATTCTTTGGTATTGCCTTTCTTTAGGATTGGAATGAAAACTGACCTTTTCCAGTCTTGTGGCCACTGCTGAGTTTTCCGTATTTGCTGGCATACTGAGTGTAGCACTTTCACAGCATCAACTTTTAGGATTTGAAATATCTCAAATGAAATTCCATCACCTCCACAGCTTTATTCATAGTGATGGTTCCTAAGGGCTACTTGACCGCATTCCAGGATGTCTGGCTCTAGGTGAGTGATCACACCATTGTGATTATCTGGGTCATGAAGATTTTTTTGTCTAGTTCTTTTGTGTATTCTTGCCACCTCTTCTAAATATCCTCTGCTTCTGTTAGGTCCATACCATTTCTGTCTTTTATTGAGCCCATCTTTGTATGAAAATTTCCCTTGGTATCTCTAATTTTCTGGAAGAGATCTCTAGTCTTTCCCATTCTACTGTTTTCCTCTATTTCTTTGCATTGATCAATGAGGAAGGCTTTCTTATCTCTCTCTCCTTGCTATTCTTTGGAACTCTGCATTCAAATGGGTATATCTTTGCTTTTCTCCTATGTCTTGCACTTCTCTTCTTTTCATTGCTGCTTATAAGGCCTCCTCAAACAACCATTTTGCCTTTTTATATTTCTTTTTCTTGGGGATGGTCTTGATCCCTGTCTCCTGTACAATGTCATGAACCTCCGTTCATAGTTCCTCAGGCACTCTGTCTATAAGATCTAAACCTTAATAGATGTAATCTATTTGTCACTTCTCTCCATAGTCGTAAGGGATTTGATTTAGGTCATACCTGAGTGGGCTAGTGGTTTTTCCCTATTTTCTTCAATTTAAGTCTGAATTTGGCAATAAGGAGTTCATGATCTGAGCCACAGCCAGCTCCCAGTCTTGTTTTTGCTGACTGTATAAAACTTCACCATCTTTGGCTGCAAAGAATATAATCAATCTGATTTCGGTGTTGACCATCTGGTGATGTCCATGTGTAGAGTCTTCTTTTGTGTTGTTGGAAGAGGGTGTTTGCTATGACCAGTGTGTTCTTTAGGCAAAATTCTGTTAGCCTTTTCCCTGCTTCATTCTTTACTCCAAGGCCAAATTTGCCTGTTACTCCAGGTATTTCTTGACTTCGTATTTTTGCATTCCAGTCCCCTATAATGAAAAGAATATCTTTTGGGGATGTTAGTTCTAGAAGGTCTTGTAGGTCTTTATAGAACCGTTCAATTTCAACTTCTTCAACATTACTGATTGGGGAATAGACTTGGATTACTGTGATATTGAATGGTTTGCCTTGGAAATGAACAGAGATCATTCTGTTGTTTTTGAGATTGCATCCAAGTACTGCATTTTGGACTCTTTTCTTGACTATGATGGCTGCTCCATTTCTTCTAAGGGATTCTTGCCCACAGTAGTAGATATAATGGTCATCTGAGTTGAATCACCCATTCCAGTCCATTTTAGTTCACTGATTCCTAAATTGTCTATGTTCACTCTCGCCATCTCCTGTTTGACCACTTTCAATTTGCCTTGTTTCATGGACCTAACATTCCAGGTTCCTATGCGATATTGCTCTTTACACCATCAGACTGTGTGTTGTTTTTGCTTTGGTTCCATCTCTTCATTCTTTCTGGAGTTATTTCTCCACTAATCTCCAGTAGCATATTAGGCACCTACCAACCTGGGAAGTTCATCTTTCAGTGTCTTATCTTTTTACCTTTCATACTGTTCATGGGGTTCTCAAGGCAAGAATACTGAAGTGGTTTGCCATTCCCTTCTCCAGTGGACCACTTTTTGTCAGAAATCTCCACCATGACCCATCTGTCTTGGGTGGCCCTACACAGTATGACTCATAGTTTCATTGAGTTAGACAAGGCTGTGGTCCATGTGATTAGATTGGTTAGTTTTCTGTGATTGTGGTTTTCAGTCTGTCTGACCTCTGATGGAGAATGATAGGAGGCTTATGGAAGCTACCTGATGGGAGAGACTGACTGAGGGTAAACTGGGTCTTGTTCTGATGGGTGGTGCCAAGCTCCCTAAATTTTTAATCCTATTTTTTTTGAAGGGTGTAGTTGTGTTCCCTCCCTGTTATTTGACCTAAAGCCAAACTATGGTGGACATAATGAATATAATGTCATCCTTTGAAATGTTCCATGCATGCACTGCTACACTCAGTGTCCCCAACCCAGCAGCAGGCCACCACTGACCCATGCCTCCACCAGAGACTCTTGGACAATGACGGGCAAGTTTGGGTCAGTCTCTTGTAGGGTAACTGCTCCTTTCCCCTGGGTCCTGGTGTACACAAGGTTATGTTTGTGCCCTCCAAGAGTCTGTTTCCCCAGTTCTGTGTAAGTTCTGCTGGCTCTGTGGTGGGTTAATGACAACCTCCTCCTAGAGGGTTTAAGCCATACCCAGGTCTACTGAACCCAGAGCCCCTGCCCCCACAGCAGTCCATGCTGACCCATACCTCCTCAGGAGACACCCAAACAGTGTTCTGTCTCAGTCTCTGTGGGGTCTCTGGGTCCAGGTGTGCACAAGGTATGTTTGAGCCCTCTGAGTATCTCTGGTGGGTAGGGGGTTTGGTTCTAAATGTGATTTTTCCCCTCCAGCCATCTTTCTGGGGCTTCTCCTTTGCCCTTGAATGTGGGATATCTCCTCAAAGTCGCTCCAGCACTGTGCAGCCATGCTGAGAGAGAATAAAAACTCTCATGTGAGTCTATGAGTGTAACCAGCTGGTCAGGTGAGGGCTAGACTTGTGAATATGGAATACAGAAAGGTCAGCTTGAGGAGCAGAGTTTACACATCGGCATTCTAGTTGGTTCAAAGGCAGACAGATTCTGAATGTCCGCAGCCAAGATTGTCTAGGTCCCCAAGCCAGGTGAACTCCTGAGACAGCCAGAAAGTTCAGCAAGGCAGGGAGAATTTAAATCTCCTCTGTCATGGAAGACAAAATTCCAGATTTCAAGAAGAAGGGACCAATTACTTGCAGTTCCAGGAATAGAGACAGTGGAATGGAACCAACCCTGAGTTGAACAGCATTCTCTTTTCCTTCTTCTGTGTGTCCTGTTGGTTCTGTAGATCCTGGGATATAGTCTTGCAGGTGTTCAGGATAATTCCAAATTCCACATAATAAAATGTCTGAAAGGGAACCAAATGTGATCTCCCTTTTGAAGTTTTTGTTGTACACCACTATTCTCTGCAGAGTAACGTACTGAAAGTTTGGCTTGAATATACTGTGATAGATATTTTAACACTGGTTGGTAGAGTTTATGGAGAAATTACTTGCTTTTTTCATAAACATTCCAAGATAGCAAGATTGTTTGAAAGGTTGAGAGCAAATGAATAGAATGAATGGACTGATGTATCTTGGGTCAGTTCTGCAAGATGGTAATAAGGTGGTTAATGCCTACAGGGGTTGGACGGATCTAGTGCCAATCCCAGCTTTGTGACCTTGGGCAAGCTACTTAAATGCTCTGAATCTGTGTCTTTATAAAACCAGAGTAATAATGCCTAACTCATAATTAGTATTAAGAGGAGTCAATGAATTAATTTTTTATAAGTCACCTGTCACCATCACCCATTGTCTATATTCAAAAATTGACATGTGCTGTGATCATGTTGGCAGGGATTCCCAGGTGGAGCTAGTGGTAAAGAACCCACCTGCCAAAACAAGAGACATAAAGGGATTGAAGGTTTGATCACTGGGTCGGAAAGATTACTTGAAGGAGGGCATGGAAACCCACTCCAGTATTCTTGCCTGGAGATTTCCATGGACAGAGGGGCCTGGTGGGATACAGTTCATAGAGTTTCACAGAGTTGGACAGGACTGAAGTGATTTAGTACACACACATGTGATCGTGTTGACAGGTATGGAAACAAGGATGGTTTATATGTGGCCTCATTGCAATACAGTTTGTGACAGGAAAAGAATCTGCCCATATGATGCCCACACTGATAACAATTTTTTCTTCTCTATCATCCCTCTTTCCTCCACCATGGCACTGGGACTGCTTTTCCAAGCTCTCCCTGTGTGCTACCACAAGAGTTAGTCAGATGCCAGAGGTCTGAGTTGGACCAGTGAGGCAGTAACATGAAATATGAAATGAGAGAAGCCTATAAAGGAGAGGGCTTCCCTGGTGGCTCAGCTGGTAAAGAATCCACCTGCAATGTTGGAGACCTGGGTTTGATCCCTGGGTTGGGAAGGTCCCCTGGAGAAGGGAATGTCTACCCACTCAGTAATCTGGCCTGGAGAATTCCATGGACTGTATAGTCCATGGGATTGTAAAGAGTTGGACAGGATTAAGTGACTTTCACTTCATTTCACTGAGAAGAGAGAGGTCACCAGTGTTCAAAGCTTTTCTAATCCACTTGTGTGGCTCATGGACCAGCAGGAGGAGACATTTGGGAACTTATTCTTGAATCAGAATCTGCATTTTATCAAGATCCCCTTGTAATTCATGCCATCAATAAGATTTGAAAAATACTGTTCCAAGAAGTTTCCCAAGAAATCAAAATTCGGTGTGTAAACCAAAATAGGTGATAAAAGCCATAAGGATGTTGGAATGGTGTTAAGTATTACAGGGAGATGACCACAATAAAATTTCATCAGGTTCCACCTCTTTTAAAAGCACAGGCACAGCAATAAAGATACTATCCAATCCAAACCTCACTTAAGATCAAACTTGGGCCAATAACTAATTTTTTTAACTTGTCACTATTCATATAAGTTCAGTCCAAATGTGCCTGGAAAACATAATATTTAGTATCAAATGGCATACATTCACATCTTACTAGTACACTAAATTTGCTTTACAATTAAACTTTCATTTAAACAAACCAGAATGCCTTCCCAAACACATTGTACTGACTCTAAGAAACTAGACTCTGTTCATCAAAATGCACTTGAAAAATTCTGTCTGAAACTCTCAGATCAATGCTACGCATCCAAGGTTTTATATTCTTCATTCTGTCTTTTCTCTTCCAAGGCTTGACTCATAACCACTTGAGATAGAGCTAAAGCTGACAGAGAAAGTGAAAACCCTCTCCTTCTTGCCCAGAGGAAATGCTTGGCAGAAGATTTCCAAGCTGTGCTGTCATCAAAGCTAAACTTAACCTTGTTCAGAAAGAGAACCCTTAACTTTCAAACTGACTCCTTGTCAGGTCCATTCAGCTTGCAAAGTACAGTGTTAGAGGGGAAAAGAAAAAAAAAAAAAAAACGAAGAAAAAATAGCAGCGGATGCATTTCATCATTTGAAACTATGACTTCTCATGTTTGACAATGACATTAAAGTTAAATGTCTTGGTTCACGGGCACTTACTACTCCCTTCATCTCCATTAATCTTTGCTCACAGTTTTGAGATATACCACTTACTGTCTCCAGCGATGAAATGAAATTATAATTGCTTTTCAGTGTGTTTTTTCTCATGTTATTTGATTGCTTAAGATTTCTTCCAAAATGGGAGATATTTAGTGAACACAATACAATGTATTTTCTTGCTATTTTTAATCTGCTCTTGCATAATTTGAAGGGTTGGGTGTGGGAAGAATGGAAATTGAACTCATCTGACCGTGACAGATTTGCAAACTCTGAACACAACTCACATTTTATTGATGCTTTTAAATTACAGCACCAAATACCTGGACATGTTCATATAACATTTATAGAATTTTATGTCTTCACAGCTGCAGCCAGCGTTTGCTTAAGAATCACAACAGTAATTTAGGATGAGCAAGAAGAGCATTTTATAAGGAAAAGTAGAGTATTCTGAAGCATTTTGCCTGAAACAGATTTTATTTTTAGCCTGTTCCCCAAAAATCATTATCTAGAGGCCTGAAATGTCTCAAAAAATCATTATATTTGAGTGCCTGGTGGGTCATTTCACCGAGTCCTGCAAGATCATATTTGCTAACAAATGGGGAGAGTCTCTGGACCACAGAAACATTTGGTGAAATAAATTTGTCTGGTGTAACTTACCCCTTCCTCTGTCTTCTGATGAGCAAATGTTCTCTAGAGTTTGATCCAGTAAATTATATCCAGGATTTTTACTGGGTTCCATAAAAGGTAGCAGTTCCAAAATTGGAATCTGATAATCTGAGGATCTAAGAATAATTAATATTTATATGCATGTATTAAATTGCCTTCTCTCTAGAGCCTTTGCTGGAATCAATTTTGTTTGAGTAAGAGCATACACCAGAATGCCCAGAGCAAAAGGGCCAGATTTGGGACTTTGCCCTGAACTATGCATAGTTCCCTCCCTTCAGTTAGAAAAGTCTTTTTAGGAGAGGGAAAAACATAAAGCCAAGCCATCCATCTCAATTTCAGAGAAACAGCTGGTCAGATGGGGCCACCCATACCAGTTATTGGTCACATCAGCCTAGTTTCCACCCCCCAAATATGGAAAACCAGACAAAGAGAGGCCTACTGATAAATTAAGGGGGATAATAATTGGGAACTGAAAATATTTTCATTTCTCAATTTCAGAATTCAAATTTGTGTACTCTCAAAATGTAATGTCCTTACTCAGAAATCTTTACAGAGGCCTAAGGATAGTCATCATTACAATGTTATAGTTAATATATAAGTTAATGCAGATCATTAATACATTTTACCTCATTAATTGAGCCATTCTTATGTGTCAAACACTGTTCTTTTTCTTGGTGTCTCATAATATTCCTAATTTGTCACAACTCCCCTTTGAAGAATAGATGCTATCAGTTCCATTTCCAAGGGGGAAGCTGTTGCACAGAAAAGGAAATGGATTTGCCTGGATTCACCAATTTGGTCCTTAGGATGACAGACTATACAAGCAACATGCTGGGACCCAGAGCTGGACCCTTTTCATCCTGCTTCACACTCCACACCTGTCAGAGCTTGGACCCTCAGTGGGCTTACACAGTCAGGCCCCCATCTCCATGTGTTAAGGTTTATCCTCAACACTCTCAGAGCCTTGGTTTATTTTACTTATGAATAACAGAGGTTTTGAGGTTAGACCAGGTAATTTTCCTTCCCAGCTAATAGCTCTGTGATGCTGATAACTGTGCCCTCATTTGTCATACAGTCACCCTTAAGACTGACCTACCTACCTGAAATGTTTTTTTCTCCAAGATCAGATAAAGTCAGTATTTGGAAATCATACACATATTAAAAATCACAATGATGATTCATCAATATTCACTTTAAGCACTCACAACTCACAGTCTTTATTTTTAATTTTTTAATTGAAGTCTAGTTGATTTACAATATTATGTTAATTTCTGCCATACAACAAATTGATTCAATTATACATATATACAGTCTTTATTTTAGTATTATTTTCCATATGGTTTATCACAGTGTATTGAATATACTACCTTGCAAGAACTCACAGTCTTGATTTTCCTACCATGTGATGTGGGCAAACAAGTCTCTACAGTGTTGCCCTGAGAGTTCCAGTTTTAGAAAACTGCTCTATACCTGCCCATATTTCAATCCCAGGATAGGACTATCCTCTATTTATCCAAAATTTTACTTAACATATAATGATTGAGCAACTGATCTGTGATCATCATTGTGAACAGTGATGACATTAGAAAGATAAGTAAGGCATGGTCCTGCTTGCAAAGAACTGGGAGTCTGATGTGTGAAAAAATCATCAAAACAAAAGCCCATCATTGTGACTTTCCTCCTAGGAAGGGTTGCATAAGACAGCAAAGACATCAGAAAGAGGAAGTGGTTCTCTCTGTCTAGAGGGATTGAAGCATGTTTCTGGGAGCGCCTACACACTGTGCAGGGATTAGGGTTGGTGAGTGCGCAAAAGGAAGGCAACTTGGGAGATGTTCAGGACAGAGTCACATATAGAGGGGCCCAGAGGGGTAACACAGCATCCTCTGAAAGCTGTCAGAAATTTGGCAAGTCTGAGCATGGACTGAGGAGTAAAGAGTGTCAGAAGAAAAGTAACCATGTGTCTGATCATGAAGAGATATATGGATGCAAGGAAATAGAGTTTCATTCTGAAGGCAAGAGGAACTACCCACCTCAGGTCAATGGAGTAGTTCCTTTTTCCTGAATAGAGTTCATCACTCACCTCTCTTTGGTCAGTTAAGACTGCAGCTTCTTACACGCACACCAATGTTCAGTTCAGTTCAGTCTCTAAATTGTGTCCAACTCTTTGTGACCCCATGGACTACAGCATGCCAGGCCTCCTTGTCCATCACCAACTCCCAGAGTTTACTCAAACTCATGTCCATCGAGTCACTGATGCCATCCAACCATCTCATCCTCTGTTATCCCCTCCTCCTCCTGCCTTCAATATTTTCCAGCATCAGGGTCTTTTCTAATGAATCAGTTCTTCACATCAGGTGGCCAAAGTATTGGAGTTTCAGCTTCAACATCAGTCCTTCCAATGAATATTCAGGACTTATTTCATTTAGGATGGACTGGTTGGATTTCCTTGCAGTCCAAGGGACTCTCAAGAGTCTTCTCCAACACCACAGTTCAAAAACATCAATTCTTCAGCCCTCAGCTTTTTTTGTAGTTGAAATCGCACATCCGTACATGACCCCTGGAAAAATCATAGCTTTGATTAAATGGACCTTTGTTGACAAAGTGGTGTCTCTGCTTTTTAATGTGCTGTCTAGTTTGGTCATAACTTTTCTTCCAAGGAATAAGTGTCTTTTAATGTCATGGCTGCAGTCAGCATCTGCAGTGATTTTGGAGCCCAAAAAAATAAAGTCAGCCACTGTTGCCACTGTTTCCCCATCTATTTGCCATGAAGTGATGGAACCGGATGCCATGATCTTAGTTTTCTGAATGTTGAGCTTGAAGTCAACTTTTTCACTCTCCTCTTTTCACTTTCATCAAGAGGCTCTTTAGTTCTTCTTCGCTTTCTGCCAGAAGGGTGGTGTCATCTGCATATCTGAGTATATTGATATTTCTTCCGGCAATCTTGATTCCAGCTTGTGCTTCATCCAGCCCAGGGTTTCTCATGATGTACTCTGCATATAAGTTAAATAAGAAGGGTGACAATATACAGCCTTGATGTACTCCTTTTCCTCTTTGGAACCAGTCTGTTGTTCCATGTCCAGTTCTAACTGTTGCTTCTTGACTTGCATACAGATTTCTCAAGAGGCAGGTCAGACGGTTGGTGTTCCCATCTCTTGAAGAATTTTCCACAGTTCATTGATATCTATACAGTCAAAAGCTTTGGCATAGTCAATAAAGCAGAAATGTTCACAGAAACACTATTTACAATACCCTACACATGGAAGCAACTTAAAGGGACGAATGAATAGAGATGATGTGGTACACATACAATGGAGTATTTTTCAGCTATAAAAAGAAGCATATAATGCCATGTGCAGCAACATGGATGAATCCAGAGATTATACTAAGTGAAATTAGCTATATAGAGAAAGACAAATATTATATGATATCTCTTATATGTGGAATCTAAAATATGACGTAAATGAACTTATTTATGAAACAGAAACATATTCACAGACCTAGAGCACAGATCTGCAGTTGTCAAGAGGGAGTGGTGTGGGGGGAGTGCGGGTGGATTGGGAATATGGGATTAGCAGAAGCAAACTATTATTTCTGTTCAGTTCAGTCGCTCAGTCGTGTCCGACTCTTTGCGACCCTATGAATCGCAGCATGCCAGGCCTTCCTTGTCGTCACCAGCTCCCGGAGTTTACCCAAACTCATGTCCATCGAGTCGGTGATGCCATCCAGCCATCTCATCCTCTGTCGTCCCCTTCTCCTCCTGCCCCTAATCCAAGGGAGTGGATAAAATACAAGGTCCTACTGTATAATACAGGAAACTATTTTTAATGTCCTGTGATAAACACAGTGGAAAAGAATATTTAAAAAATGCATCTGTTTATAACATCTTATGACTTGCCATCTGAGATATATATATATACTGGAGTTTCCTGGTGGCTCAGATGGTAAAGCATCTGCCTACAATGAGGGAAACCCAGGTTTGGTCCCTGAGTCGGGAAGATCCTCTGGAGAAGGAAATGGCAACCCACTCCAGTACTCTTGCTTGGAAAATCCCATGGATGGAGGAGCCTGGTAGGCTACAGTCCATGGGGTCGCAAAGAGTCGGACATGACTGAGCAACTTCACTTCACTTCATATATAGTACTCCCCTGATACTACTCATTATATTTATCTAAAAGAAAGGTGAGAAGTCTTTTGTATCATTTGGAAATCATCTTGATCTGTGATTCATTCATCATCTCTCTTTTGCTTGATTTAAATGAGTTAATTTTAGAAACTAATTTCTCAACTTACCAAGTCTCTAGGATAACAATAGAGACAGATTCATTGAAACCAGAAATCTTGACGTTATCCTTCATTTTTACCTGCCTTTCAAATCAGCAGGTATTGATGATTCCTAGATTACCAAATTGTCACACCTTCTCCTTATCTCAAATTCCAGTTTTTAACTTCAGGTCTTTTTACTTTCTTCTTTATTATAGGGTTTGATTGGGTATTCATGTCAATAGCGTTTTACCCTCATTCTCCTACCCCATTCTCACCCCAGATATGCACGTGTGTACACCAACTTCCTAAAATACAAATTGATTTGACTGTCTCACCCAAAGCAGTACTTCTCAGGTTTTTAAGCTTAAAATCCAAACACAAAAACAGGGAGGGCCCTACTTAATGTATCATAAGTTTTTTAATAAATAAAATATAAGAACTAGAAAGAAATGCAAGTGTTTTCTATAGCCTTATCCCTCTTAATGTTATATAAGAGCTGTGCCTCCTGTTCACCATAGACTCATCAGTCTATGGACCAGATAGCATAATGCCTGGCACATTGTACTTAAGAAGTATTAAATGCATCCAATTAAAAAAATACATAAACTTAGAAAGTGCACTGTGGAAAAAATGAAAAAAAAAAAAAGAAAGTGCACTGTGTTTGATCTTGGAGTCTAGTAATGCATAAACAGAATAGCTGCTGGTACAGAATCATACCAGGTACCCTGAAAAGCTGATAAAACACAGTGTTAAAACCAGCTGGATGGACAAAGTAAAAAAGATACAATAGAGTGTATAAGAAAGATTTTTTATTAAGCAACGACTGGAGATAATGAGCTTGAATCTGAGGAAGAATAAAGGATATAAAATAGAGGAAACTAACGTGTATCCAGTTATGTGCCATGGGTTAAATATTTAACATGAATTGTCTCTTTTTGTTCTCATAGCAAACCTGGATACAGTTATGATCCCCATTATACATACAGAAGACTGAGATTAAATAAGTTCCCAAAGGGCATATAATTAGCAAGCTGCAGAGTCAAAATCTGAATTCAGACTGGGCTGGAATCCAATGTCTGCCTATTTCCAAATATACTGCAGTCTCCAACTAGTCCAGAACACACACACACACACACACACACACACACACACACACACACACACACACAGAGCTAGGTTATGATCTTGAAGTACCACTGTTGCTGTCCCTGAGCTGGCATTATTTTCTCATCTACAAACATCAGTAAGAATCAATATTTGTTCAAATTATCGGCGCTTGTTTATCCCATCCACTCATAAATGGTTGGCATTGACCCTCATGTGGTTGTGATATCAGCCAGCTGGCCATTCCCCAACTCAAGCCTATGTTTTCAATCAGGCATTTTTCCTAAATTCTGATGAATAGATTGGTGACACACAGAGTTTGTAGTGTTTCCTTTAGGGACACTATGTCTAGACCTGTTAGAGATGAAGAGGAATGTATATGGGTTGATCAAGCTGCATGCGAAGATTGTGGTTTCTTGAATAACCAGGATTTTCAGTGTAATTTTGAACCACTCAATGCAGAATCCTGATTACCTATTGGAAGTTTAGCTCCATCATATTCAAAGAAGAACAGATATCCACTGAGAAAGACAGCCCAAGGAAAGAGATTTTCAACTCTGATTAGCACTGAATTGATGGAAGCACTATCTTTATGAAATTCTCAACTTGTTGCCTTTCCTTCATTTTAAAATCCTATGCATAATCATTTGAACAATGTGCTAAGTAAGAATAAATTCTCTTGTAATTTTTAAAAGTTTTAATCTTATTTTTTTCCCCATTTATCCAATCTTATCATTATATACATCCCATTCGTTCATGTATTTAGCTTTGCTTAAAAACCCCCAAAATTCTGAAACTGATTTGGCACTACTTTATAATGGGGTGTGTGTGTGTGTGTGTGTGTGTGTGTGTGTGTGTGTGTGTGTGTGTGTGTGTGTTTGTCTGTATATAGCATGGAATATCGATGGGTGGCGATGGGAAGAGCAGTACAGAAGTATATAGAAACAAAATTGAATTTAGGAAGTTTCTAAACAGATAAAATTTTATTTCCTTAAAGATTTTCTTTTATTTTATCCATGTCTTTTAAAACTTTCTCAAGTAATCTAGCCACCAATCTCAGCTTCTCATATTTTAGAAATCTCTAAGCCTTTTCATTATGAATTTTACCTTTTCTACCCGGCAAAGATTTCACACCTTCTAGATAATTCAACTAAGCTCAGAAATACTATTCATAATCTAAAGATTTAGTAGGTTTAGCATATTTGAATTTGACAATCTTGAGTGATTCCTTTGGAGGATATGGTCCCCTGACCAAAGCTTATCCCAACAACAAGCTCCATATTCCTGACCCCTGCTCCTTGGATGTTACTCTTTGACTCTTTGATCATCTGTGAGCACTCTCCCCCCCTACCCACCTCCCCACCCCCACCCCCGCCAATTACATCAGTGGCACCTACCTTAGGCTCAATTTGGACCTGTTTTGCATTAATGATTCCCTCTTTGTTCTTTCATTTCATGATGCTACTTCTGAAAAATTGAAAGCTGGCCTGCCTAATACATCTTGGTGAAGAAAATATGTTGAAAGCAGTGTCTTAGAAAGAATGGTTCAATGGGAGTAGAAGTGAAGTGAATAAAGTGAAGTCGCTCAGTCGTGTTCAACTCTTTGCAACCCCATGGACTATAGCCTACCAGGTTCCTCAGTCCATAGAATTTTCCAGGCAAGAATACTGGAGTGGGTTGCCATTTTCTTCTCCAGGAGATTATCTCCACCCAGGGATTGAACCTGGGTCTCCCACATTGTAGGCAGATGCTTTACTGTCTGAGCCACCAATGAGAATAGAGCCCAGTGTAAATTCAACAGACTTTTAAAATCATAACATGATATTTAAAAGCATGAGTTAGGATCAAGTAGTGGGAAAGGGAGAAAAAAGTAAAGTGAATATATATATGAGGGATCTTTCTAAGCAATGGCACAAAAATCAGTCTTATAACTTTCACCTTTTCTCTAAACAAAGATTTATTGGAAATTTACATAATCCCTGATGTTAAGTACTATAATTTTAAAGAATCCTGCTCAACATGACACTTTATAGTCTATATATGATTAGTATATCATGTAGCTCCTCTCTAAGAGGCTTAAGAAGCATTTTTAATTAGATTAAGTCATTGAAAAATTAAATTTAAGAATAGGAAAGTAATAATAAAAAAATAAAGCAAAGCAGTCAATTGTGAACATGCTATTCCTAACCTAAGAATAAAAAAAAAAAATCAGTGACAGTAGGAAAAGGAAGTAATCAGAAAGGAAAAATATTTAGGTAAGTATGTATATATTTTTCTATTTTATCTGTGTTTTTTATTGATTTTTATTGGAGTGTAGTTGCTTTACAATGTTGTGTTAGTTTCTATTGTACAGCAAAGTGAATTAGGCATGTGTATAAATATATCCTCTCTTTTTTAGATTTCTCTCCATTTAGGTCACCAGAGAGCATCAAATAGAGTTCCCTATGATATATAGTAAGTTCTCATAAGTTATCTATTTTATATATTTTATACAGCAGTTCAGTTCAGTTCAGTCACTCAGTTATGTCTGACTCTCTGCTATCCCATGGACTGCAGCACACCAGCCTTCCCTGTCCATCACCAACTCCTGGAGTTTACTCAAACTCCCATCCATTGAGTCAGTGATGCCATCCAACCATCTCATCCTCTGTCATCCCCTTCTCCTCCTGCCTTCAACCTTTCCTAGCATCAGGGTCTTTTCAGATGTGTCAGCTCTTCAGATCAGGTGGCCAAAGTATTGGAGTTTCAGCTTCAACATCAGTCCTTCCAATGAACACCCAGGACTGATCTCCTTTAGCATGGACTGGTTGGATCTCCTTGCAGTCCAAGGGACTCTCAAGAGTCTTCTCCAACACCACAGTTCAAAAGCATCAATTCTTCTGTGCTCAGCTTTCTTTACAGTCCAACTCTCACATCCATACATGACTTCTGGAAAAACCATAGCCTTGACTAGATGGACCTTTGTTGCCAAAGTAATGACTCTGCTTTTTAATATGCTGTCTAGGTTAGTGATAACTTTTCTTCCAAGGAGCAAGTGTCTTTTAATTCCATGGCTGCAGTCACCATCTGCAGTGATTTTGGAGCCCCCCCCCAAATAAAGTCTGTCACTGTTTCCATTGTTTCCTCATCTATTTGCCATGAAGTGATGGGACCAGATGCCATGATCTTAGTTTTTTGAATGTTGGGTTTTTAATCCAGCTTTTTCACTCTCCTCTTTCACTATCATCAAGACGCATACAGTCCATGGAATTCTTCAGGCCCGAATACTAAGTGGGTAGACTTTCCCTTCTCCAGGGGATCTTCCCAACCCAAGGATTGAACCCAGGTCTCCCGTTTTGCAGGTGGATTCTTTACCAGCTGAGACACAAGGGAAGCCCATTTTGTATATAGTAGTATATTTATGTCAGTCCCAATTTCTCAATTCATCCCACTCTGTCTTCCCTGTTTGGTAACCATAAGTTTGTTCTCTACAACTGGACTCTATTTCTGTAGAAAAATGCTAGAGATGAACTTATTGTTGGGCAAGTATATTTTGGAGCCATTGTGTTTGGGCTAATTGTGGGATGCTTGTGTACAGGTGTTCTTAAAAAATTAAGGAGGGAAGAGCTAAACTCACACAAGGTAATCAAATGGGAGACTGGCCCTTGACAGCCTTTGATGCATTTCTGCCATCATTTTAGGTATGGGAAGCAAATTTCAGACAGACAATGTGTACAGAGTCACACAGGCTTCAGTCATGTTCAGTTTGGACACTGAATGGAGTGCGAAAAGAACAGAGAAACTTGTAGGTTGCTGACCCATCCAGAATGAATGATGTCTACCCCTGGCTGTACCACAGTGACTGTTGGTCACATAGAAAGGGGGGCTGCCCCAGAGGCAGGACAGAATTATGGCTACCTATGCTGCCTTGTTATTGTCTTGTTGTTGTTCAGTCGCTCAGCTGTGTCCGACTCTTTGTGACCCCATGGACTGCAGCATGCCAGACTTCCCTGTCCTTCACCATCTCCCAGAGTTTGCTCAAAACCCATGTCCATTGAGGCAATGAGGCCATCCAGTCATCTCATCCTTTGTTTTCCCCTTCTCCTGCTGCCTTCAGTTTTTCCCAGCTTCAGGGTTCTTTTCTAATGAGTTGGCTCTTTGCATCAGGTGCCCAAAGTACTGTTATTGTCTTAGTGGGTTTGATTGTGATAAATTCCTAGCAAGCAACTTATAAGTGAAGATCAGTACCTCTAAACCAAGTGTCTCCTAAAATCTTGAATAGAATGATTTTTAAAGCCAAGAAAAATTCCAGAGCCAGCTTGTTAATCCCTGGACAGGACCAGACCCCTTTGTGATGCCCTGTCTACACCCCTATCCATTACCGGTCACAACTGTGAAGCAGCGAAGAGTGTGTCCATCTCTATTATGGTAGCTGCTGCTGCTGCAAAGTCATGTCAGTCGTCAAAGTCATGTCAGTCTGTTTGTGTCTCTAACACTGGTATGGACCACACCCCAGGGCAGCAGCACCCGCCACCCTGCCTCGCTCTGTCCCTGGGATTCTCCAGGCAAGAATATGGAAGTGGGTTGTCTGCCATTTCCTTCTCCTACTATGGCAGAGGAATTGGTTTTTTTTTTGTCTTTTTTTTTTTTTTTGTCTTTTTAAAAACTACTTTTGTATCTTAAAAGACTGCCTGACAGAACTCTGACACATAGAATGTGCCCAAGTGTGTGTTAAAGAGTACTATTGATTGGACACAAATGAACTGTTATCCTCTGCCATTTGCAGTTGGAGGAAACTGAAACACATAAAGTGATTAAAAATGAGGAGCAATTCACAGTGAAGGGAAAGAGAATAAGAATAAGAGGACCACAGGATTCTGGATCCAAGCCACATAGGTCTCCTGCATGTAATCTGATCATTACACATTAGGACGCTCTCGTTATACAAATTCTTGGGTTTCTTTGAACCCAGAGAGTCATTGCTTGGCTTCTTGAGCTTTAGGTACTATGTCCCCTTGACTTAAATTCTGTCCTCCCACAGCAAAAGAAGCAGGTAATCAAAAGGCAAGTGAGTAGCACTGCATTATGGTGGAGATGGATGTCAGGATAGAGGAAGGTTTTTTGACCTTCCTTTCATGATTCATTTTTGATGAGCCATTGTTCTTGGTGTGTGCCATTTTAGAGTACTTATCTTTTAGTGTTTAACCGTTGGAAAATGGGGATGGATAGGGTCCAGAGTCAAGGTAGAATATTAGAATATTTATTTTTTGTTGTTTTGATAAGGTGAAAATTATAGGTAACAAAGGTAAAAAAAATGAAGCTAAAAAAAGCAAATGAATTGACACTTCTAAGCCCTCACTGTACGGCAACTACACAAAAATGCTTGCATTATGTCTTTTTAATACAAAGTGTGGCCATAAAGTGCATAATGCTGAAGAGGAAGTTTATCTACCTATAAATAACAGTGAATCCCTTAGATCTCCAAATCCCCCATTACAGACAATTGTACTCTGGTAATCAGGCGATTGCTCACAATTTAACTTCGTTACATCTGTAAAACTCTATTGGTATTGTAATAATAATGAATAAAAATATACAATGGCAAACAATAAACATTACTTAGTAGAACATCTTAAGAGTCAATGAAAATTTCTCAGAAGCTATGTAAGTATCATATTTATTCAGAATTCTCTTTTCGTGCCTTTACCTTTTAATTATGTCAAGGTAGACCTTTAATATTTACACATTACATGTATTTTACCACGGAAACACAACTATCCCCACTTCTTTCCGAATTAAAAAATATCAAAGAAAATGCATTCCCATGATTGCCTACAAATATTATTAGGAAAACACGGATACATTTCTTTACACTTGGTCGTCCCTTTGTGGGCTTTCCTCCCCCTTTTTTGTTGGAGTGTCAAAAAAAGTTAAAGGAAGGCACGAATAAATTGAGAAGTAAAATGCAAATTCTAATGAAAATTATTCACTATTCTTTCAAAGTTTTTCTGTATCAGAAATTGAAACTATACCCTTCCTTTTAGCAGAAAATATAATCATTTGTTAAAAAACAAATGCTATGAAGAATGATTTACTAAATGGTTACCAAGGACTTGTATAGCACAGGTGGCATAATTCTGAATCCTAGTGTTCACCAGCTGGATTGCAGGGGAAACCCTGAATTTCACACCCAGGCCAGTCCGTTAATTAATACCAGTCTAATCAGGGCCCTGGTCATCTCCTACACCCGAGGTCCTCATTTCTAATTGAAGGGCTTGTGAATTTCCTTATTTTCAGAGGTTCCTTCTGTTTTAACATCATCACTTTGTTAGTCTGTGATTGTGAGGGCTAATCTATTTGCAAATAGGATAGGAGTTATTCAACACCCATTGATGGGAAAAAGAGCTGAATGTTAATAATATGATATGGTCCACTATTTATCTTACGGGATTTTTATCAGCTAGGCTTGAGGATGCATTTTGAGGGGGATGGGCCTTTATGGTGCAAAAGAAAACAATGATAACCATAAAATTATCTGTTGAAGAAAAAATGGGAAAATAGGAAATGTGAAATTGTTGGTGTTCTGTGGCTAAACTGTGTCGAACTCTTTTTGTGATCCGATGGACTGAAGCCTTCAGGCTCCTCTGTCCGTGGGAATGGACAAGAATACTGGCAAGAATACTTGGAGGGGCGTTGTCATTTCCTTCTCGCCAAGGGAATATCTTCCTGACCTTGAGATTGAACTTCATTGTCTCCTGGCATTGGCCGAGCCAGATTTTTTTTACCGCTGAGCCACCAGAGAGGCTCCAAAATGTGAATAGGAAGTTTGCATTTTTTAACTAGGTTTTTATAATATCCCCCTGTTTTTTGCAGACCATCTGTTGAATGGTCTTTTTCAGGGAATATTTTGATATTATTTACTATGCCAATGGATCTGTGGAAGCACGGTTCATTTCTAGAAAACTAGTTGTGTTGTCTCTCCCAGTTTTGGTTGTTTCCACAGGATAACCTTTACTTTTTGTACCTCTGCCTTATGTTTTTCTAATTTCAAAACATCATCTCTCCACTACTCAAAATTTCTTCGCCCACTTTCTCTCTCTTCTGTAAACTAAAGATAAACATCCACTACACTTTCGGGAAGTACCGGAATGATGATTTAGCATGCAATACACACTGTCAGAAGGCTGAGACGTGAGTGGTGAAGATCAACTCAAAAACATGGGTCTGCTTATTTAAAGCCTGAAGGGACGGTGGAAACAAGATGGTGCTTTGGTCTTTTCCTTTCCTGCCATGTGTTTTACTGCAATGTGACCGGGGTCTCAGGGAAAAGGCTGCCAATCGCAGAAGGGGATGGACTGCCTGGTGCATGTTGTTTTCAACTCTTTCTCCCTTCCACTTCTTTTCCTTTCTCCTCACTCAGGTTGACACAAAACCTTTAGTGCAAGAGCTTTTTGCCGACATCATTTCTTGGCAGGTTTAGTATCATTGAAACGAGATTCCCAGGCATAAAATTGTTTGAAAATGGTTGTGCTCTGGATTGCAAGACAAGATATTCACACAATTTAATATTACTGTTTCTTGAGGTGATTCTGGTGCTTTACCTTGTTAAAGGGAACTTTTGTCCATCTTTTCTTCATTCCATCTGTAAAATGGTTCTGTGGCTAGATGTGGCAGAGACGAGTCGATTTTTGTGGGCTCATTGAATTGGAGATTGCTATTTTCTGGGGTCACTCAGGCAAGAGAAGAAGAATGAGAAACCGTCTAGAATGGGAAACTTGGCCAGCCTTAGTCATCCTGGACAATGTCCGACGATCTCAAGCGGTCCCAAAGGTGAATTTTTTTAAAAATTAATTACAATTCACTTTGAAGAATGTGGGCTGAGGGATGAGTACCCCCAACACATTGGGAAAATCAAATCCTGCATCCTGTGTTTTCAACCAACTGTGGGACTTGTAGCACTGTACTTCATATTTATTGGGGGAAAAAAATACCCTCTAATAACATAAATGGGAAAAAGAATTGAAAATTGTAAGTGTATGTGTATGTATGTAACTGAGTCACTTTGCTGCACATCAGAAACTAACACATTGTGAGTCAAGTCTTACACTTCAACTACAAAAATAATTATTTCTTCTTAGAAAATATATATTAATTTTAAAACTCAAAAAAAAATATAAAAAAGTTATACTTCTCTCTAAAAAAAATCTAGTGTTAAGTTGGACTCACACTATTCAATGCTCATGTTTATTTAAGTGCCAACTGTGCTGTCATATTTATGCTGTTGTTATTCGTTTTCTTGTTTAGGTTTGTGTCATTGTGCTGGTCACTCAGTTGTGTCTGACTCTTTCGGCAACCCAATGGACTGTAGCCCGCACCAGGCTCCTCTGTCCATGGAATTCTTCAGAGCAAGAATACTAGAGTGGGTTGCCATTCCCTTCTCCAGGGGATCTTCCTGACCCAGGAATTGAACCTGGGTCTTCCCATTGCAGGCAAGATTCTTAACAATCGAGCCACTGGAGGAAAGCCCCCTGTTGGGACAGGTCTAAAAATAATGCACATCTCTGGGAATTCGAGGATGCTTCTATAAACAAATTCTTAATTCCTAATGACAAGGGGTAATTTGATTACCAATTTGATGTAGTCTTTTTTGTTTATTTCTCAGTTGGTGCGTTGTCAGTCTGTTCATTGATATAAAAAAAGAAGAAAAAGGGAAGTTACTTATTGGCCTGAGAAGAGGTCTTTCTTCCTTTATGACTGAAAATCTTTCCCATTCTTATCACTTCAGAGATAGGAGAGCAATTTAGCACAGTATCATTCTTAAAAGCCCACTCCAATGGCCTGGGTTCCTGAGAAAAGATGTCCTGAAGAATCTCCTCTGGACATTTCTATTAGCACAGATTATTTCCAACGGGTTTTAACAATTCCCAAAGTGAAAACACTGACCCCCCACAAAATAGAGGATACAATGGAAGGTTACTTTTCAGAAAAGGAAACTTGGCCATGGAGAAATTAGTCGCTCGCGTGTCAGGGAGGTTGGTGGGGATGAACGCTTCTCCCAAGACCTGGTGGAAAAGGGCACTCACTGACACCAGGGGTGGAGGAAGTGAGAATGATTCCACTCACCTGGATGTCTGAGCCAATTGGTACCCATGAAATCTGGACGGATGTAATGCTGATGAAATTCTTATCATCTGTCTCATCCAGTTATTGAATTTGTTCGTGTTCTTCATCTTCTAGCAGTCTCTGCAGCTTTGAAGTCTGAGATCAGTTTTACTCAAATGTATCCCCAATGCCTATATAGGTCAAGCATTAAAGTTGGGACCCTATAAATATTTATTGGGCTGAATTACATTGAAATGATTAGATCACTTTCAGTTTAGATTAGATCAACTTCACTTAGGGAAAAAAAGTGGGTAAGGATTAAGCACATATACTCAAAAAATGTCATCAGTGACCACATGAAAAAAAACCCATAAAAGATTAATAAAAATGTTAGCAGAGTAGTAAGTAACAAGCCAGAAATATCCTACTGTATTATAAAACTAATAATGAAAAAGAATTGCTAAAAATAACATATTTGAATAGCATAATAATTTGAATCACTTGCTGTACAGAAGGGAATAACAAACATTGTAATATCCACTATCCCTCAATTTAAAAATATTGAAAAAAAAATGGGCAACAGTTGTTTTACACATGTGTTATGTTAAGAAATGCATAAATACTAGGAATAAAAAGTGTTGTTCAGTTGCCAAGTCATGTCTGACTCTTCGTGACCACATGGAATGCAGCACACCAGGCTTCCCTGTCCTTCACTATTTTCCGGAGTTTGCTTAAACTCATATCCATTGAGTCAATGACACTATTCAACCATCTCAGACTCTGTCACCCTCTTTTCCTCATGCCCTCAATCCTTCCCAGCATCAGAGTCTATGACTAACACCTCTCCTCAAGGCTCCTCTGTCCATGGAATTCTCCAGGCAAGATTTACTAGGTGTGTGTAGTCATTCTCTTTCCAGGGGACATTCCCAACCCAGAGATCAAACCTAAATCTCCTTCATTGCAGGCAGATTCTTTACTGTCTGAGCCACCAGGGAAATGATGCCATAGTAAATTGCTCTTGGCTTTGAAAGTTCTTCAGTTTGCCTTCAGAAGTGGGTTGTTTGTTTTAGGAAAGGGCTTGGCTGTTGAGTTTTGTGAGTTTTTGTAAGGGGGTTATGGGTGTTGTGTTAGCCATCAGTCATGTCCAGATGAATCATTGAGGGATTGTTATCTGAAAATTGTGAGGGTAGCTGTAACTACTGTTTGTGGGGGTTAAGGTTCATGGAAATAGCTGCAAAGAGAAATGCCTATGTGTGTATCCATGTGTGTGTGTATGTGTGTGTGTGGGTGTGTGTATGTTGTATGTGTGTATTCCTTGGGGCTCAGGTTCAGTTGGGCTCAAGCTTTGGCATTCATTGGTTTCCTGATGAATAAAAACCAGCAATAAGCAAATGGTATATTCACATTATGTTCAAATTGTTTTTCTTACACATTAAATCTGTAGTCGATTTCATGTTTTACAGGAAGTGTGGTTAAGGGTGCTAGCATCCCCCTCACCTGCCTCTTAGCCTGCAGTAAAGTGGTCCCTGAGTTCTGCTTTCTGTTTGCAGATATGACCATAACTACAGAGGTGCTCTTTAGCTCTGATTTTTGTTTGTTATTACTCTTCAGTAGATTCAGGCTCTATTTTGTTCGGTTTTGTCAAATACCTCAATATATTTTTCAAACATTTGTGTTTGGGGAAAAAACTTAAAATATAATTTGCCAGGTTCCATTTTTTTTAACACATTGAACAAATAAAAAATTCAATCCTTTTGTTTTCTCATTAATTTTCATTGCAATTAGATGAAATTGTGCTCCTCTAAGAATTCGTGGGTAAACAAGCAACCTCATAATCGTATGTTACATTTCTTTTAAAAATGTCAACTCAGCTATTCCTGTGAGCCTTTAATACCATGAAGTTGAACCTTCAACTGAATACCACTGTTTCAACCTTTTTTTGACTGAGGTATATCTAGAATTTCATGGACTCATTGATTCTTTAAGATTAATTGATACAAAAAGTGGTAAGGTGTTGGTACTGTTAATTGTAGATGATTGATTGTATTGATTCTTCCTTTTTCATCCTTCCCTTGACTCACTTATTTTCAGTCTTGCGTTAACTTTATTAAAAAGCCTATTATATGCCAGATTATTTGCTAAGAATCCCACAAAGAGTATGGTACCTGTTGGTGAATGCAATATAATATGATTGGTTTGCATACTCGTTGTGTGCTTAGTCACTTCAGTATGTCCAAGGCTGCTTTCCCACCACACGGACTGTAAGCCCACCAGGCTCTTCTGATCCATGGGACTTTCCAGGCAAGAATACTGGAGTGGGTTACCATTTCCTCCTCCAAGGGATCTTTATGACCCAGGAGTCAACAACCCTGTCTCTTACATAGTCCTGTGTTGGTTGGTGGGTTCTTTAACACTTAGCAACCATATGGGAAGCCCCTAAAAACTAAACTCTTTAGATGGCCAATACGCTGGTGTGGGAAGAGCCAAGACGTCCTGACATGGGATTGAATAGTCAGTGTGATCAGAGGAGAATATTATTGTTCAAGACCACATCTCTGTCCATGACCCCATCTCAGCTGGCATCAAAGAAGAACTTAGAAAGCCTATCTACCACATTTAGGGAAGACTGGGAAGGGTAGCTTACTGAAAGAAATGTCATCAGATTCAAGACTGTACAAGATTGAGGGCTTATTCTCTATTTATTTCATAAAATAGATATGATTATTAAAATTAGTAATCATTTTCCAAAGATTCTCATGCAACTGGCAGTGAGACATTCTAAATTGTTGTGTCCCTCTAGATAGAACTATTACAAGAGTCTTGTAGAATACTGGAAGAGTGTGAGAGTAAGCAGTGTTCCCCATTTTAAATAGGTCTCCGTTTTTATAAAAGAAGCTCACTAGCCATAACTTGAGACTTTGCTCAGTTGGCTAATTAAAGAATTAAGTGAAGTTGGATTCTGAGTTAGACAATATGGGCAAAACTTATGGCCACACTATTTCTAGATTTCTGGCCCTTGGACAAACTAAAAACACGTCTGAACTGAGTTCCCCAACTGTGAAAGGATTTAACCTTAGTCTTTAAAGGTTTTGTGAAGGAGGAGATAAAAATACCACATGGAACAATGTAGTACCAGCCTTGTCCAGAGCAGGAAGCTAATAAGTAGTGGTGGTTAAATCCTTGAGTCTCTCTTAATGAAATACTTTTTTAATAAATTTATTTATTTTAGTTGGGGGCTAATTACTTTACAATATTGTAGTGGTTTTTGCCATACATTGACATGAATCAGCCATGGGTTTACATGTGTTCCATCCTGAACACCCCCTCCCACCTTCCCCCCCATCCATCCTCTGGGTCATCCTAACGCTCATCCCTGTGCATCTGTCCCATGCATTAGAAATGGAATGGTGTTCCGCTCTTTTCACACTATGACAATATACCATGTTTCAATGTTATTGTCCCAGAACATCCCACCTCACCTTCTCCCTCAGAGTCCCACAGGACTGTACTATTGCATCTGTCGTCTCTTATTCATGTCTCACACTTTAGGGTGACCATACATCTTTCAAATTCCATTATACATGCATTAGTATACTGTTTGGTGCTTTTCTTTCTGGCTCACTTCCACTGTATTAATGGGCGTCCAGTTTCATCATCTCAATTGAACGATTCAAATGTATTTTTTTTTAATGGCTGAATAATATTCCATTGTGTATATGTCCACAGATTCCTTAATCCATTCGTTTATGCCGATGGACATCTAGGATATGCTTCCATGTCTGGCTATTGTAAACAGTGCTACAATGAAACATTGGGGTACAGCGTTCTCTTTCAATTTCTGGTTTCCTCGTTTGTGTATTGCCTAGCAGTTGAGAGTGCTGGGCCATATGGCCAGTTGATGATTCCCAGTTTTTTAAGGGAATCTCCACTCTGTTCTCCATAGTGGTTGTACCAGTTTACATTCCCACCAATCAGTGTAAGAGGGTTCCCTTTTCTCCACACCTCTCCAGCATTTATTGCTTGTAGACTTATGGATAGCAGCATTCTGACTGGTGTGTAATGGTACCTCATTGTGGTTTTGATTTGCATTTCTCTAATAATGACGTGATGTTGAGCATTCTTTCGTGTGTTTGTCAGCCATCTTGTTGTACTTCTTTTGGTGAAATGTTTGTTTAGTCTTTTGGCCAATTTTTTTGATTGGTGTCGTTTATTTTTCTGGAATAATTAGATGCAGGATTGCTTGTATATTTTTGAGATTATTTGTTTGTCTGTTGCTTCGTTTCCATTATTTTCTCCCATTCTGAAGCTGTCTTTTCACCCTTCCTTGCTCCATGTTTCCTTTGTTGTGCAAAAGCTTTTAATTTTAATTAGGGTCCCCATTTGTTTATTATTGCTTTTAATTTCCAATCTTTTGGGGGGGTGGGTGGGTCATGGAGGATCCTGCTTTTCGTTGATTTTATGTTGGGAGAGTGTTTTGCCTATGTTTTCATCTAAGGAGTTTTATAGTTTCTGGTCTTACATTTAGATCTTTAATCCATTTTGAGTTTATTTTTGTGTATGGTGTTAGGAAGTGTTCTAGTTTCATTCTTTTACAAGTGGTTGACCAGTTTTCCCAGCACCACTTGTTAAAGAGATTGTCTTTTTCCATTGATACTCTTGCCTCCCTTTGTGAAGATAAGGTGCCTTTGGTGCGTGGGTTTATGTCTTTGGGTCTTCGCCTATTTTGTCCATTGATATATATTTCTATCTTTTGTGTGCCGTAGTACCACACTGTCTTGATGACTGTGGCTTTGTAGTAGAGAGCTTGAAGTAAGGCCAGGTTGATTCTACAGTTCCATTCTTCTTTCTCAAGATAGCTGTGGCTCTATTCGAGGTTTCTTATATTTCCATACAGATTGTGAAATGATTTGTCTGTTATCGTGAAAACTTCATTGGTAGCTTGATAGGGATTGCATTGGAATCTATAGATTGCATTGGTTTAGTATACTCATTTTCACTATTTTAAATTTCTTCCAATCACATGACACGGTTATTTCCATCTGTTTGTGTCCTCTTTGATTTCTTTCATCAGTGTTTTATAGTTTTTCTATATATAAGTCTTTTGTTTCTGTAGGTGTAAGAAATATTCCTAAGTAATTTTATTCCTTTTGTTGCAATTGGTTGAATGGTATTGTTTCCTTAATTTTCTTTTCTGTTTTCTCATGTGTATGGTGTATAGGAATGCAAGGGATTTGTGTGTGTTAATTTTGATATCTGCAACTTTACTATATTTGCATGATTAGCTTAGAGTTTTCTGGTAGAATCTTTTAGGTTTTCTATGTAGAAGCGATCATTGTCATCTGCAACAGTGGAGAGTTTTACTTCTTCTTTTCCTATCTGTATCCTTTTATTTCTTTTTCCGCTCTGTGATTTGCTGTGGCCAAACTTCCAAAAACTATGTCGAATAGTAGTGTGAAAGTAGGGCCATCCTTGTCTTGTTCCTGACTTTAGGGGAAAAGCTTTCAGATTTTCACCATTGAGGATAATCGTTTGCTGTGGGTTTGTCATATATGAGCTTTTGTTTATGTTGAGGTATGTTCCCTTCTATCCGGCTTTCTGGGAGGGTGTTTTATATAAATGGATGTTTGATTTTTGTCAAAGGCTGTTTTTTCTGCCATCTATTGAGATAATCATATGTGTTCTTTATCTTTCAATTTGTTAATGTGGTGATATTACATTGATTGATTGCGGATGTTTAAGATACCTTGCATTCCTGGGATAAAGGCCCATTGGTCATGATATAATGATCTTTTTAATATGATGTAGGATTTGTTTGCTAGAATTTTATTAAGGATTTTTGCATCATGTTATCAGTGATATTAGCCGGTAGTTTTCTTTTTTTGTGGACATCTTTTGTCTGGTTTTGGAATTAGGGTGATGGTGGCTGGAGGCCTTCATAGAGATGAGTTTGGAAGTTTACCATCTTCTGAAATTCTCTGGAAGAGTTTGAGTAGGATAGGTGTTAGCTCTTCTCTGAATTTTTGGCAGAATTCCGCCTCTGTGAAGCTTTATGAAGCCGTTGTCTGTTCTTGGGCTTTTGTTTGCTGGCAGATTTTGATTAGAGTTTCGATTTTCCGTGCTTGTGATGGGTCTGTTAAGATTTTCTATTTCTTCCTGGTTTCAGTTTTGGAAAGTTATACTTTTCTAAGAATTTTGTCCATTTCTTCCAAAGTGGTCCATTTTTTATTGGCATATTCGCTGTTGTAGTAGTCTCTTATGATCACTTTGTATTTTCTGTGTAGTCTGTTTGTGACTCTCTCCACTCGCGTCATTTACTCAATCGCGCTGTTGATTGATTCTTCTCCACTTTGTTTCTTGATGTGTCTGGCTAATGAGAACTTGTCCAATTTTGTTTATCTTCTCAAAAAAAAACCAGCTTTTAGTTTTGTTGATTCTTCCGCCCACTCATGGTCTCTTTGGTTTCTTATGCATTTATTTCTGCCCTAATTTTTAAGATTTCTATCCTTCTACTAACCCATGGGGATCTTCATTTCTTCCTTCTTAGTTGCTTTAGGTGTGAGTTAGTTTATTTATTTGTTTTTTTCTTGTTTCTTGAGGTTCGCTGTTCCCCTCCACTCGCGCATATGAACGCTTCCCCTGCTCATGC
Organism: Okapia johnstoni; assembly: GCA_024291935.2. NCBI lineage: Eukaryota > Metazoa > Chordata > Mammalia > Artiodactyla > Giraffidae > Okapia > Okapia johnstoni. The sequence continues at coordinate 50,296,319 of CM044319.1, forward strand.
ATTGCTTTCACAGTGTCCATACGGTTTTGGGTTGTTTGTTTTCATTTTCTGTCGTTTCTTGCATTATTTTGTGATTTCTTTTTTGATTTCTTCTGTGATTTGTTGGTTATTCAGAAGCGTGGTTGTTTCAGCCTCCATATGTTGAATTTTTAACAGTTTTTTCCTGTAATTGCGAGTCTATCTCTCTTACTTGCATTTGTGTGTCAGAGAAGATGGCTGCGATGCTTATCACAATTTTTGGAATTTTACCAAGGCTAGATTTTTTGGCCCAGATTGTGATCTGTCCCCCTTGGAGAAAGTTCCGTGTGCACTTTGAGGAAAAAGTGAAATTGATTGTTTTGGGTGTGGAGGTCCTGAGTAAATACTCGGAGTAAATCTAATATTGTCATCTAGTAGTCATTTAAAGTTGTAGTTGTTTCCTTGTTTAATTTTCTGTTTAGTTGATTATCCATATGTGTGAGTGGAGTATTTAAGTTCTCCGCACTATTATTGTGTTATTGATAATTTCCCCTTTTCTACTTGTTGTATTGCCTTATATATTTAGGTGCTCCTTTGTTGGGTGCATATATATTTATAAATTGTTACATCTTCTTCTTGGATTGACCTTTGATCATTATGTAGTGTCCTTATTTGTCCCTTTTCACAGCCTTTTTTTTAAAGTCTATTTTATATGAAATGAGTATGCGACCTCCTGCTTTTTTTGGTCTCCATTTGCATGAAATAATATTTTTCCATCCCTCAATTTCAGTCTGTATGTGTTCCCTAGTTTTGAGGGGTCTATTGTAAGACAACATATGTGGGTCTTGTTTTTGAGATCCACTCCGCCACTCTTTGTCTTTTGGTTTGGGGCATTTCAACCATTACATTTAAGGATAATTGTGATAAGTATGGTCACGTTGCCATTTCTTTGTTGTTTTAAGGATTGTGTTTAAACATCATTTCTGTGTTTTCCTGTTTAGAGAAGTTCATTTAGCATTTGTTGGAGAGCTGGTTTGGTGGTTGCTGATTCCCTCAGTTCTTGCCTTGTCTGTATAGCTTTGAATTTCTCCTTCATCTCTGAATGAGATCCTTGCCGGGTACAGTAATCTGGGTTGTGAGATTTTTCTGTCCACTATCACTTTAGTATGTCCTGCCATTCCCTTCTAGCCTGAAAGTGTTTCTATGAAAGATCAGCATGTTATCCTTATGGGGATCCCCTTTGTGTGTTATTTGTGGTTTTTCCCTTGCTGCTTTTAATATTTGTTCTTTGTGTTTGATCTTTGTTTTAATTTGATTAATATGTGTCTTGGGGTGTTTCACCTTGGGTTTTATCATGTGTGGGACTCTCTGGGTTTCTTCGAATCTGTGACTGATTTCCTCATCATTTTACGTGAAATTTTCAACTTTATCTCCTCGAGTATCTTTTCATGGCCTTTGCTTTTATCTTCTTCTTCTGGGACCTCCTTTATGATTCGAATATGTTGGGGCGTTTCTCTTGTCCCAGAGGTCCTGAGGTTTTCCTCATATCTTTTGATTCTTTTTTCTTTTTTCCTCTCTGCTTCGTTTTACGTTTCCACCATTCTAATCTTCACCTCACTGTATCGTATCATTCTGCCTCAGTTATTCCTACTGTTTTGGTTCCCCTGCCATCGGTATTGTCGTTAGTATTACTTTATGTTCATTATTCATATATATTGACTCTTTTTGAGTCTTTAGAGTCTAGGTCCTTGAGTAAACATTCTCTTGTATATTCTCAATCCTTGCCTCCTGGCTAGATTTAAGTCTGTAACTCCGTGTTGAGATTTCAAGATTTTGGTTCAGTTTTCAGAACGCTCATCATATTCTAAATTCTTTTTCAGATAGATTCCCTATCTCCTCCTCTTTTGTTTGGTTTGGGTGGGCATTTCGCAATTTCCTTCGCGAAGTTGCTGAGTATTTCTACTGCTTTTCGTTCGTTGTTTAGAATTGCGCTGTGTTAGGCTCGTCGTTACGGCCTTTTCTGGGTACTTTTGCGTAGCTTTGAACGCTTCCTCTTTATTTGGAGGGATTACTGCATGTGGGATTGGGGTTGGATTCGCAGTGATTGTATCAAGGTTTCCTGGTTGGGGAGCTTGTGTCGGTTTTGTTCTGGTGGGTGGAGCTGAGATTTCTGTCATCTCTAGAGTGCATGGAGTGGCTCACATCTTATATCTGAGGTTTTGGTGTCTCATGGATTTGGTGTGCCTTTGGGCAGCTCAGTAGATTGATGTCTCTTGGCTATGTTCCTGCCGTTGCTGGAGAGTTTGCGTGCGTCGGCTATGTCTTGCTTACTGGAACTATTGGCTCTTGGGTGTGGCTTGGTTTCACGCTGTTATAGTGGTGTGCGTCGCGAGGAGAGGAGCTCTTATTAATTAATGTTTCCTATGGCTCAGTCTTTATTCTGTGCAGTAGCTCATACGACACTCCATCCATACAGCATCAATAATAAAACTTTTAGGTTAATTGTGAAAAGATTCTCCACAGTAGGATACCCAGAGAGGTTCCATGAGTTACATGGAGAGGTGAAGGGGGGGAGGTTTGGACGAGTGACCAGGAGGAGGAGAGGGGGACTCAAACGTGGGGTGAGCAGTCTAGCCAGTAAGCACGTCCCTCTGTGCTATCCACAGTCTGGAGCCTCAGAGAGGTTCACAGAGATACATAAAAGAAGGAGGGAGGAAGCAATAGATGTTGAGCTATGAGTAGAAAGGGGAGGGATCAAGGAGGGCGAAGAGAGAGATCTGAGGCAGTATTCTGTTCCCGAAGTGTTCTCCGGTACCAGAAACACCCTCAGAGATTCACAGAATTGAGGTTTGAGAAGAGAAGAGGAGGGTGGGAGATAGAGGTTCCTTGGGGGAGAGAAGAACAAGAAAGAGCAGTCATATGAGGGAGGGCAGAGTATTCAAGCCAGTAATCACATCCTGCGAGTAAAAAAAGGGTACTAAAGATTGTATTCTTAAATGTACAAAATTGATATGTATGTAAACAAAGATTAAAATCTAGAAGTAGAGGTTAAGACTCTTATAAATCATACTCATATATAAAAAAAAGAAAAAAGAGAAAAATAATATAAAAAGGAAAAAAAAGAGACAGTAATATAGCAGTTTATAACAGTAAAAAAAAAAAGAAAAACAGTGAAAAAAACAGTATAAAAAATAACAAAAACACAAAAAGTATAAGACTATATGTAGCGCACTCGTGTTCTCGACAGGTTTGCTTTAAAAATAGGATTTTTTTTTTTGCCAAGGTAGTAGTGGGTTATGAAAATGAAAATTAAGGTTGTAATAGAGGTCTTCTAAAGAAAAAAAGAAGGAAAGAATAAAAAATTAAAAATAAAAAAATATAAAAAATGATATAGTATAAAAGTACTATATCCTGGACTTTCTCTGGAGCAGTTGTGAGCCGTGTGGGTTGTTCAGTTTGTCAGATAGTATCCTTGTTCCTGCTTATACTTTTCAATTACGTCTGTAGGCCTTTTCAACTGCAGTCAGTCGTTATCTACAGGGATTTTAATCTGTTTGCGCTGTCCTTGTGCAATGCGGGCTTCCCTTCTGTTTTATTTGGCTTTTGTGTTGTGAGGGTCTCTTCAGTGTCTAATTTCCGCCCTGCCAACAAAGGGTCGGAGACGCGTGGTTCTTTAGTTTCACTTGTTAAGTCCTGCTGTGGGGAGAGAGGAGCCACTGCAAACCAATATCACTGGGTATTCGTCCTTTAGTGTGTGGAGAGCTCGCAGTAGTCTCGGCGCCACCCTGGGTTCACCCCCGCTCACGGCGTGTGTGCTTCCCCGTCTAACCTGCTCAGCTTCTAGGGTTACTGTCTGCCCGGGGGGTCGTGGCCGCTGTATGCGGGCGCAATCTTCCCAGGTCTAAGCTGCTCAGGTTCAGGTTCCAGGGTACTCCACTAGAGGAGCCAGCGCGGTTGGGCCGGCGGTTTGCGCCGTTTCCCAGTCGGAGCAGTAAGGCAGCCAGGAGTTTGGCGAGGCGCACGACTCCCCTGTTGGGAGGTGGGACTTTATCACCTCCCTTGGTTCCCCGCCTCAGTTTACCGGAGCGCGCTTCCCGGGTATTACCACGGAGGCGAAGACTCGGTTGGGTTCGCGAGTTTGCGCTGTTCCCGGTCGGAGAGCTGAGGCTTGCCAGGAGTTGAGCGAGCGCACTCTCCCCTATTGGGGCGGTGCAAGCTTATCACCTCCCTGGGTCCCTCCCTCGGTTTTACGGACGGCACCCGGCTCCGGCTATACTGTATGCTTTGTTGTGTCGGTTCTGGGGAGATGGTCTCTGGTTGCGGTCTCCGGCAGCTGTCGACCTCCGGGATCTCAGGCTGGTCTTTGCTTAGAAACTGGGAGCTGTTTGCAGTTTGGTAGGGGGTGCCCTCTCTGGGGCAGAAGTTTGCCCCTTTCCGGCTTCTGGCTGGTCCCGCCTGCCCGCTGTTGTCCGGCGGGGGATGGGGGCGGTCGCCAGCCGGCTAGCTATTCCCCTGTTTCGCTCAGTCTTTGTTCTGTGAGCGGGCTGGGCAGTGCATTAGCTTGGGGCTGTTTCGCGATAGTCTCTCTCTATGGCTGTAACTTTCTGGGGGGAAATTGAGATGCACTCTAGTCCCATGTTGTTCTTTCTTTCATTTCCCATTCTCTCGGTTATTTTCCCCCCCTTTTTCATTTTTTTCTTTCCCTGTTTTTTCCTTGGGAGATTTCTCTTCTTGTTTAGACTCCTTTTGTTCCCCCCTTTCCCTTTTTATTCTCCCGGTCCCCCCCACCCCCTCCCCTCCCACGCGCCACCCCGGCCACCCCCCCGATGGTCCCTTCCCACAGTTATCCCTTTTCGGATGACCCACCACCCCTTTACCCCCCCCCACAGTCCCCACAGTTCCCACCGAGATAAGTCCTCCCTCGCCACAGATTGTTTCAGCCAGTTTTTTACTATTCTCTCACGATTAAGCTCCCTCATCATTGCCACATCCAGCATGGGCAGATCGGCGCAGCGGGGGGGGCCCGGGGGGCGGCCGAGGTCCCTCCAAATCAGTGTCGACCTCGCATTGCCCATGTGGGGGGGCTATACTCCGTGGGGTGCACGGGTCCTTGCCCCCCGCTCCCGGGGGGGTGTCTTGACCGGGACGGGAGCGGGGGGGGCCGGCGCCCACTGGGGGGAGGGGGTGGGGGGTCCCCGGGTTTCCTTCTCCATTAAGCAGTTTTTAGCAACGGAAGGTTGATATAAGATGCCCACTCCCCGATGCGTCCCTGACGCTCACCTCTTCCGCCCCAGCCCCCACTTGCTTGGATGTGCGGTGGCAGCACCAGCTTAGAGGAATGCGGCGGGCCTCCCGGTTTGTCTTACGCGCGCCGTGAGGCGCGTCTGGGGTTTTCTTTTTTACATGGGAAATCGTCCTAGTGTGCCTCTTCCTATAGGCACGGCCGTTAAAATCAGTTGGGTTTTATTTTTTTTTTCTCCCTGGTTTTGTTGCCCTCCGAGAAGATTTCTCGAAATCTTCCACAACGGCGGTTGTGATCGAACCTGCAGGTACAGCACGTGTTGGTGTTGTTGCGTGAGGAGTATGGTTGGCTGGTGTTGTTGAGAAGTTCGTGGGTGGAAGAACGGTTTTTGGGTTGAGGTTTTTTGAGTTTTGTGAGGAGAAGAATTTGTTGGTGAGAAGCGTGTTTGTGATGTTGTTGTTGAGAAGGTTAGAGAGCCGAGGTATGAGAAGGTGAGAGGTGAGAGTGCGTTGCGCCGTTGTCGTGAGTTTGAGGAAGATCGTAGAACGGAAGGATGGGATTTGGAGGAGGGTCGAGTCCTGGGTTGCGTTTAGAAACGAGAAGAGGACCAGATGGTTCGCGTCCTGGTGTGTATTGCTTAGAGAAATTGTCTCGTTTTACGAGAAGACCTCTCCTCCCCGGGGGTACGGCGTCTCCGTTCCGCTCTAACTCTTTTGTGTCTTCCCGTTTTGCTTTTTATCTTTTATTAATGTTCTCCTACCCTCCTTCTGACATGAGATAATGCGCTGCGACTTTAATGAATGTCTGGACGTTCTCCTCTCGCATAGCGTTTTTCAGAAGGTAGTCTTGGTGAAGTTTCTTTTTTTGCTCAGCTCTTTCCAAGGATGGTTTCTTTCGAGAATTACATATATGAATATAGAATGTGTTGGGGGCAGGGAGAGTGAGGGGAGGGAGAGGTGATCTCCTCCCGTCTTATTCCTCCGCCCACATCTTAGCCCCCAATCGAAATACTTCTTGCTAATGAATTTTTTTTCTATCTCTCCTCTTTTGTTCTAGACAAATTGTGATGACCCGTTAGCATCCTTTTTGCTACTCTCCAATAGGCCTCTTTTTTCCAGTTCCTTCAGGACTCAGTGGTACTCACAGCCCAGCTCAGCTCAAGCCGAAGAGTTGGTGTGAACCGAAGAGTTGGTGAGTAGGTGGCAAAATCTAAAGGCAAGTGCTGAATAAGCACACAGACCTCTCAATGTGCTGGAATCATGTCCAAGAGCAGTGTTCAAGAGAAAAATAGGTAGAGAGAGATTAAAAATGGAATAAAACCATGCTTCCCAGCACATAATGCATATTCAAAGTATACTGGTTACTGTTCCCCTAAATCCACCTTATTTTTCTTTGATTATCAGAAGAGGCCTTTGTGAAAAAAATTTTTAATTTGCTTTATTTTTATATTTCATGCATCAACATAAATAACTATTAAATATATTATTATGTTAGCATTTTATTATAGCAAGAATGAAATCTATCAAGATTTTTTCTTCATTAGTTTTAATTTTTACAATAAAATAACTTCATAGTTTTAAAAATTTAAAACAGTATTAAGTGAAAGCTTTTAAATTCAAAAATATGTAATGCTACCCTCTAGAGACAGCTATGGTTAAAAGTTGACTGTGTATTTTTACGATATATGAGCAAAGGAAGAGCAGATACCTTTAACTAATGTTATGTGAAATACCTTTAACAAATATGGTGATGGATATCTAGAGAGATACATTTAAATCATATTTATAATATATATATATGTTCTGTAGTTGAATTTTTTAATTTCCAAAAGCTTTAAATATCTGATGATATTTATCTACACATCTAATGAACTCAATAAAGTCTTTTCCTAATTGAGAAAAATATTTTTATGCAGTTTCAAGAGGTACAGTGGTCTAGTAGAGTTCATGTTAATTGATCTTGACTATATTTTCCCATTTATGTAAGAGGTCAATCACATTAGTAAGTTTTCCAATGTTGATCCATCTTTATATTTGGGAGTTAAGTCTTAATTCATTGTCATGATATCGATATTGTTTTTGTAAAGCAAAGAATGATTTAATTTGCTAGCACATCAATTTTTGACTTTTTAAAGAGGCCAACTTTTTTAATTTTACTTTTTTTTTCTAACTGTGCTGGCTCTTCATTGCAGCACGCAGGTTTTCTCTCACTGCAGTGTGTGGGCTTCTCTAGTAGAGGAACAAAGCCTCTAGAACATGTTAGCTCAATAGTTGTGGAGCTCAGGCTCAGATGTCCTGTGGCCTGTAGGATCTTAGTTCCCCAAATAGGGATTGAACCCGTGTCCCCTGAATTGGCAGGTGAATTCTTAACCACTGGACCACTAGTGCTGTTAGGGGCTGCCCAGTTGGAGAAGAGATCACCAGGGAAGTCCCTAATTTCTAGTTTTGAATGTCCATTCATAGTGAGTTTGATTCGTCACTTTTATCTATATATTTATCATTTGTTTCATACTACACATCACAAGTATTCTGGGGATAATGGGATCAATAATTTAAAACTTAGTGAACTCTATGTTTGTTGAGAAAGGAGTTTAAGAATATTATTCTAAAGGGAAAAGAATAGCCAAAGACTCAGCAAGAAAATATCGATAACAATTTTTTGCTAATAATGCCTTTTCATGAAGTCTCTGTGCCAAAGATTTTGTTAAGCATTTCACCCATATTACAGTATTTAGTCTCCACAAAGATACTGTAAGGTAAGCATTATTACCTTTTACCTTCAGGTAGGTTTTCCGAGGCTCAGAGAAGTTTCATAAGATGCCTAAAATCATGAGATTAAGAAGGGAAAATGTATGTACTTCAATTTAAGTCATCTGAATCCACAGTTTTGCTCCTAACCACCACACTAGCAAATTGATTTATTAACACAGGTTAAAGAGGGGTGTATTAGAAAGAAAAAAAGGGGTTGGGAACTAATCTGCCAGAGTTCAAATGCTGAAGATGATATTTGCTTACAGGTTCTGTGAGCAACTGCAAGTTACTTATCTGCTCTCAACCCAGTTTCTTTTATCTGTAAAGTGGACTCGCAATACCTGCCTTAAAGCCTCATGTGCACACAGAGAACAGACTCATATATTCAAAAGTTCCTTTTCACTGCAGGGTAGTGAGAGACTGGGACAGGGAGGTTCACTTGTCATTTCAGTAAGAAATACAAGTTGGAAAGTTTTATTTATTTATTTATCTTTGACCGCACTGGGTCTTCACTGTGGTGTGTGGGCTTTCTCTCGTTGCAGTTCCCAGGCTTCTCACTGTAGTGGCTTCTCTTGTTGCAGAGCATGGGCTCTAGGACATGCAGGCTCAGTAGTTGTGGCACATGGTTTTAGTTGCTCCAAGACATGTGGAATCTTCCCAAACCAGGGATAGAACCTGAGTCCCCTGCACTGGAAGGCAGATTCTTATCCACTGGACCACCTGGGGATATCTGACAGATTTTAATACAGGCTCTCCCACAGGGCGTCCTGAGCCAGATTTGATCTTAGCCTCACTCAGTCGTGCAGTAGCAGAAGGACATGATGGCCTTGGTAGCTTCTCAGGATCTTCTGGGGAAGCTGTGGGTAGACTCACAACTTCTGGTAATAGGTCAGCTCCCCCAACTCATCCACCCTTATGAACAGATATTGACAGAATACACATGTCTCTGCTTCAGTATATTATCATTATCCTGCTTACAGGGGAATCTGGGTACCTGAGCCCAAGGCTAGCACAAGTGTAGCTAGAGAGGGAATTGACTTCTTCTTCTTCTCCCAGGTAGAGTCTGAATCAGGAAGACCATGCAGGAGATACAGTCAGAGAGTCGGGATACGTTGGTCTAGAACCCACCATCCAGCACAGCTCCCAGGGCTGACAACTTCCCTTCATTCACCAGGCTAACTGTTACCCTTAGGGGAAGTTAAACACAGACTCAAGGAGATAGTAACTTACTAGTTCTCATTCATGGCTGGACATCTGAATAGCTTATGTGCTTAGTCGCTCAGTCGTGTCCAATTCTTCACGACCCCATGGACTGTAGCCCACCAGGCTCCTCTGTCCATGGAATTTGCCAGACAAGAATACTGTAGTGGGTTGCCATTTCCTATTCAGGGGATTTTCCTCCCAGGGATCGAGTTAGTGTCTCTTGTGACTTCTGCACTGGCAGACGTTTTCTTATAGGGACTCTGCCACCTAGGAAGTCCTATATATTTATATACACAATATAATTGATATATTGTGTGCATTTTATACACACACATGTGTATATTGTAGGATATATAAGGAGAGTTAACATATGATTGGATATAATACGTAGAGTCTATATATGAGAGAAAGGTAGACATATGCATGGTTAGTTTTATACATCTATAAAACTAGTGTGTACATATATATATGTGTGTATGTATACACAACCATATGCTATAGAATAAATATACAATGCAAATACATGTATGCATATCTGGATATATATAGTAATATACATATGTATAATACATATGTAGAATACAAGCTTGATAGTATAATTATAATAAAAAAGAAGTTATTATGGTAATGTTATTAAGATTTTATCATTTATTTTTTAAATAAAGTTTAGAAAGTTGAGAAAATTGTAATTTTTAACTTATATTAAAAAATATTACCATAAAGTAATAATTTGCCTCCTAAAAACAGACTTTTATGCCATCTGTCTACTGAAATGACCTAGAAGTATAGCCCTGTCTAATGAACTCTTTTTTCTACATGTCCTCCTTTAAAACTTTTTTTTTAATTTTAGAAAATGAAAGACATCAAATATACCCAAAAGAACAAACTGCCCCACCTGATTTGAAATCTAGGATAATGTCGGATATATCAACACAAGTAAATTTCAAAGAACATCTTGATTTCAATTTGAATTCTCCATATAGTGTTTTCAATAGCAAATTTGCATCCAGATGCTAAATAATTACTACTAACAATTATTTAGCACAAGAGACACTAGTTCGATCCATGGGTCAGGAAGATCCCCTGGAGTAGAAAATGGCAACCCTCTACAGTATACTTGCCTGGAAAATTCCATGGACAGAGAAGCCTGGTAGGCTACAGTCCAGAGTCACAAAGAATCAAACATGACTGAGCTACTAGTATTGTCATTATCAGGTTTGGCCCCTCTGTGTATGGATGGATCCTGTGTCTAGTTCATAATCCTTCTGTGAGCAGCTTTTGTCTACCAGTACACAGCTAAATGGACTTAAATTGAAAACTTAAATTGAAGACTTAAATTGAAGAAAGTAGGGAAAACCACTAGACCATTCAGGTATGACCGAAATCAAATCCCTTATGATTATACAGTGGAAGTGACAAATAGATTTAAGGGACTAGATCTGATAGACAGAGTGCATGATGAACTATGGGCAGAGGTTTGTGACATTGTAGAGGAGACAGGGATCAAGACCATCCCCATGAAAAAGAAATGCAAAAAAGCAAAATGGCTGTCTGAAGAGGCCTTATAAATAGCTGCGAAAAGAAGAGAAGCGAAAAGCAAAGGAGAAAAGGAAAGATATTCCAATCTGAATGCAGAGTTCCAAAGAATAGCAAGGAGAGATAAGAAAGCCTTCCTCAGTGATCAATGCAAAAAAGTAGAGGAAAACAACAGATTGGGAAAGACTAGAGATCTCTTCAAGAAAATTAGAGATACCAAGGGAACATTTCATGCAAAGATGGGCTCGATAAAGGACAGAAATGGTATGGACCTAACAGAAGCAGAAGCTATTAAGAAGAGGTGGCAAGAATACACAGAAGAACTGTACAAAAAAGATCTTCACGACCCAGATAATCACGATGGTTTGATCACTCACCTAGAGCCAGACATCCTGGAATGTGAAGTCAAGTGGGCCTTAGAAAGCCTCACTATGAACAAAGCTAGTGGAGGTGATGGAATTCCAGTTGAGCTATTTCAAATCCTGAAAGAAGATGCTGTAAAAGTGCTGCATGCGATATGCCAGCAAATCTGGAAAACTCAGCAGTGGCCACAGGACTGGAAAAGGTCAGTTTTCATTCCAATCCCAAAGAAAGGCAATGCCAAAGAATGCTCAAACTACCACACAATTGCACTCATCTCACATGCTAGTAAAGTAATGCTCAAAATTCTCCAAGCCAGGCTATAGCAATACATGAACCGTGAACTTCCAGATGTTCAAACTGGTTTTAGAAAAGGCAGAGGAACGAGAGATCAAATTGCCAACATCCGCTGGATCATCGAAAAAGCAAGAGAGTTCCAGAAAAACATCTATTTCTGCTTTATTGACTATGCCAAAACCTTTGACTGTGTGGACCACAATAAACTGTGGAAAATTCTGAAAGAGATGGTAATACCAGACCATCTAACCTGTCTCTTGAGAAACCTGTATGCAGGTCAGGAAGCAACAGTTAGAACTGGACATGGAACAACAGACAGGTTCCAAATAGGAAAAGGAGTACGTCAAGGCTATATATTGTCACCCTGATTATTTAACTTCTATGCAGAGTACATCATGAGAAACGCTGGGCTGGAAGAAGCACAAGCTGGAATCAAGACTGCCGGGAGAAATATCAATAACCTCAGATATGCAGATGACACCACCCTTATGGCAGAGAGCAAAGAACTAAAGAGCCTCTTGATGAAAGTGAAAGAGGAGAGTGAAAAAGTTGGCTTAAAGCTCAACGTTCAGAAAACTAAGATCATGGCATCTGGTCCCATCACTTCATGGGAAATAGATAGGGAAACAGTGAAAACAGTGTCAGACTTTATTTTTTTGGGCTCCAAAATCACTGCAGATGGTGATTGCAGCCATGAAATTAAAAGATGCTTACTCTTTGGAAGGAAGGTTATGACCAACCTAGACAGCATATTAAAAAGCAAAAACGTTACTTTGCCAACAAAGGTCCGTCTAGTCAAGGTTATGGTTTTTCCAGTAGTCATGTATGGATGTGAGAGTTGGACGGTGAAGAAAGCTGAGCGCTGCAGAATTGATGCTTTTGAACTGTGGTGTTGGAGAAGACTCTGAAGAGTCCCTTGGACTACAAGGAGACCCAACCAGTCTATCCTAAAGTAGATCAGTCCTGGGTGTTCATTGGAAGGACTGATGTTGAAGCTGAAACTCCAGTACTTTGGCCACCTCCTGCGAAGAGTGGACTCATTGTAAAGGCCCTAATGCTGGATAGGATTGGGGGCGGGAAGAGAAGGGGACGACAGAGGATGAGATGGTTGGATAGCATCACTGACTCGATGGACATGGGTTTGGGTAAACTCTGGGAGTTGTTGATGGACAGGGAGGCCTGGCGTGCTGCAATTCATGGGGTCGCAAAGAGTCAGACATGACTGAGTGACTGAACTGAGCTGATACAGCTGAAAATCACAACAATATACTTAACACTCACTATGAGCCATTACTGTTCTAAGTCATTAAGGCATATCGACTTAATTCTCACAATTACTCTCCATATAGGTATTATTATTGTTATTATCTTGATTTCATAGGTAAAAATGTTATAGCACAGAGAGGAAGAAAAAAAGAACACTAGAATAAAAACTCTAGACGGATACAAAACTAGTTGATGTCTTACAGGATAATAAAAATTATGGGGTTATACTTCTCTATTGGACAAACATTTATGAGTTAACATGCAACTTCATAATATCTATGGCTTCCCTGGTGGGTCAGATGGTAAAGCATATGCCTGCAATGTGGAAGACCCGGGATCGATCCCTAGGTCAGGAAGATCTCCTGGAGAAGGAAATGGCAACCCACTCCAGTACTCTTGCCTGGAAAATTCCATGGATGGAGGAACCTGGTGGGTTATAGTCCATGGGGCCACAAAGAGTTGGCCATGACTGAGTGACTTCATTTTTCATAATATCTAAGGTCTAATAAGTTAGTGAATAGCAAAACCAAATAACGATACATTCTCCTTGAGAATTAAGCAATCCTTGAGTAGACTTGTTAAAAATTGCCCAGGATAATGTTGAAAGGACAAATTGTAACTCTTTTCTGATTTCCAAGTTTTAGATTTTCTTTTAATATATCTCATTCACTCATTCATTGACTCACTTATCACAAGATTTCACTAATTCCTTCTACTCTTATCTCATTCAGCCTTCTATGCATTTGTCAAGTAACTTGCTAGTTTTCTGCGGCAGGTGAATCCACATTGTAAAATCCTTGACTTCTGTAGAGCTAAGACTCCCTCACTGAAATGAGTGTGCCCAGTGGCAACCTCCTGGGTTCTCACTAATGAACTATTTCGCAAAGATAAGCCTCTTGCAGGTCCTCAGACACCATTTAAAACTGCCACATCCCGTGGGAATCATACACATCTTTGGCGTACACTGAACATAAGCAGTGAAGGACCACTTTTCCTCCAGTGTGATCAGAACTCAAGCATGCACATCTCTGACCTACACCAGGAAGAAAGGAGGCACATCAGGTAAGGCTGTCACATCTGAAGCAGAGATCAACTCAAACGTTGAAAAGTATAGGAAGGGTGTGCTGACGGGTACTCTCAGACTGTGAGTAAAGCAAGTCTGAGTTCTGTTGGTGACAAACTCATCTTTCTGTTAGAAAACACACCCATGGAAACAGTCTTTGGCCTTAGATACTGCTGTGGCTGCTGAGGTCTGGGCAACTCATTGCACCAGGGGGGTGAATAGATGGTTAAAACCCACTCTAGTAGTCTTCATGCTGGTATCTCATCTAAGGAAGAATGGAATGTTTGCTCTCTCACTTTCATACACTCCTCACATTTCATCCACACACAAAGAAAGAACAAGCAAAAAAGAGAACTAATTATTTTTGAAAGAAACGACAAAAGGCATTAAACTGGGGGTCAGATCACCATTAATGGAGGCTGCCAGGTCAATCTACATACTTGTGGCTTAGGAGGGATCTGATTTTGTCAAATGTGATTTGTTCTGTGGCAAGAAATCTTTTGATCTGGGCTTAAAGTTGACTGTGCTGTGAGAAATCCTTACTGTCATCAGGAAACATGGGAGCTGGTGATACAGCATGAAGCTGCTGGGCTGTGGATTAGACCCACTTGAGAGAGGGGAAATTTTTACATCACTCTATGTGATTAGAAGACAAACAGGAACAGACGTCTTTGGCCCCATGAGAGGGGAGATTTGTATTTTTCTTTCCAATCCTTCCCTCCTTCCTACCACCAATAGAATTTTACAATCACATTCATCATTTGCTCCTTGAAATTTTAGTTCTTCTTCCTCACTCAGTGTATTTGTGAGATGCTTGCCTGTGTAAGTTGAGATTGTGTTTCTGGCATGACAATTTTGTTGCCATGGAGAATTTGATTTTTTTTTTTTTTTTATGTCAAAGCCTTTTCAGCTTCCTAGACTCATGGAGAAATGGAGAGGCTTCCAAATCTTGCCTCCCTTTGGCACAGAATCAATGCACATTTCTTCTTTCCCCCTTGGACAGTGTTTGGGTTGCAAAAAGCTAAGGACCATTGAAGGTCTTTGAGATGTTGATTTTCATTTCAGTGTCTGGTCCCTCCTGGGGAGAGGTGAATTGGAAACAATTCAGGAATCAGGGTCCTCACAATTAGCATGATGTCAGTTGTCTGGGGACTTGTTCCAGATAGCTAGGTGACAATCCTGGGGACCCAATTTTACTGGCAGCATTACAATGCCTGCTTGCAAAAGATAGTACTAGTCTCCCAACTGGATTGATTGAGCTAGACGTGATGCTGATATGGTCTGATCTGTTCAAAAAGACAGTGTGGTGTACAGCGATGTGTCATTGCATCCTATTTTTTCCTTTTGAAGGGCTCTCTCCTTTTTTTCAGCACCTTTTCTTTTTTCTTCTCCTGTCCTGACTGCCCCCAGGAATGGCAGACATCAGGTACTATGCTTGCCTTTGTTGCCTTATATGTACACTCTCTTCTCCAAATGTGGACTCTGCATACTAACATGGACATCACCTGGGAGCTTGTTGCAAATATAGAATCTCAGAGTCTGCTCCAAAGCTTCTGGATCAGAACCTGTGCTTTAAAAACTGCTGCAGTCACATATTTGAATTTGAGATGCATTGTGCTCGTCCATATCTGAAAATGCCCCTCTTTCAATTCTTAATCAAGTTTGGCTAGGTCATTATAAATAAGGAATCATGCTAAGAAATAAAAACTTTAGTTTTATTTTTATCATCATGTCAGTACTCTAAGATGGTTGGTATTGTTATTAAAGATTAGGAAAGAGATTCAGAGAGGTCAAGTCACTGATGTAAGGATATACAGCTAATTGTTAATAGGACTTGCATCTGAATCTGTCTACCCCATGTTCACTAATGTCTTTATTCATGTTTATCTGAGCTCTTGATCTAAATAGAAGTATTGTTGACACAATAGTCAATCCTTTCAGGTAATTTTGGCATTTCAACTAGGGTTGTCAGTATTTTAACCACAAAGACTGGATATTCAGGCATCAAGGAAGAAAGAGAGACATAGACTCCATGGCCCTGAAAAATCATACTGTCTAATATGCCTGTGGGCAAAACTAACCTGACCTACATATTTAAATAATGCCCTAGGCCTCTTCTCTTAGGAGGACAGCTATGAATCATTGAGAGTACAGCATAGAAATCTTATGCTATTTAATAGGAGCCTTGGGACCTTGTCTCAAATGTAGACAAATACAATGTGATGACCCTCTCTCTATTCAGGCAGGATCATTGCAAAATTATATTATGTTAAGAGAGAAAGGAGGAATCTTATGAATACTTTTGCTCAATAATGGTATGATGCTTCTATGACTCTAAACATCAGTATTTGCCACAACAAAAGTAATACATAAACCATGTAATTCACCCTTTATTTTGCTCCTGTGACTGATCACTTCTCTTGAAAAGCCAACTTGATATTATTTCTACGAGGCAACCTTTAACATGCTAGTCAGTGAATTACCAATCTGATATTGCTAAGCTAATAATTTGCAAAACGACAAGCTCTGCAATTCATCAGTTTACTTCTCTTAACTTAAAACATTTTAACTTAAACATATAGTAGTGAAATTAAGAGCTGGACAACTCATGACATATATTTGTCTAATGATTGGTAGTGCACTACTGTATTGACAATGAATGTCACACCCAAGTGGAAAGCAGTTGCATTTGAATAGTGTATTGTTTGGTGGATACTCTTGCTTTGTCTAACAAGCAATTCATTTGCTCAATTCCTCTAGAAGATGGCTTTTACCTAAGACACTGTGGAAATGGTATTAAAAACATGAGCTAAGAAAAATAAATAAATAAATAAATTTTACAAAGATGAGATAAGGATTACTGAATCCACGATGTGGGCTGAAAATGGTGACACATAACCAACACTAAGGAAGCAGAATAGTTGATACGAATGTTCAATTCATCTTTCTCTAGGATTCAAGTTTAAATGCCCCCTATCCTGTGGTTCTTCCTTCCCCAGGGCCCATTCTAAGTGCTTCAAACTACACTTATCTGACTTATAGTACTCATTTGTGCAGTCAGTTGATTATGTCTGGGTTTTATTTTTCTAATCAATATACATTTTTGATAAAAATCCATATTTTATAAAATAATCTTTATCATTTGTTTTACTAAGAACTTGCTTCTAATAAATCTCTTCCACAAATATATCCAGAGCAATCAGTTATTACCCCTGGGTTATATTTTTGTGGGTAATTTAGAGTATAAGTAACAGAAAACTCACTAGTGTGAAAAATTCACTAGTTTAAAAAAATACTAAATTACTCAAACTAGGCACTTGGAGATTGAGAAGTGTCTGTACTTCTATTTCTTGAACATTGTGGTAGTCACAAGGGTATTCACCCTGAAATCATTTAAGCTAATTATTTGCTGGGTGAGATTTTTCTATATCTGTGTTTTGTTTTACATTTTCAAAAGAATTTAAAATCTATTACTCTACATAAAAATAAGTCCTCAATGAGGACAGGCTCCAGGGCTGATGAACTCAGTTAAATGATGTCATCCTCAGTATCAGCATCATTCTGGAGCTAATAAGCTGTCCACAATCTGTTGACCAGACACATCAGTGTTCTGGGAAACAAAGGGACCATGACTTGGTTTTAAGCCATCAAATTGTCATTCCTCAGAACAGCAGTATTATGAGCATCACCAAGGAATATATTAGAAAATGTAGATTGTCTGTATATTTATGTAGATTTATTATAGATTAAATCTGCAATAAATGCATATTTATTCCATACTACCTGAATCAGAAACTTTGGCAGGAGGACCAAGAAATCTCTATTTTCCCAAGCTCTCTATGTGATTCTGATGTGCTAAGGTCTGAGAACTTCTGTTTGGGGCAGTGAAACTCTTCCTAGCCCCAACCTCACCCAACCACTCTTCTGCTGCATCACCAGCAGGTTTTCTGTTCACTTTTAAACCGAACCACAGTCAAAAGTGATCGAATTACCTTGACTGGCCTTAGACTAATTATATAATGTGGAGTAAGAGAATACATGCTGATATCTCTTCTCTCACCTCTCTCTTAAGCTGTTTATCTTGCTATTTTGTTGGGCTATCTTGCACATCACCAATCAAAGAAATAATTTCCTGATGGAAATTTGAACTGAAGCCAGAGAGGTTTTTTTTCTTTTCTTTGAACCCAAGATGACACTTTTGTGGTAACAATGACATTTCTTAACCATTTTGTGCCCATGGTCATGAAATCTATGCGTTAACATATATTATCTTAATCCTTGATAAAGCAGATATTAACTATACTATTTTCATAGAAGCAGAGAAATGACTTCTCAAAGTCACAGAGGCACATGCTGCTCATGAAAGATAAGCTTTAATTGACAATGTTAACAATATGAGATCTGGAGTGTTAAATGACTTTCTTTTTTCTTTTTTTAATTAATTAATTTATTTTAGTTGAAGGCTAATTACTTTACAATATTGTAGTGGTTTTTGCCATACATTGATATGAATTAGCCATGGGTTTACATGTGTTCCCCTTCCTGAACCCCCCTCCCACCTCCCTCCCCATCCCATCCCTCTGGGTCATCCCAGTGCACCAGCCCTGAGCACTTGTCTCATGCATCGAACCTGGACTGGCGATTCATTTCACATATGATAATTTACATGCTTCAGTGCCATTCTCCCATATCATCCTGTCCTCGCCCTCTCCCACAGAGTCCAAAATACAGTTCTATACATCTGTGTCTCTTTTGCTGTCTCGCATACAGGATTATCTTTACTGATTTACTAAATTCCATATATATGCGTTAGTATACTGTATGGTGTTTTTTTTCTGGCTTACTTCACTCTGTATAATGGGCTCCTGTTTCATCCACCTCATTAGAACTGATTCAAATGTATTATTTTTAATGGCTGAGTAATATTCCATTGTGTATATGTACCAAGGCTTTCTTATCCATTCATCTGATGATGGACATCTAGGTTGCTTCCATGTCTTGGCTATTATAAATGGTGCT
Organism: Okapia johnstoni; assembly: GCA_024291935.2. NCBI lineage: Eukaryota > Metazoa > Chordata > Mammalia > Artiodactyla > Giraffidae > Okapia > Okapia johnstoni. The sequence goes on from CM044319.1 coordinate 50,315,013, forward strand.
GTGATGAACATTGGGGTACACGTGTCTCTTTCAATTCTGGCTTCCTCAGTGTGTATGCCCAGTAGTGGGATTGCTGGGTCATATGGCAGTTCTATTTCCAGTTTTTAAAGGAATCTCCACACTGTTCTCCATAGTGGCTGTACTAGTTTGCATTCCCACCAACAGTTGTAAGAGGGTTCCCTTTTCTTCACACCCTCTCCAGCATTTATTGTTTGTAGACTTTTGGATAGCAGCCATTCTGACGGGAGTGAAATGGTACCTCATTGTGGTTTTGATTTGCATTTCTCTAATAATGAGTGATGTTAAACATCTTTTCATGTGTTTGTTAGCCATCTGTATGTCTTCTTTGCAGAAATGTCTGTTTAGTTCTTTGGCCCATTTTTTGATTGGGTTGTTTATTTTTCTGGAATTGAGCTGCAGGAATTGCTTGTATATTTTTGAGATTAATTCTTTGTCAGTTGCTTCGTTTGCTATTATTTTCTCCCATTCTGAAGGCTGTCTTTTCACCTTGTGTATAGTTTCCTTTGTTGTGCAAAAGCTTTTAAGTTTAATTAGGTCCCATTTGTTTAGTTTTGCTTTTATTTCCATTACTCTGGGAGGTGGATCATAGAGGATCCTGCTATGATTTATGTCGGAGAGTGTTTTGCCTATGTTTTCCTCTAGGAGTTTTATAGTTTCTGCTCTTACATTTAGATCTTTAATCCATTTTGAGTTTATTTTTGTGAATGGTGTTAGAAAGTGTTCTAGCTTCATTCTTTTACATGTGGTTGACCAATTTTCCCAGCACCACTTGTTAAAGAGATTGTCTTTATATCCTTGCCTCCTTTGTCAAAGATAAGGTGTCCATAGGTGCGTGGATGTATCTCTGGACTTTCTATTTTGTTCCATTTATCTATATTTCTGTCTTTGTGCCAGTACCATACTGTCTTGATAACTGTGGCTTTGTAGTATAGCCTGAAGTCAGGCAGGTTGACTTTCAATTTCACTTCTCCATTTTCCCTTTGAAGATCTTATGAGTCATTTTTTTTTGTCTTGCTTTGTTTTTTTTCTGTTCTCTATATGTCTGAAAACAGAGTGTCTTATCTGTCTGCTCAGTCTTCTACACTGCTTTACTCATGGGTGGAACTCAATAATCATATATTCATTAAATGAGGAATAAATAATCCACTAAACATCCTGTAGACGTGAACAGCCAATGGATAGAATTAAATTGTACTGATTTGCCAAATTAAAATAAAGCTCAGTTTCCACTACTTTATAAGAGAAATTCTAACACAGTACTAGCCAACAGAAATTTATACAAAGATTGGATATTCTATAACTGTGCTGCCTAACAAAATAGCCACTAGCTACACACGGCTAATGAAATATAGCTAATGCCATTTAGCAACTGAAGTTTTCATTTAAGCAAAATTAAATTTAAATAGACATAGGTGGCTAGTGGCTACCATATTGAACAGTGTAATTCTAGAATCTTTCCAAGTTTGATATACGTGACCCTCTCACCTAAGTATCTAAAAGTGCCTGGGTGTTTTTATGCTTGTATGAATCAGTCCTTGTCCTGCAAGGGGCATAAATGTGAGATATCCTCCTTGGGACCAAACTTTACATTTTTGGAATTCCAAATATCCTCCTGCCTACCTTTCTCACTTCTTATGTAACTTGTGAACTTTGAAATGTGCAGTCAGATACATTTTTCTCATCCATGAGGACTTTCATGGCTCCACTCTATATAAGGGAACATAGTTATAGCAGGACATCACAGAGAACTGTCTAAGTAACGAGTATCAGAACCCTTCCAAGCAATAATACAGGTCTCTTCCATAAACACAGGCAGGTGTGTCCAAGGAGACACACTGTCACAAAGGCTATTAGTGTCTGTATTTCTTGGACTTCACCACTTCACTACGAGAACAAGACCTTAGAAGCCGAGCTGAGATGGGACTTCCTGTTCAAATTATTTCTGGGGCAATGATCTCTGGAGACAGTTTGTGCTGGAAGATGGCAGGTGGTGGAGGAAGCTAGCAAGATATGTGATCTCAACTGAAGTCTAGGGATACCAAGGGGAAGTTCTAGACCACAGATTGCACAGTGAATATCAGTTACCTTGAGGCATTGGGAACCACATTTAGAACCTTGTATTCATCCATAATTGGGGTACACTAGGATGGGGAAGTGGTAGCAGACAGTTAGAAGAAGGAACAGACAGTTCTAGTTGTCAGTGAGCACACAGCTGGAGATTGACTGCATCTGCTGAAGGGGATCAGAGTGGAGCCCTAAGGACATCCCCAGCAGAACAACTTCTGACCCCAATAACTACACCTTTCCTTCTCTGCCTTCTTGACTTTCCATGTCTTAAACATGGCCACGCCCTCCAGGAACGAAGGAGGAACCAATCAATACTTGACCCCAATGTCCTCCAGGTTTGTTAGTATAAGCCAAAGTGCATCCTACACAGTGGTATTGAGCTCACCCACAGGGCTGGCTGGCTCATGGATGCACCATGGATTAACTTCCCTTTCTTCCCTGCCTCATCTCCATTGCCCTCACCTGGCTTCCTAGGGTCAAGTTCCCAAGTGAACTCAACTCCATGTCTCCTAATTGACTTTTGAGGAAGCCAAACTAAGTAACCCACATAGAGTGCAAGCTTTCCCCTGCCTCCACCAGGTATTGCTCCTAGGAATTCCTTAATTATGATAACAGGGTCTCATTTGGATCCAAATTCTCCTTCTTTTACATCAATCTCCTCTTATGGTTTTCTTTTTTTCTCCCTGCAAATTGTCCTCAACATGCTCAAAAGGCAAATGAAAATATGCTCAACATCTCTAATTATTGAAGAAATGCAAATCAAAACTACAATGAGTTATCACCTCACACCTGTCAGAATGGCCATCATCAAAAAAAAAAAAAATCTACAAACAGTAAATGCTGGAGAGGATGTGGAAAAAAAGGAAATCCTCCTACACTATTTGTAGAAGTGTAAATTGGTGCAGCCTCTATGGAAAACAGTATGAGATTCCTTAAAAAACTAAAAATAGAACTACCATATGACCCAGCAATCCTGCTCCTGGGAATATACCTGGAGAAAACCATATTTTGAAAAGATACATGCACCTCAATGTTTGTTGCAATGTTGTTTTCAATAGCCAAGACATGGAACCAATCTAAGTGTTCAATAACAGATGAATGGATAAAGAAAAAGAGGTACAACAATGGAATAATATTCAGCCATAAAAAGAATGAAATAATGCCATTAGCAGCAACATGGATGGACCTAGAGCTTTTCATACTAAGTTCAGTAAGTAAGACAGACACAGACAAATGTCATAAGATATCACTTATATGTGGAAGCTAATTAAAATGATACAGATGAACTTATTTACAAAACAGAAACAGACTCACTGACCTGTGAGAAATCAAAATTATGATTACCAAAGAGGAAACATAGAGGGAAATGATAAATTAGCAGTTTGAGATTAACACATACACACTATTCTATATGGGACTTCCCAGGTGGCTCCGTGTTAAAAATATCGCCTGCCAATGCAGAAAATGTGAGTTTCATCCCTGGGTCAGCAATATTCCCTGGAGAAGGGAATGGAAACCGATTCTAGTACCCTTGCCTGGGAAATATCATGGACAGAAGAGCCTGGCAGGGTACAGTCCATGGCATCACAAGTGTCGTACAGGACGTAGTGACTAAACCACCACCATCCACTACTATGTATAAAATATATAATCAAGAAGGACTTATTATATAGCACAGGGAACTCTATGCAATATTCTGTAATAACATATAAGGGAAAATAATCTGACAAAGAATGGGAATTTATATGTATACATTATATATGTATACATATGTATGTATGTATTCAGTTCAATTCAGTTCAATCACCAATCATGTCCGACTCTGTGAACCCATGGAGTGCAGCACGCCAGGCCTCCCTGTCCATCACCAACTTTCAGAGCTTACTCAAACTCATGTCCATCGAGTTGGTGATGCCATCCAACCATCTCATCCTCTGTTGTCCCCTTCTCCTCCCACCTTCAATCTTTCCCTGCATCAGGGTCTTTTCCAATGAGTCAGTTCTTTGCACCAGGTGGCCAAAATATTGAAGTTTCAGCTTCAGCATCAGTCCTTGCAATGAATATTCAGGACTGATTTCCTTTAGGATGGACTAGTTGTATCTTCTTACTGTCCAATGGACTCTCAAGAGTCTTCTCCAACACCACAGTTCAAAAGTATCAATTCTTTGGTGCTCAGCTTTCTTTATAGTCCAACTGTCACATCCATACATGACTACTGGAAAAACCATAGCTTTTACTAGACAGACCTTTGTTGACAAAGTAATGTCTCTGCTTTTTAATATGCTGTCTAGGTTGTTCATAACTATTCTTCCAAGGAGCAAGCATCTTTTAATTTAATGGCTGCAGTCATCATCTGCAGTGATTTTGGAGCCCAAAAAGATAGTCTGTCACTGTTTCCACTGTTTCCCCATCTATTTACAATAAAAAGCTAGGACTAGGTGCCATGATCTTAGTTTTCTAAATTTTGAGTTTTAAGCCAACTTTTTCACTCTCCTCTTTCACTTTCATCAAGAAGCTCTTTAGTACTTCTTCACTTTCTGCCATAAGCATGGTGTCATTTGCATATCTGAGGTTATTGATATTTCTCCTAACAATCTTGATTCCAACTTGTGCTTCATCCAGCCCGGCATGTCTCATGATGTGCTCTGCATATAAGTTAAATAAGCAGGGTGACAATATACAGCCTTGATGTAGTCCTTTCCCTATTTGGAACCAGTTTGTTATTCCATGTCCAGTTCTAACTGTTGCTTCCTGACCTGCATGCAGGTTTCTCAAGAGGCAGGTCAGGTGGTCTGGTGTTCCAATCTCTTGAAAAAGTATTCCACAGTTTGTTGTGATCCACACAGTCAAAAGCTTTGAGTAGTCAACAAAGTAGAAGTAGATATTTTTCTGGAACTCTTGCTTTCTCGATGATCCAACGGATGTTGGCAGTTTGATCTCTGGTTCCTCTGCCTTCTCAAACCTTGTCTAACCTGATGAAACTATGAGCCATGCCATGTAGGGCCACACAAGATGGACGGGTCATGGTGGAGAGTTCTGACAAAATGTGGTCCACTGGAGAAGGGAATGGCAAACCACTTCAGTATTCTTGCCTTGAAAACTCCATGAACCGTATGAAAAGGGCAAAAAGATAGGACACTGAAAGATGAACTCCTCAGGTTGGTAGGTGCCCAATATGCTACTGGAAATCAGTGGAGAAAAAACTCCAGAAAGACTGAAGAGATGGAACCAAGCAAAAACAACACCCAGTTTTGGATATGACTGATGATGGAAGTAAAGTCTGATGCTGTAAAGAGCAATATCACATAGGAATCTGGAATGTTAGGTCCATGAATCAAGGCAAATTGAAAGTGGTCAAACAGGAGATGGCAAGAGTGAACATAGACATTTTAGGAATCAGTGAACTAAATTGAACTGGAATGGGTGAATTTAACTCCAGCGACCATTTTATCTACTACTGTGGCCAAGAATCCCTTAGAAAAAATGGAGTAGCCATCATAGTCAACAAAAGAGTCCAAAACACAGTATTTGGATGCAGTCTCAAAAATGACAGAATTATCTCTGTTCGTTTCCAAGGCAAATCATTCATTATCACAGTAATCCAAGTCTATGTCCTGACCAGTAATGCTGAAGAAGCTGAAGTTGAATGGTTCTATGGAGAACTAACATCCAAAAAAGATGTCCTTTTCATTATAGGGGACTGGAATGCAAAAGCGGGAAGTCAAGAAATACCTGGAGTAACAGGCAAATTTGGCCTTGGAGTACAGAATGAAGCAGGGCAAAGCTAATAAAGTTTTGCAAGAGAACACACTGGTCATGTGTATACACACACACACACACACACATATATGACTTACTTTGCTGTACCCCTGAAACTAACACAATACTGTAAACCAACTATTTGTTGTTCTTGTTTTAGTTGCTAAGTTATGTCTGAATCTTTTGTGACCCCATGGACTGTAGTCCAACAGGCTCCTTTGTCCATGAGATTTCCCAAGCAAGAATACTGGAGTAGATTGCCATTTCCTTCTCCAGAGGATCTTTACCACCCAGAAATTGAACCTGTGTCTCCTGCATTGGTAAATGGATTCTTTACCACTGAGCCACCAGGGAAGCACACCAACTATACTCCAATATCAAATAAAAATTCATGAAATAGGGCAACTCCAGATCTTCCTACTGGTTTTTACACAATTCAAAGCCCACAGGGTGTTTGATTGAGTTCCTACTTACTTTTCCCCCAAGAGGCTCCCTAGTCCCTAAATAAATGTGTGAATAGAACTTTTGGAGCCCTGGCCAGAGCCATCCAGCAACACCTAGATCCTACCACATGTGTCCATGGGCTAAAGGATAATGCCCAATTACCAGCCAGTTTGAAATTGCCCAGTTTCAGCTAACAGCCTTCCAGCCTCAGAAGTCCTTTCCCAGCCACACGTTCTGTTCTACATGGAAGATCAACACGTGTTGTGTCTAGGTGTGAAGGTTATGAGCATGTTTGTGAATGTTGATTTTACTCTTACCCATAAAGTGTACTATTTATAGGAGAGTCCCAGCAGAGACCTGTATATAACATTTTTGCCCATTTCCAGTGTATGACATCAATCCAGTCTCATTTCCCTCTCTGAGTTAGAAGTGGAAGTCAGTGTAGAAATGGAGGTAGTTTTGCCTTCTCTACCAGTTTTTCTGTTGTGTGAGTGTAGCCTAGCCTAGCATGTAAAGTTAGGTATAAGTACCATGGTTTGCCAGGTTGAACAGGGAACTGGATCTCTTATCTTATTTAAACTTTGGTTAGAATTCTCCCTAAGAATACCTACTTGCTTACTTAAGACACTGATCCCTGTTGAAACCTGAGGCAGGGTTGAGAAATCTGCAAAAGTTGGTTGGAGATCAGTGTCTCCACATAGTCTGGGTAAGCTAGGTTACCCTTTAAGCCTGGCTTATTCTCTGATAAATGGAAGTTAAAATACTATTGCTGATGGCTATACGAATCAAGTGAGACACTGAAAAAGAGGTGAAGTGTAAATTATGTTTCTAGAGACAGTTGCTATTATAAACAAGGAAGAAGGTGACCATGCCCTGTCCATGTTGCTGAGAGGCCATGTAGCTGAGTGGTTAAGAACTTGGCTCTGAGTCCCAGTTTTCTGAGTCTGAATTCCTTGTTCTGCCACTGACCAGTTGTGTGATCTTGGAAAAGCTGACCAACCATTCTGGCCTCAGTTTTTCCTTCTGTTAAGTGGAGATAATGATACTAGTATCAATCATGCGGAGCTCCTGGGATGATAAGTGAGGTCATGGTTGTCAAGTGCTTGCGGCTGTATTGTGCACTGAGAAAGGACTACCCTACAGTCAACTAATATTATGAGTTAGTGAACACTCCAAGGGTGTATAGAAAGGATATGATGATCAGAAGCAAAAGGATTAACTGGTAGTGAAAAAAAAAATTGTCCAGGCAAGAACAGGAGATGGGTATTTCTGAATTCACAGATTTTGAGATTTCCTTTTTAATTTTAAGACTGACTTTAAGTTACCATCTGTTTTTACGGGTGAGGGGTTGGGGATCAAATTGGAGGAGTGTCCATCTTTAGATCCAGAGGCAATTTCATTTTGCTTTTTTGTTTGTAATCATCAAGAATAGCATGTTGGGTTTAAACTAACTTGGATCATGAAACAAATAAAGAATTCAACTCTTCTCATAAAATAGTAGAACTTAAACTTCAGAAGCTCTTTCATCCAGTGTCTCCCAAACCACTCAGCATGTCACGAATACCTTTCTCAAGATACAGTTTTCTGGGTTAGGCCCCTGCATCAGTTATCAAGGAGTGAACCAAAGAATTTGTCATCTTCACAAACACTCCAGGTGCTTTCTGATGATGGAGCACAGTTAAGAATCCCATCCAATCTAACCTCAGGATCTGAGCTGGATCTTGAACCAGATCTCTTGGATTTCATTTCCATCTTCTCCCCTAAAGTGAAATCACACAGCATGTAGGGTATGATGCTTGGGGTGTGCTAAGAATAAACTAAGTGATAATCTTCAAATTATTCAGGATCCCATTTTCTAGATTCTATACAAATCTAAAGTGAAGTTATTTTTCCCTTAAAACTATACTTTTCCTTTGAAATTTCATTAAATTCTTTTCAATTCAAAATGTAGGATTTTGTGGGGATGGTAACTACTGATTATTGGTACAGCAGCCACAATCACAGAGAGCCCTGCCTAAGTTAACACCTGAAACATGCCAAGTGCATGTTTCTGTGTGTATGTTACACCTCGACCTGGAGAACAATTAAGAAACAGAAAGCTAGTGTGGGTACAGTGTGTCTTAAGAGTAACTGCGAGTAGTATCTTCAGACTACTCTCATCATTTGTGAAAACACATTTATTGTTTGGTGGAAGGAGCAAAATTTTTGCCATAGTAACCACAGCATCCCTGAGTGTCTTGCCTATTAGCGGTAATGCTGGGAGCATCTTCAACAGCAGGGGAAAGGCCTTGGCAATTATCACCCAGAGAGTGCCCCTCCATTTTAAGAGCTTAGGCTGAAGCTCCTGGGTTTGGAAACTACTTAACTTGATGTGTTAATGAATACTGACATCAATTATTCCAATTTGGTTAATTTGGGGAGGATTAATAAGCTATGGTTTTCTACTGTGGGCAAAAGGAAGCTGTGATTTTCTTTAGACAAATTTGAAGGAACATTTTCACCATTACCCACTCCCCCTTTTGTTTTGTTTGGATTTGGTTTGGTTTGGGTTTGGGTCAGTCTTTTGTGATTGTATTCTTTGCGAGATAGTGGGGAAAATGACTTATTTTCTTTCTTCTATCACTGACATAAATTGTTATCATATATAACTATAATAAGAATACTTAGAATAAATGAAGGAAAAACACTAAAGTAGACAAGGAAGTCTAGTTGTGGACACAAGGGTAAAGGGAAATAGGTAAGGTTTGAGGATTTTTGTATCAAAAATTGTGCTGGTCACACAGAGTTCTATATTATACCACTGGTTCTCAGGTCACTACATATATTCTTCATGCAATAAGGCATGTAAAAATGACTGTTAGTTTATGAAAGAAAGACATGCTGATAATAAAAATTAGGTTATATGCAAAAAGCATAAAAGAATAAAATTACTCAAATTTTCATCTCTCAGAAGAAATCACCATACACATTTCTTTTTTATCATGCTTTAATACTGTTGAGGTGATACAACTTACACAACCTTGCTTTTTTCACTCAAGAAAAGACAGGTCTCATGAAATGGGCAGCAGGAAAAAGTGAGTTGAAATAAACGGTAGGTTCAGAATAATTGTAGATTTCTTGGAAAAATAATATCTCCTCCTACTTGGGTCTTTCTGTCAGTTTTGAGAAGTTGAGAGAGGATAGAATCGATTGGGAATTGTCAACATATTGGTTATTGCAAGGTTGATTGATAAAAATATACTTCTAGAACTGGTAGGTCAGAATTTGTGCTCGAATGTCTCTCCTGTGTTTTCCTTCTTCATTGATTTTTGGGCTGTTAGAATGTTTTTCTGTTATATAATTGTCTCAAATAGCAGTGCTAGAGTCATGAGTCCCAGGTGTTCTACAACTGCTGGATCTCAGTTTCCCCAACTATAATATAGGCGTTATTCTATTTACTCCACAGGATATTCTATATGTATTAAGATAAGTTAAACTGCAGTGTAAATAGATTTCAACATGCAATAGTTTAAACAAAATAAGTCTTTAGTTCTCGTTAATAATGTAGTTAACATGTTGATGGTGCAGGAATCTAACATCTTTCCACGCTGAGGTCCTGACATCTTCTAGGTCCTTGTTGGCTGCCTCCATCATTGGTGAAAGGAGAAAGCAAGTGGGGAAGGTGGCATATCTTCTTTCCACTCACATTTTTATTGGGGAGAACTTGTCCATAAAGCTATAACTTAAATGGTATTGGGAGCTGAAAAGTGCAGTCAATCCATCCACCCTCCATAGTCCTATTACTACAAAAGGAGGAGAGAATGGATATTAGTGAATATCAGTAATATCCAGCAACATATTCACATCTTGCGAAACACTGAATAAAAGACCTTCCAGAGTGAGGACTGAGCATACTTCCTTTCATTCTTTCCCTGCATTTGAATCTACTCAGGGGAGTGAAAAAAAAAAATCAAACAAAAGGTTAAAAGTACTATTGCTAAAATTTGGCCAGATTGAATCTCAGAGAATGACTTGGATCAAGTAGAAAGAAATAGCTTTATCGAAGGCCTGTGTTTACTGAAGGAGTCCAGGCAACTAGTGCTTAAAAGACCTGAATACCCCAAAGGATTTCAGAGACAGGTTTTTAAAGACAAGATGAGAGAGGGGGGTCCTGTGTGGGTGATCAGCTCATGGATATTCTTCTGATTGGTTGGTGGTGAGGTAACCGTGAGTCAGCATCATCAAATTTCTGGTTCTAACTGGTCTGGGGTCTACATGCTTATGAACAGCATATCATGAACTTCATCCACCTGGTGGGGATTTAAATATCTGCAAAACAGCTCAAAGAATGTGATTCAGACTATCTGTAGTGCTTGAGGAGAAACTAAAGGTCCTTGACTTTGTTTAATGGCTAAAGTGTTATTATTTTGCCTCATTTCCTATTTTCCTTTCTTTCTGTGTATTCTCATTTCTCTAATTAAATTTATTTATCTGTAAGGTTTGTTTACAGACAAATGGCGGGCAGAGGACATGGGGTGGGGGGAGTCTATTCTGAGAAGGCCTTATCAGGTCCTGCTCAGTTAGAGTCATTGTTTACTGACTAAGTCATGTCCAACTCTTTGTGACCCCATGGATTGTAGCACGCCAGGCTTCCCTGTTCTCCACTATCTCTTAGAGTTTCCTCAAATTTGTATCCATTGAGTCTGTAATGTTATCTAACCATTTCATCCTCTGTTGACCCCTTCTGCTTTTGCCTTCAATCTTTCCAAGCATCAGGGTCTTTTCCAATGAGTCAGTTTTTTGCATCAGGTGGCCAAAGTATTGGAGCTTCAGCTTCAGCAAGAGTTTTTTCAATGAATATTCAGAATTGATTTCCTTTAGAATTGACTGGTTAGATCTCCTTACTGTCCAAGGTACTCTCAAGAGTCTTCTCCAGCACTACAATTCAAAAGCATCAATTCTTTCATCACAGTACCAGCTAATTATTGGGAGAAAAATCAATTGATAACTGGTAGAATATGCCTTATGGCCAGAGTAAGGCCCACTTCATTTTCTATGCCCGCCTTGTTCACAAGCCCGTTCTCAGGTAGTGTCAAGCTCTCTCTGCAGTAAGCAGCTATATGTGGCTCAGAAAGTTCTCAATACCAAGAATGGGTCCAATTGGCTCCTCCTGAGATGGCAATAATGTGGTCTGGGACATGACTAAAATGATTTTCAATGACATAGGTTGAAATCAAAAGGGATTTATTGGTTAACCCTTCTAAATTAAAAAAACCCAATCAGTCAACCAATCCAATGCCCTGAGCAAGATTCTTAATAAAAGGTTCTTATTTCTTTTTTCTTTAGTTGAAGTATAGTTGATTAACAATGTCATGGTAGTTTCAAGTGTACAGCACAGTGAATCAGTTTTATATCCATATATATCTTTTTTTTTTCAAATTCTTTTCTATTATAGGCTATCACAGAAGATACAGTATAGTTCACTGTGCTATATATTAATAATAGATCTTTGTTCTCATAGTACATATCTGTTAATCCCAAACTCTAATTTATGCATCCCCCCTTTTCCCTTTAGCAGCCATAAATTTGTTTTATATGTTGGCAGGTCTATTTCTGTTTTACATATACATTCATTTGTAACATTTTTTTAGATTCAAGATATAAACAATATCATATGATATTTGTTTTTTGTCTGGCTTACATCACTTAGTATGATAATCTCTAGATCCATTCCTGTTGCTGAAAATGGCATTATTCCATTCTTCTTTGTGGCTGAGTAATATTCCATTCTATATACGTACCACATCTTCCTTATTCACTATCAGTTGATGGACACTTAGGTTGCTTACATATCTTGGTTATTGTAAATAATGCTACCATGAACATTGGGGTGCATCCATTGCATAGATATTCTACAATAGGTCCCACTCAGGATTCAGATGCCTTGTAGACTCTTGGGTCATTAAGAATGAATACATACCTCTTTGTTCCTATGTAAATTGAAAATAGAAAACTTAGGCCACAAGTCTTCCAAAGAAGGAAGAGATTATATGGATCTTCTGCAGAGTTCCAGCGTGTCACATGATAAAATTCCGGGGCCCAAAGGCTTAGGTTTATATGCGAGAAAGTTCCTGTGTCTGAGACGTATGGACTCACAGGGAGACCCATGGCTGGGACCTTCTCTTTCATGCCTCTCTGAGATGTTGCATGTGCTGTTTTCTTGGCCCTTGTTGGTCTCTCCAACTAAGTCTCACCTTGTTTGCTGGGAAAATGACCATGCTTGCTTCAGCTTGCAGCTCCACTATCACTGTCTCTTGGTCTTTCTGATCACCTACTGAGGCATTCTATAATTTGTGCTTCTATTGAACCTTGTTTTTACTTCTCTGAAGGTTTTCTTTCACATCACATTATATATTTTTGTTTGTGTGTCCCTCTCTGTCATTACCCAACACACTCCTGATGCTCAGTGAGGATCTGTTGAATGAGTGATCACTAACTTTTCAAAGACATAGTTAATGATCACGAATCTTTGCATCCACAGAAAAATGTCTGGCCCATGGCAGATTCACAGCACGTATTTGGAGAGAGCTAAGGATCAGGGCAAAGAAAGGGCAGAATGAAAGAAGAAAGCAAAGAAGGGAACAAGAAAAGAACAGTCAGACAGAGGAAATAAGTCATGTTAAAGATTAAGGTTGTAAAAAAATAGAAAGTAGATCGAATAAATCTCATTAGGAATCCAGAAGAAGAAAACTATAATAAGAGAGAGAAAAAGGGAAGAATCATAGAGGAAACAGCGTTTGAGTTGAATCTTAAACCACAAAAGAGAATTTAATGAAAGAGGACAATGAAAATTGGGTCAAGAATGTTTTGTGCATCACTGTTTACAATAGCCAAGACATGGAAGTAGCCTAAATATCCATTGACAGATTAATGGATAAAGAAGATGTGGTCTATGCATACAAGGGAATACTACTCAGCCATTAAAAAAGAATGAAATAATGTCATTTGCCATTTGGATGGACCTAGAGATTATCAGAGGGCTTCCCTCATAGCTCAGCTGGTAAAGAATCCACCTGCAATTAAGGTGTCCCCAGTTCAATTCCTGGGCCAGGAAGATCCCCTAGAGAAGGAATACCCACTCCAGTATTCATGGTCTTCCCTGGTGTCTCAGATGGTAAAGAATCACCTGCAATGTGGGAGATCTGGGTTCAATCCCTGGGTTGGGAAGATCCCCTGGAGGAGGGCATGGCAACCCACTCCAGTATTCTTGCCTGGAAAATCCCATGGATAGAGAAGCCTAACAGGCTACAGTCCATAGGGTCACAAAGAGTTGGACATTACTGAGTGACTAAGCACAGCACAGCAGAAAGATTATCATACAAAGTGAAGTCAGAGAAAGATAAATATCATACAATATCTCTTACATATGGTATATAAAAAAGTCATACAGATGAATGTATATACAAAACAAAAATAGACTCATATACATAGAAAACAGTCATGGTTACCAAGGGAAAACATGGTGGAGGGGAATAAATCAGGAATTCGGGAACAGCATACAGATCATACAATATATAGGACCTACTGTATAGCACTTGGAACTCTACTCAAAATTCTGTGATAACCTAATTTATTTAACCTATAAGGGGAAATAATCTAAAAAAGAATGAATATATGTATAACTGAATCACTTTGCTGTACTTCAGAAACTGATGCAACATTATAAATCAATTTGTAATCCAATAAAAATTTTTTAAAGTAACAGGGGTTTGTGAAAAGAGGTAGGACATGTTTTGGGGTTATAAAGACATTTTAGCTGAACACTGTTTTTTTGCTTTGTTTTGTTTTGTTTTTCTCTTTGAGAGGTGAAAGTCGTGGCTCTGTGAGATGTTGCTACAGCTCTCTCTCTCTCTGATCCTGTTCCAGGAACTGGCGGTTGGTCCCCAGCAAATTCCAATGCTCAGCAGTGGCTCCAGATGGACCTGGGAAACAGAGTGGAGATTACAGCAGTGGCCACGCAGGGAAGATACGGAAGCTCTGACTGGGTGACGAGCTACAGCCTGATGTTCAGTGACACAGGACGCAACTGGAAACAGTACAAGCAAGAAGACAGCATCTGGGTAGGACATCTTTTCTCATCAGCTGAATAAAAATGAGATGCAATCATGGTAACCCGGGAAAGTTTCTGTCATTTTCCTCTATGCAGATTGCCAGTGGCTTGATAAGTGGCAACTTATTTATTTTCTTTGGCATTTTCAATCAGAAATAGTTGATAATGGGCACTGTTGAGTGCCCATTCAGAAATAATTAGACTTTGTCTAAGTCCTATCTCCAGCATGACTCCAGTTCAGAGGGAAACGAGGATATCTGTTACAAAAGGTTGAATGTTTTCCTCTTTTTATGGTAACTTGGGAAGTTCACTGACCGGGCCTCAGTTCTTTCTTCGATAAAAACAGCTACACCACAGAAGTCTGATCGTTAACGAGAAGGTATTGGTTGACTGAGCATGCATTTATTATTTATTTGTTTATTATTTGCCAAGTACTTTACGTACCTTGCAATGATGGAATTAGCTCAATTATGTAACTCAACCAGAGTTATCCAATCTTGACCTGGGACTCCATAGCCTGGTCTGATTCTAAAGCCACTATGTTCCCATGCATCTATTCAAGTTTTGAAAACAATTTAAGAGGTTATAAATACAAAACAAATATAAATTTTAGAATGATTTTGCATTTACAGACAATCTTCAACTTGGAAGTAAAGAACAGTTTGGTCCAAGTTGTAGAAAAAAGTTCCTTCCATACCCCTAGACCCAAGCTCTTAACCCCAAAGAACACATGAAAAACTGTCCCCAAATTACGAGGTGGGGAAAGGGAATTAGAGACAGCAAAAGGCACCCAGAGGAGATTTCAGAAATTCATGCACTAAATAAAATAATGTATTAGTTCATGTTGCTTTTACTTTAGGGAAGAAAACCTCACCAGACATTTATTTTTTTTCTAAATGTATGTACTTAAAATGTGAAGATTTGGCAGTTGATCACATTATCTTTTCTTCCCATAATCTTCTCAGATTTCTTCCCTCTTAAATCAATCCCGATTATACTTTCAAATTGATGTTGTTTTCACATGCATTTTTCTGTATTGCTCTCATTCTTTTGGAAAAAAATTCTATTTTATATTCACCGTTATTTGTTAATTGCCCACTCATCACTATTCTTAATTGAAATAATAGTAAACTGTGGATTAAGATTAGCTATGGCAGACTGAATCTGGAGGCTATTATAGTAGTCATCTTTATTTTGAGTTGTTTGTCATATTAGGTGGTAATATTTATACAGCACGTGGATTTTCTTCATTTTACAAATAGTCTTTTTTGGAGACTAGTATTTTTTTTTCAACTTTGAAGGCCCCATAAATTTTACTGTTTTTTTTAAAGTTTGTTTTTAGTTTGAAAAGAGAAATAAATACTCTTTCCATTTTGAAAAACAATTTTAAGGTTTTATGTTGACTCGAGAGGGACAGATAGACATGGGGTTATTTATTTTCTTTGGCATTTTCAATCAGAAATAGTTGTTTCTCAGATTGAATTGAAGTTTTGAGGTCTTTTGTTTAAATATTTTTAAAATCTTGAGCTTCATTTTCTTTAGAATGAAATTACTTGTTTTCAGCTTATCATATAGATCAGGACATATTTCAAGGATAAACAGTTTCTCTGGGCTTACTTCCACAAAATCCCAAGCCCCTTACAGGCAGGGGTCTGTCTTATAGGTCCTTGCAGCCTCCATGACAATTGTTATTGGGGACATAACATGAACTATTTTTTGGATGGTTATTGCAAGAACTGCAGGACTTTGGTGGTGACAGACTGCAAAACTAAGATTGGGTCCTAAATATACTCTTTGTACTTTCTATTACTTCTAATTTTTTTTTTTTTCACAAAAAAACTGATTTACTTTTCTCACCTTAGCCTTTGTCAGACCCACTGCAAAAGAAGGATGGTAAACTCTATTGTCTATTTCATGTGCTACTTTTAAAATATAAAAGTGAGAAAGCACTAATGTGATCTGTGTTTTTTACAGATTTTAAATAGTGCTCAAATCCTTTGAAACTATATAGGTCTTATAGAAGGCCATCAAACAGAGATTCAGAGTATTTTACCAAACATTTCACGAGCATATGTAAGATCTCACTTGTGCCTACTATTCATTGATATTTCCATCAGATTGTATTACTGAATAAATAAGTTACCTTGAGAGTTTTTCTTTTTTTATTTTAAATTTAAAATTATAAATCAGACTATAGATTCACCAGAGTTAATCCTGATAAACAAGATGAAAGCAATAACCAAACAAGCAAGTTTTGAAAAGACTCTTGAAATGATTTAACTTTTCAGAAAAAAGTCAGTACCCCACAAAGTCAATACAAAGTATCAACTTGATTAAGAATGCTGTATCACAGAAGCAGAAAATCTCTTGAATGAGACTTTCACAAGTCTTTTGAAGATCTTCAATTTTCAGATGAGATGGAGTTTGTAATGTTTATTTAAAGTTGATTTGCCAAGCAATGCAACTATAGCATTGTACCCCTCGGATGGAATACCAATTTACTAGTACTCAAGAAGTTTATTTTATTTTGCAAAGTTTACTTCAGAACAAGAATCCTGGAAATATACCTGCACAACATATAGCAGTAAATATTCATGCTCTAAAAAATCCAAATTGTGGAATTTCTGATCTGGCACTGAATGGAATGTTCAGGAATGAGGCCACTGAGCAGCTGCTTATGATGGATTATGATTTATGAGTAAGCCAGAGTCCCCACTTCACTAAATAATCAGATGTGAAAGTGTCTCAGGGACAAACTTAGCAAGACTTTTAGAATCTTCAGTTCAGTTCAGTTCACTTCAGTCGTTCAGTTGTGTCTGACTCTTTGTGACCCCACGGACTGCAGCACACCAGGCCTCCCTGTCCATCACCAACTCCTAGAGTTTACACAAACTCATGTCCATCGAGTCGGTGATACCATCCAACCATCTCATCCTCTGTCGTCCCCTTCTCCTCCTGCCTTCAATCTTTCCCAGCATCAGGGTCTTTTCAAATGAGTCAGCTCTTAGCATCAGGTGGCCAAAGTATTGGAGTTTCAGCTTCAACATCAGTCCTTCCAGTAAACACCCAGGACTGATCTCATTTAGGATGGACTGGTTGGATCTCCTTGCAGTCCAAGGGACTCTCAACAGTCTTCTCCAACACCACAGTTCAAAAGCGTCAATTCTTTGGTGCTCAGCTTTCTTTATAGTCCAAATGTCACATCCATACATGACTACTGGAAAAACCATAGCCTTGACTACACAGACCTTTGCTGAAAAAGTAATGTCTCTGCTTTTTAATATGTTGTCTAGGTTGGTCATAACTTTCCTTCCAAGCAGCAAACATTTTTCAATTTCATGGCTGCAGTCACCATCTCCAGTGATTTAGAAATGCCTTTAGATTTATTTGTTTGTTTGTTTATAAAATTCTTTGTATTTTTCTGTATTTTTGAATTTTTTTTTAATTTATTTATTTTAATTGGAGGCTAATTACTTTACAATATTGTAGTGGTTTTGCCATACATGGACATGAATCAGCCATGGGTGTACATGTGTTCCCCATCCTGAACCCCCCTCCCACGTCCTTCCCCATCTCATCCCTCTGGGTCATCCCAGTGCACCAACCCTGAGCACCCTGTCTCATGCCTCAAACCTGGACTGGCTATCTGTTTCACATACGATAATATACATATTTCAATTCTATTCTCTCAGATCATCCCACCCTCGCCTTCTCCCACAGAGTCCAAAAGACTGCTCTATACTTCGGTGTCTCTTTTGCTGTCTCTCATATAGGGTTATCGTTACCATCTTTCTAAATTCCATATATATGTGTTAGTATACTTTATTGGTGTTTTTCTTTCTGACTTACTTCATCTGTATAACAGGCTCCAGTTTCATCCATCTCATT
This sequence comes from Okapia johnstoni, assembly GCA_024291935.2. Classification (NCBI taxonomy): domain Eukaryota; kingdom Metazoa; phylum Chordata; class Mammalia; order Artiodactyla; family Giraffidae; genus Okapia; species Okapia johnstoni. The sequence goes on from CM044319.1 coordinate 50,333,281, forward strand.
AGAACTGATTCAAATGCATTCTTACTAATGGCTGAGTATATTCCATCATGTATATGTTCCATAGCTTTCTTATCCATTCATCTGTTGATAGAATCTAGGTTGCTTCCATGTCCTGGATATTATAAACAGTGCTGCGATGAACATTGGGGTACACGTGTCTCTTTCAATTCTGGTTTCCTCAATGTGTATGCCCAGCAGTGGGATTGCTGGGTCATATGGCAGTTCTATTTCCATTTTTTTGTGGTTTTTTTAATAAATTTATTTATTTTAGTTGGGGGCTAATTACTTTACAATATTGTAGTGTTTTTTTGCCATAGATTGATATGAATCAGCCATGGGTTTACATGTGTTCCCCATCCTGAAACCCCCTCCCACCCCTCATCCCTCTCAGTCATCCCAGTGGACCAGCCCTGAGCACTTGTCTCATGCATCGAACCTGGAATGGTGTTCTGTTTCACATATGATAACATGCATGTTCAATGCTATTCTCCCAGAACGTCCCACCCTCATCTACTCCCTCAGAGTCCAAAATACAGTTCTACGCATCTATGTCTCTTATTCTGTCTTGCATATAGGGTTATCGTTACCATCTTTCAAATTCCATATATGTGCATTAGTATACTGTATTGGTGTTTTTCTTTCTGGTTTACTTCACTCTGTATAATGGGCTCCAGTTTCATCCATCTCAGTAGAACTGATTCAAATGTATTCTTTTTAATGGCTGAGTAATATTCCATTGTGTATATGTACCAAGGCTTCCTTATCCATTCATCTGCTGATGGACATCTAGGTTGCTTCCATATCTTGGCTATTGTAAACAGTGCTGCGATGAACATTGGGGTACACATGTCTCTTTCAATTCTGGTTTCCTCAGTGTGTATGCCAGCAGTAGGATTGCTGGGTCATATGGCAGTTCTATTCCCAGTTTTTAAAGGAATCTCCACACTGTTCTCCATAGTGGCTGTACTAGTTTGCATTCCCACCAACAGTGTAAGAGGGTTCCCTTTTCTCCACACCCTCTCCAGCATTTGTTTGTAGATTTTTGGATAGCAGGCATTCTGACCAGCATGAGATGGTACCTCTCTGTGGTTCTGATTTGTGTTTCTCTGACAATGAGTGATGTTGAGCATCTTCTCATGTGTTTGTTAGTCAGTTTCTTTCATGTGCAAAAGCTGTTTAATTAGGTCCCATTTGTTTAGTTTTGCTTTTATTTCCAATATTCTGGGAGGTGGGTTATAGAGGATCCTGCTGTGATTTATGTTGCAGTGTGGTTTGCCTATGTTTTCTTCTAGGAGTTTTATAGTTTCTGGTCTTATGTTTAGATCTTTATCCATTTTGAGTTTATTTTTGTGTATGGTGTTATTTTCTAGTTTCATTCTTTTACAAGTGGTTGACCAGTTTTCCTAGCACCACTTGTTAAAGAGATTGTCTTTTCTCCATTGTATATTTTTGCCTCCTTTGTCAAAGATAAGGTGTCCATAAGTGTGTGGATTTATCTCTCGGCTTTCTATTTTGTTCCATTGATCTATATTTCTGTCTTTGTGCCAGTACAATGCTGTCTTGATGACTGTAGCTTTGTAGTATAGCCTGAAGTCAGGCAGGTTGATTCCTCCAGTTCCATTCTTCTTTCTCAAGATTGCTTTGGCTATTCAAGGTTTTTTGTATTTCCATACAAATTTGGAAATCATTTGTTCTAGTTCTGTGAAAAATACCATTGGTAGCTTGATAAGGATTTCATTGAATCTATAGATTGCTTTGGGTAGTATACTCATTTTCACTATATTGATTCTTCCAATCTATGAATGTGGTATATTTCTCCATCTATTTGTGCCCTCTTTGATTTCTTTCATCAGTGTTTTATAGTTTTCTATATATAGGTCTTTTGTTTCTTTATGTAGATATATTCCTAAGTATTTTATTCTTTTCATTGCAATGGTGAATGGAATTGTTTCCTTAATTTCTCTTTCTGTTTTCTCATTGTTAGTGTATAGGAATGCAAGGGATTTCTGTGTGTTAATTTTATACCCTGCAACTTTACTATATTCAGTGATTAGCTCTAATAATTTTCTAGTGGAGTCTTTAGGGTTTTCTATGTAGAGGATCATGTCATCTGCAAACAGTGAGAGTTTTACTTCTTCGTTTCCAGTCTGGATGCCTTTTATTTCTTTTTCTGCTCTGATTGCTGTGGCTAACTTCCAAAACTATGTTGAATAGTAGTGGTGAGAGTGGGCACCCTTGTCTTGTTCCTGACTTTAGGGGAAATGCTTTCAATTTTTCACCATTGAGGATAATGTTTGCTGTGGGTTTGTTATATATAGCTTTTATTATGTTAAGATATGTTCCTTCTATTCCTGCTTTCTGGAGGGTTTTTATCATAAATGGATGTTGAATTTTGTCAAAGGCTTTCTCTGCATCTATTGAGATAATCATATGGTTTTTATCTTTCAATTTGTTAATGTGGTGTATTACATTGATTAATATGTGGATGTTAAAGGGTTCTTGCATCCCTAGGATAAAGCCCACTTGGTCATGATGTATGATCTTTTTAATATGTTTTTGGATTCTGTTTGCTAGAATTTTGTTAAGGATTTTTGCATCTATGTTCATCAGTGATATTGGCCTGTAGTTTTCTTTTCTTGTGGCATCTTTGTCTGGTTTTGGTATTAGGGTGATGGTAGCCTCATAGAATGAGTTTGGAGATTTACCTGCCTCTGCAATTTTCTGGAAAAGTTTGAGTAAGATAGGTATTAGCTCTTCTCTAAATTTTTGGTAGAATTCAGCTGTGAAGCCATCTGGCCCTGGGCTTTTGTTTGCTGGCAGATTTCTGATTACAGTTTTGATTTCTGTGCTTGTGATGGGTCTGTTAAGATTTTCTATTTCTTCCTGGTTCAGTTTTCGAAAGTTATACTTCTCTAAGAATTTGTCCATTTCTTCCGAGTTGTCCATCTTATTGTCATATAGTTGCTGTAGTAGTCTCTTATGATCCTTTGTATTTCTGTGTTGTCTGTTGTGATTTCTCCATTTTCATTTCTAATTTTGTTGATCTGGTTCTTCTCCCTTTGTTTCTTGATGAGTCTGGCTAATTGTTTGTCAATTTTGTTTATCAATTTTGTTTATCTTCTTGAAGAACCAGCTTTTAGCTTTGGTGATTTTTGCTTTGGTCTCCTTTGTTTATTTTGCATTTATTTCTGCCCTAATTTTTAAGATTTATTTCCTTCTACTAACCCTGGGGTTCTTCATTTCTTCCTTCTCTAGTTGCTTTAGGTGTAGGGTTAGGTTATTTATTTGACTTTTTTATTGTTTCTTGAGGTACGCCTGTATTGCTATAAACCTTCCCCTCAGCACTGCTTTTACAGTGTCCCATAGGTTTTGGGTTGTTGTGTTTTCATTTTCATTCATTTCTATGCATATTTTGATTTTTTTTTATATTTCTTCTGTGATTTGTTGGTTATTCAGAAGATTAAAAATCTAGAGTAGAGGTTAGACTCTCAAAAATACAGTATTAGAAAACAAAACAAAATCACAAAAATTATAAAAAATATATATGAAGTTTGTTTTAAAAATAAGGTCTTTTTTTGCAAGGTAATAGTAGGTTATAAAAATGAAAATTAAAGGATTAATAGAGGACTTAAAAATAAAAACAAACTTAAAAAATTTTTTTAAATTATAATAGTAAAAATATATCTAGGAATTTCTCTGGAGCTGTTGCAGGCAGTGTGGGGTCAGTTCAGTTTCAGATAGTTCCTTGTTCCAGCTTATACTTCTCAAGATCTATAGGCCCCTTCTAATGTAGTTGGCGCTAACTACGGGGTTTTAATCTGTTGCACCTGTCACTTCCAAAGCAGTTCCCACTGTTTATTTTGGCTTCTTCTGTATGCAAGTCTCGTCAGTGTCTAATTTCCGCCCTGACACAAGGAGGGGGAGGTGGTCACTTATTTGGGCTCACTTGTTCAGCTGTGCTGTGGGGAGGGAGGAACACTGCAAACAAATATCACTGGCCTGTGTGGGAGTGCCTGCAGTGTCTCAGCCACATTGGGTTTGCCTCCACTTATGGTGTGTGTGCCTTCCCAGTCTACACTGCTCAGGTTCCCGATTGCTTTGCAGGGGAACTATCTAAAGTGGGCTCTGGGTTGTGTTCACTTCCCTGGTCTAAGCCACTCAGGTTCAGGTTCTCGGGTACTTCACAAAGGTGCAAACTCGGTTGGTCCTGTGTTTTGTGCCCTTCCCAGGTCCAAGAAGCTCAGGCGACCAGTTGCTTGGCGAGGGCACTCTCCCCGGGTGGGGCGGTGTGTCTTATCACCTCCCTGGGCCCAGCCACTCAGTTTCCTGGGTGTGCAGTGGATGCACCACCTCAGGTGTGCCGTGTGTCTCTTCTGGGGAGGTGATCTCTGGCTGCAGCCCTCCCAGTGAATGTCAACCATCCATAATCCCAGGAAGTCTTGTTTAGCAACATGGAGCCTGCTCGCAGTTTGGTAGAGGATGCCGTCTCTGGGGCTGAGATTGCCCCTTTCTGGCTCTGGCTGCCTCAGGCCTGCCTCACTGCCTCTGGCGGGAGATGGGCCAGTCCACAGCCGGCTAGGTCTCCTCTGGTATTTGCTCAGTCCTTTGTTCTGTGAGCAGGCCGGCAGTGCCTTAGGTTAGGGCTTTTCTCAAGATAGTTCTCTCTCTCTCTCCCTTTTTTTTTCCCCCCTCTCTCTCTGGCTATCTCATGTTAGCTCCCTCAGATTGCACTCAGGGCAGTTCAGCCCGGTCCTTACCCTAAGCAATGCAGCCCGCGCCTAACCCTGTTCAGCCCCCACTTGCTGGTGGCAGATGCGAGCATCTGGGCTACTTCTCTGCTGGGAGTTGCCGTTAGGCAATCTGTGGGTTTTATTTATTTATTTTCCTTCCCGTTGTGTTGCCCTCTGAGATTTCACAACTCCCCACAGACCTGCCAGTGAGAGGGTTTCCTGGTGTTTGGAAATTGCTCCTCTTTTAAGACTCCCTTCCCGGTACGGGTCTCCGTCCCTGACTCTTTTGTCTCTTTTTATCATTTATGTTTTGTCCCACCTCCTTTCGAAGAAAACGAGCTGCCTTTCTGGGTGCCTGATGTCCCTGCCCGCATTCAGAAGCTGCTTTGTGGAATCTGTTCAGCGTTCAGATGTTCTTTCAATGAATTCATGGGGGAGAAAGTGGTCTCCCCATCCTATTCCTCTGTCATCTTAGAACCACCCCTAGACTTAGATTTAGAATCTTAGCACATCCCAAATCTAGTTGGATCTCCATACTGTCCAAGGACGTCTCAAGAGTCCTCTCCAACACCACAGTTTGAAAGCATCAATGCTTCAGTGCTCAGCCTTCTTTATGGTCCAACTCTCATATCTGGGTATGACTACTGGAAAAACCATAGCTTTGACTATATGGACTTTTGTGGGAAATGTGATATCTCTGCTTTTTAATACACTGTCTATACTTGTCATAGCTTTTCTTCCAAGGAGAAAGTGTCTTTTAATTTCATGGCTCCAGTTACCAACTGCTGTGATTTTGGAGCCCCCTAAAACAAAGTATGTCACTCTTTCCATTCTTTCCCCGTCTATTTGCCAGAAAGTGATGGGACCAGATGCAAAGATCTTTGTTTTTGAATGTTGAGTTTTAAGCTGGCTTTTTAACTCTCCTCTTTCACCTTCATTGAGAGGCTCTTTAGTTCCTCTGTGCTTTCTTCCATTATGGTTTTGTCATCGCATATCTCGGAGAAGGCAATGGCACCCCACTCCAGTACTCTTGCCTGGAAAATCCCATGGATGGAGGAGCCTGGTAGGCTGCAATCCATGGAGTCGCGAAGAGTCAGACACAACTGAGAGACTTCACTTTCACTTTTCCCTTTCATGCATTGGAGAAGGAAATGGCAACCCACTCCAGTATTCTTGCCTGGAGAATCCCAGGGATGGCGGGGCCTGGTGGGCTGCCATCTATATGGGGTTGCACGGAGTCAGATACGACTGAAGTGACTTAGCAGCAGCAGCAGCAGCATGGCATATCTGAGGTTATTGGTATTGCTCCAGGACAATCTTGATTCTAGCTTGTGATTCATCCAGCCTGGCATTTCGCATGATGTACTCTGCATGTATGTTAAGTAAGCAGGGTGACAATATACAGCCTTGATGTACTCCTTTCCCAATTTTGAACTAGTCAGTTATTCTATATACAGTTTTAATTGTTGCTTCTTGATCTTCATCCAGGTTTCTCAGGAGGCAGTTAGGATGGTCTGGTATTCCCATCTGTTTAAAAATTTTCCAGTTTGTTGTGATCCACACAGTCAAAGGCTTTAGTGTAGTCAATGAAGCAGAAGTAGATGTGTTTTTCTGAAATTCCCTTGCCTTGTCTATGATTCAGTGGATGTTGGTAATTTGATGTCTGGTTCCTCTACATTTCTAAATACAGCTTGTACATCTGTAAGTTCTCAGCTCATGTACTGTTGAACCCTAGCTTGAAGGATTTTGAGCAACACCTTGCTAGCATGTGAAATGAGTGTAGTTTCAGTCCTTGTCCCTTGTGTGTCAGTGTCCAAACCCTGATTCATTCAAACATGATTCACTCATGATTTATTTAAGCATGAATCCACCTATGTCTCCTACACACAACATTTAAGTGTTCTAAACATACATTCCCCTTTATATGCATTTATGCGTTCCTTTATATTCTGCTGTTTATCACTCTGAAATTTCAAAGATGGCCACTAATGCATGCGTTTTGATATAAAGTCTTCTAGTTTTATTTTTAACTTATTGTTTAATTTTACTTCTTTAATTTTATTTAAGTATACTTTGATTTACAATGTTCTGTCAATTTCTGCTGTACAGCAGAGTGATTGTCATACATGTGTATATATCCTCTTTATTTAAATATTTTATTTATTTGTTTGAAAGTGTCAGATCTTAGCTGTAGCACACAGGATCTTCCACTGTGGTGCATGACCTCTCTCATTGTGGCTTGAGGCTGTACGTAGTTGCTCCAGCATGGGGAATCTTAGTTCACTGACCAGGGACTGATCCTGCATCCCCTGCATTGCAAGGTGGATTCTTAACTACCAGATCCCCAGGGAAATCTCCACATTCTTTTTTTTTTTTTTTTTGGTATTATTTTCCATTCTGGTTTACCACAGGATATTGAGTTTTGTTTCCTCTGCTATACAGTAGGACCTTGCTGGTTTTCACAAGTCCTTCTTTTAAACCACCTCATCCACATTGCTGCTGACTGATCTTGTACAGTTAATCAGGATTCTTATCCTCTTTCTATGTCTCTGAAGTACATTATCTGAATATACTGCATATTATCTATATCGGGTTTAGAGCTTTCTCTTCTAAAATCATGTGCCACTTCCCAAATACATCAGCCCTCTAGTCATTCATGATAGAATCCTTTGGCCTGGATGATATGATGGTTTGTGATTTTCTGTAGCTTTCTGGAGTCTGTCTTTTATGAAAGGGTTTGCATATGCTGCTTACCACCTCTCTCACATAAAGGTCAATTGAAACAATGGATTATACATTTGGGTCGTCTGTTCCCTGACTTCACCCTTGAGTGCCCTCTAAACTCTCTGGGAGAGGCTCTCTGATCTTCATGATTTATACACATTTATTCTGCCAATTTGGCCCTAAAACATCCTGAGTATTGATCACTGTCTAATATAGTATTTCAAGCCTACCAATTTCAGAAAACAACTTGAGAGTGAGAATCTCATTACCATCAACATATATCTTTTAAACTCTCATTAGACACCATATACCATGTTATGTATTAGGCATAATAAGGAGCTTGAAGATATGATTAATCCTTCCCATGGATGTGCAAAACCATTAAGGACATGCTGCAACCCAGCCTATATGTATAAGTAGCACGGATGTTAGTTCAGATGCACTAAGCTGTCAAGGTGTGCTTAATAGTATATGGGTGGGAGGAACGTTGATGAGTTGAAAGAGAAGGGACCAGGTTTAAGGTTCTTTGGCTTCCTGGAAACTACAAAATGTGGTATGCCTAATAAAAATTACATAAACTAGGAAGGTAGAAAAAAAATTGTAGGAAGAGAAGAGCATTCATAACAGGGATGTTACATATTTGAACTAGGGTCCTCTTGCTTGACTTGCAGCAAAGTCAATCTACTGACACTGGGTTGTGATGGAGGAAAGTACAGTATTTATTACAGGGCTCCAAGCAAGGAAAACAGGCAGCTCATAGACAAAAGACCTGAAGTCCCCAGTGACTTTTGGAGATGGGCTTTTTAAGGACAGTGTGAGAAATGAGTGATCAATCTGCTTATACACAATTCTCTGATTGGTTGATGGTGACAGTATAGGGTGATGTTCCAGGAATGTCGATCATCAGTGTTCTGGTTGCAATCCATCTGGAATCTACAGGCTGCTGGTCAGCATGTAGTTAACTTCTTCCACCTGGTGGAGGTTTCAGTACCTGCAAAACAACACAAGAACATGGTTCAGAAAACTATCTACAGCCCTTGAGGAGGAACTAAAGGCCCTTGACTTTGTTTTATGGCTAAACTATTATTATTTTGTCTAACTTGACTGCTTTTCTTTGTCTCTGCATAGTCTCACTTCTCTGATTAAATTTGCTCTTTGGAACTTGAGGAAGGCCTCAGAGGCTAATGATTTTCTACAAACAAGAGGGGGAAATATGAGGGTCTGTCCTCAAGAAGGCCTCACAGGGTTCTGCTTGGTTTAGGAGAAATACTGCAAGAAAAAGCTTAAAGGAAAAATACAAGTATTGAAGACACCCAAATAAATAAGAATAGGTACAAGATTTCCCTGGTCATTTGTACAAGGTAAACCTGGAGAGGGAGACTGGCTAGATTTGTAGCCTATTAGTATCACTGTATCTTCTTTAGCTATAGACCAAAGCAACTAAGTCATTCTGTGTTCATTTTGTTTTGACATTTTTTTGTTAAATCACAAAGACCATCAGAAAATGCTATTAAGACATTTTTCAAGATTTTTTTAATAGTTCTTTCCTTTATTCTCCCTTACACACATAAACACCTAAGCTTTTAATATAGCTGCTCATTTCCTAGCTGGACATTGTTAAAAACTCTTTTAAGAGCTTGGCATGCTCAGAATCTTGCCCCTATTTTAATGGAGACCATTAATGCAAAAGCAAGGTATCATCATGTACAGGTCAAGGGAAATGCAGAGGCTTTTGATTAGGGTCAGATTCCAGTTTTATTATTACTTATATGGTTACTTTTATGACCTTAAAAATGCTACTCAGCCTCCTTGGAGGGATCATTGTCTCCATCCATGGCAGGCATATATCTAGAAACTTTCAGACCCTTTACATCCATTTTTCTACACTTCTCTGCTCAGATTCCTTGGTTTACGCCCTGCCTTGTAGAAATACATGGCAGTAAGCCCTGAGCATCACTATGGATCCAGTTTGGACCAGACAAGCAAAATTCTTCAAAGTTTAATACGTTTCCCTTCAATAATCCTCCTGATTCTATGCTAAGCATTTTTGTTGATCTTCGATTCTCTTATCACCAGATAAAATTGTGCGGAAAAGGGAAGTGAAAACAACTGGCTAGTCAGCACTGTGGAAGCAACAGCTGGTCTTTACCTTGAATCAGCAGGCTTCCCTCCAACCCTCTGGCTCCACACTTAGCCCTTGAAAGTTCCTCACGGATGCCCATATGTTTTCCCTTCTTAATGTTAGAACTGCTGAAATGTTTCAGAGAACTTCCCAGCATGGGGTCTACCCCCTTTCAGGAGTAAATACCTTTCGCACATTTACACATGTGGTATTTAAACACATCACATGGACAGAGAGTCAACATGTAGTCTTTGGGATTAATATTCATACAGACACTTTCTAGGGGAGAGCAGATGTTTGCAGTCTCTACAAACTGGTTGCATTTGTAATGGGAAAGGATCCAGCAGCTTATATCAAAGCAAGGAGGATGATCTGCTTAAAATTAATTCTTCTAAATCAACTGTTTTTAAATTAATCTTATCACTAAGGTACTTAGTGGTTCACAGGGAACTTGACTTACAATTGTATTTCCAATATTTATAAACCAGTTCAGTTTTGGAACTACCCTCCTTAGATCAGAAGAAATTAGAGTTAGTATCTCAGCTTTAACATGTAGCAAAGATTTAAATTTTCTTATGTAAATATATTAAATTATGCTAACCAGGTATAATAACTACAAAAAAGAACTCAACTATCATTTATTTATTTAGTATTCAACTACCATGATTTTTTTTTCTTTTTACATAGATTATCTCAGGGTTTAAGTCTAATATTTAGAGATTCTGTGACTATGATAAATAGCTAAATCCCTAGGAAGCTCACTTTCCTTCTCTGTTAAGTGGATATAATGAGTGCACTATATCTGTAAAAGAGGGATTCTCAAAAATGAATGTGTATCAGAATGCTCCACCGGCTTTTTAAGACACAGGTTGCTGGGCCATTCTTGGGGAGCTTCTGATCCAATAGATCTGAGGTGGGGCTGAAAATATCCATTTATAACCTGAAGTTATAAAGGTGATACTAGCACTGCTGGTAAGGGGATCTCCCTTTGAAAACTAGTGTGTAAACTATAAATAGATGAATGCCTATAAGGTTTACAATCACTTTGCTCTATACCTGAAACTAACACAACATCATATATCAACTATACTTCAATTAAAAAAAAAGAACAGAAAAAAATAGAAAATAGATAAACAAGGATATATTGTACAGCACAGGGAATTATCGCCATTACTTTATAATAACTTGCAATGGAGTATAACCTTGTAAAAATACTGAGTCACTATGCTGTACACCTGAAAGTAACACAGTCTTGTGAAGTAAATCAACTATAATTCAGTAAAAATTGCTTATCTAAAAAAATCAGGTGAACCTGAAACTGTCACAACGTTAATCTGCCATATGCCAATACAAAATAAAAAGCTTAAAATTTGAAAAAAAGCAAATAAATGATAAAATTGCTATCCCTGTTAAATGTAGGTACAAGTGAAATACCTGGTGACGATACCCAGAGGACCTCATCTCTCAGGTTTCTTTCTTTTGAGTTTTGCACCTAAAATGGAAGCAAGCTTTAATACACCAGATTTTTTTTTTTTTTTTTAATAAACTGAGTACTCAGTGAAGAAGGTGAGATCTCCTTGTGATTACTGGCAAAGATAGTTACCCACCCAGGCTCATTAAAGACAATTAGCTAAGAGTTCTGTTCACAGACAGAAGACCTAGAAGAGGAGCCTAGGGGAGTTATTGATGCCTCAAGAAAAGGGCTCTAGTCCAAAGTCAGAAGCCTCAAGTGCCTGCTTGGCTCCAGCCAGATGGAAAGATTCCAGGCCGGTGGGGACCTCCAGGAGGCTAAGAGTCTCTCAAGTGTTTTTTAAAAACTCCAAAGGAAAGTAAGCTTCATTAAGTTTATTATTTTAATGACAGTGGTTGATACTAAGGGGAAAAGCATAACATAGAAACCACAAGTTTCTATTCCTGTTAAATATTGTTTCCAGTTTTGTTACCTCAATGTTAATAAAAGGAGAGTGCTACAGGAGTTGATTTTGTGTTTCCAATCTAACCAATTGCTATTGTTCTTGGTGGAGGGTATCCTCCCCACAGCCTTATAACCAGTGGCACCACTGCTCTTGTGGTGGCTCTCTGAATTCCAGAGATAAGCTGATTAATAGCACTAAATTTGTCCAGACATTAGCCTTGACAATAATTGTCTAATTTAAGGACTCCAGAATTACTTGAAAATGAAATTTCTAGTCCATAGAAAAAGGGAACAGTGCTTTTCTATTTTGTTTAAGTACTGGAAGGAGAGAGAGGGATTCAGAAAAATGGGGCTGAAATTATTTTGACCTTAACATCACAGGTGCTTTGTTGTGTGGGAGGGAGATATAGTTGCAAATAGCAGTTAAAAAAAAAAAAAATCTGTACCAGAGAATCATGGACCTCTAGCATCCTGTCTTATCTGATTGTAATTTAAGATATCAAGCATCTGTTCGGTGCATTCTGCATAGAATAAATTAAGGAGACTTCAAGAGTAAGAATGTAGAAATCCTTAGTCAAAGGTGAGATAAATATATGGAAAGGTATATAGTGAAAGGGTATGTACAGATGGGCATAGAGGTGAAGCATGAAGTTTCTGACTTGTCAATAAAACAAGTGCTATGAATTTTTTTTGCATTAGCTCTTTTGATTTGGCAGCTGTTCATCCATCTTTGTGTCCTATCTGTCCCCATTTGTGACCCAGTGCAATATCCAAGGGCCAGAATCCCATTAAAGGACTCTGAAACAAAGTAGGAGGAAGAGAGGAAGGCTAAGAAGATAAGCCTGGACAAGTTAGTGTCATATTCTGATCAGCTCACCTGCCTGTGTGTGATAACATCTGGAGATATGAAAGTCTCTAAGTATAGGTGAGAAAATGAAGAGCCCTGAGTAGAGTAGGGATCCATGACAAAATCCACTCTTTTGTTTTATTTATTTTGTATTGAAATATAGTTGATATACAATGTTGTGTTAGTTTCAGGTATGCAGCAAAGTGATTCAGGTATATACTGTATATATATATACATATACATAATTTTTGATATTCTCCTCCCTTATAGGTTATTAAAAAATATTGAGTAGAGCTCCCTGTGCTGTACAGGGGGTCCTTGTTGATTATTTTATATATAGTAGTGTGTATATGTTAATTATAACTTCCTAATCTATCCCTAACCCCCATCTCCCCTTTGGTAACCATGAGCTTGCTTTCTATGTCTGTGGGTCTATTTCTGAGTGGGGGTGACTTTCTGCCTAAACTTTCTATGCCCTGGTATCCCTCCTAACCTCCCCTACCTGGTGCATAAGTCTGTAGGTGTTGTTTCTCAGACACTGTGTTTATATGAATGCTTTTAATATGTGAGAATTTGAGAAGGGATGTGTATGTACCAAACCATAGCTTGGGAAGGGCACCTAAACTACTTGAATAACAAAATACTTGGGGAAGATCTTGTGCTTGCCAGCCACACTTTGCCTGGGGATCTATCCTTTGGTCCCCATTCCATCAAGCCAGTTGCCCTCTGGCACTCCTGTCCAGAAACACCATGGCTGCCATCACTGGTGCACGTGGCATCTGCAGGTGCATTCCAGGGGGCTCACGGTGAGGAAAAATTGCTCTGCTTGGCTGAGCCCAGGTCACCTTATCTCTGAGGCATCCCTGGGAGAGAGAGACAGCCGCTCAGCTTGGCCTGGAGTCCAGTGTCTCCTTCTTTGGTGGAGATCCTAATCTGTTGTTAATGCTTCCTTTATATGTACCTTCCCTTATTCTGCATTATGTGCTGGACTTCTCTTTCTGACATGGACTGCCAATGAGTGAATGATTCCTAAAACAGCTAAATGACAACTCAATAAATGGCTTTGTCAATTTTGTATAATGAAAAGTCAAATTCTCATAGTAGAAAATGCAAAATCTTCCTTCTTGTAACACGGTAGAGAGGTTTTAAAAATAACTGTCTAGTTGCAGGAACTTTTTGAGATATTTGCAAAATCAATAAGACTACTTTGTAAATCTTTTTTTCTAGAAACTTGAAATCTTACAGACTACCTTTATTGAAATGTAAAGATATGAATGAAAAGTCTGCTATTGTTAAAACGTTGCTCTATTATTTAAGCTAGAGGTGGCAAATTGTGGCTATACATGTACATATATACATATGTAAGCTTGTTAGATATATACACATATGTACACATACATATGTATACATATTACTATTTAAAGATAAATGTGCATATATTTATAAATTTAAATTATATGACTATATTTATAGATTTGGGTATATATGTCTTTATCTTTAAATACATTTAAATTAATATATACGGTATATATACATATCTATATTCATGCATATATCTTTAAATCTTAACATGTTTCATCTTGAGATTTCTTTAATTGTAAATGCTGATCTTTCAATTTTTTTTACCTTTCTGAAAGAAATTAAAGGATTTAGAAGATCATTGCTCCATTTATTTTGGATTAAAATCTTGATATTAGAATTAGATATCACAACAACAGTAATGTGTGTGTGTGTGTGTGTGTGTGTGTGTGTTAAGTCACTTCAGTAGTATCTGACTCTTTGTGACCATATGAACGGTAGCCCACCAGGCTCCTCTGTCCATGAGATTTTCCAGGCAAGAATACTGGAGTGGATTGCCATGCCCTCCTCCAGAGGATCTTCCCGAAACAGGGATCAAACCCTCATCTTTTATGTTTTATGTTTCCTGCATTGGCAGGTGGGTTCTTTACCACTAGCACCACTTGAGAAGCCCGTAGTAATATATATGTTCTGACAGTTTTGTAAAGCTCTGTTGCTCATTGCCAAAGCCCTATTCAGACAACATATTACTTTCAAGACATAATGACCCAGCAAGACTCTAACATTATATGGTAGAGATTACATTTGAATAAGAAGCACTGTATGATAGGATTACAGATTTATTGATTTTTCAGTCACTAAGTCATGTCCAACTCTTTGTGTCCCATGGACTGCAGCATGACAAGCTTCCCTGTCCTTCACCATCTCCTGGAATTTGCTCAAACTCTTGTCCATTGTGTCAGTGATGGCATCCAACCATTTCATCCTCTGTCATCTCCTTCTCCTCCTGCCTTCAATCTTTCCCAGCATCAGGGTCTTTTTCAATGAGTCGGCTCTTCACCTCAGTGACCAAATTATTGGAGTTTCAGATTCAGTATCAGTTCTTCCAATGAATATTCAGGGTTGATTTCCTTTAGGATTGACTAGTTTGATCTCCTTGCTGTCCCAGGAACCCTCAAGAATCTTTTTCAGCAGATAGATCGTAAATAGACAGATAGTTAGACAGGTATAGATATAGATATCATTTTTCCTGTATCTACCTTTTAGGCATACTAGAAACAATGGTACTAGCAACATATATTGAATGTCTACTATGAGCCCCATTTGTGCTGACTGCTTTTATAAACTCTGCAGAAGAGAGATCATTTCCACTTAAAGATGGGACAACAGGGTTCGTGGAGTTAATCACGAACCCCACGCCAAGTGAATAGCAGGACTGAGATTTTAAAAGGTGCCATCTGAGTCCAAAGTGCATGTCCTTCCCTTTACAGGACTCATCCCAAATCAACAAAAGCACTCCCCTCCTGCTGGCTTACAGATGTGCCAGCTGCTTTCCTTTGAAAAGAAGCTATCACCATTCTTTGAGACTGGAATAATCCTTTGCTTTTTCTACTCAGGATGACCTCTGATGAAGGAACATATTAAGGTTTTATTGAGTGTGTTGTTCTGTCATTCTATGACTTGGGTGGTTTACGTGTTCAAAACAGGAAAAAAGAAGCCAAATAAAATCAATAAATGCATCTTGGAACTAATTGGACACTACTTATCAGACTTTTGGAAGACTGAGTAATAATAATAAGGCAAGTGGACTGTGAACTTTTTCCAATTGCAACTACTTTTGTTTATCTAACACTAGATATAGTGCTGTCAGCTATATCCTGGGGTTGTACTCCATGGATTTAGATAAGAAGATGATGGGGAAGGAGGATTTTTGATTCAATCTGTATCAGGATTATATTATTTCACTTGAATCTCTTTTCATTTAAAAGTATTTAATAAAATATTTTTTTGTGTATAGATTTAGAACATGAAACTTGGATTTAGGCAAATCTGAGTTTGAGTCTTTGCTATTTAAAAATAGTGTCACCCATTACTTTGCCAACAAAGATCCGTCTAGTCAAAGCTATGGTTTTTCCAGGAGTCATGTATGGAGTTGAGAGTTGGACTATAAAGAAAGCTGAGTGCTGAAGAATTGATGCTTTTGAACTGTGGTGTTGGAGAAGAATATTGAGAGTCCCTTGGACTGCAGGGAGATCCAACCAGTCCATCCTAAAGGAAATCAGTCCTGAATATTCATTGGAAGGACAGATGCTGAAGCTGAAACTCCAATACTTTAACCACCTGATGGGAAGAACTAACTCTTTGGAAAAGACCCTGATGCTGGGAAAGATTGAAGGCAGGAGGTGAAGGGGATGGCAGAGGATGAAATGGTTGGATGGCATCACCGACTCAATGGACATGAGTTTGAGTAAGCTCTGAGAGTTGGTGATGGACAGTGAGGCCTGGCATGCTGCAGTCCATGGGGTTGCAAAGAGTCGGACACGACTGAGCGACTGAACTGAACTGAATTGAACAGTATTTATCTCTCTGAGCCTTGAAGTTCACTTCTAGCAAAGTTTAATAAACCCCCATCAGAGTGATGCAAGAATTCACTGAGCTATCAATCTATCCAGATTACAATGTCCCTGATATGTAAACAGTCATCAAATTAGCAACCCTTGAGTTGTTATTGGAAGCAAATTTGAACACGGACCAATACTTTGTCAGAATACCCAAAGACACCTTTCTTTCCTCAGATATAAAATGATATTTACTTCAAAATATCCCTGTTCATGCTCCCAGTATGTTTTCTAGGCCAGTGGCATTTGTAAACTCCAGAGGACATAACATGCTAGGTACCTGCTGGTAAAAGTAGAGCCTTTGTTGCTCTGAACAGTTAAATGTTTCACTTATTGGGAGTAATGCAACTCAGCTTCCTCCCAGGATGGATGAAATGCCTGCCATTCTTGTAGGTAGAAGCGGGTTACTAAGTAACATGACAGAAAATATAAGTGGGTCTGAAAAGGTAAACCACCTGGAGGGCTTGGAATTTAACTCTGAGCAGATTTATAGCCATGAACATTTTGTTTAAAGCAACTCCTAGGAAAATCATTTGAGTGTAGCTTCAAAATCAAAGCTGGGGCCTTGGTGGAGGATGGACACTTATGACAGGTGTCTTGGTAAAGGCTTACAATCTCAGGAATCATTTATCAGTATCTATTCTGGGCAATACTTGGTAATAGAAGAACATCATTTATTCAATTCAAAATGGTCTGGCTAGCCAAACAAAATGAGTCAGTTGAAATACTTACTTTTGACTGATTTCCAAAAGTCCAAGCTTGTTTTGTAGTTTGTTTTACTGCTGATACATATTCCCTAAACTATATTTTGGACATTTTTAACTTGCACACAGACTTGTAGAGGGTTGAATAGTTTCCCCACTAAATTCATGTCCACATGGAACCTCAGAATGTGGTCTCGTGGAAATAAGGTCTTTGTGAATGTAGGCAGTTAAGGACCTTGAGGCGAATAGTCATGGAATTAGGGAGAACTCTAAATCCAATGACTGGCATTCTTATAAATGGAGGAGAGGACACCAAGAAACATGAGGAAGATCATGTAAAGATGGAGGCAGAGACTGAAGGAAAGCAGCTACAAGCTAGGGAACACTACAGATGGCCAGGAGCTATCAGAAGCTGGGAAGAGACTAGGAAGGAATCTTCACTAGAGGTTTCAGGGAGAGTATGGCCCTGCTTACACCTGATTTTGGACTTCTGGCCTCCAGAACTATGAAATCACTTGTTTTAAAGCCACTCAGTTAGGCTAATTTGCGTGGCAGCCATAGGAAACTACTTCATGGATGAATCTGAGGATTCTGCTGTGATTCTGCACATGAATCTCTGAGTTTCTTTACTGAAGTATGGACTGTGCACACCAGCTTCTTTAACAACCTCTCCTATTTCTTCACAGCTCCTAGCACAATGCAGCCACGGGTTCAACAGAGCAATGACTTGCTGTGCCTAGTAATGCTTTTCCATCTTTAAGCCTTTATACTCTTAGTAATGCCATCACTTGAAATTTTCCTATAATCCCCACCATGTCCCTTCAACATATACATCTCCAGTTCTGCAAATGTTCTCTCATCTTTTAAGATTCAGCTCAAATATTATCCCAGGCCCCCAACGACACTTCTACTACATTAATCACTTTGAGTAGAAGTGATTTCTTGCACATCTTTCTTTCCTGTTCACTTTGTTGTGTCATCTCTTAGGATGGTAAAGAATCTGCCTGCAATGCAGGAAACCCAGGTTTGATCCCTGGGCTGGGAAGATACCCTGCAGAAGGGTATGGCTACCCACTCCAGTATTCTTGCCTGGAGAAGTCCATGGACAGAGGAGCCTGGCGGAATACAGTCCACAGAGTCACAAAGAATCAGACACGACTGAATTACCAACAGTTTTCTCTTAGGACTTGGAGCAATTCTTCTCTTTCTTTTGTTGCAATCCCTCCACATATAGCTCCATGGGAATTAGTCTTGTACAAGAAACTGAGCAGGATGACTATGGAAGACAGAGTCCAGTCTGGTGGGTAACTCCATATCTCTACTTTGACTTGCACAAAGTTTTAGGTTAGTAGATGCACACTTTTACACATAAAATGAATAAAGAAGGTCCTACAGTATAGCACAGTGAGCTATATTCAGTATCCTGAGATAAAACATAAGGGAGAATAATATAAAAAAGAATGCATATTTGTGTATAACTGAGTCAGTTTTCTGTACAACAGAAAGTAACACAACATTGTAAATCAACTATACTTCATTAAAAATATAAATAAATGAATAATATTCCGTAATAGAAATACATTGACTGTTTGCCCTGGCTGCCTCATTCCACAGTGATAAAACTGAAATGTTCTCTAAAATTACCTTTCCATCATTATAAATGTGACTTGAAAGGCATGCAATTGATGCATTTGCTAGAGATTATCTTTTGCCCACAGCTCATTAAAGCTGTCCTGCTGTATCACACATATTCCTAGGAACAGCTATATGGATGCCCCCACACAACAAAGTGACCCATGCAAATGACTTGACATGAGAAAAATACCCACAGCAAAGCAGATCACATAATGACTCTGGGTGGCTACAAATCTGAGATGTGGACAATGAATGAGCTATCTTGGAGGAGGCAGCCAGGGTTGTCAGGGAAAAGAAGAGAGTGCAATGTCTCATTAATTTGTTCCTAACAAACAGTTTTCAAGGATTTGCCACAGAGTGATGCTCCAAGAATATGCTCTTTGTATATGACCAAAGACAATTTAATAGCCATTTCAAAACAGTAATTGTTGGATTAATGATACTACCGAGGAATAAGGATTCATTATACCTAATTTGGAAGATTGTGAATATAGTGCCTACATGGGTTACAAGGTGGCAATTGGGCAAAATGGCTGGGCAAATGCAAGATGACATTATTATGGTGCCTCTTGATGTCTTAGATATACAGGACCTTCTCTCACCCTTAATTATTTGAAAAATATTAAGCAAGACTGTGCATTTAAGGGTTGAGTTCTAATTGAGTCTAGCTGTGTGCTGTTCTACAGGAAGAAATTGGCCTTCTGGTTGCTACAAAAATATTTCAGGAAAATAGGAGGTTGTGACTGTGCTATCCCAGTGCTCTACTTAAAGAGATTCCTCCAAATAACAAGGAGGTACAGAGAACTTTATGGCAATTGTCTTCTAAGAGTCACATATTTCTGTGATAGTGCGAGTATTCCTCTGTGGCCATTTGAAATTAAATACTGAAGAATACTTTTATTTATTTTGAAATATTATTGTAGTCAACTCACAATGTTGTGCTAATTTCTGCTGTACAGCAAAGTGATTCAGTTTATACACATACATGTTCTTTTTTCACATTCTTTTCCATTGTGCTTTATCACAGGCTATTATAGTTCCTATCTGTAATAGTTTACATCTGCTAACCCAAACTCAGTCTATCCCTCCCCTACCCACCCTACTTCTTGGCAATCATAGGTCTCTTCTCTGTCTGCGAGTTTGTGTATGTTTCATAGATAAGTTCATTTGTGTCATATTTTAGATTCCACATAAGTGATATCATATGGCGCTTGTCTTTTTCTTTTTTCTAACTTTTAATTGGAAGAAAATTGCTGTACAGTGTTGTGTTAGTTGCTGCTGTACAAGAACGTGAATCAGGTATAAGTATACAATTATCCCCTCCCTCTTGTACCTCACTCCCATGCCACTATCCCACACCACTAGATCATCACAGAGAACTAAGCTGAGCTCCCTGTGTTATACAGCAGTTTCATACTAGTTATCTATTTTATACACGGTAATGTATCTATGCAGCTTCCTTGGTGGCTCAGTGGTAAAGAATCCTCCCTCCAATGTAGAACGTCTGGGTTCAATCCTTAGGTCAGGAAGATCCCCTGGAGAAGGAAATACCAACCAACTCCAGTGTTCTTACCTGAAAAATTCCATGGGCAGAGGAGCCTGGTGGCCTATAGTCCACGGGGTCTCAGAAGAGTCAGACATGACGTAGTGACTAAACAACAACAACAATGTATATATGTCAATGCTACTCTCTCAATTTGTCCCACTCTCTCCTCCCCCAGTTTGTGTCCACGCGTTCATTCTCTACATTTGCATCTGTATTACTGCTGTGCAAATAAGTTCATCAGTAGAATTTTTCTAATTTTCATACATACATGTTAATATGCAATATTTATTTTTCTCTTTCTTCACTTTATGTGACAGATTCTAGGCTCATCCACCTCACTATAACTGATTCAATTTTGTTCCTTTTATGGCTGAGTAATATCCCATTGTGTATACGTACAACTTCTTTAACCACTCATCTGTCGATAGACATGTAAGTTGCTTTCATATCTTGCTATTGTGCTTGGCATATAGTGCTTCTATAAACATAAGGTTATATGTATCTTTTTGAATTATAATTTTGTCTGGATATGTGCTCAGAAGTGGAATCACAAGACCATAAGGCAGCTCTGCTTTTAGTATTTTTGGGAAATCTCCATACTGTTCTCCATAATGGCTGAACTAATTTACATTCCCACCAGCCAACAGTGTAGGAGGGTTTCCTTCTCTAATGTGGAATAATTTTAAATGCATATATCAGTAACCAGTGATACTCTCAATGAGCATAGCTTAATATGTTCCAAAATATAAAATATGTTGAATGACATAAATAAACACTTAGAGTTTAAAAAGAAAGGTTCATTCATCCATGAGTAGACAAAGAGCTATATATTGAAACAAAAAAAACACCATGCAATGTAAAATAGAATCTTTGCCTACAGATCTAACTCCAGGTAAATATAACATGTTTCACAGGTGCACACACATACACACGGAAATGGAGTACAGTTTTCACATTTTAAGTAATGTTAACAAATTACTATATTTTCTAAAGAATTATCTCCTTTTTTGTATGTAGTTGATTTGCAATGTTGTCTTGGCCTCAGGTGTAGAGCAAAGATAAATATATATATATACTTTTTCAGATTCTTTTCCATTATAGGTCATTAAAAAATAATCAGTAGAGTTCCCTGCAATATACAGTAGGTCTTTGTTGGTTATCTATTTTATATATAGTAATGTGCATATATTGGGCTTCCCTGGTAGTTCAGCTGGTAAGAATCTGCCTGCAATGCAGGAGACCCTGGTTCGATTCCTGGGTTGGGAAGAACTGGAGAAGGGATAGGCAACCAACTCCTATATTCTTGGACTTCCCTGGTGGCTCAGATAGTAAAGAATTTGCCTACAGTGAGGGAGACCTGGGTTCAATCCCTGGGTTGGGAAGATTGCCTGGAGGAGGGCATGGCAACCCACTCCAGTATTCTTGCCTGGAGAATCTTCATGGACAGAAGAACCTGGCAGGCTACAGTCCACAGGGTCACAAAGAATCAAGAATCAGACACAACCGAGGAAGGAAGCCCAGCATAGCAAAATGTGTATAGGTTAATTCCAAACTCCTAATTTATCCCTCTCCCTCTCCACTTCAGTAACCATAAATTTGTTGTCTATGTGGTTCTATTTTTGTTTTGCAAATAAGTTCATTTTTATCTTTTTTTTTTTTTTTACATTTCACATATAAGTGATATCACACAATATTTGTCTTTCTCTGTTGGGCTTACTTCATTTAAATATGATAATTTCTAGATCCATCCATGTTGCTGCAAATTATTTTAGAAATATTCACTTTAATAATATCATTTTTAAATATCTTAAAGTCAGAGTCCTATTTTTTTATTTATTTTTTTCTATGGGAATACATCCCTAATTTCATTTTTATTTCATGTAATTTATGTTAAAGTATAATTTTACACAAACATTAGCAAGGGTCAAGGTTCACTGTATCATAAGTTTCTTTATGGCAATTTAAAAAATGAAATAGTTATTCTGAAGAGTGACATCCATTGATTCTAAAATCCATTAGGGCCATACTTACTGGACAATTCGTGGAATCTAGTAACAGAAGATGTAGTGACTTCATTTAAATAAAGACATCTCTAAAATACAGGTCTTCTCCCAGCAGAATCAATCACCTTCATATTTTCCTACAACTGTCTTTTGAAGAGGACATATCACACTTTATTCTAGCATTTTTCATCTGTCTCTCTTCCAAAAAGTGAATTTTGAGAGGAAGGAGGAAACTGCAACTGATGTAAGTATGCCAGTGATGATTGATGACAATGATAATAATAATAATTGGAGGCAACAGCATTAGTCATTCCCTATCCCATGACCCCTACCCCATTCACATTTTACTTTCTGAGCTCCACTGCCCAGATTGGAGGCAATGAGAATTCTCATTCTCAGGAGGTGTTTTATCTGCCTGCCGCCTGCTGCAGTATTCACCTTGTAAGCAGGCCACTTTACTTGGGAGCTGTAGGCAAGATGCTATTTTGGCAGTGACATTTCTTTCTTCTTGGCTGTCAAAAGCAGAGGCTGTTCAAGTACCAGTCCTCAATCTCTTGAATAAGAGAAAATGGTGCTGTATGTGTGGTGGGAGGAATGCAGGTTTGACCCAAGCAGGATTTTCTAACTGAGAGGGTCAGGGAAACTTGAGAACATTGGACAAGCACAGCTCTCAGTTTCATTGTGATTATTATAGCTGCTTATTAGTTATTTATAGCCCACCCATTCTTAACAGGACTGACTTGGCTTGTGAAAATGTAGCTACTAGGAAAGTATGAAATAACCCAACACATGAATCCTGCAAAGGAGAAAATCATTGTACAAAAACAAAATAAATCCCACGTAAGGCTAATAACAACAAACTATATTGAATGCATGGCAGGTTTCCCTATGATAAGTATCAATCATCTTTGCTACCATTGCTGTTGCATAGAAAATGCAATATCCCTCTGCAAAATTAAAGAAATTACGATAGGCATGCTTAGTTCCTCAGTTATGTCCAACCATAGACCCCATGGACTGTAGTACACCAGGCTCCTTGTCCATGCAATTCTTCAGGCAAGAATAATGGACTGGGTAGCCATTCCTTTCTCTAGGGTATCTTTTCAACCGAGGGATCAAGCCTGGGTCTCCTGCATTTCAGGAGAATTCTTTACCATATGAGCCACTAAATGTTGGCAATGTAATCACTGGTCCCCTTTTACTTCTAACAAACCAACTAGATATTTTGCTGGTCAGTGAGAGTAGGTGTTTTTGATGAAGGATAGAACAGGAGTTTCCCAATTTTTCTGGGCAGCAGCAACAAGCAGGGAGGTTACATTCATCAGCAAGTGGCCTGGAATGCCCATCCAAGAAGGGGACAGATGGAGAGCAGCCGGTAATGAGAAATAGTGCCCTTGTTCGAGAAAGCTCACTTGGATAGAAGCCCTTGTCTTTAAAATATGCAGAACATGGACTTTGTGTGTTTGTCTCATTCACCACTGGTAGATAAGTATTGAAGGGTACCTATGGTAAAATGTAAAGACCATTCCTCCTCCACTCTCTGCCAAAAATTAGTTGGCTTCATGACCACCCTGTCTTGGTGATCCTAATGGGATTTTCAAAGGTCATGCATGATTTGGAGGCTCATTGCTCTTCAGTGACATTATTTTGTATGTGAAAATTGCCCCTAACATCCTACCAAAGAGGATATAATGATGCCAGAAAGCATATGGTTTATGTAGGCACAAAGCCTGCCTTTGAATCTTCACTCCACCACCAACAACTTGCCTGTGCCTTTGGAGCAGGTACTATACTTCCATACCCAGTTTGCTTTTCTATGAAATACAAATAACAGTGTCTCTCATATCAGATTATCTGGACATTAGAGATGAATATAAGATGTCCATAGCACAGCAGATGATCAACAGAAAGTGGACATTATTTTGCCTTATTCTAACTCATTTTGCCATATACAGAAAGACTATTTTCAACCCATAGAGGTCAGAGTAATGGAAACCAGCCTGTCCTTGGGGACTATTCAGATATTCAAACCATGAGCACTGATAAGAGACTTCTGACTGATTAACAAAAGTTCATTTTAACCATGTAAATATTTGAATCAATTCTTGTGAGTAACTGCTAAACAGAAAAGATCCTCCAATTGACTGTCTCTCAGTAAACCAAGCAATGCCCAAATCTATCTATCTATCTATCTATCTATCTATCTATCTATCTATCTATTTATATACGTACAGACACACACACACACACACACACACACACACACACACAGTCTTGGTGGTCAGTGATCAATATTAGGTTTATCTAGACCCCAGAAGTAGAACTATTGATACTACCAAAGGCAATGTGAATGTGGGTAGCCAGAGCATCAGTCCCATCAAAGCTCCTCATGGAAACTCTAGGATCAGATAGATGGGAGGCCAAGACCAGTATCAACCAAGGCCAAATGGCCAGCAGTAAGACTGAATTTTAGGTGTCAAATGGAGGCTAACACTCATGGAGGGTAGAATGGAATAAACCAGATCTGGTCCAAGGTAGAGGCATGAATGATCCCTCCAACTAGTTTTAGTGGCTTTATGAACTAAGGCCAGGGATAGATCAGACAATTGCCAATCAAAAGGCTGTCCTAGACATTCTTGTTATATTATTTGAAAATTTCAACATCCTGGAATCTCTTTATAATACTATTTTGTGTGTGTGTGTGTGTGTGTGTGTGTGTGTGTGTGTGTGTGTGTGTGTGAATGTATATGTGGGTCAATATGCCTGTGGGTTTGAATCTATGTCTGCATTTCTGAATGTGTATTGGGGAATATAACTATTGCTTTTCATGAGACACTTACTTTGTGATGAAGGCCACTTGGAGTGTTAGTAACACAGACCTCATAAGAGATCCAGAGCCATTGTTCTCACCCATTAATGGTGTTGCTAGAGGGTCCAGGGGCCTTCTCATTCAAAGTGTGTCAATTGGAAACAAGTAAATTCACTGTTTGGGGAATGAAAGTTTTCAGACAAGGATTAGGATAAATGTTTTGAGCCTTTGTCACAGTTGTGAGTTGCACAGTTGTCCTGTCCTCATCCAGGCAAAGAGGGGCCATAAATAAAGCTCCACTGTGCATACTTCTGTCAACTGGAATCTTTTACTTGAGAACTGTGCCATTCCAGAACTGCTCATCCATGCGTGTTTGCCTCATCTCAATTTCAGGAAGGTATGAAGGGATGGCAGGGCCTCTGCACAATCTGACTATCCTAAAATCCTCACTGGCTATGCCAATGGAGTCATAATCCTCTCTTATGTTCATACAGTACAAATTGGCACTTTGGCATCCACTTATGTAGCATCTACTTATCCATCACTGCCCTTCATACCAGCCACTCTTAGAACTTAAGAAATTCTGCTTGAAAAGGAAGCTTTGTGCCTGGACTTCCAAGAAGCATCCAGAGAAGAAAAATGTGGGTCCTCAGGACAACATGCCTAAGAGAGATGACAGCAAGTTAGGGGAAAGAGAAGGCTCTCTGGCAAGGCTTTTAGAGGAGTGAATGAAACTAATTCATGAGTAAAGGATCCTGACATGAAATTGGTGCTGGTGCCATGCATATGTATAGTCAGGCTTGTCTAGGGGACAGAGGGCTGATTTGGGAGTCTGGGACCTATCTTCTGCCCCAGCAGCTCTGGCTAGACTACCCAAAAGGCAAAAATGGCCTTCACATTTCCATTTGCAGCCTGAGAATGGTGAAAAGAGAGGACTTGGTCAGCCGGGATTTGCATCAGTGCAAAATCAAGTAATCTAAGTGGAGGACACAAGAGCCACAAGGAGACCAACCACAAAGTCTCAAATGTGTCCTATATTATCAGCCCTCTCTCTGCTTTCATCCAGAGTTTAGCCTCTGGTGTCCCATAGACAGGCTCTGATCCTCATTAGCTGTTTGAATTTAATAAGAAGTGAAGAATCTTTTTGAATTATGGTTTTCTTTGGGTAAATGTCTATCAGTGGGAATGCTGGATCATATGGCAGCTCCATTTTTAGGTTTTTAAGGAACCTCCATACTGTTCTCCATAGTAGCTGTACCAAATTACATTCCCACCAACAGTGTAGGGGGATATGCACTCCAATATTCATTGCAGCATTATTTACAATAGTCAGAACATGAAAGTAACCTAGATGTCCATCAACAGATGAATGGATAAAAAAGATGTGGTACATATATACAATGGAATATTACTCAGCCATTAAGAAGAGTGAAATAATACCATTTGCAATAACATGTATGGACCTAGAGATTGTCAGACAGAGCAAGACAAATATCATATAATATCACTTACAGGTGGAATCTTAAACAAAAAAGGGTACAAATGATCTTATTTACAAAACAGAAGTAGAGTCACAGATGTAGAACACAAACTTATGGTTACCTGGGGGTAAGGAGGGAGGGATAAATTGGGAGATTGGGATTAACATGTACACACTACTCTATATAAAATAGATAACTAATAAAGACCTACTGTATAGCACAGGGAATGCTACTCAATACTCTATAATAATTTATATGGGAAATGAATCTTAAAAATGAGTGGGTATATGTGTATGTATAAGCGGTTTACTTTACTGTACAGTGGAAAGAAACAGAATAGTGTAAATCCAGTATACTCCAATAAAAAAAAAAGTTTTTTAAGTGAAGAAAATTTAAAAGACTGGTGTGATTATTAAGTCTTATTTCCTGAGCTTTGTATATGGTCAAGGCTCAACCAATGGCAATTGAGGCTTATCTATAGAGTTGGAGGAAAGTGTAAGGCCTTTTACATTATAATAGCCCTGCATCACCATGCCTGCTCACCAGTTAGAGTTATCTGGTCTATGTGATTAAACATGACCATTTTAAAAAACTGAGTCAACGTGTTATTAAACTGGATGAAACCAACCTCTTGGCATTTATGGATACAGTATGTTTTTTTTTTTTTTTTTTTTTGCAGACTTCAGAAACTGATTTGGCTCCATTTGGCTCTGAGAGAGAGTTAAACTTTGCCTTCCCCCCAAAATGAGAAGTTGGGCAGCCCTCAGAATGATTTATATATAGGTCTCTGTTGCATAAAATCTCATTTTCTTCAGTGCATTTGTCAAAAGATTTTTCCGATGTGTGTCTTGTGTAGGACTTGGTTAGAGTAATCCCCTCAGCCTCCCATGCAGAAGGTGTATTTCTGCTGAAAGTTTCTCTTGACGGGTTTTTGGATGATCATGTTTGACTGATGTGTTGGTGTTATTCCTTTAACACCTGCACTATGAACTTTGTATCAAGTGTTTCTTCCCTGCATATTAATGTCCTGGTTTTCATGTGCAGATGAAGTGAAGCCATAAAACTCAGTACTGTCAGCCAATTAAAATTCATCTGACAAGCGATACTTTGTCTTTTTTGTGCTAACCCAGGATCAGGGTGAAAAGACAGCATCTTGTTTGCCTTTGCAAAAATACACCCCCGTAGAATAAAAATTACATATGCTTTTTGCTGGCTTAAGCATAGTGTGGATTTATTATATGGAGAAGAGAGATGAGAGATTTAAAAAAAAAAAAGCATGCTACGAAGGCTTGAAAATTATTTACTGTCCTCATTATCATTAGGAAGAAGGCGTTATCTGATCTATCTCTCCCGATTTTTATGGTGAAACTCTATTTTAAGATTCATAATTTTTACATACTGTCTGATCCTGCACAGAAGATGCACACTGCGTGGAGCGGAAGATTACCTGATGTATGTCCAATTGCCTTCTCAAAAATATATTTGAAAAGTTGAGAAAATGTTTCCTAACAGAATGTGAAAATTTGATCCTAAACAAAGTGGATACTGGTTAGAAGAATATTTAGAAAGGAAAGGCTGTTGAATTTATGTAGCATGAACATTTAAAGTAAAAATTCAGATCCTTACCTTTGGGGTCATGGTGATTAATTTCCATTCCAAATGTAACTCTTTATAGGCAAGAAATTCAGTCAATATTCCCCTGTGACCAACAACCTTGTGAGCTGTTGGCAGAATTAATAAAACTGTCACGATTTCTTTGGAATATTGCATGTCTCCTTGTATGTCATTTAATTGTGAAGTGTAAATATGCATATGGCACATCAGAAAAACTAAATATATTAGTCTTTAGGGCTTCAGTTTCTGTTTCTGCACTCATTTATCAATTTTGATTAAATTAGGGGAGTGCATTTTGAGAAGAAAATATATAAAATTTATGTAGTTTTACAGGAGAATGACTTGTATTGTTTATACAGCCTAAGTATCTAGGGAGAAATATATATTTTTCTAATATGTAGCTTTGGATAATATAGAATGTTCTGTATATAAGATTATGTTCACAGCTTGGGAGAATTTGGAGACAATGCTCCTGTTAAGCAAAGTGTTTCTAAGAAGAAAAAGTCAAAAACCCAGGAGCAGAGGGAAAACATAATGCAACTTAGTCTCTTACACTTTAAAATAGTGCAGCTTTTAGTGCAGATTCTAATCTACTCCAAGAGAGGCCTCTCCCAGGAAGATTCTGGTTACATAGAAGGATAGGATATATAGGCTGAGTGAGAAAGCTTCTCATTATGTTAAGATCAAGCTCAATTCTTTGCAGCAATGCCTTTCAGTATAAATTAGTCTTCATTTTAAAGGAGATCAGCTTTATTTTGTAAATAAGTTCATTTGTATCATCTTTTTAGATTCCACAAATTAAGTGATATCATATGCTATTTGTCGGTCTACTTAGAGACATAGAAACCAAGCTTATAATTACCAAAGGAAATAGCAAGAGGGTGGTGAGAAATAAATTAGGAGTTTAGGATTAACACATACATAGTACTATATATAAAATAGGTAAACAAGAAGGACCTACTGTATAGTGCAGAGAACTCTACTGAATATTCTGTGATAACCTATAGGGGAAAAGATTATGAAAAAGGAAGTGTGTTTTATATATATATATATATAACTGAATGACTTTGCTGTCCATCTGAAACTAACACATTGTAAACTATACTTCAAGTTTTGGAATTAAATTTTATTTAAAAAATGAAAGCATTTTTTAAAAAGAGAGGATGACAAAAGAGAAATAATAAAGATGCAAGTCAAAATTTAAAATTAAAACAAAAAGACCAGCTGTCCTAAGAATGAACTTGGGGGCTGACACTTGCCTAGGTACTTCCAACACTAGTTGAATCACTCTGCCTTTGGGTAAATAGATGTTGGAACAGGAAAGAATAAATCAGTGTTATGTGACTGTCAATACTGTCAAGAAAGAGGATTGCCCTTTTAAAGAGAGTAACAAGAAATTTGTAACTGGTTATAATTGAATATGATTAAAATATAAGTGCTGATGTTTTTTTATTTTTGTTTTTCATTTTGTTTTTTCCTCCCATCTGGGTATCCATCTGAGAAAAAATATTAGCACATTTTCTTTGCTGACCAGTTAGTGTTGTTATAAATATCCCAAAATTAACTTTGAGCAAAAGGTAAATATTATTTTTCATTTTATTGGTAAAAATTTGTGATTCATAGAGATAAATAAATTTTCTCTGAACTTCCCCTGTGGTCCAGTGGTTAAGACTTTATGCTTCCACTGAAGCAAACACAGGTTCTATCCCTGGTCAGGGAAGATCCTGCATGCCATGCAACATGACGAAAAAAATAAAATTTAAAACTTTTTTTTTTAAAGTTTAAGACATCTTTGGGAAATAAAGGTAGAGATTTTTTAAGTTTCACTCGAATTCATACAAGGAGGCACTACTTCATCTGACAATTTTGCCCTGGGAATATTACAAATGCATATCATATCATCACAAATGCCTATGTACATGCAAGCTATAACTCACACCATACAAAGTTAAGAAGTTAAGAACTCGCGTGTTAAATAACTTCAGGGATCTCTCCTTCACTGTTCACAAATATACTTTCTTTTCCAATTTTTTTTTTATATTGGACTGTAGTTGATTAACAATGTTGTGTTAGTTTCAGGTGTACAACAAAGTGATTCAGTTATAAACATACATGTATCGATTCTTTTTCAAATTATTTTGTCATTTAGGTTATTACAGAATATTGAGCAGAGTTTCCTGTGCTATATAGTAAGACTTCATTGGTTATCTATTTTATATATAGTAGTGTATATTTGTGCTGTGTGCTCAGTTGTGTCTGACTCTTTTGCAGCCCCATGGATTGTAGCCCACCAGCCTCCTCTGTCCATGGAATTTTCCAGGCAAGAATACTGGAGTGGGTTGCCATTTCCTACTCCAGGAGATCTTCCTGACCCAGGGATTGACCCCATGTCTCTTGTGTCTCCTGCATTGGCAGGAGGATTGTTTACCACTAGCACCTCCTGAAAGCTAGTATGCATATATCTATCTCAAACTCCCAATTTATCCTTCCATAACATGGACATCTAGGTTCAGATCAGGGCATGTGATACACAACAACCTCTTCCTTTCTCACCACTGATCCATCCAGCACATCCCAGGATCAGAGCTCACATTTCCAACTTCCTCCCATACTCAGCTGACCCTGTCCATCATGCCTTGGTCTTGTGGGTACCTACACTAGTTTTGTGCCCTGGCCCCTCTTCCCCGAGGAAAGTACACCCAGGTGAAGCCTACACAGACCCTGAAATGGATTAGATAATTCTGAGGTCTGGAGACCCTGAAAGAATCATGGTCTAAACTGGGATGGAGGAATAAGAGCAAAGTTTCCAGGTAAGCTCTTCACTCATCAGAATCCTCATCAAGGGAGAAACTCAAAGCAGGGCTCCTTTAGAGCAGGGAGCCCAGGGCAGGGGCCCCTCCTACCTGGTCTAGGGAGATAATATAGATATACTATAGATATAGATACTACTGAGGGAGATACTGGAAGTCCTGATGAAGGGAATTGATTCAAACTAAGATCATGTGACCAGAAGCCTGGTATTCTATTCATTTATATACAGTTTTTGATGTAGAATTAATATTTATTGCCATGGAAAGATGTTCATAATATATGTCCAGTGAAAAATACAGGGTACAAAGTAATATATACAGTATGAACTTTTTGTTTTAAAAGCTGTGTATGTGATATAAAAGATCCAGAAAGCTGTATACCCAGTATTACAGATGGTGTCTCTGGGTGAGGAGAATAGCATGAATTTTTCTCCTTTTAAGCTATTTTTTTCTACAAGTACTATATAGTGCTTTTATAATAAGAAAACAATTACTTTTCACTTTTTAAAGGAATGTACTGTATTTTAAATTTTATCTTGCTGACTTCCTAGTACTTTCAAGGAAAAAAGAAATGAACACATGAACCTGACTAATGATTTCAAGAATGCTTTTCACATAAACAAACAATTTCCAGAGTCAGGACTCAGTTCAGAACCCTGAGGTCCCTGTGTGCCCTTGAGAAGTGTCCACTGGCCCCAAATCAGGGCTTCCATTAGGCTTAGATGGGTTGATATTTTTCTTTCTTTGGGGTCTTCTGGAATTGAGCCTTCAGAACCCAGGACACTTATCTGCTTGTTGCACCTATGATAAGATGTTCAGGGCTCTGTGGATTTCCCAGCTGCACATCCAGTGAGCAATAAAAGCTTTCAGATGCTTTGTGTCTGCATTCCTGGAAGACAGCAGCCACAATAAGCACCAGGAAGAGGGATTTTTTCTCACCCGTAGTTTAAACACTGAAAGTGATGAGAGAAAGTCCTCTGCAGACTGACCCCAAAAGCAAAAGCCAGCTGAACAAAAGTGAGCCCTGAATATAAGAAGATAAGGCAGTTATACAATTGGAAACTGGCTGTAGGATATCCGTCTATTCAAGTCACAACCTTATCCTACAGCATACACTGAAGTCAAAATATGTACATAATAAAAATGTATCTCAAGGTTTCCACGATTAAAATAGATCAAGACAGCCAATCAAATTAAAAGAAAATAAGGAAAAGACTGACTGAATTGGAGAACTGAAGGTGTCTGGTCAGACAGATAGCCTACTTACTTAAACCGTATCAACACATATTAATAAGGACAAAGAGGTGCTGTGATATAGGAAGCAAAACAATTCTTCCAATACATATTTACAAGTATAAAGAAGACATCTCTAAATAATTTTTAAAATCAGATGTTAGATCACTCAGAGGGGAATATGGCAGCAATATTGCTTAAGGACCATGAGTTGCATAGGCACACCCCTTTTTTGGAAAATTGTGGTGAGGCTGGAACAAAGGTACAGCTCTTATGTCAAGGACTGGCAGAAGTGAATGGCTAGGACACTCCACTCTTATTTCACTCCAAGACAGCTCAGGGTCACCTCTGTCTGACAGAATACCTGAGTTCTGTAAGTTTTTAAGCAGGTAAATGAGAATGCCTGTTGAATGTATGATCTGGCAATTTTTAAATTTGTGATTCCAATGACTTTGCATCTTTTTAGACTAAGGCAAGATGTGGCTATATCAAAATTTCCTTTGGTAGGAAAATATGCCAATAAGTTTATTTGCATCATTTTTTAGATTCCACATAAATATTAGGGGAGGGATAAATTGGGAATTTGGGATTAATGTACACACACTACTATATATTGGAGAAGGAAATGGCAACCCACTCCAGTATTCTTGCCTGGAAAATTCCATGGACGGAGGAGCCTGGTAGACTACATTCAGTCCATGGGGTCACAAAGAGATATAAATTAGGAATTTGGGATTATGTACACACACTACTATTTATAAAATAGGTAATCAACAAGGACCTACTGTATAGCACAGGGAACTCTACTCAATAATCTATAATAACTTACATGGGAACAGAGTCTGAAAAGAATGGACATATGTATGTCTATAACTAAATCACTTTGCTGCACATCTGAAACTAACACAAAGTTATAAATCAACTATACTTCAATAGAAAATTAAATTAAAAAAACTGTGCCAAATATTCACGTTCCAAATATCAAAATGATATAAGTGGTCATATCAAAATGACTTTATTTAAATATCAGATCCTCTTTTCTTCTACCCCAGTATTCCTACCATTAGAATAAGTATGGTTAAGCAGCTCAGTATCAAAAGAAAAACTACCCAATCCCAAAATGGTCAGGATACTTAGAGACATTTCCCCAAAGATATACAGATGACCAAAAAACACATGAAAAGATGTTCTACATCGCTAATTATTAGAGAAATGCAAATCAAGACTACAATGAGATGTTACATCACACCCATCAGAATGACCATTATTTTAAAAATTTGCAAAAGATAAATGCTGGAGAGGGTGTGTAGAAAAGGGAACCCTCCTACACTGTTTGTGGGAATGTAAACTGGCATAGCCCACTGTGGAGAACCAGTATGGAGGGTTCTTACAAAAAACTAAAAATAAAGCTACCTTATGATCCAGCAATCCCAGTCTTGGGCATATATCCTGAGAAAGGATACCTGCACCCCAGTGCTCATAGCAGCACTATTTACAATAGCCACGACATGAAAGCAACCCAAATGTCCCTGAGAGCTGAATGGTTAAAGAAGTGGTACATACATGCAATGGAATATTGCTTTGACATAAAAAAGTAGGAAATAATACCATTTACACGAACATGAATAGATCTGGAGATCATCATGCTAAATTAAGTAAGACAGAGAAAGACAAATATATGATATTCCTTATATACAGAATCTGAAAAAAAATTACAAATGAAGTTATTTACAAAAGAGAAACAGGCTCAGAGACTTAGAGAAGGTACTTATGGTTACCAGGGGGCAGAGGGTGGAGGAGAGGAATAAATTGTGAGTTTGGAATTGACATGTACACACTGCTATATTTAAAATAAAATGCCTAAAAAAGAAGAATAGGTATGTTTATCACACTAAATACACCTTGTGTTTGCTTCCAAAAATTAGGGTCATCGATCTCACAAAACAGAGCCTCTTGACTGCTTGACTGTGTCAAGGAATGGGTTATTTTTGTCCAGACTCATTAGTTCTCTCAGCCCTTGGAGATGCTGCCTAGGGCCCAGGTTGAGTTTCTGTCCCAAAGACTGGACCATCTCCTACTGCACTGTAAAAAAAAATCGTTGAGTGTTGTGATTTGAGAAAGTTTGGAAAACATCACCAGATGTGTCCAGAAAAGAGAAAGATGAGACTGGGTTGAATAAATCAGAGAAAATTTATGCAGGAGGTTTGACTTAAAAAGGAAAGAGAAGACTTTCCTAGTGGTCCAGTGGTTAAGAATCTACCTGCCCTGGCACAGGAAGATTCCATATGTCTTGGGGTAGCTGAGCCTATGCAACACAACTACTGAGCCTGCACTCTAGAGCCAGTTCTCTGTAACTAGAGTGGCCCCCATTTGCCACAACTAGAGAAAGTCTGCATGTAGCCATGAAGACCCAGCGCTGCCAAAAATAAATAATAAATAAATGAAAAAAAGGAAGGAGAGATGAGATTCTATGAGAGAGGACTAGCCAGAGACACAATTAGGTAGCACAATTAGATAGTCAGTGGTTGGGAGCATATGTGACATTCTGAAGGGGCACATTCAGGTCACAACACAACAACTAAGACTAGCTCTGTGGTCCAAAAGGACTGAGTGGAGTGTGGCTACTCAGAGAGGAAGAGAAGATCTTGGGCAAGATGTGACATGATTAAAAATGGGATTTGGAAAAATGCATCACTTAATTGCATGCAGGACTGATGGGAAGAGAAGCAAATTAAGTCCAGGAAATCTAAGAAGGGTCTCTGAATCTATAACTTTCAGTTTTCGTCTGAAAATTTGGCCTCCAAAAGAAGTAGATTTCATTTTCTCCTTCTTTTCAAATTTATTTTTTAAAAAGCTAGTTTTATATTTGAGAAATTCATCTTTGTTTTATCTTTAGATTTTAATTGTGTGTGTGCCTATGACATAGACTTATTTTTCTTGTCCCTCCATATTTGAGATGGCTATAGATAGCTATCATCAAAAATTAAACAGAGAAGGAACTTATTTCTAAGATATTTTTAGTTTTCCCATTTCTTGTTCTGAACATTTAGTTTTCATTTATTTTCTTGTGTTCAGGTAAGATGGATTCCTTGGCTTATGAAGTGGGTACTTTCTCTAGCAATAAACTTTACTTTTAAATATGTTATGAAAGTGGATTGAAATGGTCTTTAATAAGAACTGGCTGT
The DNA here is from genome assembly GCA_024291935.2 of Okapia johnstoni. Classification (NCBI taxonomy): domain Eukaryota; kingdom Metazoa; phylum Chordata; class Mammalia; order Artiodactyla; family Giraffidae; genus Okapia; species Okapia johnstoni. The sequence goes on from CM044319.1 coordinate 50,368,556, forward strand.
TGCATACACACATCAGGCACTTTTATAGAATGTGCTTACAAAAAGGCAATCTGAAGACTGAGAACTTTTCAGAAATCATCTGGTCTACCCTTCACCTCTTCAGAGGAGTTTAGAAAAGAAAAGGAGAAACAGTATATTAAAACATTAACATTTAGAGTCAAAATATAACTCTAACTTTATTGTCTCATAGAAAAGAAGAGAATTAGTGAATTAAATACATTTTAATACAACTTCTTTGCCAATCATTAGCTGTGTGCTGATGATCAAATTACCAAAGTTCTCTGAGCCTATTTCCTCATCTGTGAAATAGATGGCACAATGGTAAAGAATTCACCTGCCAATGCAAGAGTCTGAGGTACTGTCCCTGAGTTGGGAAAGTCCCTTGGTGTAGGAGATGGCAATCTGCTCCAGTATTCATACCTGGAAAACTATGGATAGTGGAGCCTGGTGTGGCTACAGTCCATGGGGTTGCAAAGAATCAGACAAGACTGAGCACATACACATATTTATTTTACAAGACAGTTGCAATAATAAAATGGCTCAGTGCAAGTGTAACACCAGTCTTGAAGTAAGCACTGAAGAAATCATACATGCAGGCATGCTAAGTCACTTCAGCAGCTTCCTACTCTTTGCAGCCCTATGGACTGTAACTTGCCAGGCTCCTCTGTCCATGGGATACTCCAGACAAGAACACTGGAGTGGGTTGCCATGCCCTCTTCCAGAGGATCTTCCCAACTCAGGGATGGAATCCACATCTCCTGCATTGAAGGTGGATTCTTTGCCCACTGAGCCACCTGGGAAGCCCAATCATAAGATTACTTTATTATCTTATTAAGATTATTCTTATAAAGATGATTTTGGGACATGACAGCAAAGATCATTTGGCCTTGTTTGCAAAAGTCACAAATTCATTGCATGACTCTGGTAAAGACTATCTCTAAGCATCAAATGAGTAAATGCATGATCCTGGAGGTCATTTCTTCAAGAACTTTAGCTCTTGACTTCATTTGTCCAAAGAAGTGCTAAAACATAGAAAGGGGACTTCCCAGGTGGTGCTAGTGGTAAGGAAGCTGCCTGCCAATGCAGGAGACATAAAACATGCCATAAAAGGTGACATAAAAGGTTCCATCCCTGGATCAGGAAGATTCCCTGGAGGGGGAAATGGCAACCCAATACAATATTCTTGTCTGGAGAATCCCATGGACAGAAGACTCTGGTGGGCTACAGTTCATAGGGTTGCAAAGAGTCCGACACAACTGAAGTGACTTAGCACAAAACATAGGCAGAGTGATGAGAGTCTTGATTCTGATACTTACTAGCTGTGCAAACTTAAGAAAGTTACTTAAATTATCAAGCTAAGAGTCCTATGAGTATTAAACACAATATACTGTGCAACATAACCACTATGTTAATCAATTTCCTGCCCTCTGTCCCTCACATATAACATCAGAATGCTACCAGACTTGTCTACTTACCAGGAATACTTTGGATTCAGAAACTACAGTGGATGATACAGCAGTGTATTGTGGGTGATTATACTTACATGAGCTAAAATTAACAATACTTATCAAAGAACGGTGTCCTGATATGGAGCAGTGGATGAGCAATGGATACCGTAGTGGCTTAAAGAGAAAGACAGACTTCCAGATTTCCCCATATTGAGTATATTATATGCTTTCTTGAGTATATTATTTGTCAATGTCCAGATCTGAGACTTAGAAAGATTTTCTTAGCCCTGGCTATTAAAATTGCTGACCAGAACAACTCAAATTTCTATTTCCCAATCAGAACCGTTGTAAAATGTGCTTCCATTTGGGATGCTTTGTTTGCTAGTACTCTGGAACCAGAGCTGGGCTTCTGGTGTGGTCTCAGCCAGGAGCGCCAGAAGGAGACTAGTGGGGGGTGGGGTGCCATCTCGTAAAATCTGTGCCCCTAGTAAGTTACTTCTTATCCTCACATTAGCTCTGAATCAGACATTAAGCAGACATGTGGATGTTGACACAGAAGTAACTTGTATACATGGCAAAAGAGTTGGCGTAGGCTCACAAAACCATGTGATTCCAAAGTATATAAACTATGGCTATTATGAAGAAAGAGAAGGCAAGCTACATATGCAAATATGCATTTTCTTGTGTTTCATTTAAAAAGCAAAAACAAGCAGTTGACATCATTTTACTAATATTTTAAAGAGCCCAGTATACCAAAATATTATTTTAACATATGTAATGTAAAATCATTAATTAGATATTTGTCTTTTTTGTATTGTCTTTAACTTTAAAAGAGAACATCATTTTTAACCCCTTTTACATGATTGACAAGCAAAAATCTCTGCTTATTTAATGTATATACAGCTTGATGAGTTTGGAGATAAATATACATTGTGAAACTGTCACCAAAATTTATACCATAAACATATTCATCACCAAATTTTCCTTCTACCCTCTTTTTCATTTTATTTAGGGATGGGTTATACAAACACAATATAAAGTCTACTTTTAACAAATCTTAATTATACAATTCAGTATTATTAACTATAAGTGCTGTGCTATATGGGCCTCCCTGGTGCTGGTGGCTTAGCCATAAAGAATCCACCTGCAATATAGGAGACACAAGAGACATGGATTTGATCCCTGGGTCAGGGAAGATCCCCCAGAGGAGGGCATGACAACCCAGTCCAGTATTCTTGCTGGGAAAATCCCATGGACAGAGGAGCCCAGTAGGCTACGGTCCATGGAGTCGTAAAAAGTCGGACACGACTGTGTGACTGAACTGAACTGAACTGAAGATTTATTCATCCAATGTAACTAAAACTTTGTATTTTTTGGATAATACCTCCCTACCCCCTAGCAATCATCATTCTGTTCTCTGCTTCTATGAACTTGACTATTTTAGATGCCATATATGAGTAGTATCATATAGCATTTGTCATTCTGCATCTGGCTTATTTCACTTAGGGTAATGTCCTCCAGGGTCATCCATGATGTCACAAATGGTACGATTTCTTTCTTTTCTAAGGCTCAATGACATTTCCTTGCATGTAAATGCCACTTTTTCTTTATCCATTTATCTGACAATGGACATTTTCTACTTGGTTGTCTTGGTTATTGTGAATAATTCTGCAATGAACATGGTCATGCAAATATCTCTCCATGATCCTGATTTCAATTCCAGCTGATACACACTCATAAATGGAATGGCTGGATCATATGATAATTCTATTTTTAATCTTTAAGGACTCTCCATTCTGTTCCCCATAGTGGCTGTAACAAGTTCCATTCTTGCCAACAGTGTGCAAAAGTTTCAATTTCACCACATTATCAGCAACACTCATATATTTTGTGTTTTTGATAATAGTTACCCTAACATGTGTGAGGTTATATTGCATTGTGGTTTTGATTTGCATTTCAATGATGATTAATGATGCTAAGCACACTTTCATATACCTGTTGGGCCATTTGTATGTCCTCTTTGGAAAAATATATATTCAGTTTCTTTAATCAGTTTATATTTTTTATTGAATTATAGGAGTTCCCTACATATTTTGTATATTAATCCTTTATCAGATGTTTGACTTGCAATTATTTTCCTCATTGTATAGGTTGTCTTTTCATTTTGCTAATTGTTACCTTCTTGTGCAGAAGTTTAATATAATCCTGTCTATTTTTTTCTTATTGCTGTTCCTTCGATGTTATATCCAAGAAATCATTACCAAGACCTATGTCAAGAAGTTTTTCCTGTCTTTTTCCTAGTATCTTTATGACTGAAAGCCTTACATTTAAATTTTTAATACTTATTGGAATCCAAGTAAACTTGGGTCCATGTAAACTTTATCAAAATTCCAATGACAGGTTTTACTGAGATAAAAACATAAATGCTAAAACTGGATATGAAACCATAAAGATGCTGATTAGCCAAAGCAGTTTTAAATAAGAACAAAACCCAAAGCTCTAGGCATCACATTTCCTGATTTAAAATTTATTACAAAGCTGCAATAATCAAAGCAATATAGTAATGGGATAAAAACAGACATATAGACATGGAACAGAGTTGATAGGTCAGAAGTAAACCCACTTATATACAGTCAACTCATGGTCAACAAGGGTGCCACGAACATACAATTGGGAAAATATAGTCTCTTCAACAAATGATGTTGAGAAAACAGAGTGTTCATGTATGAAAGAATAAGATTGAACCCTTCTTATGTAAGAGCACATTGTGATTTAGATGAGTGGTGTCAATTGCTAAACAATCACATATGGGACAAGCAGGTGGATGCTTTCACTAATCTGCTCTACCTCTCTGGCCATCCTACCTTTTTAAACATGTGCTATATACAGCATCTCAGTTATATGCTACACTTTAATTTTCTAATGTTAATGCAGACTTGATAGAAAACAAATGTGAAACAAACAGAAAATTTTCCTTTGTATAAACTTCCCTGTATTTTTTCCAATATCGCGTTTCTAAATATCATTATCAGAATATGTATCTCACTACCATTATCTTAAAAACTCCATCCAAACACTCAAACAACATTTCTGCTTATGGACCACAAAACCCAGCATGCTCACCCTTTGCTCTGAGCTCCTACTTTCAAAAGCAGCATATAAATAGAGACACAGACATAGACTACATGGATATAAAAGTGGAAAGATGGGCCTGGGATGAACTGAGAGATTGGGACTGACATGTATACACTATTGATACTATGTAGAAAATATATATCTATTTTGACTATATAATGAGAACCTACTGTATAGCACAGAGAACTCTACTCAATGCTCTGTGGTAACCTAAATGGAAAGACGATTTAAAAATTAGGGGATATATGTATAAGTACAGATGATTCACTCTGCTGCATAGCAGAAACTAAAACAACATTTAAAGCAAACATACTCCAATAAAAATTAATTTAAAACAATAGAATAAAGGTTTGTAAAATCACAAGGGAGTTTCAAAATTTACTTACAGATGATACATTTTGAGAACTAAAAGGGAAATTCCACTTGGTTATTTAATACATGTATTGATTTATTAATAAGTATTTAATGTATAATTGAATTTTTCCATCAGCAAAAACAGTCCATGTGGTACAAGCTACATAAGTTCTTTAACATAAAATTTATATTTATTTCTCATTGTTTTAGCTGGAAACAGGAAGATATATTTTATGTTTGTTTTGACGTCATTATTGGTTACAGAAAAAAATGAGATCGCAATATCTAATTAAAGAGAAAAGAAGCACTTAAGACTCTGCAGCATGGGCCCAGATCCTGCTTCCTTATCTTTCTTTATGGCTCCATCATCTCCTGGCTGTGGATGTCTCATATGGAAATATTTGAGTCTGTTTAATTTCTGTCCCATTGATCTTGTGTCACTCTTTATCCATAATCCATCCTTCTCTAGCTGCCTTCATTCTTGACAAACTTCTTCCCTTATGTTATGGGAGAAGTACCTCTTCACCATGATTTTTCTCACATGGGATCAGATGGCTTTTTGGCTCTTGGAACAATTGGGTTAGCCAAAAATTGCATTTGGACCTTTTGTAACATCTTGTGGAAAAACCCAAATGAACTTTCTAGCCAACACATATATACATTTATTTTTTAGTTTCTCCCATCATCTCTAGTATTAATTTCAACTGCTGCTTGTTCACTGAGCTTTGAAACTCCACACCCTGCACAATACAGGTCTCATTAAATGCCTTCCCTTATGGCCTATCAGGGACTCCAGCCTTGTACCTGGTCATCAGCTTTTTCCTCGCTTGTATTATTCGTGGGCTTCTTATTTGTTTGGCCAAGCTTTGCTGCCAATAGAACTGTCTTTTGTTGTTTAGTCACTAAGTCGTGTTCAACTCTTTGTGTCCCCATGGACTGTAGCCCTTCAGGCTCCTTTGTCCATGGGATTTCCCAGGCAAGGTTACTGGGGTTGGTTGCCATTTACGTCTCTAAATAGAACTATCTAATGTCTGTCAAAAGTTCATCTTGTTTTTTTCCCCTTAATTTTAAGTGCTATGAGGTTTCTCAGAAACCCAGGATCCTTATTCAGCAAGCTTCACGTTGAAACATTCTGTACTCCAGAGAAATATTTTAAGAACCACAAAGTCAAAGGTATATGAGAACAACTTCTTAAACAAGAGTTTCCCCATGAATTTAGTAGTACCATGGGTGGTAGGATGAAGTTCTGATGTTAACAGGTACAGAGACTAGGAAATGAAAGGGAAAGAAACATAATATTACATGTCTTACGACATCTCAGTCAGGCTTCTGATGGGGAATGAATAAAAATAAAAAGCCTTCAAAGGCAAGATTTGATCTCTGGTTTTAACTTAAAGGGGATTCCCTGGTAGTTCAGCTGGTAAAGAATCTGCCTGCAGTGCAGGAGAGTCTGCTTCGATTCATGGGTCGGGAAGATTCACTGGAGACAGGGAAGGCTACCCACTCCAGAATTCTAGGGCTTCCCTGATGTCTCAGCTGGTAAAGAATCCTTAAAGAAAGGTTGAATGATCCTATTAAAAACCTAATTAAGAAAAAAATGTATCAATCTATCACTTAGTTGCCATTTATGAAAACATGACCATCAGTTTATTTAAATTATACCTACATCTAGTTAATGTCAAAATATGGATCTATCAAAATCCATATATGTTCAGATTTTGGGTCCAGTCCAAGGAGAGGATATTTCAGCCCAAACTTCCAACAGTACTGAACTTCCAAGTTCAATCTTAGTGAAAAATGTTTCCCTTCTTGCGGAATTTAAGTATTTTAACGAAGTCTAAAGTTGAACTAGTTAAACGTGTGACATGTTTTTTCTGTGCAAATTTATCTATGAGAAGGGATTTAGGACTATTCTTCTCCAGACTGGTCAGCAAAAAAATATTTGGGGAGTGGGATTTTTTGGGGTTGTAAAAGTTTTACACATTTAAAGAACAATACAGATAAAAAATGTGTACTCCGGAGAAAAATTATGACAGTAAGTATATTAAAACCAAGTCAAATGGAAAAGGGTGAAAAGTAATACAGATGTCCAATCTAAAGCCTGTTATTTTCGCAAGATTGGAAGTAGATGATATATGGTTCCCATAATGAGAATAAAGCCACCATAAAGATAAAGGGACTTGGGAAACATCAGCCAGTCAGACTACCTCCTGCAGGCAATGGTATAGACCCAAGATGAGGGAGTTGAGCTGAATGACCTTGAAAGACCCCTCCAGCCTTGAGATTCTATCTCAAAATATTCTTCTCCCATAACCACATGTAAAATATAAATGTTGCTTCCTGAGATACAGCCAAAAACCAATTGCTTTTTAATCATGTCAGAAAAAGGGTTGCCTGTTTGTTAGGAGTTTATACCTTGACCTTGGGCTTTTTTCATCATAAATAATCAACATGGCACATTGCCATCCAAGGCAGGGTCGACCTCAGCACATTTTCCTGGATTCATCTTATTAGATGAAAGGTGGAAAACCCAGGCTTTCTTTGGCCTTTGGGCAAGGAAGGTTTATTGATTGCTCTAGTCAAGAATAATCTGCAGCTAAAGAAGAGAAACCATAAGAGTCCTGTAAGATGTAAGACCTGGTGGTAGGTTTGCTGTCATTTTAAAAATGGGTACAATATTCAAGAGTCATGTAGACACTTCAACAGTCTATATGCTTATTCCTGCCTCCAGGAAACACCAATATTTATTTCTTATATGAGTGATTGTGTACTGACAATTCTCATTAACTTTCAGCTCCAGAAATTTTACTATATACCACTCTGTTACATTAAAATAAACACCGAGTGAATCATCCTTATTATTATTATTGATGATGACCTCAGCACATGAGTTAGAAATAGGTTTATCTGCTAGCAAGAACAGTTTTAATGTGTGTGTGTGTGTGTTTGTGTATATGAGTGTGCATGATTATTTGTCTTCACAACTAGAAATCTCACTACAGGCAATTCAGGGCTAGGAGAACAAATGTCAGGGGACTACTGAGTGCAGGAGCCAGGATTGAATCTGCATTGGTCCGGGGTCAGGGCCTGTGCTTTCACAATCATAACCATGTCAACATACCAAAGAGGCCAGCCTCAGGAGCCAGGTCATCCTATAACTGATCTTATTACCTTCCTGCCAACTGACCCTGCGGTTCAGCCAATGGAACATCAACATTCTTATTATGTTAAGCTCTTAGTGTCAGTTCATCCTCCACTGGATATTTGGAGCATAAGTGTAATTAACACTAAGAAAGTTGAAGGAACTTTTAGGACTTAGATGGCATGCTTTACAAACACAGATGAAGCCAGTCCCTGAGTTAGACAAGATAATAAGATCACTGATTTGCTCAAAACATCCAAGATCATTAGGCCTAATAGACCCAATGCTATATTTTAGGACAGACTTTGAAAATAACAAGTTCATAATAATCTATAAGCAGATTCTGCTCATTTAATTAATTCCCACTGAAGGAATCACAAATTATTTTAAAAGAATTACTAGAAAAATGTGATAATTCAGTTAAAAAAAATAAAAAAAATAAGGCCTTTACTCCTACAGAGAAAATACAAACAGATCTTAGAAAACATTTACCTTTGCCTAATTATTCATGATGGTCAACTTTGTATGGAAATTACCAAATCTTAGTACCCCATATGGCCAATCATGTGTTTCCTTATCAGTCGACAATCAAAACAAAGCCCTAGACAGACAATGACTTCAATATTTTCTGCAAATTAGAAGAAATTTTGAACAAATAAGCCTCAAGAAGATAATACTGTATCTTTCCTGAGTGATCAAAAGTTTATGATGAGGTAGAGTGGTTTCATCAGACCCAATCATGTCATTCCAAGATATGGGTTCTTTTCTTTTTTGAAAATGTTATTGAAATATAGTTGATTTACACTGTTGTGTTAATTTCTCTAAGATGCAATTTCTGACTGAAGAATGATGACATTTGACAAATATATCAAACTAAACCAGTGAAATATATACCCATATTGGGGCCTCCCTGGTGGCTCTGTGGTGAAGAAGCCACCTGCCAATGTAGGAGACATGGGTTTAATCCCTGGAGAAGATCCCCTGGAGAAGGAAATGTCAACCCATTCGAGCATCCTTACCTGGAGAATTCCATGGACAGAGGAGCCTGGTGGGCTGCAAGTCCATGGGGTCACAAAGAGTCAGACATGACTTAGTAACTAAACAACAGTAACAATGCCCATATTGAATTAGAGTTGGTGTTCATCCCCTGATTTTACCAACACATTGAATGAACCTCCTTTTTCGTCCCTCCTTCCAATCATCTTACTCTTTTCACACTCCCCCCTTTTAATTATGTCCTGTGTTCTTTATGGTCTTCCCTAATTGCTGAGATGGTAAAGAATCCACCTGCAATGCAGGAGAACTGGGTTCAATCTCTGGGTTGGGAAGATCCCCTATACCTCCTAAAAAGATGCTTTCCAGTAATATGCCACATGTTTTGTTTATGCTTCAAGTTACAAAATATGTGTAATATTTTTTTCCATTCATTCCTTTGCTTTTATATTCAGTATCTACTGAAGGATTCCTAGGTGTCAATAGTTTGGCATCATTAACTCTGGAAAACTGAAAAAGACAGGTTCTGGAAGGCACCATCGCTAGCTGCCCCCAAAGCCCAGTTAGAGCTAAAACTAGAATGACCATACATTAGTGTCCTGGGGACAGTCCTGGTTTATGACTATTTTCTGACCATAGCCATTTATGGTGAGATTTTCCATCTTATGGTGTTCTGTTTTGGAGAGTTAGATGTACATTCTAATTAGAACCATAGGCAAAGTGGTTTCTTAAATTGGTAACCACGTCAGCCTGTCTTCCCATTTTTTGTTCAGTCTCTAATAGTTAAGAAATCTTAGGTCCTGTGATTAGAAAAGGCTGCTGCCATTGTTTTTGTATGAATATGAGCCCTAATGCCCACCAGAAAAGAGTCAACTACCTAGAACACTCTGCAGTATTAGCTTGTACAATAAAAGCAATTGTAACTAACGTATGTTGTTCAGTGGCTCTGTCATGTCCAACTCTTTGCGACCCCATTGACAGGCACAGCAGTCTTCCCTGTCCTTCCCGTCTCCTGGAGCTTGCTCAAACTCATGTCCATTCAGTTGGTGATGCCATCCAACCATCTCATTCTCTGTCATTCCCTTCTCCTCCTGCCTTCAATCTTTCTCAGCATTAGGGTCTTTTCCAATGAGTCAGTTCTTCATTATCAGGTGGCCAAAGTATTGGAGCTTCAGCTTCAGCATCAGTCCTTCCAATGAATATTCAGAATTGATTTCCTTTAGGAAAAGGAGAAGGGAATGACAAACCACATAGGAATTCTTGCCTTGAAAATCCCATGGACAGTATGAAAAGCTAACATTTATTGACTCTATATTAAGTACCAGGCTGTGGGAAGGGCCCTCAGCCATCATTGAACTCTCAGCAACAGTCTTATAAGTTGAGCATGTTGATATCCATTTTCTTATTGAGGACACTGAGGTTCTAATAATTGAAGTGAGATGCCCAAGGGGCCCAAATATAACCTCACTGGAACTGAACTAAGGGATGATATTTATGGATTCATTATTAAAACAGTTCTACTCACAAATTATACAGAACCTATTCTCACTTGTTTGGGGATATGGTAGGGACAGTGAACTTGGGTGGAGCAGGAGTCACAACCATTGTATTAAATGAGTTTGTGTGGTTCCTCACTCTCTCGTGGAACCTGCTGGATTCAGGGACTCCTAGCATTATCTCTGATCACCTCTTTATCACTCCCCTTTCCAATTCTTGCATATGCATATGACCTTCTCTGTCACTAGAAAACGATGTATGTTTAACTTTTGTCCTATGACTTCAAGGCTTTGAGCATCATCTTTTACCTAATTCCTAAACATATAACTTAAACATCTACCTAGTGTTTGCTTGTAGAAAGCTTAGTGTCCCAACCCATAATAGAGAATTTTTACTGATGGCTTTCAAGACCTGACTGGTATTCTTAATCTCCCATTTTATTTTTAAACTTCTTTTCTCCAGCTCTATTGAGATGTAATTGACATAGAAAACTGTAAGTTTAAGGTACAGGTGTTGGCTTGAAACGATGATATATTGCAAAAAGATAACTATCATAATGTTAGCTAGCACTTCCATCATATCACATAATTACATTTCATTTTTTGATAAGAACATTTAAGATCCACTCTTAACAACTTTCTAACCCCGACTCTCTTTTATTTTTCAATTTTTATTTTATATTGGAGTACAGTTGAATAACAATGTTGCTTCAGTTTCAGGTGCAAAGTGATTCAGTATCTCCCTCTCTTAAATGTCCCAGCCACCTTCTCTGAGCACTGCTTGCTACACATTTCCTACAATATCACTTGAATAAGTCTGTGGGACAGAGTGGACTTTTGCTGAAAATGTGGTGAAAATATAGAGTGATCATGGTATTGAAAGGAGACCACACCACAGTGGAAGATTGAGTGTCAGTCTCCCTACATTCATCTGCTCTTCTCCAGTTCTGGGTATCTTACTGGCCTCTCCTTTCATAAACCCCCATTCCCTGGAAATGTCAAATATTCAAATCAAATTCCTTCTTTTATTCCATCTCTCCATATAGTCCCAGGTCCTAGAAAAAAAATTTTTTTCCTATGGTTATTAAATAATTCCAAAAGCGACTCACAAAAACATCCCTCTATAGCCGAATAACTGCTTCACCCAGAGAAGGTCAATTCCTTTTGCTGTTAAACTCTCCATTTAACTGCCTTTTTTTGCATTTTCTTATAACCACTATATTCATTGAGCTGTCTTCCCAAACAGGAGCAAGCTCTCTTTCTTCTGTTACTATTCTAGAACAAGGAAATCCTGACATCAGCTTTTAAGCCAGCAATTTTCTTCTAATGATAGAAATAAAATAAATTTAATTAATCACTAAAAATGTATTTATTGAGCACCTGTAATGTTTCAGAAATGTGGCAAAGATTATGGGGCTATAAAACAGCATAATATATAGACCCTCAAGGAGATTTCAAGTCAGTTGAAGATAGTATATTTTCCAAGAACAGACAAAAAGGAGAAAGAGCATAAAAGGCTAGATATTTTTCCCACATTCCCTTCTCCTATCCAGTTAGCCAAAACTGGTTTTAAGATTAAAAGGAAAGCATCTATGGAAAGAAATTTATCCTTTAAACTTTGTGTAAATTAAATGATAGTAATCCAATGCTTGTATTTATTTTCCAAATCCTCATATATCCTTGGAGTAAGTGATGATTCCTGGAGTAAAACATGCCTTGCAAAAAATATTTTAACACTATTTTGTTAAATATCTTAGTGCACTCAAAGTAGAAAACATAGACTGATGAAAAACACTTTACCATGGAAAGTTTAAGATGAATAATTTTGGTTCAAAAAGAGATAATTGTTTGTTTTGTTTTTTACATTGGGAAGTATTTAAAAGGCTTCCATGTACATAAAGCTGGTGTCATTCTGTAAATCAACCCCAAGGAAAAACCAGCTAATTGAGCAAACTTGGCAAAGTTGCATTCTCTTGGGATCAATTAGATAAGAATAGGAGAAATGAGCTTTTGCCTTCTTTCTTCTGTGGTAGTTTCATGCATCCACTACAGGGTTCTTATTGACCAGGTATGGAGGCTAGGTGGGACCTTTCAAGCAAGAAAACAAAAACATCTTTTACAGCTGTACTTCCCTAGGCTTGTAACTAAGACAAACTCTTACTCACAGGAATATGTAATTATTCCCAGGAGCCCCAGCAGCATTCATCTGCAAGCAGGTTACACCTTCAGTCTCATTCAGAAGCTCTGTCCTTACTCTTTCTCCCTTCTTAGGGTGAGTCAGTAATCTGCCATGTTTGAGATGCAAAGACTGAAGGCAGCCTGGTTTTCCAACTTTCAAGACAAAGAGCTTTCAAAGCTTAAGTGAATTGCCTAAGCATATTCTAGCAACTATGGACCCTTAATAAGGACAAAGGATATCAGTGGTGGTCAAACAACTGCTTTGAAATCAGATAGAACTGAGTTTGAATCCAGATTTTCCAAAGCAATCTAGCTGAGCAACTTGAACTAACATTTAGCCACTATGAGCCTCAGTATCTGTGTGTGCATGCTCAGCTGCTTCAGGTGTGCCTGACTCTTTGTGACCCTATGGACTGTATGCCATCAGGCTCTTCTGTCCATGGGATTATCCAGGCAGGAATACTGGAGTGGGTTGCTATGCCCACCTCCAGAAGATCTTCCCCACCCAGGAATCGAACCCACATCACTTATTTCTCCTTCATTGGCAGGCAGAATCTTTGTCACCTGGGAAGGCCCAGCCTCAGTATACTTAGTTCTAAAATGGAAATAATAGTTCATTCTTAGGTTTAGTAGTGATGACATCATCTCTGAGTTATTCTCCCTTTATTCATCATTGGAACTGTCTGTGATAAATGGCTTATGCCATGCATGCATTCCAACTGTTCCAAGTCTTTCCAGTATATATATTCATAGCATCAAGCACATCTCCTCAATTTATCACAATTGAAATTTTCTATTTATTCCAGTGTGTGTTTGAAATGTGTCTCCTGCAGATCATAAGCTTCCTCGGGATAAGCACTGTTTTTGTTTTGTTTTGTTTTGTTGTGCTCTGTTTTGTTCTTTGATTCAGTAGAAACATCCCAAGGGCACACAGAGATGCCTAGCCCATGATTGGCACACAGATATTGATCAAGTGAAATTTTACAACCTTGCAAAAATAATGTTTTCCAATTTCACAGGTGAGAAAGCTGCTGCTTCCAAAGAACCATTTCCTAAAGTGACATCAGTAATGAATGGAAGGCCTGAGATTCAGACCTAAAAGTGATTCTCTAGAGTCAATACACTTTCTATTAAGAGAGACAATGTCTTATTACCATCTTCTTCTTTTACAGATGAATAAACAGAATCTTAGAAAATGTTAAATGACTTTCCCAGGCAGATGTTTGCATAGCTAGGGCTCAAGCCTGGGTCTCCAATTAAATGTCCAGACTGCCTTCTCTCTAACCTGTTTCCTGTACACCATAAAAACCTTCTCAGGTGGAGCCTTAACTGTCCTCTCTGCCATCTGCCCAGGATTTGATTGATTCAGGCAGGAGCGTTTTTGTTTTGTTTTTTTTTTTTTTCGTTCCCTCAGTGAGCTAAAGAAGTCAGTCCCACCAGAGTCTTAGATTGGCCTGGCACTGGATGGGAAGTAGACTTCAGCTGCCACCTGTTTGCTTGCTCTAGCATTTACTAGACAACATTTTCCCTGAACACTTCTGACAAGCAGTCAGTCCTTTTTAGCGTGTGAAAGTGTATCTTGGGATCTACCATAATGGAGTCTGGGAGTGTGAGGTTCTTGCGTAATTAAAAGAGCTTGCAAGTGTCACCAGTTCTGGTGTATGCTGCTACTAAGTCGCTTCAGTCGTGTCTGATTCTGTGCAACCCCATAGACGGCAGCCCACCAGACTCCCCTGTCCCTGGGATTCTCCAGGCAAGAACACTGGAGTGGGTTGCCATTTCCTTCTCCAGTTCTGGTGCATAGAGGTGAGCAATCTGCTTTTAGGATCTGCCAGGGCACCCATGCTAGTGTCACAGCTGCAGAGAGTCCTGGCAGATATGCCTTTAGGGCCCAGGTGTGGATTCTGTGAATCCTGGGCTCTTGTAAGCCAGGAGAGACGCAGGATTCAGTCAATCATTTCAGAAGTAAATTTTTCAGCCTGCTAACTGAAATAAATTCAGAAGACAACAGGAAACTGATTCAATCTTGGCAATATTACTTTTTCCTAGGAAGCCTTGCCTGGTCCACCAAGAATAGAAGAAAAAATTTTCATGAAGGCTAGTCTTAATATCTGTACTTGACCTCTATTCACTTTAAGTGAAGTCAGAGAAAAAACAAACATCATATGATAGTGCTTATTTGCAGAATCTAAAAATAATACAAATGAACTTATTTGCAAAAGAGAAACAAATTCACAGACTTAGAGAATGAACTTATGGTTACCAGGGGAGAAGGCTGGGGGGAGATAGTTAGGGAGTTTGGGATTGACAAGTACACCCTGATATATTTAAAATAGATAACCAATAAGGACCTACTTTATTAACAGGGAACTCTGCTCAATATTCTGTAATAAACTAAATAAGAAAAAAATTTGAAAAAGAATAGGTACATGTTTATGTATAACTGAATCACTTTGCTGTACACCTGAAACTAACACAACATTGTTAATGAACTATGTGCCAATATAAATATTTTTTAAATGGTTTTCTACAGAAAAGATTTTAGGGAGAGAATATTTTCATAAATCAAAAAGACTAGGAAGTACCAGGATACTTGAACTGGTGGAAATATCCAAACAGATCCTTGTCAACTGGTATAATATCCAAGTTATTCAAATAGCCCTCTAACTCTGTGCTCATCCTGTCCCCTCCCACCCTGTCTTATCTGGATCCATCATTTAAAGGCACAGCTGGAATGTCTGTGACCCATCTTGAGTCGGTTTCATACTGTGATACCAGAACACTGGTAGGAAAAACTTGTTAAATATTTGAAATTCTACTCTGCTTTTGATATTGCTTTGACTTCTCTGGTTTCTCTACTCAACCATACACATTTTGAGGACAAGAACTGGGCTTACCTTGCTCTTTCAGCCCTCATCCCTAACACAGAATCAGGAACAGCCTATGT
The DNA here is from genome assembly GCA_024291935.2 of Okapia johnstoni. NCBI lineage: Eukaryota > Metazoa > Chordata > Mammalia > Artiodactyla > Giraffidae > Okapia > Okapia johnstoni. The sequence continues at coordinate 50,384,249 of CM044319.1, forward strand.
TCTCAAGAAATTAAAAGACACAAACAGGCAGCTCTTTTTTAAAACAGGTAGAGGTTGAAGTGTGAATATACATTCAATGGTGTGGATGTGTAATTTTTCCTCCAGGGACCATGGCTAGTTTCAGTTTATAAGATCACAGGTAGCCTTCTCTTCATTGATTGTTAATATCTAAATGCTTCTGTTAGATATTAATATCTAAATGTTTCTACTATCTAAATGTTTCTAGAGGAGAAGGGGATGACAGAGGATGAGATGGTTGGATGGCATCACTGACTTGATGGACATGAATTTGAGCAAGCTTCAGGAGTTTGTGATAGACAGGGACACCTGGCATGCTGCAGTCCATGGGGTCACAGAGTCGGATACGAATGAGCAACTGAACTGAACTGAAATACTTCTGTAAATCTGGAGTCAGTGCAGTTTCACAAGAGTCCCCCAGATAACACATTGCATGAACTGTGCCCACTTCGGCAGCTTTCCGCCCTCTTAGCATGCCTGCAAATATATGTGATATAGGATAACATTCTTCTCATAGAGTTGTCTTAAATGAAATTAGCCATATACATGCTAAACAGTAGGGACCTCAATTATACAGAGTCCTTTAAAATTGCTGGTCCACTTTTACGTGCTGGCTTTCATCTCACCCACTGTGGACTTTGTCTCCTTCCTCATGATCATGAATAAAATCCTGGCTATGGTACTTGTTAAAGCATTTTCCAGAACATCATGGAATGCAGGGAGTGAGGTCATTTGCATACTTTTCCATCCAGAATAATAAAAAATATTGTTATTAACAGTATCTTTATGTAGTCAATATTTTTATGTATTGATCTCCCACCAGATGGTAGGTGCTTTAAATACATTGCCTTTTATTTTGATTGCATACTCTAAGCTTGATACTCTTATCTTCATTGTACCAATGAGAAAACCCAAACCTAGAGAGATTAAATAATTTCCCTGAGACCATCCAGCTACTAATTGGTAGTTCTGAGATTCATCTCAAACCTACCTGGTTCCAGCTCTCAATTGCATTTCCCCTGGTGGTGCTGTGTGACACTATCATCCCTTAAACACTGACTCACACTTTCTCAAAGGTGTCCTACTAATTCTGCCAAACACATGCTCTACCTTGGAAGCAGGCATTCATCCTCACAATTATGTTTTAGAGCAGTCAAATTCTGGGACCCTAGATCACTTAGGGACCGGCAATAATTACAGATATCCAGGTTCTTATTCCAGATATTCTGCCTTAATTGCTCTGGAGTGAGCCCAGACATTCAATTTTCAAAAAAGTTTTCTGGCAATTTAAATGTGTAGCAAAGTTAGACATACAGCATGCATATGAATCCCCTGGGGATTTGTTAAGGAAGATCTTGTTTCTGAAGAACTGGGATTGGGCCTAAGTTTCTACATTTGCAAAAAGCCCCCAGTGACACCAACACTACTGGTCCATAAACTGTTTGATTTTTTACTTTTTTATTTTATATTGCGGTATAGTTGATTAACAAGTTTGTGTTAGTTTCAGGTATACAGCAAAGAGATTCAGTTATGCATATACGTGTATCTATTCTTTTTCAAATTCCTTTCCTATTTAGATTGTTACAGAACATTGAACAGAGTTCCCTGTTCTATATAGTGAATCTTTGTTGGTTATCCATTTTTAAAATAATATTTATATCTTTTGGCTGTGCTGGGTCTTCATAGCTGCTCAAGGTTTTTCTCTAGTTGTGGCGAGTGGGGGCTAGTTTCTAGCTGCGGTATGCGGGTTTCTAATTGCAGTGGCTTCTCTTCTTGTGGAGCACAGGTTCTAGGGCATACAAGCTACAGTAGTTGTGGCTCCTGGGCTCTAGAGCACAAGCTTAATAGTTGTGGCACACAAGGTTGTTTGCTCCAGGGTATGTGGGATCTTCCCATATCAATGGTCTAACCTGTCTCCTGCATTGGCAGGCAAACTCTTTACCACTAAGGCACCAGGAAAGTGCTTATTATCTATTTTAACTATAGGAGTATGTACATGTCAATCCCAAACTCTCTATCTCTTCCCCTGAATCCCCCACTCCAGGAACCATAAGTTTGTTCTCTAAGTCTGTGAGTCTGTTTATGTTTTAAATAAGTTCATTTGTGTCAGTTTTTTTTAGATTCTACCTATGAGTGATGACATCTGATATTTCACTTTCTCTACTTGACTTACTTTATTTTACTCAGTGTGATAATCTCTAGATTTATCCATGATGCTGCAAATGGCATTATTTCATTCTCTTTAATGAGTAATATTCCATTGTATATATGTACTACATCTTCTTGGTCCATAAATTTCAATGCTCTAGAACTTGCACTGTTTCTCCTCGCAGCTGGCCTGGCTTTCTCTTCTTCAGGGAGTGTTCCTTCTGGGATAAATTCTCCTGCCTTGGGTTTGCAATGTGGTCTCAGTTGCTGTCAGATTCAGTAAATCATGTGAAAGCTCTGGTTTCCACTAAAACATCCTGTTAGCTGAGTAGAATAGAGGGTGGTATGTAATGAAGTCCAGGTTACAAGTTCATTGCCTGGGTTTAATGCCCACAGGGATCAGTTAGCTTTTCTGTACCCCTAGCCACAGTCCCCAGGCTGACCATCCCCCAGATGTGTATGATTGGCCCTGAGGGATGGATAGTGCATCCATCGTGTACAACATGCTCACCAGAAAAGCAACCAGAGTCTGATTCTTCCCCCACAAAGAGATCAACTGGATTATCTTGACAGGAAATAATCAGTCAACAATATCAACTGGATGTTTATATGTTCTAGACACTATTCTAAGCATGTTAGAATTTGCATAATATTCTATGACAAATGTAATCATATCCCCATTTTTTTGATGAGTAAATGGGCTCATGGCTTTAATCTCTGACAGCAAGTAGCCTGTAAACAGCCTGGAGTACAAGATCTTAGGCTAGGATGCTACATGCTAAAAAGCATAAATTAGGGATAACAGATGATTTGCAACCTATTATGGTTGGAAGCTTAAAGGTACATTCTTTTAAGCCCTGTGATACCTATGGTTCTCAGTATCATCTCCTCAGTTTAGAGTGGTGATGATTGCCTCACTGATTCATTGTGATTTTAGTGAAGCGTGAATCAGACTCTGTGTATATTTAAACAAATAAACAAACAAAAAACAATCAGCTCTATGATACTGGGAGTATTTCAGCTACATCTAAGAGGAACAGCAATGTATCTACAGATTCAAGTGTCCTGGCCCTTGTGGTGTACCTTTTGATTTGCCCCAGTTTACAAGGAACTAATTCTAGCTTAGGAACCTGGGAATTGCTCCATTCAGTTTTTGAGGTTTGATTTCAATGTATTTGACTAATAAGGTCTGATTTATTTTCATAGGTACAGTAACACTAATTTGTGTGTAGTTGTTAACTCTTCAAGCAAAAACTCAAGGGGAAGCTATATCTGTGCTGCTTTGATAGTCACAGATACACTTTTTTGAAATTTATAGTGAATATTTGAATACTAAAAAATGGGGAAACCTATGGTTATAGTAAGGTCTAAAGACTAGAAAATTTAGTACTAAATTCAAATTGCTAAAATATTTGATAACTCAGTTGGTAAAGAATCCACCTGCAATGCAGGAGACCCTGGTTTGATTCGTGTGTGGGGAAGATCTGCTGGAAAAAGCTTACCCACTCCAGCATTCTTGGGCTTCCCTGGTGGTTCAGCTGGTAAAGAATCTGCCTGCAATGCAGGAGACCTGGGTTCAATCCCTGGGTTGAGAAGATTCCCTGCAGAATGGAACAGCTACCCACTCCAGTATTCTGGCCTGGAGAATTCCATGGATTGCATAGTCCATGGGGTTGCAAAGAGTTGGACATGACTGAGCAACTTTCCTTTTCCCCTTATAAGTACCAGATTAGGACAACTTTCTGGAGTCATTCCCCATTAGCTTTCCTTGTTCAGTTCATTAATTATAGTCTCACTCTAAATCAAGCCAGTCGATTAGCCAACAAGATTTATTGACAACTCTGTATTCTGGGAATTATCCTCAGCCCTAGAAATTGAACCAGTCAGACATAAGCCCTGCCCACATAGAGACTGTGTCCTTTCTTATAAAATAAAATAAATTTTTATTTTTTTTTATTAAAATGTTTTGTTGCTTTGCTATCCCTCTTGTTGTTGTTCAGTCACTAAGTCGTGTCCAACTCTTCATGAGCCCATGGACTGTAGCATGCCAGGTTCCTCTATCCTCCACTACCTCCCTGAGTTTGCTCAAATTCATATCCATTAATTTGGTGATGCTATCAAACCATCTCATACTCTGCCACTCCCTTCTCCTTTTGCATTCGATCTTCTGCAGAATCAGGGTCTATTCCAATGAGGCGACCCTTCACATCAGGTGGCCAAAGTATTGGAGCTTCAGCTTCAGCATCAGTCCTTCCAAAGAATATGCAATGTTGATTTCCCAAGGAATCTTTCATTTTATTGGAAGACCTGTATAACCTTATGAATACTTTGCTTTGGAGTTCGAGTTCTTCAGGGTGCTTCAGGCAATAGTAAAAAATAAAACTCATGGATTCCTGCTATTTCTAATTGAAATATCTCCCTAAACTCCCTCTCTCCCAGATATTCTCCAACCCTTCTTCCTGCTTTATTTCCTTACTGGTATCTTATCACTCTCTGAAATTATTTATTTATATCTTTACACGTTCTGCCTCTCTTTCCTGCACTAGATGTAAATTCTAGGGCCACAGAAGTTCTTGTTAATTTGGTGGTATGTCAGCATAACCAGAACAGAACCTAGAAGATAGAAGGTGTTCAAACAATATTCCTTGGGTGGATGAATGAATAAATAAATGAATGAATATTAGCCACGGACTCAGTAGAAGAAAATTTCACACTGGATGAGGGGTTAAATAAAGATGGATTTTAGGCTCCTCTACCTAACCGTAAGATTTTGATTTGACAATTCAGTTTCCTGATTTGCCATTAGTAATAATCACTTCTAGAACCTGCAATATGTGATCAGGGTGATTTGGTGGCTAGTGATCCGAGAACACTGTGGTCATCTCACAACAGAAGTTAATATTGACATTTACCTATTGTGTTGTGCTATGTGTTTCAGTCCTCAAAGAATTCTCATGTGAAACATTTTTTTTTCCTTTTGCAACTCTTAAAAACCATTTCAGTAATTTCAGATTCTTTACATTTTTGCTAGGGACCACTGAATTGCTTTCCTAAAATTTTTTAAATTGAAGCTGGTGACAAACCAGAGGAATTAAGGTATTTGGAGTTTTCAACTATCTTAAGCACAAGTGATAATAGGTATAAAATTGGCCTCTCATGGCTTAAGTGTATGGCCATTTACAGGAGGATGTTTAAAGAGTATAAAGAAGTATGGGTTTGTATATACAAAGTTGTTATCAGTCACCATAATATTAAAACAAGAGCCTAAAACTTGAAGCATCAGCAAATTGGTTTGGTTTTGGAAGATATAAAAAGAAAAAAATCACACATTTTTTAGTAATTATCATTATGAATGTCTACAATGTAGCTAGACAGTGGGCCAAGTGGACCAGGTACTCATAGTGTATTAATTCCTTTAAACTTCAAACTTCACTGTAGTCTTGTGTGGTAGAAGATATTAAGAAGAGGTGGCAAGAATACACAGAAGAACTGTACAAAAAAGATCTTCATGACCCAGATAATCATGATGGTGTGATCACTCATCTAGAGCCAGACATCCTGGAATAGCATATTTAAAAGTAGAGACATTACTTTGCCAACAAAGGTCTGTCTAGTCAAGTCTGTGGTTTTTCCAGTAATCATGTATGGATGTGAGAGTTGGACAGTGAAGAAAGCTGAGCCCCGAAGAATTGATGCTTTTGAACTGTGGTGTTGGAGAAGACTCTTGAGAGTCCCTTGGACTGCAAGGGGAGCCAACCAGTCTATCCTAAAGGAGATCAGTCTTGGGTGTTCAGTGGAAGGACTGATGTTGAAGCTGAAAATCCATTGCTTTGGCCACCTCATATGAAGAGTTGACTCATTGGAAAAGACCCTAATGCTGGGAAGGATTGGGGGTAGGAGGAAAAGTGGACGATAGAGGATGAGATGGCTGGATGGCATCACCGACTCGATGGACATGGGTTTGGGTGGACTCCGGGAGTTGGTGATGGACAGGGAGGCCTGGTGTGCTGCGACTCATGGGATCGCAAAGAGTCAGACACGACTGAGCGACTGAACTGAACTGAACTGAACTGTGTGGTAGATGTATCTCACCATTTGATAGATGCAGAAACTGAGGGCCAGAGAGATAGAGCTAATGAGAAACCAAACGTGGATTTTGATCCAGATAATACCACATTCTTTGCATATTTCAACACTGCCTCCTGTGGTCCAGGATGATATTACACACAGTATAAACGCATTAAACATGTTAGTGCATTTTTAGCCGCTAAGTTGTGTCCAACTCTTTGCAACCCCATTATCTGTAGCCCACCAGGCTCCTCTGTCCATGGGATTTTTCAGGCAAGAATACTGGAGTGAGTTGCCATTTCCTTCTCCAAAACATGTTAGGTATGTATATTCTTTTATATCGTTGTTTAGTTGCTAAGTCCTGTCTGACTCTTTCTGATTCTGTGGACTGGCATCAAGCCATTCTTCCCTGTTCTTCACTATCTCCTAAACTTTGCTCAAACTCATGTCATTGAGTCAGTGACACCATCCAATCATTTCATCCTCTATCGCCCCTTTTTCCTGTCACTCTCAGTCTTTAGCTAGTGACGTGCCTTTGGAGATATATTCTTTAAACTTCTAGATGTATTACATACATATTTATCATGGGCTTCCCTGGTGGCTCAAATAGTAAAGAATCTGCCTGCAATGCAGGAGACACAGGTTTGATTCCTGGGTCGGGAAGAGTCCCCTGTAAAAGCAATGGCTACGCACTTAAGTATTCTTCCCTGGAGAATTCCATGGACAAAGGAGCCTGGCAGGCTACAGTTCATAGGGTCGCACAGAGTTGGACATGACTGAGAGACTTATACTTTCACTTTTTTTTCCTTTCTTACATACATAATGCATATATATTTTTTTCTGGTGGTAGGATTATGAGTGATTCTTTATTTTATAATTTATATTTATTGTTTCAAACTTTTACAAAGATGATAAGCAACATTTTCAATTCATATTTTAAAATATCTGATGGGTTTTTGGAGGACATCTTTAAATCTTTGGAGACTGATTTCAAAGAGTGCTAACCATGCCTTGAAACTGCTACAAGAAGCAGAATATTAGACTGGTGGGTCACTGATCTGCTTCACGTCACATATATGAAGATAACCTACTCATTGAGTCAAATCCAACACGCCTTCCACTTTTGCCACTCTTCCTGCAACTCAGTAGCTAATAGAATGCCATGTTCAAATAGTATTGAGCTACTTAATGTGTTTTCCCAGTGTGTTGAGTTTGAAAATCACTATATAAGTTATTGCTACAATTATTTTCCACCTTCATCTGCCAAAAGAGAAATTAATTCAGTCCACATCTTGACTGCAAGGCTGTTATAAAAGATCCATTGTCCGCAGCTACTCTGTACATGGATCTTTGAAATTAGACCCCACAAGGCAACATAAATTTTAGAAGAGTGATCTTTAACTGCCAGGCAGGCTCCAGGACTATTTGAAACATGATTTGGGGAACTCCAATTCAATGTCCATTACTCAAAGGACTTCACCTTTGTTTAGGACCTAATGATCTCACCCAATAGCATGGTCATCTCCAGTAGTCACTTGGTCATCACTTGGTCTTTATCTCAGTTTCTAATTGTGTAAAATGGGAACTATCATGACTGAAGTTCACTCAACAGGCATTTTCTGATCTTTGTTGGTTGCAATGCAGTTAGAGGAACCTGTGGTTATTACAGGATCCTGAACAGTAAGTTTGCAGAATAGGTCCACCTTCTGTTTCCATTTCTTACTTGCTACAGGCATTGGTAAGTCCCTGGACCTCCCTAAGCCTCAGTTTCTCTATTATTGAAGTATGCATCCTTCAGGGTTGTTGTGGATAGGAAATGAAATAATGTGTGTAAAGAACTTGGCACAACGGCAGTCACACAGTGAGTGCTCCATGGAAGGGAGAAGCAACTATCTAAAGATTTAGATGTAAATTGGTTCAATATTGACTCTCGTGTTTATGTTTTGTAATTGTCTTTTGTTGATAGGATAAAAATTACATACATATGTGTGTGTAGGTATGTATTCATTATTGAAAAATTGCAAACAGAAAATGGGGCTGAGACCCATAATTCTATCACTGCCATCTATTATCATTTAAAACTACTGTTATCATTTTAGCATTTTCCTTTTCCATTTTTATTAATTCTATAAATATTTTTACATATATAGTCATACATATTTATGCAAGTTTTGTTATGCCTTCTTTATTTACTAGCAAAACATAAGTACTTAATATTCCTACTACAAATTTTGGAAAGTTTTAATTAATATTTTCATTATATAGGTCATCATGCATATATATTTTATTTTGAAAGTATAGATAATAAGAAAATTATAATCATTTGTAATATCACAGGCCAGAGATAGCTAGTACTGACATTTGAGATAAATTCTTCTGGTCTTCTTTATATGCATACATCTATGATTTAATCTAAGGTGAGATACAGCTTTGATTCCTGGGTCAGGAAGATCCCCTGAAGCAAGAAATGGCAACTTACTCCAGTACTCTTGCCTGAAAAATCCCATGGACAGAGGAGCCTGGCGGGCTACAGTTCAAGGGGTCACAAAGAGTCAAACACAACTAAGTGACTAAACATGCACGCATTCGCAATTCTTTCAAAAGAAAGAAAGAAAAATGCTACAAAATCAACACTGAAACCATGCTTTCTTATCATTTAGAGGTTTTATTTTGTATGTCTTGGAATGGCCCTTTTCAGTTATATAGGCAAAGATTTTTATCATGGTGTCATTCTTGTGCACAGATACAAAGAAAACTGATGCAAAATAAAATTGATGTTTCTAAAATTCTTTCACATTCAAAGTTTGGCTGTCCCAACTCACCTCTGACACATCTGTGTCTCTATATCCAACACAATGTTATCTTCTGTGTTGTTGCTTTTTGATGTAAACAATGTGTTTTCAATGCTGAATCGTATGATATTTCAGTACCTTTTAAAATACCAATTAAACTCAATACTGTAGTACCGACTATGCACATAGCTCATAGAGTGACAAAAGACATACCCTAGCTCTGTCCAATCTACACAGTTTTTCTGGGTCTAGCACAGCTACATGATGGCTAACCATCAGCCATTGATAGGGAGATACACTGTGGTTTCAGGCATGCTACAAGGTGAAAAGCATATACAGCTTAGAACTCATGAAAAAGGAATGTTTTGCATAGTTTTCTCTTATAATGCTTTATTTAGCTTATCATTTAAAAATTTTCCCTTTACTTGGGAACACTTCCCAGTATCTTTAAAATTCTTCAAAGAAAATCATTTTTTCAAAGTATTCAACAAATGTAGGACCAGAGAACCCTGCCTCCTGAGGCCTTTAGAAAATTACCATTATTGTAAACAAGATTTGCAAATAGGAATATATTGAAAATTATTCCTACAAAAGCAAGGAGGGACATGAACAAATTAAATGATGAAGGTTCAAATATGTAGAAAATTTGAATTTTAAAAATCTATAATTGCATATTGAATAGCTTGACTTCTGGGAAGAATGTTTTGATGCAGCTTCTAATTTTAATTAGGTAAATTCATATTCTGTATGAGGAAGAAGTGAAATTGAGAAAGCCTATGATATCACATAAATCTAAATCTGATAAAACATTCAAGAGATCCATAGAAGCAATTTATTTGACAAGTTTTGCTATGTAAACTGAAGATACTGTGAAAGGAGGCAAAAACATACATACACAAATTATTGGAACTGACTATTTATAAATATTTTGTTAAAAAATTTATAGGATTGAAAATATCCTTCATTTACCAAGTTTGCTCTGAATGTACCAGAAACCTCAGCACCTATAGAGAATGTTCACAGTTACAAATGTTATGGTCTGTTAAAGAGTCAATTGAATATGTCAACAAAATATTAATTTTTTTCTTTATTCCTGAAAATAATCTCTCTTATGATGTATAATAAGGTATTCAGGCTTTCCTCTAATGTAGAACATTTAGAATGTTGTCACTTGCTCTATTGTACTCAATATAACACATATCAAATGAGTATTTCTCCATCTGCAGTGTTGATCACTTTGTTAGGATAGATTCCAAACAGTGGAATTTCTGAATCTTACCATAAGAACATTTTTAAGCTAAATTTCACTGAAGTCTTTTGACTGATTTTATGTTCTCTAAATATCAGGACATAATAGCAATAAAAATCCACGCATAATTTAAAGAAAATGAAGTTATTTAAAGTAAGTTTTAAGAAACTAAAAAAATATTAATAACTCTTCATAGAAAGATAATGTTAAGCTCACAATGTGAATGGTACTTTTTGAAAATTATTTTAAAATAATTGTACTTTTTGGTCAATCAATAATATTTTTAAATCTGGGAGACTTATGGGGTTTTGCCATGTTCTGGGGCATTTTAAGTGAGCCACAGAACTTGTCCTAAAGGAATTCTTCTGATAGTGGTTGAAAGGCAAATAGCCGATAATTATTACAAACACTTACCATTGTTAAAGTGGAGCCCCTGAGGGCAGTGGGCACAAAGACTGAGGTTAGTGATGTGTCATGCATGGGACAAATTTGATGAGAAACATGACAGAGGAGCTGAGTTTGGGAGGCTGAGCTGTTTGACAGCAGAGAATAAAAGAGAATGTCATGAACAGAGTCCTCAGATTAGGAAAACCATGATATATCTGAGGGGCAAAGAAGGCAATTGTGAAGTTAATTCTAATATTCTCAGGGATGGAAGAGAAGATGGGAAAGGGTGTGCATGATTAAACTGGGATAGGTCTTATTTGTATTGCTGTGGATGCTCACTACATTTAACTCACACTTTTGTAGCTAAGACTGCCACTAATGCCACTATTCCACACACTATATTTTCTGTAGGACAGGTAGAATGCTAATCTCCAGAAACATAGTGTCTGGCAGAATGGATAAGCACAATAGTAATTAACAAGTTAAATAGTAGGATAATTTCAAACAATGAAAAGTGTTTTGACAACAGGATAGAATTTTAAATAATGTTTGGGCTCTTGTTAGATTTGGAAATAATCTCAATTAAGAGATCAGAGAATTCCCCTCTGAAAAGATGCTATGTGCACTATAACATACTGCTAAGAAGGTTTTAGACATCTTCAGTACCAGAGAAAGATCATTGCAGGCAGCAGACAAGTACAAATGCCCTGGGCATGGCATGTTATTTGAAGGACTAAAAGAAAACCAGTGACTGAAGTTCAGGAACAAAATAAAAATGGAGATATAAGATCGGGATATAGAGAAAGAGGATAAAATGCCTCTAGAACTTATAGATCTTGGGTCAGCATTTGAATCTTATGCTAAGGGCTATGGACACCTACTGGAATTTTCTAGAGTAAAGTATTGTGATCTTGACAGCCTATTCATTTTTCTGTAAGAGAAGAAAGAACCTCACTCATACCGTGCCTCTGATGTGGCTAAGTGTATATGCCACAGTTATGTGTCTCAGAGTGATGCATTCCTTGACTACATTTAATTTGAAGACAGAGCTTCTCAGAAAGCCAGAGAATTGAACATGGTCCTCAATTTCTTATTTATTTTCAATAGTTGTGCAGATCACTCTGGATTGCCTTTTACTGATAAGAATGCGATTCTCTGTCGAGTTTCCATCTCAGGTGCTCATCCTGAGCTGAGGTGGGGGTGAGTCATTGACAGGGGTTCCATGGTATAATGTAGAGGAGGATGCAGGTCTACCATGCAAGAACTCAACTTCAGCCTTGTAAACTTCAGTGTATACTAGAGCCTTTCTGACAATTTTTCTTCAAGTACATTATTTCAGAAATGAGTTCATTTTCCTTCTGATTGTCCCTATGTCAGTGGTTACTACCATTTTAATTTTGATTGATTTTGCCGCATCCTCTTCGGAGGAGGCAATCTTGTGCAGCAAGAAATGAGCAATTAAAGGAATCCTATAGGCAATCAAAAAGTAACTGCGATTTGTGGATAATCCTCTCCTAAGTAGTATGTTATGTCTCTAAATTCAAAAAAGAAAAGTCTTAAAAAACTATCCGTTTGTATCCCACCTTTCCACCCCATTGTTGCTTTAGTCTATTCTCTTTCTGCCTTTTCTCTATGTGTGTTTTATATAGTTTTGTCCACAGCAATAGGCTACTCTTCATTTGATTATAATGTTAGGGCACTTTTTTTTTTTTTACTTCACTGTGTGGCATGTTGGATCTTTGTTCCCCTACCAGGGATCAAACCTGTGCCTCCTGCAGTTGGAAGCTCAGAGTTCTAACTACTGGACCACCAGGGAAGTCCTAGGGCACATTTTTTTGTTTGTTTAATTTTCATTCCATTTGTCAAAATAGTGCTAGCTGGCCACAATAGAAAACTACCCTTGACATCTCAGTGGTTTAATGCCACAAAGATTTATTTCTCAAGTCAGCTCAGAAGGAATCAGGTGACCATCTACCATCTTGTACTCTGCCATTTCGAACAAGCATTCTGTGTAGTTTTATTGGAAAATAAAACAAAATGGAGAAGGTATACACATTGGTTCTTAGCTGGTCAGAAATGGCACAAAATGAATATTCTAACAGTCCACTGGACAGATCTGGTGCCATGGATGAGGATAGTGAAGGACACAGACTGTGATGAACACGGTCTCTGTTACCATTAGCCTTTCTGTCACCGCATATCTGCCACACACACACACACACACACACACACACACACACATAAAGTCTCACCTTCTCCTGACTCTCCACACACTGAAGTTCTATGGAAATCAAGCAGGGCCTTATGGGACTCCCAGGCATAGAGGCCTTTGTCTCCCCACGTCTTGTAGGCAAGAATTCAGCCTCCAAGACCTTCCTGGAGTTCCAAAGGGCAGATTTGAACAGTTGCTAATTAAGGGAGGAGCAGTCAAGAAAATCACCTGAAGCAAAATTAAAAGGATCAGAGACATTCATCAAGATTAGGAAACCAACCATCTGAGATGAGATGAAGAGAGAGCAGGTCTCTTGTCAGAGACTCCACCTTTGAAACATTGTTATAAAACACTTCATCAAATCTTCCTGGATTGGGACAGTTAGTTTTTCCAAGCAGAAGCTTGGTATATCTCCCTTTGTCTCTCAAAGCATTAAAGCTGTCCTTTTCTACTTCACTCACAACTCTGTCCCTGAGGTTTGATTCAGCACCGGTGTACAGAGAGGCCAAGCTTTCAGAAATAATACTCCTCCTGTAGAAAAGTATTCCAAAGTCTCATCCAGTCGTTGCATCTACTTCCAAGTCCCACTGTGTGGTATCATTTCCATAAAGTCTGGATGTGGCTTCTCTTGGTATAAATATCTCAAATTAAAAAATAACAAAAGTTTCATCTCCTCTCCGCATTATCCTCCCCAACCCCATACACATATACATCCAATATGCAAAGGCAAGACAATAACAAAATAACCACAACAGGCATTGCCATTCAGAGAGGGAAAGCGTAGCATGCATGCCTGCATGCTCAGTTGCGTCTGACTCTTTGTGATCCCATAAACTGTAGCCAGCCAGGCTCTTCTCTCCATAGAATTTTCCAGGCAAGAATAGTGGAGTGGGTTGCCATTTCCTACACCTGGGGATCTTCCCAACCCAGGGATCAAAGCCATGTGTCTTGCATCTGCTGCATTGACACGTTTGACTTTTTTTGTGACCCCATAGACTAGGGCTCTCCAGGCTTCTCTGTCCATGGGATTCTCTAGGAAAGAATACTGGAGTAGATTGCCATTTCTTTCTCCTTTCCATTTCTTCCTAAGAGTCAAAACCTGGTCTCTCACATTACAGGAGGATTCTTTACTGTCTAAGCCACCAGGGAGGCCATTCATCCAGGTGGCAAAGGTGAGAGATGAGGGGAATCTGCCCATTCCACACCCAACTATATATAGTGTGAGAAACGCAAGGTTGTGGGCTTTCCAGTTGGTGTTAGTGGTAAACAACCCTCCTTCAGAAGACATAGGAGACGTGAATTCGATCCCTGGGTTGGGAAGATCCTCTGGAGGAGGGCATGGCAATCCACTCCAGTATTCTTGCCTGGAGAATCACATGGACAGAGGAGGCCTGGCAGACTATAGTCCATAGGGTCTCAAAGAGCCGAACATGACTGAAGGACTTAGTACTCACACAAGGCTGAATTTTACATTGCATGTCTTTTGTGAGCAGTTAATAATTACTTAGATGAAGTGGAAAGCTTGTGCAAAAAGAAACAAGGAAATAATGAGAAAGAAGGTTAAGCAATAATTGTATGTTGTTGGCCAGGTTTAGTGGTTCTTTCCTGGGATGGGATAGAGTCTGATATAGGAAGTAGGAAAGAGGGGAATCAATGTTTGGCCACCATGAAACATTTAGTGATATCATTAACTTGGAGGGCAAACCATATGCACAGTGAACTTAAGGGAAGAAGCTGGAAATCAGAATGTGAGAGGTGTGTATTGGCTATGTTTGTTGAGCTTTAGAAGAAAGAGATGAGCTCAGGAAAGGATCTGCCAGTTGATATGCAGAAACACAAGGATTTGAGAGCTTAGAGAAATTTGAGGTCTTCATCGTTGGGAAAAAACAAAACAAAACAAAACTGTGTGCTTCTAGGAACACAAAAGAAATGATGAGATTTTTTTTACAAAGACTTTGGGCAACAAAGGTCTGATAAGCCCTGTGAGTTAGCAATGGGTAGGAATGATCCATGTGGAGAGAGAAGAGGAGACTGGGACAGTCAGAGCAGAGATCAGAGGAGGCAAGGAGGAAGGAACATTAACAGTAAGTCCTTTACAGTCAAACATTCAAAGATGTGAACATGCACTCGCATGTCAAGTCACATACGTTAGTTCATGTCTGGTGCACATTGTCACATGTGTGCATCCTTTACAAGTAGTTGTGCTTTTGTGTACTTTACCATGTATAAAGCTTTTGTGTACAGTACCGTAGAGTACCCAGGATGTCTGGAAGCAAGTGTAAAGGCACCAGTTACATAGCTGGTACTACTATACCTTTTAAGGTACTGTACTATAAGATTAAACATGTTTTCTTTATTTTTTGTGGGGTTTTTGTGTATGTGTGTACTATTTGTGTGAAAAGTATTATAAACCTATTACAGTACAGTACTATATAGCCAAGTGTGTTAGTTGACTATCTAGGCTAACTTTGTTGGACTTACAAAAAAAATTGGACTTAGAAACAAGATCTCAGAATCAAACTCATTCATATGTAGGGGACTTACTGTATAGTGAAAGAAGGTCAGGAGGGCTGCAAGCCAAATGCAGAGGAGGCAACAGTGGGAAGGGAAGACGAGCAGCCAGCAGGTAGGCCACACGAAGGACTTCAAATTCATCCTGAAGACCGAAGATTCAAGTTAACTACTGCCAGGAATTCCCCTGCCTTCTTTCAATGCACTGCCTGCTGCCAGGACTTACAAACACATTTGGCCTGAGGGCAGACAGCAGCTTCTCTGCAAGCAAGTTCTCCAGCTGATTCTATACAGGTGATCAGAGGGCCAAAGGGGTTGACTCTCCTATAGTCTTAACCTTGACAAACTGGAGGCAAGTGTACTTATCCATCAGATTGAGTTACAGGACTACAGAATCTGGGGGTTCTGCCCAGAACAGATTTCTGCTTTGGAGACAAATGTACCTTCAAATACAAATATTTTTGTACAGGGTGAAAATGAAAAATAAAAGAAAAAATTGCAGTTTTCTCAACAAAGTGAGCTGCTATGGAAAAGTTGCATTATCTAAGGGCACACTTGTTTCTTCTCCAGCTTGTAATATAGCAATCATGTGATTAGGCATTGCTTGTTTTACAAGGACATCTGTTTGTAATTACTACAACCATGAGCTCTTTTGCCCTGATGATGGACTAGGTAACACTTGTAATTGATAGTCTCTGAATCTTTATTTTCTTTGCAGAGGCACTATGTAATCTCCAAAATCCAGACAGCCTGTGTTTGCTAAATAAAGTATAGAATCGATCACCCTCTTAAACTCTCATGCCTTTTGCAATTTGTGTACTAATATTGCTCTATTCGTTTTCCCCTCATCTGTCACGCTTGATTTCTAGTCTTTATCTTCTCTTCATATAGACCCCGGATATTTGAAAGGAAATCATTAATGAAAGATTTATGTATAGTGTCGTATCATTGGCTCTCCTCTTATAATTAAGTTTTATTCATATTATTTTGGGAAAAAAAATCTTTTTCTTATTGCATAATAATAATTGCCTTATTAGATTTACTGCTTAGCTTGGCTTACTACCTTTGGTTCTGCCTGGTATACCCCACTGCCTGGTGAAAGTGAGCATCATACCCACTCATATCCCACTCATTGGGAGCATCCTCAAGGCTTATTCTCAGGATTATCTATTTGAATACCATTTTCCATCCCGTCCTGCCTCATGGTAAGTCATCAGGCCTAGAGTGATGATCCCGACTTGTTGATTTTGTCTCTGATCTCTCTGGGGACTAATTTCTGGATCATCCTTAAGCAAGTCACTTAAAATTATTTGGGAGATGACACCCACAAGAGGTGACGGCTTCAGGGAAAACTTTTGCTGAAGTATACTACAAAAAGTCTCCTATATTTGAATGAGTTCTATTCTGAGAGCTCTGACGGCTCGGCGCAGAAGCGAGGCCGAGAGGAGCTAGGCCGGGCCAGGGCCGGGAGCCGGGGGCGGCGGCCGACAGGGGCTAGGCCGGGCCGGGGGCCGGGAGCCGGGGGCGGCGGCCGACAGGGGCTAGGCCGGGCCGGGGGCCGGGGGCGGCGGCCGACAGGGCCTAGGCCGGGTCGGGGGCTGGGGGCCAGCGGCGGCGGCGGCAGCGAGAGGAATTACCCAAGGCCCAAGGTAAGAGAAACCCAAGTAAGACGTTAAGTGTTGTGAGAGGGCATCAGAGGGCAGACACACTGAAACTAAAATTACAGAAAACTAGCTAATCTGATCACACGGACCACAGCCTTGTCTATCTCAGTGAAACTAAGCCATGCCGTGTGAGGCCACCCAAGACGGATGGGTCATGGTGGAGAGGTCTGACAGAATGTGGTCCACTGGAGAAGGGCATGGCAAACCACTTCAGTATTCTTGCCTTGAGAACCCCATGAACAGTTTAAAAAGGTAAAAATATAGGACACTGAAAGATGAACTCCCCAGGTCAGTAGGTGCCCAATATGCTAATGGAGATCAGTGGAGAAATAACTCCAGAAAGAATGATGGGATGGAGCCAAAGCAAAACCGATACCCAACGGTGGATGTGACTGGTGAGAAACGCAAAGTCCGATGCTGTAAGAGCAATATTGCATAGGAACCTGGAATGTTAGGTCCATGAATCAAGGCAAATTGGAAGTGGTCAAACAGGAGATGGCAAGAGTGAACGTCGACATTCTAGGAATCAGCGAACTAAGATGGACTGGAATGGGTGAATTTAACTCAGATGACCATTATATCTACTACTGTGGGCAAGAATCCCTTAGAAGAAATAGAGTAGCCATCATGGTCAACAAAAGAGTCCAAAATGCAGTACTTGGATGCAATCTCAGAAACAATAGAATGATCTCTGTTCGTTTCCAAGGCAAACCATTCAGTATCACGATAATCCAAGTCTATGCCCTGACCAATAACGCCAAAGAAGCTGAAGTTGAATAGTTCTATGAAGACCTACAAGACCTTCTAGAACTAACACCCAAAAAAGATGTCCTTTTCATTATAGGGGACTGGAATGCAAAAGTAGGAAGTCAAGAAACACCTGGCGTAACAGGCAAATTTGGCCTTGGAGTATAGAATGAAGCAGGGCAAAGGCTAATAGAGTTTTGCCATGAGAACGCACTGGTCATAGCAAACACCCTATTCCAACAACACAAGAGAAGACTCTACACGTGGACATCACCAGATGGTCAACACCGAAATCAGATTGGTTATATTCTTTGCAGCCAAAGATGGAGAAGTTCTATACAGTCAGCAAAAACAAGACCGGGAGCAGACTGTGGCTCAGATCATGAACTGCTTATTGCCAAATTCAGACTTAAATTGAAGAAAGTAGGGAAAACCACTAGTCCATTCAGGTGTGACCTAGATCAAATCCCTTATGAGTATACAGTGGAAGTGACAAATAGATTTAAGGGACTAGACCTGATAGACAGAGTGCCTGATGAACTATGGATAGAGGTTCGTGACATTGTACAGCAGACAGGGATCAAGACAATCCCCATGGAAAAGAAATGCAAAAAAGCAAAATGGCTGTCTGAGGAGGCCTTACAGATAGCTGGGAAGAGAAGAGAAGTGAAAAGCAAAGGAGAAAAGGAAAAATATTCCCATCTGAATGCAGAGTTCCAAAGAATAGCAAGGAGAGATAAGAAAGCCTTCCTCAGCGATCAGTGCAAAGAAATAGAGGAAAACAACAGATTGGGAAAGACTAGAGATCTCTTCAAGAAAATTAGAGATACCAAAGGAACATTTCATGCAAAGACAGGCTCGATAAAGGACAGAAATGGCATGGACCTAACAGAAGCAGAAGATATTAAGAAGAGGTGGCAAGAATACACAGAAGAACTGTACAAAAAAGATCTTCACGACCCAGATAATCACGATGGTGTGATCACTCACCTAGAGCCAGACATCCTGGAATGTGAAGTCAAGTGGGCCTTAGGAAGCATCACTACGAACAAAGCTAGTGGAGGTGATGGAATTCCAGTTGAGCTATTTCAAATCCTCAAAGGTGATGCTGTGAAAGTGCTGCACTCGATATGCCAGCAAATTTGGAAAACTCAGCAGTGGCCACAGGACTGGAAAAGGTCAGTTTTCATTGCAATCCCAAAGAAAGGCAATGCCAAAGAATGCTCAAACTACCGCACAGTTGCACTCATCACACATGCTAGTAAAGTAATGCTCAAAAATCTCCAAGCCAGGCTTCAGCAATACGTGAACTGTGAACTTCCGGATGTTCAAGCTGGTTTTAGAAAAGGCAGAGGAACCAGAGATCAAATTGCCAATATCCGCTGGATCATCGAAAAAGCAAGAGAGTTCCAGAAAAACATCTATTTCTGCTTTATTGACTATGCCAAAGCCTTTGCCTGTGTGGATCACAATAAACTGTGGAAAATTCTGAAAGAGATGGGAATACCAGACCATCTGACCTGTCTCTTGAGAAACCTGTATGCAGGTCAGGAAACAGCACTTAGAACTGGACATGGAACAACAGGCTGGTTCCAAATAGGAAAAGGAGTACATCAAGGCTGTATATTGTCACCCTGCTTATTTAACTTATATGCAGAGTACATCATGAGAAACACTGGGCTAGAAGAAATACAAGCTGGAATCAAGATTGCCAGGAGAAATATCAATAACCTCAGCTATGCGGATGACACCACCCTTATGGCAGAAAGTGAAGAAGAACTAAAGAGCCTCTTGATGAAGGTGAAAGAGGAGAGTGAAAAAGTTGGCTTAAAGCTCAACGTTCGGAAAACTAAGATCATGGCATCTGGTCCCATCACTTCATGGGAAATAGATGGGGAAACAGTGGAAACAGTGTCAGACTTTATTTTTTTGGACTCCAGAATCACTGCTGATGGTGATTGCAGCCATGAAATTTAAAGATGCTTACTCCTTCGAAGGAAGGTTATGACCAACCTAGATAGCATATTTAAAAGCAGAGACATTACTTTGCCAACATAAGTCCATCTAGTCAAGGCTATGGTTTTTCCAGTGGTCATGTATGGATGTGAGACTTGGACGGTGAAGAAAGCTGAGTGCTGAAGAATTGATGCTTTTGAACTGTGGTGTTGGAGAAGACTCTTGAGAGTCCCTTGGACTGCAAGGAGATCCAATCAATCCATCTTAAAAGGGATCAGTCCTGGGTGTTCATTGGAAGGACTGATGTTGAAGCTGAAACTCCAATACTTTGGCCACCTCATGCGAAGGGTTGACTCATTGGAAAGGACCCTAATGCTGGGTAGGATTGGGGGCGGGAGGAAAAGGGGACGACAGAGGATGAGATGGTTGTATGGCATCACTGACTCAATGGACATGGGTTTGGGTAGACTCCGGGAGTTGTTGATGGACAGGGAAGCCTGGCGTGCTGCAATTCATGTGGTCACAAAGAATCGGACACGACTGAGCGACTGAACTGAACTGAACTGAACTATTCTGAGAGTGCTTTCATAAGTCTGATTTTTTCCCAAGTCCATCAAAGTTAGCCTAGGTACCCAACTAACACAATTAGCTATATAGTACAGTACTGTAATAATTTTCTAATACTTTTCACACACATAAAAAACAAACACAAAAGAATAAAGAAAGTGTTTTAAATCTTGCAGTGCATTACCAACAGTGGTATGGTATACAACAGCTGGCATACAGAGGCTGGCATCAGGTGAACAGGCAAGAAGAATTACTGACTGGAGGAGGGGAGGGAGGTGAGAGATGATAGAGCTGCAATTTCACTCACACCTGACTCTGATGGCACAGACTCTGGTTGCTTACTGGATTCAATCTACCCTCCTGTAAAAACAGTCCAGTGATATCTGGGTAGAACTGTATCAGCTAGATCACCACTGCTTTTAAACCTGCTTCTGGACATCCTGGGTTTGAAGTAAAGATACTGAACTGCTGCTGCTGCTGCTGCTAAGTCGCTTCAGTCGTGTCCAACTCTGTGCAAAACTATGGACTGTAGCCTGACAGGCTTCTCTCTCCATGGGATTCTCCAGGCAAGAATACTGGAGTAGGTTTCCATGCCCTCCTCCAAGGGATCTTCCCGACTCAGGGATCGAACCCACATCTCTTACATGTCCTGCATTTGCAGGTGGGTTCTTTATCACTAGCGCCACTTGGGAAGCCCCAAAAGTACACATACCCACCTATTTTTCCTCCTGTAAGTAAATATACCTTCTTGTATTAATTGTAGTTCACCATGAATTACGTTTTCTAGCAATTTCTTCTGTGTTGTTGAAATACCCTCCTTCCTTCTTGTGAACATTTGGGAGATCTGTTTTGTCACTGAATTCAAGGCCTGTAGTATCATGTACCAGCATGTAGGGAAAAGAGATATAGAGACCTAACATCACTTCCCAGAATCAACACAAATGGTCCAGTGCCTGTTTGGACACACAGCCAGATAGTCTGGAGGATATACATGTAAATATATGCACTCAATCACAGCACACATTTTCTAAGTGGTGATTTTCAAAATTAGCTGGTTCCACATTGCAAACTCTTGTGCAGATGTTTGTGGCAGACAGATGAAGCAGCTGTTCACCCACAACACAGTCTCAGGAATATCTGACCCTTCCTTTAGAGGCTAAACATCAACCTTGCAGCTGTTGATGTAGGTCAAAACAATAAAGACAGGTGTTCAACTTAGAAACAGTTGCCAAAAACACTGCTTTTGCCCATTTCTATAAAATATGAACATTTTAAAGTGAATTGTAGTCTTCAGATATTCATGGCACTAAATATGTGGATGATCTGAAAGAAACTGAAAATGGCTACATCTTCTTGGAGCTCAACTGTTTTAGCATGAGGAGACATGACCTAACTCACATTTCCAGATCATCACCATCATTATCACCACCATCATCACCATCATCATCAACACCACCACCACTATCACTATCACTGTCATCATCATCACCACCATCGCCACAATCATTATCACCAACACCACCATCACCATCAACATCACCACCACCATCACCATCATCATCACCATTAGCATCCCCCTCCTCCTCATCTTCTTCCTCCTCATCCCCTCCTCCTCAACCTCATAACATCCATCTTCATAATGAGTTCTAGCTGCTCCAGAACTATGCTACGTGTTGGGAATAATGGTCAGTAAGAGTGCTTGATGTCAGCCAAAGGACCAAGAAAGTCCTCTCTGAAGTGGTGGCACTTAAGCTAAGTCTGACCTGTAAGAAGGAATAATCATGGAGAGAAAAATGGAAAAGCAGACCCAGAGACAGAACAGACTAAGTGAAATACCTACATTAAGAGGAGCTCTTTAAAACTGCATTCGTTAGAAGAGTCAGGTAGGAAGCAGCCAGATCCTTCAGGTTCCTGATGGCCATGGTGAATTCTGAGAGACCTGGAGAGCTGTCAAAAGATGTTAAGTGGAGATCCCCCATTTAAAAACAACATTCTGGCTACAATACGGAGAATAAATTGGCAGGAAGCAAGAATAATTATCAGAAAATAGAGAAGAAACTATTATCAAACAAAAAGGGACCATGGCATCTCTCAGTTCATACCTCTATATAAGAGTGCCCAGGGGTTTCCCTGGTGGCTCAGTGGTAAACAATGTGCCTGCCAATGCAGGAGACAATGGTTTTATCCCTGATCTGGGAAGATCCCACACTCCAAGAAGCAACTAAGCCCATGTGCCACAGCTATTGAGCCTGTGCTCTAGAGCCCGGGATCCACAACTACTGAGCCCACATACCACAGCTGCTTAAGAACGGGTGCCCTAGAACTTGTGCTCCACCACAAGCGAAATCTCAGCATTGAGAAGCCCACATACTGCATCTAGAGAGTAGCCTTTGCTTTCTGCAACAGAGAAAAGCCCTCACAGCAGTGAAGATCCAGCACAGCCAAAAATAAATAAAATTATGTATAAAAAAAGAATATCCAGACACAACTTGCTTTCTGTGTTTCCAAAGATATTATTGTGTCCCGGGTGTTTTTTTGAAGATGACTTCAATCATCCATTCACTCATTCAGCTTTCCCTTTGTTGTGCACTGACTCCATGTAAGGCACTGGGGTTCATGGAGAGAAAGGACAACCCTAGCTTCCGAGGAGCCCACTGGGAGAGGCAGGAAAGTGAACTAAAGTCAGATGGAGTGGGCAGTAATCAAGAGGTACGCTGAAAAGGGCATCTAACCCCAAGTACGGGCTTCCCTGGTGGTTCAGCTGGTAAAGAATCCACCTGGAATGCAGGAGATCTGGGTTTGATCCCTGGGTTGGGAAGATTCCTCTGGAGAAGGGAAAGGTACCCACTCCAGTATTCTGGTCTGGAGAATTCCATTGACTATAGTCTGTGGGGTCGCAAAGAGTCAGACATGACTAAACAACTTTCACTTTTTCACTTTCAACCCGGGTACAGCTCCAGAAAGATAGAATTCTAGGTGCATAGAATTAAAGAAAGAATCAAAATTAGCCAAAAGTCATTGACTGTTTTCTGTAAGTTGTTAGTTAGGGGCTTAGGACACTTGAAGACAAAGCTCCCAAACACTATTTTTATAAATTGTATCATCTTTTGGGATTTTAAAAAAGATATATTTTTATCTGTGTTCCATAGAGTTTATTAATTGCCTACATATGTACTTGCTGGAGTTTCCTACATGCTCTTTTAATCAGGCCTCATTTTTGTTTTTACTCAAATACATTTTCCACTCCCCTGCAATGCCTCCTCTTTCTTGTATTTAGCTCTGTCTTTTTAATACCTTGTAATAGTCAGACAACATGAGATTGCTTTTGACAGAATCTCTACTCCAGTGGTTTAATAAAAGATGAAACATGATTGATTTATCCAGCTGATAATTTCAAACTACACCAGTTTCAGGTAACCCTGGATACAGAAATCAAAATGTGACCTGTAGTAGTGATGTGGATGGAACTAGAGTCTGTCATACAAAATAAAGTAAGTCATAAAGAGAAAAACAAATATGGCATATTAACCCATACATGTGGAATCTAGAACAGTGGTGCAAATGAAACTTTGCAAGGCAGGAGTAGATATGCAGAGGTAGAGAAAGGACATGAAGGACAGAAGAGGAAGGGGAAGGTAGGATGAATTTGGAAATTAGAATTGACGTTTATACATTACTGTATGTAAAACATAGCCAACAGGAAGCTGCTCTACAGCACAGGGAGCTCAACTCTCTGCTATGTGATAACTTAGAGGGGTAGGATGGTGGGTGGGAGGGAGGCTCAGCAGAGAGGAGATATATGTGTACATATAGTGATTCACTTTGTTGTGTGTAGCAGAAGCTAATACAACATTGTAAAGCAATTATACTCCAATACAAATAAAATGTCCTGGAGGCTTTGTCTCTCCCACTCCCTCACTCTTAGTCACATTTTTACCTCCCACTACTGTGACCTTTCCATTTAGAGACAAGTTGGCCACAAACAATCCCAAGAAACCAGCCTGGCAGTGTGTTGAACACAAGAGGAAGCAATATTTCCTTTCCCAGTGGGTTGGACCAAAGTCCAGAACCAAGCTCCATATGGTGACATCTTGGTTGGAGAATTCTTGATAGCCTGGAGTATGAACTATGTTGTCTGGCCAGTTGACATCCATATGTGCATCTCTGGTAGAGGACGAGTGTGGGTGGCATCAGCTCCAAACACAGCAAGTGGGCTAACAGTGCCGGTTCTGCAGGAGAGCACTGTAGTGTTCCCACTAGAACAGGCAGTGACACAAGACAGCACCTGCTACGCTCCTCCTAGGACACAGATGCTCACTCTGGTCTCCCGTCTTTGCTAACCTGGTTCTCATCAGCCTTTTCCTCTAATGGTGGCAGGGATCAAAAGGCTCTATTCATGGACATCACCCACATCTGTTATGTCTAGAACCCATCTTGCTGGGCATTGATTCTTCATTTGATTTTTCTCACCAAGGTTTTATCTTGAACCTAAAATCTGTAGACTTAGGGTTTTTGGCTTGGAATTATGTGTATGTATGCATTTGTGTATGTGTTAATCCAAAACTGCTAATTTATCACTTCCCCAGCATTTCCCCTTTGGTAACCTTAAGTTAGATTTAGAGATCTATAATTCTGTTTTTGCTTTGTAAATAAGTTCATTTGTATCAGTTTTAAATTAGTTTCTACATGTAAATGATATCATACGATATTTGTCATTGTCTGACTTACTTCAGTTAGAATGATACTCCCTAGATCCATCCATGTTGCTGCAAATGACATTATTTTGTTCTTTTCTATGGCTGAGTAATATTCCATTGTGTATGTATACCACATATTCATTACCTGTTGTTCTGTTGATAGACATGTAGGTTGCTTCTATATCCTGGCTATGGTAAATAGTGCTGCAATTATCATTGGGGTGCATTTATCTCTTCAGTTATGATTTTCCCTTGATATATGCCCAGGAGTAGGATTAGTGGATCATATGGTAGTTCAATATTTAGTTTTTTAAGGATCCACCTTATTGTTCTCTGGGTCTTCCCTTGTTACTCCGCCAGTAAAGAATCTGCCTGCAATGCAGGAGACCTAGGTTCTGTCCCTGGGGACAGATTGGGAAGGTTGGGAAGGTTGGGAAGATCCTCTGGAGAAGGGAAAGGCTACTCACTCCAGTATTCTGGCCTGGAGAGTTCCATGGGATCTCAAAGAGTTGGACATGACTGAGAGACTTTCTCTTTCACTTTCATTCTATTTTCCATAATGGCTGCACCAATTTACATTCCCAGCAACACTTTAACAGGGTTCCCTTTTCTCCACACCCTCACCAGCACTTATTGTTTGTAGATGTTTTTCTTAGTTTCATAAGTACTTCACTGTTTCCCCATTGGTCTTCCAGAGCTTTAGAAGTATTTTCCTCTGAAAATTGGGAACTGATTAAAAGTGCAGGATTTCTAGGCCTACTGAATCAAAACCTGCAGTATACAACAAGGCTGCCAGGTGATTTTTAAGCACTTTATAGTTGGATAAACACTGTTTTGAAATTTTTAGTCTCAACTATGCTGGGCTTCAGGACGTAAGAGGAGATTCAAGACTCTACATTTGGCCGAAGTGTTAATGGAGCAGAAGTATTTAGCAAGTTCTCTGCACCGCAAGTTAAGTTTCAAGGGAGAAAACCTGGACCTACATGAATACCTTCTCCCTACATGAAAACTCTCCCTTCGTTGCCAGTATTGGAAGACTTAGGAAAGTTATATTTTCTCACAAATAGGTAGATGTGAGATTAATGACCCCATAAGCCTAACAGTCAGTCTTGGACACTTACACACAGTCTGTCTCCTCTCCAATCCTTTCCCCAGCCTCTGCTCAAGTTTCTAAAATTATCTTTTATTACCTGCTCAGATAGTGGGCTGGAGTATTCTGTTTCCATTTCTCTTGACATGGAGAGAAAATCCCAAAGTTGCTAACTAAAATCAAACCAGATGTGCAAAGAATTTTATAGGTTATTGTATGTAACAACTTGAATTGTCAGAAGACTTAAAGTAAATTCATGAAAAATTAAAAGCATAGGAGATTTAAACCAGAAACTATTTAAACAGGCTTAAAAAGTTACCACAGGAAAAGAACAGGATCAGTGTGTTTGAGTGTAAAAATAAGAAGTTAAGCTGAATCAGGGGGAGAAATCCTGCCTCTTGACCTATAGATTTATCTCTTAAATGAAGTTTCAGCTTTTTTCCTCTTTGGGGAATTAAAGATGAACTAATATATAAATATAAAAGCACTGAATTGGCAAACTTCCTGCATAGTGTGCTGAAAAAAAATCATTTTGTAGAGTTGTATAATTTGAAAACAGAGACTGTGAAGTGGGGGAAAAGCCCGTATCTATGGATGAGATAGAGTTGGCTTCAAATCCCATGAACTACGCACTTAGGCAAATGCTTCAACTCTCAGAGTTGGACTCCTTATCTATAAAATAAAAATAGTAATAAAACACATAAAGAGAGTAAATGAGATTATTGACTTGTAGAGCTCAGCATATATTACAGTTATTCAGTAAAGGGGAACTAGTGAACGAGGTTGAAAAGTTGATAGAGAAGTCACAACAGGAGGCAGACACCATGTGAAGCTGGGGAACAATTGTCAATCCACTTAAAAGAAAGAAAATCACTTCTATTTTCATGTTTGAGACTCACAGGCAAACTTTGAAGTAGGGAAGATAGACACTGGTTCAAGTTATTAGGTGGGATGGAACACAAGGAATGATGACTTAGGCATCACTGACTCTGCCATGTCAGAGTCAGTGTGTTGGACCCCAGCTTCCAGATATTGATAGTCCAGGGACCTTAACCATAGCTGTTCCTTCCTCAGATTTCAGCTACTCTGCATCTTCATCCACAAAGGCTGTGTCCTGTGGCCCCTTCTCCTTTCCAACCATGTTTCCCACCGAGATAGTTGAGAGATGGAAGAAAAACGGTACTCCACATGAAATCGACAGAAGGCAGGCTCCACAAGGCAGGTGCTCTTTTCTATTCCACAGATTTATCCCAAGTTCCTGAAACAGTGTCTCCCACATAGTAGACCTTGGATATACTTCTTGAGATAATCTCTAAGCACACATTATAAAGGAAAGGTGGGTAGCCTATACAGTCAGCCTGCTCTAGGTATTAATGCAAGCATATGTGGTCTATAATTTAAGATCCTTAAGTTACATTCCAGCAAATGTGTGTGTGTGTCTTTGCGTGTGTGTGTGATTGTGTACCCATGTATTTTGGTGGGTGGAGAAGAAGAGAGGTAGAATGTGCCAAGTGATAAAACTTGCAAATATATGGAGCATCCTTCTTAGAAGGCTGGTAAACTCTTTCCCTTTATCTTTATGTCCCTTCAGAAGAAAAGGTCAAGAGTGGCTCCAATCATAACTCCCTATTATCATTTAATTCCCTTCCTCCTCGTCCCCCTTTATAGTCCTCAATCCCCTCCCTTAATGAGCCCTTGGAGTCAGTAAGAAAAGAAAACAGGCGTCATCAATTTCCCTAATGACTCTTTCAAAAAGCCTTTTTTTAGCCTTTTATTTTTAGATCTTTTCAAACAATGTCCCTATTAGAGGAGTCTCAAAGGTCCCATGGGATTTTATGGAAATTTCATTAAGAAAAATAGGTGATGATTTCAAGGACAATGTCACATATCATTAAAAGAGCTATTTTTAAAGTTATGGATAAGTAGACAAAGTTTCATCAAGCAGTTAACCAGATTCACAGTGGGAGTTTGTGGTTGGCAGGAGCAAGACTGAGGGAGATAGGTTTACAATTGGAATCTGATACTTACCAGACCACAGCCCTTATGCAGGTGCTTAAGTGCTCTGCGGATGAACCACCTCACTGACAGTTTCTTTGCTATTTTTCAAAATGTTGGATTACAATGACAGAATCTATAAATGAAACTCAGTGTCTGTCCCTAGTACTTTGAAAGGCATCCAGCAACCACTGAGTTTCTTCACTTTGATAATCATTGAGAACTTCAGGTCTTATTATTTCACTTCTTAGAGCCTCTTCAGATGGGCTTTCTTCTTTTCTTGTTTCTTAGACTATTATTATAAACTGTCATTGCTTTTTATTTATTTATTTTTAATTGGAGGATAATTGCTTTACAATATTGTGTTAGTTTCTGCCATACATCAACATAAATCAGCCAGAGGCATACATATATCCCCTCCATCTTGAGACTCCCTCCCACTTCTCACCACATCCCTCCCCTCTAGGTAGTCACAGAGCACCAAGTTTGAGCTTTCGGCATCATATAGCAAATTCCCACTGGCTATCTATTTTACATATGGACACAGTATGGCAAGAAGAAGGTGGGAAGAATAGAAAGAGTAGCATTGAAACCCATATATTACCATATGTCATTGTTATATGCTGCCTGTATTAATCAGCTCAGTCTACCATTAACAAAATTCCAAAGACTGAGTGGCTTAAACAACAAAAATTTAATTCCAGCAGTTCAAGTCTGAAAGTCCAAGATGAAGGAATCAGCCAGGCTGAAAGTCCAAGATGAAAGCAACCAGCCAATTCAGTTCCCAGTGAGGACCCTCTTCTTGGCTTATAGACTGCTGCCTTTTTAATATGTGCTCACATTGTCTTTCTTTATTGTATTCTTGCAAAGAGATAGATCTGTTTCTTCCTCTTGTTATAGGTTCATCAATCCTGTCATACTAGGACCCTATGCTTGTGACTTTATTTAATCTTAATTACTTATTAAAAGCCTTATTTCTAAATACAGTAACATTGGGGCTTCTGTATATGAATTTAGGGGGACACCAGGTAAACCACAGCACTACTCAACTCTTAAACCACAGTCTTCAGACTTCCTAATTTTCTAATATTCCCACTGGAAGCAGTAAACCTTTTGTACAAGGCACCTGATGGTCATATATGTATTCATTTAATAAAACTACTGTATGTTATTATCCTACTATATATTGGGCTCTATACTAAGATCTGGGACTATCCTAACTAATAAGACTAGATTTCTACCCTTAGGGAATATAATATGGAGAGACAAATACTTAAAAATTAATGGCAAGAGAATATTAGTGATGTGATTACACGTAATGATGTTGTTAATCCAAGTTCCCAATGCACAGTAAGGCCAAACAAACCCAAAATGTCAGAGTTTGGAGCAGAGAAATGTAGGCTTATTTCAGGGCCAAGCAAGGATAATGGGTGGCTCCTTCTTAAAAACCCTGAACTCCCTGATGATTTTTGAGGTAAAGGTTTTATAGGCAGCATTTGGGGTGAAAGCTACAGCAAGTGTGGCTTTCTTCTGATTGGGTGGTGGTGAGATAAGAGGCTGTGCTCCAGGAATCTCTTGCTCGGCCTGAGGGCCTGAGTTTACCCTCCTCTACTTGGGCAGGGGCCTTAGTTCCTGCAAAAGAGCTCAAAGATACTGTTGTGTGTATCTCTTAAGGAGGAACAGGACCCTGACCAAGGGCTGCGCTATTGTTTTCTTCATTGTATTAAGGCTAGAAAGAAGGGAATTCTCACTTATGGCTGTAAGTGAAGGTTTGGGGAGTCTGGAAATGTTAACAGAAAGGGATGTAGAGTAAAAGGAAGCAAGAAACAATCTGCAGACAACTTTGAGGATCTAGAAGCTGGATTGGAAATAGGGTGGTGAATGACTCAGTGAGCCATAAATCCAGCACTTCTGACAGGCACTGATTTATAGGAGATCTTATATGTCTTGATGAAGAGAAACTTCTTTGTCCTGAAGGCATTAAGTCTATTTTAACAATAAAGTACAATGCTTGAAATATGAATTGAGTTGGAGAAATGTGGGGTTGGGGCAAGAGTAGGTTTTGCAGTTGAGCAAGAATTTAGCATTGTAATTTTCAGTGATCAGTCCTTTCCTCAGGGAACTACTGAATGAATAAGGGCTCTGAACAGGCTGGAAATTACAGTGTATCCACTTGTAGAACAGTCCTCATTGTTTCTCAGTTAACCCTGTGCCATCATCAATATTTAAGTCGCTCAGGCTTGCAAATTCAATTTATACCAAAATGGTCTATGAGGTAACTACTCTCAATTGTTATATAATTAGTCACCAGTCAGGTGTGGTTGGAAAAAAATTATCGTAACTTACTTTTAGGAATCAAATCACAAAATATATTTGTAACAGAAGAGACAAAATTTTTAGATTCTCCCTTACCATAATAGGAACTTGTTCACGATGATCATCCCTAATTTCAGTATTACTGGAATTCAAGAGACATAGTCAACCCCAAACCTTGGCACTAGGCCATACAGAAGGTCAGAAGCCCACTCAATAAAGATGTGAACAGCAGCCAACAGAAAGCCAAGCTTCAAGGACACTTTCTGTCCATGGAATTGCCTAGATATCCAAAATTTAGCTTCTGCTCTCCATATGTCTTTCTTTCTCTGTCTCAATAGATGCCTTTTTTCTATAACTCTTTATTTACTTATTTTTTTACTGAAGTATTGCTGATTTACCATGTTGTGCCAATCTCTGTTATACAGCAGGGACTCAGTTATACATAGATACATTCTTTTTTAATGTTCTTTTCCATTATGGTTCATCCCAGGAGATTGTACATACTTCCCTGTTCTATACAGCACTGTTGAAGGAAGAGGGCACCCATACCAGGGCCCAAGAGCGGGCTCTGTCTAACAATCAGAAATGAATTGTCTGAGGAGACACATGTGCTGACAAAGCAAAAGATTTTATTGGGAAGGGGTGCCCAGGCAGACAGCAGGAGGATAAGGGAATCCAGGAGAACTGCTCTGCCACGTAGCTTTTGATCTTGGGTTTTATGGTGATGGGATTAGTTTCCAGGGTATCTCTAGCCAATCACTCTTACTCAGGATCTTTCCTGGTGGTGCACGCATTATTCAGCAAAAATGGATGCCAGTGAGAAAGATTCTGGGAGGTGGTAAGACACGTGGCATCCTCTTCTGACTATTTTCGAATTCTTCTGGTTGGTGGTGGCTTGTTAGTTCTGTGTTCCTTACTAGAACCTCTTGTCCTCAAATAACTTACACAGATGGTTACTATGTTGCCTGGCCAGAGTGGGTGATTTCAGGCAGTCTGTTTCCCCTAATAGTAAAGGGAAATAGTAAGGGGAAACTTGTCCTTTATTCATTCTAGATGCGATAGTTTGTGGTTGGATTAACCAACTGCATTAATATACTTCATTTTGTCTCTTGACTTAAAAATGAAGAAAGCAACAAGTAAAAATTTCTGTCTCTGTCTTCATACCCCTTCAAGCTTTGGCACTTTTCAAGCACTTGGGTTTATGCTACCTTCTGGATTACTACATTCCTGCCCATGGAGAAAACTGGGGATACTCGATGCACCCAGGCAATTTATCCCTAAGAGAATAGTCTGGAACCCAACAAAGCTACAGGGCTTTGTGGTTATGGTTTGGGGTTGGAGGAAGAATACCAGAAATCTTAATCCAGACCTTTCCTGTTCTTCATTCCGTTGTTAATGATTTTCCTGGGACCAGAATTTTACTTGCAGATGAATTTAGTAGTTTTCTTTATTTTGTCATCTTCTGTCAATAGAGCTAAATCGCAGACTTCAGTTGTTTTTCTTAATAGTAAAACATATACTGTATAATATTCTTTTCCTTCAAAGTAGCTTTTGATTATTGCCCCAATTAATTTTTTCAGAAATAAGATGGATGAGTGATTTGTGGAAAAAGCCAAGATGCTATATGCTTTCCAAGTGCTGGATTCACAGAGAATAATGTGATAATGATACCTTGTTTTCTAAAGCTTTCAGATGTGCAGTTCTGGAGCTGGCAACATGCAATCTCTGGTTACTTCATCTGA
This sequence comes from Okapia johnstoni, assembly GCA_024291935.2. Lineage (NCBI taxonomy): Eukaryota > Metazoa > Chordata > Mammalia > Artiodactyla > Giraffidae > Okapia > Okapia johnstoni. Next base: position 50,416,408 of record CM044319.1, read on the forward strand.
ACTACTTAAATACAGAATTTCTGTCTGCATTCTATTACTTATTTTCACGTTTCACAACCTGTAGTTTCCCAGTCTTTAGGGGCAAAGGAAGCATAGTTCAAATTAGAAAGTGCCTTGCCAAGGACCATAAGAAAAGCCATTTCTCCTTGATTTGCAGTGACTTGTTTGAATCTCTATAGTGGGTCCTAAGAGACCTATATTTTGTCTTTGGAAGCAGGCAGAAGACAGAGTTGACTCATGGCTTTAGCTGAGGGGACACTTTGAGGCATCAATTGACTAAATTATTTTTTATGTGAATAATGATAGTGGCCTTCACTCCATCTTGGCCTGCTTTTCCCAGCCTGGAGCTCAGGATGCCTAATTTTGCTTTTTTAAATTAATAATTATCAATTTTTCCCCTCCATTTATAAAAGTAGTACATGCTTGTTTTATACAACACAATGTATATAAAGAAGAAAAAAATCTCTTATAACTGCATCATTATTTTGATGTTTTAAAGACCACACATGTATTTATTTACCCAACTATATGTTTATCCATCCCTCTATCTGTTACCAAACTTGGGTTTGTCTGCTCACTGCTCAAAAGCCAATAATTGAGAGGCAAATGTCAGTGGAAGGGAAAGGTGCTTTAATCAAAAAAGCTGACAAATGGGAAGAAGGTGGACTCAGGTCCGAGACCAACTCCCAAGATTATGCTCAGCCATGACTGTTATTAAAGGGAAAAGGGGGGACGAATCTCAATGAATCATCGAGGCAGGAGATTGGGTCCTGCATCCTTCTCCATGGAGTGCAGACTCTCTGACTCTCTCTTCAGATGTTTTCTTGCCCATGTGAACTGCCTGCAGGATTGCTAAGGGAGCTGTTGGAGATAAAGAACTAGTCATTCTTTAAATACTTAATTCTTTATTTCTACTTCTTTTTATCCAGAGAAAAAAATCAACAGGTTAGGCAAAGCATGGCGTGCATTCAAGAAAGCATAGAAATTAGGTTAAATTGCCTAGAGATCTCATTCCTATAATTAAGTTCTTTCAAGCTCAGAGGGGAACAGAAATGGGAAAACAAGAAAGGGGCAAAAGAGCAGCTGTCAATCTATCCGTCCATTCATGAATGTCCATTCCCATTTTAGAAATGTATTTCAGACAGTGCATTTTATATTGTAAAATTTTCCCCATCACATTATTAAAACATATTATCAAAAAAAGATTTTTATGTCAGTGCTAACTTTTTACTTTGAAAATATGGAAAAGAAACTAGGGATAGGTATTGGAATGAGTATGCAGTATATGTACATATGTATGCATGCGAAGGGTAACCATCATGCATGCAACAGGCAAATAGGCCTTTTTGTCATTTGGTTTGTTTTGCATTCTGTTTTGCCTGGGCTTGCCGTCCTCCAATTAGAGAAGCTGATTATGTGGAGTATATAATTTTGAGGTTGAAAGGGAGCTCAAAGACCATCTGGCTTTGTAGATTTCAAATCTCAAGGGTTCTAAGATGTTGCCTCAGGGGTTGCCTTGGGCAACAGGGCTTCACTGCCTATTGCCAGAGCTGCTCCACTTCTGTGTTGTATAAATAGTGTTTCACAGGATGATAATGGTGATGATGATGATGATGATGTGTGTGTGTGTGTGTGTGTGTGTGTGTGTGTGTGTGTTAAGGTTTCCACCACTCTAAACCATCTTTGGAAACCATTGATCTTGTTCAACTTCTTACTCAAAGTGGTTGTTCCTGCAACAGGCCTGTGGGTGGCGTTATAGATGTTACTTTAACTCGCTGATGATTTTCAGCTATGCAAACAAGTGCAAAAGCCCTCCCTCCAAGGTGGTGGCTCAAATGGTTCTAGAAAATCCACCAACTCATACCAGCAAATAATACTTTAGAAATCCAGGAGTATATTCCTTTGTGGGTCAAATACACAAACAGCAGGAGAAGAATTTTGCTAGGAGCTTCTGAGAAAGACAAGGGTCCCATCACTTCATGGCACATAGATAGGGAAACAGTAGAAACAGTGGCAGACTATTTTTGGGGGCTCCAAGATCACTGCAGATAGTGACTGCAGCCATGAAATTAAAAGATGCTTGCTCCTTGGAAGGAAAGTTATGAACAACTTAGACAGCATATTAAAAAGCAGAGACATTACTTTGCCCACAAAGGTCTGGCTAGTCAAGGCTACGGTTTTTCCAGTAACCATGTATGGATGTGAGAGTTGGACCACAGAGAAAGCTGAATGCCAAGGAACTGATGCTTTTGAACTGTGGTGTTGGAGAAGACTCTTGAGAACCCCTTGGACAGCAAGGAGATCCAACCAGTCCATCCTAAAGGAGATCAGTCCTGGGTGTTCATTGGAAGGACTGATGTTGAAGCTGAAACTCCAATACTTTTGCCACCTGATGGGAAGAACTGACTCATTTGAAAAGACCCTGATGCTGGGAAAGATTGAAGGCAGGAGGAGAAGGGGACAACAGAGGATGAGATGGTTGGATGGCATCACTGACTCAATGGACGTGAGTTTGAGTAAACTCCGGGAATTGGTGATGGACAGGGAGGCCTGGTGTGCTGCAGTCCATGGGGTCACAAAGAGTTGAACATGACTAAGCAACTGAACTGACTGACTTCTGAGAAAGAATTTTGCTCATTCTCGAGGGGAAAAAAATAAATAGAAAACATGGGCCCGCTTCCTACCTGCTATTGTGAGGCCTGGAATAGCTGCCATATGGCCCAATACCTACACGAAGATGGGCCAGAGGAAGAGGAAGACAGAGCTCAGAGAGCCACAGAGATGTGGAAACAGATGCCCTGCTGAATCTCACCTACTCCCTGTCCTTCTCCACCCCATCCTCAACTCACAGCTATTTCTATTACCAAAGAGTTACACCTATAGGACTTGGGTTTTTTGCTATACCTCTGCTGATGTAAAATGTGATTCTCACTAGGCCTGCAGACCAAACATTTCTGGGTGAGCTTAGTAACCTGTTGGGTATTGCCAAAGAGAACTAGGCAGGGATGAGAGGACCCAAATATGATGTCAGGTGAAATTACATACCTACTTTTTTGTCCATCGAAAGTTGCCTAATCCTTATATATCTCAATGATCACATTAGCGAATTGGTGGTAATTATCTACACAATCCCTAAATCACAGGATTGTTACAATGTCCACATTAAAGGATGAGATGTGTCATACAATAGTAAGGTGGCATTCTCATGTCCCTCATATCCAGAGCACACTAATAATAGCTGCTATTCAGGGAGCCTACTGTATGCCAATGTCTCCACTAAATATTTCACTTTCACATTCACAAATAAAACGTATGAGGTCAGGAATAGGTCCTAAAACTCTTAAGAACAGATGTGTTTCAAACCCAGAATGTTCTGGTTTTTAAAAAGGTGACATGTGCTAGATAATGTATCATCCTCTTCAGGGTCCAGGCAGCATACCATATTCAAATCCATTAATGTTTTTGCTAAAGAACATATGACTATTCACATTGTATGTGTGTGATCTAAGTTGCTTCAGTCGTGTCAGACTCTTTGTGACCCTATGAACCATATCAGCCAGGCTCCTCAGTCCATGAGATTCTCTAGGCAAGAATACTGGAGTGGGTTGCCATGCCCTTCTCCAGGGGATCTGCTTAACCCAGGGATCAAACCTGCATTTCTTAACTCTCCTCTATTTGGTAGGTAGGTTTCTTTACCAATTGCACCAACTAGGAAGCTCAACTATTTATGCTAAAGTGAAATGAAAGTCGCTCAGTTATATCCAACTCTTTGCGAACCCATGGACTGAAGCCCCCCAGGCTCCTCTGTCCATGGGATTCTCCAGGCAAGAGTAATGGGGTGAGTTACCATTTCCTTCTCCAGGCTATCTTCTTGACCCAAAGATTGAACTCTGGTCTCCTGCACTGTAGGAAGATTCTTTACTGTCTGAGCCACCATTAAATGACTTCAGTTAAGACCTCACCCCATGATAGGGCAGAATTTGCTTTCAGAATAAGTTCAGGTGAGATTTTAAAACCAAATTGAAAGTGAAAGTGAAAGTCACTCAGTCATGTCCGACCCTGTGGTCCCATGAACTATATAGTCCATGGAATTCTCCAGGCCAGAATATTGGAGTGGGTAGCCATTCCCTTCTCTGAGGGATCTTCCCAACCCAGGGATCGAACCCAGGTCTCCCACATTGCAGACAGATTCTTTACCAGCTGAGCCACAAGGGAAGCCCTGAAACAAAATTAGTTAACAGTAATAATAATAATACTGTTCATGGGGTTCTCAAGGCAAGAATACTGAAGGGGTTTGCCATGCCCTTTCCAATCCCAAAGAAAGGCGATGCCAAAGAATGCTCAAACTACCGCACAATTGCACTCATCTTACATGCTAGTAAAGTAATGCTCAAAATTCTCCAAGCCAGGCTTCAGCAATACGTGAAACATGAACTTCCAGATGTTCAAGCTGGTTTTAGAAAAGGCAGAGGAACCAGAGATCAAATTGCCAATATCCACTGGATCATCGAAAAAGCAAGAGAGTTCCAGAAAAACATCTATTTCTACTTTATTGACTATGCCAAAGCCTTTGACTGTGTGGATCACAATAAACTGTGGAAAATTCTGAAAGAGATGGGAATACCAGACCATCTGACCTGTCTCTTGAGAAACGTGTATACATGTCAGGAAGCAACAGTTAGAACTGGACATGGAACAACAGACTGGTTCCAAATAGGAAAAGGAGTAAGTCAAGGCTGTATATTGTCACCCTGCTTATTTAACTTATATGCAGAGTACATCATGAGAAACGCTGGGCTGGAAGAAACACAAGCTGGAATCAAGATTGCTGGGAGAAACAAAAATAACCTCAGATATGCAGATGACACCATCCTTATGGCAGAAAGTGAAGAAGAACTCAAGAGCCTCTTGATGAAGGTGAAAGAGGAGAGTGAAAAAGTTGGCTTAAAGCTCAACGTTCAGAAAACTAAGATCATGGCATCTGGTCCCATCACTTCATGGGCAATAGATGGGGAAACAGTGGAAACAGTGTCAGACTTTATTTTTTGGGGGCTCCAGAATCACTGCAGATGGTGATTGCAGCCATGAAATTAAAAGAAGCTTACTCCTTGGAAGGAGGGTTATGGCCAACCTAGATAGCATATTTAAAAGCAGAGACATTACTTTGCCAACAAAAGCCCATCTAGTCAAGGCTATGGTTTTTCCAGTGGTCATGTATGGATGTGAGAGTTGGACGGTGAAGAAAGCTGAGTGACAAAGAATTGATGCTTTTGAACTGTGGTGTTGGAGAAGACTCTTGAGAGTCCCTTGGACTGCAAGGAGATCCAATCAATACATCCTAAAAGAGATCAGTCCTGGGTGTTCATTGGAAGGACTGATGTTGAAGCTGAAACTCCAATACTTTGGCCACCTCATGCGAAGGGTTGTCTCATTGGAAAGGACCCTAATGCTGGGTAGGATTGGGGGCGGGAGGAGAAGGGGACAACAGAGGATGAGATGGTTGGATGGCATCACTGACTCGATGGACATCGGTTTGGGTAGACTCCGGGAGTTGGTGATGGACAAAGAGGCCTGGCGTGCTGCAGTTCATGGGGTCGCAAAGAGTAGGACACGACTGTGCGACTGAACTGAACTGAACTGAACTGAATAATAATAATAATAATAATAACTAATAATAACCACAAAAACAGCAATGATAATACTTTTTAGATCTTTTTGGAAAATAGAATTGTAGACTGTGTTGTACTTATCCTGTTTCATGGATAAAATAAAAACAGAAGTGCAGAAAAGTTAAGCACATTTCCTCATATCACACAGCTTTCAAGTGGAGAAGTTGAGATTGAGTCCTATCTGTCAGTCTCTGGAAGCCAGCTCTTAACCACTCTGAAACCACTGTTTACAAAGTCTGTCTAGACAGGCTCCCCTGTCTCCAGTCTCACAGTTAATATAGTTGTCTACATTATCTTTTTGAGACAATTTTTGGAACCTCAAATTATGTTAAGCAAATCTCAGGCATCAGTCTTTGGAGCAGAAGAATAAACAAATACATTTTCCTACTTTTCTGAAGCCATGATTCCTGGACATGTTCTTTGGTGTAAAGAAAAGTGACACTTGTCAAGTCTAAGAGAGGAGACAGGCACAGATAAAAGTGCAGTTCAATCAATTATAATAAAGATTGAAATTACTGACTCCAAATTATACACACACTGTACAATGAAGTGAATCAGCTGTATGTACACATAAATCCTCTCCCTCTTGAGCCTCCCTCCCACTCCTCTATTTTATCACAGAAACTAAGACGACATTGTAAAGCAATTATATTCTAATAAAAAAGTAATATTTGGAAAGTTCCTGGAACATGTTAAAATGTTATTTCATCATTAAATTTTTGTACTAATAAAAAATACACAGAGGCATATATAAATATATATATATTCAAATTCATACACACATACATGTATGAATCTTTACAGGACATAAATGTGTATGAGAGCACTGTATGTATTATTTACCAGAATCTGTGTTAGACATGTTAAACTGGTAGTGTGATAGACAGATAAACACAGACAACATTCACACTTTTTTTTTAATTGCAAAATGTGTGGTAAATTCTAGGGTAGAATACATGCAAAGCTTCATAGGAGAAATAAAAAGGAAAACTTCCCTAGTAGGTGCTTCCCTAAAGATACAGCATTGCAGCAAGACCAGGAAGAAGAGCTGAAATATCTCTCAGGAAGGCAAAGAAGAGGAAAGGTGTTGTAGTCAGAGGAATCAGTGGACAAGTGCACCCGTGCAGTATCCCTGGACCACAGAGCTGCAGAATGTGGCTGCTGATAGGGATGAGATGATGGAGGGAGGGAAACGGGCCAAGTTGTACAGAAAATACAATATTGTCATATTATGATGAATATCTAACCCTTAAATGATGTTAAGCTAGAAATCACTATTAAAGTACATCTTCAGTTTAAACAACATATATTCATACCTCCCATTTTTATAAAGCCCTGGGTTAAAAGTGTGACTTATCGAATCAGTAATCCCTCAAAGTATGGATAAATCTGTCTTACATTCGAGGTACAGTGTATAAACTTGTGATCAGGAAATCGTGATATAATTGTATGACTTTATGAACCACAGTTAGGCACAGTGAGACATTTTTAAAAGTTGTCTCAAATTTTATTAAGTCTAACTGTTGCAGCTATTACAAAACCAAGGGAAGAGTCTAGAAAATAGCACTTAGAGTTTTACTTGACTGATTCACATCATGTCTGAGAATAGAAAAGAAGATCTTTATAAAATCCCGAGGTGCAATTTTTTTGGTAGTATTTCAGCCTATTTCAATATTTTTAGCTGACCACATAACCACTCTGTTCCCTAAGCCAGAAACCTAGAAGTTTCCTTCACTCCCATTTTCAATCAGTGTGTCATTTCTCTCTCAAATATATCTCCTTCCATTTCTCTCAAATCTGCGGTGGCTCTATAATTACAGAATCCACTTATCCTGGCTGTCCATAAAGACTCATCTCCCCAAACTGCTTTCTTATACCATCCTCTCTTTCAGAGGCGGAACTGATCACTCATACTTGCATCTCCCAGAACAATTTTGGGCTATTTTTCACTATATGCCTTTGAAAGCAAAGATGGCACTGCATTGACTTTTTCATCGCAGCTCTTGGCATTCAAGTACAGCCCTGACAGAGTAAATCATCAGCCAGCACTTGTTGAATGAGTGACAAGACAACTATAAATGTTTTCCTGCCCAGTCATTCTATTCTCTAATTTTTATAAGTGGTTTTTCATAGTAATTAGCATACTCATTAATACTTAAGGCCAAAGCAGATGGCAAGTCTCTGCTCTTGGGATTTTCAGGCTATTAATATGATAAATGACAAAAAATATATACAAAGAACGCATTCCAACTTGACACCAAGAAAATGAAGAGGTCTCATAAGTTCCCTGTGAAATGTATCAAAGACAGTTTCCTGTTTGGATTTAGCCTCCTGGCTACATGAAGAAGAGTTAAACTCCATACTGGGATAGTTCAAAATAGGTACCCAGGGACCTCCCTGGTGGTCCAGTGGTTAAGAATCCACCTTGCAATGAAGGGGATGTGGGTTTGATTCCTGATCAAGGAACTAAGACTCCATATGCTGCATAGAAACAAAGCCCACCCACCACAACTACTGAGTCTGCTTGCTCTAGAGTCCATGTGCCACAAAGGAAGATTCTGCATGCTTCAACTAAGACCTGTCACAGTCAAATAAGTAAATAAAAAGATAGGTAACCAATCTCATGCTTCAATTTAAACTTGCATATACCTGACTCTTGTCTGTATTTTGGTAAGGTGTTTGTTTGTTTGGGCTATGTGTTTCTGTATGTATGTAGGTATGTTGACATAGACTTCTTTAAAAGAATACACAGTCATTTTTCTTCTTTTACTTTACTCATCTTCCACCCATGTTTTTCTTCCCCTTTCCATATTCATTCTCTAAATTGACATTTCTCTCCTTCCCACTATTGACTTTCTGAGCCAGATTATCCCTTGCTGTATTTCACTATCCTGTGCATTATAAGATATGTAGCAGCAGCATCTTTAACTACTAGTTACTGGTGGCATCTCTATTCCAAGCTCAGAGAGCTGATACTGAGAATCTGATAGAAATTCTTTTATAAAAAAATTGCGTAAATTACAACCATATATTCAGTTCAGCTCAGTTCAGTCACTCAGTCGTGTCCGAGTCTTTGTGACCTCATGGACTGTAGCACACCAGGCATCCCTGTCCATCACTAACTCTGGGAGCTTACTCAAACTCATGTCCATCGAGTTGGTAATGCCATCCTACCATATCATCCTCTGTTGTATCCTTCTCCTCTCACTTTCAGTCTTTCCCAGCATCATATCTCCATAAAGAAAATGAGATGAGACCATTTCTAATCTTCATGCACACTTGCACACTTGAATATTTTATATTCTAAAATTTTCACATATAGAAAATAGGGAGACATGTTCAAAACTAAGAACCTGGCTGCCTTGACTCAAATTTATTTAGAAAAGTAGAAGACACTGGGGCTGTAAACATCCCCTACAGTTGAAACTGTGTTCTGAAGATGGGTATGACTTGGTCCTTTGGATATGGTAGATGTTGAAGACCTTCCCGATGGGTCATGAGCCAGGTCAGATATGGAGTGGGTAGGGGTTCCATGGAGATGGAAATTGCAGCCCACTGCAGTGGTTCTTGCCTCAAGAATCCCAGGGACGGGGGAGCTTGGTGGGCTGCCATCTATGGGGTCACACAGAGTGTGACACGACTGAAGCGACTTAGCAGCAGCAGCAGCACCAAAAAGGCGTTGATGAATGAATATGATGCTATCCACAAAAAAAGCTGATGATCCTATCTGTCCGGGACTGGGATGCATGTGGAGGAACAGAATTAGATGGGGCTAAAGAGTAAAGGAAGAGGACTAGCATCGTGAATGCTTTATATTTATTCAGTTTCAAACATGCCATGACTGTGAGAGAGAAAATCCACATGCATTTTATGGTGAAGATAATTTTTTGAGTGTTGAAAACCATGCCCAAAGGGGCTCAGATAGAATATGGTAGAACTCCAAGTCTAACCTGCATGATCAGAAGCTTTCTTGCACTTTCTTCAATAATAAGTCGTGACAGATCTTTGACAATATTTAAGCAGGAGTGTCATGTGACTAAAGTTGTAGGTGAAGATAAATCCTGTAGAAGTTCATTGACCAGGCTGGAGAAAAGCAAGAGAAGAAGAGAGAAACCAGTGGGAAGAATGATACAGTTATACAGAAATAAGGCAATTTGTGCTCAAAATACCTTATTACTAGCATAAATGCTGAAGAGGCTGAAGTTGAATGGTTCTGTGAAGACCTACAAGGTCTTCTAGAACTAACACCCAGAAAAGATGTCCTTTTCATTATAGGGGACTGGAATGAAAAGGTAGGAAGTCAAGAAACACATGGAGTAACAGGCAAATTTGGCCTTGGAGTACAAAATGAAGCTGGACAAAGGCTAATAGAGTTTTGCCAAGAGAACGTGCTGGTGATAGCACACATCCTCTTCCAACAACACAAGAGAAAACTCTACACATGGACATCACCAGGTGACCAATACTGAAATCAGACATTATATTTTTTACAGCCAAAGATGGATAAGCTCTATACAGTCAGCAAAATCAAGACCAGGAGCTAACTGTGGCTCTAATCATGAACTCCTTACTGCCAAATTCAGACTTAAATTGAAGAAAGTAGGTAAAACCAATAGACCATTCAGGTATGACCTAAATCAAATCCCTTATGATTATACAGTGGAAGTGACAAATAGATTCAAGGGATTCGATCTGATAGAGTTCCTGGAGAACTGTGAACGGAGGTTCATGACATTATACAGGAGACAGGGATCAAGACAATCTCCAAGAAAAAGAAATACAAAAAAACAAAATGGTTGTCTGAAGAGGACATACAAATAGCTGTGAAAAGAAAAGAAGTGAAAGGCAAAGGAGAAAAGGAAAGATATATGCATTTGAATGCAGAGTTCCAAAGAATAGTAAGGAGAGATAAGAAAGACTTCCTCTGTGATCAATGCAAAGAAATAAAGGAAAACAATAGAATGGGAAAAACTAGAGACCTCTTCACGAAAATTAGAGATACCAAGGGAAACTTTCATGGGCACAATAAAGGACAGAAATGGTATGGACCTAACAGAAACAGAAATATTAAGAAGAGATGGCAAGAATACACAGAAGAACTATACCAAAAAAGATCTTCACGACCCAGATAACCACGATGGTGTGATCACTTGCCTAGAGCCAGACATCCTGGAATGTGAAGTTAAGTGGGCCTTAGGAGGCATCACTACGAACAAAGCTAGTGGAGGTGATGGAATTCCAGTTGAGCTATTTCAAATCCTCAAAGATGATGCTGTGAAAGTGCTGCATTCAATATGTCAGCAAATTTGGAAAACTCAGCAGTAGCCACAGGACAGGAAAATGTCAGTTTTCATTCCAATCCCAAAGAAAGGCAATGCCAAAGAATGCTCAAACTACTGCACAGTTGCACTCATCTCACATGCTAGTAAAGCAATGCTCAAAATTCTCCAAGCCAGGCTTCAGCAATATGTGAACCGTGAACTTCCAAATGTTCAAGTCTGGTTTTAGAAAAGGCAGAGGAAAGAGAGATCAAATTGCAAACATCCGCTGGATCATTGAAAAAGCAAGAAAATTCCAGTAAAACATCTATTTCTGCTTTATTGATTATGCTAAAGCCTTTGACTGTGTGGATCACAATAAACTGTGGAGAATTCTTACAGACATGGGAATACCAGACCACCTGACTTATCTCTTGACAAACCTGTATGCAGGTCAGGAAGCAAAATTTAGAACTGGACATGGAACAAAAGACTGGTTCCAAACAGGGAAAGGAGTATGTCAAGGCTGTATATTGTCACCCTGCTTACTTAACTTATATTCAGAGTACATCATGTGAAATGCCAGTCTGGATGAACCACAAGCTGGTATCAAGATTGCTGGGAGAAATATCAATAACCTCAGATATGCAGATGACACCACCCTTATGGCAGAAAGCAAAGAAAAACTGAAGAGACTCTTGATGAAAGTGAAAGAGGAGAGTGAAAAGGTTGGGTTAAACCAAAACATTCAGAAAACTAAGATCATGACATCATTGCCCCATCACTTCATGGCAAATAGATGGGTAATCAATGGAAACAGTGACAGACTATTTTTTGGGGCTCCAAACTCACTGCAAATGGTCACTGCAGCCATGAAATTAAAAGACACTTGCTCTTTGGAAGAAAAGTTATGACCAACCTAGACAGCATATTAAAAAGCAGAGACATTACTTTGCCAACAAAGGTCCATCTAGTCAAGGCTATGATTTTTCCAGTAGTCATGTATGAATGTGAGAGTTGGACTATAAAGAAATCCGAGCACCAAAGAATTGATGTTTTTTGAACTATGGTGTTGGAAAAGACTCTTGAGAGTCCCTTGGACTGCAAAGAGATCCAACCAGTCCATCCGAAAGGCAATCATTCCTGAATATTCATTGGAAGGACTGATGCTGAAGCCGAAACTCCAATACTTTTGCCACCTGATGGGAAGAACTGACTCATTGGGAAAGACCCTGATGCTGGGAAGATTGACAGCAGGAGCAGAAAGGGATGACAGAGGATGAGATGGTTGGATGGGATCACCGACTCAATGGACATGAGACTGAGTAAACTTCGGGAGTTGGTGATGTACAGGGATGCCTGGTGTGCTGCAGTTCATGGGGTCGCAAAGAGTCAGACACAACTGAGCAGTATAAAGGAAAGTAGGGACATTATAGAGTCACAAAAGGGTTTGGATCGAAGGCAATGAAGTTCTTTGACTTTAAGTCATGGAAGGTTTTGTTATAATTCTAACAATTTGAAAGCATTTGTTTTCTAAAATATTTTAACTATGTCAGAATATGCATTTTCATCATCTCCATTGTGGGATGGGCAGGCAGGCTTCTAAGAAACAGTTTCCTCTCACTCTTGTTTTCCTCTATTAATGTGACCCAAATAAAAACTCAGTGGAAACCAGGACAACATCATAGCAAGTTCATTATCAGCTGTATGGAGATGGGGACCTGCTGTCATTACCACAGGGAAGATAGATGCTAAAATTCTGACTTTTCTAAAGAGAAATTATACAGCAAATGTGAACAAGGGTTTAAAGTTGAACAGACATGGATATCAGCACTTATGAAAATGTCAGCTTTCATAAGTAAAATAGTAATAATATACTGGATCCATGGGTAGTACAGATAGAATTCTCTTCATATTTACATTTACATGGTAGTCATCCTTTTTCTTTTTTTTAAAGTGTTTACTGGAGTATAATTGATTTACAATGTAGTGTTTGTTTCAGGTGTACAGCAAAGTAAGTCAATTATACATACACTTGTATCCACTCTTTTTTTATATATATTCTTTTCCCATAAAGGCCATTACAGAGTACTGAGTATAGTGCCCTGTGCTATATAGTAGGTTCTCATTAGTTATCTATTTTAAATGTTGTAGTGTGTATGTTAATCCCAATCCCCCAATTTATCCCTCTGCCCTTAACCTCTATTAACCAGAAGATTGTTTTCTACATCTATGACTCTCTTTTTATTTTGTAAATAAGTTCATTTGTATTATTTCTTTTTAGATTCCACATATAAGAGATGTCATACAATATTTCCCCTTTTCTGTCTGACTTACTTCACTGACTATGACAATCTCTAGGTCCATCCATGTTGCTCCAAATCACATTACTTCTTACAGCTGAGTGACATTCCATTGTATATAAGTACCACATCTTCGTTCATGGTGTTTCTCATATATACCTTCTCACTGACTTGTCACAACTAATTAGAAAAGAACAGAGGGAAAATGAGGACCAAAGAGTCAAAATGACTTTGCCAAGGCTAAGCTAACCCTCTTTATGCTTTGGTATGGCACCCACTCCTTACTACATTCAGTAGAATCATTCTTTCTTCTTCTATCTCTAGTCTTTTTTCCCTCCTACTCACTTACATGTTCCAATGAGCTTGAAGCACTTGCTAAAATTGAGATAACAATAAGAAAAATACCAACTTGCTTGATCTTATAGAATTCTGAAAGCTACTGAACATAAGTTCCCAACACGAGAATCTAAGTATTGGGTTAAATCAACAGTTTGTCCCATCCTTGAGTTGATACTCTAAAGGGTAAAACTAATATTTTCCTATCATGTTAATATCTTAACATGGTGAATGATTTACTTTTTTAAATTAACTAAAGTGTATTCAAGTTTATCCCAATAGTATCCCTAGAATAATCATCACTTGCTTACTTAAATTCCCAAGTGTTTTCCTGGGTAGGGGAAAACTGTGGTATTGCAGCAAGCCAAAGAGGGAAATACTTGAAATTCCAACACCGCATGAGTAACTGTCACTAATACTATAGAGTGAGTGTTGAAGTTCTGAATCATTAGCAGGATTGTGAGTTGTGATTGTTATGGTTTCCTTTGATTTCTTATCCATTTTAACCATAGACAGATGTTTAATCTAAATGGAGGTAAACTGGAATCATGTTTCTAGATTCCATACATATGCATTAATGTTTGCAGGGCAGGAATAGAGATGTAGAGAATGGACGTGTGGACACAGGAGTAGGGAGTGGGATAAATTGAGAGGGTAGCATTAGCAAATATACACTACCATGTGTAAAATAGACAGCTACTGGGAATCTGCTGTATAGCACAGGTAGTTCAGCTTGGTGCTCTGTGAAGACCTAGTTAGATGGGATGGGGGGGAGGTGGGAGAGAGGTCAAAAAGTAGGGGATATATGTATACATATAGCTGATTCACAGTGCCTTAATCAGAAACTAACACCAAATTGCAAAGCAACTATACTCCAATTTAAAAAATACGTTAAAATAAAAATAGAGGAGATAAATTGAATGATTAAATTAATTCATCTGCATTACGTATGAGTACAAACACTAGAAACATATCAGTTGGCAAAAACAAAGCCCCTCTGACTTCTAAATGAAATGCAAACAGTGATACAGATAAATTTTTAAATGGTGATTAAGATGTTCAGTTCAGTTCAGTTCAGTCGCTCAGTCGTGCCCGACTCTTTGCAACCCCATGAAACGCAGCACACCAGGCCTCCCTGTCCATCACCAACTTCCAGAGTTTACCCAAACTGATGTCCTTTCGAGTTGGTAATACCATCCAACCATCTCATCCTTTGTCGTCCCCTTCTGTTCCTGCCCCCAGTCCTTCCCAGCATTAGGGTCTTTTCCAATGACTCAACCCTTCGCATGAGGTGGCCAAAGTATTGGAGTTTCAGCTTCAACATCAGTCCTTCCAATGAACACCCAGGACTGATCTCCTTTAGGATGGACTGGTTGGATCTCCTTGCAGTACAAGGAACTCTCAAGAGTCTTCTCCAACACCACAGTTCAAAAGCATCAATTCTTTAGCGCTCAGCTTTCTTCACTGTCCAACTCTCACATCCATACATGACTACTGGAAAAACCATAGCTTTGACTAGACGGACCTTTGTTGGCAAAGTAATGTCTCTGCTTTTTAATGTTATCTAGGTTGGCCATAACTTTCCTTCCAAGGAGTAAGCGTCTTTAAATTTCATGGCTGCAGTCACCATCTGCAGTGATTTTGGAGCCACCCCCCAAAAAAGTCCGACACTGTTTCCACTGTTTCCCCATCTATTTCCCATGAAGTGATGGGACCAGATGCCTTGATTTTAGTTTATTGAATGTTGAGCTTTAAGCCAACTTTTTCACTCTCCTCTTTCACTTTCATCAAGAGGCTTTTTAGTTCCTCTTCACTTTCTGTCATAAGGGTGGTGTCATCTGCATATCTGAGGTTATTGATATTTCTCCTGGCAATCTTGATTCCAGCTTGTGTTTCTTCCAGCCCAGCGTTTCTCATGATGTACTCTGCATATAAGTTAAATAAGCAGGGTGACAATATACAGCCTTGACGTATTCCTTTTCCTATTTGGGACCAGTCTGTTGTTCCATGTCCAATTCTAACTGTTGCTTCCTGACCTGCATACAGGTTTCTCAAGAGACAGGTCAGGTGGTCTGGTATTCCCATCTCTTTCAGAATTTTCCACAGTTTATTGTGATCCACACAGCCAAGGCTTTGGCATAGTCAATAAAGCAGAAATAGATGTTTTTCTGGAACTCTCTTGCGTTTTTGATGATCCAGCGGATGTTGGCAATTTGATCTCTCTTTCCTCTGCCTTTTCTAAAACCAGCTTGAACATGTGGAAGTTCATGATTCACTTATTACTGAAGTCTGGCTTGGAGAATTTTGAGCATTACTTTACTAGCGTGTGAGATGAGCGCAACTGTGCGGTAGTTTGAGCATTCTTTGGCATTGGAATGAAAACTGACCTTTTCCTGTCCTGTGGCCACTGCTGAGTTTTCCAAATTTGCTGACATATTGAGTGCAGCACTTTCACAGCATCATATTTGAGGATTTGAAATAGCTCAACTGGAATTCCATCACCTCCACTAGCTTTGTTCGTAGTGATGCTTTCTAAGGCCCACTTAACTTCACATTCCAGGATGTCTGGCTCTAGGTGAGTGATCACACCATCATGATTATCTGGGTTGTGAAGATCTTTTTTGTACAGTTCTTCTGATTAAGATGTTAAAATGTACAAATTCTATCAATTATAATTTAAAAACAAACTACAGCTGATTATTCTTCCATACTTGCTCTCCTAATTAATAGTGTACAAAAGTGGAAAGATAGGGGAAAATATCGTCTTGTTTTTAATAACTCAAATTACATCTATCAGTTAACAAATTTGGAAGTTACTTTCTTACTGATTTCACTAGTGAGGTGATTGTAAATACCTTTGCATATGACAGTAGTAAAAGCAGTACTGTAAGATCATACATTTGTATTGTATTATGCCATTAAATATACAGTAATTTGTTGCAGCAGCAATAGGAAACTAATATTAACATTAAAGCTTGAATGGTTTCTTAACTTTTTTTCCCAACACAGCCTCCAGCTCTTTATGGGGGCACTTAGCAAAAGATAGCCATGGCCTCCTTCGGTATTTGTTGTTTCTCTTCCTATCTCTTTTTACTGGAGATCATAAAGAAATCTGGAAGAGTGAAGAGACAGGGCAAGAGGGTCTTGGATGGATAGTGATTAAGGGCTGAGTATTGACTCACTGACTCATGAGATGAGGTCTAAGAGCACTTCTAGGGGATGCACTTGAGGGGAGGAGAGGGAGGCTTGTAGAAAAATGCTGTGGAGCCACTCAACATTGAACACTTCCTTTGCTCTGTTTTCCCTGAATTTCCTTGTGAACTTCTGAAGTAAGCACAGATAGCCAGGAGACTTAACCAAAGCTGCTCACACTGGTACCACACTCCACGGTGGTGGTATATGGCACCCTACTGTTCACACACTTTCCTTATACTCAAGGTTCTCTGCTTTGTCTGATATTTCTATGTAACATTACATGTCATTTAATTCAGACTGACTGTGCTGTGCTGTGCTTATTCGCTCAGTTGTGTCTGACTTTTTGCAATCTCATGGACTGTATCCCCCCTCTCCCAAGGCTGTTCTGTCCATGGGGATACTCCAGGCAAGAATACTGGAGTAGGTTGCCATGCCCTCCTCCAGGGGATCTTCCTAACCCAGGTATCAAATCCAGGTCTCCCTCATTGCAGGTGGATTCTTTACTGTCTAAGCCACCAGGAAAGTCCTCAGATTGTTTATCAGCTGCTAACTTATAACTGACATGGAACATGATGCCCTTTGTTTACCATTATCTTAGGTAGTTAAAAAGATAAAGGTGTTTGTTTACACATACACCGCATGAATGCCAACGACTCAGACACATATAATCTGTTTCCCTTAAAGTTTTATCCACAAGAGTTCACATACTGTTTCCATATAGTTCCTCATAAAGAGGGTAATTAGAGAGTGAAAAAGAAATACATAATTGTGACTTTTAGAATTCATGTACTATTCATTTTCCAAATGTGTTCTAATCTAGCGGGTGATTTTTTTATTTGTTTTATCTTCAAGAGATTGAAACTATATTTAATTAGAAAAGTGTGTGTGAACATATGAATAGTGTTTTTTGAAATGGAAAATATATTTGTGATTTATGTATGTGTGGATGCATGCAAAGTCTCTTCAGTCGTGTCTGACAGTTTGCTACCCATGGACTGTAGCCCGCCAGGCTCCTCTGATTATCTCAGCAAGAATATTGGAGTGGGTTGTCATGCCCTTCTCCAGGGGATTTTCCCAACACAGGGATTGAACCTGTGTCTCTTATGTCTCCTGCATTGGCAGGTGGGTTCTTTACCACTAGCACCACCTGCTAAGCCCTTTTGATATATAATTTGCATATAATAAAATTTGTCATTTCAAAACATATTGAAAGTGAATTGCTTTACTTTCAATGTTCCACTTTCAATATTCAAAGCATATTGTTCAGTAAATATATTTTAGGATGTTCACATAATTATGCAACCATCACCACTATCTAATTTGAGAAATTATTCTCACTCAAGATAAAACTTCATAGCTGTTGCCACTCACTACCTATCCACCCCCATTTACATACAATTGTACATTTCATCTTTTAGGAACTGCCGTGCTGTTTTCCCAATGGACTCCTCATTTGACATTTCCATCAACAACAATGTATAAGGGTACCAATTCCTCTACATTCTTGCAAACACTTATCATTGTCTACTTTTTTGTTTTTAGGTTTTAGTCACCCTAGAGAGTATGAAGTGGTACATCTCTGCAGTTTTGATTTGGATTTCTTTGATGAGTACTGATATTGAGCACCTTTTCATATGATTATTGGTCATTTGGACATTTGGAGAAATGTCTGTTCAAACACTTTGTTTTTAAAATTGGGCTGTTTGTCTTTTTGTTGGGTTATAAGATTTCTTTGTATATTCTCGATACTAGACCTTTATCAGGTGTACGATTTGCAAGTATTTTCTTCCATTTTGTGAGTTGTATTTTCACTTTCTAATTAGTGATTTTTAACCTATATTTTAAGTAATTTTAATAAACTCCAGTTTCTCTATTGTCTTTTCTTTTGTCACTTGTGCTTTTGGCATCATCTGTTTAAAAAAATAATGTCTAATTCAGGTCATGAAAATTTACACCATGTTTTCTTCTGAGAGCTCTATAGTTTTAGCTCTTACATTTAGATCTTTGATCCATTTTCAGTAAAATTTTGTAAGTGGCAAAATAGAGATCCAAATGAATTATTTTGCATGTGGATATCTAGTTGCCCCAGTATTATTTGTTGCAAAGACTATTCTTTCTCCATTGAATTGTCTTGGCAACTTTGTCAAAATCAGTGTTAGTGTTTTTTGTTTTAACAAGGCTCTTAATTCTATTTTATTTCTATATTTATTCTAGGATCACACTGTTATGTTTATTATAGCTTTTTACTCATTTTTTAATTGGAGGATAATTGCTTTACAATATTGTGTTGATTTCTGCCATATATCAATATGAGTCAGCCATAGGTACACATATGCCCCCTCCCTCCTAAACCCCTCTCATGTCTCCCTCCCCAACCCACCCTTCTAGGTTGTCACAGAGCACTGGGTTGAGCTCCCTGTGTCACACAGAAAATTCCCACTTGCTGTCTATTTTACATACAGTAATGTACATGTTTCCATGCTATTGTCTCAATTCATCCCACGCTCTCCTTCCCCCACTGTATCAGCCACTATGGAGAACAGTATGGAGATTCCTCAAAAAACTAGACATAGAACTACCATATGACCCAACAGTCTGACTACTGAAGATATACCCTGAGTAAACCATAATTGAAAGAGACACATGTACCCCAATGTTCATTACAGCACTTCATACGATAGCTAGGACATGGAGGCAACCTAGATATCCATCAACAGATGAATGAATACAGAAACTGTGGTACATATATACAATGGAATATTACTCAACTGTAAAAAATAGTGCATTTGAGTCAGTCCTAATTAGGTGGATGAACTTGGGGCCTATTACACAGAGTGAAGTAAGTCAGAAAGAGAAAGACATATGTTGTACATTAACACATGTGTATGGAATTTAGAAAGATCTTACTGATGAACCTATTTGTAGGGTAGCAATGGAGATGCAGACATAGAGAACAGGCTTTGCAGTCATTCTGAAATTGAGAGGTGTGAGTTCTCCAGTTTTCTCCAGTTTTCATTATTGTTTTCACTATTTTGGGTTCTGTGTCTCTTCCATTTTCATGTGAATTTTAGAATCAGCTTATAAACTTCTATATAAAAAAAAGCAGTTCAAACTTTGATAAGAATTGCATTGAATCTGTTCATCAGAGGAAGTATTAACCACCCTAATGATATTAAGTCCTTCAATCCATTAAAAACAATATGTGATTTAATTTGGTATGATTTTTAATTTCTTACAACCATGTTTTGAATTGCAACCAAATCTTGCAATTCTTTTGTTAACATTTTCCCCATTTATTTGTATTGTATTTGTGTATTTTGTCAGTCATTTTCATAATTTAATTTTTAGATTACCTATTGCTAATATATGAAATAAAGGTAAATTTTTATATATTGATCAAATATTATAGCTTTCTTCAACTCATGTCTCTCATCTATCTAACCATTCATCCATCTCTCCTCTCTCCTTCTATCATCAATCTTTATCTATCCAGTTCTCTCTATCATTTGTGTATCTACCTATCTGCATATATAATTCTCTCTATATATCTAGGTGTATAAATTCATGTAAAAATTAAAATTCATATTCAAAGTGCATATTTTCATTCTTTGGTAGTTTGCAAACACTTGGTAATTTGATATTTTCATCATCATCATCATTATTTAATATTAACTAACTTAACAAGAGGAGATTGTATAGTGTATTTGATTTTGCGTTGCTAACTTGAAATTTTACATTAAACTACATATTTTTGTGTTTGTGTGAGCCATCTGACTTGTTTTCGTTGTGAATTGTTAGTCATGTCCTTCACATCTATTTATTAGGTTGTTAATACTCTCTCTTAGATTGTCTTTGTTGTTGTTTGTTTGTTTGCTTGAGCTCTTTAGCTAGTATAAACACTAATCCTTTGTCTATCATACCTATGAAAAGTCTGGTTCTTTTAAAAGTATTAGAGATTATACTTCCAATTAAGCAACATTTCCCTCAAAATAGTCACAATGAGAAATTCATTTTGAATTTGAATTGAAAGTTATTTCAATGATATTTCCATTTGTTGTAACACTGTGAAATATTTTTATTCTGGAATGATCTTAGACCTCTAACACAAACCATAGAATGAAACCCCACCTTGTCTCATTACTGTGAACCCAATTCAGGGTAGCTAGGCTACTCACTCACCAGTTCCCCAGACTTGATTTTGAAAAGACTTCTGGTTATTTCTAAAGTTAAATCCACTTTGAAAGTATGGGCATTCACTGCTATTGATAGTATCAAAAGGACGAGATTTTCGTTCTAAAATAAATCTGTTAGAAAGAAAAAGATTTATAAACTCTTGTAACCAAATTTAGCATTACTAGGAAAATTCAATCTCATCCTAACTATGAGAACCATTATATTCTGATACATTTAAACATGTATGTAAGTGTATGTTTACATATATGGACATACATGTAATGGCTTATTCCTTTTTTTTGATCCTTCATTTTTGCATGGTCAGTCGTACACCTCCACACTCATTAAATGCTATTATAGTTTTATATTTCTTCAACAAATTTACCCAAAGCTATCTTCCTCTTTCACAACTTTTAAAAAGCAAGCTTTAATATCTCGAATCTGTGAGAAGACATTACCAGTAATTTTTTAAATAAAAAACACAAGAAGGTTGGATTATTTTTTTGCTATCTTATCTTACCAACAATTTCTGAATCAAATTAACAGAATAGTTTTGAAGATACATTGCATGTAGATTCTGTATATTCCTACCCAGATGATTAACAGTAAAATTCCTGAGCTGCAAAAACATACATAATGAAGTCTTTGTGCATTCTAAGATAGCAGTAGTGAGCATTGGTTACCTTATGACCTTCCCTTTCAAGGCCTTCTCTTTCAGTGCTTTACCAGATATTTTAGAGATATAGACATACCAGGCTTTTGTGTGTCTCCCCAAAGAGGCTACTGCTTTAAACATCATTAGAAATGCTTCCCTTAAAACTTGCCATTTTTCCAAAGACTTCAACTTACACTAGCTTACACTTTTCTATACTATCCCCAGACATCACCTTAACTGTACATGGCAGATAGTGTCTTTGATAGTTACATTTCTCTAGAGAAGAGAACAAGTTTTGAACATCAAACCAAGAAACTCATTTCTTTAGGGGGTTGGAGAAGTATTTGCAGAAATGTCACAAAAAAGAGACTTCCTAAAACCAAACATATTCTTTACATTCTTTCCCTAACACTTGGAAGATCCCTAAAATTGTCCTGGTTCAGGTGTAACCCATTTCAGGGTAACGTCCCTCTTTGACCTCAGTGCCAGATAGATGTCAGGTGTAAGGATGGCTGTTTCTTCTCTGTGCCTAGACGGCTGTCTACTGTTGGTCAAGATCACTTTCTCTGGCAGGCAGGCCATCCAGCCTGTCAGTGTTCTTATTACGATATAGAACAATTATGGTCTCATCTCTAGGAAGAGCCAATAGAAGGTACAAGAAAATGGGTTCAAGCTGGTACATTTAAGAAGCTTATCTGAATGGGTTTTCAAAGCAAGAAGTACAATTGATGGTAAGGAGTTGGAGGCAGATCATAGAACAAAGGGATTGAGAAATAGAGAAAATAAGAAGAGGAACAGAAGGACAGTCATAGAGAATAAAAAAGAAGTGTTTTCCTGTATCTCCTGAGTAATATGAATAAGTAGAGTTAAAGGATCTGGGATAAACTATATAACAATTGATAGTGCAAAGAATATTGTGATTTAGAATTAAAGGAGATTGACAGTCATTCATTCATCAAATGTCTATGATATCACTTATAATTCAATTCCTGTAGTTATAATTACATAAAACATGTAATTATAAAAATATGTAATTATAAAAATGCTCTAAGAGCTGATGTTTACATGTCCAGTTGTAACTGTTGCTTCCTGACCTGCACACAGGTTTCTCAAGAGGTGGGTCAGATGGTCTGGTATTCCCATCTCTGTAAGAATTCTCCAGTTTGTTATGATCCATGCAGTCAAAGGCTTTGGTATAGTCAGTAAAGCAGAAATAGATGTTTTTCTGGAACTATCTTGCTTTTTCGATATCCATCAAATGTTGGCAATTTGATCTCTGCTTCCTCCTCCTTTTCAAAAACCAGCTTGGACATCTGGAAGTTCACAGTTCACATATTGCTGAAGCCTGGTTTGGAGAATTTTGAGCATTACTTGACTAGCATGTCAGATGAGTGCAATTGTACGGTAGTTTGAGCAGTCTTTGGCATTGCCTTTCTTTGGGATTGGAATGAAAACTGACCTTTTCCAGTCCTGTGGTCACTGCTGAGTTTTCCCAATTTTCTGGCATATTGAGTGAGCACTTTCACATACAGAAAGCTTTCTTTACATTTTTGCATCTGTAGTGAAAACTGTGATTTTTAAAATTTATATTTCTTTTTAAATTATTTTTAATTGGAGGATAATTACATTACAATATTGTGTTGGTTTCTGCCATACATCAACATGAATCAGCCATAGGTATACATATGTCACCTCCCTCTTGAACCTCTCTCCCACCAAAACTGTGATTTAATAAGCACCTTTCTGGATGGAAGTTAATATAGTTAAATTTGCTCTGCTTATGAGTCAAGAAAATATCATTTGATGTCGCTTCAGAGTTAGAACCAACAGAATAATAGAAAGCTGGAAATCAATGAATTGACCATTCCTTCCAATTTCATAAGATTTTGGTAAAATTATTTAACTCATAAAATACTTGTGTATTTAAAAAAAATTAATAAGAGGGAAGATCAATAAGGTGGTTGTGTTTCAGGGCTGGATCAAGGTGGAGCTGACCTGAAGCAAAATGTGTAGACTTGGAACTTAAAGAGAAAATCATGAGAATTGTGTGCTGGACTCATGGCAGGGCTGCAGAATTACAGGTTGGCCTCACTGAGCTAGGTCTTTAGGGAAGGGAGAGACCTGGCTGACATCGTATAAAGTGCTACAAGGATCTCAATAGATGAGTCCAGGAAGCACATTTTTACAGTAAGTTACCACTACTATGAGTCAATACAATGACTTTGTTGTTCTCTGACTCATTCTCAAGGGCTTAGAACATTGATATGAATCCGAGATCAGACTTCCATTCTGTCTTTCCCAACTTTTCACAAAAAGAGAACAAAGAGAGATAAAGAGAGAAAAGATGAAAGTCATAATAGCACCATAAGAGGACAGTGTGACAGTAAACTAATGCCCTTGAACCTGGAGATTTGTTTGCATATTTGGAGTATGGTGGAAGCTGAAATATAAAGGGAAATCATAGCACCAAGTGTACTCTGCAAGCTGCCACCTGTTTGCCCAAACATGGCTTGTTCTAAAGTCAGAAATGCAGTGTGTTTCAGATAGAAATCCACACAACTGCTCCATTGCCCATATGCTTTGAGGCAATGGAAATATATACATAACCTCCCCCATATTTGAATAACATGGTGCCTCAAACTCCTACATGAATTTTCCCATTCCCACAGAATCCAGAAGTGAAAACTTGGAAGGAAATAAAGAACCTAGGTAGAAAGCCATATCTGGGAGTGGTCACCCACAAAAGTGAAAGCTACAGAGAGGGTTGGAAATAAGAATAGTCATAGAAGCTACTCTATGAGACTGCAGTTTTCTCTGAGCTTCATCTTGTCTCAGCATTGCAGAGTCTTAGGTAGTGAGGACAGAGTGGGTCACATTTCAGTTAAAGAAGGATGCAGAAATAGATACAGACTTAGAAAACAATTTATGGTTATCAAATGGGAAAGGGGGCAGGGGTGAGGGATAAATTAGGAGTTTGGGATTAGCAGACACAAACTACTATATATAAAATAGATAATAAACAAGGACCTACTGTATAGCACAGGGAACACTACTCAATATCTTGTAATATCCCATAATTGAAAAGAATCTGAAAAAGAAAAAATGCATATGTATAACTAAGTCACTTTGCTGTATACCTGAAACTAACATAATATTTTAAATCAACTGTATCTCAATGCTAAAAGTCTTTAAATAGTCTGAAAAAAAGAATGCATTTGATAAAAGTCTGTTGTAGATTTCAAGTTTGTCTAAGAAATTCAAACAACTTGGTGCCCCTGATCAGGCAGAATCAAATCATTTACTTCTTAAACAATAATGATTCTTGAAACTATGAGAGGATTCAAGAAAACATGATTCCAGTGAAACAAGAACATGAATATGTAAAAAATCAGTAAGGATGAAGAGACATCAAGGTAAGATAAAATAAACATGGATTAAACAAGAAAAGATTGAAAGGAAATTTAAAATGGCCAGGTGGAATGCATCATCTCCTTCCTGGAGGCATTAAGTGAAGTAGTGAAAGTGTTAGTCTCTCAGTCATGTCCGACTCTGTGACCCCATGGACTCCACTCCAGTATTCTTGCCTAGGAAATCCCATGGGCAGAGGAGCCTGGTGGGCTACAGTCCATGGGGTCACAAAGAGTCAGCCATGACTGAAACAACTAAACATGCATACGTGCATGGACTGTAGACCGCCAGGGTCCTCTGTCCATGGGATGTTCCAGGCATGAATAGTGGAGTAGGTAACCATTCCCTTCTTCAGGGGATCTTCCCGACCCAGAGATCAAACCTAGGTTTCCTACATTGCAGGCAGATTTTTTATAGCCTGAGCCACCAGGGAAGCCTTACAGAAATGTAAAACAAAAGTTAAGGGAAAAAATAAACCCCAGACTTGAAAAACTAATCCAGAGCATATGAGATCTGGAGAAAAGAATGACTTTAGTTCTTTAGTACTTTTGACAACTCCTCAAAAGAGAATCGTAAAAGCACGTTGCTCCAGGAAAGCTGATGTATATTAGACTCATTGTAATGGGGAAGAATACATGTTGTCAGAATCTTAGTCATGTCTCAGGAGGGGAAAGGCAGAGGAGAATATTTTTAGGAGTTAAGGACCTGGGCTGCAGTTTTTGAAGACTGATCTTGCAAGATAGAGGAACTGGTTGGAACTGGCTGGAGTTTGTACTCAATACCTCTGAATCTGGTGGCACAGAGAATCAGGAACCCTGGAGTGAGTCTTGATGGATGAACTGTTAGTCTTCATTAGATAATTATTTTACATGGGGCATGGCTTTATCTCAGAAAACAAGTATTTTTTAGGCAAAGGGTCAGTCTCTTTTGCTTCTTCTCAGTATTGTGTAATATACATAAAATTAAGTTGGCTTTAGTTCTGAATAGGCAATCTGTTTTTATTTCTGACTAGATGTTATTTCCATTTATTCTCTTATTTTTTAAAATAGATTTTACCATATGTAGTTTTTATCATAAATTTTGCATGAATGTAGCCCTGCCTTTTCATAACCACAATAAGACTGATCATCAGTTTAGGCAAGTTCATTTCCATTGTGTCTCAGATATAACTCTAGTCCCACGCATGAATTCTTTCTTCTTTAAGAATAGTTTTTCTTAAATTAGGCTCTGTTCTCTACACTCCATATTTATAAAGCTTTTTCCTTATCACTTTTCTTTTCTGTATAATTTATGTTTTGTAGAAAAAGTGAGATATTTTTAAAAATTAAAATAGACATTTAAGCATATGTGTACAAGAAAGGATCAGAGGACACAGGCTCAAAAGTATTTACAAAGTCTGTTTTTCTGGAAAATGGGTCAAGTAGGTAAATTTTTTAAAATCTCTTATTCTCATGTTCCATGTATCTTCAAGGACTAGGTATAATTTTTGCCATAGATGAAAAATCTCATTATGATTTTACTGTTGTTTAGTCACTAAATCATATCTGACTCTCTGCGACCCTATGGACAGGATTCCTCTATCCATGGGATTTCTCAGACAACCCAAGTGGGTTGCCATTTCTTTTTCCAGTGGATCTTCCTGATCAAGAGATTGAACTTGCATCTTCTACACTGGCAGGTGAATTCTTTACCACTGAGCCACCAGGGAAGTCCCATTTTGATTTTACAGAAAACTATAATAAAAGATATGAGACCCTTCCAGGGTCTCATTTTGTGTTCTTCGCTTTTGTAGTATCCATGTACCCTGTGGGAGATGGGCTGGTGGAACTGAGCAGAGCTGGTCGGTTTGATAACAAACAGCCCCAGGCACCAAGCACCATCATCAACATCTCAATGAACCAACTTTTCCACATACCATGGTTGGAAAAGCTGATGCTATGAGCTCACTTAGCATTTGGCACTCCAGCATCAATAAATCTGCAACAGAAATGTTACCGGATAGAGAGAGTCAAAGAAGACCTCACGGGCTTTGGTTCTTGGTAAAGACACAAAGAAGAATCTAAGGTCTTACTCCTAGCAAAAACAAGTTTATTAAAGAAAGAACAGAAAGAATACCTCAAAGGAGAGGTGGGGCAAGCCAAGAGAGGCACTGATGCTGGAATGATGAAGTGCGGGGGTTTTCAAGACAGGACTTTTACATATTCATTGAGGTAGGCATGGACTGATAGTTTTGATTGACAGTTGTAAGGTGCATAGTAACAGGCTCTATTGTGCATGTCTTTCCCATAATTCAATCTGTTATAATCAGATGTATGTATGTATAGAATGTTTATGAACCCTTAATAGGCTCCTAGCTGCCTAAGGTCACTTGAAGACACAGCTCTGCATCAAGGTCACATGTACCAGAGTTGGAAAAGCCCCTGTGGTTAGTCTGTATCACTGTGCATCTAGGACACATGCTCCAGAGTTGGCAAAGTCTCTAGTTTTTTTGTGGCATATCTGTGAGCTTTCTTGGGCCACACTGGGGCATGTCTGGAGTGGGGTTTTGAGATCACCTTGAAATCTTTTTCAGCTAGGCCATTCTCCTTGCTCATGCCTAACTTCCCACCTAACATAAACAGAAGTGACTCTATCTTTCCCTAATGAATTTAAAAAAAAATATTGGTTTACTTATTTATCTGGCTGTCCCAGGTCTTAGTTGCAATATGCAAGATCTAGTTCCCTGGCCAGGGATCAAACCCAGGCCCTTGGCATTGGGAGCGTGAAGCCACGGGACCAGCATAGAAGTCCTGTTCCTCATGAATTTATAATTCTGTGGGTGTTAACTGTGGGTGATATAAATGCTTGTAGATGAAATATAAGCAAAAGTTCCCCTCTCTAAGCCTTGGCAATATGGATAAATATATTTTAACCAAATGATAGAGTCAAGATTGTCACATGATTTGAAAACTATCTTTAGTAAAATCATTATAAAATATGATAAAATTATAATTCTTTGAAAATGTCAAAATTAAAGATAATCTCTTGTTTTTATTAAAATTATACACACTCAATATGTAGCACCTCCCTTTAGAAATATGCTTCGAAAGATGTTGATCTGTAGAAATCCAACACCTTAATATCATTAGTGAGAATCAACTAAGTCCTACTGAAAGCAGTATGTCTTAGCATAAATTCAACAAAAAGCTGTGCTTTTTTATAGCATTCACTATCATTCCAGAATTTAGGCTCTCATTCTGATTCTTTAGTCATTTGATTAAAGACTAAAAAACCATTTGATTCTTTAATCAATGTTATCTCAGTAAATTTGGGCACATCTTTTAGCTTCTCTATCATGGCTGACTGCAGTGCTTAAAGTTAGAAGGAAACTGTTGTCCACTGGTCATGATAGCACACTGACTGGATATCTTTGCCTTCACTTAGCTGTCAATTTCAATTGTTTTCAGCCTTTCAGATCCACCTGTTTTAATCTTATAGGGAGCCCATTCTGCCTAACTCTGTCTACACTCCACTGCTTAGCAGTGGACTTTATGCTAAGTAAGCCCATACAACACTGCCAAGAAATAACTGGCCATATTTTATTTTTATATACCTATTCAATCATTTCTCAATAATTATTTGCAGCCACACCTACTATATGCCAACCAGTCTCTTTGAGGAGCTCAAGACACAGCAGAAAATAATCAGAGAACCTGACGTATGAAAAGATAGAGAAGACAGACACTGAAATAGTAATACACAAATAAGTTTTAATCATTACAGCTTTGGGGTTATGAAGGTACTATAATTGTTTGCAATGCTTCCTTTTAATTGTCTTGTTGGTGGATATCAATCAGGATGTTCGCAGCTGTAATTCCACCATAATCATATTTTATACCTTCATTCTTCTATGGCTCCCTGGATATTTCATCCTTTGGGATTTCCTCTTATGGAACCCTTGGTAAACCCTTATCAGATTCAATTGTAGAATGATTTTCTTTTATCTGACTGGATCTCATCTATTCTCACATTTCCAAATGTACATCTGCAAATAGACCCAGATCCTAGTCTCTAGATCCTAGATCCACCTGCCTTCTCATCTCCCTTGTACCAACAGCACGTGCTCCAAACAAAACGACTTTATCTCCAAATTTACTCCCCCCTCAGCTTTCAAAATCTTAGCAAATGACAATTCAGTCCTTCCAACAGCCTACAGACCTTAGATACATCCTTGCAACTTTTCTTCTGTTCACAGGAGACATAATCTGATTTAAGCCTTGAAAAGATGACTCTGACTTCTATGTTGAGAAGAGAGTGCAGAGAGATAGAGAGTTAAGGCAGACACTGTCAGGGTAAGGGTGTTACTGGCTTAGAGCACAGAGTGGTGGTCTTGGGGTGGTGAAATGGAATTTTGTGTACTCTTTTGAAGGTAGAGCTGATGAATTGTTATGAGATGTGAATAACCTTTTTTTAAATTTTATTTTATTGAAGTGTAGGTGATTTACAAGTTGTGTTAAGTTTTACTATACAGCAGATTGATTTAGTTATACAAATAAACATTCTTTTCATATTCTTTTTCATTATGGTTTATCACAGGATATTGAATATAGTTTCCTATGCTGCACAGTGGGCTTCCCTTATAGCTCAGTTGGTAAAGAGTCTGTCTGCCATGCAAGAGACCTGGGTTCGATTCCTGGTTCGGGAAGATGCCCTGGAGAAGGATATGGCAACCCACTCCAGTATTCCTGCCTGGAGAATCCCATGGATGGAGGATTCTGGCAGTATTGGGTCACAAGAGTTGGACATGACTGAGCAACTAAGCACACAAGCACACAAGTGCTATACATAGGACTTTGTTGTTTATCCATTTTATATATAGTAGTTTGCATCTGCTAATCCTAAATCCCAATCTTTCCCTTTCTAATTAATGGAATTCAAAGAACAAAAGAACATTTAGTTGTACAACCCAGGTGAGCAGGGATTTGATCCTTCATCAGTATGTCTCCTAAGTTTATATTCTTTAATTCCTTAATTATAGTCAATGACAAACCCATGTGACTCTTCTTAAAACTGGTTAGATCCCACTGTGACCAGTG
The DNA here is from genome assembly GCA_024291935.2 of Okapia johnstoni. NCBI lineage: Eukaryota > Metazoa > Chordata > Mammalia > Artiodactyla > Giraffidae > Okapia > Okapia johnstoni. The sequence continues at coordinate 50,446,480 of CM044319.1, forward strand.
AGAGGCCCTGAACAAAGCTGAGGAGCAGCTAGGATGAAGCAAAATATGAACTTGAAACCTCTATGCTTGCAGAGAACCGAGGATTTCTGGTAATATCACTGGACAGGAAGTCGTGCATGCTGTGCCTCTCATCTCCTTGTAGCAATAAGGGAATGGGATGTTTCTGGTGTTTCAGTCTCCAAAATTACCAAAATGCTGGCAGAGGAGAGCAATGTCATATGTATTAGGATATTTTCTAAACCAGATGCAAGTATACCATAGAGAACTAGCTCAGGCATTTTCTGAGATTACAGAAAACAGTGTGAGTTGTTTAAAGCCAGTGACCATAAACTCATTAAGCTTCCTCTTTACTAAACAAAACTTTTCTAATCGTGAGGTACTGAAACCTTTACTTGCTTTTGTTAACCGTTTTACTCTTAGTACCTGGTCAGTCTCTGGCACACGACACGTTCTTAATAAATACTTGATGCTGAATGATTCAATTAATATAATATCAGCGAGTATATGCACGTACCAGGGAAACAGTGCTCCAAATTAGATAGGTATGCTGGGTATTGTGATGTTGCCTGGGAAACAGACTCTGGGACAGAGATTAGTGTGTAGGAGGCTTCTATGGAGGTGATTTGGAATAATAACAATTGGAAGGAAGAGAAGGCAGAATGGTGAGGCAGAGGGAGAAGCCCGGGCTGTAATGCAATCAAAACCAAAGTCTCCAATCTCACAGGCAGCCCTGGAGCTCAAAGAGCCCTTTGAAATAGAGGGGGTTGAATATTATTCCAGGAACCCATAGCCACAGACTTAGGTTGTGGCTTGAGGATGCAGGCTCTAGGATGGAGACATGACCTTGGGCAAGGAGATTCTGTTCTGTCAGGAGCAATTCCCAGAAAAGGAGTCGGCCTGAGGCTGTTCAGCTGCCAACATCCACATCAGGTGAAAGAACTAAGCTCAGTCCTGAAGCAGGATCTGGGCCAAGTAGACTGGTACCCATCAAAGGTGGATATTGTGACTAAGTCAATATCCTATTAAGGTAGAGGTCTGATACAGAGTCAAAGCAAAGAAAATAAATGATTAGAAATTCAACATGGCTCTTCAGGATAATGATTAGTTTAAGTCAGGAACAGAGACACGTACATTTGAACTGGTAAATGCAGAGAGGGCGAAGGAGAAACCTTGATGTTGGGAACTGGGGGTCTGGTTTCCAATTCCAGCTGGCCCCCCGCAGTGTGATCTTATGCATTCTGCTAGCCACTCTGGCTTCAGTTTCTGATCTAAAAGCCATATGCTAGCATACAATGACTTCTGAGGCCCTTGAGTTGTAAACGTTGCTCCATCTGAACCACAGAAGTTTTGGCTCTCTCGCATGACTGAAAATTATGAAATTCACAAAACTTTCTAAAGTGCTAACTTTTTAAATATGGCCATTTAATTACCTTCATTCAAAGAGCAATTACTTAAGGGAAAAATTAATTCTTGGAAGGGGACAAGCAGATAATTTTTGAATGTGCTTGCTGCTCAGCTGTGAATCTGAGCAAACATCTCTTTTTGATCAAAGATGCAGCACATTTGTATCATTTTTTTCTTTCAGATTCCACATATAGGTTATATCATATGATACTTGTCTTTATCTGACTTACTTCACTTAACATGATAATCTGCAATATTGTAAATTAACTGCAAGCCAATATAAAATTTAAAAAAAGATGTAGCACAAGCAGGATGTGAAACTCAGGGAGTGTCCTGGCTCTACACTGCATGCATTTCAATGTGTATTTACCCTCCAGCTACTTGGCGTACTAATTGATTTTTTTTCATATGAAAATGCTGTAAATACTGGCTAAATTCCTTGGTTAGCTCATGTTTCAGTCGTTGAAGGCTAATTGTTTATTGAAACAAGTAATTGCAACAATAAAATAGCACATTTGATTAGAGGATTGCTGAGAATTAATACAACAACAAAACAAAAACCAAAAATACAGCTTTAAAAACTGGCTTCTAAAAATTCATCATAGATATGCAAAATAAAAATGTGCTGGAAAGCCATTTTACCTGTCTGATCAATAGTCAGATCAAAATGATTTATATCACACTGTGTTGCTGAGGATATGAGGAAAGCCAGGTTCTCAGAGATGCTGGTCAGAGTGAAAATTGGTGCAACCTCTAAAGAAATCAATTTGGCAGTATTCATCAAAGTTACAAATGTGCATACTCTGACCCAGCAATTTCACTGCTAGAAATTTGTCTTAGAAATATACTTCACATGGGAAAACTAATGGAATAAATTAGTTTAGAATCTTTCCTGTAATAACAAAAGGTTGGAAACAAAGCAAGGGTTCAAATGGGCATTGTCATTCTGGGGAGAAAAGCTGAATGGCTAAGGATAAAGGATTTGGGAGGAGAATCTTAATTAAAAATTCAATCAATGTTTAGTCACGTAAAGTTTTTGTCTATTTAAAGCAAACAAAATTGAAGAGCTTGATAGATGGTAGTTTGAAGATAAGTTGGTTTAATTGGAAAAGGGAAATCTAGGGGAAAAATGGGCAACCTGGTGTTACCTGCCTGGATGAGACCCAAGTTTTCCTCAGGTCTCAGGGTTTTCCCAAGAACTTGGAACTGAAGAGAGAAGAAGATTCCTGGAGAAAGCAAACAAGAGAGCTTATCCACCATTTAATTGTTTGAGAAGTGTGATGAACTCAATCTCAGTGTCTTGAAAGGGCTTAGGACGTCAACATAGGGGGAAAAAAAAAAAATCTTGCAGGCCACTGTTTATGTGTGCATGCTCAGCTCTCCAGATTCACTAAAATTTTCAGGCAAGAATACTGGAGTGGATTGCCATTTCCTACTCCAGGGGATCTTCCTAACACAGGGATCGAACTCGCTTCTCCTGTGTCTCCTGCATTGGCAGGTGGATGCTTTACCATTGCACCACCTGGGAAGCCTGCAGGCTACTGAGCTTAAAAGAAAAATAATGTAGGTAGGACTTAAGGAGATTCTAGATCTAATTGAAAACAGTCAAGTATGTGGTTATTGTTACATCATTTAATCTCCTGGACCTTAGCTCTTGTTCCAGATTGAATGCAACCAAGGATCTTTTAAAAAATATCTCTGGAACCTCACATTAGAACAATTAAAAACGAATCTGTAAAGAAAGATGCGGGCATTTATATTTTAAAAAACTATCCTGGGTATTAAAAAGTTTTCCAGATTGGAACTAGGGTTAAAAATTTTTCTTAAGATTATAACTTGTCAGATTGTGATTGGTAAGTATCAAATGACATAGTAAATAGGCTACACATTTTTACTCCATAGAGTGTTCTAAGAATAAAAGGAAGCTTTTAAAGATCTTGCTGTGGTGTTCAGTACATAGACGGTGTTCAACAAGCAACATGTATACATATATTACATATGTGTTTTAAAAATCTTCTTGGGACAAATGTGAGGAGGTCATAATTACATGTACAGTGATTTTACTATATTAGAACCCACTAAGGGCAATTCCCTTGAACTTACTAGAAAGAGCATCAAATTAAAATCAGAGCCACGTGGGTTCAGGTGCACTAGTTACCCGTATGTGGTCATGGGCACTGGTCAGTTCAGCTTTTGTGTCCTCTGGCACAAAGTGGCCTGAACAATATTTATCTTTCACGGTTATTGGAGAAAATAGGCAATAAAGTTACTTCTAGAAGAGTTGTAAATAATTGGTGCTCACTGTGTTTAAGGAAATCAATGTATAATGAGTATGTATTAATAAATAACTTAAAAAGTTAAACACCCCGGGGGGTAGTATACAAAGGCTTAAGGAAAAAAATAGGGGATTTAAATAATTATCAAGTGAGAAAACAGTCCACATAGGAAAAGAAACTGCCAAATTCAAGCTTCCCTATGTGAAAAGCATGGCAAATCTAGATCTCCTGTGTTAAACTTTGTGATCTAGGGAAAATTAGAGCAATGTAACATTAAGGAAGGGCTTCTCAGGTGTCTCAGTGGTAAAGAATACACGTGACATGCAGGAGACACAGGAGATTTGGGTTCAATCCCTGGGTCAAGAAGATCCTCTGGAGCTGGAAATGGTCACCTACTCCAGTATTCTTGCCTGGGAAATTCCATGGACAGGGGAGCCTGGTGGGCTACAGTCCATGGGGTCACAAAGAGTTAGACATGACTGCACACACATGCATGCAAAATTAAGAAAATGACGGGTTGAAATGGCTGAAAGAAAAGTAAGTGGATTATGGTGAGTTGTTCTGAGAAATAGCCATCATATAGCCTGGGGATTCCAGGTCCTGTCCTTTGGAACTCGCTTTTCAGACTTCAAATATGCTGACTACCTGCCTCTTCCCAGAGTGAGATTAAAAAGAACTGACAGAAGAAACTTGGATGATTCTTGAGACGGTAAAGTCCTTGAGAAAAGACTGAACTCTTGTAGATCTGGAACATTTTAATCTTCTACTTCCCACCCCAAATGAAAAGAAAGACAATTAGGGAAATAAAGCTAGATATGAAGTGTAAATTGCTGGTGATGGGTTTGATATTTGACATCACAATTTGATTTCTCAGAATGGTTTAGATGCCCTTGGTTTGAGATGGAGTGTTCCTCATGGGATATGGGAAGAATATATTTGTTCTGACATCTGAATTCTTATCAGAATTGTCTTAGTCTGCCAAAGTATGAAATGAGAGATAAAATGTCTAATTAAAATAACAATTTATATACAATAGAGAAGCTTTTCCCAAAGTGTCTTCTCTGGAAACGTTATTACCAAAAGATCAAAGAAACAATCTGTAACGTGAAAGTTCCATGATCGAAAAAGTTTAGAAAAAGCTGTGATAAATATGTCAAAAGGGACTCTTATTTTTAATTACAGGGCATCCCATAAACTTTCACTTGCTAATATGCATTATGAACACTCTCTGACAGATATAAATACACAGATTTCATAAGTGTGCATGGCTCACGCAGCTAAAAGGGTCCGAGAAATATCATAGTAGTTGGTAAGAATAAAGTTGGGTAACAGTAAATGTGGAGTGATATAGGAAATCACATATCTCATTTTAATTTGCCATTTAAAAATATGTTCAAACTATGGTAATAAAGGAATAGGTGTAGTGTGTGTGTATACCATCCCCATTTTCAGGGCAGATCCAAAAGTACCAGGACACTGTTGCATTGAGGAGGGTCATACGTCCTAAGTCTTCAAATCAGACTGCAAAGGAAGGTTTATGCTTTATTGCTGGAGGGCTATAATTTTTCTTACTTAGGAGACCAAGGAAGCAAGTTGCTTAATACCTATCATTAGCAGCCAACTTCTGACAATGAAGTGACTCGACTTTAGGATGAAGCTGAACCCATGGATGGTACCAAGGACAGTTGTAAAAATTCAATTTTCCTGAAAATATCATAGAACTACTCAATCTATGTATTCAGTTCTCTTTTATTTAAATCAAATTGACTCAGGGATAGTATTATTACAGACAAAATTGCACTAATTGGCAAACCACAAAAAATTAATAAGATGACAGGCATTAACTCAGAATGTAAGTGTAACTATATCCAAAAAATCTGAGTTAAAAAAAAAAAAAAAGGAAAATGAAATCAAATGGGCATGTGAGGAAAAAAATGCTAGCATCTAGAATTCTTTAAACCTAATGATTTAAGCACATTTGGGGAATTTTGCATAAATTCAAAAGGAAAAGACAACAGAAATTATATCCTTGAGGGAATATACTACCATAAAAACTAGAGACAAAGATGTGTGTGTGTGTGTGGTAAGTCACTTCAGTCATGTATGACTCTGTACAGCACTATGGACTGTAGCCCACCAAACTCCTCTGTCCATGGATTCTCCAGGCAAGAATACTGGAGTGAGTTACCATGAAAGGATCTTGGAGGATCTTAGAGATCTTAGAAGATCTTCCTGGGTTAGGGGAATCTTCCCGACCCAGGGTTTGAACCCAAATCTCCTACATCCCCTGCACTGCAGGCAGATTCTTTACCACTAAGCCACCTGGGAAGCCCATAGAATAGGATATGGCAGCCCAAAGACAGCAGAAAAATCACATATGGAAGATACCACTCTGTTGAAGGAGCATCGTGTTCTTGACAGTAGCTTGATGTGTCAGTGTTGAGAGGAATGTTAGATAAGGTTTTGATTTTCTTTGCAGGCAACCTTAAACTCTTGGAAGGTATGCTGCTGCTGCTGCTGCTAAGTCGCTTCAGTCGTGTCCGACTCTGTGCGACCCCATAGACGGCAGCCCACCAGGCTCCGCCGTCCCTGGGATTCTCCAGGCAAGAATACTGGAGTGGGTTGCCATTTCCTTCTCCAGTGCATGAAAGGGAAAAGTGAAAGTGAAGTCGCTCAGTCGTGTCTGACCCTTAGTGACCCCATGGACTGTAGCCTACCAGGCTCCTCCGTCCATGGGATTTTCCAGGCAAGAGCACTGGAGTGGGGTGCCATTTCCTTCTCCTTGGAAGGTATAAGAAAGGATAAAAGGAACTACCACTTATCCACAAGTAGATGCTGCTTTTTAAATTAGAGACAATAACAGACTCGTGAAAGCACTGAGCCACATCCATATAAAGGATTCTAGCACATTCATTCAATGATGACCCTGATAATCATTCCCAGAAAGAAAAATTATAAAAGGAATACATCAAGAAAGTTGGGAGATATTCCAAAATGAATATGTGATTTAAAAGTAGCTCACCAATGATCATAACAATTGAATGGAGAAGGATGAATTAAAATATTTGAAGTATTTGCATGAGGAATTCATAGGTAAAATCAGATTTTAGCAAGGAACCTACAAGTTTTGTAAAGAAAGACATGTTTTTAAGTATAAATATAAAATCATGGCACAGATTATAAAAATACTACATAGAAGCTTATAGCCCCAGAATAATTCAGGCTTTCAAAAAGATGCAAAGGAAAACAAAATAAACCAACACTCTCAATTATATTAAACATATTTTCAGTTACATTAGAAACAATATGATTTTACTTCTAAGAGTCTTTCATAAAGAGGTGATTATAAATGGATAAAGATTTATTTGTTTAAAGATATTCATATCATAAGTGTTACTTATGATACAATATTAGAAAAAATCAAAGATCTAATAATAGACATTTAGTTAAATTCATTCTAATGAATTTATCATGTTATTACTAAAATTCTGATTTTAAATAACTTTACATGTGAAACTACTCCTATGATACCATATTAGATAAAAATAACAGGATGTAGTAATATATATTCAATATAATCTCACTTTTGTATATATTTTTATATGTGTGTAGTGTATATGTACAGGTTGTTGTTGTTCAGTCACTAAGTCCAATTCTTTGTGACCCAGTGGACTGCAGCATGCCAGGCTTCTCTGTTTTCTGGTATCTCCCAGAGTTTGCTCAGATTCATGTCCATTGAGATGGTGATGCTATCTAACCATCTCATTCTCTGCCATGCCCTTCTCTCTTTGCTTCAGTCTTTCCCAGCATCAGAATCTTTTCCAGTGAATCAGCGCTTTGCATCAGATGGCCACAATATTTAAGCTTCAGCTTTAGCAACGATTCTTCCATATTTAGGATTGATTTCCTATAGGACTGACTGGCTTGATCTCCTTGCAGGCCAAGGAGCTCTCAGGAGTCTTCTCCAACACTGCAGTTCAAAAGCATCAATTCTTTGGCTTTCAGCCTTCATTATGGTCCAAGTCTCACATCGGTACGTGACTACTGGAAAAATCATAGCTTTGACTATACAGACCTCTGTCAGCAAAATGATGTCTCTGCTTTCCAATAGGCTGTCTAGGGTTGTCATAGCTTTCCTTCCAAGGAGCAAGTGTCTTTTAATTTCATGACTTCAGTCACTGTCTGCTGTGATTTTGGAGCCCAAGAAAAGGAAATCTGTCATTTTCCCTTCTTCTACTTGCCATGAAGTATAGGACCAGATGCAATGATCTTAGTTTTTTGAATGTCGAGTCAAGCCAGCTTTTTCATTCTTTCACCCTCATCAAGAGCCTCTTTTGTTCTTCTTCGCTTTCTGCCATAAGGGGGGTGTCACCTGCATATCTGAATTTGTTTATATTTCTTCAGCAATCTTGATTCCAGCATGTGATTCATCCAGCCTGGCATTTTGTATGATATACTTTGCATAGCAATTTAAATAAGCAGGTGACATTATATAGTCTTGTCCTAATCCTTTCCCAATTTTGAACCAGAGAGTTGTTTCATGTCCAAATCTAATTGTTGCTTCTTGACCATAATGCAGGTTTCTCAGGAGACAGGTAAGGTAATCTGATAATCCCATCTCTTTAAGAATTTTCCAGCTTTTGTGATCCACACAGTCAAAGGCTTTAGAATAGTCAATGAAGCAGAAGTAGTTTTTTTTTTTTTTTTTTTTTGGAAATCCCTTGCTTTCTCCACGATCTAACAAATGTTGGCCATTTGATCTCTGGTTCCTCTGCCTCTTCAAACCCACCTTGTACATCTGGAAGTTCTCAGTTCACATACTGCTGAAGCCTTGCTTCAAGGATTTTGAACATAACTTTACTAACATGTTTAAAGAGCACAATTGTATGGTAGTTTGAACATTCTTTAGCATTGCCCTTCTTTGGGATTGGAATGAAAACTGACCATTTCCAGTTCTGTGTCCACTGTTGATTTTTCCAAATTTCCTGACAATTTCAATGCAGCTCTATACAGAATCATCTTTTAGGACTTGAAATAGGTCAGCTGGAATTCTGTTATCTCTACTAGCTTTGTTCACAGTAATATTTCCTAAGGCCCACTTGACTTCACACTCAAGGATGCCTAGCTCTAGACGAGTGGCCATACCTTCCTGGTTATCTGGGTCATTAAGGCCTTTTTTGTAGTTTTTCTGTGTCTTTCTGCCACTTCTTCCTAACCTCTCTGCTTCTCTCAGGTCCTTACTTTTTCTGTCCTTTATCACATTTATCCTTGCATGATATACTCCCTTGATATTTCCAATTTTCTTGAAGAGACCTCTGGTCTTTATTATTCGATTGTTCTCCTCTATTTCTTTGCATTGTTCATCTAAGAAGTCCTTCATATCTCTCCTTGCTTTTCTCTGAAACTCTGTAGTAAGTTAGCTATATCTTTCCTTTTCTCCTTTGCTTTTCAGTTCTCTTCTTTTCTCAGCTATTACTAAAGCCTCCTCAGCCAACCACCTTTGATTCTTGCATTTCTTTTTCTTTGGGATCGTTTTGGTCACTGCATCCTGTACAATGTTACAAACCTCCTTCCATAGTACTTCAGGTACTCTGTCTATCAGATCTAATCCCTTGAATCTGTTTTGTCACCTTCACTGTATAATCATAAGGGATTTGATTTAGATCACACCTGAATGACCTAGTGGGTTTCCCTACTTTAATTTAAGCCCATATTTTCCAATAAAGAGCTCATGATCTGAGCCACAGTCAGCTCTAGGTCTTATTCTTGTTGACTGTATAGAGTTTCTCCATCTTTGGCTGCAAAGAATTCGATCATTCTGATTTTGATATTGACCATCTGGTGATGTCCATATGTAGAGCTGCCTTTCAGTTTTTTGGAAAAAGGTATTTGCTATGACCAGTATGTTATTCTGGATAGTTCTTGACTTCTTATTTTTGCATTCCCATCTCCTGTGATGAAAAGGACATCTCTTTTTTTGCCTTAGTTCTAGAAAGTGTTGATGGTCTGCATAGAACTGTTCACTTCTTCAGCATCAGTGGTTCATGTGTAGACTTGGATTGCTCTCATATTGAATGGTTTGCCTTGGGAATGATCCAAAATGATTCTGACATTTTTAAAATTGCACCAAAATACTGCATTTCAGATTCTTTTGTTGGCTATAAGGGCTACTCCATTTCTTTTAAGGGATTCTTGCTCACAGAAGTAGAAATAATGATTGTCTGAATTAAATCCTCCCATTCCCATTCATTTTAATTCACTGATTTCTAAAATGTTGATTTTCAATCTTGCCATCTTATACTTGACCACATCCAGTTTACCTTGATTCATGGACCTAACACTGAAGCTTCCAATGCAATATTTTTCTTTACAACATGAGACTTTACTTTCACCACCAGACACATCCACACCTGAGCATCATTCCTGCTTTGGCCCTGCTGCTTCATTCTTACTGGAGCTATTAGTATTAATAATTGACCTCCACTCTTCCCCACTAGCATATTGGACACCTTCTGACCTATGGAGCTCTTCTTCCAACATCATATCTATTTGCCTTTTCAGTCAACTTAGGTATACTATATATCTCTGATTATGACATTATGAGATTTTTTTATTCTACAATGTTCTTACATTACTAAGACTTGGGATTACTTTTAAGTGAAGATAAATTCTTAATTTATTAATATTAGTATTATTAATTAATAATAAGTTAATATTAATTTAATATTAAATATTAAAATAAATTAATATTAATTTAATTTTCTTCAGTTGGAAAGAATTGAATCAACATGGATAGTAGGGAATTGAACTTCAACTAATAGATACAAAAGAGTTTCTAGTTGCTCTAAATGAGTTTACATCTCCTGGGTCTTTTTCTCTAGACATGTTGTAACTCTAAGCACTGAGTGTACTTAACAGAAGTCAATACAATTCCTTTCATAAGTTATGGAGAACAGATGTTTGGGAATACTGAAACAGTGAAAGAGAAATCACTCAGTCGTGTCTGACTCTTTTCAACACCACTGACTGTAGCCTGCCAGGCTCCTCCCATTGCAAGCAGATTCTTTAACATCTGAGCCACCAGAAAATATCCTCTAAGGGCCCAATAAACATCAGGGACACAGTAGAGAAGAAGATACAGACAGAAGCCAGGGGTCTCCTGCATTGCAGGCAGACTCTTTACCATCTGAGCCACCAGAAAAGTCATGGAACACTGAGAATGGTCCCACATAGTCCTAATTTCCAGGAAAGTAAAGATAAAAGCAGAAGTAAAAGAGTCCATGAAATACATGCTTAGTGAATGAAATATTTATCCTAGACAAAATTGTAGAATGACTTAAATAATAAATAATAAATAATATGTGAGTGCCTAGAAAGCAAGAGGTCATCACAAATAAGTCAAACCTACTCCAGTAGGGATGAGCACACCTAGTGACAAGATCCTAGTTTCCAAAGACCATTCTCTAATAAAAAGAGCCAGGGATTCTTGGAGAAATGATAGATATCAGAGCTGAAGAGAGAGAATAAAAGATGAGCCTGGAGCATCCTGTGATTGAAAATAAATAGAGTACTGAAAAAAATGGAGCATGTCATAGAAACACAGGAGTCCAGCTAAAAGAATGTCCAAAGCTGGACCAGTTTGAGAAGCAAAATAAATCATGGCATATTAAATTATAACCCACAGAGTAAACTAAATATCTAAGAGTCCAAAGTGATACAAATTATTGAACATATAAATGAAAAGTGAGAGAAGAGGCAACTCTTCCTTACAGAGGAATGCTAATTAACAAAATAGAATGAGTAGGCAAAATAAAAAAGCAGCATGAGAGCACCACAGTAACAAGCAGGCAAGAGTCATCTATGGAGTCTAACATGAATGGTTAAAAGTTGGAGGAGAGGCAAGATACCTGCAAAGTCTCAAAATATCTCACCAAAGATATTTATGAACTGTAAAGGGAACAATAACGTGCAAGATAAAGAAACCTGCAGATTCCACCATCGCTGAGTGATGAAGTTTATCATCACCAGTGATAAAGCAGATCAGCATCACCATACCTTAGTATGATCCCCTGACAAGAGTACAAGGTGGCATTCTTGCCAATAATGCATAACCTCAATATCATCTGAAAACACCAGTCAGGCCCTGAGGGGCATTCTACAAAATACTTGACCAGGAAGTGCTCTTTAAGTCAAAGGGTCATGAAAGGCAATAGGATATGGAGGGATTATCCCAGATCACAAAAGACTAAGGAGATATGACACCTATCCCACATCTGTTATGTGGAATACTGTATTGGATTCAGACCTCCAGAGAAGTGCTGGGGAAGGTACTACTGACACATTTTCTTCAACTTATTTCCTGTATTTAAATGGAAATGCTGATACCTGTAAACAGGTTTCTCCTGAGGTTTGGGGGATGTGAAGTTATGTTGTGTGTTTGAATCAAAGTAAGATTCTGATTTTATACTATTCAAGTAAGAAAAGTGAGAGATTAAGTCCTTGGGGAGAAAGCAGCTGGGAAAATCTTTGCTAATCATCTTAAAGCTTCAGCGTTGGAGGCAGATACTACCAGCTTTCCATGATAATATGTTAGGCAAAGCTCAAGCTCACCAGTAGTTAACTGAAGCAATGGCTCTTTACACTGTGAACCCCCTTTTTCACTAGAAATAATTATTTGCTCTAGTAGAAGGATTTATTCTTCAAAAACTTCTCTTTCCATGGGTTTAAAGGTGAGTATACGAGTCACTCTTGCCTTGAGAAAAAGAATGAGGGATATAGCAGATGTAAAAACTAAGAGATTTTTGAGGATCATCATATTGCTGCTGCTGCTGCTAAGTCGTTTCAGTTGTGTCCAACTCTGTGTGACTCCATAGACGGCAGCCCACCAGGCTCCTCCCTCCCTGGGATTCTCCAGGCAAGAACACTGGAGTGGGTTGTCATTTCCTTCTCCAATGCGTGAAAGTGAAAAGTGAAAGTGAAGTCGCTCAGTCGTGTCCGACTCTTATCGACCCCATGGACTGCAGCCTACCAGGCTTCTCCGTCCATGGGATTTTCCAGGCAAGACTACTGGAGTGGGTTGCCATTGCCTTCTCCGGGTGATCATATTAGGAGCCACCAATAATTTCTGCCACCAAAATATGGATAATGCATCTGAAAAATAATAATGCAAGTCACTGGGGGAAAAAGTGGAAAATTCTGTGGTTAAAAATGTAGTACCTCTCTTTTTTTTGTCTAGTTCCAGGAAATAATTGTGTGCATGAAATTGACAGGGAAACTCATCCTTAACTACTGTGCAAATCTTAAGAACTGTGTTGATTCAAGTGAAGCTCTTGGCTGAGTCAGTTGTCAACCAGCCTTTGGTTCCATGCTCTTTGCCTTTGAGATTCTATTAATAGAAGCCCATATTAATTCCTGAGAATGTCGGTTCAGGATTTCTACTCCTTTTGTACTCATTTTAACATCATCACAAGCCATATGCTCACAAAATTTTGTAGATGGGGACTGATATTTATCTAGAATATTTATTAAAGTCTCTGAGAAAACTGCACTGGTCTAGGTATATATATATCCATTGAAAAACCGTTTGCTTTTTTAAACTGAGGAATTCATGAGGATAAGAAAAGACTAGGAAATGCTGAAATCACTCTATGGAAAAAACCATATATAATATATTTACACACAAACAATATACACATATTATATATATATATATATATATATAATATGTGTATATATAATGGAAGTGGTTATTTTTAGAATTAATTTTCGCTTTTTTACCAGCTATTTCTGTATATATACAAGCATAATCATACATATATGTCAAAGAATACATATTTAAAAAATATTCCTATCATGTACATTTGCCTGACTTTTTCAGTAGCTGCTTAAAATTACATTATGTGATCTCACCACTATTTTATATATTTTTGACAAATAAGGTTGATGTTCATTATCTTTTCTTGTTTCAACAATAGTACACTCCTTGCAGATTTATCTTGTACACTTGTGTGAGAATAGCTGCAGGGTTTTTTTCTTTTTTTCCCCCCTTGGAGCAGAACAGTTAAGGCACAGGGTGTATGCATTTATACATCTATTATTGTTGGATGTTGTTTTGTGCTGAGGTATCACTGACCTCGGTTATTATTGACATTTCTGGATGTTTGTTAGTCTTTGTTTACATCTTGATAGAGGGAACCAATGTTCCTTCTCAGAATGCCAGGAAAAACGCTCACTCTGCATACGAATTATCTTGCAAAGGAGGCGTGCTCCCTCCAATGCCCTGTGGAAAAATTCTACTGCTAATTTGTGAGGTCTATGGCACAGTAATAGTGACTTCCGTGAGAAGTCTACACTGGTGACAGAGTCCTGCATCCAACCCTAGGATTCTGTTCCTATAGGCAGTAAATGCAGCTTCCTAAGTACAGTCGATCCTGAAAACGGATCCAGGGTTGGGCAGAATTGTAGGTGACAGAATGTATCAACGGAATGATACTTGGAGAGCAGATGGTGAGGGCGTTGCACTGTGAATACATTGTTCCTCATATATGCTTGCAGAAACTTTTCCTTGAGATTATTCATAAATTAAGACCTGGATTAACATCTTTGTATTGTTCTTGTTTTTACTGTTTTTCTTAAAATTGGTTTCCTGTCATTCTAAATACAGTTCATTTGCTTTGTATATTAAGAACCCTTATTGTATTTATGAATTTATTATTGGAATTAGTGCAGATTTTGTATCTATCTTAATATTTAAAGATAGTATTACAGATACTGCTAACTATAGTTTATGGACAGTAGTCACAGGGCAAGAACTGTGTTTGCTACATCATCTCATTTAATCTTAAAAATAATCTTGTAGGATGAATGTGAGGCAAGTGCAGAGAGAAAGAGAGCCAGCTGGGCAGTCAGCCAAGAAAAGGAAGTTTATTAAAGGGAAAAGAGATGGTGACTGGCCATTAAGGAGAACTAGCGTTCTCCCTTTCTGACGGAGTCCTTCTTATACCCCACCAGTGAAAAATTCCCTGAAGGGATGGTCATGTAGCCAGAGGTCTGGAATCTGGTGGTCTCGCAGCTTTGAGAAGATAGGCTGTGAGATAACAGAATGCCATTTGGACAATTTGATCAGTCTCAAGGATCACTGTGATTTATTCTTTGTTTGCAAAGTCAACATAATGAGCCATCTTATCAATGAGACCCCATGTGGGCCCTATCAGTAAGAAAATTGAGGATCTAAGAAATAAGGAAAACTTGCAGAGCTGGTTGGTATATGGCTGAGCTAAGTTCCAAAGTCATTTTTTTCTTCTTGTAGAGCTCACACTTTTTCACTACTCTGACTAATTTGTATTGAATTTGTCTTCCCTGGTGGCTCAGATGATAAAGAATCTGCCTGCAATGCAGAAGACCTCAGTTCGATCCCTGGGTTGGGAAGATCCCCTGGAGAAGGGAACGACTACCCACTCCAGTATTCTGGCCTGGAGAATTCCATGGACAGGGCCTGGCAAGCTACAGTCCATGGGGTCACAAAGAGTCTGTCGAATACAACTTTCCTCCACTTCACTTCACTTTGTGTATATTGAGAAGTATAATATCCCTATGCTATGGCAGAGAGGGAGACAGACAATTGGTATACTTCTCTGAAAGCGTAACTCTATATGTTAGTTCATTTCTGTCTTCATCAAATAAGCATAGTCCTTATAGAATTAAATATACATATGTTGTATTTTAACAGTTAATTATACATTTTGTACTGCTCACTGTTTCCCTTGCATTGGCTTTATACCATTTCTTTGCAAATTTGTGATAAAGTCTATGCCAAATAATTTTTTCCCTCTCTTTTGAATGAGCTGACAGCCAGTCAGTAACACAAATACTCTTTGGGAATTGACTGAGTGCAAGGTTCTGTTATAGATTCTGGGGATAGAGCAGCAGTCAAAACAGAATCCAGGTCTTTGCAAAATTCATGTTCTTATGAAAAGAAAAGAGAAAACAAATACACCAGAAGGAAAAAAAAAGATTTTTGATAATGATACACATCAGATAGAAAAGTAAAATACTGATTAATGTGATAGAAAATGATTTAGAAAATGGAGCTAGTGATCTTTAATTATGGAAGGAAGGGCTGGAATCTCTGAGAAGGTGGCACTTGAGCTGATACTTTGTTAAAAACCAGGCAGCCAAGGGGGATAAAGTTGAAACTAGGGTATGTGAGTTATAACTAGAAGGAATGGAACCTGAAGGGTGAAGAATAGGATGTGGATACAGCTGAGTGTGTTTAGGGATGGATGCCAGTCTGCCTTGGCTGGATGGCTAGAGATGAGTGCACGTGGCAAAGAGAATGGCAGAGAGGAAAATAAACTCAAATCACATTGGGGTCTTTGTTATCAAATATGGAGAGTCTAATTGGACCTTCCTCATGAAGAGGACACTTCCTTGTGGCTTCAGTTCTTGATAAGGATGCAAAGAAGAATCTGAGGTCTTACCCATGGCAAAAACGAGTTTATAGAAGAAAGACTAGAAAGAACACCTCGAAGGAGAGGAGAGCCAAGCCAAGCACTGGGACTAGAATGATTAGGTACAGGGGTTTTCAAGACAGGACTTTTACATACTCATCTAGGTGGGCGTGGACTGAGAGTTTTGATCAGTAGTTGCAAGTTACAAAACAACAGGCTCTATTACACATGCCTTTCCCATAATTCAGTCCACTATAATTAGATGTATGTATGTATAGAATATTTATGAACCATTGGGGGCAGGAGGAGAAGGGGACAACAGAGGATGAGATGGTTGGATGGCATCACTGACTCGATGGACATGGGTTTGGGTAGACTCCGGGAGTTGGTGATGGACAGAGAGGCCTGGCATGCTGCAATTCATGGGGTCGCAAAGAGTCGGACATGACTGAGTGACTGAACTGAACTGAATGGACCCCCAGCTGCCTAAGGTCACTTGGGGACACAGCTGTGCATCAAGGGCGCTTGAACCAGAGCTGGAGAAGTCCCTCTGGTTAGTCTGTATCATTGCGCACCTAGGGTGCCGTGCTCTGGAGTTGGAAAAGTCTCTGTGGTTATTTTGTAGCATATCTGTGAGCTCTCCTGGGCCACATTGGGACATGTCTGGAGTGATGGTTAGAGATCAGCTTGAATCTTTTTCAGCTAGGCCACCCCTTTTTTCTCATGCCTAATTTCCTACCTAACATTTTCAACTTACTGAAAACTTCCGTCAGTTCAGTTGCTCAGCCGTGTCTGACTCTTTGCAACTCCATGGACTGCAGCATGCCAGGCCTCCCTGTCCATCACCAACTCCCAGAGTTTACTCAAACTCATGTCCATTGTGTCAGTGATGCCATCTAACCATCTCTTCCTTTGTCGACCCCTTCTCCTCTTGCCTTCAATCTTTCCAGCATCAGGGTCTTTTCAAATGAGTCAGTTCTTCGCATCAGGTGGCCAAAGTATTGTAGTTTCAGCTTAAGCATCAGACCTTCCAATGAATATTCAGGACTGATTTCCTTTAGGATGGACTGGTTGGATCTTCATGATGTCCAAGGGACTCCCAAGAGTCTTTTCCAACACCACAGTTCAAAAGAATCAATTCTTTGGTGCCCAGCTTTCTTTATAGTCCAACTCTCACATTCATACATGACTACTGGAAAAACCATAGCTTTGACTAGACGGACCTTTGTTGGCAAAGTAATGTCTCTGCTTTTTAATATGCTATCTAGGTTGGTCATAACTGTTCTTCCAAGGAGCAAGCTTCTTTTAATCTCATGGCTGCAATCACCATCTGCAGTGATTTTGGAGCCCCCCAAAAAATAAAGTCAGCCACTGTTTCCACTGTTTCCCCATCTATTTGCCACAAAGTGTTGGGACCAGGTGCCATGATATTGGTTTTCTGAATGTTGAGCTTTAAGCCAACTTTTCACTCTCTTCTTTCACTTTCATCAAGAGGCTCTTTAGTTCTTCATTGCTTTCTGCCATAAGGGTGGTGTCATCTGAATATCTGAGGTTACTGATATTTCTCCTGGCAATCTTGATTCCAGCTTGTGCTTCATCCAGCCCAGCATTTCTCATGATGTACTCTGCATGTAAGTTAAATAAGCAGGGTGACAATATACAGCCTTGAGGTACTCTTTTCCCTATTTGGAACTAGTCTGTTGTTCCATGTAAAAAGTTCCAAGTAAAAAGTTGAATTTCATGCCTCTTGGCAGAGGCTGCAGCATGATGTTTTATATAGAGGTGAAGTGTGATTTTTTGTTTGACCTGTTAGGACAATTACAGCCACTTTTGGCACTATAAGTGTAAGGTAGAACAAAAGGGCAAGAAGTCAGATCATTTAGGAAGTCTATGCTGTAGCTCAAGACACAAATGATTATGACTTGGATGAGAATGCAACCACTTTAAGCAATTAAAGTGGTCCTATTTAATAGAGCACATGGGGAAAGCTGATGAATTCTCTCTGGTGTGTTAGGGAAAGATGGCAATAGGGTGGCCCCCAATAGTACTGATCCCTGTCCCTGAATCAACAGAAATTGATAAGAGGTTAGACAAAAAATTCAGGCAAGGCTTTATTGTGACCCAAACTGCAGAGAGAGGGACTGAAAACCAGAAATAGGTACTCTCCCTAGATACCTGAGGGCAGGGTTGAACTGGTCCCTTAAATAAGATGAGGGTGGGGGCAGATCAGTGGGTCCAGCCAGAGGGGTGGCTTACATGGTCTCTCCACCCACTTTAGTGGTTGAGTACAGGAATCATGGGTAGTACCTTGTCCTGCCTTTGCTCTGGCAACTCTGAAGCAGCAGCTGGGTTTTGACCTTTTTGTATCTTATTGTTCATGATTTGTCCCAACTGCACAGGTATGCAGTTATTTTTAGCCCCTTATAGTTTCTTTGTATCTATTGTTGAGGAGAGGTTTGTCCAGGTGTAAGCACTGCAGCAAAAGGTCCGAGGTCCCAGGCCCAAGCTTCTGAGCTTGTGTTACCATGATGGAGCCCGTTGAGGAGATCTTCACATGGTGAGCACTGCTGAGATGAGTAAGTACTGAGCAAGAGATGCTTTGTCAGCAAGTGAGGCGGAACAGGTGGAAGATTTTGTTTTAGCTCTAAAAAGTTTGAGCCATGCCCAGGGGATGATGGAGTTGTACCTGAAATTTTGCTAAAGGCTTAGACATGCAGGTGGGAATCATTGAGCATATCACTGGGATTGAGTGAGAGCATCTACAAAAAAGATCTTCCTCGGGGTGATGGAGAGAAGGGAATCCAGGAGCCCTGGGGCTGCCAATGATTAGAAACAGGAATGGCAGAACCAGGAAGCAAATGATAAAGAAAGTGAAGGACTGGGAAAACAAGGAGAGGGTGATCCCAAGGAAGCTACAAAGAAGAGAAACCTAGACACAGGACAGTAGCGACAACGGGAAATGGAATCCAGTTTTATTGTTTGCTTTGTTGCTTTGTAATTTTGTTGCTGAATTAAGTTCTGTGGACCCTGCTCAAAGCCCAGCTCTCTGCCTCCACCGAGGAGGGTTCTTTTTCTGTTTGTGTTCAAGTAGGTGAATACTGGAGAAGGAAATGGCAACCCACTCCAGTATTCTTGCCTGGAGAACCCCATGGACAGAGGAGCCTGGTTCGCTATAGTCCAAAGGGTCACACGGAGTCGGACACGACTGAGTGACTAGCATGCACACATGGGAATGAGGAAACCAAAGCTGAGATCAACAGAGCACAAGGCCCAAAGGATGGAGGCCAAAGAATGGAGAAGCGACAAAGAGTTTACAGATTGACTTCTCCCCCATGTGGGGTGAGGGATTTACTTTTATAGAGTAAAAACAAAAAGGAGAAGGAGTGAAGCTAATGATGGAAAGCCTATGCATTAGTCTACGGGAAAGGGCAGGGCTTTTTAGAGGGAACGCCACCCTCTTTGGGGTGCTTCCCGGTGCCTCAGAGGGTAAACAATCTGCCTGCAGTGCAGGAGACCTGAGTTTGATCCCTGTGTCAGGAAGATCCCCCAGAGAAGGGAATGGCTACCCACTCTAGTGTTGTTGCCTGGAGAATTCCATGGGCAGAGGAGCCTGCCAGGCTATAGTCCATAGGGGTCTCAAAGGGTTGGGACAGGTCTGAGTGACTAACATTTTATCTCCCTTTTTTATCCTTTTTTGATCCTTAATGTCTGGCCATGTCTGCTGGGAGGTATATCATTTAACATGCTAATAGAGTAAAATCAGTGCATAATGAGGCTCAAGGTCTGTTGGAAGTCAAATTTGTTGCCATCTTGATCCCAGCTGTTTCCATTTGCTTCCCCCCCCCCATTTGTGTGTGTGTAGCTTCCTTTCTTATCTTTCAACCTTTTCTTTTTTTTTTTAAGTATTTGTTTATTTGTTTGCACCAGTTCTTAGTTGCAGCATGCAGGATCTAGTTCCCTGGCTAGGAATGGAAGCCAGGCCCCCTGTATTGGGAGCACAGAGTTTTAGCCATTGGACAACCAGGGAAGTCCCTCTCTGGGCCCATTAGGTTCACTCCAATCAAGTTTGGGGAGTTGGCAGCAAAGACACGTCATTTAAAAAATATGGTCACAACCTGAAAGTAGAGAGTTATTTTACTTGGTGGGAATGTTTAGGACTCTGAGCCTGGGAGACAGCATCTCAGCAGCTCTGAGAAAACTGCTTCAAGAAGGTAGAAGGGTAAGTCAGGCTATATACAAATTTGCAACAAAGGGAGCAGGCAGTCTGAACTTCAAAGATCAGGTATCAAGTTAAGGAATTTAGCATTCTATGTCTGGGAAGAGGCAACCTCTGGGCTCATTGAATTCATTCCTTTCACATGAACCTCAGCTATCTGGAGTTAATCCTGTTTCCTTGTTCCCTTGCTTCTTGCATTCCCCCAGGTCCTCAGCAGTCACCTTGGAGTGTGGCAGCATCTGCTGGATCGTAGTTTGGGGAGCTCTCATTCATATTTGGAGTCCAGAAATTGCTGATGGCTGTGACATTTCTTGTTTATTAATATGGCAGGAGATATTTTCATTTCACAGACATTCTGGCTAAGGGTGGGTGTTGAAGGGTTTGGAGCAAAGACTTGGAACAGCTCCAGCAATGAGATGAGGGTTATTAAGGTGTGTTTGCATGCCCAAGTAAATGATGCAGGAGAATGAGAAAACTGAAAATAAAAGGTGTAACTGCCCAAAGGAAAGATGGTTGAGATACACCATAAAAGGGCTTTGGTTGGCTGTGTGCTAGCTTGTGCGCTTGTCTCTGTCGCTGCTGGAGGCTGGTAGAACTTGTGCAGATTCAGGCAGGAGAGTGGCCTTGGGGATATGTAGATACTCTAGTCTGTTTCTGTCATGTTCTAAAAAGTATGAAGTTATCAGCTAAATAAATGTAGGAGTGTGAGGGGAGTATTGGAGATTTGAGGAGGGAAAATATTGTTTAAAATTATCTTCTTAGAGAGTGGGAGAGTGAATCTACCTAGGGAAGCAGAACTGGGTGGTTTTACAAATCTAAATGACAAGTTTGACTTTCAATTTATTCCCTTGTCCTACTTTATTGTCTGCTTAAATCCTTTAACCTAGGTTCACCATCAATACCACTGAAATAATATTGATAGAGAACCTTTGCATAAGAGCCCTTAGAGATCAGACAGCTTCATATATACCCTCTGATTTAATCTGTAAAATGAGGATAATGAGACCTAGTATAGAGAGATTATTTGGAGAATATATACATTTATATGTAGATGTAGATTTACATTCGAAAGAACATTCCAAAGTGTGAAAACTAAGCACTTAAAATACTTTTCTGCCATTTTTTTCTTATTCACAAATCCTAAGTCAAACTATTCAGTGTTTGATTGATTCTAAGGATTCCTTCTGGCTTAATTCCTACAGCTGAAGTTTGAAAATTGAGTGCCTGCATTTTTTTTTAAAGCAAAACAAGATTTTTAACACAGGATAGGCTGTCATTTTTCTTTCCTTTTAAAGCGTTCTTAACATTCTTCAACTCAAATGACAGCAGCTTTAAGTTGTTCCCTTTGCTTTGATACGTTATGCACAGACACCTTCACTGAAGCTCCAGGCATCTCAGCCTTAGTGCCACATGCCCAAGGATCACAGTCACCCTGTGTATGTGTGTGTTTCCATGTCACCTTCCTTTCAAGGAGTTTAACGCTTGGTGATCATTCTCTCTGGAGTAATCTTAACAGTCTGCATATCTCCAGCCTTCCCTGAAGCTTCCTGTCTGCATTCATATGACCTGATTTACAATCCCATCCCCAGCCTGAAAAAAATATTAGTATCAGATTTGAAAGTTTACAGGCACAACTATACCATTTGTTTGCAATGTTCTTCTTCCGAACTCTCCAGCTTCAAGTAGTCTTTTGAGGCCCATTGCAGCCTCTCTGCACCATCAAAAACCTTCCCTCATCACCTCAGCAATGACTGATTCTGTGCCCTATCTGCCAACAGCACTGTTTTGACAGCCCTTTAGGCTGTGTCCTGCAGTCCAGAGGGAGGTCATGTGATGTGGTAGAGTGGAAAAAACACATCAGAACAAAACGTGAGCTTCATGTAAACCCCACCATTTGCTAACTGTTGCTGTGTTTAAAATCCCTGAGGAATCTCTGTTTCCTTATTTGTAAATATTGCTGTACTGTAATGAAAGTAAAGACATTCACGCCAAGTGATTTATGGACACATTCTCCATCCTGTTCAAACTCAATGAATGATAACTCACGAGTTTTAATCAACGTGTGTCTTACTCTCTAATTGCTTCACGTAAGTATGCTTATTTCTCTTCAGTAATAATAAGGTGCTACAGAATATGATGGATTCATATTATTTGGTGTGATGTAGCTCAGTTACTTTCATGCTCTCATATTTTCATCTTCTCATATTTCCTAACCAGTGCAGAAAAACTACAAACTTCCCTCTGGATTATGTTTTAGCTTGGATATGGTGTCTGTTTCTTGTCATTCAACTCTCAATGTAAGATAACTTCTCTTATTATTGCCCCTTTAATCCATGATTTATTATTTGTAGGTTACTGAGTTTCCAGACTCCTAAGTTTTAAATTTTATTATTTTGTTTTACGTATCATTGTATTTATTTGTGTTTCAAGAGCATGTGTCTATATGTGATTAGTTCTGTGGAATTGATGGAGATTTCTTTAGTGACATCATGTAAGGTAGATCTCTTTTTTAAAAGATTTTTTTGAGGTAGACCAATGTTAAAATCTTTATTGAATTTCTTACAACATTGCTTCTGCTTTATGCTTTGGTATTTTGGACCACAAGGCATATGGGATCTTAGCTCCCTGACCAGGTATCAAACCAGCATCCCCTGCATTGGAAGGTGAAGTCTTAATCACTGGACCATCAGAGAAGTCCCAGAGTAGATCTTTATAGGTACTCCGAGTGTGCCTGAGAAGAATGTTTGGCTGTATGGAACTTACATAGTCTCATTGTATAAAATATTGCTCATGTGTAAAACTTAGCACTTTGTCTTGTCTTCTCTTTCTTACGTGGAAGTATGTATTTATGTGTTGCTATAGGGGGGAAATAGTAGGTTCTTTCTGAGCTCTTTTGGAAGGTTTGTCTTTAATATTTGATGTCAAAGAGAGGAGAGAAGAGGTAAACTTTCAGCACAAGGGAAAGGAGATGACATTTATTGAGTAGTTATTATGTAAAATGAGTTTATATGTTGCATCTTAATAGCCAATTGGGAAAGGCACACTATCTTCATTTTAAAGGCGAGGAAACTGAGACTTAGAAAAGAGAAGTAAGTTTCAATCCAAGTTCATCCAAACTCAAAATGTATATCCTTCCTGTGATTAAGTGGGAAAACACAGAGATATGTTATATAAACTGTGGGTTTGCTTGGTTCTTCCTCTGTGATTTAATTTCCTCAGTCTTATAAGCTGCAAGGGGAAAGGAACAGGATGCTCTAAGGGGCAAAGTCCCCCCCACCATGTTTTTCTGTTCATTCCACTTTGCCTGTCTCTGCCATCTGACAGGAGAGCTTGCAGACAGACTAAAGAATCCAGAAAAAGAGAGGGGTGCCATATGGACTCAAATAGGGGCCACGTGCCTCACAGCTCGAGAATTGCCACAGAAGCAGCTGGTCCTTAGCAAATGATTAGAAGTCACTTAGCAAATGGCAGGAATCCAGTCATTGAGCCAGAGGTCCTCACCATACCTCATGCTTTGATGTAAAAGATTTTATTTGAACATGAATTGAAGATACAGATTAGTTTTGTACATATGGAGGAAAAGTCCAACTTAAAAATCAGGGGGAAAAAGATCTGTTGGTAGATGTGGATGCTTGTTGTATTTGTTTTCTCCACAGAGGCATTGATGGAGAAGAATAAGCATCAACAGTATCGACATTATGTGAATAGCGAATGATTCCATCATGCATTTTGCCAGCCACCACGCTAAACACTTTGCATGCATCATTTCACGTTACACCTATATCAGTCCTGAAAGCTATGTGTTTATTATCACTGGAAACATGGCCAAACTAGGCCCCCATGCCGCTATCCCATCACAGCTGTGCTGTATAAGTATTTAAGGAAATTAGTGTGCAATGAATGACTACCTCCCCTGTAAGACTGTATCCTCTGTGGGAACAGAATCTGAGTCTTTCTTTTTTTCTTTTCATAACTCGATTTTTCAATACCTTTCACAATGCTTGCCATGTGAAAAACCCTCAAATTTTTATTTTTTTTTTTTTTTTTGATAAATGAATCTGCTTTTACAGATGCTTAAGTAGTAAGAGGCAGAATCAGGATACCATTCCAGGCCCACCTGAGCATCCTAAGAGTTGCATTAAGCAATTCTGTGTTTTCTTCCTGAGCAAGAACAATCATAAGTATCCTTCCAGACAAGTAAAGTCTCTCTCTTCCAAGAAGTGAGAAGTGTCCTTTTTACTGAACAAAACTTGCTCCACTCATCTGCATGCCATAAAGCTCTACTGACCCCAGGTTGTGGTGAAGGAAAATACGGCGTTCACTGCAGGACTGAACAAGGAGAATGGAGAAGGGCAGCTCACACCCAAAAGAACAAGACTCCCTGATGGCGTTCAGGGAAGGGGTGTTCAAGGCAGTGTGAGGGAGGGGACTGCAGGGTGTGAGACCAGCTCATGGACAATTCTCACATTCATCAAGGTGAAGTTTCAAACATCATCAACCTACTGGTTTCAGCCAGTCTAGGGTCTATGTACTTGTGGTCAGCAGTTTTCATATGATAGGGGTCAGCTTCTTGTAAAAATAACTAAAGAATGTGTGTCAGCCCTTTATCTATATCTCCCAGGGAACAGTGAGTTTGATGACTGCTATGTGGTGTTTTATAGTCTAAATTGTTACCAGTTTCCTGATCCAACAACTATTCTTTGTTTCTACATCTTCATAGTCCTAATCATTAATTCCTGAGTCAGACTTTTGAGATTCAGTGGAGACCTGAGAGACTAAAGCAAAAGGGACTTATATACAGTGTCATCCTCCAAGCACCCTCTCCCCAGACAAGGGCACAGTACTCGCCTATCTTTCCTCCTCCTTCTTTTTTTAGCCACACCGATTGGTTTGTGGGATCTTAGCACCCTGACCAGGGATCGAACCCAGGCTCTTGGCAGTGAAAGTGCTGAGTGCTAACCACTGGACCACCAGGGAGTTCCCCTGTCACTTCTTTATCTTGCTCAGCAACAATGTTAAGTACATTCTCCACCCATATCTCCATGGTGACCATCTTGTGTTGAGTGAATATTGAATGAGTGAGTGAATAAGTCAGCTGCCTGCGGTCAGTGTATCAAGAGATGCAGTCAGTAGACGTTGAGGCTGAGTCATATTTCCTGTGGTAGTGTTTCAGGAAGGGGGACCCCTTTCAGGGCCCGAAACTGGGCTCGGGTCTAACACTCAGAAATGAATTGTCTGAGGAGACACATGTGCTGACAAAGCAAGATATTTTATTGGGAAAGGGCCCCTGGGTGGAGAGCAGTAGGGTAAGGGGACCCAGGAGAACAACTCTGTCAGATGGCTTGCAGTCTCAGGTTTTATGGTGATGGGATTAGTTTCTGGGTTGTCTTTAGCCAATCATTCTCACTCAGAGTCCTTCCTGGTGGTGCAGGCCTTGTTCAGCCAAGATGGATGCCAGAGAGAAGGATTCTGGGAGGTGGTCAGACATGTGGTGTCTCCTTTTGACCTTTCTTGAACTCTTCTGGTTGGTGAAGGTTTATTAGTTCTGTGTTCCTTACCAGGACCTCCTGTTGTAAAACAACTCATGCAAATGGTTACTATGGTGCCTGGCCAGGGTGGGCGGTTCAATCAGTGTGCTTCCCCTAACAGTAGTGATGGGTGGTGCTAGGCTATCCATTCTCACAGGGTCTGCTAGAACCAAATGCCTGCATTTGTGTGATAACAGCTCAGAATTACCTAAGGCTGAAGACTACTGTTGTTTACATTTTTTTCTATTGTGTGAAGGTCAGAGGCCAGTAGGGGATGGAATCTATGACCCTAAGAGCCTTGCAGTACAGGTTCCCGCTACGTGAAGCACTAACCTTGTTTGAGGTCCAGAATCAGACTCTTCACATTGTAAGTGACCTTGGCAATGGTCCAACCCGGTTTTCACCCTGTTTAGGAATCTCCTCCACTAACATCCTGTAGAAACTCGACAACTTAACAGGGGTGATGATATTGCTACTCCATTTAAAGCAGTCTCTTAAATTCTTCAACAGCATTGCTCCTGATAACATCTTCCAATTTGTTCTGCAGTTTAAAAGTGTACATCTTTCTTTTTAAAAAAAAATTAAATTGGAAAGTAGTTGATTAACAATGTTGTGTTAGTTTCAGGTGTACAGCAAACTGATTCAGTTATATATATATATATATCTTTTTTCAAATTATTTACCCATTTAGTTTATTTATGGCATATTGAACGAGTTCCTTGTGCTATACAATAGGTCCTTGTTGGTTATCTATTTTATTTATTTATCTATTATTGTTGACTGTGCTGGGCCTTTTTCGCTGTGTGTGGGCTTTCTCTAGTTGCCGCGAGTAGGTGCTACTCTCTAGTGTTGGTGCATGGGCTTTTCATTGCAGTGGCTTCTCTTATGGCAAAGCACAGGCTCTAGGGTGTGTGGACTTCAGTAGCTGTGGGAAGTGGACTCAGCAGATTCAGTGCACGGGCTTAGTTGCTCCATGATACTTGGCATCTTCCTGGACCGGGGATAGATCTGTTGTCGCCTGCATTTCAGGGCAGATTCTTAAGCACTGGACCACCAGGGAAGTCTGGCTTATCTATTTTAAATTAAATAATTATCTGGTGGTAATTTTAATCTTTTCATCCTCCTCCTCCCCCCACTTTGTATGTTTCTCTTAATATAACATGTCTCAGTGGCTTCAGTGTTCCTCAGATGGTCATTGTCAAACGTCTTCCGAGTCATGTTTCCTCTCTGATCATGCCCTGTAGATGCTCTTCCCAGATGTACCATTCCCCCTGACTGCCCACCCCTCCACCCCCCCCCTCCAACACACACTCACTCCAGCTGTGGCTTGACGAGTGCAGTAGGAATATCATTTTCCCACTGGGGAGAGCAGAGCCAGGCATTGTCTGCATGGGTCCCTCTGTCAAACTGTTAACTTTCTTAGAATTCACTATTTCAAATGAAGAATTAAAAAAAAAAAATCTGAGTTTGTACTTTGACATCAAAATAAGTAGAACAGAGGCCAATCTTGATTTCAGTCCACAGCACCTCACTGTGCCACCCCCCACCCCTGCCCCATCAATCTTAGCCAGTCTTTCCTAGAAGACAAAGGCTGAGGCCAAAGCTATTTAGAGGAGTGAACTTTCAGAGAAGCAAGAGTGAAGGAAAGGGAAAGAAGGTGGGGAGCAGGGGAAAACCTGTAAAAGGATGGGCTATCCAACTGGTCAGGTCTCTTAAAGTCTTCATGGGAGCCTTAGGAATCTACTGCCCGTTCTAACTGGGCTCACAGGACTAAGGGGTACATTGATCCCATAAACTCTCTCCATCATTGATCAGTCAGCCCCTTTCAAGGCTCAATGCCTCACATTTTCAGTTGAGCATTGAATGAACATGGATTGCATCCTAATGTTAGGCAGTTTGAATAGGAAAAAGGAGTCCAGAATGGCTGTGGCTAAAACACAAGGAAGGGATAAGCCCGCGAAAATAGAACAAAGGAAGGTCTGAGGACTGGAGTGAGGACCTCAGGTAGAACAAACAGTACTCCTGGCTAGCCCAATTTACATACGGCAGGCCCAGGGGGAGGAAAAAAAAAACATAAAAAGAGGAGCCAAAGGGCTGAGGCTTTCTCTCTCTCGCACGCACGTGCTGTCTCTCTTTCCCGTGCACGTGCGTGCTCTCTCTTTTTCTCTCTTTCTCTCTCTCTCTCCTCTTCACATCTTTTGGGTTGGTATACCCTCATGCCTTGAGGATGTATTTTCCTTTATTTTCTAAATAAAACTGAGCTGCAACACGGAGCTGTAACACTGTCCGAGAGCTGTGACATGCCAAGGGCTTTAATGTTCATTGCTTCAAACTTTTGTTGTGATGAGACAGAACCCAGGAAATTACACACTCCCCTGACACTAAGAAAACATGGCTCCAGGACTGGGCTTGAGTCAAGGTACCCTCGGGTTGTGCTGGGAGGGCTGGGGCTAGAAGGCCAATTGCTGCAAAGGAATCCTGTTCCATAGTAGCCAAAACAGAAGCACCAGAACCCTGGGAACAGCACACAGCCCTGTGGGAACACTCCAGCGTGGAAAGTGCAGGTCTCTGCAGCGACTGATGAAGGCAACCCGTTACACCTCAGAGGGGTTATGTCCTCCCCATGTTTAGCAAAAAGCCTTGGCTTTTATGAAGCCTGGGAAGCCAGTCTCAGCTCAAGCCTCAGTTCCCTGGGAAGGCATGCCATCAGCCAGAGCACATATATTGGGTTGGACAATAAGTGTGTTAGGGTTTTTCTGTTATAGCTTACAAAAAACTTGAATGAACTTTTTGGCCAACCCAACACACCCCATTTCTTACTCGTCGTAACTGTGAATTTACTCATGTAAGTGTTAGATTCATACCTGTCCATTGGCTGACTTCAAGCTGCTAGCCCCGGGCTCATTTTTGTGCTTATCATTATCTGCAATGCCTCACAGAATATCCAGCACACAGATGGGCTCAAGGTACATTCATTCACAAACAAAAGAGGCTGAGCTATATTGATGGAACCTAAAAGATGAAAAAGAGCCCATGTAGACCCCTTTTTCAAAATCTCAGTTCAGTAGAGGCAAACTCAACACACTCAGTATGGCCAAATGAAAGGAAACAGAGCTAAAAACAAAACGAGCCAACAAATAAAATCATTTTTTCTGCTGCAATGGTTAGGCATAGATAAGAAATGCAAGCAAAAAGTTTGCAAAGCTAATAAAACGTTTTGCTTAAAAAAATAAGTTGTTACCATTTGGGAGAAACAACTGTCTGCTGGAAATAGTAATATATTTCACAGTCCTTTCCAGATCCCACTCAGAAATAAAATTCTGCAAGTTTTTTTTTTTTCTTTTAAAGAATGTTGATTGCTTACCAGTAATAAGAGCATAACTCCTAGCATCTTTTTAACTCATTTGACTCTTTTTACACAGTTCCTGGTGTGTTTCATTAGCCCATAGGTTATGTCTCTTGCCTTCTAAAATACATTTTTGCTTCCATGTTTTTCATACCGGGACAAGTTCTGCTTTTGATAGGCAAAAGGAATACAGGTAATTAACAAACAAATTGATTATTCACATAATGAAGCTTCTGGTATCAGTTGCTTTGGGGCAAAAAACAAGGCATTCCTATGTTTCCCAGAGAATAAATAAGCAGACATACAAAGAAGCATCCACATACCATTGTTTACAAGAAAATATCAAAATGACAACGTCAACAAAACATCCGTTGGTTATAGAAGCAAAGGTCAGTTCCAGGCTTTCCTCTAGAGATATAAGTGCCTCAAAAACATAGTTAAACATAGCAAAGGAAGGTGAATGTTGTTCAGTCTTTCTGTTGACTACTGTGGGTTAGTTTCTTTCCTTGCTATGGATAATCCATTTGTTGACCAAGTCAGCTTCTAAATCCTTGTCTGCCTTTGTTTATCTTCTCTCTCTCTCTATTTCTCTCTCTCTCTCCCTTCCCCTTCTTCCTTGCCTCCCTCCATCCATCTATCCACCTATTTATCTATGGTTGTATGTCTGTGTGTATATATGTATGTA
Organism: Okapia johnstoni; assembly: GCA_024291935.2. Taxonomy (NCBI): domain Eukaryota; kingdom Metazoa; phylum Chordata; class Mammalia; order Artiodactyla; family Giraffidae; genus Okapia; species Okapia johnstoni. Next base: position 50,476,384 of record CM044319.1, read on the forward strand.
TGTATCTATCTATCTATCTATCTATATGTGAGTGTATGTATGTATATATGCATGTATCTGTCTATCTATCCATGTTTGTATGTATGCTTATATGTATATATGTATCAATCTGTCTATCTATCTGTCTGTGTATCTACGTATCAGTTCAGTTGCTCAGTCGTGTCCAACTCTGCAACCCCATGGACTGCAGCACACCAGGCTTCCCTGTCCATCACCAATTCTTAGAGCTTGCTCAAACTCATGTCCATCAAGTTGGTGATGCCATGCAACCATCTATGTATTGGGTTGGCCAAAATTTCATTCAAGTGTTCCTGTAACATCATATGGGAAAACTGAATGAACTTTTCGGCCAACCCGATACTTATGTATGTATGTATGTATGTGTAACTATCTATGTATCTATCCATCTGTGTATGTATGTGTGTATCAAGAGAGTCAGACACGACTGAGCGCACATGCGTGTATCTATTTATTGATTGATCAGTCTATCCATCTCTCATTTTAGCTTTGATCTGCATCCTCTGATTTTACCTCTCACCTGTTTGCCTGACAGCTTGGTAGCTAACCCTGATGGGTGAATTTTGATTTCCTATATTTGGTTATATTTGTTCCTACAATGCATAAAAGTTCACCATTTGGCAGAAGATTCTCTACAAAAAAGCCACAGGGGTTACTCATCTCCCTTCATTTCCTTGACCACACATGCTGGCTCCAGTTAGCTCATGAGAAAGAAGACCTTGGAGGACATAACCAGGGGTGAACACGCTGAAAGATGCAGATGAGAATATAGTTTGAGGCCCCTAACTGAGTAGACTAAAACACCTGGGAAAAACTTGTTTTTCTAGCAGCTAAGGCAGCTATGGCAACATATTGGTCTGCATACTTTCCCTCTCTACTAATAGAAAATACACATTCAGCTCTGTTGTGAATTAATTACTTTTCCTATGATTAAAAGAAGGAATCATAGAAGGATTATTTGGTCAAACTGACATATAAGGACACTGAATATCATCGTGAGTAACATATTAATTTTACATAAAAGGCGTAAATGATATGACAAAAATGCAGCTTGACATTATTTTTTGCATAAGATCAGAAAAGCATAAAGGCAGAGGGCTAAAACTAAGACAATTCTATGAAGATGTTTCTGCCGGGGAGAAAACAAATATTTGTGCTAGACATCACTTCAAAGAACTGTGGGTTCTTGTATAATTCTGTGTTGCCCAGTAGAAATGTTAAATTTTGAAGCCAGACCAGCATGGATTTAGATCCTGAACTTACAAATTATCAGAGATGTTCCTTGGACAAGTTATTTGAATTCTGTGGGTCCAGGTTCTTCTATTAGAAAAGGGGTATGAAAAAATCAATTTCACAGAGATGGTTTAGGGAATTAACCCAAATAATAAATTTCTAGTGTGTGGAAAAAAACCTACTACATAATAGATGCATAATATTTGTTAAGAAGAATGTATAAGGAGTAAGATAGTTCCTACTAAAGGCAGTTTAGAATTTAAGTTATTAACATTGTAGGTAAGTTAACAAGAAGAGAATACATAGGAAAATTTATTCTGAAAGGAGATACAATTTGATCACTAAAGTGAATGGAATTAATAAAGTCATTTTATTGAGTTCAACTTATTGGCCTGCTTAGATCATTCTGTACCTGGTGTAACTTAGGCAATAAAAACCAAAGGAAGCAGCTTCCTCACTCATTGCCCTCAGGAAATTGCCACTCACACTGGGCAAATGGTATTTTGGCAGTCCACTTTAGTGCTTCTTTTGGTAATTTCTGAGTCTTTTTTATTTTTTAGCTCTCATGTACTAATAGAAAATCCAAACAGAATCAGTGACCATCTTGTTAATCCAGAGCACTTCCTGTTCTCATGGAAAAAAAGAAAAAGGCAAGGTGAGACCAGGCACCAGGAAAAGCAGGCGAGAAAAGCAAGGAGCAAGTCAAGCTTTTCTTAGAGGAAGAAAGCTGAGGGAGGACATGAATCTGGATGAAGGACGCAAAGCAAAGTGACTTCTTTCATCTCTGCTTTGTGCCCAGAAAATTTAAATTGAGGCATTAAGATATTTATCATGGGAACCTTTTAAAGCGCCAATTAGCATTTACTATGTACCAAAATTGCTTACTGTGAAGAAATGTTGGCAGGAATAAAGAACAATAAAAGCTGACAAGAAAAAGGTCAAATAATCTAAACAGGATAAAATGGTATATACTCAACAATTACCCCATGATGAAAAAATGGCTTTGATTGCTTTTAAAAGGAAAATAGGTTTTTTTTTTTTTTAAGCTAATCCTTTAAGCCAGTTGTTTTTACAAGTCTCTCAGAATGGGTTCCTTAAATGAAATCCTTAAATAGCTCAGTTAAGTAAGTTCACAGAACCAAAATCTCTTTAATGGAAATAAGAGCTCTATTGGATTTTGACAGCCACACTGGAAATTTAGGCTGAGATTATACCATAAAAAGTAAAGCCATATTGAAGTGTGTCCATCCAATCCTGTCATCTCTTTCAGAATACCCAGCTGCTCTTCTGAATGATTTGCTCAGATAGGTTTCCTAAGTATCATATTTGAATAACCCTGGCTTTTGATTTGTCTTTTGTTATTCCTTGCCAAAAGAGAAAATGAAAGAAAGGAAGGAAAGGAGGAAGGGGAGAAGAAGGAAAGGAGAACAAATACCCAAACCATGCTTTGGCCAGTTTGTTTTGACAATTTAAGTCTCAAATTATTTGAGACATTATGAAAAAACATGTTTCATTTAACACTGTTCAGAATTCCTTAAATATATTCTGGGATGTACAGGTAGTTGAGACTGACATAGACTGACCTCAGAGTACTCCTAAATTATTTGACTTTTACTTTTTTTAGTTTGCTTTGTAGCCAGTTTCCAACTATTAGCTATTTTATTTATTGGGGTATAGTTGCTTTACTATATTGTTTGACATTATCATCAACTGTTGGTAGGAAACGCTGAGATAAACAGCAGGTGATTCACAGCCACTATGGAAAATAGTATGCAAGTTCCTTAAAAAAAGCTAAAAAAAGAACTACCATATGACCCAGCAATCCCACTCCTGGTCATATACCCTGAGAAGACCATAATTCAAAAAGATACATTCAGTGTTCTTTTTGCAGCACTGTTTACAATAGCCAGGACTTGGAAACAACTCAAATATTCTCTAACAGATGAATGCATGAAGAACAAGTGGTGCTTATTAATTTCTTTTTTATTCTTTTGTTTTCCTTTTATTTTTTTCTCCTGCTGCTGCTGGTGCTAAGTCACTTCAGTCGTGTCTGACTCTGTGCGACCCCATAGACGGCAGCCCACCAGGCTCCCCCGTCCCTGGGATTCTCCAGGCAAGAACACTGGAGTGGGTTGCCATTTCCTTCTCCAACGGATGAAAGTGAAAAGTGAAAGTGAAGTCGCTCAGTGTCTGACTCTTAGCGACCCCATAGACAGCAGCCCACCAGGCTCCTCCATCCATGGGATTCTCCAGGCAAGAGTACTGGAGTGGGCTGCCATTGCTTTCTCCGTTTTTTTCTCCTAATCATTTAATTTAGGCAAAAGGAATGGGCACACTTAATTAAATGAACATAGTTTTGGTTAGATTTGAATACATGCCTGTTTGCCATTGCATATTGTGAAGTAAGATATGGAGACCATGTAAGGTCATGTCGCCAGGCTCTCTGGTCTTCAGGTGTCATGTTTCCTTTAATTCCCATGTGACATGAGGCAAGCCTCCATTATGCATGATTGCTGTGGCCTCTAAAGTTTTCTGAGATGCTAAGGAATGCATACCTGTTCTTCAAATCTATCTTGGCTGTTATTCTTTATCTCAATCAGGACTCATGGCCTTTTGGTGTATCAGGATCTGCTCCTCCAGATTTTCGTAGAAAAGTCATGGTTTCTACCTGTACTTATCTAAAGTAAAACTTAACTGTAGGGTTTTGAGATGTGAAGAAAGTTTGAGAATAAATCAAAGAAAATTACAACACAGAAAAACTTCAAACTGATAATCCTATGTTAAAGACTATAGATTTACACATGGTTCCATACCTTCTAGCAGGAGACCCAGCCCAGCATCTCTGTCCTTCACCCCTGGCTCAGAACTCCATTACAACTGCCCCCCGGAGTATTTTTGACCAGCCCTCCTGTACTCCAAAGCAAGGGGTGCCTCTTTCTCCCAGATTTCTTTAGGGGCCTATTAAAAGAGACCAGGATGCAGCAGTCTTCCCCACCCCAGGCTCAGGGTGCTCTGGGCACAGGCCATTTGCCTTTGTCCCTGGTTTCATCTCATCTGAATAGGATTGTGGAGTTTACTTTGGCAGAAGCATAAACCCATGGAAGCACTGTGCTTTATTTTCTACAAAATGAAAGTACAATTTCTCCCTATTATGAATGAGAAAGCACGATTCGCTTTACACTAGCAGTTTGTCTTGGTTTCTACCCATCAAGGTTTTAAAGTGTTCAGAGTAAATTGGAGAACCCTCTATAAGAGATGTCAGTCATAGTTCATACATTTCTAATACCTAATTGTTACAGCTATTGTGTGCTTTCTCTAGCCATTAATGAAAAGAGAAGAAAGAGCATGGAAATAGGAGGGACATAAATGATATATTACAGAATCAGCATCAGAAATGCAGCCCCCGACAGCTTACCAGTTAGCCTCCCATGGATAGTGTGAGCCTGTCCTGACCCTATGCTAACAAGCTACATATAACAGAAAAAAGATGAATCGTGAACATGTGATGAGCGTTTGCTGCATGAAGGAACTGCATAGTATTTTACATGTACCATCTTATTTCATCCTTATAATGGGCCTCTGACATATGCAGAGCTGTTTTTCCCATTTCATAGAGGAGAAAACAAAGGCACAGAGAAGTTAAAAAATTTACAGAGTCCCCAACGTGATGAAGACAAGATTGCAGCCCATTTGGCTGTGTTTCACTTTTTTCACTGTATTCTGTGCTCTTAGTATCACACATTCTATCTGCACGCCACAGGAATCTAGCCAAGATCAAATTGAGAATCTCAGCTCTGTGCCCATAAAAGTGTCAAGGCCTCATGTCATGGCTGTGTTTTATTGATATTTTCATTTTTGATCAGTAAAATAAGAATTAAAGTACTTTGGATCTTACCTTGTGGTAAATGCAGGGTTAAAGACTATTCCAAAATTTAAATTTATTCAAAAAATGAACTCTTATAGGTGAAACAAGCATGCCCATTAATAAAGCAAAGGAATGAATAAAGATGTAAATAGGGAGTGTTGGGCATGGGATCTATAAGATCAAGGTTTAAGTTTATGTACATGTTTAGTATGTGATGATAGACAAGTATGGGTGTTATCAGATGGATCACATATATATTTATAAATTTATATATATAAAACTGTGTTCTGAAAAACTGTGTTGAATATTTATATAATATATGTAAAATGTAATAGTTACATGTTTAATATGTTATGCTAAGCAATTGCGGAGGTTATCAGATGGATAAAATATATACATACAAATAAAATGGATTATATAACATAACATAAAATGGAATACATATTACATAAAATATATATGATATAGTATATATAATATCGTCTACAAACTTATATATTTATATAAATTTACATATTGAAATATCTATAAATATAATAAAGAATATTCACATTATAAATATTATATGTTAATATATAATAGTTACATTTTAATATACAATACTAGACAAGTGGGTAAGTTCTCAGATGGATAATATAAAATGGATTATATCAAATAAAATGGAGTATATGCAGTATACATAATATATACAGACTAGTAGCAATGACTTACTCATATATTTATTATATATATCATATATATAATACTTATATATAAACTCATATATGTATGTGTATATGTATAATCCTGCTCTGAAAAAGCGTAGTCTTTCATGGTGGCAATCATATATATACACAGATAATGCTACAATAGAAAGTAGACGTATTAAGTGCCATGATGAAGTTAGAAATTGTGCACAAAGGCAGTTCAGAGGAGAGAAGGAAGCAGCCATGTGGAGCAGGGAGGAAGGAGGTTTGAACTGGTGGGCAGACCTGGGTCAATTCCCAGGTCTACCATGGGCAACTTACTGGACCCCATGTCTCAGATACTTTGATTTCCAAATGCCCAGAACCAACACAGGACATGAGGAGGACTGAGATGAGAACAGATACTTGGCTCATTATCTTCATCCAAGAGATGTTAGTTTCCCTCCCTCCTTTGCCTGGAGAACTAGGATACGTTTAATAAAGAAGTCAACATTTGATATGGGCTTGAAGAATAATTATGATTGAGCTGAAAATGTAGAGCTAACAATGCTAATAGTTAACACCTGTGTAAGTTATACATTGCACATGAATTTGAGCAAACTCTGGGAGATAGTGAAGGACAGAGGAGCCTGGTTCACTGCAGTCCATTGGGTCAAAAGAGTTGGACATTGCTTAGCAACTGAACAATTACAAGGTTATACATTATTCCACAACTTCATATTTCACGAAAAACATAGTCTAAGCATATTCAAGCTATATACATGAGTGTATATGTTCTTTAGAATAATTCTGTCACAAAGTATGAGCCATCTATACATGAATAAATACAAACATATGGATACTTATGCATCTATATAGACATGTACCTACACATTCCTCTCAACCATCCCCTGAGAAATGCTCTTTGTCGCCTTTTTAAAGTTAGGTGAATATTAGGACAAAAAAGTACTTTCCCAAGCTCTCACATTCAGTAAGTGATGGAACAAGAGTTTGAGTCTGAGAGCATTCTTTTAAATCCACATGAAAGTAATTCCATAGCACAAAAGGACCAAGATGAAATTGCATGGAACATCTGTGGCCTGTGACTGTAGATGGCCCTAATTTGGGGAGTTTACAGTACATGCAGGGATTGCAAGAAAGAAGAGTCGTAAAGGAGAATGAAATCAGCTTTGAGTGAGGGCCTTGAATGTCAAGCGGAGGATCTCAGAATCACTATTTGCCTGGATTCAAATGTGGTCAACACTGAAGTCAGACCAAGTGTAGAATCTTCAAGCGGGATATTCTGAAAATCACTACTTCAATTGGGGAGCAAAGCAAAGTATGAACAGGGCCTGAGAGTCCCCTGCTACAGCAAGGTACACACACATTTATCCAGCCTTAATCCTCCGCATTTGATACAGAGCATGCAGACCTCCCTATTGTTTATGCACAAGAGCAACTGGAAGGATGATGGATGTGAGCCGTGGAAGCTGCTGCTGCAAACTGCTGGGGAAGGGGAATCAATGAATAGTTTTAGGGAAACTGGTCTGGGATAAAAGAAGCTTTAATGCATGATTCCTTTCCTATGGATTATTATCTCCATTTAAGGATGAAGAAACCAAGATACTGAAAGATGATATGAATGGCCTTTGGCTACACATGGAGCATGAATAGGTGGTACATTTCAAGGGTCCCTTCCTGCAAAGCCCTGCATCGTGCAGCCTAGGGTCCAGTAACATTTCTCAAGGGGGGTCAGGGATAAGAAGCAGAGTGAGGAATGGAAACCTTATCTATTTTCCACCTTCTGGGTGCTACAGTCTGTGCAGAGTACTAGAGAGAAAATGAATGAGGGCAGAGATCCTCATGATGACTGCTATCTGGAGGCGGAGACCACCGTAAATGCATCCATTCTGACCTTTGTGCTGATGTGCTGCTGAGACAGAAGAGACAATAGCAGTAAATAAAGAGTGTCACCAGCTTAAACAAAGAGGTTGGAAAGAACACTGTGAAGGAGGTGCTTAAAAGAGGCATTTGCTAGTGCGCTTGAGGGAACCTCTGGCTGTCTGATACGGTAGAGGAGGGCTGGGGCCAGAGAGGAGAAGCAGGAGACGGTCTGGAAAACAGAAGGTTTTATAGGGTACACAAGGAAATCTCTCCTTGATTTTAAAGGTAAAGAACTCTCTTGTCAGATTGTTTAGATGGAAGTAACACCAGAGGGACAAAAATTGTCTGGAGGCTGTTGTGGTACCCAGGAAACAGGTCGTGAAGGTGGGTATGCAAAATGATGGAGGAGAGTCATCACCAGATATCGACTTCAGTTTTTATTTACTCAAGGCCAGACCTCAGAGCTTGCAGCAAATATTCAGGTATTTTTGTCTTAGTGTATTAGCCAAACTAATATCAGATACTAATTATTTTAGCATATAAAATTATCCTTCCTTCTCTCCTTCCTCCCTCCTTCCCTCCCTCTTTACTTCCTTCCTTTTCTCCTTCCCTTCCTTTTTTATTCCTTTATGATTCAAGTGCCCCTTTTAAGAATGGAAATGCTGATTTTTGCCTAGGAAGGGTCATCGCTTGAGTTACTATTGATTTAACAGAAAAAAAGTTGAAAGTCAGTTAAGTGCAGAAATGGGACAAAGGAGTGAGGGAGAAGAGAAGGAGATCCTGATGAACTGGGCCTATTACATGGGTTTGCCAGAGGCTGACACTGAGTTGACATCACTTTACAGAGTGCTACTTTGAGATACAATCTCAGGAAAATGAATTTAAAAAAAGACACATGATGTCTGTTTTCAGGTTCTTGTTTCCAGTGACAGTCTGCTGTCTCTTCAAAGATTCCTATCCAGGGAGTTAAGTTATCTTAGAAGAAAGTCAGCTACTTGACAGGTAAATTGTGTTTTATCTGCTGCTGTAGACGTTCGTTTTGGAAGGGAGCCCGAAAAGCACTGAGGAGGAAATAATGATATGAACATCCTGGAACCTTTTAGGCATCACTTGGTCCTTTTAGAGACAGCACCAGGCTCAGCAGATATACTGCGTAAGACAGTAGGAACCATACCCACAGTCTGTAGGAAGTCGTGGGCTCAACGCCTTGATCTTGTAGGCACAAACTGTCATCAAGGAAGAAATACGAGAAGTGTGAGCTGCCCACCAGCTCCCCTGATGCTTCTCCCTCAGATAGTTCCTGATAGACTAGGGAGTACAGGATTTGTGAACCATATACACAAACCTTACTCTCTCTTTTGCTCTCTGAAGTGTCCTAGTCCGAGAATTCAGAGCATTAAAGCGCTGTGGTAGTAGAAGGAATTCTCATGTGTCATTGTTTCCCTTAAGCTAGGAAATGCGTTTGGTTGAGAAATTATCTGCTAACTCCTCTTTCGGTTTGTCCACCAAAAGCTGTGAACTTCCCTTATTATGGCATTGTATTCACATGTCTATGGAGCACAGTTAAGAAGCTCCAAGAAAAAAATGATAATAGCCTCTCTAATGAAACAAATTAGGAGAGCAAAAGTTGCCGATCATTCCTTCACTGAGAAAACCTTCTGGGCTTCAGCTGTGATTCTAGGAGAAGCCACATGATTCTTAGAGTGCCATGGAGAGGGACAGAAGGTAAATAAACAGATGTATTTGGTTCTTCAGGTGTGATGCAGGTAGGAAAGAGTAAAGTGAGATAGGCAGAGGAATACTGGGGAGGGAAAGGGCTTGGGGAGATAACCTATTAAAGATATAAGTAAGTAAGTGAAAGTCACTCAGTCGTGTCCAACTCTTTGCGACCCCATGGGCTACCCAGTCCAAGGAATTCTCCAGGCCAGAATACTGGAGTGGGTAGCCTTTCTCTTCTCCGGGGGATCTTCCCAACCCAGGGATCAAACCTGGGTCTCCCGCATTGCAGGTAGATTCTTTACCAGATGAGCACAAGGGAAGCCAATATTAAAGCTATGGTGAGGCACATTTAGGGTTGACTGGCTGCCAGCCTTTGTTTTTCACTTTTCCCTTCACTCTGCAACTTTACCCTGGACACTCCAGTTAATCCCTTTCTTGCTTTGGCTCCCGCCCTTGCTGCCATGTCTCTCCTTAATGCCAGGTCCTATGACAGGCCAAGTCCTCCTGTCAACTCTGACACTCCCCTATTTCACAGAGGAGGAAGTCCAGAAAACTTTTGATTTCTTTTCCAGAAACTGAAGAAGGGCAAAGGCCTTGTTTCTTTTTGTTTTAGTGGAGTGTGAAAAGTCTAATTTTGCTAAGTGGGTATTTCAGTCTTTCCAGGCATGCGTCATATGGTCAAGCCGCCATATGTGTTGGTGTTACAGCTGAGAGGTGGAAACATAAATACATGACATATCTCAGCAGTCGCTTTGGTACCCTTTATATGTAACACAGCAGAAGTCACACAAAAACCAGAACTCTAAACAAATACAGCAGTGGCAATGGAGGACTTTGGTATCATCAGCATATACTCATTTTTTTAAAAAACAAATACCTTTACATTCGTATTATCCTCAAGAATAATTAGCACTCTGGATCTTCCAAGCCAGTAGACAGTAAAGCCACATTTCTATTGAGCTGTGAGTCGATAGACGTAATCTCTACATTATTAGTTGGTTGTATTTTATTTTCTAGTAAAATACGACCCAGGCACAAACATTGTCATGGAGAAGATGGTAGCTAATTGTGTACATATTTTTCTATTGGTCTAGGATGAGTTTTGATCAACTTAATTCAGAAACTTCCTTCAAATCAATAAAGCTTACTTGTTAAAGCCAAAGCCAATGGTGATTAGAAAGTCCTTTAACTTCTTTTTTTTTTTTTCCTGTGGCTGCGCTGAGTCTTCATTGCTGCGTGTGGGCTTTGTCTAGTTGTGAAGAGTGGGGCTACTCTGGTTGCAGTGTGCTGGCTTCTCATTGTGATGGTTTCTCTTGTGCCGGCTTCAGCAGCTGTGGTGCGTGGGCTCAGTAGTTGCGGCTCACAGACTTAGTTTTCCTGTGACGTGTGGAATCTTTCTGCACCAGGGATCGAACCTGTGTCCCCTGAGTTGGCAATCGGATCCTCAACCACTGGACCACCGTTGCTGCTGCTACATGCTAAGTTGCTTCAGTCATGTCCGACTCTTTGCAACTCCATGGACTGTAGCTCACCAGGCTCCTCTGTCCATAGGATTCTCTAGGCAAGAATACTAGAGTCATTTGCCATGCCCTCCTTTGGAGGATCTTCCTGACCCAGGGATAGAAGCCACATTTCTTATGTCTCCTGCACTGGCAGACAGGTTTGTTACCACTAGCGCCACCTGGGAAGTCCTCATTTTTTTTTTTTAATAGCTTTACCAATGCCCTTTCCTAGTGCTTGTAACTCTTGAAATTTAGTAAACCCTGTTTGTGCTTGAGTTACTGATGAAATAGTTTTAATACAGATTACAAAGAATCACCATGGTTTATCACACTAGGAGAATGGTAAAGAAATGGGGTATAGAGTTAGTGTGTTATTCAACACATTGTAAATCTTCAAGGCTTCAGTAAATGGCAATAGACAGTGTAAAAAAAAAAAAAGGAATGGAGAGTGATCCCACCTTTCTAGCTTGATCTGAATAGTTGGGAGGATGACTGATCCATGTCACTTCCCACACACTAGTCTCCTCTGTCCGTGGGATTTTCCAGGCAAGAATACTACAGTAGATTGCCATTTCCTCCTCCAGTTGATCTTCCCCACCCAGGGATCAAACCTGCATCTCCTATTTGAAAAAATTAGATATACCTTTAAAAACTAAAGTGCATTTGATATATATAAAGTGAATTTAGAGGTTACACCTGGACCAATATAAATATTTACATACACCATCTAACCACTACCCAGATCAATATCAAGACTGTCTCCAGCATCTCAAATGGAACCACTCTCATATACAAGTCAAGGGCCAGCTGAATGGTCCTAATTTCTTTTTAAATAACTGCTTCTATAAAATTACAGGTAGCTATACCACATAGAGGCTTCCCAGATGGCATTAGTGGTAAAGAACCTGCCTGCCAATGCAGGAGACATAGAGACATGGGTTTGATCCCTGGGTTGGGAAGATCCCCTGGAGGAGGGCATGGAAATCCACTCCAGTATTCTTGCCTGGAGAATCCCATGGACAGATGAGCCTGGGGTGCTACAGTCCATAGGGTTGCAAAGAGTTGGACATTGCTAAAGTGACTTAGTATGCACGCATACGACATAGACACATAATGGGCAATGTACTACAAACAAGTTAGAAAAAAATTCCAATGGTTTAATTATCCTTTTTAACTCCTTAAAATCTATCATTTCAGAATCTCTGTGAGCCAACGGTGATCAACACCTAACGCCTTCCTCTCACTTTCCTCTCGGCCTGTCGGAAATAAATTCAATAAGAACTCCTGAGTAGTAGGTTAGAACATGGAAGCCTGAATGGGTTTATACATCTTAGCTATAACTCTGGTTTGCATGTTAATTACACCCTGCCTTATTGAATATATCTTATTAAATGCCAAAAGCTGATTTCCTAATTAGTTCTGGGCTGCTAGTCCTTAGTTTACGTTTCCACTCTTTTGTGGGGAGAGCCTTTGAATGTCATTCAGAAATTTTAAGTATGGTTGACAAATGCCTTATGTGGGACCGGAGGATATTAATAAGTCATTGCTTCAAAATATACCCTTACAGAGCGATATTTGTACCCAAGACTCAGCTATTGAAATCTTTCTCTCTCTTTCTGTCTCTCTCTTTAAGAGTATGGCTTGCATTGGTGAGAGTCTACTGTGTGCAATGTTATTTGCAATGATATTTGATGTAAGACTCGCAACGCTGGAGATTTTATTTTAATGCTTTTCCTGATAGGAAGACCAAGATTGATAAACATTATGACCCTTTGTTCATTCACTCAGTCATTCAGCAACTCAGTGTGAATGATGTCAGGCTATGTGCAGTTCACTGATTTTGAAACAACTACACATTTTTGGTTTGGATTAGTGAATGTTGTTTAATGTGCTTTTAAGTAAATACCAGGGAGCTACTTCACTTAGTATGATGATCTCTAGGTCTGTTCATTTTGCTGAAGATGGCATTATTTCATTTTTTATGGCTGAGTAATATTCCATTGGGCTTCCCTGGTAGCTTAATGATAAAGAATCACACTAAATTAGGATTTGGGATTAACATGTACACACTGTTATTCAGTCTCCAAATTTTGTCCAACTCTTCATGACTCCATAGATGGCAGGATGCCAAGCTTCCCTGTCCTTCACCACCTCCATGAATTTTCCCAAGTTCATGTCCATTGAATCGGTGATGCCATCCAAGCATCTCATCCTCTGTTGCCTCTTCTCCTTCTGCCTTCAATCTTTCCCACCATCAGGGTCTTTTCCAATGAGTCCGTTCTTTGCAGCAAGTGGCCACAGTATTTGAGCCTCAGCTTCAGCAATAGTTTTTCCAATGAATATTCAGGGTTGATTTCTTTTAAGATTAACTGGTTTGAACTCCTTGCTGTCCAAGGGACTCTCAAGAGTCTTCTCCAGTACCCAAGTTCAAAGGCATCAATTCTTCAGTGTTCAGCCTTTTTTATTGTCCAGCTCTCACATCTGTTCATGACTACTGGAAAAAACAGGGCTTTGACTATATGGACCTTTGTCAGGGTCTTTGCTTTTTTATTGCACTGTCTAGTTTTGTCATAGCTTTTCTTCCAAGGAGCAAGTATCTTTAACTTTCATGGCTGCAGTCACCCTCCACAGTGATTTTGGAGCCCAAGAAAAAAATCTTGTCACTGTTTCCATTGTTTCCCCTTCTATTTTGCCATGAAGTGTTGGGGCTGGATGCTATGATCTTTATTGAGTTTTAAGTTGGCTTTTTCACTCTTCTCCTTCTCCCTCATCAAGAGGATCTTTAGTTCCTTATTTCTGATATTTCTCCCAGCAATACTCATTTCAGCTTGTAACTCTTTCAGCCTGGTATCTGGCATGATGTGCTCGACATTTAAGTTAAATAAACAGGGTGACAATAAACAGCCATTCCTTGCATTGTTCATTGAAGAAGGCCTTCTTGTCTCTCCTTGCTATTCTCGGGAACTCTGCATTTAGGTGAGTGTAACTTTCCGTTTCTCCCATGTTTTTTGCTTCTCTTCCTTCTTCAAGCTGTTTATAAAGTCTTCTCAGACAACCACTTTGCCTTCTTGCTTTTATTTTTTAGGATGGTTTTGTTCGCTGCCTCCTGTACAATATTGTGAACCTCTGTCCATAGTTCTTCAGGCACTCTTTACTAGATCTAATCCCTTGAATCTGTTTGTTACCTCCACTGTATAATCATAGGGAATTTGATGTAAGTCACACCTGACTGGCCTAGTGGTTTTCCCCTTTCTTTAGTTTAAGCCTGGATTTTGCTATGAGAAGCTGATGAACTGAGCCACAATCAGTTCCAGGTCTTATTTTTTTCTGACTGTATATTGCTTCTCCATCTTTGGCTGCAAAAAAATGTAGTCAATCTGATTTCAGTATTGACCATTTGGTGATGTTCATGTGTAAAAGTCATCTCTTGTGTTGTTGAAAAGGGATGTTTGCTATGACCAGTGCATTCTCTTGGCAAAATTCTGTTAGACCTTGCCTTGCTTCATTTTGTGCTTCAAGGCCAAACTTGCCTGTTACTCCAGGTACCTCTTGACTTCCTACTTTTGCATTCTAATCTTCTGTGATAAACAGAACATCTTTTTTTGGTGTTAGTTCTAGGAGGTCTTCTATATCTTCATAGAACTCATCATCTTCAGTTTCTTTGGCATTAGTGGTTGGGACATAGATTTGAATTACTGTAGTGTTGAATGGTTTGACTTGGAAATGAAGCAAGATCATTTTTGTTGTTTTTGAGGTTTCACCCAAGTACTGCATTTTTGGGCTCTTGTTGATTATGAGGGCTACTCCATTTCTTTTATGGTATTCTTGCCCACAGTAGTAGATAATATGGTAATCTGAATTCTATTCACCCATTCTCGTTTATTTTAGTTCAGTGATTGCTAAGATGTCAATGTTTACTCTTGCCATCTCTTGCTTGACCATGTCCAATTTACCTTGATTCATGGACCTAACATTCCAGGTTCCTATGCAGTACTGGTTCTTTATAGCACTGGATTTTGCTTTAATCACCAGACATATCCACAGTTGAACATTGTTTCTGCTTTGGTCCAGCCTCTTCATTCTTCCTGGAGCTATTAGTAGAATCTCTGCTCTTCCCCAGCAGCATATTGGGCACCTTCCAACCTGGAAGACTCATCTTTCAGTGTCATTTCTTTTTGCCGTTTTATACAGTTCGTGGGGTTCTCAGAGGAAATATACTGGGGTGGTTTGCCATTCCCTCCTCCAGTGGATCACATTTTGTCAGAACTCTCCATTATGACCCGTCCATCTTGTGTGGCCATGCATGGCATGGCTCATAGCTTCACTGAGTTACGCAGGCTCCTTCACCACGACAAGGCAGTGATCCATGAAGGGAATATACACACTATTATGGTGGCTCAAATGGTGAAGAATCTGCCTGAAATGCAGGAGATCCAGGTTTAATCACTGGGTCAGGAAGATCCCGTGAAGAGGGGAATGGTAATCCACTCCAGTATTCTTGCCTGGAGAATTCCATGGACAGAGGAGCCTGGATGGAGTACTAAAGAGTTGGACATGACTGAGCAACCAACAGCATATATAAAATAGATAATCAACAAGGACCTTCTGTATAGCACAGGGAACTCTACTCAACCTTTCGTAATAACCTTTAAGGGAAAAGAATCTAAAAAACAATAGATATATATGTATAACTGAATCACTTTGCTGTACATCTCAAACTAACACAACATTGTAAATCAACTATATTGCAATACAAATTAAACACAACAAAACACATTTCATACATTGAGGTACAACACTCCAGTTTAAAATAACATGCAACCTGTTATTTCCAAGTCAGTTGTAGTCTGAAAGCCTTGCCAGGGACAACAGAGTGAATCTCAGGATTTGTTAAGATTAGCACCCAAAACTCATGCCCTTTCTTTGCCTTTTTACCACTTCTCTTAATCCTGACCCTGGGGTAGAGTGATATGTTTGGCAGGACACATGACTTGAAATAAGAAATCTCCCTGAGAAATCCTGATATTTTTCTCTCAAGGTTACTGAGGCAGAATTTGGGGCTTGTACCTGTTACTTCTTGCCTAGACTACAGTCAGGCAAAATAACAACATCTTCCCTGTGGCACCTGACTGCTTGCAATCCAGCTGCCAGTCAGAGCTGTCAGTATAGTGTATTCACTCAACCTGGTGTATTCTTTGCCTCCAAATGAGACGTTCCGATGGCAGCTAACCCAGACGGGTCCACTCTCCACTGATAAGTGCTGGCTGGAGTCCCCCTTAGTCTCACCATTTATGCCCCCTCCATTAGCTACCTAATAAGGCAGGAAAATAGCATCCACACCTTCATTATGACACCAGGATCTTCCATTTGTCAACCAAAATGTTGTTTAATGTCAAGGAATGGGTATCTGAAGTGGCTGAAGGCTTACTCTACCTCTTTCCCTTGAATTATCTGTGGATCCTTCTACCTGTTCGGGATGAAGAGCTCACCCCCACCCCGCATCGTGAGCCCACTCTGTGTGCTTGTTTTCTTTTATAAGCACATAGTGACCTAACATCTCTGATCAAGCTCCTTTAACTCTAGGAGTAGGAAGAGAGACAGAAAGACCAATGTTAGCATTGCATTCCTGCGAAGGAACAAAATCAATGAGCAGCTTTATCATGAACCATATGTATGATTTCTTAAGATAGTAATGATAACATATATATGGTAACAACGGTGTAAAACCTGGACCCAAACTAAATATAATACCACTTCTGGTGGAGTGAGAACAAAACAGACCCCTGACAAGTAATATACGTGTTACTGTTCAGAATTAACTTCTCTGATTTCTGGAGTTTCCTGGTAAGGTGGGGACACGATAGTTGTTGGCTGCACAATTGTAAGATGTGTTGCAAATTCAGAAAAGTTAAATGTGTGTGTGTAGGTGGGTGTGTGTATGCCAGGGTGCCTCCGTCAGTGAGGAAGCTGGCTAAAACCTTCCTGATGATAAACAGAGTGAGGTAAAGTAAAACATGCAGAGGGCCAAGCAATTTTTCGGTTTCAGAAACATGACATAAAAGGGTGTTATTTGGAATGCAATAAGAGGGTCATTGGGCTTTAGTTAAAATCTTTATAATCCAGTCTCAATTTGATAATCTCTTATGATTTATGATTCTACTTAAATTCTCTCCCAAACTAAGTTTTCTCATCTTTAAAATAAGATAATACAGATTTCCTACCTCACAAAGGTGTTATGATAAGATTGTGATAAATGCTGTTGTGCCTTTTCTGCTTGTCATCATTAAAAACATTTTTATTCTGATTTCTATCATCAGAGCTTAGTTTTGCATCCCCTGGAACTTCATATGCACAGGATCAAAGAGTATGTGCCCTTTACAAAAGCTGACTGCTTTTATGGATTAGTAGTATTCCAATCTAACACTCTTCAGAGTTCAATCTACTCTTTTTCTATCTTCTTAGAGTAGGAGCTTAGATTTTAAATTTTAAATCTTTCTTATTATATCTTTTAAAAAACCTTGAAAGCCATGAATTATCTTCTGAGGACTCCTTTCATTAGAAGCACAAATTTTGATACAGTATTTCTATCATTATTCAATTTCCATTGTTTTCTAATTTCCATTGTGGTTTCTTGTAGAGCTAAAGATTACTTGAAAGTGTGTTTGTAAATATCTAAATATTTGAAAGTTTTCTAGATAATTTATAATTATCAATTCTTAATTTAATTTAATTGTGTTCAGAAAACAATGGTTTCTTCAGGGCTTATCAAATAGGATATAGTGTCTCTTAGTCAATGTTCCACACGCATTTGAAAACAATATATAATCAGCATTCAGTGAAGTATTCCATGAACATTAATTAATCAAGTTCTCTGATAATATTGTTGAATCTTATATTCTCACTGACTATTTTTTGAATCTCTGTTGTAGTTGCATGTGCGTTTAGGTGTTTTTGTCTTCATGATGAATTGACCTTTTATAATGTTGAAAATCTCTCCTGTCTTGTAATACAGCTTACAATGTATGATATTAATAGAGAAAATCCAGGTTTATCGTGCCTATTATTTGCATGAAATGTCTTTTCCCTTCATTTTACTTTTATCTTGTCAATGTCTTTATTTTAAAAAGAGTATTATACAAAAAGTATATCAATAAGCCTTACTTTTTTATCTAGCCTGACAATTTATGCCTTTAACTGAGGTTTTACTCAGGTTTCTTTTAATGTAATTATCCACTGGGAAAGTTTTAAGTTCACTATCTTGAAATTCTTTTAATTTTTCTCCTCTGTATTTATTCATTTCTCATTTCTTATCTTCACATTAAATGAGCATTGGTGCTTCCACTGTTGTTTTTATCGTATTTTAGTATTTCTTCTTCTTTTATATTGGCTTTGTGACTATACCTCTTTGGTTTATTTTAAAGCATTCTTGGCTTATTTAAATTTACTTCAAATTGGCACACCATTTTATATATTATCTTACGGCCTTGCAACAGTATAATTCTCTTTAGCTTGCATTCCACATGCCATCCTTTGTGGTTTTATTGACACATGTTCACTTCTGCATTTGCAAGCAACATCACAGTATATTATTATTTTTCCTTTAAACTGAGTATTGACTTTTAAAATGTTTAAGAAAAGAAATACAAATAGTCTTACATTTAGCTACCTATTTACCACTTTGTTTATTCTCCATCTCTTCTTGTACACTGAATGTTCCACCTGGAATCAGTTTCTTTAGAGTGTAGAACTTATTTAACAATTCTTAACAGTGGAGATCTGTAGGTAATACATTGTCACAGCTTTTGTTTAAATGAAATTGTGTTATTTTCCCTTCAGATTTGAAAGTTATTTTTGCTGGATATAGAGTGTGAGGTTGAGAGTTTCATACTTATAGCATTTGTTGGTCTCCATTGTTTCCTGGGAGAAGTCATCTGTCATTCCACTGTTGTTCAGTTGCTATTTTCAGCAACTGAGCTGGCATTGAGAGAGTGGTATTTTTAAAGCATCTTAGTAGGACCTTGGGACCCAAGCACCTGGAGAATAAGATTCTTTGCTTTTCAGCCTACAACTTCTTGTATTGCACCAAGTAATGAATGTCTTTGACCTTGTAGGAAGATGAACTGGTGAACTTGGTGAACATTTGGTTGCAGCTTTCTTTGGATTCAATCTGCTCCTATCTTTAAGTGCTTAGGCTGCTAGCTCTAGGATGGCTCTGGGACCATGCATTGCATACTTTGAAATCTCAAAACTTTGTGACCTTGGGTCTGTTCAGATGTGTATTCATGGGACTATGAAGCTGCAAATAATATGACTCTAGAATAGTAGGAAACCTTGAAATGTTGAGATGTTGAGATCTCAATATCACAAGAGAGTGAGGGTCAGAAAGAATAGATTGTTTGTCCAGTGTTACACAATGATGCCATGATGCTGACCATTTGGATGAGAATCCAGGATTTCCCCTTCAGAACACGTGGCACCTGAGGATTCCAAGCTCCCCAAATAAACCTTTTATCTAGAATTTTACAACCAGGATTTCAATATAAGCTTAAAATATATTCAGTCTATAAATCACTTAGAACATAGGAGAGGATTCCCCCATCACCCTCAGTGTGAATAAAGTCCTGTTTAAAATTCAGTTTCTATATGGGATGCTGAAAATACAGAGCCTCTACATGCTTGGGGAGTGGATTGTAGGAAACACAAATAACAGAATCCAGAGAACTGAATTGAAGTCTCCCAAGTTTGATTGTAGAAAAACATGAAATATGTTCAATGCATCCAACAGTGAAAAACCACCAGAATCTTTAACCACCTCCCAAATTCATGTATCAAAGAAGTAAATTTTGAAAAGAACTACATTCTGCAGGGAAAAGTCTTTCCTAGATGGGCAAAGGTTGAAGAGGTTTTATATCTGTATCAGCTGCTAAAGTTGGAACAGGACATGTGGAAGAAAGCCTGCTGAATAGAATCATTTTTTTTTTCTGGATTGAGACAATGACCAAATCTTTGACAAACCTGTGGAGAAGAAAGTTAGATTTGAATCTCAAGGAATTCCCCTCCCTCAAATCATTCTCTTGCATCAGAGTTTTGCTGCAAAGTAGAAAGTAAGCTTCTCTGTTCTTCATAAGCCACTTTGTGATATATAATAGTGACTATATTAATTTTCTAATGTCAGAGTTATTAGCCAATGGGTGTTTTGTGTACAGCAGGAATGTCAGATTGTTCAAATTACCCTAGATTCACAGATGTTATGAGAATACAATCAAAGTTAAGATTTGAATCATTGAAATGGATTCCATTACATACATAAAATCCTTTTACTTGGTATTCTCTTTGGCCATTGAGAAACCAATGGTTTGGTTGGTGTTGATAGAACATTAGCATAAAGGCTTTACCCTTGAATACTTGAGTTGGAAAGAAGACAGGTGATGATTCATAATGAAGCAAACTAATCAGTTTGTTACCTGATATCCTACCTTAAAGATTAGGTACAATCGGGATGATAAGGAAGCTCTGGGGATAGAGAGGGGTGATGGTTGCATAATAATGTGATTGTATGCCACTGAAATATATACTTTAAAATGGTTAAAATGGCAAATTTTATGTTATTCATATTTTACCCTAGTCGGGAAAAAAAATTAGGTAGGAGACTTCGGATTCCATCTGTAGAAAATTTCTACCCCAGAAATCATTTATCCAAATGAAGGCTAGGAGGCATAATTTTAGTGTACCAAATATCTCCTATGCTGTGTGTTATAAAAGTCTTTTGTTCAATGAAGAGATTTTTCAGTTGTCTTCCACACCACAGTAACCATCAGTGTTAGGAATATCAGAACTTCATTGTGTTATTTACTTAGTAAAGTTTTAATGCAGAATTTTCACCAGAATCAGATTTCATTTGGAAGATCTGAGACATTGAGGATTTTCTTTGCAAGACTTTATGGAATGTCATGGCTGGATTTCCATTCACGGTCCTTAAGCTCAGGTGACAGTGCTACCATGGTGTCACAGACCTCACCTGGCTTTCATTTCTTCCCACAGACATTTGCAGGAAACGTGAATGCTGACAGTGTGATGCACCACAAGTTACTGCATTCTGTGAGAGCCCGGTTCATTCGCTTTGTCCCCCTGGAGTGGAATCCAAGCGGAAAGATTGGCATGAGGGTTGAAGTCTATGGATGCTCCTACAGTAAGTACCCACACAAATTATCAGCACTGGTGTGTGTTTGCAAGTGGCATTATCCACACTGTATCAGGTTGTTGGCACTGAGAATGCAATCTCAATCATTTTAAAGTCATTTCTATAGCTTAATGACATATGCATATTTGAAAATGTGAAATTCAACCCAGATGTAGAAGAATGTTTATTTAGGGATGAAGTAGTTTGGAGATGAGATGATTGGGTTTAACAAAAAAAAGTTCAAAATGAAGAACTCTTGGAGTTTGAGCTATCACTTACCTTTGCAGTACTGAAATAATTTTAGTCCTTTCCCAGAGTGAGGTGAAGTATTATAAAACTCTTCCCTTCCTTGTTCTAAAAGGGGAAGAGAAGAAACATTTCAACTCAGTGTAATGTGTGGGATGTTTCTCTCTTGGAATTATGCAGACACTCCATTCTTCTGAATTGTTTGGGCTGAATTTAAAAGTAGAGCTCCATCTTGCAGATAAGGAAGGTCACAAACATGGGTGGAACTCTAGATCACCCTCGAACTGTGAAAAGATTGCCTATCTTGAACAAGCACTTTTAGAAGGAATGTGCTTAGAACAGATGCTGCAACAAACCATTAAACCAAGGAGAAGATGCCTTGTACTCAAGCTCTTCTATCAAAAAGTGCAGACATCTAGGGTGAGGGCATGAGTGTTTCCTAACCCAGGATCTCTGCAGCATCCAGATTCCTATGTTACCTCTTCTCTTGATAACAGTTGTCACAACTAATATTACCAAAATCAAGCTTGTATACCCAATACACAATGAGGCCAAACAAACAGAAACATCACAGTTTAGAGCATAGGAATATTTATTGCAGGGACAAGCAAGGAGAATTTGTTGCTCATGTCCAAAAACTCAGAACTCCCCAGAATTTAGCAAAACTCTTTTAAAGGCAAGGTAAGGGAGGGGAATGGTTAATTGTTGAAAACCTCTTGGTCCTGGAATCCTTTGTTCTTACAGCTGTCCACATAAATCAGGTAACAATGTTCCTGTAAATCTCCAATGAGACAAATATTATTCTCTGTTCTGTAACTTTGTATCTCTGTGTGAATGGAAAAGTGGTTATACCCTTAAAAGTTCAGAACCCCAAATGGACTCTCCTGTATATATCAGGTCATTGGCAAAATTCATAACTCTGAGCAATAGAATACAAAGATTAAAGTAAAATAAACATGTTCTAATCCATTTTAAAAGGATCTAATGTGGAGTCGTATTTGTTCTTCCCTATTACACTAGGATGCTTATTTTAGGTTAAACATGAAGCATTCAGGCTGAAATAAAAAGTGTATTTATATTACTACTTCAGGCATCTATTTTGGTGCAATAATTCAGTTTCTCTTTAACACATCCTCCTACATTTGTTTGCTCTGTCCTGTCAGTTGTCCCTATTTTCCATGTCCATTGCTCTGCATGTTTGCACAAAAAGACTCAGAGCATCAAGTTAAATAATAGACTGTACAACAGAGAGACCCTTGAGCACCTTGTGTAGTTCTTTTCAAGTGATTGCCCCTTTGAGAATCTGATGACAGCAAGGCAACCATCTCTTAAGAAAAGTGCCCCAAAGAAGGAAACTATAGGCAAAGTGAAAAGACAGCCTTCAGAATGGGAGAAAATAATAGCAAATGAAGCAACTGACAAAGAATTAATCTCAAAAATATACAAGCAACTCCTGCAGCTCAATTCCAGAAAAATGACCCAATCAAAAAATGGGCCAAAGAACTAAACAGACACTTCTCCAAAGAAGAAATACAGATGACTAACAAACACATGAAAAGATGCTCAACATCACTCATTATCAGAGAAATGCAAATCAAAACCACAATGAGGTACCATCTCATGCCGGTCAGAATGGCGGCTATCCAAAAGTCCACAAGCAATAAATGCTAGACAGGGTGTGGAGAAAAGGGAACCCTATTACACTGTTGGTGAGAATGCAAACTAGTGCAGTCACTATGGAGAACAGTGTGGAGATTCCTTAAAAGCTGAAAATAGAACTGCAATATGACCCAGCAATCCCACTGCTGGCCATACACATTGAGGAAACCAGAATTGAAAGAGACACGTGTACCCCAGTGTTCATCACAGCACTGTTTATAATAGCCAGGACATGGAAGCAACCTAGATGTCCTTCAGCAGATGAATGGATAAGAAAGCTGTGGTACATATACACAATAGAATATTACTCAGCCATTAAAAAGAATACATTTGAATCAGTTCTAATGAGGTGGATGAAACTGGAGCCTATTATACAGAGTGAAGTAAGCCAGAAAGAAAAACAGTATACTAACACATATATATGGAATTTAGAAAGATGGTAACGAGACAGCAAAAGAGACACAGATGTATATAACAGTCTTTTGGACTTTGGGGAAGAAGGAGAAGGTGGGATAATCTGAGAGAATAGCACTGAAACATGTCTATTATCATATGTGAAACAGATCTCCAGTCCAAGTTTGATGCATGAGACAGGGTGCTCAGGGCTGGTGCACTGGGATGACCCAGAGGGATGGGATGGGGAGGGAGGTGAGAGAGGTCATCAGGATGGGGAACACATGTACACCCATGGCTGATTCATGTCAATGTATGACAAAAAAACCACTACAATATTGTAAAGTAATTAGCCTCCAATAAAATAAATTAAAAAAAAAGTGTCCACAGTAAGGTTCTCTGCTTGGCTAAAGTCCAGATCTTGACCAAGAAAAGAGCTCCTGACTTTGAGGTAGTCTCGTCCTACCAAGATTCCTTTCCAAAGAATCTTCTCCAGGAAAGTTCTGCATCTAGTAAGTACATCCTCTAAGGCAGTGGTCTCCAACCTTTTTAGCACTAAGGACCAGTTTTGTGGAAGACAATTTGTCCACAGACCAGAGCTGGGGGGATGGTTTTGAGATGATTCAAGTGGATTACTTTTTTCTCAAATATTGACCTGAATTTTTTTAAATTTTATTTTTAATTGAAGGATAATACATTCACAATGTTGTGTGGTTTCTGCCAAACATCAACATGAATCAGCCACAGACATACACATGACCCCTCCCTCTTAAACCTACCAAGTTGACACATGAAACTGACCACCATGTGCCTCGAGATGGACCAAAAACAGTTGCAGTGGAATCAGTAACTAAAGACAAGCTTTTGGGAGAAGCTATTTTGCCCAGAGCATGGGAGAGGAGAAGGATAGATAGATAAATAGAGGTTGTCACAGAGCATCGGCTCTAAATTCCCTCCATTACACAGCACTTTTGTGTACTTTGTGTCTAATCTAATGCTGCTACTGATCTAACAGGAGGTACAGGTCCATGGGCTGCAGGTTGGGAACCCCTGCTGTAAGGAGAAAAATTACCTTCAGGTACATAGTGTGAGTGGTGGGAAGTTGCACCCCCTTAGGCAGCTTTTGGATGGAGAATGCCCTTGTCTGGGATGATCCTCCAGCTGGCACTCTGTAATCTTCCATCACTAGTCCTGGGGCTTTGGTGCTTTATCCTTTGGGAAAGAAAGAATACACATCTGACTCTCAGTTAGTCTATAAAACCAAAATCTCAGCATGTCGTCCTGATCAAAAATTCCCTTTCAACATCATCCCTTTTTTTACTGGTTCATTCTTATAAACATAAAACTTTGCTGCATAAGTCATAAAACAAAACAACTACAGAAGCCCACTGGCTCTATTTATCTATCTATCCTTCTCCTCTCCCATGCTCTGGGCAAAGTAGCTTCTCCCTAAAGCTTGTCTTTAGTTACTGATTCCACAGCAACTGTTTTTGGTCCATCTCAAGGCACATGGTGGTCAGTTTCATTTGTCAACTTGGTAGGTTTCAGGCCACAGTGATTCAACTAGACACCAGTCCAGGTGTTGCTGTGATGAGTTTCACATTGACATCATTTGCCATTAAGTAGAGGAGCTATGCTTGGTAATCTATGGGCCTGATTCAGTCAGTTGAGAAGTTTTAAGACAGAACTGAATTTTTCCGAGGAAGAAAAATTCCTGCCTGTGCACTTCAATTGAAGCTCCTGCCAGAAAGTGTCCAGCCTGCCCCTACTGACAGTGTGTTTCTACAGATGAATTTCAGACTTGCCTCTCCAGCCCCTACAATCACATAAATCAGTTCTTTGCAATGAATCTTTCAATATACAGAATCTACTGGTTCTATTTTTCTGGGGAGACTCATGCAGATTGCTCTACAGAAACTCTTTCAGTTAATACCACAAGTGACCTCCTTGTAGCTAAGATCCAAAGATCAGTTTTCTCACTGCACTCATGTCTCAGTAGTATTTGGTTCAATTAACTATTGCCATTTTTTAGAAACCCAGCTTCCTCTTTTATCTTACCTTCCCCTCTACCATTCTCAGGGCTCTATCTCAGGACTTCTACTTTATTTCTTTGTTTAAAATTTTATTGAAGTTTAGTTGATTTATAATGTCGCGTTTCAAGTGTATAGCAAAGTGACCCAGTTTTTATGTATATATGTGTGTGTGTGTGTGTGTGTGTGTATAAAATACAAATAGACATAGATATTTGTACATATACATATATGTGTGTATACATATATAATCTTTTTCAGGTTCTTTTCCCTTATAGATTATTACAAGATATTAAGTATAGTTCCTTGTGCTATACAGTAGACCCTTCTTGGTTATATGTTTTA
Organism: Okapia johnstoni; assembly: GCA_024291935.2. NCBI lineage: Eukaryota > Metazoa > Chordata > Mammalia > Artiodactyla > Giraffidae > Okapia > Okapia johnstoni. The sequence continues at coordinate 50,502,123 of CM044319.1, forward strand.
TACATAGCAGGATGTATTTGTTAATCCCAAAGTCCTAATTCATCCTTCCCTCTCTTTTCCCCTCGTGGTATCCATGATTTCTTTTTTCTATGTCTGTGGGTCTATTTCTGTTTTGTAATTAAGTTTATTTGTATCATTTTTTTTAAATCCAGATATAATTGATATCATATATTTGTCTTTCTCTGACTTACTTTACTTAGTATGATAATCTCTAAGGCCATCCATGTTCCTGCAAATAGCATTATTTCATTCTTGTTATGGTTGAGTAATATTCCACTGTATATATCTACCACATATTCCTTGTCTATTCCTCTGTTGATGGACATTTAGGTTGTTTCCATGTCTTGGCTATTATAAATAGTGCTGCTATGGACATTAGGGTGCATGACTTGACTGGCATTTAAAAATACGTTATTGAGTGTCCCCCCATGGCCTACCCCCTTTCACTTCCTTATCCTTCTTTCCAAGTCCATTCAGGCTTTCTTTTACTTATTTCTGAAATACACCAGACTTTTCTCACCTAAGGATCTTTGCACTTTTCTGTTCCCTAGGCACAGAACAGTTTTTTCCCCAGGAAGTTTGACTTTTTTTTCACCCAGGGTTTTTACATGGTCATACACTCCTTCAATCAATGTGATTCTTAATTTTAATATCACCACTTAGCCTCTCTGATTCTCCTCTTCAAAGTCACCTATACTAATTTCTCTGCACCAAACATTAACCCATGGATATACAACAAGATTTTATTTTCTTCCTGGCGCCTTGCACAAACCAGAATCTTGTCTGTTCTGGCTTGTTGGTTGTTTTGCTCTTCAAGACCCTGAACCAAATATAAGTCCCATGAGGGCAGGCACTTTGTCTATTTAAGTGCCAGCGTGCATTAAGACACAAATCTGTATCCAATAAAGTACCTGGAGTTTTATGTATATATATATATATTCATATATATATATATATATATATATATATATATATCAGTTCAGTCTTATTATCTCAGCGTGGGCCACCATGTTATTATTCTGAAATTTCTTGCTATGAATATGCCCACTGTAGTTTCTATGGAACTGATTCTTTTTTTTGTCTCATAAATCTTTTTCTCAAAATTCATTTGAGTGTGTTGCTAAAGATTGGTAGAAATCTTACAGTTCAATAATTTCTTAAGATAAAGTTTTACCATTTTGGAATTCATTAAGTTGATCATCTATTTATTCAATTGACAATGTTCACTTACACTTAAGCTCTACCACAAATCATACAAAGCTCTTGGGTTTTGAGGAAGATAAGACCTTTTCTGGACTTCTTTTTTTTTTAATTAAAATTTTTTTTTTGGCCACACTGCATGGCATGTGGGATCTTAGTTCCCTGACCAGTATGCTGCCTGGAGTGAAGGCACAAAATCTTAACCACTGAACCATCAGCGAAAACCCCACTGGGCTTAAGTTCTGTCTGTTTCCTTTGGAGCTTTCTTTATGATTGCATTTCATAAACTATTTGTGTACTTTTTTTTTTTAACATGTCTCTTCCTATTTGCCTCGAAGCTTCCAAAAGGTAGTATATGCGCCTGTCAGGTGCCCCCATGCCCATGATAGTGTTGAAAACACAGGGTCCTCTTAGTATCTGTTGAATGATCAAAACTGTTGCTTACAAAAGATGAAGTAACAAGTGTGTAAATTAAAACATGCAGTGAGAGATTAGATATGTCCTATTGTTGTTGTTGTTCAGTTGTGAAGTTGTGTCCAACACTTTGTGACCCCATGGACTGCAGCATGCCAGGCTTCCCTGTCCTTCACTATCCCTCGGAATTTACTCAAACTCAGGTCCATTGAGTTGATATGCTATCCAACCATCTCATCCTCTGTTGCCCCCTTCTCTTCCTGTCCTCAATCTTTCCAAGCATCAGCGTCTTTTCTTATGAGTCAGCTCTTCGAATCTGGTGACTGAAGTATTGGAGCTTCAGCTTCAGCATCAGTCCTTCCAAAGAATATTCAGGGTTGATTTCCTTTAGGATTGACTGATTTGATCTCCTTGCTGTCCAAGGGACTCTCAAGAGTCTTCACTAGCTCAATTTGAAAGCATCGATTTTTCAGTGCTCACCCTTTTTTATGGTCCAACTCTCACATCCATACATGACTACTGGAGAAACCATAGCTTTGACTATATGGATCTTTGTCGGCAAAGTGATGTCTCTGCTTTTTAATATGCTGTTTAGGTTTGTCATAGCTTTCCTTCCAAGGAGCGAGCATCTTTTAATTTCATGCCTGCAGTCAGAGCCAAGGGAGGCCAAAAGGAGAAAGGAAACAAGTGTTATTGTTGGCATCAGAAAGAGTTAGGAGACACCCTCTTGCCTCAGCTGAGTCTCAAATATTGGCAGTCACTTCCTTGACAGAGAGGAGCCCCAGGAAGCAGGAAGGACTGGTGCATAGGGAAGCAGAAAAAAGCTAGATATTCCTTTGTTTCTTGCCCTGGAGTCTCAGAAAGACAGTGTGCAGTGTAGACCTCTGCCTCCTTCTTCTCTTACATTTCCCATGCTGTCTATACCTTCTTTCAGAAACTTAAAATAGACTTCATCAGGCCTGCAGGAGGAAAGGTGTTAACAATAAGAGAGAGCCCTTCCTCTTTTCTAATGTCTCAGCCTACAATGCCTCCCTGAGAAAGTCTCTGCTTTCCAGTTTGGAAAACATTCTCCAATTGGAGAATCAAACCAGACTGGGACCTGAGCAGTTTGTCTTTCAGTCATCTGTCAGTATGACAGAGTCTGCCCCAAATGGGGTTTAAAAAAAAAATTGTTGGACTATGGTTGATTTACAATGTTGTGTTCATTTCAGGTGTACATGCAAAATGAATCAATTGTACACATACATATAGCCATTCTTTTTTACATTTGTTTTGTTTGTCTTTCTTCTTCTGGCAAACATCCCATGCCTTAAGATTTCTTTTGTGGGTCCCAGTCACTAGATCCCCTGTGCTCAGCTTGCTTATCACTTGCAAAATGGTCCCCCATCTTTCTTCACTTGATATTTCAGGAGCTTCTCTGATGATCTCCCTCTTCAAGACCTTTCTGAAATGAGTGTTGACTTGCTCCTTTCAAGCGCTGCTGCTGCTGCTACTCACAGTCTTTGGGAAACTCCATGCTTCTCAAGTGCTTTCATATACCACTCCCCTCTGATTTGCTACATTTCCTTTACTCAGCTTCCACTAAGTACACATGTATAGTTCCCTGCACAGACTGTGAGCTTCTCACCTGATTCTATGTTTTTATTTTTTATTTATGTTAAAAATTTTTATTGAAGTATGGTTGGTCTGCAATGTTGTGTTACTTCAGGTATAGAGCAAAGTGATTCAGCTATACACACACACACATATATTCTTTTTAAGCTCTTTTTTCATTACAAGTTATTCCAAGATATTGAGTAAAGCTCCCTGTGCTATACAGTAGGACTATGTTGTTTATCTAGTTTATATATAATAGTGTGTATATATTAATCCCCAAATTCCTAATTTATCCTCTCTTTCTCCTTTGGTAACGATAAGTTTGTTTGCTATGTCTGTTGAGTCTATTTTTTGTTGTTGTTACTGTTTAGTTGATAAGTCATTTCTGACTCTTTTGCAACCCCATGTACTATATAGCCCATCAGGCGCCTCTGTCCATGGGATTTCCTAAACAGTACTGGAGTGGGTTGCCATTTCCTTTTCCAGGAGATCTTCCCAACCCAGGGATCAAATCCGCATCTCCTACATTGGCGGGCAGATTCTTTATCACTGAGCCATGAGGGAAGCCCATTTTTTTCTTGTAAATAGGTTTATTTGATATCACTTATATATAGAATCTAAGAATAAATGATATAAATAAACTTTTTGTTATGTAAATAAGTTTATTTGTATAATCTTTTAGATTCCGTATGTAAGTGATATTATGATATTTGACTTTCTCTGTTTGACATCTTCACTTAGTATCATAATCTCTAGGTTCATCAATGTTGCTGTAAATGGTATTATTTCATTCTTTTTATAGTTGACTAATATTTCATCATATATATGTACCACATCTTCTTTATCCACTTATCTGTGGTTGAATGTTTAGGTTGCTTCATATTTTGGCTATTGTAAATAGTGCTGCTATAAATATAGGGGGCTTCCCTGATAGATTAGTTGGTAAAGAATCCTCCTGCAATGCAGGAAACCCCAGTTCAATTCCCGAGTCAGGAAGATCTGCTGGAGAAGGGATAGGCTACCCACTCCAGTATTCTTGAGCTTCCCTGGTGGCTCAGCTGGTTAAGAATCCACTTGCAAGGTGGGAGACCTGGATTCGATCCCTGGGTTGGGAAGATCCCCTGGAGAATAGAAAGGCTACCCACTCCAGTATTCTGGCCTGGAGAATTCCATGCACTGTTTAGTTCATGGGGTCACAACGTGGGGTCGGGCACAACTGAGTGACTTTCACTTTCACTATGAACATAGGAGTGCACGTATCTTTTTGAATTAGAGTTTTCCCTGGTGGCTCAGACGGTAAAGCATCTGCCTGCAATATGGGAGACCTGGGTTCAATCCCTGGGTCGGGAAGATCCTCTGGAGAAGGAAATGGCAACTCACTCTAGTACCCTTGCATGGAAAATCCCACGGATGGAAGAGCCTGGTCGGCTACAGTCCATGGGGTTGCAAAGAGTCGGACACAACTGAGCGACTTCACTTTCCTTTCCTTTCACTTTCTCTGGATATACTGGGCTTGCTGGACAAAGATGCTGCTTTTTTCTGAAATATTCTTATTCTCCTTCGCTAGAATGACTCCTGGTAGCCGTTCACCACCTAGATCAAATGTCACCTGCTTTCTGACTCCCAGACTCTATCATGTAGCCACATTTTATGAGCTTCAGTTCTGGGTCTTATCTTATTAAATTAAAATTGCCTGATGCTTCCTTGACTAATAACTAGTCTCTTTAGAGAAAAGGTTGGAATCATGACCTAACTCTGCTATCTGAGACCCAGATCAGTGCCTGACAACTGCTATATGCTCCCTGGATATTTAATGTTTTGGCTCAAGAGCCTAACCATCCTTACTTATTTTTGAAAGTTTTTATTTATTTATTTATTTTTAATTATAGTAGTCTTTTTAATGGGTTCTCCTTTCTCTTCTATGTATTCTATAGGCACTTAAAATTATAAGCTTATTAGAATCTTCCTTATACATGGGTTTCTTTATTACATCACTTTTTTCTTGTTGAATAATTGAGAATATTATGGTTACAGTTCTTAAATTGAAGGTCTTTGAAGCCTCCTCAGCCCCTTCTGGTGTATTCTGTTTTTAAAACTCTAGAAGGAATAACATGTCTGTATTTTTCCTAAGTATTTATGTCATTAAAATCTTTACTTTTTAATTGCCTTCATTCCCTCTATAAATGACAGGACAAGGATTCCACATTCCCAAGGTTCTCTTTGCTTCCAGGTCCCCAGGGCCATCTTTTGCTATGGTCACAGTGACATTCAGAGCAACAGATTCCTTTCGTGTGTTCAGATATAACAGTTGAACTCATGGTCTGCTCTCTTCAAAAGATGAAAATTCAAGCAAACACTTTTGACTCCTTTGAGTCTCTGTTTCTCATCTATAAATGACAGTGATAATTACTTGAAGGCTGACTATATCATTTTTGAGTTCAGATGCAACAAGCATGGAGCAGAGTATCTAGCAAAGTGTTGGTGCTCAGTAAGTGACAACTAGTATTAATATAGGTATAGATCCATAGAGGCGATTCCTATAATTGCCACTACATGTTGATTTTTCAGAAACATTAATCATATTCTCTACCAGGGAGGGGCCACCTCAGATTCATATCTCTGTCTGCTCTTGCTTTCACTTCCTTTCTCATGGTCTCTAGGATCTCACTTCCAGAATCTCTATGTTCAACAGTAGGGTAATGTGGTCTCCCTACAAAGACCAAAACTCAAAGTCTTCTCCTGTTATAATTTGTAGTTGATATTGTTCAGTTGCTAAGTCCTAACCAACTCTTTGCAACCCCATTGACTGTAACATGACCAGCTTCTCAGTCCTCCACTATCTCCCAGTGTGTGTGTGTGTGTGTGTGTGTGTGTGTGTGTGTGTGTGTGTGTGCTTAGTTGTGTCAGTCTCTTTGCAACCCTTTGGACCATAGCCTGTGAAGCTCTTCTGTTCATGGGATTTTTCAGGCAAGAATACTGGAGTGGGTTGCCATTTCCTCCTCCAGGGGATCTTCCTGAGCCAGGGGTTGAACTCATATCTCCTGTGTCGCCTACATTGCAGGTAGATTCTTTACCTGCTGAGCCATCAGAGAAGCCCAGATAAGTTTGCTCTCATTCATGTCCAGTGAGTTGGTGATGGTATCTAACCATCACATCCTCTGCCAGCCCCTTCTCATTTTGCCTTCAATCTTTCCTAGTACCGGGGTCTTTTCCAATAGGTTGGCTCTTCACATCAAGTGGCTAAAGTGTTGGAGCTTCAGCCTCAGTAACAGTCCTTCCAATGAATACTCAGGGTTACTTCATTTAGGATTGATGGTTTGATCTCCTTGTTGTCCAAGGGATTCTCAAGGGTCTTCACCAGCACCACAGTTTGAAAGCATTAGTTCTTTAGTGCTCAGCCTTCTTTATGATCCAACTGTCACATCATACTTGGCTACTGGAAAAATCATAGATTTGACTATACAGACTACAGACCTTTGTTGGCAAAGTGTTGTTTCTGCTATTTAATATGCTGTCTAAGTTAGTAATAGTTTTTCTTATATCAAGCATCTTTTAATTTCATGATTGCAGTCACCATCCACAGTGATTTTGGAGCCCAAGAACAGAAAATGTGTCACTGCTTATACATTTTCCCCTTCTATTTGACATGAAGTGATGGGACCGGATGCCATGATCTTAGTTTTTTGAATGTTGAGCTTCAAGCCAGCTTTTTCACTCTCCTCTTTCACAACATCAAGAAGCTATTTAGTTCTTTCTCACTTCCTGCCAGTAGAGTGGTATCATCTGCATATCTGAGTTTATTTCTAGCAATCTTGATTCCAGCTTGTGAATCATCCAGCCAAGCAGTTTGTATGATGTACTCTGCATAGAAGTTAAATAAGCAAGGTGACAATATATACCTTTGTTGTACTCCTTTCCTAACTTTGAAGAAGTCAGTTGTTCCATGTCCAGTTCTAGCTATTGCTTATTGATCTTTATACAGGTTTCTCTGGAGACAGGGAAGGTGATCTGGTATTCCCATCTCTTTTATAATTTTCCACTCTGTGTTGTGATCCACAGAGTCAAAGGCTTTAGCATAGTCAGTGAAGCAGAAGCAGATGTTTTTCTGGAATTCCTTTGCTTTCTCTATGATTCATCAAATGTTGACAATTCGATCTCTGGTTCCTCTGCCTTTTCTAAACCCACCTTGTACATCTGGAAGTTCTTGATTCACATACTGCTGAAGCCTAGCTTGAAGGACTTTGAACATATCCTTGTTAGCATGTGAAATGAATGCAAATGTATGGTATTTTGAACATTTTTTGGCATTTCCCTTCTTTGGGATTGGAATGAAAACTGATCTTTTACAGTTTACAATTTAAAACTGTTATCTCAAAACCCTCTTCTAATCCTGAGAGTCAGTTCATTTTAGTCAGCATTGTCATATTTGTGTCTGTGGTTGTTAATCTTAAGGACTTTCAGTATCAAGCAAATGAATTTAATATTATTATGGTAATAATAAATGAATGGGCTCTACACTAAACCCACCAGAGATCTGAACTTAGCTTTATTACCCTCGTTATTATCTTGGGCAATCTTGGGTCCTCTATGAACACAGTTTATTTTTCTAGGAGGAGAAGTATAATAATAGTGCTCATTTCATTTATGCAAATTATTTGAAATAGTACTTGGCATACAATAAGCCTTCAAAGAGTGTTAGCTGTGTTCATCACTGCCCTTATTGGACATGTAAGGTAGTTATCAAACTTCTCCCTATTTTACCTTTTCCTTCTTATTCAGGGCCACATCCCTCCTGTACCTTAAAGGAAGGAAGTAAACATTTTTACATACCAGGTCCCAAAATGTTCCAACACTTCCATCAGACCATCTGGAGACTTCAGGCTACATGGACCTCTGTCTGGGGGCTTCTATTTTAATTTCTTTTTAAAAAAATGGAACACTAATTTTAAAAAGCATTATAAATTCTGATAAGGTATAATGATCTGTCAGGCTTCCCTCATTAAAAATTACCACCATCATTTTATATCTCCGGTTACCTTCTTTCCACAGAAAAGACTTGCTTCTATTTAGTTAATTATCACCAAGTGGTGTCATCCACAATTCATCAGCCTCAGAGTTGAAGTCATATTCTCTTTTCCCAAATAAATCTTTTTGTCATCCCAGTCTCAGCTGCCCTCTTTGTTTTTATCTCATCATCTGGGGCCATTTATCACACATGGTAGAGACCCCAGAGTTGTATATTTCATTCTTGGCATGCTCAAGGCCCATATGGCCTTATTATAGGGAACCTCAAAGCCAAGTTTATAGCATGCAAATCCTGGAGAAATAGAAAAGTGGGGTGGTGGCAGTCATACCTGTGGGCTTGGAGGCCCGCATGTAAGCTTTGAATCTCACTTTGTAAATCAGAGCATTTTATCCCTGGATAAGCCTCCAAGGTCATTCATCGCAACTCTTTCATTTTTGTAGATGAGGAGATGGAAGCCCAGAAATTTCTTAAAAATAAGAAAAAAAATAAAGATTTAACTAAATCTCAATTTAGTTGATTGGGATTAACATACATAAACTATTGGTACTATGTATGCACTAGATAACTAATGAGAGCCTACTCGGTAGCTCAGGGAACTCTACTCAGTGCCCTGTGTTGACCTAAATGGGAAAGAAGTCCAAAAAAGAGAAGATAACTGTGTACGGATAGCTAATTAACTTTGCCGTACGGTAGAAACCAGCTCGACATTGTAAAGCTGCCATTCTCCAATAAAAATTTAATAAGAAATAAGTTAGTTGAAAAGCATGAGATCTGTTTACTCTTATTTTTCTTAGTTCATTTAGGAATCACAGAATAATCTCTTCTGTGAAAAAACAAATAGACACAAATGTGTGCAATGAAAGCCTGTTGCCTTAAGCAAACTTTTCTGATCTGTCCTAAATAATTCTGCTGATTGATTCAGAGTCTTAGAATTCCTTCAACAGAAAGTAAACATTACTCGGTATCCCCCACTTCTGCTTAGCTTTGGAGATAGACAAGTAAGTAGCATAACCTGTCTTTTTGGAACTCAAGGATTTTTAGTAACTTCAAAAAGCACACAAGTAAATGCTTGTAGTGGAAGTTGAGGAAACCAAGTCTTGTGTGAGGTCCCCAAAGGAAGGAAAAACTGACAGTTACCATGTTTCTTGATGATCTAATGTCCTGCTGCCCAGGGTATAATTTGACTGACTATATCACACTTGAGTCCCATGACCTGTATGATAACATTGGTGATTGTAAAGGAAAACTTAAAAGGAAAAATTTGACTCTGTACTGATTCTGCTTCTGTGACTTTAACCCTTATTTGCCATTTGCAACTGCTGCTTTTGTTATTATAGGTATACATAGTGGCCTGCCTCAGGGAACCCCGTCCCAACTCACCCTTAAGCCAAAAAAGAAAGTGAAGTTGCTCAATTAATATTAATACTTATATCGAGCACTTAGTGCAGCAGTGGATTCCCACACAAATGTCAAGGTCTTTCTTCCTATAGTTTGTTTTACATTACTCCTTGTAGAAATGGTCACTGGAGTAATTTACTGTGATTCCCTCTCTGGCCTCCTGGCAGTAAGCTCTGTAGACTGTGCCCAGATAGCATCATTAACAAAGAGTGTTTAATTTCCCAAACATAAAAACATAATAAATCTTGAGTTTTAGACGAAATAACAACTAGTTGCAGGTGGGGATGGTGGCTCTCCAATTTTGACAGCGTTATTTAAATGTCTCATTATGAGAACACGTTTTCAGTTTGTAGTTGTGCTGTTATCAAACCCAAGTTGGTGTGCTCGATGCACAGTGAAACCAAATAATATAAAAAAATCCGAGTTTGGAGCAGAGAATGTTTTATTGCAGGATCACAAGGAGAACGGAGGCTCAAGCACAAAAAAAAATCTCTGAACTCCCTAAAGGGTTTCAGCAAAGACTTTTTAAAGGCAAGATGAGGGAGAGATGTGGTTAGGTGTGTCAAACTTCCTGGCACAGGAATTCTTTATTCTTGCAGCTGTTCACTTAAGTCAGGTCATAATGCTCCTGTAACTTTCTTTCTCTATTTGAATAAAAAAATATTATACCCTTAAAGGTCAAAGCTTTGAGAATGGGCTATCCTATATATTTCAGGCTACATGCAACATTTTTAACTTGAAGCAGAATCAATAGCATACAAAGATTAAAGTAAAAGAAATAAACATAATATGGAATCAGATGTGTTCTTCCCTGTTATGTGTTGTGGCTGAGGACACTGGTGATCATGTGAAGCAACAGAAGCAGCTCACAAGTGAATTATGCTCTTTTCACAAGGGTTCTCTGTGCAATAGCAGCCTTTGCTTTGATCCTTCCCTCTGTGAATTTGTGAATAGGATTTATGAAATCTTATCCCCCTACTTAAACCTTCTGTCAACCTGTCTGCCTTGGGGTGACCATATGTCCCAGCCCATTTCATATGATTCTAGTCCATGCTTGTCATCTCAGTTTTGTTATCTGTTCCCCTATTCACTCCCCCTCTTTGTTATTAAAAAATTGTAGGGACTTTAATTATGCTTTCCTGTATTGTATCCTGTACCACCAGAGTGATTCATTTGCCTTGTCATTGTTACTGTGTCTGATCGCTGAATGGGACAGTTCATGTGGCAATGATTTTGCATCTCACAGTTTAGCACAGAGACCAAAGAGAATAAAGAACATGCCCAGTGACTGCCAGTGTACTTAAGAATAAACAAATGGAAGGATTTCTATTACTTTGGAAGTTCCCTAAAATAAATACATTATTTCAGTTTAGTCTTGTAGTTGGCTTCCCTGGTGGCTCAGATGGTAAAGAATCCACAGGCAATGCAGAAAACCAAGGTTTGGGAAGATCCCTCAAGGAGGGCATGACAACCCTCTCCAGTATTCTTGCCTGGAGAATCCCTATTGACAGAGAGCCTGATGGGTTACAGTCCATGGGGTCACAAAGAGTCGGACATAACTGAGCAACTAAGCACAGCATTACTAGTGAAGAGCTCAGTAGAACTGCAAATTTTAGGTATGCTGAGTGTTACTAAGTCCAAGCTCATACTGCTGTCTGCATCACAGTCCAATATATTGAGAGATGAGTAACGGGGCAAAATATAGAACCTTTATTCAGAAAGCCAGCAGATCCAGAAGATGGGGGACTGGTACCACAAAGAATCATCTTGCCCAGGTTTGGATGCTGGTTTCATTTACAACAATGAGCAGGAGGTCAGGAGGTATCATCAAAAGGTAATAAGTTGTTGCAAATATTTTCTGGTTCCAGCCAGATTCCAGAGTGCAATGTGTTAATTTCTTCCTTCCTGCAGCTATTCACTGGTGGGCTGGTCAGAGCATGACCTTAAACAAGGATACTTTAGTTTAAGCTCAGCCTTGGGAGGCAGAGTTCCCAGAGATGGGCCATCATGTACATTTAAGCAATAGGCAACATTCCTTTAGTGATTAGCTTGTAGCAAGAGCAATATAGAATGTGAAGTTTAAAGTAAAAGAAATATCCAATATGGAGTCAAAGTTGTTCTTCCCTATTCCAAGAACTGTCTACAAGTGTAAGATAGCCAAAAAGCATTTTAAGAAGGCAAGTATGACTGTCAGTCTATCCGCTAAAGTTAGGATTGGAATTTAAAGTTTCTATTTTGTTTTTTTGTACTATGACTGTTTTTTTATGTTGTCTTTTTAGGACCTATTCTGTTTTTTTCTTTTTTCCAAACTACTCTCATGCACAGACACATCAGAAATTCTGTAAGGAAAGCTATTCTTAGGATTGTCACAGTCAGTTTTGGAAACTTACACTGTTTTCACAGCTCATCTGAGGTTATCATGGGCTTCTGATAAGGCCTGGAAAAGTCACCGAGTTAATGGAGGATCTCTGTAAATGTGAGTTGACTGTGGAAACCTCTGCGGTCTATAGATTGCTAACCAAAGCCCTCGAGTATTCAGTGCAAGTGTATGGTCTGAATAATAATCACTTTTCTTATATAACATATCATGAGATAAGGCTTCAAACTGTAATTGTGTTGAAAATCATGGTTACTGCAAACAGCCCCAGAGTCCGAGAGGCACTGATTTTCTCAGGATGAATCAATGGTTTCTCTTGTCAACTTTGAGTTCTAGCTTTCCTTCTTGTAAGAAAATAGACTCCGTGTCACAAGCCCACATGAGAACCCTTCGCAGCTCACTTGAGGATTCAAGCTTGGAATCTTTTATTCAGTGGAATCCTTTTTTAGCTGGTTTGTTGACAAGCTACCAACATCCATCAAATATGCCAGAATATGCCTCCAGAACTCTCTCTTTCTCTGACAACAAGCTATGACAGCTGGGTCAGCAATTATGGTCTCAGTGGGAAGTCAGCCAAACACTGGCATTTCTCAGTAGTGCTGCGGTGGAGGGGAGTGAATGTGGATTTATCTTGACCTAAAAGGAGAGGTTTGTGAGCTGGAGGAACTGCTCTTATCTAAAGACTCCTTGGATTCACAATCGACCTAACCTTAATATTCTGGCAAAATCTGCCAGTATATGACCATCTTATCAAACTACAAATTGAGTTCATTTTAATGAGATTCTGAAAATTGATTTTCAGGCTGACGGAGAATGGTCCACTGCAGGAAGCAAATATCCAACAGCTGTGTTCTGGTTGGCATTGTAGGTAAAAAAAGGAACTCTGATGAGTGGTCATCATGTATTAAGGGCAGGAAAAAGGAAAAAAGAACACTCAAAAGACCACATTAGGGCTTTGTCACCTTGGCAGGAGACAATGAAATTGGGTAATTCCACTGACAGGGAGAGGTTTAGGTAGTTAGGATTGGAATGTGCACTGGCCAAATAAATAATATGGAAGAACTTTCTAAAATCCAGAGACTACTTTCTAAAAGCCCAACCAGCCATGCATGTTCCTTATTTTTAATACTTAAGCAGTTATTTCTCAATTGATCTCAGGGTTCCATTAAAACTCATTATTTTATTGTTAATAGGATCCTTCATTGTAAAACCCTTGACTCTCTTCCCAGCCTCTTGCATCCCTACTCTCCTAGCTTTCTTTTAGGCCAGAAGGTCTCAAACTTCAGTGAGCATCAGACTCACCTAGAGGGCTTGAAAACATGCAAGTGTCTGGGTCCTAAGCCCAGAGTCTCTAATTCCATAGGTCTGCAGTGATATCCTAAATCCTGTACTTCTAACAAGCTCCCTGGGGATACCAAGGCTACTGGTGCAGAGAGCACACTTCTGGAATAACGGGTCCAGTAAGTTGGAATCCTTGTGGATCTGAGATCTGACCCTCTGGAACAGGAAGCTCCTTCTTTCTGTTGGCAATGACCTTTACACATACCTCATCTACCTAACTTCTATGCATCCCTCAGGACTAGGGAGAAGTATTATCTCCTGCTGGAGAGGGTTGAACATCACTCCTTTAGACTCCTTCGGCACCCAGTGCTCATCACCTTCCCAGGAATGTGTAACCGTGTAGCACTGCCTCCAGCTTAGCCTTTGAGACCAGGGACCTCTATTGAGTTCATCGCTATCCACCTGTGCTGAACATGAACCTCGCCATGTGGAGGGGGTCTCAATAAAGGCTCAAATATGAGAATGTCTGGATGAAGTGAGACCCCCAAATCAACCAGAGTAGGAGGCTCGAGCTTAGTGGAGGTAATGAGGGTGAGGAGGACATTGCGTATCTACAATTAAAAAGCCAAGAAATGCTGCTCTGATGGAACTTGGTCTGTGAGTAAAGGAGCAAAGGCAAAAAGAGCAGAGGCCACAAGGAAATTAACATCAACCTGTGAGGAAAAGAAAACTCCCATTCATCTTTCCTTAAACGGGCATCTTCTTCCTTATACACTCACTCATATATACACTCTGCAGGCATGCCTGATTCTCCCTGGACCTGAGTCATGCACAGTCTCCCTGTCCATGAGGTGTTTCATGTCATAATCCTCATACCAACACCCCATTTTCTAATGAGGAAACATTTAGGGCTTCCATGTCAAATAACTCATTACTGTGTGTATGCCTTGCGGCAGGGTATGTAATCTTCCCAAGCTTTGGCTTCTCCTTTTTACAAATGGGGAAAAATATGAATCTCCCAAGGCTGTTAAGAAGAACATTAAATTAGGTAAAATATGCTAATTAGTTTCTTTTGCCCCTGGAGAATGGATTGCTTAATCCAAATGAAGAAATCTGTACGAGCGGCTTAGAAAAGCTGTGATAGAGAATGCAGAGGATATATTTAGTTTTGTCAGTTATTTTCTCAGTGCTCTTAAAACTATACTCTGAGGTGATCACACACTTCTTTATCTGCCAGTAGGATTCTTCTCTAACTTTTATGCATCTTTCAATGCTTTCTTCATTTTTTCCTGTGTTTTTTCTTTTCATATTGTTAAAGAGCATCTTGCTTCAAGACATATGTAAAACATGAATGAAGATACAGACCTTCATAACCAGAGCTCATGCTGCAAATTAATACCAAAGGAGAATATTAGGACAAGGTGGTTACCACAGTATCTATTCAGGAAAGTCCAGTATATAATAGAATTGTTTCTCTTAAGAGCAACACTGTAAAAAGATGGGCCCTTTAACAATATGTTAAATCGGTGGTAGCCAAGTGAACTTGGGAAACTGAATGTTTAATACTCCTGTGTCTGAAGGAATTATTAACTTTTCAGTTGGAGAAATCTCTAATCCTTCTTAAACACATTATTTTAATGCTATTTCTCCATCTGTGAAATGGCCGGTGCATTTTGCATGTGACTTGAATAACATTGCAAAGGTTTAGGGTGTTTGTCTGAGTTCTCTTGGACTGGCAAAGTGTTTCTCTCATTGGCCTTCATTGGTGTTTAGAGAAAACCTGTACCACTTCTGAGCTCTCTAACAGGGCCCTCTCATCTTTGTTATCAAGAGCATCTGTGAAGAACTCAGGAATCGTGACTGAGTGCCTCCAGAGAAACAAACTCTTCGAGTGTGAATGGGTAGCCTGGCTCTTGTAGGATGGGGGCAGGTCACAGGAGAGGAAGTCAGAGGACAACTGACAGCATTGCCCTCAGGCAGAGGTACTGCAGTAGGTCCCTAAATCAGTTCACATGCAATTCTGGGTTCTGAATTAATGAGGTGATTTATACACATCTGAACCCTCTTCCCAAGGGATTGACTGTCCTGCTGGAGAGCTGGCGAATAAACACATCTGGAAACAACCAAGTGTCAAAATCTGGGTGGGAGGTGAATTATCAAAGAGAGTGGCAGTGTGCTCAGTGGCAGACTGGCTTGTGGGAGGAAGCTGTTAAAGGAAAGGGCTAAGCCCCAGACTAATGAGCTGCACGTCAGAGCATCAGCCAGACAGAGGTGGCACACGGGAAGGTCCTCAGTCCCACTGGCTGGGTTGGATTTTCAGCTCTGCTGCTTACTAACTGCGTGCTCCTTGTGCCATGGTGTCCTCACTTGTACAACAGCAATAATAAAAATAGTGTGTTCCTCATCGTGTTACTGGACACAAGTTCAAACGCCTACTGCACAGTGAGGCCAAACAAACTGAAATGATGAAGTCTGGAGCGGGGAAAAATGTGTTGCAGGGACATGCAAGGAGATGGGTGGCTCGTGCCCAGAAACCTCCCAATTCCCTGAAATGTTCAAGGAAAGCATTTTGCAAGGCAAGGTGAGGGAGAAAGTGGTTTGTTGTTGCAAACTTTGTCAGAATCCTTTGTTCTTGCAGCTGTCCAGTAGGTCAGGTCGAGATGTTCCTTTAAATCTCCGACAATACAAATGTTATTCTCTGTTCTGCAACTTTTTATCTCTGTATGAATGGAAAGACATTACACCCTTAAAGGCCAGAGTCTTAAAAATGGGCTATGCTGGATATGTCAGGCTATAGGCAACATTCTTAAAACAAAAGCACTAGAATGCAAAGGTAAAAGAAACAAATCTAACAGGGAGTCAGATTTTTTCTTCCCTATTACAATAGGTGATTGATATGATCAAATAAATTCAAGTACAAAAAGCATTTAGAGCATTACAGGGCTCACAGTGTGTGTTCTATACATGTTCCTATGTCCTTCAATATAGACATACATGCATATCACACACACACACACACACACACACACACACACGGACTTGGAGTAGAGTGAGGGTTGTGGAGAGAAGTAGTGGATGAGGGGAGAAAGGAGGACAGAGACAGGTAGAATTTAATTCTTCATGCAAAGGGGGTTTACTGAAGGGCTTTAGCAAAGGGGATGGGAACATGACAGAATGGTTCAGAGGGAGGTTGCAGAGGTTGAGTCCAGCAGGGCAGTTATAAGGCTATCATAGTGAGAATATGGATAGTGATGAAAGCTTGGATAAATAGCATTGATAAACTCCCTAGATTAGCTAGACATCTGAAGGATTGAATTGCAGATCATGAATGCTGGAATGGATTGGAAGAGAGGAGACAGTGCCATGGAGTGGAGAAAGAAAGAGTCTTCTCCCCTCAGCAATGGTACTACCATCATTGTTGGGCCCCCTTCCAGGCTGTTTTGGCCTCCAGGCAATAAGACATGGCATGAAGGTTGGGAAGCAGAGGGTGAGGGGTGGGGAAGGGCAGTACCTCCTTCCTTCTGATTCTTCCTGGAATCTTAATAAACCACTTGGGCATATCTTCTTGAAAATTTTCCAAATTTCTCATGAGACAACTAGATCAAGGTGTGTCTTTTCAATAGTAACTCAGATTGCATGCTTATTCATGTCAGAAATCACCCCACTCTCACAGTCATATACAATGTTTGAATATACTGTTCCCATAGCAGTGGGAGTACCCTTCTATTTTTAGCTCACGACGTGCCATATTAGTGTCATGGCTCACCAGTTGCATGTGCCATGTCCCCTCACTCAGCACAAGGCTCCTAAGGACCCAGTTCCTAATCCAGAGTCTGGTGAAGAGCCAGCGGGGAGACTTCAGAATAGAGCAGAAAGACACAGGTACAGACCTGCACACAAAGAATTTCAAGTCGAGTTTGAAGTATGGTAGAACAGGAAACTTGGGGCCAACTTGCATCCACTGGGCAGTAAACCACTGAATCAAAAAGTGAAAAGCATTATTGTAGGTGAGAAAGTGAGGTGTCAGCCACAAGAGTAGACTGAGGAGGAATGCAAGGTCCTCCATATATCCTAAACACTGTTAATACTCCTAATCCCTCTTAAGGATTTAACACAAGTAACATGCCAGACATCATGGCATCCCTTTGTATGCATTATCACATTATATGGATAAGCACATTTGATGTTCACAGCAGTCTTCTCTGAAGGATGCAATTACCCCATTTTATAGATGAGGATATCAAGTCTTCAAGATATAGAGGTGCCAACATGACCTAGTTAAGCTACAGCCATCACAGTTTAACATCCATGCTCTTATCTATATTATGATCCTTATTATTCTATGACTGATACCAGCTTGCTGTCTGTAGTCTCCACTTGGTTTTGGTAGAGACTGGTTTCAGAGGACAGAGGTAGAAGCATGGATGGGGTGATGGGGGAGAGGGTCTGAGAAAGTTGAAGATTGGTGAAAATCCCTCTGTCTCTGGACTATTTCATTTTTGGGTCTCAGATGTATTAGCAACCTTGGTTAGAACCACTTTATTCCATAGGAATAAATTATGAAATTGTATTTTAAAATTAATACCAGAAAAGTATGATTTCATTTTTATTTTCATTTCAAAATTTCAGCTTTCCAAAGGATATTTCTAGCTCCTTGGTCAAAAAAAAAAAAAAAAAACTTAATTTATCACTATGTATGCTCAAGGTGAGGATTTTAATTGCTTGGTGAATAATAAAAAAAATTGAGTTTTCTCAAGTAGATAATTTCAAATAAGAATAATTTCACCCCCTTCATACACCCATTCACCATCATCCCACCCACATAAGATGGTATATAATGGATCTGTTTTAAACTGTAATTAAATAACCTTAACATTCTCCTATTACAAAAGTAATAACATATTTTTTGTAAACGTTTTTATGATGAAAGGATAGAAAAATAATATAAAAACACCTATCACAACACCTCCAAAGAATCACTATTAATTATTTGAAAGACTATTTTTAGAGCAGTGTACATTCATAGCAGAATTAAGGAAAGTACAGAGGAAGGTATAGAGACTTCCAGTATACACCTGGCTCTCACAAACACAAGTCCCCCTCCCCCATCATCAGTGACCCCATCAGAGTGGTACATTTATTACAGCTGATGAATCTACACTGACAAACAACAATCACCCAAAGTCCACATTATGTTTCTGAAGAGGAAAATTTAAAAACTTTCACCCAGCTAGAAATAACCTCATGCTCATTCTGCTTCTGTAACTCAGCTAGCTCCTTGCAAAGTCATGTGGGAAAGCCCAAACTATACAGAGCCTAATCCTCACCCTCTAGCAAGTTTCCCTCATTTAAAGACCTGATGGGATGACTTGTCCACTGAAGGACATTGGACTGCTCCTGAAGGATTATATTGGATTTGTGGGACTAACGCATATTCAATTTTACCAGCCAACTGGTGGGGGGCGTGGTATTGGAGACTATTTGTCCCTCCCTTTTCCTACTTCCCCTAACCCAAGGTGAACTGTTGGGAGTCCCAGTTTATAAAGACAGAGGCCCCACCAAAAAGCTCATGTCTCTACAGATTGGAGACTGGAAAAATGACAATGGCCTCCTGAATGCATATCCAATACTACAGGCCAGCCACAAGGGCAGAAGTTGGGTCCTGGGGCTACTGAGCTGAAACGTACATCACTTACCCTTGTCAATTACCCAGCCCCTGTAATCCAGCTTAACCATGTTTGTGTAAAGCTCAGGCATCGCCCTGCTGTGTCCTAACTACTGTTTCCGTGTGCACAAGACCCCTAGTTTGAACTAGCCTATTAACAGTCAGCACTGTCCATCGGGTCACGAAGAGTCGGACACGACTGAGCGACTTCACTTTCACTTTTCACTTTCGTGCACTGGAAAAGGAAATTGCAACCCACTCCAGTATTCTTGCCTGGAGAATCCCAGGGATGGGGGAGCCTGGTGGGCTGCCCTCTATGGGGTCGCACAGAGTTGGACAAGACTGAAGCGACTTAGCAGCAGCAGCAACTGCCCACTAAAGTCTGGTGTCATGCACTGTCTATAAAATTCTGTAACTCCTTTGTTCTGGGCTCAGAGCTGGAAGTATTAACTACTCTGGGCCCACCAGAGTAATGAACCTGCTTTCTCCAAGCACAGTGCTTGGTTTCTCGACAATAAACCTGAATTCTCCAACTCTCTGAGTGTGGTGCTTGGTTTCTTGATGGTCCGACTTCTGCAACAGTTCATTGTTGGTGTTGCACATTCTGTAAGTTTAGAGTAACATATATATCTTATCATTTCAGTATCAGTATTTTCACTGTCCTAGAAATCCTCTGTGCTCTGCCAATTCATCTTTCCCTCTGATCAACCCCTGGCCTCTACTAATCTTTTTCCTGTCCCATAGTTTTGCTTTTCCTAGAATGTCATGCAGCTGGACTCATAAAGTAGCATTTTCAGGTTGACACTTTTTCATTGAGTAGTATGTATTTAAGGTTTTTGTTTGTTTCTTTCTTTTCATGACTTGACAGTTCGTTTCTTTTTAGTGCTGTGCAATATTCCATTGTCTCAGTTCAGTTCAGTTCAGTCGCTCAGTCGTGTCCGACTCTTTGCAACCCCATGAATTGCAGCATGCCAGTGTACCACAGTTTAGTTGTCCATTCACCTGGTGAAATGTATTTTGGTTGTTTATAAGATTTGGCAATTATAAGTGAAACTGCTGTAAACATCTGTGTGCAGGTGTTTGTGTGGACACAAGTTTTCAACTCTTTTGAGTAAATACCACAGAGTTAGATTGCTAGATGGTATAGGTAGAGTACATTTAGTTTTGTAAGAAATTGCCAAACTGTCTTCCATGGTGGCTGTACCGTTCTGTGTCCCCACTCTCAATGAAGGAGATTACCTATTGCTCCACATCCTCCTACCTCAGCATTTGGTGGTGTCGGTGTTCCAGGGTTAGGCCATTCTAATAGGCGTACAGTTAACAGTACCTCATTATTTTAATTTGCATTTCTCAGGTGACATGTTATGTAGAGCATCTTTTCAGATGCTTATTTGCCATCTTTGTATATTCTTTGGTGAGGTAAGACTCTTCATATTTGAAAGTCACTTAGAGAATAGTTCTTAAAAGTTCTCATCACAAGAAAAAATTCTGTAACTATGTATGGTGACAAATGTTAAATACACTTTTTGTGGTGCTGATTTTGCAATATATATAAATATCAAATCATTGTGTTGTACACTTGAAACTAATATAATGTTGTAGGTCAATTATGCATCAAAAAAAAAGGAAAAGAAAATTCCTATTAGTTTTTTGACATACAATTTTCAGATATGTTTATTCATATCTGCTACAAAAGTTTATCTAAATCATAATTACCAGGACTTCCCTTTTTGCTTTCACAATAATGAATATTCATTTTTATATGAAAACTAAAATGATACATATCATCAGCATAAGATAAGGCAGGCGTGATAAGGATGCACGATATTTGCCCTCTCTCTTCAAATAGTAAATCTGCTTTTACTGAGTATTATTTTCCAGTGAACCTAAGTTCAGATCAGTTCAGTTCAGTCGCTCAGTTGTGTCCAACTCTTTGCAACCCCATGGACTGCAGCATGCCAGGCTTCCCTGTCCATCACCAGCTCCCAGAGCTTACTCAGACACATGTCCACTGAGTTGGTGATGCCATCCTCTGTTGTCCCCTTCTCCTCTGGCCTTCAATCTTTCCCAGCATCAGGGTCTTTTCCAATGAATTAGTTCTACTTTGGCCACATGAGGTGGCCAAAGTTTTGGAGTTTCAGCTACAGCATCAGTCCTTTCAGTGAATATTCAGGAGTGATTTCCTTTAGGATTGGCTGGTTTGTTTTCCTTGAAGTCCAAGGGACTCTCAAGAGTCTTCTCCAACACCACAGTTCAAAACTGTGGTCTTCTCCCACACCATCAATTCTTCAATGCTCAGCTTTCTTTACAGTCCAACTCTCACATCCATACATGAATATGGGAAACCATAAACCTAAAGGAAACCTAAAGGAACCTAAAGTAAAATCTCAGATTCCTGCTCAGCGCAGG
The DNA here is from genome assembly GCA_024291935.2 of Okapia johnstoni. NCBI lineage: Eukaryota > Metazoa > Chordata > Mammalia > Artiodactyla > Giraffidae > Okapia > Okapia johnstoni. The sequence goes on from CM044319.1 coordinate 50,523,489, forward strand.
TCTAGGAAAACTGTACTGTTCAGTCAGGGTTGAAATAATGAACTATATTTTTTACTCTGACCTTGAGCTGGAAATGATGGGAGAAAATGACTCCAACTATCAGAAGCAGGTTAAAAAGGAGGATAAATCATGAGAGACTATTACAGCTAGTCATCTGACACAATAGAGCCTGACAAAGGTACTTGTGGTATTCGCATCTTGTCCCCTCAAGCAAAAGCTGACTATCACTAATGAGAGGTTTTACTTCTAGGCTGATGATCAGTTCACTCTGAGTGTGTGATGGTTGCTTGTAAATGAATATTTCCCCTGAGTCTAATCACACTGGGTCTGGTATATATGTTTCCACTTGAGTCAGTACCCTATAGATGTCAGGAACATTTCAATTAATTGAACAACAGCTAAGACAGGAAAGAAAGAGAACATTCTGAGGATGTGCACTGATTTTCCTTCCTCTCTTTGTGCCTAGAATCGGACGTTGCTGACTTTGATGGCCGAAGCTCCCTACTCTACAGGTTCAATCAGAAGCTGATGAGTACCCTCAAAGATGTGATTTCCCTGAAGTTCAAGAGCATGCAAGGAGATGGGGTCCTCTTCCATGGAGAAGGACAACGGGGAGACCACATCACCCTGGAGCTCCAGAGAGGGAGGCTCGCCCTGCACCTCAACTTGGGTAGGGTCAAGCTTTGCCCTGTGCCTGGCCATGTCAGGCTGTTGGGAACTCCTTTTATGGCAGGTTATCCTCCTAATGTGTCAATTAGAAGTTGCTGTGTCACAGTCGAAGTGACATATTTTCCTTATCCAAATTGGAGAAGAAAAATCCACGTTTTTAAATGTTTAAGCCATAAATAGCATTCTTTAAACAAGGTAATTTTGGTAGGTAGATAGAGATACAGGTTAATTTTTCTTCCTTCCTTCCTTTCGTTCTTTACCTATTTACTTTTTTTTTTTTAAGTAACAAACTTTAGCTTGAGTAAGTTTGAACACACTCACAAGTACACATATTACAATATAATAAGGCTTGCTCACCATCTATTATACTTGTTACACTTATGAAAGTTAAGCTCCTGGGGGAAAATGGAGAAGATACATTTTAATTTTTGTTTGTTTTTTGAGGGAACAAGGGGTCATGTGCATGGCATCTAAGTTTCTGGGCATTCTCATGTCTTATTAAGGGAAACTCTGTTTCGTTTTTTGTTTTTTTCAAGCATCCAGGCTGTGCTAGGGGGAGCCCTATATTGCCAAATGCCAGCCAATTTAGTACAGAATACCCTCCTACTTTCTATGTGTTTAGGACTCAGGCATCCATCATTCCTGCCTCACTACTGGCAGGTCTTCATTTCTTGGTAATCAACTAAGAGACGGTCAGCCTCCTTTATGTGAAAGGTACTTTGTAAGGAAGTATGAGCCAAGTACAGAAGTCAGGGAGTAGAACTGCCAAATTCGCAAAGGCAAACCGATAAGCTCTCCTGGAGAAAAGGAACTAGGAAAAAAGTGTTAGGGTGATGAAAAAGGAAGAGACCACTTTCTGTAAGAATGAGTTTCTGCCTCCCATTGGGTATTTATTAGTGTTAGGGGAAGGGGTGGAGAGTAGACTTGTGGAAGATAACTATCACCAACTGCTGAGTATTTCTGATCAAATAGTAAAGAAAGAAAGTCATAGTGGTATTCACTTTGTAGGCTTAAGTTGCATGAAAGCCTAGAAATATCACAGATAATTTTTTGTCTTTTAATCATTATTTAGTAATACGTTCTTTTACTAATTAGCATAAGAATGAAGATTATTGTGAACTCATCCCCAAAGCCAAGCAATGGAGATATTTATTTTGAGGCATTTCTGAGCATCTCCTTACCCTCCATGTTGGACACTGGCAGTGCTAGCAAGCAGAGCCTCTGGATCCCAAGTTTAGCTCATTAAATTGATATCTAATGCACTAAACTGAATACACAGCAAAGGCATCTTTAGAGTCTCACCCAGAAGAGAGCTAAAGAGGATTCGCTGATAACCTAATCAGTTTTGTCCACATACCTAAAGAAATTTATCAGTGAAGTCTATGAAAGATGGGCATATTCAGCAGAAACATATCAGTCTATTAACTGGTGTTCAATTTTCTTGAAAGGAGAATGGATGGAGTAACTTCCTCCCTAACACCCAGTGACAAGTTGTTCACAAAGTATTGTGGGTTGTGGATAAAGTTATTGCCATTACCCCTCTGAAACTCTGCCCCAACAAGCATAACCCAATGATGTACAGCAGTTTCAGTCACAATAAAGCAGGATGGAAAGGAAAAGATGTGCTCATGTGATAGATTTTACTTGCAGACAGGTGCCAGCTATTTATTTTTGGGGAAAGTTCATAACTTCCAAGCCTCAATTTACTTGTTTCTAACCTGGGATATTATTAATAACTATCTATCAGGGCATGAATGTAAAAACTAAAAATATTCAAAATGAATTTTCTGTGATCCAATCTGCTGTGCTCAGTCATGTACGATTCTTTGTGGCCCCACAGGCTATAGCCTGCCAGTCTTTTCTGCCCATGGAACTTTCCAGGCAATAATACTGGAGTGGGGTGCCATTTCCTACTTTAGGGGCTCTTCTTGAGCTTTAGAGCTTTCATCTCTTATGTCTCCTGCATTGGCAGGTGGATTCTTAACCACTAATGCCACCTGAGAATTTTCTATGTCAGTAAATAAACACAGTGAAACTCCTCATATTACTCATTATTCAACTAACAATATCTGAATGTCCCACATCCTGTAATTTGCTGGTCTTCCTGGAAAGAAATGGGTCTACTAAGATGAAGAAGACCCTCTCCTGGCTGTGATATAAAGAAGACAGAACAATTCTCTTTCCAAATTTCCATTTAACCTATATTTCTAACTCAGTTGGTGATAATGGAAAATCTCATTTAGTGAATTATTCGGTAGTGAAAATATGTTTAGTCTGTATTCTATGAAGTTTGGAATTTTTCTTCAGCTTTTGGATTTTACTCATCTCCATGAGTTTACCATGACTGAGTATTTCCTGTACTTACCTCCTTTAAAGAGTTACCCAGCATACTTATTAAATAGCACAGTTTTTTTATGTTCCTTCTCTAGAGAGACACTGACATATATTAGTATGTTAGCTTTGCATATCTCTGTCATAGCCAGCAAATCTTTGGAAGCACTGAGTTAAGGGGAAAGGGGGAATGGTAATAGCTTTGATTTGCCCATAAGAGAAAATCTGTAACATAGGTTACACAAGGGCAAGATAACACTGTGTTCATGACTGTAGTTCTGGAAACTAAGAGAACACCTACCTGATGTAGGTACTCCAGGCCAATTGAGTTATTGGGAAAAGAGGTTTTCATCTCACCTATCAGAGCCTGACACAACTACACATTTTTCTCATTTGGCTTGCTCATCCCCAAGCCTGAGTTACTCTTCCTCCTGTGATCTTCACCATGTGCAGTATCCTACCCAATCCTCAAAGCAGCCCATTAGGTACATAACCATTAGCCCCAATTTACCTATATGGAATATTAAGCTGGAGGAATATAAGTCAGCTGCTCAAATGATGCACCTAGTAATTAGCATAGTCACAATTAAAATCCAGTCATATTTACTGCCTTTTAAACTTATTTTCAGATTATAAAATATATATCAGTTTTAGAAAACTTGAAGAAAAAAATTATAAATAAAAGGAAAAAAGTCACTCAAAACTCTACAACCCAGTCATCCTTCTGTTAATTTGGTGTATTTTCCAAGTGTTTTTTCCTTAGCCATTTATATAAAAATTTTACATATTATATAAAATTTATGTTCTTTCCAAGTTGCCACACAACCTTCAAAGTGGAAAGAGTTTAATACTATCCATGATCAAGGTCTTTTTTTTTTAATTTTTTTAAAGAAATGAATCAAGAAAGAGAAAAAAATGAAGAGATAGAGGAAGAATCTAAGAATTCAAGTTAATGGGCTAAGAATGGTGTTGGGCCAGTGAAGGAGGAAGTTTCTCTCTTCCCAGCTGATGTGGACACTCTAGCAGTGTTCCCTGTAGGGACAGTTCTCCAACGTGTGTTCTTTTTCTAATTTGTGACTCTACAATTCAGTTTTTTAGGAGAGTGGAGTGGTTCAGTACCATGGACAGTTACAGAGGAGGGCCTTTGGAGATGCGTGGTGTGCTGTGGTTCCTCACAAGTGATGCTCTTTGCTGATATTCTGATTCATATTACCTCTGTGGCAACTGACTTGAAAAGACCATTTCAATGCTGCAGTCAAACTAAGCCTTCCCCTTTGACTGTTAGGTTACAACAATGATTTTTCTAGAGCTACTAATGGGAAAGAAATTTCTTCTCTCAATCCATAAGGAAGTTAATAGAAATTCCCCTTTCCACTCTTTGCACATCTAATTCAGATCACCTGTGGCAGTTTGCCCTCTGTAGAATTACAACAGCACAAACTCATACAGGCAGGTGGGAGAATCAAAGAGCAGAGACATTACACGACTGGGGAATTGTAGTAAGAACTAAACAAAACATCAATTGCACACACAAGTCATTCATCCTTACAAGAGTCCAGTGCTTTTGAACTGAGGCAGATTGTGCAATAAAGCAGTCATAGGAAAGTAAGAACCTTGAAATAGCATAAACATGTGTGGAGCACACTGTCCTTGGAGGAGCCAAGCATAGGTTCAAAGGCAAAGCATCTTACTGCATAACCAACTCACTGAGATATCTTGGATATTACTGAATACTCTGCACCTACTCCAGGGAGTCTAGTGAATGTTTACTTTAGCTTTTTCAAATTCAAGCATTTTGATCGTCAGTGATATCCAGTTGGTTGCCCTGAGTCACAGAGATCATGTAGTTGCATAGCCGTCGACCCAAGATTAGAACCCTCTCCAATTCAAACATAAGGTCCTGACATTAATCATTAAAATGTTATAGACTTTCATGAAACCAGTAGGTATTGAATATTAAAAGTTGCTATTCATGTGTTAAAATTTTGAGAATGGAGAGACCAGGGTGGGATAGAGAAGTCCAGAAAGTCTTCTTGGATCCAACTTCAATTAGCTGGAGATTTTATTATGAAAAGGAAAGAAAGACAGGAATTTCAGACAAAGTGTCAGTGTGGTAAATGGCATCACATTTTATATAAATTGTGTCATTCATGTACAAGAATTCATTGAGCAAGTACATTAAGCTAAGCACTGAGCCTTGCACTGGGGGTTAAAAATTTGAATTCACCAGTTCTGATTTTCAAGGAGGTCCCAGCCTGGTAAAACAATTATTGTGATTGACTTTCTAACTTTGTAATATTAACCAAAAATATATAGCTATGTATCATCAAAACCATATTTTTTAAGATAACGAAGTCACAAAAGATAGATTCAACTTAAGAGTCAGATTGAGCAATGACCCCTAAATCTAGAGAACATTTTATTGAATAAAATTTAGAATTTTTTTTTTTAAGAACTAAGGACATGAATTACATTTCCTTAGTGATACATAAGGATTTGCTCTGATTTGAGGGTCAAGTCCACTGTAATCACATGGTTTCCTGTTAGTTTTTATTTTCTTGAGAAGACTTCATTTGAGTACTTGAGAACATTCATCAGCCCTGAATTTTGCTAAATAGGGGTCTATATAATCCTGGATAAACTAGAGAGGTGAAATTTGCCTTCACCATCTACATCATGTCCTTCCCACTTTGGGTTGCTGCATTTTCCTTTTCCACAACTTTCTGCTTCCTGATCCATCAAATCCTTTTCCTGGTATTCTTACTAAGCTATATAAACTCACATGTGTTTATGGTGGGAGGCAGATGGCGAGAACATAAGGAATGAAGGTATCAATTTTTCCAATGGGAGTAAGTAGTAAGAGTATTTAGCTTTGGAGTCATAGCTCAGGGTGTAACCTTAATTCTTTGTGACCTTGGGTGCATCCTGTGGCTTCCTTGAGGTGAAGCTTTTTGTAAGGCTGTGTTCAGGAATAACAAAAACAACCTATGTAAAATGCTTACCTCACTTTAACAGAAAAGAAGCTTAAAAATACAAGTGAATACCAACATTGATAGCGTGAACAACAAAATGTGAGAAAGTTAATCCTGAAGATCAGGTGGATGCAGGCATTGGGGTCCTCCATGCAAATGGCCCTCTTTCTCATCAACAACAAATCTTTCCAAGAGTGACTTTTTGTTGAAATACAATCTTAAAAAAGAAGTTTATGTTCCCATTTGCTCAAGCTATATGAAGTCTACAGATTGTGAAAGGTAAAGTGCCATCCATACTTAAACTGTTAAGACCAAGCAAGGTGATTTAATCAAAGGAGATTTTGAAGTGAAAACACAACAATATACATGCTAAGGATCCAGAAAAAGGCTAGTTCCAAGGGTGAAGAATTTGATATGCTTATCCATAGTATGTTGAGGTGGGGTAGGGGAGGAGGATGAGAAGAGCAAGTTAGAAATATTTTGCAGATATTTCAAACTTCCTGTAAAATTTTTCATATGCTTTAGGGTTTTGAGTAATATTTACATAATTTCATTTTAACTATCTCAAACTACATGAAAACAGGTTTTAATTTAATAAGTAATACATTGTTTTCTCTAATGTGTTTCTGGCCTAAAAGACACCTTCCGTGGATTTTTATTGTCTTTGTGTTCTCCACAATTACCCATAGGTGTTTTTATCTTGCCTTAATAAATTGGAAACTAGTTAAAACTAGTAGTTGAACCATAATTGCCCCTGAGATATGACTTGAAGTATATATTACAGAATGAAGAGTTTGATAATCTTTTGAGAATGAAGTTTTTTCGTAATTTCTAATAATGAACATTTCTAGGTAAAATGGAAACTTTTCTAGGACTAACCTTTTTTCTTCATAGTAACACCTCATATAGATATATTTTGAAACATCCTACTTGATGAATAGCAGAATTTCCTGTTTATCCAACTGTTAAAGTGGACTGATTTCCACTCGGGTTTTTTCAATACATGTTTTCTTGCCTGGGAAATCCTATGGACAGAGGAACTCGGTGCACCTACAGCTCATGGGGTTGCCAGATAGTTGGGTGTGACAATGATTAGAAACAAAACAAGTACTTCTGCATGTTAACATAAATTGGTTCACGGAGAGGGTAAAATATGTTCATGTCTGCCATTTTTTAAATTAAAAATATATTTGTAATGCAGGAGGTATTCAATAATTCATACATCAGTGATATAGTTAGCTGTGCAGGTTGAGGATTATGCTTTTAATGAAGTTTAGTTTTGTTTCTTAATATCAAAAGTATTTATACTCTAAAATGTATAAAGAAAAGAAAAATAATAAAAACTAAAATTATAGTCAGTTTGACCTCTTCATAATTAAATTCATCTTTTGAAGCCGGAAAAATAGTGTAGAAAATATCAAAGTATTTAATTTTAATCCTTGTTTTTATTTTCTCTATTAAATCAAACTATCACTAAAACCCACCCAAACAACACATAATAACAAATAAGTAGGAGGAAAAGATATGATTACTTTACTTTTCCTTTTTGTGACTTTCATTGGTTTTACAGTTTCAAATGTTTAATGTTTTTGACATATTAGTAAATTCTTAAATGCCTTTTTAATTTTTTAAGGAAAAGGGAAGGTCATATCAAATTTAAAGTGAAGGCTCTAATATTAAATTTATTTGAGTATATTAACTTAGAACTAATAGTTTATAAGACACAGTAAGTCTCCTTCAACCAGTCATTAGTCCTTGGGCATGTTTTATTTTATAAATAAAAGTTGACTCTGTGTGTGTGTGTGTGTGTGTGTGTGTGTGTGTGTGTGTGTGTGTAGAAGAGGGAGGGGAAGAGAGGCAGACACAAGTATTTTTTGTTTTGACTGGTAGCGCTTTTCATCTGCTTGCTAGAGCAAACTTCCTAAAAGTCATTTCTCAATGAGTCTTTGATGATGTCCACTCCAGTATCCAAATGACATTCTAGGCTACCACATGTCAACAGCCTCTCACCACCTGGAAATCCGTCCTTCTTGTGCTCTCTTTACCTATGCCCCTCATCCCCCATCCACATGACTGCCAGTTTTCCTGCCAGCCTTGCCTTCTAATCAAATTTCCATACAGCTGACAAAACAACCTTCTTGAAATGTTAGTCTGAGCCAGTGATCCCTGACTTATTAATTCGCCAGTGGCTCCCATTTCTTAAAGGTAAAACACAAGCTGTAAATCAGCTCATACTAGCAACTGATCCTAGGTGGTATCAGCCAGCCCCACACGGTCATAGCATTCTGCTGCATGGAATCCCTCTATGGGGTTCTCCTGAACCCCTAGCCTTGGCAGGTGCTTTTCCTTGTTAGGTAACAATGCTCTGTGTTCTGGCCAAATTTCAGGCCTGGCCCCTCTCTATGATGTGACATCCACAGCTTCCTACCCTGCATTTTCTTGGTTCCTTGCCTTAACTGCTGTTAATACAAGCAGCATGCTTCTTATCAATTCACTTATTGCGTCTCCACGTTATAATCTTCAGAGAAGAAAGTGTGCCTTTTGACTCTTTATCTCCTGTGTACAGCATTTGTCACTGTAAGCAAGACAGATAGCTATCAATACCATTTTATGGGTGGATGGATGGAAAAAGAAAAGGAAAGAAGAAAGAAAGAGAGGGAGGAAGAAAGGAAGGGATGGAGGGAGGAGGAAGAAAAAGTAAAAGATCTAATAATGTATCTACATAACTTGACACATTGTAAGAACTCAAAAGATGTGGAGCAAATCAATATGTCATTGAACAAATCAATTAAAGTCAGCTATGAACTCATCAGCTCTTATTTTTCAATTACAATCAGTTGGATACCATCACCCCACCCCCATAGGAAGCAACAAAGTGTTATTTCGTGCAGGAAGCAGTGACTTGGGACCATAATGGAGGTGGGTGTGAGCAACCCACAGGGGAAATGGCAGCTTCTGCCCCCTGAATGCCACGCTGTGGAGCAGGCTGCTGCAGCTGTTCTATAAAACACATTTTAGGAGAGAAAAGACATTTAGCTTCCAGTTACTAAGGGTACCGAATACATAAAATACTGAAAAATTGGAAGGTTTACATGTGTGTAAAATTAGTTGCATTGAACTGTTCACTTTGCTAAGTCTGAGCCATTCTGTAGGAAAGAAAAAAAGTAAAGCTCTAATCTTTTTGACAGAAGGATACAGGCAGGAACACCATAAAACTGGAGGAGAGATGAAGAGAAGGGGAGCCAGAGGCACTTGATTGAAAAATGTACCTCTCACATCCTCCCAAGAGGTGTGTTCCAAACTCAGCTTAGGCTGAATCAACACATGACCTGTGCCATGATCAGAGTCAAAAATCTGACTGGATCTGAATTTGAACCCTGACTACATCTTTGCCTAGGAATGCTTAACCTCACCAGACCTCAGCTTCATAATTTGCTAAATGCAGATAATCATTTTGCCTTAGAGCATCGAACTTGGATGGAGATTATACAGTCTGTACTTAAATGCCCTCGATAGAGTAGGTATTTGAAAATTGCAGCTAAAATGATCATTTCCTCTCCGTTGCCTTTGCCTATATATTTACCTAACTCAGTGGGCCCACTGTCTTCCCTCTACTTATTCAGCATTCACTCTTCTGCTAAAGTACAACTCAAGATTCACTTTCTCCTTTCAAGAGCCCATCAAGTGCAAAGAATATGCATTCTTTCTAAATGTGATGAGTTCTATTTTCAATATTATTCATACAGCTATCCAGATCTAATTTCTCTTATTATGTAATTGCACCAGACCTAGAAACATGTTCTTCCATGTCTAAAAGGGAGTGTAGATGTCAGTTGATGGAGAACTTGGTCCTGGAATCTGTAGGAAAAGGTTGGTATTCCATCCCAAGCCCAGGACAGTTCTGGGTCTGTAGAGAGAGAATCATCCTTTACTTTGGATAGAGAGAGTTGGCCTTGCCTGCAGAATATTCTGTTGATAGCACTGTAGGCTGCCCTGAGGTACAGATGCCATCCTTTCTTCCTGTTCCCTTCACAGATGACAGCAAACCTCATCTCGGCAGCAGCCCACCCTCGGCCACCCTGGGGAGCCTACTGGATGACCAACACTGGCACTCCGTTCTCCTGGAGCGAGTTGGCAAACATGTGAATTTCACTGTGGACAGGCACACACAGCACTTCCGCACCAAGGGCGAGGCAGATGCCTTGGACATTGACTATGAGGTGAGTTTCCTGTTCCTACAAACCCTTGAGCTCCTGGCTCAGGATCAGTAAGAAAATCAGTAAGTGAATGAGCAAGTGAGAAGATGTGGGACCTTGACAAATCTTACCTTTGAGCATCTCCTCACCTCCATCTAAGTCCAGATCGCTGACCATGAAGGAGCCCATGGAGAGAGTCTGAGCTGTGAGCCTGGAGAAAATGCCTTGGCAAATATGATGGTGACTCAGAAACTTACAAGGCATCATGCAGTCATTATGAAAAATTCAGTTATATAAACTTATAATCCATCAAAGTATTTTTAAAAAGTACAAAATTCATTTATTCCTAATTACTTTTATGTATCTATTTCTCTCCATCTATCTATATGTATTTGAGGTTATTTACTTCTGTTGTATCTGTGTGGTAGAGATACAGTCTATTTGATTGCAACAGTGCCTCTCTTTTCAACTCCAAGTTGAGTGACATCCCTTTGATAGTTTGAAATTCATCATGGTGGGAATATTTATACCATAGATATTGGCAAGTCCTATAAATCAGGGGTTGATGTATTTCTTTGTTGATTCTCTAGACCAGAGATTGGAAAAACTACATCCTGCAGGGCAAGTTTGGCTTGAAGCCTGTTGCCTTCAGCCTGACAAGTGTTGTTTAAAAAATTAAGGGAAACAAAAGAATATGTGACAGAGACTATATGTGATTATGGATAAAAGAGTTCAGTGAAAAATCAACAAAAGCAGTCTATAAAAATCAGTTGGTTTATGGAATTTATATTATTTATTGTATATTTTATTATTATTTGTAAATTGTCTGCACATCACTTACATCAGTAAAATAACATAATATCTGAATGCATTCATGCACCCACACGCACATGCATGTACAGAGATGTGTATGTGTGTGTGTATGTGTTACACCCTGAACAGGCAGATTTTGAACATTTATCAACACATCACTTGAGGCAGGAAATTAGTGAGAGCTAAAACGTAAGACTTAGGGAAGACCCACCTGATGATGGGTCACATGACCTACGTTATGGGGGGGGGAAGGAAGAGAATGACTTTTTGCAGAGCAGTGACATGGCCAGACTTATGTTTTAGAGGAGTCATTCTGAATGTTTGCTTCAGGGGCCAGTCCAATTAGTATCCCCTAGAAATTTGTTAGAAATGAAAATACCCAAGTCTCATCCAAATCTACAGAATCAGAAACTCAGGAAAGAGGGCCTCAATCATTCATTTTTTAAAAATCCTCTAGGAGACTCTGAAGCACCCTAATGTTTGAGAACAACTATTTTAGAGCCATTACTCTGAAGGTAGCTCTGAAGTTACTCCATAGCCTAGATCTGTCTGTAGGTGGATGGTTGTTGGACAGATGGTTGGAAACCCTGTTAGAAGACAATGTCAATCAACAGTGGATATATACTAGAACAGTGGAGGTGGAGTTAAATGACTGAAAACTTAGGATCTGACTTTTTTTTCCCATCACTATTATGAACTATAAGAAAGATCTCCTCTTTTGATCTTAACCTTTGTTTAGCATACTGATGATAAGTTATGCTATTCATTAACTTTAAAAGAGAATATGTCACTCTTTGACGCAGGATGCAATATATCAGGTAGGTAGTTTTTGTTTTTTGTTTTTTAAGTTGCTGATAACTAGAAATCTATGACTATCAATTACTCTCCTTTGACAACATCATTTAAGTAATTGAAAACACAAAAAATACACATAATGCTGAAATTATCTTAAAGAGATCTTTTTTGAACTTGGGGACAACAAAAAAACACAAAATCAAGTTTCAGTAATTCCCCAAATGCTGGACTTCTAATGGCCTGAGAGGTGATTCTAAAATTCACCCAGTTGCCTGATTTAACATTTATTTTCAGGTTAATCTCTACTTATCTGTGGTCTCCAGTGTAGAGAATCTGTATGAAATCACAGCATAGTAGCATTAAAGTGAATGTCAGCATTTATAGGAAAAAATCCAATGAGGTTGCTTAATTTATGAAGTTGAAGCAGATTTCTTCTAGAAATTCTTGAATTTTTTGGTACCTTGTACAAAGTATTTCCTAGGGAAAAAAACACCTTGAAATATTTCTATGAGGCAACCTCTGCTTCAGATAAGCCAAACTCCTTCCAGAGGATGCAGCCAGTTTGCTCATATGAATATAAAAGAAGACAGACTGGCCAGACGATGACATTAGACTGGCTGCACTGGCTCAGGAGAGTTAGATATTGGGGAAGTCTCTCAAACAACTGGAGCTGTCCAGCCTTGAAGATTCACCTTCAAGGATGTGTGGAGAGAAAAGAGCCTGTGTCGTAATCACCATTTCACCACTGAGTAGTTGGAACAAAACCTATAAAGTGAAAACTCTTAACTTCAGTTTCCCAGAAGCAATATGAACATCATTATTGCTAAATAGAATATCTGAATCTAAGGTCTATGTTTTAAATTGAAGTAATAGATGATTTACAACTTTGTGTACAGCAGTGTGATTCAGTTATAACATATTCATTTTCATATCCTTTTCCATTATGGTTTATTATAGGATATTGAATATAGTTCCAAGTGCTATACAGTAGGTCTTTGTTATTCATTTGTTTTATATTTAATGGTGTATATATTTATCCCAAATTCCTAATTTATCCCTTTTCATCGTTTCCCTATTGGTAACCATAAGTTTGTTTTCTAGGTCTATGAGTCTGTTTCTGTTTTGTAAATAAGTTCTTTTGCATCATAGTTTAGATTCCACGGTGTAAGTGATATCATAAGGTATTTGTCTTTGTCTTTCTAACATACCTAAGTTAGTATGATAATCCCTAGGTTCATCCATGTTGCTGCAAATGGTATTATTTCATTCTTTTTTATGGCTGAGTAATAGTCATTGCATATATGTATCATGAAATGAACATTTAGGTTGCTTTCATGTCTTGGCTATTGTGAACAGTGTTGCAGTGAACACTGGGGTGAATGTATGTTTTTGAACTATGGTTTTCTCCAGATATATTCCTAGGAAACTAAGGTCATGGCATCTGGTCCCATAACTTCATGGCAAATAGATGGGGAAAAAATGGAAACAGTGACAGACTTTATTTTGGGGGGCTCCAAAATCACTGCAGATGCTGACTGAAGTCATGAAATTAAACTATGCTTGCTCCTTGGAAGAAAACTTATGACCAACCTAGATAGCATATTAAAAAGCAGAGACATCACTTTGCCAACAAAGGTCCATCTAGCCAAAGCTATGGTTTTTCCAGTAGTCATGTATGGATGTGAAAAGCTAAGTGCCAAAGAATTGGTGCTTTTGAACTGTGGTGTTGGATAAGACTCTTGAGACTCCCTTGGACTGCAAGGAGAACAAACCAGTCCATCCTAAAGGAAATCAGTCCTGAATATTCATTGGAAGGACTGATGCTGAAGCTGAAGCTCCAATATTTTGGCCACCTGATGGCCAAATTGACTCATTGGAAAAGACCCTGATGTTGGGAAAGATTGAAAGCAGGAGGAGAAGGGGACAACAGAGGATGGGGGTGATTGGATGGCATCACTGATGGGACGTGAGTTCGAATAAACTCCGGGAGTTGGCGATGGACAGGGAAGCCTGGCATGCTGCAGTCCATGGGGTTGCAAAGAGTCGGACACAACTGAATGACTGAACTGAACTGATTGCTAAGAGTGGGATTGACAGATCATATGGTAGCTCTATTTTTAACTTTTTAAGGAATCTTCATACTGTTTTCCATAGTGACTACACCAATTTATGTTCCCATGACAGCACAGAAGTGTTCTCTCTTCTTCACATCCTCTCCAGTATTTGTTATTTGTAGACTTTTTAATGACAGAGAATCTAAGGTGTATTTTATAACAATGCTGTCTAGTAATCAGAATCTATGTTATTTATATAACAGGATATCTGCTGTGAGGTCATATGTACATGTTTGTGTCTTGCTAACACTGGTAGAAGAATGATTGAACTCAGGTCCCTGAGTTCTAGGGACCCATTGTCAGAGTAAGCTCTACTCCTCCAGAGCTGTGCCCTATCAAATTCTACATCAGGGACAATTACATTCTACAAATCTAGGTTCCTCTTCAAATGTTAGCATGATGGGTCAATATTTGGAAAGAAAATATGATAGCTTTCATTCCTCCATCTTAGATTATGTCAAGGATATAATCAAGTGACACAGTGCCTTTCTGTGAAGCATCTAGTAGGGAATTTGCCTCTGTCACATGTATGCAGTTGTCAGATTCTCCTTTTGCCTGGAAGGCACACATAGACAGGGGCTCATAGAACCCTCTGCCAAAAAAATAAGCAGAAAGATTGTAGATCCTTTACTTCTCACTGGAATGTCATCACAGCTCATACCACCCAGCCCATGTGATTTTTTTTTCCCAAATGCTTCCGAGACAAACTATAGCAATTAATTTTACTTTCAGCCTAGAGCACAAGTGTTTAAGAAAAGAGATTTCTTTTTTAGGATCTTAGTGAGATTCCATTTCTCTGAGAGTGTATAACTTAAGAAGTCTTTTCTTATCAAAAGTGCTTAGTGATCCTTTTCTACATAGCCACCTTAACAGTACCAAAACTATTAAAAACATATTTTTACATGTACTATGTATTATCACAACATAAATGATGAAAAAATAATTTTAAAAATGAAAAGAATGTATTTTAATGAGAATTCTTAGTTAAAACTTCATTAAATCATCTAAGCACGTAAAAATACATTATCTACACATGTCTTCAAAAATAAGTTTTATTGAAGTTTGAAAGAAAACATGAGATAGTACTTTTATAGTCAAAGATTTTGGGAGGTCTTTCCAAGTATGACATAAATTTTAAAAACATGGAAATAAAATATATGAAAAATTTTACACATAAAAAAATTTTTTAAAAGCCACATGAACTTCCACAAAAAATATGGTATAATAATATCATCCTCCCCAAAACTTGCAAAAGTATTTCAAAATTTAATTAAGTAATAAAAAGCCCCCACAAATAATTTTTTAAAATATTGACTCAATGGAAAAATAAAGAATATGTACATATAACAAATATAGACTGCTTTCAAATATAAAAAATGATGCTCCATCTTACTCATAAAAAGAAGGAATGCAAATTCATGCTACAATGATATTTTAAACTTAGACTTCAGGGAACACAAACATTAAGTGTTGTCACAGAAATGAAGGAACCAGAATGATTTAATCCATTGTCAGTGGGAGAATAATTTATATGATATCAAAGAAAAGGCTTATTGTCAAAATTTAACTGAGTGCCCTTCAATTCAGCAATTCTGTTTCTAGGAATCTATCCTACAATTATAAGCAAATATGTGCAATGGGGTATATGTCAGGAATAACAAAAAGTTGAAAATTCCCCAAAAGTTTATCAGAAGGGGGTTAATTAAAAATTCTGGTAAGCTCTGTAGAGAAACAGCTCTACCAGGGTGCCCCAGTGGTCTCACACTGTCCACTTGGACCGAACAGCCAAAGCCATGCAACAAAGGTGATGTGAATCTTGGCAGGACACGTTGGATCTTCCTGAGACATAAGAGGATGGCTGCCTGCAATTACTGGCTTCAAGGCCATTGCCTACTTGTCTCTCGGCCTCATAGAAGTCTATTCTGATACAATTTCTTCTAAGGATGCTTGAGGCTTTCTCTAGGATTTGCATCACATAGAATTGCTTGGTCTCAAAGAGTCGGACATGACTGAGCTACTGAACAACAACAACCAACTCAGTGGACATGAATTTGAGCAAACTCTGGGAGATAGTGGAGGACAGAGGAACCTGGCATGCTACAGTCCATGAGGTTGCAAAGAGTTAGACATGACTTAGTGACTGAACAACCAACTTGAGGAGGAACCTCAAGGCTGCATTGTTGTTTCTTGACTACTCCTCCCTTATCTCTGCATCCTCTCCCTTCCCCGATTAGCCTACTTCCTATAACCAAGAAACTGGAAAACAAAAAAAAAAGTTCTGTTCTCAGAAGCCCCACAGTACCCTGATAGCTTTTAAACTGAAGCCTATAGTTAGATCTATAACAATAAAGACTGCCGCAGCTCACACTGTGGTCATCTGCCCTCATATTTAGTGTCATCTGTTTTGGTCTACGGGACTGGGAACTTCACTGTTTGGCTCCACTTCCCTTTATTCTCTGTGTAAGTCACATATCATCCAAATCTCACAGTGGCACCTTTTATCTATATGTGGATCCACCAGGCCTTGGCCTTGGGCTCACCTTGTTTTGTGTGTGTGCTTGACAAACCCGTACAGAAGTATTATGCTTCAATTAAAAAGAATAAGGCAGCCCTCTATGTTCTGATGTGGAACCATCTTCACTATAGATTGTTCAATGAAAAGGAAAATCAGTGTGCAGTGCAGTGTAAATAGTACTTGTGCTTAAAAAAATAGAAAAGAGTATATAGACTTGAAAGTGCATAGATCGACAGAAATCTGTAAGGGTAGGGATAAGCAGATCAGAAGAACGTGGGATCATCGAAGGAAAATGCTTCGTTCTTTGCTGTGTACTCTTCTGCAACTTTTTGCATTTTGCCCTTGCAAAAACATATTTTAAGAAGAAACTGAGGCAATAGAATGAATGTATGACTTAAAAGGTATTCCTCATGTTTACTTCTAAAATTGCATCCTCTAATTTTATTCTTATTCATAGCTTTTCTTCAAAAATACTTATCACTTATGTTATTAAGTGTATTTTTTAAACTACTTTGATTTACAATGTTGTATTGCTATCAAGTGTACAGCAAGTGATCCAGCTATACATATATGTATATATTTTTTAAGCTGAAAAAATTTATTTCATTTATTAATTTTCATCACATTGTATATTTATTTTTTACTGAATTACAGGTGATGATCAGTGTCGTGCTAATTACTGCTTACAGCAAAGTGACTCAGTTATACATAATATATGTGTACATATGTATTCTTTTTCAGATTTTTTCCCTTATAGGTTCTTACAAAATATTTAGTTATTTGTACTATATGGTAGGTCTTTGTTGGTTTTATATTATAAATAAATTTGACTTATTTTTAATTCTCTAACTCTTCATACCCAAACTGGCCATAGTACTTAAGCTCATCATAAGAATCAAGACTCTCTTTTTCACTTTGTTTCTGTAAATTTGTGTCTGCTACATAACACACAATAAATATTTGTTAAGTAAATTTTAAAAGTTTATTTCTGTGAATTATAAAGATATCAACTAACACCTTAATTTTCTTCCCATGAGAAGTTCCTAATAGTTCCCATACTCAGAGACCACCCCTTGCTGCTCTTACTTTAAAGTGACACCAAAGGACCTTTCCTAGAGCTCAGGCTTGATTAAAGGACTGGCCAGATTTAAAACAACTATTTATTTGGCGATCAATAACTATAGAGAACAGACTTGTGGATGCTGGGAGGAGGGAAGGAATAGGGTAGAGAAGGATTAAGAGGTTGGGATTAGCAGATGCAAACAATTATATATAGAATGGATAAACAAGGACCTACTATACAGGGAGTTATATTTAATATCCTATGATAAACCAGAATGGAAAATAATATGAAAAAGTATGCATGTAGAAATATAGATATCTGAATCACTTGCTGTATAGCAGAAATTAACATAATATAAATCAATTATACCCCAATTAAAAAAATAGTAAACCAGATAAAATAAAAGAAACCAGCAAAACAGAATAACTAGAGATCACCAGGAAAAGTGTTTGGTAGATCATATCATGTGGCAGTGTAACTGTTATTAATTCTTTTTTTTGGAAATGCAGTTGAAAAGTTAAAGCAGAAAGCTTGCATGCAGAAAAATAAATGGAAGAAAATAAAATAAAGAAAAGAAGCAGATTCAAGGTGAAAATAAGGGGAAAACAAGAGAAGGAAACAACCAAGCTCCTATTTTGTGTTGCATTTTGTGATTTTGTTCAGTCCCTCAAATAGCCTTGTGAGGGAGATTATTATGTTCTATATCACAGACATAAAAGACAAAGTGACTAATGACCCTCCTGTTCCTATTTCTCAATAGCCATCCAGTAACAGAAACAGTAAAGACCTTCATGCTGGGAAAGATTGAGGGCAGGAGGAGAAGGGAGTGACCGAGGATGAGATGGTTGGATGGCATCATTGACTCAATGGACATGAGTTTGAGCAAACTCCAGGAGATAGTGAAGGACAGGGAAGCCTGGCATGCTGCAGTCCGTGGGCCTGCAAAGAATAGGACATGGCTTAGCAACTGAAAAACAACGAGCAGAAACAGGGTTTGAGTCTAGGTCTGCATAGATCACCAGAAGTCATCATGGTTACCAGCCTTTCTCTCCTTAGGAGGGACAATCCCTCAAGATCCAAGCGTAGGCTTTGGTCCTTATCTTGGCCTCTGTACATAAACAAGACTTAAAAACACATTCCTTGGTGTCATTTTTCTTTCCAGTTCTAATTTAAGATTTTGTGATTTGTGAACTTGCTAATTGCATATTTCCCCAAGTTTTGTAACAGTGAGATGTGTATATTGAAAAGTAAACTAACTGTGTTGAACATGATGAAGGGAATATTTCAATACCAGTATTATACCCTAAATAGCTTTGTTTTTATTAATAGGAGCTAAAAGAACAAGCGATCAATTCCTTATCATGTTATTTTAGCTGCCATTAGGGTTGTGGTGGTATGTTTTAATGATCTAATAAGACATTTTGAGGCTGGCTGAACTTAGGCTAAATGATTGTCACCCTCAATAAAATATTATAAAATCAGTCAAGCCCCACTTGAATACTTTAGGGCCTGAGGCAAGAATCCTAATGTGGGCCCATATACCATAGCTCTAAATGCTTCAGGAGTTATAATAAGCTGTTGAATAAAATCTGTTCTATTTTTTCCTTTGACAAATAAACCACATCCCACATATGTGGGATGTCCAAAGTGGAAATAGGTGTCCCTTGGTCACTCCTGGGAACCATGTGTGGGTCTTTGGTTCACCCTTAGGAAGATGGACAGGGAGGAGAACAGTTCAGGCCCTCCAAGCAGCTTCAGAACTGTTTAGGAGGAAAACTTTGGGTAGCTGGGTAGGAAGATAATGGTTTAGGACTGCGGTGAGAGCTTCCAATAGTAATTTCCCTTTGATTTGCAAATACTGCTCCCATGAAACAAGATATGACGATGGTCAGAGGGGGTCCTCTAGGGTGTCAGTTCCACAGCCAGTGCCCCTCTTGCCTGAGTATATGGGGGGATAAAATGAAGGTGATGTTAGAATTTCCAGTGAGTTTTTGTTTGAATGCTGAGACATACATGATTTAACTCAATATCCAAATGTGTGTATGTTCAATCGCTCAGTCATGTCCGACTCTTTGTGACCCCTTGAATTGTAGCACGACAGGTTCCTCTGTCCATGGAATTTTCCAGGCAAGAATACTGAGGTGGGTTGCCATTTCTTACTCCAGGGCATCTTCCTGACCCAGGGACCAAACCTGAGTCTCTTGTTTCTCCTGAATTGGCAGGTGGATAATTTATAATATCCAAATAACCTAAGGTGAAAATTTTGTAAACCCATTCAGACAAAAATAAATAAATATGTGTTGAGCAAATCAGGCTGTGTCAGACTCTATCTATAAAAATACACATTTACAGAAGGGAAGGCTAGCAATGGACTAGATTTAGGCCAGCAGCAGCACTCACAGTAATACTTAGAAAGATTGTCTGAATCTAGCCCCTGGTGTAAAACCTGCTAGGAGATGGAGAGCATAGGGTGGCTCTGGCAGGGAAAATAGGAGGGGCTGATTATCTTTTCAGAAGATATTGGAGATTTCTGCTGCTATACTTGTCTATCTCTTCTTTTCTTCCCCGTGGAAGGGAATGCAGAAGGCTCACCAAGTACATGCCAGTCTGCCTAGAACAGGGGCACACTGTGTCAGTGAGCCTGGGACTTTTAGTTTTAAAAATGAGATGCTTTCAGGCCAACCAAGACCAGTTGTTCACCCTGTCCTGGTGGTGATTCATGGAGTGGTTTCCTCGAAGGACCAGAATTAGAAATAGCTGCTGGGGAGGCCATGTATAATAATGGTGAAGAGATGGGACTCCAGATGGAAGGACTGGGGGGGTTTGGCTGTAAGACCTCGGTCAAGCTGCTAAACCTCTGTATGCCATCATTTTCTTTAGCTTTCAAGTGGAACAAATAGCAATATCTAACCTAACAGGTGGAGAAAAAAATAGTGAAAGCAAACTCTAAGCATCAGTTCAGTTCAGTTGCTCAGTCGTGTCTGACTCTTTGTGACCCCATGAACTGCAGCATGACAGGCTTCCCTGTGCATCACTAACTCCTGAAGCTTACTCAAACTCATGTCCATAGAGTTGGTGATGCCATCCAATCATCTCATCCTCTGTCGTCCCCTTCTCTTCCTGCCTTCAATCTTTCCTAGCATCAGGGTCTTTTTCAGTTAGTTAGTTCTTTGCATCAGGTGGCCAAAGTATTGGAGTTTTAGCTTCAGCATCAGTCCTTCCAATGAATACTCAGGAATGATTTCCTTTAGGATGGACTGGTTGGATCTCCTTGCAGTCCAACTCTAAGCCTAGGGCCCAATATATGGAACTACTCAATAAATGAGACTATTTTTTTTAATTGAAATATAGTTGATTTACAATGTTGTGTTAATTACTGCTCTACAGCAAAGTAATTCAGTTATACACACACATATATATGTATTTTTTTTAATATTCTTTTCCATTATGGTTTATCATAGGATACCAAATGTAGTTCGTTGTGCTATAGAATAGGACCTCGTTTTTTACCCATTCTCTATGTAATAGTTTGCGTCTGCTAACCCCAACCTCCCACTCCACCCCTCCCCCAGACCCTGCCCCTTGGCAGCCACAAGTCTGTTCTCTATGTCTGTGGAATCTGTTTCTGTTTCTTAGATGGTTCGTTTGTGTCATATTTTAGATTCCACATATATGTGATATCATATGGTATTTTGTCTTTTTCCTTCCGACTTGATAATCTTTAGTTGCATCCGTGTGGCTGCAAATGGCAATACCTCATTCTTTTTTTTATGGCTTATTAGTATTCTACTAGATATATATACATATATACCACATCTTTGTCTATTCATCTGTTGATAAAGTTGCTTCCATGTCTTGGCTACTGTGAATAGTGTCGCTATGAAAATTGGTGTGCATGTTCCTTTTTGAATTATAGTTTTCTCTGGATATATGCCCCAGAGTAGGATACCTTGGTCATATGGAAACTCTGTTTTTAGTTTTTTAAGGAGTCTCCAAACTACTCTCCATAATGACTGCAGGGTTCCCTTTTCTCCACATCCTCTCTAGCACTTAGTACTTGTAGACATTTTGATGTTAGCCATCCTGACTGATGTGAAGGGATGCCTCATTGTAGTTTTGATTTGCATTTCTCTAATAATTAGTGATATAGAGCATATTTCTATGTGCCTATTGAAATACAACTATTATTATTACTTAAAAAAATGTTTTCCAAGAGAAATGCTGAAGGCATATTCAACTAAAGTGTTAAGGGGAAACAGCTGAATTTGAGTCAGGAGCCAACATGAAGGTGGGTAACTGTGAATCTGAAACATAGGCAGGAAGTGTGGCCATGAATGAGGTGCTTTATGTAAACAAGGGGGCTTTCAGGATCAATGTTTCCTTCTATTCAACACAGGGCTGTGTCTGGGTCAGATATGAGTTGTTTTTTTTCCTTACCAAAACAAAAATGGACAGTTGAACCTTGCTGAAATAATTTGTGAGACAATAGGTTATATATAGAAGCAATAAAG
This sequence comes from Okapia johnstoni, assembly GCA_024291935.2. Taxonomy (NCBI): domain Eukaryota; kingdom Metazoa; phylum Chordata; class Mammalia; order Artiodactyla; family Giraffidae; genus Okapia; species Okapia johnstoni. The sequence goes on from CM044319.1 coordinate 50,545,468, forward strand.
AACTGAAAATGTTACCAATCACCTTGTCTCAAAGCAGGGACAAAAATAAGAGACCAATTGCACTACAGCCCTTCAAAAGTAAATAAAGATCAGAAGTTCCAAAGAAGTTCCCACCTGAGCCATTGATCAAATCAGACAGTAGAGCAGAAGCCACAGAATGGTCACACTGAGAAAGATTTGGACCATCCTCATCTCATTTGGCCCATTTGACATTTTGCTTTTTTAACTATTTGAATTCAGGCCAATGTTTAAAAATCACGAGATACCACAAGAAAATTGCGTTCTCTAGTCTCTTTTGAAATGGCAGAAATTCATGAACCTTTGATAACCTTCCTCCAGAAGGACCATGATCTCTATGTTTAACAAACACTAAGCCAGTGCAAGTTTTAAAGCATGAAAAAAAAAAAAAAAAGACAGCTGTTTGGTTCCTTTTTCACAGACATTCCATTACAAAATAGGCTATCAGAGCAAAAGTGAGACAAATATTCACTAATGAGAAACTTCAAATGTATCAGAAATCCAAGTCTGACAGAAAAAGGAATCTTTAGAAAAGAAGACTCTCAAATTCAAACAGAGCCAGAGTAAAAAAAAAAAAAAACAGTAAAGAGGAAGGAACTCATTGCTAGAGAAGTAACATCAAAGATGGAAAAAGAGACAAGCAAATGCCAGACAAAAGAAGGGGAACAAGATCAAAGGAAGACAGAGTGGCAGTTTCTGGGGCCTCATACATTTAACATCAAAGCAAGCTTTCTCCTGGGATTCAACCAATCGGAGCCCACCTGTGACACCAGAAAACTCATCAGGTTTCCAGATGGACCAAGACACTCAGACTGTAAGTGAAACTTCACAATCTAACACCTGGTTTGGTTGACCACTAAGAACAATAAAAGGCTCAACATGCAATTTTCCAAGCACAAACAAACAAGAAAAGTAAGAAACGAAAGCAGTCACATCGACAAAAAGGACAGTAAGGTAAAACAATTTTAGAAGTAAATTGCTAGTGTTCTCTTTTGTATGAAAACAAATATTTGTGAAATCTCTTATGTTTGAATCATGCCGCTTGCATTAAATATTCAAAAACAGACAAGATGCGGTCCATGTCCTTGAGAAACTTTTTGTTTAGAGAGATATACCAAAATACTCAACAAATATTTATTTGGCATCTATTATACATCAGGCTTCATTTTAAGTGCTTGGAATATGTTGATGAAAAGAACAAACATCTGCCCTGGTGATGCTTGAGTTTTAGCAGGAGAGACCATCTATAAGCTTATGCCCATAACAAGTTAGTGAATTACACAGTAAGAAAGAAGATAACAAAGGCTATGGAAAGAATAACAAAAATAGATGTTGGTAATGGTGTTGGGAGTTCAAAGATTAGGAAAACAGTTTGCAATGTTAAACATATTAATTGTGGCTCAGCTGGTAAAAAATCCACCTGCAATGTGGAAGACCTGGGTTTGATCCCTGGGTTGGGAAGATCCCCTGGAGAAGGGGAAGGCTACCCACTCCAGTATTCTGGCCTGGAGAATTCCATGGACTGTGTAATCCATGGGGTCGCAAAGAGTTGGACACGGCTGAGAAACTTTCACTTTCACTTTCAGAGATTGTTGAGATAATGCCATTTAAGCCAGAACTTAACAATAACAAAAAAGTGAATTTGTCATATTGCTATCTGGGAAGAACTAGCGCAGGGCATCTGGTTCCCTTATAGTATCACAACTATTCTGTGTTATAGGAGCCCATGATCTAGAGTAAGTTGTATTTGCAGCTCTCTGACATATATACTGAAAGCCTTCCTTCTTTATACAGATGATGTGTCCTGAAATATTCAATACCATCAATATCTTTCCCTCTGACCCCCATGATGAAATATGCTGACGTCTGAATGGAAAGGCAAAATCACATCAAGAGCACCCTAGACAATCAAATCAGTGAATGAAGAGGTTTGTAGCATACAACCAGGGTTGGCTTAAAAACAAAGATTAATTCAAGGAGACTCAAGTTTGAAGGAAGTGTGTGTGTGTGCTCAGTTGTGTCCAGCTCTCAGTCCTGTCAGCTCCTCTGACCATGGGGTTTTTACATGGGCAATTAAAAACAAAATGGTGATATATTTGTGAGACAGTAAAAAGAATATACAACACAGCCACTGAAATAACTGAGAAAAGCTCCATCATTTGAGGATAGATATCTAGGAAATCAAAGAAATAAACAAAAGTAAACAATACTTTTAAGAATGCCAACTGAATTAGAAGAATGCTGAAGACAGTGAGGCCTGAAATGTGCCTCCTACCCAAAGAAAAGGTGACACACATTTCACATTCAACTGTGCAGTGACTAGTTTTCCTAAATTAAAAAAAAAAAAAATTGAAAATATAGATACTGATCAGATGGTTCTAGCAAGTTCTCTTTCTTTCTTTTGCTCCCCCTTTCAAATAAATATGAAACTATAAATGATCAAAGGGCCTTGTCAAAGGCAGACACAACACATCTAGTTCCAGTGTTCTGAAAATCTAAAAACCAGAAGGAAACTTCTACAGGATTTGGGAGAGAAGTTACTTAGTTTAATTGCTCTTGATGTAAAATATCCATATAAAATATTTCAAGCTTCAGACTGCAAAATATTAGCAAAGTTAGTATCCATATAGCTTTTATTCAGAATTTTTTAAAAATAAAACTGCAAAATACCATTTTGGAAGAACCTCTTAATTGAAAAGTTGCTGCTGGGAAGAACAATTCTGCAAACAGCAAAGGTTATATTCCAGGAATCCTTCAGAAGCCCTCAGGGTAGGAAATCTTGTTTTTTTTCTTTTTTTGAAGTATAGTTGTTTATAGTGTGTTAATTTCAGATGTACAGCAAAATTATATATGTGTATGTGTGTGGGGGCTGTATTCTTTTCCAGATGACTTTCCATTGTTGGTTATTACATATTGAATACAGTTCCTCATGCTGTATAGTAAGTGCTTGACCCTTGACAGGAAATCTTTTAATTCTCACATTAATCCAATCAAGCTATGTTGTTTATATGAGATCAGTATTATCATTATCCTTATTTTATGTAAAAGGAAAATGAATCTCATAACAGTTAGGTATTTTGCCCGAGTTCCTATAGAAAGTACTAGAAAGATCTGGGTTTAAATCCAGCAAGAGAAGCTCCAGAGACAGTGATTTTAACCACTTCCCTGTGAAAGCTGAAGATGGATGCTGATACAAATTTATGCAATTTTGTAACAAGTTGCCACAAAATAGAATTTCCTTTAAAAAGTGTTTCAAAGTGGAAAAATAAATGGGCAGATTAATTAATCATAAGAATAATAGCTTGTGTGTGTGCTAAGTCACTTCAGTGGTGTCTGTCTCTTGCAACCCTGTGGACTGTAGCCCGCCAGGCTCTTCTATTCATGGGATTTTCCAGGCAAGAATACTGGAGTAGGTTGCCATGCCCTCCTCCAGGGGATGTTCTTGACCCAGGGATAGAATCCGCATCTCATGTCTCCTGCACCAGCAGGCAGATTTTTTACCACTAACACCATTTGGGAAGTCCTCAGTTCTTTTTGTTGTTTTGCTTTGTTTTGTTTTTAATAGCTTTGCCAATAGCTTTTCCTGGTGCTTGTACCTTGAAATTCAGTAAACTCTACTTGTGCTTGAGTTATTGATGAAATAGTTTTAATACAGATAACAGAGTATCATCCTGTAATTTCATTTCGTCACACTCCTCCAGGGGATCTCCTCCAGGGGGTCTTCCTGACCCAGGGTTGAATCAGTGTCTCTTAACTCTTCCTATGTTGACAGGCAGGTTCTTTATCACTGGTTCACCTGGGAAGCCCATGATAATAGCTTTGGTAATCAAAATGCAAAGCAAGGAGGGATTGAAGAAAAAAAAAATCTGGGCTTCCTAGACAATAACCCAAAACTATAGTCTAAAAAGCTAGATAATCATAGGGATTATTTTCTAAGTCAATTTTTAAAAAAGTCTAAATGTTACACAGTCTACATAGCAAAAATCATAAAAGAGGAAATAATCAAAAATTAATAAGCACAATAGAATAAAGCAAAATTGATCATCCTTATGGTTGTAGTAATACAGTTAAAATTTTTCTAAATTTCCTCAGGTGGTTAATAGTCTCATATTTGCTTAATAAACAAATACCAGGCATGTGTGGTTTGCAATTAACACTCTTATGGCAGAAAACACCAAAATGATTATTTTTTTAAAGTTGGAATTGGGGACAAAGACACATCAATTGAATTTATGCAAACTTAAAGCAGAGATAGAAAAATTAGTACCGTTGAAAACAATAAGTAAGATTAAAACTATAAAAGCTGTTGTAAAAATTACTTGGGGGCTTCCTTGATGGCTCAGTGGTAAAGAATCCACCTGCCAATACAGGATTAATCCTGGGTCAGGAAGATACCCTGGAGAAGGAAATGGCAATCCACTCCATAGTATTATTGCCTGGAGAACCCCATGGGCAGAGGAGCCTGGTGGGCTACCGTCCATGGGGTCACAAAAAGTCAGATACGACTTAGCAACTAAACAACTACAACAAATACTAATTTTTGAGGTCCTTAATTTAAAACGCCCATGTCAATGTATGGCAAAACCAATACAATATTGTAGAGAAAAAAATAGATAAATAAATAAATTTAAATTTAAAAAAATAAAAAAAATGCTTATATGGAACAGTTATATATGTATATTAGTCAATCAAATGCAAAAAAAGTATGCTTATTTCTAGCAATTAGATGTTGACTGACACTGTCCTGATGTGAGTTGCATGTTTTCTAGGATTCAGGGATAAGGATTCAGGCTAAAGGAAGTGGTCATTGCTTTTCCGGTTGGGTTTGTTAGATGGATAAACTAATGGGCAGAGTTCAAGGAGAAAAGCTAGTGTTGAGAATTTGAGTGAAACTAAGATGCCAGCTGAGCTAAGCAGGAGAACAGTTAAAAATGATCAGTATTCAATTTTTGCAAATAATTGCTATGATCATTTGACCATCCCAGGTCATGCACAGCAGTGATCTTACTCTGGGTGACTTGCTGGACAAAAACATAGTTTAAAGGAAGATTTTTATTTTTGTTCTTGCAATTTTAATAAATCGGATAAAGTTATAAATGCAAATGATTTAAGGGATATGACTAGTAATATATAATTAAGAAGTATACAACAAGTGTAGCTTACAAATATTTATGAAGTATTTAGAAAAATTAATACTAGAGACATAGGAAAGAAAATCAGTAATGTATGAAGCACGTTTTTTTTATTCTAACTTATCTGATAATGAACTAAATCTATAATTCAATAGTATAATTATAATCTCAAATTCTCAACTACTTGAAAAATTTAAACTATAAAACAGGTTCAAAATTTACACTCACACTCAGACATGCAGAAGTACAATTTGCTTCTTTCCCCACAAGAATTTAATATATTCACCAGTCCCTGATTCCTCTGTAGCAGAAAAATCTAACCTTGATGATAGGTTAGAATGATAACTAGTTAGTGCCTATTTAAAATTTACTGCACTATTCTGTATGTCCTGAGTTATATTGGGGTTTCTTCTTGCTCCTTCTTTCCATTTCCATGTGCCAATCGCTGACTGGGGGCTTGTGGATAGCCTTGCATGGGTATAAGTTGTCTGCTTCTGTAGTATTGTCCATGGTACCTGCGATGGCCTCAGGCTGTGAGGTCTAGTCACCTGAACCTTTGGACCTCCAAATCAGCTACTAGGACTTTACACACTCACTGAGGACTTCAGTCCATCCATATTCCCCATCCTGCTTTCATGGCCCGGGGAACCTCAGCAGTCGACCTCATACAGTGCTCCAGTGATCAGGCCATCAAGAAGCAACCCTCAGAAACCTCTGTGCTGCTACTTCCTATAGCTGTTGCTAATCTGTCTCTCTTGCAGCTAAGTTTCACACTGAGGCCATGATAAATTTGAAGCATTTTTAACAGGCTTATGGGCATCACTGTTGTAGAAATCAGGGTAGAAATACTGCTACTATTGCTAAGTCACCTCAGTCGTGTCCGACTCTGTGTGACCCCATAGATGGCAGCCCACCAGGCTCCGCCGTCCCTGGGATTCTCCAGGCAAGAACACTGGAGTGGGTTGCCATTTCCTTCTCCAATGCATGAAAGTGAAAAGTGAAAGTGAAGTTGCTCAGTCGTGTCTGATTCTTAGCGACCCCATGGACTGCAGCCTACCAGGCTCCCCCGTCCATGGGATTTTCCAGGCAAGAGTACTGGAGTGGGGTGCCACTGACTTCTCCGGGGGAGAAATAACTCCTTTCATTTTCCAAAATCTGTCTTGTGACCTTCATCCACATTCACTACATTCACTCATCAGGTTTCAGTCTCCCAGAGAGAAGCAAAAAAACAGTTCCCACAGTATGCAATCTATGGTACTTTTGTCTCCACTGATTTTTTCCTAACATCTTCCACCCAGACTAGAAAGAGTTTTCTTTCCTTGATGAAATGGGAAATTATAATTTTGTAATACATACTCTCCTCCCTACTGTTTGACTTAAAACTTCTCCACGCCAAATCCTTCAAACATGTTTCTTTTACTTTTTTGCTACTTAATTTTTTTTAAAACTGTTCTTTCTCTTTTTTGAATATTGTATTAATGTTTTCTTAAATCACAGCTGAGTGAAGTAGAACATTATATTTTTTTTCCCACAAATTGAAGGTGGCCCAAAAATGAACAAAAATTTCATTGTATATTTAAAATTATAAAAAGAATAATAACTTCTGTCCACAAAAAACCTGAACATCAATGATTACAGCAGCTTTATTCATAGCTGTCAAAACTTGGAAGCAATGAAGATGTCTTTCTGCAAGTGAATGTGTGAACAAACTGTGCTACATACAGACAATGGAATATTATTCAATGCTAAAAAAATAAATGAACTTTCAAGCCATATAAAGATATGGTGAAACCTTAAACTCATATTATTAAGTGAAAGAAGCCAGTCTGAAATGGTTACTTACTGTGTGATTCCAACAATATGACATTCTGGAAAAGATAAAACTATTGAAATAGTTAAAAGATCAGTGGTTGCCAGGGATTGGAATCAGGGGCTGGGAAAGAATGAATTAGCAAAGAAAAGAGGATTTTTACAGCAGTGAAACTATTCTATATGATACTGTACTAGTGGCTGCATGTAATAATACATTTGTCCAAACCCATAGAATGTACAATACCAAAAGTAAACCATAATGTATGCTATGGACTTTGGGTGATCATGATGTGTGACTGTAGGTCCACCAATTGAAACAAACCACTGACAGAAGCTTTTTTAATAGGAGAGGAGACTATGCATGTTTGGGGGCACAGAGTATGTGGGAAAACTCTCTACCTTCCTCTCAATTCTGCTGTGAAACAAAAGCCGCTCTAACATAATAAAGTATTTTAAAAAATAAATAAAAGTAACAAATAGTCAACTCTGTTTTTACCTTACAGATTTGATTTATACAATTTACAAAAGGGAAATGAATCTTTTGAATGCAAATGACTCAAATTGAAAATACTGGAATACTGCAATAAATCACCAAGGAAATTATTGAAGCAATGTTTTTACAAAGCATTTTTAGAATTGACAAACTCATTTTTTTGTTGTTTTCCAGAATGTGTCTCAAGAGTTATGAGTCATTTTTAAATAGAGTCAAAGATAAAACTTCCAGAGTTTTACTGAAAGACAAATTTAGACTTGATCTAAATACTTGGCAAAAGAAAACTAGAGCTCAAACTCATTTGCTATTTAAAGTGGGAGCACATGTATTTCAAGGCAAATAGAACACACATGTGGTTCAATCAAAGAGAATCTATTAATTTATGATCTATTAATATAATTCAACCTACCAACAGATTAAATGCAAAATACCCTGTATTCTGTCACATGAATTTTTGAAACGCCAATCAATGAATAAAACTGAGCATTCATTCCCCATTTCAAACAAGCAACTAAATAATTTATGTGGAAAATGGGATTACATGTATCTCTTTAATGTGATGTGGAATCAGAATCAATACATACTGGGAAATATACAAAAATACTGTTATTTTTGTTTGTTTTTGATTTTTTTCCTAATGTTCTATACCATAATTATTGTTTATTGTTGTTTTGGCTATATTTTAGAAAGTTTTGAAGAGGACAATGAAACAAAAAAATGTATAAAAATTGGCTTGTAAAAAGAGGAAAGTGTTTTAAGTATTTCATATGATTAGTACTTTCAAAAGTTCAATGAAATTAGCTAAAAAATATATTATTTAATATACAGGTGTCTGGATAGAGAAAACAGTAGGAGAGGCATATGATTTTCTCAATAAAATTTTTAATTAATAAAAAACAAGGAATTTACACTGGAATTTATTGAAATATAAATGACATATGATGTTACGCTGGGTTCATATAACATAATGATCTGATACTTGCATAATATGTTTTTTAGATTTCATACAGTGGAAATTGTTAAAAGCTTGAAATTCAGTGGAATTAAGTTGATGATGAATATGTGAAAGAGAAAAGTAAAATAATAACCTTAGATGAGAGGCCTTACCAAAAATATTTTGAAAACAGAAAAAGACACTGAATTCTTGTATAGGAAGATGAAATGTTTAAGAAACAGCATTCTTCTTTAAGTAAATGTGTTCATGGAAATAACAAATTCCATGTTAATTCTCAAACTTCCAAAAGACTATTTTAAATAAAATTGTTCCGAAATTAAATTTTAAAATTAAAAGAGGCAAAATATAAAATAATTATCTTAGAGAAAAACAATAGAAAATAGACATGAGCAGCAGAATTAATCGTTCTTATCATAAACGTATAAAGAAACAATTTTTAAAAATAGTGTAGAATTTATAGGGGAAAAAGTAGACATCTGTAAACAGCCTTTGCTTTATCTGTAACTATTCATATGAGAAGACATTTCCACTGGGAGAACAAATCTTACTAAAATATACTCAAGCATTCATACGATTTAAGTATTATAGGCCGAAGGTAACATTTCAAAGCAGTGAAGAAAAACTGGGTTATTCACTGAATGGTATTGCGATACGCCTGATGATAGAAACTACTCTGCTTCTGTTTTAAAGTAGGAAGAATATTCATAACAGATCAGGTTTGTTTTAAAAAGAAATATTTTCTTTCCAAAAGTAATTTGTAGTGATTTTTACTGGAAAGGAAAGTGGTAAAGATAACTAGTATTCTATCGCTTTCCCAGAAACAACTGCCATTAATACTTCAGTGTTATTTCCTCAAGTCTAAATTGTAAGCTCATTTTTTATTATTGACATCATACCTTACTCCCAACTATAACTCCTGCATTTTTAAATCAACATTCCACTCATTTTCCACTTTACAACAAATGTTTTCTAAGTGCCATTATTGACAACTAAGTAGGAGTCTATTATATCAATTTTCAATTTTTCCCTCTAAATAAATATATGAGATATTTGAATTGTTCCCTATTTTTCATCTTTATAAAAGTATTTCAGTAACAGCTGTGTTGATAAGGTGTTTTTGATACAATGCAGAATAAACTAGGTCTGAATAGAGGTATATTTTGTTTGTCCCTTGGTTTTACTTTGATTGTACTCTGTAAGATATTTTCATGAGATAAATATAAAGATGTTGATTTTCTTTGCTTTTTTTTTCCTTCTGTAAATTACTGTTGTATTTAGTATTAGAAGAGTTTAGAAAGGATGTAAAATAGTTTTGTAAAATAAGCTCTTAACAAGCAAGCAATTATAGTTATTTTTACGTGGCCTAATCAGTATCCTTTTAAATGTGTAATCAAGTGGCATCTATAATTATTTGAGCCACTTGGCTCATGCTACAATTGAATCTACTGAAATTTGCTTGCTTACTTTCCTTTTCCTTTTTCAGAGCTTATAACTAAAAGTTGATTTTTTTTTTTCCATAAAGCTTAGTTTTGGAGGAATTCCAGTACCAGGCAAACCTGGGACCTTTTTAAAGAAAAACTTCCATGGATGTATTGAAAACCTTTACTACAATGGAGTAAATATAATTGACCTGGCTAAAAGGCGAAAGCATCAGATCTACACTGTGGTAAGTCAGCATCCATTCCAGCTTGATGATTTCTAACATTTCAATGTGGTTAAGACTTGCCTTCCCCATCATACACCTCACCTGGCACTTCCTCATAATACATTTGCCTCACACTCTTGGATTTTAAATAGACTCCCAGGTGAAACTGGAGAGAGGGAGGTGCAGTGTAATTGGGAGAAACAAATGTTTTAGAGGTATACACTGAATTCTATGTTCCTGGCTATGAGTTTGTGCCATCTGTGGGCAGGGCTTGCAATCTATACTGGGTTGAATGAATCTCTATATTATCCCTGAGAAATGCAGCAAAAGAACCACAGATTCTGTTAAATTCTGTTGCTGGTGAATTATATATTTGTCTACTTATTGCTGTTGTTAAAAAATTGGGCATTTTGAAGAACAGAGGTTAAATTTTTGATGTTGCTTCTTGGATCTCAAGATCCCAATACATGCTTGCTTTCTTCTTTCCACCATTTAGAACTTACCTTGGTTTTATTTATATATAATGTTAGAGATTTTAGTTGTACTTAGTGGGAGAAACACAGAAAATCATACTACTCCATCCTGCTAGAAGCAGAGGTCCATTAAACTGAAAGTATTGTAAAACCTTTTACAAGACTAGACCCCCTTATCATTGACTAGTAGATGCTGCTTCTCCTTGCAATCTGATCACTGGACTACCTGGAAAAATTGGAATTTAAATGATCTTGATGTTTATTTTTTTCCTTGATAAGTATAATGTGCAAAAAATATTTTATGTTTAGAAGTTCCATGTATTAACACATTTTTTAAAGTTGCCATTGGATTCCAGCATGAGAAACAGCTGGAAATCAGTTTCCAGCTTGTGGAAAATCAGTTTGGTTAAAGTCTATAATATTTTAAAAGGCTTGTCCCTGCTCAGGCTCTAGGCTTTTGACAATGTTACCCGTATGTGCTAAGGTTATTCATTAACTAATTAACTAATCCACATTGCAGGCAGATTCTTTACCAGCTGAGCCACCAGGGGAGCCCATGAATACTGGAGTAGATAGCTATCCCTTCTCCAGCAGATCTTCCCGACACAGGAATTGAACCATGGTCTCTTGCATTGCAGGCAGATTTTTTACCAGCTGAGCTACCAGGGAAGTCCTAAGGTTATTCATTAACTAATTAACCTAAGCACTAACTTGCTGATGACATTTTGTTTGAGCATAGGTCAATAATGCATACTCCTGCCCATTGCTCCTCAATATTATTCCCCCAAAATATTTCATAACATACCCATTTCATTGAGTTTAATCTGCTAAAACAGTGGGATCACATACTACTAGGAGTTTGAAAGTGAAAGATGCTCAGTTGTGTCTGACTTTCTGTGACCCCAGTCCATGGAATTCTCCAGGCCAGAATACTGGAGTGGGTAGCCTTTCCCTTCTCCAGGGGATCTTCCCAACCCAGGGATCAAACTCAGGTCTCCTGCATTGCAGGCGGATTCTTTACCAACTGAGCCACAAGGGAAGCCCAAGAATACTGGAGTGGGTAGCCTATCTCTTCTCCAGGGGATCTTCCTGACCCAGGAATCTAACCTGGGTCTTCTGCATTTCAGGTGGATTCTTTACCAACAGAGCTAGTTTAGCTTAGGCTAATATTATGAATGTCAATGCACCTGAAAGGAGAACAGAACTACCTGTCATTGTAGGAAGAGTTGGAACAACAAATTGAAACACAAGGAACTTAAGGAGACATTGCTACTTTCGTTGTTCACAAACTGGCTTAAAAAGTGTGAGAACCTGAGCCTTAGATATAAATAAACCCAATTCCTATTGTTATCAAGTCCATGCTTGTGCTGTTTGCCCCACAATAGGCCAATTAATGGAGAGATGAGCATTTGGGGCAAGGAATAGCGACTTTCTTCAGAAAGCCAGCAGACCTAGGAGTCCCAAAGGACCATCTTCTCCAAGCTAAAATTTAGACTTTTTAACACTAAAATAGGAGGGAGTGAGTCTGTTGCACACTTCTTGGTGTCAAAATCCTTTGTTATTGCAGCTGTCCACATAGGTCAGATCATGGTGTTCCTTAAACCTCCAATAAGACAGATGTTATTCTCTGTTTGGCAAGTTTTATCTATATGAATGAAAAAGTGTTATATCTTTAATGAGCAGAGCACTGAGATCGGGCTCTCCTGAATATTTCAGGCTATGGACAACATTCTTAATTTGTAGTAAAAGCAACAAAATATAAAAGTTAAAGTAAAAGAAACAAATCCAATATGGAGTCAGATTTGTCTTCCCTTATTACACTATGGCAACATTCATAGAAAACTCCACACATAGATTATGTTGGAAAATATATTAAATGATAAGATATATTAAATAATAAGTCATTGATATACAGAGCAAAAAAAAGGGAAGTCAGGGAGAATAAGGAGGGAAAAATCCCATGAATTTCTGAACATTGATAGCTTTCATCATCGCCTTTTTGGAGAGAATCATTAGCTACAATTTTAACAAATGTTTTGTTGATTTTAAACTATTGTAGCACTTACCAAGCTACCAAAAGTTTCGCTACCATACTTTATTTCTCAGAGTTTAATTGGCAGCATTATTAATATGAAGCATAAAGAATCTATCATTAATGCACTTGGGGGGAAAAATTAAAAAAAAATAATTTTTGGTTCTTTGCAGATAAAGAACAATTAGTGTTAAACTTCTCAATTTAAAGGGTGGGATGAACACATTATTTTTCTCCCAAATTGCTTCTATCACCTTGATTATGTGAAATTTCCTATCACTACACACACACACATTTATATACTTCGTCTTTTTTCTTTAGAAATTCCACATGGAAAGGAATGGTTTGCACCATTAATTACACGTACAAACTGTTTTATTCTCCTCCTCAGGCTTACAGTTTCCCCCAAAGACATGATATCAACTACAAAATCAGCTTTGTTCCGAGTCACTAAGCCACAGATGTGCTAAGTAAGGGCTTTTGAGAAGGATGATGTTTTTGTCCTTTGCCAGTGTTCACAGACTCTCTCACAGTTACTGAGTTTGGGAAAGTTTGGAGTTGAGCAGGAAACTCAGGGAATCAACAAATCAGGCAACAAATTTAAGGTGATACCCATCAGTTACAAAAGGTAATTCAAGAAGCACAAACCACATCCAGCACAGACCCCTCTCTGGCAGGCTGCATTTCTTCAGCATCCCCATTGCAATTCGTCATTCCTTTCTTGTGGGACCTGCCCACTCCCAGGAGATTTAACAGCTGTTCCATGGGGATAATTCAATTTAGTCTTTATAGCTCAATTTGACTACAAGACAATCCTCCACCTCCCGAGACGCAGTAAAACTAACAGCTTAAAGTAGACATAAAAAGTACCTCACTTTTCTACCTCAAATCATCCACACTATGCTAATATAGTACCATATAACAAACAATCAGAAAATAAATGGTCCATTGAAGTGTGTGTACAGTACCTGTAATGTGGATTATTATATACATAATATAAAAAAATATATTGCCTTGTAAGTTTCCTGAAAATGATTAATTTCATATCTTCCATTTCATAACAAATGCCACTTTCTTGGAGCTCTGCTTTCAGAGTTTTGAATCCCCTTTCACAAAGGCAATGAGAATAACTTGGTGGTCTGAAAGTTGTATTGATTATAGGTGTTAAAATGGTTATTTCTCATTTAAAAGAAAAGCATAGGAGAAATGCTTATATAACTTGACTTTACCTTCAGTCGGAGGGGGATAAAGGCAGATGGCCATTAGCAGAACTATGTTTATAGAACTGACTTTGGAGCTATTTGACCATGTCAGTTTGCTTCTGTATGTTTGTCTCCAAATAACTGGATGGGTATTGGCTAACAAGCACGTGTGATGATACCTCCAACTTCATGGCTGAAATGGCTAATCAATCACAAAATGCATTTCTCCTCAGCCTACAGGGAAGCCTGACAGTCTTCTCAATACAGTGTTCCTGGTAGCACCATAGTTACATAATTGTTGATAAATTGTTTAGATGCCTAATCTTACTCAACAGCTTACTCAGTCATGGAGCCTGGGGCTATTTACCAAACCTCAGTATCTTCATACGTAAAATGAGACAATTATAGTTCCTACCTCAGACTGTTATTGTGATGATTAAATATATGTTTAGCACAGTGTTGGTAAAAAAAAAAAAAAATCTGCCTGCAATGCAGGAGGCCCAGGTTTGATCGTTGGGTCAGGAAGATCCCCTTGTGATGGTAATAGCAACCGAATCCAGTGTTCTTCCTTGGGAAGTCCCATAGACAGAGGATGCTGGTGGGCTATAGTTCATGGGGTCGCAAAAGACAGACAAAATTTAGCGACTAAATCACCACCACCAAGGTCCACAGTAAGCACCCAATACTTTGAAGGTATTATTAAGGAACATTTCTACCAATCAGTCAGTTCAGTCGTTCAGTCGTGTCCAACTCTTTGCGACCCCACGAACTGCAATATACCAGGTTTCCCTGTCCATCACCAAATCCCGAAGCTTACTCAACCTCATGTCCATTGAGTCGGTGATGCCATCATACCATCTCATCCTCTGTTGTCCCCTTCTCCTCCCACCTTCAATCTTTCCCAGCATCAGGGTCTTTTCCAATGAGAAGGTTCTTCGCATCAGGTGGACAAAGTATTGGAGTTTCAGCTTTGGCATCAGTCCTTCCAATGAATATTCAGGACTGATCTCCTTTAGGATGGACTGGTTGGATCTCCTTGCAGTCCAAGGGACTCTAAGAGTCTTCTCCAACACCACAATTTAAAAGCATCAATTATTTGGCACTCAGCTTTCTTTATAGGCCAACTCTCACATCCATACAGGACTACTGGAAAAACCAAAAGTTAAACTTAGTTCAGTTCAGTTCAGTCACTCAGTCATGTCCAATTCTTTGCGACCCCATGAACTGCAGCATGCCAGGCCTCCCTGTCCATCACCAACTCCCAGAGTTTACCCAAACTCACGTCCATTGAGTCGGTGATGCCATCTAACTATCTCATCCTCTGACGTCCCCTTCTCCTCCTGCTTTCAATCTTTCTCAGCATCAGGGTCTTTTCAAATGAGTCAGCTCTTCGCATCAGGGGGCCAAAATACTGGAGTTTCAGCTTCAACATCAGTCCTTCCAATGAACGCTCAGGACTGATCTCCTTTAGGATGAACTGGTTGGATCTCCTTGCAGACCAAGGGACTCTCAAGAGTCTTCTCCAAAACCACAGTTCAAAAGCATCAATTCTTCAGCGCTCAGCTTTCTTTATAGTCCAACTCTCACATCCATACATGACTACAGGAAAAACCATAGCCTTGACTAGATGGACCTTTGTTGACAAAGTAATGTCTCTGCTTTTTAATATGCTGTCTAGGTTATTTTTTGGGCTCCAACGTCATTGCAGATGGTGACTGCAGCCATGAAATTAAAAGACTCTTGCTCCTTGGAAGAAAAGTTATTACTAACCTAGACAGCATATTAAAAAGCAGAGACATTACTTTGCCAACAAAGGTCTGTCTAGTCAAAGATTATTTTTTTTAAATATGCTGTCTAGGTTGGTCGTACCTTTCCTTCCAAGGAGCAAGTGTCTTTTAATTTCATGGCTGCAATCACCATTTCCAGTGATTTTGGAGCCCAAGAAAATAAAGTCTGTTACTGTTTCCATTGTTTCCCTATCTATTTGCCATGAAATGATGGGACCAGACGCCACGATCTTAGTTTTCTGAATGTTGAGCTTTAAGCCAACTTTTTCACTCTCCTTTTTCACTTTCATCAAGAGACTCTTTAGTTCTTCTTTACTTTCTGCCATAAGTGTGGTGTCACCTGCATATCTGAGATTATTGATATTTCTCCCAGCAATCTTGATTCCAGCTTGTGCTTCATCCAGCCCAGCATTTCTCATGATGTACTCTGTATATATAACCAGGGTGACAATATGCAGCTTTGACATACTCCTTTCCCAATTTGGAACCAGTCTGTTGTTCCATGTTCAGTTTTAACTGTTGCTTCTTGACCTGCATACAGATTTCTCAGGAGACAGGTCAGGTAGTCTGGTATTCCTGTTTCTTTAAGAATTTTCCACAGTTTATTGTGATCCACACAGTCAAAGGCTTTGGCATAGTCAATGAAGCAGAAGCAGATGTTTTTCTGAAATTCTCTTGCTTTTCAATGATCCATCGATTGTTGGCAATTTGATCTCTGCTTCCTCTGCCTTTTCTAAATCCAGCTTGAATATCTGGAAGTTCATAATTCACATACTGTTGAAGCCTGGCTTGGAGAATTTTGAGCATTTCTTTGCTAGTGTGTGAGATGAAGGCGATTGTGTGGTAGCTTGAACATTATTTGACTTTGCCTTTCTTTGAGATTGGAATGAAAACTGACATTTTCCAGTCCTGTGGCCACGTTTGAGTTTCCGAAATTTGCTTGCATATTGAGTGCAGCACTTTCACAGCATCATCTTTTAGGATTTGTAATAGCTTGACTGGAATTTTATCACCTCCACTAGCTTTGTTCATAGTGATGCTTCCTAAAGCCCAGTTGACTTCAGATTCCAGGGTGTCTGGCTCTAGGTGAGTGATCACATCATCATGATTATCTGGCTCATGAAGATCTTTTTTTTCTAGTTCTTCTGTGTATTCTTACCACCTCTTCTTAATATCTTCTGCTTCTGTTAGGTCCATACCATTTCTGTCCTTTACTGTGCCCATCTTTACATGAAAATTTCCCTTGGTATCTCTAATTTTCTGGAAAAGATCTCTAGTCCTTCCCATTCTATTGTTTTCCTCTATTTCTTTGCATTGATCAGGGAGGAAGGCTTTCTTATCTCTCCTTACTACTCTTTGGAACTCTGCATTCAAATAGGTATATCTTTCCTTTTCTCCTTTGCCTTTTGCTTCTTTTCTTTTTACAACTATTTGTAAGGCCTTCTCAGATAATCATTTTCCCTTTTTGCATTTCTTTTTCTTGGAGATGGTCTTGATCACTGCCTCCTGTACAATGTCAGGAACCTCCGTCCATAGTTCTTCAGGCACTCTATCAGATCTAGTCCCTTCAATCTATTTGTCACTTCCACTGTATAATTGTAAGAGATTTTATTTAGATCATACCTGAATGGTCTATTGATTTTTCCCTACTTTCTTCAATTTAAGTCCTAATTAGGCAGTAAGGAGTTCATGATCTGAGCCACTGTCAGTCAGCTCCCGGTCTTGTTTTTGCTGGCTGTATAGAGCTTCTCTTTCTTTGGCTGCAAAGAGTATAACCAATCTGATTTCAGTATTGATCATCTGGTGATGTCCATGTGTAGAGTGTTCTGTTGTGTTGTTGGAAGAGGGTGTTTGCTATGACCAGTGTGTTCTCTTGGCAAAATTCTATTAGCCTTTGCCCTGCTTCATTCTGTCCTCCAAGGCCAAATTTGCCTGTTACTCCAGGTATCTCTTGACTTCCTACCTTTGCATTCTAGTCCCTTATAATGAAAAGGACATCTTTTTCAGGTGTTAGTTCTAAAAGGTCTTGTAGGTCTTTATAGAAGCATTAAACTTCAACTTCTTCAGCCTTACTGGTTGGGACAGAGACTTGGATTACTGTGACACTGAATGGTTTCCTTGGAAATGAACAGAGATCATTCTGTGTTTTTTGAGATCGCACCCAAGTACTGCCTTTTGGACTCATTTGTTGATTCTGATGGCTACTCCATTTCTTCTAAGGGATTCTTACCAATAAGTTCAACTTAAGTTGGCATGTAAGCCAATATTTATTTGTTGTTTTGTGTATATAATTAATGACTCACATAGCATTCTTGCATTTTATGATCCCAAGAAATAATGAAAGTAGATTGGATAGCTCATGTTCTGCCTCCTGCATCTGTAGTTATAGCTTATTCCTAAACCATATAAATCATGAAGTGAATTTTGGGTGAATCTATTATAGATTCCTTTCATTTGAGGAAATTTAATGACTTGCTCTAGTCCAGATTTGATGAAATGATGGACTTCTTTAAAATAAGACATTTAAAAAACATGTTGCCCAGTGGACTTGGATGTAACAGGCATACTAAGTAGGCTTTGTAAAGTTTATTTTCTGTTTCCATGTCCCTGCCATGAAACTTGTTGGAGTGTGTTGTTTATTTCTTAAAGCTCTGAAGCCAAGAGATAAGAATAAATGTACACGTGAGATAACATACACATTCACATCTCCATATGTGCGGGCACCCATATGCCCACACATGCATACACACACACATATAGTGTTTGTCTTACCTTCCTGTGACTGAGAAGCTCCTGAAAATTGCTCAGAGAAAAAAATCCCTGGTGTCTAGTGAAGCCTATAATCTCTAGCTTATTCCTGGGATCACATTTCATCCCTGTAGTTTGCTCTATGATAAATGATACTTTCCCTTGATGGAAAGACTCATTTGAAAAAGCAACTAAGCTATCAAATCTTCTCTCTCCACATTTCCACTGTCTTCCACTGTCATTGGACCAGTCTGACATTCATATCACCTGCTTCTAGTTTGTATGCTCCTCATACCTTGGGAAAAAAATATTCTTAAATTATTAGGTTTCAGAGAAGTGGCTTCCTTTCTGTCTTTGGGCAAAGCAAAATTAAATAGTTTCAAGGTCACATGAGGAGTAATGTAACAAAATTAAAAAACTAACAATGAAATGGTCATCCTCTCTGAAAATGGTTCTACCTTAAATCAATGTTATGACTTTTTTCCTTACATGACTGGTTTCATTAGCTCATCTGATGAAATCATTATTTGACATTACTAAAGAAAACATCTTTAGTAATGTTAAAAATATGCATCTCCATGTATTATTTATGCCCTTTGGAATATACAGAATAGAAGACCTAACCAGCCAGAGAGGAAAACACTGTTCTCATCTGTATGTATTTCATTTTCAGATTTTAAGTGTATATTTGATATAACATAAACCATATTTATTGATAATTTTATATCTTGCTTTTCATGGTTAAAAAAGTATTTTCTGTGTCTTTAAAACTTTCATTAAACACTTCCAATCACTTTACAACAACAATTTCTACAGTACGTCCATTCACCGTAGTTCATTCAAGATTCTATGGTGTTAAAGTTTGAGTTGTTTAAATTTTTATTGCCAAAAATAATGCTGAGGTTACAAATATAAACTGAAATAATTTCTTGAAATTTAGAATGGATCAACAGAAATGAACATTAGTGGGTCAATTATTATGAATTTTTGACTCAATTCATACTGTTATGAAAAGTCTGTACCAGTTTCCATCCTTCCCTCCCACAGTGTAGGAGGGAACCACTCATCCTGCCAGTTTCAACCCCTGCTTCCCTGTCATTTGAACATGCAAATGCATTTTAAAAATGGGGCTTGGGGCTAAATTAAAGTGAAAATTGACTTAGGTACTCTCCTTCTTTGCAAAACTTCCAACTAATGAGCTGAGCGTTCCTTTTACGCTCTTTTTCCTGCATAGTAACAGCCATGACAGTCCCTTCAAGTGAAGACATCTTCTTTCGAGCACTTTCTTAGAGACAATGGCACACATCACCATGCTAATGCCAGAAGGGCAGTGAATGGAGGGATGAGAGATGGACCCCTGGTTGTACTAGTTCCTCTGTCCCAAAACATCTGTGAGAGGCAGGTGGGAGCAGACTGTTATCCAAACTTTCTACTAAAAGATACTTTATGCCTAGGACTGAGGAAAGTCAGTGATATATAGTCAGCGGCTGTGTCATTCACAGACTTCTTTCCTCTCTGCTGGAAACCACTACACCATCAGCTTTTATTCATTTTTATTATACAGATATTTTTTTCTAGAGTCCTGAATGACTTTCATGTCAAACTGAAAAAAAGAAAGTTTGAGCAGATCTGTGAATAGCAACACTTACCTGGGAATTGAGGACTATGAGATCTTTCAGAAATGACCCCTGTGGTGTTTCCTAATTGCCAAATACATCTCTCTTGGGTATTTCTTGCAATGTAGAAACTCTGGGCAAAATCCTTGTCTTTCACAAGAGGAAGAAAAGTGGCATCAGAGGTCAGAGTGCCTGCGAAGAGCCTCCCTCCTTATCCTCAGATGGTTGTGCTCTTGGCAGGCCCTCCTCCTGGTCCCATGGCTCTCAGCATGCCCATCCTCTGGCATCTGGCTATTAGGCTCTTCCTCCTGGGAGTAAGGAGATGGCTGAGAGTTCTGTGTAAGGATTCAACACCTCCCCATAAACCCTGTAACCAGTGGCTCTCATATTCCTACAAGACAGATAATAACTTCCCTGCTTGGATTTTGAATCCTCTATAATCATCCCATCTCTTCCATAGGTTGATTTCCCACTTTCTCTCCAGGGCTTCTTTTATAGCCAGGCCCAGAATAGTGACTGTTTCCAGAATTCACCCCAAGCGTCTCTTCCTCTATGCCTTTCATTCTTTCCTTTAATGAGTCTTCTCCCATACTCACTAATCTACTTTTCTCCTTCACCCACTGTTGGTTCAGCCACACACTTGCCTTCCTTTTCCAAACTCACAAGTACGGCTAGCATCTTAAACCAGCAAGTGCCACTGACTCTCAGAAGTGGAGCAGGGTCCTGGAGCCTTAGGGTGTGTAGACCACAGACTTTTGAGTTTGCTGCCTTGTAGGAAGACCCAAGGGAACTGGAAACCAAGCAGACAATCCTACATTTCAGGGAGTGACTTAGGGGCTTTGGGGCTAAATAACCAAAAATTAGGACACGTTTCAAAGTTATAAAAATGGGACCACTAATAAGGTGTAGTATGAGACGCTGTTATGCTCCTGCCTTCAGAATGTCTGTGGCTCCCTGGAGTGCAGGGCTAAGAAGAAGCATGGGGTAAGGTCCAGACTGGGTAGAAGAAAGTGCTATGATCCCTAAGCAGAATGAAGATTGGGAAAGGAGTAGCACTCAGTGTGCTACGTCTGCTGGCCCTGTCCGGGCGTGTTCCAGAGCCCACTCTCTCGCCTGAACATCTTTCAAACTCTCAGGTACCTATGCTTTCCATGTTGTAAACTCACACTTACCTAACACGGCACCACTTAGCACTTGATTCATCACTGTCTTAAAGATATAGTTGTTGAGCATCTGCTGTATGCCAAAAAAAGAAAAAAATTACTGCCTTCAGTGGATGGGAAACCTCTCAGCCCTCAACATGCACACAGTGGGAACAAGGTCACCATCAGAACTCAGAATCCAAAACTGATCCCCTTACCGAGGTGGACCCCTCATACCTGCTCTCTGCTGTCCTGGCAGCCACTGTGCTTGTTACCCCTCTTCTGCTCATTGCCTTCTTGGTTTGGTACTTTTTTTTTGTTTTACTACCTTGAGATCTCTCAGTGATCCTGCTTTTCCATTTGCTTTTACAGGCTTCTGCTTTATTTTAAAAACTAAAAAAAAAAAATATTGATTTTAATGTGTTAATTACTATTACACAGCAAAGTGATTCAGTTACACATTCTGAAAGAATGTATATATGCATACATATATTAGAATGTGTATATAGATATATTATTTTTCATATTATTTCCCATGATAGTTTAGCACAGGATATGGAAAATAACTCCCTGTGTTATACAGTCGAACCTTTTTGTTTATCCATTTCTATATAATAGGTTGCATCTGCTAATCCCAAACTCCCATGCCGTTCCTCCCCATAAACTCTTGTGCTTTCTGACTGTGACTGGAGCCTCTGCCCTCCACGCTGCAAGGCCCACAGGGCTTCTAACTGCCTTCTGTCAGTCACTGAACATTGGCCAGACTCTAACCTAGTTTATAAGAGTTCAAGAGAAAAAATGATGGAGATAGCAGTCTGGAAAAACTTCATGAAAATAATGAAAGTGTAGGAACTTGCCAAGAGCTTTGAGGAAAAAGATACCTCTTAGCCAATTCCAAGTTCATAGGAAGGCAGGACAAGTAGGATCATGGTATATGTACCAGCTCAAGGTGGGGACATGTTATTATTGGGAATACTGGTATGTTTTATTCTAGCCTGGTTCTTTCCAAAAGTTTTTTTGTGTCACTCATAGTGTTAAATATGTGATGGTCAGCAAATGTTAATAGATGAAGGCATTCTGTATTGAAGAGGTTATGATCTTTGAAGGCAGTGAGAATAAATCCCAGAATGACCACGTACTATCTATAGAATGTGGACGAAATTTAGTCTGCAGTGTCTTCATCTACAAGGTAGAAATAATCATATCTATGTTACATATAAGGGACTTCCCTATAGCTCAGATGGTAAAGAATCTGCCTGCAATGCAGGAGACCAGGGTTCAATCCCTGGGTCAGGAAGATTCCCTGGAGGAGGAAATGGCAACCCATTCCAGTGTTCTTGCCTGGACAATTCCCTAGACAGAGGATCCTGGTGGGCTAAATTCCATAGGGTCACAAAGAGTCGGACATAACTGAGCAACTAACAGACACACACATGTTACACATATACCATGACTCCAGGGATAATGTTAGCATTGAATCACTAGGAGCTAACAATATCATCATAATTAATTTTATTGTCCCACTTTGCTCACCATTTCAGATTGTATATTTCCCATGAAGACCACATGAAAGGATGTGACAGGCCCAAATTTTGACAGTCTTAGTCCTCTCCAAAGAGAGGACCTATAATTATATCTATCCTGTAATACAAATGGCCTTCTACAAGTACAACACTAAAGAATTTAGATCAGTGGCTATTAATATTTCAGGGGACTCATACACTTTAAGCAGATATTGAAAGCTATGAATACGTTTTATTTTGCATAACATCTTGGAGGCATATAGATGCCCCTGAAGTCTATCCACAGACAGCAGGTCAAGAGTTCCAGATTGATTTTTAGATTAGGAGAATTGTAGATAAAATTAAGCCTTTTCTCTGTCTTTATAAATTCCCAGTGATATCACATTAATGTCTTGTGTTTAACTGCCAGGACTCTGAACAAGTAGGTGACCGAGCTAGATCTGTTCCTCCTGTGACAGTGGGGCTGGCTTCTTAGAAACTCTTCATCTTTTGTCACAGGATTTAGAAAACGCCTCTGTCTCCATGTTGTTTGAAAGGTAAAATTTAGTATAAGAAATAATTAGCTAGTAGATGGTTAACTGCTAAACTGGTTAAAAGATGACTACAAGAGGTCTAGAAATAGCAAGTGAAAAAAATAAAAAAATCAGGTATTTGCTCTAGGCTGAGAGGGTGGACAGAGAAGGAACTGGGACCCAGAAGAGCTCTCCCTGCTCACCCCCCTAGACTGAGATTCAGACCTTTCCAAAGGGGCCGTGGTTACCAGGGGAACATGTAGTCCAAGAGCCACCTGTGGAAGCTGCCACCAGTGGGGAGGATGTGGGCAGGAGCTCCACTGTGCAGAGCTGACTAACCACCCAGTAGGACAACAGCCCAGAGGAGAAGTGGTTTCCAAGTGCTATGGACCTACAGTGGTTCTCTAGCGCCTTCTACCAACCAACACTAGCAATTGGCCCACTAACAAAAAAAAACCTTATAGGATCCAACTCCAGCATCCCTAGCAGGGTGGCTTTGGAGCTGAAACTCAGACGTAGATAGCTATCATCATCTCCATCTTTTTTCTTTCTTTTAAAATCTAGGTTAAAAATGAGAGGCCCTACTACGTATTTAAACTGCCACAGACAGTGGATGCTTGTGTTCTTGGGGCAGTGTGTGTGTGTGTGTGTGTGTGTATACACACTTGTGTCTACAAACATACACACTTATTTTCTTTTCTTTAGATATAAAAGGACAAACAGTAGGTACTTTTGACATATTTTTGTCTTTTATAGTTTTGAGAAAGAGATAAGATCTTTAATTTGGGAGTGACAACAAAGTACCATTTAAATACATACACCCACATAAAAGCATGTGACTGGCCCAAATTTGATAAAGTGTTGCTCCTCTCCAAAGAGACAGTTTGTTGTACCCATAGCTGTTGCCTTCAATAAAATAAAATAGCAGGGAAAATAAGAAAAAGGAAACAAACAGAAGGAAATGAGAGGCAGTAGATGTCAGGAAGAGGAGATTGTGAAGCCACATAGGAAAGACATGCATGTTCATGATTTTTGTCTCCTGAGCATAGACTTAGACAGTAATAGCCTGCCTCACAAATGTATGGAGTACTGCAAAATTTCAGGCTTTAGGTAGCAGTGAAAGATTCATATATTTAACTTTGCCATTACATGTTTGCTAATAGAGAATACTGAAACCACAACTATTTTATGTGTTCACATGATTTATTACACTAAAAAGCATCTCTCATAGTCAAAAAGTTAAGAGCATTCTGTAAGTAGACTTGTACTCAAAGTATCCAAACAATTTACCCTTCACATGAGGATTTGCAATGCTCCACTTCTCACAAGTGTCTCATATTTCACCTAAAGATTTTCTCATGTCGTTTGCTCTTCTCTGAAATTGTTTTTTATTTCCCCGTTTTTCTACATTTTCTGTAATATTTTAGTTCAAGGCTTCACTCCATCACTCCATTCCTAGGTCAGCCTGTGGGGTTATCCATTAGACCCCATGGTGGCCAGTTATTCCTTCAGTTTTCTCCCTAATGCTGTAACAAGGACCAAAATTTGCTTATTTTACCCAAGGAAGCAAGTCTTTTGGCGATCTTTTCATATTTTTCCTCATGGTATCAATACAATCCTGTGACTCAACGAACATTTAAAAAAATAATAATGATAATTTTAAAATGCAAAATAAAAGATTGACCAAGTCTTTATGAATGTAACTCTGAGATCAAAACAAAGCCAACAGTACACATGTAGCCTCCAGAAGTCACATGTGATAGAAATCTCATGCCTGATCAGATTTAAGGTGATGATATGCCCGCAAACTCACCATTTATTTCAGTTACACACATCACCTGGTGAGGTTTGTAAGCACACTCTCTTTGCGTAGTACACTGCAAGAACCACAGCTGAGACTCGGACTCAGAGGATGGATCATTCATTGCTAGCTTCTCATGGTTAATGGAAGATCAGGTAGTCCTAGAAGACATGTTGAGTGTTCTATGTAGGCTTTGGTGAATGTGTTTCATACCACATGCATGGCCAAATATAATACTCCATCCTGGAACAACAGCGAAAACCTATTCTGTATTCTTCCAGGAAACTAGAAAGTGTGTGGATTTTATCAGATTGTGATCTCAGTGTGATGACTAGAAATAAATCACTAAGACAATTGAAGCATCTTTTGTGTTTGTTTTTACCCTTAAAATTAAGTGTTTACAACCTGGGTTTGACAATTTATGGCATAGCCTTAAATTTTAGTTGTGATCAAGATAGCCCTGTAGCCCTCATAGACTGTTTAGGAAGCAGTGGGTAACCAAGTTTCTTAAGAGTTATGCGATATTCAGTGCAGACACTGCTCTGGTTATTCAGTGTAAAGCTGAATAATCAACAAGTACACCAATAAGTATCTTGCAAACAATGTTTCATTTTCATTAAAAAATAATGTTGCACATGTAAACTATTATGTATAGAATGGATAAACAACAAGATCACACTCTATGGCACAGGGAATTATATTCAATATTCTGTAATAAACCAGAATGGAAAAGAATATGAAAAAGAATCTTAAAATTGTTTACAGATTATAGGAAGTTCCAAAAATATAGTACTAGAAAGAAAACATCATCTGCCCTCTCATCAACAAAGTGAAAGTGAAAGTTGCTCAGTCATGTCCGACTCTTTGCAACCCCATGGACTATACAGTCCATGGAATTCTCCAATCCAGAATACTGGAATGGGTAGCATTTCCCTTCTCCAGGGGATCTTCCCAACCCAGGTCTCCTGCATTGGAGGTGGATTCTTTAGCAACTGAGCCACAAGGGAAGCCTGAGAATACTGGAGTGGGTAGCCTATCCCTTCTCCAGGAGATCTTCCCAACAAAGGAATTGAACTGGTGTCTCCGGTATTGCAGGCAGATTCTCTACCAACTGAGCTATCAGGGAAGCCCTTCATCAATAAAGGCCCCCATCAGTACTATGCCAAACAAGATTTACCAGTCTATTTTTAAAGGAATATTCTTGCATGATTTCTTTTTTCTTGTTATCAATATACTGTGTAATAAATAACAATAATTTATTGAGCATTTATTTTGCCCCAGATACTCTGTCATCTGATGATCATAGTTTCTTAATTCTTGAAATAATCCAATGAAGTGGATTTCTGGTGGTTTCATTTTACAAGTGTGAAAAATGAGTCTTAAAATTACTAAAGTAACTTGCCTAAGATACATAAGTGATAGAACTTGTAAGTGACAGAACCTGGTCTCCATCCCTGGTCTTTCTGATATCAAATCCATTCTCAACCGCTGTGATACGTTTTTTGCACATTTTATATTCTGTTATCATCACCAAGTTTCTAAATTTTAATGAAAATAAAACTACTATTTGAAAATGGTGATCAATACATGTCGAATAAGTGAATGATTTTTTTTTTATAAGAGAAAAGAGTGATTTGAACTCCCACTGAGGAAGTTAGCACACTACAAAGGGTAGTACTTAATAAATATTTGTTTGACTTTATGTTGTGTTGCTTATAATCAAACTAGCAGGGTCTGATTATCATTGATAAATAATGTCTTCCTATTCAAAACTGGAGCATCTGTCGAAGAAAAGTTGATCCTCTCCATACCTAGTGGTCTTCACAGATAATTAAAAGATCTTTAGCACCATCTCATGGTTAGCTGCCCAGAGATAGAAAATTAGAAGATGATCTTTGGGATGCCTCCCTTCACCAACAGCTTCTATTCCCCTGATCTGGGGAAGAGACCCAGCCTGATTAGAAAGAGCACTGTGTGGGTCAAAGATACAACTTCTCCATCCAATTGGGTCACTAGGTAGCTGGGTAAACGTCAAAATTAGCTTACCTTCTTGGTGCTGCCTATAACTGAGAAATGTCCTCTTGATAATCTCTAACATACCTTTCGTCTCAAAGATTTCATTGAGCACAATTATTTAAAATCTCTCTCTCTCACTGTATGAGTGTGCAAGGGCTGCTGTGACAAGTATCACCAACTGAGTGAACAGACTGGCATGGCTTAAACAATAGAAGTTCTTAAACAACAACTCTTAAACTGTTTACACAACAGTTCCAGAGGCTGGACATCCAAGATATCAAGGTGTCAGCAGGCTTGGTTTCTCCTGAGGCCTCTGTCTTTGGCTTGCAGAGGGCCATCTTCTGGCTGTGTCTTTGCATGGTCCTTCCTGTATGTAAATGTCTAGCTGATATATCTATGTGTTTGAATTTTTTCTTATACAGGCAAGAGTCAGATTCTGGGGCTTACCTTATTGGTTTGATTTTAACTTACTTACTTTCACTTTTTTTTTTTTTTTGAGTTCTACTACTAACGTTTTTTAAAATTTTTATTTTAATTGGAGGATAATTACAATATTGTGGTGGTTTTTGCCATATAGTAGTATGAATCAGCCATAGGTATACATGTGTCCCCTCCATCATGAACCCCCCTTCTACCTGCCTCTGCTCCCTATCCCTCTGAGTTTTCACAGAGCACCAGCTTTGGGTGCCCTGCTTCATGCATCAAACTTGCACTGGTTATCTGTTTTACATATGGTAATGTATATGTTTCAATGCTATTCTCTCAAATAATCCCACCCTTTCCTTTCATTCTGTCCAAAAGGCTATTCTTTATATCTGTGTCTCTTTTGCTGCCTTGTACATAGGACTGTAAGGACCATTTTTCTAGATTCCATATATATGCATAAATATGGCCTGATTTTAACTTAATTCCTTCTTTAAAAGCCTTATCTCCAAATATAGTCCCATTCTGAAGTACAGGGCTTAGGGGTCCAATAGAGGAATTCTATAGGAATGGGCCTCCCTGGTGGCTCAGACAGTAAAGAATCCACCTGCAATGCAGGAAGGAGATATGGGTTCAATTCCTGGGTCAGGAAGATCTCCTGGAGAAGGGAATAGCTACCAACTCCAGTGTTCTTGCCTGGAGAATCACAGGGACAGAGGATTATGGAGGGCTACAGTCCATGGGGTCGCAAAGAGTCGGACACCACCTGGTGGCTACTCACTCATAGGAATTCTGGGAAAACACAATTCAGCCCATACCAGTCACTTAAGATTTAACTATTTGGAGGCCACTAAATTGCTTGTTCACTATGGTGAACCGTGTTCTCCCACATGAAGGAAAAACCGAGGGCCTGGCAGCTGCATGAAGTAATTAGGGACCCTGACTGCTTTTACTCTGTGGATTTCATCTTGAGGATCCCAATAGGCTTCTGGAAGTGATATATCATAGCTGCATACAAAGCTACAGAAATGGGGACAACAGGGAGATAAGAGGAATGTCTCTGTCAGCTGGGGCAGCTTTCACCAGGTGCTTCCTGCATGAGGGGGTCTCACGGGCTAGACTTAGTCACCTGGCCATGCTTGTCTACAGGAGAAGTGGGGAAATGTAGTCACCTAGTTGAGCACATTATTGCCTCAATTAAGTTGGAGTTCCACTACCCAGAAAGACAAAGAGTGGGGAGATTTGAATGTATAACTAGAAATATCTGCTAAAATCCCTTTGAACAATTTGTTGTTCACTCAGTTGTGTCTGACTCTTTGTGACCCCATGGACTGCAGCACCCCAGGCTTCCCTGTCCTTTACTATCTCCAAGAGTTTGCTCAAACTCATATCCATTGAGGCAGTGATGTCTTCAAAGCATCTCATCCTCTGTCCCCACTTTTCCTCCTGCCCTCGATCTTTCCCAGCATCAAGGTCTTTTCCAACGAATCAGCTCTTCTCATCAGGTGGCCAAAGTGTCAGAGCTTCAGCTTCAGCACCAGTCATTCCAATGAATATTTAGGATTGATTTCCTTTAGCATTAACTGGTTTGATCTCCTTGTAGTCCAAGGGACTCTAAAGGGTCTTCTGCAGCACTGCAGTTTTAAAGCATCAATTCTTTGGTGCTCAGCCTTCTTTATGGTCCAAGTCTCACATCTGTACATGACTACTGGAAAAACCATAGCTTTGACTATATGAACCTTTGTCAGCAAAGTGATATTTCTGCTTTTTAATTGCTGTCTAGGTTTGTCATAGCTTTTCTTCCAAGAAGCAAGTCTTTTAATTTCATGGCTCTAGTGATCATCCTCAGTGATTTTGGAGCCAAATAAAATAAAATCTGTCACTGTTTCCATTGTTTCCCCATCTATTTGCCATAAAGTGATGGGACTGGATGCCATGATCTTAATTTTTTGAATGTTGGGTTTTAAGCCAGTTTTTTCAGTCTCCTCTTTCACTTTCATCAAGAGATTCTTTAATTCCTCTTCACTTTCTGCCATAAGGGTGGTGTCATATGCATATCTGAGGCTATTGGTATTTCTCCCAGCAATCTTGATTCCAGCTTGTGCTTCATCCAGCCTGGCATTTCACATGATATACTCTACGTATAAGTTAAATAAGCAGGGTGACAGTTTACAGCCTTGACATACTCCTTTCCCAATTTGGATCCAGTCTGTTGTTCCACGTCTGGTTCTAACTATTGCTTGTTGACCTGCATGTGGGTTTCTCAGGAGGCAGTTAAGGTGGTTTGGTATTCCCATCTCTTTATGACTTCTCCATGGTTTGTTGTGATACACACAGTAAAAGGCTTTAGGATAGTCGATGAAGCAGAAGTAGATGTTTTTCTGGAATTCTTTTGATTTTTCTATCATCCAATGGATGTTGGCAATTAGATCTTGGTTCCCCTGACTTTTCTAAATCCAGCTTGAATATCTGGCAATGAAGGTCAATATATGGGTTTCCTCATGTAAGAAGTGGTACAATTTCTATTTTAGTGTCAAGACTGGAAAGCACAATTCAGCCATCACCATTATAATCATGCTCTAGACTTATATTGTCCAATATGTTACCCCCCAATATGTAGCAAGGGGTATTTGAAATGTGAGTAGACCAAACAGAGATGTACTATAAAGACAATGATTTTAATTTCATGTTTAAATATTATTTGTATGTTTGAGTTAACACAGTATTAAAATTCAAATTAAGTTCATTTCTTTCATTTTACTTTAAAAAATTTGTATGGAGAAGTAAGTTTACTCAAAGGGAAAAAATAGACACACGTACACACACACATACACAGATGCAGACACACATCGCCATCCTTGTTATCTTAATGACTTGTTAACCTATTTGAAAACCTACATGCACCTCAATAGCCAAGACATGGAAGCAACCTAAATGTTCATCAACAGATGAATGCATAAAGGAGATACAGTCTACACACACACACACACACACAATGGAATATTACTTAACCATAAATAAGAATGAAATAATGCTTTTTGCAGCCATGTGGATGGGCCTAGAGATTATCATACTAAGTGAAATAAGTCAGGCAAAGACAAATACCATATGATATCCTTTATATGTTGTATCTAAAATATGATACCGATTAACTTATTTATCAAGCAGAAACAAACTCATAGACACAAAAACAAACTTGTGGTTGCCAAGGGGGGGGAAAATGGGTAGAGGAGGGATGGGTTGGGAGTCTGAGGTTAGCAGATGCAAACTACTACATCTATATGGACAAACAACAAAGTCCTACTGTATATCACAGGGAACTACACTCAATATCCTGTGATAAACCATAATGGCAAAGAAAAAATGGCTTCTTACCTCTGCTTAATTGAGTGTAATAGTATAGAACAAAAAACTAGGAGCAGGGACAAGCAGTTCTGAAATTATTCAAAAACAAAAAGCTTTTGAAAAATGTAGTCATTAGGTTTCATATCCAGCTGCTTCCAACTCTACTTGGATTAACTACTGCTAATCCACATGAATGCCTTTGATAGCAGTTACTAATCCTGAATAGGGTTGTCTTGAATGCTTTTAAATAAAATAATACTTGAAAACTATTTCATTAAAAAGTATATTATAAAAGTTATATGTCTTCATTTTAAGATTGGTAATAGAGAAAAAATTTAATTATGTAAATAAAAATCAACATAATTTTATCACCCAGAGAGAGCCACTATTTAACAAATTAATCTCTGGTTGATAGCTGCATATTTATATTGGTGTATTTTATCTGATTTGTAGGTGTAAATTTGTATTCTGTTCATTTCATTTGGTATTGTATTAGAAGTGACTTTCATGTTTACCATAAACAGTGTTATTAGCAGTAGCAAAATAGTATGTCAAATGGATATACCATAATTTACTTAACTATTTCTTCAATTTTAGACCTAGGTTTGTATTATTATAAATAATGGTGCTTAGTATATAAATCTCAGTCCAATCTCAAAATATTTCCTGAAAATAGATTTCTAGAAGTGAAAGTAAAGTGTCAGAAAGGATTACTCATTTTCTTAAGCTTCTTGATTCATATTTTCAAACAGCCTTGCACGATATTTAGAAGCAGAAATCAGAGAGTTCATAATAGAGTTTCAGCTTTATCTTGTGCCTGAAAGCTATGAGATTATCAGTTGAATAAAGGGTTTATTTTTCGTTTCCTTCTGCTTCCCCGATCCCAAGGACTCCCTCTGTGTCTCCCTCTAGTTGAAAGGCACCACTGTTTGGCAAAGCCAGAAACTCAGGTGGGGGTGTTTGATGTACAAGAAATAAGCACAAAATACAGGACCAGAAACAGAGATACACACAGGCAGGGAGTTAAAAGAGAGTCCACAGCCAAGGAACTGAAGCTGGGAGGTAGCAGGCTTAGGAGGGTCAAAAAGAGGCTAAGTCAAGAAAGAGTCTCAGTGGCAGAAATCAGTATGGGGCTCTCAGTGGGTCCCTGCTTTATAGTGACTGCAGGCAGCCAGCTTGCAGGAAGCCAGAGGGGAGGAACATGTCGGGGACCACCTGCCTGCCTGCCCATGCCCTTTGGCTATAAATGGGGCAATCCTTTTGACACCAAGCAGGACATTGTGGGGCTCCTGGGCACAAAAGCCTTTCTGTGTCCCCATTTCTTTGATTACATGAAATAGACTTCATTCAGCCTCCTTGACCTTCTCTGAGTTTCAACAAGCAGGTTCAAACAGTTGCTCATCAGGGAAGGAAAGTGTTGTAGAGACAAGGGAGAAACAGTCAAAAGAAACAATAGTGCAGCCTTGAGGAGGGATCCTGGCTTCCCCTCAAGAGATACATATAGCAATATCTTTGAGCTATTTTGCAGATGTTAAAAACCCCACCAGGTGGGAGAAGTTAACTGTATACAGCCCACAAACATGTAGACCTCAGACTAGTTGGAACCAGCTCTATGATTCTGACTCCCAATTGTCTCACCACCAACCAACCAGGAAAATGTACATGACTTGATCATGCCCTCTTTGAACTATTACTGTAAGATTCGTCACTACTCTCTCCAGGTGGGGACACACAGTTTTGAGGGCATTAGTTCACTATGGCTCCACGCAAAGCAATAAAGCTATTCTTTTCTACTTAAGCCAAAACTCGGTCTCAGAGATTTAATTCCATGTCAGGGTACAGAGGTCAGATTTGGCTTTACTTCCAATGTTAAAAATGCTTCTTTCTTGGGTGTCCCTCACATGAAACCCCAAGGAATATAATTGTTATTCTCGAAGGCCTCCTTTGACAGAAAGAAAAAAAAAAGCCCCTATTTATTATTGCCGAGCATCTAATCTCCCTCAGATTCCAAAAAATGCACCATGCCCTTTGTCCTAGTGCTTGTCCTCCTTTGTTTTCTTTCCTTCCACCAGATTCCGGCTCCAAGCCCCTCTCCTTCCCCTTTATTCTCTCAAGCTCAAGTGAAAAGGTACTTTATGAAGACCTGGTACATACTGACTCAGAAACTTAGGCTTCCCTCTCATGGCCCTTCATCACAGGTGTGATGACATGTCCTAAGGCCTTCATTCCAGTGCAGTGCAGTCTCCAGGTGGGCAAGGTCTGAGTCTGCATGTCTCCTGGGCTGTGTCTTTTTCACTCAAATCCTGGGCCATTTGAGCTGATTAATAAATATCTGTTGAACAAACAAACAAAAACATGAAGCAGTCCACCTTCCTCCAAATGTGATCAAAAGCCTTCATTCGGTCCCCTGATCCACCTGAGTGTGTGAATCACAAAGATAGTTTTAGCTCCCAGGCAGACTTCCCCTGCATTTGCTGAGAGCATGCCAGTCAGTCCTGGTAGTTTTCAGACAAATCAAATTAGAAATGGTTGTACTCATTTGGAAAATCAAGAACTGGCTTTGAAATCTTTCCCCACAAATTAGATTGAATCAAGATCATTTTCCCCCAGCTCATAAATGCTTGATTGGCTTTGTCTGATGCCTCGTGATGGAAATGCAGCCTTGCATTTCAAGCTCTGTTTTTTACTCACCAGGGTGTTGCGCTGTCTGGATGATGATTAAAAACAAAACAAACACCCACAATGAAAATACTTGGTAAATAACAGCTCAGCACAGTAACCCTTGAAAGTGGCACTTTAGGAAACTAAAACCAGTCAAGGTAAGCAGAAATTCAAGCTAGGTCTGCTGTATTCCCTTGAGGTCTTAGGAATTGGTTTTCTGATACAGCAGGACAGCCATATCTATTATCAGGACCCAAGGAAGGGATGTGCCAGGACTTGGCTGTGATATTTGCAGAGTCCTAGCAGGAGCCACCTGGCCACCCACCTTTCCCTCTCTTGCTCAAACATGTGGTTCTTGCTCTAGCTTCCACCTTAGTCTCCAGACTTGATTCAGACTCATGCCACATTTGGTCCAGGTATATTCCTAGTCTACCTCCACCTGTGACCTCAGGTCTTTTTCAACAAACTAAGAATGGTCCAATCTTTTATTTTGTACTTTAAAAATTTTATTTTATTGAAGCATAATTGATTTCCAATGTTGTGCTAGTTTCTGGTGTATAGCAAAGTGATGCAGTTATACATGTATTTAATAGTTTGAATCTACTTATCCAAAACTCTCAATCTATCCCTCCCCTACACCCCTCCTGTTTGGCAACCACAAGTCTGTTTTCTATGTCTGTGAGTCTGTTTCTTTTCCATAGATAAGTTCATTTGTATCATATTTTAGATTCCATGAGTTAGTGATATCATGGTGTTTGTCTTTCTCTTCTGATTTATTCCACTGGGTATCATAATCTCTAGGTCTATCCATGTTGTTGCAAATGGCATTGTTTCATGGAATGTTCCACTCTTTAAAACTCTCTGCATCTCTTTTTTCTTTCTCTTTTTCTGTGAGGGCAGACAGGGGAGCTCTTGGATGAGAGACAGCTGGATGTACTGGCTGCCAGAAGATCTGGCTCCCAAATCTGACAGATCAGTTTCTGATTCATGCCATCTTTCCAGCTAATGCCAATCCGCCATGCCACCCCACATCAGAAGCACAGTGAGGGGGTGGGCTCTTCTCTTTGGGGGAGTTAATTACAACTGTTTTCATCTGTCTGGAGGCTGGAGGCTACCAGGAGGCAGAAGGCCCTGGGGCAGTTTTCCCCCACACCTTAGGGAGCCTATCAGACTTGACGAAGTCCAAGCCATAGCATTGCAGCTGCATCAGTTCTATTGTACATCCTGGTGTACTAGGTCTTCAGGTCTCCACTGCTGTTTTATCCTTGTCCTACTTTTCCCAGATAGCTCAAGGCCAGACCAGGGTCTTGTTGCTGAGCTAATGAACAGCATTTGGTGGGTGAAATAAAGTCTCAGGAGAAGAGAGTCAGGAAGTTGTGGCAAATGACCAGATTGAGAATGAGTTAGAGGCCACTGACCTTGCCTTTTCCTCACATGCCTTTTATCTATAATGTCTGTATTTTCAGATTAAATAATAAACAGAGCAGAGGATAAGTTTCTCATGCTTTCTGCAAAAGAGCTAACTGGCTTGAATCACTATATCAGGCAGTAATAAGTATCTTTCTAGTGAAATGAATTCAGAAGGAATTCACTTGCCAAACCAAGATGGTGCCCATTATTTCTGGTCAAAGGTTGACTAGGGAAAATGCCCACAAATAAGAAATGCCTATGAGAAATTCATTGGTGATTGGCCCCTTTAATTTGGCTGATAGACCTCTTGGCCAATAGACCATTCTGTTGGCAAAATGGTCTATTTGACCAATAAAAGATCAGCAAGTAAGCAACAGTTTTGAAGTAGAGTGAATTCTTGGCACAGAGATAAGACAAAGGCAACATCCAAATAAAAATTTAGGCACGATTAGCTTTTGCTATTTGGAGAAGGCAATGGCACCCCACTCCAGTATTCTTGCCTGGAGAATCCCAAGGATGGTGGAGCCTGGTGGGCTGCCGCCGTCTATGGGGTCACACAGAGTCGGACACAACTGAAGCGACTTAGCAGCAGCAGCAGCTTTTGCTATTAAGGTCTAAAATTGGTCATGCATTAATACATCCATGGTTTCAACTGAAACAAGAAAAGGATTATGTTCAATCATAAAGCTGTAAAATAGGTACTAGTCAAGCCATTTGTTAATGTGTTTCTTCTCAGTCCTGTTAGTTCCTTGTTTTAGCCTAGTTAATTATGGCATTTTTGCCTTTACACTATCTGTGTTCTTGCATATTTGCTTAGTCAGTCAGTCATATCTGACTCTTTGTGACCCCATGGAGTGTAGCCCACCAGGATCCTCTGTCCATGGGATTCTCCAGGCAAGAATATTCGAGTGAGGAGCAATTTCCAGGGATGGAACCCATGTCTTCTGAATTGCAAGTGTATTCTTTACCATCTGAGCCACCAGGGAAGCCCTACACTATCTGAGACCTGGATAAAATATTAGTGTCCAATGAACAAATGATGATAGATTCCAAGTTTAAGGATGTTTGACAAACAGAGACCATTAGATCACTGTGTAATACATTTCTGTATGTTCCAGCCAGCATATACTGGCATTTAGACCATGATGGTGTTTCTCCCATTGTGTCCATAAGTTGGTCCTTCTATACCAAAGATAAGTCCTGCTTGTGACAGTTTAGCTGATAGATTCTTTAGTCACATGATAAAGAATTAAATAGTACTGAGTTCTGTCAGATCTTCCTCACCCATGAGTCATCAGGAGACCACAGTAATTATATTATTATTCTAAGATCACTGTTTTGATGAGCTACTTCACCATAGAGGAAAGATTTTAGTTGGGTGGCTTTAACTGGATTTCAGTCCACATTCGACAAACTTTTGATCTGGTTGGAGAATGATCTGGATACTTTGAAAGGAGGCTGCAGCTCAGAACCTGTATTGTCTCTCACTGTTTTCCTCTAATTTTCCTTGCATGGCCCTTGGACCAGTACCCAGCAACATGGCTTACATATAATTCCTCCCATTTTATTATCTCCAAGAAATTTCAAATGCTCTGATTCCCTATTCAGTTAGGTATCAACCTAGCATTCTCTTTATGAAGTATTTTACAATGCTGTTTCTGAAGATGGGGTAGGAGGAAAAATAGTTGATTGGTTGTTATACTCTGGTAAGCATGGTTTATTTTTTTCAATTGGACTTCTTTTTAAAAAGCAATGGACCAGTATTATCTTCTGCTTTTTTACTTTAATGTATATATATAAATATTATAATATATACACAGACACACATATATATATATATACATATATATGTGTCTGTATATATATATATATATATGTAACCTATGGAGACTCTTGCTGTGTTTCCTGCAGTTAGAAAGCAATTGGTAGGCAAAAGGCCTAGATTATCTTTAACCATTATTTAAAAAACAGTCTTTTAAAATGCAGGTACTTGGTTGTACCTCTCACGCCAACACTGGAAATGATTCTGATGATGCCTATCACACCTTCCAAGAAAAGACAGATGAACAAATATAAGTTTTCAAGACTTCCCGGTGGTCCAGTGGTTAAAAATCCACCTGGCAATGTAGGGGACATGAGTTCTATCCCTGGTCAGGTGGTTAAGATCCCACATGCCATGGAGCAACTAAGCCCATGTACCACAACTACTGAGCTCAAACTCTAGAGCCCATGCTCCATAACAAGAGAAGTCACCACAAGGAGAAACCCATGCACTGCAACTAGAGAGTAGCCCCCACTGGCTGTAACTAGAGAAAGACTACATGTGGCAACGAAGACCCAGCACAGCCAAAAATAAAATAATTTTTTTTAAAATACAGGTTTTTGGTCTCAGATGCACAAAGAATGAGGTTCCTGGGAATCTTAGAATTAACCAGTCCACTAGCCTCAGGTTGAAAAAGAGGAAACTGAGACTCTCAAGGTGACTGGTCTCAGGTCACCTGAAAAGTGGCAGATCAGGATACAGAAAAATGAGTCAAGAACAATGTTGGATATGATGCCCATGTTCTGATTTGATCCTAAAGCAACCTTCTACCATTATTTTCCTGGCTATGGTAGCAAAAATTAAGAAATCAGAGAGACCATATGGTTTTCCTGGTAAATATTCATGATAAGAATCTGGTTCTGCCTAAATTGAACAATTTCACTTTTTTTTTTTCCCCAGAATTCAAAGCCAGATGCTCTCTACTAGATTACAAATGAATTTTTATGGGAAGACTATGCAAGTAGTAAAGAGTAGCAAACTATTACAAGGCAGTCTAAGAGATATGATAAGTATATGTTAGCATGTGTATGGATCTATAGAGAAATTGTCTAGGTACACAAACCACTGGGAACCAGTGAGAAGACAGCCACTTTGGGGATGGGGAAGTTCTGGAAAGGCCCCAGGAATGGACTAGCAAAAAGATCCACTTGGCCTTGGAAGAAGGGAGTGGAGGGATGCAGAGGCCTGAATAAGTCACTCCTGGTGGAGGGAAAAAGGCAGGAAGTATATTTAGGGGACAGGTTTCCATAGTAACCACACACATGGATTGAATGAATGAGCTTAAGGACTTCCAGTGTCTTCATGCCTGAGTGGGAGGGGCCACCAGTCAATGAAGGCAATGGTCAATCTGAAGTGCAGGGGTTGAGGTTCCTGGGCAGACAGAGGAGAGTGGAAGCCCCGGAACTTTGCACAGCAGCTGCTATCACTTTTACCTACAAACTCTCTGCCATTTGTCCCACTTTGTATCTAGACAGAGCTCTCCACAACCCCTTAACTGTCCTTGTCTCCATTACCTCCATAGTTGCCCAAAGTATGACCCCTGAGCAGCCTTTCTTGCACACAGTGCACACTCTGTTGTTGTTCAGTTGTTGTGTCCGATTCTTTGTGACCCCATGGACTACAGCACACCAGGCTTCCCTGTCCTTCACTATCTCCCAGAGTTGGCTCAAACTCATGTCTGCTGTGTCAATGATGCCATCCAACCATCTCATCCTCTCTTGACCCTTCTCCCTACATACAGCACATTTTATTGCCTACCTACAGCTCCCTGAGGGATGCATCTGAAGCACAACATAACCATACTGCCTTATTTCTATATCATTTTCTCTTCACCCCTTCCTATTCCGTTTCTTCCACAGGGTCAAGTTCTACTACTTCCTCATGGTGTAAGGTTTAATGATTGCATCCCTTCCTGTCTTTCCCACTGCATCTTCCCTGCTATTATGCTAGTTTCCAGACAGCTGTCTGCTGGCCTTCTGCCCAATCCTTGTATATGTCGCTCACCTTCCTGCCTCCAACCTTAGAAAATGCTTTCCTTTTCTGCGCAGATAACGCTCCTCCTCACTCTCTAACTAGTTACACCTGCTCTTCTGTAAAGTCTCACTTCCTATGTCACCTCCCTGAGGAAGCGTTCTGTAACCCTCCAGATTAGAACAGGCTTCCTTTGTGTGAGACCTCATGCTCTGTTTCCTCACAGCAATGAATGACCTGGAAGTTTTCCTCTGCCCTTCAAAGGGAGGGCCACCTTGGAGAGGATGAATCGATGAGTAGGGCTTGCTTCCTCCACTGACACAAACTTGGTTTTTGTGTTTTAAGGTCCTGACCATTCTTAGAGCTCATTGAGTTTCCTAAGTCAGATGAGGAACAGGACAATTCTTGTTAATGGTACAGAGCGAAGTGTTTTTCCATAGAAATGGACAGTCTCTCTAAGATGGTCTATGAAAAAATCTTTGAGTTTCAAAGTTCTGTGCTTCATCCATGGAAATCAAACTCTTTTTTCTGAGAAAAGTGGTAGGATGGGAACTTTTGAATTTTACAACTGCAAAGAAAAGGCTATGGTGGATTCTAAAGAAGGAAACTGGACATGATTTGGTGCTCCCCAAAGGACAGATGAAGCCAGCGCTTCCAGATACCTTATTGCGTGGAAGATGATGTGCGTATATGAGCATGGAAGCACTGGATACTAAGAACTGCCATGCTGGGGACAAAGAGGTCCCCACTTATAAGTACCAGTGACCTGTGGCTTAGTGAAGTTATCATCCTGTGGAGGGTTGCCATCCAACCAGGACATGGTGGTGCTGTCAGGAGAGGCACATTAGACACACAGGATTTAGCCTCTCCAATGTAGAGGGGCCTTCTTTTGAGACAAAAAAAGACCCTGTCTCTCTAGTAAGATTTGTAGTGGAAAAGCGACCATGGTGCTAATGCTGACTTTCTTTCAATCTCTTCTGTAGGACCAGGGCTGGTTGATTTACCTTGAAGATTGCACCACCAAAGTGCATAATTTTGTCAGGGACACTTTGTACCAGTTACAATCAGAAATGTACATTTACTGACTATAGACCTCAAAGAAATAGGATCCCATTTATATATATACATATATAATACTAATTATTATATATTTTATAATACATAATAATTTTATAATGTATAATAATTATTACATATAATAATATATTACATATAATTATATATATATATTTTATATATACATAAAACTTATAAACTCCTGTGCTCAGCACATTGTTTTACAATGTTGAAGAAATATTGAATGTACATTCAAATCACTAATGAATTAAATGTAGAGTAGAATGGAGAGAGTCTGAGATATGGAACATCCTTCTTAGTGGGAAGAGGATGAAAGCTGAAGCAATACTTTAAGCTGGTATATAGGAGAGAATACGGTTGTTGACTTTTTTTTCCACTCCTTTTGACACTATTTTAAAGTACATTATCTTCTTTCTTTGTTTTACAATTTCATGTCTTTTTTAAAAAAAATTGAACTATAGTTGATTTACAATGTTGTGTTAGTATATGTGTGTGTGTGTGTGTGTGTGTGTGTGTGTGTGTGTGTGTGTGTGTGTGTATTCTTTTTCTGTTATGGGTTATTATAAGATATTGAGTATAGTTCCCTATGATATACAGGACGTTCTTCTTGGTTATTTTATATATAGTAGTGTGACTATCAGAGAAGGCAATGACACCCCACTCCATTACTCTTGCCTGGAAAATCCCATGGATGGAGGAGCCGGGTAGGCTGCAGTCCATGGGGTCACTAAGAGTCGGACATGATTGAGCGACTTCACTTTCACTTTTCCCTTTCATGCACTGGAGAAGGAAATGGCAACCCACTCCAGTATTCTTGCCTGGAGAGTCCTAGGGACGGCAGAGCCTGGTGGGCTGCCGTCTGTGGGGTCGCGCAGAGTCGGACAAGACTGGAGCGACTTGGCAGCAGCAGTAACAATGTGACTATGGGTGGGACTAGTGGTAAAGAACCTGCCTGCCAGTGAAGGAGACACTAGTGATGCAGATTTGATCCCAAGATCGGGAAGATCCCCTGGAGGAGGGCATGGCAACCCACTTCAGTATTTTTGTCTAGAGAATCCCATGGACAGAGGAGCCCATTGGGCTACAGTCTATAGGGTCACAAAAAGTCAGACAGGACTGAAGTGACAGTACGTGCTCAGAGTGTGAATATGTTAACACCCAATTTACCTCCCCTCAGATGCCCCCTTTGGTAACCATAAGTTTGCTTTTTATTTCTGTGGGTCTATTTCTATTTTGTAAATAAATTCATTTGTATCACTTTTTTAGATTCCACAAATTAGTGATATCATATGGTATTTGTCCTCTTTCTGACTTACGTCACTTAGTATGATAATCTCTAGATCCATACTTGTTGCTGTAAATGGAAGTACTTTATTCTTTTTAATGGTTAAATAATATTATCTTCTTGCATGCTCTTTCTAAGTCATTGCTGAGAACTCCCTCCAATGCTATCTTGAGAAGGATTCTGAAGTTGCAAATGGTGATACTGAAAATGATTCATGTTGATTTCAAAAGCAGTACTTTTTCATTTAGCGATTTTTTTCCTCCTTTCTCTCCACTGTGGTGGATGGGGGTATCAATGCTTCTTGACACTTTGGTAGGTCTACCAGCAACCAGCACAGCTGAGATGGATGGTATAGGGAAAGAGCAAATTAACCAAGATGGTAGTGGTACTCTCTTGCCTCACAGCTTCTTGCTCATCCCAGGTTTTGTGAATACATGGTTGTGTAACAGCTGAGCTCTCTTACAGCGCTGTGCATGCACGTCACAATGTACCCACTTGGCCATGGGCCACTTTTGTCCTATAAACATATGTAAGCTCCATCTGAAAAGCCCTTGCGTCCATGTTGTGGATGCATAATGTGTTATGACTGTGTCTGCTGGGTCAACCACAAGAGAATACAACATGTCTGCTGCACGGCTGCTGTGCCAGCCCAGAGAAAATAAACATGTGCAGTTCCTACGGCTCCTCGAGTTTTCTTCCAGCTTCCCCGGTTGCACCTTGCCTACCCTGGGTTCAGCGAACAGCATGCACAGTGAGGAACAGCAAGACAGATGTGTGACAGGGGTGGCTGCCCAGAAGTTGTGTGGCAGGAAGCTGAACCAGAAACCCTTCCTGGGAGAACTGGGTCAGATTTGGTGTAAAACTTATTTCCTATCCATTCCCATCTCTCTCTCCTACTTGCCCTTGGACCTACCACTGGAAAACACAGCAGGGAGATGCTCTAAAAACGAAATTTTGGACAGTTCAGGAGGCAGCTTGGACACAGGACAACAGAGGACAGTGGTAGGAGAATGTGGGGGGAGGGAGTGAAGGAGCACAGTCTGAAGTGACCCAGAGAAACCATCCAAAGACAATGAATTTCCAAGTTCTCCTGCTCCCTGGTGAGTAAAGTGTTGGTCCCCACACCTAGTCTTGTTTTAACAGAATCTCTGAGGCATTTATATGAAGTTCTTGCCATCATCATCTTGCTCAGGACTTTGTATGTCCCCTGAAGGCCTCTCAAGGGATTCTGGGTTCCCTGGTCTATTTACAGATAGTGAGGCCCATTATATGTTCACTGGAATGAAGCAGCCTGGCCTCTCATCCAATGTGGG
Organism: Okapia johnstoni; assembly: GCA_024291935.2. Taxonomy (NCBI): domain Eukaryota; kingdom Metazoa; phylum Chordata; class Mammalia; order Artiodactyla; family Giraffidae; genus Okapia; species Okapia johnstoni. The sequence goes on from CM044319.1 coordinate 50,587,682, forward strand.
AGAACTGATCAAAGAAGGGGAAATTTTCAGTTCTTCTAGACCCCTGCTGTCATGAGGACCACCTTTTGTGATTATCTATCCACACAGAACACTTGCTACATGGTTTAGGTAGAGCTAAATATTGTAAAATTGGATTTTTTTAAAGGTTTTTTTTTTTAAATTGAAGTGTAGTTGATATACAATGTTGTGTTAACTTCTCATGTACAGCAAAGTGATTCGGTTATGTGTGTATATGAATATATATATACACACATATACATATATATGTATATATATATTCAGATCAGTTTTCATTTCAATCACAAAGAAAAACAATGCCAAAAGATGTTCAAACTACTGCACAATTGCTCACATCTCACACTCTAGCAAAGTAATGCTCAAAATTCTCCAAGCTAGGCTTCAGCAGTACATGAACTGTGAACTTCTGGATGTTCAAGCTGTATTTAGAAAAGACAGAGGAACCAGAGATCAAATTGTCAACATCCATTGGATCATAGAAAAAGCAAGAGAGTTCCATAAAAAACATCTACTTCTGCTTCATTGACTATGCTAACGTTTTTGACTGTGTGGATCACAACAAATGGTAGAAAATTCTTTAAGAGATAGGAATACCGGACCACTTTACCTGCCTCCTGAGAAATCTGTATGCAGGTAAATAAGCAACAGTTAGGACCAGACATAGAACAACAGACTGGTTCCAAACTGAGAAAGGAGTATGTCAAGACTGTACATCATCACCTTGCTTATCTAACTTATATGCAGTGTACAACATGTGAAATGCTGGACTGGATGAAGCACAAACTAGAATCAAGATTGCCGGGAGAAATATCAATAACCTCAAATATGCAGATAACACCACCCTTATGGCAGAAAGTGAAGAGAAACTAAAGAGCTTCTTGATGAAAGTGAAAGAGGAGAGTGAAAAAGCTGGCTTAAAACTCAACATTGAAAAAACGAAGATCATGGCATCCGGTCCCATCACTTCATGGTAAATAGATGGGGAAACAATAGAAACAGTGCAGGACTATTACTAACAAACATAATTGGGACCTAACAATGTTTTTCTGGATTAGGAGATTGCTTGAGCTGAATGATTAGCCTGCTCTAGGACTAGAAGCTGTACTAGGTGTCAAACCTCACTACTTGGCCACTTTAATGGGAAGTTAAATTCAGGCAGCTAGGCAACCCAGGGCATTCCCTTTAGGAAATTCCTGCCATTCCCCCCCTCCTCCCCCGCCGAAGTGGTGCAAGCTACAGGAATGACTCTAAAAGGCAGAGTTAGCATCATTCAGAGACCTTGAGAGATTTTTAGGGAATAAGATGTGTCTGTGACTAGAACACACTTGTGGTTGCCAACGGGAAGTTGGGTGTGGTAAGGATGGATTTGGAACTTAGGTTTAGTGGATCCAAACTACTATATGTAGAATGAATAAACAACAAGACACTGTGTAGCACAGTGAACTAGATTCAATATCTTGTAATAAACTATAATGGAAAAGAACATGAACTATATATCTATTTATTCATATATATATATATATATATAGACACACACACACACACACACACCCATGTGTTACGGAATCACTTTACTGTACAGTAGAAATTAGTACAACATTGCAAATCAACTGTACTTCAAAAAAATACATTTTTTTTCCAAAAAAAAAGATGTGTCCATGACTGTGTAGAGGAGAATATTGTCTTACACTTAGCTGAATAAGTTTACTGACGGTATTGTAGTGATTAGTTTAGAATCTAAAAGAGACAAATGGTAGTGGTGCGAAATGAGAAGTTGTTGGCTATAAAAATTCCAAATGGCTTTCATGTTGTAACAGCTATTCATAATCTAGAAGATATTCCAGGCTTTCTCCTTATTCATCTAGTAAAAGTGACTCAGCACATGGCTCAGCTGAGTGTATATATATATATATATATATATACACACACATATATATATATATACACACACATACATACATACGTATATATACATACATACATATATATACATACATATACATATATATACACATACATATATATATACATACATATATACATATATATACATATATATATACACACACACACGTCTTTATTTCCCTGTAACTTCCTCAAATAAACTGATCTGTTTTCTCACACTTATGCAAAGAATAATCCTCTTCCTGCTTATAGTGTATACACACTTAATACTCCCCATTTCTGGTCCTCTCATGTACGCCTCAATCTTCATGTTACTGAAAATACTCTTAATACGTTAAAAATATGGCCAATGTCATTTTACTGCTTCTGACTTTGTATGATAACTTTGGCAAGCATAAAAGACTTTTAAACTCTACTTCTACTCATTTTTTTTTTGCCTCACCTCCTTCATAGCCCTGGCCCTGTCTGTCCCACTTCAAGTTCAGAAATGACTCACTTTTAATGCCATTTTGTTAATTTCTCCATTCTTTTGCGAACACCATGCCATTTACTGAGAAGGCTGGCTCAACATTTGCTCCTGTCCTTCTCCACTTCCTTCCAGGAAAGCATCATCTCCTTATGAAACCTTTGCTCTTTTAGCTATTTCTTTTCCCAGGTTGCCCTGGGAGCTGTTGTCAGTGGCATTCCACATTGTAACAAAATTTTCTCAAGTGTACCACTTTGAAAAGTATCCCAGGTCTTGGCATTAGTTGACTTGCAGTACATCATTACTCAGTGAATGAACGTTATTATTTTTACCTCTGGATCCCTAGAAACTTCTGATGTTTCCTATCCCTCCATGCCCTAGGTCTTTGATGACCCTTTTTGCAGATAGCACTGTGATCCAGAAAATCGGAATGGAAAACAATCTTGTGGGTATATCTGAACAAAGCTAACATATTTTTCCCTTTAAGATCTTACTGCTGAATGTGGAATAATCCTGAAATTAAGGTCAGCTCCACATGATTGTTTATATCAGCTGTCAGATTGCAGAATAAAAAATGGCTTTTATATATTTGATTTTTATTGTTTTCCAGGGCAATGTCACTTTTTCCTGCTCCGAACCACAAATTGTTCCCATCACATTTGTCAACTCCAGCAGCAGTTATTTGCTGCTGCCTGGTACCCCCCAAATTGATGGGCTCTCAGTGAGTTTCCAGTTTCGAACCTGGAACAAGGATGGTCTCCTTCTGTCCACAATGCTCTCTGAGGGCTCGGGGACCCTGCTGCTGAGTCTGGAGGATGGAACCCTGAGACTCGTGATTCAGAAAATGACAGAACGTGCAGCTGAAATCCTCACAGGTACTGTCTGCTGACAACTTCTAGATCACTTTCTTATTCAGCCAAGTCGACACATGTTTTAGATTCTGACCAAAACATACAGGCTCCAGCTCCCAGGGATGTGAGATAATCCATCTTCACAAACTTCAAATTTGAAGATCCAATATTTTTTTTTATTCTTTAAAAAAAAAAATTATATTGTAGTATAGTTGATTTACAATGTTGTGTTAGTTTCAGGTTACACCAAAATGATTCAGTTATATATATGCATATATATATATATTCTTTTTCAGGTCCTTTCCCCATCTAGGTTATTACAGAGTACTGAGTGTAGTTACCTGGGCTGTACGCTAGGTCCTTGATCATTATATATAGTAGTGTGCATCTGTTAATCCCAAACTCCTCTCTCCCCCCTACATTTTCCCTGTGGTAACTATGTTTGTTTTCCAAGTATATCAGTCTGTTTTTGTTTTGTAGATTTTTACATTTGTGTCATAATTCAGATTCCACATCTAAGTGATATCATATGATATTTTCTTTGTCTGACTTACTTCATTCATATGATCACTTAATCGTTATCTGTGAAGATTGGAAAGCACTTCCTTTTACAGCAGTATAAATTAGGCCCTAATGTGTAGCAATACAGACCAGAGGTATGAACCATACCCTGGCTCTTCTATCTGCCTTTTCTTTAACATGGAGCTATGAAATTTTCTCCCTCCTTCTCTACTTGTTATATTACTGTCCTTCCAGAAACAGCATGTTCACTTAGTGACGAGTACCTACAGAGGTCAGACTTACATGCAGTCATTGGATTGGAGGCTAAGGCAGGTGGCTAGGTCCATGAATCCTCTGAGAAGCCATCCTGGCTCTACAGTTTGAATCAAACCCCCTCTTCTGGGCCAATATCCTTCCCAGATTACATGATATTGCAACTTTCTTTAATTTAAATATCATTCTTCCCTCACGGGACTGTGAGCTCTGTCATCCAAACAAATTAGAGAAATTTGAGTTAGGGAGCAAAAGACATAACTTAGTAGTTAAGATCGGGTCAGACTATGGGAAAGCTTCCGAGTCAATGGATGAACAAAAAAACCCACTGAACCTCTGTAAATGACAGAAGAGTCTGGGTCTGCAAGTCAGTCAGGAGGTTCCAAAGGTGCCTCTTCCCCTTATTAGTCTGTGGCCCTAGATTAAGTTCCTAACTTTGTCTCCCATGTAAGATTGTATCAGGTACCTATAGCTGCATAACAAATTATGCCCACATGTAGTGATTGAAAACAGCAGTGCTATGCCTCAGTTTCTAAGAGTCAGGAATCCAGAGGCCCCCTGACTGGGTGGTTCTAGCTACAATCAATAGTAGGGGCAACGGTCATCTCAAGTTTCAACCAAGGTTAACTCTGCTTGCAGGCTAACTCACATGGCTGTTGACAGGCCTTAGAAGATCCAAACTTATCCCCATGGCCTCTCCAGAAGGTTGCCTCATTGATAGGGCAGTACTCTTAACCCAGAGTGGGTGACTTTGGAGAGAGTGAAAAAGAACCCTCAGGACAATGCCATGGTGTTTGTGTATCTCATAGCAAGAGTAGCATCCCAGCATTTTCAACATATTCTGCTCATTAGAAAAGAGAAAAAATCTAGCCCTTGCTCAAGTCAAGGGGGTTATATAAGTGTTTACACAGCAGGAGTCATGGGTCTTTGGGACCATCTTAGCATCTACCTGTAATAGGAGATGGAAAAAAAATCTTTATGTTACGAGACTGTGATGGTGATTGAAAATGAAAGTGTTAACCACTCAGCTGTGTCTAACTTTTTACAGCTCATGGACTGTAGCCTGCCAGGCTCCTCTGTCCGTGGAATTTCTCAGGCAACAATACTGGAATGGGTAGCCGTTCCCTTCTCCAGGGGATCTTCCCAACTCAGGCATCAAACCTGGGTCTCCTGCATTGCTGGTGGACTCTTTACCACCTGAACCACCATGAGATTAAATGGATTAAACCTTTGACACAGTGCTGAGACGCTATTTAGCAAGTTTCTCTTTCTTCCACACCGACTCAAGATCTCTGGCGAAAATAGGCCTCACTCCTCAGAGTCATAAAAACTGAGTGAATTTGCACACTCCTGGGACTTTTATAAAATTTCCAAGATTTCCAGTCATAGGAGGTGAGTTAGTATCTTAGAAACATACCAGTTTTCATGTGTAGAGTTAGAAAATTTAAACCTCGATCCTTATGAGAAGAATAAAAATGGTGAGCTGGCACTGGGCTTTTTCTCTTTAATTGGTGAGATGGTTGAGTGCAGAGATTTGTATGCCTCAGGTCAAAATGCAGTTTTAATAAAGTACAGGCCCCAGTGGCACTTTGCTCTAAAGCATTCCGGTGTTACCTGTATTATTAAGCATGTGTCAGTCCATTAAAACTTGTTTATGACTGAGAGACAGGCTAGTAAAAGCTGCCCCATTACCCGGCTACAGAGAGAGAAAAAAAATCATCGGTTATTTTTTACCTTTCTCTCAAAAGGATCAGACAAGGAAAAGAAAGTTTTAAAAACATTCTGATGTCTGTCTCAGAAAACTTGTTTGCTTCTTTCCCCAAGAATTTCCTGAATTTTGGAAATTATTAATTTCTTTCACTTTTCTTTGAAATGGATCAAGGCTTTTTGTCTTCTGGTGTTTTTCTATCCCAGGTAAAAGACAGATAAACAAATAAACAAAAAAAGCAAAAGAACAAAACCAGTCTTCTCCTCCCTTACATTTCTGAGGAAACTTGTTTTCCAAGTACTTGAGATCATGTTGGCTTTGTAAGAAGTGAAAATCTCATATGAGAGATTAGAAAATAATAACCGTTGTTCTGGTAATTTTTGAGGGCCCTTGGGACTACCCTTGACACATGGTACTCCATGGAAATTAGAAACTAGCACCACATTTTATTAGTTGAACAAGGAATCCAGATATTTAAAGATTTACTTGAGATTAGTTTGGGTGTTTCTAATGTCCTGAGTCTAAAAGAGAAGATGACCCCACAGAAAGGGCAGGTCATGGATGCCTGGCACATTCACTACTATTACCAGAGCTTCATATAGTATGCATAGGTTTGAGGAAGCAGATTATTTTGTGCATTTTTGCGTTGAAGATCAGGAAGAGAAGTCCCAACTAAGTCATTCTCAAAATAGAAGGGTTCTGAATTTATTTGTTCTAAGGGATGAAGTTTCAGGAAGATGAAGGACAGTAGTGCAATCCCTCCCTTGTATTCTACTTTGATTTCTATTTTTGTCATCTCCTTTCTTGAAAGCCTTGTGAATTTGGATATGAGGAAGAGTGAAGGGCACTCTTTCACTCTAAGTGATGTGATGGTAGAATCAGCAAACACTGTGGATCTCTTGCAGGTCAGGCATCATTCTAGGACCTTATCATATAATACTACAGAAAGAAAAAAAACAACTCATGAAACATATGGAGTGATTCTTATTTTACCAACATGCGTAAGAGAAAACTGAGAGTCATAAATTAAGCTCTCTTGCCCAAGAAAGTGTTCAAGCTCAGGCTTTTCCTTTGCACACTCCTAGGTCCACAGTTTTCACACTGTATCTTGCTGACTCTTACATTAATTTTTGATATTGTCAGTTGCTTGAAAGTGAAAGACGCTCAGTCGTGTCCAACTCTTTGCAACCCTCTGGACATATAGTCCATAGAATTCTCCAGGCCAGAATACTGGAGTGGGTAGCCTTTCCCTTCTCCAGGGAAAGAAAGATCCTTCCCAACCCAAGGATTGAACCCAGGTCTCCCGCATTGCAGGGGATTCTTTACCAGCTGAACTATCAGGGAAGTCGAATACCAGTTGCTTAAAGAATTCAAATATAAAGAAACTCTGCTTTAGCTGAAAGATGAAATGACAATAGGCTATTAAAGAAAGTAGGCTGCATAGGATCTAAAGTTGGCTTTTCCCAAAACATTTTATTTGGTGCCCCATCAATAGACAGATTTGGGGATTAGATGGGGTTGACAACAGATGATGAATCCACTGTCTTTGTAGACTTTAGCTGACATTGCCTGTATACAATTATAATGTAAGTTATGCATATCTAACACACACGTATGCTACTGTTCATTGAGTATATGTGGCATAATTTTCTCAGACCTTTTTAAATTCTCAGTGCTGATTCCTCAGTAAAATTATCACATAATTTTACGTACATCATGTAAGTACAAAGGGAACTGGGCTTCCCAGGAGGTGCAGTGGTAACGAATCCAGCTGTCAGTGCAAGAGACACGGGTTGATCCCTGGGTCAGGAAGATCCCCTGAGTAGGAAATGGCAACCCACTCTAGGATTCTTGCCTGGAAAATTCCATAGACAGAGGAGTCTGGCAGGACACAGTCCATGGGATCGCTAAGAGTCGGACATGACTGAGAACACACGCATGCACGAAGGACACTAAGCAAGAGCCTAGATGCTTCCAGAGACTTTGCCATGCACTGGACTGGTTTTCCCATATTCGTGTCACCCCTGCATTGCAAACCCCAGCTGGAAATCTGAAGGCTGAATGGGAATGGGGAGGAAGGTTTCCAGGAGTCCTGCCACCAGGTGAGGAGCATCATCTCCCCCTTTAAGAATCAGAGCAGCCAACTGTGCACATCTTAAATAAATACACACCTGGATCTCCTCCTTTATGCATTTCAAACCCTAGTTTCTCACCACTTCTCCCCAGGAACCGCGTGTCTTGGGGACCACTTTCTCAGGTCACACCTGCTCCTGAAATGATTGACAACAGATTCTATTTTTGAATGGAGGATGGCTGCCATTTAAAAAGACTCTTAAAAGCATGCTTAGGATGTAGATGTTATTGTCCAGACCAATCTGGATGACTAAGAACAGGAACTTATGTAAAAGTAAAGGAGACCACTTGGCTTGGTCAATGCAGAGTGTTTTGAATTGCAAGTGAAACATTAAGTCATTTGAAGAAAAGCTGACACCATTATAATTATTCTGCAAGTGGCCTGACATTTCAGTGTTATTTTTCTTGTGCTGATGGGAGAAGAATGGGGAATAAGAATAGAAAGAAAGAGATCTGGGGGCTTCAGTCCTGAAAATTGGAGGTGTGTTTTTTTTTTTTTTTTCTGCTCTGGTGCCCCTCAAAACATCAATTTCCCACTGAAAAGCTAGTCTGGACAAAGTCCTTGAACTTAGGCCTTAGCATCCAGGACAACAGCCTCACTGTGTTCTGTATAGATGCAGAATGTGAGTTTTATTCTATTAGACCACACTGTACCTTGTAGCTGAAGGAGAGAACTGGTCTAGATTTATTTAAGTTCCTTCTAAACCTTCATGAGTTCCTGAAGCAAAACAGGTCAACCATGTCTTCAAGGAAATCATCAACTCTAGAGTCTTCTTTTGACAATGGAATAAGTGGCCTTAATTACATGTATTCAGCAGGGCCAATCTCCCTACCAAAGATCACTTTTCTCAACTCCTCATATTGTGGTGCATTTTGGGGAGGAAGAATGGTAAACTGGGCTTCTTTCATACAGCGATTTTTGTGAATGAGATGCTTGAATATCCCAGAAAAATCCTGCAAGTTTTTCTTTGTGATCCATATAGAATTATGTGCCAAGGATCTAAATCTGAGAAGTTGTATTTTGTTTTGTCTTATAAACCATCTTTAATTCACACCAGGACACTCTATATGTGTCAACGTTATCAGGATATATAGGACTTTCAAACAATGTTAACAGAGAAACAGTTGTAGGTACCAGACCTACTGCTTGTGAAGAGAAAACAAGACAATCATAATAAGGGTCTTTTAATGTGAGATAGACTTTGTCACAAATGAGAATTTTTATGTATTTGATTCACTGCAGAAAATAGAACAAACCCCAGTAAGGCCAAATGGCAGAGAGACTGTCTAATGGCTTTTCATTAAAGAATATTCTATCCAGAGCACTTAGCTGCACAGTCTACTGCTCTGATGTACTAGAGGCATCAAACCCAGGGTGGAATTTTCAGGAGTAAGAAATGAGTCTCCGCGCAACTGAACAGAACACAGAAGATGGGAGAAGCCATCTTCAGACAGAGATCTCAACCTGGCAACAGGGACCTGCAAAACGATTATAAGCAGGAGAGACAGAAGGAGAAAACCAATCACCAGGAACAGGCCAGAATCCTAGGCCAAAAGACACATAATGAGCAAAGATCCGGAAATCAAACAGATGCTACAGAAATGCTTTCAGTGGAGGCAGGTGGCTTGCTGGAGAGGCAATTTCAGGTCATTCCATTGAATCCTTACATACAAGTAATAGTGTTAACCATCCTCAACCATCTTACATTTTCCAGTAGTTAGACACCAAGCATTCCAGAATTACTAATTATGAAACAATCCCTTCTAATCAATCATTAATTTTCTATATTTAGAAGAATGTTGGGGCTGACTTGTTCTTTCTATAGCTGAACATAGGATGAAATTTTAATGGCATAGCCTTTGATCCACAACCATCATGGATGCTATTGGATGGTTATTTAACATTGCCTTTATTTAAATTAAATAAATCCTCCTAGAGCTGTGGTCCACATCATCTCACTTATTCTTTTACAATTTATCTCAATTGATATTTTTTCAAGAAATCTTCCCAAAGCCAACCAACTGCCCCATTATCTAGTCTTCTGGTTCTTTTCTTTTGTAACTTTGGCCTAAGTATGTATTAGTTTGCTGGGACTGTCATAACAAAATACCATGGATTAGGAGACCTATTGGGCTTCCTCAGTTGCTCAGTAGTAAACAATCTGCCTACAAGGCAGGAGATACAGGAGATGCTGGTTCGATCCCCAGGTTGGGAAGATCCCCTGAAGGGGGAAATGGTAACACACTCCAGTATTCTCGCCAGGAAAATCCCATGGATAGAGAAGCCCAATGGGCCCCAGCCCATAGAATCACAGAGTCAGACTCACTCTGTAGGAGACCTATCAGAAATTTCCTTTCTCCCAGTTCATGAGGCTAGAAGTTTAAGGTGTGTTCAAGGCTGGTTTCTTCTTGGTTTGTAGAGGCTGTTTTCTCCCTGTGTTTCACATAATCTTCTCTCTCTGTGCCCCTATGTGTCCTAATGCCCTCCTCTTGTGAGGACACAAGTCATATTGGCTATGGGCCTATTCATAAGACTTCATTTTACCTTTACTACTTCTTTCAGAGTCTTATCTCTAAATACAGACACATTCTAAGGTATGGGAGAGGGCTAAGATTTCAACATATGGATTTGGAGGGGGCACAATTCAGCCCTATAGAGGGTATATCATCAGACATAGAGACCAGATTGTGATTGCCAAGAGGGATGAGGGGTCGGGGAGGGTTGGATTGGGAATTTAGGATTAGCAGATGCAAACTATTGTACAGTAAATTCTCAATATGAACCTTCAAATTGTCAACTTTCAAAGATGAGAACAGTATGCCAATTATCATACTGTACTATTGTACTTTTCAAGGTACTGTACTGTAAGATTAAAATTATTTTCTTTATTTTTCTGTTTGTTTCATATGTTATTTGTATTTTAAAGTATTATAAATCTATTACAGTACAGTACTATACAGCCAATTGTGTTATTTGGGTACTTAGGGTTACTTTGACTTATAAACAAATAGGAGTTATGAATGTGCTCTCAGAACAGAACTCATTCATATTTAAGGGACTTACCTGTATGTAGAATGGATCAACAACAGTGTCCTACTATGTAGCACGGGGAACTCTATTCAGTATCCTGTGATAAACCATAATGGAAAAAGAATATGAAAAGAATGTGTATAGGTGTATAACTGAATCACTTTGCTGTATAGCAGAAATGAACACAATATTTTAAATCAACTATACTTCAATAAGATAATTTATAAAAAATAATATATATTAATCATGTGTACATACATACATGTGTGCAGTTGTATCCAACTCTTTGCAACCCTATGGACTGTAGCCCGCCAGGCTCCTCTGTCTATAGAAATCTTTAGGAAAGAATACTGGAGTGGGTTGCCATTTCCTACTCCAAAGGATCCTTGCAACTCAGGGATCAAACCTGCCTCTCCTGTGTCTCCTGCACTGGCAGGAGGATTCTTTACCTCTGAGCCACCTGGGAAGCTGGTATTAATCATATATCTCTATAATTGGTTGCTCAATGTTCTTGTCACCATGGAATGTAAGGATTCATGGGAACAATAGCACTGCCTGCCTTGCTCATCACTATTTGCCCAAGGCCTAGTCTAATACCTTGTTTATAATAGGCCTTCAGTAACTATTTGTCTTATGTATAAGGAAGCATCTAAATAAATGAACTACTAGAAATGACCTCCAAAACATTTCTGAAGGATTTCATTTTAACAGTGGAAAAAGAGTTCACAATGGTTTTTAGCCAACATCCAAGTTGCAACAGTTCTATGAGGCATCATGTGTCAAGCCCAGGAATGAGCTATACTCAGGGAAGATACTAATTAGATAGAGGCCAGTGGGGCTCCCAGAGGTGGGAGATGGCAGGGAGAGCTGTGTTATGAAGGATGAAAGTGCTCACCCTATTGATACTTATGGCCAGATGGTTGTAATCTGCAGCCCTGGAGCTTGCAGAGCACTCCCCAATATTTCCCTTTTTCATAGAATCTGTTTATATATCACCACAATTTGTACATCAAGTAAACATGATGACTTTATGAACCTCATCCTCTGCTTCAATTAAGCTGTCATTAATGCCTGTGTTTTAGCTAAGATAATGTTGAGAAAATCCCATTGGCAAGGGCAAACAAATATTAGTAGATAGCCAGAGGGCCATGACTGTCTCAACAAGCTGTCTGATGGAGCCCATAGTTCAAGTTTCAGAAGACAGGCATATGATGAGGCACTCCACTTTATGTGAACTGAGAAATGCCATTGCCTTAGCTTCAAGATATCAAGCAGAGGTTGGGAATATTTACTAAAGGAGTGATCTTGTGGGCCTCCATAGCTTTTTCAGGTCTCAATAATAATGACAAAAATATTTTATTTCTTAGCTTACTCTACCTTCTTCTTCAGCTTGCTCAAAAGGAAAACAGGGAACTAGATTTGTCTAATAGGGAAATAATCTCATAGTTAAAACTGTTGTCATTTCCTTTAGTCATTCGTGTTTTCTACTTTAATAATTCTCTCATATAATTCACTTTGCCTCCACCTGTTACTGAATGCATGTTCCTGTGTCTGATGCACAATGAGGCCAAACAATATGAAAACGTTGGCGTTTGGAGCAGAGAGGTTTACTGTAGGCCAAAACAAGGAGTACAGGTGGCTCATGTCCCACAAAGCTTCAAACTCTTGGAAAGGTTTCAGCAAACCATTTTTTTTAAGGCCAAGTGAAGGAGGGGAGTGGTTGGTTGTTACAAACTTCTTGGTGTCAGAATCCATTGCTTTTGCAACTAGCCACATAGGCCAGGTCATGATGTTCCTGTAAACCTCCAACAGCACAGTTGTTATTCTCTGTGCTACAACTTTTTATCTCTGTGAATGGAAAGGTATCATGCCTTAAAGGTCAGAACCTTGAGACTGGACCATCCTGTATATTTCAGGCTATAGGCAATATTTTTAACTCAAAGTAAAAGCAATAGAATACAATGGTTAAAGTAAAAGAAGCAGATCTAGTATGGAGTCAGATTTGTTCTTCCGTATTACACAATTTAATTCAGGAAGCTTTTGTAGCATCTATGCTCTGCTGGTACTGTAGTCAATTCTGAGGATGGAGGGATTGGCCTCCAAAATCTCATAGGTGCTGTTGAAAGAGACAGTATAGAGCACTGATAATGCAATAGGACATATGCTCAGGACACAGTAGGAGTGTAAGAGAAGAGGGACCAGGAAGGCTGAGAAAGTGAAGCTTTCCTAGAGGCAAGGAAAACACAGCTCGATTTTGAAAAATGAATAGAATTTCATTAAACAAATAAGGAAGAGAAGGATGTGCCAATGAGAGGAGAGAAATAGGAGGAAATCTGGTTGTCTAAGACTCCACAGGTGGCTTAGTCACAGATACAAAGAAGCACAGGCAAAATATGAAGCATAATTTTGGTCAGGGACACCAAAGTTTGGGCTGTCTCCTAAAGGTAACAGGGAGGATCCTCCTCCTGACAGGGACGAGCTGTATCTGGCTGTGGAGCTGACCTTCATTTTTATAGTGTAGACTTTGGAACCAAGCATTCACGTCTATCCTAGAGACACTGTATCTTCACCACCAACTATGAACACATCACAGTTTTTATCTGATTCCAGTGCATGTCAAACCCAGCTGTTTTCCTTCCAGATGCTGACCAAGGGTTCTGAGGATCCAGGTTATCTTAACATATGAGCCAGCCTTTCACAACTAGGAAAGGATTAACCTATGATTTATGGTCCAGGTGCCAGGAGGGCCCAGCTGCTGACACTTGGCAGTAGAGATTCAGCTAGTCTGACAATCAATCAAGTAATGTTTGGAGAGGGCAGGGTGTTGCTCTGTTGATACCGAGGGGAATACCAAATCGCCATGCAGACTCTGACCCCCAGGAACTTTGAATACCATCAAGGAGATAACATTTACAGAGATGGATTGTTAATTAATGGTACAAGGCAGTGAATAATATGAACTAAATGAATAGATCAGACAGTGGATATTTTTAGAATCCAAAAGGAGAAATCTCTACGTATAGATTTGGCCTAGGAAAACTTGCTTTTTTCATTTCCTGGTGTATTAACTTACTGTTTCAACCATTCAGTTCTTTTTATGCGTCCTGTACTATGCTAGGTGACTGCAATAGGAAGTTAAAAAAATAAAAAAAAAAGCTTCCTGCTCCTAGAGTTAAGGAGAGGAAGTACTAGGACAAAAACTGGGCACTGGAGGATAGTGAGGCGAATTTGAATAGTCAGAGAGCTAGGAGAATAGCATACAGGTGAGGTGGAGGGCGGAGGAAGAGCGCCAGTTAGCTTAGCACATTCTCTAGGAGCATAATGAAAACACTAGCCCAGCTAGAGTAAGAAATTTGTGTAGGCATACTGAGAAATAAGATGGCAAAGACAGGTAGGGACCAGATTACAGAGGTGTCGAGCATCAAGATAAGTATTTGACTTTCATTCTCTGGGCTCCATTGACACACTGGAGGGATTTGTGCTGTAAGTTTTAATAATAATCTTGCTCTTCCAATAGTTCAAGCTAGCAAGTTTTCCTGTACCAGAAAGAGATCAGGGGCTGGGAGAAAGAGGGAATCGATCAGAAAGATTCCCAGCTCCCTGATAGGGGATGGGATCAAATTTGGAGAGGAAATTGGAAGAAATATGTGAATTTAAGTCACCATATGAAGGAAAGGGTTAATAGGATTTGATAATTGATGGATAAATGGTATTCAAGAAAAAGAGGACAGAGGACCTAAACTGTGACATAATGGTGCTAATAATTAGAATATGCTGTTTTATGATGTGATTGACATTTTAAGACTGCCTTATTCAATTATTTAGATATTCCCCACTTTGTTCTCTCAAAAACTGAAATTACCTTTAAATTGTTAAGTAAAGGTTGGTATGAAAGAATATGGAAAAACAGCTGAATTGAGTTTTCTGGGGAAGATAAAGCCTAGAAACTTCTAAGTCAAGCCAGGCAGTTGTGTCTCTGTTTTACAGATGAAGAAGGAGTTGAGAGAGATTAAGAAATCTTTCTAAATTGTTAGAAATTGTAAGTGGCATGGCCTTGAGCAAGGGGTCACAGGTGAATAAAGGCAGTGGGGAGATCTGTAATAGGTTATTTCCAGGATTGGAAATAGAGTCTTCAGGACTGTGCTCTGGCCTGGACTGTAGCTCTGCGTATCCCAGTGTGGCTCTATGGCTGATGGTTAGAGGTGCTGGGACAGACACCTGACTTCAAAGTTTCTGTCTTCAATCCATAAAGAGAGACCCTGAAATCAGATGAAGGCTGAAATGCAAAGACCTGTTAGGAACTGGACTGAGAATGAGAGAAGAAAAGGAAGTGAAACAGACAGAAATCAAGTGCTTGCTTTCTGAGACTCTGCATCCTCAAATTATTCCTTGAAACCAGTGATTCTCAACCAAGGGAAATTTTCCAGTCCCATCCACCCTGACCTTCCATTCCCACATTTTCATGCAGGGGATTTCTGGCAGTGTCTGGTGATGATTTTTTTTTTTTTTTTAAAGCACAAACCTAAATTTATAGTCTTTCAGCATGGTCAAATAATGTGCTAATCATATTCCCTGATGGCTCTGACAGTAAAGAATCCGCCTGTAATACAGGAGACTTGGGTTCAATCCCTGGGTCAGGAAGATCCCCTGGAGAAGGGAATGGCTACCCACTTCAGTATTCTTGCCTGGAGAGTTCCATGGCCAGAGGAGCCTGCAGGTGGGCTATAGTCCATGGGGTTGAAAAGAATCAGACACAACTGAGCTACTAACACACACGTGTATTCATATACATTTATAATTTTATTTTTGTAAAACTCTGAGGTTGGTGGTGTTATTCTTTTTTCCTTTATTCATTTTTAATTGCAGTGTAGGTGATTTACACCGTGGTGTTAATTTTAGGCATACAGCAAAGTTACATATAGTATACGTACACACACACACACACACACACATATATATATATGTGTGTATATATATATATATATTCTTTTTCAGATTGTTCTCCATTATAGGTTATTGCAGGATATTGAATATAGTTCCCTTTGTCTGCTAATAGCAGGTGCTTGTTCATTGTCTTTTTATATATCATGGTGTATATGTGTTAATCCATATCTCCTAGAGGAAAACATAGGCAGAACATTTTTTGACATAAATCGCAGTAATATTATTTGGATCCATCTCCTAGAGTGATGAAAATAAATGCAAAAATAAACAAATTGGACCTAACTAAACTTAAAAGCTTTTGTACAGCAGAGGAAACCATAAACAAAATGAAAAGAATGGGAGAAAATATTTGTGACTGAGAAGGGGTTAATTTCTAAAATATACAAACAGCTTATATAACTCCATGTCTGATGATGTTTTTGGTGCTGGGGATGGGGGCATCCCAGGAGTCAGGGATGCTGCTAAACATCCTATAGGAAAACATAATACAGGACACCACACCCCCAACAAAGAATTATCCAGTCCCAAATTTGAGAAATTCTACTCCCTCCCAAGGCAAAACCTTACTGCTAAAAAAAAGATTCAAGCTGTTGGAATACTGCTTAGCCACCTTGAGTCTCAGTCTTAATAAGTGTGAACTATAAATTGTTGTGAAGTTCTCATTATAAAAAGTATTAAAAACACAGAAGATACTTGGTAATGATATTTATCTAGAAAAATAAAATCAAAGTAGAAAAGGTCCAAGGTCAGATCTAAGTGGACATTTTGAGAAACAAAAGTTGAATTGGGCTTTAATTCAATAGAAACTTGAAGTTCTATGAAAGGACAGAACTAAAGTTTGAACTCAGTCTTGTCAAAGAGAAGGTTGCCTTGTGAGAACAGAAGTGGTGCAGTTACTTAGGAAACATTGAAACAGTTCCTCAAAAGGTTACATATGGAGATACCATATATGACTCAGCAATTCCACTCCTAGGCGCACACCTAAGAGAATTGAAGACTTAAGTCCACTCAGAAATCTGAGCAGGAATGTTCATAGCGGCATTATTCATAATATCAGCAAAGTGCAAGTGACCCAAATGTCCATCAGCTGGCAAAAGGATAAGCAAAATGTGGTCTGTCCACACAATGCAACAACATTCAGCCATATAGGTAGACAGATAGACTGATACAGATAGACGGATACAAGCTGCTACCTAGAATGAACCCTGAAAACATGTGAAGCAAAAGAAGCCAGTACAAAAGGGAACATAACGTATTATTTCATTTATAGGAAATCTCAGCAGGCACCTCCATAGAGACAGAAAGCAGATTAGTGGTTGGCAAAGCTGGAGGTGGGGGATTCAGGCGATTGGAGACTGATAGCT
Source organism: Okapia johnstoni (assembly GCA_024291935.2). Lineage (NCBI taxonomy): Eukaryota > Metazoa > Chordata > Mammalia > Artiodactyla > Giraffidae > Okapia > Okapia johnstoni. Next base: position 50,604,876 of record CM044319.1, read on the forward strand.
AAGGTTACAGCATTTCTCTGGGGGCTCCAAACATTTTAAAATTAATTGTAATGGCAGCCTAACTCTGTGACTATACTAAAAAACACTGAACTGTACTTTTTACACAGATAGATTGTATAGTCTGTGAGTTTTATCTCAATAAGGCTGTTTCAAAAATATAACTAAATAAAAGCAAAGTTGAATTCCACGGCAGAAAATAGAGGTAGAGGTAATTGGCCATTAGAGTGATTCCTGGAGCAAAGCAGGGTTTGCTTTGGAGTGCGGAGAGCAGAAAGCACTCAGCCTGGGTGCCTGACAGCTCAGCCTGGGTGCCCGACCCTTGCGTTTGAATTCTGGCTCTGCCCCAACAGTAGCCATATGACCCTGGGCAGCCTCTCCAATTTTGTTTTAGCTTGTGTAACACGAGGGCCCTAAAACTTGGCCTCTGGGAATATTGTGCAAATTAGAAATTACATATTCAAAGTGCCTGGCTCATTGTAGATATTCAGTACTGGTAGTGTATTATTAGCTGTTTTTACAGTTGGGCCGTGTTTCACATTTCATCTGCAAGTTCAGCTGCAAAGATGGAAAGTGTCTTTTTTTTTTAATTTTTTAATTTTTTTATGAAGAAAACCTAAACCTCTTTAACCCTCTCTGTGAGAGACCTTTTATACCATTGCCTTAGGCTGAATTCTGGAACCAGGAAGCAGTCACTTTAAATAATGAGGGGTGGGGCGAGGGTGGAGGGAAACTGGAAAAGAATGAAAACATTTCCTATCCTTTACCTCAGCCTCAACAGTTTGATAGCATTAAAAGATAATTACAAGTGTTGCACATATTTTTAGAAACTTCTCAAATTCTAGGACTTTACATAAGAAAAAAGAATCTGTGATTCTCTCATTCAAGCTAGTTCCAGTGTTTTCTCTTTGTTGTCATTTTTAACAAAATGGGAGCAATACCCTACATACTATATTTCACTTACTAGGATATCACTACCACTCTTGGAACTATGATTTTAATGGCTACATTATATTTCATGTTATTATTATTAATGGTAGTGAAACTTTCATTTACAATAGTGACAAAGAAGGTGAAATACTTTGGATTTAATTTTACAAGAGACATGCAAAACCATACAAGAAAAATGTTAAAACACTCATGAAAGGCACTGAATAATACTTGGACAAATGTAAAACGATATCCCATTCTTGAATGGATAACAGCATTATAAAGATATCATTTCTCCCTTAGTTATAAATTTAATATAATCTCTATAGTAACATAACAGTTTATTTTATGGCATTAGATGCATTATACTAAAATTCATATAGAAAAGCAAACATTCAGGGTTGTATTCTGTATTATCGAATACAATACATCTGATTTACCTAAATTATTGCTGTTGGAAATATTAGCAGTTGTGAATTTTTGCTATCATAAATGATATTATAAACGATGTCATGAACTCTTTTCACCATAAACCTTGATTGCAGTTTTGTTGTTATTTTAGATTTGATTCTTCAAAATAAAATTCGTGGAAATGAGGTATGATATTTTTAGGGTTTTTGATACTTGTTGGTATACTGCCTTCTAGAAAGAATGAACCAACCTTTGAAATTGCCTGATTCCACTATATCCACTAAAATAAAGTATATATATATTTTCTATTCTTTGCCAGTCTGGGAGATAACAAATATTATTTAGTATCACTTTAAAGTTCAGAAGTTTAATGTTTGTTATCATCCAACAATCATTGCAGAACCCAAGCCCCACCTTTTCAGCCTCAGCTTTCAAATCACCCCAAAGTGGCCCTAAAAACCCTTTTCTTCTATACCCAGAGGAATTTCTCCAAAGAGGTTCCTCCCCTCAAGGGTAATGCTTTCCTGTCCCCTTCATTGAAAATTTCTATTTTTCTCAGACATGCTTCTCTCAGAGAGGTTTTTGGAGGAAAGCAACCTGATAGAATTGATTTTCCCTAATTTGTGAATAATTAATAACACTTAAACCTGTACCTTTAATAGACTGTTCTTAAAAAATAAACCTTGAAGAGGCTCCAGGGGTGTTATTTTGGATCCATTAACAGAAGGATGGGGACAGAGAGCCCAGGGAAAAGCAGATATTTGGAGAGAGGTCTGCCGCTTCACTCGCCTTGGAATCTGTGCCCAGGTCAGCTCTTTCAGAGCTAGTCTCGTTTTTCTTAGCTTCTTTCTTTCCTCTTTTGAAACCTCTCATGGATTATTTCTCAACCCAGGCTGCACAATTGAATCTCTGGGGATCATTGAAACTTCCAAGGCCTGTGGCCACCCCATAAGTCTGCCTTAATTAACCTGGTGTTGGGCCCAGGGGCTTGTCTTTTCAAAAGCTCCCCAGGTGATCCCTTTGTGTGGTCAGCAGCAAGAACTACTGTTTGCATAATTTTCTTGTAAGAGCTGAGATTTCACACAGGCTCCCCCTGCAGGGACTAGGGACCTTGTAGGAAAAGATCAAAAGAGATCAAACCAAAAGGAAAAGCAGACCAGAAAGAAAAAAAAAAAAAAGAAAACAACTCACCAACCAAGCAAACCCTGAAGCTTTTAAACCAAAACCTGAAGTTTTAAAGACAGATAGTGACCTGGGGAAGGATGGGGACCCCAAGCCAGAGCATGCAAGCTCCAGCCCCAGCCCCAGCTCCAGACCTGCCCCAGTGTCTTCTGTACAGTGACCTGAGGATGTGTCTGTAATTAGATGGCACACTCCCCCTGACCTCTGTCTGTATCTTCTTTCCTACTGTGTCCCTAATGTTTAGCTGGGTGCTTAGAGGATATTTTTTGGTGGCTCAGATGGTAAAGAATCTGCCTGCAGTGAGGGAGACCTGGGTTGGATCCCTTGGTTAGGAAGATCCCTTGGAGAAGGAATGGCTGCCACTACCAGTATTCTTGCCTGGAGTATTCCATGGACAGAGGAGCCCGGTGGGCTACAGTCTGTGGGGTCTCAAAGAGTCGGACATGACAGAGCGACTTTAACTTTTTTTCACTTTAGGGGCTATTTTCACCTAATCTGTTGAGCTAGTTACTTACTCCCTTCTAGCCTAGTCTGTGGTTTACCTGAAATGAAATCTCATCTGTTATGCAGAGGTATTTAAATTGGTATGCAAATGACAGTAAAAGGAGTAAAGACCCACCACTGGCTATGCCGCCCAATGCCCCTGACAGAAGTCAAATGTTCAGCACCAGGAAACACCTGACAGACCCTCTGCCTCATTAGCAGAATCCCAGTTGCTGGACCCCACTGGTCTTTTGGGGGGAAGTAGGGCCTCCAGGCTGAGCAGCTTCTGTGTTTTCCTCTCCACCCCAGGCAGATGTTCAGAGCTGCACTGAACATTGGCTGGGAGGGAGCTGGCCCTTACATCTGGGTTATTCTGAACAGATGGAGCACAGCTGCCCCTGTGTATCACAGCTGGGCCTCCAGCCCGGTGCTGCGCTTTCCCGGGGGCAGCTTCTATGGCCATCGGGTGGCTCAGGGGCAAGGGCTCTTTAGTAGCCATTCTGAGAAGGCCTGCAGACCTCTCGTCTGATTTTCAGTGCTTTCTCCCCAGCTGGTTTCTCAGGGACTGTCCCGGTAGGCACTATAAAGACTGAGCTCCAAAAATAGCTCCTATCCGTCCCTTCCTCTCCATTTTCACAGCTGCTACTTTGCCTGAGACCCCTATCATTCTGTCCCCTGGGGCCTATGCACATGCCAGTAGCCCCCCCCCACCCCCGCCGCACCACCGCCACCTGCCCCGTTCTGTTTCCATCCTTGCTCCTCCTGTTCCCACCATCGGCCACCAGAGTCTTTGAATGTGTGCCTCCAGCCAGATCATCCCCATGCTGATGTTGTTCTTGTTTAGTTGCTAAGCTGTATCTGACTCTTTTGTAACCCCATGGACTGTAGCCTGCTAGGCTTCTCTGTCCGTGGGATTTCCTAGGCAAGAACACTGGAGTGGGTTGCCATTTCCTTCTCCAGGGTAATCTTTTCAGCTCAGGGATCAAACCCTCATCTCCTGCATTGGCAGGTGGATTCTTTATCACTGAGCCACCAGATTCTAGATTAGTGATTTCATTCCTGGCTGCACATTAGAATCTTTTAAGGGACTTTTAAAAAATACAGATGCCCAAGGTCCCTTGCCCAGAGATTCTGATAGAATTTTGGGTCAAGTGTCCTCCAGAATTCTTTGTCCCAGGACAATGGTGAAACACTTCCTTAGCCTGGTACATGGGGCCCCTGGGTGATCAGACCCTCTTCCCATCTACCTTCCTGTTGTCTTGCACTATGTTTCATTCCAGACCTTAGACTCTCTGGCCCCTGGAACTCTTGAGAAGTGAGAAACAGTTGCTCAGTTTTCACAACTTCCTAAAATTGTCACCACTTTTTCTGTGAAGTATTTTTGAGACCCTTATATTGAGTTAGGTCTTTCTTCTGTATCCCTGTACTACTGATTCACCCAGAATTGCAAGCGGGGCTGTTGTCTGCTTGCTTCTCTAAGCCACTATCCTGCAATTCTCCAAGGACAGTATTTTAAGCCTCTTTGCCTAAGTCTCTTCCATCTCATTGTGAATTATCCCAGATGAAGTTACTATCCACTCTCCCAAATGCAAGGGCTGGGGAGAGGCATGCGTTTTATGGTTTGTGTTCTGTTCTTTTGTTTTAGGGAACATTATTGTCTACCTTGTGACATGGACTGTCCTACAGATCCTACTATATTAATTGATATTATTATCCCAAGAGCCTAGAAGTACAATCATTCTCCCTATTTTGCAGGGGAGGAAAACTGAGTTAGTGAGGAAAGGCAGGTAACCTGGCGCATAGCAGGGCACAACACGTGTCTGTTGAGTGAAGAAATGGGTGGCTCTCTGCTCTGGTTGTAAATAAATCTTTGTGACCAGACTAGGTATTAGGACTATATTTCTTTCAGTGAACACTTTGCATAGACTGAGCCTTAATAGATGATAAACATTTTGTAGGAGGGCTTCCCTAATGGATCAGATGGTAAAGAATTTGACAGCCAATGCAGGAGATGTGGGTACAATCCCTGGGTCAGGAAGATCCCCTCCAGAAATGGCAACCCACTCCAGTATTCTTGCCTGAAGAATTCCATGGACAGAGGAGCCTGGAGGGCCACAGCCCATAGGGTTACAGAATCGGACACAACCAAGCGAGTAACACTAACAATTTTGTAGGAAATAGTTGAAATCCTTGTGACTAATTCCCAAGGCACTTTCCCCAACAAAGGAGGTTGGCAGTGTGGTGTAGTGTGAGTCAAAGGTATCCAGGGCAAAAGAACAAGAGAGAAATAAGCTATAAATAAACACCCACTATGCCAACAACCTACATAACCTGGGAGCTTTCCTGCCTGATCTCAGTGGATCCCTTACCAATGATATAGAGTAAGAATTATATTTACAGGAGATAAAACCAGAGCTTGGAAAGGTAGGTGACTCAGCCAGTGTCACATAATTAGTTAAGGAAAAAGACTGGAATTACACTAGTCTGTTATCTCCCTTTCAACAGGAGGCTCCTCTGCCTGGTGTATCATTGGAATCTCTAGCTTTCCTCATTTACTTTTGCCTCTAAAAGTAGTTTTATTTTACTAAAAAATATGTATGCCATGTTTAGAAAAATGTGAGAAAACTAAAATTGCCTATAATTCCACTACTCAGAGATTAAAAGTCACTGGGAACATTTTGAATTTCTTGTTTCTTTTTTTTCATCTTTTGACTCTGAATTTATATATCAATAAATCAATAAATGTTTTCTATAGCTTTGCAGTATATGAAGAGGTTTTGCCCTTTTTTTTTCAAACCAAACATTTTAGAAGTGGTTAAGCAACCCCCTTTATTCTAGGCATAGATTATTTTATAGCATAGTACGTTGTGAATATTTGCTCGAAGATCCTTCCAAATTGTCATTTCTTCTCAGTGTCCCTTGGCACTTGAGATGGAAGGCCCTTCTCTGCATTGTTGCCCTTTCCCAAATGAAAACTTGACAGCACAAAAGCCATTACAGTGAGTGGCACCCTCACAGTCTTTTGCATTCCTTCTCGCCAACTTATTGTCCAAGTCAGGGGTTACTCTTTTCCCAAGTTACCAGCAGAACCAGCTGAGATCTAGGCAACTGAAGGCCTGAGTAGAAAACAACTTATAGGTTTTAAAGGCCTTATTTCCATTGTATTGATTAAAAGAAAGGCTCTTGGGCAGAAACTTGTTGACTGTACTATCTATTTTACTGCAAGTATGCAGGCTAAATACTGTGGCTAGTTGTAAGGTATCTGATAGTCCTCTTCCTAGGCTCTGAGACCTAGTGTGAAGGTATATTCTGTGGTTCAGCTCCCATTTAAAAAAGAAAACAATAGAATTAAATGATAAAAAGAAAAAGATGACTCCCGGGAAGCAGCAAAATGAAGAGAGTGTCCACTCTAAGTATGTACATGGACCGCAGCAGGCAAGGGAACTTGCCTTACTCTCTGCAAACCTGCCCGAGTCAATCATCACCACACTTGTCCTCCCTGTGTTCTTTGCAGGAAGGGACTTGAATGACGGCTTGTGGCATTCGGTTAGCATCAATGCCAGAAGGAACCGCATCACTCTCACGCTGGATCATGATGCAGCATCCCCCGTTCAGGACACCAGCAGGATGCAGATTTATTCTGGAAATCGCTACTACTTTGGAGGTAAATTCCACAGCTTTTGAGGTTGAAAAGAGGAGGGAGGGAGAAAGCAGTGGGCAGTTATTTCACTACAATGATTCTTTCTGTGTCAAATTGACCACTCTCCCAATATACACACACACCACACATCCCTTTCCTCAAGCTCAAAATAATGAGAAGCAAACTTTCTGCAGCTGTACAAATTATCTAGGTCAGTGCTGAGGGAAAAAAAAAAATCTAGCTGTAAGAGCTGGTGTTACATAACACATCCAAAGGAGATTTTTGTAGCCATGCCAAACTCTATGATCATATTCTAGAGGAGAAACTCAGTTGAAAACTCGGAGAAAGTCTACCAAGAGTCAGCAGTACCTGAAAGAGAAAAAATCCAGATGGGAATGTACAACCAGCATCCTCAGCTTTCTCAGTCACTTCTCAGCTGATTTGCTTTCTTAATCCCCTATTCATCCCATCCTCACATCCCTGGAGGCCATGCTCATGGAGGGGAGCTAGAGGGAAACCTAGAAGGGCCATGAATTTATAGCTCCACAAAGAGCAGCCCCTCCAATGCTAGGAAATTTGGCAATATGAAAAGGCAAGGGCAATCTGGTAAGCAGGAGAAATATATAATTAGGCTTTATTTTTATAGTATATGTGTTTTTATTTAATTTTAAAGGTATTTTTCATTAAAAATATCCATGCATACTTTGTCAATTGTTGGTATTATAAAAACAGTCTTTAAAGAGTAATTAATCTCAGTAGCTGTCTGACCTTGAGTAACACACTCATGGTCCCTGAACTTCCTTATCCAGGATGTGGGGAAACAAAGCAGAATTGCTGGGAGAGTTCAGTGAGGTCAAGGTTAAACCTACAACATCATGCTTTCTACATTAGAATGGGCAGACTGGTTTCACCTTTTGTAAATATGGGCATCTGTTGGGCCTGGTCTAAAGAGAAGCATCCTGTAAAAAGTACAGTCTCTGAAATAGAATTTGCAAATCACTTCTCTCATACCATTGACATGGGGTTATCTTTGAAATATAAGAGGGAGTTTGCACAGAGGCAGTGTACACAATGGGGTGTCCTGGGAGGGAAGCTGAGTGGAGTGATTCCTTTGTGGTTTGATTTTAGGACCCAGAGCCTCTCTCCTTCACTCCAAATCTCCATATGTGCCCAGATAACAAATTCCTTTAGAAAGGGAACACTTTCATCCTCTGTAATGTTTTAATTTAATTCACGCAATAACTTTATGAGGTAGATAATTTTAGCTCCATTTTACAGATAGTAACACTGGTGATTACGGAGATGAAATAATTTGTGTGAGTAGTAGAAGCAGGATTTAACCCTAAATCTGAGTTCCCCATGACCCACTAGTGACAGCAGAAGGATGTACTCTAAAGATGGTAAAAGAAGGATCTTGGGGGCCCCAAAGATAAATCTCACAGAATGTATAATTTTGCATCATATGCAGTGTTTCATCGACACAGAATAAAGAAATCTTATATTTATTTATGGGGGTAATAATGTTGAATTAATTATGTGACTTAAGCATCCGAAATGCCTCAAAGGCAAAATAGCTCCCTTCCCCCAGTAGAAGTGTTTTTAGACGTGGGTCTAGTGAGACTCCAGGCTGAGGAGGGAAGATTTATCTGAGATCTGAACAGTGTTTAAACAAACGCCCCACACGTAGACTGTAAACTTAAGGCAAGTGAAAAATGAGTTTGAGTAATAATCGTCAACTTACATAAATTCTCTCTACAGCTTCAATTAGAAGTTGTAGCGTCTCCATTTTATAGTGTGTCTGTGAGCTGTTAACCAGCTGCTGGGCTTCAGCCCAGCAGTGACTCTCTATTAGAGATGGCTGAAATAATTCCCAATTATTTATGGGTTATTGCCATGTTTTCAAGCTTGCATTCCCATATGCTCTGAACCTATTAAAACCATTGGAATGGAGTTTATAATGAGCACAAGCACCCAGGCACGTCTGTAACTCTATCTATACCTGGCAATGCGAAGTAGTTCTTCTCTGGTTGCAAGCTATGCTCAGTGTGATGCACATTTTTAAAACAACACCCTTTAAAAAGGTATGACATTAAACTTTCATATATGTGATTACAGCCCTATAACTGTGGATTTAAATTCTTAGTTCTTTCGCATTTGGGTTTGCTTTGCATATCACTTCAAAATTCCAGTTACATTCCTGTATATACTTTTCTCAGGAACTAAGCCTGATAATGCTGACAATTAACCAGACAATTACTCTGCTACCGTTCTTACCCAAAGAATAATTTTCTTTGAATGTGTAATTTGGAATTGAATTGTGCATTTAAAAGTGTGTTTTCAAGACAGAACTGAAATTCCCAAGTAGTTATGATATGTTGCTTTCTTGGGCTGAGTGAAGTATACCACACAAAACAATAGCAAACAGCTTACAAATAGGGAAAAAAGAAATAAGAATGAGATAAATGCAATGGGATCAGTATCCCCTGTAACATATTTTGTTTTCTGTTCTATACAGTGATTAAGTATGCCCCATTTTGTACCAGTTTTGTCCCATCTCTGAGAATGCTAAGATTTACAACAAAAAAATGTGTGCACTGCTGTGAATGAAAAAAATTGAAATAATTAGACCTCAAGGTCTTCTGTCAATAGGTCACTAAAGTAATGACTGATCACTTCAGTATTCTTCTTAATTTCTTTTTTCCTCTGTCCCACAGGGTGCCCTGACAATCTCACCGATTCCCAATGTTTAAATCCCATTAAGGCTTTCCAAGGCTGCATGAGGCTCATCTTTATTGATAACCAACCCAAGGACCTCATTTCAGTTCAGCAAGGTTCCCTGGGGAATTTTAGTGATTTACACATTGATCTGTGTAGCATCAAAGACAGGTAATTATTGTCTCTTCTCCTCTGTTCTCCCACCCCCTTCCCATTCTCACTGTTCTAAATATGAGTTTCTTTCACCAAGATTCGAATCCACTGACATCAGCTACATTAGATATAATTGAGTCGCCTAATGGAATATATTTCTGAAAGGATTTCAGGCCCAGGGAAAAATGTTTCAAATAAGTTGAGTTTCACTTGCAGTAAATGGGATATGCAAATTAAATCAAAATACAAATTTGTGAAAGGATTAAAATTTTATGCATAAACAACATTTGATTACTTTGAAGTTAAGAAGGAAGTGAAAAGGAGGGAGGAATTGCAGTTAGGAATAGCAGTGTGTGTCCGTTCACACAGACAGATGAAATCAAGCCCTCTGGGATTCCTGTAACAGAGGTTTTGACAGTGTCCAGTAGTTCGGTGACTCCCTGGAAGACTGATCTTTGCTGTTACCACCCCTAACCCACTGCTTCTTTTACCAGAGGAGACCAGACCCTGGACAGAAAGCAGCACTTCTATTCCACAACTTAACAAATTTAGCAAGACTTCCCTTTCCCTCTTCATTTCTCCTGGGCTCTAGCTCCTCTTCTATTTGATGTTTCTGAATATGAGATTTTGAATAAGAGATTCAGAGACTCGTTGCAGGAAATGAAAGAGGAGGGGTTCTGAATTTTCAGCAAAGTTAATCATGTGGTCCATGTGTCCTCTCTAGCACTTTATCTCCTTCTGCCAGTGCTACTCACCCAGGTCAAAATACCATTTGCTGAATGGGTTAGCAATATGTGTTAAGTGTTTGCCTGTGTGTTGCTGGTATAGAATCTCTGCTTAAGCTTCAGGGAATTAATTAGACATCACCATAAAATGCTATCAATGACCAAGAAGTATACCTTTATTTGTGAGATCTATGACAGTGGCAGTGGAGGTCAGGACAGCTTTCAGGGAGTGGTGTTGAGCTGAGTCTTACAAGATGGGCAGATTTGGGTGGGGGTGGGGGGTGATGGTAATTCATAAGTTGGAAGGACGTGGCATGCAGAATGCCATAGAAATAGGGGGATTATGGTTTGCAAGCCTTTCGTCTACCCAAGACTCTTAGTTTTCATTTAAAAACCTCTAACATTGGGATCGGAGAAGGCAATGGCACCCCACTCCAGTACTCTTGCCTGGAAAATCCCACGGACAGAGGAGCCTGGAAGTCTACAGTCCATGGGGTTGCTCAGAGTTGGGCACAACTGAGCGACTTCACTTTCACTTTTCACTCTCAGGAATTGGAGAAGGAAATGGCAACCCACTCCAGTGTTCTTGCCTGGAGAATCCCAGGGACGGGCGAGCCTGGTGGGCTGCCGTCTATGGGGTCGCACAGAGTCGGACACAACTGAAGCGACTTAGCAGCAGCAGCAGCAGCAACATTGGGATGCATCTTACCTTTGAAGGTTTATAGTAGTCTAATTGGCTGTTTATTTTTCTTAGGAGCCTGTAAAATAATGTTATGTCTTACAGTGAATGGTGTCTTAGATTCCATAAAATATAGGTCATGGTGATAGAGCATATAATGTGAATATGGCTGGGGATGTGCTTCAATTATAAAGAGCTTTGCTTGTGTATGGCATTTAGCTTGATGCCCTAGGAAGACTCAAGAAGGAAGGCAGTCAGATTTGTTTGGTAAAAAGAGTATCCAGGAAAAGTGAGAAGGATGCATTGGAAAAGAACCAGCCAAGAGTCAGAGAGGTCACTGTCCCAGTCCAGGGTAACAATGATGAGAAATAGTAGGTGCCTGTACTGAGCATCACAGAAATCAGCTCTGCAGACCATAATCTCCTCTCATGCTCGGAATGACTGATAGAATTTGGTGGAACTTTATATGCATGTTTCTCTGTTAATACCACTCCACATGGGATTGTCAACAAATCACACAGACTCCCAGGCTCTTCTGCTTCATTTTTTTCCTATTTGGCCAGCTGGAAAAGTGGATAATAAAATGCATGCTTCATTAGAATGTGCTAGTTTAGAGATCTCAGAATAAAAGATATCTCACAGAATGGTTGTCATTCCTATAGTCGTTACTAATGATAAGGGATTGGGGGGTATCCCACTTCATCAGCCAGTACAGCCTTTTGCAAAGTGTAGATCGATGGAACATTTATCAATAGGGATCTCTTATGATTAGTTTATTTCTAACTGAGGGTGCTTTCATTACTTTTGATTACATGGAACGCCATCGCCATCTACTTTGCATCATTACTTTTGTGTAATTGTAGACTGTATAATTGTATTACATACAATAGTGTTTTGGTTAATTGTATAATAAGGGATTGTGTTTATTTTAGTGGGTAAATGGGACATTTTTCTTGATTTACCAGACAGTCTCTCTAACAGAAGGGAAACTGGTAAAAGGCTTTGCTTAATTAATTATTTCTTGAACTTATATTTAACATTTGGTGGAGAGTGGGCTGCTGTTAGAAAAACAGGTGGTTTCTGAGTTTTGCATTTTATTTTTAACGTGCTTATCAATGTGAACCTGATTTAAGAACAAGTGCAAAGGAAGTTGTGCCTTCAAGCAGCTTGCCACTTGGGGTGGGTGGGGGGGTTTTGTGGGGACACATGCGGGTAGAGAACAGTCTGGCTGTATGTGGTGTTTTTTTAGAAAAATTTAGTGAGGTTTAACGAAATTCAATGAATATTTTAAAACGTTAGACACTTTAAATCATTTTGATTAAAAATGTTAGTTTTCATTAACTATGATTTCTATTTTATCTTTTATTTTAGCAGTGGGCTTTAACACTTCAGAAGAAAATTTTGTGAAAACACAACAAAAATAATTTTGATTTTAAAATTTCTTACCTTTACTTCAATATATGTTTTTGATGAAAATATATTCAAATGTCATGGAGAAGGAAATGGCAACCCACTCCAGTACTCTTATCTGAACAATCCCATAGACAGAGGATCTTGATGGGCTACAGTCCAAAAGGTTCACAAAGAGTTGAACAATGATTGAGCAAATAAGCACATATTCCAATGTCATACTTTGAGTACAGTTGTATTTTATTTTATTAAAAAATTTAATCTTATATTGGAATATGGTTGATTTATACCATTGTGTTAATTTTAGGTGTACAGAAAAGTGATTCAGTTATACATATGCATAGCTGATTCTTGTTTAGAATGTTTTCCATTATAGATTGTCACAGAATATTGAGTATAGTACAGTATACAGTATACAGTATATAGTAGGTCATTATTGGTTACCTATTTTATATATAGCAGTATGTATGTATTTGTCCCAAACTCTGAATTTATCTCCCCTCCCCTCTCTTCCTTCTTTGGTAACCATAGTTTGTTCTCTCTATCTGTAAGAATTTGAGCAAACTCTGGGAGATAATGGAATACAGAGGAACCTGGTGTGCTACAGTCCAGGGGGTCATGAAGAGTCAGATATGACTTAGCCACTGAAAAGCAACAGAGTCTGTTTATGCTTTGTAAATAAGTTCATTTGTATCATATTTTAGATTCCACATGACAGTGATATCATATGATATTTTTCTTTCCCTGTCTGATTTACTTTACTCAGTATGATAATCTCTAGGTCCATCCATGTTGTTGCAAATGGCATTATTTCATTCTTTTTGTATGGTTGAAGTCTTCAGTAAAAGCTGGGAGAGTTCCTTCTCAGGGACTGAAGGATTTAAACCAACAATTTGCATTTCCATAATGGGCACTTTGCTGAAGCTTCTGGCCTTGAGGAAGAAAGGGGATGGAGGAACTGGGCTGGCCCACAGCAGCCCTGGCAGTAAGGAACATGCTGGCTTTAGGAGGCTCTTTGGAGGACTGCCCAGTGCCTGACAGTCCAAAATCAAGTTGGGAGAACCCTTGTAGGAATCACAGTTGGGACTTGATAGACCCCAACCACCTTCAATACTATTTATACCTCTAGAATATGATACACAGCCACCATCTGTTCTTTGCAGGCTGAATCTCCAGTCTCATGTTCTCCACACCCAAAAACATGGTTCTTCATGGGCTATGCTTACATCCTGCACCATCTTGGGCTTAAAGTAGGCCAGACTTGATATTCTAAACCATCATCAAGCAAAGTATGCTTAGAGCAGAATCACGCCCTGGGTTATTTGACCTCATAGACAGACACTGAGTGAGTGACAGACATTTACTTTTAAGTGAGTGGCAGTCTCAATAATAATAATAAGAGGCAGTCTTATTGTATCAATATATACTTTAGTAGAATAGGATATAGTAAGAGCTATAGAAGGCAGGAGGTTATGAGAACACTAATATCCCATTTTTTCAAGGGAGTAAGCTAAGATCTGGAGATTATGTCCACTTTTTCGTGGTCACAGGGCTGAAATTTCAATCCAGAGTTAGACACTGCGAGGGTTCTGTCCCTTGTACTATCTACCCAAAAGGATCTGAACTGGAAATGGAAGTCACTGTGTGCCTGTGGATCTAAATAGGTAACTTCATCTTCTAACCTCAGACAAAAGTCATTCAGGGATGTGCCATATATTAAATCTCTTGTAAACCTTAGGTGGCTAATGAGCTTCCTTTTAAAAGGGAGGCATTCAAAATGGTATGCAATGTCAGGCAAGGTCTTTTTTAAAATGTGCAGTCTTTCTTTTTATTAAGTATGTTGCAAGTGTACAACATAGTAATCACAATTTTAAGGTTACATTCCACTTACAGTTATTATAAAATATTGGCTGTATTCCCCATGCCGTGCACTATATCTTTGTAGCTTATTTTTTTAATTTTATTTTATATTGCAATATAGTTGATTTATATTGCTGTGTTAGTTTCAGGTGTACAGCAAAGTGATTCAGCTATACATATTCATATATCTATTCTTTTCCAGATTATTTTCCCATTTAGGTTATTGCAGAATATTAGGGAGCTCTACTCAGGCAAGGACTTAGTGATGTAAGGATGTTCCACTTTTGGTGCCCCAGGTTAAAGAATGCTTCTTCCTAGGACTTATGTGGAAGAATCCAAGCAGTTAATTCCAGGAGCCATATCCGGTCCTGCAGGGTTCAACGTCCAGGGCCGAAGAAACTAATCACCAAATGCTGTCTAAGACTTCATCCCAAGAGGAAAAAGGATCCAAGGTGTGAAGCCAAACTTAGAGGAGCAAACAGGGATGCTATGAATCAGTGAGGGGAAATGGAAGTCACACCTGGAGAAAGTCATCAATTTCAGTGCAGGTGGCAGTGGATTTAAGAGGCATAAAGAGCATGTTTAATTCCCTGTCTCTTACTTGTCAGCTTGAAATAGGATGCATAGGATTTAACCTTTTTTGTCTGTTTCCTCTTTTGCAAACCTAGGATAATAAAACCTTTGCATTCAGAGTTAAATGACAGAGCATAAGAAGTCAGGCACTCAGTTGCGTGTCCAGTAGACAGTAGATGCTCAGTGATTTTGCCATGTGAATTCCTAGAGCCAGTGGTTTGCTAACTCTCCCATTTACATGGGGAGGAGAAGCTCAGGTCTCCCTCTGGTATTTCCCCACTATGGCCACGGGATCTCCAGCAGTTTCTGCGGTGGATCCCCATAGATAGACCTCATGTGCTGTGCTGTGTTTAGTCACTCAGTTATGTCCAACTCTTTGAGACCTCATGTACTGTAGACTGCCAGGCTCCTCTGTCCATGGGGATTCTCCAGGTAAGAACACTGGAGTGGGTTGCCATACCCTCCCCCAGGGGATCTTCCCAACCCAGGGATTGAACCCAGGTCTCCTGCATTGCAGGCAGATTCTTTACCATCTGCGCCAACAGGGAAGCCCAGAGAGACCTCATCAGTTTCAGTTCAGTTCAGTTCAGTCGCTCAGTCGTGTCCGACTCTTTGCGACCCCATGAAGCACAGCATGCCAGGCCTCCCTGTCCATCACCAACTCCCTGATTCCACCCAAACCCATGTCCATCTAGTTGGTGATGCCATCCAGCCATCTCATCCTCTGTCGTCCCCTTCTCCTCCTGCTCTCAATCTTTCCCAGCATCAGGGTCTTTTCAAATGAGTCAACTCTTCTCATGAGGTGGCCAAAGTATTGGAGTTTCAGCTTCAACATCAGTCCTTCCAATGAACACCCAGGACTGATCTCCTTTAGGATGGACTGGTTGGATCTCCTTGCAGTCCAAGTGACTCTCAAGAGTCTTCTCCAACACCACAGTTCAAAAGCATCAATTCTTCGGCACTCAGCTTTATTTATAGTCCAACTCTCACATCCATACATGACCACTGGAAAAACCATAGCCTTGACTAGATGGACGTTTGTTGGCAAAGTAATGTCTCTGCTTTTTAATATGCTGTCTAGGTTGGTCATAACTTTCCTTCCAAGGAGTAAGCGTCTTTTAATTTCATGGCTGCCATCACCATATGCATTGATTTTGGAGCTCAGAAAAATAAAGTCATCCACTGTTTCCACTATTTCCCCATCTATTTCCCATGAAGTGATGGGACCGGATGCCATGATCTTAGTTTTCTGAATGTTGAGCTTTAAGCCAACTTTTTCACTCTCCTCTTTCACCTTCATCAAGAGGCTCTTGAGTTCTTCTTCAATTTCTGCTATAAGGGTGGTGTCATCTGCATATCTGAGGTTATTGATATTTCTCTCGGCAATCTTTATTCCACCTTGTGTTTCTTCCAGCCCAGCGTTTCTCATGATGTACTCTGCATATAAGTTAAATAAGCAGGGTGATGATATATAGCCTTGACGTACTCCTTTTCCTATTTGGAACCAGTCTGTTGTTCCATGTTCAGTTCTAATTGTTGCTTCCTGAACTACATACAGGTTTCTCAAGAGGCAGGTCATATGTGCCCTCAAATCAATGCTCAGTGATTTTCTTTGGGCTTCAGTTCTCTTTGATCTGTGCCTCTGAGGCACCAACCATCCCCTATTAGGAAGATACACATCAATTTTGGTGCCCAGGTCCAGTGGTCTCTGGATTCTTCTAAAACACTGGTTCACTGGGCCTGGGTAGGGTAAGGTGAGCATGTGATGTGTCCAGGGCACACAATTTAATGTGGTTCTTATTTCCAGGTTCATGACTGTTCATGCCTGCAGACCGTGAATTTACATGAACCTGGAAATGAACGCCTCCTTAAATTTTACTGGCAGATCCTAGACTGTTTGCATCAGAATCACCAGGAAGGGCAGTTAGAACCTAAATTGCTGAGCTCCACCCCTAGAATTTCTTATTTTTACGGTGGGCCAGAGAATTTGCATTTCTAGCAAATTCCAGGGTGCTACTGGGACCAGACTTTGAGAAGCACTGCCTAAAAGCCTCCAATCCTAGAGGCAGTGTGATGGCAAGGATTCCCTATAATAATGGAGCAAGTGTCTGGGTGTTGCTCCTACTGGGCTCCCAAACAGCTTCCCTCCTGATCAGAGTCTAGAAAGTTCCAGAAGCTCTATCTCAGTGTTCCTCTCCAAAGGGCATTGAAATGAGTCCAAGGGACACTTTGGGTGGCAACTGAATTCCATCTCCCTCCAGACTTCCCTTTGGCACTCAGCCTCTCCTCTATTTCCCACTACAAGCGATACCTTTGTGAATAGAAATGAAAACAGTCAGATCCTCAGAGGTGTTTGGGTGAAGGGCTGTTTTTGGAGGAAGGAAGGTTGGGTCTGAGAACCCAACCATAGTGGGTACACATCAGAGGTTGGGCAGCTGCAGCTGCCAACAAACACTATTTGTCTTTTTGTTATTTTGGGGGCAGTTATTTTATTTGCTGATCCCTCTGAAAATCAGAGCTTTGTTTTTCCTTCTAGATTAGGCTCAGATTTTGTGGAGGTCAGGGAGGGTATGGTACCATCAACATAACAGTGACCTCACCCACCAAAAATATTGCCAAAAACCTTAGTAAAGATCAACCGAGGGACTTTCCTGGTGGCCCAGTGGTTAAAAATCCACCTTGCAATGCAGAGGACCTGGGTTCGGTCCCTGGTCTGGGAACTAAGATCCCCCATGCTGCAGGGTGACTAAAGAGTCTGTGCACAGCAGCAAAAGATTCTACATGATGCAGCGAAGATCCCACGTACTGGAACTAAGACCTGATGCATCCAAAGAAAAAATAATAAATATTAAAAATAAATAGATGAAATCTCCCTAAAAAGGAAATGGGCAGAGACTGCTGATCACACTGGGTCTCCTGGTGACTGGCAAAGGTTTTCCTGGTCATGGGTCCCATTTCCTGTGTTCCTTCGTTATTGGGTGATATTGCAGAAGTTCCCTGGAGATCACACAGCTTAGATTTTTTCATAGGAGGAAATAGCAGTTTTCTGGAGTGTGGCAAAGACAGGTACCAAAGAGGGACCTCTGCTCCCGGGGCCTTTGCTGTAATTTCTTGTAGAGACAGTTTTGCTCTTAACATTTTCTAAAATGAAACAATCTGTACTATACAGTAGCTCCTTGTTGGTTACCCATTTTAAAGATAGCAGTGTGTGTATGTTGATCCCAAACTCCCAATGTATTCCTTCCCTCCCTCCCCCAACCCTTCTGGACTGGTCAATGAGTATGTGCTCAGTTGTGTCCGGCTCTTTGCCACTCTATGAACTGTAGTCCACCAGGCTCCTCTGTCCATGGGATTCTCCAGGCAAGAATATTTGAGTGGGTTGCCATGCCCTCCTCCAGGTTATCTTCCCACCCAGGAATTGAACCCGAGTCTCTTACATCTCTTGCATTGTCAGGCAGGTTCACGACTAGCACCACCTGGGAAGCCCTCCAGCCTGGTAATCATAAATTCATTCTCTAAGTCTGTGAGTCTGTTTCTGTTTTCTAGGTAAATTTGCTTGTATCAACTCTGCTCATTCTTAGGTAACAACCTCAATGGGAAAAAAATTTGAAAAAGAATAGATACATGTATATGTGTAACTGAATCACCTTTCTGTACACATGAAACTAACACAGCACTATTAATCAACTATAGTCCAATATAAAGTATAAAGTTAAAAAATAATAAAGTTAAACAATTTGCTTGTTCCAGCGAGTGAATCCCATGTGGGAAACTGCTCTAAGTTTCTTACAGCCTAATAAGTTAGGAAATGTAGCTTCTCATTCCATAATGATTTCCTTTT
The DNA here is from genome assembly GCA_024291935.2 of Okapia johnstoni. Classification (NCBI taxonomy): domain Eukaryota; kingdom Metazoa; phylum Chordata; class Mammalia; order Artiodactyla; family Giraffidae; genus Okapia; species Okapia johnstoni. Next base: position 50,623,475 of record CM044319.1, read on the forward strand.
CTTCCAACACACATTATTTTAAGAAACTTCCTACTGCTTGGTGGTTGCTCAGTCGTGTCTGACTCTTTGTGACCCCGTGGACAATACAGTCCATGGATTTCTCCAGGCCAGAATACTAGAGTGGGTAGCCTTTCCCTTCTCCAGGGGATCTATCCAACCCAGGGATTGAACCCAGGTCTCCTGCACTGCAGGCAGATTCTTTACTGGCTGAGTGACAAAGGAAGCCCATAGCATCTGCTGAACTCTTTGGTCAAGATTCTTATCTTCCTGGTTCAGAGTTGGGAGTCATGTGAACACTGAACAAAGGGAAATGTTCAGTGGGATGACCTCTAATGAACAGACTTCTGCTAAAAACCCACCCAGTGTGTGGTTGTTTGTTCAAAACAGTAGGCTATATAAAAATCTTACATTGCAGGGTAATGCATATGTTTTCAATTTTCTCTCCAATTGAAAGCTTGTACACTGGGTGCCAGAAAAACTACTATAAGGGCACAGCCCACACAATCCGAGTTTCCAACTCCAAAGTGAGAAATGTTACAATATGGTGTGTTCTCCCTTATCTCATGGGATGGGCCCTCAATCCAAACAAGAGCACTTCTGCTGTTTTTATTTATCATTTTTAGTCTATTTCATGGGGGACAGGGAAAGGTTATATTTTACATAACAGTTACTAAGCAAACATTCTCTGAGTATGATTTCATTTAATTCACTCTACAGTTCTGCCAGATTCTCTAAGTTCTTCTCAAAGTGTGGTTCCAGACCAGCAGCCCCAGAATCACCTGGCAAATTGTCCTAACTGTATATCCTGAGGCCCCATCCCATACTTTCTGGAATAGAAGCATGGGGGGCAGCCTGAGTTTTTACAAGCAACCCCTCCACTGATTCTGATGCACACCCAGATTTGAGAGCCATTGGTTTGCTCATTAGCATTATTTAATAAAAAAGAGCTCCAGTGCTTATGAAAATTCAGTTACCTGCTCAAGGTCACATTTTTGGTATTTGATGGAGCCAGGATTCGAATCTTGATTTCTCCAATGTTTCAGTCCATATTCATATAGAGGGTTTATTACCTAGAGGCCAGGGAAAGAGAAAAGATGGGCTTGTGGAGCCAGAGAAGGTCACAGGAGTGTCACAGAGGAAATGAGATTTCAAGAGGAACTGGGAACATGGACTGGGTTTAGGGTGGTAAAGTAGGACTGTTCCAGGTAGGGTGGGAAGCATAAGTCTCGGCCTCTGAATGAGTGGCGTGCTATACATTTGTTTGCCTTGACTGGAAAGGCATCAGTGTGTAAACGAGAACTTAAAGTCAAACCCATAGGGAACTTGGCAGCACACAGTTTAAAATTTGAGTAACAGATCATATTAATAGTTAATTCTTAAATAATGCTTACTGTGTGCCAGGACCTCGTAAATGTGTGTGTGTGTGTGTGTTAAGAGAGAGAGAGAGAGGTAGATAACAGATAGACAGATAGATAACAGATGGTAGGTAGATAGATACACAGATCCTTACTGCCACCAATAAAGTAGGTAAGACTGTTAACTCCATTTTACAGAAAGAGATTGAGGCAGAGTGGCACTAAGTAACTTGTGCAAGGTCACACAGCAAGTATATGGCAGAGCCTGGCTACAGACCAAGGAGTCTGGTGGAAGAGTTCAGACCTGTCCTTTCACTGCACTACCTCTGACTTTTTAGCTAGGAGGCATCCTACATGCTTCAGCAGGACTGCAAAGTGGAAAATGATGTGTTTCCTTCTTGCATTTATGTCACAAATGTACTAACCCAGGAGGAGAAGGGATATGAGCTACAATGGATGGGCCAGCACTGAAGCCTGAGGGGTTGTCATCCATGCTGTTCCTTGTCAGAACCTTGAAGCAAGCACACTGAAAGAGACTCAGAAGCTGAAAGCTTCCACCAAGAGATTACCCTTCTCTCTTTCTTTGGGCTGATTAGGAAATAGAGGAGCCACCTCAGGACTAACTTGTCAGGGCCGTCTTGGGTTGGTAGATTTTGAGCTGATTTGGTAAGAACATCCTCCCCATCTAGAACTAGACAGGAAAAGTACTAGTTTATTCATCCACACCTTTAATAAGGGCAACTCCCCTCACCTCCTCTGTTAGACTGTGATGAATGTCAACAAGAAATAGGGGCTTTGGAGGACTTGATGCCTGGGTTTGATTTGCATAAGTGACTTTGAACAACTGCATCTGTGTTCTGTGGCCAAGCTCATCTCTCTCATCACTCGTTTGCATAAGAAAACAGGATCATTATCTTGATGAAAAATGGCACTGTGTGTGGAAAGGGCATCAGAGTACCTTTGCTTCATGTATAAACATGCTGACAAAGTCAAGGTTAGCACTTCATTCTGTCCCGTCCGATGATGGTGAGTCTCTTCCCCTGCCAACTGGTCATCTGAAATGTTTGTGCTGAAAACAAAGCCAGAGCAAGATCTGGGTGAATATTCACAAGCTCTTCCAAAGATGAGGGCTTCATGTTGAGAGCTCTAGGAATGCGGCTGAGGTGAGATGTGTGCGTTCGGGTGTGGGTAAGAACATGCTGCTCTGAACAAATAGATGCTTGGATCATTCCTCCTAAGAAATACTGTCCAAGAATGGCTGATGTTTTAGACAATGTAGCAGCCAAGGAAAAATTTTGATCTAAAATGAAATGTGAAGGTTTTGAGGTTCTTATTTGAGGTTCTTAAGTTACATCTGTGGGGCAGTGTTTATATTTAAGCCTGCAGAAAACATTTCTAAATTAATAATAAGAAAAGATTCTTCCATATTTGCTCCTTTCATGCAATCATGATCAATATTTTTTATTGAAGTATAGTTGACTTACAATGTCATGTTAATTTCTCCTGTACAGCAAAGTGATTCAGTTATATATATTGTTGTTGTTCAGTCATTCAGTCATGTCTAACTCTGCGACCCCATGGATTGCAGCACCCCAGGCTTCCCGTCTTTCACTATCTCCTGGAATTTGCTCAAACTCATATCTATTGAGTCAGTGATGCCATTCAACCATATCATTTTCTGTCACCCCCCTTCTCCTCTTGCCCTCAATCTTTCCCAGCATTGGGGTCTTTTCCAGTGAATTGGCTCTTTGAATCAGGTGGCCAAAGTATCGGAACTTCAGCTTCAGCATCAGTCCTCCAGTGAATATCCAGGGTTGATATCCTTTAGGGTTGACTGGTTTGATCTCCTTGCCATCCAAGTGACTCTCAAGAGGCTTCTCTAGCACCACAGTTCAAAGGTATCAATTCTTAAGCACCTAGCCTTCTTTATAGTCCAGCTCTAACACCCCTACATGATTACTGGAAAAATCATCACTTTGACTATATGGACCTTTGTTGGCAAAGTAATGTCTCTGCTTTTTAATATGCTGTCTAGGTTTGTTATAGCTTTTCTTCCAAGGAGCAAGGGTCTTTTAATTTCATGGCTCCAGTTATTATCAGCAATGATTTTGGAGCCCAAGTAAACCAAGTCTGTCATTGTTTCCATTGTTTCCCCATCTGTTTGCCATGAAGTGATGGAACCAGATGCCATGATCTTCATTATTTTAATGTTGAGTTTTAAGCCAACTTTTTCATTCTCCTCTTTCACCTTCTTCAGAAGACTCTTTAGTTCCTCTTTGGTTTCTGCCATTAAGGTGGTGTCATCTGCATATCTGAGGTTATTTATATTTCTCCCGGCAATCTGAATTCCAGCTTGTGCTTCATCCAGTCCAGCATTTTGCATGATGTACTCTGTGTATAAATTAAATAAGCAGGTGACAGCCTTGACGTAATCCTTTCCCAATTTTGAAACAGTCCATTATTTCATGTCTGGTTTTATATATATATATATATTCTTTTTAAAATATTTTTTGTGATGCTTTAGCACAGGATATTGAATATAGTTCTCTGTGCTATGTAGTAGGACCATGTTGTTTATCCATTCTATCAATCATGAATTTTTACCATTTTAAATTTTTTGGCCATGCTATGCAGTTTGTGGAATCTTGGTTCCCCAACCAGGGACTGAACCCGTGCCACCTGAATTGGAAGCACAGAGTCTTAACCACTGGACAGCCAGGGAAGTCCCAATCATGATCTTATTTGACTTTCATCCAAAATCCTGATAAGGGCTGCCCATCTATTTTTCCATTCTCCAAAGAGTGTCCTTCTACACAGCCAATGTCATATTCAGGTTTTTCTCTTCTTCATGGATGTTCACTTGCTAGGATGCTGAGGTGAAGCACCAGTAGCCTTGAATACTGTTTTTATATAGTCTAAAAGAATTCATTGGTGATGCACTGTAAGTACCATTTATAGATACATTTGGAAGAGAAAAAGAGCTTAGTACAGTTTTGTTGGGAAAAAAAGCAAATCTGACCTCTGATAAAATGTCCTCACCCATTTCTGCAGTGAAACCAAAATTTAAAATTAGCCCTATGTTATTTCAATTTTGTTTTAAGATATATCACAGGAAGTTCACAGAACAGGAATCCAGCCTCCTAGGTTTTCCAGGGACATAGACTTCTGAATGCTGAGTTAGACCCTCTGCTCCCTCCTTCCAGGACATGGACAGTGTGATAATATGCCATTCAGTGCAACTCTCACAGTGCCAAAGGGAATATTGGCTTCCCAGCTTGGCAGGTGAGGAAACAGACTTTAATGTATACTTAATAATTTACCTCCAAATGAAAGGAAACTCAGGGTCTCAAGGTGGTGAACCCCCTCTGTTTACATTTTACCCTAACGTTTGACTTAACCTTCTGTTTCAGGTCCCTCAGTTGTCAGATGGGGCCAGTGCATCTATTTTATCACTACAGGTTGTAAAACAAGAACTAGGTGATCGCATTACTGCTTCCCTCTTGTAATTAGGCAAGGATTGACTGAGAGTAGGAGGATGAAAGTTCTTAAAGTTAAAAGTAAGAGCGACAGAAATGGATGGGGCTGTATGTGTCTCAGGAGGCCAGATTTTTAGATAACCAATATACAGGCAGAAAAGAATGACACCTTTCTGAATAATTTACCTACATATATAACCTATTTTATTTTTCAAACAAGTGATTAATATTTGCACTTTGTTCAAGTTATGGGTTTAAAATATTCCCTCCAGCTTTTGCTTCATCTTATTTTTAAATATATGTGAAACAATCTTTTTCCTTTCAAAATTCATAGTTTCCTTTAGTTTCTTTTTAAAAATTTCATTTTTTGTAGTATAACTGATTTACAGTGTTGTTAGTTACTGCTGTGAAATGAAGTGAATCAGCTGTATGTATACATAAATCCCCTCCCTCCTGAGCCTCCCTCCCTCTCACCCATTCCACCCCTCTCGGTCATCACAGAGTATGGAGCTGAGCTCCCTGTGCTCTACACAAAGTTCCCACTAGTTGTCTATTTTACACCTGGTAAAGGTGAGAAGGAAATGGCAACCCACTCCAGTATTCTTGCCTAGAGAGTCCTGTGGACAGAGGAGCCTGGTGGGCTGCTGTCCATAGGTTTGTACAGAATCAGGCACGACTGAAGCAACTTAGCATGCATGCATGCATTGGAGCAGGAAATGGCAACCTACTCCAGTATTCTTGCCTAGAGAGTCCTGTGGACAGAGGAACCTGGTGGGCTGCCATCTATGGGGTCACACAGAGTCAGACACGACTGAAGTGACTTAGCAGCAGCAGGAGTATATACATATGTGTGTATATATATATATATATATATATATATACTCTCTCTCTCTCTCTCTCTCTCTCTCTCTATATATATATATATATATACACATATACATACACTCAGTCCTACTCTCCCAATTTGTCCCACCTTCCCCTTCCTCTTCTGTGTCCACATGTCCCTTCTCTACATCTGTGTCTTATTCCTGTGCATCATCTTAAAAAATTCCTTTAGTGTGACTTACTAGGTCAATGGCAGGGCTTGTCGCTCTTAACATTAGGATATGTTAAGAGAGATCTGTGGACCTAGCGAAGAGAGATCTCAATATGTGGAAGATGCAGAGGGAGAAAACAAACCTGAAGGAGATAGTTACACAAGAGAACTTAGATGTGTCAAATTTTAGTGTCTAAACTCTTGTGAAAGCATGAGGAACACCATTAACTTTATTATGACAAGGTGTTACCATCACCTTATACCTGCCAACTACATGTTGAAAAACATAATTTTCTTTGTCATAATTAGGTAGGGAGCTAACCCTACTCAGAAAAACATAAAATCTCAGATGTGGTTCTTGAACAATGCAAGGTTTATGGATTAGACCAAACATTTGTGTTATAATGACAGAACCTCACACTCTGAAATGAGAATCCTACTTATAAGCTCCAGCCTCTATGTGTGTGCATACATATATAGATGGTCACACACAGTGCACATGTATGGCAGTGTCCAGTGAGTCCTGGTGTCTTTGACCTTATTACTTGCTGAGGGGCTGCCCAAGGTCTACTAATCTTCCTTTGTGACCCAACCATTCATTATACAAATCTTTTCTGAGCACCTACTATGTGCAAGGCACATTTCTTTGTCTTGTGAATTCAGGAGTGAACAATTCAGAGAGTGGCTGGTTTTTTCTTACTTCCTTGCATCCTTGGATCCTGGACCTGTCCTGTACTATTATGGGCCATTCATCCATTCATCAGCTTATTTGGAAAATCTCATTTTCAGAAGCATATGTTTATTTACATGATTGTTTGATCAAATAAACATGTATATAAATAGACATTTATGTTCCCAAATATGAGTGGCAGGAAGTACATACATAGAGCACTAGGAGAGAATCTGAGAGGAAAGGTGGTTTTTATAGGAGTGAGGACTGTACACCAGAAAAGGGAGATACAGGTGTGTTATCCTCAATGCTGTGCAGATATAGCTGGCCTGTACTACTCAGTGATTGCACTGTGCACTGCCTCCTACAAATATCTGGCTGGAGATTCTGATCCCAGGTTCCTTTTGGGAATCACTGTGTGTCTTCGGCTGAAATCACTGTTTGCTTGGCGAAAGGGGGCTAAGCAGATAACAAGTGCAAAATTCTGGTATCTTTCATAGGAAGGGCCTTTCTAACTGGGATTTTAGGTGAAAACAAATTTCCACATTTTTTTTTTTTTTCAAAACATGAATGTACTGAGAGTTCTTCTGTCTACCATTAATAACATCCCTTTACAGCCCAACCCTCCATACACCACCATCCTGACTGCCATGGTTAAAGGGTTTACCCTCTAGTAATTCATCCCTAATAACATACAGGCTACAAGTACACTTAGCGCAACCGAAGAAAGGCCGTGTCTGCCCACCGAAAATAAACACCAGCGTAAAGGTGGGAATGATATTTCAGCAGGCAGTTTTGTAAAGCCCGAGATGCTGAAAGTGACAGGAGGAATATGCATTTTAAAGGTCATTCCAATTACCATGCTTACTCACGTTAAGCTGTGACTGTGGAGTTGATGTGAGAAATCCCGCACACTGGGGGGGAAATGAGAACACGTGGTTTGCAGGGACCTGAGCAAATAGGAAGGTGAGTAATACAAATTACTATTGTTTCAGTGATATTAAATAGTTCTTCAATGTCCCAAACATCTGAAAAGTAGAGGAGAGCCAAGCCTTGATAAAGAGCAGGTCAAATCCTCATAGCTCTGAAAACCTGTCATTCCATGATGTATTTCCTTTAAATTCACAGGCTGTACAGTCTAATGGGGACCCATCAGAGAGACCCCAAAGATGAGCTCCTGACTGCATTACCATTTCCATTTGCAACTATTTCATTCCCCACATCACAGTGAATTCATAACACAACTTTTCTTGATAGAATTATCTTAAATGTGAACTGTGTTTTAGATAAGGAAATAAAATAGCTAAGAACTATTCTCTTAGTGGCAATTTGCCTCATACTGCTCTCCCATTTCCTACCATATAAGTTTTATTACAGCTCTAGCTATTGTGATATTCAGATTCTGGATGTGTATTTCACATGCCCTCCAGTGTATTATAGAGCCTGAGGCACTAAATACAAGGCTTTAAATGCCCTGGCTTGTCTTTTGAGGTCTCCGATGACCTCACCTCTCCTTTCTTATACACCTTTATTTCCTATGATATTAATTCCTCCTTCCAACTATATGTATTTACTGAGCATCTGTGGTGTTCCAGAGTGTGTGTGTGTGTGTCTGTGTGTCTGTATGTGTGTGTCTGTGTGTCTGTGTGTAAAGTCTCTACCTTACAAAAACTCAACAACAAGAGAGCTAGACAAGAAAGCATGGGAATTTTACATGGAGGATCTCCTGGCACTAAGGGGTATGATGCTGTTACTGCAGGCTTGTACTGCTTGCCACACAACAGACCAATAAATTGAGAGACAGGTGTTGGGGCAAAAATAGTGATTTTACTCAGAAAGCCAGCAGACTGAAAAGATAATGGGCTAGTGCTCCAAAGAATCATCTCTCCAAGTTAGAATTTAGGTTTCTTTTAAATTAAAATAGAATGGTTTGTGGCTGGTTGTTGCAAACTTCTTGGTGCTGGAATCCTTTGTTCTTGCATGTGTCACAATGTTCCTGTAAACCTCCAACAAGACTAAGGTTATTCTCTGTTTTGCAGCCTTTAATCTCTCACAAAATGGATCCAATATTAGAGGCAGATTTTTCTTTTCTGTAACAAGTTGAGGGCACTTGCTTTGCAATTATTTCAACTTTAGCAGCGTTTGCTCACGGTAGCTACTGATGAACTGCATGTGTAATAGTCAAGAACAATCTGACTCCATGTTAGATCTGTTCCTTTTACCTTAAACTTTGTGCTCTGACGCCTATGCTTCATTATGCTGGCTCTGCACCTTTTGTAAAAGAATGTTGCCATAGATTGAAATATACAGGATAGTCCATTCTCAAGGCTCTGACCTTTTAAGAGTCCATTCATGTAGAGATAAAATGTTTCAGAAACATTTGTGTTGTTGGAAGCTTACAGGAACATTAAGACCTGACCTAGGAGAAGAGCTGCAAGAACAAAGGCTTCTGATACCAAGAAGTTTGCAACAATGAATCTCGCCGTCCCTCACCTTGCCTTTAAAAGTGCTTGGCTGAAACCCTCTCTGGAGTTCTGTTTTTTTGGACACAAAGTCTCTTGTTTCCTTCCTTGGCCCTTCTGTAAACCTTTCTATGCTACAAACGCCTATGTTTCAATTTGTTCCGTCTCAAGCTTTTCGATTTGTTTGGTCTCACAAGGTACAAAAACTTGCATTCATTAACACATGTGGAGCTTATGAAACTCAACATGCCACTTGGTACTGAGTGTAATACTACTTTAAGTTAGAAACGAACTTAATCATCTTTAGTATCTTTGTACTTTAGTATCACATCCCAAACTCTAGAGACTGTTGTCCAAGATTTGAGAGGTAAAATCCTTCACCTCTTTCTCATCTGGAAAACTTCCCGATGTGGTTCATGCCAAATATCACTATGTTTGAAGAGCAAGAGAGCCTAATGAAAGCAGCTGGTGCCAGCTGTCATCGTTCACATGGTGTGAAGTGCTCTTTCTGTAAGCACTAGCGAGAAAGAATATTTTTGTTTAGCAAGGGCATCATAAAATTAGACAAGCAAAACACCACACTGTATTTGAGCAATGTAGTCTATAAATATTACAGTGGAAGCAAGCATATCAGTGCATTATCCTTATTACAATCTTGTGCTTTAAGGGAAAAATAGGGGGTCACTCTGCAAGAGTAAGTGAGTCAGAATGGAAGGCAGATACAGAGAAATGTAAAGATTTTTTAGTAATTGTGAAAGGATATCTCCCCATAATAGCTTCTGAGGACTGCACCCTCCGGATTTAGTGAGCTCAAGGCAGTTCCTGGAGTCTGAGTTGGAAAAGCTTGGGAAATTGGCATTGTTTACCTGTGGAAGGGATGGGATGAAACAAAGTGCTACTGAAAGGTGCCAGCGTGTCTGTAAATGTGTCAGCTCTTTATCTGAAAGTGAAGTTATTAAAGAAGAATAAAAGTTTCCTGTGAGCCCAGAGAGTGGGATTGAAATCATCTACAATCCTTACTCTGTCACTGTCTCTATTTTTGTTTTCTTTTTTTCAAAAGTGCCTGGAAGAGATTTAAACAACATTGTTATTATTCATTTGGTTATGTCAAATTCTCTAGTGTCTCCTAACATAGAGAGCACCTTCTAACTTTTGCCAAATGCCATCTAAAGCCTCTTTGTTAAAAAAAAAAAATATATATATATATATATATATAAGATTTATCATTTTTTATTCTCCTCTGAGGTTTTCCCTTTACTTGTTTCTACATTTTATTCTCACTAGAGTCACTTAAGTTTAGTGGAATTCAGTGATGGGCCAAGTGCCTTGCTAGGTTTTTTCCGCTACTAATTATCTTGTTCAAATCTATGGAGAGCTATATTAAAATATTTAAAGTAAACTCTTCTCCTTTACAAAGGAGGTGACTGAAGTTTGTTGTGGATGTTAAATGTTTCCAAGGTTATATAGCTAGCAGGTATTTTAGTTAGAGGTGAATGGGCCCCCAAACAGCCTGGAAGTAAAAGAAATAATGTTGCCCTTTGAAAGTGAAGCTAAACATATAATGGAGTTTAATGGATTATCTTGAAGATACACATAAAATCTATGCCAGGCTGGACTATGCCTGGATTGATGCTACTATTTCTAAAGAAAGAATGTGTCAAGTAAAAGTAGGCTGGGAAGATATTGAATCATAAATAAGAAAAATCAAATAGGTAAACTTATTGTAGCTGAAGAAATAAATTAAGACCTTTTTAACCTAACACTTACAAAAAAAGAAGCAGCCCATTTCTCCAGGGTAACCTCAAACAGAAAAGGAATAAATGGCATCATTTGTACCGCCCTGCAAGCCTGCATTTCTGATCTCAGAGCAAAGATCATTGTGGATCCAAATACTTCTTCTCAGGTATGAATATAGCCTATGGGGATGGAATATAAGTGTTTGCCACAACTAATCAAATGCTAACTGTCCAGTAGAACATTGTGATATGATGGAAATGATCTCTTTGTTAAAAATTTTGTTTTATTGTAGTTGGTTTATAATGTTGTGTTAATTTCTACTGTGCAGCAAAGTGATTCAATTGTACATATATAAGCCCCCCTTTTCATATTCTTTTCCATTATGGTTTATCACAGGATAGTGAATATAGTTCCCAGTGCTATACAGTAGGTCTTTGTTTAATCATTCTAAATGTAATACTTTGCATCTTCTAATCTCAAACTCTCAGTCATACCTCCCCTACCCAACTCCTCCTTGGCAACCACAAGTCTGTTCTCTATGTCTATGAGTCTGTTTCTGTTTCTTAAATAAGTTCATTTATGTCATATTTTAGATTCTGCACATAAGTGATATCATATGGTATTTGTCTTTCTCTTTCTACTCACTTCATGAAGTATGATAATCTCTAGGTCCAACCATGTTGCTGCAAATGTCATTGTTTCATTCTTTTAATGGCTGAGTAATATACCACTGTATATATGTACCACAGCTGCTTTATCCATTTATCTGGCCATGAACATTTAGGTTGCTTCCATGACTTGGCTATTGTGAATAGTGTTGCTATCAAAATAACGGTGCATGTATCTTTTCAAATTAGAGTTGTCACCAGATATACACCCAGAAGTGGGATTGCTGGATCATATGGTAGCTGTATTTATAGGTTTTTGAGGAACCTTCATACTGTTGGAGGTAAATTACCTGCACCAGTTTACAACCCCACCTACAGTGTGGAAAGTTTGCCTTTTCTTCACACCCTACCCAGCATTTGTTATTTGTAGACTTTTTGATGATGACCATTTGATTTGTGTAACTCCCAAGTAGCGCCAGTAGTAGGGCATCCACTTGCCAATGCAGGAGATGCAAGAGATGTGGATTCCATCCCTGGTTTAAGAAGATCCCCTAGAGTAGGAAATGGCAACTGACTCCAATATTCTTGCCTGGAAAATTCCATAGACAGAGGAGCCTGGTGGATTGTAGTCGTGGGATTGCAAAGAGTTGGACACGACTGAGCATGTATGCATGCATGAGGTGACAGTTCCAAAAAAAATACTTCCAAGACTGATCCATTCAATTGGTGTGAGGTAGTATCTCAGGAAATTATCTTGCTAATGGTGTCCAACAATTTGTCACTAGCAGTTATTGAGAACTTGAAATAAGTATATTATGACTGGAGAAGCTGAATATTTTATTTGTTCTAATCAATGTAGATTTAGTTAGTCACATGTGGTTGGTGACTGCCATATAACGTAGTACAAACCTAGACATTCTGCTTGGGCCAGTACTCATGGACATAGATTTTTTTTTCTAGTTCAGCATTGCGGGGCTGCACCTGTGATAATTCCAAATATTAGATTTGGACCTTAGATGTGGTGGGTAGATGTGATGCCCATCATCACAGCCCAGCTACGTGTGTCCATGGTATTTATATTTCCTTTAACAATGCCATTTACATCAAAAGAATACCACCACTTTTTGCCTTATATTCTCCCAAGATCTCAGCAGACCAAGGGTTTAACTAGTCTACATTCTAACTGTCAAAACTTTAGATCGTTAAGATGACTTTACAACTTCAAGTATCCTTTTGTTGTATCTGTTGACCAATTCAATGTTGCCTTCTAAATAGGGATATATTTTGAGTAATCACATACCTTACCATCTAGCCATGAAATTGAAAAATACTTCTCCTTGGAATGAAAGCTATGACAAACCTAGACAGCATATTAAAAAGCAGAGACATCACTGCCAACAAAGGTCCATATAGTCGAAGTTATGGTTTCTCCAGTGGTCATATATAGATGTGAAATTTGGACCATAAAGAAGGCTGAACATCTAAGAATTGATGCTTTCAAACTGTGATGCTGGAGAAGATTCTTGAGAGTCCCTTGGACAGCAAGGAGATAAAACCAGTCAATCCTAAAGGAAATCAACTCTGAACATTCCTTGGAAGGACCGATGCTGAAGCTGAAGCTCCAAAACTTTGGCCACCTAATGCGAAGAGCTGACTCATTGGAAAAGACTTTGGTGCTGGGAAAGATTGAGGGCAGGCAGAGAAGGGGGTGACAGAGGATGGGATAGTTGGATGGCATCACTTACTCAATGGACATGAGTTTGAGCAAACTCTGGGAGAAAGTGAAGGACCGGGAAGCCTGGAGTGTTGCAGTCCATGGTATCGCAGAGTTGGACCCAGTTTAATGATTAAACAACAACAACAAAATCATCTAATTTTAGAGCAAATATAAGGCTTTGGCTTCTAGTTTTTTAAAGATAATGCAGAGGATGAGATGGTTGGGTGACATCTTTGACTCAATGGACATGAGTTTGAGCAAACTCCAAGAGATAGTGAAGGACAGGGAAGCCAGTGTGCTGCAGTCCATGGAACTGCAAAATACTGGACATGATCGATTGACTGAAAACAATTCTTTAATTGTTTCCAAATATTATCATACATTTATAGATTTTTTGATAGATCTCTAAACGCTGCCTGTCCTTATCTAAACAACTTGGAGTAAAAGGGTAACTTGTGAAACTAGTAAAATCGATGTGAATTCACTCACTGGTGTGTGTTTGGATCAGTCAGTCTGTTAAGGAGTAATTGACTGAACCCAGAAATCCCATAAATATCTTTGTTCTAATTTCAAGTTTACTGACTTATTTCTAATATTTTGCAAGTTCATGAAGTTTACCTAAAGGAAAAGGACGTGTTAGTTAATCTGGTGGAAATATTGGGCCCTTTGTAATTTGTAGCTTCCATGCAAATTCAGAAATCCAATTCTAGTGTTACAGATCAATTTATTGGGAGTGTACTTATGTGAGTCACAATCCTAGTGACAAAGGATCCTATAAATATGTCAAGCTTGTATGTCAATGCTTTTTAGGTTGAGAGCCTAACCTTTGGATAGGATTTCAAGGTCAAAGTCACCAAATGGGATGCTTGTAGCCATAGTTGACTTCACTTGAGTTTTTGTACTCACACAGATGCCCTCAAGGAAAGACAGACACCAGACTGCAGATTTTAACATAACACACCTTTCAGTGGTACCAGTGGGTTGAAACATACCTTAAGATTTGACCCCAACCTTTTATTCATTCTAAAAGTTGAAGTTACTATCCAATAAGGTAGTAACTTCAACTTTAAAATGAATAAAAACTACTTGGAAAACAGTTTTAAAATGCAGATTTCTGAACCCTACAACCCCAGTGATTTTGATTAAGTCCATTTAAGATGAAGATTTGGAATCTACACAGCTTCTCAAACACTCCAGAATGCCTGTGGATCCGTCTTTCAGAAATATTGAGTCAGCAGATTAAACTGAGAAGTGTCCTTATTGAGTTCATCAGAATATAGTCTCATTGAAATTTTTTCTACACAGTGGGGAACAAGGTTCCTAGTTCTGCCTCATGTTAATGGTATTCTACAGAAAATGACTTCTTTGTTCAAATAAGTCTGAGAAATGCTTGAGTGAGTGAAGTTAAATGGGTTTCATTACTGCAGGACTTCTCAGCATATGTGTGTGCATGTGTGGGTATGTGTGTGTGTGTATGCATACATTTATAAACTGTGCAAGAGGGAACTTGCTGAGAAGCAGTTCACAATTTTACAAATATACTTGACTGTGAGATCCTTCTTTCCACAGACTAATCACATAACACATGTTTGGAAATGTTGTCCTGGGGTATAATAAAATCATAGTTAAACACCAGGAGGTGGTCAGTGGTGTAGACAAAGTGGCTTCAAAAGCTAGCATTACAGAGAACTAGAGAGTCATCACAAACAGTAGCTTTCTTTCCCCCCTTTTCTCAGCAAAACAAACATTCACTCATGAAGGTAATTCTTGTGTGTGGAGGAGGAGGAGGGATATATTAGGAGCTTGAGAATGACAAAAACACACTACTATTTATAAAATAGATAAACAATGAGGATGTATTGTAAAGCACATGGAAAAACCACGAAACTATGCTGAATGTTTTGTTATAACCTGTAAGGGAAAATAAAATATATATTTCAAAGATGAGCACAATAAAGGACAAAAAAGGTTCAGACCTAATAGAAGCAGAGGATAATAGGAAGATGTGGCAAGTATACACAGAAGAACTATAGAAATAAGATCTTAATGGCCTGGATAACCACAATCATATGGTTATCCTGGATCACTCACTTAGAGCCAGACATCCTGGAGTGTGGGCCTTAGGAAGCATCACTATGAACAAAGCTAGTGGAGGTGATGGAATTCCAGCTGAGCTATTTCAAATCCTAAAAGATGATGCTGTTAAGGCGCTGCACTCAATATGCCAGCAAATATGGAAAACTCAGCAGCGGCCACAGGATTGGAAAAGGTAAGCTTTCATCCAAATGTCAAAGAATGTTCAAATTATCACACAATTGCATTCATTTCACATTCTAGCAAGGTCATGCTCAACATCCTTCAAGCTAGGCTTTAAAAGTACATGAACCAAGAACTTTCAGATGTACAACCTGGTTTTAGAAAAGGCAGAGGAACGAAAGATCAAATTGCCAACATCCATTGGATCATAAAAAAAGAAAGAGAATTCCAGAAAAAAACATCTACTTCTTCACAGACTGCGCCAAAGCCTTTAACTGTGTGGATCACAACAAACTGGAAGATTCTTAAGATACATGAGTACCAGACCACTTTACCTGCGTCCTGAGAAATCTGTATGCACGTCAAAAAGCAACCGTTAGAACCAGATATGGGACAATGGACTGGTTCCAGATTGGGAAAGGAGTATGTCAAGGCTGTATATTGTCACTCTGCTTATTTGACTTATATGCAGAGTACATCATGTGAAATGCCGAACTGGATGAAGCACAAGCTGGAAAAGATTGCCGGGAGAAATATCAATAACCTCAGATATGCAGATGACACCACCCTTATAGCAGAAAGCGAAAAGGAACTAAAGAGCCTCTTGATGAAGGTGAAAGGGAAGAGTGAAAAAACTTGCTTAAAGCTCAGCATTCAAAAACCTAAGATCATGAGCATGCGGTCTCATCACTTCATGGCAAATAGATGGGGAAACAATGAAGCAGGGACAGACCTTATTTTCTTGGGCTCCAAAATCACACAGATGGTGACTGCAGCCAGGAAATTAAAAGATGGTTGCTCCTTGGAAGGAACGCTATGACCCACCTAGACAGCATATTAAAAAGCAGAGACAACTTTGCCGACAAAGGTCCAACTAGTCAAAGCTATGGTTTTTCCATTAGTTATATATGGATGTGAGAGTTGAACCATAAAGAAGGCTGAGCGCTGAAGAATTGATGCTTACGAACTGTGGTGTTGGAGAAGACTCTTGAGAGTCCTTTGGACTGCAAGGAGATCACACTAGTCAATCATAAATGAAATAAACTCCGAATATTTATGGAATATGCTGAAGCTATAGCTCCAATACTTTGGCTACATAATGCAAAAAGCTGACTCATTAGAAAAGACCCTGATCCTGGGAAAGATAGCAGGCAGGAAGAGAAGGGGGTGACAGAGGATGAGATGATTGGATGACATCACTGACTCAATGAACATGAGTTTGAGCAAGCTCCAGGAGATGGTGAAGGTCAGGGAAGCCTATGTGCTGCAGTCCATAGAGTCACAAAGAATTGGACATGATTGAGCGACTGAGCAAGAGAAACAACTGAACTACTTTGCTGGACATCAAAAACTAAGACAACATTGTAAATCAAGTATACTTCAATTAAAAAAAATACAGAAAAAAGGTACTCAGATTAAAGCTATTTCACATGTATAAAGTTTTCAGAGAAAATTCAGGAAGAAAAGGGAACAAATGCAATGTATAATTTGTTTCCTAAAACCCTAGAGATGGAGACTAGGCTTTAATTTTGATACCCTCCATGATGTTACCAAGGTTAATGCTTTGGACAGTATTTCAAGTGATTCCGAGGCAGCGTTCAGGTTCTGCAGAGAGAGATTATAGTGGGTGCGTGGTGTTCTCTGCCATACCATAGCAGTAGGAGGGAGTGAAAGTAAAGTGACTTCCAACTTTTTTCTTAGCCATGCAAGGAAAAATGAAACACAAGAATGAGAGGTGGCCTCAGTCGTCTTAGACTGAATGTCAATATGTTATTTAGTCCAACTGGATAAAAATTCAATTGATGAATACTTAAGTGTTGTACTGTGGCTTGGATTTTTAACTTTGGATTTTGAATATTCCTAACTAAGGTTCTCATTAGTATAAGACAGAAGACATTTTCCACACTTTTAAGTCTGACATTAAAAAATATCTAAACAAGTTGAAAAGGACAAGAATATCATTTTGGAAAAAAGGATTTAGCATTTTTTTTTCTTGGTGGTTCTGAAATCATCATGTACAAATGTCATAGAATTTTAGCTCAAATTGAATTCAGAGCCTGTTCCTAGAACAGACACAAAGTCAGTGGCCAATGAAGACTGGCTGTAGTTGAAATCAAGAGCTTCAACTTTGGACATCAGCGGGGTGGCCATCAGTGGTTTTATTGTGAGGAAGTGTGTGGCCACAAAGTGTGGTTCAGGTCTCTGCTGCTTTACTTCTCAAGCCCTAGAGGCAAATACGAACTCAAAGCAAAGTGGCAGCTGCTCATTTCTCTCAAAGAAGCCAGGTTTGCTGCTAAATGGCCAGGACACGGTTGAAACTTATATGAGCAAAGATGAAGTGTGACGTTTCTTAGCAGCTCCTGAGGTTAACAAGAGAATGGAAATGCCAACTCTGCACAGACAGGATGAGTAGCAAACTGAGTTAAGCAATATTCAGACCAAAGCTCTCTCTCCATGAACTGAGGAAAAAGTATCTGCTGCAAAAAGAGAAAAGAAAAAAGCACAGCCTGGATCTGTGTCACAAACCACCTCCAAGTGTACATGGAAATAATAATGCATTCATACTCATTCATATCCTACAAGAACTTATTTCCTTCTCTGAATGATTTAAGATTGTTTTAGTCTTGATTTGACTAAAGAGGAAATTAAAACTCAGAGTCATAAATAATTTCAAGCATCAGGTCAGCTAGAAAGTGACTCAACTGAGATTTTAACTTAGGTCTCTCTGATCTGATGTACGGGTTATTTGAAGGCACCCTCTCATCTCTGTGGAGGAACTCACACTAGAACTTAATTAAGACACAGGAGGACAATCCCAGAAAAATCCTCAGTCCATTATAGTGAAGTCTCTGTGCTCAGGAATGAGAGAACATGGACTTCCTAAGTCTCTGGTTCTCAAACATCAGCTCAAGTTTTGTTGGATTCAATGATTTTTTTTGTTTGTTTGTTGGCAAAGTCGTTTTCATTTTACTTGGCATTTCTTTAGCCACTGAGGAGGTTAAGTTTCATAAGTATATTAATGCTTTCCTTTTTTATAAAGTGAGTATTTTCATCTTTTGCTTATTTTTCTGTAGAGTAACTTGAATGTCTTGTTTCATGTAGGTATTCAGGTTGTATCCAGGATTCTTAGGATTCAAAACCCTTTTCTGTAATGACAGGTATTATGAATTAGATGACTTTTAAAGCAGAAATAAGAGAACCTTATAAACATGTCTGCATGGCTCAGCATCCTGGCTAATGCAGGCCCTGCTCGTGTCATATCTGGTAACACTATTCTTGGGGTCTAGAGGCCATGGCAATGACCACAGCCTTGAGGGCTCTCTTGGACAGTACTAGTCTCCACTAGAAAATACAGCCTTGGAGGAGACTGGATGACAAAACCTGAGTGGTGATTGATGAACCCAATTAAAACCTGTGTCCTTCTTGGCATGTATTATACGAGTGCTTTTTTTCTTTTTTTTTTTTTTGACAGTGAAATCCTTTTACTCCACCAAATAAAATTGTAGGACTACTTGTAACAGATGAAAACAATATTTGAGGATCAGGTTAAATATTTCTACATTTGGTCTATGAAAACATAGGAGCACTTTGACCCAAGAGTCATAGATTATAGTCCGATGTTATCCTCAGCACTCTTTTTATGTGGCTTTTCTGTTTTGATTGCTAAATTTTTAGAAAATCTTGATTCACACAAGAAAGTCAGTTTAGTTCAGTTCAGTTAAGTCGCTCAGTCACATCTGACTCTTTGCAGCCCCATGAACCACAGCACACCAGGCCTCCCTGTCCATCACCAACTCCCTGAGTCCACCTAAACCCATGTCCATTGAGTCAATGATGCCATCCAGCTATCTCATCCTCTATTGTCCCCTTCTTCTCCTGCCCTCACTCTTTCCCAGCATCAAGGTCTTTTCCAATGAGTCAGCTCTTCGCATCAGGTGGCCAAAGTATTGGAGTTTCAGCTTCAACATCAGTCCTACCAATGAACACCTGGGACTGATCTCCTTTAGGATGGACTGGTTGGATCTCCTTGCAGTCCAAGGGACTCTAAGAGTCTTCTCCAACACCACAGTTCAAAAGCAGTAGTTGCTAACTGATACAAGTTTTGAACACCTTGCTTGTAACAGCAGATATTTTTCTTTAAGACTTATTCAGAATTGTTAAGAGTAGGTGTACCCTTTTATTTAAAATTTGAGAAATATGTGTATTTGAGAAATATGTGTATTCTTTACCAATACATAAGTCAGGTAAATGTCTAGTCAGTGTCATTACTTTCTATAGTATTGTCACCAAATGGAAGTTTGTGTGCCCTACACACAGGGAAAAACCAAAATACTGGAGTATGGAGCAGAGAAATGCTCTGCTTTTTGCAAGGCCATAGGAGGAGTTGGGCAGCCTGTGCACCCCAAAGCCCAAACTCACTGAGTGGTTTCAGCCAAGCACTTCTAAAGGCAAGTTTAGTGAGGGGTATGATTAGTTGTTGCAAACTTCTTGGTGTTGGAATCCTTTGTTCTTGCAGCTGTCCACATAGATCAGATTACAATGTTCCTGTAAAACTTCCAGCAAGATGGTGTTATTCTCTGTTATGTGACTTTTTATCTCTGTATGGATGGACTCTTAAAGATCAGAGCCTTGACAACAAGCAATCCTGTGTTATTTCGGGCTATAGGCAACATTCTTTTACAAAAGGTGCAGAGCCAGCCTGACTATGCACAGGCAACAGGAACAGATCAAATATGGCATCAGATTTTTCTTCCCCATTACGATATGGAATTATTTTTATGTCACATTCATCCATTCACTTGTTCTTGCTCCACTATTACTCAGGGGAAAAGCATGTGGCAAGTAAATGTTCCTGGGCTTGGTTGGGTTAAAGTGGATTTAAATGAGTTAAAGTAAGTCTAACAGTGTACCCGCACCCCAGCCACTTGGGTGGCTGAGTAGTGTGCATGGGTCTGTGCAGACTGGAAGAGATTTGGCTGGTGTAGTGCAACATCCTTCCCCATCAATAACAGTAGTATAATATTTTTTAAAATTTTATTTATTTACTTATATTTTTGGCTGTGCTGGGTCTTTGTTGTATCATAGGCTTTTCTCTAGTTGCAGAGAGCAGGGGCTACTCTCTATTTGCAGTGCATGGGATTCTCATTGTAGTGGATTCTCTTGTTGTGGAATAGAGGCTTCAGTAGTTGTGGTGACAGGCATATTTGTTCCACAGCATGTGAGATCTTTCCACACCAGCGATTGAACCCTTGTCTCCTGTATTGCCAGGTGGATTCTTTACCATTCAGCCACCAGGGAAGTCCAGTAACACTAGCATAGCCTTAGTCTCATGATCACACAGGGGAAGCAGATGATTCACAGCAAAGTCTCCAGGGTTAACCTGGTGCCCAAAACTAGCATATTGTTTGTGCAGTGTGATAAAATCTGATACATGACATATTGGAAAGCTATAATATTTTAGTATAAAATTTTAAAAACTTGAATTTGCAAAAAAAGGGGTGTGTGGGGACGACCACCACCATTTGCCACCCCCTGAATCATCTTTGCAGGATGGTTCTCTAAGACAATGTGCTGTTGTTGTTCACCCAGTCACATCCAACTCTTTGCCACCCCATGGACTGAATCATGCCAGGCCTCTCCCTGTTCCTCACCATCTCCCGGAGGAATTTAGAGCCTTACTATTCACACCAGTGTGAAGATGAGCAGCCTTGGTATCTCCAGGGAGCTCATTATAAATGCAGAACCTTAGGTTCTACCACAGACCTACTATATCAGAGTTTACATTTTAAACAAATTTTGAGAAGCCCTGAAACAAATGATAAGACTGTTTCCATTCATACTGGGATCGGAACAATGTCCTAAAATTTAAGAATAAGACAATTTTAGTAAAATGGAGAGCTCTACTGTTTGCATTTTCTGCATAGACAGAACATAATAATTGAGGTACCCCCTAAATGATGTTAAACAAAATCATTCTCCTGCAAGGCACACAAAACCTTTTACCTAAGTGGTAATGAGGTAGAAGAACCAAAGCAGATTTCTCAATCCCATGAAAGGCAGAGCCTATCTGTAAATAGTGTGCTGTTTGCATTCCAAGGATGTGCTTTTATGCTATGGAGACAAATGTATTGATTAGAGAAATTTGATTCCATGTTCTTTAGTCAAAATGACACACATCAGGCAAATAGGGAGTTTTCTTCTCTTGTGAGTTTTAAAAAACACATTACTTTGTTACTTGGAGAAAGGAAGTATGCATCTTTTCTTCTAAAGTAACCAGGTAGCAATTATTTGCTGTTAGATTCCTGGCCTCTATGCTTCTCATAATACTAAGTATTGGGATGGCTCACTGATAAATTCTTTTTGGTTTGGAATGTGCTGTCTTTGAAGAATGGCTTTTGAGGACAGCTGAGCCTCTCTTGGTCAAAAGCTTGAGGTTTGCAGGAGAGTGAAGGGAGGTCCTTCCCATTTTCTATCCATTCGTAATCAAAGTCTAGTGCAAGGAGAAGTGTAGTGTGCCTGGCTCTGTCTTGAACAGCAGTACTCCTGGGATCACTGATGTGCATTGCAAACTTATTTGACCATCATTGCTTTGTCCATTATCTGGGGATCTTTTTCAGAAACCATTGACAATTAACTCCCTGCTGTGAACTAGACCATGGAAAATTTAGAAAACCGACTTCTGACATTTTCCTTTCTATTCCCTTAATTCCTTAATGTCTACATCTGCTGTAATTACAACAAAATTCAATTATAATGAAAATCCAACTGTGGGGGTAAAATGGGATTATGGTAATTGTTAGAATGGAGAGGCATAGAAATAGGTTTCAAAAGCTTTCAGAAAAGCTATCTGACCAAAACAAGATCAATGCAGTTGGTTGCTAATTAAAGCAAACAGACAAAGGAAAGAAGGCAACCTAGCTGATTTTTAATGTATGAGCTTCATTAAAAGGCTTATATTAGTCAGCTTGCATTTTGAGGACTATTGAAATGTTTTCTTCTTTTGTCTCTAAGGAAAGCATATAGAAATTGAAACTGACCTTCAACTGCATAAAGGAGGAATGAGAATTCTTAAAAAGGAAAGTAACTCCATGGAGCATAAATACATTCA
Source organism: Okapia johnstoni (assembly GCA_024291935.2). Lineage (NCBI taxonomy): Eukaryota > Metazoa > Chordata > Mammalia > Artiodactyla > Giraffidae > Okapia > Okapia johnstoni. Next base: position 50,645,900 of record CM044319.1, read on the forward strand.
GACTCATTTATAGATAACCGTTTATCTGATCATTTGGGAATTTCAGAGGCCTGTCGATGGATGTTCTACTCATTTCAATCTGTTATGGGAAATGGAGAAGAGGGAAATTTAATAGTGAGAAAAATATTTCTATAGGTGTTTATATAAATATGCTGAGTATTTTTTACATCAACTTATCTTTTAACAGGTAATTTTCTTTATATTAGTTCCAATTGGGAAATTCTTTAAGGGAGCACACATGTTTCTAAACATTACATACATCTAAATAACTGCTGTAGAAAGGCAAACATTTAGCATATACAGCTAATCATTGGGCTTATTTTCTTAGACAAACACCATTTTCTTTAAATTTTCACAAGTGATTTAAAATATTCATAGATTCATAGAGGATCATAATGAATGGTGATCATTAGGAGTGTATTACCAGATGGGCTTTGTTCCAAAGGAGCAAAGGGTTCACCCACTGAATTTTATTTCCAGAATTGAATGAAGGAAGTGGAGAATGATCTATTAAGACGCAGTTGTGAATGCCTGCTCTGCACGAGTTGGTTAGCTGGAACTTACTTGAACTTCTGTAGCTTTATGTATATAAGAAGACTTTCACCTGGACATTTTCTCTGGTCCAGCAGAGTAACACCCCTGGACTAAGACTGTGTCTTGGGACAGCTTGACTACCTCTTTCTAGTGACCATTTTCCAAGTAGAATGAGTTTCTCTTTTCTCTTATCTAATAGCAAAATAAAATATTAATAGCAGCCCAGCCATATGTTTCTGTCTAGTTTCATTACATAAATCATGATCACTCCCAGAAATATATAAAGAGTGAGATGGCACCTTAATTCCCACAATTAACCACCATTAAAATATTTTAATTTGGTCTATTTCCTTCTAGAATTTTATTTTCCTCTCTATAGCAACAAGGATAATCATAGCAGACACTATACAAGTTATTCCGCAATGTCTTGTTTTATACTTCATACTATATTATGCATGATGAACTTTCTAATATACTTACATATAGAGGTGCATATTTATTTTAATTCCTTCATAGCATGCCTAGTGTGGATGTATCATCATTTATGTAAACATTCCCAAAACAATGGAGTTGTTGCTGTTTTTATTCAGTTGCTCAGTCATGTCTGACTTTTTGTGACCCCATGGACTGCAGCATGCCAGGTTTCCCTGTCTTTCCCTATTTCCCAGAGTTTGCTCAAACTCATGTCCTTTGAATTGGTGATGCCATACAACCATTTCATCCTCTGTTGTCCCCTTCTTCTTCTGCCTTCAATCTTTCCCAGCATGAGGTTTTTTTCCCAATGAGTTCGCTCTTCACATCAGGTGGCCAAAGTATTGGAGTTTCAGCTTCAGCTTCAGTCCTTCCAATGAATATTCAGGGTTCATTTCCTTTAAGATTGAATGATTTGATCTCCTTGCTATCCAAGGACTCTCAAGAGTCTTATCCAACATTCCAGTTTGAAAACATCAATTCTTTGGCACTCAGCCTTTTTTACGGTCCAACTCTCTCATCTGTACATGACTACTGGAAGAACCATAGCTTTGACTATATGTACCTTTATCAGCAAAGTGATGTCTCTGCTTTTTAATAGGCTGTCTAGGTTTTTCATAGCTGTTTTTTCAATGAGCAAGCGTCTTTTTATTTCATGGCTGCAGTCACCATCCGCAGTGATTTTGGATCCCAAGAAAATAAAATCTGTCACTGTTTCCAATCTTCTCCCATCTATTTGCCATGAAGTGATAGGACTGGATGCCATGATCTTAATTTTTGAATGTTGAGTTTTAAGCCAGCTTTTTCACTCTCCTCTTTCACCTTCGTCAAGAGACTCTTCAATTCCTTTTTGCTTTCTGCCATTAGGGTATGTTTCTGTCCTTAATTGTTAATAATAATAATAATTTTACATATATCTTTGTGCATGTAAAAAGTCATTTCTGGGACATTATTCCAATAACTAGAATTGGTAGGTTGAAGCAGATATATAATTTAAAGTCTGAAAATGCCACTATATTAATAGCAATGGTCTTTGCACATTACATGAACAGCAAGGAACATAACAGGGAAAGACTGACCAAGGCTATGTAGGGGCAACATATAAAATGAGAAGAAATATCCTGAAAACATAACCAAGATACAAAAGGAATGACCCTTCAATATTTTAAAAAATGCAAGTAAAACCACTGGTACATTAAGAAAAAATAAAATGCAAGGTTGGCTGGTTTTACAGAAGAAGATTCATTTAAATATTCTTTAGGGGAGTTTAGGGCATTTGAGAGGAAAGTCTGTCTAGCAGATTGAACCTAAAATGTGTTATTTTCACCAAAAAATACTAAAGTGACAAAAAAGACACAGAAGCAGGGGGATTAGAGACAGAATTCATGCTTCAGGCTCAGCAAATGGAAGCCACCCCTGGGGTTGCTCTGGGCGTTGTGCAGAGCCTGATGGAAGAGCAGGGTGAAGGGGGAATCCAAGATCTGAATGGAAGCCAATACAGCTGCTGATGAAAGCGTTGTGGTGCTCACAAAGGATGAATTTTGTATGCAAGTCAGATGGTTCACAAGGTTTAGTTTTGGTTTCAAAGACTGATATTCAATTTCTCAAAATTATAGATTCAAAATTCTGTTCTTTAATTTTTTAAATTCAGCTTATAAAATTGTATTCTATGTATAACCTAGCAAGTATTAGTAATCAGGTCTAAAGGACTTTGAATACTGCTTAATGCCATTCATGGATTTAGTTATTTAAATACCTTCAAATATTTTAAACTGCATTTATGTTTTATTTACTTTCCAAGTTATGACATTAACAAAGAATACCAAATATCTATCAAAGTTAAATATCCAGAAACATGAACATTTAACTTTGATGGACTTAATTTATCTGAGATGTTTTAATAAGGAAAATTTTTAAGGTATAAATCAGTTATATTACACTTTTTTTTAAAATCTTTTAAATTCTAAAGATGTCATTTATTGTATGTGCTTTTCTTTAAAAAGCAAAAAAAAAAAAAAGTAGGCTGAATTCTCTTAAAAATTACAAATACCAAATAATTATTAACAAAACCTTTTCAAAGTTTTAATACAATCTTGCTACAAGAGAAAAGAAAACCAATCTCAGATCAGTTCAAATATCCAACTCTTGACAGCCCCTATTTTATGAAAAAGGAAGAATTAAATATTCATTGTTAGACATGTTATGAAACTCCTTGACTTGTTGCAAGACTGTTCAAGGTCCTAGGTAAGGTTCCTCTTAAGGGTGACAATAGACTGTCATTGCTCTTAATCTTATTAAAATCCACTATAAATATGCTTAAGCGTCTTTTTAAAGTGTCAGTTTCTTCCCAGAAAGATGAATCATGTAGAAGTTTCTGACCAAGATCAGTGTTGGGATCATTTTTTATTTTCTCTCAGTATCACATTCCTTCTTCAGCCCAGAATATAAATACTGAGGTTTTGATTATCTTTTTGTTGAAACTGAGATTACAAACATTGAGGTTTAGAAATTTTATGTCTACAGTAGGTGCTTATGCTAAGAGATGAAGATGCATGCATGATCCTTGTTGTTGATGCTTCTGGGATACCCTGGCTCCTACGTTCAATCAAGGGCTCCATAGCATTGCTAGTGGGCTGACTCTGAAGCCCATACTCTTGTATACAAAGAAAAAAGATGAATCTTGAATGTATTTTTGATTTTGTTTAAGACTTTGATGAGTCTCTGTATTTTTTCTATATTTGTAAGATTAGTGCATTCATACTCAGTCGTGTCCAACTCTTTGCGACCCCATGCACTGTAGCCTGCCAGGCTCCTCTGTCCATGGAATTTCCCAGGCAAGAATACTGGAGTGTGTTGCCATTTCCTACACTAGGGGATCATCCCGACTCAGGGATTGAACCCATGTCTCTTGCATCTCCTGCACTGGCAGGCAGGTTCTTTGCTAACTGTGATTAGTTAGATCTTAAATTGATCTTAAATAAAAAGGGTACAATTTTGAATTTTTGAGTAGGCTAAAAGGCTTTGTCTGGCTTGCATTAATAATTTGTAAATTCCTTCTTCCTAAAGCAAGCAGCTTCTGGAAACAATCACATTAACTCAGATAGATATAGAAAATGTAGAAAAAGTCTTCATTATCTGAAAAAAATAAAATAAAAACAAGAGCAGAGCAAGGACAGAGGATATTTTCTTACCTATTATTTCAAAGATTTTACAGATTAGTAATAAAGAGTGAGATGGAATTAAAACCTTCTTTCCCAACCCTTCACCACTGTATGAGATTTATAGACTAAATTATATATCATTGTACTAATATAGTGAATATATACTTGATTTTCTTGTTTGAGTTTACTTATTCCCAGTTATCCCATAGTCATCTATACATTTTCTCCCACCAAAAATATCTCTTTTTTTAAGTTGATATGTTGTATTTTCATTTTTATTCAGTTCAAGAAATTTTCTTTTCTTGTTGGCAACATGACATGCAGGATCTTAGTTCTCTGACTAGAGATCGAACCCGCATCTCCTGCAGGGGTAGTGCAGATCCTGAACTGCTTGACCACCAGGAAAGTTCCCAAAAATATCTTTTAAATACTCTAAACTGACAGCTCCAAGTTTGCTAACTAGTTTCTAGAATCAATGGGAAACTATATGAAGCCCCTTTCCCTTCCCTCTCAGAATTAATGCTCTAAGATCATGCTTCGAGTTCACTTTAAGGAGACTGATCACATGGCATTTGACGGTGGGAAGACTGCACAGGGCTTGAGACTACGGGCTTCAGTGACAGGTGGTATGGTTCCATCACTTCACACGTGGACAAGTTATTTAGACTTGTCTTATTTTCTTTGTCTATAAAACAGAGAAAAACATACCTTACAGCTACATCTCAGATATGATTATAAGCATGAATTGAAGCTTCCTTTCAAGCTTATTGGCAAGGGGAAAGACTTCAGGAAAGCCAAATGTACATTGCCCCTTGGTGAAAATATTTTGTAGACTAACCAAGAATGTTTGGTTGAACATTCTTAAGTTAGTCACAAAGTGGTTAAAGATTATTGCACTTTAAAAAATATATGGTTAAAGGTAACAAGAGCTAGATAGGGAAATGAATTTCCCAAGTAGACTTTTTAATCTCAATAAAGTGCATCATATCAAAGAATGTACTCAGATTTATCAAGAATGCTAGATATGTCCTCAAAGGAACGCTGTGTGTGTTAGTCACTCAGTTTTGTCCAACTCTTTACAACTTAATGGACTGTAGCTTGCCAGACTCCTCTGTCCATGGAATTCTCCAGGCAAGAATACCAGAGTGGGTAGCCAATCCCTTCTCCAGGGGATCTTCCTGGCCCTGGGATCAAGCCCTCATCTCTTAGATCTCCTGCTTTGGCAGGTGGGTTCTTTACCACTAGCACCACCTGGCAAGCCCCCAAAGGAACATTAAGTTGCATCATTTCACATAATTTAAAAAGCATATGCTTCTGACCACTTTGCAGAAAGTTATCTGTGTAAGTGCTTCAGATATAGAGCTGTCAGGACTCCAAAATACAAGTAATGAAAAAGAATTGCAAAATTTGCTTGCATCCTTGAAGCCCACCAAAAAGGATTCCATTCATAGTGTCCATCTTACCTGTTCCCTTGTGTACCTTGTTTCTCTCTTCTGCCTCTAAATTGCTTCTTGCCTATGGCTGCACAGAAGGCTCCCTTTACTTGTCTCAATATTTCTTCACCATTTGAAAAAAAGAAAGAAAAGGCGCAGCTCTTGGTCTCCCCTCTACTCCAGTCAGCTCTTATTGGGCTGCTCAGTGTCAGGAAGGTAACAGTAAAGGTCAGAGGGTCTATGGTTAACTGGACAGGTTAAGCTAAATAAGGACAGCTTTGGCTGGCTATTGCACCCCATACTATATGTTGATTCATTCAGTCAACAGCCACTTATTGAGTGCTACTCTGTTTACTACATCAAGTACTCAGTGAACAAAATAGACAACGACCTATGCTTTAATGGAAGTTACATTCCTTTGTGGGAAGGTAGGTAACAAAGCACTGGCAGTGTCCAAGTCTTTGTGACCCCATGGACTGTAGCCTGCCGGGCTCCTCTGTCCATGGGATTCTCCAGGGAAGAATATTAGAATGGGTTGCCATATCCTTCTCCAGGGATCTTCCTGACCCAAGGATCAAACCTGAGTATCTCTCCTGCATAGCAGGTAGATTCTTTACTGTCTGAGCCACAGAGAAGTACACATCACCAGTGAAGTACATAGGTAACAAATCATAAGCGTAATGAATAAGCAGAGTGCATATTGAATTAGAAATTAGAAATTGCCAAGAATGTAAAAGGAGAATGACTGGGAAAGGGAATCAGTATTGCAGAGAGGAGGAGAGTTGCAACTTTATTTTATTTTACTTTTATAAACTTAAAGTATAGTTGATTTACAATGTTGTGTTAGTTTCAGGTGTACAGTAAAGTGATTCAGTTATACGTATACCTATATTCATTTTTTAAGACTCTTTTCCTTTATAGGCTATTACAAAATATTGAATGTTATTCCTTATGTTATGCATAGGTCCTTGTTGTGTATCTATGCTATATATAGTAGTGTGCATATGTTAATGAGAAGGCAATGGCAACCCACTCCAGTACTCTTGCCTGGAAAATCCCATGAATGGAGGAGTCTGGTAGGCTGCAGTCCATGGGGTCGCTAAGAGTTGAACACAACTGAGCGACTTCACTTTCACTTTTCACTTTCATGCATTGGAGAAGGAAATGGCAACCCACTCCAGTGTTCTTGCCTGGAGAATCCCAGGGATGGGGAAGCCTGGTGGGCTGCCGTCTATGGGGTCGCACAGAGTCGGGCACGACTGAAGCGACTTAGCAGCAGCAGCAGCAGCAGCATATGTTAATACCAAATTCTTAATTTATTCCCCCCTTTGCACCTCAGTCACCATAAGTTTGTGTTCTATATCTGTGGGTCAATTTATACTTTGCAAACAAGTTCCTTTGTATCCTCTTTAATATTCTACATATAAGCAATATTATATGATATTTGTCTTTCACTATCTGGCTTACTTCACTTAGTATGATAATCTCCAGTTTCATCCATGTTATTGCAAATGACATTATTTCATTCTTTTTTATGGCTGAGTAATACTCCAGTGTATGTACATACACAGCATCTTCTGTATCCATTCATTCATCAAGGGACATTTAAGTTGCTTCCATGTCTTGGCTATTGTAAATAGTGCTGAAAAGAATCTTTTTTCAGTGAATAGTAGTGCATGCATCTTTTTGAATTAAAATTTTCTTCAGATAAATGTCCAGCAACGGAACTGTAGGATGATGCAAATTTAAATAGCATGGATGACTGTTGTGGACTTCTTTGAGAAGGTGCCTTTTGAACAGAGACAAGAAGGAGGTGATTCATGGTCTATCTGGACATGTAGGGGAGAGCATTTTGGGCAAAGAGAATCTCAGTGCAAAAACTCTGACAAAGCAGGATCCTTTGTGTGCTTTAGGGACAACAAGGATGACAGCGTGGTTGGGGTAAATGTAGAAAAGGGAAAAGATTAGGAATGAATTTGGAGAAGTGATGGAAGTACAGATTAGCAGGAACTGGTCATTTAAGAATGTTGATTTTATCTTGATAAAAACAAAAAGCCCTTGAAGGGTTTCAATACTATCTTCCTTAGATAGTATTGCTCTTGTATTGGAAATGTGCTGAGTGGATCAGAGATGGAGCTGGTAGACCAGTTGGCTAATAAACACAGATGTTCAGGCAAGAGATGCTGTTGACTCAGATCAGAGTGGTGGCAGAAGGTGATGAGAAGTAGTCAGATGCAGGATAGAGTCTTAAAGCAGAGTCAGAGACATGTGCTTGTCCCTGTGATTTGGGCTATGAAGGAAGGGTGAGGGGAGGCTTGCAAGTGTTGAAGTCTGGTAAGTGTGGAGTTGCCCTTCTCAGATAGTGAAGAATTTGGGTAGTGAAGTTGGGGTCAGGAGGCAAGGTGAGAGATCAGAAATTCAGGTTTGGACATGCAGTTTGAAACATCTGATGGACACTCAAGTGGAACTATGAAGCAGACAGCTGGACTTATGGGTCTGGAATTCACAAGAGAAGACAAAACTCAAAATAAAAATTTGGAAGTTACTAAAGACTAAACTCAAAATATAAATTTGACATGAAAAATCGAGAGATTTGCTTTGACTATTCTCAGTAATCTGATTTTTATTTAAGGGAAACCAATAATTCATGTTGATTCTGTGAAACTTTCTAAATTGCAAACACACTGACTGCTTTTTCCAAAACTATGTTGAATCCCATTGCTTTCCTAATGCTTTCCCTGAGGAGTGATCTGCTCCAGCTAGAAAGCTGTACCTGGCCTCAGGAAAAGCTAAGTTAGGGAGAGAATCACTCTGATCTTTCTCAAGGAAAATGGCAGCGGGCCCTTTGTTCTTCACAATGTCAATGGGGAGGAAGTGTGTTTTGCAGAAAATATGCTTGTCAGGATGCTTGAAATGGGACTCTAGTCTTCAAGTAGATCAATTTCTCAATATTCTGTAAAATACTCTCTTCTTTGAAGCAGTTTATCTATTTCCCCTGTATGCATCTTTAAGGAGAAATTTTTTCCCCTTCATTTCTCACTGTGAACAAGGAAGCACACTACCAAACAACAGTGAAGCCAGAACCATATACCACTGAAGGCTGGATGGGACCATTAATGAGGTCCATGGGCCATTATGGATGGACACTTCCTCCAACTTTGTCTCTTACCTGCCTCGTTTCCAGCCCCAACTAGCAATGATCCTTCTCTTTTGGAAGAAGTTTTGATTTGGGTGGAAAATATACATTCTCATATAAAACTCATATATAACTTGTGTCCCTATTATAGTGTTTTTTCCTTCTTATATTTCTAACTCTTTTCTGCCTTTCCATCAACTCTTTCATTCAATCCCCTTCATATTATGTACAGCCTTCTCCTATAAAGAGGCACACAGCTTCTGATGCACCTGTCTTGCCCTCCAAGTCTTTGCTGGCACACATCTTGATGCTTCTTTGGGCTTCCGAAGAGTATGACATCAACAGTTGTGTTTATGCTGAAAGCTGTGTTAAACATTGTAACTACAGAAAGGCACATCCATCCGATTCAGCTATATATGAAATATCATTAAGATTTTAGAAGGAAGCTATTCAGAATGATTATCTCTTAGCAATTTGAATTCAGCACCTTACACCTAAGATTGTAACAGTCCTCACATTTAATGAGTTCTTTTCACATCCGTAGTTCCACATTGACCTCTTTCTGGGTTCATGTCTTAAGTGCTCAGTGTATGCCAAGTAGAGAGAAAAAGAAACAAAACACTAGTTAAAATGAACTGATTAAAGAACAAGGAAATTATACTCCTAAAACTGCCCTTTTTAAATAAGCAAATTGGGGTTATACATCTTTTATTTTGCATGTCTACTTTACAAATGAATTTTTCTAATCACAGTGTGTGTTGAACCAAAATGAACCAAGCTCAAAGGCAGCCCTGTAAGTAATTCATTCATTTTCTTGCTTGTTCTAGGAATATTAGATTTTTTCCTTTCTGTCTCAGAAATGCATCATTTTTGAGTGACTATAAGCAAATGAATTTCTAGCCTACATATTTGTTGGTAAATTGAGTTTATTAATGCTGCAGTACGAAGTCTGTGGGGCTTCCTATGTGTGGTACAGGAGTAAAGAACCTCCTGCCAGCATAGGAGATGTGGGTTCGATCCCTGGGTGGGGAAGATCCCCGGGAGAAGGAAATGGCAACCCACTCCAGTATTCTTGCCTGGAAAATTCCATGGACAGAGGAGTCTGACGGGAGTCCATGGGGTTGCCAAGAGTGAAGCATGACTGAGTGCGCATGTGTGCGTGCACGCACACACACACACACACACACACACACACACACACACACACACACCCCACACCACACAAGGTCTGTGTGAGGCTTTTTACATATGTTCAAAGTAACCAGGTTGTTCTTACAGTTTTCCATAAGATCTCTCTCCCTACGTGCCTAGGGTAGCCTGGGAATCTTAAGTTTTAAAAATATTTTAAAGTGTAAAATTATAAGGAAAAATGTGTTCCCATTTCTGTTTGTATTTATAGAATGTGGTTTTATAAAAAGTTAAGGTTATTAATTGGAAATATAAGAGTCCCAACTCAAGCTAGCCTGACTAAAATTGGGGTTTTTCTAGAAAGATGTTGGGTTGTCTCACAGAATCTAAGCTAGATTAAAGGAACCAGGCCCTCAGAAAGGTCAGGGATTCAGCCTAATCTTTGAAACGACAGGGATACACCAATGACCATTGTCAGGATGCTCTCCTCTCTTTTCTTCTGCATTCTGAAACAGCATTTTTCTCTCTCTCTTTCTTTCACTGCAGATAAGCTTTCTTCTCGTGGCTGAAAACATGGCCAGTGAGAACTTCTGAGTTTTTTCCTTTTAGCTTCAGTCATCAAAAAAGGGGCTGATCTAAACTTTTTGGTGCCAAAACCAGAAGAACTATAGGATAAATATCTACTGACCTGGCTTTGCTCAGCTTTCCATCTTTAAAGCAATTAACTTTTTGTTGGCAGTGGGAGAGGAACAGTAATACCATTATTTGTCACTCATGGACACTGACTCTATGTGTGAGTGTGTGTGTGTATGTCTGTGTGATTGGGGGAGTGGAGTAGGATGGGCTGGTTTGGAGCAGCTGTAGAGATGTCATGTAAGAATTTGAGCGTTTTAGAAAGGACAGATCTAGAGAAAATCACCCTGCAGAGCAGCAGTGTTCAGAAATGAGGAGGCTCTGGGATGCAAAAGAAAACTTGTGGAGGCAGGGAGGCCTTCTCAGGCTCTCCATCAGGGCACAACCAGAGGCAGAGGCTCTCACTTGGCTTTTGTTCATGAGGACATTGATGCTTCAAGTTTAAATTCCCCACATCACAAGGTTAATGGCGTTGGGGGCAGAAACATGTGCCAGTCTTGAGTAGCAAGACTTTCTTTTCTTTTTCTGCTACCTGGGTGTATGGGACCCAGAGGGAGGGTAGAATTTGGAGTAGGCAAGGGCCCATTTTTTGGTTTATTCTTTGATTGGTTGGATTTTGTGATCATGTTCTAGAGCAAAATTACTGCATCCTGTTCCCTCCCTTTTTTTTTCTGTTTCTAAGCCATGGCTGGATACTATGGAGTTATCAATAAGCTTTTCCCAAACATAAGCCCTATTGGCACAATTGTGTGTTTGCTGTGGTGAGCAGAAAATTTCTAATAATATGTCTGAACATAGGCAGGAATATTAATTTCTGGGCTTTGAACTAATCATTGCTGGAAGTTTTTGTACTTATATAGGCCATTTAGGGTAAATCATCTTAATTTTTTTGCCCCACATTCTTAGATGCTCCACAATGAGCCCTTTTGCTGTATTATATCATTTCTGTAATTTCATGGTTTATGTCCTGTCCCTGGTGAAATTTGTGAGACTTTACTCTTCCCAGAAAGATTTTTTTCAAACATTTCAGTGTTTATCATGGCTTTTACTTTTGATTTTATTTATTACACATGTTGAGAACTTGCCTGGTAATTTTTTAATAGCAACAGTGGCTGCAGTGTAGAGAATTTAAAATATGTATGTAAGAGTTGAAGAGAATTACCTACAGACACCATGTATAAATGGCTAAACTGGGGCTTTGTCCAGAAGGAATGAATGTTGCCTTCACCTCCATTAACCAAATGGCACTTAACACTTGTCCTTTTAGTTATTTTTTCAATATGAAGTGTTTGTTTTATTTCACTGTGGCTGTGCTTCATAACTTGAATTTCTACTTAATTCAGTCCCAGTCTGTTATAATCCTTCTGCTAATTTCATTTGTAGTGACTTTTTGATAGCCTGTTGATATTAATTACAAAAACTTTGCTAAGAAATCTTATGTAGGAAAAGTACAGGGATTCATCATAACATCATTGTGAATAATGACAATTAGCACATATAGTTTTTATATTTTTAAATATATCCTTAAGAAAGAGCCATCTGAATGTGATTGCTGGGTCAAATTACATGAATGTTTCAGAAAGTTTTTAAAGTGTATGGTGAAAATATTTTTCCAAATAATCATACTGTTTTCAATATAAGTAGTTAAGGGCTCATTTTAAGGGTGTTATTGGCTCTTCTAATAATTATAGAGTTTCCTTGTATGTTAACTGAACATGTAGCATATGTTCAAATTTCATGAGTATTTTAAAATAGATTCCTGTCTGTCACCCAAAAGAGAAGCAGGAGGATTATGACCTCAATTATCTGCCCCTTTCCCCTTACCCTTAAAAATGTAAAACCTTTCCAAAATGCAAAATTACAATCTTTGTCCAGTTTATTCTATGGCAAATGAAAAACCTTACAAATTCTATTTCAAGTTAAGTCAATGAAAATGTGTCCCAATGTTGAAATTCTTCATTTAATTGCCTAAATCAGCTCTGAGCCTTCCTTTGGCCAGTAGAACTGGGCACTGTGAAGGACCCCACCTCTGTGGTGAAATTGTTGTCTTATGGTCTCATATTCAAGTTCACTTAGGTATAGTAGTGTAACAGACTAACTCTCACCATTAACTCATTTAGTTGAGTATAAGACATTCCCACCCCCTTATTTCCATTGATTTGGTTTATTTAATTTGATTTTGCTCCATCTCCCACTAGGTGCTTGCCAAACTACTGCGAGCACGGAGGAAGCTGCTCCCAGTCCTGGACGACCTTCTACTGTAACTGCACTGACACAGGTTACGCAGGCGCCACCTGCCATAACTGTGAGTAGACTCATGATTCCCCACAGATTCTCCTGCAAAATTCCCAGATTCCCCATTCTAGGGCAAAAATCCAGGAATGCCAGGGATAGTGTCAGAATATTAATATGTTCAACATAGGGTAGGCACTTTTTATTCATTCATTCATTGTGTGTTTCTTGAGAGGATACTGTATGCCAAGCACTGTGGAGAGCATGGAGGATGCACTGGTACAAAGCCATGTCATTCTGGAGCTCAAGGTTTACCATGAAGACAGACAGAAAGTGGGGTAATTGTTGAGCCAGAGACAAGTCAAGGTGCTGTAGACATATAAAGGTGAGCTACGAAGTCAACTGCATTGTCTAAATGGGTTAAGTTAGGCTGTGCAATAAGGAACCTGCATCTCAGTGGCCTAAGTAGCAAGCAACTGAGTCATGCCTATGTTACCTACACAGCACAGGTCTACAGGGGACCAGCTCTTCTAAAGGCGTTCTCCTTCTGGGAGGCTGACAAAGACTTCATCATCTGGAATAAAGCTTTGGCAGGAAGAAGGAAGCCCAAGAAAACATGTGCTTTTAAAAGTTTTTACCTGGGACTTCCCTGGCAGTTTAGTGATTAAGACTCCATGGTTTCACTGAAAGGGTGCTGGTTTGATCCCTGGGATTATGATCTTGCATTCACATGGGGTGGACAAAGATTAAAAAAAAAAAAAAAAAGCTTCTACCTGGGAGTGCCAAACATTACTTCTACTCATATTCCATTGGCCAAGCAAAGTCATGTGGGTACCTAACGTCAAGAGGGAAGGAGGTCTCATCTTACCATGGGATCTGAGGCAATAGAATTCGCAGACTGCTGATAAATACTGACACTGTCTGCATGCCCATGATAGGAAGGCTTCAGATGGAAGGTTTGAGCTGATCCTGTAGTAGGGATGTGGTAGACAAGAAAAAGAAAAAGAAAACTGAATCTGCAATTATTTGGAGATAGCTGGATAATGCTGACAGTAAGTAGTAAGAAAGGAAGCAGAAATTGAAGAGACTGGAACACACAAAGAATAAGGAGTGAGGAGGAAAAAGTAAAGGAAGAACATGAGTCCTGATGCCCATAATTTTATATTCTTGTTAGGGTTATAATAAAAAACACATGTTGAAATAGAGAAGGTTTGACATTTGGAGGATTGTTTGTAAGCTTTTTGACATGAACTGAAGTTTAACTGACAAAGATACGATTGGAAGGGGAATTCCGTGGTGGCTCAGTGGCAAAGAATCTGCCTGCCAATGCAGAAGATATAGGAATCACAGATTTGATCCCTGGATCAGAAAGACCCCCTGGAGAAGGAAATGGAAACCCTCTTCTGTATTCCTGTGTGGAAAATCCCATGGACAGAGGACCCTGGCGGGCAACAGTGCATGGGGTTACAAAGAGTTGGATGTGACTGAGTATGCATGCATGACTGGAAAGTGCTGGCTGCAGTTGTAGGAGACTTAACAGAAAATATGGACTTTGAAATTGACTTAGAAGGTAGAATTGTGGGAGAAGGGCCTTCTAGTAAGAAGGGCCTTCTAACGTAAGAGCCAAGCCAAGGCTGGAGCTAGTCTCGGGACTACGGGGGACTATCCCTCAAGGCCTGATCTCACTAGTGTTTCTTAAGTCTCTGCTTTTCCTGTGATGGCACACAGAATGCAGAAAGGAAAGGTAATTGCCAGCTGGGCTAGAATCAGACTCTGGTCCAGGATGAACAACATTGGTGCTCTCATCCTTTAAGACCCCTCAGTCATTCTCTGGCCTCTTTTACACCTTAGAATTGAATATTCACCAATGATGGTCATAGAGGAGTCTAAGCAAATCAGAGAAGAAATAGCCCAGTGGCCATCATGGGATGATGTTATTGCTATTAGTTGCCTGTGGAAGAGAAAAACACTGCCTGGATTTATAATGATATAACTTTCTTAAAACTTTCTATTTAGATATTTGAAATAGTGAACACTTGACTGAGAGAGATTACATTTAAATTTGACCAAGCTCTTGCACTTGAACAAGAAGATAATTTTAACACTACAGAGCTCAGTTTTCTCATGGATCCTATAAAGGAAAGCTAACTAAATTGCTTCTCAGCCTTTGGGCTAAGATCAAGTTTAGTATAGAGGCTTCCCTGGTGACTCAGTAGTTAAGGATCTGCCTGCCAATGCAGGAGATGCAAGAGATGTGGGTTTGATCCCTGGGTCAGCAAGATCCCCTGGAATAGGAAATGGCAACCCACGCCAGTATTCTTGCCTGAAAAATTCCATTGACAGAGAAGCCTGGTGAGCTATAGTCCATGGGGTCACAAAGAATTGGACATGACAGAGTGTGCACCAAGATCTTGGAGACCGTTTTAAGGCTAAAATTGCAAGATTTTATTTAAGATTCTCAATAAATACCAAATCTATAAATGTTGAGTCTGCTTCCAGAAATTTATCCCTATAGAAAAGACTGTAATTGTACAGATACGTTATAGGACACATACAAGACTGTCCAGTTTGTACTGAAGTGCTGCTGTAAGAAACTGAGGCAACCGAATGGTCATCAAGTTAGTAGTGAGATGAAATAAGCCTGAAGATTTAAGTCAAAACTATCCAAATATCTGCCAAGTCACAGGATAGGATGCCTAAGATTTTTAAAGGTTATTCTGTTCACTTTCAGCAATATTTTGTTAAGTCCGTCTCTACAGATGTTCTCCTCCTTTAAATTTATCCATCTATCAAGCTAAAAATAGATTTCCAACTTTATAAAAATAGTGTGAACTTGAATGTCAATGGAAGTGAAGTGCTGATTTTCAAAGGAACTCCGTCAAAGTTGATGAGCAGGAAATTGAACATATCAAGCCTTAAAAATACCATTCCTTATTTTAAACACCTTCCAATCTTCCTTTCTGTAACATTGCTCAAAGTCTATACCATTGGCTGCAATACTATTAAACCCATTCTTCCCCTCTGGGCACCCAGCCAGGACAGGTCAGCGGTGCTTGGGTGGCTGTGAAGTTTCACACACATACCTTGGATGTCTGTGCAATTTAAGAACTTTCCTCCTCTGACTAATCCTTCTTCCTTCTCCAACTGGGTGAGAAGCACTGTTTTGAATCAGATTTGAGTTGACTGATTACATAAAGCCATGCTTTTCTGTCTTCAGAAAGCATGTGCTCTGAATGAGGGGCATCAGAAATGAGAGCTGGTAAAATACAGAAGGCAGGTAAAAGCAAAACAAACAACTTCACAACCCTGCTTGTGTGGAAATGGTAATGTCCTTGCTCAACAGGGGTTTATTTTCTTGAAACAGTCATGCATAATCAGAACATTTTTGAAATGTTCTGAAATGTGATGAAAGACCTTCACATTTTAAAAACATTTCTAATGATATTCAAAGCATAATTTCTGGACTACTGGTCTTTTGTCTTTTCATTCTCTTCAGGATTAGTTTGGTTTCCTCATTATTGGGGCATCTTAGTAAATGTGAACCAACAGGGCTGACTTAGGAGAAGGCTGGAAAATCCCATGGACGGAGGAGTCTGGTAGGCTACAGTCCATGGGGTCGCTAAGAGTTGGACACAACTGAGCGACTTCACTTACACTTTTCCCTTTCATGCACTGGAGAAGGAAACGGCAGCCCACTCCAGTGTTCTTGCCTGGAGAATCCCAGGAACGGGGGAGCCTCGTGGGCTGCCGTCTGTGGGGTTGCACAGAGTCGGACACGACTAAAACGACTTAGCAGCAAGGCTGAATTAGAACAGGGAGAATTTGCTTCTTTCTGTCTAGCTTTGTGGCTAATAGAGGGGTCTGGCTTAATGGAGGGCATGATGAACTCTAAGGAATGGTAAAATGGGAATTCTCAAAGTCTTTAAGTAGAGTAGGCATAGTATTAGAAGTAGATATGTCATGATTCCATTTCAATTTTCTTTCCTCTTCATCTGATGAAACATAAAGAACTTGGGCATGCAAGTTTTGTAACTTTTCAAACACACTTTGTTCAAAACTTCCTGCTTAAGAAGAGTTGATAAGTATGTGGACATGTCCTTTCCTATCTGTGGCAGGGTCCCCATAGGAGGAAGAAATGTGAGATCAACATTTGTCCAATAAACTGACATTAAACATTATTATCTCTGTAAGTTGTTTTGGTTAGCAGTTTTATCCCCAGAGTTGTATACTATTCACCAGAAGGATGACTGGAGGTGACGTAATATTTTCAGTCCAGATTTTTTTTTAATTTATTTTTTATTGAAGGATAATTGCTTTAGAGACTTTTGTTGTTTTCTGTCAAACCTCAACATGAATCAGCCATAGGTATACATATATCCTTTCCCTTTTGAAACTCCCTCCCATCTCCTTCCCCATCCCACCCCTCTAGGTTGATACAGAGTCCCTGTTTGAGTTTCCTAAGCCATACTGCAAATTCCCGTTGGCTATCTATTTTACATATGGTAATGTAAGTTTCCATGTTACCCTTTCCCTAGACTCATCCTCTCCTCCCCTCTCTCCATGTCCATAAGTCTATTCTCTATGTCTGTTTCTCCATTGCTGCACTGTAAATGAGTTCTTCAGTACCCTTCTTCTAGATTCTGTATATATGTGTTACAATACAATATTTATCTTTCTCTTTCTGACTCACTTCACTCTGTATAATGGGTTCTAGGTTCATCCACCTCATCAGAACTGACTCAAATGCATTCAGTCCAGATTAAGTCTTGGCAGCCCACCCACTGATCAGATCTTCCAGTCACCAGAGACAGTTACCATGCTTATTGGTTTTCTAAAATGTCCAGTGAGTCAACTCTTCGCATGAGGTGGCCAAAGTATTGGAGTTTCAGTTTCAACATCAGTCCTTCCAATGAACACCCAGGATTGATTTCCTTTAGGAAGGACTGGTTGGATCTCCTTGCAGTCCGAGGGACTCTCAAGAGTGTTCTCCAAAACCACGCTTCAAAAGCATCAATTCTTCGGTGCTCAGCTTTCTTCACCATCCAACTCTCACATCCTTATATGACTACTGGAAAAACCATAGCCTTGAATAGACGGACCTTTGTTGGCAAAGTAATGTCTCTGCTTTTTAATATGCTATTTAGGTTGGTCATAACTTTCCTTCCAAGGAGTAAGTGTCTTTTAATTTCATGGCTGCAGTCACCATCTGCAGTGATTTTGGAGCCCAGAAAAATAAAGTCTGATACTGTTTCCACTGTTTCCCCATCCATTACCCATGAAGTGATGGGACCAGATGCCATGATCTTCTTTTTCTGAATGTTGAGTTTTAAGCCAACTTTTTCACTCTCCTCTCACTTTCATCAAGAGGCTTTTTAGTTCCTCTTCACTTTCTGCCATAAGGGTGGTGTCATCTGCATATCTGAGGTTATTGATATTTCTCCCGGCAATCTTGATTCCAGCTTGTGCTTCTTCCAGCCCAGGGTTTCTCATGATGTACTCTGCAAATAAGTTAAATAAGCAGGGTGACAATATACAGCCTTGACATACTCCTTTTCCTATTTGGAACCAGTCTGTTGTTCCATGTCCAGTTCTAACTGTTGCTTCCTGACCTGCATACAAATTTCTCAAGAGGCAGGTCAGGTGGTCTGGTATTACCATCTCTTTCAGAATTTTCCACAGTTATTGTGATCCACACAGTCAAAGGCTTTGGCATAGTCAATAAAGCAGAAATAGGTGTTTTTCTGGAACTCTCTTGCTTTATCGATGATCCAGTGAATGTTGGCAATTTGATCTCTGGTTCCTCTGCCTTTTCTATAGCCAGCTTGAACATCTGGAAATTCACGGTTCACGTATTGCTGAAGCCTGGCTTGGAGATTTTTGAGCATTACTTTACTAGCATGTGAGATGAGTGCAATTGTGCGGGAGTTTGAGCATTCTTTAGTATTGCCTTTCTTTGGGATTGGGTTGAAAACTGACCTTTTCCAGTCCTGTGGCCACTGCCGAGTTTTCCAAATTTGCTGGCATATTGAGTGCAGCACTTTCACAGCATCGTCTTTCAAGATTTGAAATAGCTCAACTGGAATTCCATAACCTCCACTAACTTTGTTCATAGTGATGCTTTCTAAGGCCCACTTGACTTCATATTCCAGGATGCCTGCCTCTAGGTGAGTGATCACACCATTGTGATTATCTGGGTCATGAATATCTTTTTTGTACAGTTCTTCTGTGTATTCTTGCCACTTCTTCTTAATATCTTCTGCTTCTGTTTGGTCCATGCCATTTCTGTCCTTTATCGATCCCATCTTTGCATGAAATGTTCCCTTGATATCTCTAATTTTCTTGAAGAGATTTCTAGTCTTTCCCATTCTGTTGTTTTCCTCTATTCCTTTGCATTGATTGCTGAGGAAGGCTTTCTTATCTCTCCTTGCTATTTTTTTGGAACTCTGTATTCAAATGGGAATATCTTTCCTTTTCGCCTTTGCTTTTTGCTTCTCTTCTTTTCACAGCTATTTGTAAGGCCTCCTCAGATAGCCATTTTGCTATTTTGCATTCTTTTCCATGGGGATGCTTGATCCCTGTCTCCTGTACAATGTCATGAACCTCTGTCCATAGTTCATCAGGCACTCTGTCTATCAGATCTAGTCCCTTAAATCTATTTCTCACTTCCACTATATAATCATAAGGGATTTTATTTAGGTCATACCTGAATGGTCTAGTGGTTTTGCCTACTTTCTTCAATTTCAGTCTGAATTTGGCAATAAGGAGTTCATGATCTGAGCCACAGTCAGCTCTGAGTCTTGTTTTGCTGACTGTCTAGAGCTTCTCCACCTTTGGCTGCAAAGAATATAATCAATCTGATTTTGGTGTTGTCCATCTGATGATGTCCATGTGTAGAGTGTTCCCTTGTGTTGTTGGAAGAGGGTGTTTGCTATGACCAGTGTGTTCTTTTGGCAAAACTTTGCCCTGCTTCATTATGTACTCCAAGGCCAATTTGCCTGTTACTCCAGGTGTTTCTTGACTTCCTACTTTTGCATTCCAGTCCCCTATAATGAAAAGGACATCTTTTTTGGGTGTTAGTTCTAAAAGGTCTTGTAGGTTTTCACAGAACTGTTCAACTTCTGCTTCTTCAGCATTACTGGTTGGGGCATAGGCTTGGATTACCGTGATATTGAATGGTTTGCCTTGGAAACGAACAGAGTTCATTCTGTCGTTTTTGAGATTGCATCCAAGTACTGCATTTTGGACTCTTTGTTGACCGTGATGGCTACTCCATTTATTCTAAGGGATTCCTTCCCACAGTAGTAGATATAATGGTTATCTGAGTTAAATTCACCCATTCCAGTCCATCTTAGTTCTCTGATTCCTAGAATGTCGATGTTCACTCTTGCCATCTCCTGTTTGTCCACTTCCAATTTGCCTTGATTCATGGGCCTAACATTCCAGGTTCCTATGCAATATTGCTCTTTACAGCATCAGACCTTGCTTCTATCTCCAGTCGCATCACCAACTGTGTATTGTTTTTGCTTTGGCTCCATCCCTTCATTCTTTCTGGAGTTGTTTTTCCGCTGATCTCCAGTAGCATATCGGGCACCTACCGACCTGGGGAGCTCATCTTTCAGTGTCCTATCATTTTGCCTTTTCATACTGTTCATGGGGTTCTCAAAGCAAGAATACTGAAGTGGTTTGCCATTCCCTTCTCCAGTGGACCACATTCTGTCAGACATCTCCACCATGACCCGTCCGTCTTGGGTGGCCCCACATGGCATGGCTTAGTTTCATTGAGATAGACAAGGCTGTGGTCCGTGTGATCAGATTGGCTAGTTTTCTGTGATTATGGTTTCAGTGTGTCTGCCCTCTGATGACCTCTCACAACACCTACTGTCTTACTTGGGTTATTCTTACCTTGGACACGGGGTATCTAATTGAAGCCAAATTACTGAGTAGTCAATGTATTAATATATGTCTGTCATGATATATTATGAATCCAAGGTAAGATTAAAATGAAATTTGGTTATGGGGGCTTAATACATAGATCAATCTACAATGTAACAGTAAAGGGAGATGGATATTATTATTCTCTTCATTTTATAGATGAGCACACTGAAGCCCAAAACTGTTACTCAAGGTAACACAGCTATTTATAGCAAATGAAGGAGCTCGGATTGGAATGGAGGGAATCTGACTGGGATGCAAGATAAATCCTATATCTTATCTCTTTTCTCAAACAATAAGACATTTTGAAAACCTCTTTATATGATCTTAGTGGTGGGACATTCATGATGTCCTTCGTATCGCTTGACACCCAGTAGAATATCATGATACCAAATAGAAAATTCAGTTCTAGAAGACTTAGAGGTGAGAACAGTTTTGTGTTCTAAAATAATAATGAAATCATCCTGGAAGGAAATAGGATAAGTTAGCACTTGAAAGATGGCTCAAATTAAACTGAATATAAGGATAACTGAAGCCTGTTGAAAACAGAATGGCAAGAGCCAAGATGTGATGGTAGAATATATATAAAATGTGATTTGGGACAATGTATTTGTTTGCTGGCTCAAGAAAGGGAAAATAAATAGCTCTTTTCATTCATTGCTAAAGCCCAAATGGTGTTCCTATAAAGCACTTTCCCCTAGGGGAAATCTGAGATCACTTCCCTTTATTACCAAAGCTTTTCACATATTATTGCAGTATCTATAAATACTACTTTAATGACTGTATGATAAATAGTCTATTTAATGACTTTGTTTTTATTCAACCATTTTAATCTTTTTTCGAGGTCGGGGATGATTAGTCCTGTATTGTGTCCAAATATTTATTATTATAACCAACCCCACAGTGGGCTTCTTTGTGCCTAAATACATTTTAACCCGACATGTTTTTTTGTTTTCTTGAACTGGCATAGGAATGGCATTCTTGAATCAAAGATGAGGAATCATTTTAAAGGTCTTGATTCATATTTCAACCTGTTTTCCTAAAATCTTGCTTCAGTTTATACACTGATCACTGTTTTTTGAGACATCTTATTTCATCTTCTAAGCCAGAATTGTTTACTATGTTTACTATATGTTATAAAACCATTTTGCATGTGTTTTTACTAAAATATTTGTGTACTGAAATGGAAATTATTGACCCTCATGATGAATCCTAGATGGAAGAAAAAGAGGATTTTTAGGTGAATTACAATAGATATAAAATTGTCTCCACAGAATTGTATTTAACCATTCAGTAATAAATACCTTTTGAAAAGACATCTGATGTCAGTAACCATGCAATGGACAGTTACTCTCATATTAAGCGGATTCAATAAGTGATCCAAGTACTTACTTCTCATCTTCCATATGTTGCCTAATGAGTGCGGCCATCCTTGATCTTCTCAGCACTTTTGTCTGATCACATTCACATGGCCCCTTTGCAGGGTCTCTTCAACCTTTCTCGGCCTTTGCTAATCCTGTTTCAGAGCATAGCCTCTCTGACATCTTAACAATACCTCTGTGTTCACTTTTCAGATTGGCAGGGGGATGTCAGCTTTCTTCCTCTCCCAAGCTTGATGTAGTGCCTCTCCATTTGGGCAATCAATAGCCAGGTATTGATTGGGAGCATTTCAAGTCATCTGGCTATCAGCCTTTAAGTTAGTCATTTCAGAGGGATAACACTTGAGCTGTTTTAGCAGTAGGTAAATGGTGCTCTCACTACATGATATTTCATAGTTGAAACAAAAGGTTGGAAGAGGGTAGGGGATTCTGCTAATAGGAGTTTTACTTACAAGCAGGACTCATATCTCTTAGCTCATATCAACTCATATTCTACTATCCTTCATGTTTTCTAACAAGATCTAAAAAAAAATTCATCTCCATGCTTAACTCTGAATGCCAACAGCAAGTGTTCCAAGATGTAACTAGATATCTAACATAGAAGAAAAAGAAAAAAAAAAAGCAGTAATGAATCATTGAGTCCACACCCTGCTTCATTTTATGACACTAACCCACCTTTGGTGTCACAGTTTTTATTCATATTAACTCCTTTGCAGTGATGATAAACTCTTTTAGGGAAGAACTGTGTCTTGCTTATATTATACTAACCATATCCAAGGAATTTGTGATATGAAGGGCATATCATGTAATTGTTGAGACAGACAGTTAAACAGAAAAAAAGATAATTTGGTGTACCATTAAGTGGAAACTCCATAAGGACCAGATAGTGCCTGAAGCTTCTCTATGTCCCCAATCTTTTGTCTAATCTGTGACACATCATAGATATCTGCTGTTTGCTGTACACACAGACAGATAGATAGGTGCACACAGAAATGGGGAGTTACTAGGGTGAGGGCACTGTCCCTTTCTGGGAGAGGTGAGAAAGTTTTCACAATAATTGACACTTGAGTAGAAGCTTGAAGGATGAGAAAGAAAAAGGACAAGTTGAAGAGACAGAGATATGTGAAAGTTCATACAGCAGAGAGGATGATGATATGCTTAGCGAAGATGGAATCTAGGGTGAAATGGAGGAGAGAGAGGTAGGATTTGCAGACAGAAGAGAAGATAGGTGATTCACTGAAAAGGAGCTTGTTTCTCTGTTGAGCACCTCAAAGCCAGCCATGGTGTTTTGGTTTTGTTTTCATACTGAGAATTAACTTGCTGATAATTATTTTGTTGTTGTTGTTTTACTTATAAGTTTATTTTTGGGACTCTTAACTGTAATGGTATTGTAGAGCACGCACTAAAGTTGGAAGACAACTTCATGCCGGGTGTCAAGGTACAAGGCAGGTATGTGTTGGGTGCAAGGGAGAAATACGATGCTATTTGCAATTGTGTGAGCGGCAAATAATGAAAGTGAGAACAAGCTGGAAAGAAGGGACCTTACTTGAAAGACATATCTAAAATTGGATCAAACAGACTTGAAGACAAATCAAATCAAATACAGCAGAGAGAAGGATGATTTTAGCTTTGTAACTTGGGAGACTTCATGAATGAAGGATGTGGTGACTAAGTCCCCAGGTTGGTCTGTGCCTGACAGCCTTGTATCAAATCCAGGCTCTGAAACTTACAAGATAATAACCTAGGGCAAGTTATGTGAGCTTTGTGTGCTTTAATGTCCTCATTTGTGATACGTGGCTAAGACCAGCAGCCACCTCATGGAAGTATCATGAGGATTAGATAAAAGAATCCCCATAAACTATTTAGCCTGGTGCCTGGCAAATGCAAAGTTTCTGATCATTTGAACAGAGGGAGGATGTGGAAACAGAGGGGAAGACTTTGCAGATGCCATCTTCAGTTCAGTGTGGGACATGATGTTTGCCTGGAGCGATGCTCCCAGTGCAGCAGTACCTAGACATCCCAGAACCAGGTCGTCCAAAGCGAAGGTCAGAATCACTGGGTATATAGTTGTTGAAGCCTTTTGAGTAGATGAAGTCAATCAGATATTGGTCAATAAGTCTGGGACCTGCAATGTAAAAACTTCACTTCTAAGACTTTTAACGGTCTCAAGAAGACATACAACTGAGACAAAATTAAAGAGGGAAGCATGAGGAAAGAAAAGGGAAGAAACAAGAAAAAGTGATAAACTAAAGAGCAGAAGAGAAGTGTCCTGAGGATAGATTATAAACAGAAATATCCAACTGATGTTCCCAAGATTACTTCTTTATCATGGTGAAGGGTCATAGCTGAATGACTGGCTGGATGTTTAAATAAGAAATTGGAGAAAAACACAGTAAGTGAAAGAAAGACACCATTTTTTAAAATTTATTTTTAACTAATTAATTGTTTATTGAACTATGGTTGATTTGCAATGTTGTGTTAATTTTAGATATAAAGCAAAGTAATTCAGTTACACATGCACACACATGCACATATTCTTAATAAGATTCTTTATTCCATTATAGGTTATTACAAAGTATTGAATATAGTTCATGTCTATGGCCATACCACCCTGAATGTGCCCAATCTCACCTGGAATATAGTTCCCTGTGCCATAGAGTAGAACTTTGCTGTTTACTTATGTACAGTAGTGTGTGCATATTAATCCCAAACTTCTAATTTATTCCTCCTTCCTTACCTTTTGGTAACATTAAGTTTGTTTTCTATGTGAATCTGTTTCTGTTTTGTAAATTAGTTCATTTGTGTCATTTTTTATATTCTACATATAAACAATACCATATGATATTTGTCTTTGGTTTGCTTCACTTACTATGATAATCTCTAGGTCCATCCATGTTCCTGCAAATGGCATTATTTCATTCTTTTTTATGGCTGAGGAGTATTCCATTGTGTGTAGGTACTACATCTTCTTTGGGCTTCCCAGGTGGTGCTAATGGTAAAGAATCTGCCTACCAATGCGGGAGATGCAAGGGATGTGGATTCGATCCCTGGTTTGGGAAGATCCCCTGGATAAGGAAATGGCATCCCACTCCAGTATTCTTGCCTTGGAAAGCCCATGGACAGAGGACTTGATATTTCCAGCTGTAGACCTGGTGGTCTACAGTCCATGGGTTGCAAAAGAGTCAGACACGACTGTGCAACTGAACACACACACAACATCTTCTTTACCCATTCACCTGTTGATGGACATTTAGGTTGTTTCTATGTCTTGGCTTGGTATAGCTGGTTTGTCATTTTTTTGAAAACCTCCATATTGTTTTGCATCGTGGCTGCACCAATTTACAGTCCCATCAACTTTGTAAGAGTACTCTCTTTTCAAGAGAATTTGTTGCTTGTTAACTATCTAAGTGTTGTCAGGATTCAGGTGATTCCAAATCATTATATGCCATTGGAATGATTTGCCTCTCTTTCAGGAGGAAGGACTGATATCTTTGTATCTGTTAATAAACAAGTAATTCAAGGAGGTGTGAAGTCATGTGCTTGAGTCTGATTTGAAGGCGCCTGTTAGTCTGTAAAAAGGGAGATCAGAAGATACTGAACTGATGTGAAAGGCTTGTTGGAGGAGCGACCAGGCCTGAACACAAGGACTGGACTTGGTAGGCAGAGAAGTCTTAGGAGAGTGTTTTTCAAGGGTGAGAATCAAAGGAATGATTTGAAATAAGGATGAGCATATTCAATGTTTGAGTTTCACTCAAGGCACAGCCTAAGGGCAAGAGAAAGAACATTTATTGAACTTCTTTTACGTGTCATGCACTGTACTAGGCAGTTTATACAGTTCGCCTCACTCTCTGAGTCTCCTTCACGTCCTTAGCCCTGACCTTGTTGGGCTGTGGCTTCTTGAAACAACAGGGTCTTCACATGTGCCAATCTCCTGACCAGAGATTCTCCTTATGCTTTCTTTGCTCCAGCAACTTTGTCACCTCCTGCATGAAGCCTACCCAGATCTTTTCTAGATGCTGCTTCTTTTTGCCTCTTTAGCACTCACACACTCACACATAATTAATTCCACTATATCAAAGGTAAATATTTAGTCCCTGTTTTTCTTCCTAAACTGCCATTTTTTGTTTGTTTGTTTGTTTACATCTGGTCCCTACTGGCTGAGAATCAATGAATGTAAACATTTAAAAAAATTTATTGTGGTATAAGAAGCATAATATAAAACATGCTATCTTAACCATATTTGACTGTACAGTACAGTGATGCTAAGTACAGTGACATTATTGTGCAACTCTCACTAACATCCATCTCTAGGATTTTTCACTTTCCTAAACTGAAACTGTGTATCCACTTAATACGAACTCCCCCTCCCCCCTCCCTACCCTTCTGGCCCCTGGCATGTACCAATATATTTTCTGACTCTATGAATTTGACTGTTCTATATACCTCATATAAGTGGAAGCAAACAGCATTTGTCTGCACCTACAGGATGTCGGAATGCGTTTTTAAGGTTAGCTTAATGTATGTCCTACAAACAGATTGTACCTTCTTTCTTTCCCCTGTGCTATACAGTAGTTTCTCATTGGTTATCTATTTTATACATAGTAATGTATATATGTCAGCCCCAATATCCCAATTCATCCCACCCCCTTCTCCCCACTTGATGTCCACCCATTTGTTTTATACCTCTGTGTCTCTATTTCCACTTTGCAAATAGGGTCATCTGTACTAATGCTTAAAGCCACAAAGCTGGTGGAAGTGGGATTGAACTCAGTTTTAAATGGTTCAAAAGCATTTCCTTACCACATTCAAACATCTCTAAGTGGAAGAAAGGGGCTTCCCAGTTGGTGCTAGTAGTAAAGAACCCACCTGCCAATACAGGAGACATAAGAGACAACATGGGTTTAATCCCTCGGTCAGAAAGATCCTCTGGAGGAGGGCATGGCAATCCACTCCAGTATTCTTGCCTGGAGAATCCCACGGACAGAAGACCTTGGTGGGCTATACAGTCCATAGGATCACAAAGAGTCATACACAACCGAAGCAACTTGGCATGAACAAGTGGAATAAAGAGCATGCTTAAATATTTTATGGAACATGGTAGGATTATAAACAAACGGATACGAAGACTTCTGCTTAGACAGGAAGAGGAATGAAGGTTGCAGATTCACCTCGGATCGATTCTCTTCCTTTTGAACACATCATTAACGATTTAAGTTTCCCACAGTCATTTCCTCCATGGTGAGTTGTTTTATTTGGTCTTCCCTTCCTCTTTCTCTCCATCTTTCCCTCCACCTCCCCTTCCCTTCATTAATTGAAGCTGCAGTAAAGCTAACTTCAAATGCCTACATCAGTTTGACAATGTGCAAAAAAATGTAATCACAAGATTTGACTTTATTCCAAATCCTTAGAAGCAACAAAAGATCCCAAAATATGAAAGTAGATAATTAACTGGGGATAATTTAATTGTTGATGTTGTCTTTCCTTGGAAACCATTGATATTTACTTTGAACAATGAATGGGAAAAATGTACATCTATTTATAATGTATTTCAATCAACAAAAGACTAATTGCCATAGAAATAGAAAGCTCTGGTATATCTCATGAGTTAGAAGTAATCTGGACTGGATAAATACATATTAAATTTAATATATGAAGACACATTTTCCATCTGTGCCTCAGCTTTGGATCCAGACAGATCTTTGTTATATTTATAGCTTTCTAGTCTTGGACAAGTTATTTACCATTTTTCAGCCTCAGTTCTTGATCTTTAAAACAATAAAACCTCATTTAAACAGTTACTATGTAGATTGGAAGCAAGAGATGAAAAATATCTTGCATAATATTTGGGATCTTGCATTTCCATGTTAAATGGTGTCTATTATATGTGTAAAATTATGCTTATGAAAGATTTGGTATATTTTTCCTGTAAGTCATTCAATAATTTGTGTTCCTATGCTACCAAATTATAAGGCTATAGAACACTTTTTACATTGCAGGTTACTAAACAGATATTAGAGTCTGGCACACGTGTTGCCATTGGTGAAGTTATAACAGAGAGATAAATGTCATAGAAAGAAGCCCAGTCTAGGCTCAAGAGGCCTGAGTCAAATCTACCTGTAATAAAGGACCTTAGGCAAATCACATATTTCTTGTAACCTATATTCTTCAGGGGTACAGTGTTGATTATTATGAATTATACATGGTCACTATGAAAGAAGTTTTGGTTTGCTCCAGTTGTATGACTCAGAACAAATATGTTGACTTCCCATAGTGTGATGGGGTCACACTTCACAATAGCTTGTTATTGTACTGTAAAGTTTCCATTTCTCACCTTTGCCATTTTCTGATATTCTAGCTCAGATTATATTTGTCCATCTCTTGACTATGGTTTAGACAACACTGGGCACTCTTTCATGCTGTTACTTTTATAATCTTGAAAAGCAAATAATGGAAAAATGAGGGGTATGAAGGTCTCAGATGTTTCAAGCTCTTGCATGCTTCCATTGAAGCTTGTGGTTGAGCTGACTTGCTGTGATTTTTATTTGGAATTAATCAACTAAAAGAATAACAAGAGTAATAAGCAATAAGAATGAGAGAAAGTGTGATTGCTTAATATAGTTTGCCAATTCTATTTTAAATAATAGAGTGAGGTTGGACTTTGTAAATTGTCATGAAAGAAAGGATTGCTCAGTGTGCTCAGTTTGAATCTTGTGGACATATTTTGCATATGTAATTCAGAGATAAAATTCAGAAAATATCCCTTTATCCATTAAAATTCTGTAATGCAATAACACTGTGACCTATGGCAAGTAATTTCACTGATTTGACCCCTCCTTGTGCCTTATAACAGAGGAAAATAATAGACTCTGTCCCTTATTGCAACTGGAATAAACTCATGAATCAATGGGCATGAAATCCCTTTGACAAGTATGATTCTAATCCTTCCTCACAGCTTCCTTCTTCTTATACATTTACAACATTTTGTTCCCACGACAACCTTGATGAGGACAAAGCAAGTATTCATGGGAACAACCCAAGAGTAATTTAGGATGGAGAGCCCAAGAATGTTCAATGATAAGACAAGTAGGACTCAAACCTGGATGTTCTTATTGTCTCTGACTTTTTCAGTGTGAGTATCCTTCAAAAGGTTCTCCAGTTATATCATGCTCCAGATAACATGAATTATTAGTGAAATTCTAAGGTTGATTTAGCATTTTTGTTACTTGGGCTTCCCTGGTGGCTCAGACAGTAAAGAATCTGTCTACAATGAAGGAAACCTGAGTTCTACCCCTGTATGGGGAAAATCCCCTGGAGGAGGGCATGGTAACTGACTCCAGGATTCTTGCCTGGAGAATTCCCCGGACAGAGGAGCCTAGAAGGCTGCAGTCCATGGAGTTGGAAAGAGTCAGACATGACTGAGTGACTAACACACTTTTTTTGGTAACTTATTTTCTAAAAGAAATTCTGAGTCTATTACTGCTCAACTTCAAACCCTATATTATCCCCATTATCTCATTGATAAAATCCCTGCTTCTCAGTTCAGTAAGTGTGACTGCTCATCACATGGCACCCTCCTAAACCCCAATATTTTCAGTTGCATTCCCATATGGGTCAAGTTATATTGGTACTCACTGATTATTCATTCCTTAAATGCATTAGATTCTTTTTAATTTTTATTGAAGTATAGTTGTTTTACAATGTTGTGTTATTTTCTGCTGTACAGCAAAATGAATCAGTTATACATATACATATATCCCCTCCTTTTTGAATTTCCTTCCCATTTAAGTTACCACAGAACATTGAGTAGAGTTTATCATTCCATTCTTTTTTTATGTCAAATATGTTATTTTATTTTTATTGAAGTAGAGTCAATGTACAATTTTATAGAAGTATCACTCCATTCTTTAGACTCTGAACTTTCTTCCTTACTTTTATTCCAGATGATTCTTTATCCTGCCCCAGCGCTTTGCCTGAGTAACTTTCATGTGCATAAATGGCTGCCATAACTGACTGTTTGATCTTTCTTTGGCTCCTTGAGGTCAGGCACTTTAGGTTTTCTCATGCATCTGTCCCCGAGACTGAGTACCATGTCAGGCACACTGCACACACAAAACAAGGGCTGAGTGAATTGGATTTCTGATTTTCAACTTGTTGGCACTTCCTTAACGTGTAGTTGTATATTTTCTGCATTGAGGGGAAGCAGAAAACAATAAATAATGTGATACCCCCACGGCAACTGTTAGGCTTCCTTTTTAATTGGATGGAAGAACTGAGGCTCCTGCTTTGAATTCAAAGCACATTTCTTAAAGATCCCCACATAAAGTCCCCTGTTAGCTCTCAAACTGGCCAGTAAATCATCTTTCTGTCAGCACAGTTATAGTACGTGATTTTAAGATACTAGCTGAAATGGAATGTTTGGATAAGTAAATATATGTTGAAAACATAAAATGAAAATAAAGCTGTCCATCGTCATAGCAGGACATGTAACTGAGTCTATTAGTCTGTCAACAGAAGGGTTGTCAAAGTCAATTTTTGGCAGCCCAGATTTCCTGCTGGCAGCTAATGTGATGATGAAAACCTTGGCAATCATCCCCTCACTCCTGTCTCTCCGATCTCGTGGTTGTGATGACTGGAAGAGGAAGCAAGTGAATCTGTCTGCTAACATCTGATGTTATTGTTGCATGTTGTCTAAATGGGCATTCCATGGAACAACAGTAATATAACTTGCAAACTGGGGATGCCTGGTGCTCACAGGCTGAGAAAGGACCCATGCTCTCATGCTTCTACTTAAAAACAGTCTTTGGTCCAATAACTTCCCTAGGGGATTGCGAAAAGAAGTAGAAAATAAATGTGTTTAAACACTTTTTATGGTGATGTATGAAAAGAAAACTGATTTTGAAAATTAGTCTGGCTTGAGTTCAGTTCTAGGTTCTAGCAATGATTCACTGAGTAACCTGAGAAAAATTAATCAACTTCTCTGAAACTTGATTTCTCATTTCTAAGTGGGGAAATAATATCAGTGTCTTAGGAATTTTTGATGGTGAAATAAGAGATTACATTTAGAGCATCAAGTGTGGTGCCTATGTAAGTAAGACACACTCAGTTTACTTATTCTGCTTCATCAGTCCTCTATACTTTTGCTTTTTCTGGTCTTTTATGGATAAATTTTAGATTGGTAACAAATACTGATTTCTGTTTGGAAGGGACCTTTTAGTACAAGTCATTTTCATATGTTACGTGTATCCTTCCTCAAGTTGATGCTTTAGAAATGGGTTAATTATTACATCTTGCTTCTCTGATGGCTAGAAGGTTTCTCTTAGAAGATGAAATCTACCTTCTTCTAACATTCTGTGGTTAGTCCTTGTTGTATCTGCAATGACTCTATCATAGACAGCCTGCCAGGTAAGTTCTCCTTGCACAGTTTTTACAAGTCCCCTGAAGAATAGGATATACCATCACTGTCTCAATTGCCTGGAATAAAGTAGGATGTTGATGGCATCACAGTTCTTGAATTCACTGGATTCCAGGAAGTACTTAGGTAATAATCAGAGCAAGAATGTGCTTTAACTTAGTTATATAATTGTATATAATTAATATATGTATTGGAGAAGGAAATGGCAACCCACTCCAGTATTCTTGCTTGGAGAATCCCATGGGCAGAGGAGTCTGGTGGGTTATATAGTCCATGGGATCACAAAGAGTCGAACACAACTAAGCTACTGAGCCAGTATATGTGTACTTTTCATTCTCATAGAATAATCACTGTAATTGGTCTCCAAGTTAGTGAACATAGATGATTCTACAAACTAGTCTGGCTGCTGTTATGTTGGGATTTATTTGAGATGTTTATTTTCATTTAGCATGAAGTCTAGTAAATCTCCCCCCTTTTCAGATCACTCTTCCACACAAAATATGTTTACATCAGGCATGTGTAAATAAGTATCTACTCTGGGTCCACCAGGATTATACTAAAGCAACCTAAAGATTCTATTTCTGTTCTCAAGATCTTTAAAACTAGAAACAATGGTGGACGAGAGAGGAAAACTCTATTATCCACTCAAAAAATAAGGCAGGGTTGTATTGGATCAAAGAATAAACTGAATAAAGTTAAAGACAGAAATACAGGCACAAGGCATGCAGGACAAGATGAGACAGGAGGAGAGGGAGAGCTCGGTGGTGCCGCATTTGAGCAAAACCTGGTCTCTTAGTGTGATCTGTAGAGCAGAGGAAGTGGGGTTAGAATACAGGGTGAAAGGCAGTGACCCACATAAGTTGGGGTTAGAGGAATAATGATAAGAAACAAAGTTTGTATCAGTCAGGCAAAGTCCCAGCAGAGAAACAAAACCAGGAGGAGGTAGATATTGAGAGATTTCTTACCACAAAATGGTATATATGATTGAGAGAATTGGTCTGACAAGTCTGCGGTCCACAGTAGGCAGTCAGGAGGGGTGGGCGGAATATAGAGCAGGAGCTGAAATTGCAGTTCTTGGGGGCGATTTCTTCTTCTGGGAAGCCTCTATTCTGCTCTTAAGGCCGTTCAACTGATTATAGCAGGTCCATCCAGATTTTTCAGGATAATTTATATTACTTAGAGTTGGCTGACTATGGACTTTCTTTATATCTACAAAATACATTCACAGCTATGAGGACTATAGTTCAGCTTATTTGACACATAAAACAGACTATTCCAGTCTGCCCATTTGTCAGTGCTGTACCTGTATTCATCTCCTTTAACCATATTTAGTTATTCTAGTTATACTTCCATTTTTTTCTTTGTGTTTAGAAATTTCTATCTTGTAACTTCTGCTTTTCTTTTTCCTTTTTTTTTGATTGAGGTTTAGTTGATTTGGGCTTCCTAGGTGGTGCTAGTGGTAAAGAACCTGCCTACCAATGCAGGAAACATAAGAGACATGGGTTTGATCCCTGAGTAGGGAAGATCCCCTGGAGGAGGACATGACATCACACTCCAGTGTTCTTGACTGAAGAATCCCATGGACAAACAAACCTGGAGGGCTACAGTCCATAGAGTTGCAAAGAGTCAGACACTACGGAAGCAACTTAGCAAGCATGCATGCATAGTTGATTTACAATTTATAGTTGTTAGCTTCTGTTGTTCAGTCACTCAGTTGTCTGACTCTTTGCAACCCCATGGACCATAGCACGCCAGGCTTCCCTGTCCTTCACCATCTCCTCGAGTTTGCTCAAACTCATGTCCATTGGGTCAGTGATACCATTCAACCATCTTGTTCTCTGTTGTCCCATTCTCCTACCTTCAATATTTCCCAGCATCAGGGTCTTTTTCAATGAGTCAGCTCTTCACATCAGGAGGCCAAAGTACTGGAGCTTCAGCTTCAGCATCAGTCCTTCCAATGAATATTCAGGACTGATTTCATTTAGGATGGACTGGATTGATCTCCTTGCAGTCCAAGGGACTCTTAAGAGTCTTCTCCAACACTGCAATTCAAAAGCATCAATTCTTCGGTGCTCAGCTTTCTTCACAGTCCAACTCTCACATCCATACATGACTACTGGAAAAACCATAGCTTTGACTAGATGGACCTTTGTTGGGAAAATAATATCTCTGCTTTTTAATATGCTGTCTAAGTTTGTCATAGCTTTCCTTCCAAGGAGCAGGCATCTTTTAATTTCATGGCTGCAGTTGCCATTGGCATGATTTATGAGCCCAAGAAAATAAAGCCTGTAATTGTTTCAGTGTTTTCCATCTATTTGCCATGAAGTGAAGGGAACAGATGTCATGATCTTCATTTTTTGAATGTTGAGTTTTAAGCCAGCTTTTTTCACTCTCCTCTTTCACCTTCATCAAGAGGCTCTTTAGTACCTCTTTGCTTTCTGGGATAAGTGTGGTGTCATCTGCATATCTGAGGTTATTAATATTTCTCCCAGCAATCTTGATTTCAGCTTATGCTTCTGGTGTACAGCAAAGTGATTCAGTATATCTATCTATCTATCTATCTATCTATATTCCTCAGTGATTCACTATATATATATATATATATATATATATATATATGTGTGTGTGTGTGTGTGTGTGTGTGTGTGTGTGTGTGTGTGTGTGTGTATATATATATATATATATATATATATATTCTTTTTCACATACTTTTCCATTTTGGCTTATCACAGGTGCTGGATATAGTTCTCTGTTCTATACAGTAGAACCTTGTTGTTTATCCATTCTATATGTACTAGTTTACATCTGCTAATCCCAAACTCCCAACCCCTCCCTCCACTAACCCCTCCCCACTGGCAACCACAAGTCTGTTCTCTATGTCTGTGAGTCTGTTTCTGTTTCTTAGATAAGTTCATTTGTGTCATATTTTAGATTCCACCTGTAAGTGATATCATACGGTATCTGTTTTTCTCTGTCTGACTTAATTGCCTTATTATACTAGTTACACTTCTGCCTGACATATCATCCTTCTGCTTCACATGATACAACTCTCCTGGACACAGTTGGCATCATTCAGGTTTGTGTAGCACCTTAACGGTAACACTCATCACAGTGTTATCCTCATCAGCTCCTCTGATGTGACTAAGGTGCTGAACATGTTATAATTTGTGCAATCAAAACAGAACTCTACATTTGTCTTATATACTTGCTTTAAATTTTATTTAATGAACATAATTTTCTCTTGCCTTTGGGTTCAATGTTGGGTAAGACTTCTTGGGATATTTTCTCACTCATGGGTCATGCATTCTTATGATTCCTTTATATCACAAAATATATACCTAGTACAAGAATTTAAAAATCCCAGGTTAAGATGGGCTTCAATACTTCAATTCTCATTGAAAGATGAGATTCTAAAAGACTAGTGGCAGCTGAGGACCTGTGGAAAGGAAGGGATGTGTGGAGGAATACAGGTTGTTGCCTTTTTCCTTGCTCAGTTGAATCCCATAAGTGTGTATTACAGTTTGTGTTTCTGGATAAATAGAGCAGCTAATTCTTTTTAAAAAGAATTTTATTGGAATATAACTTTGCTTTACAAAGTTGTGTTAGTTTCTACTGCACAGCAAAATAAATCAGCTGTATATGTATATATGGCTGATATGTATATATACATATACACACCCACACACATAAATATATGCAGTGCTGAGTTGCTTCAGTCATGTCTGACTCTTTGTGACCCTATGGACTGTAGCCCACCGGGCTCCTCTGTCCATGAAATTCTCCAGGCAAGAATACTGAAGTGGGTTGCTGTGTCCTCCTCCAGAGGATCTTTTTAACTCAGGGGTTGAACTCGCTTCTCTTATGTCTCCTTCATTGGCAGGTGGGTTATTTACCATATATATCCCTCCCCTTTGGACTTAGGATTGATTAGTTTAATCTTGTATTCCATGGGACTCTAAAAATTCTTCTCTAGCACCACAATTAGAAAGCAATTTTTCAGTGCTCAGATAAGCTTTCAAGTACCAAAAGGGGGTCCATCAGCAGCCCCACTATCAGCAAATGGCCAGGGAAAGGGGTGACCTTCACTATCAGGGTTGACACTCATCTCCCATGCCAAAAGATGCTAGCAAGCCAGAGAGTATCTCCAGGACAGATACTGACCAAAAAGCAAGCAACCTGACAGGATGCCTAAGAATCAGCTGCTTTCTATTTCTGCTTTGCAAATAAGATCATCTATATAATTTTTAAAGATTCCACTGTACATGCTTAGACACTTAGTCGTGTGTGATACTTTGCAACCCCATGGACTGTAGCCCACCAGTCTCCTCTGTCCATGGAATCTTCCAGGCAAGAATACTGGAATGGGTTGCCATTTCCTCCTTCAGGGAATCTTCCCAACTCAGGGATCAAACCCATGTCTCTTGTGTCTCCTGCTTTAGCAGGCAGATGCTTACCATTAGCACCGACTTGGAAGCCCATAGATTTGCCCTGGGGCCGATCTGCTGCCCGGGAACAGAAGGCACCCCTGCGTCTCCTTTGTCCAGGAGTCCCTGGCCATCCTGGAGCCACTCTGACACCACCACCTTTCCTGTCCTCCAGCTCCTCACTGGGAACTGGGGGTGCTAGTCACTACCCAGCTCCCTCCTCTGTGATCTCTGAGAAGCCACTTCCCAGGCTGCCAATGCTGCTTCAGGCTGTCTGCCATGTTATCCCATGGCCAAAATGAAGCAGGGCAAAGACTAACAGAGTTTTGCCAAGAGAAGGCACTGGTCATAGCAAACACCCTCTTCCAACAACACAAGAGATGACTTTACACATGGACATCACCAGATGGTCAATACAGAACTAAGATCGATTATATTCTTTGCACCCGAAGATGGAGAAGATCTATACAGTCAGCAGAAACAAGACTGGGAGCTGACTGTAGCTCAGATCATCAGTTCCTTATTGCAAAATTCAGGCTCAAATTGAAGGAAGTAGGAAAACCACTAGACCATTCAGGTATGACCTAAATCAAATCCCTTATGATTATACAGTGGAGGTGATGAATAGATTCAAGTGACTAGATCTGGTAGACAGAGGGCCTGAAGAACTACGGATGGAGATTCATAACCTTGGACAGGAGCTCTGTTGTCAGAGGTAATCTCTTTTGATTCAATGGAGTCAGGAAAGGAGGAGGAGGATCTCACCTGGGCTGCCTTCTTGCTAGATTAGGGTCAGGAAATGCTGGACTTGAGTCACCTTCTTGGGCCAAGACAGGGTGTAGATGCACTGCTGCTGTGTTCTGTCTTCAATCCTGAGGTCCCAAACCATGTGACTTTCCTCTTTTCTGGTTTCAGAGTTCTCCTTGGTTACTTCTTGTGTTGTTTTCCAGGGTGAGAATTTATTTAGCAATGAAGATCAGGGAGAAACAAGTTTAAACCATCTTGTCTGAACTGGAAGTCCCTCAATAGGTTTTAAGAACATGATTTCAAATATAGACAATGCTTGAAGTTTTAATTTAAATTTTGAATGGGCTTCCCAGGTGGCTCAGTGGTAAAGAATCTGCCTGCCAATGCAATAGGCACAGGTTTAATATCTCAGTCGGGAAGATCCCCTGAAGAAGGAAATGGCAACCCACTCCAGGCTTCAGAAGAAACTGGTAGGCTTCAGTCCCTGGGTTGAAAAAGAGTTGGGCATGACTTACTGACAAACAACTACAGCAACAAAATATGTTCACAGCATCAGAAAATAATCCATATGAAAATATGCAGTGAAATTTTGATTTTTACACCTTATCTTCTATCTGCCTAGACCTGCCACTAGAATATAATAGGTAACTTGTGTCTTCCACCTGAGTATCTTTATAGAAATACAAGCAAATACAAATGCATGTTATATACACTGCCTTTCACTTTGCCTTTTTAAAAATAATAGTCTATCTTAGAGCTTATCTTTCCATCTCAGCACATAAAGAGTTTCATTATTCTTTTTCCAGTTACACAGAATTTCGTTGTTGAGTAGTGCCGTGATTCATTTCATAAGGCTCGCATTGATAGGCTTTTTTAGATTTTTTTTCTAATCCCGTACAAATAAAGTCACAGTGAATAAACTTGAACATATGCCATTTCACACAGTTGCAAACATATCTGTAGGTTAAATTTCCAGAAGAGGGATTGCTGGATCAAAAAGATAGAAGTGATTTAGCGGCATGTCAATTGCCAAATTGACTTCCATGGGCCTTGAGCCAATTTTCATCCCCACCAGCAATGCAGGAGAGGTCCAGTTTTTCCCACACATTCACTAACAAAGAGTGTTGTCCAAAGTTTGGATTTTTGCCAGCCAGATAATTAATTTCTTGAGAAAATAGAGATAGTGTTTTTAAAGGCGTGGCAGTGTTTGGTAAATGGTAGAAGAGTTCTATGAATGTTTGGTTCTCCTCTTCACAGCCTTCAGTGTTCTTTCTTTGTTCATGATGTTAGAAAGGATGCAGTCCATATCTTTATCTATTGTTACTATTGTTTTGTTGCTAATTTGTGTCCGACTCTTTGTGACTCCATGCACTGTAGCCCACCAGACTCCCCTGTCCATGGGATTTCCCAGGCAAGAATACTAGAGTGGGTTGACATTTCCTTCTTCAGGGATCTTCCTGACCCAGGAATTGATCTGTGTCTTCTGCTTTGCTGGCGGACTCTTTACCACTGCACCAGCTTGGAATTCATCTATGCCCATATCCATGCCTATATCTGTATCATCTACACAATGTGCTTGTAACTATCCTGTATCTATTTATCTGTATATATAGATATGTATGTATACATACATACCCTAACCCTAATCCTGTTCTGATCTTTTATATATTTAGTTCTACATTATATATATATATATATATATATATATATATATATATATATATGCATGTATGTACGTACATATATATATATGTATATATGTATATAAACTTTTTTAAACTTTTAAAAAGTTTGGAGAATAGAGCCTCTGCAAGTGGAGTGATTTACAAGGTAGCAGTTGATTCTCTGTTTAGGAAGTGAGATATACAAGATTCTAGAATTCAGAACCATATGGGATGCCCCAAGGTTGGGGCATCTTTAGATAAGGAGAGTGTCAGTTCTTTATGGGATGGAGATGTCTGCGCAAAGTGAGGAATATTTGAGGTATAGGAATTCTTGGTGGCAGGAGGAACATCTGGGTCCATAAAGGCTCCCCCTAAGATAGCACGGTTTATTGATAGAAACAGTAGGGGTACGCTCAGTTAGCTACCTTGAGAATGAGTAAGGAGGTCAGGTTGACTGGGTAGGCTGCTTAGGGAGGGGATGGGCTGAATGTTACTAGCAGTTTGGGGCAGGGACACCTTCCAAATCTTTCAAAACTCATCTCTGAATGACATGGATCTTTTGGTTTCTTTATAAGTAAAAATCATTTCAGGTTTCTTAATTGTAAATTGGAGTCATGTGAAGGTGGGAATAAACGTGAAAGAGGGAAAAATTGTGAAGGTTGAAATACTGTCTTTGTAATAATCTTCTTTCGTCTCCTCATGCTTTCTGCTTAAAAAACTCCAGTCTTCTAATTAGAAGATAAAGAATAAAAGGGAACGCACAGACTCCCTTATGTGATTCCTCTAACAAATCAAAGCTCTTTCATTTTCAATTTTCTAGCATGACAACATGAAACAAGCTCATTAAGAACTTGGTGGAACATTGGTAAAGGTTAGGCAGAGTTCAGGCAGCAGGGGCTGAGAAATGCTTGAAAGTCTTGACAAAAATTGGGTAACTTCAGATTTAAGCTTTTAGGATGCTGAAACTGAACAAAAAGAAGACTCCCAGGCAATGATCAGTCAAGAGACATCCTCTTAAACCCAAAGACCCAGTAGGCACAGGGAAGCAAACAGATGCCCCGAGATGCAAATTTCATAGGAAGAAATGTGAGGTGGTGCTTGAGGAAGTCCCAGACAGTCAGGAAAAGGAAGGTGCTGTGCTACGTGCACATGACGGATCTCGAGGAAAAGGAAGCCACCCCGCTGTAGCAGATACCACCATCCTCCAAGGAGACTGCCCTTTAGTATATAGTATAGCAGGGAAGATATTTTTGAGTCCAGGAAAGAGGCATGTTTTTAATCTGGGACCCTTTTACAGACAGAAAGGCATGGCTTTAGAACAGATTTTAAAATGACGTATTAAAACAAATGGTGAAATGTCCCTCTCTGAGTTCTATCTGCCTTACTGTGAAATTTGAAAGATTCACATGCAAGCAATCTAGACAGATGATAAATGGAAGTTGCTGGGTAAATCTGGTATACTTTTCAATGTCAGGGAGTCACATGCCATGTAAAATGAGCTTGTTTTCTTTGGGTCAGAAGGCCTCAGTGTCTGTCCCTTTTCTGCCAGTCTGCAGGCAAGTGATTAGGGAAGAGAGGGCAAATGGGGGCAGGGAGCAGCCTTGTGCAGACAGCTTTCTAGTGCGAGTGATTCCTGCTCACCCTGTGTTGCCTACCCAGGAACCAGCGTATGACTCTAAGAGGCAGGCAGGGTTCCCCAGTCAAGTCATCATTTATAACAGTTTCCCACATCATCTTTAACTCAAGATTTCTAAGGACAGAAGGACAATGGAAGTCTCAGTCCAGCGTGGAGTGGGAATTCAATTCAGTTTAATATATATACTTATAAAAGATGAAAACAGATTCAGAGAATGATGAGATAAGGCTCCAGGGTCCCCTTGCTAGTGGTAAGAGAAATATTCACATTTTGACATATTCTGGCTTTTACATATTTCAACTTGAATTTGATGCTAACTAAAATAGCCCGTTTGTGGCCTATCAATCGTACATTGCACATCAGTTTTAATTATTACAGAAAAAGGCACATTGACCAGAAGTAAAGAATATTCATGTTAAAAATAAAGATTAAATGCCTCCCTTCCTGGGGTACCAGTGCTGGGACTCATTTGATGATAAGACTCCCTTCTCAAGTGCCAAGGCCATGGTGACTTGATGGCCTTATGTGATTGATCTGTGTGTGTGTATGTGTTTGTTTTACCTTGAATACATGTATCTTGGACTTGTTTAATGTTATTTGTTCTGACAAGATATAAAGCTGAGCTACAATGTTAGTGGGAATGTAAACTGATACAGCCACTATGGAAGACAGTATCAGTTCAGTTCAGTCAGTCAATATTGTCCGACTCTTTGCGACCCCATGAATTGCAGCTCTTCAGGCCTCCCTGTCCATCACTAACTCCCGGAGATTACCCAAACTCATGTCCATTGAGTTGGTGATGCCATCCAGCCATCTCATCCTCTGTTGTCTCCTTCTCCTCCTGCCCCAAATCCCTCCCAACATCAGGGTTTTTTCCAGTGAGTCAACTCTTCGCATCAGGTGATCAAAGTATTACAGTTTCAGCTTCAACATCCTTCATATGAACACTGAGGACTGAGCTCCTCTAGGATGGACTGGTTGGATCTCCTTGCAGTCCAAGGGACTCTCAAGAGTCTTTCTTCTCCAACACCACAGTTCAAAAGCATCAATTCTTCAGTGCTCAGCTTTCTTCACAGTCCAACTCTCACATCCATACATGACTACTGGAAAAACTATAGCCTTGACATCTGACCTGTCTCTTGAGAAATCTGTATGCAGGTCAGGAAGCAACAGTTAGAACTGGACATGGAACAACAGACTCGTTCCAAATAGGAAAAGGAGTACGTCAAGGCTGTATATTGTCACCCTGCTTATTTAACTTATATGCAGAGTATATCATGAGAAACGCTGGGCTGGAAGAAACACAAGCTGGAATCAAGATTGCTGGGAGAAATATCAATAACCTCAGATATGCGGATGACACCACACTTATGGCAGAAAGTGAAGAAGAACTAAAGAGCCTCTTGATGAAGGTGAAAGAGGAGAGTGAAAAAGTTGGCTTAAAACTCAACGTTTGGAAAACTAAGATCATGGCATCCGGTCCCATCACTTCATGGGAAATAGATGAGGAAACAGTGGAAACAGTGTCAGACTTTATTTTTGGGGGGCTCCAAAATCACTGCAGATAGTGATTGCAGCCATGAAATTAAAAGATGCTTACTCCTTGGAAGGAAGGTTATGGCCAACCTAGATAGCATATTTAAAAGCAGAGACATTACTTTGCCAACAAAAGTCCATCTAGTCAAGGCTATGGTTTTTCCAGTGGTCATGTATGGATGTGAGAGTTGGATAGTGAAGAAAGCTGAGTGCCATAGAATTGATGCTTTTGAACTGTGGTGTTGGAGAAGACTCTTAAGAGTCCCTTGGACTGCAAGGAGATCCAATCAATCCATCCTAAAGGAGATCAATCCTGGGTGTTCATTGGAAGGACTGATGTTGAAGCTGAAACTCCAATACTTTGGCCACCTCATACAAAGAGTTGACTCATTGGAAAAGACCCTAATGCTGGGTAGGATTGGGGGCAGGAGGAGAAGGGGACGACAGAGGATGAGATGGTTGGATGGCATCACCGACTCGATAGACATGGATTTGGGTAGACTCCAGGAGTTGATGATGGACAGAGAGGCCTGGAGTGCTGCAATTCATGGGGTCTCAAAGAGTCAGACACGACTGAGCGACTGAAATGAACTGAACTGAACTGACTAGACAGGACTTTGTTGGCAAAGTAATGTCTCTGCTTTTTAATAAGCTATCTAGGTTGGTCATAACTTTCCTTCCAATGAGTAAGTGTCTTGCTTTTTCGATGATCCAGCGGATGTTGGCAATTTGATCTCTGGTTCCTCTGTCTTTTCTAAAACCAGCTTGAACATCTGGAAGTTCATGGTTCACATACTACTGAAGCCTGGCTTGGAGAATTTTGAGCATTACTTTACTAGCATGTGAGATGAGTGCAATTGTGCGGTAGTTTGAGCATTCTTTGGCATTGCATTTCTTTGGGATTGGAAGGAAAACTGACTTTTTCCAGTCCTGTGGCCACTGCTGAGTTCTCCAAATTTGCTGACATATTGAGTGCAGCACTTTCACAGCATCATATTTCAGGATTTGAAATAGCTCAACTGGAATTCCATCACCTCCACTAGCTTTGTGCCCACTTGTCTTCACATTCCAGGATGTTTGGCTGTAGGTGAGTGATCACCCCATCATGATTATCTGGGTCATGAAGA
The DNA here is from genome assembly GCA_024291935.2 of Okapia johnstoni. Lineage (NCBI taxonomy): Eukaryota > Metazoa > Chordata > Mammalia > Artiodactyla > Giraffidae > Okapia > Okapia johnstoni. The sequence goes on from CM044319.1 coordinate 50,688,485, forward strand.
TCTTTTTCGTACAGTTCTTCTGTGTATTCTTGCCACCTCTTCTTAATATCTTCTGCTTCTGTTAGGTCCATACCATTTCTGTCCTTTATCGAGCCCATCTTTGCATGAAATGTTCCTTTGGTATCTCTAATTTTCTTGAAGAGATCTCCAGTCTTTCTCATTCTGTTGTTTTCCTCTATTTCTTTGCATTGATCACTGAGGAAGTCTTTCTTATCTCTCCTTGCTATTCTTTGGAACTCTGCATTCAAATGGGAATATCTTTCCTTTTCTCCTTTGCTTTTCACTTCTCTTCTTTTCCCAGCTATTTGTAAGGCCTCCTCAGACAGCCATTTTGCTATTTTGCATTTCTTTTCTATGGGGATGGTCTTGATCCCTGTCTCCTGTACAATGTCATGAACCTCTGTCTATAGTTCATCAGGCACTCTGTCTATCAGATCTAGTCCCTTAAATCTATTTCTCACTTCCACTATATAATCATAAGGGGTTTTATTTAGGTCATACCTGAATGGTCTAGTGGTTTTCCCTACTTTCTTCAATTTCAGTCTGAATTTGGCAATAAGGAGTTCATGATCTGAGCCACAGTCAGCTCCGATTCTTGTTTTTGCTGACTGTCTAGAGCTTCTCCATCTTTGGCTGCAAAGAATATAATCAATCTGATTTCGGTGTTGGCCATCTGGTGATGTTCACGTGTAGAGTCTTCTCTTGTGTCGTTGGAAGAGAGTGTTTGCTATGACCAGTGTAGAGAAGACAGTATAGAGATTCCTTAAAAAATTAGGAATAAAACTACTATATAACTCAACAATCCCACTACTGGACATAAACCCTGAGGAAACCATAATTGGAAAAGATACATGTACCCCAGTGTTCATTGCAGCACTGTTGACAATTGTCAGGATGTGGAAGCAACCTAGATGTCCTTTGACAATGAATGGATAAAGAAGCTGTGGTGCATACATACAGTGGACTGTTTGTCAGTGCTAATGAGCTGGGTGAACTTGGAGCCTATAATGCAGAATGAAGTAAGTCAGAAAGGGGAAAAACAAATACCATATGTTAATGCATATATATGGAATCTAGAAAGATGGTATTGATGAACCTATTTGCAGAACAGCTATGAAGGCGCAGACATTGAGAACAGACTTGTGGACACGGGTGGAGGGGCGGGTAGGAAGGTGAGGATGGGAAGAATGGAGAGTAACATATACACTTTTCACATTTCTTTTTCTTGGGTATGGTCTTGATCCCTGCCTCCTATACAATGTCACAAACTTCAGTCTATAGATCTTTTTTTTTTTTAATAAATGTATTTATTTTAATTGGGGGCTAATTACTTTACAATATTATAGTGGTTCTTGCCATACATTGACATGAATCAGGCATGAGTGTACATATGTTCCCCATCCTGAACCCCCCCCCCACCTCCTTCCCCATCCCATCCCTCTGGGTCATCCCAGCGCACCAGCCCTGAGCACCCTGTCTCATGTGTCGAACCTGGACTGGCAATCAGTTTCACATATGATAATATACATGTTTCAATGCTATTCTCTCAAATCATCCCACCCTCGCCTTCTCCCACAGAGTCCAAAAGTCTGTTCTATACATTTGTGTCTCTTTTGCTGTCTCGCATATAGGGTCATTGTTACCATCTTTCTAAATTCCATATATATGTGTTAGTATACTGTATTGGTGTTTTTCTTTCTGACTTACTTCACTCATCCACTTCCTTAGAACTGATTCAAATGCATTCTTTTTAATGGCTGAGTAAAATTCCATTGTGTATATGTACCATGGCTTCCTTATCCATTCGTCTGCCGATGGACATCTAGGTTGCTTCCATGTCCTGGCTATTATAAACAGTAATGAGCATTTGGGTACATATTGGTGTGTCTTTCAATTCTGGTTTCCTTGGTGTGTATGCCCCGCAGTGGGATTGCTGGGTCATATGGCAGTTCTATTTCCAGGTTTTTAAGGAATCTCCCCACTGTTCTCCATAGTGGCTGTACTAGTTTGCATTCCAACCAACAGAGTAAGAGGGTTCTCTTTTCTCCACACCCTCTCCAGCATTTATTGCTTGTTGACTTTTGGATAGCAGCCATTCTGACCAGTGTGAGATGGTACCTCATTGTGGTTTTGATTTGCATGTCTCTGATAATGAGTGATGTTGAGCATCTTTACATGTATTTGTTAGCCATCTGTATGTTTTCTTTGGAGAAATGTCTGTTTAGTTCTTTGGCCCATCTTTTGATTGGGGCATTTATTTTTCTGGAATTGAGCTGTGTGAGCTGCTTATATATTTTTGAGTTTAATTCTTTGTCAGTTGTTTCATTTGCTATTATTTTCTCCCATTCTGAAGGCTGTCTTTTCACCTTGCTTATAGATTCCTTCATTGTGCAAAAGCTCTTAAGTTTAATTAGGTCCCATTTATTTATTTTTGCTTTTATTTCCATTATTCTGGGAGGTGGGTCATAGAGGATCCTGCTGTGATTTATGTCAGAGAGTGTTTTGCCTATGTTTTCCTTTAGGAGTTTTATAGTTTCTGGTCTTATGTTTAGATCTTTAATCCGTTTTGAGTTTATTTTTGTGTATGGTGTTAGAAAGTGTTCTAGTTTCATTATTTTATAAGTGGTTGTCAGTCTGCAGTTCTTCAGGCACTCTATTAGATCTAATCCCTTGAATCTATTTCTCATTTCCACTTTATAATCATAAAAGATTTGATTTAGGTCATACCTGAATGGTCTAGTGGTTTTCCAAGTACTGTGGATCACAATTAACTGTGGAAAATTCTGAAAGAGATGGGAATACCAGACCTGCCGCTTGAGAAATCTGTATGCAGTTCAGAAAGCAACAGTTAGAACTGGACATGGAACAACATACTGGTTCCAAATAGGAAAGGGAGTACGTCAAGGCTGTATATTGTCACCCTACTTATTTAAACTTATATGCAGAATACATCATGAGAAACGCTGGGCTGGAGGAAGCATAATCTGGAATCAAGATTGCCGGGAGAAATATCAATAACCTCAGATATGTAGATGACACCACCCTTATGGCAGAAAGTGAAGAGGAACTAAAGAGCCTCTTGATGAAAATGAAAGGGGAGAATGAAAAAAGTTGGCTTAAAGCTCAACATTCAGAAAAACTAAGATCATGGCATCTGGTCCCATCACTTTGGTACTCCATGAATCATTTATACTAGGACACATACATTCCCATCAATTTCTCTATGAAAATAGTGAACTCAAAGGCAGAATGAGGATTCTTGCATACCAAGCACAGGCTGAGACAAAGTCCAGCCTGTTACTTGGGTGAGGAGCTCAGACACACCCCATCAAAGGTGGGCTGCCAGCTTAGCTCCATAACCTTAATGGGCTTCTGAGGCTAGACTCAGTCTCCGTGCTTTGAGCTGTGACTGATTGAAGTTTCAAAAAGCCCAGAACTTATGTAATTCTGGGGATACCATTTAAGAATTTTTTTTCTAAATTATTTTTAGAATGATAAAATAAATCGCTATAAACTATAAAAATGTGGCAAGTATCACATACATTTCAAAATTTTTAAAAATTCATAATGTTTTAATTTATTTCCTGACACAATTTAGTAGTATTTCCATTTGTCTTATCTTTTGGCTACTTTCCCTTTGATTTTCTCCTTACATGAAATTTTTACCATTTTTTCATAAGAAAGTGATAATTCAGGCTTGTTTAAGTTTTAGCAAAATAAGTTTTAAAAAATTGCCTCATTTAGAAAACAATTTTTTCAGCTTCCCATTTTACTATTGGTAATTTCATATACTTTCAAAATATCCGTTTATTACCTGCTTTAATGTAAAGCAATGGACACAGAATTAAAATTTTTAAATATGCCATTTTCTTATCTGATTACCTAATTTACTTAATATATTGGATGCTAAATATTCACAATTTTAGGCATGTTATTTAATATTTGACTACTAAATATGTCTATTTTTAGGAATATCTACAGATGTTTATAGGCAAACATTTAAACTTGTTTTTATCCTTTTTTATTATGCTTCAAATAACATAATTTAAAAGTGATCTTTCAGCCATTTTTCAGTGTACAGTTCAGTGATATTAAATATGCTCTCAATGTGAGGCTTTTTATCTTGTACAATTTAAATTCTTTACACATCAAATGATAACTTTCATTTCCCCACACACATTTTTTATGCCATATAAACTTTTGTGAGCACGGTTGAAATTGGGAAATTTTCTGTTCTGTTCAGTTTCATAAATGAGATGTAAGATTTCAAAGAATTTCCACAGATGAGCTTTTGGATGTGTACCCTCCAAACTTGGCTTCTCCACTACATACTCACTTCTGGTGCTGGATGCTGCAGGAGGTGTTTCTATTGAGATATGACTTCTGGCTCTGCACCGTCTGGTGACACTCTTGCATAGATTTTCATAGGAGGCAGCAGGAGTGTTCATGGGGGCAATTCCTGAATCCTAATGACTGGCAATAACTATATAGTTGAGTGGCCACAAACCATATGGTGACACCCCATCACTCTAAACCAGTTATGTATTCTCACATGCCTTCTCCTTAATCAGATCGTAAAATTCTCTGTGGGTTCTCCAAGGCTACCTGGCAGGAGAAGTGTGGCAACAAGAAGGGCAAAAGAAAGAGCTGAATTAACCAGTTGCACTTAAAGATCTTATGTTAACTACTTGTCATTAAAATGTCTCACTTTTGCAAAGTGTGGTAGCCTTAGTGATAGTGATAGTGAAAGTCGCTCAGTCGTGTTGACCCTTTGCGACCCATGTACAGTCCTTGGAATTCTCCAGGCCAGAATGCTGGAGTGAGTAGCCTTTCCCTTCTCCAGTGGTAGCTTTAGAATGTGTCAGCTTGGTTTGGCTGAACCATATTCCCCAGAGTTTCTTTCCAATGCATTTCCACTTAAGAGGAGAGCACAGCAGAGATACAAGAGGAGGTTGGAAATGGGGGAGGGGATGCAGCAGCTCTTGTCATTCATACTCGCTGTGTATGCGTGGAGTAAGGCTGCTTTACCTCCTCTGGATTCTGCCTCCGCATCACTGTCTCCTGTACAAGAGATTTGTGTCTCAGTTTCCTCTTTGTTGGTCATGTTTTTTCTTGGTGAATTTTTCTGAATTCTGTGATGATGAGAAGGAATTTGTAAGCATAATCTGATAGGAAGAATCACAATGTGTTTTAATGGGCTTCCCTGGTGGCTCAGATGGTAAAGAATCCACCTGCAATGCAGGAGACCCAGGTTTGATCCCTGGGTCAGGAAGATGCCCCAGAGAAGGGGATGGCTACCCACTCTAGTATTGTTGACTGGAGAATCCTAAGGACAAAGGATCCTGGTGGGCTACAGTCCATGGGGTCACAAAGAGTAAGACATGACTGAGTAACTAACACTTTCACATTTTAATGAATAGAAGTGGGATTTCATGTTGCGTCAACATGAGCTGTACTGAGTAACAAAATTAAGGATCCTCTCAGTAGGAGTAGCTTAGAGCATTTTTGTCAATCTCTTGGTGTCACAAATCATGTGAACTGAGCATACTATTAATACAATCACACATTGTTTTCATTGTAAAGTGTCTTTGTCACAGCTTAAAAAATTATCATTCACCAATTAACATAGATAGACACATTCTTCATGGTGTGAAAATGCAAAATAATTATTTTACCAGAGAGGCCTCTGCCCAGAGAATTCTGGGTTCATTAACAATGATGACGAAATACAGTCATATAAATATTGTGAAATTATTTCCAAGGATGACTTCAAAGAGCTTTCTCTAGAATTGTCCTTATTACTCTACTTGAGACCAGTTTTATAAACTTATGACCACAATATAACTATCTTATGAGTTTGTGTTTAGTTTCAGCACTTAGAGGAGAGGACCAGGAGTTTAAAGTCAGGAAACCAGTATCAGATTCTCTGATCTACATCTTACCACCTGGGATGACTTAGGGCAAAGCTCTCAGATTGTGTGAGCTCATTTGCATTATCCATAAATAGGAATGTGTGTTACCAAGGTTAGTACTCAGATTTCCCAGTAACTGAGCTAAAGTTTAAGGAGCAAGGGAAAGATAGGCTCAGTAAAGTGACAAACCATCCCAGGATTTGGTGTCCTGGACTGATTCTGAATTTTTGTGTATTTTGAAATGGACATTTGGATTACAAAAACATACATTTAACACCTCACTCATCATTGTATTGAAACATTATTTTTTTCCCCCCAAAAAAGTAATATTTCTATTTCTCTTTAAATTATGTCTGATTAATTGTTTCTTATATATATGGAGTCATAAATAAGCTATGAGTGATTTATTTATTTTTCCATTATGGATCATAGTTCCAGTGCTAAGATTTGATAAACAACAGTTGTATTCTCTGTATAATATTGCACTCAAACTGCTCTCCCCCTTTACAAATCTTTCTCAGTCTATGAGTCTGTTTTCTGTAAAATAAATTTTTTAGATTCCACATATAAGTGGAATCATGTGATACTTGTTTTTCTCTGACTTATTTCTCTTATATGATAATCTGTATGTTCATCCATGTAGCACAAGTGGCATTTCATTCTTTTTTATGACTGAATAGTATTCCATTGTATATGCATACAACATCTTCTTAATCTGTTCATCTGTTGATGAACACAGGTTGTTTCTTGGCTGTTGTAAATAGTGTTTCTATGAACATAGGGGCACATGTTCATAGTTATAGGAGTGTGAATCATAGTTTTCTCTGAATATATGTCTGGGAGAGAGATTAGTGGATCATACAGAAAGGCCTACAGTTGTCTCTCCTTGGCTCATCTTTTATTTCTTCTTCAGGGTATTAATGCAAGTCTCCTCATTTATGTTTCTGCCCTCAGTCTATCAGTTCTGGCCCATCTTCCAGAGAGGTCTCTTGGAAGACCTCTTCTGAAGGCATGTGTGGTCCTCAGGTTCCCACATGGGTTCTCCAGCTTGTTCAATGTATATGTTTCTAAATTCACCAACACCCATTTGTGGAACACCTACTGTGACAAGGAGGGTCATTGAGAATACAGTGGTACTCAAGATCCATTTCCAAAAATATTCATCCTGTAAACAGAGAATACAATTTAACCTACTCCCTCATCTGACTTAACATTTGAGAGCAAGAGTGATACCTTATTCATCTTTGTGTTCCCAGCACCTATGCCTAACTCAGATTTGGGGTATGGTGCATATTTGAAAACTTCTTTGAAGAACTGTGTAAATGTATTCAATTCCTTTTATTTAAATAGAGTATTTACATGTGATAGCAATTGGATAGCTCTTATTGACTGAATGCCTCATATGGGTGAAACAATTTCCATACTTTATCTCATTCTCATAAAAACCTTACAAAGGAGATAAAACTCATGCGATTAGGAAACTTTCCAAGTCTTTGTAAAGCATCAGTGGTGTCTGAATTCAGAGTTACCTGCTTCCAAAGTCTTTCCAGAAAGACATCAAATGATAAAATGATAACAGCATTAATCAATAGTTAATTTAATGAATGCGTTGGTAATTGTTCTTGATTCACACAGATACATGATGGATATCACTCCCCCAAAGAAATATAGTATCACCAGGCAAAACCAAAAGAGGAGGAAAATATACAGAGGCACCATTCTGAGCAAAAGTTGAAATTATTATTTTGACTACAGGTGTGGCAATATGTATTAGAAACTTGAGTTTTCAGCAAATGAGACAGAGTTATACAAAAAAGAAGTCTCATGGTATCTGTTACTATTTAATAAGGGAAGCTTTCAAAGTTTTTTTTTTTTTTTTTTTCATTTTCCAGAGCAAGGTTACTTAAGTTTTAACTTGATAAAGAATCACCTGGAGATCTTGTTAAAACACAATTTACACAAACTTAATGCCCAGAGTTTCTGATTTAGGATGGAGTCTGTGGATTTGCATGTCTAGTAAGCTCAGAGTAATGACAGTTGTTGTGGTTTGAGGACAACATTCAGAGAATCACTGGTTAGAAGCAAAGCCCTCTGAGGTTCATGCCACACAGGCCTCAAGATTCCCACTGCTTTGTTTCCATGCATCTGGTGAGCTAGACTTAATTCAAACCTAGATTCCTAGAAAGGTTTGTACTAAGGGCGTTTATATACTTGCTTTATATTGACCCAGGGGATCTTCCAGATCCAGGGATCTAACCCAGGTCTTCTGCACTGCAGGAAGATTCTTTAACATCTGAGCCACCAGGGTAGCCCTAACTATATTTATATTTTATGTATTGCAATATAATTGTTAACATGTACTATTAGGATATAATTTACTGTATGTTTTACAGATTAATTTACTGGATGACAGAGGGGTCAAAGTGATTATGATTTCTAATGGGCCTGTTAGACCACAAGATTTTCAATTTGAATTTAGAAACTGATGCTTCACTTTCATTATTTAATGGAGTAAGTTGTGGTTTCTAAGGAGAGAATGGACTAATACCTCCTAATCTTGGCTGTGGTCCTTAGGCAGAGGAGGAGCCTTTGGAACTCATCAGAGGTCATCTAATGGCAATGGTGCTCCATTTGGACCCTGTGGGCCAAATAAAATAACATACGCCAGGGGTCTAGAGCAGTGTGTCCTTCAGATACCCACAAAAAACACCTCTAGGGGCCTTTTCTGGGCATTACATCCAGCCCCCTTGACTTTTTTTTTAGGTTTATTCAGCCATAATTTTGCATCATATATTTCACATAATTAAATTGATCGGTCCAGTGGTTTTTGTGTGTTTAGTAGTACATTCACCACTGTTGTACAACCATCATCATAATACCTGTTGTAGATTATTTCAACACCCAATACACATTAGCCATCATTTCCCCAGCCCCATTGCCTACCCAGACCCCCTCTACCAGCCAGATCTAATGCACACCTTTCTAGCTATACAGTGTTGCCTTATTGGGACCCTTTCACATAAGTGGAATCACTCAGTGTATGATCTTTTGTGACTGGCTTTTTTTCAGTTAACAAATGTTTTTCAAGGTTAAAGTTTCACCTCTGTTTGTAGTATGTATCTGCACATCATTCCTTCCCTAATAAGATTTTACAGTAATACGCATTTTGTCGCCTTTAGTTGATGAGCACTTAGGTTTGTTTCCATTGTTGGCTGTTTATGAGTGAGACTCCTTGTGAACATTCATGCACAGGTTTTTATGTGGACATGTGTTTTCCTTTCTACAGAGTATGTACCTGGGAATGAAATTATTGGGTCCTGTTCCCCTTTTTAAGGTTTTTTACTTTGAAATAATTTACAGCAAATTGGAAAAAAAAAACGTTCCCCAAATGTCCTGTGTACATTTTAACCCAGTTTCCCACAATGGGATCATATTACATAACAGTGTGATGCAGTATCATAACCAGGACATTGACTTTTGACATGGTCATATGACGTGTGTGCATGGTGTGTGTGGTTCTGTGCAGTTTATCACTTGCGTACATTTGTGTAATCGCCGACCATAACCACAAGATGCAGAATTGTGTTGTCATTACAAGATGAAACCTCATGCTATTCCTTTAAGGGCCACACTCACCTTCCCCATCCCTAACCTCTAAGGAACACTAATCTGTTTCTATCTTCACTAAACCTTTTTTTAAAGTAATGAAAATGTTACAGAATGTGTGTCTATTTTCAGGCTGTAGGAACTATGTGCAGACCGGGACATCAAAAGATCTATTTTCTAATTTAATCCCCTGACACATTTTTTGAACTAATTTCAGCAGTCCAATCAGTTTTAACAAATTCTTTTTTTCTTTTCATCACTGAAACCAGGCCAAGGCAGAGTCCCTCAAATCTACTGCACAAAGAGGTTTGATGAACTTAATTAAATAAATGGCTATTAATGCAAAATGCTTTACAAGCATTTATTTAATTACTAGAATTAATTTGATATTATTTATATCTGTAGGCTGTGTATGTAGATCTGTAACTAAATTGTCAATCGTGGTAAATAGATTGCTGGGGACAGAAGGAGGGAAGGAAAAATAGCATGGAAACATTTTTAAGGCCTGAAAAATAGGTACTGAGTAAATTTCTTGTCTATTTCTACAGTTTTACAATAGGAATATAAATGGTGGGGCAGAGAAAGTATTGCTGTGACCTTGGTACTTGAAAAGGTGAGGTCTAAATAAAACTATTTTTCTGCTTGAATACTATCATTATCTTTAATGAGAGTGGGCATCACAAGGACATTTGAAATTGTTCCTTAGGTAATAAATTAGCTGCCAGAACTAGATTCAGAATATTTTCCTTAAATATGAAAACACAGATCCATCTGCCCTGTCCAGCTACATAATGCGTCTGTTTATATTAATATAAAAATCTATTCTAAAGAGTCTTAATAGGTCTATCATTGTCCTTTTCATCAAAGAATACATACCTTTGTGTGTCTGTTATATTAGACCTTTAAATGTAACATGAGCATTTACTAGTTGATGTTTTTAGTGATGACAACCTTTTTATTAAAATTTATTTTGCAAAGTTTAGTTGATTTACGATGTATTAATTTCTGCTGTACAGCAAAGTAATTCACTTATACATATATATACACATTCTTTTTCATATTCTTTTCCATTATGGTTTATTATAGGATACTGAGTACAGTCCCCTGTGCTATATATAGTAGGATCTTGTTGTTTATTCATTCTTTATATAATAGAGTGTATCTGCTAATACTAAACTAACCCACTACTATCCACCTCCCCTTTGACAACTACCAGTCTGTTCTCTGTGTCTGTGAGTCTTTTTGTGTTTTGTAGGTATGTTTATATGTGACATATTTTAGATTCCACATATGGTATCATATGTTATTTTTCTTTCTTTGTCTGACGTTTTTCACTTAGTATGATAATCTCTAGAACTATCCAGTGTTGCTGCAAATGGCATTGTGTCATTAATTTTCACGGCTGAGTAGTATTAATGGAGACAGATCTTGATACTGATAGAGCTTCTTTTGCTTTCCCTTCACGCTTCCATCTTCTTCCCAATAAGAAATGAGATGGTTCTCTTACAGATTACTTCCAATGGCCATTTAGAGCTTGTAAAACACACTTCAGTTCAGTTCAGTTCAGTTGCTCAGTCGTGTCTGACTCTTTGCAACCCCATGAGCTGCAGCACGCCAGGCGTCCCTGCCCATCACCAACTCCCGGAGCCCACCCAAACTCATGTCTGTTGAGTCAGTGATGCCATCCAACCATCTCTTCCTCTGTCGTCCACTTCTCCTCCTGCCCTCAATCTTTCCCAGCATCAGGGTCTTTTCAAATGAATCAGCTCTTTGCATCAGGTGGCCAAAGTACTGAAGTTTCAGCTTCAACATCAGTCCTTCCAATGAACACTCAGGACTGATCTCCTTTAGGATGGACTGGTTGGATCCCCTTGCAGTAAAAGGGACTCTCAAGAGTGTTCTCCAACACCACAGTTCAAAAGCATCAATTCTTCCATGCTCAGCTTTCTTCACAGTTCAACTCTCACATCCATACAAGACTACTGGAAAAACCATAGCCTTGACTAGATGGACCTTTGTCGGCAAAATAATGTCTCCACTTTTTAATATGCTGTCTAGCTTGGTCATCGGAGAAGGAAATGGCACCCCACTCCAGTACTCTTGCCTGGAAAATCCCATGGATGGAGGAGCCTGGTAGGCTGCAGTCCATGGGGTCGCAAAGAGTTGGACACGACTGAGCGACTTCACTTTCACTTTTCACTTTCATGCATTGGAGAAGGAAATGGCAACCCACTCCAGTGTTCTTGCCTGGAGAATCCCAGGGAGAGCAGAGCCTGGTGGGCTGCCATCTATGGGGTCGCACAGAGTCAGACACGAATGAAGCGACTTAGCAGCATCAGCAGGTTGGTCATAACCTTCCTTCCAAGGAGTAAGAGTCTTTTAATTTCATGGCTGCAATCAACATCTGCAGTGATTTTGGAGCCCAGAAAATAAGTCTGACACTGTTTCCACCGTTTGCCCACCTATTTGCCATGAAGTGATGGGACTAGATGCCATGATCTTAGTTTTCTGGATGTTGAGCTTTAAGCCAACTTTTTCACTCTCCTCTTTCACTTTTATCAAGAGGCTCTTTAGTTCCTCTTTGCTTTCTGCCACAATGGTGATGTCATCTGCATATCTGAGGTTATTGATATTTATCCTGGCAATCTTGATTCCAGCTTGTGCTTCCTCCAGCCCAGCATTTCTCATGATGTACTCTGCATATAAGTTAAATAAGCAGGGTGACAATATACAGCCTTGACGTACTCCTTTTCCTATTTGGAACCAGTCTGTTGTTCCATGTCCAGTTCTAACTGTTGCTTCCTGACCTGCATACAGGTTTTTCAAGAGGCAGATCAGGTGGTCTGGTATTCCCATCTCTTTCAAAATTTTCCACAGTTTATTGTGATCCACAAAATCAAAGGCTTTGGCATAGTCAATAAAGCAGAAATAGGTGTTTTCTGGAACTCTCTTGCTTTTTCGATGATCCAGCTGATGTTGGCAATTTGATCTGTGGTTCCTCTGTCTTTTCTAAAACTAGACTGAACATCTGGAATTTCATGGTTCATGTATTGCTGAATCCTGGCTTGGAGAATTTTAAGCATTACTTTACTAGCATGTGAGATGAGTGCAATTGTGAGGTAGTTTGAGCATTCTTTGGCATTGCCTTTCTTTGGGATTGGAAGGAAAACTGACCTTTTCCAGTCCTGTGGCAACTGCTGAATTCTCCAAATTTGCTGACATATTGAGTGCCGCACTTTCACAGCATCACCTTTGAGGATTTGAAATAGCTCAACTGGAATTCCATCACCTCCGCTAGCTTTGTTTGTAGTGATGCCCACTTGACTTCACATTCCAGGATATCTGGCTCTAGGTGAGTGATCACACCATCGTGATTATCTGGGTCGTGAAGATCTTTTTTGTACAGTTCTTCTGTGCATTCTTGCCACCTCTTCTTAATATCTTCTGCTTTTGTTAGGTCCATACCATTTCTATCATTTATTGAGCCCTCTTGGCATAAAATGTTCCCTTGGTATCTCGAATTTTCTTGAAGAGATCTCTAGTCTTTCTCATTCTATTGTTTTCCTCTATTTCTTTGCATTGATTGCTGAGGAAGCCTTTCTTATCTCTCCTTGATCTTCTTTGGAACTCTGCATTCAAATGAGTATTATTTTTCCTTTTCTCCTTTGCTTTTCGCTTCTCTTCTTTTCACAGCTATTTGTAAGGCCTCCTCAGACAGCCATTTTACTTTTTTGCATTTCTTTTCCATGGGGATGGTCTTGATCCCTATGTCCTGTACAATGTCACGGACCTCTGTCCATAGTTCATCAGGCCCTCTGTCTATAAGATCTACTCCCTTAAGTACACATCAGACCATTTTATATGCAGTTGATGGAGGTCTCTTTGTTTTGAGCTTGAGTGGGTTTTGCAGAGAATAAGGAAACTGCCATAAAATTACTCACTTAAGGGTCAATTCAATCTTTAGAAGCAATGGGAACACTCACCTAATATTCACTTAATGTTTACCTTTTAGATTTAGAGAAAAGTTCTTGTGCATTTGGAACTTAAGTTCTATCAGGGAGACCAAAAGGTGAATCCAAGGATTACCATACACAATGAAAAATAGGATAGAAATGAATGATAAATGCTGAGGCTCCACTGGTCAGAGAGGAAGACTTTGTAACTCAGGCTGGATAAAGGGAGATTTTCTGGAGGAAGGACTCTGTGATTTAGTCCCAAAGGACACGCATCTCACGCATCCACATGTGACTATGTTGTGTCACTGTGCCCATGCTGCTCTCTGCCTAGATGGACTTATCTGATTCAGCAAGGCAAACACCTACTCAACATTTACAACTTAGCTTGAAGGTGGTAACTATGATAGTGTCTCTTCTACCTCTGCAGAAAAGATAATAACCTTATAATTATGTAAAATACGTATACAACTCCCCACTAAAACCAACCAAATAAATATACTGAAACAAGTCTTTATTTCTATTCCTCCCCACTTCCCTCTTGCTTCTTATACATCCATTCAGTTCAGTTCAGTCACTCAGTTGTGTTCGACTCTTTGCGACCCCATGAATCGTAGCACACCAGGCCTCCCTGTCCATCACCAACTCCCGGAGTCTACCCAAACCCATGTCCATCGAGTCGGTGATGGCATCCAGCCATCTCATCCTCTGTCCCCCCCTTCTCCTCCTGCCCCCAATCCTTCCCAAAATTAGGGTCTTTTCCAATGAGTCAACTCTTCGCATGAGGTGGCCAAAGTATTGGAGTTTCAGCTACAACATCAGTCCTTCCAATGAACACCCAGGACTGATCTCCTTTAGGATGGACTGGTTGGATCTTCTTGCAGTCCAAGGGACTCTCAAGAGTCTTCTCCAACACCACTGTTCAAAAGCATCAATTCTTTGGCGTTCAGCGTTCTTCACAGTCCAACTCTCACATCCATACATGACCACTGGAAAAACCATAGCCTTGACTAGATGGACCTTTGTTGGCAAAGTAATGTCTCTATTTTAAATATGCTATCTAGGTTGGTCATAAACTTCCTTCCAAGGAGTAAGCGTCTTTTAATTTCATGGCTGCAATCACCATCTTCAGTGATTTTGGAGCCCCCCAGAATAAAGTCTGATACTGTTTCCACTGTTTCCCCATCTATTTCCCAGGAAGTGATGGGACTAGATGCCATGATCTTAGTTTTCTGAATGTTGAGCTTTAAGCCAACTTTTTCACTCTCCTCTTTCATTTTCATCAAGAGGCTCTTGAGTTCTTCTTCGCTTTCTGCCATAAGGGAAAGCATTTTATACATGCTTTATTCCACTTTGCTTTTCTCTCATAACCATATATTCTGGAGCTCACATTGTAGGATTATGTGCAAAGCTTTCTGTCATCTGCATATTTGAAGTTATTGATTTTTCTCCCAGCAATCTTGGTTGCAGCTTGTGTTTCTTCCAGCCCAGCATTTCTCATGATGCACTCTGCATATAAGTTAAGTAAGCAGGGTATACAGCCTTGACGTACTCATTTCCCTGTTTGGAACCAGTCTGTTGTTCCATATCCAGTTCAAACTGTTTCTTCCTGACCTGCATACAGGTTTCTCAAGAGACAGGTCAGATGGTCTGGTATTCCTATCTCTTTCAGAATTTTCCACAGTTTATTGTGATCCACACAGTCAAAGGCTTTGGCATAGTCAATAAAGCAGAAATAGATGTTTTTCTATAACTCTCTTGCTTTTTCAAGGATCCAGCAGATGTTGGCTATTTGATCTCTGGTTCCTCTGCCTTTTCTAAAACCAGCTTGAACATCTGGAAGTTCACGGTGCACATATTGCTGAAGCCTGGCTTGGAGAATTTTGAGCATTACTTTTTGAAGAATGTGGTTATTTTATGAAGCAAAAAGACAAATTTTTACCTCCTTTCCTATGCAAATCTCAGCATTTTATACATGCTTTATTCCACTTTGCTTTTCTCTCATAACCATATATTCTGGAGCTCACATTGTAGGATTATGTGCAAAGCTTCATTCATTTTCAAACTCACCTATATTCTATGGTATGGATATACCACACTTTAGTCCCCAGTATAGGGACATTTCAGATGGTTCTCTCATTTTGCTGGTATAAATGGTGTAAAAATATCTTCATGAATGCATTTTGTCTTAGTCAGCTCTGCCTCCTATGGCAAAATGCCATAGAGTGGATGACCTGAATAGCAGACATTTATTTCTTACAGTTCTGGAAGTTGGAAAGTCCGGGATCAAGATGCCAGCTTATTTGGTTCCTAATGATAGCTCTCCTCTGACTTGTGAATGGCCTCCTGCTCACTGTATCTTGTCAGAGAAAGAAAACACTCCTGTCTCTCTTCCTGTTCTTATAAGGGCTCTAATCATATTGTGATGGCTCTACCCTTATGATATCCCATAGACCTAATTACTTCCTCCAGTGGCCCTAATTCCTAATACTATCACATTGAGAGGATAGGACTTCAATATATGAATTTAAGAAGTCCTCAAACATTCATTCTATAATACATTAAAAAATTTGGGGAAAGAGCAGCGTTTCTTTAAAAAAATACATACATATATTTATTTATTTATTTATTTGTCTTTGTCACATCTTAGATTTGGCACAGGGGATCTACTTCCCCAACCAAGGATCCATCTGGGGTTCCCTGCATTGGGAGCATAGAGTCTTAGCCACTGGACCACCAGGGAAGTTCCATGGCCACTGATACTTGAACCAAAGTGAGATTTCTAGGTCAAAGTGTAAATCCCATGTAATTTTGCTAGATAATGCTAAATTTCACACCTAGAATTTACACAATTATATGGCCCTTAGTCATATATTGGAGTGTGTTTTCCCTCACATACTGGAGTATGTTCTTGATCTTTTGGGTTACTGCTAACTTGATATGTGAAAAATGACAAGTTTTAATTAGCATTTATGCTATTGTGAGCAATGTCAGGTATCTTTTCCCTGCTTTTAGGTTTATTTGCATTTATTTTCTTGAGAACTGTCTGTTCTTATCTTCAACATATATTTCAATGTATTGTTGCCTTTTTCATTTTTATCTTAATTTTTAAAGTATATAAGAAATGTTAATACTTTTTGATATAAATTATTTCCCAGTTTGTCAATCTGTCTTTTTAATTTATTGATGTTATCTGAAAGTTGTTTCATTTAAAAAAAAATTTTTTTTTGTATATAAATAAGTTCATCCATATTATTTTTATTGCTTTTGGATTTTTAATTATTGTTAGTTAAGTTTTTGCCATTTCCAATTCGTAAAGAAGTTCTTTCTTGTTTTCCTCTAATACATGTATATATTTGATTTTTTAATATTTAAATTCTTTGTCTGGAATTTTATCCTGGTCTGCAGTATGAGGAGTGGAACCAATTTTATCTTTTACTCTGCAGCTTCCCAATTTTCTAAGCACCACTTATTAAAGAGTCACTTTTCCCCTATTGATTTGTGTTGCCTTTCTTTCAGTCAGTTCAGTTGCTCAGTTGTGTCTGACTCTTTGTGACCCCATGGACTGTAGCACGCCAGGCTTCCCTGTCCATCACCACCTCCTGGAACCTGATCAAACTCATGTCCATTGAGTCAGTGATGCTGTCCAACCATCTCATCCTCTGTCGTTCCCTTCTCCTCCTGCCTTCAATCTTTCCCAGAATCAGAGTTTTTTTTTTTTTTTTTTAATTAATTAATTTTATTTATTTTTTATTTTTTTTTTTTTTTTTTTTTTTTTTTCCTTTTGAATTTTATTTATTTATTTATTTATTTATTTATTTATTTTAGTTGGGGGCTAATTACTTTACAATATTGTAGTAGTTTTTGCCATACATCGACATGAATCAGCCATGGATTCACATGTGCTCCCCCTCCCAAACCCTCCTCCCACCTCCCTCCCCCTCCCATCCCTCAGTGTCATCCCAACGCTCCATCCCTGAGCATCCGTCCCATGCATAGAACATGGAATGGTGTTCTGCTTCACATATGACAATATACATGTTTCAATGTTATTGTCCCAGAACGTCCAACCCTCACCTTCTCCCTCAGAGTCCACAGGACTGTTCTATGCATCTGTGTCTCTTATTCTGTCTCACATATAGGGTTTACATTACCATATTTCAAATTCCATATACATGCATTAGTATACTGTATTGGTGCTTTTCTTTCTGGCTCACTTCACTCTGTATAATGGGCTCCAGTTTCATCCATCTCAATAGAACGGATTCAAATGTATTCTTTTTAATGGCTGAGTAATATTCCATTGTGTATATGTACCACACTGCTTCCTTATCCATTCGTCTGCCGATGGACATCTAGGTTGCTTCCATGTCCTGGCTATTGTAAACAGTGCTGCGATGAACATTGGGGTACACGCGTCTCTTTCAATTCTGGTTTCCTCGGTGTATATGCCTAGCAGTGGGATTGCTGGGTCATATGGCAGTTCTATTCCCAGTTTTTTAAGGAATCTCCACACTGTTCTCCATAGTGGCTGTACTAGTTTGCATTCCCACCAACAGTGTAAGAGGGTTCCCTTTTCTCCACACCCTCTCCAGCATTTATTGCTTGTAGACTTTTGGATAGCGGCCATTCTGACTGGTGTGTAATGGTACCTCATTGTGGTTTTGATTTGCATTTCTCTAATAATGAGTGATGTTGAGCATCTTTTCATGTGTTTGTTAGCCATCTGTATGTCTTCTTTGGAGAAATGTCTGTTTAGTTTCTTTGGCCCATTTTTTGATTGGGTCGTTTATTTTTCTGGAATTCAGCTGCAGGAGTTGCTTGTATATTTTTGAGATTAATTGTTTGTCTGTTGCTTCGTTTGCTATTATTTTCTCCCATTCTGAAGGCTGTCTTTTCACCTTGCTTATAGTTTCCTTTGTTGTGCAAAAGCTTTTAATTTTGATTAGGTCCCATTTGTTTATTTTTGCTTTTATTTCCAATATTCTGGGGAGTGGGTCATAGAGGATCCTGCTGTGATTTATGTCGGAGAGTGTTTTGCCTATGTTTTCCTCTAGGAGTTTTATAGTTTCTGGTCTTACATTTAGATCTTTAATCCATTTTGAGTTTATTTTTGTGTATGGTGTTAGGAAGTGTTCTAGTTTCATTCTTTTACAAGTGGTTGACCAGTTTTCCCAGCACCACTTGTTAAAGAGATTGTCTTTTCTCCATTGTATACTCTTGCCTCCTTTGTCGAAGATAAGGTGCCCATAGGTGCGTGGGTTTATCTCTGGGCTTTCTATTTTGTTCCATTGATCTATATTTCTATCCTTGTGCCAGTACCACACTGTCTTGATGACTGTGGCTTTGTAGTAGAGCTTGAAGTCAGGCAGGTTGATTCCTCCAGTTCCATTCTTCTTTCTCAAGATTGCTTTGGCTATTCGAGGTTTCTTATACTTCCATACAAATTGTGAAATGATTTGTTCTAGTTCTGTGAAAAATATCATTGGTAGTTTGATAGGGATTGCATTGAATCTGTAGATTGCTTTGGGTAGTATACTCATTTTCACTATATTAATTCTTCCAATCCATGAACACGGTATATTTCTCCATCTGTTTGTGTCCTCTTTGATTTCTTTCATCAGTGTTTTATAGTTTTCTATATATAAGTCTTTTGTTTCTTTAGGTAGAAATATTCCTAAGTATTTTATTCTTTTTGTTGCAATGGTGAATGGTATTGTTTCCTTAATTTCTCTTTCTGTTTTCTCATTATTGGTGTATAGGAATGCAAGGGATTTCTGTGTGTTAATTTTGTATCCTGCAACATTACTATATTCATTGATTAGCTCTAGTAGTTTTCTGGTAGAATCTTTAGGGTTTTCTATGTAGAGGATCATGTCATCTGCAAACAGTGAGAGTTTTACTTCTTCTTTTCCTATCTGTATTCCTTTTATTTCTTTTTCCGCTCTGATTGCTGTGGCCAAAACTTCCAGAACTATGTTGAATAGTAGTGGTGAAAGTGGGCATCCTTGCCTTGTTCCTGACTTTAGGGGAAATGCTTTCAGTTTTTCACCATTGAGGATAATGTTTGCTGTGGGTTTGTCATATATAGCTTTTATTATGTTGAGGTATGTTCCTTCTATTCCTGCTTTCTGGAGAGTTTTTATCATAAATGGATGTTGAATTTTGTCAAAGGCTTTTTCTGCATCTATTGAGATAATCATATTGTTCTTATCTTTCAATTTGTTAATGTGGTGAATTACATTGATTGATTTGCGGATGTTAAAGAAACCTTGCATTCCTGGGATAAAGCCCACTTGGTCATGATGTATGATCTTTTTAATATGATGTTGGATTCTGTTTGCTAGAATTTTATTAAGGATTTTTGCATCTATGTTCATCAGTGATATTGGCCTGTAGTTTTCTTTTTTTGTGACATCTTTGTCTGGTTTTGGAATTAGGGTGATGGTGGCCTCATAGAATGAGTTTGGAAGTTTACCATCTTCTGCAATTCTCTGGAAGAGTTTGAGTAGGATAGGTGTTAGCTCTTCTCTAAATTTTTGGTAGAATTCCGCTGTGAAGCCGTCTGGTCCTGGGCTTTTGTTTGCTGGAAGATTTCTGATTACAGTTTCGATTTCCGTGCTTGTGATGGGTCTGTTAAGATCTTCTATTTCTTCCTGGTTCAATTTTGGAAAGTTATACTTTTCTAAGAATTTGTCCATTTCTTCCAAGTTGTCCATTTTATTGGCATATAGCTGTTGGTAGTAGTCTCTTATGATCCTTTGTATTTCTGTGTAGTCTGTTGTGATCTCTCCATTTTCATTTCTAATTTTGTTGATCTGATTCTTCTCCCTTTGTTTCTTGATGAGTCTGGCTAATGGCTTGTCAATTTTGTTTATCTTCTCGAAAAAACCAACTTTTAGTTTTGTTGATTTTTGCTATGGTCTCTTTTGTTTCTTTTGCATTTATTTCTGCCCTAATTTTTAAGATTTCTTTCCTTCTACTAACCCTGGGGTTCTTCATTTCTTCCTTCTCTAGTTGCTTTAGGTGTAGAGTTAGTTTATTTATTTGAGTTTTTTCTTGTTTCTTGAGGTACGCCTGTATTGCTATGAACCTTCCCCTTAGCATTGCTTTTACAGTGTCCCATAGGTTTTGGGTTGTTGTGTTTTCATTTTCATTCGTTTCTATGCATATTTTGATTTCTTTTTTGATTTCTTCTGTGATTTGTTGGTTATTCAGAAGCGTGTTGTTTAGCCTCCATATGTTGGAATTTTTAATAGTTTTTTTTCTGTAATTGAGGTCTAATCTTACTGCATTGTGGTCAGAGAAGATGGCTGGGATGATTTCAATTTTTTGGAATTTACCAAGGCTAGATTTATGGCCCAGGATGTGATCTATCCTGGAGAAAGTTCCATGTGCACTTGAGAAAAAGGTGAAATTGCTTGTTTTGGGGTGGAAAGTCCTGAAAATATCGATTAAATCTAATTTGTCTATAGTATCATTTAAAGTTTGTGTTTCCTTGTTAATTTTCTGTTTTGTTGATCTATCCATAGGTGTGAGTGGAGTGTTAAAGTCTCCCACTATTATTGTGTTATTGTTAACTTCCCCTTTCATACTTGTTAGTATTTGCCTTATATATTGTGGTGCTCCTATGTTGGGTGCATATATATTTATAATTGTTACATCTTCTTCTTGGATTGACCCTTTGATCATTATGTAGTGTCCTTCTTTGTCCCTTTTCACAGCCTTTATTTTAAAGTCTATTTTATCTGAAATGAGTATTGCAACTCCTGCTTTCCTTTGGTCTCCATTTGCATGAAATATATTTTTCCAACCCTTCACTTTCAGTCTGTATGTGTCCCTAGTTTTGAGGTGGGTCTCTTGTAGACAGCATATGTAGGGGTCATGATTTTGTATCCACTCAGCCACTCTTTGTCTTTTGGTTGGGGCATTCAACCCATTTACATTTAAGGTAATTATTGATAAGTATGGTCCCGTTGCCATTTACTTTGTAGTTTTAAGTTCGTGTTTAAACATCCTTTCTGTGTTTCCTGTTTAGAGAAGATCCTTTAGCATTTGATGGAGAGCTGGTTTGGTGGTGCTGAATTCCCTCAGTTCTTGCTTGTCTGTAAAGCTTTTGAATTCTCCTTCATATCTGAATGAGATCCTTGCCAGGTACAGTAATCTGGGTTGTAGAGTTTTCTCTTTCATTACTTTAAGTATGTCCTGCCATTCCCATCTAGCCTGAAGAGTTTCTATTGAAAGATCAGCTGTTATCCTTATGGGGATCCCCTTGTGTGTTATTTGTTGTTTTTCCCTTGCTGCTTTTAATATTTGTTCTTTGTGTTTGATCTTTGTTAATTTGATTAATATGTGTCTTGGGGTGTTTCGCCTTGGGTTTATCCTGTTTGGGACTCTCTGGGTTTCTTGGACTTCTGTGACTATTTCCTTCCTCATTTTAGGGAAATTTTCAACTATTATCTCCTCGAGTATCTTTTCATGGCCTTTCCTTTTATCTTCTTCTTCTGGGACTCCTATGATTCGAATGTTGGGGCTTTTCATATTGTCCCAGAGGTCCCTGAGGTTTTCCTCATTTCTTTTGATTCTTTTTTCTTTTTTCCTCTCTGCTTCGTTTATTTCCACCATTCTATCTTCTACCTCACTTATCCTATCTTCTGCCTCTGTTATTCTACTGTTGGTTCCCTCCAGCGTGTCTTTTATCTCCTTTATTTCATTATTCAAAATATATTGACTCCTTTTTATTTCTTCTAGGTCCTTGGTAAACATTTCTTGCATCTTCTCAATCCTTGTCTCCAGGCTATTTATCTGTAACTCCATTTTATTTTCAATATTTTGGATCATTTTTACTATCATTATTCTAAATTTTTTTCAGATAGATTCCCTATCTCCTCCTCTTTTGTTTGGTTTGGTGGGCATTTCTCATTTTCCTTTACTTGTTGAGTATTTCTCTGCTTTTTCATCTTGTTTAGATTGCTGTGTTAGGCGTGGCCTTTCTGTATTCTGGTAGTTTGAAGTTCCTCTTTATTGTGGAGGTTCCTCACTGTGGGTGGGGTTGGATGGGTGGCTTGTCAAGGTTTCCTGGTTGGAGGAGCTTGTGTCGGTGTTCTGGTGGGTGGAGCTGGATTTCTTCTCTTTAGAGTGCAATGGAGTGTCCAGTATTGAGTTTTGAGATGTCTATGGATTTGGTGTGCCTCTGGGCAGCCTGTATATTGATGCTCAGGGCTATGTTCCTGCGTTGCTGGAGAGTTTGCGTGGTATGTCTTGCTCTGGAACTTATTGGCTCTTGGGTGGAGCTTGGTTTCAGTGTATATGTGGAGGCTTTTGGAAGATCTCTTATTAATTAATGTTTCCTCTGGCTTTCAGTCTTATTCTTGCAGTAGCCTCAAGACTACTCCATCCATACAGCATCAATAATAAAACTTTTAGGTTAATGGTGAAAAGATTCTCCACAGTGAGGGATACCCAGAGAGGTTCACTGAGTTACATGGAGAGGTGAAGGGGAGGGAGGTTGAGGTGACCAGGAGGAGAGGAGGGGGACTCAAACGTGGGGAGAGCAGTCTATCCAGTAAGCACTTCCCTCTGTGCTTTCCACAGTCTGGAGCCCTCAGAGAGGTTCACAGAGATACATAGAGAGGGGGGAGGAAGGCAGTAGAGGTGAGGATGAGTAGAAAGGGAGGAATCAAGAGGGGAGAGAGAGATCTGGGCAGTATTCTGTTCCCGAAGTGTTCTCCGGTACCCAGAACACCCTCAGAGATTCACAGAATTGGGTTGAGAAGAGAAGGAGGAGGGTGGGAGATAGAGGTTCCCTGGGGGAGAAGAAAGAGCGTCAATAGAGGGAGAGAGTAATCAGGCCAGTAATCACACTC
This sequence comes from Okapia johnstoni, assembly GCA_024291935.2. Lineage (NCBI taxonomy): Eukaryota > Metazoa > Chordata > Mammalia > Artiodactyla > Giraffidae > Okapia > Okapia johnstoni. The sequence goes on from CM044319.1 coordinate 50,711,822, forward strand.
TTGAGTAAAAATGGGTACTAAAGATTGTATTATTAAATGCACAAAATTGATATCAAATATGTAAAACAAAAATTAAAAATCTGGAGTAGAGGTTAGACTCTTATAAATCATACAATATAAAAAAAAAAGAAAAAAGAAAACAGTATAAAAGGAAAAAAGACAGTAAAACAGTATAACAGTAAAAAAAAAAGAAAAACAGGAAAAAACAGTAAAAAAAATAATAATAAAATATAAAAAAAGAAAACGCAAAAAGTATAAGACATATGTACGCAGTTTGTTTTAAAAATAGGGTTTTTTTTTTTTTTCAAGGTAGTGGTGGGTTATGAAAATGAAAATTAAAGGTGTAATAGAGGTCTTAAAGAAAAAAGAAAAGAAAAAAAAAAAAAAAATAATAATAAAAAAAAATAAAATAAATGATAATAGTAAAAATAGATATCCCGGACTTTCTCTGGAGCAGTTGTGAGCCGTGTGGGGTCTCTTCAGTTTCAGATAAATCCTTGTTCCTGCTTATACTTTTCAAGATCTATAGGCCCCTTTCAATGCAGTCCGTGTTAACTACAGGGATTTTAATCTGTTGGCCTGTCCCTTCCAACGCGCTTCCCTCTGTTTATTTGGCTTTTGTTTGGAGGTCTCTTCAGTGTCTAATTTCCGCCCTGCCACAAAGGGGCGGAGGTGGTCTCTTTAGGTTCACTTGCTCAGTCCTGCTGTGGGGAGAGAGGACCACTGCAAACCAATATCACTGGCGTGTGTGTGGAGAGCTTACAGTGTCTCGGCCACACTGGGTTCACCCCCGCTCACGGCGTGTGTGCTTTCCCCGTCTACCCCGCTCAGGCTTCAGGTTACTCTGCCGGGGGGTGGGCCCAGATATGCGCGCACTTCCCAGGTTTAAACTGCTCAGGTTCAGGTTCCCGGGTACTCCACAAAGGCGCAGACTCGGTTGGGCCGGCGGTTTGCGCCGTTCCGGTCGGAGCAGCTCAGGCAGCCAGGAGTTTGGCGAGCGCACCGCCCAGGTGCGGCTTATCACCTCCCTGGTCCCCGCCTCGGTTTACGGTTTACGGGCGCGCCCGGCTCTGGCTCCTGTGTGCTTTGTGTCAGTTCTGGGGAGCTGGTCTCTGGCTGCGACCCTCCCGGCGGCTGTAGACCCTCCGGGATCTCAGGCTGTCTTTGCTTAGAAACTGGGAGCCTGTTTGCAGTTTGGTAGGGGGTGCCCTCTCTGGAGCCGAGTTCGCCCCTTTCCGGCTCTGGCTGGTCCCGCCTGCCCGCTGTGTCCGACGGGGGATGGGGCGGTCCGCAGCCGGCTAGCTCTTCCCCTGTATCGCTCAGTCCTTTGTTCTGTGAGCGGGCCGGCAGTGCCTTAGCTTTGGGTTTTTCGCAGGGTAGTTCTCTCTCTCTGGCTGTCCCACAGTTTAGGTTACTATCTCACGTTAGCGGCCCGGTCCTTACCCTAAGCAGTGCCACCCGCTCCTCTCCGCCCAGCCCCCACTTGCTGGTGGCGGATGCGGGCGTCTGGGGTTCTTTACTGGAAGTTGCCTTTAGGCACGTAATCAGTGGGTTTTATTTATTGATTCTCCCGGTTATGTTGCCCTCCGAGATTCGAAATCTTCCCCCAAACCCGCCGGTGAGAAGGTTTCCTGGTGCTTAGAAATTTCTCCTCTTTTACGACTCCCTCCCCAGGACGGGTCTCTGTCCCTAACTCTTTTGTCTCTCTTTTTATCTTTTATAATTTCTCCTACCTCCTTCTGAAGATAATGCGCTGACTTGATTAATGTCTGACGTCCTCTGCCAGCATTCAGAAGTAGTCTTGTGAACTTTGCTCAGCTTTCAGATGTTCTTTCGATAAGTTTGTGGGGGAGAGAGTGATCTCTCCGTCCTTTGTGGGCAAAGTAATGTCTCTGCTTTTTAATATGCTGTCTAGGTTGGTCATAGCTTTTATTCCAAGGAGCAAGCATCTTTTAATTTCATGCCTTCAGTCATGCCTTCCCTTATAATATACTAAATTTCCCTGTGCATCTGGATGTCTTTTGGATATTCTGTTCTGGCCATTGTTCTCTTGTTCCATACATTCGTCCATCCATCCATCCACGTTTGATGCAGAGCCAGTAGAACTGACCTCACCAGTTCTTCTTTTTTCAGTGTTTTCCTTGCTCAATTGACTTGCTTGTTTGTTCTACCAAATGAGCTCTATAATCAATTTGTCCAGAACACATAAACAAAACAAGCACACAAACTAAACACCTAATGGTCTCTTGGTTAAACTTGTGTTAAATATATACATTAATTATGAGAGAAATTTTATCTAAAAGATGTTCAAGTGTATTTGTGTTTTTAGGCATGTGCTATAGTTTTCTTATTTTGCTGTTAGATGTTTCTCATAAAATGTACACTTAGAGATCTTACTTTCTCCTTTCCTGACTTCCTTCCTTCTTTCATTCTTTCCTCTCTTCCCTTTAGTGTCATAAAGGAGTGTCCTCTATCAACATTTTCTAAATAAGTTTGCCTCTATAGATAAAAGTTTGTGATTTCCATATGTTAATTTCATGGCTTACAACTTTTGTTTGTACTAATTTTACATAATTATTTTAGTGTTTCTAGATATGTAATCTGATAATCCGCAAAGATTATTATTTCTTCCTTTCTAGTTTGTATGCCTCCAGTTGTTTTTTCTTATCTAATTTCTATGACTGAAACTCTAACACAATCTAAAATATGCTTACTTTTGTTCTTTTTCTGACCTGAATGGGAAATTCTAGGACGTGTTTTTACATTATCTTTTAAATGAGTGGAGAGATAGCATCATTTTTCTTCCTATTGTGATAAACCTGTCTCTCTATCTATGCCAACAAATTTCCTAACATTGAACCTACTTGCATCTTTTGACTAAAGTACCCATTTTGTTTTTATGTTCTTTCTAAATATTGTATTGAGCTTCATTTGCTGCTGTTTTTGTAATTTTTAAACCTATATTTATAACTGAGTCTGCAATTTTTTTCTTTTGGTGTGATCTTTGTCAAGTTTTAGAATCACCTTTATGCTTACTTCATATAACACGTTTGGAAGATTTTTGAAGTATAAGTAGCATTAGGATTATCTGCTCTTTAAAGGATTCTCTTGAGGAAACATTGGATCCTGCTGTATTTTTCCTTGGGGAGCTCTTTAAATGATTTTTCTCTTTATTTTTTAAGTATCAATCTTTTAAAAGTATCTGTTAAAATTTTCCATCTGAATCAGGATTAATTTTGATGAGTTTAAGACTCTGAATTACTTGAGATCAGAACCATACTCTTTTGTTTAGTTTTCTCAAAGGCCAGAGTTACTGAAAAGTAGTAGTTGTACAATAAATGTGTGTAGAGTACTTGTTACACAATGCACTGGCAAGTGGTAGAGAAAGAACAATTCAATCAGCAAGTGTCATGTTTGTGCTTCCTGGAAGAGCTTGGTGGATTGAACATGTGTATTTACCTTCATCTCCTTCTAACACTTCACATAATTGATTTTTTAATGGTCCTGTCAGCAGCTGATCATAGAAACATCTTGTCTCTTACCACCTCTTAACCTTCAACTTTAATAAAAAGGTGATCATAAAAGATCTAAAGTGCACCTGGCCAGAAATTAGGGAAGCTAAAGGAGGAGATAGCCTATCTGGAGTAATAGCTGGCTTGGCTGCCCCACATTTACAACTAAAGTCAGCAGGTAAGTGACAATGTGTATTATCTGCAATAGCACCTCATGCCCTATGTTGAACTCACAAATATAAAATGAATGTGTGTACAGTGTCATTTCCACATTCCAAATCTAATGTAAAATATTCCTCTAAATGGTAGACTCTAGTGATGCCAAGAGAGAAGGCCTAAAGACATTAACATGATTTCTTACTAAGTTGTCCAGCCAGTTAACCCTACAATAAAGCCCATGGAGAGCAAACTGCAAACATTTGCTTAGTACTAACAATCAGTATTTTGGGGACTACTGCTAAATACAAGTGATCTACAAAAGATTACCTGGAATTCCAGAAAAAGTCTAGCATAACTGATAAAATAGAGACCAAAAAGAAACACAAAACAAGGAGACCAACTAAGCACATGAATGCACACACACGTACACACACACTGCTACCTTGGAGGAAATAATGTACACAGAGAGAAGAAAATTGAAAAAAAAAAGACTTATAATCGATACTTTCAGAGATTTTAGAAATATATTTTGTCAATGAATCAAGAATTACTTGCTATTAAAAAAAAAAGAATACTCAGAGGTGCTGAGGGTTCAGGGAAAGACTCTAGGGAATTTAAAAATGCTGCAAGTAAACTAGCCAAAACCTGGAAATAACCTAAATTTTTTTCAATAGGTTGAAAATGTCTTTCAATAGGTTAAATGTTTAACAAACTGTGATATCTATACCATGGAACACTACTCACAGATTAAACATAAATAAACTGTGCACTTATGAAATAAACAGATTTCAAAGGAATTATGCTGAGATAAAAAGTTAGTTTCAAGAGGGAATGCCTAGTGCGACAGTTGGGTGATGACCAGAGGAGACAGCTATATACCAGGTGGAAAGCATACTAGGCCAAATTGCTACAAGTCAGAAAGATCCAGAAGATAATTTTTCAAAGCAGTTGAATTCCACAGAATATTTGAAATGCCCAAATATTAAAACAAAATAATTATTATGACATATTTTCTAACATATACAAAAAGAATAATATACCATGTACCTTCCCCTCTGTTTCAACATTTGTCTTTACAGTGTCAAAGTGGTTTCTATTAGCCCCTTCCTTTTGTTGGAGCATTTTAAAAACACTGTGAACATAATCATTTTACTACAAATCCCTAAGCATGTATCTCTAACAAAGATTAAATTCTTACTTTTAAAGCACAACAACACTACCATTGTCATCGCCAGAATTAAAAACACTTCAGTTTAGTTCAGTTGCTTAGTCATGTCCGACTCTTTGCGACCCCATGGACAGCAGCACGCCAGGCTTCCCTGTCCATCACCAACTCCCAGAGCCTGCTCAAACTCATGCCCATCGAGTCAGTGATGCCATCTAACCATCTCATCCTCTGCGGTCCCCTTCTCCTCCTACCCTCAATCTTTCCCAGGATCGGACTTTTCAAATGAGTGGGTTCTTTACATCAAGTGGCTGAAGCGTTGGAGTTGCAGCTTTGGCATCAGTCCTTCCAATGAATATTTAGGACTGATTTCCTTTAGGATTGACTGGTTTTGTCTCCTTGTAGTGCAAGGGACTCTCAAGAGTCTTCTCCAACACCACAGTTCAAAAGCATCAATTCTTCGGCGCTCAGCTTTCTTTATAGTCCAACTCTCACAGGAAACCATACCTGACTACTGGAAAAACCATTGCTTTGACTAGATGGATCTTCCCAGCTTTCATTCCAATTCTAAAGAAAGGCAATGCCAAGGAATGTTCAAACTGCCGCACAATTGCACTCATCTCACATGCTAGCAAAGTAATGCTCAAAATTCTCTACGCCAGACTTCAACAATACACGAACCATGAACTTCTAGATGTTCAAGCTGGATTTAGAAAAGGCAGAGGAACCAGAGATCAAATTGCCAACATCTGTTGGATCATTGAAAAAGCAAGAGAGTTCCAGAAAAACATCTACTTCTGCTTTATTGACTACGCTAAAGCCTTTGACTGTATGAATCACAACAAAATGTGGAAAATTCTTCAAGAGATGGGAATACCATACCACCTGAGCTGCCTCCTGAGAAATCTGTATTCAGGTCAAGAAGCAACAGTTAGAACTGGACATGGAACAACAGATTGGTTCCAAATTGGGAAAGGAGTATGCCAAGGCTGTATATTGTCACCCTGCTTATTTAACTTATATGCAGAGTATATCCTGCGAAATGCCAGACTGGATGAAGCACAAGCTGGAATCAAGGTTGCTGGGAGAAATGTCAATAATCTCAGATATGCAATGACACCACCCCTTATGGCAGAAAGTGAAGAAGAACTAAAGAGCCTCTTGATGAGAGTGAAAGAGGAGAGTGAAAAATCTGGCTTAAAACTCAACCTTCAAAAAACGAAGATCATGGCATCCAGTCCCATCACTTCATGGCAAATAGATGGGGAAACAATGGAAACAATGACAGACGTTATATTCATGGCTCCAAAATCACTGCAGGTGGTGACTGTAGCCATGAAATTAAAACACTTCAAGATAACTTAAGAAGTGTTTTAAATTTTGGTTGGCTATAATAGCTGGTAGAAGGCCGCTGTATAGCACAGGGAGCTCAACTCTGCACTCTGTGACAACTGTGAGGGGTGGAATGGGGGTTTGTCGGAGGGTAGTTCAAGAGAGAGGGGCTATATGTATACATATAGCTGATTTACAGCAGAAATCAGTGCAACATTGTAAAGTAGTTATCCTCCATTAAAAATTTAAAACATAAACATGCTTCTACATCAAAAAAAATACTTCAAGATAGCAAATCAATTTTAATATTTCTGGTTCTCTTGATTTTTTTCTTTGCTTTGTTGAAATCAGTATCCTAACAGTGTCTGCAGTTAGTGTTGGACTGATGTGTCTCCTGCGTCCCTATTCTTATTTTGCCACTTATTTGTTGAAGAAAATGAGTCATATTTTCCTAGATTCTGGATTTAGCTGTTTGTATCCTTTTGGATACAAAAGGATCTTTACCTCTTACTATATATTTCTTTGTCTCTTACTGTAAATTCCCTGGTGGTTCAGATGATAAAGTGTTTGCCTGCAGTGTGAGAGACCCAGGTTTGATCCCTGGGTCGGAAAAATCCCCTGGAGAAAGAAATGGCAACCCACTCCAGTATTCTTGCCTGGGAAATCCCATGGATGGAGGAGTCTGGTAGGCTACAGTCCACGGGGTTGCAGAGTCAGATGTGACTGAGTAAATTCATTTTCTTTTCTTTCTACTGTAAATTAGTGTTTAAATCTCAGGGCTTGATTAGATTTAGCTTTGGATTTGAGGCAAGAATATATCTGAGGTGATTGTTGTTCAGTTGCCAGGTCTCCTGTCTGACACTTTGTGACCCCATGGACTGCAGCATGCCAGCCTACCTGTCCCTCACCATCTCCCAGAGTTTGCCCAAGTTCATGGCCATTGAAACTGTGATGCCATCCAACCATCTCATCCTCTGTCGCCCTCTTCTCCTTCTGCCTTCAGTCTTTACCAGCATCAGGATCTTTTCCAGTGAGTCTGCTCTTTGCATCTGGTTGCCAAAGTATTGGAGCTTTAGCTTCAGCATCAGTCCTTTTAATGAGAATTCAGGGTTTATTTCCTTTAAGACAAACGCTGGGCTGGATGAAGCACAAGCTGGAATCAAGATTGACGAGAGAAATATCAATAACCTCAGATATGCAGATGACCCCACCCTTATGGCAGAAAGTGAAGAAGAACTAAAGAGCCTCTTGATGAAAGTGAAAGAGGAGAATGAAGAAGTTGGCTTAAAGCTCAACGTTCAGAAAACTAAGATCATGGCATCTGGTCCCATCACTTCATGGGAAATAGATGGGGAAACAGTGGAAAGTGTCAGACTTTATGTTTTTGGGCTCTAAAATCACTGCAGATGTTGATTGCAGCCATGAAATTAAAAGACGCTTACTCCTTGGAAGGAAGGTTATGGCCAACCTAGATAGCATATTTAAAAGCAGAGACATTACTTTGCCAACAAAAGTCCGTCTAGTCAAGGCTATGGTTTTGCCAGTGGTCTTTTAATTCTTTCTTTCTTTTTTTCCTCTCTGTTTCATTTATTTTCTACCATTCTATCTTCTATCCTCACATCATCCTATTCTTCAGCCTCCGTTATTCTACTGTTGTTCCCCTTCCAGAGGTGTTTTTGATCTCATTTATTGCATTATTCATTTATATTGACTGTTTTTTTATTTATTTCTTTTAATTCCTTGTTAAAACCTTTCTTGCATCATTTCTCATCCTTGTCCTCCAGGTTTTATTTATCTGTAACTCCAATTTGTTTTCCAGATTTGGATCATTTTCACTATCATTATTTGGAATTCTTTATCAGTAGATTCCTATCTCTTCCTCTTTTGTTTAATTTTGGAGGCATTAATCCTGTCCTTACCTGTGCTGGGTGGTTCTGTTCACTTGCTTTTTCGTCTTGTTTATAATGCTGTGTTAAAAGTTTGTGATTTCCATATGTTTAATTTCATGGCTTACAACTTTTGTTTGATACTGAATTTTACATAATTATTTTAGTGTTTCTAGATATGTAATCTGATAATTCCGCAAAAGGATTTATTATTTCTTCCTTTCTACGGTTTTGTATGCCTCCAGTTGTTTTTTTCTTATCTAACATTTCTATGACTGAAACTCTAACACAAATCTAAAATAATGCTTACTTTTGTTCTTTTTCTGACCTTGAATGGGAAATTCTAGCGACGTGTTTTATACACTCTTATCTTTTAAATGAGTGATTGGAGAGATCTTAGCATCATTTTTCTTCCTATTGTTGATAAACCTTTCTCTCTATCTATGCCAACAAATTTCCTAACATTGAACCTACTTGCATCTTTTGACTAAAGTACCCCATATTTTGTTTTTATGTTCTTTCTAAATATTGTATTGAGCTTTCATTTGCTGCTGTTTTTGTAATTTTTTTAAACCTATATATTATAACTGAGTCTGCAATTTTTTTTCTTTGGTGTGATCTTTGAGTCAAGTTTTAGAATCACCTTTATGCTTACTTCATATAACACGTTTGGAAGATTTTTGAAGTATTAAGTAGCATTAGGATTATCTGCTCTTTAAAGGATTCTCTTGAGGAAACATTGGATCCTGCTGTATTTTTCCTTGGGGAGCTCTCCTTAGAAAATGATTTTTCTCTTTATTTTTTAAGTATCAATCTTTTAAAAGTATCTGTTAAAAATTTTCCATCTGAATCAGGATTAATTTTTGATGAGTTTAAGACTCTGAATTTACTTGATATCAGAACCATACTCTTTTGTTTAGTTTTTCTCAAAGGCCAGAGTTACTGAAAAGTAGTAGTTGTACAATAAATGTGTGTAGAGTACTTGTTACACAATGCACTGGCAAGTGGTAGAGAAAAGAACAATTCAATCAGCAAGTGTCATGTTTGTGCTTCCTGGAAGAGCTTGGTGGATTGAACATGTGTATTTACCTTCATCTCCTTCTAACACTTCACATAATTGATTTTTTTAATGGTCCTGTCAGCAGCTGATCATATAAAACATCTTGTCTCTTACCACCTCTTAACCTTCAACTTTTAATAAAAAGGTGATCATAAAAAGATCTAAAGTGCACCTGGCCAGAAATTAGGGGAAGCTAAAGGAGGAGATAGCCTATCTGGAGTAATAGCTGGCTTGGCTGCCCCACATTTACAACTAAAGTCAGCAGGTAAGTGACAATGTTGTATTATCTGCAATAGCACCTCATGCCCTATGTTGAACTCACAAATATAAAATGAATGTGTGTACAGTGTCATTTCCCACATTCCAAATCTAATGTAAAAATATTCCTCTAAATGGTAGACTCTAGTGATGCCAAGAGAGAAGGCCTAAAGACATTAAACATGATTTCTTACTAAGTTGTCCAGCCAGTTAACCCTACAATAAAGCCCATGGAGAGCAAACTGCAAAACAATTTGCTTAGGTACTAACAATCAGTATTTTGGGGACTACTGCTAAATACAAGTGATCTACAAAAGATTACCTGGAATTCCAGAAAAAGTCTAGCATAACTGATAAAATAGAGACCAAAAAAGAAACACAAAACAAGGGAGACCAACTAAGCACATGAATGCACACACACGTACACACACACTGCTACCTTTGGAGGAAATAATGTACACAGAGAGAAGGAAAATTGAAAAAAAAAAAGACTTATAATCGATACTTTCAGAGATTTTAGAAATATATTTTGTCAATGAATCAAGAATTACTTGCTATTAGAAAAAAAAAAGAATACTCAGAGGTGCTGAGGGTTCAGGGAAAGACTCTAGGGAATTTTAAAAATGCTGCAAGTAAACTAGCCAAAACCTGGAAATAACCTAAAATTTTTTTCAATAGGTTGAAAATGTCTTTCAATAGGTTAAATGTTTAACAAACTGTGATATCTATATACCATGGAACACTACTCACAGATTAAACATAAATAAACTGTGCACTTATGAAAATAAACAGATTTCAAAGGAATTTATGCTGAGATATAAAAAGTTAGTTTTCAAGAGGGAATGCCTAGTGCGACAGTTGGGTGATGACCAGAGGAGACAGCTATATACCAGGTGGAAAGCATACTAGGCCAAATTGCTACAAGTCAGAAAGATCCAGAAGATAATCTTTTCAAAGCAGTTGAATTCCACAGAATATTTGAAATGCCCAAATATTAAAACAAAATAATTATTATGACATATTTTCTAACATATACAAAAAGAATAATATACAATGTACCTTCCCCTTCTGTTTCAAACATTTGTCCTTTACAGTGTCAAAGGTGGTTTCTATTAGCCCCTTCCTTTTGTTGGAGCATTTTAAAAAACACTGTGAACATAATCATTTTACTACAAATCCCTAAGCATGTATCTCTAACAAAGATTAAATTCTTACTTTTAAAGCACAACAACACTACCATTGTCATCGCCACTGAATTAAAAAACACTTCAGTTTTAGTTCAGTTGCTTAGTCATGTCCGACTCTTTTGCGACCCCATGGGACAGCAGCACGCCAGGCTTCCCTGTCCCATCACCAACTCCCCAGAGCCTGCTCAAACTCATGCCCATCGAGTCAGTGATGCCATCTAACCATCTCATCCTCTGCGGTCCCCTTTCTCCTCCTACCCTCAATCTTTCCCAGGATCGGACTTTTTCAAATGAGTGGGTTCTTTACATCAAGTGGCTGAAGCGTTGGAGTTGCAGCTTTGGCATCAGTCCTTCCAATGAATATTTAGGACTGATTTCCTTTAGGATTGACTGGTTTTGTCTCCTTGTAGTGCAAGGGACTCTCAAGAGTCTTCTCCAACACCACAGTTCAAAAGCATCAATTCTTCGGCGCTCAGCTTTCTTTATAGTCCAACTCTCACAGGAAACCATACCTGACTACTGGAAAAACCATTGCTTTGACTAGATGGATCTTCCCAGCTTTCATTCCAATTCTAAAGAAAGGCAATGCCAAGGAATGTTCAAACTGCCGCACAATTGCACTCATCTCACATGCTAGCAAAGTAATGCTTAAAATTCTCTACGCCAGACTTCAACAATACATGAACCATGAACTTCTAGATGTTCAAGCTGGATTTAGAAAAGGCAGAGGAACCAGAGATCAAATTGCCAACATCTGTTGGATCATTGAAAAAAAGCAAGAGAGTTCCAGAAAAACATCTACTTCTGCTTTATTGACTACGCTAAAGCCTTTGACTGTATGAATCACAACAAAATGTGGAAAATTCTTCAAGAGATGGGAATACCATACCACCTGAGCTGCCTCCTGAGAAATCTGTATTCAGGTCAAGAAGCAACAGTTAGAACTGGACATGGAACAACAGATTGGTTCCAAATTGGGAAAGGAGTATGCCAAGGCTGTATATTGTCACCCCTGCTTATTTTAACTTATATGCAGAGTATATCCTGCGAAATGCCAGACTGGATGAAGCACAAGCTGGAATCAAGGTTGCTGGGAGAAATGTCAATAATCTCAGATATGCAATGACACCACCCTTATGGCAGAAAGTGAAGAAGAACTAAAGAGCCTCTTGATGAGAGTGAAAGAGGAGAGTGAAAAATCTGGCTTAAAACTCAACCTTCAAAAAACGAAGATCATGGCATCCAGTCCCATCACTTCATGGCAAATAGATGGGGAAACAATGGAAACAATGACAGACGTTATATTCATGGCTCCAAAATCACTGCAGGTGGTGACTGTAGCCATGAAATTAAAACACTTCAAGATAACTTAAGAAGTGTTTTAAATTTTGGTTGGCTATAATAGCTGGTAGAAGGCCGCTGTATAGCACAGGGAGCTCAACTGCACTCTGTGACAACTGTGAGGGGTGGAATGGGGGTTTGTCGGAGGGTAGTTCAAGAGAGAGGGGCTATATGTATACATATAGCTGATTTACAGCAGAAATCAGTGCAACATTGTAAAAGTAGTTATCCTCCATTAAAAATTTAAAACATAAAACATGCTTCTACATCAAAAAAAAATACTTCAAGATAGCAAATCAATTTTAATATTTCTGGTTCTCTTGATTTTTTTCTTTGCTTTGTTGAAATCAGTATCCTAACAGTGTCTGCAGTTAGTGTTGGACTGATGTGTCTCCTGCGTCCCTATTCTTATTTTGACAGTTATTTGTTGAAGAAAATGAGTCATATTTTCCTAGATTCTGGATTTAGCTGTTTGTATCCTTTTGGATACAAAAGGATCTTTACCTCTTACTATATATTTCTTTGTCTCTTACTGTAAATTCCCTGGTGGTTCAGATGATAAAGTGTTTGCCTGCAGTGTGAGAGACCCAGGTTTGATCCCTGGGTCGGAAAAATCCCCTGGAGAAAGAAATGGCAACCCACTCCAGTATTCTTGCCTGGGAAATCCCATGGATGGAGGAGTCTGGTAGGCTACAGTCCACGGGGTTGCAGAGTCAGATGTGACTGAGTAAATTCATTTTCTTTTCTTTCTACTGTAAATTAGTGTTTAAATCTCAGGGCTTGATTAGATTTAGCTTTGGATTTGAGGCAAGAATATATCTGAGGTGATTGTTGTTCAGTTGCCAGGTCTCCTGTCTGACACTTTGTGACCCCATGGACTGCAGCATGCCAGCCTACCTGTCCCTCACCATCTCCCAGAGTTTGCCCAAGTTCATGGCCATTGAAACTGTGATGCCATCCAACCATCTCATCCTCTGTCGCCCTCTTCTCCTTCTGCCTTCAATCTTTTACCAGCATCAGGATCTTTTCCAGTGAGTCTGCTCTTTGCATCTGGTTGCCAAAGTATTGGAGCTTTAGCTTCAGCATCAGTCCTTTTAATGAGAATTCAGGGTTTATTTCCTTTAAGACAAACGCTGGGCTGGATGAAGCACAAGCTGGAATCAAGATTGACGAGAGAGAAATATCAATAACCTCAGATATGCAGATGACCCCACCCTTATGGCAGAAAGTGAAGAAGAACTAAAGAGCCTCTTGATGAAAGTGAAAGAGGAGAATGAAGAAGTTGGCTTAAAGCTCAACGTTCAGAAAACTAAGATCATGGCATCTGGTCCCATCACTTCATGGGAAATAGATGGGGAAACAGTGGAAAGTGTCAGACTTTATGTTTTTGGGCTCTAAAATCACTGCAGATGTTGATTGCAGCCATGAAATTAAAAGACGCTTACTCCTTGGAAGGAAGGTTATGGCCAACCTAGATAGCATATTTAAAAGCAGAGACATTACTTTGCCAACAAAAGTCCGTCTAGTCAAGGCTATGGTTTTGCCAGTGGTCATGTATGGATGTAAGAGTTGGACAGTGAAGAAAGCTGAGCGCCACAGAATTGATGCTTTTGAACTGTGGTGTTGGAGAAGACTCTTGAGAATCCCTTGGACTGCAAGGAGATCCAATCAATCCATCCTAAAGGAGATCAGTCCTGGGTGTTCATTGGAACGTCTGATGTTGAAGCTGAAACTCCAGTACTTTGGCCACCTCATGTGAAGAGTTGACTCATTGGAAAAGACCCTAATGCTGGGTAGGATTGGGGGCAGGAGGAGAAGGGGACGACAGAGGATGAGATGGTTGGATAGCATCACTGACTCGATGGACATGGGTTTGGGTAGACTCTGGGAGTTGGTGATGGACAGAGAGGCCTGGCGTGCTGCAATTCATGGGGTTGCAAAGAGTCGGACATGACTGAGTGACTGAACTGAACTGAAGGTTGGAAATGAACCCTAAACCTTGGTACCTTATTAGTAAGATGTTTCTTTTACATTCATATCACGCTGCAGTGTGACCTGCTCTATGAGGTCAGTGGCACAGTGCATGTCTGTCCTGTAGCTCCATTTCTTTTCAGGTCCTGGATCCTTTGTTTGGATTGTATTGGCTAAGTGACTTGCTTTTGTCGAAGGGGTATTGGCAAACATCGTTCAATCAGGGGCCTGACAGACACTTGCTCTGTTGTTGTTCTTGGAGTCTTTACCACAGAAATGTGCCTGCTGACTTTGGAGAGATGATAGAGGGGAGTACCCCAGCTTATGATTAACAAGTTTCTCTGACTCTGCACTGACTTCAGATAATTGGGCAGCCCTATAAAGACCATCCAAGCTTGGCCAAGTACTCCCAAGCCTCAATTATCAAGGACAGAATCATAAAATGATTATTGTCTTAAGACAGTTCTGTAATGGTTTGTTATCTAGCAATGGGTAACTGATAATACAGGTACTAGAGACAAGACAAGATTACCAAATACTTATTATTATTGAAACTGATTGTGGTATCAAGTTTATTTTGTTTTTACTCCCTGTACTCTTAGTGTGTATTAGACTTTTTTGGGTCATTAAAAGTAAAAAAGAAAACACTGAATTTAAATATCACCTGAAATAATTTATATATTAATTTATTTTAATTTCCTTTTAATGTTTAGGAATTGCAAATTTTCCAATAATATGTTTAACTTTATTTTTTAGTTATTTAAGATACATCATTTCAAAATTTAAAATATGGTATATTCAGAAAGGCCTAGCTTTTTGACTATCTACTTTCCCCTTTTCTTTCTCCAAGGTATCCATTTAAAGTAGTTATTACCTGGATGTTTTGGAAAGTATTTTGGAGAGTTGTTAGTAAGTCTGGAGTTAAATTTGTGATATATGCATAGATAAAAACAAGGCCAATGACAGAGATAATGAGACAATTATTAATTTCAGGAAAAAGCAAATTTTGTTCAGGAAAGGAAACACCATACTATTATGCTTGCTGTTTGTGACTATCATGCATATTGTTGTTTTCCTATAAACAATGATGATTGATCTAATAAAAATTGCAATCCTCCTATATTGGACGTATAAGGAAACAGAAAATTCTTTGCATGTGGAAAGAGGTGATGAAAAAGATAAATTCTCATCTTTCCCATTGATAAGAAATAGATAACCTATAAATATATTATAAGTAGTAATATGGACATGCAATTGAGAGATAAAATATTTAATACCCAAAGAATAAACTGAGAAATAAATGTCATAGCCTCTGCAAAGAAGGGTAGGGCCTATTGGTTTTTCTTGATAGGCCTCATTGATTCATGACAAGAAGTGGGAAAAAAATCAAGTAAGCAAAAAATTGACCAAAAAAAGAAGAGAAAACATAGCATGAAATAACTTAATAATGATAATAATGATAGTTTATATTTATCAAGTTCTTCCTATGTGCCATGTACTATGCTAAGTGTTGTATATGGATTATCTCTGAATCTTTACTACAATTATATGATATAGACTCATTTTATACCTATAACCACATGAGACAATTAATGCTTTGAGGGTTTATTAGCTATCTATTGCTGCACAATGAATTGCAGCAAAACTGGAGGCAATGGATATTATCACTTCATATTTTCTCTGGGTCCTTGAGTTACTTGGCTGAGTAGTTCTGGTTCAGTCTTAAGGGGCTGTTGTCACACTGGTGTTTAACTCTGGAGATCTTTGGATCTCACATATACAGCATGCCTCAGAAGCTCTGAGGCTCATCCTGTGGATCCCTTAAAAGGGCTTCTTCAGGACCTAGCAGTTGGCATCTGTGAAAGCTTGTACTCCGAAAGCACCCAAGATGGAAACTACTTGTCTTTTTACAATCTGATCTTGAAAATGACATCATATTCGGTTAGAAGCAAATCTGTAATTCCAGCCTATACTTGTGGGGAGGGTTCGGATTTCAAGAAGTACTGATTAGGTGAGTTATTTTACAGGTTTCTGTGCGTATTTTCATATGTGTGACACACATCCTGGTGTGCTATTAGTTTAAGCCAATAGAAATAAGCTATATGTCATCCTTAGTATGTAGGGTGCAAGCTTTCATCTTCCCATCGGCCCCCAGCTTCAGAAACGGTACATGACTGCAAGGGAGAATTACGTGAGAACAAGGATCACCTTGAAATCACTCTAATTTATACAAAGTCAAAGCCTCTGAAGCTTTAGAACTTTATTGGTAATGAATTACTTGAGGCAGCCCTCACACTTGATCATAACAAACTGCAGCTTCGTGTTCCTGGGACGGGGCATTAGTCACAGGGGCACGTTGTCTAAGGTGAGGAGTTGTTGCTCTACCTTTAAAGCTGGTAGGAGCCACTGAAGTGTTTTAAGCGTGGAGGATGACATAATTGGATGTGTACCTACTGCTCTGAGCTATGTTATTTTGTTTCAAGCATCCAATGACGTTCTATTTTCTCATGCGTGAGATAGCAGATGCCTGCTTTCCACCCCACCAGCTTCATTCATGTTGGTGAAATGAGATTTATAAATTTCTTTTACCTGCAGATTGCTCAAAGTGTCCCATCTCAGGACAGCTGTGTCTGCCTCTCTCTGAGCACATAAGGGTCTCTGTGGCTATAACCAGGTTGTAACTTCCCAAGGCACAGACACTTTGCCTTATCCTTGGTCTGTTACTCAGTGGCTACCACCGTGTTGATATATATGAAGGACTCAGTAAATGCATCTTAAGTCAAACTGAATTAAACTTTATTGGGCACTGTATCTTTGATGATTCTGTTTGTGATGGCAATCGTCTTGCTGTTCCCACTGTTAGCCCTGTTCGCTGAATCCAGGATAGGCAAGGTGTGAGCTAAGAGGTTGGAAGGAGACTCCAGGAGCCATAGAAACTGTAGACACATTTATTCTCTCCTGGCTGGCATGGCAGTCATAACACAGCCTCTCTCCTGGCTGATGCAGCACCTGTAGCAGCAGCCATAACCTAACCTCATGTAGCCATAAGAGAACCATAGCATAACTTCATATAACATAACCATGATGTCACTCCAATGTAGCCTCAATGTGGCAGCAGCCAGGGCTTTCATAGTGAAGCTCATACAGGTGTACCATGCACAGCCACCCGTGACCAAGTGAGTACCTCCTGATACGCATGTGTAGTGCTCTAAGTGGTCTCAGCTTTTACATAATCATTATTTACAAAGTGTGGGGCAAGAGCGAGAAGCCATGGGGCAAGAGAGCCTGGCCATGCCATCCTGGCTAATTTTCTCTCCCTACAGGCACCTATTGGGCGATAGTTATTGTTCTGAGCTCTGGGTATACAGAGATAAGATAGTGTCATTTCACTTTATTAGTGGGATTTCTGCATCTTATGGTAGCTCTTTTTTAGAGCATATTTTTAGTTTTCTAAGGAACCTCCATTCTGTTCTTCTTCATGAAAGTGAAAGTTTTAGTTCCTCAGTCGAGTCAGACTCTTTGTGACCCTATGGACTATAACCCACAAGGCTCCTCTGTCCATAGGATTCTCTAGGCAAGAATACTGGAGTGGGTAGCCATTCCCTTCTCCAGGGGATCTTCCCATCCTGGGAGTAGAGCCTGAGTCTCCTGCATTGCAGGCTGATTCTTTACCACCTCAGCCACCAGGGAAACCTTTTACATTCCCATCAACAGTGTCATAGAACTCCTTTTTATCCACAACCTTTCTAGCTTCTATTATTTGTACATTTTTAATATTTTGTCTCCCATTGTGAGTGTGACAGCCTGCTAGATGATGAAACACAGCCGCAAACTGCACTCAGTCACCACTTAGATTCTGTAACCACTACAGGAGACAGAATGGTATATGATGTCCTAGCTTCACAACTGTGTGAGTGTAGGTGAAGGACAAATACATCAGCATAGGGAAGGGTTGTATAAGAGGAAAGGGGAGATTTTTTAGAGACTGTAACCTAAGAGCTGTTGAGAAGAATGGGTATTAGGATGAATGCAGGAGACAGTTCCATCAAACATTGGGATACTGGTTTGTGAAGGCTTGGAGGGAAATAAGATTATAGGAAAAGGGAAAGAAATTACAATTGGAAGTCAATACAATAAGTAAGAGTTACTGATCCTCCAAAGGGACATGCAGAGCCAAGCAAAGTTTCCTCTCTGCTGCTTTTATGTCTTTCCAGCCCTCTATGAGCAATCCTGTGAGGTGTACAGGCACCAAGGCAACACAGCTGGTTTCTTCTACATCGACTCAGATGGCAGCGGGCCCCTGGGACCTTTCCAAGTGTATTGCAACATCACAGGTAAGGGTGTAAAGTTCCCACTCATGCTTCATGTCACTATGTGATGGTACACAGCAAAGGAAAACCCACTGGAAGGGAACACTTGTATAAAAAAAAAATTAAAGACCAACTTCAGAGGGGAGATTGTATTTAGGTAAATAATAGGAATTAGCAGCTATTTTATTTTTATGAGAGAAGAGAATGTGATAGTGGTCTTGACAAGGTTCCACTGAACCAAAGATTAATTAGCAAGCATATTTTGCAGAGCTGACCAAGGTCTCTTTTTCTCTCTTAAAAGTCAAAAACAAAAAGAAAAGGAAAATAACCCAACAAACAAAAAAGACAAAAAACAAAATCAATAGAAAGCCCTGACTCAGGAAGTGTGAAAGCTGGATTCAGGTCTGTCCCTGAGGACTGCGTGACTCTGAGGTTCTCTCTGAGCTTCATTTCTGCATCAGTGAAGAGGAAATAGTAGTTTCCACCTCTCAGAGTCGGGGGGATTAAACAAAATCACCTGTATTAGTGCAACTGACCAGTTATTCTGCAGATGCCTAATCAAAACCTGGGATAATTCTATTTTCCCTGGCAGTCTCATAACATCTTGTAACTTCTTTCTAAAAGTGTCTAAGGACATATTAAGAGCCAATTGCTATATGGAAACAGCATGTGATTACTAATTTATTCTTTTAAAAAAAAACAATTCCACACCACAACCTGATGTAATGGTTATTTAAAACTACAGCTATATGAGTACTCTGTTGTGAATATTGTTAATCAGCACATACACATTTTTGGTTTGTTTGTTTTGCACACTGGCTTTTGAAGATGCCAGCAGAATCATGTAATAAAGCACAAAAGTAGAACTCTATCAAAGCTCTTTGGGTCCTTAGGCCCCAGGCTCTACTGCAACTGGAAACCATATCACATCTGTGGAGCTCTTTCCATAGCCAAACACTGTCCTGGGGACCCAGGATATTCAGAGAAATAAGACATAGTCATTGTCATTCATGAGGCAGTAAAACCAGGAAAAATAGCATGCAATATTACAGGTAGAAATGTAAACAAACCATTGCCAAAACAGAGATGAAGGGCATTTAGCAATAATTTGCCCATCTGAATACAAAGGGCCACACTTTTTCTGCAGAAAATGCTAGTTACATGGAATTGTGTGTCATTTCATTCCATTTCCATAATACTTCATTTCTCCAAAATGTATGCTAGCTGCTTCTCAATAGCCCTATAACATAATTAGAAACTGTGTTACTGTTTTCTTTTCATGGTTATGCCAGCCTGTAATGTTCAACAACCTGGTCAAGAAGTAGACTTCTCAGTAGATCTTGGTTATTTTCCAAATTTAATTAACATATGAATCTCTGGGGAATAATGTTAAAAATAGACTTCCCAGAGTCAGAAATTCTAAATTCAGTAAATGCATTTTACTGAGCTTTTCAAGTGATTCTGATGTAATTTGTCCCCAGTCCACAATTTGAAAAAATGGAGGAAGTGATTTGGTTACAGAATGAGGCAAAAGAGATCAGTGTCTGCTGAATGATGGGTGTGACATATAATAATAGGATTTTTGGTCATGGCATCAATTACTCAGCTCCTGCCATCTTTGGAAACTGAACTGAGAGTTTGCAGATATCATGTCCTTTAATTCTTTGCAACAAAAATCTGGGGTAGATACTTTTAACTCTATATTACATAGATGGAAAGAGCATGTAAGAATTTCATGACCTGCTAGACAATAAATCCTGAAACTAATAGTCAAGACTCAGGAAGCAAGCAAAACCTTTGGTGCAGCAATAATCTATATCACTGAAACATTAATTGGATACTTCGTATTGCTTTTGTTTTGCTTGAAACCCTGTTTTTATTTTTGTAATGAAAGTAATCAATGCTAATTACAGAAAATTTAAGGAAAAAAAATGTGAAGAAATATAAGGTCATGTATAAACCACAATCCAGAGATTGCTATTAATATTTTATTATTAGATTTTCCTTGGGACTTTTTTGCTATAAATGTATATGTATGTTTTTCTATGAATGTTTATGTTTTTAGATATATATTTTATATTATGAATTTAATAGACAAGCACAGACTAATTCTATTTTTATTAAAGTATATATATACATTGAATATAGCTTGACAAATTTAACTCCCCCAAAAATATAAATATAATAACACACCATGTATGACTGATTCATGTGTCTCATTTACATGAAATGCTCTACCCCTCTTTGGAAAGACTTCTCTCGGGATTTATGTTTGATATTTGTTCAGGTGTGGCTAAAGATGAATGTTTACTTATATTAAAGTTTGCTGTTTTGCTGATGTGATGCTAAAGGCATCAAAGCCTCTGAGTTATGTTATGTCCCAAAATTGATAGGCTGTTTTGTGCATGATTGAGGAATTCTTTGAAATATGCTTTTTGGTCACATCAATTGCAAATATGCAGGTGTTTGGTTTGGTTTTTGTTTTCCTAAAGATACTTGTAGAAATAAAAGCCAACTTCTGTGTAGGCTGAATTATGTAATTCTCATATTTAACTGACAAAAAATTTTAATGCATAATATAATGGTAATCAAGTACATTTTCTTTTTGTTCATGAATGTTAAGTGTTTTTAAGTGAGACTGACTTATAACACAGGATAAGTGGGACAAAGTGCTTCAAGGAAGAGAGGGATGCAGAAGGGAGGGATGGAGCGAGGGATGGAGGAGAGGGAAGGTGGAAATGATCAGAGAAGACATGCTCTGTGTTTCACTTTGTTTTTTTTTTAATTTATTTATTTTAATTGGAGGCTAATTACTTTACAATGTTGTAGTGGTTTTTGCCATACATTGACATGAATCAGCCATGGGTGTACATGTCCAGATTGAAGAGGGTGGGGGACACATGTTCACTGTGGTTTTTAAAAGCACAAAGCTACTAGTCTCCACACTTTTCAGAGGCATTCCTGAGGTCATAACACAGAGAGTATAAACAATTCTGGGAGGCAGGGGACCTAGGTTCTCTCTCTTCTCTTCCTTGTGCTAGTTGGCTGAGTGCTGTGGCCTGACTGTGTATTTCCAAAATAAAGATCTGGAGCCAAGTGGTCCCACAGGTCTTCCTCATTTAGAACTCCTGAGAGATCATTGGGTGGGTGGATGAGGGGTTCCCTGGTGGCTCAGAGAGATCATATTAGGTTCAAAAGAAAGGAAAAGAAAAGTTTCTCCTAAGTCTGCAGACACTTGTAAATGGATGGCTTGAGGGTGATGAACAGGTTTTATTTATGGAAAACCATAAATCTGAATCCCAGCTACAATATGTCCCTTTACAGTGTATGCTACCCATTTCTACAGATGAGGTGGCACTTTACCTCTCCTGGGAAATTTAAGGCTGTAGTGGTAAAGAACCTGCAATGCAGGAGACTTAAGAGATGCAGGTTCGATCCCTCAGTTGGGAAGATCCCCTGGAGGAGGGCATAGAAACCTACTCCAGGATTCTTGCCTGGGGAATTCCATGGACAGAGAAGCCTGGTGGGCTATGGTCCATAGGTTTGCCAAGAGTCGGGCCCGACTGAAGTGACTTAACAGTATCTCACCTGCTGCTAAGTCGCTTCAGTCATGTCCGACTCCGTGCGACCCCATAGACGGCAGCCCACCAGGCTCCGCCATCCCTGGGATTCTCCAGGCAAGAATACTGGAGTGGGTTGCCATTTCCTTCTCCAGTGCATGAAAGGGAAAAGTAAAAGTGAAGTTGCTCAGTCGTATCCGATTCTTAGCGACCCCATGGACTGTAGCCTACCAGGCTCCTCTGTCCATGGGATTTTCCACAGGGTAATCTTGGGGAGATGAGGTCCCCAAGTACTCCTTTTGGTGGAAGGCAGTGTGATCTCTGCCTGGGATGATAGGGCAAATTATAGGAGAAACAAAGGCTGTGATTAGACTGATCTGTAGGGTGGACTGAATGTACGCTTCTACAGATTTCGATAGGGTGCCATACCCAAGGCTACATTCTAAGTCACTTCACTACAGGACTGGGCTTCCCTTTGTGGCTCAGACGGTAAAGTGTCTGCCTACAATGCAGGAGATCCGGGTTCAATCCCTGGGTTGGGAAGATCCCCTGGAGAAGGAAATGGCAACCTACTCCAGTACTCTTGCCTGGAAAATCCCATGGATAGAGGAGCCTGGTAAGCTACAGTCCACGTGGTCGAAAAGAGTCGGACACAACTTCACTTTCACTTTCACTTTCACTTTTCACCACAGGACTAGGGGGTGCGAGGATGGAAGGCCCAGTGTTTAGATGGAGGACTGAGTGAAGCTATAGATGAGAAAGACAGAGTATGTTTCTTCAGAAATACATGTTTGCCCCGCTTTTAACTTATCTCTAAATGATGTACAGTTCATTTCAGCTCAATTTAAATTTGTACATTTCAGGCACTGTATGCGCAAACTGCAAAGGATGCACCATGTGTCTGCCTCAGTGTCTCTGTGCTGCTGTAACATTTCACAGATTGGTGGCTGTAACAACCCCAGGAGTATGTTGTCTCACAGTTCTCAAGAGTAGAAGAACAAAACCTAGGTGCTAGCAGAGCCACATCCCCTCTGATACCTTTTGGGAAGACTCAGTCCTTCCTGGCCTCTTCTCAGCGTCTGGCAGTTTGCCTGACCCATGGGCACTTCTGGGCTCCTTGCAGCAGGCCCTGTCTCTGCCTCTTGAAGACTGTCTCCCTGGTTCCATGTGACCACCACATCACATGTGACCATTTCCTTTTATTCATCTGTGTATCTGTTTCTTCTCTTATAGGGACACCAGTCATGTTGGATTAGTGTCCAATCTAATGGATTATGATATTATCTTAATTTGATTACCCTTGTGAAGAATCTGTTCCTCATTAAAGCCTTGCATATTCACAGGTACAGAGGATTAGGTATTCAAGAGATCATTTTGGGGGACGCAATTAAGCACATAACAGTATCATTTCAGTCTCCTTCACAGGCTAATCATGGAAAAGACACAGTGGTAATGAAAACATCTTGTCAAGGATGTACCTGCATGCTGTGTGCTGAGAGCATGCAGGAGGGGCACCTAGCCCATCCTCTCCTAGAAGAGCTATCAGGCAGACAGGTAATGTCTCTAAGACCTGGATGGAGAGTAGGAAGTGACCAAAAATACACACAAAGGATGGCATTTCCAGGAAGAACAAATGAATGTCAGAACAAGATTCCAGGGGACCTTGATCCTGCACATTTGTTGGGCCCAAGCTTACCAAGATGAGTTTCTAGTTTAGAAAATTTGGAAAATACACGAAATTGAATGACTAAGAAATTAAAAGATCAAACTCACCTGAATAGGAACAAAGCAAAAGTTTTTGAAAATCCATCATCTGAACTATAGTTTGTCAGCAAGGAAATCTACTATCTTAATTTTAGGGAAAAGAAGGATTTTTCTTCAATTTAATTTTTATTTTTTATTGGAGCATAGTTGATTTATAGTGTTGTGTTAGTTTCAGGTATACAGCAAAGTGAGTAAGTTATACATATAGATATACCCATTTTTTTCAGATTCTTTTCCCATGTAAGTTATTACAGAATATACAGTAGGACCTTGTTATCTATTTTATATACAGTAGTGTGTATATGCTAATCCCAAACTCAATTTTTTATCACAGATAATTCTTGAGCATGCCAGACTATTTACCTGTCCCCAAAGGAAAGAAGAAAAATTTCCTTACTTTTAACTTTTTATTTCACATTGGAGTATAGCTGATTAACAACATTGTAATAGTTTCAGATGGACAGCAAAGGGACACAGCCACACATACACAGGTATCCATTCTTCCCCAAACTCTCCTCCCATCTGGGCTGCCACATAACATTGAACAGAGTTCCCTGTACTACACAGTAGTCATCCATGTAAAATATAGTAGTGTGTACCTCTCCGTTTCAAACTCCCTAACTATCTCTACCCTTATCCTTCCCCCCAGCAACCATGAGTTCATTCTCTAACACTGTGAGTCTGTATCTGTGTTGCAAAGAAGTTAATTTATATTATGTCTTTTTAGATTCCACATGTAAGGGATGTCATAGGATATTTTTCTTTTCTGTTTTACATCCTTCACTCACTGTGACAATCTCTAGGTCCATCCATGTTGTTGCAAATGACACTAATTCATTCTTTTTGATAGCTGAGTAATATTCCATTGTGTATATATACTATGTTTTCTTTATCCATTCCTCTGTCAAGGGACATTTAGTTTGCTTCCATCTCTTGGTTATTATAAACAGTGCTGCAACGAACAATGGAGTGTATGTATCCTTTGGGGCCATTTTTTTTTTCCAGACACATGCCCAAAAGTGGGATTGTAGGGTCGTATGGTAGCTTTATTTTTAGTCTTTGTAAGGGACATCCATTTTTGAACAACTTTCTGAGCGCCAACAACAAGCCAGTATTCAGGTTATAAATAGTTTTTGTCACTGCTTCCTACTCTGGAGGACTGGATCTAGAAAATGGATTGCTTACTTTAGGGACTGTATAAAAAGGGGTGAATGTACAAGAAGAAATTAGGGAAATATACTATACTACAGACCTTTTAACAAAGGAACTGTTCCCACTGTCAGGCCCATGCAGGTGAGGGGAAGGAGTGTGGCCAGAGCAGAAAGGAGGTCAGGATGTGAAGAATCTGTACCTTAAGACAGCTATGATCTCCAGTGTGGTAATAGCCAGCAAGGAGCTTGGGGAGTAACTTCAGTCTATCCTTGCCCCTTTCAGTCTCTTTCCTAGGTCTTCATGTAGCAAATTCTGCTAGATTTTAGAAGGCAAGAGTACCATAAATTCTCTACATTCGAACGTTCAAGTTGCAAACTTTTAAAGATGTGAACCTGCTTTTGCATATCCATCATGTAACCTAGTTCAGGTGTTTGGCATGCATTGCCATGCATCCTTTACAAGTGGTTGCACTTTTGTGTACTTTACCGTACTGTACTATATAGAGTACAGTAGTTCACTATCTTTACTTCAAGCCCAGAATGTCCAGAAGCAAGCATAAAAGCAGCAGCAATGTAGCTGGAATTGCTAAGTGCTCAGTGATAATGATGGAAATGAGAGAGTGGAGTGAGGTGAAAATATGGTCATTCAGTCAGTTCACTCAGTCATGACTGATTCTTTGTGACTCCAAGGACTGCAGCAAATCAGGCTTCCCTGTCTATCACCAACTCCCGGAGCATGAGCTGGTGATGACATCCAAATATCTCATCCTCTGCCATCCCCTTCTCCTCCTGCCTTCAGTCTTTCCCAGCATCAGGATCTTTTCTAATGAGTCAGTTCTTGGAATTAGGTGGCCAAAGTATTGGAGCTTCAGCATCAGTCCTTCCAATGAATATTTAGGATTGATTTCTTTCAGGATTGATTGGTTTGATCTCTTTGCAATCTGAGGGACTCTCAACAATCTTCTGCAATACCACAGTTCAAAAGCATCAGTTTTTCAGCACTCAAATTTCTTTATAGTCCAACTCTCACATCCATATATGACTACTAGAGAAACTATAGCTTTAACTAGATGGACCTTTGTTGGCAAAGTAATGTCTCTGCTTTTTAATATGCTGTCTAGGTTGGTCAAGGAGAAAGTGTCTTTTAATTTCATGGTTGCAGTCACCATCTGCAGTAATTTTGGAGCCCAAGAAAATGAAGTCTGTCACCATTTCCATTGTTTCCCCATCTATTTGCCATAAACAGATGGGACCAGATGCCATGATCTTCATTATTTGAATGTTGAGTTTTAAGCCAACTTTTTCACTCTGCTCTTTCACTTTCATCAAGATGCTCTTTAGTTCTTTGTTGTCTGCCGTAAGGTGATGTCATGTGCATATCTGAGGTTATTGATATTTCTCCTGACACACTTGATTCCAGCTTGTGCTTCATCCAGCCTGGGATTTCGCAGGATGTACTCTGCATATAAGTTAAATAAGCAGGGTGACAATATACAGCCTTGGCATACTCCTTTCCCAATTTGGAACCACTCCATTGTTCCATGTCAGGTTCTAACTGTTGCTTCTTGACCTGTATACAGATTTCTCAGGAGGCAGGTAAGGTAGTCTGGTACCCATCTCTCTTTCTTTTTGATTAATGTATTTATTTTAATTGGAGGCTAATTACTTTTCAATACTGTAGTGGTATTTGCCATACATTGACATGAATAAGCCATGGGTGTACATGTGTCTCCCATCCTGAACCACCCCTCTCACCTCCCTCCCCACCCCATCCCTCGGGGTTGTCCCAGTGCATCGGCTTTGAGTGCCCTGTATGATGCATTGAACTTGGACTGGTGATCTGTTTCACATATGGTAATATACATGTTTCAATGCAATTCTCTCAAATCATCCCACCCTTGCCTTCTTTCTCCCACAGAGCCCCAAAGTCTGTTCTTTATATCTGTGTCTCTTTTGCTGTCTTGCATATAAGGTCATCATTACCATCTTTCTAAAGTCCATATATATGCATTAATATACCATATTGGTGTTTTTCTTTCTGACTTACTTCACTCTGAACAATAGGCTCCAGTTTTATCCACCTCATTAGAACTGATTCAAATGCATTCTTTTTAATAGCTGAGTAGTATTTCATTGTGTATATGTACCACAGCTTTCTTATCCATTCATCTGCTGACAGACATCTATGTTGCTTCCATGCCCTAGCTATTTCAAACAATGCTGCAATGAACTTTAGGGTACACGTGTGTCTTTCAATTCTGCTTTCCTCAGTGTGTACGCCCAGCAGTGGGATTGCTGGGTCATATGGCAGTTCTATTTCCAGTTTTTTAAGGAATCTCCACACTGTTCTCCATAGTGGCTGTGCTAGTTTGCATTCCCACCAACAGTGTAAGAGGGTTCCCTTTTCTCCACACCCTCTCCAGCATTTATTGCTTGTAACTTTTTGATAGCAGCCATTCTGACTGGCATGAGATGGTACCTCATTGTGGTTTTGATTTGCATTTCTCTGATAATGAGTGATGTTGAGCATCTTTTCATGTGTGTGTTAGCCATCTGTATGTTTTCTTTGGAGAAATGTCTGTTTAGTTCTTTGGCCCATTTTTTGATTGGGGAGTTTATTTTTCTGGAATTGACCTGCATGAGCTGCTTGTATATTTTGAGATTAATTCTTTGTCAGTTGCTTCGTTTGCTATTATTTTCTCCCATTCTGAAGGCTGTCTTTTCACCTTGCTTATAGCTTCCTGTGTTGTGCAAAAGCTTTTAAGTTTAATTAGGTCCCATTTGTTTATTTTTGCTTTTATTTCCATTACTCTGGGAAGTGGGTCATAGGATCCTGCTGTGATTTATGTCAGAGAGTGTTTTGCCTATATTTTCCTCTAGTAGTTTTATAGTTTCTGGTCTTACATTTAGATCTTTAATCCATTTTGAATTTACTTTTGTGTACAGTGTTAGAAAGTGTTCTAGTTTCATTATGTTACAGGTGGTTGGCCAGTTTTCCCAGCACTACTTGTTAAAGAGATTGCTTTTTCTCCATTGTATATTCTTGCCTCCTTTGTCAAAAATAAGGTGTCCATTGCTGTGTGAATTTATCTCTGGGCTTTCTATTTTGTTCTATTGATCTTTGTTTCTATCTTTGTGCCAGTACCATACTGTCTTGATGACTGTAACTTTGTAGTATAGTCTGAAGTCAGGCAGGTTGATTCCTCCAGGTCCATTCTTCTTTCTCAAATGCTTTGGCTATTCGAGAGTTTTTTTTGTATTTCCATACAAATTATGAAATTATTTGTTCTAGTTCTGTGAAAAGTACCGTTGGTAGCTTGATAGGGATTGCATTGAATCTATAGATTTCTTTGGGTAGTATACTTATTTTCACTATATTGCTTCTTCCAGTCCATGAATATTTATATATTCATTGGTATATTTCTCCATCTATTTATGTCCTCTTTGATTTCTTTCATCAGTGTTTTATAGTTTTCTATATATAGGTCTTTTGTTTCTTTAGGTAGATTTATTCCTAAGTATTTTATTCTTTTTGTTGCAATGGTGAATGGAATTGTTTCCTTAATTTCTCTTTCTGTTTTCTCATTGTTGGTGTATAGGAATGCCAGGGATTTTTGTGTATTAATTTTATATCCTGCAACGTTATTGATTAGCCCTAGTAATTTTCTGGTGGTGTCTTTAGGGTTTTCCATGTAGAGGATCATGTCATCTGCAAACAGCGAGAGTTTTACTTCTTCTTTTCCAATCTGGATTTCTTTTATTTCTTTTTCTTCTCTGATTGCTGTGGCTAAAACTTACAAAACTAGTTTGAATAGTTGTGGTGAGAGTGGGCATCCTTGTCTTGTTCCTGACTTTAAGGGAAATGCTTTCAATTTTTCACCATTGAGGATAATGTTTGCTACAGTTTTATCATATATGGCTTTTATTATGTTGAGGTATGGGCTTCCCTTGTGGCTCAGCTGGTAAAGAATCTGCCTGCAATGTGGGAGACCTGGGTTTGATCCTTTGGTTGAGAAGATCCCCTGGAGAAGGGAAAGGCTACCCACTCAAGTATTCTGGCCTGGAGAATTCCGTGGACTATATAGTCCATAGGGTTGCAAAGAGTTGGACACAACTGAGTGACTTTCATTTTCACTTTTCACATGTTACTTCTATGCCTGCTTTCTGGAGTGTTTTTATCATAAATGGATGTTGAATCTTGTCAAAGGCTTTCTCTGAATCTATTGAGATAACTATATGATTTTATCTTTCAATTTGTTAATGTGTTGTATCACTTGATTTATTTGCATGGTATTCCTATCTCTTTAAGGATTTTCCACAGTTTGTTGTGATCCACACATTCAAAGTCTTTAGCATAATCAATGAAGCAGAAGTAGATATTTTTCTGGAATTCTCTTGCTTTTTCTATGAGCCAATGGCTGTTAGAAATTTAATCTCTTGTTCCTGTGCCTTTGTTAAATCCAGGTTGAACATCTGGAAGATCTGGAAAAGATGGTAGATGTTGCTTATTCTTATACAATATTACAGTATAGTACTGTATAGCTGATTGTGTTAGTTGGGTACCTAGGCCAGCTTTGTTGGACATATGAACAAATTGGACTTATGAACTCACTCTCAGAATGGAGCTCATTTGTTTGTATACAACTTACTGTACTTATTGGGGTAAGGCTTTTAGTCAGTTTTTCTGGGCTCAGAGAATGCTGTAGAAGGGTGGAGAGTATATCCAGTGGAGCAAATGGAAAATATCCTGGTTAAAGAACTGTCCAAAGAAACCTAGGGGGAAAAGTTACTTGCATTCATTAAGGATAAAAGTTGTTTGTGAAGTAAGATCAGTGAGTGAAATCCACAAACCATGCAAATATATGAAGTATGAATTTGTTCATTAGGTTCCCATGTGAAGCAGAAAGAACCTTCATTTGCAGCTTCAAAGAAAGTGAGATTAGGATGGATTCAAGGAACATTCATGAAAGAGAGACTTAAGAGAGCTAGCTGACTCTAAAAGTTGATAAGCCACTCAAGTGATGAACAATTAAGAACAAGTGAACCACTAACAGAAACAGTGATATATACTAACATGTAATGTTTTATTCAAAGGGACACCTGGGACCTTTGCCTATATCTGATACCTCTATCTAAGTCTTTTAGCCTGAATGTGGACAGTTTCAGACAACAATGTCAAGTTCGTGTTCATCCTTGGCTTCAACAGCCTAGTTGGGCCAGTAGGGAGGAATGCATTTGAGACAACAAGGAATCTAGTTCAACCTGGGATTGTATTGTTTAGTGAAAATGAATAAGGTAGACTCAAAGAATGAGTTAGATGCCTTCAGAAAGTGAGGAAGTGCTGGGCACTGGAATCAATGCAAAGAGTGAGACAGGAGTGGAGAAAGATCAGGGCACAGTAAGAAGCTGAAATGAGTGAACATCCAAAGTACTTGTGCAGGAAGTGTGTGTTGTTGATACACAAAAAAGGGGTGAGTGTAACATCAGATTGTTTGAGTCATAATGTGCAGATGATATCAGACATTATCATGAATACTTCTGTGAAGAGGATTTTTAAATAAGACTAATATTTAAATCAGTGGCCTTTGAATAAAGCAGACTGCCCTCCAAAAAGCCAAATGGCCTTATCCAATCAGCTGAAGGCCAACAGAACAAAGACTGACCTCCTCCAAGCAAGAAGAAAGTCACCCAGCATACTATCTTTGGGCTTGAACTGCTATAGTTTACTAGATTTCCAGCCTACTGGTCTATCCTCCATATTCTGGGAACCAATTAGGTACTGGGGGAAATATATATATATATGAGAAGGAAATGGCAACCCACTCCAGTATTCTTGCCTTGAAAATCCCGTGAACAAAGGAGCCTGATGGGCTGCTGTCCACAGGGTCTCACAGAGTTGGACATGACTGAAGTGACTTAGCATGCATGCATGCATGCATGCATATATATGTGTGTATATGCATGTGTGTGTGTGTGTGTATACATATATATATATATATATATATACATATATATATATATATATATATATATATCCTGTTTGTTCTGTTCTCTGGAGAATCTTGACTCATGCACTTGGTACCCAGAGGTTGGGTGTCCCTTCTCTGTGCTTTGTTCTCATTTTCTGAATATTTCTACTGATCACACTGCATTATAACCACTCTTTACTTTTGTGTTCCATGGTCCTAGATGGAAAATGAGAAACAGAGTGTCAGGAATTCCTGGATTTACTGTTACACAGACTGTGTTGAGCCCAGCGTACATAGAACTCTGAGAAATCACAGCCACATTAAACATTAATTTCTGCCTTTCTCCTTTTTTTTTCCACTTCCCAAAATTTATCTTAGACTAAGGCTGTGGCCCATTCCATCAATGACAGCTTGAAACCACAGATATTACCTTCATGTCTAGTCCCCTACATACAAACGAGTTCTGTTCCAAGAGTGTGTTTGTGAGTTCAATATGTACATAAGTCCAACAAGTTAGTCAAGGCACCCAACTAATCCAATCAGCTGTACTATAGTAGGTTTGTAATACTTTCACATAAATAATAGATAAAAAACAAACACAAAAAATAAAGAAAACATTTTTAACCTACAGTACAGTACCTTGAAAAGTACAGTAGTAAAGTGCAATAGCTTGTATACAGGGGCTGGCATTGAGTGAGCAGGCAAGAAGAGTTACTGACTGGAGGAGGTACAGTGAAGGATCCTCAGCAATAGGAGACAGAGGGCAAGCTGCAATTTCACTCACACCTGATGTTGATGGAACACACTTTTCCATCAGGTCTGAAACTTGAAGTTTTGTATGTAGGGGGCTTACTGTATTCTGAACCGAGCTAGAGTCACTCCTGCTATTTGTAACCTTTCCCATAAGTCCAAGAGTGAAGTGTCCTGCTGCTCCTCATTGTTCTAAGATCCATCAGTGCTCTCCTGGCTCCCCAAAGCCTATTTTTCTCCGAACATAAGTGTCTCTAATGGAAGGAACACAGGTTTTGGAGTCACACTGGTGTTCCTATCTTAGCGCTGGCATGTTCTAGTTGTGTGACCTTGAACATTCAACATTCAACATTCAACATTCAAGTCATTCAACGTTTCTGGATCTTGGTTTTCTTATCAGGGACATGAAGATGATAAAATTGTCTGCCTTTTGAGATTCATCTGAGGAATATGTTATACATGGCAAGTTCCTTGCCCCAAAATGTAGATGGTCATGAAACAGAGTAGACAGATATAATGATGTAATATTAACCATGACCTCTTTCACTCTTACCGCTGTCCTAGTAGTATAGATAGAACCTATATGGCCATCTGATCGGTGAAAATTAAAGTGAAAGTCGCTCAGTCCTGTCTGACTCTTTGCGACCCCATGGACTCTCCATGGAATTCTCTAGGCCAGAATACTGGAGTGGGTAGCCTTTCCCTTCTTCAGGGGATCTTCCCAACTGAGGTCTCCCACATTGCAGACCGATTCTTTACCAACTGAGCCACAAGGGAAGCCCCCAACTGAGTGGTAAAAGGTAACTATTTCCTCTTGTCAGCAATGGTGTTTTTATTCCTTCTGTGTTGCCACATATTTCAGAGACCTTAGGAGCCTGGAGGGAGCATGTTTGAGGGGAAACTTCCAGTATCAATAAAGCAGAATTAGAAAGAAGAGACACTCTGACAAGATTTTCCCTAGAACTTGACATTTCAACTCACTCTACTGTTTACATTTTGCCATTTTGAATTGTTAACAAGACACCTTGTCAACATGTTAAAAGATGTTTCCCAGCCACACACTGTTTTTCCTCTGTGTAGTATAATTACATATTGATATGCAAAGTCGTTTGTCTAGAACCACTAACAAAAACACATTTATTTCCTTTCTTGATGGATACAAAACCTGTTTCACATGGCTAGACCTATACAGAGACCATCAGGCACTAAAGAGGAGTTTGCAAGGAAGGTTTGGTCAAATCTTTAAAGCAGAACTTGTTTTCCTTCTCAAATAGCTCCTAATTCATTTGCAAGCCACCTTGGGAATTTCTATATCTTATCGCTCTTGCTGTTATGATGCTCTGTTTCTCACTCCTTTGGCAACAGGCTCTGTTTTCATTAAAACTCATCAAAGCATGCATGATGGAGTAGGTAGGGAAGCTGCAATTGAAATCTCTCCAATATTCCTGAACATAATTGTGCAGTGGGATTGTAGGTAATAGATTATCACCCAAGTCATTGACAGAAAGAAAAAAAAAATGTCCATTCCATTCAGTCTAGTAGTTGTTGGCCTTGCTTTCCAAAGTTAGAGCAATGTCATTGAGGTGACAATCTTATGTATGGACTGCACAAGAGGCTGTCAGTATAGAGGAAATAAGAGTTACTCATGACACACAATGGGACCACTCACTTATGGCACATTTGTTTCCCCCAAACTTCTTAGGGCATTGTTAATTTTTTGAAGCTGTATTTTACACCAAAGAGAAGTAGAATTCAGTTGCTGGTGCCATATGCTTCTGTAATCAAGTTCTGTCTTGTTATCTCCTATTGGCTGATTTCTACCCCAAACAATTCAGTTTACACACACACACACACACACACACACACACACACACACACCAAAAAGGAAATATTAGCTTCCATTGTCTGCCAAACTCTTCTACAGTTTGTAGAAGCTAGGCTGGGCTCAAGTTCTCCAGTTTCTGCCATCATGGCAGAAGTACTGTTGCCAAAATATTGTGACTTGATTCCAGATCATGTAAAACAGTGCTAAATATCTGTTGGGCATGAGACTAGTTCAAGAGCATTACTTTGAACTATTCCTTTCTTTACAAATGTGCTAATGAGGCTAGTGAGTTATAGAAAGAGGATTCCAACTAGAACCATCCTACTTAAATCTTTGGCTCTGCCTTACCTTATCAAAGGACTGGAAAGCATGGAAGGTAATCTTCTTCTATTTGAATCAATATGCATTGGTTGTTTGCTCTGTCCAGGCACTGACAAGGCACTGAAGCTATAGAAAAGATTAAGATATGGTCCCCGAATTGCACAAAATATATCATCTCAAGTCCTTGTAGTAAAAAAAAAAACACCCAGATCTTTCCCACTCTGATTCATAATTCATACAACAGCAAGAGTGATGCTTTAAAAACAGGTCTGCACATACCTTCTCACCCATTTATCCTGTCTGTGCAAATTCCAAGCTTTTAATTCATGGATTATATTTTTTTAAGGATATGGTTGTGAGGATACATGAATTCATATGCATTAATTGAAACTCTTAGAACAATTTCTGGTACATATTACATCCTC
The DNA here is from genome assembly GCA_024291935.2 of Okapia johnstoni. Lineage (NCBI taxonomy): Eukaryota > Metazoa > Chordata > Mammalia > Artiodactyla > Giraffidae > Okapia > Okapia johnstoni. Next base: position 50,745,768 of record CM044319.1, read on the forward strand.
CAAATTATCATGTTTATTATGTATTATAGTTATTTCCCTTGGGTCCACAAACAAGTCTTCTTGTCTTTGTATCTCAGTCTCTCTCTCTGTAAATGGAGGGTTTGATGATGTCTCCCTATGATTGATATGTAGTCAAGTTAAATGAGTTAATGTTTAAACAATGTTGGAGAGTGACTGACACCTAAGAAACTGAGGTTTTTCTCTTTATCTTCTCCTCCCTTCCCTTGGAACCGTGTCCCTTGTCTGTGGGCAGCAGGCTCATCACAATCCAGGGAGGATGCTACAGATTGTGTCTCCTGATGGTCCAGTTATTGTTGCTCCGTTGATACTCACTCAGGAGTGACATATGCACTGTGGCTCACTAGCAGTTTAATTGGTTGGAATAATGCCTGTATTTTGCTTCAATTAGGTTGGTACAAAAGTGAGATTCAAAAGTAATTGTGGTTGGTGTAAAAATAATTGTGGCTGACTTTTGCACCAACCACAATTACTATTTTGCACCAACTGCAATTGCTATTTTGCACCAACTGCAATTACTGTTTGCACGAACTGCAATTACTTTTGCAGCAGCCACAATAACTTTTTAACTTCAATTACTTTTGCGCAAACCTCAATTACTTTGGCACCAACTGCAATTACTATTACTTTTGTGCCAACCACAATCATTTTTGAACCTCAATTACTTTTGCACCAATCACAATGAATTTGCACCAGCCACAATTACTTTTGCACCAACCTAATATTCCAGAGAGACAATTTGCTTTCTGTAGACCAAGTAAGTGTTTTCCAGGGGACTTTTTGAACTGAACAAGGATGGTCATCCAGCTGCTTAGAAGAGGGAAGATTTTTAAAATGTCAGTCTTCCTGTTTAATACATCATGCTGTCAGTCAGGGTCTTCCCAGGTGGCTCAGTGGTAGAGAATCCACCTGCCAATGCAGAAGGTGCAGATTCGATCCCTGGGTCAGGAAGATCCCCTGGAGAAGGAAATGGTTACCCACTCCAATGTTCTTGCCTGGGAAATTCCATGGACAGAGGAGCTGGCAGGCTACAGTCCATAAGCTCGCAAAGAGTCAGACACGACTTAGTAACAAAACTACCATTACACTGTCAGCCAAGGCATGGTGACCACATACAGCTTCTAGAAGGCTGGTCTCTTAGGTAAAGCTGGGGAGTAGATCTGCTTGTGTGGAAGGCCCAAGCTTTAAAGTAGTCTCTCTGGACTAGCGGCAGACTGCATAATCTCCTGCTAAATTGGGCCATTAAATAAAACTACTAAATTGTAAAGCTGTAGAATTACCATGAAATTAAAGCATTGTCACCTTTGAATTGCCAAGAGTTTTCACAGGCACTTAGAGAAATGCCTTTCTCACACACCACTTTAGCAGGGCCAGCTGATTCCAGCCAAAGTGGGTGAGAACAGAAAGCACATGACAAAGTTGGGGAAAATGATTGTAATGTGATTTTCATAGATTTAGCTGCTCATTCATAAATGCACATCTGTTGACTAACTCATTTCTTGGATTATGTTATTAAACTTTTATTTATTTACTCATTCATTAATTCTGTCATTTATTTATTTTTTCATGGGCTTGGTTACTTACAGGGCTTCCCAGGTGGCACAGTGGTAAAGAATCTGCCTACAATGCGGGAGATCAGAGTTCGATCCCTGGGTCAGGAAGATCCCCTGGAGAAGGGAATGGCAACCCATTTCAGTATTTTTGCCTGGAAAATGCCATGGGCAGAGGAGCCTACTTACACATTATTCATTCATTCAATCAATCAATCAGTTAGTCACTTAGAGTAAGTCCCCTACATATGAACGAGTTCTGTTCCTAGAGCACATTTCTAAGTCTAATGTGTTCATAAGTTCAATAAAGTTAACCTAGGTACCACAATCAGATATATAGTACTGTACTGTATTTTTCACACCAATAATACATAAAAACAAGCACAAAAAATAAAAAAAATATCTTATTCTTCCATTAAGTACCTTGAAAAGTACAGTAGTACAATTTAACGGCTGGCATAAAGTGGGTGGCACACATGTTCTCATCTTTGAAGGTTTGCAACTTGAAGGTTCATATTTAGGGCACTTACTTTATTCAGCTGGTCATTTATGATAAGCCATTAAAATAAACCTTTGAGCACTGGCTGGACTAAGCACCAAGGTTTCACAATGGATGTTTGTGTTGTTCTCAAGAAATTCACAGTTCAGAAAGGGAATCAGACATTGTAACAGTTTTTACACCTGGTATGGCAAATCGAGTAGCAACCAATAGTACAGAAAGAGTACAAAGGAGGCAGTGGTTATATCAAGGGGTACATGGAGACAGGGCAGTGCTCAGAAAAGATGTGCTTGAAGAGATGCCCTCTGAGCTGAGTTTTATACTAGAAACAGCTAACATTTAATCAAGTTTCTATTTGTTGGAGATGCCATGATAGGCACTTTACATTCATGAAGCCATTCAGGTTTTTTAGAAATCTTGTGAAGAAGGTGTCATTATTTCCATTTTACAGAGCAGGGCACTGAAATCTGGAGAAGCTAAATAACTTGTCCAAGTTCTTGTCAGGAGCAAACAGTGAAGTTGGATCTAATTTGCGATTCCCATTCCTGGGTTCCTAGCCCAGATGACACAGATGCTCTGAGGCCAACGAAGATCCAAGTGTCGGTTCACGCAGACCCTTCCTCTCCCTGTGTTGCTCCCATCCATTGGTGAAGGCCACAGTGGAAAGCTTTTCCAGGAAATGATCCTGCAGGGAAAAGATCTGTATCATTCCTTCCTGAATTGTCACTTTTTGTTGTTGAGTTGCTAAGTTGTGTCTGACTCTTTGCAACCCCACGGACTGCAGCACAACAGGCTTCCCTGCCCTTCACTATCTCTCAGATTTTGCTCAAACTCATGTCCATTGAATCTATGATGTTATCCAACCATCCCATCCTCTGTCACCCCCTAATTGTTCTAAGCATTTGATGAAAATTATATAAAATAAAGTTGCTTAAGTTTTCTTTCTTTTAAAAATGAACTGAGACAAACATTTAAAATGGAATTTTCTAGGCCTGTTCTCAGCAATGTTTATTCAGTAGGTTTAGGACTATGATAAAAATGACATTTTTAGCAAGCACCTGAAGATTTTGGATCTTGGGAAATATCTATATTAAGGTGATTATCACAGTGTACAGCATTTAATAATTACCTTCCCTCTTTGTCTCCCCACTCCTAAGCAGGGTGGGGGAACTAGTCAGTGATTAAAAGAGCTGCTCTTTTTAAGACCTGAACACAAGGCTTATCCTGACCCTTCTTGATGGAACTTTCACAGCACATTTTTTATTGCAGGTACCTGGAAAGTCCTTCCTCGTAGTGTACGGGGATCAGGACACAGTCCAAACAACCAGTATTTATTGAGGCTCCCCTGTGCTCCATGCTGTATAACCCACTATAAACCACTGACCCTTGTGCTCTAGGACTTATGCTTAACTTCCAGCTCTTAAAACCTTTCCCTTTAGGCCATTCTATTTAATTTGTCTAGTTATCCTGTAGATTCTCAACACCATGGGATATTGAGCATGTTCACTTCTATGAGGCTCAGTTTCTTCATCTGTATAACAGGAATGATCAGTTAATCTTACCTCAGTGGGTTGATGTGTGGGTTAAATAAAGTTAAATGAGCAATGTACCTCATGTGCTCAGTACAATATGTAGCATTATCTAACAGCTCCTAAGATAGAAGCCACAATCACCCAGTTCCTTCATCTTGTTTGTGTGTGTGCTCAGACATGTCCGATTCTTTGTGACCCCAAGGAGTATAGCCCACCAGGTTCCTCTGTCCATAGAATTTTCCAAGCAAGAATGCTGGAATGGTTAGCCATTTCCTTCTCCAGGGGATTCTCCTGGCCCAGGGATCAAATCCACATTTCTGTGCCTCTGTAATCATCATGAGCAGTGTGCTCGTGTGCTCCATCGTGTCTGACTCTTTACGACCCCATGGACTGTCAGCCTGCCAGGCTCCTCTGTCCATGGGATTTTCCAGGCAAGAACAGTGGAGTAGGTTGTCATGCCCTCCTCCAGGGTATCTTCCTGATCCAGATATCGAACCTGGTTTTCCTATATCTCCTGCATTGGTAGGCAGATTCTTTACTGCTGAGCCATTTGGAAGATCTAAATGTTGAAGGAATCAGGGACAGGGGCGATCAAGTAAGGCTTTGTTGGAGACATAGAGCTTAGTTATGAAGTTGAAACATATGTGTCTTGGGTTAGGCAGAGAAGAGAAAAGAGGAAAAATCAATCTTGATGGGCTCAGCGACGTCATGGATGTGGTGATGCAGCGAGCTTGTGCCCAAGGGCTCCTTGACTTGTTTGAGGGCTCTTGGCTCATCCGTGTGTTTTAATACAGTCTTACCTTTGGGCAAACACTTTTCTTGTTCAGGAGAATGAAATAACAAGTGAGAGTCAAAGGTGTCTCCTAGAAATTTTTCTTTTGCTTTGAGCCCAGAATTCTGGGGAGAGATGATGAATCAAAGTCGGTCTATACATTACAAAGAATAAAAAAGCCCAAGAGGTACTAACAGTTTGTGATTCCACATTTTGTGAAGCAGGGGAAGCAGAGGGACCCTTTGTCTGGGAGCCTTTATTCTTCATGGATCTTCACAGCAGGTGAGCTCAAGTCTCCTGAGCACCAATCAGCCATGGCTACTCTGTGCACAGAGTTTGACTCGGTTCTATTTGTATCTGCTTGTAAAGAGGAGCTGATAAGAGACGTTGGCTGTGTAGACCATCTGTGGTGATAGTTTCCATATGGCATTTTCCCTGCCAGCTGTGAGTGTCCTGGATAACTCTTATGACTTAGATATGACTTTGTTCTGGGATGACATGTACTCATCAAATTCTATAGACTGAGCCCTTATTGTTTGCTCCTATGACTTTCCTCAGTCCATCACCTTTCTCATGGCTCCCCCTTGAATCCGCATAATCAATAAACATCTGCCCAATCCAGCATCAGTGGCAAGTTCCTGGGCATGGGCATTCCTAGTTTTGTCAAGTTGTGTGAGCCAAGAAGTTACTTGTCTTCTTTGTTCCTTCGTTGCCTTCTTGGTCATTACAAATAGAGCCTATGTATGAGACTGTTGTGAGTTTTGTAAGAGTTAATCATTGTAAACCATAAGAAAATCATTGTCTGGCATTGTATACCCAATACGTGCTAGTTTTTAAAATTATTTTCATCACTCTATTCCCAGAAACCTTGACACTGGCTTTTTGGTGTTTCTGGGATACAATGATGAAAGTGAAAGTGAAAGTGAAAGCCAACTCTTTGTGACCCCATGGACAGGCCATGGAATTCTCCAGGCCTGAATACTGGAAAGAGCAACCTCTCCCTTCTCCAGGGGATCTTCCCAACTCAGGGATTAAACCCAGGCCTCCCACATGGCAGGCAGATTCTTTACCAGCTGAGCCACAAGGGAAACAATGAAGAAAATAATAACTAATAAACTTTAGGAGTGTGTAACACCTGGTGCCTTGAAAGCACTCCTAGAAATTAATTCAACAGCAATAACAAATACTTCCATTTGAAAATGGATGAGCTGCCATGGTATGGATGATTGAATTTGATAATACTTTTCAACTTTCATTTAGTTAATTAATTTATTTATTTTTGGCTGTGCCTCATGCGTACAGGATATTAGTTCCCCAACCAAGGGTGGAACCCATGTCTCCTGCAGTGGAAGTGCTGAGTCTTAACGACTGTACCACCAGGGAAGTCCTGGAAATACTGTTTGCTTTCGGAAAACTATTTAGTCCGTTGTTCCTTAGCTCTGTGTGTGTGTGTGTGTGTGTGTGTGTGTATGTATGTGTGTGTGTGGTTGTAAGAGCACATTCACATGAGTTTGCTGGGGCAGAGTAGAATAGTTTTGAGCCTTTTCTACATGTGAAGCATTGTGTGAAGCTCTATCTTATTTTCCTCAAAGTTTTTATTCTGAAAAATTCAAACCTACAGAAAAGTTGACAAAATACTAAAATGAGCATCCATAAACTTTTCACCTAAACTCTCCAAACATGAACATTTTGCCCCATTTACCCACATTTTGTGCTACTCTTATCTCCTCTCTCTCTCTCTCTCTCCTGTCCTTTCTTTGTCCTCATAGAAAAATGTTTTTTTTCTAAACTATTTGAAAGCAAACTGTAGACATGGTGATAATTTAAATCTGAAGACTTCACTTGTATCTTGTAACAATACACACAATGCTGTATAAGCACAAAACTAAAACCATAGTTTAATTTTATTTTTATAATAAGAACAGTAAAGATCACTTCAATGAATGTTATCCAATATATAATTCATCTTGTCCCTACACTGTCTTTTATACCAATGTCTGTTTTTCTATTTTTGTTTGAATCTCAAGCACTCTCTAAATGTGGGATTTAATTGCCCTGTCCTTTTAATCTCTTTTAACTAGAAAGCCAGGTCCCCTACACCATCTTGTTTTGGTTGTTTTTCATGACAGACATTAAGTTTTTGAAGAGTACAAACCAGTTATAAGTAAAATGTTCCAAAGAGGAGAGGGGTGAGAGAGGGATGGAGTGGGAGTTTGAAGTTATGAGATGTAAACTATTACACAGAGAATAGATAAACAAGGTCCTATTGTATAACACAGGGAATTATATTCAATATCTTGTGATAAATCATAGTGAAAAAGAATATTTTTCGCATATGTATTTCATATATGATGTCCAACTCTTTGCAACCTCATGGACTGTAGCTCACCAGCTTCCTCTGTCCATGGAATTCTCCAGGCAAGAATACTGAAGTAGTTTGCCATTTCCTCCTGCACATTGTCTTCCCGACCCAGGGATTGAACCCATGTCTCTTGCATCTTCTACATTGGCAGGGAGATTCTTTACCGCTGCGCCACCTGAGAAGCCCCCTTGTATCAGTTGAAACTTATAAATTATTTTACTTTAATATGTTTTTACTATTATCATTATATTTATTGATGCTCAGATTTCCCATGTATAGCTGGTAATAATCCCTTTAATTCTGTTCCTATGTCTTTCTCGAGTGACCCCATTAATCTTGAAACACTTGCATATTTTCTAGTCCAAAATGTTCCAAGATGTTACCTTGAACTTTCCCTGCCTGACCCAGACTCAGCCGTTTTCCCAAAGAAGCCTAGTTCGTTTTTGTAGCACATGGTATTTGAAAATTAAGATCTAGATGTTTGGTTTGCTTATTGCTTCTCCGTCTTTCTTATGGACACAGGTAAAAAAATGCATGTGTGTGTGTGTGCTTAATTTATAAATTTATATACTTTAATGCAAATCTACCATCCCCAGATCTTTTCTCATCATTCCATCATCCATATGTATTTCTCTTCTCACATACTGAGAACTATCCCAACAAAATCAATATATGTATACCTATGGCTGATTCATGTTGATATTTGGCAGAAACCAGCACAATTCTGTAAAACAGTTGTCTTTCAGTTAAAAAAATAAATAAATTTAAAATTGAAAAAATATATTTTATAATTTATTCTATCCTATAATACTCATCAATAGATTCAGAATCAAATAGCAATGTCACTACTGATAACAAGGTAAAGTTTAAGATTGACTTGAATTTTGCATTTTGTTTTTAGACTATAGCCTCAGGATGTATAGCTGAACAGAATACTATATTTTAAAAGTTACTTTAATTATGTTTTTTCCTTTGTGGTTATTTTATCTATTTAATATATAGACAGGCTTTTTTGTTTTTTTAATATTCAGTGTTAGTGTTTGTCTCTTTTCATCTTTTTGATGTAATTTTATGTTTTAAAAATGTAAAATATTTTCTTGTTACACAAGTCAAATATAGCTACAATGGTTGACTGGTTACATCTTGTTCTCTCTCATAGTCTTCACTCTGTTCTTACCCATCTGCTCTAGATAATCTTTTAGCTTATCCTTGTCTGTAGCCCTATTTCTCCTTTATTCTTGCACAACCTTTAGCATAGTCTTTTGCACCTTGATCCCCTAAAATGATTTTATCTATCCTGGAAATAATTCTAGGTCAGTTTAAAGAAATATTATGTGGTCTTTATTATGGTTACAGAGTATTTCACTGTGTTAATTAACTATTCTCTATTCAATCAGACAGCTGTTGGTAGATATTTATATTTTCCCAGTATTCTGCTATTTACAATAGATATTCTGGACTGCATGGCAGAATTTCAAGTACATATCAAAACATAGTTTCCTATCATATCACTTTGTGGTTGATTTTAAGTACTGTCACTGAAGCCAGTAAAAATATTGGTAGTCTGTTGAAGGTTTAGTTCAATGATAAGTGAATACCTACTGTGGGTCAGGTGCTGGGCATGCAAAAACTTATGAGACATTCTTTTCCCTTGCTGAGCTTGCAGTTTATCGGAGGGTCTGATTAAACATGTTGGCATAATAGTACTTGAGTGAAACAAACACGGGGTGCAGGTGGTGTTAGAAAAGTTTTCCCACTGGAGATGAAGTTGGCACATCATTGATACCGTGGTGAAAGAAAGATGAATAATTTCACTTTCTTCTTGAGCTTTCATTTTGTCAATCACCTTTAAAACCAGAATTTAAGGTCCATGGAAGCAGAATAAGTAGATTCTTCCATTTTCACAAGGCTTGTCTACCTTTGTGACCTGGAGAGAGGCAACATAATTGCTGGATATCCTTTCTGAGGACTTGTTGTTTTTTAGTCACTAAGTCTGAACCCATGCAGACCCCATGGACTGCTGCACACCAGGCTTCCCTGTCCTTCACTATCTCCCAAAGTTTGCTCAAACTCATGTCCATTGAGTTGGTGATGCTATCTAACCATCTCATCTTCTGGCACTGCTTTCTCCTCCTGCCTTCAATCTCTCTCAGCATCAGGATCTTTTCCAGTGAGGCTGTTTTTCACATCAGGTGGCCAAAGTATTGAATTATCAGCTTCAACATCAGTCCTTCCAATGAATATTCAGGGTTGGTTTCTTTTAGGATTGACTGATTTGATCTCCTTGCTATCCAAGGATCTCTTAAGACTCTTCTCCAGCACACAATTCAAAAGCATCAGTTCTTCAGTACTCAGCTTTCTTTATGGTCCAACTCTCACATCTGTACATGACTGCTGTGAAAACCATAGCTGTGACTATACAGACCTTTGTCAGCAAAGTGATGTCTCTGCTTTTTAATATACTGTCTAGTTTTGTCATAGCTTTTCTTCCAAGGAGCACATGCCTTTTAATTTCATGGCTGCAGGATTAAGGCAAACCTTTTGCAATCAGCTTTTTACCCTGTGAGTTCCATCTTGGCTACCTTAACTCTTCTAAATAAAGAATGTACTCAGTCACTCAGTCATGTACAATTTGCGACCCTCTGGACTGTAGTCTGCCAGGCTTCTCTGTCCATGGGATTTTCCAGTAAAAAGTACTGGAGTGGGTTGCCATTTCCATCTCCAAGTGATCTTCCCAGCCCAGGGACTGAACTTGCATCTCTTGCATCTCCTGCGTAGGCAGACAGATTCGTTACCACTGTGCCACCTGGGAAGCCCAGGGACTAGTATTTACTGTATACTTGTGATTCAGGTACTGGGTAATATATATTCTCTTAGAGTATAATCCACATGGTAAAGTATGAGGTAGAGATTTTTTTTCTCATTTGCATTTTGAGGAAACAGAAGTTCAGAGAGGTTGGAGAGCATTCCAGCATCACTCTGTTAGTAACTGACAGATGGAAGGATTGAATTCAAGTTCGAGCCAGTGCCTAGATTTTTCCTCAGAATGCACCACAACAGTGCTTATCACAAAGACGCTCCTAAAGACCTCATGAAAAGGTCTCACAGCAACCAAAGTCCCTCCCTGATCCTATCAGGTGACTTTGATTTGAAGTCTGCTTTCCCTTCTTCCTCTACCCAGGAGATGGGCACAGGCTCAAAGTGTGGTTTTTCTGGTAGTCATGTACAGATGTGAGAGCTGAACCATAAAGAAGGCTGAGCACCGAAGAATTGATCCTTTCGAATTGTGATGCTGGAGAATACTCTTGAAAGACCCTTGGACAGCAAAGAGATCGAACCATGACCCCATACATGCTGCTGTGAATCTTTCCACTTCCACGGGAACTTCTTTCTAAGAACCAGCTATGAATGCCTTGCTTGCGCTCAGGGTCCAGCATGGCATTCAGCCTGGTAACCCTCAAGATACTCAGTCCCCAAGTGTGCCCTGCACACACTAGACTTTTCATGAATTTTCTTTGGATAAACAAGTAAATCAGAAACAAACAAGTACCATGCAATTGCACATGAAATCTATTCAAGATCATGCCCTCTCCTCCAAGATCAGAAAACAGATTCCCCAGGTCTCTTTGATGATGGCACTGATTTTAAAGCAAAGGAAAAGAAAAATAACCCCCCAAAAGGTATATAAAAAGTAAAGGCTCAGCGAAGTAGTACAATAAGTCACAGCCAAGTATGTTGTCTGGAAGTCATAAAAGTGTGTGGTCCATGTGGGCTGGTGGAGGAGCGGCAGTGGCTGGAATGGGTTCCCCACCCCCTGCAGCCTGCAGTGCCTGTTTCCAGCTAATGCACCATGCATGGTGACTCTATCTGGAGCCTTAAATCAGTAATGCTCCCTCTTCCAAACAGCAGAAGCTCAGACACTAAAAGCAACCATATCTTCAGTGGTTTAGCAGACAAGGAGGATGTTTACCTTGGCTTCTTGGCTGAGCCACAAGAGAGGGAAAACTGCTCTTGCAGAAATTCTGAAGCCTTTTAAAGAAGTTAAAAACTGTTTTTCACCTCTTGGCTTCCTTCCCTTTAAAGGTTGAGGGGAAGGTTCACAGACCCCCTCATCAGAAGTTCCCAGAACTGTTTCCCACAATGAAATGATGCCTCTGCTCCTCCCTGAATCACTTCATCAGCAGGGCTTGTTGCTGTTCAACTCTCATTTCGAGGCCAGTACCCTGAGTCAGCCTCTGAGTTCTGCTCAGCACTGTGAGTTTGATTCCGTGCTCACAGCATCACCGCTTAATGGGTATATCCAGTTTACAGATATGGAGACTGAGGCAGTGGGAGCTCCCTGTCTCTGCCTTGTTCGGGAATTTGGTCAGTGGCAGAGCTGGCAGCCAGATCTGTTGATCCCAAAGCCCTTGCTTTCCTCCATCACATCTGCCTTCACTAACCACAGAAATCCTTTCCAAGCTGATATCTACTCAGAAGACATTGCCTAAGATTTAAATGGGGAGATAAGGAACAAGCATGAAAAATTAAATAACTGTCAGTGCAAAATGACAAGAAATGGCATAGATGGTAAATGAATGGTAAAGACAGTGCTTTGAGAATTATTTATGCTATCTTTACCCTTGGCATAGAAAATTCACTTTGTCAACTTAGATAACTGTACCAGAAGTGACCCTGGGGACCTTAATATAGACTTGTTTTATTGCAATAGGTGTATAAGTGAATTGGCACACTTTTCAAAGGACTGTAAGCAGCTCCCCACAGTGATTTAAGTTCAATTAAGCTGGGTATTGACAATCTGTACACTTCTCTTCCTTCTAAGCATTGTGAAAGAAAATTTGCAGTTTTTTCCTTGCTCTGCAGAGAATCAGATATGTGTGTAGAATGAGGTTTTATTAATCAGAGTTATCACGTGTTCCTCTCTCTTTTCTCACTTTTCTGTTTGCTTTTTCTTCTCAGTGGTGATCTCTGTAGTAACAGATGGAACAGCTTATAGCATCTGTAAGGACTACTATTAATAATAATAGTAATCATCACAATAATAATACCAATCAGATAGAATGAGAACCAAAATAAATAAGAGAGTTAAATACTTGCTCTGTATGTAAACAATTTATTTTCTGAAATAAAAGCAAGAGTAATCAAGGTGGATCACCTAAAGCTCTAGTATGAAGGTTCCTAAACAGTTGTCCTGGGGTGTGGCTAGGAAAGATTTCAGAGGGAAGATAAAGATGTGGACTATTCTGGAATATCCTGCTATTGCTACTCTGCTGACACTCTGTGAAACCTCTTTGACTTTTCATTTGTTGATGTTGTTGAGTGTGTGTGTTTTGATCTTATCACTTGAAAATTATTTTACATGTGGACACTTATATAATACAATTAAGTCCCATACATATGAACAAGCTCCATTCTGAGAGCACATTCATAAGTCCAATTTGTTCATAAATCCAACAGTTAGTCTAGGTACCCAACTAACACAATCGGCTGTATCTATATGCATTATACTGTACTAGGTTTTTAATACTTGTTACACAAATAATACATAAGAAACAAACCCAAAAATATAAACATCTTTAATATTACAGTACAGTATCTTGGAAAGTACATACAGTAGTGTAGTAGAACTATTGGCATCTAGTGCCTGGCGTCAAGTGAACAGGCAAGAAGAGTTACTGACTGGAGGACAGAGAGGAGGTGGGATATGGGAAAGTGAAGAATCGTCAGCAATAGGAGACAGAGAGCAAACTGCAATTTACTCATGCCTGGCCCTGATGGAACACACGTTTACATCTTTGTAACTTGAGAGTTCATATGTGGGGGACTTACTGTACATGCTGACGATTAGCCTCCTCTTGATAAAGATCTCCTGAAGTCTTACAGCGTGCTTAGTGTTGGCCGAGGTACTGATGGGCCACGGATGAAAAGACCAGTGCCGACCTGTCTATTCTCAAGGGAAACAGAGTACAGTTTATCACCAGCTCCAACCCAGCCCCAGCAGACCTCTGGGCATCCTTGCTTACTCGTAATCTCAAGAGTGCTTATATCAGCGTGAGGCATTTGTGGTTCTCATATATTCCATTTTTCCCCTCAAATGATAGTAAGATTTTGAAAGAGTTCAACATGCCTTATTCTCCTGTGTCTGTGTTCTGGGGACTAGCACACAGTATATACAGAGTGATACATTTCATATCCTGGGAGGTTTCAACTTTGTAAGAAGATAGATTTGAAAGCTAAATCCACAAAGCAACAAAGAAAATGCTGTACTAATCATCATAACAACCCTTGTCATGTTTTTGAAATGAAGCCTTGGATCTTTACAACACATGCTGTTTGATGGCCTATAACCCATAAGTTCTTTATACTTAAAGGTGGCATAATACCTTACAGCATCACTTATACTCAGGCAAGTGCATTGGACTGAATGCTGTTTTTTTTTTTTTTTAATTTGGGTTTATTTGCTTTACAGTGTTGTATTAGTTTCTGCTGTACAGAGAAGTGAATCAGCAGTATGTATTCATATACCCCTCTTTTTTGGATTTCCTTCCCATTTAGGTCACCATAGAGGTCGCAAGGCAGAAATAGAGACACAGATGTAGAGAACAGGTGTATTGACACTAAGGAGGAAAATGGGGGATGGGATGAATGGGGTATACTATGAGATTGGGATTGGCATAGATACATACTATTGACATATGTATAAAATAGGTAACTAATGACAACCTACTGTATAGCACAGGGAACTCTGCTTAATGCTCTGTGGTGAGTGCTGCTTTTAAAAAGCAAACATTTTGTTTTTTAATGTGATATAATTGCCATACAACTTTATGTAATTTCAAGATGTACAATGTGCTGATTTGATACATTTATATATTATAATATGATTACCATACTTAGCTAACACCTCTATTATGTCATGTAATTATTTTCTTTTTTCTGGTGGGAACGATTAAGACCTAGTCTCTTAACAACTTTGCAGTTTATAATACAGTATTGTTGACTAATTATTAAGCTGTACATTAGATATCCAGAACTTATCTGCTAATCACAAGTTTGTGCCCTTAAACAACATCTATCCATTTTTCCAAAGCTACAGTAATTAATACAGTATGATATTGGCATAAAAATAGCCACATATGCCAGTAGAACAGAACAGAGAGCCCAGAAATAAGCTCTCACATAAAGGATCAATTGATAATTGACAAGGGAGCCAAGAATATTCAAGAGTAAAGGATAATCTCTTCAACAAATGGTGTGTGGAAAACTGGACATGCAAATAATCAGACCTGTATCTTATACTACTCAAAAATTAACTTGCAAAAGAGTAAAGGCTTCAACAGAAGATCTAATGGCATAAAAACCTAGAAGAAAACATAAGGAAGAAATCCCTTTGACATTCTGACAATGATTTTTGTTTTTTACTCTGACAACAGAAGCACAAGAAACAAAAGAAAAAATCAGCAAGTGGGACTACATCAGATTAAAGAGCTTCTGTACAGCACAAGAAATAGTCAATAAAATTAAAAAGCAATCTCAAAAATTAGAGAAAATATTTTCCAGCCATTTATTGGATAATAAACATTTAAAATGCATAATAACTTATTTTAGACTAAGATCCTTAGTGAATTGAGTAAGTTTCTGCCAGTTCAAAAAATCTTCAAATGCAGTCCTCTCTTAAGCAGACAATTTGTCTTGAGTAACTCAATACTTGTATTGCTTTAAGCAAGTTAGAAAGAGGGGCTCTGTTCATCATCATGGGACTGAATACAGTAAAGAAATAATAGAAAATGACCTGGGTAGCAAACCGTGGTGTCAAGGGCAATGGTTTTCTAAGTTTCTGGGTCTATGAGGGCTAAACGACATATTCTGTTGTAGACATTTCTGAAATGCAAGGAATGAAAATAAATCTAGAAACACATGAGGCTATTTCAGAGTGAAAAGGTAATTCAACAAGATAATAATCATTTATTATATACAGCAGCAGCTATATCACAAGGAGTCTGCTAGCTAACCCTCCTTTGCAGGATGAGTTTCCCACCCCTAACTCTGTAAGGATTGAAGTCCCAGTCCTCATTTTAATGTCATAGAAAAGCTTGAATACAAAGATTTTTCTCTCTTTTGCATGCCAGATGACCAGTTATGTGTCCATGTAAAACATGATACCGGACCATTATATCATGGTGGATGGAAATATTAATATAAATATACTGTTTACCAATGAGGAAACTTTAGAGATGTATATAACTTGTTCAAAATCTTCCTACTAGAGTAGAACACAGATGTTCATCAGATGGGCTTGTTTCTAAAGCCAGGCTGTCTCATGGTACTTTGAAGCCTTAGATGCATCTCTAGAGACTAGCACTTAGGATGGATGCCATGTGGTACAGGGATGGTGCTGGAGGCAGATCCGCTGAGGGTGGTGTTTGGAGCCTGGAGGATTTCATGATGCTCTGCCAGTCATAGCTTTTAGCTGATTTCCTCCTTGGTCTCTGCATGGAACTGGACTTACTTGAGTTAGAGTGAAACCTGTGTTGGTTTCCTTGTGTGAAAATCCAAATTCACAGACTGCCAGGGGGAAGCATTTTCCATTCTGGGACTTTTGAATCTGGTGTGTTTTCCCTGTGGATCTTCAGAGAGAAGGTCAAGCTTAGTGTGTTTCTCCTCTAGGTGTTTGGGGGTCTTCCTTTTTGAACCAGGAAACAACCTTCTTGAAGCATACTATCCTGAGAACTACAAGAGACCAGTCATAGCTTCTCCTTCTTTTTAATGCTTTTGTTAATATCAGCACCGGACATCTGTGAGCTCCTGGAGTTGGAGATGTCATATATGTTTATCTAAGTGGTACACACAGATCTCTATTAACTCCCTAGTTGTTTAGTTAATAACAGAATTCCTCACACTGATCTCACTTAATCTTTGCAACCCTCCTCTACAGTTGGTGTCACTGCTGCTTTTTTAAGTATAATTGAAGAAACTGAACTTCAGAAAAGTAATCATTTGACCAACTATGCTTAGCCAATAAGTGCAGGGCTGACTCACAAATCTAGATCTTCTGAGGCCAAAATTCACACTCTGTCCATTGCCCACTGACTAAACTTACCATCTTGAACATTTAGCTCATGAGTCCAGTTTTATTTATAGTATATGTAGGTCCATGAATGGATCATCCTCCATCCCCCTAAAAGCCTATTCAAAATGCATGTTGCTTGAGATCTTTCACCTACACCTTCCCTAGCTAAAACTGCCTGTCCCTACCTTATTCCATGTATCAGGAACATCAGCCATCAAAGCTGACTCTCCTGAGTGGCACTGACCCCTGCTTTTCATGCTTCATCAGGTTCAGGGCATAATCTGCACAGCAACCAAGGAAGTGGGAGAAAATATAGAAAGTGAGAAAAAGATAACATCCAGTTATCTTCTTATTTTTAGTCTTTATGTTGCTATCACCCAGGAGAAAAATAATGAGATGACAAAGGCTGTCTTTGAAATGAAACCACCTCAGAGACCCTAGGTTTCGAGTAATCATCTTTCTTCCTGTTGGTCAGACCGTGCTTGTGATGTGTGTTAAGTGAACTGAGGGGAGCTTTTGGAGCCCTTAGCTGTTCCTTTGTGTCTTCTGTCTATCGCATATATCAAAAAGTGCCAAGAGTTCGACTGTGAAAACTTCACTCTCTGGGCCCAGGAGGGCGGGTTTGTGATATGTGTGGCTTTGGGATAAAAGATTGTCTCTCTGATACAACCCTTTCTTCTCCCTCTTCCCAAAGATAGAGTAAGATTTTGGAAAAAATGAGCTAATGAGTAATGAATAAGCAAATTGTTTAATTCATATATGAACACTGGATGGACAAAGGTATGAAAATCAGTGTACATTTAGAAGGAAATCCAAATTTGTGTAATTTAATGATGCTGTGAGGACCAGTTTTGGAGTCAGATGGATTGGACACATTGAGATTGGGGACAAGTTTACTTTCTCTCTCCTTCTTATATCTGTATCTATATGGATACCTATAATATCTATTCTTGTATTTATATTTATATTGATATCTGCCATGATTGTTATGAGTACTGATGATAATGTATGTAAAATATCTTAGAATGGACAGTAACATGGCATCTCATTAGAGTTCCGTTTCTTGTACGTACCATGGGCATTACAAAATTGACAGTTTTTGTTTCTCCCTCTACAGTATTGCATTATTAAAGATTACTTTATTTGGTTATTTTACTGACATTTGTCTACACTGGCACCAACATTTTTGAAATTTCTGGTTCATTGTTTGTGTAACATTATTATTTTTACCAATATGAATCAAGCCTTATTTTTGCTTTCAAAATCAAAATCTAATAACTTTCTGATTTTTTTAGACTTTATAGAAAATGTCATTCAATTAAACATTGGAGATGTGGGTTATCAGGGGGCTGGTTTCGGAAAAGAGTGTTAAGAAGAATCAGAATGTTTGAGCAGAGTTTAATTTTCTGCCGCAATAAATATTTCCTCATTTAGGAATTGGGAAGATCAAACTTTCTCTTCCTCCTTTTTCTAATATATTGAAACTGAAGTGCAGGGCAATGAAGTTACTTATCCTGACTTATATACAGAGTTGAGACAGAGAAAGCAAAACCTGGGGATACTGCTTGCCAGTTGTTTTTAATATTATTTTCTTTTTCATGACCAGCTGCCACCATCTTGCTTCTAGGTAGTGCTGGTTATATACTGTAACTAGAAATCTTTGTTACAGTGGCAGTGTATATGCTTACCATTCTCATCTAATAGATATGCTGTGGGTCATTCCTTTACTTCCTAGACTCTGGTTTCCTCATTTGTGAAACTAAATGAGTGAGAGAGAGAGAGGACAGAAACCACATAATGTCTGGGCTAGGTTCTTTTTCAGCTCTGAGCATCTATGAAGACTAATGATGTTATTATGTGGGCAAGAGTCTCAGATGACAAAAGCTTTTCGAGTCCTCCTATTTCCTCTTTCACTTTATTTGTGAGCAAGTTCAGAATTCAATTCTATGTCTGAATGCTGAAAATGTTTCAGTCTATTATTCCAGAATGTCTGATGCATCCCCAAATGCCTTGTGACTTCAAAACTTCTTTTCTTAAAACTGATGACAAAATTAAGCCCCTCCAAAAGTGAAATGACTTGCCCAAGCTTGTTGTTCATAGAATAGCTTTCAAGTGCAGATCTCCCAAGCTCTACAAATAAAATTCCTCTCCTCTCTTCACCTTCTGTTCTTACTGATAGAAGGCAAAGCATGTTCTCCTTCCCTGATCTTTAGGCCCTCATCTGTGCATGCTATTTTAATGTAAAACTCTTAAAATATTTTTGGTAAGTAGAAGTATCATGGAGAATAAATAACAAGCTTCAGTTAAGTGCCTTGCATGACTGAGTGTATTACACATTCTCATCCTTGTTATGATGTATATGTCACACATGCTTTCTGTGAATAGTTCTTATTTTCAATGTGGTACTTATAGTTCTCTGAGAAAATGATCTATGCTGGTGCTTCTCTTGTGAGGAAGAGTGTGTATCACTATCTGGAAGTAGGGTCTTTGGAGTCAGACATCCTGGGTTCCAATTCTCACTTAGTCATTAACTAACTACATAATCTTAGAAAACCTGCCTAGTTTTCCTTATTCACTTTTCCCTCATTTTTAACATGGCGGGACCAACTTCTTTCTGATTTAGATGATGTCAGGTTTATTTTTTTATTTATTTATTGGTTATGTTTAACATTTTATTTTTGATCATTTAATTACCAACAGGTTGTGCATTTGATAATTTGTCAGGATCTATGTTCTTCTATGTATGTCATCAGTATGATAGTTATCTTTGAGCATATTTAATTGCATTCTACTTCTGATCATAAAGTATCTCATTTCTAAGTTCTTGCCCTTCCAAATTGTCCTTCCCACAACTGATGAATTCATTTCCTTTTATTCCTGTTCTGTTGTCTGTTTCTATTTTTGTTTTATGACTTTTCATAAATTATGTCCATTTTCAATGAGATAATGGACATTAAGCATAGAACTTGTGGAGTAAGGGCTTCACAAATTTAGCTCTTAAGATAATTAGCCCCCACACTACCTCTGGGTGGAGCTCTAGGAGAAACAAAAATCCTCTGATTAAATTCTTATCATGAGTAGAGCACTCAAGTGTCAATTAATTGATGCACCTGTAGCCACCAAACATCACACTGCTCACACAATCCTGTTTCATCTTTCCAGCTTTTTGGAGGCCTATAAGCATGATCATCTTTTGACCTTGCTTGGGTTGTGTTTTCTGGGCAGAGGACAAGATCTGGACGTTGATGCAGCACAACAATACAGAATTGACCCACGTGCGAGGTGCCAACCCTGAGAAGCCCTACTCCATGACCTTGGACTATGGAGGCAGCCTGGAGCAGCTGGAAGCAGTGATCGATGGCTCCGAGCACTGTGAGCAGGAGGTAGCCTACCACTGCAAGAGGTCTCGCCTGCTCAACACGCCAGGTGAGAAACACCCCTCTTGGGCCCCTTTGCATGTGCCACACAGGGAGACCACATTGTGACACATGGGCCCCCAACCTTGGAATATCAAGGAGAGAAAGGTTTGCCAACCAGGGGGCTGCACCTACAGTGGTTCCCTATACAATGAGAAAAATGCCATCAGGAGAGATACTTGATGGGATAGTTCTTTCTCTGGTGCCCAGGCCGTGACTTCAAGCGGGTGCTGTAGCCTCTCAAGGTTTTCTCCTCATCTTCAAAAAAGGGACAGTAACAACACCCATTTTGCAATATTGGTGAGAATGGAAATTTTCTTGAGAGCAATGGCTCTTGAACTAGACTTAGAAAGTGTGAAGGAGGAAATGGTTTTTCCGGCAGATTAGAAAGCATCGAGGATTTCAGCATATTCACCAAACTGCTGTGAGTTATATTTGGGGAAAGGATGCATAATGGGACAGTATTAGGCAATGAGATCAATGGGCAGGCTAGCACATCCTGTGTGTTTACAGTGCTCATGTTATCTGAAAAGTGCAGGCCTGAATTGAAATGACTCTTTTTTTTTTTTAATGGGTATACTACTTTGTTAACATTTAATTTTCACCAAGAGTTCAAGTACATGCTAGCTTTATGTTCAGATTTTTAAAATGAAGATAAAAAGGACAAATAGCTCTAAGGGTGCAATGTATTTAACACTGCACACTATATTCAACAACCAGACAATCCAGGGGAATTTAATGGTACACTTAGGAGCACAAGTATAGGGACAAGCCCTGGAATTGGAGGGAAAACCTACCATTCGGGACTGAACAGAGGTCCTTGGTTTCTGACAGAATCTCCCCTTGACTCTAGAATTGAGACAAACCAAGGGAGTCTGTCAGTATGCAAAAACCACTGAATTCAGGACAAATAGTAACAGGACAGATTGGCCAGAGTCGGTTTGGATTGTTAAGGCCAGCCTGAAGCAAGCAGAGTTGGAGGCTGTAAATACTGCAGCTGAAGTCTAGGATTGGTAGAAGAGAACAGACATCTTCTAAAAGTTGCTGATTTCTGCATGAATTCCTAAGATGTTTTCCTAAGCAAGGAGAAATGACTCTCTTTCTGTATTTTCTAGCTCAAATGGTTGATAAAGGGTTGCAAAAGACCCTTCTAGGATTGCTTACCATAACTCAAAAGGGTTTGCAAAATGTCAAGAGGGCTTGGTCAAAGTTGATGCATGCCTTAGGGGTCTGTCATTTTTGTGAATATCAGTTCATCGTTTGTGGCAGGGAAAAAAAAAAAGGCCAAGTATAACAGGGATGTGGCATATCCAAGAAAGAGTGTCAGAATCTTTAGCCTCAAGGAATTTATGCTCCTTGAAAGTGAGGAATTTTGAAAGGCTTCAGGAAATTAGACAATGAAATGTCAAACAAGAAGTGCTAGAAACCTAACTAAATACAACTACCTACCACCTCACTGATCTAGTCTTTAGGGAAGAAGTTCTTCTACATAAGTGAATTTTCCAGGTAACTGTCACTTACCCCTTTAAGCACCCAAACTGTTTTTAAAGAATTTTTAACTATTTGAAATGAAAATCTTTCTCTAATGGGTTACATGCTCCCTTGTCTTCTTAAGCAGAGAATTCTGAACGTGAAATTTAACCTTTTCTTGATTACTTGGGATCATCATTGTGAAAATCAATTATTTTAGTCTTCATGGACTCAGCCATGCTCGCAGGGTCGATTAGATCAGAGGCCCTGCTGGGTGTCCCTTTTTACCAGTGTCCTCAGAGAGTCAATGTTTATATGTGTTCAGATTCCCTCTCTCCTGACTGTCAAACTTGCTATGTCACTCTCAGCACTCTTTGCAGAGTCTGTGTCTAGAAAACCATCCTATCTTCTTCTCATTGTGTTGCTTCTAGTTTCCTAACAATTTATTTGGTGGAACTTTAGGGAAAATGGAATTATGTTCATTCTGACTATGGAATTTCCTTTATTCATTTATTTTTAATTGGAGTATAATTGCTTTGCAATGTTGTATTAGTTTTTGCTATACAACAAAATGAATCAGCCATAAGTATGTGTGTGTGTGTGTGTGTTTGTGTGTGTATGTATATGTATTATCTCCCTTTTCTCTGGGACTTTCCTCCCCCCCCAACCCCATCCATATTTGTTTTTCTTTTTCTGACTTACTTCACCCTGTATGACAGACTAATCACTACAAATGATCCAATTTGTTCCTTTCCATGGCTGAGTAATATTTCATTGTGCATATGTACCACATCTTCTTTATCCATTCATCTGTCAATGGACATTTAGGTTGCCCCCATGCCTTGGCTGTTGTAAACAGTGCTACTGTGAACATTGGTATAGATGTGTCTTTTTGAATTATGTTTTGGGGTTCTTTTAGTATATACATCCTGTGATATTAGTTTGACTTTACTATTGCCTTATATATGCTTCTTTTTCTAAATCAAAGTATAGTACATTTATAAATTGGGTTGGTTTCAGGTGTACAGCAAAGAGATTCAGTTATATGTGTGTGTGTGTGTGTGTGTGTGTGTGTGTATATATATATATATATATATATATATATATATATATTTCCCCTTGTAGGTTATTAAAATATTGAGTAAAGTTCCCTGTGCTATACTGTACACAGCTAAATA
This sequence comes from Okapia johnstoni, assembly GCA_024291935.2. Lineage (NCBI taxonomy): Eukaryota > Metazoa > Chordata > Mammalia > Artiodactyla > Giraffidae > Okapia > Okapia johnstoni. The sequence goes on from CM044319.1 coordinate 50,767,635, forward strand.
AGACCTTTGTACTATAGGTCCTTGTTGTTTATCTATGTTATATATGGTAGTGTGTATCTTTTATTCCCAAACTCCAAATTTATTACTCCCTCTCTTTCGATAACCAAAAGTTTGTTTTCTATGTCTGTGAGTCTGTTTCTATTTTGTAAATAAGTTCATTTGTATCATATTTTAGATTCCACATATAACTGATATCATATGGTATTTGTCTTTCTCTGTCTGACTTATTTCACTCAGTATGACACTCTCTAGGTTCCATTCATGTTGCTACAATGGCATTATTTCATTCTTTTTAAAGGCTAAGTAATATTCTGTCATATATATGTAACCATATCTTTTTTATCCATTCATTTGTCAATGACATTTAGGTTGCTTCCGTGTCTTGGTTATTGTGACTAGCATGTGCTTTTCGTCTAACTCAATTGTTATAAATTCCCTGAGCACATTCTAGAGAGAGCGTATGACCTAATCATTTTCTAAAATCCCCACCTCTTGATGCAATCAAATTGGGGGTTAGGATGTCAACATTTGGATTTTGGAGAGACACACACATTTAGTCCACAACAGGGGCACATTTAGTGCACACACCTACAGGGATATTTACCTAATTTCCCTAACTATTACAGAAATCCCTTCCCCTGGGGAGAAACAGAGAGAGCAGAGGAGGGACTAGAGATCATCATCTCCTCCCCTACCTGCTCTCTAGAAGAGCTGAGGAAGGGTCCCACTTATCTGCTGAAGTCAGGGCCCCCAGCTGAAACTGTTTTAGTTACTGTATTTGTTACACACACACTGTATACAAATATCTTTCTGTACCAGTAAACATGATTTTATAGCATAATTTTTAATAAGTCTTCCATTATACAGATGTATCACAATGGACAGACAGATCTATTTTTGACATTTAGATTTTTCCTCTTTTTTCATTATGATACATGCTGCAAGAACATTTTTGCACACAGATATAATGTCTTTAGTATAAATTCCTTGAGGTGTCATTACCAAGTCAAAGCATGTGCATGTTTTGAAGACTTTTGCCATCTTGACATCTGCAATGGGTCAAGGTTATAGCAGTTTCATACTCCAAACATCACCGTCAGACCTCAGGTGTCCATCTCCCAGCACTAGGTATTAACACATTACTTCAACTTTGGCAATCTGATAAGTGCAGAGGAGGATCAAAGACAATTTTAAATATTTTTGGTTAATTAAAAAATATGTAGTCTGATTCCCATAGCTTATTGGAGGGAGATAACTACAGGCAGCCAGGATTAATGGAAGCCATAAGATATTGTACATTATGGCTACAGTGGACTCAGACCAATAAGAGCAGAATGTGAAGGATGCCTTCCTGCTATAGATCCTCCTCCAGACTATACACAATAGATAACAAAGGGAAGAAATGAAAGACAGAAAGATGAGAAAAATAAGTAACTTTTTAAATGGCTGCCGGTGACTAAGGTGTTTCTCGTATTTGAAGATGTCTGTGGGGAGCTACACAAGCATGATCTGTAATACAAACAACAGTTCTACACAGTAAGGATTGTTATCCTACCTGGCATTTTAGGAAACAGAACCTCAGAGAGGGTAGGATGCTTGATCATTGCCACACAATTGGCAAAGGACAGACCTGCACCCTGCTCTGCCTCAGGGCAAAGCAAAGAATAGATGACTAATAAGGATTGCTGTATAGCACAGGCCTATATAATACTCTGCAATGGCTTATTTGGGAAAGAATCTGAAAAGGAGTCGATATACATAACTGATCACTTTGCTGCACACCTGAAACTAACACAACATTGTAAATAAATTAGATACCAATAAAAATTAAAGGAGAAAGCGACGATGTGAGCGCTGATAGTCATGCAAAACTCAAAGAACCAAAGCGGGTCATCAGGGAACACGTGAGTTTGTATGACTTTCCTTATTTTGTAAGAAAATGTAGATGGAGAGACGGGTCAGCTGCCAGAGCCATGTATATTAAACCTGTGGGATTGTCAAGGTGGCTTGAAAAGGGCAATTCCTGGGCAACTTCACAGGTTGGCAGTGCCCTTGCTCACATGCTGCAGCTTCTAGGGCCCACACACCCCTCCATGTGGCTCTGTGTATCCCAGACAGTGTCACCAAAGTCTCCTCTGTCTCCTTCTGTTTGCTCTTGCCTCTGGCTTTGGTTCTGTTCTAGCGGCAACGGAAGCAGAAAGAGGAGAAAGACAAGCAGGATAAGGTCAGGCCTGGTTTAGCACTATGTCTTTTTCATTTAGTTAGTGACTGAACCATGACACTGTCATTTTCTGACAGTTTCCTCTGATATTCTCTCCCAGAGCTGCTGAGAAGTGCCAGCCAGTGAAATGTGTCATCTGTCTCTTTTACTGAAAGTTTATACTAGAAACTCTGCAATGAACCAGAATTGCAAGCCAATGGGATCCATGGGAAAAGTGTCTTTGTTATTCCCACACATCTTTGTAGTTGTATCTGCTTGCTACTTCTTACCCTGAGCTTGATGCTGGGCTAAGATGCCATGCTACAGAGAAGTTTCCAAGACAGCATTACTCAGTCGGCCAGTGCTCAGCAGCACCCTGCACAGGGCTAGGAGGTGGCCACTTGTGTCCAGGGACAGGGGCTGTGCTGGCTGAGCTCAGGCGTTTTCTCACAGTCAGCACTTCCACAGGAATTTTGCCTGAGCCAGATCTGAAGGTATCATGTGATAAGCATATGAAATGAAAAAGGATCCAGTTCTGGAAGCACACACAGAATAGAAGAAAAAGTTATTGAGGAAGCACTTTAATCACATGAACAATTTGCTCAATAACCCACAGTCCGCCAGCTTAGAAGGAGGACAAGATTGAGAGGAGCATAGGAAGGAGACCTCCTGTGGTGGCCAGGCCCCTGCAGGCAATGGGGACTGAGAGTCCTATTTGTCCCCCACCTTTCCTTCTAATCTTCTCCATGGTGTATAGAATCCTCACTTTGAATTCACTCATCACAGTGTAAGTATCTAGGTGGTGTGTATGTTTTTGCACTTAGCACTCTGTGTAGTGAAAGCCTGTTTGGGAATACCTTTCCCAAGAAAGCTGTGAGCTCACTAAGGCAGAGATAAGAAGTCAGTCATGATACACATAAAAATCATTGGACATTGAGACCCCATTACTTTGAAATCTAATATCTATAGGACAGCTTGACCTCAAGCAAATCAGTCTTGCAAACAAGTCTGTGGTGAAGATTAAGTTCCTCAGAAGATCTAATGATGGAGTGCCTGATAGCACCTTAGAACCCCTACTTCTCTCCCAGAAATAGGTTCCTATTCATTTTTTCATGCAGGTATGCCATGAGGGGTTTCCACCTGAAGTCAATTGTTATGGCTAGTAATGTTCCCATGACTTTGAAGGTAATAAAATCTTACTTTCCTTACACTACTTTAAATTCTCAAATTTCCCTTAATTAATGATATTTTAGTGAACATACAGCTAGCTGGCCATATATATAACACATAATATATAATTTAGACCATATATATATATATATATTACTATATACATACATACACATTATATGCTGTGCTTAGTTGCTCAGTCATGTCCGACTCTTTGTGACCCCACGGACTGTAGCCTGCCAGGCTCCTCTGTCCATGGGGATTCTCCAGGCAAGAATACTGGAGTGGGTTGCCATGCCCTCCTCCAGGATATATGCACTATAATATGTATTTAAAAATATGCATTATTTATACTCTATTTGCTGCTGCTGTTTAGTCATTAAATCATGTCCAACTCTTTGTGACCCTATGGAATGTAGCCCACCAGGCTCCTCTGTCCATGGGATTTCCCAGGAAGAATACTGGAGTGGGTTGCCATTTCCTTCTCTAGAGATTTTCCCTACCCAGGGATCGAACCTGCGTCTCCTACTTGACAGGTGGATTCTTTACCACCTAGTCACCTAGGAAGCCCTATATATACTCATTATATAATCTTTATATGTCCAAATAGATCTGTAAATGCACTTGTGTACAGAAACCCTCATGACCATCTGTAACATTCAACTTTCAGTGTGTACAAAACTAACATTTAGGTTTAGAAATCTAAGTAAGGAATGATGAGGCCAAAAAATCAAATTACTGGATAAAAGAAATAGCACTACAAGGTGCTCTAGTGTTTGCTAAACTGAAAACACTTTGTCCCCAATATCTGTACCAAACAAGATCATTAACAGATGATGACAATGTATTTTCTTTTAAGTAATCTTTATTGATTGATTATCCATTATATGCCACATACGTTTCTGGCCAGTGGGAGTTAAACAGTGAAAAAGCCAGTGTTTCTGCCCTCATGATTATAATAGGGATGACAGAAACAAACCAAACACACTTGGGCACGTTTGCACACAAAATACAGGGGTAGAACTGATCCCATAGCTCATGGTCTTTTCATTACACCAGGCTGTCACCATACCATTAAAAACAGCTTTTGTCACAAGAGCAATATAATCAAAAACACAAAACTATACCATAACATCTGCAAGACAAAATACCAGGGCAGTATTTGAAATCTCTTTAATAAAAAGCTATTTCTACTTTATGTACAGCAAGAATCTAATCTGTAAAGAAACTCATGGTCCCTGTATTGCATACTTTGATATCACACTGCTGACAATAATATTGACTCTTGGCTACTGAGCTCCTTCTGTGCACCAGGTAATTTGAACCTTATTTCATTTAATCCTCTCAACAGTCTTATGAAGTTGGTACAATTTTCATTTTTATTGATGGAAGGCGAAGCTCTAAGAAACTATGTGAGTCATGCGAAGTCTTGTAGCCACTAAGTGTTAGATACCCATTTCAAATACATGTCTCTCTAGCTTTCACTTCCATCTACATTCCAAAATAACACCCAGAAAACATAAAAACATTTCAAAGAGGAAGGGAAGATAATCATGTAAAAATACAAGTATCCAAAGAGATGTTTTATCTTATGTTCTGGTTATCAACTGTTATGTAACAAACCACCATACAACTTAGTGGTTTAAATCAGGGAAGCCCCTGCAGGATCATATGGTAATTCTATTTTTAGTTTTTAAGGACTCTACATACTGTTCCCTACAGTGACTGGTTCCTTTTTTCCCCACACTCTCTCTAGCATTTATTATTTGTTGACTTTTTGATGATGGCCATCTTGATTGGTGTGAGATGATACCTCATGGTAGTTCTGATTTGCAATTTTAAATAATTACTGATGTTGAGCATTTTTTCACATGTCTGTTGGCCATCTGTATGTCTTCTTTGGAGAAATGTCTATTTAAATGCTCTGCCTATTTTTTTTGATTGGATTGTTTATTTAATATTGAGTTTTATGAGTCATTTGTATAGTTTTGAAATTAATTGCTTGTTGGTGGCATCATTTGAGGATATTTTCTCCATTCATTTTGCCCATGAATCTGAAGCTGGGACAGGGTCCAGAAGCATGTAGTGTCTCTGCTCCATTCCGCATTACCTGGCACTATGAATGGGGCTCACTCCATCAGTTGGTGCTGGCTCTGGGCTGGGACGTTAATTGAATATATGTTCTTTCTATGTGGTAGTGTGACTTTCTCATAATACAATGGGTAGTTTTCAGGGACCAACATCCCAATAATCAGAGTAAATCAGGTGAAAGCTATATTGCATCTTATTTGCTAGTATTGCAAGTAAACAGTATTACTTTTGCAACTTTGTAAATATTAGAAGGCAGTCACTCAGGCTAGTCATTGTTCAAAGGGAAGCAAATGTGATTCCATCTTGTAATAGGGTTAGTGTGAAGGCACATGTTTAAAAGTAAAAGACACGTTTACTATGTCTTCTTCAAAGTTTTGGATAGTCAACTGGCTTAAGGAAGCCCAGAAAATGCATGAGAGAAGCAGGAGTCAAACACAGGTCCTTCCAGCTCAGTGCAGTTTCTTTCACTCTGATATCCTGCCAGCCAATGATTGATCAATTCTAATTCAGCCTGGAAATGTGTCTGACTCTCCATGTGTCCCTCTTAGGAACTTTTGTCTCCCCTAATGTAATACAGCTAAAATGGGTTTATAAGAGTTTGCCACAGGTCTTAAAGAAATATAAAAAGATCATCACATGAATCAAGTCAGTACATTTTAGTCAGTGCAAGTCTGTGCGTTAAAGCCATCTTTCTTAATGTTCTAATAACTTAGTCATTGTATTTCACTAAGGACATAAAGTCAAAATTAGAGGTGGGTGGATTTTACAAAGAAGACATACACTTTAATGAATGTAGAAATATGAGTGTATCTAAGGGAAATAAAAACTACCATATAAATTCAAAACATGACTTGAACATGGCTGCAAATGAATTTCCATTCAGACTATTAGTTACTTAAATAGTCAATATGGATAACTTGTGTCACAACATGTTGACCCTGTATTCAGTGAAGTTTTTATTTTTCTCCTCACACCGTGAAAGACCACATTCACTTAATTTGCCTCAAATGTATTTACAGGAAGAAGGATCCTGTTTTCTAATCCGAAGATGTAGTGCAGTGACAGTAACCCCGAAAGACCTTACATTTTGGAATCATGAAACTAGGTCTTCAATTCCACTAAAAAGTCTTCTACTTATTAGCTGGGAGATCTTGAGAAATTTACATAGGTTTTGTAAATTCAGTCTCCTTGTCTGTAATTGTAATAAGTATATGTTGGAAATTTCATAGATACTCAGGATACTGCTGTTGTTTTAGCAAGTGTTTCATCCTTTTTCCCAAAGAGCAAGGGGAATATCAGCTCCCTTGGCTACCAGGAGAGGGTCACAGAACCCCACGATATGCCTGGTGAAATAGTTCAATTGGGGGATTTGTCTCCTGTTGACCTGTAGACAAACTTATTTTCTAAACTGTATTTTACTTATTATACATGTGGTATTTACCTATCCAAGAGCACTGTTGACTTTTGAAGTTGCATCTATGTCCTCTCTTCTACCAACCACTCAAATCCACTCATCTGTGTACGTTTCTCAAGTTTAATAAATGGTCCTACCATCTATCTAGCTTCTTAAGGGCACAATCTAGGACTCATCCCTCCCCACTACCTCTGTTTCCCCTTCGGGACCCCAACCAGTACTCACACTCACCCATCACAGCTGACTCTCCTCCAGCCTGTCCTCTCTGATTCCAGTTACTCCCTGAATTTAAACCATCATCTCCAGACCAAACAAGTGCATCTAATTCCTGCTTCCTCTCCTACCCCACCCTGAACCCCCAGCTTCCTGTGGTTTAGATCTCATGCAACATAGCCTAAGGGATGATCTTTCCAGAACAAGATTGCACAACTAGGATTCAAACTCTTTTCAGTGCCCTTGAGATAGACCCCAGACCCTTCACAGTGGCTAACAGGGCTCTACCACCTGAGACCCTTACCCAGCTCCTGTTCACTCACCTGTCCACTAAATTTCACCCTGTTTCCCTTTATTCTGTTTCTTGCCAAACTTCCCCCCCCCACCTCTTAATAGTGAGGTTCTAGCTCTTTTCAATATTCAGAAACTTCATTCCTCTTCCTGCTTAACTTAAATTTGACATAAACTAAAGTATCCATCCCCTTGCTTTTTTCATTTTACCTTATTTTCATATTCTGCATAGAGGTTATTACTTCCTGATATTTTCCTCCTATTTGTTTGTTTACTGTCTACCTCTGTCAGTAGAATGGGAACTTCATGAAAAAGGGAACTTCTTTGTCTCATTTACCTTTTTAACCCCAGAATGCCAAGAATAGGCACCCAGTAGACATTTAGTATATAGTAGTTGAAAGAATAGAAAATTCCTCCCCAACTAATAAAAAGTATTGCTAGTAATCATATTACAGCAGGAAACACACAGTGAAACACGTGCATTTGACTAAGTCTGTTTCAGGGACTCTTATAGGTAGGAAGAAGCTTCATAAAATAGGAAGGGCTGGGCTGTGTGGTGGGAGCTGCCGTCCGTTCCGATGACACCATAGACTCTCTGTGACTTCAGGCAAGTTACTTACATTTTACAGGCATCAAGTCTCCCATCTTTAATCCTCTCAGGTTATATGTGATGCTCTCCAAGTGTCCTTTCTGCCCTGACAATTCTATACTAACCAACATAAAGTGAGTTAAAAATGGATGTCACAGCTTATTATTTTCTTATCACAGGGAGTAAGAAGAGTTGATAAAACAAATAAATCAAGAAGAGAGAGAGAGAAGGACTTTTCTGAGACTCTTAAGGCCATGAAGTATGATAATTTATTTATATATTAATAGGAGGTGATATTTTCGGCATCTTCATGCGCCTGATCTATTCAGAACATGCTTTCTATATGGTAATACTGAATGTGCAGAGAAGGTAGGAAACTTTCCCAAGGTCATAACAAGTCAAGAATAGCAAAAACACTAACTTATATTTTTAGAAAAAATTTTTTTGAAGTATGGTTAATTTACAATGTTGTGTTAATTTCTACTGTACTGCAAAGTGATTCAGTTATACATATAAATATATGTATTATTTTTGTATTTTTTCCATTATGGTTTATTACAGGATATTGACTGTGTAGTTCCCTGTGCTATACAATAGGACCTTGTTTATCCATTCTCTATATAATAGTCTGTACCTACTAATCCCAAACTCCCAGTCTATCCTTCTCCATGTCCCTTTCTCCTTGACAATAACATGTGAGCCTGTTTCTGTTTTGTAGATGGGTTCATTTATGTCATATTTAGACTCCATATTTTAGATTCCATATATGTGATATCATATGGTATTTGTCTTTCTCTTTCTGGCTAATTTCACTTAGTATGTTAATCTCAAGGTCCTTCCACGTTACTGCAAATGACATTATTTCAAAAACATTAACTTCATAGAATATTTATGTATCAATTACATGATTTACTTTATAACATATTTGGTGGTTATAAGATAGACATGGGAATACAATTATACCAGCTGCACAGATGAAGCCCATCAGTCTATACTATAATGGCATCTCATAGCTTGTTACCAGGGATTCAGAGCTGAGCATGTATTTCCTTCCTGCCTGGAGTCCTCATGATAACGGTGCCAGAGAAAAGCAGCAGAGTCCAGTGAGGAGCCTAGGGCGTGGTTCATTTGGCTCTGTCCATGCCCCTGGTCCACTGCAGATCAGCCATGAGACCTTAGGTAATGTCCTCAACATCTCTAAGCTTAATCTGCCTCATCAAAAAGAATGAAGTTGATAAAAATAACATTAACTGCACCCATATCATTGGAAGGATAAACATGGTTGGACACCTGTACCCTTCATAATTTAAGTTCTCAATTTACCTAGGTTCTTTTAAATGACAGAGGTATCTTTATACTTATAATTTTCACTGTCCTCTCATTTTTGCTAAAAGGTATGGATGAATGCATTATGGTGTTTTTACTTCTCCACACTTTCCTTCATACGTGTGTGTGTGTGTGTGTGTGTGTGTAGGGTCTGATGAGAAATGTCAAGCTATGTTCTAGGTGTTGTGGAGATTGTTAAGCTATAATCTCAGTTTGGCATGATAGAGACATTTTGGATTTTCAAGCAAAAAATAACTGAACCCCGCTGCTCTTGTACTTCTTTGCTGAGTAGCAATGGTCAGGTCATAAAATCTGAGTTGCTGAGTTGCACTTTTTCTCATCTGCAACACGGGTAACATGTTAACCTAACTTGGAGGCTTTTTTAAGGATTATGAATGCATATTAAAGAGGCTGGTCATAGGGGCCACTACAATTTTAGGAGCCTATGTCCTTGTAGGCTGAGTTAGAGATAATATGTATATGTTAGCAAGAGATAAAGTGTCCTGCAAAGGAGAAATGACTTCTCCTTAGGTAAATCTCAGAGATTGTCTATGGAAAGACATCTCTTTTTCTGAGACAGAGCATGTATAGAAGTCACTGTTTTGGGAAAAGTTGTGGAGGGAGGATGGCAGGATTTGTCCTCAGGGAAATCGGTGAGAAACTATATTTAGGAAGGAAACAGTTGAGTTTTTTGCTGCTTATTAAAGATGGGGAGGCAGAAAGCTTGGGAGGAAAGAAGGAAAGGAAGAAGCCTTCTATGATTTCAGTTACTTTGCAGCATAATTCTGTAGATGATAAATCTGTTTGAATGAAGTAGACCACTTGAGCTACAGAATGATATGCTAGGAAGACTGCAGAGAAAACCGGTTGGGTCTGGGGGAGACTACAAGCAAGGAGATAAGTCAGGTACCTATCTCTGTAGTCATTGAAAGAGGCAAGAAGCATGGGGTCATAGGAAAAGAAAGGAAAATAGAGTGATTTGTTTTAATGAACATGAACAAAGTGTAGTCTTAAACAATGTTGTCCTTGGGCATGTGAGCTACTAGGGCACTTAAAAAATGTCCAATAGATGCCTTATAAACATAAAAAGAAACATATTACAATTTTATAGTCTTACATCGATAAGATGTTATTATTCTAGTCCTATAAAGGAAGATGATGTTATTATTCTTGTCCTATAAAGGAAGAAATGGCAACTTAGAGGTAAAGCAACACACTTGGATTCAGTGGTAACGAATCCACTTGCCAATAGGAACCGCAGGAAACATGGATTTGATCCTTGGGTCAGGAAGATCACCTGGAAGAGGGCATGGCCACCCACTTCAGTGTTCTTGCCTGTAGAATCCCATGGACAGAGGAGCCTGGCAGGCTACAGTCTATAGGGTCACAGAGTTGGGTGTGACTGAGCGTGCATGCAAATGAAATACCTTAAATCATATTGGAAGAAACTGAATCCAAGTAGATTTAACTTCAAAGCCTGTGACTAATAGAAGTCAGACACAGACGTCAAGAAGAGAAGAAGAAAAAACAAGATTGAGATCCTGAGTCCAGATACCTTGTTCAGTGTGATAGTTCTACCAAATGAGGAGAGATGTGATTACTGAAGAAGCCATGTAGCTGGTCACAAAGTGCCATATTTATATACAGATATAAAACACACTCTTTCCTATGTATACCTGCTTACTATATGTGAGTAAATACACACATATACATTATATGATGTCTATATATATATATATAATGTGTATGTGCATTTTCTGTGTATACATATATATGTAAATATATATATATATATATTTATTCTTTTCAGATTCATAATAATCCCTATGTAGTAACCATTTAAACTACAGGAAAAGAAAAGAAAAGACAATATTCAGCATAGCTTTTGAATCTAATACTTGATATGAGTCAGGTTTTTACAAGTGTTTTAGTTCTTAGTAAAGATGAATTGTAAAAGTGAAAGTGCAAGTTTCCCAGTCATGTCTGACTCTTTGTGACCCCATGGACTATATAGTCCATGGAATTCTCCAGGTCAGAATACTGGAGTGGGTAGCCTTTCCCTTCTCCAGAGGAACTTCCCAAGCAAGGGATTGAACCCAGGTCTCCTTCATTGCAGCCAGATTCTTTACCAGCTGAGCCACAAGAAAGATGAATTGTAAAACTACCTCATTTAATCCTTACAGTGGCTTGTGTGCTGTGCTTTGTCGTTCAGTCATGTCTGACTCTTTGTGACCCCATGGGCTGTAACCCGCCAGGCTCCTCTGCCCATGGGGATTCTCCAGGCAAGAATACTGGAGTGGGTTGCCATGCCCTCCTCCAGGGGATCTTCCCAACCCAGGGATTGAACACTGTCTTGAGGTATAGGTTATTACTAATAAACAAACTGAGGTTCAAAGATGTTAAGTAAAGAACCATGTGACTTTATCCATATCTGTAGAAATGCACATGAATCTTAAAACCTGCTTAAATTCAGCTTTATGGACAAGTGAAAACAAACTTCGCTTGAGTCTGCCAGGTCATCAACTACCCAGATGCCAGTTATACAACATTCCCTTGAACTGAATCAAGTCAAGATCGGATTTTGCCTAGTAAACTGTATTATATAGACACAGTCAGAAGTCATTCCAAAATCTATCTGGGTAATCATTTCATAAGATGCTCCCAAGAATAGAAAACTAATTCTCTCTGTGAACACGTCACTGACAGGGAAAAGAAGTCAGATAAGGATAAAATCAGAAACGAAGTTGCTGACACTCTAACAATCCATCTGTATATTCAGCAAAATTTTTGGATTAAGTTTAGAAAAGATAAGATGTCACAATATTGAAGTAGTTGCAGAATCCACCTTGGGAGGATTAGGAAAAAAGAGAGAGGAAGTAAGAAGGGTGGAAGGAAGGAAGAAATAAGGGAGGAAGGAAGAGAGGGAAAGAAAACCTTTTGGATAACTGTCTGTGAATTAAGCTCCTATATTTTGTCTCATTTAGCATCTTGAGTAAAGATAAAGACATTCTCAACATGGAGGCATGATTTTAGGCAACTAAGCCACTGTGATCTTCTCAAGGCCCTCAAGTTATGATGTTTAAAAACAATAGTCCAATTATACAATGGATGCAACTATTCAAAACAGTGCTATTACACTTCAAGTGAGACTTTTTCCAACTCTATCACCATCCAAACTCTCACATCCATTACAATGATCAACCACTGGAAAACATCATAGAACACCCTTGACTGGAGACTTGGATCTCCTTGCTTTTCAAAAGTCTTTCTCCAACAACCACAGCAAAAGCATCAATTCTACAGTGCTCAGCTTTCTTCACCATCCAACTCTCACATCCATACATGACCACTGGAAAAATCATAGCCTTGACTAGACGGAATGTTGGCAAAGTAATGTCTAGGCTTTTAAATATGCTATCTAGGTTGGCCATAACCTTTCTTCCAAGGAGTAGGCATCTTTTAATTTCATTGCTGCAATCACCATCAGCAGTGATTTTGGAGCCCAAAAAAATAAAATCTGACACTGTTTCCACTGTTTCCCATCTATTTCCCATGAAGTGATGGGACCAGTTGCCATGATCTTAGTTTTCTAAACGTTGAGCTTTAAGCCAAATTTTTCACTCTCCTCTTTTACTTTCACCAAGAGGCTCTTTAATTCTTCTTCACTTTCTGCCATAAGGGTGATGTCATCTGCATATCTGAGGTTATTGATATTTCTCCCAGCAATCTTGATTCCAGCTTGTGTTTCTTCCAGCCCAGCATTTCTCATGATGTACTCTGCATATAAGTTAAATAAGCAGGGTGACAATATACAGCCTTGACGTACTCCTTTTCCTATTTGGAACCAGTCTGTTGTTCCATGTCCAGTTCTAACTGTTGCTTCCTGACCTGCATACAGGTTTCTCAAGAGACAGGTCAGGTGGTCTGGTATTCCCATCTCTTTCAGAATTTTCCACAATTTATTGTGATCCACACAGTCAAAGGCTTTGGCATAGTCAATAAAGCAGAAATAGATGTTTTTCTGGAACTCTCTTGCTTTTTCGATGATCCAGCGGATATTGACAATCTGATCTCTGGTTCCTCTGCCTTTTCTAAAACCAGCTTGAACATCTGGAAGTTCACAGTTCACGTATTGCTGAAGCCTGGCTTGGAGAATTTTGAGCATTACTTTACTAGCGTGTGAGATGAGTGCAATTGTGTACAAAGTAGGTGCTCACAAAATCTTTTTTATATCTAAAAATCATAAGAATATGGTCTAAAAGGACTTTTAGTTTATATCAATACATTAGTTTATATTCCTATGTCATACAGGATAGGTAAATTATGTTGCCATAACAAGAAGGAAAGATAAAAGGGCAAAAGGAAAGAAGGAAGGGAAAGTTACAACATCTCAAAGTCTTAAAACAATGTTCCATTTTTCAAATAGGGCAGATCATCATGCATTGGCTGGGAGTTCTGCAGTGTGTTCTCCTTCAAGCAGCCAAAATTATAGAGTAGGTTGTCTCTCGAGTGTCACCTTGAAAGAGGAAGAGAGGGCTCTGGAATCCCTCAAGCCTGCTACAACCTGAAAGTGACATATTTCCGAGAAGGAAATATGGAGGGGTGGAAGGGTAATTTTTTCTCTAAGCTTCTGAGTTCTTGGCAGAGACCCCTATAATAAAGGTAGATTAACAAAAGAAAAACAATCAGAAGTTTACTAAAATGTATAACTCATGTCTTAATGGGAGATACCCAGGGAAAAATGAGTAACTCAAAGAGATGGCTTAGAACTCCAGCTCATGCAGCATCTTCAACAAACAATAAATTTGTGGCAAAAGAACAGTTGTTTTAGGCTTCCAACAGTAAAGATAAAAGCCAGTTTTTAATATTTGATATGTAGATTCCTCTGGAGGCCATCTCCAGGCTGACGGAGTCTAAAATTGTCTCCAGGTGATTAACTTCCTGGTAGAGAGGAGAAGTGGACACTTTGGAAAACCTATGTCCTGCTTTTAGAAAAATAGAGGAGGATAGAGAACTCCCTTGTCTCTCCTTATTCTCCATTGTCTTCAGCTCAAATTGATCCATAGGCCACATGGTGTATTTTGGAGAGGCATAGTCTCCTACCCTTCAAATTATCCTACTCATCAAATAGCTAATCCTACTATATGCATGGAAAATGAAGAAACAGCAATAACAAATGTAGCCTTAGTGTTCACAACACAGGGGAAAATAGGAAAAACAAACCAACAAACAGGAAAAAAAGTCATACCCAAAGCAGAACTGGAATAAAAGTACATTTGCCGTGTTGCTTTATCCTTCTCATCCTATAAAGTGTATTATTTTGTTTATTTTTTTTTAAATTGTGGGCACAGCCGAGAAAAACATATCAGACCTCTAAACTCTGATGAGCTATTTTAAACCTATGAACCTAAATTTATACATTTTCATGTATGTATGAATATCTGTAGCCTGAATTTTAGTTTTAGCTGAAAATACTTGTAATATCAAAATTAGCTTTTGTATTTAGTTACTATTAGAGTTTTCATGTTAGTTTATGCTAATATCAACTTTAATTGGAAAACCTGTATCTGGAAAGTATTATTTTATTCCTTCTTTTTTTTTTGAAAATCAAAGCAAGTTTTCAAAATTATTTTTGCAATTAGTCACAGAGCCCGAGTATGCATGGGGACAAAACTGTTTCTGTAGGCACATGTTGGCATGTAGATAAAAAATCATGATATAGTTTTCCATTCATACAATGTCCCATCTAGTGCTGCTTTTATGAATCTATTGCCTCTGAAATACTGTCCATATGTGTGTGTTTGTATGTAAGTATGAAACGGCACACCACAGTGCACTGCTGGCATATTTCCCCTCATGCTCTGAATGCTAACCCACTTCAATCTGGCACGTGGAGAGCTGGCAAAGCAGACAGTGCTGCTCTTAGCAGTGATGGCTGGCACGCCATTGCTGCAAGTGCCCAAGGAGGTGAGCATCCCATTGGCCAATTTGCACTGAGTGTGTCCCAGTAGCTTGGGTTATTTGCCCTCTTTTGTGGCTTCTTCTGCAGCTTCATATTTTATGTTTGTGAAAGTTGTTTTTATCCTTCAAGACTCAAAAATGTTTAGGTGCTGGTGCATGGACTAAAGTAAAGAACCAAACGAAGACACTTACTCTAGATTATTAAAAAATGCATTTTATGGCTGTCTGAATAAAAACATAGGGCATATGAAAATGACTAGGCAGTTAGATTGGTAGAAATCCTTTGATATTATAAAGGGCTTTAAGCATCTGGCAGTTGGAGAAGTTTTAACCAGTAAATGAACAAAGAAAGCTAAAGAAAAATGCAGCCTGGGATGGTTTATGCTACAGGCAATTTGAATCCATCTCTATAGGGTCTGCTAAGAGCAATATAGTTCTGATTGATTGCCACCTGAAAAGCAGTCCTATCTCCTGCTAAATGAAGGACAGTCTCCGTGCTATCTCAGTGGATTCTTTAATCTATGTGCATGTTCTCTGGGTGTCACAGAGTTCTATGTCCTTGATTTGATAACTCAGGTCTCCAGTGTCTTAGTGATGCCATGCCTTTAACAGTTTAAATATGAAGATATCTTCATCAACGACTAGCTAAGTATTCATGCACTTAAGCCTGTTCCTTCACACCTGCTCTGTGCTGCTCTTTTGATCAAGTATAATACCACCCCCAGTTATTCATCATTGCCCTTGGGTCTTTTGTGGATGTGTGCTTTCCTGCCACAGGGCAATGCTAATTTCATTTCTCATCCTCCACTGTGCCTGAATACACAGTTTACCTAAAGGTTAAGAATTATGAGTCTAATTAAGACGATGGAGCAATTCCACTCCATTAACATTAATAGTGCATGGAAAGCACTCCCCATGGCTTCATTTTTCAAGACCAGCCATTTCCATGTCTATTTTCTCTTTCCGATTTTTTTCTTCCTACACCACTTAATGAAAATCTGATGCTAGCAATGGCACCTACATTGATGAAAAAGAAAAAGTGATAACGGTTCCTGCTTGTCTCTATCTTATTCCTCCACTGCTGAAGGCAGCATCCTTGAGACAGGTTGGTTTATTGATCAAAAACAGTCCATAGGAGAACAGGTCCAGAGGATGTGGAGTTGTGGTTAAAACTGTGCTGCAGATGAAGAGGATGGTGCTTGTTCATCAAATGACAAAATATCAACTCTTCTTTCATCCTGGAATGGAAAGGTCATTCCAGTAAGAGAATGAATTTTGTAAAGGTTAAAACAAGTGACTGATGGTGATGTAGCATGGAACTCCCTGGTCTTTCAACGCTGCTTGGTATCAGGCCCTCTTACACAGCTTCAATTTATATGCAACCATTAGGGCCTCAATCCCATCAGTGAAAGCATATGTTAGTCCTGCATTGAGCCAGAAAGTCGACTGCATATGGAGGAAACAGTGAAAGCCTAGACGTTGCACTAAGCTGTGGATTTCCCTTCACACTTTACTTCAGGGGCTCCCTGCCAGAGGGCCAAGGGGCTGAAAGACCTTTAGAAACTAGAAAGTTTAGGAGCAATTGTCTTGCATGTCTGTTCCAGAGTCACTGAGGGAAAAAGAGTAAATTAAATACATAGAGAATATGTAGAAAGAAAGATGTTGCCCAGGGAACTGGGTGGTATGGAATGAGACCTTCAAAATATTTTATTTGCCAAGATTTGGCAGGCTCCAGCTTATCTTCCCTGCATGGGTCCATTATTTCCTTATTTATTATTTTATATATTATTTATTAAATAAATTGTCATTATTTAAATATTATTTATTATCTTTTATGCCCCATGGACCCTTTCTGACCCATTTTTGAGCTCAGAGTTTCCTACAGCATGAAACACAATATTTTATATGGTACATGGATGAACTTAAAAAACATTATCTGTGTTTTAATTTGAACATATGTTGCTTAGTTGCTCAGTCGTGTTCGACTCTTTGCAACCCCATGATCTGTAGCCCACCGGGCTCTTCTATCCATGGGATATTTCAGGTGAGAATACTGGAGTGGGTTATCATTCCTTTCTCCAGGGCATCTTCCTGACCCAGTAATTGAACCTGGGTCTTCCTGCATTGTAGGCAGATTCTTTACCGGCTGAGTTACCAGGGAAGCCCAAACATATGTTAGGAAACACATATATATACAATTACCACATCAAATGCATGGTTTCAATACTCTTGTTACTAAGAACATAGTATAAGTTTAAAAGAAGTTAGTATGTTTAAGGTCAGTTAAGTTAAAAATAAAATATATGAACTAAGTAATAGTGTGGGAAGAAATGGTAATAAACTCAAAGCTGGTTCTACTATGGCAGAAGGTTAGCACGTGCTAGGGTGCTTTTTCTTCTGCTGGAAACCTAGGATCTGTTATATTTCCATGTCTCACCTCTGGTCCCACTTGCAGAGGGGCCTTTCTCGTGCCTCACTGCTGATCACATTTCTTTTTTCCCTTCCAAGGCTGCCTCCTCCATGAAGCCCACTCTGATTCATGCAGGCCAAGTTAGTATCTGTTTTCTCCACTCCCTTTATACCTGCTTCGTCTTTTCATTGTATGATTTATCCACTTTTGTTATAGCCAACTGTAGAGCTAGAACTAGCAGGCAAACATGATTCATTTTACAGTCACAGCACCTGGGTTTGCATATAGCAGATGCTAAATGATGAGTTTTGATTTTATAGTTTCTCCAGACTTCTCTTAAAAGAGTCAACAGCTCCACAGTTGCTCAATTCCATGGTGGTACCGAGAAATGATTTCATGATTTGGCACAGTGATCACGTTCTCATCTTTGAAATATGTACTTCTCTTGACTTTGAAGATTCAGCACTCACCAGTTTAGTTTCTACCTGACAGTGCTTTCAGCATCTTTTTCATTAGTTCTCTCTTTTCTCCTCACACTGAAAGTGAGGATTCAGTCTCCAGACTCTGCCCTGGTTCTCTTCTTCCTCTGTTCATTCTCCCCTGAGGCTTTAATTCAGTCTCATGCCGAAGATCCAAATTTGGATCTTCAGCCAAGGTTCCTTTTCTAAATGCAAGATTCATATAACCACCTGCCTCCTGGTTTCACAATACTCACAAATAATTTTCTGATCTTTTTCCACATCTGCTCCTCCATCATGCTTTCCCAGACATATAAATGGCAGCTCGTTTTGTCAGATTCTGAGACCAAGAAACCTGAGAGTTAGCCTGGGTTTCCCTTTGCTGCATACCTTCTTTCAGCTGGCTGTGATCTCAATATGGTAAACCACTCTCACCACCACTTGGTATTTCCCCAGACCCAAACAGCAGCATGTCTAATTTGGATTATTACAATTTCTTCCAAGGTGGATTTTCTTGCTTTTTTCCTTCACTCTCCAGTTTTGTTCTTAAAAGCAAGAGTGTGTTTCTCCAACTACAAAGATCCAGAATCTCCCCATCTCACTTAAAGAAAGACTAGTGGCTGCCCAGGGCTTCCATAATTTGGACCCAACTGACTCCTCTATATCTTCACCAACACTTCCCCCCACCTTTTTTTTTTTATTATTATTATACTGCTCCTAGCAGGTATGGAGTGGTATCTCCTTTTGATGTTGAATTTTATTTCTTTAAGAATTAATGATGTCCCCAATCTTTTCATGTGTTTGTTATCATTTGTATATCTTCTTTGGACAAATGTCTGCTCAAATTCTTCATTTTCTATTTGGGTTTTTGTCTTTTTGTTGTTAAGTGTTTTACCTATCCTAAATACTAAACTTCTCAGATATATGATTGTGAATGTTTTTTCCTATTCTCTAGTTTGTCTTTTAACTTCGCTGATAGCATCCTTTGATGTAAAGTTTTTAATGAAGTCCAATTATCTGTATTTTTCTTTTGCTGTTTGTACTTTTAATGTCAAAACTAAAATCCACCTTAGAGCTTTTGAATTTGTTCCTCCGCATGCAGAGCTCTTTTCCAGTTTACCACATGCCTTGCTCCTTTAACTTGGCATAAATATAAACCTTCACTCTTTATCATGTTTATAATTGAAAGCCTGCCTTGACCCAGCACTCCCTAGCCCCATTTTTTTACTTCATCAGTTACTTCTATATGATATAAGTTACTTAATTATGTATGTATATTTCCAAACTTACAAATTCTCATACTGCCACATCTGGAGCAGAGATGGCTACAGGGGAGGTGTTTGCAGGAGAGTTCAGCTTATCACCAGGGGACTGATTCTTACTGTATATAAGCAGTTTTATGTCTCTTTCCTCACTTATCTTTGACTTCAGCTGTTATTTCATCATTGGCGTAATTATCAGCATAATCATCACTATCCAGCAATATTTAGAAAGTTTCCACCTCCTCATGGGGCCGAGCTAAGTATAGCTATGGAAGCATACATTTGGGATTTTTTGGGACACTCAGGTTAAAAATAAGTTTATTGAGCAATGTAACCCAATTTTTGGCTCAAAAAACATGGGCATAAGAAACAGTGATAATGCATCACTGCTTCTGAACTGAGCTTATGACCTTGCATCAATGTCATAACTTTTCAGAACCACAGTTTCCTCATCTGCAAAATAAGGTTGCTATGAGGATTAAAGAAAATCATTCCCCAGGAGACACTCACAGTGTGGATTGTATGCTCAATTTCATTTGCTAGTAAGCCAGGCACAGCATAATTTAAATGGTAGCTATTGTAAGGAATATTAACATTATTAGTAATAATAATTCTGTTGTCTTAAACAATAGGAGTACTCAGTTCTAAAGCACTTAATCATAAAAAAAAAAAACTTAACCTGTGCTTAGAATGTGTTTGTTTTTTTTTTTAATGCATCTAACTTAATGATTATAGTGGTGGTGATAGTACCAATGATGATTATTAAAATGAAAACTGCTCAGTGATAAATCCACAGTTCCTTATTGGGTATCAGTAATTAATGTCACAAGGTAAAGATATTTGTGAGTTACATTTTTTTCTTCCTCTTAACTTGATTTTCTAAATATTTCAGCCAACCTATGTCTAATATTCTCAATAAGCTTAGTTCATGGGGACCACTTTGTGTACAAAATAAAGTTTCTGCCAGGATAATAAAAGCAACCTCCATTTATTGAACACCTACTCTGTGCTAGAAAATCAGGCTAATTACTTTGTTCAGTTAATGTTTTAATCGTCACCCATACTATTTTTCTGGTTCTGTAGAGAAGCCTCTGAGGTACAAAGAGAACTAGAATTTGCTACAGTTGCACAGCTAGCTATGCAGGAAAAGTGGAGATTTCAACTTAGTTTTCTTTCTCCTGACTTCAAAGCCTTAAAACATTTTCACAATGATAAGGTGCTGTTTTTTTAAATTTTATAAAAATGCATTTAACATGCTGTAAGATTTGTGCATTCAAAGTCAATAGTTCCTGGTTTAAGTATATTCATAAAGTTGAAAACATCACTACAGTCTAATTTTTAAGAATATTTTAACATATCCAAAATAATACCCTATGTATTTTTATATTCTCCATTCTAGCTCCCAAACTGCCTTACCACTCACAATGCCCCAATGCCAAACAAATACTAACCTACCTTCCTATTCTAGACATTTCACATAAATGTAATCATATAATATGATATATGATCTATCATAACTGGAAATTTTTACTTAGCATAACATTTCAAAAATTCACCCATGTGGTAGCATGTATATATGTTTAATTCTCTTGTTGCCAATTAATATTGCATCTATTAATCATTAACATATTATTGATATTTGGATGTACCATATTTTCTTTATCCATTTATCAACTTACGAGCATTAAGTTGTTCCCACATTTTTAGCTAACATGAATAATGCTGCTATAGCCATTAATGTACAATCTTTGAAGAGAAATAGGTTTTAATTTCTCTTGGATATATACCTGGAGTGAAATAACTAGGTCATATAGAAATTCTGTGTTTAGCACTTCGTGGAACTGCCAACCATTTTCCAAAGTCGCTTTACTGTTTTACACTCCCATCAGCACTGTATGAAGGTTCCAGTTTAACATATCCTTGCTGTTTCTGATCCTCTGTCTTTATTTTCACTATTCAGGTAGGTGTGAAGTGGTATCTCATTGTGACCATGTCATTTTCCTAATCACTAGTTGCTGACCACCTTTTCATATGCTTATTGGGACCTTTTATATCTTCTTTAAAGAAATGTCTATTCAAATTATTAATACATTTTAAAATTGGATTATAATTTTATTGTTGATGTGTAAGAGTTGTAAATATATTCTGAATAATGTTCTCTAATCAGATGCAGCCATTCTTCAGAGATTACGGTTTCAGTTTCAGACCACCACAATAAGGTGAAAATCATAGTAGAGCAAGTCACATGAAGTTTTTAGTCCTCAGTGCATATAAAAGTTATGTTCACACTGCATTGTAGTCTATTAAGTGTGCAATAAAATTATACCTAAAAAAATACACACATTTTGTACAATAAATTCTTTATTGGTAAAAAATCTAACCATTATCTGGCAACAGGAGGGTTGCTACTAACCTTCAGTTGTACAAAACACACAGCATGAAGCACAATAAAGCAAGGCCTAATAAAATGAGATACGTTTGTATGTGATTTGAAAATATTTTTTCCCATTCTGTGGCATCTTTTCACTTCTTGATGGTGTCCTCTGATGCTCAGCTTTTTAATTTTAAAAACATCCAATTTACCATTTTTTTTCTTTTGTCATTTGTGTTTCCTGGTGTTATATGTAAGAAACCATTAGCTAATCCAAAGTCACAAAGATTTATTCTTGTGTTTTCTTCCAGGATTTTTATACTATTTGCTCTTCAATTTAAATCTAAGATTCTTTTTAAGTTATTTTTATTTATGCTGTAAGATAAAGGTTCAAATTAATTGTTTCTCATGGATAATGAAAATTGAACTGGCCTATTTATCTAAAAGACTGTTATTTGCTATTGAATAGTCCAACTATCCTAGTCTCAGTTGTGTTCAGTTGCTCAAAGATATACGAAACTTCGCGACCCCATGGACTGCAGCACGTCAAGCCTCCCTGTTCATCACGAACTCCCGACGTTTACCCAAACTCATGTCCACTGAGTCAGAGACGCCATCCAACCACCTCATCCTCTGTTGTCCCCTTTTCCTCCCGCCTTCAATCTTTCCCAGCATCAGGGTCTTTTCCAATGAATCAGCTCTTCGCATCAGGTGGCCAAAGTATTGGAGTTCTAGCTTCAACATCGGTCCTTCCAATGAATATTCAAGACTGATTTCCTTTCTGTTCAGTTCAGTTCAGTTCATTTCAGTTGCTCAGTAGTGTCTGACTCTTTTCGACCCCCTGAACCGCAGCACACCAGGCCTCCCTGTCCATCCCCAACTCCCGGAGTCCACGCAAACCCGTGTCCATTGAGTCAGTGATGCCATCCAACCATCTCATCCTCTGTTGTCCCCTTCTTTTGCTGCCCTCAGTCTTTCCCAGCATCAGGGTCTTTTCCAATGAGTCAGCTCTTTGCATCAGATTTCCCTTAGGATGGACTGGTTGGATCTCCTTGCGGTCCAAGGGACTCTCAAAAGCCTTCTCTGACACCACAGATCAAAAGCATCGGTTATTTGGTGCTCAGCTTTCTTTATAGTCCAACTCTTACATCCGTACATGACTACTGGAAAAACCATAGCCTTGACTAGACGGACCTTTGTTGGCAAAGTAATGTATCTGCTTTTTAATATGCTGTCTAGGTTGGTCATAACTTTTCTCTCAAGGAGTAAGCGTCTTTTAATTTCATGGCTACATTCACCGTCTGCAGTGAATTTGGAGCCCCCCAAAATAAAGTCTCTCACTGTTTCCACTGTTTCCCCATCTATTTGCCATGAAGTGATGGGACCGGATGCCATGTTCTTAGTTTTCTGAATGTTGAGCTTTAAGCCAACTTTTTCACTCTCCCCTTTCACTTTCATCAAGAGGCTCTCTACTTCTTCTTCACTTTGTGGCATAAGGGTGGTATCATCTGCATATCTGAGGTTATTGATATTTCTCCCAGCAATCTTGATTCCAGCTTGTGCTTCCTCCAGCCCAGTGTTTCTCATGATGTACTCTGCATATAAATTAAATAAGCCTTGATGTACTCCTTTTCCTATTTGGAACCAGTCTGTTGTTCCATGTCCAGTTCTAACTGTTACTTCGTGACCTGCATACAGATTTCTCAAGAGGCAGGTCAGGTGGTGTGGTATTCCCATCTCTTTCAGAATTTTCCACAATTTATTGTGATCCACACAGTCAAAGTCTTTGGCATAGTCAATAAAGCAGAAATAGATGTTTTTCTGGAACTTTCTTGCTTTTTCAAGGATCCAGCAGATGTTGGCAATTTGATCTCTGGTTCCTCTCCCTTTCCTAAATCCAACTTGAACTTCTGGAAGTTCATGGTTCACGTACTGTTGAAGCCTGACTTGGAGAATTTTGAGCATTACTTTACTAGCATGTTAGATGAGTGCAATTGTGCAGCAGTTTGAGCATTCTTTGGCATTGCCTGTCTTTGGGGTTGGAATGAAAACTGACCTTTTCCAGTCATGTGGCCACTGCTGAGTTTTCCAAATTTGCTGGCATATTGAGTGCAGCACTTTCACAGCATCATCTTTCAGGATCTGAAATAGCTCAACTGGAATTCCATCACCTCCACTAGCTTTGTTCGTAGTGATGCTTTCTAAGGCCCACTTGACTTCACATTCCAGGATGTCTGGCTCTAGGTGAGTGATCACACCATCGTGATTATCTGGGTCGTGAAGATCTTTTTTGTACAGTTCTTCTGTGTATTCTTGCCACCTCTTCTTAATATCTTCTGCTTCTGTTAGGTCCATACCATTCTGTCCTTTATCGAGCCCATCTTTGCATGAAATGTTCCCTTGGTATCTCTAATTTTCTTGAAGACATCTCTAGTCTTTCCCATTCTATTGTTTTCCTCTATTTCTTTGCATTGATCTATGAGGAAGGCTTTCTTATCTCTCCTTGCTATTCTTTGGAACTCTGTATTCAAATGGGTATAACTTTCCTTTTCTCCTTTGTTTTTCGCTTCTCTTCTTTCACAGCTATTTGTAACGCCTCCTCAGACAGCCATTTTGCTTTTTTGCATTTCTTTTTCTTGGGGATGGTCTTGATCACTGCCTCCTGTACAATGTCACGAACCTCCGTTCATAGTTCATCAGGCACTCTATCAGATCTAGTCCCTTAAATCTATTTCTCACTTCCACTGTATAATCGTAAGGGATTTGACTTAGGTCATACCTGAACGACCTAATGGTCTAGTGGTTTTCCCTACTTACTTAAATTTAAGTATGAATTTGGCAATAAGGAGTTCATGATATGAGCCACAGTCCGCTCCCAGTCTTGTTTTTGCTGACTATATGGAGCTTCTCCACCTTTGGCGGCAAAGAATATGATCATTCTGGTTTCGGTGTTGACCACCTGGTGATGTCCATGTGTGGAGTCTTCTCTTGTGTTTTTGGAAGAGGCTGTTTGCTATTACCAGTGCATTCTCTTGGCAGAACTCTATTAGCCTTTGCCCTGCTTCATTCTGTCCTCCAAGGCCAAATTTGCCTGTTATTCCAGGTGTTTCTTAACTTCCTACTTTTGCATTCCATTCCCCTATAATGAAAAGGACATCTTTTTGGGGTGTTAGTTCTAGAAGGTCTTGTAGGTCTTCATAGAACCATTTTAGGTTCTTTAGCATTACTGGTCGGGGCAGAGACTTGGATTACCCTTGTCTAAAATGATGTAATTATGAATGTAAAGGCCTCATTCTGGAATCCCAATTATATTCCATTGATCTGTGTTTATTCCAACATCACACTGCCCCAATTATTATAATGCTCTCTTAGGTTGTGAAAATGGGAAGTAAGCATCCTTTAACTTTATTAATCCTGTTTCAAAATTGTTTTGGCTCTCATTAGTCCCTTGAATTACCCTGTAAATTTCAGAATTCCCATGGCATGTCAATTTTTGCAAAGAAAAACTTTGATTTTGATAAGGATTGTTCTGATAGATATGTCAATTGGAGTGTTATTGCCATCTCATCGGTATTAATTGCCTGATCCTTAACAATGGGATGTTTTTTTCATTTATTTAGATCTTCTTTAATTTACTGCAACAATGTTTTCTAGTGTATGAATCTTGAAATTATTCTGCTATATTTATTCCTAGGTTTTTTTCTTTTTTTGATTCTATTATTAAATATCTTCTTATTTTATTTATATATATCTATATTTGTTTTATTGTATATTATTTTCTTAACTTTATTTTTGGATTATTCATTGCTGGCATATAAAAATACAACTAAATTTTGTATATTTATCTTATGTCCTGCTGGATTCTTAAACTTATTTATTTACTCTGTAACTTTTAAAATTTAATTCCTTAGGATTTTCAATATACAAGATTCTCTATACCTTCAATAGAAAATAAGCTTCCTCCAGGACATGAACATCATCTCTTCGTATCCCCATAGCTTAGATCAGTGCCTGTGTGTGTGCATGTGCTCAGCTGTGTCCACCTCTTTGTGACCCCACCAGGCTTCACTGTCTATGGAATTTTCCAGGGAAGAATACTGGAGTGGTTGCCACTTCCTACTCTAGGGGATCTTCCCAACCCAGGTATCAAACCCGGGTGTCTTGCATCTCCTGCTTTGGCATGCAGACTCTTTACCACTAGTGCCACATGGGAAGCCCCAGATCAGTGCCTGGCACACAGTAAACACTCAGTAAATGTTTATAAAGCAAAGTGAACATTGTATACCTTTCATCAGAATCCCACACACATGGCAAAATCTCTGCTACAAACCCATTTCAAGCAGGACAACAAAGAAGGGAGAATTGTCTGCCCCACCCACATATTCCTTACTCGAGGTAGCAAAGGCCAGAGGCAAAGCCACAAAAACCAGGCAGGCCTTGGGAAGGCACAGAAGAATTCACCGTCCTCCACATTAGGAGGCACCTCTGTGATGCGGGAGACAAATAAAAATAAACCTGGGAGATGACAGATCTCAGCTAGCTGAGCTGAGCTAAGCACTGGCCCTCCCTGGTGATGTACAAATTGGGGAATGCAGTATCTAGGAAGGAAGAGTTTTATCCTTTCCTAATAAGAAAAGCTTGCCATGCCACCTCAATTTTTCATGGCTATTGAAAATAATCTGTACCACCATTATCAGCTCACAGGTAATGATTCTAAAACACATCAAGGTTTACCAAACCATCACCTCTGGTGATCCTCAGAGTAGCCCTATTGTGAGGGCCAAAGGATAGGAATCTTTATTCTCCATTTTACAAGGGAGAAAACCGGTCAAGGAACTTTCCCCAAATCATTAATCAAGGTAAGGGGAAGAGCTGAGCATGATGCTGGGTGTGTGCTCAGTCGTGTCCTACTCTTTGAGACCCCGTGGACCATAGCCCATCATGCTCCTCTGTCCATGGGATTCTCCAGGCAAGAATACTGGAGTGGGTTGTCATTTCCTCCTCCAGGGGATCTCCTTGGCCCAAGGATCAAACCCGCATCTCCTGTGGCTCCTGCATTGCTGGCAGATTCTTTACCACTGAGCCACTGGGGAAGTCCCAGAGCTGAGCCTAGAGCCCAAGTTTCTGGAAAGTGGTCCCATTTTTTAAAAAATTGCTTCTTTGGGGTTCAAAGCAAAATGAAAGTCTTTGCTAATTCTTTTGGTACATGGCTATTCAGATTTTCATGCGGTTTAGTATCCATCCAATTGTGCAGCTGCCTCTCCTTCTCTCTATTTTCTGTTTAGTCTGTGGACAAACTAGTTGCTACAGGCTGTAACTTTGAAGTTTTTATGAAGTAGAAATTTTCTCTGATTATTGAATTTGCATCCTAAAAAGAGTATATCACTTCTAGTCAGATGATCTCCAGGCTCTATGCTAGGTTTCTCATTTGTATGAGGTTCAGCCCAACTTCCAGAGAAGGCAATGGCACCCCACTCCTGTTCTCTTGCCTGGAAAATCCCTCGGACGGAGGAGCCTGGTAGGCTGCAGTCCATGGGGTTGCGAAGAGTCAGACAGACTGACTGAGCGACTCCACTTTCACTTTTCACTTTCATGCATTGGAGAAGGAAATGGCAACCCACCCCAGTGTTCTTGCCTGGAGAATCCCAGGGACGGGGGAGCCTGCTGGGCTGCCGTCTATGGGGTTGCACAGAGTCGGACACGACTGAAGTGACTTAGCAGCAGCAGGAGCAGCAGCCCAACTTCTCTTTCTCCTTTAAGATGTAGCTTAGAAGTCTGGGGCTTCCCAAATGGCTCAGCGGTAAATGAATCTGCCTGCAGTGCAGGAGATGCAGGAGACACAGGTTTGAACCCTGGGTTGGCAAGATCCCTTGGAAAAGGAAATGGCAACCCACTCCAGTATTCTTGCCTGGAGAATTCCATGGACAGAAGAGCCTGGTGGGCTACAGCCGAAGGGTCCCATGGAGTCTGACGTGACTGAGTACAGAGCAGATGGTATGTCTTCTGGGAAGTCTTTCAGAACTCCCTAGATTGGGCTCTTTCTTTTGGCTTCCTCAGCCTCCTGTACTTTTCTCTATAGAAACATTGACAGCATCACTCTTTGTTGCTGTTCCCTATGACATTGTGTTTTCACCTTCACTTTATTGGTCTGAGTCAGCTACATGGGTAAGATGTGTAGGAAAGCCAAGATTTATTTTTCCCATCCATATTTCTGTGCGTGCCAAAAGCCTGCCACGTAATGGGCTCCTGAGAGCATTTTCCAGATGTTCAGTGTTAATCTTTCCAGTTATCAGACATAGGTCCTACAAGTGCCTCCTTTGGTAGGAATTCTCCAGGCCACTGACTTCATATTTACTAAGCTTAACATCGAGGTCCCATGGGGGAACTTTCCGTGGATTACTTTTATTCCTGCATATGTAGCAAACTTTCCTTTTTCTTGGCGTGTCTCATATATTTCTTTAAAAATTGAACTTTTTAGATAACATGCTGTAACAGCTCTGTTATTGGATTTTTTCTTCAGTCCTAGGTTTGTGTTTTTCTGCTGGGTTTTTGTTATTGTTATTTTCCTTGTTGTTGCTTATTCATTTAGTAACAATCTTAGACTAATTCTGTGTTTTGTATTTTCAGCAGTGAGAAGTTCTCTGCTAGTTTTTGAAGTTCTTATTTTTAGTTTTTTTATTTATTTAGGCTGTGCTGGATCTTTGTTGCTGTGTACATGCTTCCTCTAGTTGTGACAAGCGAGAGCTAATCTCCAGTTATAGTGCCTGGGCTTCTCATTTTCGAAGAGGTGCTAATTTTACAATGTTGAACTTGGAAGAGTGTAGGCTGGGTTTAGCAGGAATTGCACCTTGTTACCAGCTACTGGAAAGGATGTTGTTAATTAGTGATGCAAAAAGAAGATACAAGCCATTTGGGTACTTAACAAAGCAAACTGTTTCTTTTACTCTGTCAATATTTACTTATAGCTAAACAACTGGAGTGATCATCATAAACTTTCTCATCTATTGAAAATGATTTTACAGATTTTGGTTGTTATAAAATAGGTGGTAGTAGAGTGTCATACGTATAGTTGTGTGTGTATGTTTGGTTCGTTTGTTTTAACTTGAGGACATTTTGCAGGGTAACATCCACTATTTTTAGAACTGAAAGTAATAATTGAGGTTTTTCTTCCAGTTAATCTAAATAATTGAGGAGTCTCTGTAACCACAAGAGTGGCTGAAATGTGCATATCATCTATTTGGGGAACACTGTGCCCCCAGTTTTCCCAAACACTATGTAGGTGAGCACTTAGACTGCTTGGTTATACACTGTGAATACTTTAAACAGGGAAGTCTATGGAGCATGTTCCAATAATTTCATTAATGTTAATTTTTTCTGTTTCCTTAATCACTAGAAATCATAATATGTGTGACTTTGCTCATCTTAAATTCTGACCCCCATTGAATTCTGGACACAGTAGGTTATATTACGTACTGCATTTGTTTTCTACCATTTTCATGATAGAAAAGGAAAAAGAAAATAGCCCTCAAGTCGATCCTTCGAAATGTTCAGCAGCTAGCATTTATTGACTGACTAATCACCTTACTTTATTGAGTGAGTAATAATTTTATCTACATGATGCCACCAGGGAGGCAGTAAGCTGCTAAATGCCACCTTGGACAATTCATTTTCTTTTTCTACACGAGGCCTGGATCCTTATAGCCAGATTGTATTGAAGAATGTCATGTTTCCAAAGGATAAAGTTTATCTTCCGTGAAACAGGCCATTTGCAAAATTAATAGGTAAATTAGCAAAGTGTAACAGCCCATTAGACCCACTGTCATAGTTTAGAATCTGGGTTGGGGAAAGGAAGTGAAAGCTAAATGTGTAAACAGACACTCCTTGAAATGACAGGAACTCTCTGTCTGTGGTGGAGGGTTGTGGTCATTCAGATGAAGCCCACAAACTGCTGTTAACACACGGTCCCCTTGGTGTCTGAACACATACTCAGTAGAGGCAAATTCTTGGGCTTTATGACTAGAGCAGGCAATCTTGTGCATGTGTGCATGTGTATTGCAGTAGAAGTGTCAGAACCTATTTTTACTATTTCTTCCTTTATTCAAAAATTAGCTATTGAATAATTGTGGTATTGAAAATTTAGTACCCCTTACTCTATACCAGAACCTGGAGGTAGCCACTGTTCTCTACTTGGAGACCTAACTCTCTCTCAACTGGCAGAGACTAGCTAAAAAAAAACCAGCTAAAAGACTTCCTAGCTAAAAACTGTGTATAGATTCCCCTATAGGTATTTGGGACATTTTTTAGGTTCCACATATAAATGATATCATATATTTGTCTTTCTCTGACTTACATCACTTAATATGATAACGTCTAGGTCCATCATTTTTGCTGCAAATAGCATTATTTCATTTTATGGCTGAATAATATTCCACTGTGTATACACACACCACATCTTCTTTACCCATTCATCTATCAGTGGATACTTACATGACTTTCATGTCTTAACTGTTGTAAATTGTGCTGCAGTGAACACAGGATTGCATATATCTTTTCAAATTGCTTTTCTCTAGATATATGCTAAGGGGTGGGATTGTTGGATCACAGGAAAACTCTATTTTTAGTTTTAAGGAACCTCCATACTGTTCTCCATAATGCCTGTACCAATCTGCATTCCCACCAACAGTGTAGCAGCGTTCCTTTTTCACCCCACCCTCCCTAGCTTTCATTATTTATAGGCTTTTTATGATGGCCGTTATGACCGATGTGAGGTAATACCTCATTGCAGTTTTGATTCATTAGATGTAAAGTGCTGATAACATCCTTGTGGATGGTTTTAGTTGCGGTGATTAAATGAAAAAAATCTATAGATAACCTTTATTGACTCTTTGCTATGTGCCAGGCTGTACACTGCTGCTGCTGCTGCTAAGTCATGTCAGTCATGTCCGACTCTGTATGACCCCATAGACGGCAGCCCACCAGGCTCTGCTCTCCCTGGGATTCTCTAGGCAAGAACACTGGAGTGGGTTGCCATTTCCTTCTCCAATGCATGAAAGTGAAAAGTGAAAGTGAAGTCGCTCAGTCGTATCTGACTCTTAGCGACCCCATGGACTGCAGCCTAGCAGGCTCCTCCGTCTATGGGATTTTCCAGGCAAGAGTACTGGAGTGGGTTGCCAGTGTCTTCCCCAGGCTGTACACTAATTGATTTAAATTCATTATGTCATTTAATTCTTACAACTAACCTGTAAGGTGTGAACTATTATTGTCTGTGTCTTATATTTGGAGAAACTGAGGTTTGGGAGGACAAACAACTTGCCCACAGTCACCTCAGCAAGTCAGCGATGGAGTGGGCTTCAGATTTACTATGCGTGGCCCTAGACCTTGACCAGTTTTGTCTGTCAATCACCAAGCATTACTGCATTTGTAAATATTAGCACTCACCCAATGTCAAATTCCTTCCTTTGCTTTTATTACTCCTTTCAACTCTCATATCTGCCATAGGGATTAAAACTCTATTTGAGTACATTTTTAGCTAACCTCTTAGGTACACAACCTTCAGATAGGTTAATAAAGCCTCTTGATCTTCAAAATGTAAATTACTCGAGAGCTGAGATGCACCTGGGTAAAAATCCCCTCGTATGCTTCTTTTAATTCCAACTGCCAAAGTGCAAGGGGTTCATTTCCCTTTTGCCTCTGGTATAAATTAAAGAAGACACATTATTTCCATTTTCCTGTCTGAGATCTCATCTTCACTCTTTTGGAAGCTGTGCAGAATAAATACTGTAAAATGGCTTATTTCTGCTTACACTTTATTTCTTAGTACCCTCATAAATCATCTCAATCACCTATAGAAATATTTGTGTCAAAGGCTAAGGCAGCTGATAAAATTTTTTCCTCGTAGGTTATGAGTCTGAGTATCCCAGCATCTCTGCATTGAAAGAAAAATAGTTACATTTGGTGTTTGTGATGACTTGAGGTAGTGAAAATATTTTTACTGCCAACAAAAGCAGTTTTATGGTGTTCAATCCTGAATCACTAAAATCTGGATTTTCAGTAAAGCAAATTGCAGTGCTTACAGCTGAGATTTTTTAAATGTGCACAATTTACTATCTAGGCAGTCTTCATTCACAACTTTTTCTATATGGTTAATGCCTTTAAAGAGTCTAGAGGCATTCAACACCTAAAATAAGTGTGTGTGTGTGTATGCGTGTGTGTGTGTGTGTGTGTGTGTGTGTAAGACTGAGTCTTCCTGTGAAAAAGAAGGAATGGCTGAACTCCTTAGCAATGTATGGACTGGAAGCCTCATGCTGTAATTCATCTAAGAGTTATTATTTTTGCTAGAATTGTCTTGAACTATGTTTTACTCTTTATTCTGTAATCAGCTTTTCATAGATTTATGGCCTCTCCACAATTACATTATAAAGCTCCTATGGTTGTTTTTGAAGCAATATGAAATAATGGGACATTGGATC
This sequence comes from Okapia johnstoni, assembly GCA_024291935.2. Lineage (NCBI taxonomy): Eukaryota > Metazoa > Chordata > Mammalia > Artiodactyla > Giraffidae > Okapia > Okapia johnstoni. The sequence continues at coordinate 50,799,860 of CM044319.1, forward strand.
TTGGATTTAAACCTTAGTTCATGTAACTCCAAAGTTCATTGTCATGCTGTCCTGCATAGGAACTGATGGACACCTTCCTGCTTTTGAACAGACGCAGTGGTGTCTGGGATAGGTGGCTGTGGAGGTTGAATTCAGTCCATTTATTTATTTATTATTATTTTATTATTAGTTCGTGAAGAGCACACAACTAAGTTCTTTAAGTCTGGGGAGGTACAGAGATATTAGATACTTAAGACCTAATTCCTTGGCTTAATAAACTTACATATTTTGGTCTAATTAGGGTGGAGAAAGAGGTATGAATTCAGGAAAGATTTGAAAGACAATGTGACATTTACATGGACAAGGAAGGCTAGAAGCACAACAGTCCTGTGGAAATTTATACAACTGTTGACTCAAATGGTAGAAGAGTTTGTGGAGGACTGTGATTAAAGGATGTATTAAATATTCTCCAAAAATGTCCCACCTCCAGAAGGAAAAGACCTGGGGCTGCATGGAGAAATGGGGGGTCAGGAAGGATGAGAGGGGGACCAGTTTCCCACTGCTCCCAATGAACCCTACCTTTCCAATATGCCAGTACACCTCCCTTCATGGAGGTAAAGTCAAGAATCTTTCAATATGCTAGTCATGGGGCTGAAGTCATTTTGGACATTCCAACTTCTGCTGCCATTGCATCACAAGTACAGGAAACTTCAAGTAAGACTAGAAAAAGAATCATGTAGCTGAGATATAATCAACCCACAGAACTGTGAGGAATAGTAATTATTTGAAGCCATGAAATTTTGGCATGGTTGGTTATGCAGAAATGGATATGTGAAATGGTAGAGCTTAGATAATTTGTAAAAATAAATATGAATTATAGGCACCAGAAGGTATGAGGAATAATGTCATATCTTTGCGATCCCATCGACTGCAACATGCCAGGCTTCCTTGTCCTTCACCAACTTCTGGAGCTTGCTCAAACTCATGTCCATTGAATTGGTGGTCTACTGTTGTCCCCTTCTCCTCCTGCCTTCAATCTTTCCCAGCATCCGGGTCTTTTCTAATGAGGTGGCTCTTTGCATCAGGTGACCAAAGTATTGGAGCTTCAGTTTCAGCATCAGTCCTTCCAATGAATATTCAGGATTGATTTCCTTTAGGGTTGACTGGTCTACTTGCAGTCCAAGGGACTTTCAAGAATCTTCACCAACACCGCAGTTCAAAAGCATCAATTCTTTGGCACTCAGCCTTTTTTATGGTCCAACTCTGACATCCATACATGACTACTGGAAAAACCATAACTTTGACTAGCTGGACCGTTGTCAGCAAAGTAATGTCTCTGCTTTTTAATATGGTGACTAGGTTTGTCATAGCTTTTCTTCCAAGGAGCAAGTGTCTTTTAATTTCATGGCTGCAGTTGCCATCTGCAGTGATTTTGGAGTACAAGAAAATAAAGTCTGTCACTGTTTCCATTGTTTCCCCATCTATTTGCCATGAAGTGATGGGACCGGATGCCATGATCTTAGATTTTTGAATGTTGAGTTTTAAGCCATTTTTTTCACTCACTTTCATCAAGAGGCTCTTTAGTTCCTCTTTGCTTTCTGCCAAAAGGGTGGTGTCATCTGCTTATCTGAGGTTATTGATATTTCTTCCTTAAATCTTGATTCCAGTTTGTGCTTCATCCAGCCCAGATTTTCTCATGATGTACTTTGCATATGAATTAAACAAGCAGGGTGACAATATACAGCCTTGACGTACTCCTTTCCCAATGTGAAACCAGTCCATTGTTCATGTCCAGCTCTAAACGTTGCTTCTTGACCTGCCTACAGGTTTCTCAGGAGGCAGGTAAGGTAGTCTGGTATTCCCACCTCTTTCCACAGTTTGTTGTGATCCACACAGTCAAAGGCTTTAGTGTAGTCAGTGAAGCAGAAGTAAATGTTTCTCTGAAACTCTCTTGTTTTTTCTATGATCCAGTGGATGTTGGAAATTTGATCTCCAGTGCCTGGCTTTTACAACCTAGAAGTTGAGTTGCTAGGTTAGAGATCAGCTGGCTTCATGACTATGTTCTTTCTTGGTAGCACAAGACTAGTTGGATGATGAGGGCCAAGGTTGGGCTGGGGAGTGGTATAGTTACTGCTAAAAACCAGTATCATTGTATCTCAAAATGTGGTACATACAGTTGGGGTGCTATTAACAATGTCCCACCCTAGCTCTTCTGTGCAAAGGCCTCAAGGGCAGAATTATAAAAAGAATCCATGCTGATATGAATACAGATACAATTCCTGAACAAAACTCTTTTTAAAATTTATTTTTAATTTATCTTTATTTTTAGTTTTAATTTATTTTATAATTTATTTATATTGAAGTATAGTTGATTTAAAATATTGTGTTAGTTTCAGGTATACAACACTGCAATTCAGTTACATATGTGTATAGATAAATATACATAATATGTGCATGCATGCTAAGTTACTTCAGTCATGTCAGACTCTCTGCAACTGTATGAATCATAGCCTGCCAGGATCCTCTGCCTATGGAAATCTCCAGCCAAGAATATGGGAGTGGGTTGCCATGCCCTTCTCCAGGGGATCTTCTCAACCCAGGAATCAAATCTGTGTCTTTTATGTTTCCTGCCTTGGCAGGCAGATTCTGTGCCAGTCACACTACTTGGGAAGCCCAATATATAAGCATAAATATATATATAAATATATATTATTCTTCAGATTCTCTTCCCTAATAGTCTATTAAAAATATTGAGTATAATTCCCTGTGCTGTACAGTAAGTCCTTGTTGTTTGTCTATTTTATGTATAGCAGTGTGGATCCGTTAATCCCAAATTCCTAGTTTATCTCTCCCCCTACTCTTCTTTTCCCTTTGGTAACCATAAGTTTGTTCTCCTTTTTTGATGATCATTCAATTTACCTACATATTCATGCATGTTTAATCAGACTTTGTTAAACAATTACTAACTATTTCATTAGATATATTTAACATTCTTCAGGACACTTTTTAAAATATCTAAAATGCACTGATCTGGAAGTCTCATGGGTGGATGGGTTCCCTTTTCAAGCAGAATTACATTTTTCTTAAGTTCCTCCTTCGAAAGCTTAGAGAATATTGATGGGAAAGGTAGTTGGTAATCATAGAAAGCAATTCCTATATTCAGAAAAAAATGGTACTTCCTGTGCATGGAAACTACAGAGAAACCTGTTAAGTGGCAGACAGAAAGATCCGATTGAATTACAAGAAGTCTATCATAAAAAATAGCTATTACTTTTGAATGTATGTTCTCTTCGGCATATCTACTCAGGATTTTAATGAATATAGAGAATCATTTGTAGTTGTTAGAAACTATTTACGTACAACTGAAGTATTAAAATATTAGGAAATATTATACTGTGTCCCTTAGTAAGTTAATTTTAGCCTGTTTGCTTTTCCTGAGTTAAACATTTACTTATCAAAATGTTGATTCCAAAAAATTGAGGAATTTGTTCAAATGCATTTTACCAGCAATAATTTATGTGGCCCAAGGATATGAAACTACTATATTTATGAAAATTATGCAGGATTCTCAGCATCACATTTTCTCTAGACTTTCATTTTTCTTGTAAATATGGGGGAAAACATTGCTATCTATAAGATATTCAGTACTGGGATTTTTATATGAATCTCTACCCCAAAGCCCATTGTATAACAACTATATATTGGTGGCCAACAACAACAAATATTCTAATTGCTTTTTGTTTTGTTGAAATGGGATCATGATCAAGCCTTTGGGCACTGATGTTTTTGGAACTGGTGTTTGTTTGTTTAAGCAAGCAGGAGCCTGAGGGTATTTGGGGTGGAGGAATGGATTAATCAGTCTTGTGACAGGGTGTGGTTTATGCTTTAGAATTTTCAGCAGAAAGGATTTGAAAGGAGAAGCTGAGCAGGGGAGATGGGTTAGGAGTCTGGTTTGTAGTCTGAGTCAGAGGCTTGACCCTGGGCATATTAGCTCAGAGAGAGGATGGGGAATATTTCAGGAAATTCAGTAAGTGTTGATAGCTTTTTAAGGAAAAGGAGAGCGTAGGGAAATGAAGACAGAATGGCCTGAAGTTCTAGGACTGCTTCCAGAATTTTGGCTTCATGAAAGTGGTAAATGGTAATGCAATGAACTCATAGGGGAGGAAGATTCCCTGATGTGACTGGAAATGCGCCAAGTTCATTTCGGGACATGCAGTTAGCAAGCAAGTGTTACATCTTGGGGGAAAATTAAAAAGTGAAGGTGTGAAATATAGAATTGGATGGACCCGTGAAGCCATAATGTATTGCCAAACTGATGAAAAGTCATTACCCTTAAATAATGGCTCACGTCTGAGAGTTAATTATTACAGGGTGAGATTATGTGTGCCTCATGCAGACAAGGTCAATTATCTTATATTCGTTTAAAATGTATTATGAGTAATTCACAGGTAAAAGTTAGCTGTATAACAGTTGAAAAATAAAAGGTGGGGAAAGCATTGAATTCAGTGGTAATGTATTTTGATAATAGCAGGCAGATAATTATAGGTGAATAATGTTCGCACTTAGGATATAAAGAATGACTCATTAGATTGGTCCTCTTAAATGAAGACATCAACCCTTGCCACCATCCTGCTCCTGAGAGCTAAGATATTATTGTTCTTAGTGCCAAAACTACTTCCGCATTGCATTCCACCTCACTGAGCTCAGTAACCATTTATCAGGCATTTACTCTTTGCCCAGTTTTATGTTAACTCCTGTGGATATAATGGTAAGCAAACAAGAGCACTGCTCCTCAAGTACCTACAGTCTATCAGAGGAGATAAATCAGTAAACAAACCATTTCAAATCAAATCACTGTTTTTAGGGTGGAGGTATTTATAGAGCCTAGCCCTGGGAGTGTATTCTTGAGTAAAATTACATTTAAGCAAGTGCTGAAGGAAGAGTGGGAATTAGCCACCCTAAGATGAACACCAAGGATATCTGTGGCTGGGAAGTGAAGCGGGACCATCAGCAAAGACTCTGCCATGGAAAACAGCATTATGTGTATATGTTTGTGTATGCGCATATGTGTATATGTGAGTTTGCATGTGTGCATAGAATATGTATGGGTGTGTGCATGCATGTGTATGCATTTACGTGTGGGGAGGTGGGCATATCTGTGGCTTGGGACAGTGAATTGTGACCAGAAGTAGCTGATTATCTCTAGAGTATAGATCAGAAGGCATTACGGTCTAAATTTACATTTTTCCATGGCATTTTTATTCGTAGTACAATTGGTTTTGTTCTGAACACTAAATAGAGATGTCCGGAAGAAGTAAAATTAACACTGCCATTTCCTTTGCTTCCATTTTGTCTACTTGTGCCCAATATAGGACAATGAATCTTAACATTTTTCAGAAGAAGGAAAGGGGGGCGGTGGGGAGAAGAGAAAATCTAAGAGGTGCTAAAGGAGTTCTGTTCTCCCTTCTCACATCTCCTCTTTATTATTTCTCTTTCATCTTCAGTTACTGGAACATTTTTCTATCCTGAATAAATATGCATTACTTACAGAACTTGAGAAAAACATGTTTAAAAGCATTGTCTTCAGTACTAATGTGAATTCTTACTTGGAATAAAAAAGACAGCTACTATATTGATTAAAACTGTACTCAGTGTCACTACATGGCCCTTTGTTGAAGTAAACAATGATTTAATTCTTGAAGGTCAAGTTCGTTTCTTTGCATTCATCCGAAACAGTTTTATTTAAGCAATCTTACTGTGAGACAACAGGCTCTGGATTTATTTCTTTGGACTTTCTTCCTCATGCATTGTTCTTCCTCTGAGTCAAAGTCTTCTGAAGCAGTCTTCAGCTTTGCAGAGGAACTGACAAAATGGGTCAAAATGTTGGTTTTTTTTTTTTTTCTGTAACTCGTCATCAGTTATTACCTGCAGTACTATAACAGCCTTCTATCACTTATCTTGTTTCACTGATTTCTGTCCCATGCAGTTGCTTAAAATTCTTATCATTTTGAGAACCTGCATCAGATCAATTTTTCCTACAGCATGAATGTGGGATCCCATGTCACTCAAAGCCTCCGTGACTTCATTCCCTGCTGGACTCCCCAGCCTCATTCTTACCCTGTTAGTTTATGATTCTCGAAGCAGCCAAGCTCTTCTATCCTTTTCCCACCTCCACACTGTTCCTTCTGTTTAGAACAGTCCACATTTGGCCATCATGTCAGCTTCTCCTTTTTCATTCAGCTTTTCTTCTAGTAGGATTTCTTCCTCAAAGCCTTCCTTATATCTTCACAAAGAGTCCCCCTCGGTGTGAGCCCAGGGATCTTCTATTATTCAGATGTCTAGTTTAGAATGTACTCTGCTGCTTGTAATTACTTTCCTTCAGGACTTTTTGTCTCTTATCTGTAAACTTGAAGATGGAGATGAGTCCCTCCGTATTTCTGGCATCCCTGGTGTCTTGTGCAGTGAGTGGCCCTTATCGGAAACTGAATCAATATTTGAGGAATGAATTATTTTTTCCATACATTCACTGGCCCCACTTCTCTTCAGTGAAACCATGGACTTCTGTGATCTAGGATGTCTGCACACGCCATTGTTGTTATTGCTAATGTCCATCCCTTTGCCACCCCATGGACTGCAGCACGCCAGGCTTCCCTGTCCTTCACTGTCTCCCGGAGTTTGTTCAAATTCATGCCCATTGAGTTGGTGATACTATTTAACCATCTCATCCTCTGCCTCTCTCTTCTCCTTTTGCCTTAAATCTCTCGCAGAATCAGGATCTTTTCCAGTGAGTTGGCTCTTCACATCAGATGGCCAAAGTGTTGGAGCATCAGCATCAGTCCTTCCAGTGAATATTCAGGATTGTCTTATGATAAATTATGTGACTTGGTAGAAAGTGCTCCAGTAGGTTGTTGGTACAGGAGACTTTGGCAACTCCTTACATCCCTGGATGATCCTTCTGCTCATCCCATAATGAGGCAGAATCCTTTCCCTTCCCCGTGAGTCTAGGCTGACTTTCTATGACTTGCTTTGACCACCTATTTTTGTGGCAATTCTCCCTCTAGACCTAAGGAGGCCTTACAGTTTTTATATTCATGCTCTTGGGATCTGTCTGACTTCCATGTGAAGATGTGTGAGCTAGACTCTGCAAAGACACATGACCCCATGGAGAAATGGGATCAGAAAGTCCCCAGCTGTTCTATCCCCACCTAGTTGAGATGTCAGACATGAGTGAAGCTTTTTGGCATGTGCCAACCTCAGCCAGTTTCCCTGACTAATGATGTCACAGTCAATACCACATATAGAGGAGAATAGCCTAGAAAAGTGTGAGGAATGATAAATGGTTGGCTTAGCAGAGTCAGCAAACTAGAGCCCGTGTGGCCTTCTGCTTGTTTTTTTGTAAATCAAGGTGTATTGGAACACAGACAAACTTATTTGTCGATATATTGCCTGTTGATGATTTTGCACCACCAGGGAAGAGTAGTTATGATTGAGAACATACAGCTTTAGAAGTCTGAAATATGAATTATCTGGCCCTTTAAGGAAGATGTGGGGATCCACCTCTGAAGGCACTAAGTTTGGCAAAGTTTACTGAGTAGTAATAGATAACTGAGATGCAAGCTCTCAGAGATCAGCTGAACCCTAGAGGGGTAAGGTGTAAAGAAAGATATTACACAAAACTGTAATTCAAAAATATGTGTGCATCTCAATGTTTATGGTAGCATTATTCACAGTAGACAAGACATGCATTTGCACGTGCTCAGTTGCTCAGTCATATCCAGCTATCTGCAACCCTATGGACTAAAGCCAGGCTTCTCTGTCCATGGAATTTTCGTGGCAAGAATACTGGAATGGGTTGCCATTTCCTCCTCCAGGAGCTCTTCCCAACCCAGGGGTCAAATCTGCATCTCCTGCATTGGCAGGCAGATTCTTTTACTGCTGAGCCACCTGGGAAGCCAAGCCAAGACATGGAAGCAACCTAAATGTTCATCAACAAATGATGGATAAAGAAAATGTGGGATGATGTGTGAGTGTGTGTAAAATGGAATACTACTCAGGCATAAAAAAGAATGAATTAGTATCTTTTACAGCAACATGGATGGACCTAGAGTACTAAGGGAAGTAAGTCAGAGAAAGACAAATACTGTATGATATCACTTATGTGTGGAATCTAAAATATGACACAAATGAACTTATCTGCAAAACAGAAACAGACTCACAGACAGAGAAAAGGTTTGTGGTTGCCAAGATTGAAGGGGTGAGAAACAGACTGGAAGTTTGAGGTTAACAGATGTGAACTATTTATAGAGACCATCCAACAACAAGGTCCTACTGTAAAGCACAGAGAACTATATTCAATATTCAGTGGTAAAGTATAATGGAAAGAATATGAAAAAATATGAATATTTTTATATTTATAAAAAAACTGAATTACTTTGCTATGCAGTAAAAATTAACACAACATTTTACATTAGCTGTATTTCAATAAAATTAATTAAAAAAAAGAAAGATGTCACAAGTGATATGAGGTTAGGCCTTATATAAATGTTAATGAAAGCCCAGTACATGAAGGTTGGTACAAAGAAAAATCAATACTTTATTTGTTTGAGATCTTTTCCTTTTTCCCTTTTCTGCTAATGTTGGGAAAGAAAATATTAACACAGAGTAATAGAAATTAAGTAAAAAATATTCCCCAATTATGTGCAGTTGACTGGATTAAAATTGCTAAAGGTGTTATCTTCTGACATTATCAAATGGAATCCAAAATGAACTGCTGAGAGGCCAGAGGAGTCAACTCTCCTTGTCTTTGGGGAATTTCCCAGCTGATGAGGAGGCTTTTCTTTCTTTCTTTTTTTTTTCCCCTTATTTGTTAAGCTTCTTTTACTTACTTTCAGTCCTTCCTTGTGATTCCTGAAAGGTGACATTCATCTCTTCTTTTGAAATTAGCTAGAGAATATTTTTCCTATGACACAGAAATCTTTTCTAATGAATTCTGCAATTCTTCACAGACAAATTCTAGAGTATTTAAAGAAGGTGGCAGGCCACAGTGGCAAGAATATGTGTTTTGGAGTTCCACAGTTATAGGTTCAATTCCTGGTTACACCATATAGTTGTTTATTGGACCTGGAAAAGGAGCCTTTATTTACGTCACTTTTCTATAAAATACGGGTAAAATGAAAATATAGTTGTCACTTAGTAAATTCATCTTTGTGTTCTTAGTAAATTCAACTTTGCATTTTTTTTTTAAATAATGAAGATGTATTTTTTACTGTGTTTGAAGATGATCTCAGTCAATGTTCAAAATAAAAATCCCAGGAATAACACTGGGAACAGTGATAACCATTTGCTGAACAGTTTAACAGTGATTATCTTCTGCTAAGAATGTGTCCAAGACACACAATGTGTCCAAGACACTGTGCCAAACTCTGAAATTACAAAGACGAACATTATTAAGTGATGGAACTCTCTTTAAAGTGAGGTGTTAACTCTCAGGTCTACTAGGATGTAGAATTAGGCTAGATTTTATTCAGCATTTTCTGAAATAATAATATAAAAAACTGACACCTACCAAGTGTAGACCATGTGTTTAGTTCTAAGCATTTTGTATACATTAGTGACTTTATACCTGCTATTTTGATGTAGTCTATGTTGTGACACACATAGGCCATAGCTGTACTTTTTGCTGATAATTTTGGGCCTCCTGTCACATCACTGGTTTAGGCTAATCTGTTTTCAGTAGAGTGAAGCTATGTTTCCCTTCTGGAATTTTTAAACATTTGAATACGTATATGTAAACATATATATATTCAATTTTTAAACATTTGAATATATATATGTATATATACCGGAGAAGGCAATGGCACCCTACTCCAGTACTCTTGCCTGGAAAATCCCATGGATGGAGGAGCCTGGTAGGCTACAGTCCATGGGGTCTCGAAGAGTCGGACACGACTGAGCGACTTCACTTTCACTTTTCACTTTCACGCACTGGAGAAGGAAATGGCAACCCACTCCAGTATTCTTGCCAGGAGAATCCCAGGGACGGGGGAGCCTGGTGGGCTGCCATCTCTGGGGTCACACAGAGTCGGACACGACTGAAGCGACTTAGCAGCAGCAGCAGCAGCATGTGTGTGTGTGTGTGTGTGTGTGTGTGTATATATATATATATATATATATATATTCTGAATAAATGTATATTCTTTCCCAGAATCATTTCCATTATACTTAATTATGAAGTACTGAATATATTTCACTGTGCTACATATTAAGTCCTTGTTGGTTATCCATTTTACATATAGTGTTGTATATCTATTAATCCCAAACTCCTAATTTATTGCCCTACCCACTTCCCCTTTGGTAACCATAAATTGTCTGAGAGTCTATTTCTATTTTGTAAATAAGTTCATTTGTGTCATTTTTTTTTTTTGGATTCTACATATAAATGATATCATACAGTATTTACCTTTCTCTCTCTGACTTTCTTTACTTAGTATGATAATCTCTAGGTCCATCCACATTGCTGAAAATGACACTATTTGCTCTTTTTAATGGCTGAGTACTATTCCATTGTATGTATATACCACATCTTCTTTATCCATTCATCTGTCAATGAACATTTAAGTTGCTTCTGTGTCTTGGCTACTGTAAACAGTGCTGCTATGAAAACTAGGGTACATGTATCTTTTCAAATTAGAATTTTATCCTGGTAATATATCATTTCAAGTGATGTTATGTGACAAAGCATAAAAATATAAGAAAACAAACACAAGAGACTTGACTTGTGTTTCCTCACCAGTGATTCTAATCAGCTGAAGCTGATAAGAGACAATGGACTTTAAATGATTGTTACTGAACTTAGCTGAAGAGACTTGTCTGAACCATGAACAAGTGGGGTTTCTTATAGCCCACCTTATGTAGACTTACGGGCTAATTCCCTTCCTCCCAGGCCTGGACTTCATTACTGAGTTGGCACAATCCACAACCTCTGCTTTCTAGCTTTGAAAAACACTCCCACTTTCTACTTCTTAGTGAACTATTTAATGAATTTCTTTACAAATGAGTATTCCCTGACCTAGCAAATAAATAGACTCAGCATTGTAATTTAAAAATTTGTTTTGTTTTATTCTTAAGCTCCAGAGTTTTTGTTTTATTTTTTGATGTGTCTTGGAGTGAATGAATAATTTGCCTGCAGACATTAGCTTGTAATGGCAGGGCTGGGATTTAAACCCAACGGGCTGTCTCTAGAACATACCCATTTCTGCAAATCACCATGCTCACCTGCATATAGTCAAATATTGAACCCCAGGCCCCTTTCTGTAGTAAAATGCCAAACATATGGACACAGTTTGAAATGATCTTGTATCTGTATGATTTGACAGAAATATTGATAAAGATCATAATAGTTGAAAAGATATGAATCATTTCACTATAATGTATGGAAATAACATACAGACACAATTTTTTCAGTGTCCATGGTAAATGTTTAAAATCAGACTCTCCAAATGTGCACATGGGGATATATATGGGTTTATTATAAATTTACTTATCTAAGAATGCATAGCAGATGCATCCTTATAGATAATAGTAAAAATATATATTACTCTTCTATATCATGGAATGTCCTCGTTCAGTTCAGCTCAGTTCAGTTCAGTCGCTCATTCATGTCCGACTCTTTGTTGATGTTTGCCAAATTCTGATATGCATAGTCAACCTGTGGTTACAGTTGATAAAAGAGTATTCCCCTCAAAGAGTATGAATGTTGGTTGATATTTTCATTCATGTTAATGACTAAGAGGTATATGAAACAATGAAGACAGATGTTGAAACTTCACTTGTCAATGGTGTGAGCAAATTTTTGGTGAATCAGATAATAGTTTTCAAATAGTAGTAGAACATTTCATCAATTTTCTGTGTTATTTAAATGCAACAGATGCAGTATGATGCACTTCTAAGCTTTATCTGTATAATTGCATTTTCTTTAATACTTTTTTGACCAAATTTCTAAAAATTTAATTTAATTTTTAAAATTGGAGTAGAGTTGGTTTATAATGTGTTAGTTTCAGATGTATAGCTAAGTGATTCATTTATACATATTATATGTAGTCTTCATTAGATTACTTTTCTTTCTAGACTATAGGATATTGCATACACTAGGCCCTTGTTGGTTATCTATTGATATTTTTATATATAGTCATGTGTATCTTTTAATCCAAAACTTCTGATTTATCCCTCCTCCCTTTCTCCTTTAGTAATCATAAGTTTGTTTTCTATGTCTAGGAGTCTATTTCTGTTTTATAAATACGTTCATTTGTGCCATTATTTCAGATTCTACATGTAAGTGATATCATATGATAATTGTCTTTCTCTCTCTGACTTACTTCACTTAGTAAAATAATCTCTAGGCCCGTACAAGTATTGCTACAAACGGCATTCTTTCATTCTTTTTTTTATGGCTGAATAATATTCCATTGTATAAATGTAGCACATATCCTCAATCCATTTATCTGTTGATGGACACTTAGGTTACTCTCATGTCTTGACTATTGTAAACAGTGCTGCCATGAACACTGGGGTGCATGTATCTTTTTGAATTATAGCTTTCTGTCTGGAATACTTTCTGAAATTTAGACAATCAATGATGGTGGTGATTATTTCTAGTGCTGTCAATCACCATGGTGTAATGTACTCACTGTGTCTGATCATATTCTATCAATGTGATATCACTGAAGGTGGAGCTGGTTCGAGACAGGCAGCACCATTGTCCTATGGTTTTCATGTCGCATACTTAAAATAGAAAGAATAACCTCAAGAGGACAGGTAGTTGTGAAACACAATAAAATAATTGAAAAATCAATAGTTTGAATATTCTTTTTATTTTTAATCTGATTTACTTACTGTAAGTTTATATGATTTAGTTTTTAGTAATAATTCTATTTCACAACCAGTGCACAAAGTTTCTGAACAATTATCAATCTGCCATCTTGAGCCAGGACAAGCTGACTGCAGAACCCCTCTGGTTGTACCTGAAGAATTTGAATATGGAAAAAATAAAATTTCAGTTGTGAATTAAACTTTAAAATATGCACTGAAGTGTTTTCAAATCATCTCAAAGAGATCAAACTTCTCCCAAAACAAGTAGGGTATAAAGCATATGGAAAGAAATGATGTGTTTACTCAGGATGGGGCTGTTCAGCCTAGGAACCAGAAATCCACACTAGGTCCAGATAGAGGGAGTTTGGGCAAATGTGCTATGAATGCTAATGCCCTCATCCCAAGGCTGTCCTTGTTGAACAGATGGTGAAAAGCTTTAACTTTCAGTTGTTTCCTGGGTGAGCATTCCAGGAGAGTGAAGAGTGCTGAGTACTGCTGTGGGTTCTTTGTACAGGTTTCCGCTGTGTTAAGGCAAATTTCCTAGATTAAAGTATTGCTTCCATTTTTAAGACAATGAAACTGAGGTAGGAGAGAAGTCAAGTAATTTGCTCAAAATCACTTATCTGTTAAGAAGGCCAGAATGTGAACCTGGAGGGGGAACTTTAAGGCCTCCATTCTTTCATCTGAGGATTTAGGCAGAACAAAAGTACTCAGCATCCTCCCAGGTGGTCAATACATGTCTTGCTGTCACTAAGAACTATTTAGATAGTCCAGAGAAGAACCACAGAATGATTCCTATTAAAAGGAAAGAAAAATTATCAGTAGAAAGTTGGGTATATTTGGGAGCATTTGCTTTTGAGATTCTGATTTGAAAAGAAAATTTTGAAAAGCTTTTTGGTCTTTTGCCCCCAAACAAGGGTTCCTTTGCATGTAAGTCCAAGAAGAAGGAAACTACGGATTAATATCCCTGGTTTCACCTCTTCATCTTGCATTTCAGAATTTTGACTCAAATTAAATGAACAAGCTTGGAATCTTTTCTATCCTAGAGAGATAAATCTTTTAAATTCCAGTCTCATCTAAGTTGACTTTTCCTTTTTTTTCCTCTTTTGCCTTTCAGTGAAAAGTGGTCTTTAAATGACCAGTAAAAAGCTAATTTCTCCCTGCCTAACCTCTCTTGAGGTACTCCATTCTGGTCTGAGTCATCAAATTGTATGTTCCTGAAAGGACAGTGATGTTGAGTTCATTTAAAAGTTCTCTAAAGAATAACACTGAAACATGTATATTACCATATGTAAATTAGATGGCCAGTGCAAATTCGATGCATGAAGCAGGGCGCTCAAAGCCAGTGCTCTGGGACAACCTGGAGGGATGGGGTGGGGAGGGAGGGGGGCTCAGGATGGGGGGATACATGTACACTCATGGCTGATTCATGTTGATGTATGGCAAAAACCACCACAATATTGTAAAGTAATTATTTTCCAATTTAAAAAATTAATTAATTTTAAAAAAATGTAGGCAAAACACTACAGAAACTTGTTATATCAGAAACTCCTAGAAAAATATATATATAGGTTTTAAGAAAAAACATAAAAGTTCTCTAAAATATTTCCTTCGACCCTGAATCAATGAACTCAGAGTGACAACCATGGCTCATGTGGACTTGCTCCACTCAACCTTTGAAGCATCATAAATGTATGAGTCAAGAAGTGACATTCTTCAAGGCTGAAACCTATTCAGATCCCTGACAGTGTCTTATCATTAAACATACACACACACACACACACACACGCATACACACGTACATTTTTCTCAATTTCCAGATTAAGACTTGGTTCCAAAAAAGTAAGATTTGGTTCCTGATACAGCTAGTTCATTATTTATGAGTTGAGTCTTTCCTTTCTCTATTTAAAATCATGACATTCTAGAACTTTGTGAAAAAGCAAATTTTGTTCCTTTCAACTATGACTTTGCATGAGGAAATCACCTCAGGAAGGTTGATGAATCTAAGCTACAGAGTCATGCATCTACTATGCTGCAGTGGTGGGTGTGTTTATACAACCCAGATATTCTGTTTTTATTAAAGACTATTTTTTTTTAGAACTATTCTTTATAGCAAAATTGAAAGGAAAGTACAAATATTTTCCAAATACCTCCTGCACCACACATTCAGAAATCATACAGTTACGTAACATTTTCAGATTGGCTTCTTTTATTTAGTGATGTGCATGTAAATTTCCTCCATGTCTTTTCATGGCTTGCTAGGACAATTTAGTGTCGAATAATATTCTATTTTAATTAATGTATCACATTTTCTTTATCCATTCACCGTATGGAGGACACGGAGAAGGCAACCCCACTCTAGTACTCTTGCCTGGAAAATCCCATGGATGGAGGAGCCGGGTAGGCTGCAGCCCATGGGGTCGCTAAGAGTTGGACACGACTGAGCGACTTCACTTTCACTTTTTACTTTCATGCATTGGAGAAGGAAATGGCAACCCACTCCAGTATTCTTGCCTGGAGAATCCCAGGGACTGGGGAGCCTGGTGGGCTGCCGTCTATGGGGTCGCACAGAGTCAGACACGACTGAAGTGACTTAGCAGCAGCAGCAGCAGCAATGGAGGGCATCTTGTTTGCTTCTAAGTTTTGGCAATTATGAATACCTAATTTTTTAGTAGTCTTTATTTTTTATCATAGTTTTAGATTTTCAGAAAAAAATTAAGAAAATTAAGAGTTCCCATATACTCTGGATCCCCATTATTAATGTCCTATATAAGCATGATACATTAGTTATGAATCCATATTGATATAACAAAAGTCCAGAGTTTATTTAGATTTTCTTAGTTCCAACCTTATGTCTTTTTTTGCTCCAGGATCCCAACCAGAATCCCATGTTACATTTGCTTGTCATGTCGCCTTAAGGCTCATTCTGTCTGACAGTTTCTCGACTCTTCTTTGGTTTTGATGACCTTGGCAGTTTTGAGAAGCACTGGTCAGGTGTTTTATAGGCTGGATGCCCTGATTTTGAATCCAAAGTTATCTCTCCACTTACTCAATGCTGACTTTTTTTTTTCTGACAATTTCAGTGAAGCTTATCTTATCTTAAGTGAGCAATGTTAATGAGTAATTTGAGGATAGATCTGAAAAGCTCTCCTTTAATTAAAAAGAAAATAAAAAACACTTTCCCTTAATTAAAAGAAGAAGGAGAAGGAGGGGGAGAGGGAGAAGAAGGAGGAGGAGGAAGAGAAGGAGGGAGTGAGAGGAGGTGGAGAAGGAGAAGAAAAGCCATATCCTTTCAGAAGCCTGGTATAAGGCTTACACATCCTCAACATCTAATCCTTCATCTGGGAATGGTCTCTGGAGCTCAGATGTTCCCCTAGCTGAGGCAGCACTTTAGCCCTCTGTCATTTGTTAACAATCTAGCACAACTGCTTTGTAATCTTTTTTACACTCCTTAAGCTATGGTTTTTCCAGTAGTCATGTATGGATGTGAGAGTTGGACTGTAAAGAAGGCTGAATGCTGAAGTGATGCTTTTGAACTGTGGTGCTGGAAAAGACTCTTTAGGAGATCAAACCAGTCAATCCTAAAGGTAGTCAGTGCTGAGAATTAATTAGAAGGACTGATGCTGAAGCTGAAGCCCCAATACTTTGGCCACCTAATGAGAAGAAGTAACTCATTAGAAAAGACCCTGATGCTGGGAAAGATTGAGGGTGGGAGGAGAAGTGCACGACAGAGGACAAGATGGTTGGATGGCATCACTGACTCAATGGACATGAATTTGAGCAAGCTCTGGGTGTTGGTGAAGGACAGGGAAGCCTGGCGTGCTGCAGTCCATGGGGTCACAAAGAGTTGGACATGACTGAGTGACTGAGCAACAACAACAACAACTATATACTGTTCCATGCACTTATCTTTATCAGTCATTACAGTAACCCTATGAGAAAGGGTCTATTACTACCTCTTTTTACATGAGGAAACCAAGGCACCCATCTGAGAATGCAAAGTGTGCCGAGACCCAAAGAAAAGATGGAGGATGAACTTTTAGAAAAGTAGCAAGCACTTCAAAATGCGTGCAGATTCAAGAGGAGTAAGTGGCACCTGATGCCCAAGCAGGCTGATCATAGCTGCATCCTAGATACTTTTTCAGGCCACACTAATGTCATAGATATTTCCCTGATGACCTAACTCATAATGAAAGGGTTATGCACATCAAAACGGATGCAACATATTCAGATTTATTTTTTCAGGTAATGTTTTCATTGTCCAGGCAAGTGCTTCCACTACTAACTCCTGGGTGATGCGGACCAAAATCTGGGTCTTCATTAGAAGTGCTGAGGCCTAGGGTGTGGCCATTCTAGGTCTATCAGAAGTCTTTCTCTCTGAGAATGTCCTGTCTCCCAGCTCATCATTCAGCCTGTGCAAGACAGACCCACTCTGTCCTCTTCCCGTGCATGGATGAATATCTCTTCTCTTTCTCCTGCTATTTCTGCCTCTGTCTATCCCAGTGGGTCCAGTGGACCATTCTGTGATGGTGAAAGATTCTGTCTGTACATCCAAATTCTCTCTTCTGCTGTCTCATGCTGCTTCCTCCAAACGCTTGCTGAAGAGCCATACACACCATCTTTTTTGAGCCTGTAAGATTAACTGACTGAGATGGCCAAAGCTAAGTGACCGTCTTTATGGTCAGGCCAATAAAGTCACTTCCAGACTGTGTATATACTCTTCTCAATTTTAGATGCTTATGTTTGACTTTTCTTTTTTCTTTCTTTCCATTACTGAGATGTATCCCAATCCCATAAGATCCACCATTTTCAATGATCTTAATATATTCAGTTGACTATTATCAGTCTTTAATTTCAGAACAACCCTAAATAAAATCCCAAGCCCATACCATCTCTCTCCATTCCCCTTTACTCCAAACTCCTTTCACCCATTAATCTACTTTCCATCTCTATGGATCTGCCTATTCTGGACATTTATTAAATATAAAACTGAGATATGCACTGCCTTTTGCTTCTGATTTCACTTATAACATTTTCATGATTTATTCATGCAGTAACATTTATTAGTGCTTCATCCTTTTATGGCTGAATAATATTCCCTTGCATATACATTTTGTTTATTTATTTATCAGTAACTGAAGATTTGAATTATTTCCACTTTTTGGCTTCTATATATAACACATACAAGCTTTTGAGTGAGCATAAGTTTTCAGTAATCTGGAATGTACACTTAGAGGTGAAATAGCTGTATCATATGGTAATTCTGTGTTTAACTTATAATTGCTAACCTGTTTTCCGTTTTACCATTTTACATTTTTATGAGCAGTATTGATAGGGTCCAATTTCTCCACATTCTTGCCAACACTTGTTAGTGTTTTTCTTTTTTACTATGGTCATCCTAGTGGGTGTAAACTGACATGCCGCTGTGATTTGTATTTGTATTTTCCTAATGATTAATGATGTAGGACATCTTTTCATGGCAAAGGGTTTATCGTTTCTGTCGTGTTATTTGTATTTGTATTGTTGAGTTGTAAGAGTTCTTGATATGTTCTTGATACTATACACTTGTCACATCTATTATTTGAAAATATTCTGTCCCATCCTATTCTTTTCATGCTATTTTATAATTAACTCAAAGAGAGTTTCTGATTTTATTTTTTTATAACATCTCACTGTACAGTTTAAAAATATATATAAGCAATTAAAATTGTGTCATGACCTCTCATATACTTATTCATTTGTTTACAATTAATATTTTGCTTTATTAAAAAACAACTGTAATCTGTTGATGTTATTTTTCCTTTCCTTCAGTCTTTCTGGATATTCCTAGTGCAACCTTTATCTTTCTTGTAAATTTGTTTTATTTTATTAAGTATGGATAATTTAAAATATTGTGTTAGTTGCAGGTGTACAGCATAGTGATTTAGTATTTTTGTAATTATATTTCATAGATTGTTGCAAAATCATGTATAATTCACTGTGCTGCACAGTATATTCTTATTGCTTATCTAATAGTTTGTATCTTTTATTCCCATAAGCCTATTTTGTGTCTCCCCACTTCTTTCTTCCCTTTGGTAGCCAGAAGTGTGTTTTCTACATCTGGAAGCTTGTTTCTGTTTTGCATATACATTCATTGTATTATTTTTATATTCCCCATGTAAGTGATATGATATTTTTTGTCTCTCTCTGTGTCACTTCAGTTAGTGTGATAATCTCTAGGTCCATCCATGTTGCTGCAAATGGCAGTTTTTCATTCTTTTCATGTCTGAGTAATATTCCATTGTGTATATATGTACATCTTCTTAATCCATTCATCTGTTGGTGGACATTTTGGTTGTTTCCCTGTCTTGGCTATTGTAAATAGTGCTTCATTGAACATCAGGGTGAATATATATATCTTTTCAAATCAGTGGGGGGTTTTGTTTTTTGTATATCAACCCAGGAGTGGAATTGCTGGATCACATGGTAGGGTTGTGAGTTCAAATCTCACTGGGACCTGCTGTGTATTTCTAGTATAGGATGGCATGTGGTCAAAGGTGCCAGACTCAAGATACCTTTTCCTCCTTCCTAAAACTTAAGACTCCTTTTTCTCAATACCCACAAAGACATTAAGCCATCCAAGACTAAGGGCAAAAGAAAAAAACAAATTGTTCTCCTCCAAATGGGAATATTTACTTTGTAAATCTGAATAAAAGGGTCCAATAAGTTGTCATAAAAAACTAAATTTGGCATGAACAGACGTGTCCTTGAAATTATATCAAATTCAGAAGAATAATGCTCTTCTGTGGGTCTATTAGCAATGCCTTCTCTTTTGCTGGGTGTGTATTTGTCAGGTGAAAAGAACCATTATTGCCATCCTCAAATTTGTTTGTGCTCCAACTGCTAAGGTAATTGCTTAAGGATGTGGACTTTTTTTAAAGGTCTTTCTGAGAGGGAAGTTATCTCCTCTAGAGCCTTATTTTATGTCCCTGAATTTAATAGTGCCAATTCTATAGCCATTGAGTTTACCTGTTTTATTTGCTCTAAAGAGAAAGTTCAGCAGAATTTCAGAAGGGGCTGGAGAATTGCATGTCAAGCAATGTCTGCCCTATATCAATTTTGCACAGCACTGGGGAAAGAGAATTGAAAGGAAATTTCCCATTATGTAAAAGCAGCTATTAAAATGCAACTGAATTTAAGATGATTGGCAAAGGAATGGGATATGGCATTAAAGAGAGTTGGGGGCACAGTTCAAGGAGTTGCTTGCTCCTTTCCCTCATTACTGCTTTCTGATTTTGTCGTTTACTTCAGAGCACTATTTTAAGAAGGATCTGAGTTTTTAAACATTTCCATCTGATGTGCTTGTTTTGACATATGAATAGGAACAGATGTTTACATTATCATGTTAAATTTGCCAGCTGTCCTTATGTCACAATATGCATCTATACATTTTATTTAAAAATAAAACAAAGCTTTTAAAACTCTTTGCTCTCAAATATCCATATAAATGGCACTTTCACTACTTCCTTTCTCTTTTCTTTGGAAAAAAAGTCAAGGTTTCTTGTAACAATATTTGCTATTTCTGGATATATCATAGATCAGTGCCCGATCTGAGGATGTGTCTGCCAAGTTAGTGAATACCATGCTCTTATTGTTCATAGGACAAAATTGAGTTTAAGGAATTTGTCCCAGATTTAGGTCTGAGTTTTAAAGTTTGCATCCACAGCTGTGAAAGACTGGTTACATCCCTGTAGGCACATCCATGAATTTTGATAGCTGTCACCTTTAGAATAACATTGCTTCTTGGATTTTTTTTTTCTAGTTGTGAGACACAAGGCAGAAGAACAAGGGTTACCCCTTTTAAATTGATTTAGTTCTGTGTTGTTTACTATGATAATCACATGAAGGACTGCAGCATTCACCCTGAGAATTGCATTGAAGATAACTTGATTCACAGGGACAGACCTGGCAGCTGCACATCTAGCTCAGTGGTTACACGTTGAGTTATTCCCCCAGGCGGCCCTCTGGGGCAATTCATTGCCTGGAAAAGTAGAAGACCCACATCGAAAAGATCATTAATTCCCAAATGAAGTTTAAAGAAATTTTTTTCTTAGTTTCCTCAAATCAAACAGACACAACAAGGGAGTGTTTGGATATAAAGAATGAAACTCATTGTATCATTATTCCAGGAATATGCCAGGAGCAAATCAGTGTTTTCAAGCCTCTCCATTGGAAGGATACATAGAATACTTTGCAGACTTTAAATGTGTTGGTACAGAATATTTTCATATCTTGGGGAAATAATTTTAAAGTATCATTAATCAATAGGACAGAGTATCTCTAATATGCTTACCATTTTATGAAACCATTATAAATGCTTGTAGGTGTGTATGTGTAGAAAAAATGTCAGTAGGAGAAATACCAGAATGTTTGTGGTTGTTTTGATTTGTATTTCTCTAATAATTAGTGGTGATGAGAATCTTTTCATGCTTCTCTTGGCCATCTGTATGTCTTCTTGGGAGACACGTCTATTTAGATCTTCTGCTCATATCTTGATTGGGTTGTTGTTATTTTATTTATTTATTTATTTTGATAGTGAGCTTCATGTGACATATGTGCACTGCCATGTGTAAAAGAGATAGCTGGTGAGAACCAGCTTTAAAGCGTTGGGAGCTCAGCTTGGTGCTCTGTGGTGATCTAGAGGGGTGGGATGTAGGAGTGGGAGGGAGAGCCAAGAGGGATGTATACATGTATGTATGTATATATACATACAGGTATGTATACATACAGCTGGCTCACTTTGTTGTACAGCAGAAACTAACACAACATTGTAAAGCAACTATATACCGATTTAAAAAAAGAGAAATGTTTGCAGTCATTTTCCAGTTGTGGTGTTCTTTGCAGTAGCCTACAAATAGCTACATAACCTGCAGCCTCCCTCTCCTTCCGTATTCCAACTCTCACTGTCCCCTCCTCACTTTCCCTTGCTCTCAAGTTAAACCAGCATGTTTGTTGTTCCTCCACTCTCAGTCACATCTTTGTGCCAGCAGTTGCCACTACCTGGACCCTCTCCCCATCTGTAGGTGCTCTGTGCATCTCCTTACCTCCTGTGAGCTTGACTCAAATACTCCTTTGCTATAGACTGAACATTCATGTCCCCCCAAATTTATGTTGAAGCCTAAATCCCTAATGTGATGGATGATATTTGGAGACAAGGTCTTTTGTAGTAATTGGGTCATGAGAGTGGTGCACCCACAAATGAGATCAGTGCCCTTTTGAGAGAAGAGATGGTCTCTTTCTTGGCTGTTTGAGGACACAACCAGACAGTGGGTCTCTGCTCCCGGATTTCGGACTTTCAGGCTTCCAGAACTGTGAGAGATATAGGTTTGTTGTTGAAACAATCCAGTCTATGGTATTTTTGTTATAGTAGCCAGAACTGACTAAAACAGACTTTGTTGAGGAGGTCTGTCCTCCTACTAGGCCTGGCTCCTGTTTCTTCTTCTCCCTATATCCTCTGATGCTTCGAATAGTGCCTGTCATATGACAGAGAGTAGGTTCGTTCCCTGCATCAGGAAGATTCCCTGGAGGAGGAAATGGCAACCTACTCCAGTATTCTTGCCTGGAAAATTCCATAAGCAAGAGGAGCCTGGTGGGCTAAAGTCCATGGAGTCACAAAGAGTTGGACACAACTGAACATCTGAGCACCGGGCAATCTCTAAATATTGGATGAATGGATGAGGCTTGGCATGATGGATGATTTGTACTAGAAACAGAGCAATGCAATTTGATCAATATTAATTCTTTAAAAATGGAAAAATGTCTATTGTATAATAAAATGAATAGTATAAAAATTAGAGCAAAGTTTTAAGATGTTCAAATGCTTGGGCTTCCAAAGTGGCTCAGTGGTAAAAGAATCTGTCTGCCAATGCAGGAGCCATAGGTATGAAGGTTCGATTCCTCGGTCAGGAAGATTCCTCTGGAGAAGGAAATGGCAACCCACTCCAACATTCTTGCCAGAAAAACCTCATGGACAGAGGAGCCTGTCAGACAACAGTCCATGGAGTTGCAAAGAGTCAGACACAACTGGCAACTATAAAACAACAACAAGAAACAGACTGGTTTTGTAATGAATAAAGTAACTGTGAGTAAAACATGCTTTACTACCCTCTCACCTTTCATGATACTCTTCACTTGGAGAATCTATGGACTTTTTGAAAAATTGGGGTATGGCTGCTTTACAATGTTGTGTTAGTTTCTGCTGTACAATGAAGTGAATTGGCCATTGAGTTCAGTTTAGTTCAGTCGCTCAGTTGTGTCTGACTCTTTGCGACCCCAGGGACAGCAGCACGCCAGGCTTCCCTGCCCATCACCAACTCCCAGAGCTTACTCAAACTCATGTCCATCGAGTCGGTGATACCATCCAACCATCTCATCCTCTGTTGTCCTCTTCACCACCTACCTTCAATCATTTCCAGCATCATGATATTTTCCAATGAGTCAGTTCTTCTCATCAGGTAGCCAAATTATTGGAGTTTCAGCTTCAGTGTTAGTCCTTCCAATGAATATTCAGGACTGATTTCCTTTAGGATTGACTGGTTTAATCTCCTTGCAGTCCTAGGGAGTCTCAAGAGTCTTCTTGAGAAGACTTGAGAGACTTGAGAAGACTTGAGAGACTTAAGATTCTTGAGAGACTCCTGAGAATGAGCGATAAGTATACATGTATCCCTTCTCCTTTGGACCTCCCTTCCATCTGCCTCCTCCCCCTCAGCCCTCTAAATCATCACAGAGCACTGAGCTGAGCTCCCAACAGCTATCTGTTTTGCACAAAGCAGTGCACATATGTCAATTCCCGTCCCCCAACTGATCCCACTTATGGCTCTTTCCCTGCAGGCAGGCCTCTGGTTTTCCCAAGTGAAGGGAAATCTAACACATCACTCTTCCCAGGTCTGGTCTCCCCGACCTGCACAACAGGTGCTGGGCCCAGAAGATAGCAAGTCTTTTTTGGGTTTGGCCTTAAAACTTGGAAAGTGGTAGCTTGAATTGTAAGTTACTGCTTCACATCCTCTGAGATTTCATCTGGGAGGAAACAGAGGTGTCAAAACAGCCAATGTTTCCTTTCCAAATGTTAGAAACAATTGGTTTTGTGTCACTTGGGGTCAATGTCCTTCAGTTTAGAAAATAAAGGAAAAGAGAATGCAAAGCTTTATGTGGTCTCAACCCTTTTGTTCCCCTTGGCCACAGCTAAAATCTAATGTGAATCACTAATTTCAGGGTAATTTTATTTGGGGAGAATTGACATTTGTATGAAAATTTGATCATACGTGTATTTTCTCCCAAAGCATTGTTAGTCCATTGCTGATTTCTCATGATTTTCATGGCCCTCAAAGTGTCCCAGGGTAGAATAAGAAACTTAACAACTATCCAATGACACTGAGCAGGGGGCAAGATTGTCCATGCTCAGTGATGATCCTGATGGGTGTCCTGGTGAGGGACAAGTGCAGAGGTTAGAGAAAGGTTTGGACTTCTCTAAAAAGTCATCAACATTTAAAATAGTTTCATTGGATATGAAGTAATGTCATTAAGTGGGAGTAAAAATACTTGTGCAAAGACTTGCTTATTTATTGAGCTGTATTACATATGGTATCATATCATATCAATAAATACACGACCCAATAAATGTAAATAAAGTTTGAGGAAATAATCTCTCACTCTCTCCACTTGCCCCATCACTGCTCTCTTGGCCATTTAGAAGGCTCAGTACAAACAAAATAGTCACATTTAGATCATGGTCAGGAATGGGGACAGGTGAATAAATGTGGGAGCACTAGATTCTAGCTTTAATATTATAGTGGCTATGAGGATTCCTAACTCCTCTCTGCCTCACTTTCCATAAAACAAGTATATATTCCTTTAACAAATTCAGTTATTAAAAAAAAAAAAGGTTCCATATCCTCTCCAGCCTTTACTGTAATAGTATTTTCCTGACTGATGTGAGGCGATACCTTATTGCAGTTTTGATCTACTTCTCTAATAATCAGTGATGTTGAGCATCTCTCCATGTGCCCCATCTGTGTGTTTTCTTTGGTGAAATCTCTCTTTGGGATTGGCATCTATGTGCCATGTGTGAAACAGATAGCTAGTGCGATCCTGCTGTATAGCCCACGGAGGTCAGCTTGTTGCTCAGTGATAACCTAGATGGACGGGATGTGGGTCGGTGGGAGGGAGGCTCAAGAGAGAGGGCATATATGTATACATATGGCTGGTTCATTTTGTTGTACAGCAGAAACTAATACAATATTGCAAAGCAATTGTACTCCAATTAAAAAAAGCTCTCTTATCAGCTCAAGTATTATAAATGCCCTTTTCCTACAAGCAAATTACATTAAATTATTATTCCAATTTGGATACCTCAAAGTATAAGTGGGGATCAATAATGTTTTATATGTGAGCCAATGCTGGAAGAATAAAATTCAACCAAAATTATATCAATAATGATATCAATCAAACCTATTCAGTTGGGTACAGGTAACTAATACATCAGGTAACTAGTTGGACCTATATAGTGCTTTGGTGGTGGTTGTTATTTAAATCATCTGAGTATTGACAATTGATCTTACAGTGTTACTTGTGTTTATAGTTACATGATACTTAACATTCAGTGAAACTTTTCTGTAACAATTAGTATTGTATGATCTAGACTTCAGCTCAGTCAGAATAAAGAGGCTTTACTGAAAGAGCTGCTTACAGTGGTGACAACAGGATTTGGAGGTGACAGCAGGATTTGGAGATAACAGCATATGATGTACAGACACCCAGACACTAGCAAAAGTGGGGGGCATCACTACCCCTGAAGCTGAAGGAAAGATGAAGCCGGAGTGATGGAAGAGGGCTTTCAGACAAAAGCTGCATTCAGTTAAGAAGCTCAACCATGGGTAGTTCCATCAAAGCAGAGAAGAAGCAAGAATGGAATAGAGGAAGGCAGAATGAAATACACTTAACCCCCTTTTCCTTTCAACTTTCTGCTGGTGTTTCCTTTGGCCAACAGACATTGGAATTTGGATGATGCAGTCTGAGGGGGCAGCTTCCAAGAACACAAAGAAGGGAAAGCAAAGACAGAGAATATACACCCTGGTGACTGGAGGTACAAGGAGAGTAACTCACAAGAGGGATGTAAATCACATTGCTGCTTATTATTAAGTCAGGTTGGCATTGATGTGACATTACTGGCTCCGCATTTGTAAAATAGTTCCCTGGGATTCATAGAGTAAGGAGGCTCCATGTAGTCTTCTTGCTGCTATGCTGTTTTTAACAACGAGTTTGACTCTTGGTTTAGGCTGACAGTTGATTCCCACACCATCACTTAGTGGTCATTAACTATTAGGATTCAATACTCACCAGTTGCCAACTGTGGTGAATCCATAATTATTTATGTATAGTTTCCCTCTAATGTGAGAATTTCTTTCTTACCTTACTACAGAGAAGCTTCAGAAAAAGATCTTTCATTTTTGCAACAAGAGCAAAGAGTTCAGCTTGGGCCATCCTTGTCTGAGCATTAAATTGTAATGATAACTTGCTCACTGTATACTGTGTTCACTACAACAGATTGTCTTGTGGACTGAATTGTAAAGTGGTCAGTAGCTAGCATCATTTTTATTTAGTTATTCATTTCGTCTGTTTTTTCATTGAAGTACAGTTTTGATTTACAGTATTATTTTAGTTTCAGGGGTACAGAACAGTGGTTCAGTTATATGTATAGACAGATAGATGACGCTTGCATGCGTGCTAAGTTGCTTCAGTTGTGTCTGACTCTTTGTGACCCCAGGCTCCTCTGTCCATGGGATTCTCCAGGCAAGAATACTGGAGTGGGTTGCCATGCCTGCTCCAGGGGATCTTCTTAGCCCATGAATCAAACCCATGTCTCTTATGTTTCCTGCATTGGCAGGCAGGTTCCTTACTAACACCACCTGGGAAGCCCAGAGAGACAATATATATATACTGAGTAGAATTCCTTGTGCTATACAGTAGGACCTTGTTGTTTAGTTTATATATAGTACTGTGTATATGTTAGTCTCAACTTCCTAATTTGCCTCTCCCTTCTTTCCCCACAGTAATGTAAGTTTGTTTTTTAAGTCTGTGAATCTATTTCTGTTTTGTAAATAAATTCATTTGCATCTTTTTCTTAGATTTCACATATAAGTGATATGATATAATATTTGTCTTTGACGTATTTCATTTATTATGATAATTTCAGGGTCAATCCATATTGCTACAAATGGCATTATTTCATTTTTCATGGCTGAATAATATTCCATTATATATCTAGGTTGCTTCCATGTCTTGGCTAGCATCACTTTTATTTAAAATTACTTCTGCCCCAGGCTTTGATAGAAGTAACAAGTTTTCTTGGAAATTCCTTATTACATTCATTTATACTGAGATTAAGTAGAAAGAATTGCTTAAAGAGGTGCCTAGCTTCTCTGTGTGTGTGTGTATGTGTGTTCGTTTTCAGAGATCACAAATAAGTGTGCAACAACCAGCTAATAGAAATGCAAATATTATTTCTAGAAAGACTCAATTTCTGTAAACAATAAACATATATAAAAGTTCTGTCTTTCTCAAAGTTGTCAAATTATATTTTTTCATAAAGTTAAAACTATGAGTTGTACACAAATGTAGAACAAATATGTCAAAAATTTAGGCAAATCATCCATAAGAGAACCAGCAGAGTGATGATGTTTGTTTGAAGACCCCTTGAGGGACACAGATTTACACAGTTAGTCAGTAAACCATGCTTATTTTAGCTTGTTAGAGACAACAGTTGTTGATATCTTATAGGGCAATAAAATTATAACTTTTGGATTCAGAAATCATGTTTCTTTCTACTAGGCAAAAAATCTGCAAGTTAGCAAGTATCGTTGTCCTAATCAATAGTTAAAAGCAAGTCAAATAAAGATAGAGCCCTTAAAGAAATAATGAGTCACCTAGGTAATTAAATTCTTTTAGATAATTAAGTATTGGATGGGCCTGTTAACCACTGCTTTAGTATGACCTTGAAAGTATATCAGTCATCCTTTTGTCTTACTTCCCAGTTTCAAATAACTTTACTTAACAAAGAAACTTGCCATGTTCTTCTTTATTTTTTTTTAAACCATATAACCACTCTGGTTGTCTTTGGTTTCCCAATTTTGATAGGTGAAAAAGTAAAGTAAATAGTTATTTTCCTTTTAATTCATCTACAAAATTACAGAAAATACAAACAAACAAAAAAGAACAGTGTATCCAGGTCCTTTTTTTTTTTTTGGACACCCTTGCTGATGCTTGACCTCACTGCTTGAAAGTGATGAGTTGGACAGAAAGTGATGGGAAGAGGGTTTGGAGGGCCGAATCTATCCTTCATGGAAAAACTAGTTTGTAGGAATTTGGGCGAGTACTTCCAGGACTTCTAATTTTCCAAGCAAGCCCAGAAATCCAGTCTTTTATGTTAAATCTCTTGATTTTTAAATGTTGGCAAGTTAATTTAAAAAGTTAAAAACACTGTCTTGCTCAACAATTGCAGTCTACCTCTGTTCAAGGAGCTTCCATCTTGTAACTTCTTGCTAAGGTTAAATTGGACAGATTTGGGAAGGAAGTTTTAGTTTATTAGATACCTTTGTACAAGACCTGGGATAGAAAACTAGTGTATCTGCCTTATATAAATTGAAGGTTTCAGCCTAGAATCCTTAAGTCTTCTCAGTTCTACAAGAGGACTTCATATCCATTGTCTGCCTGTCCATTTATCTATTCATCCACCCAGCAAATATCTTTTGTGCACAGATGGCATGCCAAGTGCTGTATTGAAGCTATGAAGATGAATAAGATTCCATCTCTCCTTGAAGCTTCATAACCAGATTTCCCAATCTCCAGCTTTTTATTTTTTTACCCCCAGCTTCCTCCTTTATCTGCTGCAGAATGGCTTCCTTTTAGTACTTTTCTAAAACTTTTTTTTTAGGGAAATTTGGGACCAAGTCATTGGTAAGTATAATTCTTAGACCTTATTCAACCTGAATTTTCTGTAGCATTTGAGTCTGTCCTGATTTCTTTGAAAATCTTGCTCTGGGTATCCAGGAAAGTGTCCTCTGCTGCTTTTCTTATTGCTACGGCACATTAATCTTCTAGAGGATCCTTCTTTCTTTCTTTCCCAAGTCCTTTTGAGTGTATCATCTCTTCATATTGCGAGTTCCCTTTCTCCTGTATGACTCATTGGAGTGGCATCAACAGACATTCTCCCTCTGTCCTTCCCCTCAACATTCAAATGGTCACTGGGTCCCTTATAGTCCATAGCTTTGATGTTCTCAAAACCACCTTCTCTACCCTGTCTCTATCTGCTTTCATCTAGGCTCTTCTTATTTTGTATTAATTCTAACAATCAAGATGCTGTGGTCACAAGTAACATAAAGCTTAATGCAAATTTATTTACACAATAAAAATATTTACCTCATTTACAAAAAGTTTTACATTTGGACAGTTCTAGGATCGTTTAACTTCATGTCAGTACAGACAAGGTTCTTCCCATTGTTCAAACCTCACATTCAGAATCCCCTGATGTTTGTAGAAGCTTCAGCATCTTGACAGAATGAATAACATCTGTTAGCAGAAGAAGATCTTCCATGCAACTCATTTTGATTCCCTGGTCTGATATTCTTTTGCATATTATTGGCCAGAATTGAATAACACACCGTTGTCTAAAACAACTACTATAAAAGAAATTGAATTATATTGATAAGTTTAGAACAGTTACAATATTAGTTTTCTTCTAGGACCCACCTCCGTTGAGGCTCAGCCAAATGATAATAACAGCAACAACAATAATGATGATGGCTAAACCTGAGCATGTCAGATGCTGTTGTAATTATTTGCTTGGAATTGTTTCATTTAATCCTCACAACAACCATACTTAGTAAATAATTTTATCTCCATTTTACATAAGTGAAAACGAAAACGTATAAAGTTTAAGGGTTTTGCACTAGATGACATGGCTATAAGGATTTATACACAAGGTGCATAATGCAGATTTTTCTCTTTATCTACTTATACTGTTTTAAGTTTAGGTTTTATGAGTAATCTGTGGAAGGAAGAGTTGCTGGGTTGGCTGCCAAAAGTGTCTGCTGTGTTCCTACCTTGGTGGGACAGTGATTCTCAGATTATTTTGAGCCACGTTCTCCTAAAGAAAGCCTAGGACAGTTGAAAATCACCGTTAGAAATAGCACTGTACTTATTTTTTCTTAAAATAAAATGTTAAAAAAAATCCTGGTAAAACAAACATTCTAAACAAAAAGTGGGCAGAAGACCTAAACAGACATTTCTCCAAAGAAGACATAGAGATGGCTAAAAAATACATGAAAAGATGTTAAATGGCACTCATTTATAGAGAAATGCAAATCAAAACTACAATGAGGTATCACTTCACACTGGTTAGAATGGTCATCATCAAAAAATCTATAAACAATAAATGCTGAAGAGTATGGAGAAAGGGAATCCTCTTGCACTGCTGGTGGGAATGTATATTGATACACTATGGAGAACAGTATGGAGATTCCTTAAAAAACTAGAATTAGAAATAGCATTTGACTCAGCAATCCCCCTAATGGACATATACCCTGAGGATACCATAATTGAAAAAGACACATGTACCCCAATGTTCATTGCAGCACTATTTACAATAGTTAGGACATGGAAGCAACCTAGATGCCCATCGACAGGTGAATGGATAAAGAAGCTGTGATACATATATACAACAGAATATTACTCAGCTGTTAAAAGGAACACATTTGAATCAGCTCTGATATAGAAGAACCTAACAAATATTATTATTAATGAACATATATGGTATTTAGAAAGATGGAACTGATGAACACATTTGCAGGGCAACAGTAGAGACGCAGACATAGAGAACAGACTTGCGTACACAGTGAGGGTAGGAGAGGATGGGACAAATTGAGAGAATAGCATGGGAACATATACATTACTATATGTAAAATAGGTAGCCAGTGGGAATTTTCTATATAACTCAGGGAGCTCAAACCAAGCCATAAAAAGAGCAAAATAATGCCATTTTCAGCAACATGGATGAATCAGAACTTATCATACTTAGTGAAGTAAGTCAGACAGAGAAAGACAAATATCATATGATATTTTATGATGTCACCTATATGTGGAATCTAAAAAAAAAAGGAGCTACAGATGAACTTATCTACAAAACAAATATAGAGCTACAGATGTAGAAAAGAGACTTATGGTTACTAGTGCTTTGAAAGTGTTAGTCACTCAGTTGTGTACAACTCTTTGCGACCGCATGGTCTGTGGTTGCCAGTCTCCTTTGACCATGGAATTCTCCAAAGAAGAATACTGGAGTGGGTAGGTATATGTATAATTAATTCACTTTGCTGTACACCTTCATAAATAAACACAACATTGTAAATCAACTATATTCCAATTAAAAAAAAACCTTTTAATATAAGAAGGAATCCACATCTATTATATGGAAAATTCACTATGGAATCCCTCCCTCTCTGAAATTTCTGGACAAATTAAGTGGATCAATGGCAGCAGTATTAGAAGAAGCTTTCACTTGTATAAGACTTGAAAACTCTATATATCTTTAATAGACAATCATCTTATCCATGTGCATTTGATTTTTAGTTACATTAGACTGCAAAATTAAGAGAAATGAAAAATACTGTATTTCTCTGTACTTCCATCCTTAAACAGCAGTCAAACACCTGCCATGTGCAAAGTCCCATGTTAGACCCTAGGGTTGCCAAGGTGAATAGAAAATACAAACATACACTTTTTAAAGAATAGGCAACTACTACATTAAGATTAAATAGATATTGATTAGCTGATAGATTTTTCTGGCATGGTAGCTAGTTAGGATGAGAGGAAATAAAATTAGATGGCTGTTTGCTTTGCAATTTCCAACAACCTGTGGATAAATATTCATCTCTTGGGAAATCATCCTTCTCTAAAATAGGGCTGGTTTGGCAAAACTTCTGTCATGTTCAGTGGAAATGTTCCTTTGCCTAATTCTTTCCTGTTACTCATAATCACCCTCTGCCTTAATACCCTGGGTGCTTATTCTCCTCAAAACGCTTCTAAATCTCTGGAGGATCACCCCCCACATTTTATTTTCATTTGGCCAAGCTCCCAGTACGTAATTATTTTAATCAGGAGCACCATCTCCTTTATCCAGGATAGCAAATGATGCCATTTCCAGAGCAGGGAGTAAAATTAAAATGGTTAGAATCCGATCTGATTTGCTGTGTGATGGTGATGCCAAGGGGATGGAGGAGAGGTGCTATGGCAAACATATACTGTGTTTGCCACAATGAAGCTCAGAGGCTGCACGCTGCCAGATTGGCATCATTTCTACTCTATGAAAGGTTTTCATTTCAGAATGGAATTGTGAATTTATATCATTTCAACATTTAGGGGATACTTGAGTATTATTGAATGTTGCACATGAGTGTGCAGAATAGTAGAGCCAGCCTAGAAGCAATCAATAAGCATTGTTCTAAATAGATAATAACATAGGCAATTGTAAAATAAAGCATCAACTTGACACAGTATCCCCCAAACCATGATGTACATAAGAATCATCTGGGGAGTTTGCTAAATGTTGATTTCTTGGCCTGATCCCCAGAAATTCTGATTCTGTCAGTGTGACTTAAGACCTTGGAATCTACCATTTACATTACTGAAACCCAACTATGCACGAGTCTGTTGGAACTCAAACATAGATGCCAACTTTGGCAGAATATTGGGAAATAGGACATCAACAAGGTGAGCCATGCTAATTTCAATGAATGGTGAGACTTAAGGGAAAATGAGGATGAGATTTTCTCAAGTGACTCTTACTTTCCACAGAGGCAGCTGATTAGTTTGTTCGACTGATGGATACAAATATGATTATGCTAATACAAGGTCTTACAGGAGTAAATAAGGTAGGCTATTCTGTAGTAAAAGACTTTCCTTATGGCTTGGGATCAAATCAGTCAATCATGAAGGAAATCAACCCTCAATATTTGTTGGAAAGACTGATCCTAAAGCTTAAGCTCCAATACTTTGGACACCTGATGCCACGACTCTACTCATTGGAAAATACCCTGATGCTGGGAAAGATTGAAGAGCGTGGCAGAGGATGAGGTGGTTAGACAGCATCACCAACTCAATGGACATGAGTTTGATCTAACTTTGGGAGATAGTGAAGGACAAGGACGCCTGGGATGCTGCAGTCCATGGGGTTATAAAGAGTTGTACACGACTTGGTGACTAAACAACAACAGCAAATGGCTTGAGGTACCTAGTGCTCCAAATTACTTGCCCACTTCTGGGGAAAACAAAACAAAAACAAAACATTAGAGTTTGAATGTAGATTTATCCAACTTCCTTGACAACACTAATCACACAGTTATAATAGCCTCTCCACAGCAGTCTTTTCACATCTTCTTTCCAAAGAATTAGAAGATTAACAAATGCAGAGAGGGTAGCTATTTGACTGATCTCACCTAAATGCCCAAATTTCCAACCGTGCCTCATTCTGACCAGATAAGATAAGGAAATAAAAACTTTAAATAAGGACATACATACACTATCAATACTCTGCATAAAATAGATAACTAATGAGAACCTACTGTATAGAACAGTGTATTCTACTTAATGCCCTGTGATGACCTAATTGGGAAAGAAGTCCAAGAAAAGAAAGGATATATGTATGGCTGATTTGCTTTGCTGTACAGTAGAAGCTAACACAGCATTGTAAAGCAACCATGGTGTTAGTGTGTTAGTCGCTCAGTCATGGCTGACTCTTTGCAACCCCAGGGACTGCAGCCCACCAGGCTTCTCTGTCCATGAGATTTTCCAGACAAGGATACTGGAGTGGGTTGCCATTTCCTTCTCCAAAAGCAACTATACTTCAATAAAACTTAATTTTAAAAAATTTATAAAAATATAAAAATGCAAACATAAAGTTATTAATATTCATTAAGCTCCTCCTCTGTGCCTAAGAAAGCTATCCTACCTGGGTTTGGTAACAGACAGGGATGCTTTTTCCTACTTTCACTTAATAAACCCACCTTTGCGCCTAGAAAAAATTTTAAAAATCAATCCAACAAACTTCAGTTTTCACCAGAAACTCCTATCCATGAATTTTCCTGACACTTGTTTTTCTTGTTTCTCTATTGCGGCATTTTTTTCAACTGTTCTACAGTGTGTCAGAGTGAAAATTATGGAAGAGAAATAAAGAAAAGAGCTCAAACTGTTCATCTTTGGGAAAAAAAACAAAAAATCCAACTATTGCCTTTAGTTTTCTTCCCCTCCTGTTGATGATTATGAATACTGAATATAATCCTATTGGATGAGTTTTCATACTCTGCTTCCTTTGGGGCCAAATATATAAATATTCTAGACCTTGGAAAGAAAGGAAGTGACATGACATCAGTCACTTAAAGGAATGACATGAACTCATTAGAGGTCAAGCCAGGGACTTTACTGAACAGAAATTACTGAGTGCCCCCAATAAAAGGGGAGACAGGGCCCTGAAGTGGATAAGCACATAGATGGACTCTGACAAAGCCAGATTTAAATTTAGGTCTGTCCATATGCCTTGGACATATTGTTTAACTTCTCTGAGTCTCAGTCTCCCCATCTATAATGTGGGTATAGTAGAACTCTCTCTAGAAAATATTAAAAGGATTAAATAGAAGACATATCTAAATCACCACCCACAGTTGCTAGCAAATATTACCTGTTTAAGCAATGTTTATTTTTCATTGCCTCCTGTGACATTCATATACGATAGGGGATATACAGATTTTTAGTACTGTGTTTGACACAAAGTGTTCAGATATCTATCAGTGCAAAAACAATCTACAAAGTAATATAAAGCACACACACAAAGTGGCCTGACCAAATAGTAAGCTTATCATGGGATTGGAAATGCAGGGAATATCATTTGATCTGATATCTGGTTATTAAAAAGGGATTTTAAAATGGCACAAATATTTTTTTTTGAATTGCAATTTCACTGTAGAAATTGGAAAGCTCATTTTTTGAAAAAAAAATTATTGGTGTATAGCTTATTTAAAATTTTGTGCTAGTTTTAGGTGTACAGCACAGTGAATCAGTTATATGTATACATACATATACTCTTTTTTAGATTCTTTTTTTTGTATATGTCATTACAGAATATTGAGTAGAGTTTCTTGAGCTATGCAGTAGGTCCTTATTTGTTATCTATTTTATATATAGTAGTATGTATATTTCAGTTCCAATTTTCCAATTTATCTCTCTCCTCCTACCCCTTCTGGTAACCATAAAATTGTTTTTTACATCTGTATTCTATTTCTTTTTTATAAATAAATTCATTTGTACCATTTTTTTTTTTTAGATTCCACATATAAGCAATATCATATGATATTTGTCCTTCTCTGACTTCAACTTAGTATGACACTCTCTAGGTCTATCCATGTTGCTGCAAATGTCATCTTTTCTTTCTTTTTTATTGATGAGTAATATTCTGTAATCTTATTCCTGGTCATCTACTCAAGAAAACCATAACTTGAAAAGATATATGCTTTCCAATATTCATTGGAAAACCTTTTGCCTAAGGTGATTTTCAATGGTTCCATAATGGTTCCTTATGTGATTGTGTGATAGTTTTTTAATCATTCCTCTATTGAGGGAATTTAGATTATATCTCATTTTTTCCCCTCTGAATAATACTATGATGAATACTTTTTTTCAAGAGTTATTTAAAAAGATCTTAATTGAATGAACAGTAAGGTTCCACTGTATAACACAGGGAACTATCTGTGTGTGTGTGTGTGTGTGTGTGTGTGTGTGTGTGTATGTATATATATAAAAAACTGAGTCACTTTGCTGTACAGCAGAAACTAGCACAACATTGTAAATCGACTATACTTCAATAAAATAAACTTTTTAAAAAAGATCTTTAGAATTGTAAAACTTTAGAAAATACTGCCAGTGTTCCTCTAGAAAGTTTGTTCCTGCCAAGAGCTTAAGCTGAGATTTTCAAAGGAAAAAAATGAGGTTGGTTATAGAAGCAAAAGTCCAGAGGTCAGAATTTTGTTGGGAGACTGGTTGTAGTTTTGATTGCTTGAAACAGATGATTTCTTTGAGAAGAACTCAGGGATAAAGAAAAAAAGGGTGATCTCTTGGACAAGTGAGGTTTTTTCAGGGATGAATGAGGAATTGCAGATCACAGATGGCCCATGGGGATGAGGAGGCTAGTGAGACCCTTAACTCAAAGCTGGATTCAGATTATCTGTGAATCTAATGCTGCCTCTGTTCCTCCATGATCCCAGAGTGAACTCCTTCTCATGTTGACCCTACATTCAAGGCCAGTCCCCAAAACTGGGCTTGCACTTCATCTGAGAGCACAGCCTTTGTACTTCCTAAGATGTCTTATGTTGACTAACTGATGAATTGTGTTCAGAGTGTGTATCTGAAGCATTTTAGTGAAGTGTGAAAGTGTTTTAACTCAGTGCTAAATATTGTCACTCAAGCTGTTGAAAGCCCTGATGGTTTCCTTCTTTGACTATTTTCTGAAAACATGTGTTCCCATTTCCCCTGGAAGCTGGAATCACATGTGGCTGTTTCTCCCAATTCTCCTTCTGCTCCAATAAGTTTACAGTGTAACTGATGACATGAGGAATAACCTAGCAGCTGATGGTATTTTAGAAAACAACTTCTTTTTTCCAATCCCCAATTTTTAAGTGACCCAGAAGATAGATCTTTAAAATGTATTTTAAATTTTTAGGGGACTCTACTCCAATTAGAGCTACTTTTTGTAGAGACATAGAGCAAAGGGACACAGAGAAAAGGTAGAGCGAAGAGCCAAGTCATTTTCCCTGAACCAGTCTTGCTAGGAAATTTGAAAATACAAAACACAATAATATTCAGAAATTAAAATGACAACTTTAAATCAATTTGCTATAGCAAAATATATTCATTGTATTTTCCCCCAGAATGGCACAATATATCATTTTTTTTGTGGGGCTTCCCTGGTGGCTCAAAGGGTAAAGAATCTGCCTATCATGCAGGAGAATCACGTTTGATGCCTGGCTTGGGAAGATCCTTGGAGAAGGGAATGGCTACTCACTCTAGTATTCTTGCCTGGAGAATTCCATGGAGAGAGGAGCCTGGTGGGCTACAGTCCAAGGGTTGCAAAGAGTGTGTCTATGTTCTTTTAGGTATGACAAAAGTGAAGTTGCTCAGTTGTGCCCGACTCTTGTGACCCCATGGACTGTAGCCCACCAGGCTCCTCTGTCCATGAAATTTTCTAGGCAAGAGTACTGGAGTGGGTTGCCATTTCCTTCTCCAGGGGATCTTCCCAACCCAGGGATCGAACCCAGGTCTCCCGCATTTTGGGCAGACACTTTACCATCTGAGCCACCAGGGAATCCCAGGTATGACAATAGAATGCTAAATTTCTTGGAAGGCAAGTGATAAGTTTATATTTTACCAGATAATATTGAGAATGTAATTGCTAAACCCTTATTTTCTTTTCTTCTTTGATATATTTTAAAGTGGCAAAAATGGTTTTCTTCACTACCAACAAAAATAATGCTGTTCCATCCTCTGTGGAACATTTGTCTGCTTCCATTTCCATGTTTTCCCAAAGTCAACATATTTCCCCATGTGTGAAGATGGCAGATCCTATTCAACTGATAGAAGAAAAAAAAGTTATCTTTCAGCACTCACTGATGCTCTGCCTAATTTTCCATTTGCCCTGGGTGGAGGGCAAATCTCAGTAGTCAGAATTGCCAGAAGGACCTATGTCCATTTGGTTTATCTGTAAGACTCAAATGAAAGGTGCAAGAAACAGACAAACAAACTAAATCAAAACCATAGCAAAAATCACAGAAGACATCAAAGTAAGCAGTTTTTAAAAAACAAGCTGACAAATTGAATTTGTCTTGCTTTATTTCCTTTCATGAATACTACTATCCCCTTTGGTCATTCAGGGTCATTAGAGCTTTTCTTCAGTGTGTTAGGGATTTTAGAATCCAAACTCTCAAAATTCAATGAGGATCCTAAATGGTACTGATTGTGTTTGCTTGGGCTGCTCTGCCAAAATACTGCAGATTGAGTGGTTTAAAAACAGAGGTTTATTCTCTCACAATTCTCAAGACTAGATGTCCAAGATGGAGATATAGGAATTGGTGGTTTTTCATCCCTCTTGGCGTGTAGGCGCCCACCTTCCTGCTGTATCCCCATGTGGTCTTCTATCTGTGGACACACATCCCCTGTGTCTCTTTAAAGGAAGAGAACTCATAAGGACACCAGCCACATTGGATTGGGCCCCTACCCTGAAAGCTTCATAGTAACTTCATTACCACTTGAAAGACCATGTCTGCAAATATGAAGACATCCTGAGGTATTCAGATCTGGCACTTCAACATAGGACTTCAGGAGGACACAATCCATTCTACACCAGTTGCAAAGAGCTAACAACAATTACATGTCACCATCAATTAATATTTTCTGAGCCCCTGCTATGCCTGGAAAATCCCATGGATGGAGGAGCCTGGCAGGCTACAGTCCATGGGGTCGCTAAGAGGCGGACATGACTGAGCGACTTTACTTTCACTTTTCCCTTTCATACACTGGAGAAGGAAATGGCAACCCACTCCAGTATTCTTGCCTGGAGAATCCCAGGGATGGCAGAGCCTGGTGGGCTGCCGTCTATGGGGTCTCACAGAGTCGGACACGACTGAAGCGACTTAGCAGCAGCAGCTATGCTCAAATCATCTCAACAGTAAAGTATTTGGGAAAGCAGAGTGTGGAAATAGAGCTGAAAACTCCAACTTATTCCTTCTCTCCTTCCTTTCCCCTATTTGGCTATATAGGATAGATGTGGAATTATTATCTCAACTCTCCTCTAAAGTGAAAGTGTTAGTTGCTAAGTCATGTCCAACCCTTTGCAACCCCATGGACTATAGTCGGGCAGACTCCTCCATCCATGGGATTTTCAAGGCAAGAATACTGGAGTGGGTTGCCA
Organism: Okapia johnstoni; assembly: GCA_024291935.2. Classification (NCBI taxonomy): domain Eukaryota; kingdom Metazoa; phylum Chordata; class Mammalia; order Artiodactyla; family Giraffidae; genus Okapia; species Okapia johnstoni. The sequence goes on from CM044319.1 coordinate 50,838,744, forward strand.
TTCCCTTCTCCAGGTAATCTTCCTGACCCAGGGATCGAACCCAGGTCACCTGCATTGCAGGCTGACCCTTTACCATCTGAGACACCCAGAGCTTCCCAGCTGACACTAGAGATAAAGAACCCACCTTGCCAGTGCAGGAGACTTAAGTGACATGGGTTCAGTCCCTGGGCCAGGAAGATCCCCTGGAGTAGGAAATGGCATCTCACTCCAGTATTCTTGCCTGGAGAATCCCATGGACAGGGCAGCCTGGTGGGCTACTGTCCATAGGGTCACAAAAAGTCAGACATGATTGAAGCGACTTAGCACAGCACAGCTCTCCTCAAAACATCCAGGCCAAATTCAAAGCCACACCACACACCACAAGCCCTTATTAAAGAGTGTATCCTCAAAGAGTCTTCTCTCAAGCAATCACCCAAAGACTAGCTAAAAAAAGGAGCATTGGGGATGAGAGGGCTGGAGGAAGGCCATGCAGTCCACTCATTCCTTAATTTCAGTCTTTTCCATCAAGCCAGTCATTTTAAGGCTCATCCTTGATGGTAATGCCTTGATTTATCAACATTAGTTCCTTAGCTTTTTACACAGGACCTTCAAGAAATTGCTCCATGTGAAATTCAATATATTGCCTTTTTGGCGGGTGTGCTATTGAGTGTATTTTCCTGTAGATTCATTTGTGTTCTTCCATAAAGAATCTCACATGGAAAATTAATTCAAAACTCAATGTTCGAAAATACTTATATCCCACTTAAGGATTGGAATTCTTTTTGTAAGATGTAGAACTGATGGTATCTTTCTTCTTTGCACTTTTTGATATCTTTCTTTTTGGTACTTTTAATGCCAAAATAGAATTTACTTGTTTTCCTTTAAAAAAAAATCTTTATTGGAATAGAGTTTTGATTTACAATGTTGTGTTAACTTCAGGTGTACAGCAAAGTAAAGAAGATATATATATCCACTTTTTTTGGATTCTTTTGCTATATAGGTCATTGCAAAATATTGAGTAGAATTTAAGATAATTTATTTCTATCATTTCATTTTCTGTCCTAAGAATATAATTCTAATCTATATTTTATTATGGATTAATTGATCGTGTTCTTTTTGAAAACCATCTGAAATCAGAGAAATGAAGAGAGATAAATAATATTACTTCTCCAAGGATACTTAAAATTATCTTTAGAATACAGAATTTTATTACAGATACTTGTTTGTTATCGCAAAACTTCTAAAGGAGTAGGAACTGTCTATAGCTAGTTGAAGAAAGTTTCGCGGAAGAGGTGGCATTTTTAGTAAAATATGAGGCATAGAAATACTAAATTAAAAACTTTAAGATCATTGTAAGTCCTTTTGAATCTTCTAAATGAAATCTGGGGACTCTAGTAACTCCCCCAAAAGATAGTTGAATAGTTCTTTATAATCTAATTTTTCAACTAAACCAAATGATAATCCTGTTTGTAATAGCTATTTTCTTTCATCCATCCCAGAGACATTCTCAGACTAGTGCATGGGCTCCTCACGTCTTTGGTATGCAGGCAGGATAAGGGTATTTTAGGATGTAATCAGCAAGAGTCTCTCATGAAATCATAGTCCAGCAACTACTGGACATGGTTTTTTGGGATCTTGTCTGCCAAGTCACTTGGTGTCACTTTCGTCCTGCTTTCTTGGTTGCAGTAGGCACAACTTACCCTGATTTAAAGGAAGGGTAGTGTTGGAGACTTTTCAGACCCTCTTTTGAAATCACCACATGTATTACGCTTTTCTTATTTGATAACTCTAGCGTTTAGATATTTTTACAAAATATTGGTACTACATGTCTAATTTAAGGTAAACAGTGGTTATTGTTCATGAGAAATCTGTTAGAATTCTGATGGATTTTCTGTCATTGTTTCCTGCTGGAGACATTCTTTACCTTTCTTATATGTACAACAAGCATAAATAAATACTAGGTAATTTTCTTGACTAAATAAAACGGAGGATTAATTGCAGATGAAATGAGTCATGGGAAGCTTGACTATGTATGTAGACATAATCAAAACCAACATTCACTGTACATTTTTAGTATCTCTGGAATTGGAATAAATCTTATAATTAATGGTGTATTTTAGTTGAACTGGGCTTCCCTGATAGTTCAGTTGGTAAAGAATCCACTTGCAAGGCAGGAGACCCTGGTTTGATTCCTGGGTCAGAAAGATCTGCTGGAGAAGGGATAGGCTACCCACTCCAGTATTCTTGGGCTTCCCTTGTGGCTCAGCTGGTAAAGAATCTGCCTTCAATGCGGGAGACCTGGGTTTGATTCCTGGATTGAGAAGATCCCCTAGAGAAGGGAAAGGCTACCCACTCCAGTATTCTGGCCTGGAGAATTGCATGGACTGTATAGTCCATGGGGGTCACAAAGAGTCAGACGTGACTGAACAACTTTCACTCACTCACTTCACTGACTTAGTAGAACTGGTAGTAGATTTTCAGTTTTTGTGGTACATAAAACAATGACATGACTTATTATACATAGCAATTGAAATACAATAGTTGTTATTCACAATTCCAGAATCATTAGAGATACTTTGGATATGATACTATCCTCTATTTTGTAATATATTCCATATAACCAAAAATGAGTCCGGGGTCTTAGGTCTTGCTTTAATCGCTCCTAGAAACCTGCTAACCCTTGGAAGAATTTCCTTCCCGCTCAGTCATATACTTATTTCTTTAATTTGATTCTGGCTTCAAAGAGCAGCCAACAGTGCATTAGCTGTCAACTGAAAGGGCCCTTAATTGACTTGTTCCTATTGACTGAGATCCTAGAAGTCACCTCCATTAATGGTGCATCCTGATAGGAGACAAGGAGGAGGTCTGTCAGCACTGGAGTTGTGTCGAGATGTAGTGTATCACGTTCTATTCCAATCATTTAGCTTTTCCTCCTGAGAGCAACAAAGTGACTCTTGAAGATGAAGCCCTGCATCATGTTAGCTGATGAAATATGTGCTTGGCTGGGAGCAATACAGCAACACATTTCTTGATAATGCTCCTGTCTCAAATCTTAGGTAAAATAATTCATCTTTGGGGTAATTAATAGTATTGGAATTACCTTTAAGAGTGTTTATACTGCACCATATTTTAAATAGGATAGTGCACTAAATACTGTGTGAGTGTACAGACACATATATCTACAAACATAAATGTAGAATTGTGAGTGTGCTCAAGTCGCTCAGCCATGTCTGACTCTTTGTGATCCCCTGGACTATAGTCCACCAGGCTCCTCTGTCCATGGAATTTTCCAGGCAAGAATGCTGGAGTGGGTTGCCATTTCTTACTCCCGGGGATCTTCCTGAATCTCTTGTGTCTTTTGCATTGGTAGGCAAATTCTTTACCAATGAGCCATCCAGGAAATCCAAAAAATGTATAATATAATATATATATGTAGTGTATATATATATATGCAGTTGTTATTTAAAGAATTGTTTAATGTCTAGTATTTGCCAGATAAATAATGATTACTAATTATTATCCCTGCCCTTAGGCAGATTACTGCCAACCTCTTGCAACATCATTGGTTGCTTTCCACCTTTTATGATGAGGAGACATAGCAACTGGTACATTGTAAGTCCTAAGTAAACACTAGCTAATTTTTTTTCACTTCTTATTTAGAAAATGTATGGACAAAATGGTTAATCAATGTTTTCAACCAGTCATTTTATCTAATGTTTAAAATACAAAGCATTCTTAAATGGCACATTCCTACTCACAAACTAAAATTACCACTTTCATATATTTTCTGATTGTAGACTATCTTTTAGAATAATTAAATGACCTTTGTGGGCACTCATGAGACAGAAAAAAAACAATCTTGAAGACAGGAAACTCATAACCTTGCTTTATTTTTTGTTATGTACCCTGTAAAAAACCATAAACAGCATAAACAGGAGAGTGGTTAATAAATATTATTCAGATTTGGGGATGTGAAATAGGAGATACAAGCATGAAATCCTGTTTTTATTGCTATCATTATGCTGATGATCCTCTGGCCACTTCTCTCTGGTCTGTATAATTGCCAAGTTCTTCATATTTTATTCAGTACAAGAGCTGCTCTGTGCCCGCTCTTCTTATGCTGATGCCTTGCACTGTTTCCAACCCTTCCTAATGGGTGTGATCTGTGAGCTCCATCAGCTTTCTGTCTGTGTCTTGTTCAGGCCTCTAATGAATATGAGACTTACAACCATCAGTTATGTACAGAAATAAATGAATAGGGGTTTGTTGTTGGTTCATTAGCACTGTGCAAAGCAAGCTCAGTTTGTCTCCTTCATGTTCTCTTTGATGAATTTGCTGACTTATTATAATTTGAAAAACTTGCTCATGTAGACATTTACATAAAAGGTTCAGGTTAGGTCTTTCATTTTCTTTATCTTCTTATCTTTGTTTATTTCTAACTTTCTGCAGTTTACATGGAATTTGTTTTAGTTGATTAAACAGTAGAAAATGATAAAGTGCCTTACGTCATCAACATTCTCTCCCTCTGTTACAAGTTTTTCACACAAGAAGTCCCACAAAATATGTCATCCTCAGGAGGAGTTTATAATATGGCTGAAAGATTTATGCTGTAAACCTCAGTGGGTTAGTTGTTGCTTTGTTAAACAGTAACAAAGATTTAGAGGTGGTTTATCAACATGACTGATCACAATGGCATTTTGATTAGCAACACAACATTTACTTCTTTCTCATTTTATTTAACACACAATTATTGATTTATTGAATGCCTTATTTCATAAAAGATCAGGAGCTATTGGGGAATATGAATGTGTGAATACCTCTGTGTGCATATTTTACGTACATACACATAGGATAACAAGTAATAAATACTCTTCATGCTTTGTAAGAAATATTGGAACATACTGATGAAACTGTTGTGTCCACCAAACCACCCAGAAAAGAATTCAGGTCTGGGAAATCTAGACTTTTTAGACATTCATGTATAACTAATAGATGAAATATCTATGAAGAAAGACAAAGAAAAATGTTTCATATCTCCAAGGATCAGGTCCATCAAAGAGTTGTGAGTGGGAAGGATTCTGGTGAAAACAGTTAAGGAGATGGATGAGTGGAAAGATCAGTGAGTAGACATATAAAGGAATAGAATGGATAGAGGACTAGTTTCATCATCTTTTCATCAAAGCAGATGCAAAGTGAGCATGGGAGACATTCGACATAGGAAGTGGAAAGGGGCAATTTTTTTTTTCTTCTTTGTGAGACAGAGTAGGAGAAAATTAAGAGAATTTGAACTGACCCTCCCTAATCTTTCCAAAGTATGAAACAGAACTTGCTAAATAAAAGGAACTGAGTGGGATAAGATGGGGGCTAGAGAAGTATGGGTAACTGTGGGAGATACTTCTCTGAGGGGCTAGAGAAACTGGAGATGGTTCTCTGAGGAAGCTTCTAGGGGACTCATGAGACGATTAGCAGCATCACATGCACACTAACCATTTTTCTATTAGACAAAGACAAAATATAAGAATTAGTTCATAAAAATTTCAGTGACTTTTTTCTCAGTTACAAGTTGAGCTTAATTTTTGTTATGTATTTTATTCGTTTTCTCCTATCATGATATCTTTTGTTAGCTGTAACAAATACAACCTACTGCATGTGTTTTTGTAATGGAATTAAATCTGAAGCTAAGCTTACTAGTACTAACAATCTGTAGTGTCATTAAATACAATTTTTTTTCAAAAATAGAAGGTTATTTTAGCAGTTTGAATATGAACCTTCTAACTAGTGATTCTAAAATTTTAGTGTGTAGTAGTTCAGCATCACTTTATGAGTATGATAGAAACAGAGAATTGGGGACTTCACTTCCTGAGTGTCTGGGAAAAGCTGCAGTGAACCTGTAATCCTAGAAGCACACCAGATTATTCTGATTAAAGTGAGACAGCAACTACATTTTGACAAACTAAGATTTCTAGAGAGAAATCTCAGTAGGTTCCTGATTGTAAGACTGGCCTGTCACTTCCTTAGGTAGTTATTAAGCAAAGTTATAGGATTTTGGGTAAATCAGTCTTAGAAACAATGTTAATCATTGGAACACCTGTGTTTGGAGGCATTTTTGTTAGATAAATAATAAATAGGCCAATATAGTCAGGGAAACAATGCAGTTTAAAATAGTCCTAAGATAGTGGGGATACATATGCAATAATGTCCTGTAGTTTTACTGATAATTATTTGATGCATACTCATAATCTCAATTTAAGACCAATTTCTGTGAAGACTTATGATGTGTTTTTATTTCAGTCTATGATAGGATTAGGTTTTATAACATACAATAAAAACAGTGTTGAAGTTTGACCCGCAAGATCTAAATTCGTCTTCCTATCTGTGTGATCTTGAAAAATCTACTGATCCTTTATTAGCTTCAATTTTTCTGTAAAATAAAAATGAAAAATTTCACAGAGGTGTTAGGAGAGCTAAATGACAAACAGCGTGAGCCTGGTTATGAAGGCTAATAGTATGGAAATCCAACTTTATTTTGCTGGTTGGAAATCAGAAATGGCAAGTGTATTCAATACAGGGATGAATTTGGAGTTTTGTCCACAACTGTCCTCTTCACTAAACGTGAGCCTATTTTTCTCTTGACTTTTCACATGTTGCTTAAAATTCTACTTCAAGTTTGTTTTATTCTAACTTGCATTAAAAGTAATGTTTAACTTTTTTTCTCATCTACTACATTGTGAGGATCCTAATGCCAGGGTTTATGTTTGTCTGTAATTTTATACTCTAACCAAACAAGTGTTTCGTCCAGATACTTCATGTCATTTTGTTAGATACACAAATGAACTGGTACATGGACATTTTTATGTTCTGTGATCTCTTTCTGTGGCACTTTTATATGGCACATTTATAGGCTTGATAGATGTCATGCTCTGGGTCTATCACTAAAATGACACAAAATGCCTGATGTCTTCAATGATGGCATAAAGTGCCCAAGATGCGTCTATTTCTATAAAGACTAAGTGCAGCATAATCATATATGTTTCTGAAAAAAATTTTATATAATTTGTGTGAAATCCTTCTGTACTGATGCTTCTTTTCTTTTTTATTAATAGCATTTAGTTATTTGTTGATTGACCAAATATTTATTTAACTCTTTGCACAAATCAGGAACATTCTACATGCTGGAGATATAGTAGTGAACAAGACTTAGAAGCCCTTGCCACAATGCTAATGACATATGAGGACCATGTTAAACAAATGAACAACAAACAAACAAAAGTATGATATCAGGTGGTCGGAAGTACACTTGAGAAAACAATGTAGTGACTTTTCAGTACAGTAAATAAGGTCAACTGGGAAGAGATGAGATTTAATTTCAGGATCAAACTTCAGAACGTGACAGAACATGATGAGCCACTGTAAAAACCCATGAGAAGCTAGATTTGGGTAGAGACAGCAAACCTGAAAGAGCATGTATGAGAATACTAGAGGATTTTAATCAGAGAGAGAGATTATCTGATGCAGACTGTTGAAGACCCTGTTTCATGCTATAACAATACCTTTTATGGGATGGAACAAAAGCGTATTATAATCACCTACAAGAGAACACTGTGGCTTTGGTAAAGGTCTGTCACTTACTCCTGAGTGACCTTGGACAAGTAATACATCATCTGTCTAATAGCTCTGTTTCTTCATCTGCAAAATTAGATAATGTTGAATGAACTAGGATATAGGAAGTGAATATAACTGCCTGGAATAAATGCTCAATTGGTGCTGGATTTCTAAAAATTAGGACTATTAACAAAAAAACAGACATGTGAGCCTTCAATTCAGTTCAGTTCAGTCGCTCAGTCATGTCTGACTCTTTGCAACACCATGGACTGCAGCACACCAGGTTTCCCTGTCCATCACCAACTCCTGGAACTTACTCAAACTCATGTCCATCACGTCAGTGATGCCATCCAACCATCTCATCCTCTGTTATCCCCTTCTTCTCCTGTCTGCAATCTTTCCCAGCATCAGGGTCTTTTCCAATAAGTTGGCTCTTGGCATCAGGTGGCCAAAGTATTGGAGTTTCAGCTTCAGAATCAGTCCTTCCAATGAATATTCAGGACTGATTTCCTTTAGGATGGACTGGTTTGATCTCTTTGCAGTGCAAGGGACTCTCAAGCATCTTCTCCAACACCACAGTTCAAAAGCATCAATTTTTCAGCCCTCAGCTTTCTTTATAGTCCAACTCTTACATCCATACATGACCACTGGAAAAACCATAGCTATGATTATACAGACCTTTGTTGGCGAAGTAATGGCTCTCCTTTTTAATATGCTGACTAGGTTGACCATAGCTTTTCTTCCAAAGAGTAAGCGTCTTTTAATTTCATGGCTGCAATCACCATCTGCAGTGATTTTGGACCCCCAAAATATAAAGTACCTCACTCTTTTAATTTTTTCCCCATCTATTTTCCATGAAGTGTTGGGACTAGATTCCGTGATCTTAGTTTTCTGAATGTTGAGCTGTAAGCCAACATTTTCAGTCTCCTTTTTCACTTTCATCAAGAGGCTCTTTAGTACTTCTTTACTTTCTGCCATGAGGGTGATGTCATCTGCATATCTGAGGTTACTGATATTTCTCCCAGCAATTTCGACTCCAACTTGTGCTTCCTTCAGCCCGGCATTTCACATGACGTGCTCTTCATACAGGTTAAATAAGCAGGGTGACAATATACATCCTTGATGTACTCCTTTTCCTATTTGGAACCAGTCTGTTGTTCCATGTCCAGTTCTAACTGTTGCTTCTTGACGTGCATACAGATTTCTCAGGAGGCAAGTAAGGTGGTCTGGCGTTCCCATCTCTTTAAGAATTTTCCACAGTTTATTGTGATCCATACAGTCAAAGGCTTTAGCATAGTCAATAAAGCAGAAGTAGATGTTTTTCTGGAACTATCTTGCTTTTTTGATGATCCATTGGATGTTGGCAATTTGATCTCTGGTTCTTCTGCCTTTTCTAAATCCAGCTTGAACATCTGGAAGTTCACGGTTCGTACTGTTGAAGCCTGGCTTGGAGAAGTTGGAGCATTACTTTACTAGCATGTGAGATGAGTGCAATTGTGCGGTAGTTTGAGCATTCTTTGGCATTGCCTTTCTTTGGGATTGGAATGAAAACTGACCTTTTCCAGTCCTGTGGCCACTGCTGAGTTTTCCAAATTTGCTGGCATATTGAGTGCAGCACTTTCACAGCATCATCTTTCAGGATTTGAAATAGCTCAACTGGAATTCCATCACCTCCACTAGCTTTTTTTGTAGTGATGCTTCCTAAGGCCCACTTGACTTCGCATTCCAGGATGTCTGGCTCTAGGTGAGTGATCACACCATCGTGATTATCTGGGTCATGGTTATCTTTTTTTAAACTTCTTCTGTGTGTTCTTGCCACCTCTTCTTAATATCGTCTGCTTCTGTTAGGTGCATACCATTTCGGTCCTTTATTGTGCCCATCTTTGCATGAAATGTTCCCTTGGTATCTCTAATTTTCTTGAAGAGATCTCTAGTCTTTCCCATCCTGTTGTTTTCCTCTATTTCTTTGCATTGATTGCTGAGGAAGGCTTTCTTATCTCTCCTTGCTATTCTTTGGAAATTTGCATTCAAATGGGTATATCTTTCCTTTTCTCCTTTGCTTTTCACTTCCCTTCTTTTCACAGCTATTTGTAAGGCCTTCTCAGACAGCCATTTTGCCTTTTTTGCATTTCTTTTTCTTGGGGATGGTCTTGATTCCTGTCTCCTGTACAATGTCACGAACCTCTGTCCATAGTTCATCAGGCACTCTGTTTATCAGATCTAGTCCCTTAGATCTATTTCTCACTTCCACTGTATAATCATAAGGGGTTTAATTTAGGTCATACCTGAATGGTCTAGTGGTTTTCTCCACTTTCTTCAATTTCAGTCTGAATTTGGCAATAAGGAGTTCATGATTTGAGCCACAGTCAGCTCCCAGGCTTATTTTTGCTGACTGTATATAGCTTCTCCATCTTTGGCTGCAAAGAATGTAATCAATCTGATTTCGATGTCAACCATCTGGTGATGTCCATGTGTAGAGTCTTCTCTTGTGTTGTTGGAAGAGGGTGTTGGCTATGACCAGTGCGTTCTCTTGGCAGAACTCTAATGATAACAGTTCTTATTAATTTATAATAATTGCCATTTTCACTAGCTGCCATTTTCTCTGAAAGACTCACATTATCTTCATATGTTTTTAGCACATTAATAAGTCAGAAGGTCTGTGAGATTTTGGGGAAGAAAGTTGTTTAGGACATGAAGGTTTCAGGGACTCAGAGCCTTGAGTCCAGATTTGCCTTCAGTGACTATATAACTTTGAACAAGTCATTTAACCTTGCTTGGATTCTTCATTACAACTCAGCCAATAAAATATACTATCAAAATGCCAATAGTCATTATATTCTTCCACAAAATTAAAACAATGCAGCTAGAATCATTTAAATGAATCATTTTGTCTACCTCTTTGCTTCAACATGAAGGATCCCTATGGCACATTCTAGAGAGGTTCGTTCAGTTTAGGTTGAAATGACCTCAGCAAAGTGACTTTTATCATTTGTTTTGAAAGGCAGCATCATTAATCTTTTCTGCACCCCCCTCCTTTTGGGGTTCACTTCAATTAAATAGGCAGGGAGAAGGGAATGTTGAACAACATTATAAAAATGTTAATTTCTAATGTCACTGACTAGCTGTTAATCACACTATTAGACATATGTTCTGATTTAATGATCCTGACAAGCATGCAGAAGACCAAGATTGACTTTGATGAATACCTAACATTATTTTGTGATATGGATGAGGTTTTTTGTCTTTCTGTCTAAATGTTTCCTTATAAATTGCATTCTATTTAGAAAGAAAGATAATGTGAAAGACTTTTGTTTTCAGAATCTACTTTCCTAAATCAACATTTTGATATTTTGATCATAAAATGAAACATTGGGTGTAATCACTGTAACTATTTGTCCTTACAACTTTGGTGGCTCCTTCCTCTTATTTTTAAGCTCAAAATGCTTTAACTACCATTAATGAAATAATGTATCTTTAATGTGTACAGAAATCTCATTATTTCAAACAGTTGCTTCCTAACGATGCTGTAGGGAAAATTGGATTCCTTTCCTTGTGTCCGTTATTCATATCTGTTTGTTTGGTGGTATCATTTGCTGAAGTCCCCACAACACCACGCCTAGAGTCAAATGTTACCATTTCCATTTTCATGAAATTAAACAATTTCTGTGAAACATTTTTCAGGAATCTTGGACAGAATTCATGGTTCCTTCTTCTGGACTTTCCTACCATTTTATTAACTGCTATATTTTGACCCTAAACTCATTTTGACTTGCACTTCTTTTAACTGTGTATATAACCTTTTTCCCTAAATGTTATGAGCCCCCTTGGGACAGTGAAAGTCTATTGAACTTTATATAATTAGGATATCTCCCCATGACATTTACAGCATAGAATTAAGAAATAATTGAATGGAATGATTATATATAATATAATGTAATGCACACTAATAGTTTATATCATTTTATTTAATCACATTGTTTTATAAATCATATCCATATACATATGTGTGTATATACAGTGGCTTTCCTGGTGACTCAGTTGGTAAGCAATCTGCCTGAAGTGCAGGAGACCACCTGCAGCTCAGATACATATATACATATATAAAGCTTAATTCTTATATCACCTATGGGTGGAGGCTGTGGCTGGTGACAGCCAGTGATCAGCCATGGGAATAGTTTCTCCAAAGTACTATGCAGAACTTCAAAGTAACCCATGAGTGAGAGCATTGAGCCAAGAAGAGCTGAGACAGAATGATGACCGTTGGGGGAAACTGCTCTCCAAATTGCAGGAAGATCTGAGCATCATGTTTGAAGGGGGCAAAGGTGGCCTGAGAGTCAAGGTTATGCTACCAATAATTGGAACTGAGTTGGGACAGACTAGTAGTAAACCCAGATTAGGTTAAAGTAAGGAACATGTGAGAATAAAGAAAGGTACTTCCTGAGCAGCTGCTAAAATGTCTGCTCTGACTGCTTCCATTTATGCTTCAGAAGATAGAAAATTAGTTGGACAAAAACAGAATTGATGTTTCTCTTTATTTTCCTCATCCTCTGGTGTGCCTCTTTATTCTTGTTGCCAACCAAATTGCAATTGAAAGGAGGACCATTGTTGACCATTGTGTTTACTTCCACATCATCCAACAGAATTTTTGAATGTCATTGATATTTGATTTGTATTTTATCAGTGATTGTCACAATAATGCTATGCTGCCTGTTGCCAAACTCAGTGGCATACAATGCTCAGGACTTATGCTCACAGGTCTGAGTGTTACATAGGACGGGTGTTCCATGTGCCACATCCTGAGGCCCCCTGGAGAGTCTGTGACCATCTCAAATATGTTCTCCTGCTGTGTCAGAGACACCCCGCTCCCAGGAGCAGTGGAAACACGCATGCTTCTTAAGGTCTAGACTTCAAGCTGACATAACCTCATTGTTTAAAAATATATATATTTCTAATTGGAGGATAATTGCTTTACAATATTCTGTTGATTTCTCTCATATATTAGCATGAATCCATCATAGGTATACGTATGTCCCCTCCATCTTGAACCTCCCTCCCCATCCCACCCCTGTTCCAGGGACCAAAGCAAGTAGCAAGATGAAGACATCAATAAGGCAGGGATATTTAGCACTGCCTTGCAAGAGCCCCATGATACCACATGCTGTGGATCCAATCTCTTCAATGACCAAAATGTGGAGAAAGGGTGCCAATTCTCTTCCTGACTACATCATTAGGGTCTTCAATGAAGGCAAATCAATCACCCTTTTTAACCCTCAGTTTCTCCGTTTGTTATATTTCAACTTGTACTCTACAGAGGAATAAGCACAAACATGAGACGTCTAAGAAGATAATTGGTGGTGGTTTAGTTGCTAAGTTGTGTCTGACTCTTGTCACCCCATGCACTGTAGCCTGTCAGGCTCCTCTGTCCATGAGATTCTCCAGGCAAGAATACTGTAGTGGGTTGCCATTTCCTTCTCCAGGGGAAATCTTCCCAACCCAGGGATTAAACCCAGGTCTCCTGCATTGCAGGCAGATTCTTTACTGACTGAGCTTCAAGGGAAGCCCAAAATTAAACCACAATTTTAAGCTCCTGATTTCAAATGTGTGTGTGTGTGTGTTTTGTCTTTATTCCCTATGTTTCTCATCCTTAAATTTTTGCTTATTGATATTAATCAGTCAAAACAGTTTGCAAATTTTATACTGATTTCCAGATGTGAGGAGGGGACCCCATGTTTCCCTGGTACAGGCACTGATAGATTCCAAGCAAAACAAAGTCTTGGGATGCAAATGGCACCACTAGGGGATTAAGGTACCAAATAAGAACTAGTGAAACTACTAGAAGGCAACAGTTGCACCAGCTTGCATGCACAAGATGGTTGTTCAGAACTAAGACCACTGATAATAACACTATTAATATGATCGCAGCCTTGGTTTAGCTTACAAATAAAAGTAATCCATGATGACACTGAACTTCACTATGTGATCAAGATTCTACACAACGGAGGAGAGGTTTGGACAGTGCCAAGAGAGAGAAGTGGAGAGATTTCTTCCCATTTCTTGTACTTAAAGCCAACTTGGGAAAACTTATTCAAACACACGAGGTTTCTTTTTTGGTTTGTTTTTACTTTTGGCTCCTCTGGGTTATCATTGCTGTACACAGGAGTACCGGCAAGCAGAAGCTACTCTTCATTTTTGTCCATGGGTTTCTCATTATGGATGTTTCTCTTGTTGGGGAGCACAGGCTCTAGGCACAAAGGCTTCAGAAGTTGCAGCATGCAGGCTCAGTAGTTGTGGCCCATGGGCTTAGTAGCCCTGCAGAATGTGAAATCTTCCTGGACTAGGGATCAAACCCATGTCCCATGCATTGGCAGGAGGATTCTTATCCATTATACCACCAGGAAAGTCTAAACACACAATGTTTTACCCCTGTGTTACCTGGACTCACATACTGGAATGATCTATTTAAGCTTACCCCAGGCCTGAAAATGCTTTTTGCTCTAAATAAACCCACTTGAATACGGCTTATCTGAGCTAGTGGTTAGAAAGAAAGCAATTCATTTGAACCAGTGTCTGACGATTTACAGCTGTTGGAACAAAGTAAAATGGATTTAGAATTATTCTTTAAAAAGAAGACAGTGGTTAACAGACATCTCTAACTAGAATTCTAACTTAAAAGGTAATAAAGGGAATTGAAACATTTTATTTTTTTTACTGTGTACATAATTTTATTCAGAGAAGTTCTATGAGGTTAGAAAGGCAAGAATTCTTTTTTTTTTTTGTTTTTAATTGAACGATAATTGCTTTACAATATTGTTGGTTTCTGCCATATATCCACATGAGTATACCTGTGGAAATTGAAACATTTTAGAGTGAAGAGTAGTATTTTTCAGGTGAGGATAGTCCTTCAGTCTGTCTGACCCCAACTCAGCATCCCTAAGATGCTTTTGCTTTTCATAGTACCCGTTTTACCTTTTTCTCATTACTTGCAAGTTCTTGGGAGCTCTAGATTGTCATTATCTTCCTATTTGCCTCAGTGACTTCCATAAGGATATTAGCAGTTAAACCAATTCAGAGAAAGTTGTTGCTATTTGTATACATGAATAATTTATAAATTATATATTTATACATCAGGAGTTGTATATGAAATCAAATCTTGACAAGGCAAAATTCTAACCTAATATCATTCTCAGATAAATGTTACTATTCTGTCTAAAATGATAAATCATGAAAATAGCTTCCAATAATTTTTTCTTTCATTTTCAAAAGATAAATACACATAAGAGCCTGTTGTATGCCAAACAGAAACAGATCAGCTATTTCCAAAGAGAACCTAAGCCCAACCTCCTTCAAACTAACACCTACATCTCTGCCTATATATATCTGTTGTTTTGGATATATTATCATCTTCTGGATAATATTTTTATCTGCTTAAATATTTTCAATTATAGAGGATAACTTCAACATATATTACTAAACTAAACTTTGCAAAGAAAAAAAATGACAGGGGCAAGACTCAAAAAAAGTTTTCTATTAATTACATAAACCACAAATTAGAGGTTACATACTAGCTTTGTATGGATTAAATATGACATACAAAGGGATTTCATTGACCCATGCAGTATTGACTTTCATAATATTTTTTGTCCAAATCTTTGTACTTCAAATATTATGACTTTTAAAAAAAATCCAAAAGATATGATAACCTTGGAGCTAGTCTTTGTCATGACAGAAATCAGTGGGGTGTAAAACAGGGCCACCCTGTCCTCTGAGCCAACATTCCCTCCCCCACTTTCATGTGTACCCCTCCCCACTGAGAACTAAGGTCAGGCTAATCTTGGCCCTCATGCTATTGTTTATCCTTTTGTAACTTTAAAAGAAAATTGATTTTTGTATATATTAAATTTTGTTGGTCTAAAATCTAGCCCAGTGTACTTGATTGTGATATGCCTGCCAGATTTGATTAGCATTTGACCTTGTGACTCTCAGTCTGAACATTGTGAGAACTCAATATTCTTCTCTAGAAATACTTTTCACAAAAGTGTGCATATATGTGTATGGATATATCTCTCTCTGTATATATATGTGTGTGTGTGTGTGTGTGTGTGTGTGTATATATATATATAGAGAGAGAGAGAGAGAGAGTTAGAGAGAGAGACAGAGAGAGAGCAAGAAAGAGGAAGGAGAAAAAGAGATAGGAAAAAAGAAAAAAAGGAAGAAAGAAAGGGGAGGAAAAAACAGAAGGGAAGAGAGAAAGGAAGAAAGAGAGGGAGGGAGAGCGATATATATATGTGTGTGTGTATATATATATATATCTCCTTTGCTTTCTTCCTTCCTTGCTTGCTTTTCTTCTGTTCTTTCTTCCCCTTTTTCCCTTCCTTTTTTCTTTTTTCCTATTTCTTTCTTTCTCTCCTTCCATCTCTCTCTCTCTATATGTGTGTGTGTATGTATGTATGCATGTATGTGTACACATAGATATCTATACACAAATACTCATATAAATACTTTCATGAAAAGTATTTGTATACATGTACAGACAATGTATATATATTCTTCAAGACATTTTCATCTCAGTTTCTGTGACACCCTCTGTGCCATGTTAGACTTGCTCCATTCTGACTTGTGAAGCATCTTGTCTTTCAGATGGAACTCCATTGACCTGGTGGATTGGGCGGTCCAATGAAAGGCAACCCTACTGGGGAGGCGCCCCTCCCGGAGTTCAGCAATGCGACTGTGGCCTGGATGAGAGCTGCCTGGACATTCGACACTTTTGCAATTGTGACGCTGACAAGGATGAATGGTAATGGGAATGCTGATCTCTCTGCACTTGTGGAGGAAGCCCACTAAGAGATGAATAAAATATCCCATAAAATAAAGGAACATGAATGAGAAATTCCTTATGAACTAGGGCTTCTTAACGATGGTGATCGTTTTTAACTCTGGAAATTGCCAGTCCTAGTACTTTTAGGGCTATTACTTAAGTTTGTAACATAAAGCATGTGGCAACACCATCATCTTATATTCTCAACATTCCATTTTCAACGTGAGAATGAAATGTAATATTTAGCTTTGCAATTTAACTGGCATTTCTATAATGTGTACAATTTAGGCTTTGGGAAAAAATATGGGAGATAGGGATGCATAATTACGCAGACTGTTTCTTTATTGTTGCATTGTTTCACTGATGAATGACCCACCCACCAGCCAACCCTATCATCGCCAGTAAAAATAGAGAATTTATGTTTATTGAACATCGATTTAACCTTCATAACAACCCATTAATTCTTTTGTATTTTTTATCGCAGTACAGTTGGATTAAAATGTCGTGGTAGTTTCAGGTGTACAGTACACACAGGTGTACACACACACACACACACATCTTTTTCAGATTCTTAGACCTTATGGACTATAGTTTCCTGTGCTATAGAGTAGATCCTTTCTATGATTTTTTAAAAAATTTATATTGGAGTGCACTTGATCTACAATGTTGTGTTAGTTTCATGTGTACAGCAAAGTGATGAAGTTATACATTTTTTTTTTTGAACATTGCTCAGTTATGTCCAACTCTTTGTGACCCCACGGACTATGTAGTCCATGGAATTCTTCCAGGCCAGAATACTGGAGGAGGTAGCTGTTCCCTTCTCCAGGGGATCTTCCCAACCCAGGAATCGAACCTAGGTCTCCTGCATTTCAGGTGGATTCTTTACCAGCTGAGCCACCAGAGAAAAGCCCCAGTTATACATATACATATAGCTATTATTTTTCATCTTCGTTTTCATTCTGGTTATTACAGGATACTGAGTAGAGTTCCCTGACCTATATAGTAGTTCTTTTTTGGTTATCCATTTTATGTATAATAGTGTGTATCCATTAATCCCAAACTCCTAATTTATCTGTTACCCCCTTTCCCCTTCAGTAACCATAAATTTGACAAAGATATTACAGAATACTGAGTAGAGTTCTCTGTACTATACAGTAGGTCTTTATTGTTTATCCATTTTATATATAGTGGTGTATATCTGTTAATCACAAACTCCTAATTTATCCTTTCCCCCCTTTCCCCTTCAGTAACCATAAATTTGACAAAGAAAACAAACCTATTAATTTTTTATGATCTTCTTACTTTGGCATCTTATGGTTGAGTAATGTAGATTTCAGAGAAATTAAATTATTTTCTCAAGGTCACACTCATCTATTAAAAGGCAGATCCAGAATTTGAACTCCCCAACACCAAGTTACTTTTGTAGATAAATTTAGTTTTTAGTTCTCATGGTCATGACATCTACTTTTCCTTTGCCTTCCTGGTCAACTGCTTGCTTTTTCACTGTAGTGATGGTGAAAATATGCACAGAACATTTCCAAAGACAGTTTGGTTTTGAAAAATTTAAGACCTTCTTTGGTTTTGGTTTTTTAAATTGTGCTTGCTTCATCAAGTACTGATCAAGTATAGTTAAGAGTTCCTGTGTCAAACTGCTCCCAACCTAGTGGAAATGACTTTTAAATGTTTTTCTTTCACTGTTTTAGTTGGTAACACCAAGGACTGTTTCAGATAAAATTTTAGGTCTGCTTTAAACCTTAGTTCAGTGAGGAAAAGATCAAACATGTGGCTCCATCAGGCTGTACTAAATGGTCCATGGCTTCGGAATGTTGTAGGTTGCTTGGGGCCTGAGTCATGTGACCTGGGTCCCTCCTCCTAATGTTGCAAATCAGATAAAGTTAACTGGGTTCTCCATTCTTTGGGGTCCCCACTCTATCCTGCAGAGCCTTCTATCTCATCTTATAGATCTGCAAATAAAAAGTAACTCTCCTTCTTTTGGAATACTGGATCTCTTTTAACATTACTTCCCCAAAGTCTTACCCTTTGTACAGTAGAAGTTGATGGTAGCTAGCTGAATAGATGAATGTAATAGACCTTTGAGGAGAAGTGATCCCCAAATGGCAACTATAAGCTTGAGAGATGTATGAAAAAGGGACATGGTTGTGTGGCCAGGAAAACATAATCAAAATCCTCTTCAACCCAGAAGTCTGATTCACTAATTATATTTTGATCCTTTAAATTCCTTTGGCTGTGCTGACATTAGAAATGTACAAATTTACAGACTTACATGCAAACACTTTCATGTTATTCTGTCTGTATAATCAGAGAAGATGGTAAGGGGAGTTAGAATGTAAAGAGTCATTGATAAGGGAAAATGTTTATCCTGAGTGCCTTCAATTTTCATCTTTTTGGTTGAATTCTTAATCTTAGCTCACTTTTTCCTTTGGTGAAGCCCTTCCCATACCGAAGGCTGCCTTAGTGCCTTCCCTTGCTAGGGAACAAATAACCAGAGCTGGACTTAATTTACTAAACACTGAGAGAGAGAATCACATCACACCACTTAGAAGTGGAAAATTAGACTATCAAGTATTGAAGTGCCTCTACCCTCCCTTCTCCAGGACTTTCCATCAATCATCTCATCTACTCTCATTCCAGAATCTCCCTCCTTTGACCTTCTCACTTGTTCGCTAACCTTTGAAGCCCTCCTCTTGACTTAACTTCATCATCAAGGCTGTGCTCAGGAAAACTTTTCCTCAACTCTGGTGCCATCATACCTCCACCAACTTGGGTTATTGCATATTTCATAACCTTTTACTGTCCCTTTAAAGCCAGGGGGAAAGCTTCATTATGTGCCATTTTATGTGGCAAGTAACTTTGATTAGAGCATAAACATTTAATTTTAGATGTAGGTTTTGTTCAACAATTAACCTATGAAGGATCAGGAGAAATGATCCGACTGTCCCTCTGTAAAGATGCCCACTTCATCTGTGGATGTCCTAGAGTTGTGTTGAGCATCTCATAGATATAGACTATATGGGATATAGTATATAAAATACTAAGAACCTTTCAGGATGTGATAGGTAACATTGTTAAGTGACAATATTATCTAGGGGTTGCAATATAGTAAATCACTATATACTAAATGAAATTCTTGCCCAAATTAGCCTTCTGATTCACTTTTCCAACCCAGGTGAGATTAGGAATTTCCTTCTATCATTCTCATAAGAGAGTAGATTCTAATTTTTTTGGCCCTGTAGCATATAGGATCTTAATTCCCTGGCCAGTTATTGAACCTGTGTCTCCAGCTTTGGAAACAGACTTAACCACTGGGTTGCCAGGCAAGTCCCAGCAGATTCTGATTTAACTCTTCTAGATTTAATTTTCTAAGGACAAGCTGTAATCTGTCATCAGTGATTCTGGGAAATAATTTGTTATACAGGCAACTGTGCATGCTATTCCATCTGACATTTACTCCTAAATCATTTGTTGAAAGAATGCCTCCTCTGGGCAGTTAGACAGTCTGCTGTACAGAGAAAGCCAGGGGCATATAATTCTTACCCTTGAGAAACTTGCAGGGCAGTGGAATAGTAGAAGCTAATTATTTAGCAATAAATGCATTAGTGTGATAAGTTTGATTATACATATAAGCACAGGTTTGTCAGACCTAGGGTGCACTTGGGTGGGATAGTTTGATTTCAAGGAGAAGTATAGGTAAGTTTTGAAAAACCAGAAGAAGTAACTAAAAGTAGTATAGTACAGTTAAGTGCTGCCATTTATTCAGACACAGAAATATAAGTAATATAAAAATTGTTACTTCTCCAAAATACAAATATCTCAGTGTAGTTTTTGCAGTTTTCATGTGTACAATTTACACAATATGTAGACAGGGAAGAAGGTAAAATCCAGATCATGAAGCTCCTTGTATGTGAAATAACAATGAAACAACTTTGTCTGTAACAAGAATTGTGGACATGGAATATACGCTCAGAACAAAACCTGGCAGAGCCTTTTTGAAATGTGTTCATTATAATTTTATCAACAATATTTCAAATAACCTTTTTATACTTTACTTTTCATTGGAGAATAATTACTGTATAATACTATGGTGGTTTTTGCAATATATCAGCATGAATCTGTTCCCCCATTCTGAATCCTCTCCCACTTCCCTCCCCACCCTATACCTCTAGGTTGTCTCAGAGCATTGGTTTTGGGTGCCTTGCTTCATGGATCAAACTTGATTTTTAAAAGTATCAGAAAACAAAATTAAATTAAAAATAAAAGAAATGGGGGAAAAGTATCATATACTGGTCTTCCTAGCATTGTATATACTATATCTCATATAATTATCTCAACAACACTTGAAGTTGGTTTTATTATCTCTTTGCCCCAGAAAAGGAAGCTCTGAAATGCCAAGTGACTTGGATAAAGTCACATGTCTAAGGGGGCAGAGTTGGAAATTCCAACTGAGTCCAAGGATACCCATGGTGACTGCATCCAAGGAGTTGCTAAGTTTGCATTTTTTATAGCAGCCAGTGAGGATGCCAAAGAGACCTCTCTCTCAGGGCATCTCAAATCATAATCACTGCATGGTGTATTTTGCTTTCTGCTAAACCAAGTAGAGCCTCAGCTATCTTCCAAGACTCTAGTAATTTATAATATTTTATTCTGTTTTGAGCAACCTCTGTAACTGAGTTACTTACTGTCATATATTTCAATATTGTTGTTGTCTGGTCACTAAGTCATGTCAGACTCTTTGCAACCACATGGACTACAGCACGCCAGGATTCCCTGTCCCTTACCATCTCCTGGAGTTTGCTCAAACTGATGTCCATTGAGTCAGTGGTGCCATCCCGCCATCTCATCCTCTGTCATCCCCTTCTCCTCCTGCCTTCAATCTTTACCAGCATCAGGGTTTATTTCAATGAGTCGGCTCTTTGCATCAGGTGGCCAAAATATTCTAGCTTCAGCATCTGTCCTTCCCATAAGCATTCAGGGTTGATTTCCTCTGATGAGGTTTGATGGGTGCCAAGTATATAAGAAAAAATGAGTATGCTCTGGGTATAGATGAAAGTAAAGCAGCTCCGAAGATGGATGAGGGTGGAGGGAGGAAACACCCCAAACAAATTTCTTTGAATAAAGGGAAGCCTCAGAGAGACATCTGAACAGGTGTACTATAGAGCTGACTTCTCCAGGGGTTTCCATCCCCGTTGAAGAACTAAAGAGGAAGAAAGAAAGAAATGAGAAAACTTGTAATGAATAACAGTCTCACAGTGAATGATTGTTTACACAGGAACTTCTCTTCAATAGAATGACTCAGCCTCTAGGCCTCCTCCCAATCGGGTGTTTTCTGACTTAATAACTTCAGACAAATAGGCTGCTGAGAGCGGGAAGGAAAGTTGACAAACAACTCATGCCTAGAAATCTCACAGGACAGCATTGGGAGGTGGAAAAACAGTCATCTGGGTAGAAAGGAACAAATTGGGACACAAAGGATGGTTGTAGAACAATAAAAACGATGTTGGGTGATGAGATGGAGGAGCAGAAAGATGGTCCAGAGTGTGCCTCCTCTTGATGGCCCAGGACCCAGATGAAAAGTTTTCTCATCCAAACAACCAGGTAGAACTAAGACGAAGCTCTCTTTTCTAACAGCAGGACATACTTGAGTATATTCATAAGCAAGCGTAGATATTTTATGTGATTTTTAGTCACTGTTCTTTGCCTCTTGTCTTTACTTCTCCTTTGTATAAATGACATGACTCAATAGAAAGAGAAAATGGTATAAAGTTTATATTCTGGTCATCTGATCATCGAAAAAAGGAAACCTATTGTTCTTTTTTTTTAAAGCAGGATATTTAGGTTATTTTTTTTTTCTCAGCGTGTAGCATCCTGGAGCTTCACATCACTGTTAGCCCTTGATTGCACTTCTCTGCCACCAAGAAATTATCTAATAAATGGTGCTGAAGCCATGAATGAATGATGGGTGAATGGTTTCCGGTAAATGCATTTTTACCTCTCTGTCTTTTTGCAAATTGGGCCATGATCATTCTAGGATTAAGAGATATTTACTGCAGTGTTGACTGTTACCCACCTTTTATCATCTCACCAGAAATATTTACGCAAAGTTTAAACATTTTGCTGCAGATTGAGTTTCTCTCAGCTATCAAAGTGTAGTCAGAAGTGGTCACGCTGCTCCCCAACCTATATTTTTATACACTTGCCTTGAGCTGTTCTCTTTGTAAAGACAGGTCTAATCCAGTCCCAGAACCTTGACCTTCACAAGGGCCTTCAGTCCTTTCCTTGGAGACTTAATGAGGCAATTGCCTTGGGGAAAAAGATGCCAGTTACATCTAAGGGTTTATGGTTTTGCTGTTTCTTCACATAGGCTATACTTTGTTCTTTCAGACCCCTTTTAATTTCCCCAAAACCACTACCTCTGGGATTCCCACCCTCAGGGCAGTGATGGTGCTTCAAACTAGGTCATGTCTTAAGATGGGGCAGGAATTCTGAAATCTGGAAAAGAAAGACTATTTCTTATTTTAAAAAATAATATTGTATAATCTATACTGGAGGAAATTTTTTATTCATAGATCTGTTTATGAGCTATTCCAACGATTATGAAAGGTTCTCTGGGTTTTTACTCTCTCAGTCCCTGATTTCCATGTGCATCTAGCAATATGATTAGAACCAGAGCCTTGCATTGGAAAAAGTATGCTTGGCACATGCTAAGTTCTTCATACATTAACTTCTGAGTGAATGGATGAATCAATGAGTTTTTTTTTTTCCTTTCTCCCCATACTCTCATCCTGGACAAATATGCCTTCCCCTTGCTAGTTATGTTCTGCTATTTTATTCCTTAAATTGTCACTTAAAGCATATATCCTGAAGCAACCTGATACTGACTTGTTTACACTAACAATCCTATGACTGGGTTTCAGATTGTTTTTAAATAGAGTGTTTTGCAGTGTATCTGATAGGAGATGAAAGAAGACATCACACACTGAAGAATAAAAGGAACAATACAAAAATGGGAAAGCACAACTTATAATCAGGGATTGATATTTTAAAACTAGCATATCGCATCACTTTATAGAAATCTAGATGGAGTACGATAGTTAATACTTTGCCAAGGGTATCATTAAGGAATTTTTTTTTTTTTTTATTCAATGATGCTACCATCCTATTACCACTTCCCTGGTGGTTCAGACGGTAGAGAGTCTGCCTACAATGCGGGAGACCTGGCTTCAATCCCTGGGCTGGGAAGATCTCCTGGAGAAGGAAATGGCAACCCACTCCAATATTCTTGCCTGGAAAATCCCATGGACAGATGAGCCTGGTAGGCTACAGTCCATGGGGTCGCAAAGGGTCAGACACGACTGAGCGACTTCACTTTACCATCCAATTAATAACATCCAATTTCAAAATATCTAATAGGCAATTTAAGACCTATTGGTTCTAGGAAACAAAACATAGCTATGAGATAGTCGTCTTCTTCTTCTTTTTTCTACAATTATAAAGATCAGAGATGTAAACTGAGGCTTCTATTGCCTCAGTTACCTGTCAACCTGTATGACTTTATCATCTCTAGATTTTATGGAGAGTCACATTTCTTGGGTAATTGCAAAACTGTGAGTATCAGAAATAGATAGAACTCAAAGTCAATGTCAAGGTTAAAAATGTGCATTTCTTTAGAAAATTTGATACAAGATTTTGATTTGGGTCATTATTGTATACCAAAATATTATAATTCTACTTAGTGCAGTGAGTCTTTGGCTTCTATTTTAATGTGCCAACTTATCACTAAGTATATGGCATTACTCACCTAAAAGTAGCTCTTACTCAGAATAAAATTAGATGAGCTGCTTACCTTTTTGGACACTCTTTAAGTTTGCTTATAGCTGTCAGTTTTGACTCACCCAATTTGTGTATCTATATTTAGCAATGTGTGGGGAGAATAATTTTTTCTGATTTTTAAAATTTAGAAGTTTTTTAAAATCACAATATAAATATGTTTATTATATCCTTACTATAAAAATTCAAATATTGCGGAAATAGTAAATAAGAAAGAAGCTCCTCCTTTATCATCACTAGGAATTATTCTATTTATACCTAATATGTAAAATTTTAACATTTTATGTGTTACCTTGAGATAGTAATAGTGGAGCATGTTAAAGTGTGAAAGTGAAAGTGTTAGTCGCTCAGTCACATCCGACTTTTTGCTACCCCATGAATTGTAGCCCGCCAGGCTCCTCTGTCCATGGAATTCTCCAGATAAGAATACTAGAGTGGGTAGCCATTCCCTTCCCCAGGGGATCTTCCTGACCCAAGAATCAAACCCTGGTTTCCTGCCCTGAAGGCAGATTCTTTACGGTCTGAGCCACCAGGGAAGCCCACATGTAGGGTACATCTACATATAAATATCTTCCTATGTATTTGTCATATTTATTAATATTAAAGTTTATTCATTTTTCACTATTTTAATACAAAACATACCATTCTGCAACTTGCTTTCTACATGAAATATGTCTCAGAGAGCTTTGACTTAGCATCTTTAAATAAGCATAAGCATGAATACATCCTGTCCATTTTAATGGCTGTAAAGTATAGTTGTATCATAGCCTATAGCTTGTCATAAAATTATAAACATTTTGTTTGTAGATGATATTTTGCTATTAGAAAAAGTGTTGCAATGAACATTTCTGAGTCTTTACATACTTTTTTTTTCATTTTAATTATTAGTATTTCTATCGCATAGCTTTCTAGTGTAGGATTGTTAAATCATCCATTTTTCTACTTTGATAGATGTGGCCAAATTGCAGAAGAGACTTTGGACTTTCTACAGACCACAAAGGTGCCAGTTCAGAGCTGGCCTCCCTGACCCTGGGATGAGCAGGTGGCTTCACCACAGAACTCACTAGATCTGCAGAATTCATTAGTGTCAAAACAGAGCCAAACAGACCCTTCAATTGACCCAACTTATGACTGCCAGGGAGAAGGATGGGGAAAAGGAATAGTTAGGGAGTTGGGAATGGACAGGTACTCACTGCTATATTTAAAATGGATAATCAACAAGGACCTACTGTATGGCACAGGGAACTCTGCTCAATGTTATGTGGCAGCCTGGCTGAGAGGGGAGTTTGGGGGAGAATGGATACATGTATATGTATGGCTAAGTCCCTTTGATGTCAACATGGAACTATCACAACATTGTAAATTGGCTGTACTCCAATACAAATTAAAAGTTAAAAAAAAAAAAAAAGCAGAGCCACACAGGGAGACATTAGTTACAACCTCTTTTCACTCAGAAATTTCTAGAACCTTTTGCTAGGTGTGGACAGCTCTGACAGGACCCTGGTGATGTTGGACCCTCCTTCCTTTTTTTTTTTCCTCTGTGTTTGTCATTTCTACCGTGCCTGTTGGTGCTCCAAGTGACATTCATGCTATCTACAAATACACCCCTGTGTCTTGGGCTTGTTTTCAAAGAGTAGAGTCTTCATCATTAAGAAGAAGAAGGAGGATAAAGAGCAGAGAGTAAGGAGGAGGAGGAGAAGAAAAGGAAGAATTAATTTTCTCTCTTTTGTAAATCTGCCTTATAGATTTTAGTGAAAATATTACAAAGTAATATATGTAATAAATACAGAGAACACCCACAACTGTGGCTACCTATTCTGGCAGCACCCTCATTTTCTGTATCTCAACTGTAATTTATCTCTATGTCATATTTTATTTTGTAATAGGATGATCAAATCCTGAATTTGTCACTTACTGACTATCATTTAGCCTCTCTGAGTTTCAGGTTCTTATTTGATTTCAGAAAATGGAAGAAACAGAAGAAAAGAATGCCCATTTCTGGGGAGTGCTGGCTGAGTTGGCATGAATTTGCTCATCTAGCAGATCTACTGGATATTTAGTTCTCAAAAATGTATTAGTCATTGGTTTTATTATTAGTTTATTGCTTTTACAGCATCTTAAATAAGAGACAATATCAATTTATAGAATTTAGACCAACTTCTTTTTGTTTGTTTGTAATTTTCATTGGAGTATATATATATATATATA
This sequence comes from Okapia johnstoni, assembly GCA_024291935.2. Taxonomy (NCBI): domain Eukaryota; kingdom Metazoa; phylum Chordata; class Mammalia; order Artiodactyla; family Giraffidae; genus Okapia; species Okapia johnstoni. The sequence goes on from CM044319.1 coordinate 50,865,193, forward strand.
TATATATATATATATATATATATATATATTTTACAAGTTGTGTTAATTTCTGTTGTACAGCAAGGTGAATGAACACACATATATATATATCCCCTATTTTTTGGATTTCCTTCCCATTTAGGTCACTACAGAGCGTTGAGTAGAGTTCCCTGTGCTGTACAGTAGGTTATCATTAGTTAACTACTTTAATTAACTTCTACAAAAACTGTACATACCTATATGCAATAAAATAAGAAAATGAACTAGTGTATCAGAGTAATCAAATATATCATTCACCCATCACACTCTAGGTAAAATAAGGAAAGAGCACTGAAGACCTCTCTCCCCAGAATTGGGCTGCCCTCTGAAAGTTCACTGGTAAAATTCATCCTGTCATGGTTGGGTCTGGGTCTGCCAACTAGAGATAAACCAGAAGATTGCTTGCTACATGTGTCACCAAAGAGTTTGTGGGCTCCCAGAATTCCTGTCAAGGTGACCTATGTGTAATCTCAGAGAATGCAGGGCTGGAAAATGATTGCAAATTAGAAAACTGAAACCTAATCAATTGAAGTGTATCTTGTGTGGAGAAAGCCTGTGTGAACAGAATGGGAGAGTCAGCCTGAGACCCAGGAGGACAGCTCAAGGACTCAGGACTGGGTTATTCTGGCTCTGCCTCGGGGAGATGTTAAATAAACATGGGAAACACAGCTTCCACTCATGAGACAGCCACTCTCTGTAAGCAGCACACAAGGCCTGGAGGACAGGAAAGCACGCTGGTTACAGCAGAAGCTTTGGTTTCCACCTTAGCTTCTCTTGGGCTTCTCCCATGGCTCATCAGGTAAAGAACCCACCAGTAACGCAGGAGACGCATGAGATGTGGGTTCGAACCCTGGGTTGAGAAGACCCCTGGGAGGAGGGCGTGGCAACACACTTCGATATTCTTGCCTGAAAAATCCCGCAGACAGAGGAGACCAGTGGGTTATGGTTCATGGGATTGCAAAGAGTCTGGCATGACTGAATTGAGTCAGCACACACTAGCTTCTCCACTTGCCAACAACACCCCCTGAGAGATCATCTCTTTCCTTAGTTTCCTCTGCTGTACAAGCAGGCAATGTTATACCACCATCGTAGCACTGTTGTGAGGATGGAATGAGATCAGATGTAAAACTCTTATTTGTGTGCTCACTTGGCCAAGGAAAGGCAAGAGGCGGCTCCCATCATCAGGTCTTGCGATGTGAGATGCTCAGAGGAACCCAGAGCCATCAGTAGGGTCTAAGAATAGCAGCCCCACACCCACGCCAGCCCTCTATCCTATGGACCGTCTTCTTTTAGGAAGAACTCCTCCTATAAAAGACAAGGGTGGCTTTAAATAGCAAATTTGTCTTCTCTAATATGTTAAATATTTTGAAATTTGGACCCTTCCTGTAAGAGATAGAGATTTTTACAAGGTTTGAAGCAATGAAGCACATCTTGTCCACATGTATGTGCATGTTTCTGAGCGTGTGGAGAAGTGTGAGAGGGGACAGGGCTGAGGGAGGAGCAGCCAAAGCAGGTCAGGTAACTCTCACAGGCCCAGGCGGACTCTGGGCCTCAAATAAAACTGAGGCCAGAAGGATGAGGATAAGGCAGCAAATAGCGGTGTAAAGAAAGGGAGTTGGACGGACATTGTTGATCAACAGTGAGGGAGACGTTGAGGAAACGAGGAGAAATGAAGCCCCACAGGTGTTCCATCTCAGCAGCTAGGGAGCCCAGGGCCAAGTCATTCACAGAGTAGCAAGTAGGGTGGCCATCCCTGGGAAGGTGACCAGTGGAGGAGGTTTGGGCATGAGTAAGAGATAACTATTGACATGTAAAAAGATGTTTCACAGATAGCATTCATGACAAAATGCATGTGAGTATGTGTGTGTGCATGTGAATGTGTGTGTGTGTGCATGTGAGTGTGTGTGTGAAACAGGAAAGAAGGCAACACTAAAATACTGTGACATGTGGAGTAAGTCAGACACTGACATATTCTATGGAAAAGAGCAATTCAGTGACATTTCATGGGTGTGGAAGGAGAAAAGACTAATTTTGGTTAGGTTGGGGAGAAGGGTGAGAGAGGAGAAAGTATGCAGGCATTCTGTGAAGAGATTTTATGGCACTACTGAATCTTCTTTTGTTTCCTTTCCTATCAGGAACAGATTAATCAAATGATGACTACAAAAACCTTAATCCTTGCTAGTACTTTTAAAATTCCATTTTATACTCATAAACTCTGTAGGGCCATTTACATTTCTTACTAATGAAGAGCATTGGGTAAATTTTGACTGTATTCATATACCAAGACCTGATTTTGTTTTTTCACATCTACGTGAGAGGAGCCCTGTGCCTTCAGGTTTCTAAATATTTACAGAAAAAAATATAGTTTCCAAAAATATTAAATATATGCCAACAGTGTCTTGTTTTGCCCTTCGTGTAAGAAATGTGGGCATAAGAAAAACAAATAATGCATATTAATGCATATATGTGGAGTCTAGAAAAATGGTACAGATGAATATTTGCAGGGCAGGAATAGAGATGCAGACATAGAGAACAGACACGTAGACAAAGCGGGGCAGAGGGGTGGGATGAATTGGGAGATTGAGACTGACATACATGCATTACAATGTGTAAAATAGATAGATAGTGGGAACCTGCTGTATAGCACAGGAAATTCAGCTCTGTGATGACTTAGATAGGTAGGATGGGGCAGGGAGTGCGAGGTCCAAGAGGGAGGGGATATAGGTATATGTGTGATTGATTTACTTTGTTGTACAGCAGAAACTAACACAATATTGTAGAGCAAATCTATATACCCTGCCCCAAAAAGGAAATACTAGAACTGAAAAAAAGACTCCAGATAGATATGGCCTGATCAATGAGGGGGGGGATAAGTGAAGGGGTATCACTTATCCTCTGGGGTAGGCTACAGTGACCACAGTCAATGTTTTCACATTGTCAACCAAGCGACTCTGGAGCATTTTTGTCAACCAAGTGACCCTGGAGCTGCTTGTTATCTGATCCCTTAGGTTGTTTTTATTTATCTGGAAGTCTTAATGAGGAAGACAAGAGGGAAATAACTAACTTAACCAAAGTTAAGTTATAATTTCTGGCAAACATCAATATGGTATTTAGGCTTGTTGGGTTGTTTGTGGGCATCATCCAGCCCTTCTTCTTTCACATCCACAGCAAATGGACGATATTATGTAACCCACTGAACAGAAAGGTGTGCAGAATCTCTTGAGACCAGTCCATTCAGATTCAAACAAGAGCTTCTGAGGGACTTGAGGTCTTGAGTTCTTTGCAGAATTTTCTAGGTTTATCTACTTTATGAATAATATGTTATTAGTTACATTTGAGTGACTGAGAGAAGAATATAAAAAGGAAAAAAGAATACTCATTTAATCAGCTCAGTCACCCAAGTGATGCTATAAAATAATTGCAGCAGTTACCTGAAAACTGGCTGATGGAAAAACGGCAGCATATGAGTTTCTGCTACACTTTAATGACACATTAAGAAATCAGTGACCTCTGCTTTGCAGTCCTGATTTTGGTAAATTCTTCAGATTCAGATAGTAAAACTAAAAAGAGACCACTTTGGCTAATTCTATGCCATAAGTTTGCTCTTGAGAAAATTTGGGTTAATGTTCATGTTTTATCATTAGGACACATGCATGTCTTTTTTAAAATTAGTTTTATAGTTTTTAATAAAATGTAATTGCTTTACAGTGTTGTACTAGTTTCCGCTCTACAGTGAAGTCCATCAGTCGTGTAGATATCCACATACCCCTCCCCTGCTCCTCACATCGCCTGGAGGAAATGGTGAAAATGAAAGTGCTACTTGCTCAGAAGTGTCTGACTCTGTCACCCCATGGACTGTAGTCTGCCAGGCTCCTGGCTCCATGGAGTTCTCCAGGCAAGAATCCTGGAGTGGGTAACCATTCCCTTCTCCAGGGAATCTTGTTGACCTAGGGATTGAACCCTGGTCTCCCACATTATGGGCAGATTCTTTACTGTCTGAGCCACCAGGAAATCAGCCATATGTGTACATATATCTCCTCCCTCTTGGACCTCTCTCCTTCCCCTATCCCACTCCTCCAGGTCATTGCAGAGCACTGAGCTGAGCTCCCTGTGCTATACAGCAGCTTCCTGCTAGCTATTCACTTTACACATATGCAGATGATACCACTCTAATGATAGAAAGTAAAGAGGAACTAAAGAGCCTCTTGATGAGGGTGAGAAAAGAGAGTGAAAAAGCTGGCTGTAAACTCAATATTAAAAAACTAAGATCATGGCATCCAGTCCCATAACTCCATGGCAAATAGAAGGGGGAAAAGTAGAAGCAATGACAAATTTCCTCTTCTTGGGCTCTAAAATTACTGTGGATGGTGACTGCAGCCATGAAATTAGAAGACACTTGCTTCTTGGCACGAAAGCTATTACAGACCTAGACAGTGCATTAAAAAGCAACGACACCACTTTGCCAACAAAGGTCTATATAGTCGAGGCTATAGTCTTTCCAGTAGTCAAGTACAGAGATGAGAGCTGGACCTATGCTGAAGAATGGATGCTTTTGGACTGTGGTGATGAAGAAGACTCTTGAGAGTCCCTTGGACAACTAGGAGATCAAAACAGTGGATCTTAAAGGAAATCAACCCTGAATACTTGTTGTAAGGACTGATGCTCAAGCTGAAGCTCCAATACTTTGGCCACCTGATTTGAAGAGTTGACTCACTGGAAAAACCCTGATGCTGGAAAAATTGAGGGCAGGAGAAGAAGGGGATGACAGAGGATGACATGGTTGGATGGCATCACCAGTTCAATGGACATGAACTTGGGCAAACTCTGGGAGATGGTTAAGGACAGGGATGTACTCCATGGGGTCACAAAGAGTCAGACATGATTTGGTGACTGAACAACAGTGTGGTAGTGTAAATATGTTAATTGTAATCTCCCAATTCATCTTATCGTCCCCTTCCCCTCCCTAAGCCCACATGTCCATTCTCTACCTCTGTATCTCTATTCCTGCCCTGGAAATTACCATGACATACCAAATTACCTGGAAATTCTATAGACATATAGAATGTGTCTATAGTATATTCTTTGTGCTCTTTGAGCTTCCATAGCTGGGACCTCTGACTGGCCTGCTCAGTCATGCCAGCTGTGGGGCTCCTTTTCTTATTTCCCTTTTAAAATTCTTTGTATTTTAATTTTTTTTTAAATTTTGTGTTGAGGTATAGCTGATTAACAAATAATGTGGTGATAGTTTCCAGTGTAAAGCAAGGGGACTCAGCCCTACATATATATGTATCCATTCTCCCCCAAACTCCCTGCCAACATTTTTATTTCAAGTGTGACTGGGAATTTCAATAGCTATTTATTGAATCCCTATTATGCAGTAGTTGACTTGTTAACTTTTACATACATTATCTACCTTGACTTTTTACAACAGTATCAAATTAGTATTATTATCCCCATTTAAGAGATTAGGGTTAGCAAGAAGATCCAACCAGTCCATCCTAAAGGAAATATTCATTGGCAGGACTGATGCTGAAGCTGAAACTCCAATACTTTGGCAACCTGATGTGAAGAACTGACTCATTTGAGAAGCCCCTGATGCTGGGAAAGATTGAAGGCAGGAGGAGAAGGGGACGACAGAGGATGAGATGGTTGGGTGGCATCACTGACTCAATGGACATGAGTTTGTGTAAGCTCCGGGAGTTGGTTATGGACAGGGAAGCCTGGAATGCTGCAGTCTATGGGGTTGCAAAGTGTTGGACACAAATGAGTGACCAAACTGAATAGATTAGGAAATTGAGTCCCTCAGTGACCTCATGACATCATACAAATAGTGTGCTGAGGCGCATGGATTTAACCTGTGACCTCTAGCCTAATTACAATGTCTTCCCACTACTACACAATCATTTCTGTACTTAGAAAGTACATAAACACCCTTTAGGAAGAGTCTTACATGTTGTTCCAAAGAAAGACAAAGTCTGTAAAGTGTTTGCCCTTGAGAAGACAAGCTCTTCTCAAAAGCCAAAGAAAAACAACTTCGTGTGTAGAACATCAACTCTGCAGCTGCAGACTTCCTGTCTATTAATAGGTACACCATAATTTGTATCATTTTTATGCCATCTCCCCAAATATTCTACGCATTAATTCTTTGAAGTGTTTTAATCAGTCTTGTCATTCACACATTGAATTAAATCCGGTTTTATTCTCAATGTGACCCTAAGTGCATGAATGCATTTGGAAAGTCCTTTAATGCCTAAGTGGCTTACAAGACACCCCTTACCTGTCTTATTGGCCAGTGCAGTGTTGGTTACTACCATACGTTTTTATGTTGTTTTTTTAAGAATTTTAAATCTTTTCTTAAGATTTAAAAATTCAGCAGTTTTATATTGATATTCCAGTCTGGACCCCTAGTCTTACATTTGTGAAAAGCATAATTACCTGTTAGAAATGGCCATAACTGCCTCCTGAAGACAGAACACCATCTTTATCCCAGTCTTCCTCTCTTTTGCTCTCTTTTTCCCACCTGATACTGAATCTGTGTGTCAGGTTCCACTTATCATAACATAAGGGTGGCTTCACTCATTTTTACTATTTTTTTTTTGCCCCTGAAGTCATTTGAGTTTATGAAGTTCTTTTTCTCTGTTATTTGAAAGAGATTTTTATTCTTAGAGTGATTTTGTGTATTCCAACACTTTGATAGAAGGACATCAAATTGATGTAGAAAAGATGCCATAGTGTGTGAGGGAAGCAGTGGTTGACATTGATCGACAGACTCCAGAATCTACCATTTCCACCTTGAGAATGAAAAAAAAAAATGTGGAGAAATAAGATCCTATAGAGTTTAAATTTAGGTTTCTTTAGGAGACTATACAGGTTTGGTCTTTATTCTACTTTGGTCACTTGAAATTTGCTTTGTAATGTCTCCTAGAAAAAATATTGGAACATGAAGATTCAAATTTTATACTAACATTCATAGATGTGCTTTCAAATAGACACAAAAACCTTATTCCATATCCTCTGATTGGCTTTTAAATACAGGTACTCAAATTACAAATAAAAGATAGTTCATTTCTTTACATTTTGGGTGATTAGACCTATAACAGTATATGAAGAAAGTGAAGTTGCTCAGTTGTGTCTGACTCTTGGTGACCCCATGGACTGTAGCCTACCATGCTCTTCCATCCATGGGATTTTTCAGGCAAGAGTACTGGAGTGGGTTGCCATTTCCTTCTCCAGAGGATCTTCCCAACCCAGGGATTGAACTCAGGTCTCCTGAATTGTACACAGACGTTTTACTGTCTGAGCCACCAGGGAAGTCCATTAACAGTATATATACAGGTAAATATTTGATTTGTTTATAACCAAAGTGAATTAGTCCATTTTTCTACAAATCTCAGGAGTTGGATGCTTAATCTTAACATTTAATTTTCCTCAACATTCTGTGTAGTATGGAGATCTTCAAGACAGAATTGTAACTAGGTGTATGAAAAGATGAATTGACTTGCCTCAGGCTGCAAAGTGATTTGGGGACGAAGATGAGAACTCAAATGAGTGTTAGTACTGCTATTTTTGAGCATTTACCATAGATCAGGTACCATGCTAAGTAACTATATCATCTCATTTAATTCTTGCTATAACTCTGTGATATAGACATTACTTCTGTTTTTCAACTGAAGATACTGTGAAATCTTAGAAATAAAATGATTTGCCCAAAATGGCACAGTTGGAAACTGGGAATCTGGGATTTCAGAACAAATCCATGTGCTTTCAAAGCTTTATCCTTAAAGCACTACATCACACTACGTGGTCCTTGACATAATTTCCCAGTTCATAATTAGACACATTATTTTCTTTGCCTCTAGACTCAGAGCTGTAAATAATATGTGAATTGCGATGAAAGACAACATTGATTTTGAATGTTTTGACTGTTGTGTTGAATTATTTGTACCTACAGAGAGAGGACCACTAATAATTTGCTCCTTTGTGCTCTTATAAAAAAACTATTGCATCATATACTTTTCCTTGATCATTGTGGCATGGTGTTCTGCCTCCCAGTTCTCAGGTACAGACAAGAGATGATCCAGCTTGTGCTTACCTGAGTCTACGTGGGTGGGGAGCTCAACCCACTCATGTGTAATTTTCAAACTACCTCATAAGATTCAATTCATTTCATATTAACATGTATTAATGACATATACTTGTTAAATTTAAGGTTGAGATATACACTAAGTAACTAGACCTCTACCCCTTCTGCCATGTGACCATAGGCAAGTTATCCCATATCTCTGAGCCTCAGTTTCCTCATTTGTGGTGGAAATAACTGTACCCATTGCATAAGGGTATTACTGACCCCCTAGTATATTTCTGGCTCTAAATAGCTGAATATTCATTCAATGCCAGTTTCTTACCTACATTTTTTTTTTTTTTTTACTATCAGTAGCTGCATATTCATTCAATGCCAGTTTTTTACCTACTTTTTTTTTTTTTTTTTTTTACTATCAGTTAAATGGTATGTCCTTGCCATTCATCCAAAGTCACAACTCAAAAACAAAGGCGGGTGGGAGTTGTGTATAGCTTAACCCCATTCATTTTTAATTTTCTTGTCAAAGGCTGACTAATCAGTTTCTTAGTTGCATAATTAGCAGAGACAAAGCTAGAGTCATTAACTACCAAAAATCTCTAAAACGTAAAAGAGAAAAATGAAAAGCAACAAACCACCTAGAGTTAAAAGGTGATAAGAAACATCCTAAGCTGATTAAAACCTGTTGGCAGGTGACAGAAACAAGTCCTTGGAGTGATTTCAAGAGGCTTTGTGATGCCTATTTCAAATTTGTTACTGAGATATCTGATCTCTTCATAGTAAGAGAGGCAATGTTTCATGTTCTGTAAGTGCTGCGTTGGGCAGGTGGGGTGCTCTCAAGCTACAAAAAGCAGCAACAAGCTCTGTAAGCTATCTACTTTTCTGGAAAGACTTAAGGAAGATGTAAAATCTACTTGTTTTTGGAAACTGGCCATGGATTTTGTAATTGGCATCCCAGACTTTCACACATAGATGAAAGGCCTTCTGTTAGTCTCCTCTCTGCCCCCACCCTTTTGCACCTACCCAAAGCACTTTTGAAAAGAGGAGGCTTGGTAAAGAATCCCTAGATTACTCACATTTTCTCCTCTTTTTTTCTTAAATTTATGTTTTTCAGGACAAATGATACTGGCCTTCTTTCCTTCAAAGACCACTTGCCTGTCACTCAGATAGTTATCACTGATACAGACAGAACAAACTCAGAAGCTGCTTGGAGAATTGGTCCCTTGCGTTGCTATGGCGACCGTGAGTACTAAATTGAAAGAAGCTTTCTCTCTCCTTACATAAGCTCAAGATGTTTTATTCCCTTGTCCTTTTTTCCCTGCAGTGTCCCCCAGTCCTGAAAATTATCCACATGCCCAGTGCTTTCCTATAACCCATTCCATGCTTAAGGATATCTTTTTCATTTGCAGGACACTTTTGGAATGCGGTATCATTTTATACAGAAGCCTCTTACCTCCACTTTCCTACCTTCCATGCGGAATTCAGTGCTGATATATCCTTCTTTTTTAAAACCATGGCTTTATCTGGAGTTTTCCTAGAAAACCTTGGCATTAAAGACTTCATCCGACTGGAAATAAGCTGTAAGTTTTCTCATTTATAAATCTAATGTAACTGATCAACAGAAGTTTTAATCTTATCTTTTCCACAAGCAACTAGTGTATATTTTAACCATCAAGTTAATCTCCCTGGGTATCTGTCAGATTAGCAGTGGTAATTTATAGTTTCTTCTTATACTTTTTATTATTACCTAACAGTATTTAAAGAGTCATTCTCTCTTCAAAATAGTGCATTCCCCAAATTCCCATAGATATTTGTTTATAGTGTTCTTTATGTGATCCATGGGCATTTATTACATATTTTTTAAGTTTTCACACCATTACAGTGTCTATGGAATGCTGAGAACACTAGTATTCTGCATTCTGTTTATACTTAGGGTTACCTTTTTTTCTATACTTTTGCTCTGCAAGGTGTTTCCTGACTTATTTCCCATCATCAAGAGTATGTGCCTACACAATCAGATGTTCATTTTACCATGAACAGGGGTGTATCTAGTGAATTTTATATCAGGATGTGGATCACTTTTTAACATTTCATTTCCTGTAAAGAAAGTATATTCAGAAATACTCATGAAGTTAAATGAAAGGTAATAGAACTGCAGATGGAGAAACGTTCTATTAATGGAATTTTACATGTAATTATGCCAATAAAAATTCCAGTAGAAAAAAGACAATACAATAAGTAATTTTAATCACATTAATTAATTTTTTATATAAAAGGGAAAATACCTACATATCAACCTGTCACAGAATAGTAGTAACATTAATATTTATGTTTCTTATGCTTGACTTATGCAACTTTGTGAGTGATTTCATCAAAATTGATTTTCTTTGCATGTTCATGTTCAAAAGAGAGCATAATGAGATTTATCCATTCGTCTTCTCTCATACTGATCAAAGGGTACTTTTTATTAATTTTAAACTTAAAATATGTTGCACATTAAGCAATAGATATATACATTTTAGGAAAGATTTTAACTTAGCCTTTTAAACATAAGGCTAAGTTTGATAGAGATTCATAAAAATTCCATTTTACAATAAATTTCAGAAGCTGCAATGCTTTCTATTTTTTCACCATTGATGCTAGCAATTTCAAATATCTTCAAAATAAAAAAATATTCACTAAAATACTTGTATTAGAAAATTCATCATAGGTTACTATTCCATTTGGTAAAGCCTCACATAGTTCCTAAGGACTTGGAATTACTTAAGCTCTCTTGGACTTCCGTGGTGGCTTAGACTGTAAGGAATCCACCTGCAATGCAGGTGACCCAGGTTCAATCCCGGGGTTGGGAAGATCCCCTGCAGAAGGGAATCCAACCCATTCCAGTATTCTTGCCTGGAGAATTCCATGGACATAGGAGCCTGGTGCACTATAGTCCAGGGGTTGCAAAGAGTCAGGCATGACTGAAAGATTAACACAAGCTTTCTTCAGGTGCGATTTATGTTCACAGTCCCTGTGGTACTATATTTTCAAGTATTTCAACAGCAGAGCGAAGTTAAACAGTGATAGTACAGTAACTATAAAAACAGAAATTCAAAACTTGAGTTCTTATTCTTAAAAACAAACACATATTTTAGTTTGCATGTTCAGGAGCCTATAGTTAAGTCAGGAGTTCTCTCTATTCACTTTCCTCTTGGATATAATATGTATTAAATGGTAAGCAATGTACTATTTGAACCTTACATATACATTATTAAAAAGTAATATCAACATCAGCATTTGTTACAGTTTTTTTTCTTGGTGGAGGAACATTTTATTGCTGGTATTATTTAGAATTACTGGTGTGTGGCAATGATAGAAAACACATCTTTTAGTTGCTCTTGCTCATTTCCCGATTCTCTGCCTTCAGTGTATCCCCCTTTTTCTCATACACAAATTGGACTGCTCCTGCTATCTTGCCCTTATTAAAGTCATGACTAGGGAGACGTGTGGTTTTCATTAGGCGTCTCATTTATCTGGATCCAAATGGATGTTTTCTTTGGTTTGATTGATGCAACTGACTATATTACAGTAGTAATATGACTATAAGAAATGCCCTTGGAAGCTTAAGTAATGTCTTAGCAACAGAAACTTAGAAATTTGAGCACTCCAGAGAAAGAGACAAAAAGTGCTGGCTGGAAGAGATAGCTGAGGTGTCTGTACAAGTCTCCTGCAAAGCACGACACAGCTAAGTGTTTCTTCTGCAGTTACAGCACAATACAAAAAAAAGATCTAATTGGTAGTTTTAACCTCCTTTTACTCCAGTGATTTAGGCTGCTAATGGGAGGAAGCTCTTGTGGCTTTAGTGTGAAATAAGATCCCTCATACCTACCTTGGGCAAGTTCTAAATACGTGGAGTTGAGTGCCAAGCATTTAATAATATGGATATAATAACCTCAATGTAAATTCAATAAAAATCAAGCCCTAAGGCCTTTAAATTCATTAAAGCATCAGCAAATATTATGGCATATTATCACACAGTAATGAGCTATGATTTAGTATTAATTACATTTCAATGTCTGATTTGTTTGTGCTTTCTGGTACTATATTTTGTCTTTTAGATGATACTTCCTTATACTTTATGTTTTACTATTATATTGTACAAAACTATTTTAAATGCAAGTGATATTAAATCTGATTGAAATTTAAAATCCAGTTATGTCATTGTTTGGTGTACACATTTCACCAGATTAGAGAACATGTGTTTTTCAAAATAAGATTTTATGTAAACTTTTTCAAAGTACAAAGGCTCATATTTTTCAAAATATCTTGTTTTATGATTATTATTTGAAAAGAAAAACAGGACTTACCAGGTGGTCCAGTGGTTAAGAACCTGCCTGCCAATACAGGGCAAATGGGTTCAATCTCTGGTCCAAGAAGATTCCATATGCAGCAGGCCAGCTAAGCCTGTGTACCAAAACTGCTGAGACTGTGCTCTAGAGCTGAGAGCTGCAACTACTAAAGCCCATGTGCCCTAGAGCCTGTGCTCCGCAACAAGAGAAGCTACCACAATGAGAAGCCTGCAAACTGCAACTAGAGAGTAGCCCTACCTGCTCGCTGCATCTAAAGAAAGCCTGTGCACAGCAATGAAGACTTGAGTTAGCCAAAATTAATAAATGAATAAATTTAAAAGGAAAAACAGACAAGCATGGGGGGAAGGGGTGGATCTTTCATTTCTTACTAACAACTGCATTCATCTTATGTCTTTTTTTTTCTTCTTTAATGTCCTCCTTCTGCTAGGCTATGATGTTCTTGTGCTTTGAGAATCCTTTCTCAAATAAGAAGCCTTTCTCGTTTATTTATTTATTTGGCTGTACCAGGTCTCAGTTTCCTCATGTGGGATCTTCGTGGCAACATGGGTGATCATTGTCTGAGATCTTCAAACTCAGTTGCAGCAGGAGGGATCTTAGTTCCCTGACCGAGGATCTAACCCAGCCCTGTGCATTGGGAGCGGAGAGTCTTAGACACTGGACCAGCAGGGAAATCTCCACTATATTTTTTATATGGATGGAATTTTCATCCCAAAGAGATTCTTCTACAGGTCAACTTCCTAGAAAGAAAATAGCCTTCATGGTAGATTTTTCAGAGTAGATTCTCTCTCAACCCAAAGGAATGTTACTGTGTAACTATCTGAACAGAAGTTTTCAAAATCGAGGTGTCCAAATTGTTGAACATTGAACAACAAGTTTGCATAAAATTCTCAATCTATTACCTTCTGGGTCACTTCTAATTAAAGACATTTTTATTTTGTAACCTTGAGATTAGTCTGTACTCTATGAAACACAAGGTACTTTATGTCCTCAAGTCTTAATGGATTTGTTGCAAATGATATAAAAATAATAGCTATTTTGACAATTAGCTCACAATGGCTGTGCGGGTAAAAATAGACATTTTGGGGTGCATGAGGGGATCAGAAGAAAATGGCTGTTGAGAACAGTTTGGCATCATGAAAAGAGACTATTGTTGATAATGCAATGTGGATTCTAATTTCTGTTTCTCGAACTCTAAATTGTGAGGAAGTTCTTCATCTCTTCTTTGCTTATTTGTACAAGATGGAATTGATGGCACCCATATGCCAATCAGACACATTTGACTATAATTAAAAAAAAAAACAATTCACTCTGAACTGATAAACACAAGAATGGGAATTCACTGGTACCAGGGCACGTGACTAAGTACAGAATTGGTAGGGTACTTTGTTTGTGGTTAGATTCATCAGTGAACAAACGTTAGCAGTGGCCTAGTGCATTTCTCTCCCAGCTCTGACTTCCAAATATCTATTATTATATCAGTCAAGTTTAGCTTTCTCTCAAGAGAGAGGCAAATTTCAACTGGTGGGAAAGCACTTTGCCAAATGTCAATACTATCCTCCACCTACGAATCAATGCCTCTGTCTGGGAAAGTGAAGATTGCAGATTGTTTTTGCCTGAGCCCCTGCTCTTACACCTGGCAGGGATGCTAGCTGTCCCTAAAACTGTAGGGGGAAAATTTTATTTTTACTCTAAATGTCTGAGTTCCTGGCTCAGAACCCCATAATAAAAGACAGAATGACAAGAGAAAAACAGAAATGTATTAACATATACCTCATGTATGGATGGGGGATACCCAGAAAAAAGGAATGACTCAAAGAGGTGGCTTAGAACTTCAGCTCATATAGCATCTTGAAAGAATAGTTAGTCTGTGGAAAAATAATTGGATAAAGGAAAGCAGTTTAAGGATTCCAAATATAGAGATAAAGGCTAGTTAGTAAAGTTTGTTATGTGGATTCTTCTGGTGACATCTCCAGGCTGACAGGGTCTCACATTGTTTCCAGGTGATTAACTTTTGTCTTCTTGGTAGAGAGGCAAGGAGTGACGGACAGACAACTAAATCTATATCTGTATCTATATCAGCATCTATAGCTATATCTACATCTATATCTGTGTCTATATATCTAGAAATTTTATTTCTGGTTTTCAGATGTACTATATCAACAATATTGGCAATGTGATGCTGACTTGAAGATAAAATACTGAGATCCTTAGAGAACAGTAAAAATTAATACTAAGTACGTTTATACTAAATGGCTAAGTATTTACTGATTAGACATAGTACTCACTGCTTTATATTCATTATTTAATTTTGCTTTCAAATTATCCTATGTATAGTCATCAAGATATTATGTTTTACATTGTTTGACTCATAGTCCAAAACGCAGATGAGGACAGTAAGTCTTGAGAGGGTAAATAACACACTCAGAGTCACCCAGTAAGATTCAGAATCCAGGATTCAATTCTTTGTTCATTTGAACAACTCCTTATTCTTCTTTGCAAAACTACCTAAAGGACCAAGAATGTTAGAAATCGAGAAAATAGCATCATTTTCCTTCTTGTTTTGAAGCATAGGACATTCAGCAAGTCTTTATAACTGAATGCAAAATTATATGTGTTTTTTTTTTTTTCTGGAGGTAAGTTCGTCATCAGATCCTCAGAGAGTCCATGCCTCCAAAAAAGTTTAACAATATTTCATTTCATTTATTTTACAGATGAATACATGGGAGGTCTGAAAGATCGATAGACTACATTAAGGCCTTGCATCTTCTTTATTCCATTATGATCCCTGAGATGTCTCACATACCTGACTTTAGTGGGTCTGAGGACACAGAGATGGTGTCACAGTTCAAGGAAGCAAGGGCTTTGTACAGAAGCTTTAGAAGGTTCTTCTAATTGCCTAGGAGCACTCGGTATTCAATTGCCCATGCTTATGGTACTTTGCTCCACTTGCCATGCCCCTTCTTTGCCAGTCTTCTCTCAAGTACACCATGAGCTCATTTTGTTTCTTTCGTCTCTGCTTAGCACAAGCTTGGTTTGGTAAAAACCCATCTAAATACTCAAGTAACTCCTTAACTTGTCTTGAACCATAGGGTATAAATAATGAGGGAGGATATTTGTCAGACTGTTGGGAGAAGGAGAGGCAGGAAAGTAAATTAATGATAGAGGTGATGCTACCACAGGGCCACCAGCTTTCCCATCTTGGGCCACTGGGCTATGTCTCTCCCCCCAGAAAATAAGAGCTAGTTCATGTTGGGCTCAAGTGTCCAGTCCACCAAGTCACTAGCCAATGTTGGAGGTATCACCATGTATTTACTTTTTTATTTCATTCAGTTTTTTTGAGGAACCTATAATATATTGATTTATATCCAGATTTGACTGCCCAGGTAGGGCTTGCATAGGTTTTGGGGATGGAATATTTGTCACAGGACAAGTGGGTTAAAAAGTGAGCTCCAGAGACACATCACCAGGATTTAAATACCAACTCTGCCAACTCTGGGTTGGAGTAATTTCTCAGCTATCTGTGGATCAGTTCCCTCCTTTCTCATAGGATTGTAATGAGTTGATTAATGAAAAATGCTTGGCAGAGTGCCTGGATCACGGTATAAGCACTCAGTAAATGTTGGCTATTATCACTGCATTTCACTGATTCTTTCCTAGTTCTAGGGATGAGTTGAACATAGTTGATCATTAGTAGTGACTTGAATAAAGTTAAATAATAATAATTTTAGAAACTTTTTAAGGACTTAATATCTTGATGTAAAATTTAAAAAAATAAGAAAATTGCAAAGTTGGATGTAGTATGTGCAATGTAACATTTTAATGAATGAAATTTTAGTTTGTTGAGAGCTTCCTGTATACAAGGCCCAGTCCTAGGTTCTGGTTTTCCAATAAATGAGGTATTCATCTAGAGTTTGCAGACTAGCTGGGAGACAGACCATAAACAGATCATTATACAACAGAGGGATAAATGTTGAAGTAGAGATAAGCACAGTCTGAAAACATAACATGGAGTTAAGGATGGCAGGGGGTGGAGAGCAGACAGAGCTGTGCAGCCAGCCCTCCACAAAGATGTGCTGTCTGTGTGGAACTTAATATGCACAAGATCAGCTTTGCAGAAAGGCTTCTAGCAAAATCTTTAGCAGCCCTCCCCATCAGCCTCACCAGTCCTTACCTGTGTTTTTAAAGAGAAATCCATTTCTCTTTACCTCTCAGTAATTGTTTATTTGGTCTCTGGATGAGCAGAGCTTCAAGGTGGCACTGGTGGCCTGATAAGAAACAGGAAATGGCTCAATGGGACAACTTTGTTCTTATTTAATCTTTTCATTGTTGAATCAGATTTGCTCCCTTCAATTCTGTTTCCTTTAATGCATAGGTTTATGAGGCAAAGACGATTGATCTGGGTTGATGAATCATGTCACTATATTGAGTTCATTCTACATGCCAGATACAGTTCTAGCAACTTTGTCAGGATGAATTTATAAACAACCTGACAACTAGTTAATATTTTATTCTCATTTTACAAAGGAGAAGACTAAGAGGTAATGTTCTCATTTTACAAAGAAGACTAAGAGGTAACGAGCTTGAAAACTTACCTTAGGTTATGATGTCTCCAGAGTCTATGTCTCAAATCCCATTTTTAAAAAAATATTTATTCATTTGTTTATATTTTGTCTTGCTGGGTCTTCATTGTGTGGAGTGGACTTCTTATTGTGGTAGCTCTCTTGTTCTGGCAGAGAAGGCGATGGCACTACACTCCAGTACTCTTGTCTGGAAAATCCCATGGATGGGGGAGCCTGGTAGGCTGCAGTCACGACTGAGCAACTTCACTTTCACTTTTCACTTTCATGCACTGGAGAAGAAAATGGCAACCCACTCCAGTGTTCTTGTCTGGAGAATCCCATGGACAGGGGAGCCCAGTGGGCTGCCATCTATGGGGTCACGCAGAGTCAGACATGACTGAAGCGACTTAGCAGCAGCAGCAGCTCTTGCTGTGGAGCACGGGCTTCAGTAGTTGTTGCTCACAGGCTCTAGAGCACTGGCTCAGTAGTCATGTGGCACAGGTTTAGTTGTTCCATGGCATGTGGGATCTTCCCAGAGAAGGAATCAAACTCCTGTCTCCTGCATTGGCAGGCAGATTCTTAACCGCAAGACCACTAGGGAAGCCCTCAAATCTCATTTTTAAACCTTTTATCTTATTGCCTCTCTTTGGGGTCATGGTTCACATTCTCCAGGAGGCAAAATCAAATTATCTGCTACTTGAAATCCTCATAGTGAAATCTCCTTTATCAAGGTCTGCTTTCTATTAAAATTTAAAGGTTGACAAAGGTATGATTCAGGGTGATGTTTGACCTTTGGTACTGCTGAAAATTCAGATCTGTTAGTTGATGATCATCTCAAGAAATACACACGTCCTATTTTGGGAGTAAAGAAGCAGGGAACCATCAAAAGGTTCTGAGAAGAAAGGAAGGTCTGGAATATGAAGGTTTCTGTTCTTGAAAGGCGACTGTCTTCCCCTCAAATTCAATTTATTATTTGCTTCTCTACATCCTTGAGATGTAGATTTCCTACATAATAACAGAAAATACAAGAAGATATACTAAATTAGAGAAAAATGATGAAGATTCTAATTACTGAGGAATCTTTGAGCAAATTATTTATACTTCTCTGAACTTTTATTTTCTTACCCATAAAATGGAAATTAAAAATGATATGTTTTTCATAGAGTTGTTCTGAGGATTAAAATGAGAGCATCTATGGTCGGTGCTTAGAAAAGTGCTCAGCAGAGTTCATTGTATGTACTGTGCTGCTGCTACTTATTCTTCTTTTTCAGCATTTATAATCGTTTTACCATTTGTTCAGAATATGTTTGTGTCCTAAATGCACTGACAACTCCCTTCATCTTTCTACCTGAATCCATTTTTTGTTTCAGCTCCTTCTGAGATCACTTTTGCCATTGATGTTGGGAATGGCCCCATAGAGCTCATAGTCCAGTCTCCTTCTCCTCTGAATGACAACCAATGGCATTACGTCCAGGCTGAGAGGAACCTCAAGGAGACCTCGCTCCAAGTGGACAGCCTCCCGAGGATGACCAGGAAGACCTCAGAAGAGGGCCATTTCCGGTTACAGCTCAACAGCCAGCTGTTTGTAGGTAGGGGACATCTTAAGGTGCCCTTTGTGCTAAAAACCCTACATGACCACAGTGGAACTGGGCCCAAGGAGTATTACTATTTTATTTTAGACCTGAGAAATCATTGCAATATTCCATGAAGCATTTATAATTACAGATGTAATTTTACAAATTCTTCCATTCTAGATTCATTAGCTTCAAGAATGAAAGATTATGTCATTGTGTAGTGAAGTTTGCAGGGGTCTCAGACTCTTTTTGTATCTTTTCTGCTTGTTCATATTGTATCTTCAGATGTCTAGGGACTCCTATTATTTTTCATCCTTATAATCAAAATATACTCTCAGAAAAAGGAGTGTAAGCTATTTAAACCTTTTTAGATGATGACTCTGTCAGGGGGCTACAATTCACCTTTCTTAGTGACACCTAACTCCTGATGATTTTTGATAACCATATAGTGATAAATGTTACAGCATCTTCAAGGGATTTGGGGAATCAACAAATGGCAGGGGAGGGAACTATTGGTTTTAAGCTAAGAGCTTCTTTAATACTCCCAGAAATTACATCCCTAAGGTGGCTGCTTGATACTTGCACAGAAAAATAGTCCTAGTCCCCAGGCATACATCTCTCCACTGATCATTCCCTCCTTGAGACTCAGAACCAGCCTTTAGATAAGTTGCTCATCTGAGCTGACTGCCACTGCTGGCAATAAGGCCTGCGAGGGCTCAAACATCTTTCACTGAGCCTTTCATGCATTCATTCATTCCATAAATATTAAGTGAGTACCAAAAACAAATCAGGTTCCCTATTGGATGGTGGGAATTGAAAGATGACTTATGTAATAAAACATCTTTTTCAAGTGCTCACTGTGTGTGTGTGTGTATGTGTGTATGTGTGTGTGTGTGTGTATTGTGGGAGACAGAGAGAAATAGAGAGAATTTCACCACATTAATCCAGATAGGAAAAGAAAGGTTCACATTATTGCTATAATTTAGGAGGGAGTCTTTGAAATTAGGTTGAGCAGGGCATATATAGGTTTAAAGTACAAAACAGAGCTGTAAATATTAGGTTATATTGTATTATTATCAAAGCGAAGATACTGCTCTTATCTGAAACTTGAAGTTCAGGTGCTTCGAACAGCAGTACCAATAAGTTCCAAAATTTGCCAGTATACCCAGATTTAAGTTTCTTTCCTTATTTTATCAGTTCACACTATATAGCTTTACTGCTAGTAATAAAATGTCATCAGCTATCAATGGGTATATTTTAATTGTTTTCTTGAAATTCGGGTCTGTGCAACTTTGAACTCTGAGGAAAGTTGTCACTAAGAACACACCAACTAAAAGAAAAAAAGTAACAGAATATGTAATCTGTCTTTCCAACAGTAATCATATTTCTTTCTTCATCTATCATGTTTTACATATTCAGCAGAAGCTAAGACATAAGTGATTAAGAACATTTTTATGAATGATGATGAAAAGGCATTCACTTAATTAACCCACATAAGTGATATGATTTACGATTAAAATGTATATTTTTAATTTATATTGATGTCTTAATTCTATTTAAACATAACATTTTATTGCTCTGAATAAGTTCGCTAGTCATCAAGATTTAATGTCTTTTTTGGTATAATCAATTCAAGTACTTTGCAATTTTCATAAATAATATTCCATGCCAAAGTTTAATTTATCTTCAGACTATATTGATGAATCTTTCTGGTTGAAAGGTGTGTATAAAAATGGAATTTTTCCATCCCTTCATGAAAATTTCATGTAGTTATGAAATTATCATACAGCTTGAAAATGTGACAAACTTTGTGCAAGTTGAAAGTGAAAAGAGGCAGCTGTGTTTCTTGCAGGTTTTAATCTCTAGACATTTCTGTTAAACTGATCACAAATGCAGTGAATAAGAGCTTGTCTATGGGTCTAGAGGCGACACCTTTCTCGAGCTGCTGCCGAGGTCAGCTACAGCAAGAGCACCTGCTTCTGTTATGTTTCTTTCTAATAAGTTCCATCTCAGATGTTACTCTGCTTTATTGAATTTGGCTTAATGTACTTGAAAACAAAAAAAATGCCATTGGAGTTCATTTTAGTCTGTTGGTTTGAATTTTGCTGTTTAATGTTCAGTCTGCTTAGAAATGTTGGGTGGCAAAAAAAAAAAAAAATGAAGTCCAGATATTTCCATTTTGTATGGTTCAGTAGTTTAAAAAAAATAGAACCTCTACTTAGCTAAAGCAGCCAAAATGATGAATTGCATTCTCTATCATTCAGAAATTTTGTAACTCGATTTTTATACTTGCTAGGGAGAAAAAATATGATTGCTGTGTGCTTCTTTTCTTTAATTTTTTAATTGAATTATAGTTGAATTACAACGTCATGTTAGTTTCAAGTGTATAGCAAAGTGACACCATTATGCATATCCATATAGTCATTCTTTTTCAGATTCTTTTCTGAATAAAGGTTATTACAAAATATTGACTATAAGTCCCTGGTGCTATATAGTAGGTCCTTGTTGGTTATCAGTTGGTTAACTGGATAGATTGAATGTGACGGTACTTAAACATTAATTTGGATATATCTGTCTAGACACCTTTAACCACTGAAGGACCTTTCAGTCAAAATGGAGTGTTGTTCAGCATGGTAATCACTGGTATTGCTGTTGTGCCCATGAATGCTTCCTAAGTACCAGATTGAATTTTATAGAATGGATGCACCTCTTAGCAATGCGCCTGTCATTGGAATGTGAAACGCTGAAGTGTTGATACCCAAGTCAATGCATGCTGGATTCCCAGAATCCATATTGTAACTGTAGACTTTTATTTCCCTGGTAGTTAGGGACAGTTGCAACCATGCCATTTAAGTGGTGGCATTTTTGAATAGAGTAGGAGAAATTTCATAACACGAGCTTCTGAGATGAACACTGCAAGCTTGGGATTGTTTCAGCTTTAAAACCCTTGGCTGCATAATCCCTCTCTTTTGCTATTCCTTACTCTGTCCATGGGATTCTGGAGAATCCCATGGACAGAGGAGCCTGGTGGGCTACAGTCCATAGTGTCGCAAAGAGTCAGACACAACTGAACGACTTAGCATGCATGCACTAGCTTTTCAAGTCAATATGAGGATGAGGCAAGAGAAATCTAAGAAGTAGCACCTTTTACTAAAAATGAAATGATGAGATCTAGGTGTGAACTCCAGGTCAACTGCCATCAGATCTTGGGACACTAGTAGGAAAGCGACTAGCCTAAATAGACTCATTGTCTTTATTTGCAGAATAAAATTGATGAGTATGGTAATGCAACTCTTACCACTTGTGGATATGCTATCATCTCCACATGTATGTTAGACATGATAATTATCCTTACTCTCATGCCTGTGTGTATGTAACCACCAGGGAAATATCTCATTGTCCCCAAATCTGACATCTCATCTTTCCCAATATGTTGGAATTATAGACTAGACACTTTGTAAAGCTGTGAGACTATGAGTCTTATTTTTGTGTTACTTTACTTTCTTCTTACCTTTTTGGCCTTTCATGAACCTTTTTTCTTTTTCTTTCTTTCTTTTTGGCTCAGCTGCTTTATTTGTATCAGAATAAACTGAAGTAACTCCCACTTAGAACTCCTTGGGGAAAATATCACACTGACTTGATAAATCATAAAGTTGCAGAGTCTCCCTCTCCCTCTCTGTGCTGCTCCTGCTTCCACACCAGTTGGGAATTATTATTCCTATTTTCAGAGGAAGCATGTCAAACTTGGTGAGGTCAGTGGTGAAGGCAGGCAAAGCAGTGCTCATTTGCTCTGTGCCCTGACACTGTGCTGCCAGAGTCTCTCTGCGGAATAGTCACTTACATTTACCCTTGAGAGTGCCCCACAAGGATGGCTCTCCTGACACAGGCCAGAAGAATTTTCTATTAGAAAAGATGTATGTCTGCATAGGAGGAAATATACATCCTTTTCACATTAAGGAAGAACTAGAAAATCGCCTTTAAGCATACTTGTTACGTAAAACCATTGTTGTGTGGAGGATGTCAGTGGTGAGAAGTGAAGATATCATTGTCTTTCTACATCCTCCTATACTTTCTGATGATAAGTTCTGATTTACCAAAAGTTTTTTTCAAAGCTAAATATGTCAAGTATGCTTGAGTCATTTTAGCAAAAAATATTAATACAGGATTTCTAATATTTCTTGTAATAGTTCAATAAGAGGAGGTGTCCTGATTCATTTGAGAAGTTCATAACAGACCTAAGTACACCAGCAGGCAAGTCCCATGAATGCTTTGCTTCCTCAGTGCTTCTACGATAAAGAAAAACACAAGAGCCACCTGCTCCCTCTTGCACTTTTTTCTTCCCCAACACCATATATGCTCCACAAAATCAGATTCTTAGAACTTGAACATACTTTAAAAAAAAACACTAGTTCCTTTTATTTACAGAGAAGTAAATGATTAAATGACTCTTCTAGTGACTTCCCTGGCAGTCCAATGGTTAAGACACTGCACTTCTAATGCATGGAGCAGGGGATCAATCTCTGGTTGGTGAACTAAGATCCTGAATGCTGTGCAGCACAGCCAAAAGGGAAAAAGAAACAAACAAAAAAGCAAATGATCCCTTCCACTGCATGTCTCATATTGAAGTTGTTGAGCATTGATAAACCCACCCTGAAGCCCATGTTAGTTTTTTCTGCTCCTAATATTCCAAAACCCTTTTGGAAATGTTTATCTACAATCTCTGAAACTTTAACTGAAGCTCATTTTGTCACATACTGGCAGAATTGGATTGTTAATGGGCCATTGATGGAGAATGTAGAATTTTCTTATTCGGTTTCACTGTTTAAATTTTTAATTCTGCCTTTGAGAAAACATATCTCAAAGCATACCATCTTTTTTTTTTAAAGAAAAGTACAACATGGCATCATTTTTCTCAGGCAGCCCAGGGAGAAAAGCCCTGAGATTTGGACCACAACAAAAACTCAATGATGGAAGCAGTCAGTCCTATTACCCTGGCACCTCCAGTCATCAAAATCTGTAACTCGATAAGGAAACAAAACATTAATACAGCACTGTTTATGAGGAGCTAGGGTGATAGTTATAAAAAGAAGCTCAAGCCAGACCTTTCTGAGAAGTAAAACAGTACTCTCTGGACATTCAAGGACCTAAACTGAGGGAAATGAGAAGCTGCTTGTCTTTTCCAAAGCCAAAATGCTATTGAGCTTATGTAACTAGGAAGTCCATAGAAGCTTCAGTTTAGAAAAGAATGGACCCAGCCAGGCATATTGATGCTGCAATGCTGCCTATAACCTGTTTCATTTCTGCATGGCTCTGGAAACAAAGCTGATGACTCAGAAGAGGAGATAAGAAAGCCTTGGAGGAGAGTGATGGAGTGGAAGAAGACATCATCAAACCCTCTGATCATGTGATTGGCAGATTTACACTGTTCTCATTATAGTACCAAATTTCTTCTGATTCAGAGAGAAAAGGATTTGGCTTCAGCGCCACTTGTGTTGGGGAAGGCAATTCTGTAGAAGAGGTGAAAAGTGCCATGTTTTAATTCAGCTTCCTTCTTCATTATCCATGTCTCACGCTAAAGATTAAGGGTCATTTCAGGCCCCATCTGTGATGTGTAGATAGGCTGAGGAGCCTGAGGTAGGCAGTCTCTGGGATGTGCTGCCCAGGTACCCATTCAAGAAGGCTCTGCCACTGGGAGTGCTGTTGGAAGACCGTCTCTCTCTGTCTGTCTTTCAGGTACTGCAGCTGTTGCCGAGATACACCCGGACAACAGTCAGTTGACTCCAGGGTACAAAGACCCAACCATTTTGGCCCAAGGAAGCAAATCTCTGATCGATTTTTCTTGCTCTACCACTCTCCATGGGGCTGTTCTAGATGGTCAGACCTGCCCCAGAGCTCACTTCTCAGCCCATTCTGCTTCTTTCCCCTTTGGATCAAAGATGTGTTTCCTAAAGGTTCCCCCTAAAAAACACTGTGCCTCTTTAATTTCATCTCAAGCCTGTTTGCTGGAGAACCCTAGCAGTGGAAGAATGACATGGACTTATTGTGCAAAATATACACAGAGACACACATACACACACTTTTTAAAATCAAAGTAATTTTCTTTGATTTAAGAAATTTGTTTTTCATTCCTCCCAAGCATTGACCATAAAATATTGCCTAGTCTTCTCCATTTTCTTCTTAAAAGCACTCTTTAAATTTAATGGGCTCCTTAGAGTCAAGGTTGTATTGTTGTTACTCATACTCTCTCTTATTTTTGGTGGCCTGGCATGTGGAATCTTGATTACTGGACCAGGAATTGAACCCACGTCTTCTGCACTGGAAGCAGAGTCTTAACCGTCCCAGACTCATAGTCTTCCAATGGTCTTTTCCCTCAAACTAGGATGGGTTTGAGTTTGAGTTTCCCTCAAACTATCCTCAATTTACCTGGCAGACTCCTTTTCATTGATTATACAAAAGACTAAAAGTTCTTTAAATATCTTATTATCATTATTTATCCCAGGTATTATGTATTGTGGGGTTAAGATCTTTCTGTAACAGTTTTATATTTTCTAATGATCAACAGCACCATTTTAACTGATACTAGTTAAATCTTCCCAAAGCTAAAATCATGAGTCTCAGGCAAATAGAAAATGAACATGTGTCAAAGATTTTATTTCACTCATTAATTAATGAGGAAGCCGTTAAGATGTCATGACCAGTTCAGAGATCATCTAAAAAGCTAGGATATGGTGTGGGGAATTTAACAACAAAGAAAGGATAAAGTTGTGAGATTAGATATAAATCTCTTGCTCACCATGCCATCTTTGGAGGTATCTGTTACACTGGAAAGAAATTACCTGCATCTTCACTGGACAAATGTCATCTATGATTTTTTGCTTTATTTCCAAGTTTCAGCTTGTTTTTGCTGATGAGAGAGTTGATGATGTGTCCCTTGTCACATGGCAGCCACCACTTCCACAAAGGAAGCTAGAATAAGAAAGAACCCCAAAGTGATTACTGCACAATTGCATCAAAATGTCACAGCAATGTTAGTATATTGGATTGTGAGAACTGTTTGTCATGAATTGCCCTTGCTACTATTCTTTTAGTGAATTGTAGGCTGCTTTTGTATTTCAAGGTCTCCTGGGCTTAGCCATAAAATCACTCTGGGGTGGTTGGGACTAGTAGGGAAAATTCTTAAAGCTTATAATTACAGACTAAACTTTATTGACTTATTTCTTTGAATGGGCCTATGGTTCAACTTTTGAGGTAATCTCCGTTCTCAGCAGGGTCTCCCTGGAGAAAACTAATCAGAGTGATTTTCAGGGACCCTAACATCCAGGAAACCCTGAAACTGCTGTCAGTCAGGCAATGACTTGGCCTGGCAGCCAGCCTGGAAGAAGTGAGTAGCTTCTCTGACTGACTCTAGAAAAGACCTGGGGCTCATATGATATTTCTTTTCCAGTTGCTCTTGCAAGATGTTGGTTTAAGGCTGTTTTTGATAGTGACTTTACTGGTGATATTTCATCTTTAAAAACTGTGGCAGAAGGAAGCACAGTGAGGGGTGAATTGGCTCTCCTATTTATGAGATGGGAGATGGTCCTTTTTAGTCAAAATGGCTCACGTTGCTATTCCAGACTCTGATTAGGATTATGGTGGACTTTCCCACCTCATCATCTTCTTTTTAAAATCATTTGAGAGAACATTTTTTACTTTTTTAATGTAAATTTATTTTATAATATAGTTGATTGACAATCTTGTGTTATTTTCAGGTGTACAGCAAAGTGATTCAGTTATACATATACTTATGTCCACTCTTGTTTTAGATTCTTTTCCCATGTAGATTATTACACTGTATTGAGTAGAGTTCCTTGTGTTACACAGTAGGTCCTTGTTGGTTATCTATTTTACATATCGTCATTGTCGTTTAGTTAGTCACTCAGTTTTGTTCAACTCTTTGCGACCCTGTGGACCACAGCCAGCCAGGCTCCCCTGTCCATGGAATCCTCTAGGGAAGAATACTGGAGTGGGTTGCCATGCCCTTCTCCAGTTTTACATATAGTAGTGTGTATATGTTAATCCCAACCTCCTAATTTATCCCTCCCCCCTTTCCCCCATGGTAACTATAATTTCGTTTCCTATGTCTGTGTGTCTATTTTTGTTTTTTAAATAAGCTCATTTCTGTCATTTTTTTGGTTCAAAATCCAGGTATCAGTGATATCATATGGTATTTGTCCTTCTCTCTCTGACTTACCTCACTTGGTATGACAATCTCCAAGCCCACTCATGTTGCTGCAGATGCCTGCCCCATCAAATGATGTTCTCTTGGGTATCTCCAGATGAGATGCAAAACAGTACTTCAGAGAATTCTTTGGGAAGACCATTGAACCACTAAATCAACCACCTAGAGCTGTGGTGGGACTTGTCCCTACTGCTCCACAATTCTGTGGACAACAGAACAGGAATAATTCAAGTTCTTGCTTGTTTCTTTCTCCTTACCCTGAGTTATAAATAATAGCCACGTGGAGATTTCCATAGAAAGCCATATACCACTCTACTGGGCAAAATCTTGTGCCCTGTCACCATTCTGCTAAAAAGAAGGCAAATGCTTATTTTTGGCTTGTGGTCTTGGGGAAAAAAAAAACCTTTACAGAAAACCAAGATGAATATTCCATATGCACTCCAATCCACACCCCAGACACAAACATGCTGATTCTGGGAAAAATGTTTGCTAATGTCTAAATAACACATAGATGAATAAAGGATTTTTACAGATATACATAATTCTAGATATAGCAAGGTGGTTTTTTTTTTGAAACTTGAAATAAATAACTTTTAAATTACTCAAAAAATATCAGAAGTATTCTGCATAATACACATAATAAATGAAAATGTCTTTTAAATTTTAAATTATTCAGTCAATACACAAATACATGTTTGCTATACAATTATTCAATAATAATCCTAGTGCTCTTCCTAGAGATAACTGATATTAGGCCACTGTGATACTTTCCTGGCCTCATTCGAGGCAGTCACATACATTTAAGT
Organism: Okapia johnstoni; assembly: GCA_024291935.2. Taxonomy (NCBI): domain Eukaryota; kingdom Metazoa; phylum Chordata; class Mammalia; order Artiodactyla; family Giraffidae; genus Okapia; species Okapia johnstoni. The sequence goes on from CM044319.1 coordinate 50,892,800, forward strand.
ACACTAAGGAAACACCATGCAGTATTATTATTTGTGTATTTACATAAGCAGGGTTTCTCTAGTGGCTCAAACAGTCAAGAATCTGCCTGCAATGCAGGAGACCTGGGTTATATTCCTGAGTCGGGAAGATCCACAGGAGAAGGGAATGACAACCCACTCTAGTATTCTTGCCTAGAGAATTCCATGGACAGAATAGCCTGGCAGGCTACAATCATGGGGTTGCAAACAGTTAGACACAACTGAGTAACGAACACTTTCACTATTTTCACTTTTTTTTTTCTTTTTACATAAGCAGGATACTTATATGTGTTATACCACAGTGTGCTTGCTAGTGTTTTTTTTTTTGCATTTTTGCTTAATATACGCCATGGGAAACATAGCATGTCAGTATAAATGGCATATGATTTTAAACTGTTATATTGTATTTTACTAACATTTTTAGTTTTTGTTTATGTTATTGTTTTGTTTGCTGCTATTTTTATGTCTTTATTTCACCTGGACTTTGTTTGAGGTTTTGAGGTAGTATTGTAACTTTATTTTCCAAAATATTATTTCTATCTCCATTTAGTTCATGGTTCTTTTTTTCCCTAGCTACTTGAATTCATATATATATATATATATATAATAAGGTATGAAATCTCTCTATATACAGAATGTGTTTCTGAAATGGATAACCAACAAACATGTAGTGTATAGCACATGGAACTCTGCTCAGTGTTACGTGCCAGCCTGGATGGGCGGGGGGTTTGGGGGGAAATGGACATGTATATGTATGGCTGAGTCCCTACACTGTTCACCCGAAAATATCACAACATTGTTAATTGCATATACCCCAATGCAAATGTTTTTGGTGTTTGAAAAAATTAAAAAGATATTGAAAAAAAGAAAGAAAAATATGTTTCTGAGTTTCCTGCTCTATTTATGTAGTTTTCTTTCCAGGTCCTGTTTCAGCATCGCATTTATAAGGTATATTTTAATATTGATTAGAACATCCCTCTCTGCCCCCCACCCCAAGACAGCTGATTCCTTTTCTTAATGCTCTGTTAACTTTTAATAATTATTTTCTTTATGGTTCTTAGAATTAGGTTTTCATGTTATTTGAAAATAATTTTTCTTGGGTAATTCTCTAGGATTTTATTTCATTAAAGAGAATAACTATACATTGCTAACTTACATCAAAGCATGTTCCATCTATTCTAAATGAGTCAAGGTAATTTTTTTTTATTTTCCTTTTTACAGTCATAGATCTTAAATTAATTTCTAGATGTTTGGCTGCTGTTGTTGATGAATAGGATTTTTTTCTTGCTATCACGTGGTCTAATTGGTTTTTGTTGCTCTGTAGGAACATTATTGATTTTGTATATTTATATTTATACCCATCCACATTCTTATATATTTATTTTAATTGTAATAGTTTGCCATTTTTATTTTGGGAACTAGAACTAAGGATGGAGGCTCATAACACTGTATAGGAGGGGAAGATCAAAACTATCCCCAAGAAAAAGAAATGAAACAAGGCAAATGGTTGTCTGAGGAGGCCTGACAAATAGCTGAGAAAAGAAGAGAAGTAAAAGCGAAGGAGAAAGGAAAATATACACCCAACTAAATACAGAGTTTCAAAGAACAGCAAGGAGAGATAAGAAAGCCTTCTTAAGAGAACAATGTAAAGAAATAGAGAAGAGTAATAGATGAGAAAGACTAGATCTCTTCAAGAAAATTAGAGATACTAAGGGAACATATAATGCAAAGATGGGCATAATAAAGGACAGAAACAGTAAGGAGCTAACAGACACAGATTATACAGTGGAAGAGACAAATAGATTCAAGGGGTTAGATCTGATAGACAGAGGGCCTGATGAACTATGGATGGAGGTTCATGATGTTGTACAGGGATAGGTATCAAGACCATCCCCCAAAAAAGAAATGCAAAAAGGCAAAATGTGTGAGGAAGCCTTACAAATAGCTGTGAAAAGAAGAGAAGTAAAAAGCAAAGGAGAAATGGAAAGATATACCCATTTGAATGCAAAGTTCCAAAGAATAGCAAGGAGAGATAAGAAAGCCTTCCTCAGTGATCAGTGCAAAGAAATAGAAGAAAACAATAGAATGGGAAAGACTAGCGATCTCTTCAAGGAAATCAGAGATGCCACGGGAACGTTTCATGCAAAATGGGCACAATAAAGGACAGAAATGGTATGGACCTAACAGAAGCAGAAGATATTAAGGGAGGGTGGCAAAAGTACACAGAACTATACAAAAACGATCTTCACGACCCAGATAATCACGATGGTGTGATCACTCACCTAGAGCCAGACATCCTGGAATGTGAAGTCAGGTGGGCCTCAGGAAGCATCACTATGAACAAAGCTAGTGGAGGTGATGGATTCCAGTTGAGCAATTTCAAATCCTGAAAGATGATGCTGTGAAAGTGCTGCACTCAATATGCCAGCAAATTTGGAAAATGCGGCAGTGGCCACAGGACTGAAAAAGGTCCGTTTTCATTCCAGTCCCAAAGAAAGTCAATGCCAAAGAATGCTCAAACTACCTCACAATTGCACTCATCTCACATGCTAGTAAAGTAATGCTCAAAATCCTCCAAGCCAGGCTTCAGCAGTACATGAACTGTGAACTCCCAGATGTTCAAGCTGGTTTTAGAAAAGGCAGAGGAACCAGAGATCAAATTGTCAACATCTGTTAGATCATGGAAAAGCAAGAGAGTTCCAGAAAAAGCATCTATTTCTGTTTTATTGATTATGCCAAGACTTTGACTGTGTGGATCATGAGAAACTATGGAAAATTCTTAAAAAGATGGGAATACCAGACCACCTGACCTGCCTCCTGAGAAATATGTATGCAGGTCAGGAAGCAACAGTTAGAACAGGACATGCAATAACAGATTGGTTCCAAATCAGGAAAGGAGTACATCAAGGCTGTATATTGTCATATTGCTTATTTAACTTTATTGTCATATTGATTATTTAGCTTATATGCAGAGTACATCATGAGAAACGCTGGGCTGGAAGAAGCGCAAGCTGGAATCAAGATTGCTGGGAGAAATATCAATAACCTCAGATATGCAGATGACAGCACCCTTATGGCAGAAAGCGAAGAACTAAAGAGCCTCTTGAGGAAAGTGAAAGAGGAAAGTGAAAAAGTTGGCTTAAAACACAACATTCAGAAAACTAAGATCCTGGCATATGGTCCCATCAGTTCAGTTCAGTTCAGTTGCTCAGTGGTGTCCAACTCTTTGCGACCCCATGGACTGCAGCATGCCAGGCCTCCCTGTCCATCACCAACTCCCAGAGCTTACACAAACTCATGTCCATTGAGTTGGTGATGCCATCCAGGCATCTCATCCTCTGTCATCCCCTTCTCCTCCTGCCTTCAATCTTTCCTAACATCAAGGTCTTTTCGAATGAGTCAGGTCTTCCCATCACTTTATGGCAAATAGATGGGGAAACAGTGGAAACAGTGAGAGACTTTATTTTGGGGGGCTCCAAAATCACTGCAGATGGTGACTGCAGCCTTGAAATTAAAAGACGCTTACTCCTTGGAAGAAAAGTTCTGACCAACCTAGACAGCATATTAAAAAGCAGAGACATTACTTTGCCGACAAAGGTCCATCTAATGAAGCCATGGTTTTTCCAGTAGTCATGTATATATGTGAAAGTTGGACTGTAAAGAAAGCTGAGCACCAAAGAATTGATACTTTTGAACTGTGGTGTTGGAGAAGACTCTTGAGAGTCCCTTGGACTGCAAGGAAATCCAACCAGTCCCTCCTAAAGGAAATCAGTCCTGAATATTCATTGGAAGGACTGATGTTGAAGCTGAAACTCCAATAGTTTGCCATCTGATGCAAAGAACTGACTCATTGGAAAAGACCCTGATTCTAGGAAAGATTGATGGTGGGAGGAGAAGGGGATGACAAAGAATGAGATGGTTGGATGGCATGACTGACTCAATGGACATGATTTTGAGTAAACTCTCAGAGCTGGTGATGGACTGGGAGGCCTGATGTGCTACAGTCCATGGGGTTGAAAGGAGTCGGACATGACTGAGCAACTGAACTGAGCTAAACAGACACAGAAGAGATTAAGAAGAAGTAGCAAGAATACAGAAGAGCTGTACAAAAAAAATCTTAATGACTCGGATAACCACGATGATGTGATCATTCACCTAGAGCCAGACATCCTGGATTGTGAAGTCAAGTGGACCATAGGAAGCATTACTATGGACAAAGCTAATGTAGGTAATAGAATTCCAGCTGAGCTTTTTCAAATCCTAGAAGTTGTTGCTGTTAAATCGCTTCACTCAATATGCCAGAAAATTTAGAAAGCTCAGCAGTGGCCACAGGACTTGAAAATGTCCTTTTCATTCCAGTCCCAAAGAAGGGCAATGCCAAAGAATGTTCAAACTACCCTACGATTGCACTAATTTCACATGCTAGAAAGGTTATGCTCAAAGTCCTTCAAGGTAGTCTTCAACAGTATGTGAACCAAGAGCTCCCAGATGTTCAAGCTTTATTTAGAAAAGGCAGAGGAACCAGAGATCAAATTGTCAGCATCCATTGAATGGGAGAAAAAGCAAGAGAATTTCAGAGAAATACTTTCTTCAGCTTCATTGACTATGCTAAAGCCTTTGACTGTGTAAATCACAGCAGACTGTGGAAAATTGTTAATGAGATGGGAATACCAGTCTACAGTACCTGCCTCATGAGAAACCTGTGTGCAGGTCAAGAAGCAACAGTTAGAACTGGACATGGAACAATGGACTGTTCAAAAATGTAAAGGAGTTGGTCAAGACTGTACATTGTCACCCTGCTTACTTCTTCTATGCACAGTACATCATGTGAAGTGCCTGGTTGGATGCATTAAAAGTTAGAGTCATGATTGCCAGGAGAAATATCAGTAATCTCACCTATGCGGATGATATCACCCTTATGGCAGAAAGTGAAGAGGAACTAAAGAGCCTCTTCATGAAAGTGAAAGAGGAGAGTTAAAAAGCTAGCCTAAAGCTCAACATTCAAAAAATAAGATCATGGCATTCAGGCTCATCATTTCATGGCAATAGATGGGCAAGAAATGCAAACAGTGACAGATTTTATTTTCTCGGGCTCCAAAATCACTGTGGACAGTGACTGCAGCCATGAAATTAAATGGTGCTTTCTTACTCCTTGGAAGGAAAGCTATGACAAACCTGTGCTGTGTGCTCAGTCACTTCAGTCTTCTCTGACTTTTTGCTACCTATGGACTGTAGCCCGCCAGGCTCCTCTCTCCATGGGATTCTCCAGGGAAGAATACTGGAGTGGGTTGCCATGCCCTCCTCCAGGGGATCTTCTCAACACAGGAGTCACAAACCTAGACAGTATATTAAAAAGCAGAGACATCAGTTTGTGTGCTGCTGCTGCTAAGTCGCATCAGTCGTGTCCGACTCTGTGCAACCCCATAGATGGCAGCCCACCCGGATCCTCCGTCCCTGGGATTCTCCAGGCAAGAATATTGGAGTGGGTTGCCATTTCCTTCTCCAGTGCATGAAAGTGAAAAGTGAAATTGAAGTCGCTCAGTTGTGTCCAACTCTTCGCAACCCCATGAACTGTAGCCCACCAGGCTCCTCCATCTATGGAATTTCCCAGGCAAGAGTACTGGAGTGGGGTGACATTGTCTTCTCCTCAGTTTGTCTACAAAGGTCCCATATAGTCAAAGCTATGATTTTTCCACTAGTCATGGACCATAAAGAGAGATGGACCATAACGAAAGCTGACTGTCAAAGAATTGATGCTTTTGAACTCTGGTGCTGGAGAAGACTCTTGAGAGTCCTTTGGAGTGCAAGGAGATCCAACCAGTCAATCCTAAAAGAAATCAATGCTGAATATTCATTGGAAGGACTGATGCTGAAGCTGAAGCTCCAATACTTTGACCCCCTAATGCCAAGAGTCGACTCATAGGAAAAGACCCTGATGCTGGGAAAGATTGAAGGCAGGAGGAGAAAGGGACAACAGAGGACGAGATGGTTGGATTGAATTACGTATTCTATGGACATGAGTTTGAACAAACTGTGGGAGATACTGAAAGACAGGGAAGCCTGGCACACTTCAATCCATGAAGCCACAAAGAGTCAGACATGACTGAGCGACTGAAAAACAACAACAACAAAATCCCCATTTTACTTTGTAGACATCCAGTTAGTGCCACCTGCATTATTTCATAGTGTGTGTTTATTGATTCCTAAGCAAGCAATCTCTGTATCTAGTAAAACGTAAACAGACACATGCCTTATCCTTAAGGAAATGACATTTTGGAATTAAAACCTCCGCTAGGATTTCCTTCTGGTACCAAAATTCTACCAGTTGAAGGGGCAGGAATAAAAGAAAAAGTCACTGATGGTTAGCGCATTTGTTTTTTTTTTTTTTTTAGCAAGTACATGCTAAACCTGCTGCTACTGTAGAATTTGAAATCTAGGTAGTAATGCATCTGCACGTCACTCAACTCTTGACTTTAGGCAAAGTAATTTATACAGATAACAGCTGCTCCAAGTTCAAGGAGAGAGAAAGTGTGAGAGGGAGAGGATGACACTGCGTATTTTTGTGAAACAGGACCCTGACCTGGCACATTCAGTGTTTTTCAGAAAAAAGGTCCTCAGCAAAGGAGTTGTGTTTGAATGTGTGTGATCTAGACTGTAGGCACACACGAGAGAAACAGAGGCTCTTGTTCAGGGAGGGCACAAGAATTGAGATGTTTCTGTGGAAGCAATGAGCATTTGTTGAGCTGACACAGGGCGATTTTCTAAGACAGATTTAGAATGATGATGGTAACCTTTTTAAGAGTTGATTCATAATCAGTCCAAGGAAACATCATCATAATGAAGACACTTGATACTAAGGGCCAACAGAAGAGATTCGTATAAAATTGCTTCTATGTAGGCTGGTGAACTAATAGTTTAGGCTGTCGAGAAGATTGATATGGAAGAGAGACTAAATGCACATGTGTATATTACTTGGTGGGAGAATCCAAGGAAGAGATGAGAAGAAGAAAGTGGAAGCAGCACTTAGTTGTAGTACTGACCTAAACTGTTAACAAAAGTGGGGTCTGGCTGCTCACTGATTGAAAGTCAATACTGCAGAGGAAAGTTGATAAAAAGGAAAGTTTTATTTTGGAGGTTGCCAACTTGGGGAGAGGGCAGACTCCTGTCCAAAGTGACAATCAGTGCTCAGAAACTTTTAAAGGGGAGGTTCAGGAGTATACAGGCAGAGGGAGGGGGCTACATGCAAAAACAGCTGTCAGTTCTGACAGTCATTTGAAATTGGTCGTGTAGTGGTCTGATTAGCATCATCTTGATTGTTTTGAGTACAGTTATCTTCAGTTCTGGGTGGATTTGTTCCCATTTCTTTGGGACCACTTCTCCAAATTGTGATAACTTATGTAATGGCTACAATCTGGTCATCATGTAGTAAACTTCCAGCTGGTGGGGGTTTCAGTATATACAAGACAGCTCATAAGAGATGGCTCAGAATCTTATCATATACCTTGAGAAGGAACTAAAGATCCTTGACTTTGTTTAGTGGCTAAACTATTATTTTGCCCTATTTGACTGTGTTCCTTTCTTTCTGCCTCTTCTCACTTCTCTGGTTAAATTTATTCTGTGACTAAAGTTTTTCTACAGACAAAGGCAGGCAAAGGACATGGGGCGGGGGAGGAAGGACCATAGATCCCTGCTCCACTTCAAAATAGTCTAATCAAATAGCTCATTTTAGGATTTTTAGGGCTTTGAAGGTATCCAGGCGTTGAAGGTCAAGAGATCCCAGTCTGACTCCTGGCAGTGGAATTGATTCTTGACTTTGGTCAAAGCAATTTCTCTGTCACTAAGTTTCCTCAACTCTGTAATGTGAATAATATGAAGAATTTCTTCTTTCCCAATGAATATTAAATGAGTTAATTATACAGTTTCTAGCATATAGTAAGTATGTTTGAGGTTTTGTTTTTTAGAATTAGAAGCATTGTTCTGATTCTTAAACACCTTGCTTAATCTAGATTAAGTGCAAGGCTCAGAAACATAATTCTCAGCTACTTTAAGAATAACTTCTTTTTATTGCTATGTTTCTTGTTGTTCTTCTCCCAACTTCATAGTAAACTCCAGGCAAGAAGCAGATAAATAAGATAAAAACATATGAGAGCTACAGTTAAAAATTCAATCACCTTCAAGGGCCAGAAAGGCAGTCTGAAAGAATGAAATTGTCTTGGTAGGGAGTGGGGCCAAGTGGACAGTTCTTACCCTGTCGTAAAGGAACTGATCCCAGGGCAGCTGAGCTTCGTCAAGCAGGGAAGTAGCTTTTTTGTTAACAGGTCTTCAGACCTTTTCAATGGAAGACTTACTAGAATTTTTTAAATTGTTCATGTTTATTTATTTCTTTACTCTGGGCCAAGCCCAGTGCCAACATAAGGGTACAATCTTTTTTGTTTTTAAGTTGAAGTATACTTGATTTACAAAGTTGTGTTATTTCAGGTGTACAGCAGTGATCAGTTATACACATATATTTTTTTCAGATCCTTTTCTGTTATAGGTCATTACAAAATATTGAGTGTACTTCCCCGTGCTATACAGTAGGACCTTGTTGGTTACCTATTGTATATAGTAGTTTGTATCTATCCATAGGGTCACAAAGAGTGGGACATGACTGAAGTGACTGAGCACAGCGCCCACAAGAAATTTAAACAAGTATTTACTGGGGCTCCTGCTGTAGCAGGAGAGAGTGAGAACAAGTAATACGTTCCCTTGCTCGCTTCCTGAGTAGGGATCTAGCTGGTTTCTTGTATGGAGTGAGGGTAGGGGCAGGTCCAGGAGTCAGGCCAGAGGGATGGTTTAGGTGGAATCAGTCCTTAATATTCACTGGAAGGACTGAGGCTGAAGTTGAAGCTCCAATACTTTAGCCTCTTGATGCCAAGGGCTGACTTGTAGGAAAAGCCCTTGATTCTGGGAAATACTGAGGGCAAGAGGAGAAGGGGGTGACAAAGGATGAGGTGGTTGGATGGCATCATTGACTCAATGGACATGAGTTTGAGCAAACTCTGGGAGAAAGTGAAGGACAGGGAAGCTTGGCGTGCTGCAGTCCCTGGGGTTGCCAAGAATCAGACACAATGGAGCAACTGAACTGAATAGATGGTGTTGTGTGCAGGGGGCATGCACAGTACCCTGTTTTGATTCTTCAGAAGTGGGAATTGGGTTCTTTTGATTTTTTTTGTATCTTGTTGTCCATAAATTTGTAGTGGGAAATGGCAACCCATTTCATTATTCTTGCCTAGAGAATCCCATGGACAGAGAAGCTTGATGGGCTATAGTCCATGGGGTCACAAATAGTCAGACCCAACTGAGCGACTGAGCACACACCCGCATCCATTATTTGCCCCAATTGTGAACACACACAGTTAATTTTCAGTCCCTTACAGTTTCTTTGTATTTTGTTGCTCAAGGAAACATTTCTCCAGGTGCAAACACTGCAGCAAATGATCATCCCAGGTCCCAGCTTTTCTCAGTTTAAGAAATTAAAGTGAGGGTGAGAAGAATTCAAGGCTGTGGCTCTTAGGGTGGAGAGAGGCTGATGGATCCAAAGATAATTAAGGGTGCAGATGAATAGGACAGGACTGAGGGAGAAGGACTGTGAGTGAGAAAGGGGAGTGAGATTGTGGCAGCATTTTGTGTACAGTATTCAAGTTTCAGGGAAGATTCACACCTCCACCAACGCAACGCAAAATAGGTGACCTTGTCAGAAAAGGGAGTGTGCTTACCACCTGATTGGGCATGACTGTACGGGTGGGAAGCATCTTTCTTGAAGCACTCTATTCTTAGTCTACAATATTACCTCTCCATAAGAAAAAGGAGCCTAACCTCTAGTTTTTCTCCCTCTTAAAGAATAAAAAGCAGCCAGGCGAAAATGGAAATTTAATACATTGTGCAATTTGGTTCATATTCATTGTGTCATTGTGTTTTACCAGCATCTGCAATTGAAATGACCCCCTTATTTAGGGTCATTCTCACCATACTTTATATGTCTCAAACACCAAGGAGTGTATTTCTGCTAGAAACACCACCCTAGCCACTTCTTCATTTATAAACATGTTGACTAAGTCACACACAAGCAAATGTGTAATAGATCTTGCATTCTCCATCTCTGCTTGGAAGAAAAATGCCACTAACAAGATATATGAAGAGTTATACAAATCCACCACGGGGAGTGACTACAAAATAAGGGGAAAAATAAAACAAAACATTTGCCTACATAAATTCTCCTCTCTTTATTCTACACCATCTCTAGGAAAGAAATAATGAACCTTTCCTCATGATCTGCTTGTGTTTATAATTGATTTATCTTGTGGTTAAAAGGAGATTTACTCACTAAAATTGAGACAGACAGGAGAAAGCAATTTGGCTTTGACCTTCTGGCCTGCTTGGGTATCACTCATCAGAACTGAAAACAGAGTGGAGTTCTATCACTCCTTCAGAAAAAAACACTAGATTAATTCTTTAGAAACATTTTGTCTCAATCTTGCAGAAGCAGCCAGTGAATACTGTACATATATTTATGGATCTGATAACCTGGTGTGATTCAGAGATGGCAGAATTCTCCCCACTTCCAACCCTTTTGCTTTTTAAAATCTTTTTTATATGTTTATTTTTATTTGTCATATTGCTGCACCAGGTCTTAGTTGCAGCATGTGGAATCTAGTTCCCTGACCAGGGATTGAACCCTGTATCCCTGATTTGGACTGGGAGTCTTAGCCACTGAACCACCAGGGAAGTCCCTCAACCCTATTGCTAGTTAACATCTTGTCCACTTTACCAGGCTGACAGATTTTTTTTTCACATTATATATTCATTTATATAACTTACAGCTTTGTTTCTTATTTATTGTGATATTCCTGGTCAGAGATAACATATTTAGAATTCACATTTTTATCCACTTTGATATGAATATGTTTTTATCAGGTCACTTAATAAAATTATAGCATGAATGACACAAATAAATGAGGCTCAGAAAGGAGAGATGAGTTATACAATAAACAAATACATCATAATTACAGCCTTTGTTTTCCAACTTACCTTTTCTCCATTAGGACACCCTGTAGACCTTAGAGGCTTTAATGTGTCTTCCATTTTTCCACTTCTATGGGCATTGGGCCAAAGCATTGAATTTGAAATAGAATTTGTGTTTTGTAAGGACAGGCTGACTCTGTATCCTCCCTGAACTCCCCCAGAATTCCCAACACCAAATCAATATCTACCGATGGAATTTGGCTTAATTCTTGGCTTATTGTCTCTCTGCACACATTTTTCTAATATCCTCTCGTTTAGGTTGGTAGAATTCTAGGTTTCCAACAGTGACAAAACACTCTGTCACTTTGAATCTCCTCTGTTCCTGATTAATTTGCAACAAGCATTGCAACTCTTTCTGAAGCCTTCAAGATGTACCCTCAGGAGAAAGTTGGGTTGCAATTCTTTTCTGCATTCCAGAAGAAGAAATTTATTTTCCAAATAATGATTTGGGGGTAATCACTGGGAGATATATGTACACATACATGCATGCACAGACACACAGTCTACTAGTTCTAATCATTGTGAGGCTCAAGAGAAAAGAACAATGATTAAGGATGTAGCATATTCCATAATCTTAACTAAGCCTTGTAAATAAACACATGAAATAGACTGATTCTTATTTTAGAGATCAAGGAGCTGAGGCTTAGGGGATTCAGTCATTATGTGGTCATTATGGTCGTTAGGTCTAATGGCTATTGGCATGGAGTTTGACACCATGTCTGTCTGGTCCTAACATCCATCTCTTTATAGTACTTGACACAATGATGCATAGCTTTACAAAGTTAAAGTTGCTCAGTCATGTCTAACTCTGTGACCCCATGGACTATAGCCCACCATGCTCTTCTATCCATGGAATTCTCCAAGCAAGAATACTGGAGTGGTAGCCATGCCCTTCTCCAGAAGATCTTCCTCACCCAGAGACCAAACCCAGGTCTTCTTTACCCTGTGAGCCACCAGGGAAGCCCAAGCTTTACAAAGCTTGCGGCCTTTGCTAACTCAGTGCACCAAACAGCTTGCTTCTAACATTGCCAGAGCAACAGTCCCACTCTGTGCATTCACCTTCAGATAAATGTCTGCTATAGGCAAAGAGTGGGACTTCTCTGATAGCTCAGTTGGTAAAGAATCCTCCTGCAATGTGGGAGACCTGGGTTTGATCCCTGGGTTGGGAAGATCCACTGGAGAAGGGAAAGGTTTCCCACTCCAGTATTTTGGCCTGGAGAATTCCATGGACTGTATACTCTATGGGGTCACAAACAGCCAGACACGACTGAGCAACTTTCACATCACTTTAGAGGAAGAATACATTTTATTTCATTTGCAAGGAGCCCAGTCATCTGAAGTTTCTATGTTAAACATGTCAAGTGGAGGATTCCACATGAACCAGAGTTTTTTATTTTATTTACTTATATATTTTTTGATTGGGAGAGTACTTTTCCCAGCCTGGAAACACATGCCCTTTTCCCCGGGTTTTTTGAATTCCTAATTCTCACTGGAAACTTTAATAGAAAAGTCCAACACATGATATCAACAGATTACTAATTAACTATTATCAGTTTTGGGATAGTAAACCTCAAAAATGTGAGCACTGTACCTTATATTTTTTCTCCTTTTATTTTTCACCGCTCAGGGGGAACATCATCAAGACAGAAAGGCTTCCTAGGATGCATACGCTCCTTACATTTGAATGGGCAGAAACTGGACCTGGAGGAGAGGGCAAAGGTCACGTCTGGAGTTCGGCCAGGATGCCCGGGTCATTGTAGCAGTTATGGCAGCATCTGCCACAATGGGGGCAAGTGTGTGGAGAAGCACAGTGGATACTTCTGCGATTGCACCAGTTCGCCATATGAAGGACCCTTTTGCAAAAAAGGTACAATATGAATCTATGTTTTCCCCACAGGTTGTGTTTTAGTGCCTACAGATTGTAGTCATGTCACAGGAAACTCATACCCTTAGAGAATCCTCAAACATTCATTTATTCTCCCTCAATTTCCCTCTCTGCAGACTCTCTGGATTGCTTCTCAACATAATTACATATACACATCCTTCTTGTGTGTGGATACTGGCAGTACAGTTGAATAGGATGGATAGTAACAGGAAAACACACTTGATGTGGCCTAAAGCCAGCTGAGCCCTGGGAGAGGTGGACTGTCATTTCTGTTGTACTAACTTTCCTAATTCCAATTTATTCATCCACAAATGTGATCAAATAATCATAGAATCTAGCCCTAGAAAACCTTTAGAGATCTTGAAGCCATCATGAATCATTTTTACAATAAGGAGAGTATAGGTCAGTTAATAAAGTCTATATCATGTATTTAAAAAAATAAAATCTCTCAATTCTGCAGGTGACATGAGTGGGGTCTGAGGTTTTAAAAGCCTTGCCCAAAGATTCACATTTAGTTCCTAGGGGGCTGAGAATGGAGCACAGGCGTCAAAACCCCTGCCCTAGTACCTTTCCACACTCCTTCCTAATCCTGTAAATTAATTTCATTGACAAAAGCTAATCATGTTGGATACACACACTTGAACAAGGAATGATGCTTATGGTGTAAATTTTCTAGATAAATTAAAACTGACTACAAACTATGCAAATTCATTATTCAGTATCAATACCTAGTGTTTTTCAACTAGAAGGACAAACGATTTGGTCTACTATCAATCTTTGCAGACTCTTCTAAAGTTTATTCTATTGATGGAAAATAAAGATTGTTGGACAAAAAATGTAAACATTAGTTCAAGAGCAGAATTTAAACTATTTAAAAAAATGTTTTAATCACTTTGAAACACCATTTACATACAAGCAATGATAGGAATTACAAATAATTCTTGTCAGTTCATGAAAACACATCTTTCAAGCACCATTAACAAACAATGTTTTATTTCATTCAACTTACTCTTAGAATTTAAAAATAATAGGAAAAGAAAAAAAACACTCAATGTTCTCTTTAAAAGACTGTAATTTAAGCTCTTCATTCATTGACGCTGGCCTCCTCCCCAGTTAGTTTGAATCATTTGCTTGTTGTTGGAAAACATTGTGCTCCTTGGGAGAAAATTACCAGTACAAATTTTAGGGCCAGCAAAGTGGCAGGCCTGCATGGAAGATTGAACTAAAGAAGGTCTTGTGTTGGTAGGCTGTTCATGTGAGCTCCTAGGTTTTAACATTGGTGGAAGTCTCTGGAATAAATTCCCCTGAAATTTGGAATGCCACCCTTAGACTAGCTCTACATGCTAGAAGGAGCAAATGCAGAATAAACACTATCAAGCCCAAGTCCCTAAAATCTGCTAGCATTATTTTACAAGATCTATAACCAAGTGTTTGTTTGGGAAAAAATAAAATATAAAGAAAAATGATAGAACTCTATGCATTTCTCCAGAGACATTTTTCAAACATCTCATAGATCATCTCACTCTAAATTTAGCCTAATTTCCCATTGGTTCCTTTCTCTGAAACAACTCCTATTCATTATATTCTGTCCATGCCACTGCATATTTTAAGTTGCACAACTATTAGCATGCCATAATATATTAATAAAATGGAATAGACAGAATTTCTCAGCTACACTAAATGCAAAGAAAAGAACTACAAGAAAATTGGATTTTCTTTCTGGTAGTTGTTTTTGAATGATTATATTGGTTTTTATTTTTCTAGATTTCTGAGTATATTTTCAAACAGAATTCCAAATACACTATCTAATGTTTTTAATAGACATTCCTATATAATTCAATTTTAATGATTGCAGTATATTCCATCATGTGGAATTGCTTCTGTATATTTAACCCATTCTATCACTGGAGCATTTTAGTGAAGCGATAGTAGGACTCTGGTACCAGACCTGCCTGTGTTCAGATTCTGGCTCATCTACAGTCTACACTGTGTGATGCTGGTTGTGTAATTCAACCTTATGACTCCATGGTTCTGTCACCTGTAATATGTGAAAAATTTAGAAATTCTTCATGAAAGTCTGTCATGGAAATTTAACAAGCACTTCACAAAGCAATTGAGACAGACTCAGCCTGGCATATAAAGTGTCGGTAAATTGCTTGTATCATTATTTGGGAATTTTAGATTACCCCAAATTTTGTACATAAATAATGCTATGATGAGCATATGTATTGATTATTCCCTTATTAATGAAATTTCAGTGAAAAATAGTATATATATATATTTAGTAATTTAGCAATTGGTAAAGACTTGTTGAAAAAATGATACGATATATACCTTCCTGCCAACTTATATTATTTTTTTTTTACTTTTTATTGCAGAAAAATTAAATTATGTACTGCAGTAGAGAGAAAGGTTTCAGAACTTCCATGTATCCCTCACTTAGCTTGAACTGTTATTAACTCATGATCATTTTTATTTCATCTATAGGCTATCGTCCCTCCTCCTCTTTTATTATAGTGAAGCAAATTCCAGGTATCACATCAGCTCTTCTGTAAATATTGTAATATGTATTGTTAAAAGATAAGAACTCATAAAAACATGTATCCACAAGATGGTATTAATAAGAAAATTTTAATGATTTTTGAATAGTGTGAAATATCCACTCAGCATTCAAATTCTCATTTCTTTCATTTATTTTCAGTTTGTTGGAAGTTTTTCTAAATCAAGTACAGCCTAACTGATTCTATAGAACTGCTAGCCTGTTCATTAAGGCCTAATCTTTATGCTTACTTTAATTCTAAATCTATTTCTATTATTAAGACCAGTTGTTGTTTATTGGGTTCCTACTATGTGCTGTTCCTTTATATCCTTTCTCCCAACCCTTCTCCTCACCATGAGATTGAATTCATTCCTGTTTGTGTTAGCCTGAGGTTGATAGAGTCACTTGAAAGAGCCAGAGAAGATCATAGCAGGGTCCAAGCCCAGGTTAATCTGCTCCAAGTCTACCAGGGGCACAAGTCCTCTCCAGCACCTCCTTGTCTCCTAGCACCTCCTCTGAGTTCCTTACACACTTTCAGACCTAGTCATTACCAAGCTCCTGTTTCAAGTCTTCTCGGGCTACTCCTGACCACAGAGGGATCCGCCTCTGGGATTCACTGTCTTTGTCATTCACATATCACATCCAAGGCCATGTTCCATCAGCCTTATTTCTTTTCACATGGGTCCTGTCTTCTCAAAATCTAATCAGCACAGTTCTTTCCATGAAGTAGGTGCTAAAAGGATGTTGCTAATGTTGGTTATTGTGATCCTAGAGTTTTATGATGGTTATTAATAATAATCACCTTCAAGTGAAGATTTGTATGCCATTTAGCCCAATGGTTTCAGATGTTCAGATAAATTAGAGGGCTTAAATATGATCAGAGAGCTAAAACTCTTAGATTATAAAAGAAAAGAAACAGATAATAAATCAAGTTCATGTGTTTTGCTGAATTTAAGTTGAAATTCACAATGTCTAAGTAATAAAAATAGTTATAACTGAGGCTAGGGGAGGAGGAAAGACAAATTTGATAGGACAACTCTAGTTTAAAAAGTGTTTTTCATTTTAATTTACTGTCCTAAGTATAAAGAAAAATGTAATATGAATGCCCATTTAATATACTTAGTATTTAATATATAGAAAGATCTGAATTATACTTATATTTGAACACACACACAAACATCCCATAAAGGCCATTACTCTTTTAACTAGGAGATAGTAGCTCAAAATGCAGGCCACATGTCCCAGAAAAGATTCACTTATGAAAAGAGCTTGAAAAAAAAGAAGAAATGTGCTTGAATCAAGCTGATGATCAGCTAGAATCCTCCCAGTTACCAGTTTCTGTGTATATCTCTGTAATAAGGAGTACTGATGCTGTTCTAATCTGCATGAGAAATTCAAAACACTTTCTCTTGAACCTTTAGTGAAAAAGGAACCGGTATTCCCAACCTGCTAAGCAATATGCATAAATATGCCACTTTAATTTTCTTTTGACACCATTACAGACTGTTATAGAATTTTCACAAAAGTAGAACAAATCTGCAATGGAATTAGGATGCAAAAGCCAGGTTGATTAAGTTCTAGGTGCCACCAATTCAATCAGAGACTTTCATGGGGATATTCAGGAAAAAGAGAAATTAATCATGTCAGTATAGATTCACATGTTTTTCTTTAACCAACAAAGACCTATTGTATATCAGGGAACTATACTCAATATTTTGTAAAAACCGATAAGGGAAAAGAATTTGAAAAGAATAGATACACATATATGTATAACTGAATCACTGTGCTGTACACATGAAACTAACACAATATTGTAAATCAACTATCCTTCATTTAAATAAGTAAAATAAAATAATTGATCCAGGAGTTGTATACCTGTGCCTTTCCTACTGTTTACACAGATTTCCTCTCCTCCATTTCTATTGGTCCTCACACTTAACGCAATACCATAGAGAATTACTTTCTCTCCCAGTATCGTACTCTCAGTAGTTTTGTGCCCACTCAACATCTTCCTGACCCACGAGAAAAACATAAAAATTGTAAGGATTTCAGTTTTGAAGGGAAGAAAATCCCAAGGCAATTTCTTTCTACTGTGCAGGAGGTAGGGACATCTCATCTTTGTTTCTAAAGAAATCAGCCTGGAACATGGTAGTTATTCTGCAAATATATGTGAGAACGGACCTACATTTCACAATGCACATCTGAGCTCTCTTCTAGCCATGCAACCTTGTTCAAGATGCTTAACACTGGCAAGCCTCATGTTTCTCCTTTGTAAATAAGAATGATGATTTCTGCCACTTTAAAATTATCGTGGGAATCATATTTTATAATTCATGTAATCTTCACACAGTGACCGATGTGTAGGAAACAAACAGTAAACAAGCAATGATGACTCTCCTGAATGTTTCAATGTGTGCTTTCCTCTCTGATATTTTGCAGAGGTTTCTGCTGTTTTTGAGGCTGGCACTTCAGTGACTTACATGTTTCAAGAACCCTACCCAGTGACCAAGAATGTGAGCCTCTCTTCCTCAGCGATTTACGTGGATGCAGCCCTATCCAAAGAAAACATTGCATTGAGCTTTGTGACAGCCCAGGCACCCAGCCTCTTGCTGTATATCAATTCTTCTCAGGACTTTCTGGCTGTCCTGCTCTCCAAGAATGGTGAGTTCCGATTGCATGAAGCCGGTGGAGTGTCATTCTGGATTGGAGGGCCAGTGCATGCCCTCCAGAACTCTGCATAATTTCAGTTTTAATTTGGTCCCACTGGGCAGCTTATTTCCAGATCTCCAGACCAACCTTTGGTTGTGCTTTACCTAATGAGTTGCATTGGTACTCAGGACCCGTGTCAATTCACTGCTGAAGTTGCAAACGCATTGATTTTAATTTACTTTAACTATGTAGCAGTCATTCTTTATTATTTATTCTGTGCTGGAATCCATTAAGAATAAAGGAGATCATCAGCATATCTGAATTTCAGAAGGACTCACATCACATATATCCTGTCATCTATGCTGCAGGATCCTTTACTGAGGGCTGTTAAAACAATTGGCATAAATGCAGGCTGTATTAATAGAAGGTGATTGCCTCGGTCTTAAAGAGAAGCAATATAAGTGAGTCATAACCTTGTGGGGTATGGGGCTGGGTGCTGGGAATCAGGTGTTGGAAAGAATGTGGGCAAAATGAAATATGCAAAGATTAGAATAATAAAGGGATGAGAATCCAATTCATACAAGGAATGTTGACGGACATCAACACTGAACATTTTGATGTCTGTTAGCAGAAGCCAGGTTTCCTCCTCATATGACTTAATTCCACCCTGCAGTGATGAGAATCATTTATGTAGTCATGGCCAAGGACACTTTGAGATCAAAATCCTAGAGAATGGCTAGAACAGTCCAAGAGGGCAGAGGTGGAGAGCCATATATTGTGTTCTCAAGGAACTCTTTCTTATGATCGAGAATGTCTTTCTTCTGTTGTAACTTGCTATATAGTGAGATGAGTCTGGGCTTTTGGACCATCCACCACAGGGATGGACTATGGGGGTGGGGAGGGTGGCATACAGGAAGCCAGGGATACCCTCTGTGCCCTCTCTAGACCTTAGATGGAAACTCTAGAAATTTCTCTTCATCTATTTTCCTTGGATTTATTCTTCTATGTATCATCTTGGTTTCCAGATTTTTATGACATAGAAAATTAAGAATAATATTCAGACCATGGGTTGAACCAGGCCTGATTTACCATAGTAGTAACAATGGCTAACTCTAAAGGACTCATTCATTCTAAAAGCAACATGGAAGGGAAGAAAAATGAGAGAAATAGGGATAATGAATGGTCAACCAAGTCTCTTAGACTCTACAAGAGTAAAGGAAAACATTATGTGTTATTAGAACTCTTACTTATTAGCAGATTTTATATGATTAGGACCATTATAGCAACATGTCAGTTTTTAAATCTTGCCACTATAATATCTTTGTAAGGTCAATAAGGGTGGCTGAGGACACAGAGGTATGGATTAACTGATTAACCATGAGTTAGGCCAGCCAGCTAACTCATGACAGCTAGGACCAGGTGCCAGGTCTCTGGATAATCAGTAATCTTTCCTCTAAACTAGATCATTCTCCTCTGATGTGATTGAATTATAGTCAGATGGTTACAGAGAACTGAGATGAAAGATTTCCTCCAAAGCATCTTTTGGCTATGGTTCTATGGGCACATTAGTACCTGCTTGGATACACTTGCTTATGGATACAGATAATGCATATCAAAAATAACTATATCAGATTACATATCTATTACTCTGTATACTCTATTATTAATATATATATGTATGTGTGTATATATATATATATATATATATATTAAACTATACATCTGGGCACTATTCTAATTAATGTAAAGAGCACTTAAGCCTCACATAATCCTGTGTGATTAGTGTATTAATATAATCAGTATCTTAGGGTTGTAGAATCTAATGCATATAGTTGTTGTTCTTTGTTGTTTAGTCACTAAGTCAAATCCAACTCTTTTGTGACCCCATAGACTGTAGCTCACCAGACTCCTCTGTCTGAGGATTTACCACTGAGCCACCAGGGAAACCCTAAGGCATGCAGACAGACATTCAATAACTTGCTTAAAATGCCACAGTGAGAAGAGCTGGGTTTCAGTCTTTCCTTCTAAAGTACACACACACACTCACACACACACACACATATATATATATATATATATACTAATAAATTTCTTGAAAAGCAGCACATTTTAAATAAACTTAATTGGGAAGACATTCTTTTTTATAATTGAATTGTAGGTGGTTTACAATGTTGTGTTAGTTTCAGATGTCCAATATAGTGGTTCAGTTATATATTAAACAATTTTCTGTAATTAATTTGTTAGTCACATAGTCGTGTCCAACTCTTTGAGACCCCATGGACTGTAGCCCTTCAGCTTCTCTATCCATAGAAATCTCTGGGCAAGAATACTGGAGTGGGTAGCCATTCCCTTCTCCAGGGGATCTTCCCGACTCAGAGATTGAACTTGGGTTTCCTGCACTGCAGGTGGATTCTTACTCTCTGAGCCACCAGGGAAACCCTGTTATATATACATATCTATTATTTTCAGATTCTTTTCCCTGATAGGTTATTATAAAATATTGAGTATAATTCCCTGTGCTATACATTATCTATTATATTCAGATTCTTTTACCTTATTGGTTATTACAAAATATTGAATACAGTTCCCTGTGCTGTATAGTAGGTCCTTGTTTATTGGAAGGCATTCATGAATTCTGTCTTAATCTCTATTTTCTTATACTTTAAAGCCTCACTTCACTGAAAGCTCTACCTGCCCTAAAGGCATTTACATGCTTGAAACCCTGGCTAAATGCTGGAAGCAAGGAGATACGTATGCCATGTTTGTTGGCTTAAGCTTAAATCTCAGGGCTGGTGTAAAAGTCTTACAGGTCAGTCTAATATATAGCAAATGAATTTCCAAGCTGTGGTTAGTAATAGAGTGTTCTCCCTCCCCTCACTCAGTTTCAGAGAATTATTATTCCCCACCTCCACCTCATCCCACCCCAAGGTTCTAGGAAACTCTTGTTGAAGTAGGTAGTGCTAGGAAACTCAGTGATTTGGGATGCTGGACATTTCTTGCCATCTCTTTTTCCTACAGAGAAACAACTAAGATATGTGCTCATTCATTCATTCTTTTTTTCTAACTGAGGCATAGAGGCTTTACAGTGTTGTAGAACAAAATGAATGGAATACATGCATACATATATCCCCTTCCTAAGGGCCCTCCCTCTCATCCCCACAATCCCGACCCTCTAAGCCATCACTCCCTGTGCTATACAGCACGTTTCCACTAGTTATATCTTAATGCTACTCTTTCAATTCATCCCACCCTCCCTTCCACCCCTGTGTCCACTAGTCCATTCTCTACATCTGAGTCTCTATTCCTGCCCTACAAATAGGTTCATCTGTACCATTTTTCTACATTAAACATACATGTATTAATATATATTTGTTTTATTTTCCTGATATTTCACTCTGTATGACAGACTCTAGGTCCATTCACATCTCTACAAATTACCCAATTCCATCCTTTTTTATGTCTGAGTAATATTGTTTTGTTTATACGTATCACATCTTCTTTATTCATTCATCTCTTGATGGACATTTAGGTTGCTTCCATGTCCTGGCTATTGTAAATATTGTAAATAGTGTTGCTCTGAATATAAGGGTGCATGTGTCTTTTTGAATTATGGTTTAATCTAGGTATATGTCCAGGAGTGAGATTGCTGGGTCTCTGGGTCATTACTAGTCCCCCTGCACAGGATCAGGACCTAGGGAGACTGACCAAAATAAGCAAAATATACAGTGCTGTCTCAAAACAAGAAAGAAGAGAGACTCAAACACAACCTTCAACTTTTTCAAAGACAGTCTCGATAAAGGGACTTCAGTTGCCCAGATTTCTCAAGCAATCTAGCTGTAAGTTAGATTTTACCTAACTTTAAGGATGAATTTACTACAAATTCAGAGATTAAAACTGTAGAGTAATATACCTGGTAAAGAATCAGCCTGCCAAGACAGGAGATGCGAGTTAGATCCCTGGGTCAGGAAGATCCCCTGAAGAAGGAAATGACAACCGACTTCAGTATTCTTGTCTGGAAAATCCCATGTACAGAGGAGCCTGGCAGGATACAGTTCATGGGGTCGCAAAAGAGTCGAACATGACTTAGCAAATAAACCACAACAAAATATGTTGTGTGACAGTGAGTTTGTCATTGGAGGTCTTCAAAAAACAATTACATGATTTGTCAGAGAAACTATAATATATAGTTATAATATATAGAGAACTCTAGCAGTGGATGGCAGAGAAAAATAACCTCTTAATTTCTTGGCAAGTTTTAGATTTTGTGCTTCTCTTTTCCCCTTCTATGTAGTCTTACATTTGTATTTCTTTTTACTAGAGCTTCATTCATAGACTTGGAAATGCGTCTATAAGGAGTTAAGAATTGGTATTCTATAAGTTGGGCTTCCCAGGTGGTGCTAGTGGTAATGAACCCACCTGCCAATGCAGGAGACTTAAGATCCTTGGGTTTGATTCCTGAGTAGGGAAGATCCCCTGGAGAAGAAAATGGTAACCCACTCCAGTGTTCTTGCGCGGATAATCCCATGGACAGAGGACCTTGGTGGGCTACTGTCCATAGGGTTGGGAAGAGTCAGAGACAACTGAAGCAATTGAGCACACACACATTCTTTAAGTTGTAGCATTCTTTAATGTTTTCCTTTAATTTTATATTGGGGTTGCAAAAGAGCCAGACGTGACTTAGTGACTAAATAACAACGAATAGTTGATTTACAATGTTATGCTAGTTTCAGTATTCAGCAAAGTCATTTAGTTAGGCATAGTCACATATTTATTCTTTTTCAGATTCCCTTCCATCATAGATTATTACAAGACACCAAATATAGTTCTCTGTGCTGTACAGTAGGTCCTTGTATTTTATACACAGTAGTATGCATCTGTTAGTCCCAAACTCCTAATTTATCTCCTCCCCACTTCCACTTTTGTAACCATAAGTTTGTTTTCTGAGTCCGTTTCCAGTAAGTGATATCATATGATATAATATCTGTCTTTCTGTCTAACTTACTTCACTTAGTCACAGAGAACAATACCTGTCTCCTTCATAAAGCTGTTAATAAGAAAGATGAATTACTGTGTGGAGCTGTGCTGCTGATAGTAGAAAATACAATATAGTATTTGTACACAATTATTATTACTGCAGCTCTGTAAATAGTAAACCCACTAGCCATGACTTTATTATTACCTTCATTTCTTCCACAGCAACATCAATAAAAAGTGATTTATTCTGGGAAAATAAGGGTTCCTACAATGCGTTCCCAGTATGTTCATAGTATTAGGTCACTAATCTCATTGCCAGTGAAAGATATGGAGAACACTGAATCGTAGCAAATTAGAAATATTTCTAGTACAACTTTGATACATTTCAGTGGAAAATATGCCTCCAAAAATATTAATGGAAGTAAAGAATACTTACTGATTAAAAAAAAGAAAGAGTAGGGCAGCAGAGATAGTAAACTTTGGTATAGCAATTAGGAAAGCAAAAACAGTTAATTTGAGAGAGTCTCTGGCAGGAATTTAAAAACTTTTTGTTGGTGTATAGTTGATTTACAATATTGTGTAGTTTCAGGCATACAGCAATGGAAAGAATTTTATAATAAAATTGATTCACACCTTCTGAGGTAGAGGGAAATGTTTTCTGTTAGGACAGCTTTCTTAACCTTTCTTTGATTTAAGACACTTTTGGAAATCGAGTGGAAATTATGAGGAGAGGGTCACTCTTAAAACGAGTCTTTCTTTGTTCTCAAGAGGAAGAAAATGCCCACGGCCAGCGCCATACAAAATGGCTTCAATTTTGGGTCTCTGGGTTAAAAAGCCAGGGCCTGGAGACCAGTAGATGAGCTGTATAAATACTGAACAAAATTCCTGGCTTGCAAATGTATTTAATAAGGGCATCCAGGCCAGAGGAGACAGAGCAATGGAATTCAAAGCCATGCTTGTAAATTTCTCCCTGGCAGGGTTTAATCTGGCAGCTTTAGAATTCTCCTTTGTCCTTTATCATTGTTCTTGAATTTTCTCCAATTAGAGACATTCAGGTTAAGCTGTTGCTGTCTTTTCAAATGAAAACAGGTTCTTCCTAAAGGAAGAAAAGGATTTTAATTTCTGAGATGGCAGAACAGAGGCAGAAAGGGAGACATTTTGGGGTCAGAGAGTCCTTAGGAAAGAGCAATCAATTGTGCTTCCAGAACCTGGGGTTTGGGACCACAGGCAATGGCAATTGGAGGAGAGGGAGCAGTTGAAGGAGGAAAAGAGTTTAGAGAAGATGAGAATGTTCTGAAGAGACATATAACTTTCACAGCATTTTATTGAGCGATGGCTCTGCCTTCCTTCAGTACCAGGAAGTTCTCCTTCAAACTTGTCATTTAACAAATATTTACAGAGCACCTTCCATGTGGCAGGCACTATTTCATGTGTAGGAGAGACAGAGATAGACAAGATCTTGTCCTGCCCTTAACCAGCCTAGTCTAGTGGATAAGAAAAAAGCAAATAAAGGCAACGATGTGTCATGTGTTATGGCTAGCATAGAGGCCTGTTCCAGGTAGAGTGAGCACGTCTTCCTGGGAGGCAGGGTCAGAAAACCCTTCATGGAGGTAGTGACTCTTAAATTGGTCCCTGAAAGATGTCAGTGTTCTTTATGCAGACATTACGTTTGTTAATAAAATAAGTTGTTTTGATTGTTCCTCATTTTCTCCTTTTTATTCCCAGTACTTATGAAATATTTTTTTAACCAATCAATTCCCTCTTCTACTCTTTTATCTTCTGCTCTTCTTGACTCTTTGATGGCAGGTTTAGAAAAAAAAAATGTGTGATCATTTTAGGACCATCAATCTGCGGTGAAATCACTTCTCTATAAAATCCAAACAAGACTCCAGGTCACCTTCCCTCTGGCTCCTCAGCTGCCCTCCAGCACCAAATGGTATATCTATCTGACTTTCCTTCGGCAGTTTCTTTTTATCAATTTTTTTTCTTTCTTTCTTTTTTTTTTTTTTTACCATATGTCAATATATTCATAAGATGCACTGTCTGCATTTGTGATTGAACACAGCTTGGAGGGAATAATGATGAACCCAGACACTTCACCTATGGAACAGACTGACTCAAGGGAGATAGGGATGAAAAGGAATCCCGAGAGGGAGTGTCTTCAAAGTACAATCCTCAACAGCAACTTTCTCAAGGGAGACTTTCAAAGTTTCATACTACCCCCATCAC
This sequence comes from Okapia johnstoni, assembly GCA_024291935.2. Taxonomy (NCBI): domain Eukaryota; kingdom Metazoa; phylum Chordata; class Mammalia; order Artiodactyla; family Giraffidae; genus Okapia; species Okapia johnstoni. The sequence goes on from CM044319.1 coordinate 50,918,158, forward strand.
CCTGTCTCTGACACTGGCATATGCTTGAGACTCCTCAGAGTTACAGGAATTCTGATAAACAGCTTGAGAAAAGCATGCATCTGAAGGCATGTCTCCTTGGCCTTACTAAACCCCGATCACTTCTATCTCTGGGCTTATATCAAGCAAAGCTTTGCTGCTTGGAATTTAAAATTCCCAAGTCTTATTATATCACCCAGACTTTGTTTGGGTTGGCTCATTTACTACATTTCTGAGCTTTCCAGTCATTTCTTGCTTGGAGATACCAGGTCCTGCTGGACCTCTCTACTCTACTTCACAATAATATGACTGTGACCTTGAGAAGTCACTTCCTCTAGAGGAAGGACAGTGATACAGGCAGGAGCAAATGGCGTCTCCAGTATCATTATTCAGTTAGTCCACCATGCTGTGGTGTGGGCCTGAGAGGAGAAATGGAGATGTGACAAGTAAAACTGAATTTTGGTCATGATTCTTAGGTCTCTAGTCTTTGTTGTAGGGGCTTAATGTTTTTGTAGTGTGCTCAGAAGTCCTTGAGGATTATTAATACTCTGGACTGAATCATGTCCCCATAAAGGCATGTTAAAGACCTGACTCTACTGTGTCTGTATTTAGAATAATGAGACAATGAGGTTAAATGAGGCCATAAGGGGGAACCCTGATCTGATAGGTTAGTGCCAGACCAGACTTTTCTTCTCTCTCGCTCTCTTTCTCTCCTCTTCCCCATCCCTATCTCTCTCTGTCTTTCTATCACTGCCGTGTGGAATCACAGTGAGAAGGTGGTTGTCTGCAAACCACGAACAGACTTCTCACCAGAAACTGAATTGACCGGCTCCTTGGTGTTGCTGGCCTCCTGGACTGTGAGAAAATAAAGTTTTGTTGTTTGGGACATTCAGTCTACAATATTTTGTTACAGAAGCTCAATCAGTCTAAGATAAAGATCAAATGAGATGATGCAAGAGGATGGGCTGCATAGACTGTAAAGTACAAAACGCTGTGTATTTTTTTGCTCATGATTACAAAATAATATGAATTATCTGCATGCTTGGGTGAACGTGCATGTGAACTGTAGGCTTCAGGATAACTTGGATGCAATTTGAATACACAGAGGACATAAACATTGTTCATTCGCCAGAGTCAGAGTACCTGATGAATCGGGCATTCCCCTGAGGAAGGAAAAAGATGAGACATGGGTGCCCACCCTTCACATAAAATTCTGTCACCAGGCACAGATGGCAGCTTTTGATGAACAAAAACATGACATCAGAAAAAAAAAACAACAACAACTTTAAGAATGACTTTATCAAATGCCCTCTGAATGAGACCTTGGGAAACTTGCCTGATGTTTCTAAAAGAAAGAGAGAAGAGAAAAACAAAACAAAACAGAAAAACAAGGTGTATGCATAGGATGGATGAAGAGAGTTCTTCATCCTGAAAAACCAGGCCCAGCAGGACACAGCTGCCCTCCCTCACCCCCAGCCCCTCGGACTGTGGAGTTGGCTGAACAGCCTGTGCCAGTGTCTAGGAAATCAAAATAGAGGGAATGGCAGCTACTGACTCTGTGTGCCAAGCCCTTGAGAAGAGTAGTAATCAAAGACTAACATGGAAATAAGGTGAAAAAAAAAATAACAAAATACAATTCAATCTACAAACATCTATCGAATACCTACTGGCAGCTGGGGCTGCCATAACAAAATGTTGCATCTACAGAAATGCATTTTCTCACAGTTCTGGAGACTGAACATCTGAGATTAGTGTGCCAGCAGGGTTAACGTCTGGTGGGAAGTCATCTGTTTGGTTGCAGACACCACTTTCTTGCTGTAGGATCACACGGCCTTTCCTCAGTAAAAGAGAGGAGAGAGGAGTGGAGGGGCTCTACACTGTCTCCTCTATAAAGGGCATTTTTCCTATTAGATCAAAGCTCAACTCTTGTAATTTTATTTAATCATAATTACTTCCTTAGAGGGTCCATCTCCAAATACAGCCACACTGAGGATTAGGGCTTCAACATATGAATTTGAAGGGAATACAGACTTCCAGTCCATAATAACTATCATGAGTTGGACAAACTGTCCTTGATGCTGAAAATTGAAAAAAAATATTAATATAGTGTAGCTGGCTTCTGGGTGATTCTTGAGGTTAGTTTCCATATACAATTGATTTTCATAATGTTAACACCTACCAGAGTATCTAGCACATAGTTGGCCTCAGTATTCTTGGATGGAATTATGTATTTTGAATCTAGTAGGAGAAAGAGGGATGTACTTAGTAAGTGTTGAGTGGTAATCAAAGACTACCATAGGCTCCATGAGGAGACTTTATAGGTTTACAGACATCACTCTGCTGACAACGGTCTGTATAGTCAAAGCTATGGTTTTTCAGGAGTCATGTATGGATGTGAGAGTTGGACCATAAAGAAGGCTGAGCGCCAAAGAATTGATGCTTTTGAATTGTTGTGTTGGAGAAGACTCTCGAGAGTCCCTTAGATTGCAAGGAGATCAAACCAGCTAATCCCAAAGGAAATCAACCCTGAATATTCATTGGAAGGACTAATACTGAAGCTGAAGTTCCAATACTTTGGCCACCTGATGCCAAGAGCCAGCTCACTGGAAAAGACCCTGATGCTGGGAAAGGTTGAAGGCAAGAGGAGAAGAGGGCAATAGAGGATGAAATGATTGGATGGCATCACCAACTCAATGAACATGAGTTTGAGCAAACTCTGGGAGATGGTGAAAGACAAGGAAGCCTGATGTGCTGCAGTCCATGGGATTGCAAAGAGTTGAACATTACTTAGTGGCTGAACAACATATTGAAGAGAGAGGGCAGCTCCTCCCAGGACATCCAGAAAACACCTTAGTGATTATGGGCATGGATATAAATATAAATTCTATTAATGTCTTTTAAGATGTTTTTCCTGAGATCCTACTCTGTCCCCTGTAATATACCTGTGAGTGGCAGCTTGTTTGGGCAGCTGGGCTCTGTGGAACTGGCTTGCTTTGATTATCTTTTTTGGAGGCTTCTTTGGTCTTCTCACTTTCATACTTTCCAAGTTTAAATCACTCTTCAGAAGTGTTCCAGGAATTGAATAATTGTTTATTTCATCAAGGCTGGTTGCTTACAACTGTCATGAGTGTGTTTAGTGTGAGAATCGAGAGAAATATTATCTGCTCGTATGCTTCATTGCTGGTAAGGAGAGGAAAGGCCTGCACTGAGTGCCTTGGTTTCTTCATCTGTAAATTTCGGATAATTGCAGTGGTCAAGAGTCTCACAGCAGTGTTCTTGAGGATTAATGAGATCCTGTTTGTAAAGGGTCTGAAGGAAATCAGATGAAAAATGTGGGATAAAGACAAAGAAAGGTTATTACTAAACAGACCAAAGAACTGGCTGGTGACTGAGCCCCCTTGATTCTGTTTTTTTAAAGCCTAATGGAGAGGGTTGAGAAACTCTAATTAGAGGCTTATAGATTAAGAAAGTAGTTGAAGTCAGTGAAAAGAAAGCTTTTCTCAGATAAAAGACATGTTTTTATTCTCCTTTGACCACTTGACTCGTAAATACTTTTATCTTGAAATGTGTAACAAATTCAGCAGAAGGCCCAAGCCCAGGGCTCATTCAGTTTTCTGTGCAGTTAATTACCTTTTGCACAGCCAGTCAGTCTTGGATTATCATTATTGCTCCTAATTTAAAGTTATTGAAAATGTGTTCCCACTTTAACAAGTAGCTTGACCTCTTGATGCCTAGAAATGAGGGCTCTGGAAACTGGATCCTCTGTCTAGCACCGAAGTGGGGGGAATGGTGAACAAGTTCTAAACCTCAGAGTCCAGTTTAAATTCCCACCACAATCCTCAAGAAACCTCCCTCAACCTCTCGACTAGAATACAGTTAATAGCAGCCAATTTTATAAAGCACTTAATGTGTGCAGAGCAGCAAGTTTAGCACTCTACATGCATTCATTCATTTAATTCTCATCCGACAGCTATGGAGTCTGTGCCATTTTTCCATTTATAGATGAGGATACTTAGGCACAAAAAGGTTACACAGCTGAACTAGTGGGGCTGAAAATCAAACACTGCTAGGCTCGCCTTTTATTTTATAAACTGTTTTGCACTATACTCTGACCTCTCCTTGAATTGTGTACACCGCTCTCATGAAACCTGTCAGTTTCTCTTTGGTATTTGCTTTAGCTTTTATTTAATGTGTGTGCACTGTCACAAATGCTATATTCACTCTTTAGCGCCTTGCTTATGGGACTCTATTTAAATGGAAGGCCAGACATGGATTGGCCTAGAGATTATATTATTAAGTGAAATAAGTCAGGCAGAGAAAGACAACTATCATATGATATTGTTTATATCTGGAATCTAAAAAAAAATGATATAAATGAACTTATTTACAAAACAGAAATGGATGGACAGACATAGAAAACAAACTTATGTATACCAGAGGATATGGGTAGAGATGAATTAGAACTTTGGGATTAACATATACACACTAATGCATATAAAATAGATAAACAACAAGGACCTAGCACAGGGGATTATATTCTATGTCTTGTAATATCCTATAATAGAAAATAATCTGAAAAAGAACATATATATGTGTGTGTGTGTGTGTGTGTGTGTGTGTATGTGTGTGTAAAACTTAATCTCTTTGCTATACACCTGAACTAACACAATAGTGTAAATTGATTATACTTTAATGTAAAAATGGTAATATAAAACAGATGGGCCAGATAGAAATGATGGGGCAAAGTGAGAGGAGTGCTAAAACCCCACTGGGATATTTGGGAATGCATTGCCAACAAAAGACATTGCCAGACATCTCTCATATTTGACAAACTGCACTGTGGTGCACACTGAAGCACACAGGGCTATCAAGTGGAAAAAAAATAGCATTCCTTACTGATGCCACTTTCTATGATCCAAGTTGCAGGAACTAGTTGAAGACCCAGCACTGAACCTAGCCAGCTAAGCTTGGCATTCACTCCCAATTGAAATTTCGAAGTGAAATAGTACATGGGGGAGCGCTCCCTCCTGAGAGCAAGTGAGTTTACAATTATTGTTAATAATAGGGAATAGGGCTCAGCAAAACTTTTCTGAAAAAACTTTTCAGAAAAATCACATGTAACAAGGGCATGCTCTTATTTGAATGTGGAGTATAAAGGCACAAATTTATTGTTACTCTCTTCTTAAACTGCTCCACTATGACATAAAGAAATTTAAAATTTTTGAAATGTAGTAACTCAAAAAGACAAAAAAGACAAATGAGAGAGCTTAGGGTAGGATGGAAATTGGCAACAGACAGAGGTTAACACCGCTTCCTTTCAGGTCTCTTTGAAGGCTAACACTAACAGGAAGGCATCCTGGGGAGGTTCAGACCTGGGTTGGTTTGTGCTCCGTAGAGGCTGCACTGAGACATGAAGTTAGGACAAATGGTGTTAAATTTGTACAGGGAGATGTTGACTTTCGACCCACTATTCTGTGTTCTGCCAAGGAAGCAAATTCCTTTTCCCCTCCATCTCATGAGATTAGAGATTTATTGTGTAGTTTATAGGAATTGAACCAATAGGGATCAAAGCTGTGGAGGCAAGTTTGAGAGAGATGCAGGGCTGAAGGTGAAATTAAAGTGACATTCTGTACACTGGGAGCTGAATTACTAGCTTTATTTTTGCCCTCTTCCAAGAGCTTATAGTGAGGATTTTCTTTTATCATGCAAAGGATGGGAAGTTTTTTTCCATAGAAGAACCCAACTTCTCCATAAAAATAACTGCATGCTTGCACAGTTGGGGCAAATTCTGGACAAAAAATTTAAAAAGAGATCAAGGAAAAAAAACTGCCATTTTGAGGAACCTGGACCCATAGCAGGGGACTGGGAGCAAAAGCAGAGTACTGTACAAGATTTGCTGTATATGGCACCGCTAAGGGGGTGGGCAAACCACCTAAACCACTTTTCCAGCCTGACCCCTGAACACACTCCTCACCCTGTATAAGGAACCAACTCGCCCAGTGTCAACAAGGGAACTTGTTGTTCTCCTTTCCTACTGCTACAGTAGGGGCCCCACCCAATAAAGCCTTTCCTGCAAAAAAAAAAAAAGCAAATGTTTGTACCTCCCTCCATTAAAAGCATATCATCCCCCCTGCCAAATGTCCAATATGATTTGCAAGAAAGAGAAAATAGTTGGGGAAGGGCCACTAGCAAAGATGTAATTGAAAACACTTTATAGGGTAAAAGAAATCTCATACGAATGTTCACTACTCTATATAGCACAATTAACAGTAGAAGACATACAAAGGCAAAATCCTAAATTTGCTAAAAATGGGATCAAAACTCAGACTTGCATATGACTTCTTAACAGAAACACTGGAAGTTCAAAGATAATGGGAATACATATTCATAATTCTAAGGGAAAATGAGTTTCAAGTGAGGACGCTACCTTTCATCCAAAGATATAAATAAATATGTATTCATACATAAAAGGGCAGAGTTATCTCACGTCGTCCTTTAAAACTGCTTTGGCACCTTTATTAAAACACTGTTTGATATGCATGTATTAGTTATCTAGTGCTATATAAGAATCATTCCTGAATTTAGTCAGTTGGCTTCCCCCAGAGAAAACAGTGAGGAAGGGAGGGAAGGAGGGGAGAGAGATAGATTGGGTAGATACACAAAAGAAGTGTACTTCAAATTGAAATCAACATCTCTTTCAGCACTGTCAACTAAAACTTGGCACTTGCCATTTGCCTCTACAAGGATTAAATCATGAGCCCTGCACTCAGTGACCTTCAACAACTCCTAAAGGGAGTTCAGTGAGGAGATAAGATGTGAGGCACTCTGTGCTTTGGGAAAAGCTGGCAGAATGACTCTTCAGATAGTTGGACATTTTCAGAATATTTTATGATCCAAATTTCTTGCATCTTCTTGTATCTAGAAAAATACTAAAATCATTAAGAGTGACATCTGCTCCATGTTACTAGCAATGAGCCTGTGACAAAATATATGCTTGACTGCACATACCCCACTTCAATAAAATCTTACGTAATACTGACCTTCCACCCCCACCTCTTCAGAGCAGTTTCTCAGAGCTGATAAGCTGTCTCCCAAGCTATAGTCTTCATTTTCCCTAAATAACACTTAACTCACGACTCTCATGTGGTACAGTTTTTTTTTTTTTTTTTTTTTTTCCCAATTGACAGCCTAAACTCAGCAAGGACAGAACCCTGCGAGGTGGGAGGAGGTTGCATATGGATACTAGGAGGCAGGGATCACTGGGGCCATTGTAGAGCCTACCATAATGCACTCTACCCAAAGAAAGCAGTATGTAAAAAAGACAGATGTGGGATCTAGGAAACAATCATCTGGAATAGAGCAGGAAGGTCATTTCAGGAAAACAGCATTCAGGAGTCCTAGTAAGCAACAGTGTAGGCCAGGGGTTCTCAACTGGATAGGATTTTTTGCCCACTCCCCCAGGAAGCTTTTCCATTATTATGAGGCATTTTTAGTTGTCAAGATGAGAAGTGAGTGTTACTGGTATACAGTGGACAGAATCTAGGGATGCTGCTAAACGTCTTAAAGATTCAGGGCAGTAAACTGCCCCCACACACAAACAGAATAATCTAGTCAAAAATATCAATAGCCTTGAGGTTGAGAAAACTTGGCCTTGAATGAAACATATCAACATAAGGCTTTAATATGAGAACTCTTATAAAAAAAAACACACAAGTGATACATGCCAGCAAAAAGTGATATTTACATCAGACACAACAATACAGACTTTGAAAACCAACTTATCTAAAATGTGTAGCAGTACACCTGTATGAGTTTCCCAGGTGGCACAGTGGTAAAGAATCTGCCTGCAGGAGACACAAGAGATGTGGGTTCAATCCCTGAATCAGGAAGATCCCCTGGAGTAGGAAATGGAACCCCACTCCAGATTCTTGCTTGGAAAATTCCATTGACAGAGGAGCATGGTGGGCTATTGTCCATGGTGTTGCAAAGAGTTGGACACAACTGAGCATACAAGAAAGAAAAAAAAAAATCTCTATTGAGTGATATCAGGGTGCAAGAAAGAGAATTCCTCATTGTCCAGTGTGGGAAAGCATAATATAATGTCTAAAATCTATAAGTCAAGAACTAGCAGTGTATTTAATAAATAAATTTGAAGGAAAATAAGAAGAAAACTCACAGAACTAAGAGTAACTGCATATGAGGAGGACCTGGAAATAGGAAGGAGTAGGGCAGGGGTTGCTTCCTCACCTCTTTCTATACTATTTGACTTTTAAAATGTATGACTTTTATAAACAGTCATCAAATGCATGTTTGAACATGAAACAAATCCATTATTTGAACATAAAGAAATAGATGTACAGTATTGTTAATTAAAAAATTACAGTTTCTTTTCCCCACTACCAATAAGTGCCTATAACTAGGTGAAGAGTATTGGTTGAAGGCACTTTAGATAATCGTTGCACAGCTGCACACATACCCTGTTTTCATGTTCTCAGTTAGTGAATTGAGTCCTCCAAGGAATAAATGGAAGAATAAATTAATGAACTTATTTAATAGAAACCATTTAATATAACAAATGATTCTACTTCCTTAACGGTTAAGCACACTTTATTTCGATAGTCTGTACTAGAACCGCTAAGAAGCGGCCTCATTGCTATAACTGTTTCAGATCTTCATGTCCATGAGCTTGACAGAGTAAGTAATGCTTGATACTTCTCCTCAGTTTTCCTCATGGATACCTTTTCCCCAGGCTGGCATTTATTTATTTCTTTTTAACTTTTAAAATTTGTTTTACTGAAATACAATGTTGTGTTAGTGTCTGTTGTACAGATTTCAGTTATATTTATATTATTTTCATATTCTTTTCTGATATGATTTTATCATAGGATATTAAATAGACTTCCCTGTGCTATACAGTAGGACCTTGTTGTTTATCCATTCTGTATATACTAGTTTGCAACTACTAATCCAAAACTCCCAATCCATTCCTTCCCACCTTCCCTCTGCCTTGGCAACCACAAGTCTGTTCTCCATGTCTGTGAGCCTGTTTCTGTTTTGTAGATAAGTTCATTTGTATCATAATTTAGATTTCACATATAAGTGATGCATGTATGCTGTTGCTTCAGTCGTGTCCAATTCTTTGCAACCCCATGGCCTCCTAGACTCCTCTGTCCCTGGGATTATCCAGGCAAGAATACTGGAGTGGGTTGCTGTTTCCTCTTCCAGGGGATCTTCCTGACCCAGGAATCAAACTCGCATCTTCAGTATCTCCTGCATTGGCAGGCAGATTGTTTATCACTGAGCCACCTGGGAAGCGGCTGGCTTGCATTACCTAGTATGATAATCTCTATGTCCCCATGTTGCTGCAAATGGCATTATTTATTTCTTTTTATCACTAATATTCCATCATATATATGTTCCACGTCTTCTTTATCCATTCATCTGTCAGTGGACGTTTAGATGGCTTCCATGTCTTGGCTATCGTGAATAGTGCTGCTATGATCATTGACGTGCACGTATCTTTTTGAATTAAAGTTTTGTACAGTTATACACTGAGGAGTGGAATTGCTGTATCATGTGGCAACTCTTCTTTTAGTTTTTTAAGGAACTTCCATACTATTGTCCATAGTGACTGCACCAATTTACATTCCCACAAACAGTGTAGGAGGGTTCCCTTTTCTCCACACCATCTCTAGCATTTATTATTTGTGACTTTTTGATGATTACCTTTCTGACTTACTAACATGCCCTTTAAATGTTGGCCTCCTTGTGGGAGTTCTGGCTCTTTTGGAGAAAAGATAAACCCTCCCTGAGATGGATCATCTCTTCTCATGACTTCAATTAGTGATTGTGTATGCTATTTGTGACTTTGGGAGAATTATCTAAACTGCTTGAGGGAGCGACTTCACTTGGCTTTCGCATATAGTCCTCCAACTCCGTGGTCCCCAAACTGACGTCAAGTTTTACTCCCCCGACCAAAACACGGATTTGCTTGCTTGACTTTTCCCTTTCTCAGAGATGTGCTCTATATTTACCCAAGTACCTGAGTCAGGAAGATGTCTTATCCATGTCTTCCTCTTTCTCACCTCTCCAGAGTTCATTAATCACGTAGTGTTATTCAGTCACTTTGCATTGCATCACATTGACTTCCGCATCCTTTTTTCTAGCTATCCAGTTTTTATGTTCCCACTATGATTATCCTTGTTCTGACCACCCTAATCTCAGAATCATAAGACTGCCAAAGTGTTCAAATACCTCCAAGAACCTCTAGGCCTGTGCTTTTTTAAATACATTCTCTCTTCTAACCATGGTGATCTTTTTTTAAAAATTCAAATGTATTCATGTCACTCATTTTTTGATTGTTCCTCATTGCCCTCAGGCTAATTTCCAAACTCTCTTCCATTCTAGATTCTTGCTTTTCTATGAAGTTTTAATTCTTATTATTCTCACACCTCACTCTACCCTCTCCCCATATTGAGTTATGCTCAGATAATTGAATATATCATGTCCTTTGGGTCTTTGGGTCTTTTCACCTTTGCTCTTTTCTCAAAACATTTTTTCCTTTCTCTCTTTCAGGACTTCTTTGCTTGCCAACTATTTTCTTTAGGTCCAAGTTTAATGTCCCTGCTGGGAAGCATTCCTAGTCCCTTCCCAAAGACTATGTTAAGTGTCCTTTTAATGAATCTCTGCAGCAGCCTATTATAGAAATTGTCACAACCTCTGTTAATTTCTTGGATCCACTGCTATGACTCTAATTCAAGGACTGACTCAACACTGCTCTTGTGCCATTTGGGGACCCAGTGTCTACACATGATAAATACTCTACCATTACAGACAACATACTCTAGTGAAATTGCTTAAGAGCTTTTAATGACAATAGGACACAATTTTTTTTTTCAAGCCAAGAGCCTTTTTAGAAGTATATTCTAATGGTTCATCTTTAAAAGAGTTCACTGTCTTATTTTTTGTAGTGCACTAAAGTACAGATAAGAATCAAGGAGAACAGATGAAATTGGGTAACACCTTCACTTAAAAACATGAATGAAGCTAAAATGAAAGAAAAAAACTTAAGTAGGAGATTATAAAAATAGATTACTCTTATCCTCTTACTTCTAATTTTGAGAGGTACTTTTCCTCTCAAAGTTTGTTAAAGGTCAGAGGAAAAATATCTTAAAAGGGATGCAATTTGATACAGGTAAAATTCCATATTTAAAAAAGATAGAGGAAAAAGTGTGACCAAGTCTATAATGATAAATACTGTTGGATCTTAGTTGTTTGAATTGCCCTCCATAGTGGGACCTCTCAAAAGAAAAATGAGATTAAAGAAGAAATGTCTAATGGTTCAAGTGAAAGCACAACAATAAAAATCAAAGAAACAGCACACGTAAATCCCCTGTGAAGGTCCTAATTTCCAGCTCTCTGTAACAATAACTAAATAAGCCTGGTGTCCTGTAACAGAGGCCATTGACATTTGTCAGGCTTTTCAATAAATTGACAATGAAAAGCTAAATCCGTGCAAGGTGGGAGACAAATGAACACACAGCCAAAGGTACTGGAGAAATAAACAGTGGTTTCCTAGCTGAAATATTTTTTTGATAAAGTAATAATCCCCTGTAATCTCTCTCCAGCATTAAATAACAACCGGTCTTTGTGCTGGCAGTTTAACTTTGTTGGCTGCCCTTGTCTTACAAATATATTTAGTGGAGCCTGGAATATCATTTTGTGCTGAAAGCTGAAGCCTTTGTCATGCTGAAGCTGGGCAAAAGCAATAAATCAAGGACAAAGTGAAAAGGCATAGAAATGGGCTATTGGAGACTTATTTCCCCAGAGCGGGCGAACTTTCTTCTCCCAAGAGCAGGTGTATTGCATCAGTCATGTCTTCCTGTTAAACACCTGTGTTGTAATGATATTGACTTATATCTACAGTGCACCCTCGTTGGCACTGTGCCAAAGTGCTTAAGATGCATCTGTGGGCAGTACATGCTAAAAATAGCATCACGAGATTATACAACCCTGGTTTACTTTTCTTCTTTGCTTTTACTCCTTGACAATCATTCCTCCTAGGAAACTGTTCAGAGATACTCAACATTAGCCTCTATCATGTGTTTCACAATTTGTGTCTCACCAATTAATAATCAACTTTTTAAAGTTAAGGGACCTTTAAAATAAAAGTTGTTTGTGTATATATGTATGTGTAATTTATATATTATATATAAATGCATTGTATATATACAGTTGTTGCTGTTTAGTCACTAAGTCATGTCTGACTCTTGCAATGCCATGGACTGTAGCATCCTGGGCTCCTCTGTCCATTAGATTTCCTAGACAAGAATACTGGAGTGAATCTTCCTGATTCAAGGATCAAACTGGGGTCTCTTGCATTACAGGCAGATTCTTTACCACTGAGCCACCAGGGAAACCCATTATATACTTATATATTATAATTTTATATGATTTTATATATGATTTATGTTGTATATAAATATGATAATGTATCAATTCAGTTCAGTCACTCAGTCGTGTCCGACTCTTTGCGACCCCATGAATCGCAGCACGCCAGGCCTCCCTGTCCATCAGCAACTCCCGGAGTCTACCCAAACCCATGTCCATCGAGTCGGTGATGCCATCCAACCATCTTATCCTCTGTCGTCCCCTTCTCCTCCTGCCCCCAGTCCTTCCCAGCATTAGGGTCTTTTCCAATGAGTCAACTCTTCACATGAGGTGGCCAAAGTATTGGAGTTTCAGCTTCAACATCAGTCCTTCCAATGAACACCCAGGACTGATCTCCTTTAGGATGGACTGGTTGGATCTCCTTGCAGTCCAAGGGACTCTCAAGAGTCTTCTCCAACACCACAGTTCAAAAGCATCAATTCTACAGTGCTCAGCTTTCTTCACCATCCAACTCTCACATCCATACATGACCACTGGAAAAACCATAGCCTTGACTAGACGGACCTTTGTTGGCAGAGTAATATCTCTGCTTTTCAATATGCTATCTAGGTTGGTCATAACCTTCCTTCCAAGGAGTAAGCATCTTTTAATTTCATGGCTGCAATCACCATCAGCAGTGATTTTGGAGCCCAAAAAAATAAAGTCTGACACTGTTTCCACTGTTTCCCCATCTATTTCCCATGAAGTGATAGGACCAGATGCCATGATCTTAGTTTTCTGAAGGTTGAACTTTAAGGCAACTTTTTCACTCTCCTCTTTCACTTTCATCAAGAGGCTCTTTAGTTCTTCTTCACTTTCTGCCTTAAGGGTGGTGTCATCTGCATATCTGAGGTTATTGATATTTCTCCCATCAATCTTGATTCCAGTGTGTGTTTCTTCCAGCCCAGCGTTTCTCATGATGTACTCTGCATATAAGTTAAATAAGCAGAGTGTGTATACATATATATATATATACACACACACACACAAATTTAAACTTATTAAGCCAAGACTAATGTACTTTGTGATGAACATTTGCCAAACTGATCATTGTTTAAAATGGGTTACAGAGAAATAATATGGAGATGTTTCTAGGGTGTTGGGTTTACTTTTAGCAACATAAAGTGATAAAAATCACTGTACTAAAAAGCCAGAGAACTGAGTTCATGAATTCGTTTCCCATTGCTAACTACTATCTTCTCACAAACTCAGTGGCTTAAATGAGCACCCATTTGGGTGTCGTTAGGTGAAGAATCCAAGCACAGCTCCTCTGGTTTCTGTTCAGAGTATCACGCTGCAGTCCAAGTGTCAGGTGGGCTGTGGTCTCATCTGCTTCCAAGCTTTGGTTGTTGTCAGAACTCAGCTCCTTGGAGTTTTAGAATTGAAGATCTGATTTCTCTCTGGCTATCAGACAGACACTGCTGCCAGCTGCCAGTTCCCAAAGGTAGCCCAGAGTATCTGGTCACATGGTCCTCTCCATGGACCCTCAGAGCTTACTCCCTCAGGCCAGCAAGGGGCAGCAGCATATGTATGAATGATAGAATCTTGACATGTAGTCACAGGAGTTGCATCCCACCACGTCTGACATATTCTATTTGTTAAAAGCAAATCTCATATCTGTCTTGCTTACATTCAAGGGTTGCAATCCTATGTGGGGCTGAACGTGAAATCCACCCTAGAGTCTGCCAGCCACATTCCTAGTGCTTTGTGGTCATCAAAAACTCGATACTCTTATATATTCACTGAAAGCAATAAGAAAGAGTGACTTGTATAAGTGAAAACAAAATTAATAAGCTTCACAAATAATGTTGAAAAAAATCAGACATAAAAGTGTACATTCTCTATGATGCCAATTTCTATATCTTTCAAAAATAAGCAAAATTCATCTATGCAATTAAAAAGCATAATACTGTTTAACTCGGGGCATAGTAACAATAAGGGGATCCGAGGGTGTCTCTGGGGTGCTGGAGTGTTGTCTCCTGTACTAGATGCATTCCATCAGGGAACATGTGTGGAGCATCACATTCAATGACAGGTGCACTTTTCTAAGAAAAGTGAAAGTGAAAGTTGCTCAGTCATGTCCGACTCTTTGCGACCCCAGGGACTATAGTCCATGGAATTCTCTAGGCCAGAATCCTGGAGTGGGCAGCCTGTCCCTTCTCCAGTGGATCTTCCCAACAGAGGAATTGAACCGGGGTCTCCTGCTTGTAAACATAATTATAACTGCACATTATAGTTCAATGAAGATTAAAACTAAACAAAACAAAAACCCTGGGTAACCTTAGACCAGTCACTTATTTTCTATGGGTCTTAGTCTTCTAATCTTTACCTTGGGGTTGGCTTTGTTGATCATTAAGGGCCTTTTGACATCATGCAACTATGGTTTTATGAAATACTGATGAACCTATCAAACTCATTGGATGGCTGTAAAGTACCCAGAATTCTTTTGAAAATTGTCTCAAATACAGTTCTTTTTAAAAAAAAAGTAAGTATAATTGATTTACAATGTCATATTAGCTTCTGCTGTATAGCAGTGATTCAGTTTTTATATATATATATATATATATATGCATATATAATAAATATTATATATAGTGAATATTATGTATACATCGCATTATTATAATATATAATTGTATATATTTGTTCATATTATTTTCAATTACAGTACATTACAGAATATTGAATAGAGTTCCTTGTGTGGTACAGTAGGACCTTGCTGTTTATCCATTCCATATATAATAGTTTGTGTCTGCTTATCCTGGGCTTTCCTGGTAGCTCAGTGGTAAAGAATCTGCCTGAAAAACATGAGATACAGATTCAATCTCTGGATCAGGAAGATCCCTGGAGAAGAAAATGGCAACCCATTCCAATATTCTTGCCTGAGAAATCCTATGGATGAGGAACCTGGCAGACTACAGTCCATGGTGTCAGAAAAGAGTCAAACAGGATTTAGTGATTAACCGACAGCAATAACAATTTGTTAATCCCAACCTCCCACCCCATCCCCTTCTCTCTCTCCCCTTGGTCAACCACAAATCTACCCTCCATGTTTGTGAGTCTGTTTCTGTTTCATAGATGTGTTCATTTCTGTCATATTTTAGATTCCATATATCAGTGATATCAAATAGTGTTTGTCTTTCTCTTTCTGACTTACTTCACTAAGTATGATAATCTCTAGGTCCATCCATATTGTTGCAAATGCCATTATTCCATTCTTTCTTATGGATGAGTTATACTCTGTTGTGTGTGTGTATATATAGATAGATAGCTAAATAGATTGTTGTTTGGTCACTTAGTCATGTCTGGCTCTTTGCAACTCCATGAATGGCAGCACGCCAGGCTTTCTTGTCCTTCACTGTTTCCCTGAGTTTGCTCAAACTCATGTCCATTGAGTCAGTGATGCCATCCAACCATCTTATCCTCTGTTGCCCCCTTCTCCTGCCCTCAATCTTTCCCAGCAACAGGGTCTTTTCCAATGAGTTGGCTCTTTGTATCAGGTGGCCAAAATATTGGAGCTTCAGCCTCAGCATCAGTCCTTCCAATGAATGTTCAGAGTTGATTTCCTTTAGGATTAACTTGTTTGATCTCATTGCTGTCCCAGGGACTCTCAAGAGTCTTCTCCAGCATCATAATTTGAAAGCATCAATTCTTCAGTGCTCAGCCTTCTTTATGATTCAGCTCTCACATCTGTACATGACTACTAGAAAAACCAAAGCGTATACACTACATCTTCTTTATCCCTTCATCTGTTGATGGACTTTTAGGTTGTTTTCATATCTTGGCTATTGTAAATAGTGCTGCAGTGAATGCTGCAGTGCATGTACCTTCTTGAATTAGAGTTTTGCCTCGATATATGCTCAGGAGTGGGCTTGTTGGATCATACGGTAGTTACGTTTTGAAGTTTTTCAGGAACTTTCATACTGTTTTCTATGATGACTGTATTAATCTAAATTCCTACTGACAGTATAGGCGAGTTCCCTTTTCTCCATACCATGTCCAGTATCAGATGAAATTGTTAAAAAAAAAAATTCTGTCTACACATACTTCCACTTAGAAAGTTTTGGCCTTGAAAAATCAAATCAAGCTCAGTCAACTTCTATTTTCTTAAACATTCTTTCAGCTCAGAAATTATCTTTGTCTTGGTGATATAGAAGTTCCTTTAGACCAGGTGGGAATTTCATCTAGGGGCAAAAAGGGGGCACATTGTAGAAAATTTGAAAATAATAATCAAATTGAGGAGAAAATGGTCTGCTTTGCAGAATCACCATGCAGCTCTCATTCTAAGTTTTGTCAGTGATCCAACATTCTTGCCCACCTCAATGGCTCCACAATCACTTCTGACTGGTTATACCACTGCCAGCAATGGTGCAAAGCACTGGGCTTCAGAAATAGCTAAGAACTGAGTCTCCTTGCTGGAAAAAGAAGTTGAGGAGGTGGATGTGCACCCAGATCAAATAATGTCTATTCTAAAGGAGTCTGGATTTGCAAACAAGGCTGGTCACTGAATGTGATCTGACCTCATACATTTCTATGCTTTCTCCTCCAACACCCACTGACCAACTGTGACCTCTAGAACTATTAGGCGACTGGCTTCCAGAGATGCTTGCCTGGGTTAAAATTGGCAAACTCATATCACAAGTTTAATGAGATTAATAATTCTTGGATAACCCCTTTACCTTAGGCTTCAGAAGAGAGTCTGAACTCCTGCCTTGCCGACTTCCTCCTCCGCTCCAGTCTCGTCAAGGCTCCCATCACCTCTTGCTCAGTCTGCTGCTGTGGCCTCCTAAGAAGCCCCCCTCCCTCTTCCCTGTGGCTGTCCCTTTCCCATGTAGCATTCAGGGATTCCTTTCACAGTATGAGGCTATTCTTGACTCCTCTGCTCGATACTATGAAGTTATTTTCTTGTCACTCAGGAGGAAATCCAGGTTTCTTCCTGGATCCAACAGGCTCTGTACAGTCTGTCTCCTGAGTTCACTCTCAGTCTTTCCCACCTTCTCTCCAAGTCTGGTTCAGTGGCCTTCTCACTGCTCCTGGAAGGTGCCATCTGGCTATGCTTTGGGCTTGGCACTAACTTTCTGTCTTCTGCAATTCCCTTTCACTGGTTGCTACATGGCTCAGTTTCATTGAAGCACCTGTAAACTTCATCTAGTCTGAGAGTTCTTCCCTGACCAGAGGCTCCATTATGAGGACCAGAAGGAGAGGGGTTTATGGGGACTACACTGTCTCAGATTGAGGCCCTGCCCTTCTCTGCTTGCTGTTTCCTCATGAATTTACTCCTTAGCATTATAGTCTACATTTATTTTTGTTGTTGTTGCCGCCTGTGATCAAAACTAGAATGTAGACTTCGGAGGGCACTTTGCCTTTTGTATGTTTAGTTCCTAGAATGGTGCTCAGCAGATTGTACACATTCATTCACATATTAGTTGATTTAATAGTTGAAAGTTCAGTTTAGCTTTTCTATTAGTCCTGTGAGATCCCCACCATCACCACTGGGGTAGTGGTGTTTCCTACTGATAAAAGTGTCTAACTATTAAAATGACAGCATGGGTCTGTTAAACTCTATGGCTTGATGTTTGTTGGAAATTGTAATTATTCATCACATCAGAATTTCTTCATAATTTTATCTTTAAAAAAAGTCAACAATCAGCAATGCTGTGAATGGTACACCTGCATGAAATCAGCATTTAGCCCATCAGAGAATTAAATGTACACTTAAAGTAGCAGTGGGTCAGTGGACCTGATGAACTGAGATGTGTTTGAAAGATTTATTCCTCTACCTTCATAGCTAAATTTGAGAACCAGATTAGACATTACAAAACTCAGGGAAAGAAACATGAGCGTAAGTGAAAGGAACCAAAAGATGTCAGAACAGCAAAGCTGCAAAAAAAAAAAAAATTAACTGATAAACAGAAAGGAAGAAAGAAGACAAACAGGGGTAGACATTCATGCCACTGTGCCATGTTCAGAGGCTGTCCAGGCAGAGCTGACTCACCCGGTACAGCCATATCTTTACCATATGTTCTTCCCCTGAAATTCCTTTTCCTGGTCACCATGATTCTCCCATATAGACTCTGCTCCATGCATTAGTCCTCCTTTTCTAGGGATTTTAGCCCAGGGGAGTCATGTCATGTCGTGACACATGCTTAGTTGTGTCCAACACTTTGGCAACCCCATGGATTATAGCCCTCCAGCCTTCTCTGTCCATGGGATTTCCCAGGCAAGAATATTGGAGTAGGTTACCATTTCCTTTTCCAGGGGAATTTTCTTTAACTAGGGATCAAATATCTCTTTCATCTCCTGCATTGGCAGGTAGATACTTTACCACTGCACCACCTGGGAAACCCAGCCCGAGGGGTGTAATACCATATTATCTCAAGGCCACTTTGATTTGTAAACCAGTGGAACTAGTTAGAAAGTAGAAAATTCTCCTCCTTATAGAAATGGACAGAACCTCCATGAGTGTGCATTTCACTTTCTTACCTTTCCTCTGTCTTATAACACACACAGAGTCAAGCTGTTGTCTGTTGTGTCTTATCCTAAGCCTTTAGTCCATTTGTTTGATGACCCAGAATGTAGGTGTGATTTCAAACATAGAGGCATGTTTAAAGTTTCAGAATATTAGGGAGTTTCACCACTATAATATTTGGGATTATCTCCATTTAGAAGAAAGATTCCAGGAGGCTGTGGGTCCATTTGAACACCCCTTGGGTGGATGGTGGCTTTGTACTCAGGAATGACATCTAAGCCTTTGGAATCCTCCCTTCAATATAGGGGCCCCATTTATTATTCCACATGATTTTATGTGCATTCTGCCTTTTGATCTGTTTACTATATCGGCATTGTTGTCACAACTGACAAAGCTCAGATCTCAATGGCTCCTTCAGCAAGTGTTCACGTTGCTCCTCTGGCTGTGGGTTACCTCCTGTGACTTTCTTTGTTCCGTGTGTCACCTCATTGAGAGTCCCAGATTAAGGAAGTAAGGCTTGTGTGTCCATTTCTCTCATAGATAAGAAAACCAAAGAACAGACGGATGAAGAGGTGTGCCTAGACTCATAAAACTAAAGAGAAACACATCTTGGCCTGTGTCTCATGTTACCTATTTTCCAGCCCATGGATTTCGCTTTTACATCTACCTATCATCTCTTTATCCCATCTGCCTTACCTTTTGCCCTAAGATAGTGCTTCTCAAGGGCTTCTCTGGTAGCTCAGCTGCTGAAGAATCCACCTGCAATGCAGGAGACCCCTGTTCAATTCCTGGGTTGAGAAAATCCCTGGAGAAGGGATAGACTACCCAGTCCAGTATCCTTGGGCTTCCTGGTGGCTCAGATGGTAAAGAATCTGCCTGCAATGTGGGAGATCTGAGTTCAGTCTGTGGGTTGGAAGATCCCCTGGAGGAGGGCATGGTAACCCACTCTGGTATTCTTGCCTGGAGAATTGCCATGGACAGAGGAGCTTGGCAGGCTACAGTCTATGGGGTTGCAAAGAGCCAAACACCGCTGAAAAACTAAGCACAACACAGTGCTTCTCAATCGTTAGTGGTTATCAGAATTACCTGCAAGCCTCCTTGAAACATAGATAGATAAGCCCTACTCTGAGAATATCAGATTTGTTATGTCCAGAGGGGGGCCCTAATAACTTATTGTGTTAATAAATTCCCAGGTGAAGCTGACTCTGTTGGTCCAGGGATTACACTTCAAAACTCACCACCTTAAGGCTCCATCTCAAGAACACAGTGCAATAGATAACTCCTAAATTAGCTTTTCTTTTTGTGTTTTATTTAGGAAAGTAAACAATGATTTAGATGAATGGTTCTTATAACTTTAACATCACCTCTCTGAAACTTAGGCAAGGCTGAAGAGGCCTTACAGTAGTAGTTTTCTAAGTCGTCATCTCTGGACCAATGGTGACAGCATTCCCTCGGACTTGGAAATGTAAAGTGTTGGTTCTGCCTCAAATTTACTGAATCCCCAGTTTTGAGGACACGTGCAGTTTAACTGGTGACACAGGTGATTCTGATGTACACCAGATGCAGAGGGCCAGGGTTAGGCTGCACACCTCTGCAGCTACACTGCAGCACGCTGTAGAAGCTCTATATGGCTTTGTTTGCTGTGGTCCTGCTACTCAAAGTGTGGGCCACAGACCAGCAGGAACCTGGTGAGAAATGCAGGCTCTCAGGCTCCACCGTAAGTCTGCTGACTTCATCTCTTATCCTGGGTTGTCTTCTCCTTGCAGAGTGTCTGGATTCTGTCTCATCATCCAGCCATTTAGTCTGTTACAAATGACTGCTTGACATTCAATTATGATTTTACCTCTCACAATACTTAGTGCTATGTTCCATACCCTCAGGGTTCATCATTTAGTATCTTCCTGGCTAATACAGGGTCTCATAACCTTAGCCCAGGTGTAGCTTTCCACTAATCTGCTATGTTGGTGTGGAGAGATTTAGATAGGGATTCCTAGTGTGGGGCTTCACAGATGGCTCAGGATGTGAAGAATCTGCCTGCAATACAGGAAATGCAGGAGATACAAGTTCAATTCCTGCATCGGGAAGATCCTTTGGAGGAAGAAATGCAAGCCATTCCAGTATTCTTGCCTGAAAATTTCCATGGGGCAGAGGAGCCTAGGGGGCTACAGTCCATGGGGTCACAAAGAGTCAGACACAACTGAGCAACTGAGCATGCACACACGTTCTGGAGTGAGCACCTCTGATTTTCCTGATTTCATTTTTCCATTAAGATCCTTCACTTTTCTTCATTACAGCATTATCCTATATAACTCTTCCCCTCATCCTTTGAGAATAGAATTATGGGCAATTTTAAGCAATCTATTAAACAAATAATTATAGTCATACTATAGTGTATTTATGGAACACAAATCATCTAAAGAGCCGACATGACTGCCTTGGCATGAATTGTTCATGGAAAAACATTGTGTGATTAGAAACTCCTTTCCAACTAGATGTATTATTGCCGGTCTTATAAAGTATTTCTGTATCCAGAAGTTATTTAATTTTTTCTTTGAATTTGAAAGAAAGAGAGACGGAATGAAGGAAGGGAAGGAGGGAAGGAAGGAAAGAAGAAAAAAAAACTAGACTGCAGACAATGAAATCAGAGAAACAGATCAACATTTCATATGGTTTCTAGGCAAACCCTGAGTGGTTTTACTCTAAATTTGTAATGTTTACATAGCAAATACAGATGTTATGTTTACTCACTTCCGGAGCATTTGCTAAAAGGGAATTTAAATGAATGGGAAACTGTTGTGGGGTGGTTTGTCTGCTGAGACACATTTTTAATAATAATAAAAAAAAACAAAACTAGATCTGTGGCAGAAATTGAGGTAGGTGCTTCTTAGGTGAAAATTTTAGGAAGATGATATTTGTAACAAGTCAATATTTACTGAGCCCCAACTATACATATGTGTGCCCCACATCATCCTGAAATGTGGAGACATAGAGGTGCACAAAGCACTTTTCCTGCCCACAGGAGTTCGTAATTCTGAGTGTTAGTCGCTCAGTCGTGTCCGACTCTTTAAGACCCCATGGACTGTAGCCTATCAGGCTCCTCTGTCCTTGGGATTTCCCAGGCAAGAACACTAGAGTGGGTAGCCATGCCTTCCTCCAGGGGACCTTCCAGACCCAGGGATTGAACCCAGGTCTCCTGCATTTCAGGCGGATTCTTTACCATCTGAGCCACCAGGGAAACTCTCTTGCAGAAATAGCACAAAAAAGAAAATTCAGTATTTTGTCATAAAGGATATGCTTAGTGCAACCAATACTTTATCACCAATGCAGGAAAGTTTCTGACATTAAAGGGGATGTGCTAATCACAGTTTGACCCTCATAATGGGTATGATTTGGCACTATTCCTGGCACACCAGTTATAGAGTCACCCTAGCTATATCAATAATAACCACAGGTGTGGAGTAGGTTTAGAATCAACCTCTCCTTGAGGGGTTTTTTTCTGGGAAAGCACCTGAGAAACAAGATTGAGAGCTAAAGGAACTAGTATACTTCATTGTCATGCGGATATTTAGTGGACACTTGTTTATTTCTGAGCCATTGTGTTCGGTGTAGAGATCACCTTCTAGTCCCCCTGACTCACCAGTAGCCTCATCCCTGACTCCCCTCACACACTCCCCCGTAACAAAGACTTTCACCACTGTAATCCCACATCCTAAAGATTAAATGCAGAGTGACAAAGTTTATAAGCTTTTGCATTTTAACCCTGACTTTACTGCAAACTAGACATATAGCTTTTTGCAAATGAGTGAACTCTGGTCTCAAGAAGAAAATGGCAGTGTCCCTGCTCATGTTGTTCTTTGGTGCCCCCATCAGACTATAGTGTGGCATAGCAGGTGGAAACAGGTAGAGAATTCCAGCTCTGACACTAATCTGAGTGACCTTGGATAAGTCTATGCACATGTCTGAACCATAGGTTCTCCATTTGTCATAACAGCAGAACCACAGAGGGCAGCTATGTGGACTGACAGCAGTGATGAGTACAAACTGGGAATGCCAGCCATGTCTGCCACAATGTATCCAATATACAGTGATGAGTTAGTACCACTGCTGTAATTGCTGTCCGCACCACGAAGCTGGCAAGGAGAGACACTTCGGAGGTTCTTTTAGACAAGTGACCATGCACTTTCCCAGAACTATCTGGGAGTCATTCCTTTTTCTCCATCCTCCTGTGTCATTTTCAATGTTCTTGCTAAAATGCCAGAAACAGTTTGCTGCTCATTGCCTTGTTGCATTCCCAAACAGGAAGTAGCTTGTTTGCTGACAGGTGCTGGCTGTTTGACTTAAAGGAATAAACAAAAAGCTGCAAGGACACAGTTTGCTAGAATGTTTTCTCCATTGTATGCAGTCGAAGGGGGTTCATTAGTTAGAAGTTCACTCTGAAGGGTGCCCGAGGCAGAACAGTCTGGAGACGTATCACTCAGTGTTGGCACCTAGTGAATGTTGGCATGAGAAAACCTGTGTCATGGCAATTATTTAAAACACTATCTTGTCCAGAGATGGCAACCCCCACTGATTTGTGACAGCTTCCCTGGGAACAGTTGGGGAGCTACCTGGTGCTAGCTAGAAGGTGGACACAACGAATGGCATGTTCCCAGGATGGAGGTATACATGCACAGCTGTCCCCTGATGAACACACTGGTCCTAGTCCCTGAATTAATTATTTGCTTGCATGACTGTAATGCAAGCAAACGATGTGATACCTCATTTATTAATGTATCCATTTTCCAGTAGTTCTTGTATTCCTAGATTGAACATATGTTTACAAAATCTCAGGGTTGAAACAGAGACTCTGTTCCAATTCATGTTGCTCTTCCTCACTCACTCTTTTTTTTTTCCCCTGAAAAGCAGTTGACCTCTATTCAGACAAATACCACAGCTACTCAAATGTTCTTAACAACAGTAAAAGTGGGAGAATAGCCAACGAAGAAGACAATGGAAAAAGCTAAGAATTAGATAAAGGAAGATAATAATTATTTAAGCAATGTACATTTAGAGTTCTTGTTATTATTATCATTTTTTTTTTAAATACCATGTTCTGCTAAGGTCTCCCTGTCATCTGTTCTCTCTCATACATAAAGATATGGATGATCTCTATTCCTTAATCATAGTCACAATAACATATTTATATTCGTAAAATATAGAGAAGGAGATGGCAACCCACTCCATTATTCTTGCCTGGAGAATTCCATGGACAGAGAACCTGGCAGGCTATAGTCCATGGGGTTGCAAAGAGTTGGATACGACTGAGTGTCTAACACACATTCTTAAAATAACTGAGAAACAGTAACTTATGCCTCCAATAAGAGTTTTTTTCTTATATTTTTCCTGTCTTTAAAATGTCTTTATTTGGATCGGGATATAGGAGGCCTTACAGATAGCTGGGAAGAGAAAAGAAGCAAAAGGCAAAGGAGAAAAGGAAGGATATTCCCATCTGAATGCAGAGTTCCAAAGAATGGCAAGGAGAGATAAGAAAGCCTTCCTCAGCGATCAGTGCAAAGAAATAGAGGAAAACAGCGGATTGGGAAAGACTAGAGATCTCTTCAAGAAAATTAGAGATATCAAAGGAACATTTCATGCAAAGATAGGCTCGATAAAGGACAGAAATGGTATGGACCTAACAGAAGCAGAAGATATTAAGAAGAGGTGGCAAGAATACACAGAAGAATTGTACAAAAAAGATCTTCATGACCCAGATAATCACGATGGTGTGATCACTCACCTAGAGCCAGACATCCCGGAATGTGAAGTCAAGTGGGCCTTAGAAAGCATCACTACGAACAAAGCTAGTGGAGGTGATAGAATTCCAGTTGAGCTATTTCAAATCCTCAAAGGTGATGCTGTGAAAGTGCTGCACTCGATATGCCAGCAAATTTGGAAAACTCAGCAGTGGCCACAGGACTGGAAAAGGTCAGTTTTCATTCCAATCCCAAAGAAAGGCAATGCCAAAGAATGCTCAAACTACCACACAACTGCACTCACCTCACATGCTAGTAAAGTAATGCTCAAAATTCACCAAGCCAGGCTTCAGCAATACGTGAACCGTGAACTTCCAGATGTTCAAGCTGGTTTTAGAAAAGGCAGAGGAACCAGAGATCAAATTGCCAATATCCGCTGGATCATCAAAAAAGCAAGAGAGTTCCAGAAAAACATCTATTTCTGCTTTATTGACCATGCCAAAGCCTTTGCCTGTGTGGATCACAATAAACTGTGGAAAATTCTGAAAGAGGTGGGAATACCAGACCATCTGACCTGTCTCTTGAGAAACCCATATGCAGGTCAGGAAGCAACAGTTAGAACTGGACATGGAACAACAGACTGGTTCCAAATAGGAAAAGGAGTACGTCAAGGCTGTATATTGTTACCCTGCTTATTTAACTTATATGCAGAGTACATCATGAGAAACGCTGGGCTGGAAGAAGCACAAGCTGGAATCAAGATTGCTGGGAGAAATATCAATAACCTCAGATATGCGGATGACACCACCCTTATGGCAGAAAGTGAAGAAGAACTAAAGAGCCTCTTGATGAAGGTGAAAGAGGAGAGTGAAAAAGTTGGCTTAAAGCTCAACATTCAGAAAACTAAGATCATGGCATCTGGTCCCATCACTTCATGGGAAATAGATGGGGAAACAGTGGAAATAGTGTCAAACTTTGTTTTTTTGGGGGCTCCAGAATCACTGCTGATGGTGATTGCAGCCATGAAATTAAAAGACGCTTACTCCTTGGAAGGAAGGTTATGGCCAACCTAGATAGCATATTTAAAAGCAGAGACATTACTTTGCCAACAAAAGTTCGTCTAGTCAAGGCTATGGTTTTTCCAGTGGTCATGTATGGATGTGAGAGTTGGACGGTGAAGAAAGCTGAGTGCCAAAGAATTGATGCTTTTGAACTGTGGTGTTGGAGAAGACTCTTGAGAGTCCCTTGGACTGCAAGGAGATCCAATCAGTTCATCCTAAAAGAGATCAATCCTGGATGTTCATTGGAAGGTCTGATATTGAAGCTGAAACTCCAGTACTTTGGACACCTCATGCGAAGGGTTGACTCATTGGAAAAGACCCTGATGCTGGGTAGGATTGGGGGCGGGAGGAGAAGGGGACGACAGAGGATGAGATGGTTGGATGGCATCACCGACTCGATGGACATGGGTTTGGGTAGACTCCGGGACTTGGTGATGGACAGGGAGGCCTGGCGTGCTGCGATTCATGGGGTCGCAAAGAGTCAGACACGACTGAGCGACTGAACTGAACTGAACTGAACTGAACTGAATAGGCATGTGAACATGGGGAATGTTTCCTTGTAACTGTTGATTTGAAATCGCAGGTAAGCTGACTCTCTCTAAAGAAGGATCCTTAGAAGTGACAGGGCAAAGCTATGAGCAGCTTCTTCAGTTACTTCAGACTGACTGTGGACCAGTCCCTTGCTCTGTGGGTAGAGCTGAGAGAATAAAGACATTACAAGGGTGAAAGCAGAGCCTTCATGGGGGAAGGGAAGAATGCATTCTAAAGGTTCTTTCTTGTTTTAACACAAACCTATTCTCAATCAGAACAGCTTTTGAAATGGAAAATGCTGGGGATAGTTAAAATTTAGTGCCTGGAAGTGGGTACTGATCAAGAGAGTCTCCTTTTATTCTGGAATGTGGGGAGGAAGAAAGGCAATGTGCTTTCTTAAGACCTGCTATAGGGTCTACACTAGGAATTCTTGGAATGGAGCTACAATGCTATCCCCACCCCCCCACCGCCCCCAATCCAGGAACGTCTGGAATCAGATCCACATGCGTGTGTGTGAGATTTTTCTGTGGACAGGATGCAGAACCTCAAAAATTCTTCAGGGCTGAGCCACACCTTTTCACCTATTGGCCACCTCTGGAGGTGGTGAGTGTGGTTTAGCGCAACTCCTCTAGGTAAAGGGGTGGCAAAAACATATTTCAATTAAAAAAAAAATTGAAAGATGAATGTTTTTAACTATAGAAAAGCAAAAAGGCTCAGGAGTCTTTATTAATCATATCAACTTATTTACTAAAAGAGAGCTTAGGGTTTTAAATTTCTATTTTGGATATTCTCCTTTTTAGTATACTCTGCTGTTGCTATATAACCAGAACACTGGTGTGAACAACAGCAACCATAGGCATTTAGTTACCATGGTTTTCTCAAGTGGCATTTTTAAAAATCTGAATCATCTGGATTTTGAGATGTTACTCTGAGATGTATCACTGAATTAAATTTTTAAAATGGAAAGAGGTACCTTAGTTTAAGAAACTTTATGACCATGTTTCTACCCAGTTTAAAATCTTTCCAAAATATCATCTCTTGTTAATCTCTTTCCCTGAATTACCTGTGAAGCCAAATATCTTAAGTTTGTTGCATGGCCTTTTCTCAGTGTCAGTTTGGGTGTCCCATAGATATTCAGATTGGTTGATGGAATGAGCTTAGAGTTGGGAGCCTGGATGCCGAGGAAACCAAAAAATGTGTAAGGTAGGAGGTATAGAGAGAAGATGGCAGCAGGGCTTCCAAGTCCACTTTCTAGGCCCTCTCCAAATCCTGACCTCTGACCTCTACATTCTGGAACACAGCTCAGACTTTCCTAGTACCCGATCCCCTGTTTTACTACAGAACCAGGTGTGTTATCTAACCCCAGAGTTTCTCAAATATTAGTCTGTGGAAGGGCAGCAACAGCATCACTTGGAAATTTGCTAGAAATACAGATTACTGAATTGGAAAATTTGGGGTGTGGCCCAGGAATGTGCTTCAGTAAGTCTGCAGGTGATTCTCATGTGGGTTCTGGTTTGAGAATAACTATCTTAACCATATAATATTTCCAAAGAGTCCCTGCGATAGGACTCACGTGGACAGTTGGTTAAATATACCTTCCTAAGTTTCTTCCTAAAGATGTAGATTAAGTGGGTCTGTGATGAGGCCCAGAAATGTTGATTGCTAATGGCATCTAAGGGGATTCTTATGATCAAGAAGCACTGGGTAACCTTTCCTGCCATGTCCTGTGGCATCCTGTGTGCTACTCATGTTGTGGGGTGGGGTGGGGAATTGAGGCCTGAAAGGATGGTCACATCGCAGGTCTTGAGTGGGATGGGTCACCAAGTGAGGGTCCTTGGCTTCTGGCAGAAAAAAAACTCAAAGCAAGTCATAGGAGAGTGAAAGCAGGTTTATTTAGAGAGACAGAGATTGCAAAGAATCTGCTTGCAATGTGGGAGATCTGAGTACAATCCCTGGGTCGGGGAAATCCCCTGGAAGAGGGCATGGCAATCCACTCTAGTATCCTTGCCTGCAGAATCCCATGGACAGAGGAGCCTGGTGGGCCACAGTCCGTAGAGTCACAAAGAGTTGAACATGACTGAAGTGACTTAGCGTTCACACAGCACACAGACCGAGTGTGGGCTATGTCAGAAGACAAGAGCAGCCTAGAGGTGTGTGGGCGGTTAGTTTTTATGGGCTAGATAAATTCATAGGCTAATAAGTGGGAGGAATCGTCCAACTGTCATGGAGAAGGGACTGAGATTTCCAGGAATTGTGTCTTTGCCTACTTTTCTGGCTTTTTATGGTCTGCCTCAGAAACTTTCCTGTTGCAGGTGGGTGTGTCATTTAGATCTGCTGGAAAAGATCGGGGGCAGGAGGAGAAGGGGATGACAGAGGATGAGATGGCTGGATAGCATCACTGACTCGATGGACATGGGTTTGTGTGAACTCAGGGAGTTGGTGATGGACAGGGAGGCCTGACGTGCTGCGGTTCATGGGGTCACAATTGCACACGACTGAGCGACTGAACTGAACTGAACTGATTACAAGAAGCATATACTGAGGCTCAAGATCCACTGGAAGTTGAATCTTCCACTATCTTGGGCCTCATTAATTCTATATCTTAGAACCTGTAAATCTATAAGCTGGTCTTCCAGTTTATATCGTATCCTATTCTTAATACTTATTTATGCCCTGCTCTCTCTGCTCTCTCTGTCTCACTGATGGGCCATGGGGATTTTTAGCACCAAGTCCCCTCAATCTTCTCAGTATTCAGTCAGGCCTGGGGTGGTTTACATCCCTGGGCTGGTTACATGATACTGCAGCTTCTCTACAGACATTCTGATGAGAGCATTGTGAAACCTTCCAGACTGGACCCCTTACCCCACAGGATAACCTGCAGTGACTGAGACCTTCCTCTCCCATTGACTTGGGAGACTCAAGTCACTCAGATATGGCACCTCAGTCTGGAACCCTGGGCCTCTCACAGGTAGAGCAGTATGTGAGGACAAAGGGAGGCAGTCAGAGAGATCAGAGACCAGTTATATCCTTATTTGATCTCTGCATAAAACAGGACTATTTCAGGGTTTGTGTTGTGTAATACATTCTGCATCTTTGTGGTAATTGTCACCCAAACGTGATGTGTCCTTTTGTAGGTAGTTCTATGTCAGTATGGTAAACACTCATGCTTATTGTATGCTATAACAGAGACATCCTTAAGGCAGCTGCATGCTCTTTCTCTGTGTTCAGTAATTTTGTCCTGTCCTCCATGCTCTCAGCCCTCTCAGATCAAGGGTCTTAGCATCCAGAGAGTTCTTTAACTTGCTGTCTCAAATTGTCTCTGGTCTGGGTGAACTGTACCCTGTGTGTCAGGAACAGATGTAAAGTTGGAGAAAAATAGTCTCCAATTCAGCCCCACATTGCTTTTCCTGTGTGTTCCTCTAGTAGTGGACCAGACACTGGGCAGACAGACTTTGGTGACAGGACCAATGTGTGACAAATCATATGTGGAGCCCTGAGGTCACCACAGCCCTGACCTTACATGAATTATTTAATCTCTCAGAGACCATTTCCCTGCCATAAAGTTTGATAATGAAGTCTAATTCCCTTTTAAAAAATGTGTTATGAAAAAGGAAGAATTATGTAAAATACCTAACATCATTCCTGCACATAATAAGTTTTCAAAAAAAGCAAATTCCTCCTCCTCTTGCTCATTTCTCCAAGGTTGTTTTTTTTTTTTTTTTCCCCCTGATAACACTATTTCACTGAAAATCAGGAGTTTCACAAATAGTTCTTTAGAACATAGTACTGAATAGACTTATACGTAACAATTAGATTCAGCCTTTATGAGGTGGTACAAACGTGTTCTGCTTTCCCATGATATAAATTACATATAATACCATGATTTAAACAATATTAATTATATTAACTAGTTCCGTGAGATACATCTTACTCAGAATGTCTGATGTTTCCCACTATAAAGTGAAAAAATTCAGTTGTATGAGCAACTGAGTTTCTTTCATTTCTAAGTTCATGTTGTGATACCGGGAAGATTAGTTGATTTTGCCTGAGAAATAGCTTCTCTATAAGTACAATGTAAATATTTGTTTAACAGATGTTTCCCAAAGACCCACTGTGACTCTTCCACACAAACCCAAGGGATAAAAGATTAAAAGAGAACAAACTTATGCAATTATGTAATGCTTACTGCATTCCTGGCATTGCATAGAGTGCTTTAGTTACTAGTAACTCCATCCCAAATTACAGATCATGAAACTTAGGTAGAGTAGATTGAAACAAATTGGTGATAAATTGGCAGATCCAAGATTGGCACTGGATGTTCTGCTTTAAAATCTTTTTTTTTTTATGATTCCACACCACACACACACATATATATATATATATATATATATATATATATATATATATATATATATATATATATATCATGATATGTGATATGATATTGATATTTGTCTTACTCTGCCTGGCTTACTTCACTTAGTAGGGTAGTCTTTTGGTCTATCACTGTTATTCCAAAAAAAAAAAAATGAAGGAATTTATTTATGAAACAGAAATAGACCCGCAGACATAGAAAGCCAAGTTTATGGTTACCGAAGTGAGGAGAGGTGTGGAGGGATAAATTAAGACCTTGAGTTTAACATACACACACTTTGTTGTTCTTCAGTTGCTAAGTTTTGTCCTACTCTTTGAAACCCCACAGATTTCAGCCCACCAGGCTCCACTATCCTCCACTGTATTCCAGAATTTACTCTAATTCATTCCCCTGAGTCAGTGATCCTATCTAACCATCTAATTTTCTGCTACCTCCTTCTCAGTTTCCCTTCAATCTTTCCCAGCATCAAGATCTTTTCAAACGAGTCGACTCTGTGCATCAAATGGCCACAGTATTGGAGATTCAACCTCAGCATCAGTCCTTCCAATGAATATTAAGGAATGATTTCCTTTAGGATTGACTGGTTTGATCGCCTTGCAGTCCAAAGTACTGTCAAGAGTTTTCTCCAGCATTACAATTTGAAAGCATCAATTCTTCAGAGTTCAGCCTTCTTTATGGTCGAACTCTCACATCCACATATGACTATTGGAAAAACCATAGCTTTCACTAGATGGACCTTTGTTGGCAAGGTGATGTCTCTATTTTTTAATACACTATATAGGTTTGTCATAGCTTTCCTTCCAAGGAGCAAGCATCTTTTAATTTCATGGCTGCAGTCACTGTCCACAGTGATTTTGGAGCCCAAGAAAATAAAATCTGTCACTGTTTCCCCTTTTTCCCCTTCTATTTACCATAAAGTGATGGAACCAGATGCCATGATCTTAGTTTTTTGAATGTATAGGTTCAAGAAAGCTTTTTGATTCTCCTCTTTTACACTCATCAAGAGGCTCTTCAGTTCCTCTTCACTTTCTGCCATTAGACTGGTATCATCTGCATATCTGAAGTTGTTGATATTTCTCCTGCTAATCTTAATTCTAGCTTGTGATTCATCCAGTCCAGGATTTTGCATGATGTACTCTGCATATAAGTCAAGTAAGCAGAGTGACAATTAAGAGTCTTGGTGTATTCCTTTACCAATTTTGAACCAGTGAATTTTTCCATGTCTGCTTGTAACTGTTGCTTCTTGATCTGTATACAGGTTTCTCAGGACACAGGCAAGGTGGCCTGGTATTCCCGTCTCTTTAAGAATTTTCCACAGTATATTGTGATCCACACAGTCAAAGGCTTTAGCGTACTCAAAGAAGCAGTAGATGTTTATCTGGCATTCCCTGACTTTCTCCATGATCCAGTGAATGTTGGCAATTTGATCTCTGGTTCCTCTGTGGTTCCTCTGTCTTTTCTAAACTCAGCTTGTATATCTGGAAGTTGTCAGTTCATGTGCTCCCGAAACCTAGCTTGAAGGATTTGGAGCAAAGCCTTTAGCATGTGAAATGAGCACAATTTTGCGATAGTTTGAACATTCTTTGGCATTGCCCTTCTTTGAGATTGGAATGAAAACTGACCTTTTCCAGTCCTCTGGCCACTGCTGAGCTTTCCAAATTTGCTGACATATTGAGTGCAGGACTTTAACAATATCATCTTTTAGGATTTCCCTGGTGGCTCAGAGGTAAAGCATCTACTTGCAATGTAAGAGAAAGCCAGCAATGAAGAAGATGTGGGTTCGATCCTGGATTGGGAAGATTCTCTGGAGAAGGAAATGATAGCTCACTCCAGTATTCTTACCTGGGAAATCCCATGGCCAGAGGAGCCTGGCAGGCTACAGTCCATGAGGTCGCAAGTGTCAGACATGACTTAGTGACTAAACACATGACCACCACCATGTGTTTCAGATGTTGCACTACAACTGCCTAATCATGATCTGGTATACACACTAGTATATAACCATGCTCTATAGCACAGGAAACTATACTACGTGTTTTATAATAACTTACATGGGAAAAGAACCTGAATAAGGATAGATAGCTATATATATTATAACTGAATCACTTTGCTGTACACCTGAAACTCACACAACATTGTAGATTAAATATACTTCAACTTAAAAAAGTAAAATATTTTTAAAAGAAATTAAGTTAGAAAAAAAATTAAAAAATAAAATCTATATTCTTGCCCATGATGGCCCAGACTTCAGCTCTGAGCGGCTGTCAAT
Organism: Okapia johnstoni; assembly: GCA_024291935.2. Classification (NCBI taxonomy): domain Eukaryota; kingdom Metazoa; phylum Chordata; class Mammalia; order Artiodactyla; family Giraffidae; genus Okapia; species Okapia johnstoni. The sequence continues at coordinate 50,951,021 of CM044319.1, forward strand.
CTGGAGTCAGAAATCTTAGTGTCTTTATACAAGCAGATGCTCCTCCCCCACCTCCTCCACACATTCATAAATGATGTTTCCCTTAAAGACAGATTTTTAGACAATGGACTCTGTGGTTTCATCTCTCCAGCTGTACTTTCTCTGACGAGTAAATTTACTGAGCACAGATCCCCAGGGAGAAATGGCTAATTAAGGCACAGGCTTCCTAGCCAGATGTTTCATACAGAGAGAGGTAGTTCGTGTTTAAATATCCAGGCTATAAAGGGAAGGTTTGCAGCAGGCCTCCGCAAGCTGCTGGGAGATATTTCTTGTTGAATGGCACTGGAAGCAGGGACTGGCATGGTGCAATCTGTAAGTAACAGGACAGTGGGTTCTCCTAAATCACCTCAAGGAAACTGAGCAAAGCCGTAACCATGGATTCCAATGCTCTATGGCCTTCAAGGTACCACTTTCAAATCCAGCAGGGACCTCTTCAACAACTTTCTCTTAAGGCAAATTGTATTTGCCTTAAGGATATCTTTAAAATGATTCACAACTAATACCTACTCTGAAGGGTTATTGTGAGGATTAAATAAGGTGATGTAGGTAAAGCATTTAACACAGTGTCTAGTATGGAGAACATAATTAATAGTAACTTTAATCTATCACTATTTAAGTCAAATGTAATCAGATTATGCATACTATTTTAGAATTATTTTCATTTAATATCATGTTATAAAATCTTTCCATGTTGTTATGTATTAGCAGATAAATTGTGTTAGATTATATAGTTTGTCCATAGTTCCCTATTGTTGGATATTTTGGTTGATTCTTAATATTATACTTTTTTTAATGTTATGATTAATTACTTACTGCTTAATCTCTGGGGCCTCAATTATTGTCCCCGATAAATTCTTATCTGTGAAACTGTTCAATCTACATTCATGTACATTTGTTAAGGCCCTACTTATACACTGCCAAATTGCCAGGGTAGTTGCAGAACTTGGCATGTCCCCCACGACACCTCTGGCTAAGCACCTGAAATTCAGAGGGGCCTACCTGAGGTGACCCTCCTCCAGGCTGGCCACATCCAGACCCACTCCAGAAAGGGTAGGGTGGTACTCAAGAGGTCTGAATCATAAAAGCAAAAAACCTGCTATGGCATTTAGCACAACCCTGTCCCCAGGCATGATGTTAGGTGTCTGGCTTCTGAATACCAAATACAGTTAGTATTTGTTGAATGTCCATCTATGCACTGTGCATGGCTGGAGCATACTTTAGTTTATATATCTGTCAAGTAGATACTATTTTTATTTTGCTCTAAGTAGCAGAGAAGTCAGGTGGTTTGTCAAAGTTCACACAGTAAATGGCTGCCCAGTTCTTTCTATTCCCACTCACTGAGCACAGATGTACTGAGCAGCTCCACATACTTCTGCCTGTGCTTAGTTGTTTAGCCATATCCAACTCTTTGCGACTCTTTGGACTGTAGTCTGCCAGTCTCCTCTGTCCATGGGATTTTTTAGGCAAGAATGCTGGAGTGGGTTGCTATTTCCTTCTCCAAGGGATCCTCCTGACCCAAGGATTGAACTTGCATCTCCTATGTCTCCTGAATGTAGACAGATTCTTTACCCACTGAGCCATCCAGGAAGCCCAAGCAGCTCCATCTGGTACCCCAAATTGCACGCATAGTCATCAATAAAGGAGACTTTAACGTCATGGCAAACAGATTGTCCCATCCACTCTCCCAGTGAAAGCAATGAGACCTCCTTCCTTCCTGGGACCTGATTGAGAGAATATCACAGGGAGAAACAGGAGACTGGGAACCTAGGGTGGAATCCCATGGTAAGAAACCTCTACGTTATCTTCTGATAAGCCAGAGAAAGGTCTAAAGTGTAGAAAGGAAAATTGGGAGGCATTGGGGAAAGTCTAGCAATTTCCAAGGGATGGTTATAGGGGGTAAAAAGGCTAGAAGCTGATTTAAGAAAGTTGTTCACTTCAGAACTCTCATGAAAGATTCTGGAGTCAATGGATGGTTAATCATGTACTTTGTAAAGCACCAAGTTCCGTACAAATGCGGCTGTACATTACTAGTGGGATTAGTCTGAAGATAATATTAGGGCAAATATTCAGATTGTCATCTAAAAATAAGTGACCTCAATATGAAATCATTTACACCGCAGATAACTCATCCCTTCCAGGTTTTTTTCTTAATGGAAATGTAGCTGATTTATAATATGTTAATTTCAGCTGTACAGCAAAGTGGCTCATAATTTTTCATATTTTTTCCATTACGGTTTATCACAGAATATTAAATATAGTTCCTTGTGTTATATAGTGCATCCTCAGTCTCTCAGTCATGCCTGACTCTTTGCAACCTTTTGGACTGTAGCCTGCCAGGTTCCTCTGCCCGTGGGATTTTTAAGGCAAGAACACTAGAGTGGGTTGCCATTTCCTCCTCCAGAGGGTCTTACAGACCCAGGGATTGAACCCACTTCTTTGTCTCCTGCATTGCAGTCAGATTCTTTACCACTGAGGCACTGGAGAAGCCCATTCTATACAATTGGATCTTGTTTGTTATTTATCCATCTTATATATAATATTAACAGTTTGCCTCTGCTAATCCAAAATTCCCAGTCCTTCCCAGCCCTACACTTCCCCCTCAACCCCACCTTGGCAATGTCAGTTTTGTTCTCTTTACCTGTGAGTATGGTTCTGTTTTATAGATAGGTTCATTTGGGTCATATTTTAGATTCCACATACAAGTGATATCATGTTGCATTCTCTTTCTTTGTCTGAATTACTTCACTTAGCATGAGAATCTCTAGGTCTATGCATGTTGCTGCAAATGACATTAATTGTATCTGTACTTTAATGTCAATCACACATGTCCATTTGTGGACTAGTATAGACAGATATTGTCTACTATTCGTAGGAGGAATTGGACATAATGATTCATTTGGTTTGGTTTATGATTTTGGGGGGAGATGATTATTGGCATATTTACTATTCCTTTTCCTTCCTACCAGTTCTCCAGTAAGGCTACTGGAGTCATGTCCCATGGTCACGCCTCTTGGGATAAATGTGATTGAAATGTGATATGTGTGTGATAGCTCCCATCCACGTTCTTGAGTATTCTCTAATACAAATGAATTCTCCCTTCATCCAGGGGGAATATGCCTTAAGTTGTTTGGAAATTGTTTAACTATTTTTCGTGTCAGTGTATAAATAACTCTTACTCAGAGAGGCCATAATCCCTACTGAAGAGTTATTAATTATACACATACCTAGTGTTTGTATTCTGGCTTCCCCCAGGGAGCTCAAAACACTTTTGCAAATAGGAATTGCAAACAATAAATAATGCTTTTGATTTTGAACACACTTATCCCTAAGGATTTAAGTTTATGCTTCTCTCAGCATTTTTTATCAATTTGTTATTAAGTTATAGTTGGTTTACAATGTTGTGTTAATTTCTCCTTTACAGCAAAGTGATTCAGTTGTACATATACCTACTTTTTAAAATATTATTTTCCATTCTGATTTATCACAGAATATTGAATACAGTTCTCTGTGCTATGCAGTAGAACCTTGTTATTTATCCATTCTATATATAAAAGCCTTTTCACCCTATCAGGAGTGAAACCCTCGCAACCCAAAGGAAGGCTTGTAGAACAGTCTACAAAATGGACTTATGTGGTTAACCTGGACGTACAGATACAATAAATGCCATTTGTAGCAACATGGGTGGACCTAGAGATTATAATACTAAATACTGAAGTAAGTTATACAGAGAAAGAGAAATACCATATGCTATCACTTATATGTGGAATCTGATCTCTCTTCTTCTGTAGGAAGGAATCGTGGTTTATTAACAGGTTGAAATTTACCCAAATGTAATTTGAATCTGAGAGAAAATTACGCTATAACTGAGTTTCAAAAACTGGATAGATGACATTAAGTTGCTTTAAGTGACTTTTAGAAGGAAAACCATGGCTCTATACTTAGATTAACTAACAGAAATTGTTGTTAATTAACAATAAAGATGAGGGGAGAGAGAGTAAACAAAGCATAGAGTGCAGTATTGCAATCTCAGCGTTAATTATTGGCTTTGATGAACTTTAGTGACTATATCTCTTCTTTGGCTGAAATAACTAATTTCTTTTCCAAGTGAAGGGAGCTATCTAGATGAAGCATATGCAGATGGGATAGACCTATTTGTTTCACAGTTTGCTCTATTTTTAGTCCTTCATCCTGGGAAAGCAGTAGAAGAATTATTTGGGCATTTTTTGGGTTAGCATGCAATTCAAATGAAATTAAATTATTCTGTAGCAAATATTTTAGGCACAGTTTTGTCTACAAAACCGTAAATAAATAAGAACCACCAGTTACTTTCTATATAAACTTGCTTCTCCCAGGAAATCATCTGTTCTAAAATTTCCCTTTCAGTAGGCAGAAATTTGAACTTGCAATGAGGATTAGGTCTTTCAAAAGTCTTCTAGGCTGCTGGCTACCTAGAAGATTGTTCATATTCAATTGGTTTCAATTGGTAATGAGACTAGCTCTCCAAGGGGCTGTTTCAGTGTTCAGCCACACTTGTTTCTTTCTAATTTCCCTACAGGTAAATAAGATTTCTAAATATAGTACTGCCTTAAGAATGCCCTTTACAGAATCACTTTTAACAGTAAAAATGATGACATAAAGGATCAAGCCAAGCCAACTTGTGATGATAATGATGATGATTCTTTATCTTGTTTCCTTATAGAATTCCTGCAAATGTAGCTTCAGAGAGATTAAATAATAAAGTAACAATCATGATAGTTAACATGCATGACCATTATATGTCACATACTTTTAAAGTATTTAATATAGCTTCAATTTCATGAAGTACACGCTATAATTATACCCATTTTGTACAGTCAGGATGGGAGTACTGGGCAGTCACTTGATTTGACCAGGGCCCCCCTGATATCAGGTGCAGGTACTGGGATCTGACCAAGGCAGACTAGGGAATCATACCTACTGCTCTGTTCTGCCTCTGAAAAAATATGTTAACAGGCACACAGACTCAATGTGTGATCTGGGCCACCATGTCATAGAAAGAAGATATTCTATCATTGGAAAGATTATGGGGTAGCTTATTAAAAAACAAAGTTGTCATTCTCAAACACGATAATCAGATAATCAGTCTTTGAGCTGGGCAGCTGAAGAACTGAAGAACGAACCTGAAGGCAACATTTCTAACTGACTATAAAGCAATATCTTCTTCAACAGGCACATTAGTGTTCATCATCACTAATTATTAGAGAAATGTGAAGCCAAGTGGGACTCTGTGGGGCTCCCAGGCATGGAGGCCTTTCTGTCCTCCATTTCTTGTAGGCAAAACTCCAGACTACATGACCTCGCATGAGTTCCAAGTGGATATTCCATTGTGGATTTGAACAGTTGCTAATTAAGGGAGGAGGAGCTAAGAAATTACCTGAAGCAAGATTAAAGGAACCAGAGAAACTCATTAAGATTAGGAAATGAGATTAAGAGAGTGCAAACTTCACTCAAACCTTAATCTTGTCAGAGACCTTACCTTTGATCCACTGTTATAAAAACCCTCACCAAGTTCTCTGGTGTTGGTACACATTGCTTTTTGAGGCAGAAGCCCTGTGTGACTGCCTTTGCCTGGCAAAGCAATAAAGCTGTCCTCCTCTATTTCACCCAAAACATTGTCTCCAGGATTTGATTTGACACCTGTGTAGAGTGAGGCTGAGATTTTGGTAACAAATGCAAATCACCACCTCACACTGGTCAGAATGCTGTTATTAAAAGTCTACAAATAACAAATGCTGGAGAGGGTGTGGAGAAAAGGGAACCCTTGCGTACTGTTGATGGGAATGTAAATTGCTGCAACCATTATGGAATTAGTAGGGATGTTCCTCAAAAAATTAAAAATAGAGCCACCATATAAGCCAACAATCATATTCCTAGACATATACCCAGACAAAAATATAATTTAAAAAGATACATGGACCCCTATGTTCATAGCAGCAGTATTTCTAATAACCAAGACATGGAAACAACCTAAATATCCATCAACATGGAATAAAGATGCAGTACACATATACAATGGAATATTATCATAAAAAAGAGTAAAATTATGCCATCTGCAGCAACATGCATGGCCTAGAAATTATCATACTGTGTGAACTAGATCAGAAAGGTAGATACCCTATGATATGACTTATATGTTAAATTTAAGATATGACACAAATGTATCTACAAAACAGAAACAGACTCACAGACATAGAGAACAGACATGTGTTTGCCCAGAGGGAAGGTTTGTGGAGGGATGGAGTGGGAGGCTGGGATTAGAAGATACAAATTATTATATATAAGATGGATAAAAAGCAAAATCCTACTGCCTTTCACCTGAAAAAGAATGTATTGTCTATGATAAGAAGAGGCTGGGATGCTCTGGAGATCTTTGCTAGACAGTGGGAAAATTCAAATGCAGTTGCATTTTACTCTTCCATCAAAAAGACAAAAAACAAGACAAAACAAAACACTTGTCTCTATTTCAACTTGTCCATTAGTGAACAAATACTTTTGGCCTAGTGAAAAAGTCACATTAGTTTTCTTTTTATGCATAGGTTTTCAGAAGTGCATTCATTCTTTCATTTGGCAGGTATTTAAGTATTGATTTTGTTCAGTTGCTAAGTCGTGCCCAACCCTTCACAACCCCAGGGACTGCCCCACATCAGACTCCTTAGCACTCACTATATACAGTGGAAGAAACATAAGAATGCTTGCAGTGTTATTAACCCCTTTTGGCTGGAGTGTAAGACACTAGGAGGGGATTTGTGGAGATAGCACAATAGAGCTGTTGAGATCAAATTGGAGAATATACATAAAGCATTAGACTTTGTCATGTTGATAGATAGGGAGCTTTGGTCACGGTGAGGTACACTCTCACAGAAATAGTGAAGGAAGGGACATTTGTTTGTTGATACATAGGAGAATGGTAGAGGGAGGGTGGTCAATACAAAAGTCATGCACTGACTCAGGCATTAGAGAATATTGGGATGGAGGAATCTCCTTCAGTGAGCTGGATCCCTTTCTACCTGTTAAATGCTCCCACAGAATCTAGGACCTATCCTCTGTATCAAGGAAGTTAAAATCTACCTGAAGTTTCCAAGCCTAATTAACTTCCTCCAACCAATACTGTGGATTAGGGGTAGATAGGAAGCTGGTGGAGTGGGGAGTGATTTTTGCTTACTGATCCAAAATAAAACAGTGAGAAGAGACAGTAACAGCAGTCCAGAATACCTTTTATTTTTCTCCTCAATTCTTCCTTCCTTCCTGAACATGTGTTACAACAGGATTGAAATAACAATAAAGAACAACATCTTCCCTCTCCCCTCTGACAACGTACTAACACACACACTGTCTCCCAGTTAGCACTGGGACATGTGCAGCCTAACTCTTCAATTTAACTTCTCAAAAAAGATTTAAACATTCCATATGAACCAAGGAGAAGTGATCTTGTTGGCTGCTGAGATGGTGGATGTCATGTAGTAAGCCTACAGAAAAACTAGAGCAAACACTAATGATGGTCCTGGGGAGGGAATAAAGGTCATGTAATCAATCCTCCATATTATACAGATGAGAAAAAGCTGGGCTCAGAAATCATGAGTGATGTAAGGGAAGTGAACTGTAATGTGATGAGGTCATCCCCCAGTCAGTCAGTCCACAGGGGCATCTTTCAGATGCAAATGAACATTTCCATTTCTAAGACCAATGATGGAATCAGAATAAGGGATCAGGAGGGGACTGCAGCCTGGACAGGACCCTCACTTCACAACAGGTGGGACTTCACAAGCTGAACTTGGAGGAGCCCCGCCTCTCAAGAAAAACCTCCATCTGTTTGTCTTTGTGCCATTAAACAGGGCTCTATAGTTATATCTTGATGACTTTACATTGTGAAAAGTGCCTAAAGCTGTTCATGAGCTAGTTACACTCTTTGTTAATGATTTTAGAAAATGCTTTAGGAAATCATCTCTAATTGACCATCATTTATATTTTCATTTATGGAAGTGCCTGAAGCTAGCACTAAACTGCTTTGTAATCCTTGCACTTGGCAGTCAGCCTGGGATCAACAGACAATAGGAAACCACAAAGGCTCAGAGTGTGGGTACGACCATGCTACACTTGTCATCTCTTTAAACTTAAAAACAAGAACAGCAACAACAGAAACCTGATTTTATGCTCCACATTTTTGCTTGTTTTTTAGTGTTGCTTCCTTGCCACTTCTGTTATGTGGTGCACATGGTGTTAGATGCTAAGGATAACTTTCAGACTATTGCAAGTTTTTACTATTATTATTTATTGATTATTGAAAGCAGTATGACTCTACTCCTTGTGGTACAGATGCATTTGTGCTTGGAACAAATCACCACCCACACCACTGCCTGGAATGATGGCCTTAGAAAATGTATTTGAGTAATCATCCAGAGTAGCACATTTGAAATGAACTGTTTTTTCACACTGAAGTATAGCTGATCTACAATGTTTTATTAGTTTCAGGCGTACAGCAAAATGATTCAGTAAAGATAGATAGATAATTATTTTTCAGATTCTTTTCCCATACATGTTATTACAAAACATCAACTATGGTTCCTTGAGTTATATAATAGGTCCTTGTTGGAATTAACTTTAGAGAGTTTTTAAATGGAAGTGAACTCTAATTGGGTCTCAGAAGAAAGGAAAATAGATCTGTAGTAGCATGATGAAGTCTCCAAGCACAGTTTCTCCCATTATGTTTTTTGGTATGTGCCTTTTACACATGCTGTAAAGACTAAATTCAGAGGACAACCATGAACCAGAGGAACTTGTGTGGTTTCATTCATACATATCAACTGATAAATGAAAAATTAAACTCCTAATATCATAATTTTGTGTATTTTTCTGTGGCTGAATAAAAGGCTGACATTACATGATGCTGAGAAACAAGGATCGGTTTGGACAGAATACCATGGAGGAGGGGCGGTTGGTCTGCATTTTAATGGGGCTCTTTTTCTATGCAAACAACTGTTCAGTTAGAAGTAAGAGGTTGTGGAATATTTTGTGCAAACGTAAACAGAAAGGCTGAAATACAAGAAGATAATTGTTGCTTATGAAGGTGCTTAGAATAGCGCTGAATGAAGTAAACCACAACCCATCACCAAATAGGCTAGAAGACTTGGTACCTGTTTATTACTTCCTCTGAGAGTTTTCAAGGTTGCTTTTGAATAAGGAATGAATTAAGCTGTAGAAAACCATCATAGCTGAATGGATCTGAGAAGCCGCATGCATTGCAATTACTGACTCATGAGAAATTCTCAAAGAACTAGGAATATTTTTTTAGGATGGCTGATTCTTTAGGGTTCTAATCTGTCCTCACCTTGCCAAAGATAGAAACTTGGGAAGAATAACCATAATGTTTAACTTTGCTGTTAAATGGACTTTATCTTCCATGGAGTATGCAGTTTTTAAGTACAAACTTTCTCTTTTTCAAAGAAGATTTAAAAAATAAGATTTTTTTTTTTTTTAACTTGGAGACATCTCATGAAATTTAGCATTCAATTGTGCTTGTGGTGATTTGAGAACCAGCTCTGGACAACTGAGTTTGGCTTCAGAATGGCCACAGATTTTTTTTTTTTTAATGTTTTCTCTGTGAAGTCTAAGTGGGATTATCAGACAGACATTATGCCTTCATCTAAATGAACCTTATTAAAACCTTTATCTTCATATGGTGGGTGCTAAGGAAGAGATGCAGAGTGTGGATACTACCCTTCCATGCTTGTGAGGTGGTGGGAAATGCAGATTACAATTAGACTGGAGAAAAGCCTGTGTGAAATGGCTGAAATTTAAATGTCTAACAAGTTTAGACAAGCTAAATTGCCCTCATGTGTACAATCAGCATAATAATAATAATATGTAGGATGTAATTTTGAGGTTTAAAGTTGAAATATGACAAAAGCATTTAAGACAATTCCTAGAACAAAATGGGCAATAAATGAAATTCTAATGATACTGATTACAATAATTACAGTAGCTAACATTAATAGCTAGAAAATTATAATTATTAAAATTATTGTTATCAACCCATAAATAATTGCTTGCATTATATATATATATATATACACATATATATACATATAAACATGTTTGAGATAAAGGAAATATATTTCATATATCATTGAAACTACCTATTCATTCATTCTATAAAGACTTCAATAAATATTTTTTGACCCCCATTGACTCTAACTATATGCCAGGCATTTTTCTTGACACTAAGAATATCCCAGGGAAAAACACAAGTAAGGCTCTGTTATCATGGAGCTTTCAATTTGAATGGGGAATGAAAATCACTAAACAAATTTTAAAATGTGAAAATTAATAAATGAGTAGGTTGGTGATAAATACTATGAAAATATCTATTTGAAAGACCTGGACTCTCCAACAATGTCTGGACAAAATATGCAGCAAGAAATGTTCTTACATAGTGATCCAGCGTGGGTTGGTATGTCCGAAACAATGTTTTCCCTGCATATAGGGGCTCATGGTGCAGTAGTAAAGGATCCTCCTGCCAATGCAGGAGATGCAAGAGACGTAGGCACACTTTCTGGGTTGAGAAGATCCCCTGGAGTAGGAAATATCAACCCACTCTAGTATTCTTGCCTGGAAAATTCCATGGACAGAGAAGCCTAGCAGGCTATAGTCTATGGGGTTGCAAAGAGTCAGACACAACTGAGCAACTGAATACACACATACACACACACACATACTCATGCATTCTAATGGAAAGCTATAGATAGTAAATAATACATATAACAAGAAGCAAAATATTCTAAGATGATAAGCTCTATTGGGAAAAAAAGAGCAAAGTAAAGGAATTAAAGATATGTTTAAGTGGCGTAAGGATCTTGGAGTTTTTGACATGGTCATCAGAGAAGAGCTCTTGAAACCATTTCTATTTGAGCAAAGACATGAAGGAGTTGGCAGTGGGGTGGAGGAGCCCTGTGAATACCCTGAGAAGATCATTCCAGATAAAATAGGGAATGCAAAGTCCTGAAACAGAGGTGTGCATGTTTTCTAAGAACTGGTGAGGAAAGCATCATGGCTGGATCCAGAGATAAGGAGGAATGTAGTAGCTGATGAGGAGAGAGAGAGAATATAAGGCTTTGTTGTTGTTCAGTCACAAAGTCATGTCTGACTCTGTGACTGCATGGACTGTAGCACACCTGGCTCCACTGTTCTCCATTGTCTCCCAAAGTTTGCCCAAATTCATGTCTGTTGAGTCGGTGATGCTCTCTAATCATCTCATCCTCATCCTCTGTTGTCCTCTACTCCTTCTGCCCTCAATCTTTCCCAGCATCAGGGTCTTTTCTAATGAGTCTGCTCTTTACATCAGGTGGCCAAAGTATTGGAGCTTCAACAACAGTCCTTCCAATAAATATTCAGGGTTGATTTCCTCTAGGATTGACTGGTTTGATCTCTTTGCAATCCAAGGGACTCTCCAGAGTCTTCTCCAGCATCACAGTTTGAAAGCATCAATTCTTTGGCACTCAACCTTCTTTATGATCCAATACTCACATCCATATATGACTACTGGAAAAACAAATATGAGGTCTTATGACCTTATAATAACAGCAAGGAAATTGCCTTCTATCTGGGCATATATATGGAAAAGATGAAATTTGACGATGCATGCACCCCTATGTTCATAGCAGCATTATTTACAACAGCCAAGACATAAAAGCTACCTAAATGTTCATCAACAAATGAATAGAGGAAGAGGATGTGGTGTGTATATACAGTAGAGTATTACTCAGACATAAACAGGATGAAATAATGCTAGTTATAGCAACATGGATAGACCTAGAGATTATCATACTAAGTGAAATGAACCAGACAGAGAAATACAAAGAAGGTATGATATCACTTATATGCAGAAGCTTAAAAAAAAAAAAGATACAAATGAACTTTACAAGACAGAAATAGAATCACAGACTCAGAAAACAAACTATGGTTACTAAAAGGGGAAGGGATAAACTAGGAGTTAGGGATTAGTATATACATAGGATTATATGTAAATAAGCAATATGTACCTACTGTATAGCATAGGGAACTACATTAAATATTCAGTATTTTGTAATAATATATAATTATGTTATAATAATAATATTAAAAAGGATATATATATATATATATATGCAAATATACCCTGGAAAAGGGCATGGCAACCTACTCCAGTATTTGTGCCAGAGGAATTCCATGGATAGAGGAGCCTGGTGGGCTACATTCCATGGGGTTGCAAAGAGTTGGACATTACTGAGCAACTAACACACATGCATATATACATATTAATTGCTTTGCTATACACCTGAAATTAAAACAATGTTGTAAATCAACTATACTTCAATAAAGGAAAAAAAATGTCTACTAAACTAAACTGGGAAAGATGAGGGCCCACTGAAAAAGCAGAGGAATTATTAGTCTTATTTATACATTAACAGGATTTCTCTAGAGGCTCTGGGAGAATAGTATACAGGGGTTTAGAAGGAGAAGAAGAGTAGTTAGGAGGCTATTGAATTAGTCTGGATGAGAAATGCTGACTGACTGAGGTGAGGATTAGCAATAGAGGAATTGGTGGGGAGTGAAAAAAGTGGCTAGACTCAAGTATATTTTGGATGGTAGGGCATCAAACTTTGTCATTCCCTTTTGGACATAAGGTATAAGACACCAGAGAGGAACCCAAGATTTTTTTTGGCTCAGCACCTGAATTTATAGGATTGTCAGTGCTTAAGTAGGGAAGAGTCATAGAAGAAGCAGGTTTAGAAGAGATCATGAGTTCAGTCTTGGGTGTACTAAATTTGTGGTGCCTATTAGCCAAACAAGAAGAGAGACGATTGAGTAGAAGAGTCTGAAGTTGAGGGCAAATGACCAAGCTGGAGATATAAATTTGGAAATTGGCCTGTACTTAGATACTATACTGGCTTCAACAGATTTCCACCCCCCGCCCCCACCCACCCCAAATGACATCTAGCTGGAATGTCAGGATGTGAACTTTATTGGAAACAAGGTTAAAGTGAAGTCATGCTATATTCGAGTGGGACCTAAATCCAATCACCAATGTCCTTATAAGAAGAGGGAGATAAGGATATAGAGACACAGAGAACATAAACAGACACACAAGGGAAGGAATAAGGCCACATAACGTAACAATAGAGACAACTGTGGGAATGATGCAGCTACAAGTCAAGGAACACAAGGAGTGCCAAGAGCTACCAGAAACTCACAGGAAACAAAGGAAAGACTTTCCACTAGAGTATTTGGTGGAAATATGGACCTGATGATACTTAGATTTCAAACTTCTAGCATCTAGAAATATGTGCTACAACAGTCACAAGAAATCACAAAAATGGTGTTTGGAACCATAATGCTGGACAAAATTATCAAGGCAATGAGTATTGATAGAGAAGAGAAGTCCACAGGCTGAACCTTGAAACTTCAACATTAAGAGGTCAAGGAGAAAATAAGGACTCAGAAATGGGGAGGGAGAAGGAGGAGCCAATGAAATGGGAAGATGACTAGGAGACAATCATGTCCTGGAAGCCAAGCAAATAGTTTTATAGAAGAGAATAAAGTGATTAGATAAAATGCTCATGAGAATAAATTGTAGATCCTGAATTGAAAATTAGATTTAACAACATGAAAGTTATTGATGATTTGGGCAATAGAAATTTTCACAGAGACTCTGGGATAAAATCTTACAGGAGGAAGCTTAAGAGCAAACAGAATAAAGGAATTGGATTCAGAAAGTATAACATGATGCCTTTCAGGAGTTTCCTTGTAAGCCAGAAGAGACCAGAGAAATATGGCCATGGCTAAAGTTAAGAAAGTTGAAGAGGTTTCTTTTTACTCCATTGAAATCTGGAAAAAATTGCTAGTGGGAATGATGTCAGAGAGGAAGAAAAATGGTAAAGAAAGGGGATATTGCTTGAGTGATATCTTCAAACAGGTCAGGAGAATGTGAAGCAGGGGTGCATTTAAGTAAAAGCATGGACAATTCCTCTAAGTTATAAAGGTAGGGAAATGACACAGGCTCAGAAATTGATCTATTAGTCAATATGGTGGCAGAAGTTTCTGGGAGTTTTCTTATCACTGCTTCAGTTTTCTTAGAGAAGCAGGAGTCAAGGTTATTAACGGAGATGGGAGAAGGAGAAGGTAAGTTGGAGATTTGAGAAAAGATGAAATGCCATTAAGTAGCTTTCTGAGTCAGTAGGTGAATGGACTTAGGAAATACACTAAGGTTGAGAGAACACAAGAAAGCTCCACTTGAAGTTGGTCATGAATAATTTAAAGTGGCTCATAAGCAATTTGCAGGAATTTGCAGGGTTTATAAATTTTTCTGTCAGCTAAACCTCACAAAGATAGAGTGAAGGTTGGATTTTAGCAGTTATTGTTCTGCCAACCAAATACCTTCTCAATGAAATAAGAGTAGGCCAAGGGAGTTGAGAGTTTATAGGAGAGGAAAGTCATGGTTCAGTTCAGATCAGTTCAGTTCAGTTGCTCAGTCCTGGCCAACTGTTTGCGACCCGATGAACCACAGCACAACAGGCCTCCCTGTCCATCACCAACTCCCAGAGTTTAGCCAAACTCATGTCCATTGAGTCGGTGATGCCATCTAACCATCTCATCCTCTGTCGTCCCCTGCTCCTCCTGCCTTCAATCTTTCCCAGCATCAGGGTCTTTTCAAATGAGTCAGCTCTTCACATAAGGTGGCCAAAATATTGGAGCTTGTGCTTTGGCATCAGTCCTTCCAATGAACACCCAGGACTGATCTCCTTTAGGATGGGCTGGTTGGATCTCCTTGCAGTCCAAGGGACTCTCAAAAGTCTTCTCCAACACCACAGTTCAAAAGCATCAATTTTGTGGTGCTCAGCTTTCTTCACCGTCCAACTCTCACATCCATACATGACCACTGGAGAAAACCATAACCTTGACTAGATGGACCTTTGTTGACAAAGTAATGTCTCTGCTTTTTAATATGCTGTCTAGGTTGGTCATAACTTTCCTTCCAAGGAGTAAGCGTCTTTTAATTTCATGGCTGCAATCACCATCTGCAGTGATTTTGAAGCCCAAAAAAATAAAGTCAGCCACTGTTTCCACTGTTTACCCATCTATTTGCCACAAAGTGATGGGACCAGATGCCATGATCTTAGTTTTCTGAATGTTGTGCTTTAAGCCAACTTTTTCACTCTCCTCTTTCACTTTCATCAAGAGGCTCTTTAGTCCTTCACTTTCTGCCATAAGAGTGGTGAAAGTGAAGTCACCCAGTAGTGTCCATCTCTTTCCAACCCCGTGGACTATAGCCTACCAGGTTCCTCCATCCATGGGATTTTCCAGGCTAGAATACTGGAGTGGGTTGCCATTTCCTTCTCCAGGAGATCTTGCCAACCCAGGGATTGAACCCGGGTTTCCTGCATTGTAGGCAGATGCTTTACCGTCTGAGACACCAGGGTATCTCAATAAAGGTGGTGTCATCTGCATATCTGAGGTTGTTGATATTTTTCCCGGCAATCTTGATTCCAGCTTGCACTTCTTCCAGTCCAGCATTTTCCATGATGTACTCTCCATATAAGTGAAATAAGCAGGGTGACAATATACAGCCTTGACATACTCCTTTTCCTATTTGGAATCAGTCTGTTGTTCCATGTCCAGTTCTAACTGTTGCTTCCTGACCTGCATACAGGTTTCTCAAGAGGCAGGTCAGGTGGTCTGGTACTCCATCTCTTTCAGAATTTTCCACAGTTTATTGTGATCCACATTGTCAAAGGCTTTGGCAGAATGAAATGCAGTACTTCGATGCAATCTCAAAAACAACAGAATGATCTGTTCATTTCCAAGGCAAATTATTCAATATCATGGTAATCCAAGTCTATGCCCTTACCATTAACACTGAAGAAGCTGAAGTTGAACAGTTCTATGAAGACCTACAAGATCTTTTAGAACTAACAGCCAAAAAAGATGTCCTTTTCATTATAGAATACTGAAATGCAAAAGTAGGAAGTCAAGAAATACCTGGAGTAACAGGCAAATTTGGCCTTGGAGTACAGAATGAAGCAGAGCAAAGGCTAATAGAGTTCTGCCAAGAGAATGCACTGGTCTTAGCAAACACCCTCTTCCAACAACACAAGAGAAGAGTCTACACATGGACATCACCAGATGGTCAACACCGAAATCAGATTGATTATATTCTTTGCAGCCAAAGATGGAGAAGCTCTATACAGTCAGCAAAAACAAGACCGGGAGCTGACTGTGGCTCAGATCATGAACTCCTTATTGCCAAATTCAGACTTAAATTGAAGAAGATAGGGAAAACCACTAGACCATTCAGATATGACATAAATCAAATCCCTTATGATTATACAGTGGTTGTGAGAAATAGATTCAAGGGACTAGATCTGATAGACAGAGTGCCTGATGAACTATGGACAGAGGTTCGTGACATTGTACAGAAACAGGGATCAACTTCATCCCCAAGAAAAAGAAATTCAAAAAAGCTAAATGGCTGTCTGAGGAGGCCTTACAAATAGCTGGAAAAAGAAGAGAAATGAAAAGTAAAGGAGAAAAGGAAAGATACATCCATTTGAATGCAGAGTTCCAAAAAATAGCAAGGAGAGATAAGAAAGCCTTCCTCAGCGATCAATGCAAAGAAATAGAGGAAAACAATAGAATGGGAAAGACTAGAGATCTCTTCAAGAAAATTAGAGATACCAAGGGAACATTTCACACAAAGATGGGCTCAATAAAGGACAGAAATGGTAAGGACCTAACAGAAGCAGAAGATATTAAAAAGAGGTGACAAGAATACACAGAGAACTGTACAATAAAGATCTTCATGACCCAGATTATCACGATGGTGTGATCACTCACCTAGAGCCAGATATCCTGGAATGCGAAGTCAAGTGGTCCTTAGAAAGCATCAGTACAAACAAAGCCAGGGGAGGTGATGGAATTCCAGTTGAGCTATTTCAAATCCTAAAAGATGATGCTGTGAAAGTGCTGTACTCAAAATGCCAGCAAATTTGGAAAACTCGGCAGTGGCCACAGGACTGGAAAAGGTCAGTTTTCATTCCAATCCCAAAGAAAGGCAATGCAAAAGAATGCTCAAACTACCACACAATTGCACTCATCTCACACACTAGCAGAGTAATGCTCAACATTCTCCAAGCCAGGCTTCAACAATACTTGAACTGTGAACTTCCAGATGTTCAAGCTGGATTTAGAAAAGGCAGAGGAACCAGAATCAAATTGCCAACATTCGCTGGATTGTCAGAAAAGCAAGAGAGTTCCAGAAAACATCTACTTCTGCTTTATTGACAATGCCATAGCCTTTGACTGTGTGGATCACAATAAACTGTGGAAAATTCTGAAAGAGATGGGAGTACCAGACTACCTGATGTGCCTCCTGAGATATCTGTATGCAGGTCAAGAAGCAACAGCTAGAACTGGACATGGAACAACAGACTGGTTCCAAATTTGGAAAGGAGTATGTTAAGGCTGTATATTGTCACCCTGCTTATTTAACTTATATGAAGAGTAAATCATGTGAAATCCATCAGGCTGGATAAAACACAGGCTAGAATTGAGATTGCCAGGAGAAATATCATTAACTTCAGATATGCAGATGACACCACCCTTATGGCAGAAAGTGAAGAAGAACTAAAGAGCCTGTTGATGAAACTGAAAGAGGAGAGTGAAAAAGTTGGCTTCAAACTCAACATTCAGAAAACTAAGATCATGGCATCTGGTCCCATCACTTCATGGGCAAATAGATGGGGAAACAATGGAAACAGTTAGAGACCCTTTTTTTTTGGCTCCAAAATCACTGCAGATGGTGACTGCAGCCATGGAATTAAAAGATGGTTTCTCTTTGGTAGACAAGCTATGACCAACCTAGACAGCATATTAAAAAGCAGAGACATTACTTCGCCAATAAAGGTCCATCTAGTCAAAGCTTAGGAGAAGGCAATGGCATCCCACTCCTAGTACTCTTGCCTGAAAAATCCCATGGGTGGAGGAGCCTGGTAGGCTACAGTTCATGAGGTCACTAAGAGTCAGACACGACTAAGCGACTTCACTTTCACTTTTCCCTTTCATGCACTGGAGAAGGAACTGGCAACCCACTCCAGTATTCTTGCCTGGAGAATCCCAGGGACTGTGGAGCCTGGTGGGCTACCGTCTATGGGGTCGCACAGAGTCGGGCACAACTGAAGTGACTTAGCAGCAGCAGCAGTAGTCAAAGCTTTTCTCCAGTAGCCATGTATGGATGTAAGAGTTGGACTATAAAGGAATCTGAGTGCCAAAGAATTGATGCTTTTGAACTGTGATGTTGGAGAAAATTCTTGAGAGTCCCTTGGACTGCAAGGAGATTAAACCAGCCCATCCTAAAGGAAATCAGTCCTGAATATTCATTGGAAGGACTGATGCTGAAGCTGAAGCTCCAATACTTTGGCCACCTGATATGAGGAAAGGACTCAGTGGAAAGACCCTGATGCTGGGAAAGATTGAAGGCAGGAGGTGAAGGGGAAAACAGAGGATGAGATGGTTTTATGGCATCACTGACTCGATGGACAGCAGTTTGAGTAAGCTCTGGGAGTTGGTGATGGACAGGGAAGCCTGGCGTGATGCAGTCCATGGTGTCATAAGGAGTCGGACACAATTGAGTAACTGAACTGTACTGAAATAATTGCCTTACCTACAACTAAGTAGGGCAGTGAAGATAAAAGAGAAGCTAATCATTGAGGGTAACCTGGTTAGTAGACACTAATAGCTGCATACTGCTGCTGCTGCTGCTAAGTCGCTTCAGTCATGTCCGACTCTGTACGACCTCATAGATGGCAGCCCACCAGGCTCCCCTGTCGCTGGGATTCTCCAGGCAAGAACACTGGAGTGGGTTGCCATTTCCTTCTCCAATGCATAACAGTGAAAAGTGAAAGTGAAGTCGCTCAGTTGTGTAGGACTCTTAACGACCCGATGGACTACAGCCTACCAGGCTCCTTCATCCATGGGATTTTCCAGGCAAGAGTACTGGAGAGGGTTACCATTGCCTTCTGCAAAAGCTGCATAGCAAGGTGCATATGTCTGTAGTTGATATGGACTGCTAAGGACTGAAAAGCAATCAATGTGTAGAAGAGCTCTTTCTTTCAAAGTGAAATGATAAAGCAAGAAATTGACGTGTGATATTAACAGCAGTGTTAATATGGATTCCTGTTCCATAATAGCGTTCTAGCACCTTCAATAGTTTTTGTTTTGATGTTTGTGAGAACTGGTAGTTTCATCTTCTCTTCTGTTTTTATTTATTTATTTTATTTTTGGCTGTGTTGGGTCTTTGTTCCTGCGCGGGCTTTTCATTGCTGTGGCTTCTCTTGCTGTGGAGCACAGGCTCTAGGCATGCAAGCTTCAGTAGTTTCAACTCCCAGGCTCTAGAGCACTAACTCAGTAGTTGTGGCGAATGGGCTTAGCTGCTCCGCAGCACGTAGGATCCTCCTGCATGAGGGATTGAATCCGAGTCTCCTGCATTGGCAGGTGGATGCCCAGGCTAGTTCATTACTTCTCTCTTTGAATTCACAAAACATGTATTGTCTATAAATAATTATCTATAAATAATCTATTGTCTACAAATAATTGTCTATAAATAATCACTCCCTTTTCCCTTTACCCAACCATACATCTCTCTATTCATCAACTCACTTGTCTACTTGAGCAAACATGTCTTTGAAGGCACCATGATACAGTAGAAGGACCATACATGTTGATGTTCTGTCCTCCTGGGTTTGAATCCATTTCACTATGAATGTCATAATAATTGCTTTCATTATTATTATTTATTTTTAGAGATTTTACTTCACTGAAATTTTGCTCTCTCATCTGAGAAGTTTTGGGAAAAAAAGTCTTTAGTACAAAATTAAAGTACTAATGCATGGTTGGCATATAAGCAGGAAAGTATGACCTTGATTTTGTCCCCTTTAGCTAGATAACAAATCCCTTAAAGACATGACTATAACATTATAACTATTTATTAATTTTGTGTCTGACACAGAGTAAACATTGAATAACTGCTAGTTTATAATTTTGATGAAGTGATAATAACATTCTATAGAGTACCTATTTTATTCAACAAATGTCTTCTGGTGACTTAAGATAGTGGACTCTGTGCTCTTCTCCGTAGACACAAAGATGAATAAGCATCTATTCATCTGAGAGAAGCTTAAATTCAAGGGGAAAGACAAGTGAAGCTTGATACATTGAGGATGTTACCAAAAATGAGCATAGTGACAATACAATAAGGAAAGATCATACTTGTCCTGAAAGAAAGTGGAGACCTGGGTCGTATGAGTTGGATCTTAATAAATGAGAAGGGGTTGGCATACAGGTAAGAAGGCAGGGGCAGTTTCAGATGAAGAAATTAAATGCACATAACCAAGAAGGAGCATCATTTGGAGGAATTCTGTTAGTTCAGATGTGATTCAGTTATGGAAAGGATGTGTTGATAAAGTTGAAAAGGTAAGAAGAAGGCTTTGCGTGTCAGCCTACACACTTGGAATGTATCATGTAAAATTAATCTTGGAGTAGAATCACATGGCCAAGTAAGCCTGAGTTAGAATACTCACACTAATGGCAGTATGGAAGACAGACTAGCAGAGGAAAACTGGCAAAGTGGAAACAAGTAAACTACAACAAAATGTTTTTCTTGAAGAAACTGAGGTGTGAGAATCTTTATCCTGAGGCTTAACTCAAGATGATGAACTAGATAATAGTTGGATTTTTCAAATTTTAAATTTCTAGTCCATAATTTCCACATTCTCACAAGTAGGTGATTGACAAGGAGAATACAAATAGTAAATCAGTGGCTAAAAAGGAACAGAATTATCCTTTTACAGTATTAGAGTAGCTTTGAATGTCAGTCTAGCTAATACACATAGAGAGGAGCCATGTGAAGAAAAGAAGGAGATTGGAATAAAGCATCTACAAGGCGAGGAATGGAGGCATAACCAAACGCTAAGAAGAAGCAAGGAAGAATCCTAGCCTAGATCCTTTGAGAGAACATTTCAAACTTCTAGTCTTCAGAATTTGAGACATAATTTATGTAGTTTAAAAAAGAATGAAAGGAAGGAAGGGAGGAAGGGAGGGAGAGAGGCAAGGAAGGAAGGAAAAAATAGGCAAGTAAACAGACAACACAGAGGTGAGCACAGGACCCACAAGAGCGGAAGCGGGTACCTTGGAAAAGCCAGATAAGGTTTCCTGGAAGAGGTAACAGAATGCTTAATATTGGAGTTTGTGTAGGAATAAACTTAATAGGAAAGGTTGGAATGGAAGACCTATTCTTGGCTTAGATGAACGCATGGGAACATTGTGTTCCATGGGAAAATCATGCTCTTTAGAACTAACTCAATTTCATTTCTAAATCTGAGTCAATCACTTACTATAAATGATGAAAATTTATTCACCTTCCTGCACCTCTGTTCCTTCACCTGTCATATGGAGGAAGGAACAAAACAAAGTTCTAGATGAAACAGGAGTCATATGCAAAAAACTCAAGAATGATAGAAGCCAAAGGGTAGTAACTGTCCATAAAGCAGCAAGAATGTTTAACAGAATATGTCTACATCCTCTGTGATTTAAACTAGATTATTTATCATTGTATTGAAATACATTTTTTGTGATTATTGATTTCTCTCCAACATTTTAAAAATGACATTGATAATACTTGTATAATTCTGAAAATAATGATATGAATTTTGCCTGGAGACCTAAAAAGAGTGAGGGCATATATAGCTAGAATGTTCCAATATTAATAAGATGCAATGAAACTTTTACAGCATACTTGCTGGTGACCAAAGGTCATTCCATTATACATGTGTTTATTCCAGAAGCATATTTGGAAAAGCCCTGAGACTCAAATCAATCTCATTTCCTTTCTATACTTTGAACATCTTATTTCAGCCCATATCCACACACACACAGGTAAGTGCATACTATTTATAATATAGCAATGTCAACGTATACTAACAGAAAAAAAAATGAGGCCATGTAAGAGGGGATACATTTCCCTAGATAAATTGTAGTGAACACTTGGCTAAGGTGATCCTTTTATTTATTTTTTTTTGTTTTGTGTTGGAGTAAAACTGATTAACATTACTGTGATAGTTTCAGTTGAACAGCAAAGGGACTCAGCCATACATATACTTGTATCCATTCTCCCCCAAACTCCCCTCCCATCCAGGTTGCCACATAACATTGAGCAGAGTTTCATGTGCTCTACAGTAGGTCCTTGTTGGTTATCCATTTTAAATATAGCGGTGTGTACATGTCCACCCCAAACTCCCTAACTCTCCCTTCCCCCCATCCTTCCTCCTTGAGAATCATAAGTTCATGTTCTAAATCTGTGAGTCTGTTTTATAAATAAGTTTATTTGCATAATTTCTTTTTAGATTCCACATACAAAGGAATGTCATAAGTTATTTCTCTTTCTGACTTACTTCACTCAGCATGACAATTTCTAGGTCCATCCATGTTGCTGCAAATGGTCTGATTTCACTCTTTTTAGTGGCTGAGTTCCATTGTATATATGTACCACATCTTCTTTATCAATTCCTCTGTTGATGGACATTTAGGTTGCTTCCAAGGACAATCGTTTTTTTTTGTTTGTTTGTTTGTTTGTTTGTTCGTTTATTAGATTCAGAGCATCTTCCCTAAGTCAGTTCCCTGTCTAAGGGACTTTACACTTGCAACGATTACCATTATGTTAAACACTTTTGGAAGCAAAGGTAGGGATGGGAGACACTGGGGAGGAAAATAAAAGCAGGCAGTTGCAGTGTATAAATTAGGTAAAAGAGGGCTTAAGAGCAGTGAACTTTTTGGGTCCAGGGCAGTGCCATCCAAGAAGGTGACAGTAACCTCGTGACACCAGAGTAGCTGGAAGGAGACACATGTCTCTTTGTTCATTGACCAAGCAGCTGAACATGATGCTAAGGGGAAGGTGATGAATGAACTTCTGGTCCCAACCATTTCCATCCCACTCCAATGCCTCCTATAAGACTGCAAGTCAGCTTTTAATGGTGGTAAGCTTATTTTTGAAGTCTTGAATTGAGTTTATCCTCCTAGGAGTTGTGTGAAGATGAGTTAGCAACAGGTTAGCAACAGGTTTCAGGATATCTTATTAGGGTGCTTTGGGAGGCACTGACTGCATCAAAACCTCCTAAGAAGGTGAGATCGTATGTGCATGGCTCTAAGAAATGGTTGAGATATTTTAGACCTAATGGAGTGTTGGGGAGGCTTCAGAATAAATACTTTGATGGTCCTAGTTGAGATGATTAATATCTAAGATGGGTGGTTCCTAGGCAAGTGTTAGTGAAGATGTATAAAATGGAAGTGATTTCTAAAATATATAGATGTGTGCACAGTGTGTGTATGAATGACCCACTCAGTGAAATGGTAAGAATACCAAATAACTACAAGGAATGTGTGCCTTACTACCATGCCTGACACATAAATATCACATGATGATTTACTTTATTGGGTTTAAATATGTATTATATTATATATTGTATAAAATGTATATGTTATATCACTATATATATTTATACACTATATAGAAAATTTATACATTATATATTAGGAACATATTTATAGATTATATATTACATTCCATTAAATAGTATTAAAAACCCAAGTTCTTAGAAACAGCCTGAAAGAGCTTGCCAGGGAGCAGCCCACTAGTTTATAAGGGGGGCCCTTTCCCTGCCACAGCCGGCCCCTTGCCCCAGGTAAAGGGTGCCTCTCAGCACCAAATATGTTATTTCTAAGGAGCTATTAGGGCTTCCTACATGGGGTCTGTTGGCTCAGAAGGTAAAGAATCTGCATGCAATGCAGGAGATGCAGGTTCGACTCCTGGGTCAGGAAGATCCCCTGGGAAAGGGAATGGCAACCCACTGCAGTATTCTTGCCTGGAGAATTCCTTGCACAGCGGAGCCTGGAGGACTGCAATCCATGGGGTCGCAAAGTGTTGGACATGACTGAGTGGCTAACATTTTCACTTTCACATAGTCACCTCAGTCCTCTTTGGCTTTCCCTGGTGGCTCAAATGGTAAAGAATATGCCTGCAATGTATGAGACCTGAGTTTGATCCCTGAGAGGGAATGGCTACCCACTCCAGTATTTTGCCTGGAGAATCCCATGGACAGAGGAGTCCGGCAGGCCACAGTCTATAAGGTCGCAAAGAGTCAGACAGGAATGAGCTTCTTTCACTCTTTTTAAGAGAGTGTGGACAATCTTATTAAAGTTTTCACAATCAAATTATTTTGGTTTCTGATAACACACACTAACACACACACACGTGTGCGTATTTCATCTATACTCAAGAGTTTTAATATGGACCAAGATGCTATAGTCATGACATATATAGTACCTTTTAAAAATGTGAGTGATGAAAGAATTATGGCATAGGTCACTATAAAACATCCATGGTTAATTAAAAAGCAATCTGATCATTTTTTACACTATGTAAGTCTATTTTTAATTCTAATTTCTAATGTTTTTCTTTCAAGGAAGCTTACAAGTTCGCTCCCAGCTAAACAAGGAAGAAACCCATGTATTCACCATCAATACAGAGAACTTTGCCAACAGAAGACTGCATGACTTGAAGATTAACAGAGAGGGCAGAGGGCTTACCATTCAGGTACCTTACTTCCCTTCTTCTCATTCCGGCAAATGTACCTTGGATGCTCAGTACAAGTTTGTGAATTTCGCCCCCAAGCCAAGTGAGCAGCTGAGTTCTGGGGATGTATACTAATCACACTCAGTCCCAGCCTTTGGAGAACTAGAATAGTGATCCTCAGGGCACATCCTGCTTTCCAGCAGCATTTCTTGGGACCTTGTAAGAAATGCTAATTCTTGGGTCCTATGTCAGATCTACTCAATCTGAAGCTTTTTATCAGGAAGGGGGCAGCAGGTGATGCTGCTGCATGTTCAGTTTTGACAACCTCTAAACTGTAGAATAATGAGAAAGACAGGCAAGGAAGAAATCACAAGGGATCAGCAAGGGCTATGGGAGGAGTGTGCACAGGTGATGCAAGAGCATGGAGGAGGGCATCCACCTCATCTGGGCATCAGTTTAGTTCACCCTGAACAAGGAGGGAATGTTAGAATCACTGACCCTCCTCTCAGTCAAAAATGAGCATAATTTATAGCCTGCCTGCCCTGTCTGCAGTTTCCTAACTGACAAACACACACTCAGATACACACACAGTCACCTATTCTGGTTCCCTCTCAAACTGTACTCAGGCCACTCGGTTGCATCCCTGCTCTTTCCAGAGCTCGTGAATACACTAGAGTTTGCTTTGCCTAGAATCCAGTTGTTCATGTATCTGTATCGCTACCTGTTACTTGTACTTCCTTTGGAACACCACTCAAAAATTGACTCAGAGACCCCATCTCCAGTCGCCTTATGTAATATAGCAACCCAGCTCCTTGACTTCAATCCTAAACCACTTAAATGCTTCTAGCAATCAATACAACTTATCTATTTATTTAGTAGATAAGTCCCTTCTCCCTCCTCTAGAATGTAAGCTTCATGAAGACAGGGATTCTTGTTTGTTTACATTACCATGGGACCCTCAGTTTGTCAAGCAGTGCCTCACATACAGAAGGCCTTTAATAAATATTTTTGAACTAAGTAAATTAATCCCACATGGCTTATATGTGCTAAGTTGCTTCAGTCATGTCTGACTCTTTGCAACCCCATGGACCATAACCTGTCAGGCTCCTCTGTCCATGGGATTCTCCAGGCAAGCATACTGGAGTGGGTTGCCATTTCTTTCTCGGCTTGTATGGAGATTAAATTGGACCTGTGGAGAGGGGAAGAGAAACCACTGGATTTTAGGCAGCGGAAGTAGCATGGGTAGATTTCCATTTCCAGGGGCTCACTGTGATGACTCCATGGAAATACACATTTGGGAGTGATGAGATATGGGACAGAGACCAGACCAGAAGCAAACATAAGGACCTCAACTAGTGTAGTGGGGAAGTCAAGGAGAGAAGGACTTGAGAAAGATCTGGAGGGAACATTGGTAACCTTGTGTGACCCTCTGGATATGGATGATGACTGAAGACTCAAGTCAAGACTGACTGTTCATTTTCTTGATTGGGTGGAAGTTCAGGAATAATTGGCAAATATAGGACACAAATCACAATCCTTGAGTGATTATAATTTAACAGCATTGACTGTAGCATTGACTCTTAAAATAAGTGGTAAATGTTTTTGGATTGAGGTCAGACTAGAGAATAGAGATGAAATGATGATTTCTTATTGGAAGATGTCTTGAATGAGGCTGTGGTGAGATACCTGGGGTGCATGTTGGTGGACATTTGTATAAATGACTCTTTCTCTTTTTCTATTTCCTGTCTTCTTCTCCATCAATGAAAACACAAATAGGAAGGTGAGAGAACAATGGGATATTCCCTTTTCTTCTCCATCTAGATTTCCCACCAGCCAAATTAATAGTCAATGATAAGCACAAGCAATGATTGATAAACACAATCAGTGGAAGATGTAGCATTTCAAAAGCACAAAAGCAGCAGAAAGCAATGGAGGCAGAGACCTATTTTGTTTTTTAAATTTAAATCGAATTTGTTAAAACAGTCACACAACATAGTTGTCTCTGTGACACTCCTACTCCCTCTCATCCTATTCTCCTTCCTCCCCACTTAGAAAAGCCCTAGGGAATACCCTGGCCTTCCAGTGGTTAGGACTCCAGGCTTTCACTGCCAAGGGCATGGGTTCAATCCCTGGTCAGGGAACTATGATCCCATATGGTTCTGTGTAGGCAAATTAAAACAATAACAAAACCCTGAAACAAACAAAAGCAATGGGGAAAAAAAAAAGGACAAACTGTTTACTAAAACCAGAAAAGGATAAGCTACTACCTGGTCTCAGGCATTATTCAGAAGCATTTATAAGGAGAGGGTAGATGGTTATCATTATGCTCAGCCAGCCAGAGGCCTCCAGTAGGTAAGTATACATTCTCCTACCACCTCGGGACCTTGAGTTGTTGAACCTTCTCCTCTCTGCTCTATGTGACTTTGGAAGGAATCCGTAGGGACTGGGCTACAACCAGGAGTAAGAAACCCTGGTAACGATTTGAGAATTGTAATTTGACCAGTGGTTTTAAAAACTCATGTGCCCCCATGAATGCCCTGGTGGTGGAGGTAGACTTCAGTGCCTCTATTTAAAATATATTAATAACATTATACAAATTAAACCAGTTTACCAAAATGCCAGCACAACTACCAGCTGTAAAGATGGAGGGGGCCCGACATTTTGAAAGCATGGAGTTAATGAATTCCTTTGAGAGTTGAAGATCCTGAGATTGAGAGGGATCCCTAGTTCGTGACAGACTTGTGTATAAATTCCTGCTCCATCTCCTATGTTATAATATCTAAGATTGGCTATTCACCTTTCTGAGGTTCAGTCTATTTATCTGTAAAAAAAGGTTTGAATGTTATGGGGGTGGGCTGGGGTACAAATGCAGCTGAGTTCAGTCAGTTCTGGTAACCATTATAGGAAAGCAAGAACATAACTAAAGGACCAAGCATGAAGCCTGGTGTCTAGGGCTTACTCAGAAGAAAAGGTTTGTTCAATTTTGCTCCTTTTCCCATCTCTTTTAATCTCATTTAATGACTTGACAAGACCACTGCTATCCTCAGTTCTAAGATCAACAAAGCTTCTTTACCAGCTGACCCACCAGGGAAGCCCTTCTCCAGGCCAGATTACAAATTTTAGGCATCCTAAGCATTAAAAGGTTGTGATACTTCCCTCTCTACCACCTCATCAAGAGTAATTATAAAGAAAAATAACACTAAAACATAGAAGGAACATAAAGTAGTATAACAAAATAATGTATTTCTCACTGAAGACTTCAATGATTGTCTAGCCCCTATCATAAAGTCAATGTCCTAGAAATAAATGTTTGTGGTAACTACCCAGCCCACCACCCTGCCTTTTGCCTTTGCTCTGTGCATTTGCTAAGCTTTTCGAGTAGGCAACCCAGTACCTGAGCCAATACTAGGGGTGCCCCCATGTGCACTCACTCCACTTAAGGACTGGAATCCATTCCCAAAGTATCCCAAGCCTTCTTTGAATCATTGTACCTTTGTCTCCATACCTATACTAATACTTAAACAAGTACTTCATGAGGAACACTGGGCTGAAGAAAGAACAAGCTGGAATCAAGATTGCTGGGAGAAATATCAATAACCTCAGATATGCAGATGACACCACCCTTATGGCAGAAAGTGAAGAAGAACTAAAGAGCCTCTTGATGAAAGTGAAAGAGGAGAGTGAAAAAGTTGGCTTAAAGCACAACATTCAGAAAACTAAGATCACGGCATCTGGTCCCATCACTTCATGGCAGATAGATGGGGAAACAGTGGCTGACTTTATTTTTTTTTGGCTCCAAAATCACTGCAGATGGTGAATGCAGCCATGAAATTAAAAGACGCTTACTCCTTGGAAGGAAAGTTATGACCAACCTAGATAGCATATTAAAAAGCAGAGACGTTACTTTGTCAACAAAGGTCCGTCCAGTCAAGGCTATGGTTTTTCCAGTACTCACGTATGGATGTGAGAACTGGACTATAAAGAAAGCTGAGCGCAGAAGAATTGATGCTTTTGAACTGTGGTGTTGGAGAAGACTCTTGAGTGTCTCTAGGACTGCAAGGAGATCCAGCCAGTTCATCCTAAAGAAGATCAGTCCTGGGTGTTCATTGGAAGGACTGATGTTGAAGCTGAAGCTCCAATATTTTGGCCACCTGTTACGAAGTGCTGACTCATTTGAAAAGACCCTGATGCTGGGAAGGATTGAGGGCAGGAGGAGAAGGGGACGACAGAGGAGGAGATGGTTGGATGGCATCACCGACTCAATGGACATGAGTTTGGGTGGACTCCGGCAGTTGGTGATGGACAGGGAGGCCTGGAATGCTGCGGTTCATGGGGTCACAAGGAGTCAGACATGACTGAACGAATGAACTGAACTAAACTGAACTGAAACAAAACAATTGATTGTCATTCACCTCCTTCTCACCCTTGTTTGTCATCTAATTAAAGTGGAAAGGACCAGTTAAGTTCCCATAAAGGAGAACAGCAGGTCAGGAATGACTCCTGTACTAGAACAATTAGGTCTTCTTCACAATGTGACAATGGTGAGGGAATCACTTGATCTTTGGGGACCTGGGGAAGAGATTAGAGCCAGAAGCTAAAGGAATCTCAGCTCAGCCTTTAGTTCTAAGAATCCTACTGCTCTCTTCTCAGCAGGAACTTCCACTCACTTTAGCCTCCTCTCCAACCTTAGTAACAAAGCATGAGAGGAGGAACCCTGCCCCCTGCTGGAAGGGACAATTCCAGAGAATAGGTGAGAATTCTGAGAAAGGCAGGCGGAAAACTCCTTCAGGGCAAGGACTGAATCTGAGCGTTAAAAAGATTACAGATGGGGACCACGGGTATGAAAAACCCTATGTGGTATCTAAGGTGTAGAGGCCACCAGGGCAGCCAGAGGCATCCTGGTGATGCACTGGATGCTCCATAGCCCACAAGATAGAAAGAGAATCAACACAGAATGTCTATTTATTCATTCAGCAAACATCTGTTTGGAGTTCTTTTTCCAGTTATTGTAATAGGCCATATGGAAAACATGTAACAATAAAATGCCCACATCTTCAAAGAACCAATAGTTTAGTGGAGAAAAATGAGATGGGGAGAGTACGCAGATCATTACAATTGTTCACTCATTAAATCCTGTCCAATTCTTTGTAGCACCACAAGTTGCAGCACACCAGGCATCCTTGTCCTTCACCTTCTGGAGTTTGCTCAAACTAGTATCCATTGAGTTAATGATACCATCCAATGAAATCCTCCTCTGTCATCCCCTTCTCCTCTTGTGTCAATCTTTCCCAGCATCAAGGTCTTTTCCAATGAGTCAGCTCTTCACATCAGGTGGCCAAAGTATTGGAGCTTCAGCATCAGTCCTTTCAATGCATATTCAGGGTTGATTTCCTCTAGAATTGAATGCTTTGATCTCCTTGCTGTCATTACAATATAGCATCTTAAATGCAAGGTTAGAGGTAGGGGGGAAAAAAAGGCACCATGAGAACAGAGAACAGGATCAATTAATCTAACTAAAGCTTCAAGGAGAGCTTCCTAGAGGAGGTGGACTCTGGGAGACTGGGAGCACTTAGAAAAGTGTCTGGCACAGAGTACGTACTCAAATGATCATTGAATGAATTTTATAGAAATTCAGAAATAAGAACATACAGTGATTGTCTACCAAAAGCTCAAACATCTAGAGAGGCATAGACAAGTAAAGTATGCCATACTGTGTGGTTGGCAGGTCATGTGACAAGGAGTCCCTGCTATGTAATGCTGTGCGGCATTGGCCAAGTTTTGATCTCTGTGACATCACTTCCACCATCTGTACTACAGGGATAATAATGTCTATTTCACAGTATTCTAGGGAAGAATGCATTTTGAAGGATACTTTAGTATGATGTCTCACACATACCAAGTGTTCAATAAACAACAAGTATTATTAAAGCATAATTCCATGAATGAAAAAAGAATAAAGTCGACAATCACATATCACAAGTCATAGCCACTGATTTCTTTCACAGCAGAAACCACTGCAGGACCCAGAGGTTCCTGGAGGAGGGTCTGTCTGAGCCTGAGTGGGTGCAGAAGGAGGGTCCAGCAGTGGGAGCTGGGAACACCAGGCTCCCAATCAGCTGCTCCCCAAGGGCAGTCCGGGGATAGGCACACAGCTGAAGGGATCTTAGTCTTCTCTTCCTACAGATGAACTGTGATATGCCTGGAAAAATTGGTAGGCTTTGAACTAGACAGAAAAACCTAGGGATGGATGGGGAACCATGCCTTGAAATGGAGAGAGCAAAGAGAAGGAACTGGAATTAAGGTGTGTGGAAAGGAAGATTCCCTAAAGGATGATCTTAGAAATAAAGTTCCAAAGAATTGCAGGTGGCTTTTATTCACCTGCAAAATGGAATTATCAGCTGTTCATGCTGGTGGCAGCTGTTCAGCTAGTCTCCCCTTCCCAGACTCAAACCTTTTGTCAAACTGTAATATATTTGCTCAGGAAAATTCCCCAGGGCACACATGATTGAGGCCAGGTCAGTTGGAGCAAAGGAGGTGGTGAAGGTTTTAAGGACCAGATGGGGAGGAGGGAGAGACGGAAATGAAAACCTGCTTTCCTTTTCTTGTTAATCCTGCAGGGTCCTTCCTAAAAGGCTTCATTTGTTTGCTTCTTTGCAGCAAAGAATTTGGTGAGAAAATCTCAGTGGGGAGATAAATACCTGTCAAAAGCTGTACAGAATTTCCCAGGGAGAGGACTTGTGTGAAAGCCTTTATTTCACCAATAAAGAAAGAAAGGGGTATTTTATGTGCATTGTGGGAGAATTAGCGAGACATTTCTCATTTCCCCAGGGAGAAAAATCCCAGAGAGGTATCTGCCCTGCCTGTGTTTTCCAGCTATTTTCAGACAGGAGTGTTTTATGCCCTGGATGTGAGGACCTCTGCTGATGCCTCTTCTGTTTTCTGTTTTCTTGCAGATGGATCAGCAACTCCGACTCAGTTATAACTTCTCCCCAGAAGTCGAGTTCAGGGCTATCAGGTCCCTCACCTTGGGCAAAGTCACAGGTTTGTTGTTCTAGTTCATGTCTTTCTGGCCTTGATAAAATAAATAATAAACAACTTTCTTCAGGGGAAAGCAACAAGATCTAGATAATATCCAACATGTAGGACTAAGAGTCTTGTGGAAACAGGAATGCATGTGTGGTGGGACCGGAAACTGGCATTTACATCTACTTTATAGAATCTTGAGTAAAGTAAATGAACAGAGCAATTCACTAAAATAATTACTTTTTACTTAATGTCTAATTAATTTATAATGTTTACTCAATTCTTTTAGTTAAATTCACATAAATTTCACTTAAAGAAATTAAGGATTTACAACCCAATTATTTAATTCTATAAATCCTTAATCTCTTTCCTAATTCACCAAAAATTCAAAAGATTGTCCTATGACAATAATGGATGCTCTTTTTTTTTTTTTTTCCCTACAGGGAGTTCTGTCAATTTTCATTTTATATAAAATGATGACTTTTATCAGGTGTAAGCAAGATTGAAATTTTTGTATCTTCTTGATGAATTGAACTTTTTTTCACACTGTAGTAATATTTTTTAATTTTAATGTCTCTGTGCTTTAATCTAGTTTGTCTGTTATTAATATAACTAATTCAGTTTTGCTTTAGTTAGTATTTGCCTGGCTTATGGTTTATCATTTTCCTTATTTTTCCTTTCAGTCTTTTTTTTTTTTTAACCTTATATAGGATCTTGTGAAGACCAGACAAACAAATATTGTGTTTTCATTCAATCTGGCCATCTTCTGTTTTATAAACTGGCAAATGTAAGCCCCTGTGCATTTTTGGGTTATTTGGATGGTTGGGTTTATTTCTGCCTCTCTATTTTCTAATTGTTCAGCTTTTCCTGTGATTCTAGCATGTTCTTTTCTATTCTCTCAGTCTCAACACAGTGCAGAAAGCATTCATTGCTGGAGACATTTTAAGCAGGAATGTATTTAACTCAGGAAATGAGTTGCTTACAAAAATGTGACAGCACTTACAGTGTGCATTCTTGTTAGTCTTTTGGAGTGACTCCCCAGCAGTTCTGAGCTGATGAATGGGAAGCCATTAATTACAAAGCAGTCACTGATGCAGTGCTGTGTGTTAGCATCCAACAGGTGGAAAAGGTCCCTTAAAAATGGCAGCAGAGAAAAGACTTCAAGTTTCCATGACTTTGCTGGCCAGTAGAAAAAGCTGAAAAGGCAGAAAAATGACTCCTGTCCCATTACAGCCTTCCAGATCCATAAGTTGTATCTAGTTTTCAGAAAAATAATGTGCATCCAGAAATCTATCTGCTATCAGGTCTGGAAAATGTCTGTTTTACTTTCCAAAATGGCAGTTGAATGAGCCAATCAACACTGACCAATTTGTAGGTTGAATTTTATGTTTATTTCTTATTCCATTTCCCCTCCTACTACTAATAATTATTATGTTATGTAGACACTGCTTTTTTGACTTACCACTGTAGTCACTAATTTGTTGTTCCAAAACCTTTTACTTTCTGCCAGATTTAATTTCCTTCTTTCTGATGTCAATTCTTTTGAATTTTTCTGTATAAGTGGTCCTTTATCTGAAAAGAAGTCTTTCATTTTTCACCTTTATTCCTGGAATATAATTTTGCTAGACATGTAATTCAACATTGAAGGACACTTTTTCCTTATATCTTAAGGATTTATTTCTGGGTATGACAGAACCAGCTCACACTGGCTCATAAGAACCTGTTATACATATCCCTGCACAATTCTGCATCTGGTGATTTCAGAATGGTAGTTTGAAATTGGCCAACCTAAGAGTTTCTATTCCATGTATCTCAGAAATGCTATAAGTCAGGGTCGTTGGAGTCCTTGGCAGCCAGGTTAAACCCTCACCAGCACATCACTGGACTCTACTCTTCCATCGTCTGATGTGACTGTTGAAAAGCTGGCTGTCAGTCTGGCCTGTTTTTGAAAATACACTGACCACCCCTACACCCAACACCCTAAACCTATATTTAAGGTCATTTCTTTAAATTTGGTGTTTGACAGTTTTATTACCATGTGTCTGATTGTAGACTTCTATTTAATTGTCTTAGTTGATATGTTTATGTTTCTTGTATTTCTTCATTAGTTTCTATGTATCTAGTTCATATGTATTATTCATATGTATCTATTCATTAGCTCTCAAAATTTCTCAGCATCTCTTTAATGCTTCTTTCTTATTCTCTCTACTTAATTAGCTTTGACCTGCACTAGATAAACCTCAGACTTATTCTTTTTTCTGCTAGGTGATTTTATTTTTCTTGTCCATTTTCACTGGTTTCAATGTGAATATTTTAAGTTGAATATCTTCACTTAGTAACAGGTCAAGGCCAGGACTCCTGTTATTCAATATGATTCAGGTACTCTCCTAGATGCAAACTTAATGTTGGCTGATGACGTACTGTCTTGGTTTTGTATTTCTTTCCCCTAAAATCTTCCCCAAGCTTAAGATTCCTCTTTGTTCCTTGAAGCTTGACAAAATATTAAAACTGTGTTGTTTGGTTTTAATGAAGCAGAATTACTTTTTTGAGTATCTGGTATGTCACATGTCCCTTCATACCTAAATTTATCTTGAGCCACTGAATCCACATTTCAGAAGAATTTTGAGAGGAGAGATTCCTAGGGCTGTAGGCTCACCAAGCTTGGGCTGTTTTTGTGGTACCAGCTTTGCAATGGCAGCTCTAAAAACATCCTCTTATTTAAAATTTCTTTCCGTTAATCTTGACACTGTGTATGACATTCCTTTGGCATTTCTGTCTTTTGAACTAAACCCCTAGTATAAAGATGAAAATTTAAAGCAAGTTACTAAATTACTGTACCTTGTATTAAATTATCTTCCCTGGTGGCTCAGTGGGTAAGAATCTGTCTGCCAGTGCAGAAGATGAAGGAGATGTGGGTTCAGTCTTTGGGTAGGGAAGATCCCCTGCAGTAGGAAAGAGCAACCCACTCCATTATTCTTGCCTGAGAAATCCCATGAACAAAGGAGCCTGGCAGGCTACAGTCTCTGTGATGGCAAAGAGTTGGTCGTGACTGAGCAACTGAGCACACACTAAATTATTGAGGGCCAGCTTGTCATTTTGTTTTAGAAAAGATTAGGTTATTGTTGAGGAAGAGTATCTAATAAAATGTCTTCATTGGACCAAGTGTGGAAGACCCCTGCCTGCCCACCCTTCTTCCCATCCAAATGGCTACAAGCAGAGCAGAACATTTGGATCCATAATTAACCTCCATACTTCTGGTCTTTGAAAGGTCTGTATCTAGAGGTGAGAGAAGATGATAAGAACATTAGGTTCATTATTAAGGAGGGACATCTATCCTGCAGACCTTTTGGAAGGAAGTCTCATGCATCAGAAAGAACCTGGAATAGGAATATTTGCTGTAGGTAGGGATGGTGCAGAAATGGGTATGTAGTATTTATAATAATTGCAACCCTACTCCACAACTTTAGAAACATCTAGTATTGTGTTGGACATTTTCAACTCTAAAACAAGTATTTGCAGGCATTTTTTCATAGTATATACACCAAAGGCAAGTAAGTATAGCAAATCTGTTCCAGTTTTCCTCAGTAATAGCATTCCATTGTAAAGCAACACATGTATTCATTTTCTTTCTTTAAGAGAAAGGGCAAATTCATCATTCTAGAAGGTATTTATTTAGCACCAGTGATGGTTCTACATGATATGTGCTATATAGATAACAAGATGAATAAACATGTCTTTCCTGAAAATTCCTGTGATATAGAGACTAGTTCATGAAAATAGAAGACATAATCATTGACGTTAAAATTGCATTGTGTGTGTTTATCCATGGTAAATCATGGGCTGTTGTTAGGTTTGTTCCTTTGTTTACTGACATTCTTTGACTTTTAAGAAAAAAAATTCTTGCTTCTGGTCTATTCCATGAATAGACTGAAGGGAAAATAGCATTAAAAAGAAAAAAATGTGTTTATTTAGGGAAGTTACCCTTTTGAACAAGATCATCTTTTTGAAAAATTACTGAATTCTTTAGAAATATAGAACTGCATTCCTTAGATTCAAGTAGTGTGAATTACCTGTATGTTTCTATGCCTGTTCAATTTAGCGCTGGTGCAGTAATGTGAACATTCAGTCAGATTTAGAAACTTAGAAAGTTTGAATCTTCTAAAAGGAACTGTGCATTTTTTGTTTGCTTTTTATTTTTGTTTTATGTTTTCTAGTCCTGGTTTCTCTTAATTTACTGTTTCAGAGTATATAGTTAAATTTAATGGCAAAGTTTATATGTGTGTGTGTGTGTGTGTGTGTGTGTGTGTGTGTGTGTGTGTGTGTGTGTAGTATTGAAGCTAAAAATTAAGGAATTTATTATCATTATTATTATTTTCTTCCTGAGCGGAGACTCTTACTGTACTGCAGGTTTAGGAAGCCATTACTTTTTAAAATATAGAAACATCTTCAAGCTTAGATGGAAAGGAATTGTATACTGCTTTTAAACTGTAGCTGCCAGATTCCACATAGAAATTCAAATGCTATTTGCACTCAGGGCAATCTTACAAGATTATTCATTTATTAACTTCTTTTGCCTACTTGCCAGTTTGGTAGGCTAAAGCTCACAGTTGGCAGAGACATTACTCTGCTCTGACGGCTGTTTGCCCAGGTAGCTTCAAAATTCACTTGGCCCTAACAAGCCATATAGAAATTGGAAGAATTCCTTCTCAATCTGCAAAAAAAAAAAAAAAAATCCAGCTAATCTAAGAATTGCAGGGCTAGCTGTGAGCACTTGCCTGTGCTTTGGGCTTGTCCATATGAAGTGAATTCTGATTGTGTCTAGAGAACAGGATTCTTTGATTCTCCCAAATTCCTCGGTTTTGAACATCACACCTACTGTGTCTTCTGCAATATCAGAGCATTATTGACTGAATTCCTGATTGTGTTCATGTTAAATCACTTGTCAAGCATTTTGTAGGTGAAGAGTCATGGCTGCCATCAAAATTTATACATATAAATGAAAAGTGGATATTTCAAAGTACTTGTTTTGAAAGACTGTACTCTTTTTTTTTTTTTTTCATTTTCTAAATAGTTGGGCCTTCCATCTGATTCAAAGCTGGTGCAAATGATATTAAGTTTAAATCAGAATTACAGAGTGAAAGATGCTCAGCTTTTTAGAGACTAACTCATGTTTGGCTTTCTTACTGTTGTATGACCATTGTCAACTGTCAAATCTGTCTATAGCCCCTTGTCAGTAAAATGAGGATGATAGCATTTAATTCATATATTTGAGTAAGCATTCCATAAGATACTATATACAAAGTATTTGAAGTATTTGGTATTTGGCACATGCTCCATACATGTTAGAAGCTTTTGATTTTTGAAGATCATGGCAAAATAGAGGATAACTGTGTTTTGCTTTGTTTCTAGTTTTATTTTAATGTGTCTAGAAAAGTTGTTATAAAAGTAACTTCCAAAATGGACTCAAATGCATTCTTAAAGAACAGTTCTGAACCATGGTGAGCCTTGAAGATGGGAGTGTGAGTTAAGACTGTTTTAATGGTATATCAGCTTTAACCAGTTTAAACAGTGACCATAAAATAGTTGGTGAAAATGGAAGCTTCAG
The DNA here is from genome assembly GCA_024291935.2 of Okapia johnstoni. Classification (NCBI taxonomy): domain Eukaryota; kingdom Metazoa; phylum Chordata; class Mammalia; order Artiodactyla; family Giraffidae; genus Okapia; species Okapia johnstoni. The sequence continues at coordinate 50,988,379 of CM044319.1, forward strand.
AGTGTAAGTTTTGCTTCAGGCACAGCTGGGTTCAGGAGTTCAAATGTGACTGTGATGAAGACTTTGTCTATCTGTCTGTCTATTTCTCTTTCCACCTCTGACCCTCTTTACCTCTTTATGGGGCTTTATTCTCAGGCAGAATTTCAATGGTAACAAAAATGGAATCGGCAGTTCCATGCTTCATAACTACTATTTCAACAGCCCTGGTGGAAAGAAAGCCTTTCATTTCTAAAATTTCCAGAAAAAATCCTGGATTGAGTCTCAAAGAAGCAATTTGTGTCAAGTGACAGTTGCAGATGATGGCAGTGTCCAAGGGATTGGGGATACACTGAGTGGTCGTGATTGGACTATGCACCCGACTATGGCTCTGGATGGGGTGAAGGGTTCAGGTCAATACCAACCACACATATTAAGAATAAGGAGATGCTTATTTCTCAAAGGGAAGCCAAAGTATTCTTGCTAGAGAGGATGAATCAACAATAATCCAGTAACAGCATTGGTTTTTTTCATTCACATTCTGCGACCTCTTTTTTCCAGGAGAGATAGGCTTGGAGTTGTGCATAATTTGGGGACTGTATTGTGTTTGAATACATCAAACAACAGTCCAAGTGTGTTGCAACAATCCCAGTGTGTTGCAACAACAACAAAAAAATAGTTGAAAGTCCCTCTTTTAAGAAATGCTTGTTATCTTCTTTGGAACAAGTTTGTAGCTTCCAAAGAGACTCCTGGAAAAAATTATTTCATTTTGAAAGCATAGGTTTATTAAATAATGTTTCACTTTGTTTTTGGCCATTCCTAGTTCTTTAGCAAATAAAAAGATCTCCAAACAACAGCCCCTCCAAACCAGAGTCCTTCCTGATTCAAATTCTGATATTGTGTGTAATTGTCTCATATTATGTCCAAAATTTTGTTAATGATAGTTTCCCCAAGAAAGAAAAAAAATCAGGTTTTTTAATCTAATCTGAACTCTCTGTGAATGAAGTGTTTTAAACGATCTAGAAATATCATATTTCAGTAATCATTCCAATTTCCTAAATATCCATCTTATCCTTTCTAACTTAAAGATAACCAACACTGAATCACAGCTGGGCTGCAGGGGATTTGTTTCTGTTTCTTTTAAAAATAATGAACTCCATTTTTCTTCATGGGATATGCAATTGATGATTTAGTTTCACCTCATGGAACAGAAATGTGTGTTATCTCCTGATTGAAAAATGTAATTCTATTTTACATTTTAAAGGAACTAGTACATGATCAGAACCCAGACCTACTGCATGCTTGTGCTTCTTTGTAAAAGTCAAGTGCATTTTTTTATAAAAGCAAAAACCAAACTTTATATGTCATTTAACAAACTTTATATGTCTTCTCCTGACTGTATTAACAAAGGATATTTTGTGTGGTTTACCAGAAGCCAGTGACACAACTGTTATGTAAAAAGTAATAATAATAATAACTTTGCTTATTATTATTTAATAATGCTCTGCTCTGTGCTAGATCTAAACTTTTATGTCTTATTTTTTTTCCTTATTTTTAATTGAAGTTTGGGATTCCCTGATGGCTCATCAGGTAAAGAATCTGTCTGCACTGTCTGAAATGCAGGAGACCCAAGTTCGATCCCTGGGTTGGGAAGATTCCCTAGAGAAGAGGATGTCAAGTCATTCCAGTATTCTTGCCCAGATAGTCCCATGGAAAAGAGGAGCCTGGAAGGCAACAGTCCATGGGGTCACAAAGAGTTGGACATGACTGAGTGACTAACACTTTAATTGAAGTATAGTTAATTTAGCGTTGTGACAGTTTCAGGTGTACAGCAAATTTACTCAGTTATGCACACATACACACATATATACATACACAAACATTATATATATATATATATATATATGTATAATACGTATTCTTTTTCAGATTCTTTTTTATTAGAGTTTATTACAAGATATTGAATAGAGTTCCCTATGCTACACAGTAGGTCCTTGTTATTTATTTATTTAATATATAGAACTCTGCGTCTATTAATCTCAAACTTGAAATTCATCCTTCCCCCTGTTTCACCTTTGGTAACCCATACGTTTGTTTTCTATGTTGGTGAGTCTATTTCTGTTTTGTAAAAAGTTCACTCATATCATTTTTTTTTAAGATTCCACATGTAAATGATATCACATATATTTATTCTTCTCTGACTTACTTCACTTAGTATGATCATCTCAGGTTCCATCCATGTTGCTGCAGATGACATTATTTCATTCTTTTTTATGGCTGAGTAATATTCTATTGTAGGCTTCCCTGGTGGCTCACTAATAAAGAATCTGGCTGCCAGTGCAGGAGACTTGGGTTTGATTCCTTGGTCTGGAAGATCCCCTGGAGAAAGAAATGGCAATCCACTCCAGTATTCTTGCCTGGAGAATCCAATGGACAGAGGATCCTGGTGGGCTACAGTCCATGGGGTTGCAAAGGGTCAGACCTGACTTAGAGACTAAATGACAACAACAGTAAATATTTCATTGTATGTATATGTACTGCACCTTCTTTATCCATTCATTTGACCGTGGACACATAGATTGCTAAGCTCTTATGTTAACTAATTTTTTTCTCCTCCACAACCCAAGAAGATAAGTACTATTATTACTCGTACATTATAGATAAGGAAACTATGTCACAGAGGTTAAGTGACTTGTCTAGTGTCACCAAAGTAGCCAGGGGTGGACTTGGCATGTAAAGTCACACACTGAGATCTGGATCCGGCACTCCCAATCAGTCCTGCCATATTTTGGTTTTTAAGAAATAACATGAGACAGTCCAGATTAAAAAAAACAAAACAAAACAAAGCACACTCTGTTTTCAGTTGAGGGCTCCTAAATTAAAGCCTTGTGTCCCTAGCCTTAGCCACGATGGGCTTAAAAGTAGACTCTAGGGCCAGGCTTTAATTGTGGGCAGGTAATAGCATACTTATTGTAAGTCAGGTTTTGGAATCCACCCTCGATTCCAATCAAAGTCAAGTACTGACTAATTGACCTGGACTGCTGCTGCTGCTGCTGCTGCTAAGTTGCTTCAGCTGTGTCCGACTCTGTGTGACCCCATAGACGGCAGCCCACCAGGCTCCCCTGTCCCTGGGATTCTCCAGGCAAGAACACTGGAGTGGGTTGCCATTTCCTTCTCCAATGCATGAAAGTGAAAAGTGAAAATGAAGTCACTCAGTCATGTCCGACTCTTAGCGACCCCATGGACTGCAGCTTACCAGGCTCCTCCGTCCATGGGATTTTCCAGGCAAGAGTACTGGAGTGGGGTGCCATTGCCTTCTCTGAATTGACCTGTACAGATAACTTAATTCTCTGAGCTTTACTTTTATCAATTGGAATGTAGGTATTTATTATAATAATGTCTGTTACTATTTGGAAGACTCAGTGGTAATGTGGCTAACATGATGCCTAGCATAATGGAAACTCAATAAATGTCTGCAGTAACAGTAATAAGTACATAAGTCACCATCTGACCCAAATACTTTTCTCTCAAGAATGACCTTGGACTCTAATGTCTTCCAGACCTAAAAGAGGAGTTCTCAGGGAAAAAGAAGATGGCTACTCACTCTTTGCATAAAAAAGCTTGAATTTCTCTCTTCCTTTCTGCTTGGGTAGAATGAATGAATGAAAAGACATTATGTAACCTTGACTCTTTGATGCTTGGTAGATAGTGAAGGTGCACATATGGCCAATTCTCGGTTTCTAATAAAGTCATCTTAAGAGTATTAAACCAGGGGAACATATCTGACATTATTTGAATGTATGTTCTCACAATTAAAGCTGCCTCTGATGGATTGGAACCGTGTGATACTTGGTGCATCAACTAAGCTTCAAAGTGTGGGATGTAGTCTGATTTTGTATCCATTAAACGAATACATATTGAGTATTTTCTAAGTGCACCAAGAAAGGTACCAAGCTAGGCACTGTTGATACAAAATGTAAAGGACAGTCTGCACCCTCAAGGAACTCACAATCTAGTGAGAAAATAGACCAGTAAGCATACAAGTAAGCCCAGAGGGACCTGTGTGGTATGCTAGACGGAGAAGAGACATTCACTTCTCATTCCTTGGAGAAGTGAAATCTAAGTTGAGAATGAACAGAGAAGGGACCCAGGTGAGTTCTACCTGAGTGAGCAAAAGAGAAATAAAAATGGCATCTCTGGACACAGGAGGCTGAAAATCAGAGTGCAAGATGACAAGTGGTGGGGCCAAGAGATGTGAGCAGGAACCAGAACACCATGAGTCTCACAAGCCATACTAAGAGTCTGGGTTTTATCCTGAGAATGGTAGGGACTAACTATAGAAAGCTGTAAGTCAGGAAGTGGGGGCTAGTCTGACTTTTAAGGATGTTGACAACCACCTCCACCTCTCCCCACTCTCAGCATGAGGTAATCATGGAGTTCCAAAGAGAGGACCTGAGTCTTATTTATGATTTTATCCTTCTTGCTACCATATTTACAGGCACACATTAAGTGTTTGTAATGTTTCTTTTTAAATTATTTTTTAAAAAAATTTTGTTGAAGTATAAGTGACTTAGAATATTATGTTAATTTCTGCTGTACAGAAAAGTGGTTCAGTCATATGTATATATGCATTCTTTTTTCATATTTTTTCCATTATGATTTGTATAGAATATTGAATACAGTTTTTTGTGCTATATAGTAGCAAGGGCCATGTTTATCCATTCTCTTTATAAAAGCTTGCATCTGCTAACCCCAAACTCCCATGATGTTTCTTGAAGGAAAAAAAAATAAAGTGTAATATGTAGATGTTACAGCTGTAGGAGCTGAAAGGTCATCATACTACACATTAACGGGCTCCATGTTATACAATCAGCTACAACTAGATCTTGGATAAGGATCTCCAGGTTCCTTAGACACCATGTATTTTCCTCACAATGGTGCCTGGTGGTGATGTAGAAAATGTAGAAAATGCGTTTGGAATTAGACAGTTGGCAGCTCAAATCCTATACATGTCATTTACCAGCTATATCACTGTTATGTTCACCTCTCTGAGCTCCAGTTTCCTCATCTGTAAAGCAATAGAAATATTTTTTAATCAATTTGTTATAAAGATAACACATAGGATGTGTAAAGTGTTTGACGCATGGGACACATGGTGGTATTTGAAAACAGCAACTATTTTTCTTGAGATAATGTAGCCATGCTGCCTGTTGATTTCCTTTGGCTGATATTCCTTGTTTTTGCCAATGGCACTGTATTGATTTGTTTATCCTTTGCCTGGGGAATCTGGACCAGTGTTAAAAATGTCAGTGTTGACAAGGTAATGAAGTGAAGAGGATCCAAGCTAAGACTAATGAACTCGGTACCGGCCTTTTAAGTCTCTATCCCAAACTTGGCAGGAAGAGCCAGAAGCTGAAAAGGACAAGAGGAACCAGCACAGGTTAGAATTCTGAATGTTTTCTTATGGAGAAAGAAAAGAAGTCAAAGCAGAAAGAGAGTCATTGGTTACTGGTTATTCATTAATCTGTGTGTGTGTTCTAAGCCACTTCAGTTGTGTCTGACTCTCTGCAACCCTATGCACTGTAGCCTGCCAGGCTCCTCTGTCCATGGGTTCTCCAGGCATGAACACTGGAGTGGCTTGTCATGCTCTACTCCAGGGGATCTTCCTGATCCAGGATTGAAACTGCATCTCTTACAACTCCTGCATTACCAGGCAGGTTCTTTACCCCTAGTGTCACCTGGGAAGCCTCCATTCATTTAGTCTATTGGGATTTAATTTTTGGAGTATTAAAACATATTAAAATAGCATGAAGCCCCTTTACACTCAGGTGTGATTATAGGATATCCACTTCTGGAAAAGATTTGATCTGAATACATATATTTTTCCATTTCATTTCCACAAGGATTTTCTGAGTGACCAGGATCAAGATTTGAGACCAGTGGCTAATATACCAATGATCTCTAACATTTCCTTGATAAAGAGGCACATTGATGACTTTCCTGTTGGAAGGATAAATAAATAAATCAGCATGAACACCGAGAAAATTTCTGGTTTGAGTTCATCCTTTAGGAGGAGTTTCTGGTTATTCTAATCTGCCCCCAAACTTGGATATGTGCTCTACCTTTCCCATATATTTTCTCTATGTGTATCTACAGAGTATAAGCTTTGCATAGGCGAAAACCTTCTTGAAAGAAAATATCTAAATGTTTGAAATTGGTAAAATGATTCCTTAGCATTATTCCCAGATAACTCATTCAATACATACCATTTGAGCACCTATTATGTACAAATCAAGATGTAAAGTAAAACTCAGAATACTTTAAAGAGATATAGCATAAGGGTCATTGTTCCTGAAGTAATAAAACCCATATCTATGGGGAAAAGACACATTTAATAATTACAATATGAGTAATTTTGATAAGTGATATGCAGATCGAGGGCAGTTAGAATTCTTATGAGGGAGAGATCATTTCTAGCTTAGATGATTCAGAAGCGTGTCATGGAGGAGATCACTCCTACCCTGGTCTCAAAGCCAGATGTGGTCTTAAGAGATGGAGTGTGTTCTAGGAAAGAGGGATTGTTGTTGTTCATTTGCTAATTCATGTCCAACTCTTTGTGACCTCATGGACTGCAGCACTCCAGGCTTCCCTGTCCTTCACTATCTCCCTGAGTTTGCTCAAACTCATGTCCATTGAGTCAGTAATCCCATCCAACCATCTCATCTGTTGCACCTTCTCCTCCTGCCCTCAATCTTTACAGCATCAAAGTATTTTACAAAGATTTAGTTCTTCACATCAGGTGGCCAAAGTATTGGAGCTTCAGCATCAGTACTTCCAATGAATATTCAGGGTGATTTCTTTTAGGATTGACTGATTGGATCTCCTTGCTGTCCAAGGGACTCTCAAGAGTCTTCAGCACCACGATTTGCAAGCATCATGTCTTCAATGCTCAGCCTTCTTTATGGTCCAACTCTCACATCCATACATGACTACTGGAAAAACCATAGCTTAGATTATAGATGGAATGGACCAAATAAGACAGCAGGGAGACAAAGATAGTATGCTGGGAACAGTGAAGAGGCTATCTTCAAATGGTCTTGTTTATGCTGTGGAGGAGGGAGGAATGGAAAAGAGGAAAGTTCACTTGGGACCATATGCCCAAGAATCTTCAGGGTTCTGCAAAGGAGTCCAGAATTCATTACATAGATGGGAGAAACCATCTAAGGGAAGTCTCATGGCCAGAGCTGCTGTTGGTTCTTTGGTTCTTTTGTGGGTAACAGGTCAAATGTGCGCAGGATGGAGAGACTAATGTGGAGATTACGCTAAAACCTATCCTCTGAGTGGGAAAGAACAAAATAAGGGAATAGCAGTGGAATTTAAAATAAAAGTTGGAAGAACTAGGTAATTTATTGAGTGGGTGGGTCGAAGTATAAGGTAGACTGGAAAGTTAAGCACAAGAGAATAGAAAAAGTGGTAGCTATGTAGTCATTGCAGAGGGAAATTAAACCATTCTGATCAAGCCTGGGCCAGTGTTTACCCACTCAGGGCATATTACAATGGATTATAAAGCTGATACTTTGTACTCCTCCTTTAAGCCAACACCCCAGGCCTGCTCAGCTGCTTTGGGACTTGTGAAATGCTTATCATCCAGTACAGCGAGAAGATCATCCACCACTTTGTAGGATGTCTCTCCCTGCCCTGAGTTTGTTCACAATCCCCAGACTTGTATTTCTTATCTCTGTGTATAACTGTTTCCCTGGGGCTGACTGCAGTCTTTGAAGGCAGAGATGTGCTGTTATCCACATTTTTATCACTACCATCTTGTAGTACAAGTCTTTGTGCTCTGTTTTCTGTGTGTATTTTACAAACACAGCTCTTTTGATTAGTGTATTACAGACACACTGCCTGTTTTCAGAATGATTGGCCAAAGACTCAGTCATTTCCAGGGATGTGGGATTATCAGTGCTAAAAATGAAACCATCTTGGACAACACTGGGCACTCAGTCTCCCTAAACCACACATAGTTTAGGGGTTTTGAATAGAGTAATGGAACTGGACCCAGTGGTTTGCAAATACCAGATGAGCAAATGAAGCTCATGTTTTTCATAGTCACAACTGAGCCCAGCTGCTGCCATCCCAGCAGGTGTACCACAGGTCAACCCAAGTGAGACTGGAGGAGGTGTGAGAATTAACCCATCAGTCTATCAGCTGACACTTGCCAAGCCTCTGCTGGGATGCATATTCCAGTAGCTAGATGTGCTGAGATGACTGGAGAAGGGCATGTGGTTGTTTCTGCCCTGAAAAAATCCAGGTGACTAGGTAGGGACATAAAGTTGCACACAAGCAGAAATAATAGAGCAATGGAACTCTAACTCATAGAAATTAGATTCTAAGAACACTAAGAAGCCAGAGAGAAGAGAAATCAAATATAAGACGATCTACATGCACCCCAATGTACACAGCAGCATTATTTACAATAGCTAAGACATGGAAACAACCTAAATGTCCATCAATCGAGAAATAGATAGATAAGATGTAGTACATTTAGACAGCAGAATATTATTCAACTGTAAAAAAAGAATGACATAGTGCCATTTGAAGCAACATGGGTGGACCTAGAGATTATCATACTATGCAAAGTAAGTCAGAAAAGGAAAGACAAATATCATATGATATGCTTATATGTGGAGTCTAAAATATACACAGAGGAACTTATTTATGAAACAGAAACAGACTCACAGACATAGAAAACAAACTTATGGTCATCAAAGGGGGATAATGGGAGGAAGGGCTTCCCTTGTGGCTCACCTGGCAAAGAATCTGCGTGCAATGCAGGGGACCTGGATTCGATCCCTGGGTTGGGAAGATCCTCTGGAGAAGGGGAAAGACTACTCACTCCAGTATTCTGGCCTGGAGAATTCCATGGACTGTACAGTCCATGGGGTCACAAAGAGTTGGACATGACTGAGCAACTTTCACTTTCACTTTCAATGGGAGGAAGGATAAATTAAGAATTTAGGATTAATGTATACAAAAGTAAAACCACCTTTAGCCAGAATACTGTTCCCCTACTGATCTTGAGTGTAAGATCAGGCGCTTCCTTGTTTGTGAGCAAATCATTTCTAGCTATGTCAAGCAAGAGTGTTTTTCCACTAGAAAGTGTCTCAAGTGCACATTGCATCAGTTTCTCCAGATCTCTGAACACAGTCTCACTTGTATCTTCCAATCCAGCAAAAGTTCACATTATCTCAGGTCCTGTGGTGGTTTGCTGTGTTGTGGGAGGTGGGGGCCTTTGGCTTACACGTGTTGGTAGAGTGATTCTTGAAAGGTACGAATAGAACTTTTTATACATGGCAACCAGCTTAGCTCTTGGATATAAATATGAGGTTTCAAGGTTGATTTATCTTTTCATATCACTTTGAGTATATTTAACAATCTGTGCATGTACATCTACCTTTATTTTGCTTATTTCTGCATAGTTGTTTTCCCCTTGTTGCTTTTTCTTTTATGTCAGTTGGTCTTTCTCACTCCTATTAGAAGATTTCATCACATTTTTGATGACCCTGAGCTATCTGCTTGTATTTAAGAATGGAGTGGTTATAATGCACTGATTGGGAGCGCATAAAAGGCTGCACTGGGTCTTGAATAGAAAAAACTGCAACTATCTTTGAGTCATTCTTCTTAGAATAAGCATATTTCCTAGGAAAGACTTTTCCAATCTCCCTCTTGGAGGGCGGGTGGTTCTGAATGTCAATCTGGGAAGGAGAATGGATGGGTCTAATGGTCTGCTGGGGAAATGTTCCTTCAAGTCTTTTTTTTTTTTTTGGTTTGTTTTCCAGTGAACATCCTTGACCCCAACAGTGGGCATTTCCTTGTCTACCTGTCATAATCTCACCCCATCATAACACTTATTTATTTCTCCAGTGCTTACACGTAATTGAAGTTCTAGAGTACATTGATTGGAAATATTTTCTCTTTCTCTAGGATTTCTATCTTTATGAGGGAATTGTTGCAAAACTGATTAAGAGAAAGCAAAGGCCTTTGAATGACAAATCTTCAAATTTAGAATCTGCTTGTATCAGTTGGGATTCCACCTGTGAAGCCTACTTGTGAGAGATAATATATTAAGATTCATTGCAAATAATTGGTTCAGATGATTATGGAGGTCTGGTACAAGGTGAGCCATCAGAAAGTGCAGCTGGAACTGTCAGACATGGGCTAACCACAAGAGGAATTTTTTTTTAAATTAACATTTATTGGAGTATAGTTGATTTACAATACTGTGTTAGTTTCTGCTGTACAGCAAAGTGAATCAGTTATTCATATACATACATTTACTGTTTTTTTAGGTTCAATTCCCATATAGATCATCACAGACTATTGAATAGAGTTCCCTGTGATATACAGTAGGTCCTTATTGTTATCTGTTTTATTTATAGAAGTGTATAATGTCAATCCCAATCTCCCAGTTTATCCCTCCCCACATTTTTTCCCTTGGTAATCATAAGTTTGTTTTCTACATCTGTGACTCTATTTCTATTTTTTAATAAGTTCATTTATACCATTTTTTTTAAGATTCCACATATAAGCAATATCATATTTGTCTTTCCTTATCTGACTTAAGAATCCTTTATTTTCTTTTTTTCCCCTCATGTTTTAAAAATGAAATCTAAATACAATGTGTTACTTTCAAGTGTATAGCAAAGTGCTTATATATATGTGTATATATATGGGCTTTTCCTGGTGGCTCAGATGGTAAAGAATCTGCCTGCAATGTGGGAGACCCAAGGTTGATCCCTGGGTCAGGAAGATCCCCTGGAGAAGTAAATATGTGTGTGTGTGTGTGTGTGTGTGTATAATTTTCAAATTCTTTTCCATTATAGGTTATTATACAATATTGTGTATAGTTCCCTGTGGAGGTGGGGTGGGGAGAGTAAATTAGGAGTTTGGGATTAACATATACACACTGGGTGGGTGAAAGTTTCTCAGTTGTGTCCAACTCTTTGCGAGCCCATACAGTCCATGGAATTCTTGAGGCCAGAATACTAGAATGGGTAGCCTTTCCCTTCTCCAGAGGATCTTCCCAACCCAGGGATCGAACCCAGGTCTTCTGCATTGCAGAATCCACTGATTATTTACCAGCTGAGTCACAAGAGAAGCCCATATACACTCTACTACATATAAAATAGACAAACAACAAGGAATATCTCAGAGAGCCTGAAGAGCCCATCTATCCATAAAGCCTTGTAGCTGATTGCGTCAGACCAATTCAGATTATCTAAGACAATCAGTCAACTGATTGTGGATTTTGTTCACATCGACAACATATTTCACATCAACACCCGAATTAGTGTTTGATTGAACAACACTAGTATTGTGGTCTAGCCAAGTTGAATCATCAATAGACCATCTTCCACCTTCTCTCTCTATTTTTTATTGAAGTAAATTCATATAACATAAAGTTAATTATTTTAAAGTCTACAGAGGTATTTAGTACATTTACAATATTGCACAACCATTACCTCTGGCTAGTTTGAAAACATTACCCAGGAAGTTGATCCTGAACTGACAATCAGTTACTCCCTATACCCCCTTCCTCCCTACTCTTCTCAATCAACCATCTGCTTTCTGTCTATATTGATTCACCTATTCAGTATATTTCCTATAAATGGCATCACATCATTTTGTGACCTTTTATGTCTGACTTTTTCCATTTAGCCTACTTTTTGAGGCTCAGAAATATTATAGCATGCATCAATACCTCACTCCTTTTTATGATTGAATACTATTCCATTGTATGGTCTTACCACTTTGTGTTTATCCATTAATCTACTAAGTTATTTCCACCTTTTGGCTGTTGTAAATAGTGCTACTATGAACATGTATGTACATGCATCTATTTGAATAACTGGTTTAGATTTTCTTAGGTACATGTCTAGAAGGGAAACTGCTGCCTTTGAAAAGCAGGAGAAACTCAGGAAATCTTGCAATGTGAGCTGTGTTCCTTGCACTCTCACCACACTCCTTGTTAATACAAAGACATTTTTAAAGAGAACTCCTGGTTGTATTTATTCTTTTGAAGACCATACTTGTGTGTATCTCTGAGCAGGAGAACATGCTGCTGCACTTTACCTTGCTAAGCTTCAAATATAGATTATTTAAAATATAAACAATCACTGGATGACATTCCAAAGTTTTTTTGTAATATGTAGTATGCGGAGATTATATTAGCAACCAGAATAGGAACAAGGAGTAGAGTTGGAGGCAGAGGAGTGTCTGAAATCACAAGAGCTGAGTTATTCAGCAGCTGCTTAAAATCTCTTGGCTGCAAATTCATCCTCTTTGAAATGTCAGGGTCTACCAGATGCTCTCTGAAGTTTATTCTAATGTTGAACATTATAGGATTTTGTGATGTATGGAAATTTTATAAACTTTGCCTTTCCAAAATCTTAATGTCAAAGTCATTTTTCACACTATTAAATCAAAACAAACAAAATCAAACAAAGGCAACTGAAAGTCAATTTTTCTGACCTAAATTGACGAACTCCTAGGCTGTAAGTAAAAATGCTTTTCAACATCTGAAGAAAAGAAAAAGGACACTGAGCTTTATGCTATTCTGAGTTAAAACACTGGCATGAATTCAATCATTGTATTTAAGCAGAAGTTTATATATTTATATGATATTTAACATTTTTAAGGTTAAGCTTTCCTTCTCTACCTCAATAGGCTGCACAGTTCCTTGTACTTTGCTCCCATTTGTGGAACATGCCTATATCCTTGGTTTCCTATAACTGTTCTGTTCATTGACTCTTCCCACTGCAGACAAGTGCTCAGACACTGGACTGTCAGAGAATTATCATTTTGTTTTGAAATATATTGTTACTTCTGCATGTGGGCATCCTGGCTACTCTTCAGCTTTTTCTTTTTCTTAATCTGTGTGATTTGGAGTCACATGCCACCCAATTTGGGGTTCCCAGGTGGCTCAGTGGTAAAGAATCCTCCCGCAAATGCAGGAGCCCTGGAGACATGGGTTCAATCCCTGAATTGGGAAGATCCTCTGCAGGAGGAAATGGCAGCCCAGTCCAGTTTTCTTGCCTGGAAAATTCCACGGGCAGAGGAGCATGACAGACTATAGTCCATGGGATCTCAAAGAGTCGGACAAAACTGAAAGGACTAAGCACACATGCATGCATATCACTCACTTTCACTATGGTCTGTGTTCTGCAGTATAATTGCTTTGAGAATCCTTAGACCTTTTGGATCACAAATACCAAACCCCTAGAACTTTTTTGACAAGCCACCTAAAGCTCTTAGCTTTACTTTAGGGGTGGCAGATTGAAGACATGTGGAACTCATGGCATTGGGCATGCCCAGGGATTTAAAAGGGGGGATGAAGAAGGCTCTCCAAAGAGTTGAGGCACCAGTAAGACTCAGGACTTCAAGCTTTCTCAGTCCCCTGTGCTCTATCTATCCCTGTCATAAATTCTGTGTCTGAAGATTGCTCAGGACTTCATTACAGTTGACTTTATCAGAGAATCATGGCTGAAAACTTCTGTGTGTGCCATTTATATATGTCTCACATCTTTGTAACTGACTCATTGTGAAATTTTAATACTTGGTGAGACAGTTCTTCCTTTGTGTGAGGTTGGGAAGAAAATTTCAGCTAAGGGAGGCTAGAGGATGTGTTGATCTCTTTAGAAATTGGGGATGATGGTTAATTTTGTGTGTCTGCTTGGCTGATCCATACCATGGTATGGACCCAGACAGTGGGCCAGACATGATTCTGGTGTGTTTGTGAGGTGTTTCTGGAGTAGATGGACATTTGAACCAGTAGGCTAAGTAAAGCAGATTTCCTCATCCAATCAGTTAAAAGCCTGAATCAAACAAAAAGGCAGAGCTGGTTCTAGATCCTTTGTGGTTTTCAAATTTGGACAGAAATCTTGGCTTTTCTTGTGTCTGGAGCCTCCTGGCTTTGGACTGGAACCATACCATTAACTCTCCTGTTCCTCCTGTTTGCTGATTACAGATTTTGGGATTTTTCAGCTTCCATCATCAAGAGGCCTTTCTTCATTTTATATATACATATATATCTTTTTCTGAAGAACTGTGACTAATATAGTGAGGGTTTGAGTTCTGAAACTGCCCAAAGCCATTTAGGCTGCCCCTAGGAAGTCAATCAGAAAAATCTTCTTCCTCATATATAAATGTGATATGAAAATTTTTATCTTTCCTTGGGCTTTGCTCCTGGAAGCTCTAAAATTCTATGAGTAACATCTATGTTATTAGCAATTGCAATAGCATTTCAGCATGTCAGTAACAATGAAAGCACCAAATTCAAATTTTCCACTGCTGTCCTTTGGCTCATGGATAAATATCTTCAGGGATCAAAAGCAATGTAAGAATGCCATCTAGAGCTTCCTCGAACAATGAAGGGTGAGCTTAACTTACTTTTATGTCTTAGTTAGTGGTCCCACCTCCTTAAATATCTATAATCTATATCTGTCATTTGGGAGAGAGCTACTTATTTATTAAGCATCAGTTAGAGACTGATCTGAATAATTGAATGCGGTTTAACTTGTGTAGATTATAAGAACAGGAGAGTGCAATGGCCCTGGGAAGAAGACTGAGTCTGAAGCTTCGCTAGTGATGGTCAGTTAATATCTTAATAACTTCCTCATTTTATCTGGGCCTCACTTTGTTTTTTTCCTGTAAAACAGAAATTGTTATTGTTGTTCAGTTGCTAAGTTGTGTCTAATTCTTTGTGACCCCCTAAACTGCAGCACGTCAGGCTTCCCTGTCTTTCACTATCTCCCTGCGTTTGCTCAAACTCATGTCTATTAAATCAGTGATGCCATCCAACCATATCATTTTCTGTCGCCTTTTCTCCTCCTGCCTTCTATCTTTCTCAGCATCAGGGTCTTTTCCAATGAGTCATCTCTAAACATCAGATGGCCAAATACTGGAGCTTCAGCTTCAGCACTAGTCCTTCCAGTGAATTTTCAGAGTTGATTTCCTTTAGAATTGACTAGTTTGATCTCTGTGCTGTCCAAGGGACTCTCAAGAGTTTTCTCCAACACCAACACCACAGTTCAAAAGCATCAATTCTTGGGTGCTCAGCCTTCTGTATGGTCCAATTCTCACATCTATACATGACTACTGGAAAAACCATAGATTTGACTATATGGACCTTTGTCAGCAAAGTGATGTCTCTGCTTTTTAATACACTATTTAAGTTTGTCATAGCTTTTCTTTCAAGGAGTAAGCATCTTTTAATTCATGGCAGCAGTCACTGTCCACATTGATTTTGGAGTCCAAGGAAATGAAATCTGACACTGTTTGCACATTTGTTGCATCTATTTGCCATGAAGTAATAGGACCTGATTCCATGATCTTAGTTTTCTGAATGTTGAGTTGTAAGCCAGATTTTTCACTCTCTTCTTTCACCTTCATCAAGAGGCTATTTACTTCCTCTTCACGTTCTGCCATTAGAGTTCTGCTATTAGATGCCATCTGCATATCTGAGTTTGTTCATATTTCTGCTGGCAGTCTTAATTCCAGCTTGTGCTTCATCCAGCCCCATATTTCACGTTATGTACTCTGCATAGAAGTTAAATAAGCATGGTGACAGTATACAGCCTTGACATACTCCTTTCCCAATTTGGAACCAGTCTGTTGTTTCATGTTCAGTTCTAGCTGTTGCTTCTTGTCCTGCATACAGGTTTCTCAGGAAACAGGTACTGTCTGGTATTCTCTTCTTATTAAGAACATTCCACAGTTTGTTGTGATCCACACAGTCAAGGTCTTTAGCATAGTCAATGACACAGAAGTAGATGTGTTTTGGGGGGGAATTCCCTTGCTTTCTATGATCCAGTGTATGTTGACAATTTGATCTCTGGCTCCTCTGCCTTTTGTAAATCCAGCTTGCACATCTGGAAGTTCTTGGTTCACATACTGTTGAAGCTTAGCTTGAAGGATTTTGATCATTACTTTGCTAGCATGTGAGATGAGTGCAATTGTATGGTAATGTGAACATTCTTAGGCAATGCCCTTCTTTGGGATTGGAATGAAAACTGGCCTTTTCCTGTCCTGTGGTCACTGTTGAGTTTTCCAAATTTGCTAGAATAATGAGTGAAGCTCTTTAACAGCATCATCTTTTAAGATTTTAGGATTTGAAATAGCTCAACTGGAATTTGTCACCTCCGCTGGCTTTGTTTGTAGTGATCCTAAGGTCCACTTGATTTCACACTCTAGGATGTCTGGCTCTGGGTGAGTGATAACACTATCATGGTCATATTGGTCACGAAGAGCTTTTTTGTGTAGTTCTTCTTTGTATTCTTGCCACCTTTTCTTACTCTCTTCTGTTTCTGTTATGTCCTTGCTATTTTTGTCCTTTAGTGTGCTATCTTTATATGAAATGTTCCCTTTGTATTTCCAATTTTCTTAAAAAAATCTCTAGTTTTTCCTATTATATTGTTTTCCTTTATTTCTTTACTTAGGAAGGCTTTATCTCTCCTTTCTATTCTCTGAAACTCTGCATTCAGTTGGGTATATCTTTCCCTTTCTCCTTTGCTTTTCACCTCTCTTCTTTTCTCAGCTATTTGTAAGCTGCTTTAAACCACCGCTTTGCCTCTTTGCATTTCTTTTTCTTGGGGATGGTTTTAATTACCACCTCCTGTACAATGTTATCAACCTCCATCCATAGTTCTTCAGGCACTCTGTCTATCAGATCTAGTCCCTTAAATCTGTTTGTAACCTCCACTGTATAATCATAAGGGATTTGATTTAGGTCATACATGAATGGCTTAGTGGTTTCCCCTACTTTCTTCAATATGATACTGAAATTTGCAATAAAGAGGTGATTATCTGAGCCACAGTCAGCCCCAGATCTTGTTTTTCCTGATTGTATAGAGCTTCTCCATCTTTGACTGCAAAGGATATAATCAATCTGATTTCGGTACTGACCATCTGGTGTAAAGTCATTTCTTGTGCTATTGGAAAAGAGTGTTTTCTATGACCAGTGCATTTTCTTGGCAAAACTCTGTTAGCCTTTGCCCTGCTTCATTTTGTAGTCCAAGGCCAAACTTGACTGTTACTCCAGGTATCTCTTGACTTCCTACTTTTGCATTCCAGTCCCCTATGATGAAAAGGACATCTTTATTTTGGTGTTAGTTCTGAGAGGTCTTGTAGGTCTTCATAGAATCATTCAGCTTCAGCTACTTTGGCATTAGTGGTTAAGGCATAGACTTGGATTACTGTGTTGTTGAATGGTTTGCTTGGAAATGAATAGAGATCATTCTGTCATTTTTGAGACTGTAACCAAGTACTGCATTTTGGAATCTTTTGTTGACTGTGCAAGTTATCTCATTCCTTCCAAGGGATTCTTGCCCACCATAGTAGATATAATGTTCATCTAATTAAATTTGCCCATTCCCATTCATTTTAGTTCACTGATTCCTAAAATATTGATGCTCAGTCTTGCTATCTCCTATCACATTCCAGGTTCCTATGCAATATTGTGTGTTGTAAAACAGGAATAATAACTGCTACTTATCAGGATTGGCCAGAGAGCTAAATAATATTGTGTGTGCCATGTGTGTGTAAGCGCATATATGTATAACATATTTGCAGGCACATTGCTTAGGGCACAGTGACTGCCTAATATTTAGATGCTATATTGAGGCACAGTTATGGAAGGGGAATCTGAAAATGGAAATGATAAAAGGAATTCCCTTGGAATTCAGACGAGAAAGAAAACTTGGCAGATGAGAAACAAGAAGAATAGAATTATTAAATACAGCTTTCTTTGTCTTCTCTATCTACAGAGCTCTTTTCTAAGCTGTGGTATCATATTTTTGATCAAACTATGTAATACTTTTGTAGTCATATACTCAAGTGCTTTTATATAACATAACTAGTTTTTATCAATTAAATTAAAAATGTAAATTCTCTTATCTGTTACTGCAAATGCCAACACTTCCTAGAATAACATGATAGTTGGGTGGGTGCTTTTCTTTTCATGTAAGGCATTTCCTGTTAGTATTTTCTTTTTGCTTTTATTAAAGTATTTGGATTATTTAAACTAAGATGATGTTATCTCCACTGTTGTCTCTGTTGTTTTTAGAATGAAGGGAATACATATTTAAAGAGAGTTAAGTACTGTTATTTTTAATAGAATGACTGAGTTTCAGTCAATTATTATCTATTGACCCTAACTACCTACCCAACTTTATTCTATATCTGAATTCCACAAGGGCAGGACTTTGGAATTATTAAAAATAATGTATATAGAATTCAGTACAATTGCTTTGCTTTTTGGATTAGTTCTTTTTATCCTAATTTAAGAGATGAGGAAATTAAAAATCAGTAACTTTTTTTTAAATCTTGTACTGTTCTCTTTATTACTTTAGACAATAAGCAAAGATTTACTCTAGAATGTTGACTTAAAATATGAGGAGGTCCTTGGTTTTATTAAATATGCCCTTGTACAATTTTTTTTTCCACTTAACAAAGGTGCACATTCTTCAATTAAGTTTCAGTAACTTGCCCACAGTTATTCCAGAAGACTCTATTGGTGCTCTGTCCTATTCTCTTGCTTTTACCACTTCAGTGCAGGTCATTTATAACTTCCAGCACCTGGAATTATTTTGCTGAGGGCTTTCTGGCCACTGAAACATGCTTTGCCTATTTACGTCACAAGCTCAAAGTATCAAGGACTTAATGTCTGTGAGCTAGTGTATAAATATTCCAGTTTCTTACCATCCATGGGGATAAATCCTGTTTAGGTATGTATTCCCCAATGACTCCTAGAATTTTCCTGACAGGACCAAGTTCTAATTGCCCTCAGTGCTGGTTGTTTGATTAAAAAAAAAAAAGAAGAAGAAAACTCTTTACTATTTTCTCTCCCATCCTTATCTTTGCCATCACCCTTTACCTAAAAAATGAGGTTGCCAGCCAGTTAACTTGAAGAGAGGAAGAGAGTTTGACTCACACTTTGCTAAAGTAGACTTTAGCACACTTTGCTAAAGTAGCTTAATAAATTCACAGGAAAAAAATTTACAGAGGTTAAAAAAACACATGCAGAATAGAATTTCAAGGTTCAATCACTGAACACATTTTTTTTAAAACCATTTTTTAAATTATAGAATAATTAATTTACAGTGTTGTGTTAGTTACAAGTGTACAGCAAAAATATGTACATATATATTCTTTTCCAAATTCTTTTCCATTGTAGGCTATTGTAAGACATTGAATGCAGTTCTCTGTACTATACAGGAGGCCCTTGTATTTCTCTATTTTATATATAGTAGTGTGTATATATTAATTCCAAACTCCCATATCTCCTCCCCACCCACCTATCCCTTTTGGTAACCTTATGTTTGTTTTCTATGTCTGAGTCTATTTCTGTTTCATAAATAAGTTCATTTATATCATTTTTTTAGGTTCCACATATAAGTAATATCATATGGTATTTGTCACACACTGAAATTATTCAAGAAAATGTATTGTGTCACTACCTTTGCCACACCTATCCTCTTTGTCTGATATCAGGCTTTAACATTTTTTGTGAGACCTTCGACAAGTTACTTCACATCTCCAAGCCTTAATTTCACTCACCTGTGGCATGAGAATTACATAGCTCTTATTTTATAAATTTGTTGTGATATGGTCATCACAACACAGCTGTTTATCTAACATGAGCAGAGCAAAGACAGGCACATAATTGATGTCTTAGGAGTGTTGGCAGTTGCATAAGCAGATGTAGTGCCCTGCAGTCTGAAAATGAGTTTACTTAGGCCGGGTTCAAATCCTAGCTTCATAACTTGTTGGCTGTTCCTTTGTATTGTTAAACCTCATTTGTCTCCATTTTCTCACCTTTGAAATGGGCATAATAACACAGAAAATGATTAAGTGTTATAAGGCACTTAAAGCAGCATTTGGCACTTAATAAGCAATCCTTTCATGATGAAGATTATAGAAGTTTTCTTTCCTTTACACAATAGGGCAGAACTGAAAAAATGACCACACAAACTGACACGGGGAAAAAACATCTTAATGTCATCAGAATGTAGTACACTGTAATCTAAAATATCAGAAACACGGAGAATTAGGGTATTGCATAGGCTTGCCATAAAAAACCTCAAGAAGCATATGAGAGGTGTTTGCCTTCTAGCTGTGTGACTGAATATGGAGGGAGCATCTTTTCTATGCCTTGGTGAGCTGTCATACTGCTTTTTAAGTTTGGATCAGCTTCTGACATTTCATCCTTTGTGTTTTCAATGTCATGAGATGTCTTCGAAAGTTCCTTTAATGTGAGGTTTTTTGCTAGCATCACTTCCTCTGGGACACTGTCATTCTGTTTGTCATGAACCACCTCATTTATATCGATTCCCATCACCTTCGCTAATTTTCTGTGGCTGCAGATCTAGTCTTTCAAACACTGTCAGTGTCAGCATTTCCATGGTCAGCTCTTCTATAAACCCATTTACATTTAAATTTCACTTCCAGTGTTCTCATTTTCTGTTTCTTTGCCATAAAATCATTTTGTTGACCAATTTCCTCTTTTGGTTATCTATTTTTTCCGTAAAATGTCACACATGGATTTATTACTGAGATACAAAGAAGCAACGCAATTATGCGCTTTGCTGTCTGTGTATTATTTAAATAAGCAATGGCACAGTGGCCAAGTCACTTGCAGACTTTGAAAGAAATAATGTGATTGGTTGCTAATCTTGATGTGCATATGTTATTTATATATTAATTTGTGGGCTGAAGATCTAGCAGCAGAGTTTGAACTTTACGCAATTACTCATGCTTAAATTATAGTCACTGAAGCTTAAATCATGTTGTTGGAGGACTGCTGTTATTTAAATCATGGTAACTGAAATTCATGCATTTTGGGCCTGGACAAAGTGGAGACTGTTTACAATGGCTAACGTCATTAAGCAGAAATATTTAAATAAGAAAATTATTATATTATAGCCACTAAAATATTAATATCTGAACACGTTTTGAATGTAGAGTGTAGAACCAGTTTAGCATTCTCAGAGTGTTCTTATGTTTATTGTTTTCCTATTGGTACATTAACGAACTATTACAAAATTGGTGGCTTAAAACAACATAAATTTATCTTATAATCTTGAGGTTAGAAGTCTTAAGTGAGATTTATGAGGCTACAAATTCAGGTGTCAGCAGAGCTATGTTCTTTTTGAAAGCATCAGGGGAGAAGCTGTTTCCTTTCTGTTTCCTGCATACAGTGGTTACTTGCACTCTTTGGCTTGTAGCCCCTTCCTCAAATTGCTAGAATCTCTTATTTCTGTCATCATATCTCCTACTTCTGGCTGGCTTTCTTGCCTGCATTTTAATATGGATCCTTGTGATCATATTGAGTATAATGTAACTCATGCTAATCATATTAGCAAAATCTCCTTTGCCAAGTAAAGTAAAATATTCACAGGTTCTGAAAAGTAGGACGTGGATATGTTTGGAGAGAGAGAGCTTAGTCTCTTCCACACCATGTGTCTTGTAAACCAGATCTTGGGGCATACACAATGATCAATTTTACTTATAAGGAATCTGAGGCTGAGAGAGATGAAGGGGCTGCTTTATGATCATCATGTTAGAAGTATTTGAATAGTTATTTTCATTTAATATAGAAGTTACCAATTATATGTTGGATAATAATCTATACACACAAAGACATATATGCCTTCTCTCCTCCCCCAGGCCTGGGAGCAGAACAGAAATGTTAGTTTCCCAGAAAGATCAGCTGCCAGGCAAGGACCAGTCATTGCTATACACATAGAACTGCTAGGACTTAGAGTTCAAGACTGTCCCTAATGTGCTGCTTTCCCCACCTCCAAATCCACACCTTATCCCATGAGATTTGAGAATGGCCCCTCTTCAAAGAAGTTTTCTGTAGCCACCATATTCTGATTTATCTGTATTAGTTGACTGTCTAAAAAGACAAGATAAGCCATTTTTTAAAGATAGACAAGTTGGGGGCTTGAGTGTTAAGCTCTGCTCTGTGATTTAAAGGTAAGTATGCACATAAAGAAAAATATATAATGGAAGTGCTAGGAATTTCCACTACAGTGACTTTGAATTTCTCTGATATTATTTTCCTCATGTGCGTAGTGGGTATTATAATGCCACATTGCTGTCTTTTCCAAGTCTTAAAGCTAGTGTGTGCCCTTCATCTGATACTTCACCACTTAATCTATGATGCTTAGTAATCAATATCTCCTATTATTTTTATGGGACAGTACTTCAAAAGTCTTTAATATTGTCAAGTAGTATAAGGCCTGTGAAACAGATAAGTACCAGAATAGATGATAATTGGCACTGCACACACACACACACACGGAGAAGGTGATGGCACCCCACTCCAGTACTCTTGCCTGGAAAATCCCATGGATGGAGGAGCCTGGTAGGCTGCAGTTCAATGGGTCACGAAGAGTTGGACGTGACTTCACTTTCACTTTTCACTTTCATGCATTGGAGAAGGAAATGGCAACCCACTCCAGTGTTCTTGCCTGGAGAATCCCAGGGACGGTGGAGCCTGGTGGGCTGCTGTCTGTGGGGTCGCACAGAGTCAGACACGACTGAAGTGACTTAGCAGCAGCAGCACACACACACACAAAGAGTAGCACTAAATATAATTATCACCAGCAGGGAGATTTTTGACTATGGCTGATTTCCATTCAATTCCTAGAGAACAGTGCATTTTCTCCTCATACAGGGCAGCCAAATTTTGGTCATTCAACCTAGACATGGGGATTTTTGCAGAGGTCAATATATGACTCATCAAAAATAACTTTTTAAAACTGAATGTGTGTATGGAGGGAGGTGGATACACACAGTTTAAAAGGTAGTTATTTTTGAATGCCTCTCTTCCTTTCTTTCTTTCTTTGCCTCTCTTTCTCCCTCCTTTCCTCCCTCCTCCCTTCCCTCCCTTCCTTCCTTTATTCCTTCTTTCCTTCCAGAGTTTAGCTTGTATGTATGCAGCTGACAGTGTTGATTGCCTACCAAACATCCATTTTGACTTATTTTTCCCTTTCTAACTCAGTTCCAATTTTACTTAAACATTTATGCTCCTTGAAGAATTCATGTGCTCCAGGAAAGGGTGTCATCATATGCAATCCCTGAAGATTCCTCCTCACTGGTCTGAGCCAGTGGTTCTCAAAGTTTGGTCTAGTGGTCACTGGGAGGGTGGAATCTGAGATCCTTTCAGGAAATCCACAAGGTCAAAGTTATCTTCATTCTGATAATAGATATTAATTAACTTTGTCACTCTTGTCTCTTACACGTACAGAATGGAGTTTTTTAGAGGCTCCAAGTTAGGTAATGATATCACCACTTGGTCAACTAATGGCATATGTGCTATGGCTTCTTTTAAAATGTTTTTAGTTTTAATTTTTAACACAATGGGTATTGATATATACAAAACAAATATAGATATCCAAAATCTCTTCAAGGTTTTTAATACAGAAAATGGATCTGGAAACTGAAAACAGGTCTTGAAAATGCTGATCTAAGCAAATGCTTATGGTCCCTCTCTGTTGCCAGTGATTGGAGTAGCACAAACCTGGAATGGCCAATTAGAAGTATGCAGGGTTACTGTGTGTATGTGGTTCTGAGAAAGGATTCTCCATTCTCAAAAAGAAAAACAACACAAAATTGAGGCAGCTTTTGTTTATGTATTTATGTACTGCTTCTGGACATCATTGCATCTAGATGTGATACCTGGGACTGCACAACCCCTGGTTTCAGCCTGCATATGAGATAGCCACACAGGAAAAGCCCTGAAACTCCATGCTCAGAACTCTCCTTGTCTCTAAACTTATTATTTGAGACAGCTTCCCTGTAATGTTTAAGTCTCTGCAAATTGGATTTTCTGTAACCTCCAGCAGAAAATCTCATCACAAAATATACATTATGCCTACCTCTGTACATAAAAAAAAAAAAAAGAAAGAACATCGGATCTCTGTAGGTGCTCAGTGTGGCTTTTACTCTTTTGGTACTTTTAACTTCACAGCTAACAATTCCATAACAGAACAGAATATATTTCTATAGGTTATTTTTGGACTCGGTTAAAAGGCTGTCTTTTGGGACATGTAGGGTTCTAGTTTTGCTCATTTCCTTTAACAGAGTAAACAACAGAGACATGAATCAAGACATGTGAATTGTCTGGTTGTGGGGCCACATCAAATAATCAACATCTGAGGGTGAATTTTTTTTTTTTTTAATTTTCCAGTTCCAAAGGAGTGAGTTTTTATGTCAACTTGAGCATTCTGGTCTTAAACTCAGAAAAGTGATTTTTCTGTAGAAAATAAGCAGAATTGGCATTGGGAGTATGATATCTAGAAGTTTAAAATTTGGATATATTGCTAAAGTCTTACTTATAGAGGATTCACTGTCATATATCCATAGAGCTGCCTTTATGTAATGCATGCAACTAAGGAACTCAATTAAAAAGTGAAAAATAGAATTTAGCTTTTGAGATGTTCACTGGAGATAATGAATTCTCAAATGGAAGAATCTTTGTTGACTGAATCACGTTGGTTATTTTTATATTTCTTATATTAGCATCTATCATCTATTTATCTTCTATTTATCTATAGGTATATATTTTTACTTAAAGAAAAGTAATGCAATACCTACCATATGCCAGGTCCCATACAATTCAAACTCATTTAATCATCCAAAGAACATTTGTTTAGCAACCTCTATGTCCAAAATAATATGTTAGTATATAGCATCTCCGACTTAATGGACTCAAATTTGAGCAAACTCTGGGAAATAGTGAAGGTCAGGAGGACTGGTGTGCTACAGTCCATGGGGTCACAAAGAGTCAGACACGATTTAGTGACTGAACAGCAACAACACGTAGTTAGTGGTAAACAAATAAGGACATTTTCGTCATAAAATAGATGGTCTGGAGTGGTACCTAAAAGGTGAAGCAACGTTATACACACACACAAAAAAAATTGCAAAGTTTGATGCAATTAATTAGAAAGGAAATCAGCTGGTTTCAAACATACTGGAGATTGAGAATTGGGGAAGGAGTATGTGCTCCTTAGTTGGGTGTTTAAATATGTCTCTGCTGAAGAAGGGGCTTTCAGTCTGGGACCCAAAGGTAAGGAGTCTGTCGTGCAACATTTGGAGGTATCTCCTTGGCAGTGGAGTCATGAAGAAAATAGACACTGGGATGTGTAGCAACCCAATTTACATGGTCACTCAGGTGTCCTAAAAGCAGTTTATTTCATTTTAGATAACAAAATACTGAGAATAATGAAGAGAAATATTTGATGAGTACCTTTGGAAGAGCTGCAAGAGGTAGTAATGAAATTCTTATCAGGATTGGGCCTCATCAGAGAGAATTCCACATAACGTGTTGTGATGGTGATTATAAAAGTAAAGAAACTAGATGCTTATAAGTGGCCAGAATAAAGAAGTCTGAAATAGATCTAAATGTCACTGATCAGCTTGCATTATTGTTGATATTTGGAAACACTTGTTTCTTAATTATTCATTCCTTTTTCAGTTTACGAAACACTGTGTCTTAGGTGTGGTGTCCTAATTGGGTGAAGAGAAAAGGACAGTTTACCCAAAGGCAAGAAGTTGCCAATCTAGTTGGAAGACAGACTTGTAAACATAGTGGTGGAATAAAGTGTAATAGAAGTAAGCAAATGTCTTAGGAAAGTGGAAAAGGACTTACTTAACTTGACTTGGTCCCTTCCTATCTTTTCAGCATCATCTTTTGTCTTATTTTAAGGCAGTTAACTTAATTTTTTAATGCTTGAAATGTGATGGTCTTTCTCTCTCTAGATTTGTACAGGTTTTGCTTGTGTCTGGAGTATTCTGCCCACCTTTTCATGTGTGCTTATTGTTTATTTGTCACCTAAATGGAAGTGACAAATAGATTTAAGGGACTAGATCTGATAGACAGAGTGCCTGATGAACTATGGATGGAGGATCGTGACATGGTATAGGAGACAGGGATCAAGACCACCCCCATGGACAAGAAATGCAAAAAAGCAAAATGGCTGTCTGAGGAGGCCTTACAAATAGCTGGGAAAAGAAGAGAAGCAAAAAGCAAGGGAGAAAAGGAATGATATTCCCATCTGAATGCAGAGTTCCAAAGAATAGCAAGGAGAGATAAGAAAGCCTTCCTCAGTGATCAATGCAAAGAAATAGAGGAAAACAATAGAATAGGAAAGACTAGAGATCTCTTCAAAAAAATTAGAGATACCAAGGGAACATTGCATGCCAAGATGGGCTCGATAAAGGACAGAAATGGTATAGACCTCACAGAAGCAGAAGATATTAAAAAGAGGTGACAAGAATACCCAGAAGAACTATACAAAAAAGATCTTCATGACCCAGATAATCACGATGGTATGATCACTCACCTAGAGCCAGACATCCTGGAATGTAAAGTCAAGTGGGCCTTAGAAAGTGTCACTATGAACAAAGCTAGTGGAGGTGATGGAATTTCAGTTGAGCTATTTCAAATCCTGAAAGATGATGCTATGAAAGTGCTGCACTCGATATGCCAGCAAATCTGGAAAACTCAGCAGTGGCCACAGGACTGGAAAAGGTCAGTTTGCATTCCAATCCCAAAGAAAGGCAATGCCAAAGAATGCTCAAACTACCGCACAATTGCACTCATCTCACATGCTAGTAAAGTAATGCTCAAAATTCTCCAAGCCAGGCTTCAGCAATACATGAACCATGAACTTCCAGATGTTCAAGCTGGATTTAGAAAAGGCAGAGGAACCAGAGATCAAATTGCCAACATCCATTGGATCATCGAAAAAGCAAGAGAGTTCCAGAAAAACATCTATTTCTGCTTTATTGACTATGCCAAAGCCTTTGACTGTGTGGATCACAATAAACTGGAAAATTCTGAAAGAGATGGGAATACCAGACCATCTGACCTGTCTCTTGAGAAACCTGTATACAGGTCAGGAAGCAACAGTTAGAACTGGACATTGAACAACAGACTGGTTCCAAATAGGAAAATTAGTACGTCAAATATGTCGTCACCCTGCTTATTTAACTTATATGCAGAGTACATCATGAGAAACGCTGTGCTGGAAGAAACACAATCTGGAATCAAGATTGCTGAGAGAAATATCAATAACCTCAGATATGCATATGACACCACTCTTATGGCAGAAAGCAAAGAACTAAAGAGCCTCTTGATGAAAGTGAAAGAGGAGAGTGAAAAAGTTGGCTTAAAGCTCAACATTCAGAAAACTAAGATTATGGCATCTGGTCCTATCACTTCATGGGAAATAGATGGGGAAACAGTGCAGTGTTAGACTTTATTTTTGGGGGGGCTCCAAAATCACTGCTGATGGTGATTACAGCCATGAAATTAAAAGACACTTTTCCTTGGAAGGAAGGTTATGACCAACCTAGATAGCATATTGAAAAGCAGAGACATTACTCTGCCAACAAAGGTCTGTCTAGTCAAGGCTATGGTTTTTCCAGTAGTCATGTATGGATGTGAGAGTTGGACGGTGAAGAAAGCTGAGCACCAAAGAATTGATGCTTTTGACCTGTGGTGCTGGAGAAGACTCTTAAGAGTCCCTTGGACTGCAAGGAGATCCAACCAGTCCATCCTAAAGGAGATCAATCCTGGGTGTTCATTGGAAGGACTGATGTTGAAGCTGAAACTCCAATACTTTGGCCACCTCATGCGAAGAGTTGACCCATTGGAAAAGACCCTAATGCTGGGAAGGATTGGGGGCAGGAGGAGAAGGGCATGACAGAGGATGAAATGGCTGGATGGCATCACCAACTCGATCGACATGGGTTTGGGTAGACTCCGGGAATTGGTGATGGACAGGGAGACCTGGCGTGCTGCGATTCATGGTGTCGCAAAGAGTCGGACACGACTGAGCGACTGAACTGAACTGAATATATTTATTCCAAGCCATCTTTTCTAAAGTACTGTTTCTCAAAATATGGTCTTGAACCATCTGTATCATAATTGTCTAGGAATGGACTTTAAAAATGCAAATTGTTTTGTACCTCCACATCAGATCTACTAAATGAGTAAAAATCTAAGTATAGACATTTTCATACATATCACTGGAACTTTATTTTACAAACTAAATTTAATCCCTTCTGCCCTAGATTGTTTCAGGGGTCTTGTCTGTACTCCCAGAGACATAAGCATCTCTCCCTCCATAAGACTTTTGCCTGAAATCATTGCTGGTCTATTCAATTAATCCTCCAAAGTGACTGAAAGCTCATAGAAATAAGGAAAATGTCCTCTAGCTGACAATTGTAAGCTGACAATTGTCTCACAAGGAGCATAGTTCTCACAGGTGGCTAATAAATAGATGTAGGTCTTACAAAGAAGGAGTGGATATTACCCAGGTAGTTAAGGGACAGAAGAGCCTTACAGGCAGAGAGAGTGTGTGCTGTTATTCAGGGAAGGAGACGTTCAGTTCTCTGTAGCACAGATGGGGCTGGATGGGTGCACGGGATTTAGCTAGTGAATGTTTCTAAGTTATGCTTTGGAGCTGAGGTTTCTTTTCACTTTATCAACAATCAATAAAACCTAGAAATTCCACTTCTAGGTATATATCCAGAGAAAGCCATAATTCAAAAATACACATGTACCCCAAACTTCATTGCAATACCATTCACGATGGCCAGGACATGGAAGAAACCTAAATGTCCATCAACAGAGGAATGGATAAAGAAGATGTGGTACATTTATACAATGGAATATTACCCAGTCATAAAAAGGAATGAAATTGTGCCATTTTTAGAGACAGATGAGCCTAGAAACTGTCATAGAGATTGAAGTAAGTCATACATAGAAAAAAAAATCAATTGTAATGCATATATACATATATATGCATATATCTATAATGCATAAAAATGCGTATGGTATAAATGAACTTATTTTCAAAGCAGAAATAGAGACACAGGCATAGACAAAAAATGTGTGGGTACTAAGGAGGAAAGGGGATGAGATGAATTGGGAGATAGGGATTGCCATACATACACTAGGTATAAAATAGATAACTAATGAGAACCTACTGTATAGCACAGGGAACTCTACTCAGTGCTCTGTGGTGATCTAAATGGGAAGGAAATCCAAAAAACAAGGGATATATGTATACATATTGCTGATTCGCTTTGCTATACAGCAAAAACTAACAACATTGTGAAGCAATTTATACTAAAAGTTAATTTTAAAATCCCTACATAAAAGTATTAAATATGACATGATATAAAGAAATGAGGACAGGATATAAAAGACTTAGATATCAGACCTGAATTGGCCATGAACTAGGTAACTTGCTTTAAACAATTACTTGACCTTGTGTCTTAACTTTCCTAACTGGTAGTTGGGTATAATTATCTTGCATTTTCTTATTACAAAAGAATGAATATTTATTAATACACAGGATGTATGAGTGCACATTCCATGAAAAGCAAAAAAGCATTAAGTAAATGAGAAGTATTTTTTAATACAGTTTGACATTCCTCTTTCAGGATTAAAAGCTTTATCTGAGGGACATGGTTTTTAGACTCTGGATAATCTCTGATAGTTAAATTTTCAGACTGTTTCTCTCTTACCTGAAAGCCACGTTTTAGTACTCTTGAGGGAAAAACTCTTTACTTGTATATACTACTTATATTTTTCATTAACATCAGTTTCTTCCTTTACAGCATTTTAGTCTCATAAGCCTGGGTTGTGTGGGTCTGCATGACCTGTATTTTGACGCTTCATGATTCAAATGTCTTGCTTTTGACATATAGCAAATGTCATGGTACATCCTATGGCAATGTCTGTTTTTAGCAAATTGCTGATTTTTTTTTAATATCCAGGAAAAAAAAAAAAAAACAACACCTGCCTGGTTTGACCCTATCATTCTCTTACTGTCAAACAATTGTGACTGTGCAAAGTACTTCACTTTCTGGGACTAAAATTGGTTCTGTGCTGTTTTCCTTGGCATCACAAAATCCACTTGTTTCAATAGAGGGGCATAGATTTGCTTTGAAGAAAGGCATGCTTGCAAATTAATGTAAATAGTCAAATTTTTAGATGCTTAAAGAAATTAGTCTACAATAACTTAACCAACTGAGTCATTCAAAGTTTTAGTACTACATTTGTTAAGTTATGCGTCAGTATGAAATGGAAATTTAGTCTTTACAGCAAGCACATAAGGATTTACGTCTTAGTTTTCTCATATAAATGCAGTATTACTTGGGCATGTTGAGCGTCATTGAATGTAGACAAAGGAGTTTGGAACTCTTTGGATAAGTAGTAGGAATAATAATAATAAATGCATATAAAGGCACTGAGCTGGAATTCATACTTATTATATTTATTCTCATCACAATTAATGTGGTCAGTACTATTTATCACTATTTTACAGTGGAAAAAACTGAAGCTCAGAAATGAGAAAATACAAGTCATATGTTCAAGGTCATAATTCATCATCTCAGGCTACCTCCGTCCTGTGCTATTTCAGCACACCATGCTGCTTCTACACCAGTATTTAAGGGCAGGAAGACAAACTCTAATAAGAATGTGAAACACTATTTCAGTGATATTTAAAGTGTGTTAGGAGGTAGAAAGAATGTCAGCTTCAAATAAGAAGTTTTGAAGATTTTTATTTGTAAGATATTTATGGTTTTTCAAGGTGATAGTATATATTATATGAAGAGAAACCTTTCAGTTCTTGATTGGGTGGGGCTTTTATATATGAGCAGAAAACCTTGGGAAGAATGAGAAAGAAGAGTGGCATTTTCCCGTGGTAGAGCCTTTCTTTGCAATCCCATTCTACCACTTCTGAGAAGCTGCCTTCACTGTGAAGTTTGTCTTTCATATTTATTCTGTAGCTCAATACACACAATAGTCCCTTTGCCTAATGCCTTACAACTTGAATGTGACTGTAATCTAAAAACTTAATAAAATGACTTAATTGGATTATCTTTTTTTAAATTTTATTTTAATTGGAGAGTAATTACTTTACAGTATTGTGATGGTTTCTGCCATACATCTACATGAATCAACCGTAGGCATACATATATCCCTTCCTTCTTAAACCTCCCTCCGACCTCCTTCCCATCCCACCCTTCTAGGTTATCACAGAGCACCAGCTTTGGGTTCCCTGCATAGTTCAGAAAATTCCCACTGGCTATCCACTACATGGGATTCCCAGGTGGTGCTAATGGTAAAGATTCTACCTGCCAGTGCAGGAGACATGGGTTGAACCCCTGGGTCAGGAAGATCCCCTGGAGGAGAGCATGGCAACCCACTCCAGCAGTATTCTTGCCTGGAGAATCCCATGGACAGAGGAGTCTGGTGGACTACAGTCCATGGGGTCACAAAGAGCTGGACACAACTGAAGCAACTTAGCATGCTCACAAACATCCATTTTAAATATGATAATATATATGTTTCAATACTACTCTCTTCCACCCTGTATTATCTTTAATGTAACAAAGAGCTCAGAATGACCTATGATTTGCTTAGCTTTTGCAACCTATTTCTTCTTAACTAATATATGTAAAGGTGATTTACAAAAGTACTTAGAATATTTTTGGAAGGTTTTTTAGGGAGGCAGCATAGTTTACATAAAGAGTTTGGCATTTCAAGTCATAAAGACTTTGGTTTAAATCTCAACATTGCCACATGATCTCTTGTATATATTTTAACTTTAATAATTTCAGTTTTTTCAGACTTGTTTAAAAAAATAAAAGAAAGAATGAGACTACATCAAATATATATGTGTGTGTGTGTGTGTGTGTGTGTGTGTGTGTGTGTGTGTGTACACTACAACATGGATGAATCTAGAGGGTATTATGCTAAGGGGAATAAATCAAAGACAAATACGATCTCACTTATATGTGACTTCTAAAAGCCAAAAGAAAGCAATGGAAACACTCATATGGAGAACAAACTGGTGGTTTCCAGAGGGATGGTAGTTAGGGGAGTGGTCAAAATAAGTGAATGGGTTTAAGATATACAAACCTTCAGTTATAAAATAAATGGGCCATGGTGATAAGAAATACAGTCAATGATATTGTAATAACTTTTTATGGGACAGATGGTTGATAGACTTATCATGGTAATCACTTTATAACATATGTAAATGTCAGATCACGATATAGTGCACCTAAAACTAACATAATGTTGTATGTAAGTTGCTACAGTTGTGTCCAAATCTTTTCAACCCTATGGGCTGTAGCCCACCAGGCTCCTTTGTCCATGGGATTCTCCAGGCAAGAATACTAGAGTGGGTTGCCTTACCCTCCTCCAGGGGATCTTGCTGACCCAAGGGTCGAGCCCACTGTCTCCTGCATTGGCAGGTGGATTCTTGACCACCAGCACACCTGGGAAACCTATAATGCTTTACATCAACCACTTTTCAAAAATTTAAAAAATATTGCATTATTTTATGATTGGTGCTCAATAAGTGTTGAATATTGAACAAATGCATCTTTAGCAAATAATTGTTTATTATCACATATTATTTAACAAGTTTGTAAGAAGTAAGTACAATCTGAAATCATCCTAACTTTTTTTTTTGTTTGTTTGTTTCTCCATATATATAAGGATCTGAGAAATCATTATGTCAACTTCATACTAAGAGTATTTTCTCCTATCAAGGACTCTTTGTTTTCTTTTTTTCATTTCAGAAACCTCTCAAGGTTTGCATGCTTTTCATATATTTAGAATAGATAAACTTTCCTAGAGATAAGATTCAACCAAAATATTTCTTCCTTTAAAGAGAGGTAGTCATTTTTCTGGCATGTCCCCTGATTTATCCATGTGCTACTTCTTTTACCTGGAACTTGGGTTCAAGGTAGTCACAGAACAATATCCTTCAAATATTGACACCAATATAGGGTTCTTTTTAACTGAGTTCTAGGCATGAGATGTGGCAGTTTTGACTTAGAGCCTTAGCTACAATGACATGTCACTTTCCACTGCTTTGAAATTCTACAAGGCAAAAACTTCATGCCAGTTCATGCTTTCCATCTCTTGTCTTCTGCCTCTCTTTGTAATTTCCTCTGATCTCTAACTACCCCTTAATAACTACCAATCAGTAACTAATGCATCTTCTGAATTACACTGAATTCTGTGGTACTCAACAGATAGCACCTAGTCTTAATTAAAGACTTTTGGTATGTAAGACTGTTGAATAACAATGTTTGGACAGTCTTTTGTCCTCATAATCTCATTTTTAAAGGTTAGAATAAGAAATAAACATATGTGATGCTTTCATGAGTAAGTAACAAATATGTTCCACTCCGGAAGGATATTTATTGGAATATTTGAAAGAGAGCAGTTTCTTCCCCACCCTATGTTCTTTCACACTTGAAGAAGTGTCATTTCACATCTCTATTTTATTTTTATTATTATTACCTGGAGAGTTCTCACAGAATCTCAGATGCAGCATGTCTGGAAGAATGAAGTGGTAGGAAGAATAATGACCCACAAGGACAGCTGAATACTAATCCTCAGAACCTGTGACTATGTTAGGCTAACTGAAATAGAAGACTTAAGGTTTGCTAATCAGCTATCCTTAAAATAGGGTTGTGATGTGAAAGTCACTCAATTATATCCAACACTTTGCAATCCTATGGACTGTAGCCTGCCAGGCTCTTCCGTCCATAGAATTCTCCAGTCAAGAATACTGGAGTGGGTTGCCATTCCCTTCTCCAGGGGATATTCCTGACCCAGGGACTGAACCCAGGTTTCCCACACTGCAGGTGGATTCTTTACCATCTGAGCCACCAGAGATGGCTCAGCTTCGTACAGTCCCAAAGATCCTCAAAAGTGTAAGAAAGGGGCAAAAGAAGATAATTAGAATTAAATTTGACTTCGGATGAAAGATGCACAGACATGCAACGCTGTTGGCTTTGGAAGTATGGAAAGGGGGCTATAAGCCAAGGAATGTGGGTGGCTTATGGGAGTTAGAAAAGACAAAGAAAGGTGGTCCTAAGATGGTGGAGGAATAAGACAGGGAGACCACTTTCTCCCCCACAAATTCATCAAAAGATCATTTGAATGCTGAGCAACTTCCACAAAACAACTTCTGAATGCTGGCAGAGGACGCCAGGCACCCAGAAAGGCAGCCCATTCTCTTTGAAAGAAGGTAGGGCAAAATATAAAAGACAAAAAGAGAGACAAAAGAATTAGTGATGGAGACCCGTCCCAGGAGGGAGTTGTGAAGGAGAAGTTTCCAAACAGTGGGAAACCCTCTCACTGGCGGGTCTGTGGGGGAGTTTTAGAATCTCAGAGGGCAACATAACCAGGAAGAAAAACAAACAAACAAAAAACCCCACAGAATATGCACCTAACTGTAACTCCCAGTGGAGAAGTAGCCCAGAAGCTTGTGTCCATCAACAGCAAGTGAGGGCTGAACAGGGAGGTGCGGGCTGCATTGCTCAGGGTAAGGACACCTAAATGCCCTGAGGACAATCTGAGATAGCAACACAAACTGTGGGATAGCCAGAGAGAGAAAAGAAGGAGAGAGAGAGAGAGAAAGATCTTTCCTGTGAAAAGCTTTAGCCTAAGGCACAGCCTGGCCTGCTCGGAGAACAAATAACTGAGAGAATACTGAAGGAGAGTTAGCCAGATGCGGACAGGCCCCTCCCCCCACCGGAGACAGATAGGCAGTTGGGCGACAGCCAGAGCTGGAAGGCAAGGGGCAATCTTGGCCCCAGAGATGGCATCCTCCACCAAACTGTGAGCTGGCTCCCAGTTGCTAACCAAGTCTTCCTGGGATCCTGGACAGTTGACATCTGCCAGGAGGGTTGCAGCCTGAGATCAACTCCCTTGAGGAGACACAAGGCACACCTAAGACGGTGCTCTTGTGGCACGCTGAGAAACCAAGTGGCTGGGAATGGGGAGGTGATTAAGATGCACAGACCACCTGGGACAGTGTGCTGACCAAGCACCTCGTCGCCTGAGCTGCTCGGACCTGGGGAGAGCACAAAACGCATGCCCAACCAAGTCTGTGCCTTTGTGGAGTACTGAGAACCTGAACCTGAGCAGGTTAGACCTGGCAAGTGCACGAAACACAGGGCTCACTTTGGACATTTCCCCTGCAGAGCAACACGGAGCCTGAGCAGTGTGGGCTGGGAAAGCACATACTGCCGTGACCTGGGGCAAACCCAGTGTGGTCCATACACTGCGAGCACTCCCCACACCAGGGATATTTCTTTGCAGTGTTCCTCCCTCCCCACAGCACATCTGAACAAGTGAGCCTAAATAAGTGACCACCTTCGCCCCTTTGTGTCAGGGCAGAAATTAGACACTGAAGAGACTTGCAAACAGAGGATGCCAAAATAAAGAAGAGGGAACCAATCTGGAAGTGACAGGTGCAACAGATTAAAACCCTGTAGTTAGCATTGACTAAGCATTGGAAGGAACCTATAGACCCTGAGAAGAAATATAAGCTGGAACAAGGAACTATCTGAAACCGAACTGACACCACACAGCCCTCAACAACTCCAGAGAAATGCCTAGATATATTTTTACTATTATCATTTTTTATTTTTTTTATTTCTAAGTTCTTTATTCCTCCTTTAATTTTCACTTTTATAACCTATTTATTACCTTGCAAAAAAAAGACCCTGTTTTAAAGCAAATTTCATATATATATATATATATATATATATATATATATATATATATATATATATATATATATATAATTTTTGGATTAATTTTGTTTTGTATTTTTAATATTGTATTTTTGAGAGTCTAACCTCTACTCTAGATTTTTAATCTTTGCTTTTTGGTTTCTGTTATCAATTTTGTACCTTTAAGAATCTAATCTTCAGTACCCATTTTTACTTAGGTGTGTGATTACTGGCTTGATCGCTCTCTCCCCTTTTGACTCTCCCTTTTCTCCCCCAGGTCACCTCTATCTCCTCCATCCCCCTTCTCTTCCCTACTTAATTCTGTGAATCTCTGGGTGTTCTGGGCTGTGGAGAACACTTGGGGAACTGATTACTGGATCAACTGGTCTCTCCCTTTTTGACTGCCCCTCTTCTCCTGGTCACCTCTCTCTCCCTCCTCCCTCTTTTCTTCTCTATGTAATTCCGTGAACATCTCTGAGTGTTCCAGACTGTGGAGAGCACACAGGGAATTGATTACTGGCTAGATTGCTCTCTCCCCTTTTAATCCTCACTCTTCTCTTTCTGGTCACCTCTATCTCCCCCCTCCGTCTTCTCTTCTCCATGTAAATCTGTGAACCTCTCTGGGTGTCCCTCACTGTGGAGAATCTTTTCACCATTAACCTAGATGTTTTATCATCTGTGCTGTATGGATATAGTAGTCTTGAGGCTACTGAAAGAATAAGACTGAAAGGAGGTGAGGTAGGAGAGGTAGGAGGTAGGAGGCTTAACTCCAAAACTTGAGAACTCCAGAAAACTCCTGACTCCACAGAACATTAATTGACAAGAGCTATTCTAAAAGCCTCCATACCTACACTGAAACCAAGCTCCACCCAAGAGCCAACAAGTTCCAGAGCAAAACATACCATGCTAATTCTCCAGCAATGCAGGAACACACCCCTGAGCATTAAAATACAGGCTGCCCAAAGTCACACCAAACCCACAGACACCTCAAAACTCACTACTGGACACTTCATTGCACCCCAGACAGAAGAGATCCAGCTCCATCCAACAGAACACAGATGCAAGCTTCCCTAACCAGGAAACCTTGACAAGCCCCAAGTCCAACCCTACTGACAGGGAGCAACATCCACAATAAAAACAAACCACAAACTTACAGCCTACAGAAAGGCCACCCCCAAAACAGCAATCTAAACAAAATGAAAAGGCAGAGAAATATTCAGCAGGTAAAGGAACATGATAAATGCCCACCAAACCAAGCAAAAGAGGAGGAGATAGGGAGTCTACCTGATAAAGAATTTAGAATAATAATAATAAATATATCCAAAATCTTGAAAATAAAATGGAGTTACAGATAAATAGACTAGAGACAAGGATTGAGAAGATGCAAGAAATGTTTAACAAGGACCTAGAAGAAATAAAAAAGTCAGTCAATAATGAATAATGCAAAAACTGAGATCAAAAGCACTCTAGAGGGAACCAACAGTTGAATAATTGAGGCAGAAGATAGGATAAGTGAGATGAAAGATAGAATGGTGGAAATAAATGAAGCAGAGAGGAAAAAAGAAAAAAAATAAAAGAAAAGAGGACAACTTCAGAGACTTCTGGGACAATATTAAACATCCCAATATTCGAATCATAGGAGTCCCAGAATAAGAAGACAGAAAAGCCATCAGAAAATACTTGAGGAGATAATAGTTGAAAACTTCCCTAAAATGGGGAAGGAAATAGCCACCCAAGTCCAAGAAACTCAGAGAGTCCCAAACAGGATAAACTCAAAGCAAAACACCCCAAGACGCATATTAGTCAAATTAATGAAGATCAAACACAAAGAGCAAATATTAAAAGTAGCAAGGGAAAAGCAACAAATAACACAAAAGGGGATCCACATAAGGATAACAGCTGATCTTTCAACAGAAACTTTTCAGGCCAGAAGGGAATGGCAGGACATACTTAAAGTGATGATAAAGAAAAACCTATAGCCCAGATTACTATACCCAGCAAGGATCTCATTCAAATATGAAGAAGAAATCAAAAGCTTTACACAAGCAAAAGCTGAGAGAATTCAGCACCACCAAACCAGCTCTTCTACAAATGCTAAAGGATCTTTTCTAGACAGGAAACACAGAAAAGGTTTATAAACTTGAACCTAAAACAACAAAGTAAATGGCAACGGGATCATACTTAGCAATAATTACCTTAAATGTAAATGGATTGAATGCCCCAACCAAAAGACAAAGACTGGTTGAATGGACACAAAAACAAGACCCCTATATATGTTGTCTACAAGAGACCCACCTGGAAACAAGGGACACATACAGACTGAAAGTGAAGGGCTAGAAAGAGATATTTCATGCAAATGGAGACCAAAAGAAAGCAGGAGTAGCAATACTCATATCAGATAAAAAGGACTTTGAAATAAAGGCCATGAAAAGAGGCAAAGAAGGACAATACATAATGATCAAAGGATCAATGCAAGAAGAAGATATAACAATTATAAATACATATGCACCCAGCATAGGAGCACTGCAATATGGAAGGCAAATGCTAACAAGTGTGAAAGGAGAAATTAACAATAACACAATAATAGTTGGAGACTTTAATACCCCACTCACACCTATGGATGAACTAAAGAGAAAATTAGCAAGGAAACACAAACTTTAAATGATACAATGGTTCAGTTAGATCTAATTGATATCTATAGGACATTTCACCCCCAAACAGTGAAATTCACCTTTTTCTCGAGTGCACAGGGAACATTCTCCAAGATAGATCACGTCCTGGGCCATAAATCTAGCCTTGGTAAATTCAAAAAACTTGAAATAATTTCAAACATCTTTTCTGATCACAATGTAGTAAGATTAGATGTCAACTACAGGGAAAAGAAAACTATTAAAAATACAAACATATGGAGGCTAAACAGCATGCTTCTGAATAACCAACAAATCACAGAAGAAATCAACATATGCATAGAAACTAATGAAAATGAAAACACAACAACCCAAAACCTATGGGATTCAGTAAAAGCAGTGCTAAGGGGAAGGTTCATAGCAATACAAGCTTACCTCAAGAAACAAGAGAAAAATCAAATAAATAACCTAAAGCAACTAGAAAAAGAAGAAATGAAGAACCCTAGGGTTAGTAGAAGGAAAGAAATCATAAAAATTAGGGCAGAAATACATGAAAAAGAAACAAAGGAGACTGCAGCAAAATTCAGCAAAACTAAAAGCTGGTTCTTTGAGAAGATAAATAAAATAGACAAACCATTAGCCAGATTCCTCAAGAAAAAAAAGGAGAAGAATCAAATCAACAAAATTAGAAATGAAAATGGAGAAATCACAACAGAGAACACAGAAATACAAAGAATCATAAGAGACTACTATCAGCAACTATATGCCAATAAAATTGACAACTTGAAAGAATGGACAAATCCTTAGAAAACTATAACCTTCCAAAACTGAACCAGGGAGAAATAGAAAATCTTAACAGACCCATCACAAGCAATGAAATTGAAACTGTAATAAAAATTTTTCCAACAAACAAAAGCCCAGGACCAGAAGGCTTCACAGGTGAATTCTACCAAAAATTTAGAGAAGAGCAACCCTTATCCTACTCAAACTCTTCCAGAAAATTGCAGAGGAAGGTAAACTGCCAAACTCATTCTACGAGGCCAGCATCCCCCTAATACCAAAACCAGACAAAGGTGCCACACACACACACACAAAAACTACAGGCCAATATCACTGATGAATATAGATGCAAAAATCTTTAACAAATTCTAGCAAACAGAATCCAACAACATATTAAAAAGATCATACATTATGACCAAGTGGGCTTTATCCCAGGGATGAAAAGATTCTTCAATATCTGCAAGTCAATCAATGTAATACACCACATTAACACATTGAAAGATAAAAACCTTATGATTATCTCAATAGATGCAGAGAAAGCCTTTGACAAAATTCAACATCCATTTATGACAAAAAAAAAAAAACCCTCCAGAAAGCAGGAATAGAAGGAACAGATCTCAACATAATCAAAGCTATATATGACAAACCCACAGCAAACATGATACTCAATGGTGAAAAATTGAAAGCATTTCCCCTAAAGTCAGGAACAAGACAAGGGTGCCTACTCTCACCACTACTATTCAACATGGTTTTGGAAGTTTTAGCCACAGCAATCAGAGACGAAAAAGAAATAAAAGGAATCCAGATTGGAAAAGAAGAAGTCAAACGCTCACTGTTTGCAGATGATATGATCCTCTACATAAAGACGATATGATCCTCTACAAATCCTAAAGACACCACCAGAAAATTACTAGAGCTAATCAATAAATATAGCAAAGTCACAGGATATAAAATTAACACACAGAAATCCCTTGCATTCCTATACACTAACAATGAGAAAACAGAAAGAAAATTAAGGAAACAACTCCATTCACCATTGCAACAAAAAGAATAAAATAATTAAGAATAAATCTACCTAAAGAAACAAAGTATCTATATATAGAAAACTATAAAACACTGTTGAAAGAAATCAAAGAGGACACAAATAGATGAAGAAATATACCATGTTCATGGATTGGAAGAATCAGTATAGTGAAAATGAGTATACTACCCAAAGCAATCTAGAGATTCAGTGTAACCCCTATCAAGCTACTAACAGTATTTTTCAGAGAACTACAACAAATAATTTCACAATTTGTATGGAAATACAAAAAACCTCGAATAGCCAAAGCAATATTGAGAAAGAGTGGAACTGAAGGAATCAACCTGCCTGACTTCATGCTATACTACAAAGCTACAGTCATCAAGACAGCATGGTAGTGGCACAAAGACAGAAACATAGATCAATGGAACAAAACAGAAAGCCCAGAGATAAATCCATGCACCTATGGACACCTTATCTTTGACAAAGGAAGCAAGAATCTACAATGGAGAAAAGACAACCTCTTTAACAAGTGGTGCTGGGAAAACTGGTCAACCACCTGTAAAAGAATGAAACTAGAACACTTTCTAACACCATACACAAAAATAAACAGAAAATGGATTAAAGATGTAAATGTAAGAGCAGAAACTATAAAACTCCTAGAGGAAAACATAGGCAAAACACTCTGACATAAATCATAGCAGGATCCTCCATGACCCACCTCTTGGAGTAATGGAAATAAAAGCAAAAATAAACAAATGGGACCTAATTAAACTTAAAAGCTTTTGCACAATGAAGGAAACTATAAGCAAGGTGGGAAGACAGCCTTCAGAATGGGAGAAAATAATAGCAAATGAAGCAATTGACAGAGAATTTATCTCAAAAATATACAAGCCAATCCTGTAGCTCAATTCCAGAAAAATAAACGACCTAATCAAAAGATGGGCCAAAGAAATAAATGGACTTTCCTCCAAAGAAGACATACAGATGGCTAACTATCACATGAAAAGATGCTCAACATCACTCATTATCAGAGAAATGCAAATCAAAACCACAATGAGGTACCATCTCACACCAGTCAGAATGGCTGCTATCCAAAAATCTACAAACAATAAATGCTGGAGAGGGTGTGGAGAAAAGGGAACCCTCTTACACTGTTGGTTGGAATGCAAACTAGTACAACCACTATGGAGAACAGTGTGGAGGTTCCTTAAAAAACTGGAAATAGAACTGCTATATGACCCAGCAATCCCACTGCTGGGCATACACACTGAGGAAACCAGAATTGAAAGAGACGCGTGTACCCCAATATTCATCGCAGCACTATTTACAATAGCTAGGACATGGAGGCAATCTAAGATGTCCATCAGCAGACGAATGGATAAGAAAGCAGTGATACATATACACAATGGAATATTACTCACCCATTAGAAAGAATGCGTTTGAATTGGTTCTAATGAGGTGGATGAAACTGGAGCCTATTATACAGAGTGAAGTAAGTCAGAAAGAAAAATGCAAATACAATATATTAACACATATATATGGAATTTAGAAAGACAGTAACAATGACCCTATATGTGAGACAGCAAAAAAGACACAGATAAGGAACAGATTTTTGAACTCTATGGAAGAAGGCAAGGGTGGGATGATTTGAGAGATTAGCATTGAAACATGTATATTACCATATGTGAACTAGATTGCCAGTCTAGGTTCAATGCATGAGACAGGGCTCTCAAGGCTGGTGCACTGGGATAACCCTGAGGAATGGGATGGGGAAGGAGGTGGGAGGGGGGTTCAGGATGGGGAACACATGTACACCAGTGGCTGATTCATGTCAGTGTGTGACAAAGACAACTGCAATATTTTAAGGTAATTAGCCTCCAATTAAAATAAATAATTTAATTTAAAGAAAGAAAACAAAAGAAAAGACAAAGAGATGGGTTATCCCCTGGATCCTCTAGCAAAAAATGCAAATTGACAGCATGTTGATTTTAGCCCAGTGGAAACCTGTATCAGACTTCTGCAGAGCTGTAAGACAAAGCATGTGTTGTTTTATGCTAAGTTGTTTAAGTTTATGCTAATTTGTTATGATTTCTCTGTTCTTCTGCAGTAGCATATTGGTCACTTACTAACCTGGGGAGTTCATCTTTCAGTGTCATATCTGTCATACTGTTCATGGGGTTCTTAAGGCAAGAGTGTTGAAGTGGTTTGCTTTTCCCTTCTCCAGTGGACCACATTTGTCAGAACTCTCCACCATGACCCGTCTATCGTGGGTGGCCCTACATGACATGAATCATAGTTTCATTGAGTCAGACAAGGCTGTGATCAATGTGATCAAAAGCTTCAAGATGGTGGAGTAGAAGGACACACAATCATCTTCTCCTGTGAGTGCCAGGGAGTCTCCAGTGGCAACAGACTGGTTCCGTATTGGGAAAGGAGTACGTCAAGGCTGTATAATGTCACCCTGTTCATTTACCTTCTGTGCAGAGTACATCATGGGAAATGACAGGCTGGATGAAGCACAAGCTGGAATCAAGATTGTGGGGAGAAATATCTGTAAACTCAGATAGGCAGATGACACTATCCTTATGGCAGAAAGTGAAGAGGAACTAAAGAGCCTCTTGATGAAGGTGAAAGGGGAGAGTGAAAAACTGGCTTAAAGCTCAGCATTCAAAAAACAAACATCATGGCACCTAGTCCCATAAGTTCGGTTCAGTCACTCAGTCGTGTCCTACTCTTTGCGACCCCCATGGATCGCAGCACACCAGGCCTCCCTGTCCATCACCAACTCCCGAACTTTACCCAAACCCATGTCCATCGAGTCGCTGATGCCATCCAACCATCTCATCCTCTGTCGTCCCCTTCTCCGCCTGCCCCCAATCCTTCCCAGCATTAGGCTCTTTTCCAATGAGTTAACTCTTCGCATGAGGTGGCCAAAGTATTGGTATTTCAGCTTCAACATCAGTCCTTCCAGTGAACACCCAGGCCTGATCTCCTTTAGGATGGACAGGTTGGATCTCCTTGTAGTCCAAGGACTCTCAAGAGTCTTCTCCAACACCACAGTTCAAAAGCATCAATTCTTTGGCTCTCAGCCCTCTTCACCCTCCAACTCGCACATCCATACATGACCACTGGAAAAACCATAACCTTGACTAGACGGACCTTGGTTGGCAAAGTAAAGTCTCTGCTTTTAAATATGCTATCAAGGTTGGTCATAACCTTCCTTCCAAGGAGTAAGCGTCTTTTAATTTCATGGCTGCAATCACCATCAGCAGTGATTTTGGAGCCCAAAAAAATAAAGTCTGACACTGTTTCCACTGTTTCCCCATCTATTTCCCATGAAGTGATGGGACCAGATGCCATGATCTTAGTTTTCTGAACGTTGAACTTTAAGCCAACTTTTTCACTCTCCTCTTTCACTTTCATCAAGAGGCTCTTTAGTTCTTCTTTGCTTTCTGCCATAAGGGTGGTGTCATCTGCATATCTGAGGTTATTGATATTTCTCCTGGCAATCTTGATTCCAGCTTGTGTTTCTTCCAGCTCAGTGTTTCTCATGATGTACTCTGCATATAAGTTAAGTAAGCAGGGTGACAATATACAGCCTTGACGTACTCCTTTTCCTATTTGGAACCAGTCTGTTGTTCCATGTCCAGTTCTAACTATTGCTTGCTGACCTGCGTACAGGTTTCTCAAGAGGCAGGTCAGATGGTCTGGTATTCACATCTCTTTCATAATTTTTCACAGTTTATTGTGATCCACACAAAGGATTTGGCATAGTCAATAAAGCAGAAATAGATGTTTTTCTGGAACTCTCTTGCTTTTCCGATGATCCAACAGATGTTGGCGATTTGATCTCTGGTTCCTCTGTCTTTTCTAAAACCAGCTTGAACATCTGAAATTCATGGTTCACGTATTGCTGAAGCCTGGCTTGGAGAATTTTGAGCATTACTTTACTAGCGTGTGAGATGAGTGCAACTGTGTGGTAGTTTGAGCATTCTTTGGCATTGCCTTTCTTTGGGATTGGGAAGCAAACAGATAGGGAAACAATGGAAACAGTGACAGACTTTATTTTCTTAGGCTCCAAAATCACTGCAGATGGTGACTGCCACCATGAAATTTAAAGATGCTTTTTCCTTGGAAGAAAAGCTATGACCATCCTAGATAGCATATAAAAAACAGAGACATTACTTTGCCAGCAAAGGTCTGTCTAGTCACAGCTATGGTTTTTCCAGTAGTCATGTGTAGATGTGAAAATTGGATCATAAAGAAGGCTGAGTGCTGAATAATTGATGCTTTTGAACTGTAGTTTTGGAGAAGACCCTTGAGAGTCCCTTGTACTGCAAGGAGATCCAACCAGTATATCCTAAAGGAAATAAGTCCTGAATGTTCATTGGAAGGACTGATGCTGAAGCTCCAGTACTTTGACCACCTGATGCAAAGAACCAATTCATTAGAAAAGACCCTGACGCTGGAAAATATTGAAGGAAGGAGGAGAAGGGGGTGACAGAGGATGAGATGGCTTGATGGCATCACTGACTCAGTGATCATAAGTTTGAGAAAGCTCTGGGAGATGATGAAGGACAGGGAAGCCTGGCGCTGCAGTCCATGGTGTAGCAAAGAGTTGGACA
Organism: Okapia johnstoni; assembly: GCA_024291935.2. Classification (NCBI taxonomy): domain Eukaryota; kingdom Metazoa; phylum Chordata; class Mammalia; order Artiodactyla; family Giraffidae; genus Okapia; species Okapia johnstoni. Next base: position 51,033,045 of record CM044319.1, read on the forward strand.
TGACTGAGTGACTGAGCAACATCAACAACAGTTTGTTACAACAGCCACATTAAATTAATACGCATAATTTCTTTTATTTTCCTGTAAGAAAAGAGGGATGATAAATTAGTGAGGTTTACATGGGCGTTGCTCAGGAAGGAATAATAAGGTCAAAAGTAGAAATAGTACTGTTGAGGAATATTAGTTTCTCATTTTCCTCTATACGTCCACTACATATCTTCCCTAAATATGGCCAACAAAATGCTTGCTTGGTGATACCTGGAGGCACTCTTTGATCATTTATGAATGGAAGTAAATTATAATTTATCTGATTGAGAGGAAAGTCCTTGTCTTCTTCCAGAAAATAAGCATATTATCATGATAAAATAACTATTTGAACCATCTAGGTCTATTGAAACTATTATGATTTAAAAGGGGGGAAAAAGTCCATCCTGCATTGTCGTTTTAGGTAATTGCATCACAGCAATTTGTTCAAATGATCCTTATTATAATAAAGAAATGGCATACAGAGTAATATTACCACAAATCTTGAAGAAAATGAGACATTTGATCTTGCCGTGATTCATAAATGATTGCCTCATTATCTTTTATAAAAACTCAAAGATGCTTTGGGAGATTGAGTGCTGTCATAGAAAATCCTTGCTCACCAGTCAGTAATATGGACAGAACTAAGCATGTGAAAATCTTGAATAGATGGTCAAGCTATTAGTGTATGAAAATGTATTAGTGTATAGTGTATACAAGCTTCTGAAAACACCAAACATGATAAACTTCTTAGAGGATCACTTTGAACTTCATATCTCTCTGCCTCATTTCACTTTTGTTCTTACTATCATTTTGAGTGAAGTATTGTAATGAGCATTATAGTATGCTTGAATTAATCACCAGCGTCCATAAATAAATTGTGATGGAGATAATGATCTAAATTCTGTAATACAAAACATCTAGAGTGTAGAGGAGATTTATTAAGTATTCGTTACAGTTCATAAAATACATGAATGAAAATTTAGAAGTTTGAAACATTATCTCAAAGCAAGATAGCCCAAGCAATTTTCTGTGATATGTGGTTGACATATTGACACTTTCATTTTGGGTAGACTTTCGAGAGAGTAGATGAAGAGAGAGAAAGGACAATTTCCTTTATTCAAAGAATAAAAAGGCACTTTCCGTAATTTCAGACATTACTTAACACAGAGATGGAGCATTTTTTTGTTTGTTTTTATTTGTCTTTTTTGACTAATTGTTTTCCACATTGCAGAGAATCTTGGATTGGATGCTGAAGTTGCTAAAGCCAATGCCCTGGGTTTTGTTGGGTGTCTGGCCTCAGTCCAATACAACCATATTACACCACTGAAGGCAGCCCTGCGCCATTCCACCACTGCACCTATAACCATCCAAGGGGCCTTGATAGAATCCAGCTGTGCCTCTCTGATGGATTCGGATGTGAATACAGTGACCACGGTGCATTCCTCATCAGGTGTGCAAGAAAATACTCCGTGAAACTTCTCTCACCAGTGCTACTTTGATGACTTCAAGAAGCTTCCAGGCTAAAGGCTAACGTGAATCAATTCTTTACCTTGTATGATTACAGGCAGTTAAGAATTATGACTGGTTTCTTAGATTGCTATTTAATATGTTTAAATAATCCTATTTCTAATATAGAGCTTCCCAGGTGGCTCAGTGGTAAATAATTGGCCTGCCAAGCAGAGGACGCAGGTTTTAGACCTCTGGGTCAGGAAGTGCCCCTGGAGAAGGAAGTGGCTACCCACTCCAGTATTCTTGCCTGGGAAATTCCGTGGACAGAGGAGCCTGGCAGGCTACAGTCCATGGGGTCGCAAAAAAGAGTTGGATAGGACTTAGCTACCAAACAACTTCTAATATAATGAGTAGTTAGAAATGCATACATATATGTATGTGAGTGAGTGAGTGAAAGTCACTTAGTCGTGTCTGACTCTTTGAGACCCCATGGACTATAAAGTCCATGGAATTCTCCAGCCATAATACTGGAGAGGATAGCCTTTCCCTTCTCCAGGGGATCTTCCCAACCCAGGGATTGAACCCAGGTCTCCCACATTGCAGGCATGTTCTTTACCAGTTGAGCCACAAGGGAAGCCCAAGAATACTAGAGTGGGTAACCTTTTCCTTCTCCAGGGGATCTTCCCAACCCAGGAATTGAACCAGGGTCTCCTTCATTGCAGATGGATTATTTACCAACTGAGCTATCAGGGAAGCCCATATATGTATGTAGGTATATTTATTTTTTTTGCTATTATTTAAAGTAGCTACTGCTCTGAGGATTGAAGAGTTTAGAGGACAGGAAGGTAAGCTGATCTTTGAACAAATAAAATTCATGTGATTAAAATCAACCTTCCTTAATAATAGGAAAACCCCATGGTACTATCATCCGCACATCTTCTCTTATTTTACCACTTCCTGAAATACCTTTTCTAACTTTCTTAGCCACCATAATCCTAGGTGTTTAGGAGTATTCTTAGGATTTAATTTAGTCAGGTATATTCATCAGTTGCCAAATAAGTTATGAATTATGAGCAAAGAAAGGGCATAGAGTTTTTCTGCTGCCTGCTTATCACTGATCTTGGTGTTTTCTTGGCAGCAGTCAGGTATGTATCCTAGAAAAGTACATGAATGTGACACTTGGCTAGCCTTGATATGTGTTCTGAATCTTCCAATGCTAGACTATGGAACTTTGGACAGGTTACTTAATGGCTTTGGTACCTGTGAAAATGGGAAAAACAATAATCATGGAGTCATTTCCAGAGAATTAAATGATATAGCAGTACTAATGATAGGTGCTGTAAGTCCTGAAAATTTTATGTGCACTATATGGATACCTCTAGCATCATTAACCCCTTTCAATACCTTTGCAGGTTGTTGTTTTAAAATGTACATAGTTCAGTGTCACCAGACTGATAAGTGTCAGAGCAAGGATTAGAACCCAGGTCTAGGTGCCTTCAAACTTGATGCTCTATTTTTTAAAAAAAATACCATATATGTTAATGTACATCTAGTAAAACCCTCTAGTGAGGGTTTCCTGGATATGGTAATGCACCAACACTTTTGTTCTTTCCTGCCAGTGAACTCAGAAAGCTCTTGTAATTAAAGAAACCTCTGAAGCAGAGGCAAGTGTGATTGAGGGAAGAAGGTGTTGTCATGTGTAGAAACTGTCCAGCAAAGCAGAAAGGGACATCAAAAGTAGGCTGAGAGATAAGCAGTAGACTAAAGCAGACATGAGTATAATACCACCATCATTTTGTTTAACCCCTTATATTATAGCTTATATAGAATCTAACAAAATCATTCAAGTATGGGGTATAACCAGAGTACTTCAAATACTTTTTTTTTTTCTGTATATGCTTGTTTGGTGTATATGCTCCTTCCAAAATGCCAACTCCCAAATCTCTGAGATCACCTGGTCTAACCCACAGGTATGTCATCTCAACTGCATATTATCAACCTCCTGCTAGTACTTTGAGTGTCTTTTACTCCTTTCAGATCTTTTTGGGAAGACAGATGAGCGGGAACCACTCACCAACGCAGTGCGAAGTGACTCGGCCGTCATTGGAGGTAAACCATGCTTTGTGGCTGAAAGCAGAACAGACATAAGTGCTCTGGAGGAATTATCTGAATTCTTCCTCAATTGTGGCCATCCAGCACCCAGAGCCCTGCATGATCAGCAAGAATGTGAGCCTTTTCATGAATAGTCATGATGCTTTGATGATCAAAGACACCCTTCCCCCAGGCCAGGTACCAGCAGCTCCATGGAGTCTTCCTTCCCATCAACCACCAGGAAGCTTAACACAGAGTCAACAGCTGGATAATTTACTTCGAGACAGGCAGCATTCATCCTGTTGATCTCATCCAGTTGTCATTTTTCCTAAAGCACAAACAAAGCAAACCAATAAAACTACATATGGGAAGAAGCCATGTTGGCACAAACAGATGGGCAAAGCCATCATCCTGTCTGGTTTTCTCCACCGAGTGTATCAAATGAGCAGGGTGAAGCCCACAAGACTGTAGTTTCCAATCCAGCAGCACATATGGTTACAGAGGCAGATCTTCTCTGCTCTGCTGTGAACCCTGCCTTCCCTTCTCCTCCCTTACTTCTCCATTTTCTCTCTGCCTCTTGGTCTCTCCACTTTGTATTCTTCCTTAGCTTGGCTGCTACCTCCAGGAGCTTGATTTGTCCATCTGGGCCTTGCAACACAGAATGACTCCCAAACCTTGTTTAATGGAAGATGCCTGTGAGAGACTGAATTCATTTCCATCTGAGAACCAGGGTCCTTACAGCGCCCCTATCTCTGCCTTCTGGCAGGCTAGATGAGCTGTTCTATACCAGATGGAGTTTGCTCTTAAAAATCAACAGTGACCATTTATTTAACATCTATGGAATGAGCCCCATTATAGGTCAGGACCAGCACTAAGTATAGAAGTAGGATGATGAAAAACATGGATGGTGCCCTGTAAGAACTCACAGCTTGGCTGGGGTCGGGTGGGATGGGATGTGTAAACAGGTAACAACAGAACCAGTAAGTAGTGTTTTAAGAAAGGCAGGACAACTGGCAAGTGGAGCACAGAGGTGCATAATTACAATAAGATTGTGAGGAAAACACACACATACACATACACATATACATACACAAACACATACACACAACGTTTCCTTAAGGAAGTTCTTCAAATGTCTGGCCTGAATTTCTGCTTCAGGAATACAGTCCAAATTGGTTTTTGTTTTGCGACAAGAAATATAGGAAACCATTCGATGGCTGTTTCTCTTCATATAAATTTTCATTTGACAAGTAGTAAAAGACTTTAGTGACTGCTGACTTTTTCCCACTAGTGTACAGGCTTCCTTGAGTCTAAGAACAGGATATTCATCCCAACCCCTGAAGAAAATTCCTGAAGGTTCACAGCCTCCCACCCTAAATACTCCATGTCCTGAAGGAGTAGAAACTGGTTCTGTATTTCATCTCTTAAAGCTGCAACCCATTCCTGGGTATCACTCACTATACCCAGTTTATTTCTAGTTTGTTAACTTACCTGGTTTTACTTTGCCTTGTTATAAAATAGTTGGGGAAAATGCTATATCATGGTTTAGGAATATTTTAAAAAGTAAATCATCTTACTTTGTAAAATAAACATTTTTTCTCAACAGTCATTCTACTTAGATAAGAAAACAGCAGAAAATATACTTTATTAGAAATGAGTTTATCTTTGAATATCATAAATATTTTTCAAAGATTTTAATGTTGAGAAACATTCTTTCTCCCATGGATTCTTTCTCTCTTTCAAAATTTGACAGTATCCACATTTTTACCATCCTTTTCTGGCTTTACTATTCATTTCTCAAGACATTTCCTGGCAAAGGTAGGGACAAGACCTTCAGATCAGTGAGGATGACTCGCCAAGTAGGTCCAGAAAAATCACATGCAATCAATCAAAGTAGGGGAGAATCTGACACAATAGGGCAGACATTTGCTATTGTAGTTGACTCTGGAAGACAGAAGGGTACCACCTTCAGACTACCCTGCATCTTACAGAGTGTGCAGCAGGGTAAAATGCCCTGAATATTTAGTAAGCATTTCATTATTAATAAGACATTTTTAGTAAAGCAAACATATATTGTAAACAAATTTACATCCATAGTGTATGTACTGGAAAGTGAGATACTTAAAATATTCTTTTCTAGGATGCTGAAATAGTTCTAAGATACTTACTTATTTGCAAGGGGACAAAGAAGTGTGCTAATTAAGTGATTCAGGCATATTCTTGAAGACAAGTCTTGAAGGAATTTATTAAGAGATCATTTGCTAGTCTGATTCCAAGTTTATCTGATGACATTCTTAGTCTGTTAAATATAACCTTCTCTGATATAAACTGGCTTGCTCTGTCGCTAGTCTGAAAGAGGGTTGTTTTTCTTTTGGTAATTGAAGCTTGAAAACATTTTAGCCTGTGTTTATTTCTGGACATGTGGACATTTCTGGACAGTTTGTTGCTCGTTTGTTTGTTTTTGTTTGGTTCTTTGTGCTAAGTGCCCTTGTTGTCTTCTTTAAATTCTTTCCTGATCAGATCATCTGTGATAACTGCCTTCTCTCTGTCCCTCTTTCTCAACAGGAGTAATAGCAGTGGTGATATTCATCATCTTCTCGATCATTGGCATCATGAGCCGCTTCCTTTACCAGCATAAGCAGTCACATCGCACCAACCAGATGAAGGAGAAGGAATATCCAGAAAATTTGGACAGTTCCTTTAGAAATGACATTGATTTGCAAAACACAGTGAGCGAGTGTAAGCGGGAATATTTCATCTGAAAAACTGCAGGGTCATCTCATATTCTTTCTTTGTTCATTTTTGGGATTTCCTTATACACTTTCTCCTATACTTTAATTTTGGTCATTCTCTTTCTCTGTTTCCCTTTTATTTTGGGGACATACCTGCATTCACCACAGCATCTATCCCCTCAAACCAGCCCAGAATACTAGGCAGCTATGGCCACTGCCTTCCTCTTTAACAAACTTATCATGGTGAAAATGATCACTCAAGAGATTGATTTGACTACTTTAGACAAGGAAGAGACACATGGGGGTGCACATGTCCATATTCAGTTCTGTATTTCTGATTTCTAAGATGCAGCCTTCAGTTCTGCAACTATTCAATCTTGCAGGCTTACCTTGAACCTGAGCTCTGTGACTTCAGCATGTAACCATCATCCTCAACACCCTACCCCGTTTCAAGTCCACTCTGACCAGAGAACTCAGGGTACCAAAAAGGAAGATGCTAGGGCCTCGTTTGTGTCAGTGGCACTTTAAAAAGAAAAAGAGAGGCTTGTTGTGTGTTAATTTTCCTTACTATAGGAAGCCCATTGCCCGAACTCATCATCATTGTTCACTCTCTTATCCCCTGAATATTTTCAAAAATAGGACTCCTGATAGTCATAAGCTATTACTGTGTTCCTTTCTTACCACTCTCTCCTGGTGCTGACACTTTAGAACGGCACACAATAGCATAAACCTAGGGGAAGCGTGGAAAATAGTCGCTTGAAACTAGGAAGTAAAAAGACAGCTGCTACAAAGTAGATGTTCTATAACTTCGAAAATGCCTCTTCTAATTTTGTAAGAAATATTAGCTACACTATTCAGGAGATTATTATACTGATATATATATATATATATATATGTATATATACATACACATATATATATATACATATATACGTATGTATATATATCAGTTGTTGCATCAAAAAGCAACTCAAATTCTAAAATAGCATTTGGTTCCATGAAAGGGCTTAAACCATCTTAATCAGCTTTAAAGAAAAATAAAAACAAGACAACAAAAAAAAGCAAAGCAAACAAACAGCAAACAAAAACTGCATGAAAGCAAAGAAATGCCAGACAGAATTCTTCCCTTCCATCCCCTCACTAAAGATCTGGTGAAAAGAGTAAACACAAGTTTCACATTTTAGAATAGACATAATAACCCACGTCTGCCACCGAGTCATTTTTTCTAGGAGGTTTAGGATGAACTGACATATGAGGAATTCTGCCTAGCTCCAGGAAGCCACCACTGTTTTTCATAATTTTAGCGGAGCCCTTGGGTTCTACAGTGCATCATATTTTCAAGTCTGCTGCATCCTGTGTATATAAAGGTCCCCACATGCTTCTTTCTATAGGCATAAACTCCCAAATGAGGCAGTGACATGTTTCAGGGTAAGCATCATTTGGATACGAAAACAGCCAAGAAACATCATCATTCCTTCAAGAAGCTATCTTGGGCTCATCCTTGAGGTGGTGGTAAGAATCCTGGTGGTTTGCTATAGGAACATTCCTCACTCTTTGCCTCTGGGCCGTCTTCAGGAAAAAGATGAGGGGAAAATGGTATAAATGTTCTAGTATGCTGGGAATACAAACAGAATGAGCCTCAGATGTGGAAAGTACTTGCTGATTCCCTTTATAAGACACTCAGTTTGAATCCCATCTTTTTCTCTTTGTGTCTGTCACCTCTGACTGTTTTAACACTTTCCTGCATGATGAGGCTCACAATGAGAGACTGCTCAGCTTTACCCCATTTCAGGTCTATTTCAGGCTTTCAGTGTCAGAGAACATGGGGAAAAGTTTTCTTTTGCAATCATATTTCTCAAATAGAAGGTATTCTAAAGACACAGTCTCTGTTTAAAATTTTATGTGGATTCTTACTTAATCATTTCCATTGTATCCTTTTGCTAGCAAATTTATTTTAAAGTAATTCTAACAAGGGCATCTTTTTTTTTTCCCCTTCTAACTTTAATAAGATGAATGATCCATTCAAAAGAGGAAAGATCTTAAAATATTGTTTCCTCCTGCCCTGTTCTTTCCTACTTCCAATGTTCACTTTTGAAATTTCTATTTCCATAAAAAGGCTTTATAAATCAGCCTTTTGCTTGGCGACGTCATCCTTTGTCCCCTGAAATAAAAGTCACCATGTAGTGCAGTGGGTTTAGCCTGAAGCATCTCCAAAAATGAAATGGAAGGAAAAAGAAGATTGAGTAATAAAACTGGAACTGCTCATTATTCAAGTCTCTGAGAAGTAGGGACTATATTTTGCTGACATAGTACAGATATAAGAAATGGAGGACTAACAGAGGCCAACTTGGAGTATTCGTTTCTTTCATCTACTTTTGCTCATGGGTAGTTCTGTATGGTGAAAACTTTGGGAAACTCCATCTTTGCCACATCTCCACTACAGAATCTACCAGCAAACCTCCCCATATCTGCAGACTATCTATCCATACATACTACGTATCACAGACTTAATGACGAATGCCAAGACAATGCAATCAGCACGTCACTCTTATAAGCAGAGTCTCAGGGCTAAATAAAACTTATTTTTACAGGGTTGGAATATTTCATAACCCCAGAGAACACTAACTTTCACTAGATATATATGGAAAGCAAGCATGCTGCTCCCTCCAAAGGAAAATACACTTTTCAGTGACAAGTGTGAACTCTGCCTATCTTTCCTCATTGGTACCAAAATCCATGGAGTTTTGTGCAACTGTTGATTTGTGTGTTTCAATCCTTGAACAATTATAATCTAAAACAAAAGTCTTTGAAAGCGTTCTGATGCCTCCTGAACCACAGTTTTCTGCTTTGAGTTTCCTGACTGCACATGTTGGCCAGTTGAATCGCCATAATCCTACACTTTAACTCTCTTTGGTAATTGCTGTTTACCAAATAGAATGTGCTTTATAGGAAAACCAAAAACACCTGTGAAATTTCACATTTTAAGGGGGTTATTTCATTGATATCATTCCCACCAAACAAATCTATTTATGTAAGCAGCAGTGTGTTTGCTTACTGTAAACATATATTTAACGCTTCATCATTCCTTGTGTGTATAGGTTTGAATGCTATGGTTTATAGGAGAATTTGTCTAGAAAGTTAGACATTTGTCACTTCTCTAGATATATTTTTAAGAAAAGCTTCACTTATTCTCTACTGTGAACTACAAATGTAATATTTATTTTAAGGATCCTAGGGCTGATTTTTTCAAAACAGTTTTTATGCCCTTGAGTAATAACAGAGACGGTACTAACCTGACTTCCATCTTTTGTTAGATTGTTGCCCACCACAGAGTCGCAAGAGCAGGATCAGAACAAAAGGAGAAAGCTGGTCTGTACTTAATTCATTCATGAAGTAATTATTACCCAATACTCTAAGGGCTGTGTTAGATACTGAGAATATTAATATACACTGCACCTTGTTCTTGCCCTTGGAAAGCCCAAAGTCTGGCAGGGGAGGCATGTATTGTTGTCATAGACTTGCTGGAGACTGAAAGGAACAGATACTTCCTGGAAAATATTTCTATATATTTCTTCTTGTTTATTACTTCTGCTTTCAATAAGCTACTTTATTTTCCTTTCTTAAAGCAAGTATCAATCTCTGCGGGTATATTTCTCTGGAGGGAGATGGATTGACTCTGTAGGGACAAGAATAAATGGTCTCCATCTCTAGAGTACTTCTGGGGAAGCTATATTCTCTCCATTCTTGCTTTAACTCTGGGTAGGGGATTCTGAAAGCCCTGCTTCTAAGGATCAGACCTCAGTGATCACACAGGGACCCTATCTGAGGTAGGAAACAACAATCTCCATTTTTCCACTTTTCATTTCCCAGTTCTTTTATGCAATTTATTCATGACATATTGCATGCCCTTGTTCTCCCAGATGTTCCTTAAGGCATTTTTGTCATACTCTAGCTTCTCCTAAAACCCTATTGCATCCTGATGAAGCATATTGACTCAATTTAGGAAGATCTCAGAGAACTGGATGAAGTACTGCTTTGAGTTACCCATTGAGTCAAAGGTGTCATCCATCTAAATGAAGTCTCATATCTGTGCTCTGGGGGGATTTTTCCAATTCTGAAGAAAATCACACATTTCTCATCTCTGCAAGAAGCTCATTCAGTTACAGGAGCTACACTGGGAGACTCCAAGACACTTAGAGAGATAGGAATCAGGCCCTTGAGTTCTTTCTTATAAAATGACTTGACAGCTTGTCCTCCAACAACTGGCATATTTTGAATTCCTACATGGCTACTATCCATCAAAACCGTATTGTAGCTTGAGCCTGCCAAAGGCTGTCTGAGACACAGTGTATAGCTCTGGTACTCATTCTTTCTTAACCTGAAGGCTGAGACATACTTAATCCTCCTTTGTCCTAGAAGTCCCGAGTAGACCAAATCAATAAAGAGGCTTCCTTGTTCCTGACAATGCAGAGATGGTTAAAGGAAGAAGGTGTCATCAAACATAAAATTTTCAGAGTACTTGGAAGACAACTGAGTGCTATTTCATGTCTCTCATGCAGTTTGAAAGTGTTTTCTTGAAAAAAAAAACACAAAGTATGATTGAATTATTTCTATTCTGTTCTTGAGTGTTTCTTACCCTCCCTCCATCTCCTCACCCACACTCTTACTTGTTAAGTCATCTAGTTTGTAGATTTCGCTTGTCCTTTGTTTTCATCTCTGCTTCACAAATTACAAATATTTGAACCTCTTAAAGGGAAAAAAAATCACAAACACACACCTACACAATCTCTTTGTCAAAATAGGACTATTATTCAGGCTTCCTCTATGACATCCTCCATACATCTCTGTTTGATAAGAAGAAACACGTTTTCTTTTGAGTCGACAGTTATTTGAAACTTTCAGAGGAGGTTTTCATATTTAACTCTTTTTTCTGCTTTTGAGTAACTTTTGTCTTACTTTGCACTAAAGTACTCTGAGGGAGAACAGAAAAGCACATTTTTTTTTAGTGAACTACTGTACTTTGTAAGTGAGTTGTCTGTCTTTTGTAATGTTTATAGTCTACAAAGCAGTAGAACAGACATGAGCAAAGATTAAAGCAAAAGTTGGTTGGGTATTTTGACCACACCTGGTGGGAACAGGATGAAGAGAAAGAGAGAACATTTGGCGTCAACTTGGTGACAACTGGTGACTTTCCCACAGAAGGGTTGCTGCTTCCAGAGAGACTCACTGGTGGCAGCTCTTCCCACTTTCCTGGCTCTTAACTCCGGAATCTCTTTAGTGCATTTGGATCTTCACTTTACCCATTAGGGAAAGAGGCAATATCATGGGGTTTGCATGAGGACTTCTTTACTTAACTTGGCACAATATTTTTGTCTCTTCCCAGTATATCAACCACATTTTTTTTCTAGATTTGTATTTCATCAGGATTTTTCTAGGGTGCTTTAGAGCTATCACCCCAATGATCTAATCTGCCCAGATTGAACACTTAGAGGAACTATGAGGAAGCACCTTAGGTCCACTACCCTGAATCAGCATTCCCCATGGGTAGAAGCCCTGAGGTCCTGAAATCAGCCTAGGGATCTTCCTCTCCCCCTTATTGGTCCAGTCATGTGTGGACATGCCAGAATGATGATGAGATGTGCTACTCCCCATACCTGACAGTGAATACTTTCAGGGACCTATCACCCAACAGTCTGGGAACACTGCTCTCTTCAATCATCCCCAGCTATACAGGGGAACTTTTGCAAAAACAGCAGGACAAATTAAGAGGGCTGTCTTAGGTCACAATCAAAGGTGAAACTAATTGTTTTAGTGATTAAATCCTAGTCTTAATTTTCCTCAACATCATATTCTTCCATGCCTCCAATGCCAGAAGTAGCCTCAGGGGACACGAAAACCGGATGAAACGGATTGTTGTATTGCCCTGCAGACTCTTTGGAAAGCCTCCCCATAGATAGAATTTTCAGTAAACCTTAAGGAATAGTATTAATGAGCTTCTGCCTAGTCAGACATCCTAATTATAGCCAACACCATCCCCCAGTCTTCACAGAAATTATAGTCTCTTCTCTTTGAATGGCAGTGTCAACCTGTATAACCTTGCCCTGCCTTAAATACTAATGCAAAAATACCAAACCTTGCTTACAACAGTGTACTTATATGGCAAGAGGGACTTTGTATTTAGTGAGGTCCAACATCAAGAATGCTTTCCTTCTGAATCTGGTAGTTGACAGGTCTCCTGATACGCTGTGCTGCTTTGGGCTGTCACTCCCCTCAATCTACTGGAGGAGGCACAGAAGGTGCAGAGGTGTCACTGAGAACTGGAATGCAGGCTGAGGGGGAACCACAGATAAGTCTCCAGGATATGCTAGGTAAGGAACTAGCAAACTTTTACTGCATAGGGCCAGATAGTCAGTACTTTAGCCTTTACGGGACAGCCAGTTTCCACTGCAGCTGCTTATCTTTCCTGTTTTAGTAGGAAGTGGGCCAAACATGGACAAAGAGTCATGGCTCTGTTCCAGTACAACTTTGTTTTCAAGAATAGGAAACATATCAGATTTGGTTCATGGGCTATGGTTTGCTGATCCTTGTCATGCAATAGTACAATGTCCACTTCAGATGGAAAATCAGTTTCATTCTGGTGTAGAGTGGTCCTCCTTCTTGAAGAATGGGAAAGAGCAGGGAAATTATTTTTAACAAGGAAACGATAAAATACAAAATAACCTCTGCTCCAAAAATATATATGTCAGATACTTATTACAGCAAAAGCACAAAACAGGTCACCTCTCTTTGTAAATCTTCTGGAGTCTAGCTTTTCCTTTTGACCTTCTCATATTTGTTCCTGAAACAGAATCCCAAGTGATGTTGCCTCATTCCACATCAGTTTTGTAGACCATGTAACCTGTCTTAATACACTGTATGGGGGAAAAAAAAAAAAATAAAAGTTAGCCTTAGATTTCTTTGTTTTCTATGTTTCCTGTTGTACAGAAGAAAGACTTACACTGTAAATAATGTATATTTAATAAAGAGAGAATTTTGTATGATTTTGTGTGGAAGACAAATGTGGCTTGCTGTGTTTTCTTGGGTTAATGAAGAGTCAAACAATTAATCCCTTAATGCCCATTCTCATTCCTTAGACCATTAACTCCCAGACAACATGACCTGTAGGGTTGCTGCAGAAACATGAACCTCCCACTCCCTGGGTTTATTGATAAAAAATAAAAGTGCTTCTGTGGGCTCTCTGAGAGCTCAGTGGTTTATACTTGCTCAGATGTGTACAAGACCAAGCTCACTGACTTCATTAGAAGTCAAGTTCAAGGCTCAGGAGTCACTCTGGTTTCAGGGATGCACATGAAATCTGGGATGGGTGCTCTCCTAAACCTTCCTCCACACCCACTGACTCACAGAAGCCATCCCCCGTACCTCTCCTTGTCTATCCCTTTTTATCAGAGACAGTCTTGATTCCATATGTTTGAGATACTAAGTATGCATTGTCATGAAATGGAATTCACTTCATTGAGTGTTTATTGAGATTTCTATGTATGGAGTCAACAAACAGAAATTGAAAACTGACATGGTTTTTCAACAGGAAAGAACAATGACACCATCAGATTTAACTTTCTTTTTTAATTTATTTATTTTATTGAAGTAGAGTTGATTTACAATGCTCTGTTCATTTCTGCTTTACTGCAAAGAAATTCAGTTATGCATAATATACACATTATTTTTCATATTCTTTTTCATGATGCTTTATCACAGGATATTGAATATAGCTCCATGTGCTCTACAGTAGGACCCTGTATGTTATCCCTTATATATGGAATCCAAAATATGGCACAAATGAACTTGTCAATGAAGCAGACTCACATTTAACTTTTAAAAACTCATCTAACTGCACAGTGGAGAGTGGACCTTGGAAACAAAAGAAAAGGCAGAGAATAGTTGAGATGCATTTCAGACGCCTGTGGGAGGGTATGGTGTCTGGGACCAGGGCTGTCATAGCGTAAGTTGTAATAAAGCTGCGTCCAGACAGAACCAGCTTGCTGACAGATTAAAGACAAAGCATGAGGGAAACAAAGAATCTAGAAAGATGAGAATTTGGGGCTTAAGTGACTGAATGGGTGGGAGCAAATATTTATGTTTTAGAGCAGTGTGGGCTGTGAAGTGAAAAAAGTGGATAACAAATCCAGCTTGGGATTTTTTGAAGGTTGAGATTCCAACTAGGTAATAGGTGTGGATTCAGAGCAGGTATCTCGGTATATACGTCTGAAGTTCAGGAGTGAGGTCTGGTCCAGAGTGACATGGAAGATGTGATATGGTGGAAGATATGATCTTCCACGTGATATCTTCTCATGGAAGATATATGTATACATATATGTACGTATTGTTGTTGTTTAGTGGGTAAGTTGTGTCCAACTCTTTTGCGACCCCATGGACTATAGCCCACCAGGCTTCTCTGACCATGGAATTTCCCAGGCAAGAATCTGGAAAAGGTTATCACTTCCTACTCCAGGGAATCTGCCCCACCCAGGAATTGATCCCTTGTCTCCTGCATTGGCAGGAGGATTCTTCACCACAGAGCCACCAGGGAAGCATATACATGTGTGGTTATAGACATGTATGTGTGTGTATGTGTGTGTGTATGTGTGTGTGAGAGACAGAGAGTGACTCATTGAGATCATCTAGAGTGTGAGTATAACTAGAAAATTTTAGACAGCGGAACAGTGATCTGTCAGAGGACCAAGGGCTAGACATGGAGGGAGGAAGAATACCAGATGAATAAGCTGGGCTCCAGAAAACAAAGTGCTTAATCAAGGAGAAATGGACAGTCCTTCAACTCTATTGAGAAACTAAGTGAGATGAGGATAAACATATTTAGCAAAAAAAGGCATCCAAGACCTTTTTTAGAGCCACTTGAAAAAGAAGTGGGAAGGAAATTCTGCTTGGAGTCATCTGACACCATGGAGAAGGTAGGTGATGGCAGGGACCAAGGCTTAAAGGAATCCAATAGTATGGACATGCATGGACTTGGACTAGGCACATGCGTGTGTGCATGCTAAGTAGCTTCAGTCATGTCTGACTCTTTGTGACTCTATGGACTATAGCCTGCCAGGCTTCTCTGTCCATGAGATTCTCCAGGCAAGAATACTGGAGTGGGTTGCCGTGCCCTCCTCCAGGGAATCTTCCCAGCCCAGGAATCAAACCTATGTCTCTTATGTCTCCTGTGTTGGCAGGTGGGTTCTTTTCCACTAGTGCCACCTGAGAAGTCCTGGACCAGGCACACTGGGGTTTGAATCACATAATATCCATTCTCTAGTTTTGTGTCTTAAATGAACCACCATAATCCTTACTTTTTTATTCATATTTAAATTGGAAAATAAAACAAAAAAGCTTTAAAGATCTTTAGGAGTAAACGAAACAATATGTGCAAACCAAGTAGCCAGGTCCATTGTCTTCAGAGCTCTCCATAGAAGTTCCCTATCATTATCACCCTACCACCTCCTAATGCATAGAAAAAACTAACATGTGCCACTAGAATTTAATAAAAGGAGGCACAGACAAGGCAGTGCTGCTTTGCTTCTTAACAGGGCTCAGACATCATTTGTAAGTGGAAAAGACAAGACCAGGAAGAGGTCTTGAATTCTAGTTGTAGCTCTGTCATAATGTTTTGGAGAAGCCCAACCTGCCCCGTCACTTCGTGGCAGATAGATGGAGAAACAGTGACTGACTTTATTTTTCTGGGCTCCAAGATCACTATAGATGGTGATTGCAGCAATGAAATTAAAAGACACTTACTCCTTGGAAGGAAAGTTATGACCAACCCAGACAGCATATTAAAAAGCAGAGACATTGCTTTGCCAACAAAGGTCTGTCTAGTCAAGGCTATGGTTTTTCCAGAGGTCATGTATGGATGTGAGAGTTGGACTATAAAGAAAGTTGAGCACCGAAGAATTGATGCTTTTGAAGTGTGGTGTTGAAGAAGACTCTTGAGAGTCCCTTGGACTGCAAGGAGATCCAACCAGTCCATCCTGAAGGAGATCAGTCCTGGGTGTTCATTGGAAGGACTGATGTTGAAGCTGAAACTCCAATATTTTGGCCACCTGATGCGAACAGCTGACTCATTGGAAAAGACCCTGATGCTGGGAAATATTGAGGGCAGGAGGAGAAGGGGATGACAGAGGATGAGACGGCTGAATGGCATCACCGACTCGATGGACATGGGTTTGGGTGGACTCAGGGAGCTGGTGATGGACAGGGACCCCTGGCAGTTCACGGGGTCGCAAAGAGTCGGACACAACTGAGTGACTGAACTGAACTGAACCTGCCCAAAAGGGCCCACAATTCTAAATACTGAAATGAGTCAGGTATCTTAAACTTTGACAATACTTTTTGCTGTCAGAGGAACTGATTAGACAATTTGGCCAGACAATCAAATACCAACTCTTCTAATTAGTAGCTGAGAGACAGTTAATAAATAAGCCCTTTATCATTTTTGAGGTTCAGAGCCTCATCAGTCAATAGATTTTAAAGCAATGCACTTGTACTAAAAATACATATCAGTTTTCCAAATATCCTTTTCAGATTCTACTTTCTCCTCACCTCACATAATCAGAGGGTACTAGAAGTAATGAAGGACTCCGTTAATCTTAACCTCCTGTTCATGCCTTCATATCTGCATTTGGTTTAAGTCTGTAGAATAAAAGAGGAAAAATGATTCTCAGTCCAAATAGGCATATAATAAGTGTGTGTGGGAGACCCTCATGGTATTTTTAATAGCAAATGTTTAAATTATATATGAATCTACTTTATTTGTTGACACCTTTAAATTCCCAATGGTCTCAAATTTGATCAGGTAAATGATCTCTCAGAATGTGCACATCTGAGCCAGGCTAAAAGCACTTTGAAGGGACACCAACTGTATAGGAAGGAGTTTTGATACCAACACCTGGAGGCTGCTGAAAGCTGAGCCTAGAAAATGAAATCCATCGTGGGGAGGAAACAGGAGTGCTAATGACAGCGCTATTTGAAAAGGCAAATCCAGTTCGACTGAGAGCCCCAACTGTTCAAATAGGTCTTGGAGAATTAAAGGCTGTCTTAGAGCATCTCTTTCACTGAAAGGAGAAATGCCATCACCCCAGAGCACATGAAGATACTCCCTGGCAAAAGGCCAACATGGAGGTTCTCGCTGCCCTGACTCTTTGGTTTGGAAAGTGTGACAATTTGTCCTTGGTTCCCAGGGCTCTTTGTCATGTGCAAGACTCTCATTTAAGAGCTATGGGCTTTATGAGGAGGATTGGAATGAGTCAAATATGCTCTTGCAGTGATATTGCAAACAAAAAATAATTACTTTACCAATGGTTGTGGACCTATTGTAAGTCAAGTAGTTTATTTTATTTCTTTTTTATTAAAGAAGCTATTTATTAATTTATTGATGAGGGAGTCTTAATGGTTGAGTTGGATTTTTCCCCCCTTGGCCAAACCCTGGCGCACATGGAATTTTCCTGACCAGGGATCCAACCACACTCTCTGAAGTGCAAGTTCAGAGTCTTAAACTCTGGACCACCAGGGAAGCCCACGTTGAGTACTTTATGCAACACTTTCCTTCTTATTGTCACACTAAAACTGCAAGAGAGATGTTTTTTTCACTGTGCAAATAAAAATATCCAGCATGAGAAAATTAATTTGCTAAAAGAACTGCATAGTTTTTGCTGTCACAAATACTTGGATTTCATGCCTGGTCTGTTATCTATATCACTTTAAGACAAACCTCTTACCCTATCTGAGTCTCAGTCTCTCATTTGGAAAATAGGAATATTAATGTCTATTTCACACAATCAGATAGCTAGTTAATGAAGGAGTAAATATTTATCCTTTTAAAATTTATTTTTAGTGAAGTATGGTTGATTTACAAAACAGAAACAGACTTACAGACATAGAGAACAGACTTGTGATTGCCAAGGGGGAGGGGTGTGAGGGAGGGAAGGACTGTGAGTTTGGAGTGAGTAGATGCAATCTATTATATCCATGGATGGAAAGTGAGGTCCACTGTGTAGCACAGGGAGCTATAGTCAATATCCTGGGATAAACCATAAGGGAAGAGAACATAAAAAATAATGTATATATGAGTACAATGGAATAAAGATTTAAACTGCTTTGGCCTTAAATCACACCTACCTATACCCAGCTGCTGCTGGAACTAATTCAAGTAGTATATTTGGGGCCTGGTGCATCTGCTCTGTTCCTGACTTCTACTGCTCAGTGACACTAGAGGAAGACCTACAGCTAAAAACATAAATAGATGCTAAAGAGAGTTGTTGCTTCCCAGGTGGTTCAGTGGTAAAGAATCCACCGGCCAGTGCAGGAGACACAAGAGATTTGAGTTCAACCCTGTTGTGAAGCTCCCCTGAAGTAGGGCATGACAACCCGCTCCAGTATTCTTACCTGGAAACTTCTATGGACAGAGGAGCCTGGAGGGTTACAGTCCATGGGGTTGCAAAGAGTCAGACATGATTGAGTGACTGACACACACACACATACACAAAGAGAGTTCTTGCTGTTGTTCATTTGCTCAGTCATGCCCAACTATTTGTGATCTTATGTACTGCAGCACACCAGGCTTCCTTGTCCTTCACTATCTCCTGCAGCTAGCTCAAACTCATGTCTATTGAGTCTATGATGCCGTCCAGCCATCTCATCCTCTATCACCCCCTTCTCCTTCTGTCTTCAATCTTTCCCAGCACCAGGGTCTTTTCTAATGAGTCAGCCCTCCCAAAGTATTGGAACTTCAGCTTCAGCATCGGTCCTTCCAATGAACAGTCAGAGTTGATTCCCTTTAGGACTGAATGGTTTGATCTCCTTGCTCTCAAGAGTCTTCTCCAAGAGAGCTGTTAGAAGTCATGAATACCAAACCCAGGCTTTCTCAAGCTTGAAGCATTTCTATTTAATCAACATTGAAACCGAGATGCCAATAGAGTGAGACTTAGGACTGCAGGATTCATTTTGTACCTGCAAAAATCACTCTATAATGCACCTACTCTCAAAGCCAATCCCTTGTGAATGGGGGCATGGGCAGTGTAGCTGATATTTTCTTTGTGGATACCTAAAAAGACATATTCTCTTCAGGAAAAATAATGCTAACCTGAGACTGGGGCCAATAGGAAACATTTTGAAGCATGTAAGTTTTCAACCAAGTAAACCTCAAATGTTCCCTCTCAATAATCAGAGATCTTTCATCAACCGTGTTACCCATCGTGGCATACTAGTGGTACTCTCATGTAATAGTATACTCCAATTCCGGTGGATCTTGCCTTTGGATCCATGAAGGAGTCAATAAACCTACACTTGTGAATGGTATAATGTGGTATTAATTAAGAACCTGCAGTGTGCTAGATGTTGAATTCCCTATTTATGCCTTCTCTATTTAAATTTTACAAGATAAGCAAACACAAACCAAATTGCAAGAATTCAAACATACAGGGATCAAACTTAATGCCAATGTGTATGTAGGTTCTTCAGTGTTTTACTTTATATGAAAACACATCTTTAAATCTGTTACCCTTTAGGATTTGTAAGATACACTCATCGTGTTAATATCATAAGGTATATATAATACTGCCACCATTGTATATTATCTGAGACTAACCATTTGTTTCCTCTCTCATTTATTCATTAACTCATTCATTCATCAAACAGTGGTAAGCTCTTTTGATGAGGATTTCAAGTGAGATTATGGGAGTAATCACATAATAAGACATGACCTCTTCTGGCAGAGGCCCTATGGGTCTAATTGGGGAAAGCCAGCAGGTAAAGAAGAAGCTGTAAAGAAGGTTCTACAGTGAATGGCCCAGAGTTCTAAGCAGCACAAATGATAAGGGAGCATTCATTTGAGCAAAGTGAGTGCTGTTTCACTGGTGTCTCAAAGATCTAGAGAAAGATTAAAATTTAGGTTTAAAATAAGAGAGGGACTTACCTGATGGTCCAGTGGTTAAAAATCCACCTTCAATGCTGGGGTTGCCAATTTGATCCTTGGTTAGGGAACTAAGATCCTACATTCTATAGAGCAATGAAATCTGTGTTCCACAACTGAAGAAGCCTACTTGAGATTCCACGTGCCAAATGAAAGATCCCATATGTTGCAAGGAAGATCCTATGTACTGCAACTAAGACCCGAGGCACCCAAGTAAATTAATTAATTAATTAATTAAAAAATGAAATATGAAAAATGAAACAACATTTGAAAGAAGGCACCAAGGCAAGTGTAAGTGTGCCAATTCAGGAAATTGTACATAGCTCAATATGGCTTAGAGCAAAGTTAAAAAGTTGTTATTCAAATATGGCAGGCAACTCAGCAAAGATGTAAGAATGACCTGTCACCTCAGAGTTTCATAGGGTAAGGAAAGCAAAAGTGACAAAACAAGAGATGTGTAAAAGTGAAATGGTTTTATGTAATATTTAGGTTATATCATGTCCAGGCAAGTGTTAAGTTGGATTTGATGTCAGACAGTTCGCAACCTGTCTTAACTCTCTCCTTTCTGGCTACATATACCAGGGAGAGTTGAATTAGTATTTTCAGCTTTGCATGTCTAATTTTTAAGAGAGTATGGAATGTTTACTGAGTTGTTATGAATAATTAATAAAATAAAAAATGTGAAAGCATTTTTAAACTACATGCTGCTAAATCACTTCAGTCATGTCCGACTCTGTGCGACCCCATAGATGGCAGCCCACCAGGCTCTGCCGTCCCTGGGATTCTCCAGGCAAGAAACATGGAGTGGGTTGCCATACATAGAGTAATACAAATATTAATTAAAATTACATCTGCAAGCCTACAGCGGGGAAAAAATATCCATCAATTAAACAGTCAAGCCACTAAATATTTTAGGATTTGAGGACCAGTTTCTGGTACAACTACTCAACTATGCCCTTATGGTGTGAAAGCAGCTGTGGGCACTATGGAAATAAATGAGCAAAAAAAAAAAAAAAAAAAGAAAAGAAAAAAAAAAAAGAAAGAAATGAGCATGTTCCAATAGAGCTTTATGCTTAGAAACTGAAATTTAAATGACACAGAATTTTCACATGACATAAAACCAAAAAATGTCTGCTTTTGATTTTTTTTGAACCACTTAAAACTGCAGAAAAACATGCTCTATTCACAGGCTGTACAAAAATAGGCAGTTGGCCAGATTTGACTTCCAGGTCATAGCTTGCTAACTCCTTAATTAAACAAATTATTCACTGAATTTGAAGTCCAGCCTCTGTTAGTGTGAGAAGTGGAGATATAAAATATTTACTCTTTTTCTTTCACCCAATATCATTAAAATGTGCACACACATAGAAAATAAGATTGAAATTCTGAGTGCTGTCTGAGAGAAGAAGGGGGCGACAGAGAATGAGATGGTTGGATGGCATCACCAACTCGATGGACATGAGTTTGAGCAAGCTCTAGGAGTTGGTAATGGACAGGGAAGCCTGGTGTGTTGCAGTCCATAGGGTCGTAAAGAGCCGGACATGACTGAGTGACTAAACTGAACTGAGAGATATGGAATTCAAAAGAGATCAAGACTGCTCTTAAGTGAGTTTAATGACAAAGGGTTAAAACAGAGGGTACTTTTGGACCATAGCTTTGATTAGCATGAGCTGGTTGACCTCAGTTTCCTGTTTACCTCAAAGAGTTGCTATGAAAATAAAATTTTAGAAAACAGAAGAGGCTGAGGATATGAAGATACTTGTTATCCATAAAGTTTATATAGATGTGAATGATGACAAATTCACTTCTTTGTTGTAATCTTGCTTGTTTAGTTTGGGAGAGCCAAAAGAAATTAGAAACTTTTGCAAATGCCACAGAATATGAGTGGCTGTTACATTTAATTGTATGATCAAGT
Source organism: Okapia johnstoni (assembly GCA_024291935.2). Taxonomy (NCBI): domain Eukaryota; kingdom Metazoa; phylum Chordata; class Mammalia; order Artiodactyla; family Giraffidae; genus Okapia; species Okapia johnstoni. The sequence continues at coordinate 51,055,222 of CM044319.1, forward strand.
TAATTAGGAAGAGTCACTTTAAATAAACAATTATTGGGGAGAAAAAATATTGTTTTGTTTGCTTGGCGTAGATGATGTTAATGTATAAGAAGATTCAATAGGTCGATTTTAAGTTTCCAAACCTGTGTGCCTTGCATGGATGATGAGTATGTAGTAAGATACTGATTCCCTAAGTTCCTAGTGAGAAATGACAGGGCTTTGGGTGGCTGGATTACTCAAGTTGGGGACCATGTCTGAAGCTCATAAAATAATGGTCTGGTTAGAACAGACATTTCAGATATGGTGGTTCAAATTCAATAAGCCCAAATCTCTATTTTGGAAATGGAATAGGCAACATAAACTAAATAGTTAAGCAGAAAGCAATTGAAAGGCTATTTAAGGATTAAATACAGGAAAACTAAAGCTAGCAAGACAATGCTAAGAAACTCCCCCCCAAAAGGGGGGGTGGCATGGCTTGTGAAAATTTACAAAAGTTTTGTGTCCTTTCAGAAAAAAAAAACAGCTCTTAAATAGAAAACCATAAAAATCCTGGAGTTCGTATGACTTATTCACCCTTCAATTTGAAAAAAAAGAGGCTGAATGTGAATGTTTTTAGTAGAATAGCTGTCAGTTTTGTTGCAAGGTCAAATTACAGCGTTGAAAGATAAAAGAGAACCATGAGCAGTGTCTATTTAAATCAGAAGTGTTGAATGTCATGCCCTTCAGACTTTCAATTGTCTTGGCCATGATCCCTGGCATTTTAACCTAGGTACTTGACCTTAAGAGGTGAAAAGACATTATAAAAAGTTACAGGCCAGTCAGAAATAAAACAAAAGAAAAAGGAAAAGAAGAAGCTAGCAAACCATCAAATAACCCATTGTGGATAACCTAAAGTAGCATGAGATGTTATGGTTTTAGAACACAAGATTTTGAAAAGAACAAATCTCTCTAGATCAATTTAATTTATTTCAGTGGAAATGTACAAGAATATAGAAACCAGATGGAAACTATAACAGCCATCTATCTTATTTCCAAGAAGTCTTTGATCAATTCTATCTCAAAAGACATTCTTCTCAATAAGTAACAAAAGTGTAGACTTCAGTATAATATTTTGGTTGAAAGATAGCTGACTTTAAAGTAATTATCAATAACTCAATCCTAATTAGGGCCATATATGTAATGTAACAATAATTAGTCCTAGAATATGTTATATTTTACAACTTATGATAACCCCTCTTTAAAAATTGGGAATATCATTATCAAATATACAGATAAAACTCACTGGGCAGAACTATTAATATAAAAGGAATAAATATATGTCAAGATGATATTATAAGCTGGCCAAGTTAACTATTGAAAAAAAAGAAAAAAGGAAAGGTGATAAAATTTGATGAACAGGAGGGAAGACAGTAAAAACACTTATTCGGAAAGGTGAAGGGGGAATTCCCTAGTGGTCCAATAATTCAGACTGTGCTTCCACTGCAGAGGGCATGGGTTTGATTCTTGGTTAAGACTAAGGAGTACGTCAAGGCTGTATATTGTCACCTTGCTTATTTAACTTATATGCAGAGTACATCATGAGAAACGCTGGGCTGGAAGAAGCACAAGCTGGAATCAAGATTGCCGGGAGAAATATCAATAACCTCAGATATGCAGATGACACCACCCTATGGCAGAAAGTGAGGAGGAACTAAAAAGCCTTGATGAAAGTGAAAGAGGAGAGTGAAAAAGTTGGCTTAAAGCTCAACATTCAGAAAATTAAGATCATGGCATCTGGTCCCATCACTTCATGGGAAATAGATGGGGAAACAGTGGAAACAGTGTCAGAGTTTATTTTGGGGGGCTCCAAAATCACTGCAGATGGTGATTGCGGCCACGAAATTAAAGGACCCTTGCTCCTTGGAAGGAAAGTTATGACCAGCCTAGATAGCATATTAAAAAGCAGAGACACTACTTTACCAACAAAGGTCTGTCAAGTCAAGGCTGTGGTTTTTCCAGTAGTCATGTATGGATGTGAGAGTTGGACTATAAAGAAAGCTGAGCACAGAAGAATGGATGCTTTTGAACTGTGGTGTTGGAGAAGACCCTTGAGAGTCCCTTGGACTGCAAGGAGATACAACCAGTCCATCCTAAAGGAGATCAGTCCTAGGTGTTCATCAGAAGGACTGATGTTGAAGCTGAAACTCCAATACTTTGGCCATCTGATGCAAAGAGCTGACTCATTGGAAAAGACCCGGATGCTGGGAAGGCTTGAGGGCTGGAGGAGAAGGGGATGAAGAGGATGAGATGGCTGGATGGCATCACCAACTCAATGGACATGAGTTTGGGTAAACTCCAGGAGTTGGTGATGGACAGGGAGGCCTGGTGTGCTGCGATTCATGGGATCGCGAACAGTCGGACATGACTGAGCGACTGAACTGAACTAAGACTAAGGAAAGCAAAATCTCACCAGCTACACGGTGCCACCACCAAAAAAAAAAAAAAAAAAAAAAAAACCAGAAAGGGGAAATTTTTGTATAGAGGAACATAAATTTAAACTCTTGTCAAAGAAGATCGAATTTTAATATAAACGGTGCTGAAAATGAAGGACTCTCTCTTTATTGTGGGTTATATGATAAAGATGTCTGCCCCTCAGATTTTCTGAGATTGAAGTATCTGCATGCCTCTGTTTCCATCCTTACCTGTCAGTCTCTGAGATTCTTGAAGGCAGTGACCGAACCTTTATATACCCTTCCTTACACATTCTTGAAAGCATGGAAGGCTTTAAGATCTTTTCATTAGTATTGTTGAATAGCTCAATAGTTTGTCAGACTAAAATACCAACAATAACATGAGTGGGCAGTTTGAGGCAGAGAGGCCTGTGATGAATGTTCAGAACGTAATATAAAATATTTGAAAATAACCCCCAGGAAATATTTAAATTTGATGAAGATATAAACGAAGTCAAGAACAAATCCCTGAAAATCTTGAAGTAAAGTGAAGAATTTGTTTTTCCCAGAAAATTCAGCTGTTATCACTAGTTTATTGCTGTCAAGCAGTTATTGAATTTCTGTACACCGAGTTTAAAATTGCCTTTTAAATAGTTACCTCATGTTAAGGAAAGTATTTTTAAAAGTTTAGCTGATTAGATCTAACTGATGAAGATAAGACTTCCAGTTAATTTCTTAAAATGTATCCCAAAAGCGGCATGGTAGGCTATCACAGAAATAACACTTCTCATTTAGGTGAAGTTATTGGGCTAACTGCTCATCAGCATTGCTTTTATCATAGTAAAAATAATAACATTCAAACCTCACATAGTACAGATCTTCAATGGTCTCAGAGATACGGGATGACTAATGTTTGTCCTTAAAGACATTAAGAATATGCTTAGTTAAGGTCATGAAAAACAGGCAGCACCATTTAAACTCTGGTCATCATAAAAGATATAACAGCTGTACATATATGTTCTATGGAAAATTAAAATAATATAAAAACAAAAATGAGCCTCACACTGATCAGAATGGCCATTGTTGAAAATTCAACAAATAATAAAAACTGGAGAGGGTGTGGAGAAAAGGGAACCATTTACTTTTGATGGGAATGTAAGCTAGTGCAGCCAGTATGGAAAACTGTGGAGGTTCTTTAAAATCCTGAAAATAGAGTTGCCATATGATCATGCAGTCCCATTCCTGGGCATATATTGGGGATAAGCTCTAATTTGAAAAGATACATGTACCCCAGTATTTATCACAACACTATTTATAATAGCCAAGATGTAGAAGTAACCATTGACAGATGAATGGATAAAGAATGTATAAATATAAATACATATATTATAAATATATAATGGAATACTACTCAGCCATAAAAAAAGAAAAAACAAAATAATGCTGTTTGCAGTAACATGAATGGACCTGGGGATTATCATACTAAGTGAGGTAAGACAAAGGAAGACAAATATCATATGATATTATTTCTAAGTGGAATCTAAAAAAAATGATACTGGTGAACATATTTATAAAATAGAAACTGATACACAGATGCAGAAAACAAACTTATGATTACCAAAGGGGAAAGTTGTAGGAGAAGATAAATTAAAAATTTGGAATTAACAGATACAAGCTACCATATATGACCAATAAAACCTATGGTATAACATGGGGAACTATATTCAATACCTTATAATAACATATAATGGAAAAGATTCTGAAAAATAACATATGTATATATATATACCTATATATATGTGAAGCAGTCACGTTGCTTTATACATGAAGCATTGTAAATCAACTATCCTTTAATAAAAATTTTATTATGTAATTTTTTAAAAATATTACATGAGCAAATGTATTTAAATATATTCAAATCTTGCATTTCAATATGTGTATACAAGTTGAAAGAATACTCACACGCATGTCCATTCAGTCAGTGATGCCATCCAACCATCTCATCCTCTGTTGACCCCTTCTCCTTCTGCCTTCAATCTTTCCCAGCATCAGGGTCTTTTCCAATGAGTCAGCTCTTTGCATCAGGTGACCAAAGTATTGGAGCTTCAGCTTCAGCATCAGTCCTTCCAATGAATATTCAGGACGTATTTCCTTTAGGATGGACTGGTTGGATCTCCTTGCTGTCCAAGGGACTCTCAAGAGTCTTATCCAGCACCACAGTTCAAAAGCATCAATTCTTTGGTGCTCAGATTTCTTTATAGTCCATCTCTCACACCCATACATGACCACTGGAAAAACCATAGCTTTGACTAGATGGACCTTTTTTGGCAAAACAATGCTTCTGCTTTTTAATGTACTGTCTAGGTTGGTCATAACTTTTCCTCCAAGGAGCAAGTGTCTTTTACTTTCATGGCTGCAGTCACCAACTGCAGTGATTTTGGAGCCCCTCAAAATAAAGTCAGCCACTGTTTCCATTGTTTCCCCATCTATTTGCCTTGAAGTGATGGGACCGGATGCCATGATTTTAGTTTTCTGAATGTTGAGTCTTAAGCCAACTTTTTCACTCTCCTCTTTCACTTTCATCAAGAGGCTCTTTAGTTCTTCTTCACTTTCTGCCATATGGGTGGTGTCGTCTGTATATCTGAGGTTATTATTTCAGCAGCAGTGGCAGCGCATTGTTAGGGAGGCGGCTGTGGGGCGCTGGAGCGGCCGTGAGGAGATACCCCATGTCCAAGGTCAGAGAAGCCCCAGCAAGATGCTAGGTGCTGGAATGGTGGCTGCATGATGCTGTAGTGACTCTTTGGAGATATCCCATGCCCAAGGTCAGAGAAGCCCAGCAAGATGGTGGCGCTGGAGTGACTTTGAGGAGTTACCTCACATCCAAGGGCAAAGAAGTAGCCCCAGCAAAAGGAAAGGAGGGGTGAATTCCCATTTAGAATCAAACCCCATTCCCGCCAGAGATGCTCAGAGGACTCAAACAAACCTTGTGTGCACCAGGACCCAGAGACCCCACAGAGACTGAAACAGAACTGTGTTTGAGCATCTCCTGTGGATGTACAGGGGAGCAGTGGACTGGTATCTCCAAAGAGTCGCTCCAGCTCTGCACAGCCACCACTCCAGTGCCTACCATCTTGCTGGGGCTTCTCTGACCTTGGACATGGGGTATTTCTTCACAGCCATAGGGGCAGGGGCTCTGGGTGCAGCAGACTTGGGTACAACATAAGCCCTCTTGGAGGAGGACGCTATTAACCCCACTACAGAGCTGCCAGAACTTACATAGGACTGGGAAATAGACTCTTGGAGAGCACAACAGAACGTTGTGCACCAGGACCCAGGAGAAAGGAACAGTGACCCCACAGGAGACTTGCCTGTAGGTGTCCAGGAGTCTCGGCGAAAGTGTGGTTTGGTGGTGGCCTGCTGCAGGGCTGGGGACACTGACTGTAGCAGTGCATGCCTGAGATCATTTGATGGAGGTCACCATTATCTACATTACCTCCACCATAGTTTGGCCCAAGGTAAATAGCGGGGGAGGGGGGTGAGGGGGGTGTGGCGGGGGGGTGCGGAGGAACACAGCTCCACTCATCAATAGAAAATTGGATTAAAGATTTACTGAGCATGGCTGTGCCCATCAGAACAAGACCCAGTATCCCCCTCAGTCATTCTCTCCCATCAGAAAGCCCCTTATTCTTCTCCCTCAGAGGGCAGACAGACTGAAAACCACCATCACAGAAAACGAACCAATCTAATTACATGGACCACAGCCTTGCCTAGCTCAATGAAACTATGAGCCATACTGTGTAGGGTCACCCAAGACTGACGTGTCATGGTGGAGAGTTCTGACAAAATGTGGTCCCCTGGAGAAGGGAATGGCAAACCACTTCAGTATTCTTGCCTTGAGAACCCCATAAATGGTATGAAAAGGCAAACAGATAGGACACTGAAAGATGAACTCCCCAGGTCTGTTTGTGCCCAATATACTACTCGAGATTAGTGGAGAAGTAACTCCAGAAAGAATGATGGGATGGAGCCAAAGCAAAAATAATACCCAGTTGTGGATGTGACTGGTGATGGAAGCAAGGTCCGATGCTGTAAAGAGCAATATTGCATAGGACCTGGAATGTTAGGTACATGAATCAAGGCAAATTTGAAGTGGTCAAACAGGAGATGGCAAGAATGAACGTTGACATTTTAGGAATCAGTGAACTAAAATTGACTGGAATGGGTGAATTTAACTCAGATGACCATTATATCTACTACTGTGGGAAATAATCCCTTAGAATAAATGGAGTAGCCATCATGGTCAACAAAAGAGTCCAAAATGCAGTACTTGGATGCAGTCTCACAAACGACAGAATGATCTCTGCTCAAAATATTAAGAGTTTCCAAATTGTCTTCTGAATATGATCAAGAAATCAAACCCAGGTGTATCTGAAGGATGAACAACAAAACAGGAGAGCAATTGATGGGGGAGAAAGCAAGATTCAGGCACATCACAGTACAGGATCAGAACATTTTGGCAGAAGACACTCACAAATAGTTTGTGTAAGAAGATTTAGTTAACCACCATGACATCATCCACAAAGTGAAATTCATCCACTCTTATCCCCATTTACCACCATATTAGTATTGATGATCTGCCTAGAAATTACTATATGTTGATAGTCTATCCTTCTTCAACAGTATAGTAACTTAGTTGCTATAGTTTGTCTGAATGGCTAATGCCATAGATTAGAGTTCTAGAGCAAAGCAAACTATTTTGGCTTTAATAAATGAATAGCCTGAGGAATTAAGGAGACATAATTTCCCCCAAGATTTGAGGATGAACACTGCCTGTTTTCTCTAACTCCCCATCACAGCAGAATCATCTTTCCTACCATATGTTGAGTGACTATTTAAGATTTTTACAAAATGAATTCTAGATATTCATATTTCCAGTTTCCACATACAACAACTGAAAAGCTAGACAAAGTCAAAAGTATAAGATCAAGTGTTTAGGGGTTAGAATTTGAAACCAGGTAGGTCTGAATGGAGTAAGTAGGGAAACAGGAGATGAAATAAAACTCCAGCGCATCACAAGTCTTCTTCAAGCTTTCCTTCCTTTCTCACTCCTTGAGGCAAGGAGAGATTCTAGTTACAAATGTCTGTAGGAGTCATGGAATATATTATCTCTCATCTTGATTATTTTGATCTCTTTCCATCCTCCTAAATGTATATTAAAGATACCTCATTGTCTTAGCCTTAGTCCTCATATTCTTTTGTCAGGAAGAGATTTCCCACTGGGTCCATTCAAATAAATGCCCTTATATCTTGGGACCCTCCTCCCTCTGGGAATGAGAAAAGAGAGAAGGCAGAGGAAATAATGGATCATCAAAGTAGACTCAAAAATAGGAAAAATTGGGAGAATCAGAATTAATGCATATGAAAGTTGAGAAAAACTTAGTGAATGTAGTGCTGTAGCTTTTAAATTTCAGGAATTTGAATATGATAGTGTCAGTCTGGTGAGAGATAGACTATCAGTTTTAGGAAACACTTTTCTGAGTAGTTCTGTGGCCATTGGTACAGGCTACCAGATATGATCACTATCCTTGAAGATTGGTTTTAAACAGGTTAGCAGTATTTACTGGAAAGATGATAGTTCATTTCTGCACAGAAAAGAGAGCCCAGATGCTGTGCTAATGTCAGAGAGCAAGCAAAGGGCAAGGAGAATGACAATATTGTGATTTAATTGTCAGAGTTTACACATTTCAGTAATCTCAAAAGTTAAAAAAGACTTTTAAAAATGAAATTGTGTAACTCAGATTGGAACTTGAGCCCACAGTTTTTTAACAAAGATCATAAACCTGGTTTCAGGTTTTAATGGATCTCAGGTACTTCATGTCTCATTAGAGAAAGAATTCAGTGAGAGACAAAGTTATAGGTAAGAAACAGATTTATTTAGAGAAAAACACACTCCATAGAAAGACTGTGGGTCATCTCAGAAAGTGAGAATGACCTTGAATATGGTGTGGTTAATTTTTATCACCTGGTTAATCTCATAAGACTAATGAATGGGAGGATTATTCCAACTATTTGGGGGGAGGGACAGAGATTTCCAGGAATTGGGTCAATGCCAACTATTTGGTTTTTGATGATCAGCCTTAGAACTGCCATAGTGCTGGTGGATGTGTCACTTTGTTCAGGCTAATGTATTACAATAAGCATATGATGAGGTTCACGGTCAACTAGAGCATGAATATTCCTCCAACTTGGACCTAATTAGTTCTAACCAGTTTTCATCACATCATATGGCTATGTCGTTCTTTTAAAGGCTGTGCCCTGCTGTCTTCCTTCCTATTTCAAAAAAAGAATATGACATTAAATTAAAGGAAAAAAAGATGGTGAACACTCCATTAAAGGTGTGAAACCCCTCTGATTAAGCAGAATCCTTCTCATAATGTTTGGGTCCATGGGTCTTTTGCCATTCTTGGCTTTATTTTCCCTTAAAATGAAGGAACTAGGTAAGTTTTATTCTGAGGATCTTTCTAACTCAATTTATGATTTTAAGATTTTATTATTTATTTATTTATTTTTGTAGTTGGGGGATAATAGTTTTAAAATGTTTATAAATCAGTTCAGTTCAGTTCAGTTCAGTTGCTCGGTAATGTCTGATTCTTTGCAACCCATGGCCTGCAGCACGCCAGGCTTCCAGGTCCAATACCAACTTCCAGAGCTTACTAAAACTCATGTCCATTGAGTTGGTGATGCCATCCAACCATCTCATTCTCTGTCGTCCCTTCTCCTCCTACCTTCAATCTTTCCCAGCATCGGGGTCTTTTCCAAGGACTCATTACTTCACATCAGGTGGCCAAAGTACTGGCGTTTCAGCTTCAGCATCAGTCCTGCAGACAGATTTCTCAGGAGACAGATTAGTGTGTCTGGTATTCCCATCTCTTTCAGAATTTTACACAGTGTATTGTGATCCACACAGTCAAAGGCATTGGCATAGTCAATAAAGCTGAAATAGATGTTTTTCTGAAACTCTCTTGTTTTTTCAATGATTCATCGGATGTTGGCAATTTGATCTCCGGTTCCTCTCCCTTTTCCAAATCCAGCTTGAACATCTGGAAGTTCACGGTACATGTACTGTTGAAGCCTAACTTGGATAATTTTGAGCATTGCTTTGCTAGCATGTGAGACGAATGCAGTTGTGTGGTAATCTGAGCATTCTTTGGCATTGCCTTTCCTCTTTGGGATTGGAATGAAAACTGACCTTTTCCAGTCCTGTGGCCACGCTGAGTTTTCCAAATTTGCTGGCATATTGAGTGTAGCACTTTCAAGCATCATATTTTAGGGTTTGAAATAGCTCAAGTGGAATTCTATCACCTCCACTAGCTTTGTTTTTGTTGTCACTACTTTGTTCGTAATGATGTTTCCCAGGTAAACCATTCAATATCACAAGTAATCCAAGTCTATGCCCCAATCAGTAAGGCTGAAGAAGCTGAAGTTGAACGGTCTATAAAGGCCTACAAGAACTTCTAGAACTAACACCCAAAAAGTATGTCCTTTTCATTATAGGGGACTGGAATGCAAAAGTAGGAAGTCAAGAGCTACTTGGAGTAACAGACAAATTTGGTCTTTGAGTACAAAATGAAGCAGGACAATGGCTAACAGAATTTTGCCAAAAGAACACACTGGTCATAGTGCACACCCTCTTCCAACAACACAAAAGAGAACTCTACACATGGACATCACTAAATGTTCAATACAAAAATCAGATTGATTACATTCTTTGCAGCCAAGGATGAAGAAGCTCTCTACAGTAAGCAAAAACAGGACCGAGAGCAGACTGACTCAGATCATAAACTCCTTACTGCAAAACTCATACATAAATTGAAGAAAGTAGGGAAAACCACTAGACTGTTCATTCAGGTATGACCTAAGTCAAATCCCTTATGACTATACAGTGGAAGTGACAAATAGATTCACGGGATTAAGTCTGATAGACAGACAGAGTGCATGAAGAACTATGGATGCAGATTCGTGACATTGTGCAGGAGGCAGTGATCAAGACCATCCCCAAGAAAAAGAAACGAAAAAGGCAAAATATTTGTCTGAGGAGGCTGTACAAATAGCTGAGAAAAGAAAAGAAGCTAAATGCAAAGGTGAAAAGAAAAGATATATCCATTTGAATGCAGAGTTCTAAAAAATAGCAAGGAGAGATAAGAAAATAGCAAGGAGAAATCAATGCAAAGAAATAGAGGAAAACAATAGAATGGGGAAGACTAGAGATCTCTTCAAGAAAATTAAAATGTTCAAGGGAACATTTCATGCAAAGATGGGCACAATAAAGGACATCAATGATATGGACCTAACAGAAGCAGAGATATTAAGAAGAGGTGGCAAGAATACACAGAAGAACCATACAAAAAAGATCTTCATGACCCATATAACCACAATGATGTGATCACTCATGTAGAGCCAGACATCCTGGAATGTGAAGTCAAGTGAAACTTTGGAAGCATCACTACGTGCAGAAGTATTCCTTAAATAACCAATGAGTTGATTGGGGTTAAGATGGAAAGACACATTGATAAGTTCCTGAAAATTTTTAAAAAGTTAGGACCAAACCAAATATTAATGTAAAGAATACTTGATATGTGTTGAAACTTAAAACATTAGGTACTATGCTAGAAGCTTAATACAACAGCCCCATGAAATGGGCATTATTATTATTTTTTCTTTCTTTCCTAGTTTTCAGATAATGAAACAGTTTTTGAGAGAGCACCAAGGTCTTAGAGCAAAGACTCAAGAACATGTCTTGAGTCCAAATCCCATGATCTCAACTACTGTGTTCTATTTCTATGTAGTAGCCAGTAGAAAAATATATGCACCGAGAAAACCTGGGCTGTGGTCTGATAATATCAGTTCTTAATACTGGATCAGCAGATGCAGCCTCAGATACCCTCAGTATATCAGATACAGTCACATGAAGCAGGTAATTCACCAAGAGATTAAGTACTTTGCTCTGGGTCAGACATCCAGTTAAATTACCCAACTACTAGAATGCAAGTTAAAGGTGCATGGACCTATAAACTGGGCTGTTTTCCAAACCTAAAAGTCACTGAACTACAAACTCAGCAATGGCCACCTTTCAACAATGATGGGGTCACAAGAGCGAACTAACTGATGCATTATTGAATTTTTAAACTTTGGGGACATAACCATCATCTATATATTTTTATTCTTTTCTTTCTTTCTTAAACTTTGAGTGAAATGAGTACTATTATTCAAATTGCAAAACTAAAGCGTATGATGGGCACACACCACACTTTCCATCACATCCCCAGCAAACCCCCAAAGAAAATCACAATTCGGAGATTATAGAGTGTAAGAATAAGTCACAGAAGTCTTGGAATACACTAAGTCAAATATATTTATATTTTCAGATGAGAAAGCTGCTAACTTCCATGAAATACTCATTCACTCCCAACAGGTTACTAAATACTCAATGTGGGCTTAAGAAAGATGTTTGTCTAGATCCTCAAGTGTTTCATCTGTAAAACAGGGGTAATAATAAAGCTGACATATGAAGTACCACCTTACACCGCTCAGAATAGAAGTTATACAAATCTGCAGATAACAAATGCTGAAGAGGATATGGAGAAAAGTGAACACTTGTGCACCGGTGCTGGGAATGTGCTGCTGGTTTAGTTGCCAAGTCACGTCCAACTCCTATTACCCCATGGACTGTAGCCCCTCAGGCGCCTCTGTCCATGGAATTTTCAAGGCAAGAATGCTGCAGTGAGTAGCCATTTCCTTCTCCAGAGGATCGTCCTGACCCAGGAATCAAACTTGGGTCTCCTGCATTGGAGGGGGTCTCCTGAATTGAAAGTGGATTCTTTACCAGCTGAGCCATCAGGGAAACATAGATGCGACTGTAAATTGGTGCAGTCATTTTGGAAAACAGTATGGAGTTTCCTCAAAATACTAAACATAAGAGTTGCCACATGACCCAGCAATCCCACTCCTGGGATATATCCAGACAAAACTATAACTCAGAAAGATGCATGTGCTCATATATTCATAGAAGCACTATTCACAAAGCCAAGACATGGAAACAACCTAAATATCCATTGGCAGATGAATGGATAAAGAAGATGTGGTTCATATATACAATGGAACACAGCATGTGTGCTCAGTCATGTCTGACCCTTTGCAACCCCGTCAGCTGTAGCCCACCGGGCTCTTCTGTCCATGGGATTTCCAAGGCAATAATACTAGAGTGGCTTGCCTTTTCCTGCTTCAGGGGACAATGGAATACTACTCAGCCATAAAAAATAAATAATGCTATTTGCAGCAAAATGGATGGATGGAGAGATTATCATATTAAATGAAGTCAGAAAGAGAAAGAAAAGTACCATATGATGTCAGTTATATGTAGAATATAAAATATTGCACAAATTAACCTATCTACAAAACAGAATCAGACTCACAGACATATAGAACAGACTTGTTGCTAAGGAGGAGGGGGTTGGAGGAGGAGTGGAGTGGGAGTTTGGGATTAGCAGATCAAAATTATTATAAACAACAAGGATTATGGATATATTAACAACATGTTCATATTATAAACAACAAATTATGGGTAAACAACAAGGTCTTACTGTATAGCCCAGGGAGCTATGTTGAATATCCTCATATATATATATATATACATTTGGTTTATGCTCATGCTCAGGCACTTTAGTCATTTCCAACTCTTTGAAACTGTAGTCCACTAGGCTCCTTTGCCCATGAGATTATCTAGGCAAAGATGCTGGAGTGGGTTGCCAAGCGTTCCTCCAGGGGATATTCTCAACCCAAGGGTTGAACCTGAGTCTGCTGTCTCTCCTGAACTTCAGGAGGATTCTTTACTGCTGAGCCACTGGGGAAGCCTATATCTGGTTTACATCTTATTGCATATATAATCAGATATAAATAAATAAATATATAAATAAATAAATATAGTTTATCACAGGAGAAACTGATATATTTAGTTCAGTTCAGTCACTCAGTCGTGTCCGACTCTTTGTGACCCCATGAATTGCAGCACGCCAGGCCTCCCTGTCCATCACCGACTCCCTGAGTCCACCCAAACCCATGTGCATCGAGTCGATGATGCCATCCAACCATCTCATCATCTGTCGTCCCCTTTTCCTCCTGCCCCCAATCCTTCCCAGGATTAGGGTCTTTTCCAATGAGTCAGCTCTTCGCATGAGGTGGCCAAAGTATTGGAGTTTCAGCTTCAACATCAGTCCTTCCAGTGAACACCCAGGCCTGATCTCCTTTAGAATGGATTGATTGGATCTCCTTGCAGTCCAAGGGACTCAAGAGTCTTCTCCAACACCACAGTTCAAAAGCATCAATTCTGTGGTGCTCAGCTTTCTTCACCATCCAACTCTCACATCCACATGACCACTGGAAAAACCATAGCCTTGACTAGACAGACTTTTGTTGGCAAAGTAATGTCTCTGCTTTTAAATATGCTATCTAGGTTGGCCATAACCTTCCTTCCAAGGAGTAAGTGTCTTTTAATTTCATGGCTGCAATCACCATCAGCAGTAATTTTGGAGCCCCCCAAAAATAAAGTCTCTCACTATTTCCACTGTTTCCCCATCTATTTCCCATGAAGTGATGGGACCAGATGCCATTATCTTAGTTTCCTGAACGTTGAGCTTTAAGCCAAATTTTTCACTCCCCTCTTTCACTTTCATCAAGAGGCTCTTTAGTTCTTCTTCACTTTCTGCCATAAGGGTGGTGTCATCTGCATATCTGAGGTTATTGATATTTCTCCCAGCAATCCTGATTCCAGCTTGTGCTTCTTCCAGCTCAGCTTTTCTCATGATGTACTCTGCATAGAAGTTAAATAAGCAGGGTGACAATATACAGCCTTGACACACTCCTTTTCCTATTTGGAACCAGCCTATTGTTCCATGTCCAGTTCTAAATGTTGCTTCCTGATCTGCATACAGGTTTCTCAAGAGGCAGGTCAGGTAGTCTGGTATTCCCATCTCTTTCCGAATTTTCCACAGTTTATTGTGATCCACACAGTCAAAGGCTTTGGCGTAGTCAATAAAGCAGAAATAGATGTTTTTCTGGAACTCTCCTGCTTTTTCGATCATCCAGCGGATGTTGGCAATTTGATCTCTGGTTCCTCTGCTTTTTCTAAAACCAGCTTGAACATCTGGAAGTTCACGGTTCACGTATTGCTGAAGCCTGGCTTGGAGAATCTTGAGCATTACTTTACTAGCATGTGAGATGAGTGCAATTATGTGGTAGTTTGAGCATTCTTTGGCATTGCCTTTCTTTGGGATTGGAATGCAAACTGACCTTTTCCAGTCCTATGACTACTGTTGAGTTTTCCAAATTTGCTGGCATATTGAGTGCAGCACTTTCGCAGCATCATCTTTCAGGATTTGAAACAGCTCAACTGGAATTCCATCACCTGCACTAGTTTTGTCCATAGTGATGCTTTCTAAGGCCCACTTGACTTCACATTCCAGGATGTCTGGCTCTAGGTGAGTGATCACAGCATCGTGATTATCTGGGTCGTGAAGATCTTTTTTGTACAGTTCTTCTGTGTATTCTTGCCACCTCTTCTTATATATATATATATAGTTTATCACAGGAGAAACTGATATATATATATATCAATTATTCTGCTCTGTAGCAGAAATTAATACAACATTGTAAATGAACTAAGGGGCTTCCCTGATGGCTCAAATGGTAAAGAGTATGCCTGCAATGTGGGAGATCTGGGTTTAATTCCTGGGTTGGGAAGATCCTCTGAAGAAGGAAATGGCAACCCACTCTAGTATTCTTGTCTGGAGAATTGAATGGACAGAGGAGCCTGTTGAGTTACATTCCATGGGGTCTCAAAGAGTCGAACACAGCTGAGCGACTAAAATCCCCCCCCACACACACACAAATGAACTATGCGTCAATAAAATAATTAAAAAAAAATAGAGCCTACAGTTAGAGATTGAAATAAGAATTAAATGAAAGAATGAGCAGAAATCATCAAAGATATCATCTGGACCAGAGTTTAATCTCATCTGTGTAAAGCTTCCCATGACTACTTAAGCCTACTTGGGATTGCCTTCTTTGGCTACTTATTACTCTAGAAAAACTTTTCAATGAATTATGACTCTATAAGTGGTTTACTTATGTACAACTGTCTCCCAATTTTAAGTTTGCCATAGAATATATACTAAAATTTCTCCAGTAATTCCCAAATTCCCCACAGTGTCAACTTCAATTCCCAGGTCATGGTAGGCATCCACAGTTAACTTTAACTTAAATAATTAACTTTTAAAATAATTTAATCAACTTAGAACATGTATGTATTTTAAGACGTAAAAATGATTGATAAATCTTAGAATTAAAATAACAGTTTTCTACCCTGATTACCTCTTCTCCTGATTTTGACCTCTTCTCCTGAAGCCTGGCTTGGAGAATCTTGAGCATTACTTTACTAGCGTGTGAGATGAGTGCAATTATGCAGTAGTTTGAGCATTCTTTGGCATTGCCTTTCTTTGGGATTGGAATGAAAACTGACCTTTTCCAGTCCTGTGACCACTGCTGAGTTTTCCAAATTTGCTGGCATATCGAGTGCAGCACTTTCACAGCATCATCTTTCAGGATTTGAAATAGCTCAAAAAAAAAATTTGAATCCATTTCAGTTTTTTCTTCTGATTGTTGTTGTTTAGTTTCTGATTTGTGACCCCCACGGACTTTAGCCTGCCAGCCTCCTTTGCCCATGGGATTTCCTAGGCAAGAATACTGGAGTGGGTTGCCATTTCCTTCCCCAGGGTATCTTAGCAACCCAGGATTTGAACCCATGTCTCTTGTATTCAGGTGGATATTTTATCACTGAGCCACCCGGCACCCCTTTCTTCTGGTACTATTGTCTATTTTTCTAAATAAGATGCTATGCTGCTAACTTTTGACTTTTCAATTTTAAATATCACTAAGACTTTTCTACTGTTGACAATAAGGATTGACCTTTCTTATATACCCTCTACCATCCACACAGAACAATGAATGCATAATCATTTGCATTAATATTCAATGTTTATATCATTGTGACTATGCCACTATTAGCCAACCTGGGGCAATTAATGTACAACAATTGCATTTATTCTCTTACAAATATTTATTTATTTATATTTTCACCTGTTTCATTGGTCATATGCCTATCATAAGGTTATCATTAAACTGCCTGACATGTGAATGTCCTTTCAATTTGCTGAAATACATCAGGTCTGTGGTTTCCTTTTATCTTTTATTCTAAAGTCTTTGATCTGCCTGTTTCTACCATGAATTCTGTTCTCCAGGCCCATTACTGAGCTATCCTCCTGGGGTTTCCCTTCACCATCATCCAGGAAATTCACTACCCTATGTTTTATTTTACATTTTATTCCCTTTGCCTGGATACCATGCCTGTCTGCTCTTTGACTTTTTCTCTTATTTTGGGAAGGTGTATCTTGAGAAAAACAGATGAGGAAAATGAAAAATTTTAGACCTTCATTATATGTGTAGTCCTAGCTCTTTTCTTTACCTGATTACTAGGCAGGTGAAGTACAGAATGTTTAGCTTGAAAATATTTTCCTTTAGAATTTTGAAGGTAATGCTTCACAGCAATTTTAGCTTTGGATAGAGGGACTGGAAAATCTTATGTCATTTCAATTCCTTATGCAACATGAGATGACTGTTTATATACACTTTCTAAGACTTTGAGGGTTTTCCTTTTGTTGTTATTCTGGAATTCCATGATGACACTGCCATTTTTGAGTACTTTTCTGTTCATTGTGTTCTGCACACAGCAAACTCCTGTAGGCTATGATTTAAAAAGCTCAAGCATTCTTTGATAAATTTCTCTTTTTTGATTTATCTATGTGGAACAAAGGATTTGGGGAATCTACGTCTGATTCTCCCTCTCTCGCTCTTTCTTTCTTTCTTTTTTTTTTTTGGTCTATTCCTCCATAACTTTAACTCTTCTTCCTTGAATGTTCCTTCAACATTTTTTTTACATATTGTTGATTGTGTTTCTCCACTTGAATAGCTTTTGATATCATAATTTTGCTTTCCAAGAGCCCTTTTGCATTCTTTTAACATTTTACTTATTGTAGTATCTTATTATTTCCCCCTTCATCTTTTTTCATCAAAATTTATTATATTACAAATACTAGTTTGAATAAATCTACAAGTTTGAACAAATTCACATTATTTAAACTAGATTTTCTCAAACATACCTTTGTGATTCAGGTGTGAAGAATGCTCTTCCCCAGAAATATTAGCCTAAATCAGTAGGACTGAGGGGACAGTAGACTAACAACCTCACTTTCCTTCCTGGGTTGACTTCTTTGCCCTGTCCTCCCAAAAAGCTGTTAACCACACTTTATCACATCTCATCAGCTGACTCTTTCCTGTCACATATTATTGAAATAAACAACAAACATGAGTATGTATCGGTCTTTTCTCTACCAGGATTATTTTATGAACTGAATTTTGTCTCCTGTCAAATTCATATGTTGAGGCCCTATTCTTCAGTGTGACTTATTTGGAGAAAGGGTCTTCAGAGAGGTAAGTAAGATTAAATGAAGTCATAGGGGTAGTTCCTTAATCCAACAAGACTGGTGTCCTTATAAGAAGAGGAAGAGACAGAAGACAGAGAATCCTCTCTCTCTCTCTCTCTCTCTGTATAAGCACACAGAGGAAGGGGTGTGAGGAGGTATCTGGGAGGCAGTGAACCAGGAAGAAAACTCACACCAGCACCAAACCCAGCAGCAACTTGATCTTGGACTTTTAGCTTCCAGAACTGATGAGAAATATATATATATTGTTTTGTTTTATTTTGTTTAAGCCATCCAGTCTGTAGTATTTTGTTATGGCAGCTTTAGTGAACCAAAACTATTATCTCGTAATCAAATTAAACTTGTACAAGCTACTTTAATGACTGTTCTATACAGACCAACATAGATAGCATATTTAAAAGCAGAGCCATTACTTTGCCAACAAAGGTCCGTCTAGTCAAGACTATGGTTTTACCAGTAGTCATGTATGGATGTGAGAGTTGGATGGTGAAGAAAGCTGAGCACCACAGAATTGATGCTTTTGAACTGTGGTGTTGGGATAAGACTCTTGAGAGTCCCTTGGACTTCAAGAAGATCCAACCAGTCCATCCTAAAGGAGATCAGTCCTGGGTGTTCATTGGAAGGACTGATGTTGAAGCTGAAACTCCAATACTTTGACCACCTTATGCGAAGAGTTGACTCATTGGAAAAGACCCTAATCCTGGGAAGGACTGGGGGCAGGAGGAGAAGAGGACGACAGAGAATGAGATGGTTGGATGGCATCACTGACTCGATGGATATGGGTTTGGGTAGACTCTGGGAGTCGGTGATGGACAGGGAGGCCTGGCGTTCTGCGATTCATGGGGTCGCAAGGAGTCAGACACGACTGAGCGACTGAACTGAACTGAACTGATACTGGGTCCAGTTTGGTGAATACAGTCACTAATTTCTAGGATTCATCATCTTAGAGAGAAAGTGAAAGCATCCATCGTCTACACCTGGTGTAAAACTTTATGACTTCCTGGGGGTCTTAGATAGCTGAAATTCTAGAGATAGTTCAGATCCCCAAATCTCATTTCAATAATTTTAAATGTCTAGTATTAGTTATTAACCAAAACTTTACTACATTTAAATTTAAAACTCTTTTCCAAGAAGGAGTTGGTGCTTCTGCATGCCTTTTTGGTGGTTGAATACCCAACCCTTGAAGAACTGATTGAAGAAGCTGATGTTTCCACATCCATTAAATTGAGGCAAGACAATGAGGGACTGAAATATGTTGCTGTACTCACTACACACCTTCACCTGAAGAAGAAGTTAGGAATGGATTGGGATTGTTTAAGCTTGTTTGGGGTTATGTGTCTCCAGTGCTGGTGGTACTGTACAGATTTCTATGATATAAAAAAAAATGATGATAATATAGTGATAAAAATGTGAAGAAATAGAACTTTAGTTCCCTCCATGTGATCAACTGGAATTCATATTTGATTAAACATTTTCTGAGCTTTTTTGAGATACAATTAGCAAATAAAAATTGTGCCTATTCAGAGTGTACACCGTGATGACTTAGTATACATATATATTGTGAAATGATTACCACAACCAAATTAATTAATCCATCTATGAAAAAGTACAAATGGTGAGGTATAACATTTTTCCTTCATAAGTATAAAATTCAAATCATACATGACATTATTCATCTATGCATTGTATTGTTGAAGTAGAATCGGTATGCCTTTTTTTGTACTGTATTGTGCACTTTTATTTATTTTTCTAATTTTTATTCACATGATTATATAGACAAAGTTCTTTTTTTCTATTTTTTTCTATTTTTTTTTAATTATGGAAGTAAGATAGCACATTTACAAGAGACTTGGAAAATGCAGAACAAAGTTACATATAGTTTCACTATTTATTACAATTATTTTTAAGTAGATAAGATTTTTAGTTGGAATTTCAATATCAGATCCTTAAAAATTAATAAAATGTATATATAGAAAATTAGAAGTATATAGTAGACCTGAAAACACCTTGAACCTGTTCAACATAATTAAGATTTATATAATTTTCACACAACAGCAGGATATAAATTCTACTCAAGTTCACATAGACTATAAACTAGGAGACACTGGAACACATCCAGGACATAAGTTAGTTAGCTCATTGTGTGCTCAGTCATGTCTGACTCTGTGACCCCATGGGCTGTAACCTGCCAGAATCCTCTGTCCATGGGATTATTCTGGCAAGAATACTGGAGTGGTTATCATTTCCACCTCCCAGACAAAGTTCTTTATAAGAACAATTTTACTAATCATATTTCCTTTATTTTTTATTGATATTATTAATTTTATTGAATTATTAATACTGAAAATAATTTTGTCTAATAAAAGAGGAGATTGGCTAAAAAATGACTTGTTGTGGTTATAAAATATGTTAGTTGTGCCACTGGGGGGAAGTATAGCACCTTCCCTGACTTAGCATCAGGATCCAGAAATAGCTACAGCAGAGCAGCTCACGAAGGCATCCTGTTCTCTGTCCACTTTGAGGACCAGCTTTGCCCCTTCTCTGCTGTCCTCTTCACAGAAGCTTATTTCATCCATGGAATTTCCCACAGAAGCTCCCCTTGTGTCTTTATACTGCTGGTTATACAGTTTCTTGTAACTAGCATTTCTGTTCCCAATGTACCTCCCTTCTTAATTCTTAAAACCCTTTGAGGATTAGAGGTAGTTTTATCTTCTTAATGAAAACTTTCTTGCCACTGCTCCAGAAATATGGTTCAGTGCTCTCTCTGAGCTTCACTGCACACCATAAATTCTTCTCTGTTGACACCTATATAAGTTGTTACTCTTTTTTTGTGAAATATTTCAAATATATCCTGAGACTACATTAATTACATTCTTTGGGGAAATTTTTTCATATATGCTTAAAAGTAAAAAAAAAAAACAAATTATCATGCACCAATCAACAAGATTTAACAAATGGTAACACTTTACCATTAACACTTTAAAAAAATGCATGTTCCTTGGAAGAAATTCTATGACAAACCTAGACAGCATATTAAAAAACAAAGACATCCCTTTGGAGACAGAGGTCCATAAAGTCAAAGCTATGGATTTTCCCTGTCCTTCAATATCTGCTGGAGTTTGCTCAAATTCATGCCCATTGAATCAATGATGCTATCTATTTCATCCTCTACCACCCCCTTCTCCTTTTGCCTTCAATCTTTCCCAGCATCAGAATCCTTTCCAATGAGTCAGCTCTTTGCATCAGGTGGCTGAAGTATTGTAGTTTCAGCTTCAGCATCAGTCTTTCCAATGAATATTCAGTGTTGATTTCCTTTAGGATTGATTGGTTTGATCTCTTTGCAGGCCAAGGGGCTCTCAAGAATCTTCTCTAGGACCACAATTCAAAGGCATCAATTCTTCAGTGCTCAGCTTTTTTTATGGTCCAACTCTCATCTCTGTACATGACGATTGGAAAAACCGTAGCTTTGACTATGTGGACCTTTGTTGGTAAAGTGATGTCTCTACTTTTTAATATGCTGTCTAGGTTTGTCATAGCTTCCCTTCCAAGGAGCAAGTGTGTTTTAGTTTCATGGCGGAAGTCTTGAAAATATCTAAAAATTCAAGCTCAGAAAGTCTATGAGATGCACGTACAATGGAGACAAATAATTTTGTTGAAAATCCTTTTCTAAGAATGTTTCTAACAAAGAGAACCTGTCCACCCTAAAATCATTACTAATGAAGAACAATTTTTCATTTCTCAATTATATTATTATTAGACTTTTATCTCAATAAGATAAAAAAAAGGAAAAGAGCTCATTGTTATACTGACTGCTCTGTTTTGCATGGATAGACTTCTATGGATAAGGACCCTTGAAAAATATATTGCGGACAGAACAATTTCAGAAAAGACAAGGATAGTATCAAAAATTGATAAATATTTAACTAAAAAGATATCTTCTACCAGCATATAGTATCTTATGCTTGAAAATTTCCACTGCACAAATTTCCCATCACTTGTAATAGCAACTGAGGATATTTGATCAAAATGTATTGAACATCTTTGATCTTCAAAGAATTGTGTTCATGCTAAAGATACAGAAAAGAAAACAACATTTTGGAACAGGTTATCTGTCCTCAAAAAGTCATAATGAATTAATTACAATTGAAGCTACAACTTATGCATTTACTGTATTTATGCATTTATAACTTCTGTGTTTACTGTATTCCAAACACATTCTGAACATACTGCTTGTCGAATCTTTTTATTCTTGGCTAGACTGATGACGGGTGCATTTTCTACTCACATTTCAACTAAGGAAAAATAGGGTGAAAGGTGTTGTTACTACCCAAATTTATGCAAGATATTTTAGGTACTAGATTAAACTAAGGACCACTTTCACTGCCAGTATACATAAAATGAGTGATACACAATGATTGACAAGGACCTAAATATATCATTTTAGTTCAGACACAGGAGGCATGACCTTCGTTTTTGGGGTAGGCAGCAAGTATTTCCTTAAGGAAAGAAAGAGCTTGAGCTGGCCCTTGAAAGATGGTTAGGTGGCATTCAGATGAGCACTAAGAGAATTTAGCAAAAGCTGAAGTTTTAAAGTTTTTATGGAAAGATGGAGAACAATACTAAGGAAGTAGTTTTCCATGTAATATATCACCTGGTGGAAAGATAAATTGGAAAAAAGTAATATAAACAACTTACCTAGTATCACACTTGAAAAATGAGTGAAAAAAATATATGTATATCATTCAAATGAGTCTGTAGGTTCTTTATGGAGTCTTTATAGACTTTTTAAAAACATGTATTTGTGTATATCAAAAGTGATAGTTTATGGGAAACAAAAATAGTGACCTGCCGGAAGGGGATACATTCAAGCTACAACAAATTGTAGCTCTCAGAATGATTGTTGTGCACACAGAGGGAGAGATTCTTCCCTCGCTTGATCAGAATCTGGAAAGATGTTGCCTGAGGGCTGCATCCACGTTGGGATTTAAAGGAGGGTTTAAAAGTGACCAAGACAACAATGTGGAGAAGAGTAGGTTAAAGGAGACCAGAGAGATGAAGAAAAAGATTCACATTTGTCCCAGAATATGTACATCTAAAAACAGTCTAGGTGTTTGGGGACTTAGTTGCTAAGTCATGTCAACTCTTGTTATGCCATGGACTGTAGCCTGCCAGGCTCCTCTGTCCATGGGATTTCCCAGGCAAGAGTACTGGAGTGGGTTGCCATTTCCTTCTCCAGGGGATCTTCCCCACCCAAGGACTGAACCCAGGTCTCCTGAACTGCAGAGAGTCTCTTGTGTTCAGCAGATTCTTTACCAAATGAGCCACCAGGGAAACCAGTCTTGTTGTTACTATTTACTTATTAAGTCATGTCTGACTCTTTTGCAATCCTATGAACTGTAGCCTGCTAGGCCCCTCTGTTCATGGGATTTCCCAGACAAGAATACTAGAGTGGGTTTCCATTTATTTCTCCAGAGGATCTTCCCAACCCAGGGACTGAACCTGCATCTCCTGCATTACAGGCGGATTCTTTACCACAGAGACAACAACTTTTTGTTGCGTGAGTCTTTTTGCTTAAGTCAACATGGGCTGTTTTTTTCTTGTACATTTGCAACTAAAATATCCCTGTTATGCCATCTTATATGTGGCGTTAGATAATACATAGAATCAAGCTTTAAACACAATCAAGTTAACCAACACATTCTTTTTTCAGTTAATCAGCTCTTTTGACTCACCAGAGAAAACTCGTGTACTTTTACCTTGTAAATATATCTAGCTGAAATACAGAGATGAGAAGTTTATTGGCCTGGCTTCAAAGGGCTCATAATCTAGTAGAACGTTCTCTGTTCAAACAGTTATAATATTGGGTGATAACTGTTACAATTTCCCCCAAAATTGTTTAGCCAATGTTACTAGAGACTGGGGCATCTAGATCTGTTGAAAAGTGAGGAAGGCTTCAGATGGGAAAAATTGCCTAAAATGCAATTTAAAGCATGTCTGCTATGCAATTCTTACCCTCCATTTTACAATATTTGCCTCAAGGAGCATTAATTTTTGAGGGAATATAGAGTTGCATTTTTCTTCCCAAACCTTCTTCTGAGCAATAGTATTTGAACTCACTTCAATGAAACAATATGTTTGAAAATCTTTGGTGGCAATAAAACACCCCAGCTCCAGGTATTGAGTTTGAAGTATTGATTTGACAGGCAGTGGGATTGTTGCTGAGATGTTTCATAAGGCAGCAATCTGACCAGCTTCACCAGAGGTCAACAGCATGTGCTGTGTGGTTTTGGAATAAGGGTCACATCTTTGACATTTAAATAGAACTTTCTTGGAAAACATATTTCTTTGTACCTCTCAAAGACAAGGGGAAGAGTAATGTGTCTGTTTTCTGGTCAGATGATCTCTCAACTAAAGTTACATTTCGAGGGTTAGGAAGGCCAGTGTCAGGTCATAGCCAGACTGTGGCGTGGCCTGTAGCCTTCTAAGTCCAGACAGCAAGGACTCTAGAACCCTGCCTACCTATCCTTTTGCAATGGTGTCTTGAAAACTCAAACCCAAAATGTACAACTAGAGTAAGAAGCACACCACTCTGAGTGCTTGGAAGGCTACAATCTCCCTGACTTTTTTTAAAATTCTCATTTAACTTTTTCCAACATTATATTATGAAAATTTTCAAAGATAATGCAAAATTGAATAAATTTTGCACTAAACACCTCTAGATTTTACTGTTAACATTTTACTATGCTTGTTTTAATCATATAACTGTCTTTCTATCCACCCCTATCTTAAGCTATTAGAACATCATTTTGATGCATTTCCAAGTGAATTAAATATATATACATGATAAACACTCTAACATGTATATAATTATAATACACCATGTATATTATTTTGTTAATAGTGCTTTTCCCTTTTGAAGTATGTTTACAAATGATGAACTGCATATATTGTTATTTTTTGACAAAAGCATTCACTATAAAACCAAACACCTGTCAATATACTAAACTTTACACCCACCTAGGAGCACTTCTTCATAATCTGTCAGTCATTTCCCACCACCACAACCCCTGCCCCCACAAATAACTGCAACACTGATTTTTTTTTTTAGTCAAACATAGGAAGAATGTATTTCAGGATTCATATAAATGGAATCATATAATACGGAATTTTTTAATATAAAGTTTCCTTAACTTAGCATAATATTTTTGAGATTCACCCATGTTATACATAGTCCTTTACTTTATACTTTCTTTTGTGAGATATCAACATATTTTGTTTAGTTTTTCTTTTTATATTAGTTGCTTTTTGTTAATAGAATATAGGATTTCTTTATATACCTGACTACCAGTCTTAACTTTTGATTAATATAGTTCATATTTTGAGACTATAGTAGATACGTAATGTACTCCTGAGGTCTTACATACTCACTAATCAACTTAGGTATTACTGATAATCACCTATCACTTGTGTTCTCCAAACCCACCAGTTATTTCCTCCATAGGAGAGGCATTTTTCTCTATTTGGTTCCCTGAGGTATCCCAGGAGATGAGACCAGTGATGAGCACATAACAGATGTTCAATGCAATAAATTAAATAATTAGAAAAAATCACTGGGTAAAGAAATATAGAAGAATAATAGATAGATCAATAGAAATAGAACAGATTGGTGGTTGCCAGAAGTGAGATGTGGAGAAGTGAGAGAAATGGATGAAGCAGGTCAAAAGGTAAATTAATAAACATAAACAAGATAAAAATAACAAAATAAAAAGAGAGTCCACAGATTTTGATAACTCTTTGAGAAATATGAAGTAATACCAGAAATACTAACTGGAAATAACAATACGGAGTATCACAAAACCACACCTAAGGGAAGAAAAAGATACTTCCCATACCACTTCTCTAAGTTGTTAGAAGGGTGACTATCTAGTAGAATTTAGATTAAGACCAATAATATTGTCTTTGTTCAGACTCTGTCCTATTAGAAATATTTTAAAAATTAGAATCCTTGGTAAGCTCATCAACTTTTATAGTAAATTTAAAAGAAAGAAAGAAAAGAAGAGAAAAAGAAGGGGGAAAAAAAGCAGGGGCAACCTTTTCTAGTATAATAAGAAGCTGGACCTCACATACACTGTTGAGGGAATGTGAAATGTGACAACCCAGTCACTCTGGGGGAAAAAATGAAGTTTCTTAACATGAAACAAAATAAAACCCTCAAACAAACAAACAAAAATACATATCATGTAGCTATCATACAACCCAGTAATGATATTTTTGGGCTTTAATCCCAAAGAAACAGATTAACATTTCCATGAAAACCTGTGCACAAATATTTATGTGTGTGCTTAGTTGCTCAGTCATGTCTGACTCTTTGTGACCCCATGAACTGTAGCCCGCCAGGCTCTTCTGTCCACAGGGATTCACCAGGCAAGAATACTGAAGTGGGTTGCCATTTCCTCCTCCAGGGGATCTTCCCCACCCAGGGATCAAACCCAGGTTTCCCTCCTTGCAGGCAGATTCTTTACTGTCTGAACCACCAGAGAAGCCCACAAATAGCAGCTTTATTTGTAATGTCCAACTACTAGAAAAATCCAGGTGTTCATCACTGAGTGAATGGGTAGACACACTGTAATAAAATCATACCATGAAATACTACTCAGTAATAAGAAGGAATAAATTATTGACACAAGCAACAACTTGTATGAATCTCCATGGAATTATGCTGAATGGAAAAGTTCACTTGTATAATATTCTTCAAATAACAAAGCTGTAGAGATGGAGAATGGGCTTCTCAGGTGGCAGAGTGGTGAAGAATCCGGCTGTCAATGCAGGAGATGCAAGAGACATGGGTTTGACCCCTGAGTTGGGAAGATCTTCTGGAGGAGGCAATGAGAACCTGTTCCAGAATTCTTGCCTGGAAAATTCCATGGATCCTGGTGGGCTACAGTCCACAGGGTTGCAAAGAGTCGAACATGACTGAGCAACTGAGCACACACAGCACACAGAAATGAACAACAAATCAGTAGCAGTTGATGGTTATGGAAGGGGTGAGAGTGAGAGATAGGTAGGTATGGATTTAAAGGGGAAACATGATGAACCTTCATGATGGATCTGCTCAGTACAGTGCTGCATCAAGTTCAGTTTCCGGTGAGGGATGTAGTGTTGTGGTTTTGATATTACCTTTGGGGGACACTGTATAAAAAGAAAATTGTATCTCTTTATTATTTCTTACAATTGCGTGTGAATCTTCAGTTATTTTGTAAGAAGTTTATTTAAAAGACTATCATGCCTATGAATACTTGAATATAAAACACAGATCAGAAAAAGAAAATTAATGTATCAAAATGAGGACCACAACACTGCAGAAGGTATAAAGGGAATAATGATGAGCATTTAGGTCTATTTGACTTTATGGTTCATTAGGGTTCAGTTGCTTATTTGGTAGACAATTCATAAATAAACTTGTGGCTAATTTAAAGAAAATAGTTTTTTAACTCAAATTATGAATTTCTAACTTTTAAAAGAGAGTATAATATGTTTATATTTTATAGTAAATATGAAAAAATTGAATTTGTTCCTTGTATCATTTTTATTTTTCATACTGTTACCTTATTTCTGTAAATAATTCTTTTTCATCTTTCTATTAAACATAATTTTTTTCTTTGTTTTCTCTCCTCTCCTCAGCTTGGAAGTCTTTCTTTTATTTGCATTATTTTTATAGTTTCTCTTAAAATATAATCGCACCTACAAAAAGTTAATATCACCACCCTCCTTACTAACAGCAGAGGGAATATATCATATTTTATTTGTGTGCTGTTTTAGAATTTTTCTGTCTCATTTGAATATCCAAAATTAGTCATTATTTTGGTTTTCAATCTTCAGTAGATGCCTAGTTTTCATTAATGTTTATTTATTTCTTTATTTTTGCTCACAAACGCATCTGATACTCCCTTCACCTTTTTCAATCTTTTTTTTTTTCCTCTCTAAACTTGCTTCCAAGAGGATATGTGAACTATAAACTCCTTTTGACTGAAAATACCTTGAATTCACTCTCATTCTTAATGACAGATTGCTGCGTGGAGAATTCTAGGTTGACAGTCATTTTCTATCAGCACTGTGAGAATAATATTGTTCCACATTCTATTTTTTCCTTCTCTTTTTTAAACTCTTATCTCCAACCTTTGGAGTTCTATTATTTCACTAAGAATTTCTGAGTGTGGGTTTAATTCCCTCTATCTTGCTCAGGATTTGGCCTGCTTGTACTATCCAAGGATTTATTCTTTCATTGAACCTGGAGAATTTTCAACCACCATCTCTTTTATATCCATTCTCTTAATTCACATTTCTATCACCTTCTGAGCAGTCAGTGGTTGCCTTATTACTTATTTCCTTACTGCTCATTTATTTACTATTTTCTTCTCCATCTCTCTGCATTTCAACGAGTTATCTTATGTTTATCTTCAGTTCAACTTTATTGAATCAGCTGTTAAACTTATTGAGATTTTAATTTAAATGATTTTATTTTCCTTTCTCAGACATTATAATAAATGCATTTGGAAAGCTGTTCTATTTTATTTTTATAGTATTCTTCTTTTATTTTTATCCCTTTAATAATCTTAAACATATTTATAGTGTCTTTCAAATTATCTTATTATCTCATGTTCTTTGGACTGTTCATCCATCTGACTCTTCTGTTTGGTTTTGCCTCATGCCCTGTGTGGTTTGCAAGTTTTCTTTGTTGGCCCAATACATTTTAGGATTACTCTTTTCGAAATTTTACTTTATCCTGCATATACGGAGGTGGTTTTAGGAAACTAGGAGCATTGCTCACAGGCGTTTTTGGGTTAAATTCTTCTTTTGGAGTTTCATATTCAGTGTGCAGCATGTAAATTAGTGCTGCAGATTCATGAGTGCTATAGATTTGAATCTCACTAATATTGACTTGACATTTGCTCAGGACTTTGGGTGAGGTGTTTTTAGTCCCTCTTTCAGCAAAAAAGCCACTATTCTAGAGGCTTTTTTTAAATTGAGACTCCTTAGTTTCAATTTCATACAAGTTGTGTCTCATGCCCAAAGATGACATTATAGCCCTTATCACCTGACTATTAAAGTGGTGTTTTCATTGGGCATCATTCCTGGCTAAAGCAGCATCAGCATCAGTCAGTTCAGTCACTCAGTCAGGTCCAACTCTTTTTGACTCCATGGCCTGAAGTAAGCCAGGCTTCCCTGTCCATCACCATATCCCAGAGCTTGCTCAAACTCATGTCCATCCAGTCAGTGATGCCATCCAACCATCTCATCCTCTGTCCTCCCCTCCTCCTCTTGCCTTCAATCTTTCCCAGCATCAGGATCTTTTCCACTGAGACAATTTTTCACATCAGGTGGCCAAATTATTGGAGCTTCAACACAGTGTATTAGAAAATCAAGTCACAACAAAACAATATCAGGACTACAAGCCCTCAATTTGTAGTTGGTGTGGGATGCACGTAACATTGGTCAGCCTTAACTTTCATCTAAGGATATTAGTTTATAAAATGTGAAATATTTTTGAATAATATGTTCTCACACGTCAACCAGGTTTGTTGTTTCATCCTTAACATAAATGTGGTGGAGGAGTACCCCTTGTGAAATCTTTAATGGTATTTTTGGACTGATTGACACTGATTTGTGTCTAGTCATTTTGGAATCCACATTTACTGCTTCAGTTCAGTTCAGTCGCTCAGTCGTGTCCGACTCTTTGCGACCCCGTGAATCGCAGCACGCCAGGCCTCCCTGTCCATCACCAGCTCCTGGAGTTTACCCAAACTCATGTCTATCGAGTCGGTGATGCTTTCCAGCCATCTCATCCTCTGTCATCCCCTTTTCCTCCTGCCGCCAATCCCTCCCAGTATCAGGGTCTTTTCCAATGAGTCAACTCTTTGCATGAGGTGGCCAAAGTATTGGAGTTTAAGCTTCAACATCAGTCCTTCCAATGAACACCCAGGACTGATCTTCTTTAGGATAGACTGGTTGGATCTCCTTGCAGTCCAAGGGACTCTAAAGAGTCTTCTCCAACAGCACAGTTTAAAAGCATCAATTCTTCGGCGCTCAGCTTTCTTTATAGTCGAACTCTAACGTTCATACATGACTACTGGAAAAACCATAGTCTTGACTAGACGGACCTTTGTTGGCAAAATAATGTCTCTGCTTTTTAATATGCTATCTAGGTTGATCATAACTTTCCTTCCAAGGAGTAAGCGTCTTTTAATTTCATGGCTGCAATCACCATCTGCAGTGATTTTGGAGCCCCCACAAAAATAAAGTCTGACACTGTTTCCACTGTTTCCCCATCTATTTCCCATGAAGTGATGGAACCAAATGCCATAATCTTAGTTTTCTGAATGTTGAGCTTTAAGCCAACTTTTTCACCCTCCACTTTCACTTTCATCAAGAGACTTTTTAGTTCTTCACTTTTCTGCCATAAGGGTGGTGTCATCTGCATATCTGAGGTTATTGATATTTCTCCCAGCAATCTTGATTCCAGCTTGTGCTTCTTCCAGCTCACTGTTTCTCATGATATACTCTGCATATAAGTTAAATAAGCAGGGTGACAACATACAGCCTTGATGTACTCCTTTTCCTATTTGGAACCAGCCTATTGTTCCATGTCCAGTTCTAACTGTTGCTTCCTGAGCTGCATACAGGTTTCTCAAGAGGCAGGTCAGGAGGTCTGGTATTCCCATCTCTTTCCAAATTTTCCACGGTTTATTGTGATCCACACAGTCAAAGGCTTTGGCATAGTCAATAAAGCAGAAATAGATGTTTTTCTGGAACTCTCTTGCTTTTTCAATGATCCAGCAGATGTTGGCAATTTGATCTCTGGTTTCTCTGCCTTTTCTGAAACCAGCTTGAACATCTGGAAGTTCACATTTCATGTATTGCTGAAGCCTGGCTTGGAGAATTTTGAGCATTTGTTTACTAGTGTGTGAGATGAGTGCAATCGTGTGGTAGTTTGAGCATAGCATTCTTTGGCTTTGCCTTTCTTTGGGATTGGAACGAAAACTGACCTTTTCCAGTCCTGTGGCCACTGCTGAGTTTTCCAAATTTTCTGGCATATTGAGTGCAGCACTTTCACAGCATCATTGTTCAGGATTTGAAATAGCTCAACTGGAATTACATCACCTCCACTAGCTTTGTTCGTAGTGATGCTTTCTAAGGCCCACTTGACTTCACATTCCAGGATGTCTGGCTCTAGGTGAGTGATCACACCATCATGATTATCTGGGTAGTGATGAATTTTTTGTACAGTTCTGTGTATTCTTGCCACTTCTTCTTAATATCTTCTGTTTCTGTTAGGTCCATACCATTCCTGTCCTTTATCGAGACCATCTTTGCATGAAATGTTCCTTTGGTATCTCTAATTTTCTTGAAGAGATCGCTAGTCTTTCCCAGTCTGTTGTTTTCCTCTATTTCTTTGCATTGATCGCTGAGGAAGGCTTTCGTATCTCTTCTTGCTATTCTTTGGAACTCTGCATTCAGATGGGAATATCAATGAAAATAACTCAGTGAAACTGAGCCATGCCATGTGGGGCCACCCAAGATGGACGGGTCATGGTGGAGAGGTCTGACATTTACTGCTTAGCTTTTGTTAAAATGATATGCACTCAGATTTCCAACAACTGGTTCCTACTCTGCTCCTTGCAACTTCTTTGTTCCATATTTATATTCATCCTAAACTTAATTATGACTCATTTTCAATTGTCTATTTTTAAGTAAAAAATAATAGTCAATTTTAGAAATCTCCTGTTTAGATTTCCAATGTTCCTCTCATGTTTTTAAAGCTATATCTGGTCTTTAAGTTTTCAAGCCAATCAACAGTTTACATAACTTAGAAATGGAGTAAATTTTAATGTCAAAGTCATGGCATCAAACTTTCGGGGTTTAATACCTCTAGAATAGGTAATCTTGTAGGAGCAAGAAATCCCACTTAACTATTCTGTGTTCTGGTCTTTCCAAAACCATTTCTCGTACTCATTTTGCTTCACTTTAGTCTCAGTTATCAGCAATAACATTTTTCATTGTTTTGTGTTGTTTCTTATGAATGGTTGATCATTTTTAAGTTTTGTTTGAATTTCTTTCATTTTTTAATTTTTATTTATTTATTTTTTAACTTTTGGTGGTACACAAAGTTGTCTAGTGGTTTAGTTGCTCTATAGCATGTAGGATCTTAGTTCTCTTACTGGGGATGAAACCTGTGTCCCCTGCATTGGAAGGCAGATTCTTAACAACCATTAAGAATTCTTAACCATCATTCCACTAGACCACCACAGAAGTCCCTTTTGTGTTAATATCTAAGGCAAGTTGTTTCTGCCAATAAGATTCCCTATAACCTTGGTTCAGTCCCAGGTAAGCAGTCCTTTTGTGTGATGTTTTCTGGATGGTTGTAGCAAGAGATTTTCACACTTTCCTGTGTGAATTTTTAAGCACTTCCTACTCAGATCAATTCTATAAACAAATTTACATGTGGAAGATCTATGGAGACCACAGCATTTCCTCTGTTCTTGTGAGTTATCATCACACATCCCTTCAGCCTCACCATTTCCAGAGCAGCTCTGTGAGTGACACTCCTGTATCCAGTTAAGTATCACATACAGTTTCAACTACATTTCTGATTTAAAGGATATTATTCTCCAAAGTGTATTATCAATTGAAGTCTAGCATATTAACTGATTAAATGGGAGCTCAACCACCATTTACAAGCAGTCTACAAAGGTTTTAATTTTAGGTCTTCTGGAATAAAAGGGAAAAGCTCTCATGGTTGACTTGTTAAGCTGAAACAGGAAAATTATTGCTTTGTATAGATAGGGGTTGGATCATCACATTGGCATTTGTGTGTGTATGTGTGTATGAGAGGGAGACAGAGAGCCATTCTCACAGGAAGCAGGGTTCAGTCATGATGCTCAATCAATCACTAGAGGATGTTGGCTGGCAGAATTGTATTCTCCATTATGATGACATGATTTCTCTGGAATATACTGTATATATTAACATCTATATATTTCAATGCTGTCTCTAGTGTAATATCACTGAATCAGTCATAATTACTCTGGAACTGGTGAGAAATAAGCCTAGAAAAACTACCAATTTAGCCCCCATCCACAGAGCAATTTAAGATTGTTCTTTTGTGCCATTCTAAATGCAAAATATTGCAGTTTACATTTTATTTATGGAAATATAAGTGTGCTAGCAATTTATTTGTGTAAAACAGATGTGTTTTCAGGAAAATATATACTTCCCATGTACCCATTTATAGATATGTGGTTTCTCTTGGGAGCTGAAAACGTTTCATCTTTTTCTCTCTCAAATCCCCTTAGAGTTCATTATTTGCTTACAATTTTAATTTTCTTTCATAACAAAACAGAAATATGTGACACAGTTTACTGACTCAATTAAGGCACTTGGCTTTGCCACTTGAATTTCTCATTACTAATAAGTAGGAATTTTAGGCTATATTTTTATCTTCAAATAAAATTTCAGGGTTGGAATCGTGTCTATTTTTGATTAAGGATACATGAAATCATTTATACATGTCAATAAGATGAACTCTATGCATGTACTAAAACAGGTGAAAACGCCTACTTTTATCCTTAGAGTGCTTCATGATTAGATTATCAAAAGTAAACTTTTTATGGACTTTGTAAGTGATTTCAAATTTCCTAAATTCTTTTGGGATATGATTGGTTACGCATACATAAATCACATGTGATATTTCAACTTAGCTTAGGTTTCCATGTTGGCAAACTTGAAGAAGTTTGGTTATCCACCCAGTCAAACATGGTAATGAGTAATGGCAGGAAAAGAAGATGGAGTGTGTCAGCTGAGTCCATTGACTTTTCCCTTTGGAAGTTCATGTTTCCCTTAATTGATCTGATACAGAGTTTTATGAACTTCTTGTTAGGAAATGCACACATCTGTTTCCCTCTTCACTCCCCAGTCAAGGAAGGGTTCCTCACTTCTAGTTTTTATTCCAAGACAATTTTGCCTGAAAATCTGGCTCTATCTGAAAGAGCACCTGGGTGGGACAGAGTACAGCCCCTTCAGTTTTTTCACACCCAATACTGATTGTCTTAATGACTTCTTTTTCTCTTTTTATTCAGCCCTCCCCCAACCCCCAAAATAGTATTCAGTACTCCGTATTAACACATGAGACATGCCTCTCAGATTCTTTCCTTCTTTATTTTTATTTTATAATTTTAATGAAGCATAGGTTATTTACAACATGGTATTAGTTTCAGGTGTACATTACACTAATTCTATATTCTTTTTCAGATTCTTTTCTCTTATAGGTCATTACAATATACCGACTATATAGTTCCCTGTGCTATACAGTAGGTCCTTGTTGGTTATCAGTTTTATATACAGCAGTATGCATATATCCAGAGAAGTAAATGGCAACCCACTCCAGTACTCTTGCCTGGAAAATCCTATGGACAGAGGAGCCTGGTAGGCTGCAGTCCATGGGTTTGCTAAGGGTCGGACATGACTGAATGACTTCACTTACGCTTTTCACTTTCATGCATTGGAGAAGGAAATGGCAACCCACTCCAGTGTTCTTGCCTGGAGAATCCCAGGGACGGGGGATCCTGGTGGGCTGCCGTCTGTGGGGTCGCACAGAGTCGGACACGACTGCAGTGACTTAGCAGCATGCATATATCAGTCCCAACCTCCTAATTTATCCCACCTCTGACACCTTTCACTTTTGATGACCATAAATTTCTTTTCTATGTCTGTGGGTCTATTTAGTTTTGTAAATAAGTTCATTCAGATGGTTACCTTCTTCCCTCCAAGACCCTCAGATAAATATGGTCAGCCAGTCACTTCACATATTCAAAGATATGGAGCAAAATCTTCAATTATAGCAAACCAATATGTTTTCTTTCATGACTTTAGAATACATCGACTCTTAACCCTTCTGGGAGAGAATGGCAGATGTTGTTCTCAAGATCCCTGTATCAAGAAGAGTTAAATCACACAAGGACAAAATGGTATAAAGATGTAAGACACTACAGGGAAAATGAGATTGCAGTGTTTTTGTTTTTCTGTCTTTTATCTTAAGAAATCTTCATTTTATTCTACAGAAATCTTTAGAAATGGCAGTTCTCCCCAGATTTGAATTACCAAAAAGTCAGCATTCTATGGAGACAGATCCTAAATAATATACTTCAGGAAATCACTATCCAATTCTATTTAGATGCCTACCTCTCCCACAGGACACTCTGTTCTCCTGTCTATACTCATCTTAGGCACGAGATAAAAAGCTTCGTTTCTTTTTAGTGTTTGGTCTGTGGAAAACTTTATCTTATTGTTGTAAGCAGTAAAGTCCACAGGCAAGGAATGCAGCATTTAAGTCAGCCCTGAAGAATGGATGAGTCTTGCTTTCTCTCTGCCACATAAGGCAAGGTTTGCATGGTCACCAGAATTCCAGAAACCCAGAAGTAGAGCACAGATGCTGCCATTACCATCTGATTTCAGCTGAATGGAAGTGTCTCTGTTGAATGAGATTGGACATGAAAAAATCCAGTCTGTTGTCACCTTTCCAGCTGAACCTCAGCTCAGCCTCGGTGTAAAATGTATTTATTTTCGCTCTTCTTTTCTCCCTGTGGAAACTACTTTCATATGAGTCTTTAGTGTGTATCTCCTTCTACCATTTCGGATGCTTTTTGTCAGCTCCTCTCCACCTACATCCAAAGGAATATTCACTGGCTGAAAAATCCAGTGTAGGGTAGGGAGAAGAAAGTTCTAGTATTATCCATGGATTCAGTACTGTATTTTTCAGACAGTCTGGCTCTCCTGATTACAACAGACTTGACTGAACAGGTAGCAGTCTGCTTCAGACATTAATCTATATAGAAACTCAGAGTTTGGTTTAAGTAATATTTCTTCAGGAATAGAGAAAGGATATACCTACTTCTGGCAAAATTCTAAAGTTGCAGCAATTTGTCTGCTGTGTTTTTTCTCTGTCAATATGAACACCGAAAGCTTTAAGAATCCTGGTG
Organism: Okapia johnstoni; assembly: GCA_024291935.2. Classification (NCBI taxonomy): domain Eukaryota; kingdom Metazoa; phylum Chordata; class Mammalia; order Artiodactyla; family Giraffidae; genus Okapia; species Okapia johnstoni. The sequence goes on from CM044319.1 coordinate 51,091,273, forward strand.
TACACCCATGGCAGATTCAAGTCAATGTATGACAAAACCAATACAATATTGTAAAGCAAATAAATAAATCAAAAAGTATCGTGGTGTCCAACAATTATGATATCCTCTACGGATGCAATTCAAGCATAAATGTGATTAAAATTCTCGAGGTGATTTCATTGTGCAGGGAAATTTGAGAAATATTTTGTGAAGGAATTTCAAGCACTTGCAGTTAGATTGCAAGGAGAAATATCAATAACCTCAAACAGGCAGGTGACATCATCCTTATGGCAGAAAGCAAAGAGGAACAAAAGAACCTCTTGATTAATGTGAAAGAGAAGAGTGAAAAAACTGGTTTAAAACTCAACAGTTAAAAAAAACAAACATCACGGCATTTGGTCCATCGCTTCATGGTAAATAGATGGGGAAACAATGGAAATAGTGACAGACTTTATATTCCTGGGCTCCCAAATCACTGCGGATGGTGACTTCAGCAATGAAATTAAGACACTTGCTCCTTGGAAGAAAAGCTATCACAAACCTAGTCAGCATACTAAGAAGCAGAGACATTACTTTGCCGACAAAGGGCCATATAGTCAAAGCTATGGTTTTTCCAGTAGTCATGTATGGATGTGAGAGTTGGACAATAAAGGAGGCTGAGTGCCAAAGAATTGATGCTTTTGAACTGTGGTATTGGAGGAGATTTTTAAGAGTTCCTTGGACAGCAATGAGATCAAACCCATTAATCCTAAAGGAAGTCAGTCCTGAATATTCATTGCAAGGACTGATGCTGAAGCTGAAGCTCCAATACTTTGGCCACCTGATGTGAAGAGCCAGCTCTTTAGAAAAGACCCTGATGCTGGGAAAGATGGAAGGCAGGAGGAGAAGGGGGCAACAGAGGATGAGATGGTTGAATGGCATCACTGACTCAGTGGACATGAGTTTGAGCAAGCTCTGGGAGATGGTGAAGGACAGGGAAGCCTGGTGTGCTGCAGTCCGTGTGGTTGCAAAGAGTAGGACACAACTAAGCTACTGAACCAAAAACAATAATGGATGTATCATGAGGGTATATAGAAACTGTTCTGAAGGAACTGAAATCATAATATTTTAACCAGTGTTTGCTCCACTAGAATAAAGCCAATATATCTGCCCTTGACAGATGCTAACACCCTGTTACATCCTCAACCACTTAGAATCTTGGCCTTTTCCTCGCGAGATTGGTAACTGGACTGAAAACCTAGAGAAAATAGGCCCACTACATCAGCTTGCCAGTTTGTTAATATATTATTAATGTGTCAATAACCCTTCCTATTGACAAAGACATTTGTGTATCCTATGCTAGAGTTTATGAAATATGAAATTATGCCAAAAGAGAGAAGGAAATTTCTCCAAATTTTCATTCAAGAGATGGTATAACTCAATAATCCTGCTCCATCTTCTCTAAATGAATGTCTTCTAAGGCCTAAATTGCTGAGGGTTGCTGATTTACTTTTTCTCTTGAGATTTCAGAATAGATATTGACAGTTTTGTCATCTCCATCTACATTTTTGTGGCATTCTCTTCCCAATTGTAAAAGTATTGATAGACTCACAGGCCTGGAGAAGAGACTTGTAGTTGCCAACAGGAAGGGATGTGGAGAAGGGCTGGATTGGGAATTTGGGGTTAGAACATGTAAAAGATTATATATAGAATGGATAGAAAAGGTCCTGCTGTATAGCACAGGTAACTATATTCAATATCCTGTGATAAACCATGATGGAAAAGAATATGAAAATGAATGTATGCATATGTATAACTGAATCACTTTGTTGTACAGAAGAAATTAACATAGTAATCCACTATACTTTAAAAAAATAAATTTTTTAAAAGTTTGGTCAAAGTGTCATCACTCAGTGCCTCAGTTCAGTTTAGTTCATTTGCTCAGTTGTGTCTGACTCTTTGTGACCCCATGGACTCCAGCACACCAGGCTTCCTTGTCCATCACCAACTCCCAGAGCTTGCTCAAACTCACACTCATTGAGTTGGAGATGCCATCCAACCATCTCATCCTCTGTTGTCCCCTTCTCCTCCTGCCTTCCATCTTTCCCACCATCAGGGTCTTTTCCAATGTGTCAGTTCTTCACATCACGTGGCCAAAGTATTGGAGCTTAAGCCTCAGCATCAATCCTCCCAGTGAATATTCAGGACTGATTTCCTTTAGGACTGACTTCCTTTAGGACTGATTGGTTTGATCTCCTTGCTGTCCAAGAGACTCTCAAGAGTCTTCTCCAACACCACAGCTTGAAAGCATCAATTTTTCAGCTCTCAGCCTTACTTATGGTCCAACTCACACATCCATACATGACTATTGGAAAAATCATAGCTTTGACTAGTTGGATTTTTGTCAGCAAAGTAATGTCCCTGCTCTTTAATATGCTGTCTAGGTTTGTCATAGCTTTTCTTTCAAGGAGGAATTATCTTTTAATTTTGTGTCTGAAGTCACCACCCACAGCAATTTTGGAACCCAGGAAAATGAAATCTGTCCCCATTTCCACTTTCCCTCCCATCTACTTGCCATGAAGTGATGGGACCAGGTGCATGATATAAGTTTTTTGAATGTTGAGTTTTAAGCCAGCTTTTTCACTCTCCTCTTTCACCTTCATCAGGGGACTCTTTAGTTCCTCTTCGCTTTCTGCCATTAATGTGGTATCATCTGCATATCTGAGGTTATTATTTCTCCTGGCAATCTTGATTCCAGCTTGTGCTTCATCTAGCCCCATATTTCACATGATGTACTCTACATCAGCAGGGTGGCAACATACAGCCTTGATATACTCCTTTCCCAATTTTAAACCAGTCCATTGTTCCAAGTCCATTTCTAATAGTTGCTTCTCGACCAGTGTACAGGTTTCTCACGAGGCAGGTAACGCAGTCTAGTATTCCCATCTCTTTAAGAATTTTCCACACTTTGTTGTGATCCACAGGGTCAAAGGCTTTTGCATAGTCAATGAAACAGAAGTAGAATTTTTTTTTTTAATTCTCTTGCTTTTGCTATGATCCAGCAGATGTCATAATTTGATCTCTGGTTCCTCTACCTCTTTGAAATCCAGTTTGAACATCTGAAAGTTCTTGGTTCACATATTGTTGAAGTCTAGCCTGAAGGATTTTGAGCATTACATTGCTAGTGTGTGAAATGAGTGTATTGGTGTGGTAGTTTGAGCATTCGTTGGCACTGCCTTTGTTTAGGATTGAAATGAAAACTGACCTTTTCCAGTCCTATGTCACTGCTGAGTTTTCCAAATTTGATGGCATATTGAGTGTGGCACTTTATTTTTTATTTATTTATTTATTTTTTTTTTTTTTTAACTTTAAAACATTGTATTTGTTCTGCCATACATTGACATAAATCCACCACGGGTACACATGTTTTCCCCTTCCATAACCCCCCCTCCACCTTTCCCCCCATCCCACCCCTCCAGGCCATTCTGGTGCACCAGCCCTGAGCACCCTGTATCATGCATCGAACCTGGACTGGCGATTCACCTCACACATGATAATTTACATGCTTCCATGCCATTCTCCCATATCATCCCACCCTCGCCCTCTCCCATAGGGTCCATAATACTGTTCTATTTATCTGTGTCTCTTTTGATGCCTTGCATACAGACTTATCTTTACCGATTGACTAAATACCATATATATGTGTTAGTATACTGTATTGGTGTTTTTCTTTCTGGCTTACTTCACTCTGTATAATAGGCTCCAGTTTCATCCACCTCATTAGAATTGATTCGAATGTATTCTTTTTAATGGCTGAGTAATATTCCATTGTGTATATGTACCACAGCTTCCTTATCCATTCATCTGCTGATGGGCATCTAGGTTGCTTCCATGTCCTGGCTATTACAAACAGTGCTGCGATGAACATTGGAGTACACGTGTTCTTTCAAGTCTGGTTTCCTCAGTGTGTATGCCCAGCAGTCAGATTCCTGGGTCATATGGCAACAACACCAGTTTTTAGCATTAGAAATAGCTCAGCTGGAATTCCATCACTTTCACTAGCTTTGTTCATAGTAATGCTTCCTAAGGCCCACTTGTCACATTCAAGGATGCCTGGCTCAAGGTGAGTGACCACACCATCGTGGTTATCTGGTACATTAAGACTTTTTTGTACAATTCTTCTGTGTACCCTTGCCACCTCTTCTTAATCTCTTCAGTTTCTATTAGGTCCTTGCCATTTCTGTCCTTTATTGTGCCCATTTTGCACAAATGTTTCCTTGGTATTTCTAATTTTCTTGAAGGGATCTTTGGCATTTCCCATTCTATTGTGTTCTTCTATTTCTTTTCATTGTTCACCTAAAGCTTTCATATCTATCCTTGCTATTCCCTGGAGCGCTGCATTCAGTTGGGTTTATGTTTACCTTTCTCCTTTGCCTTTGCTTCTCTTCTATTCTCAGCTATTTGTAAGGACTCCTCAGACATCCACTTTGCCTTCTTGCATTTCTTTTTCTTTGGAATGGTTTTGGTCAGCACCTCCTGTACAATTTATGAATCTCTGTCCATAGTTCTTCAGGCATACTGTCTACCAGATCTAGTCCTTGAATCTATTCATCACCTGACTGTATAGCCATAAGGGATTTGATTTAGGTCATGTCTAAATGGCCTACTGGTTTTCCCTACTTTCTTCAATTTGAGACTGAATTTTGCAATAAGGAGCTTAGGATCTGAGCCACAGTCAGCTCCAGTTCTTATTTTTGCTGACTGTATAGAGCTTCTCTATCTTTGGCTACAAAGAATATAATCAATCTGATTTCAATATTGACCATCTAGTGATGTCCATGTCTAGAGTTGTCTCTTGTGCTATTGGAAGACGGTGCTTGCTATGACTAGTAATTTCTCTTGGCAAAACTCTGTTAGCCTTTGCCCTGCTCCCTTTTGTACTCCAAGGCCAAACTTGCCTGTTACTCCAGGTATCTCTTGACTTTTGACTTTTGCATTCCTGTCCACTATGATGAGAAGAAAATCTTTTATTGGTGCTACTTCTAGGAGGTCTAGTATGTCTTCATAGAACTGCTCAACTTAAGCTTCTTTGGCATTAGTGGTTGGGACATATAGTTGAATTACCACGATGTTAAATGGTTTGCCTTGGAAACGAATGGAGATTTTTTTTGGTCATTTTTGAGATTGCACCCAAGAATTGCATTTTGGACTCTTTTTGATCATGAAGGTTGCTCTGTTTCTTCTAAGGTGTTCTTGCCCACGGTAGTAGATACAGTGTTTATCTGAATGAAATTTATCCATTTTTGTCCGTTTAGTTCATTGATTCCTAAAATGTTGATGTTCACTCTTGCCATCTCCTGATCGACCACATCAATTTACCTTGATTCATGGACCTAACATTCCAGGTTCCTAAGCAATATTGTTCTTTACATCACTGGACATTACTTTCACCACCAGATGCATCCACAGCTGGGCATCATTTCTCCTTTGGCTCAGCTTCTTTATTCTTTCTGGAACTATTTCTCACTTTTCCTCAGTAGCGTATTGGAAACCTACCAACCTGGAGGACACATCTTTCAGTGTCATATCTTTTTGTCTTTTCATACTGTTCACAGGGTTCTCAAGGCAAGAATGCTGAAATGGTTTGCCATTTTCTTCTCCAGTGGACCACATTTTGTCAGGCCCTGACTAGCAAGGACATGACCTTCAGCTGTTCCACATAGCTGGATGACATTCCTGGTGTCGTTGTCTCACTGTTGGTCCTCATTGAGTGTCCAAACCTTCACTGGATTTTGGATGCTGGTCAGTGTATTGGCTAGGGGCTGAGGGAGAGGCCCTGCTGGAATCACTGGAAAAGGTTTCCTGGAAAGACTGGATCTGATGTTGGAGGACACTCAGGAGTGGAGAGCACCCTGGTGTCTTCACTGGTGTTCACTGTTTGGGGCCAACATGCCCCCCAGGAACTGAGGACACCCTGGGCTCTTTGCTGCCATTGGTATGATTATGAGTAATGTGAAGACGATAAAAGAGATGGGGATACCAGACCACCTGATCTGCCTCTTGAGAAACCTGTATGCAGGTCAGGAAGCAACAGTTAGAACTGGACATGGAACAACAGACTGGTTCCAAATAGGAAAAGAAGTACGTCAAGGCTGTATATTGTCACCCTGCTTATTTAACTTATATTCAGAGTACATCATGAGAAATGCTGGGCTGGAGGAAGCACAAGCTGGGATCAAGATTGCCTGGAGAAATATCAATAACCTCAGATATGCAGATGACACCACCCTTATGGCAGAAAGTGAAGAAGAACTAAAGAGCCTCTTGATGAAAGTGGAAGTGGAAAGTGAAAAAGTTGGCTTAAAGCTCAACATTCAGAAAACTAAGATCATGGCATCTGGTCCCATCACTTCATGACAGATAGATGGGAAAACAGTGCAAACCGTGTCAGACTTTATTTTTCTGGGCTCCAAAATCACTACAGATGGTGACTGAAGCCATGAAATTAAAAGATGCTTACTCCTTGAAAGGAAAGCTATGACCAACCTAGATAGCATATTAAAAAGCAGAGACATTAGTTTGCCAACAAAAGTCTGTCTAGTCAAGGCTATGGTTTTTCCAGAGGTCATGTATGGATGCGAGAGTTGGACAATAAAGAAAGCTGAGCGCTGAAGAATTAATACTTTTGAACTGTGGTGTTGGAGAAGACTCTTGAGAGTCCCTTGGACTGCAAGGAGATCCAACCAGTCCATTCTAAAAGAGATCAGTCCTGGGTGTTCATTGGAAGGAATGATGTTGAAGCTGAAACTCCAATACTCTGGCCACCTCATGCGAAGAGCTGACTCATTGGAAAAGACCCTGATGCTGGAAAAGATTGAGGGCAGGAGGAAAAGGGGACGACAGAGGATGAGATGGTTGGACGGCATCACCGACTCGATGGACATGGGTTTGGGTGGACTTAGGGAGTTAGTGATGGACAGGGAGGCCTGGCGTACTGAGGTTCATGGGATTGCAAAGAGTCAGACACAACTGAGTGACTGAACTGAACTGAACTGAAGACGAAAAAGCCGGATTCAGATGTGTTGAGTAGTTTGTCCAAAGCGAAGAAAGTGGTAAGGAAAACAACCAAGATTCATATGTAGTTCACCGTCTCCAAAGCCTTTTCTCCTCTTTTACCAAATGCTGTCCTTATTGGGCTAGATGATCTCTTAAGATACTTTCTAACCCTGAAATACTCTAATACTGCAGTGTTGTAACTGGTATAGAAAACAGAATTTATTTTTGGTTCCCATCTGAGGTCAGTTTGCAATGGGCACAGTCTATTTTTATTATCCCTGTCTTCTCTGAGAAAGTAGACTGCAGGGATATGGGACAAACTTACAGCATCTTCCCTTCTCCATTGCCTTCCCGATGCTGCCAATAACATTAAGGTTTGTTCTCTACCTTTCTCGCCTGAATTCCTTCCACCTTTCACCTCTTCCCCACAAATGTAAAAGCAGAAGCTCTGACTTAGCTCTTCATTGGTATCTGTCTTTTCTAGAAAATATCAGGGAAATAGCACATTTTATGTAGTGTTTCTTGGAGTAAATAAAACAATACCCATTGTGTGCCAACTCATCGGGTGTTCTGTTAGATCATTTCATAATAATTCCACCTAACTGGCAGTAACAAAGGCACCAACTGACTTTGTAACAATGCATTTTCTGAAGGCAACTCCAACCTCCAAGCCTGTACATAGACAGAATCCAGAAAAGACAAACAGAAATACTGTTTGTTTGCTTGACTTTGCTTCTACTCATGAAGAGTCCTACCCTCCACTCCCCAAGTTAGGTGTTCTTTTCAAAATGGAAGGACTGAAGTCCAAAGAATTTAAATATTCTCCTCAAGATCAAACAGATTGTGAGTTGCATTCAAACAGTCTTTCTTGCTCTAGCATAATTCACATGGTCTCTATTCTTCACATTCTCTCTATCTTGAAGGTGTTTACCCTGTGTCAGCCCTATTCTAGGTACTAGAAACAGAGCTGAGAAGAAGCCCAAATCCCTGCTCTTGATGACCTAATAATCTGAGTGAGAAGCAACTGAAAATAAATGAGAAAATGAATATATAATGACAGATGACTTTGTGTCATGCTAGGTATTATGAAGAATACAACTTCATGGTGTGCATTAGAGAGTGACCAGACTTAGAGTGTGCAATTCAGATAGGTTAAAAAGAAGGTATTTAATTAGAGGCTCATGTGCTAGAAAGAAGCAGACATAATATTTTCTGAAGGACTGTGTTCTTCTGAGAGGAAGAGCTAGTGCAAAGGCCCTGATGCAGGATTTGTTACCTGAAAACTGGGTTCATCTCTTTGTAGGTGTTGAGCCAATAAACACAACCAATCCAAAGCTCAGGCTAATGAAGGATTTATTATTACTTGAAGCAAGTAAGGAGAACAATAGGGATCCTTTCCAAAACAGTGTTTTCACAAACAGCAAAATTGGGAGGCTTCAAGCTAAGGCACATTCATGAGGGAGCTTGATCAGAAGATAATTCAGCATAGAACTGGGGCTAAGGTCTACAGAGTCCAAGCTTTAGCTGACTAAATTAAAAAGGGTCTGCATCATCATTCCATCCTCCACCTACATTCCTGCAGAACTCAAAGTTATATTATCATGTATCCCGTGAGGAACCAGGACCCTTTCCCAAAGCTGCAGTATTGTTTCTTGACTTCTCCTCTCTTGTTTACACATTCCCTCCTTTAAGATCATTAATTATTAGACCTGTTCAAGGGCAAGCAGTGCAGCTAAGCTTAGATCACAATATGGCTTAGGTCAAAATGGGTTCTCTTATGTCAGGAAAACCTTTCCTGATTCTCTTTCTCTGGGGACCCTCTAACCCATCTACTTACAGAGTAAGCTAATATGTTCTCAGAGTTTGAAAAGTTGTTCTCTCTTGCCCACTTGTCATTAATGAGAGTTGCTATAGCTTAGACTAGAAAGGAGGCTCATTCCCTGAACCAACAGAAGGACACAATCTCCATCTGGGAGCCATGGCACCATTCATCACTCCTGCAGGGTGACTGCCCACTCTCTGCTGGGCAAAGGTCAGTTCTGCAAACAGAGACCAATTCAGGCTCTTTCTCCCTGGGGGATCTCTATAACCCGCAAAGCAATGTGGTTTTGTTTTTAAATGACAGAAATGGCCTTTCATTGCATAGATTCTCAGCAAAAGTCATGAAATTACAGAAGAAATTGCCATAATTACTTGCAGGAAGCCCCAAAGGGGAGAAGAAATAAACAAAGGGGCTGGAGGAAAAGAACAAGTCATTTCAGTTGCCATTAAGCTGACTTTTCTTCATTTCCTGTAAGGTCACATTCAAAACTCTCTTTGCATTTGGATTGGCTTACCTTGGTTGGTTGTTTATTACAGGAAAAGGATCACCTTTTCCACTATTCCTTCAGTCAAGTCAGTGTTGTTGATGACAATAGGGAAGATGAAGCAAAATCAACTGGGACCTTGATCCCTGATAAAGTACAGGATCTGGTAAATCACATTAAATGGAAAGCATAGAGGATGTCTTAACTCTGATAAAATGATCTACTCCTTCCTTTTCCCTTAATCTCTACTATCCCTGCCTTTGCAGAAAGGTTATGGATAAAAAATATATGATGATGTTCAAAGCAAAAGAATTTAGAGTATTTCAGGTAACATATATCCCTAGAAGAGTCATACATTTTCAGGTCTGAAAAAGCTAATCAGGTCCTAAGGGAAGGTTTTATGGTGTTGCCCTGACAGTGGTGTTTTGTTTTTGTTTCCATTTAAATATGCTTTCTCTGTTCAGAAAGTCATGCATACAATATTTGCCTTACACAATAATATTAGAAATGCCATGCCAGCCAGCCAACAGTGACACATATGCCAAGCACTCACTATATAAAAAGAGCTTCTCTTTAAATATTTTTTCAAAGTATAGTGGATTTACAGTGTTGTAGCAATTTGTGTTGTAAAGCAAAGTGAATCAGTTTTGTGTTCAATAGCTCAGTCATGGCTGGCTATTTGTGACCCCATGGACTGCAGCATGCCAGGCTTTCCTGTCCTTCACCACCTCCAGGAGCTTGCTCAAACTCATGTCCATTAAATGGGTGATACCATCAAACCATCTAGACCTCTGTCATCCTCTTCTTTTTCTGCCTTCTATCTTTCCCAGCATCAGGGTCTTTTCTAATGAGCTGGCTCTTCACATCAGGTAGCCAAAGTATTGGAGCTTCAGCTACAGCATCAGTCCTTCCAATGAATATTCAGGACTTATTTCCTTTAGGATTGATGGGTTTGATCTCCTTGCTGTCCAAGGGACTCTCAAGAGTCTTCTCCAACACCACAGTTCAAAAGCATCCATTCTTCAGTGCTCAGCCTTCTTATCAGTTGTATGTATGTATAAGAAAACTGATAAGATTTATATATATATGAAAGAAGACTGGTAAGATATATATTTATATCTTGAGCTTACCAAAGGACATTCGTTCTTACCCTAACATTGTGATCTGCTGGGGCCTGGGGCCATATATGGATGTAAGAAGGTGAAGTTATTGTCTCAACTATCTTATACTACAGCAGCTCTTCTAAGTAAAGCTGAATCCAACCAGATGATGGGAGGTGGAAAAGAGAGTCACAAATAATGGTCCAACGCACATGCTTATCATCTTTTGCCAAGAAAAATTTCATTGCTTTGGTATTTTTGAGTGTATACAGTCAATCAATGAAACATTTCTCAGTTTTACTTCCTAAATTGTCTGATTCATGCTTGCTTCCACACAGCTCCCATTGCCTTGCTTTAGGGCTGGGACTGCAAAGATATCCAGGATTTCCTCCTGCCTCCAGTGACTCACAGTCCCCATTAACACACAGAGAAGGTCTGGGTGTGGTACAGGACAAGGGGTCTGCTCCTATTTGATGGTTAGTCACAGAGCTGCCCAGAGTGATAAATATGAGTCAAAGCCACCGTGACCTACATATGTGTCTAACATAGAATGGTCACATTTTGTTACAAATTGAAAAAATGAGAGAAGTGAATTAAATCTTTTGGTATTGTGGAGACCCCAGAAAATGTGAGTGGGAGTGTAAGAGGAAGTAAAGAGAGCCAGGATAATTTTAGACTAGACTCCTGGAGATCCTGAGAAGAAAGAGATCAACATGCTAATGTGACACCCAAAGAGACACTTTGCTGCAAGTGAAATTATCATCAGCAGCAAATTTAGCAACTCCTAACACCCAGGCTGTACCCAGACCAGTGAAGCCAGAATCACTGGGCCAGGGCCCAGGTGATGTCATGTGCAGCCAAGGCTGAGAATACATGAACTTGCCATTGTAAGTGGTGGATAAGCCTCATACAGAGTGCTGCTTGACATTCAGCTGGCCTGTTTTCCTCTTTTCTTGCCCCAAACCCCAGGGATTTAACCAGGCTTCCTCTTTTCTGGGTAGTGTCTCTATACAGTCTAACTTGGGAACTCTCTTGTAAACCTGAATTCTTTCTTTGACTCTCCTAAATACAAAGCACATCAAATCTTTCAAACTATACAGACATAGAGGAGGAATAATAATTCAAGAAATCAAGTTAACAAGTGTGCATATGCTATAAGCCTTAAGGATCCAGGAAATAGTTCCATGTGCTAGGCAAAATACCTTCTTTGCATGATTTCATTAAATTCTCACAATCATTCATAAATAAAAGAACTGTTAATTCCTTTCTTTTCCTGTGTTTTTACAAATGGAGAAACAGAAGTTGAAAAAAGTTGAATAATTTGGCAAAGCTCCTTTGGCACATCTGTAAAGAAGACTGGGCACGAGCCCAGGTCTGTGGAATTCATACCCCTGATTTTCACTGGCCATGTGGAATATCATAGGGTATGATAATTGCTATCACTGTTCATTATTTTCCTTTTGATGTTGAAGCTGAAGCCCCAACTCAACCTAAACTTCTGACACCACCTCAAAGAAGGGCTATGGTCCTCCTCCACTGTGGTCGCTCATCCCAGAGGGATCATGTCTTTGAGGTTAAACACTGAAATCCAGGCAGAGCAAGACTAGCATAATTTAGTGTGGGTGTGGGGCTCTGAGTCTTCCACTTTTAAATTGTGTGAACTTGTATGAGCTACTTCTTTATCTCTTTCAGCTTTAGTGCTCATCCACACAAGGAGATTTTTCAAAAAGCATTGTTAATGAGAACTGAAAGAGAAAGCACATAAAATACCTATTAAAATGCAAATGTGTAACATATTCTAACTAGATGGTGGTAGGTGGGTAAGTCAATGTTTTATATTTCAGAGATGCTAGCCACCCAGGACACTCCAGACGCAGAGCTCTCTCCTGCTGCTTTGGGACATTGCCTCCCATGGGACTGTGATGGAATCACATGTAAACCTCAATCCTTGCCTGAAGAAGGGACTAGTTTCCACAGACTCTGCTCCATGCCCCCAATTACTGAGACTCCTGAGTCATGAACAAATGTTTGAAGGGGAAAAGCAGCCCGGCAGAGGTTTCTGAGAACCTAGGGTGAAGAAACAAAGGCATCACAAATGTGACTGTCCATCACAAAGGCATCAGTAGACAAAATTGACCAACTCAATGCCAGTGACTTCCTGAAACTCTGTTAATGAGTGCTGCTCATTAGGTTTCCATAATCCTTTTTTTCCTGCTGATTAGAGATGTATCTATTTCATGAATTTCATGTTTTAATTAATGATTTTATGTTCTATATATTACTGTAGCTTATAAATTCAAACGGGCTCTTGGAGGCTCTTCAAGTAAGAAACACGTTCCATAAATGTAAGATTTTATTAATCTTGATTATTAATATTTAATTTTAAAATGAATAATTAACCTCATTCTCATCCCACATTTTTATGGTGTTTCTGGAACTCTTACTTTCTTTCATGCCCAGAGCACCTCACTCTTCTGGGGCTGTCATCTGCTTTGAAATGTTAAGATTTATGCCATCTTTGCATTCAATCTTTGTTTTAGTGAGGGTTCCCAAGAGCATGTCACAGACACAGATAAGGGCTGATATGAGCAAAAGTGGAAATGATTGAACAAATGTCAGACAGAAGAGTGAAGTTTGGAAAAACTTGGCTGGTAAATGTGCAGAAGCCAAAAGAGACTACGCCTAGCACCCACACTCCAGAATCGTATGAGTGAGGGACAGTGCCCTCCTGGCTGAATCCAAGCCACCATCAAAGGCACCACCAAGAGTTCTGCACTGAACATGGGCCCAGTCTCCGTCACTGCTCCCGTTTGTCACTAGCTCCTGATCTGATGTAGCAGCATGTGCATTTGTCTCATTGACCCCTGGTCACATGCCCATATTCTTATGTGAGAGAGGTTGAGAAGAAAGCATCTGGACCATTCAAACTCCTGGGAGGATTGCACTCCAAATTCACAGAGATTTCAGCTGTTGGAACTCCACATGGACAGGCAACTAGTGCAGTTTCCCTTGCCATTCTCACGAGGCTGTAAATAGTAAAGCCTCATTGCCTGCACAGCAAGTCCCCAACATACAAAACTTGAAGTTACAAACTTTCAAAGATATGAATGTGCTTCATCAACATCAGGTGTGAGTGAAATTGAGCCTTCCATCTCCTATTGCTGGTGATCCTTCCACTCTATCATCTCCCACCTCCTCTCCCTCCTCTAGTCAGTAACTCTTCTTGCCTGTTCACTTGATGCCAGCCCCTGTATGCCAGCTGTTGTACTGTATTACTACACTTTTCAAGGCACCAAAAGTTTAAAAATGTTTTCTTTATTTTTTTGTTTTTTTTTCATGTATTATTTGTGTGAAAAGTAATATTACCTATTATAGTACTGTACTGTATAGCCAATTGCATTAGTTGTGTACTAGGCTAACCTTGTTGGACTTACAAACAAACTGGACATAATGTACTATCTGAACAGAACTCATTTGTATGTAGGGGACTTACTATACTACAATGTCTTCAAAATTAGTACTGCTATTCCTTCTGTTTGTGAAGGGCAAATTCTTTTTCTCTGTCAAGCCTTTTTTGTTTGCTTGTTGTTTGCTTGCGTTTTCTTCTATTTTGGCAACAGTGAATATTAATAATTTCTCAAAATTAGTCTTACTTTGCATGTGGTTAAAAGTCTGGGTTTTGGAGTCAAGCTGCTCGACTTAAGATGTATCTGTTCTCTCATAAGTTGTGTTTACCTCAACAAGGCTATACCTTACATTTTTCTCCTGAAAATGAAAATAGCAATAGCAAATACCTCTTAGGGTGTTTGTGAAAATTCAATGTATTAATACAGTGCTGCTCAGAGTGTGGTCTTTGGATAGGACCAGCTACATAGTTTGCAGGGCCCAGTGCATGATGAAATTGAGGGTCCCTTCAACTGAAAATTCAACAATTACTAAGAATTTCAAGATTGTGACAACAGAGCATTACACAAAGGATGAAATCCTTTAAAACATGTATACTATGCAGCTACAGAGGTCACACACCATGAAAGGGTTTTGTCTGTGCAGCATTCTTAGCTACTGGTCCAGAGAAAGCACACACACATAGTTAAGAAGATGTCTTTAAATTTTTTTATAGTAAGCTGTCAAAGTCATGACATCTAAGAGTGTAATCACTGGACAGGTCTAGTTGAATAGGGTGGAGATTGGTTTGGATGTTGTCAAATTTACATGCTAATTTGTGTGTGGTATGGTCTTTGCATTAGTCATGGCCAGTAGAATTATTATCCAATTGGGACTGATTAAAAATAAGATCAAATATGTTCTTTGTGACTCACTCTCTGAGGAGCAACAAGCTAATTAAGCCAATAAGCTTATTACAGCAACCAACCCATATATTCAAGAAGTGTTAGCTGTTATCTGTGATTATTTTAACATTTTTTGGTTCTTGTGTGAAATGGACGTATGTGTGTGTATGTTCTTGCGTGTGTGTAGGCATGAGGTGCACTTTTTCAGAATTTCCTTGTTCTAACTTTTACCTCTTTAATCCTGACTAGTTTGTTGTAACTGCCCACTTTCTTCTCAAACTCTTCCAAACTCCTTACCTTCTAACTGGATTACTTGCCCCTCATATGCGCTCCTCAGTTTCCAGAAGCATTTTCAAAGATGTGACCATTTACTCTATTGGCCTCCTTTTCCTGAAATATTTTCCTTCTCACACACTTTTTTCTTTATCCAGAAGGATTTTGAATTTGAAGACCAAATATTTTCATTATTTTGAGCTGATACAAAGCAGCCCATTTTACTTTGGTGGTAACAGAATTAGCACTGACTTATTTCCATTGGTTGGAGTCAAAGAACTTAGCCCAGACTCTGTCCTATGTCTTTTCCTTTGGCAGATTTTGATCTGTATCCTTTCACTGAACTCAAATATAACTCTGAGTACAGTAAGTTTTCAGGGAGTTATGTGAGCACTTCTAGTGAATTATCATAACTGAGGTTGATTTTGATCATCAGAACTGCCAACCATCAAACTTAGAGGGCAGAGAGCCCTCCAGAAAATGGTCCTCACTTTTGACAGATGATGCTCCTCTGGGCAACATGATGCTAAGCAGTTGTCTGAATATTACCCACTGTGGGGATCGCATAAGGAATCCAGTTAATCTAGAAGAGTTGTTTAGATAGGAATACCCATTTGTACCAAAGAGAAGCACATAGAAATAATTTATTTAACCTTAACAAAAAAGAATTTTGGTTTTTATCTCTTTTTTTGTTTTTGTTTTTTTTTTCTAGGAATCTATCCTAAGCATATAACATGGAATTAGATAACGAATGTTTATTCTAAAATAGTCATCAAAGAATTATGTATAGCAGAATATCTTGAAATAATGTAGATTCCTAACAATAAATGATCCAAATAAACTATAATGTAGACTTATCAGAGTAGTATTCAGACCTTATCAATGATATTCATTAAGCATTTTTAAGTACATGTTAAATGCTCATGAGATACTGATTAATAGAAAAAGTAAGGTTCTAAATGTTTTTCATCATGTGACCTTAACTCTGATTTTTTACTTTACCATGCTTTCTAAACTGCAAGTAACTAGAATGAATATTTTTGTAATAAAAATGAGTAAAGTCTCTTATAGTAGAAGATTTGGCATTGGAGAGTTATACTGAGTTTGGGGAAGAAGGTGGATCATTTTCATCCTTCTACAGTTTTTCTACATTACTCAATGGGTATCGGAATATAACCTGAAGTAGTTTGAAAAATGCTACATTAAGATTTGTATTCTCTTATAAATGCATGTGTGAAATTTCTCATTTTATTCAGTAAGTTATTGATGTTTATTTAAGAAAAAAATAAATTACCTTCAGTAAAATAATTACAACTGAAATAAGCTTAAACTAAGTGTTCCAATCATTGTGTATCCTTTGTCATTTCTGGATGTGCCTTGGTGTAGGCATGCATTCCCTTCTTTGAAGAATATGATCATCTTGAATTCTACATTCTAAAGGAATTCATTTGCAGCAACATGATGGACCTAGAAATTATTGCACTTAGTGAAGTAAGTCAGATAGAGAAAGACAAATATAATATGCATAACTTATTTGTGGAATCCAAAAAATGATACAAATAAACTTATTTGCAAAACAGAAATAGACTCATATTCATAGAAAACTAATGGTTACCAAAGAGGATAGCAGTGTTGGGGGAGTTGATTAATAAGGAGGTTGGGGTTAACAGATATACATTATTATATATAAAAATAGATAAACAGCAAGGACCTTCTCTATACCACAGGGAACTATACTTAATATCTTGTAACAACCTGTAAGGGAAAAGTATCTAGAAATATATGTACATATACATTTTTTGTATATCTACATCTTTAGTTCTACTAGCTTTATTTTGCTTCTCCAAATATTTCCTCTTATCCCAATGATGCAGCTTTCAATGCTGTGTTCACTTTCTCAATACATTGCCTCCCTCTCCCCCACCCTTTACGGACAATTCAGCCCATATCTGGTAGGACAGTTGTTTCTTCTGCTCCAGGTATTCAGACATAGTTGCTCTCTCTGGTAGATAATATAAACAGTACTTCTCTGATTTCTTTCATCCACTTTGGCATGCACCTTCAAATCTCACCTACAACTCATTAAGATAATTAATTAATTTTTTTAAAAAAATTAGATATAGCATAAATTTTACTCCCTTAAAGAATATGATGACCCAACGGGTTTTTAAATGATGTCAAAGTGCTTGTAAAGACAAGTGCTCTCCCTAGAAGATGGCATCAGGTTCACGGTGGGAAATAGCAAATTCCATTTCAGTGAACAAGACAGGAAGGGCCTATCCTGAGGGGGTAACTTAGGATAGACACTCCCAGGCATTTTCTGAGCGTGAAAGGTATGGGACACAGAAAAAAAGAGGCAAGGAGAATGGAATATAATTCCTGGAGGAAAAAGACAACTAGAGCAACCAAAAGCCCAGTGATTCACAAGTGTGTGAAGGAAGCTGTGAAGAGTGCTGAAGTAACCAGATCTTGTTTTGTGTCCTGGTGGCTCTACCTCTTATTTGCTATATAATATTGAGCAAGACCGAGGACTGGAGCTCAGAGCTGTGTGGGGACAAATGGGGAATAGAGGAGCAGTTAGGATGAGGAGATAATCTGCTAACAATGTATAATTCTCAATTATGAAGAAATCTGTGAGTTAAAATATTGATAAAATGTTAATTTTATTAATTTAAATTAATTTTATTAATAACAAAAATAAACATAGGTGCAGAGAATGTGTAAGATGAATCAGGAAGGTACTGAAAGGCAGATTAAATTGTTAGTGCAACAACTTAAGGGCCTGTAATAAGACAATAAGTGGTAGTAGCAATGAGACAGACAGCTAATAAGAAAAGTCAACTAGATTATTTGTTGAGGATAAGAATGACTCCTTGTGTTTTAGTTTAGTGGTGCCAATCATAACATCAGTGATGGATGAAATTTTATGGAAGACAATAAAGAAATCTGTTGAGGTCATTTTGATCCAAAGGGCTTACATATAATAGAGGTGGAAATGATCTACATATGGTTATATTTGGGTCTGGAATTAAAGTGCAGAAAGTGATTAGAAGTCATCCCTTGTGTAAGAATGTAGGTCTACCTTTAGCTATGGAGTATGAAGACTTCAGGTGAGCTGTAGGTAAGATCAAGAGGCCACTGATGACTATTGTGGTGACTACAATTTCAATAATATACTTCTCAATACACTTTTCAATATACATTCTTTCAATCCCCTCACATAAGTGAGCAACTTTTTTTTCAATTCACACCATATTAATCTTTCCCATTTCTAAATCTGCAGTATTTATTGTATGAATCAGTGAATTACTGCATGGTGAATTTCATAAATCTGTGCACAAGTATCTCTACAATTGGCTATAATCTTCTGGAAGGCAGATCCCAAACCTAGACTTTGCTTCCTTACCCTTGGAGCCCAGGTCAGGGTCTGGTACATGCTCAAGAAGTGAATGCAGCTAAGTGAATGCATTTGCCAGAAACTACTACATTTCCTGATAGCAGTTTCATTTTATTTGATTCTCTACCACTTCCAAGAATCATTTCCAAATTCCTCAGCTTATATTAAAATTGTATATCTGATACAACCAATCAAGTCAGGCAAAATTGCTATTACTGTGACTCAGCCAATAGTTGGGAAGATTTATAACTGGAAAGGCACAAATAAATTAGTTCCATATTTTAAAAATGTCTCTACTTTTTTTTTTAAGTTAATGTGAACTATACCATAAAGAAATATGTCTTTAGAGGACCAGTGAGAAAGTAGACTCTCAGAGGAGAATGAGGGTGGCATTTGAAGGAGAGGAACAATTATTAGAAAGTGATACTTATGAAGTTAGAAAGATAACTGCTTCTCTTATGATTCTTTAAGAGTAAAATTAAGCTAAGACAAAATTCAGTGTATTGACACTGGCTTCAGATTTTTAATAGGCCAAGCAGTTGCAGTAGAAGTATCCAGAATAATAGGGAGTAGATATAACATCCCCCGTGTTCTCACTTTCAAGTGGAGTTACCCTCTTACAAGGCCAAAGATCACAATAGCAGAAAGAGATTCACCAGCTTTGTTGCAGCATCTGCAATATCATGACATGATATGTTTGATTATACATATTCATTTTAATCTGTGACAATAGTACAGGAAACACTTTTGCTTCAAATAGATCTATGTGTTGAATCTCAGAAACATACATATCCATATACAGTACATGCCAAACAATGCAGTTAGTTAACCATTTTTAAGTGTTTTGGATTTATTTTTTAGCAGATGATTTCCTTCTCTTGTGTTTCCTGCCTAGAGAAGTTCCTTTAACATTTGTTGTAAAGCTGGTTTGGTGGTGCTAACTTCTCTTAATTTTGCTTGCTTGTAAAGCTTTTGCATTCTCCATCAAATCTGAATGAGAGTTTTGCTGGGTAAAGTGTTCTTGGGTGTAGGTTCTTCCCTTTCACCACTTTAAATATATAATGCCATTCATTCCCTTCTGGTTTGTAGAGTTTCTGTTGAGAAATCAGCTGATAACTTGATGGGAGTTCCCTTGTATGTTGTCGTTTTCCCCTTGTTGCTTTAATATTTTAACTTTGTCTTTAATTTTTGCCAGTTTGATTACTATGTGACTCCATGTGTTCCTCCTTGGGTTTATCCTGACTGGAACCCTCTGCACTTCCAGACTTAACTGACTATTTACTTTCCCATGTAAAAGAAGTTTTCAGCTATTATCTCTTCAAATATTTTCTCAGGTCCTTTCTTTCTTCTTCTGGGACCCCTATCACGCAAATGTTGGTGCATTTAATGTTGTCCCAGAGGTCTCTTAGGCTATCTTCATTTCTTTTCACCTTTTTTCCCCCTATATTCTGTTTTTCAGCCATGATTTCCACTAATTTTGTCTTCCAGATCATTTTCACTTATCTGTTTTTCTGCCTCTATTATGCTCTTATTGGTTCCTTCTAATGTATTTTTTGGAGAAGGAAATGGGAACTCACTCCAGCGTTCTTGCCTGGAGAATCCCAGGGATGGAGGAGCCTGGTGGGCTACCATGCTGCAACTTAGCAGCAGCAGCAGTGTATTTTTTATTTCTATTTTTTCTTTAGTTCCTCTAGGTCTTTGGTAAACATTTCTTGCATCTTCTCCATTCTTCTTCTGAGATCCTGGGTCACCTTCATTTTCCTTATTCTGAATTCTTTTTCTGGAAGTTTGCCTATTTCCACTTCATTTAATTGTTTTTCTGGGTTTTTATCTTGTTCCTTTGTCTGGAACATAATCCTCTGCTTATTTATTTTGATTAAATTTCTATGATTGTGGTTTTCATTCTGGAGGCTATGAATTGTAGCCTTGTTTCTTCTGGCTGCCCTCTGAAGGATGAAACTAATAGGCTTCTACAAGCTTCTGATGGGAGGGACTGGCAGTGGGAAAAATTAGGTCTTGATCTGGTGGGCAGGGCCTTGCTCAGTAAAACTATAACCCAATTATCTGCTAATGGATGGGGTTGTTTTTCCTTTTCCTTCCTGTTAGTTGTTTGGCCTGAGGTGATCCAGCCTTGGAGTCTACAGGCTCTATGGTAATGGCAGTCTCAACGAGGGCTCATACCAAGGGGCACCTCCCAGGACTGCGGCTGCCAGTGCCACTGCCACTGTCCATGTGGTGAGCCACTGCCAACCCACACCTCTGCAGGAGACCTTCTAACACTAGCAAGTAGGTTTGCTTCAGTCTCCTGTGGGGTCACTGCTCCTATCCCCTGGGTCCTGGTGTGAACAAGATTTTTTTTTGTGCCCTCTAAGTACGGAATCTCTGTTTTCCCCCAGTCCTGTGGAACTCCTGCAATCAGATCCCACTGGCCTTCAAAGTTAGATTCCCAGGGGATTCCTAGACCCTTTGCTGGATCCCCAGGCTGGGAAGTCTGATGTGGGGCTCACAACCTGACAATGGAAGGAATTCTTTGGTATTATTGTTCTCCTGTTTATGGGTCACCCACCCAGCAGGTATGGGACTTAATTTTATTATAATTGAGTCCCTCCTACCATCTTTCTGTGATTTCTCATTTGTCTTTAGAGTTGGAGTATCTTTTTTGTGGGTTCCAGAATCCACTTATCGATAGTTGTTGACAGCTAGTTGCAATTTTGGTGCTCTCCCAGGAAGAGAGAGACACAGGTCCCTCTACTCTGCTATCTTGAACCAATCTCTCCAATCATTTTTAATAGTGGTTAAATACCATCTATCAGACATATATGTTTAAAATATATGTGATTTTAATTATCCAACACCAATTGTTCTCAACCAGTAGGGAGAAAACACTCTTCCCCAAAGAAGCTCATCATTTCAGGGGTAATATGACAGGAAGAAAGTGTTAGTTGTTAAGTCATGTCCCACTCTTTGTGACCCCATGTACTGTAGCCTTCCAGACTCCTTTATCCATTGGATTCTCCAGGCAAGAATACTGGAGTGGGTTGCCATTTCCTTCTTCAGAGGATCTTTCCAACCCAGGGATTGAACCCAGGTATCCCTCATTGCAGGCAGATTCTTTACCATCTGAGTTACCAGGAAAGCTGACAGTAAGGAAATTTCAAATAACAAATGCAATATTGTTTATATCTAGAACAAGTATGTTTCATTTTGTTAACACACACTGTGGAAATTAAATTTCATAAAATCTTCTTGGTTGGACAAATGATGATTAAAAATACTCAAGAAATACTGGTATAGACTAAAATTTCTTGTTTTCAGAATACATATCTGCAGGTTATTTTAAACTCTCCTTTCTTGTTCTCCTTTATGATACCTAAATAAGCTTGTGAACTCTGCATAGTAAAAGATCTGTGGTTGGGACTTATTAATTTGGGCTTCTGCTTGTTTCACTCTCAAGCTCTAAAAATGATTTTGAGGACACAATGATAACTAATGCAAAGCCTCTGGCCTCAAGTTGTTCACACTTTAATGGAGAAGAAAGTTAACTAAATAGAGAAGTGGAGCACAATGTGTTCAGGTTTCATTGCAGGGTACTGTGTCAGAGGATATAGAAATACTTAAACCATACTTGAGTTTAACAGAAAAAAAAATTGATAAAGTAGGTCTATAAAGACTCAGCAATGAAAGAATGAATAAAGGAGATTTGGTACACATATACAATGGAATGTTACTCAGTCATAAGAAGGAACAAAATTGTCCCATTTGTAGAGACATGGATGAACCTAGAGACTGTCATATAGAGTGAAGTAAGTCAGAAAGAGAAAAACAAATATTGTATATTAATGCACATATGTGGAATCTAGAAAAATGGTAAAGATGAACCTATTTGCAGGGCAAAAATAGAGATGAAAACATAGAGAAAATGGACACCAAGGAGGGAAACAAAGTGGTGGGATGAATTGGTAGATTTGGACTGACATACACACTATTGATACCATGTGTAAAACAGATAACTAATGAGAAACTACTGGATAGCACAGGGAACTGTACTCAAAGCTCTTTGGTGACCTAAATGGGAAAGAAATCCAAAAAAGAATGGACATATGTATAGGTGATTCAATTTTCTATACAGCAGAAACTAAAAAAAAAAAATTTTAAAGCAACTATATTCCAGTTAAAAAGAAAAACCCAATAATGTATGTATACTTAAAAATTAAGAGGTCAGATCTTATACTGTGTTCTTATCATGATAATATAAAATCTAAAAAATATAAAAAGAATATCAACGAGAGATTTACTTCCTAAGCAAATATGTGCTCGGATTATTTTAAAATTATACATTAATTGCATGCTGCTGCTGCTGCTAAGTCACTTCAGTCATGTCAGACTCTGTGCAACCCCATAGATGGCAGCCCACCAGGCTCCTCTGTCCCTGGGATTCTCCATGCAAGAATACTGGAATGGGTTGCTATTTCCTTCTTCAATGTATCGAAGTGAAGAGTGAAAGTGCAGTAGCTCAGTCGTGTCTGACTTTTGCGACCCCATGGACTATAGCCTACCAGGCTCCTCCGTCTATGGGATTTTCTAGGCAAGAGTACTAGAGTGGGTTGCCATTTCCTTCTCCACATTAATTGCATGACTTTGTGCAAAAATGTGACTGTTGGCTTCATTTTTTTTTCTCATCTGTAAAACTAGGAGAAGAATTAAATGGCTTCTGAATGTCTCATAAGGTCAAAATGCTATATTATTTGCTTAAAATTCAAGTTTTTGTTGCATATCTGCCATGCATATAATGTCATATGCACTGAAAAATGTTAAACAGATATAATGCACAACCTGTGTGTGTGTGTGTGGTGGGGGGAACTCAGCAGAACAATAACTTTGACAATCACAGATCAGAAAAGAACACATATCCTCAGAGATGGTCTAGCATAAATTTGGATTACATTTATATTTTTTCTTTCTCTTTCTTTCACTGGAATACAACACTGTTCCCAATTCACACATTAGTTCCTATGGGATTTACTGCTGGAAGTTGATCCAAAACATCAATGGGTAAGATGTTTTAAAGTATTTAAGTGGAAATATCTTTCCTTCTGACTTCACATAGAATACAGGGATATTATTCAGATCACTTTCCAGGAAAAATAATTCCAAGTTAAATTATTTTTTAAAGCAGTGATTTTTCTCACATGAATATAAATCTCAGTTGAGAGGTAGAAAACCAGTTAGGTTCCTATTTCTCTCTGCTTTGCAACTGCGCACTGACTCCCCTATTCACGGTGAGGCTGAGAGTGGGGTGGGAGTTGTCCCACTTGCAATGAAAGGAAGGAGCATCGCTCTCCTTGCCTGTCCCTGGCAGAGTTTCCAGTGGTCCCAGGAGGCAGTGAAATACACTGTGATTAAAAACAATAGTGTTTCACATTTAGACTGTAAATAATTTTGATGTTTTTAAATACAGTGTGACAATTTGTTCTAGTTTTATTATTCTACATGTAGCTGTTCAGTTTCCCTAGTACCACTAATTGAAGAAACTGTCCTTTCTCCATTGTGTATTCTTGCCTCCTTTGTCATAGATTAATTGACCATAAGTGCTTGGCTTAATTTCTGAACTCTCTATTATTTTTCATTAATCATGTGTCCTTTTTTTTTGGTCCCAGTACTATGCTATTTTGACTATTGTAACTTGATAGTATAAAGTCAAGTCAGTGAGTGTAATACCTCCAGCTGTATTCCTTTTTCTCAAGATTTCATTGGCAATTTGGAGTAATTTGTGACTCCATACAAATTTTAGGATTACTTGTTTAGTTCTGTGAAAAATATGTCATGAGTGTTATGATAGAGATTGCATTAAATCTATAGACTGCTTTGGGTAGTATGGGCATTTTAACAATATTTTTCCCCAATACATAAAAATAGGATATCTTTCCATTTCTTGGTATCATCTTCAATTTTCTTCATCAGTGTTTTATAGTTGTCAGAGTGTAGGTCTTCCACCTCCCTGGTTAAGTTTATTCCTAGGTATTTTATTGGTTTTACTGTGATTTTAAATGGGCTTATTCTCTTGCTTTCTCTTTCTGATATTTTATTATTAATGTAAGACCTGCAATCATAAAACTCCTAAGAGGGAACATAGACAGAACACTCTTTGACATAAATCATAGCAATACTTTTTGGATCCATTTCTTAAGGTGAAGCAAACAAGCAAACAAACAAATGGGACCTAATCAAAGTTGAAAGCTTTTCCATAGCAAAGGGAACAATTAACAAAATTAAAAGAGAACCTACTGAATGGAAGAAAATATTTGCAAATGATATGACCAATAAAGGTTTTACATCCAAAATATATAAATAGCTCAGTATTAAATACTCAGTTTAAAAGAGAGAAGAATGTCTGAATAGATATTCTTCCAAAGAAGATATATAAATGGGCAACATGCACATGAAAAGATGCTTGACATTGCTAATTATCAGATAAATACAAATCAAAACCGCAAGATATTACCTCACACCTGTCAGAATGATGTGGCAAATAAAGGCTGCAAACACAATATGTTGTTAAGAATGTGGAGAAAAAGGAACCCTCAACGCTGTTGGTAGGAATGTAAACCAATGCAGCCTCCATGGAAAACACTACTGAGGTTGTTCAAAGGACTAAAAATGAAATACAATATGACCCAGCAATTCCACTTGAGGGTATATATTCAAATAAAATGAAAACACTAATTTGAAAAGATGCACACACCCTAATGTTCATAGCAGCGTTATTCACAATAGCCAAGATATGGAAACAATCTAAATGTCCATCAACAGATAAATGAATAAGAGGTGTAGTATATATAACAGATCATTTTTCAGCCATAAAAAGAATGAAATTCTGTCATTTGCAATAACATGAATAGCCTTAGTATTATGCCTAGTGAAAAACGTCAGAAAGAGAAAGACAAATACTTACTCTATGTTGTCACTTATATGAGTAACTTAAAAAAATCATCTTAAAAAAAGAATAAATAAAACAGAAACAGACTCACCAATATTGAGAAAAAAACTAGTGGTTACCGGTAGGGAGAGGGGAGAGGGAGGAAGGGATGTGGATTGAAACCAAGCAGGACCCTGTGGGATTTACGGGCATGGAAGCCTTTCTGTGTTTCCTGATCCCAATTTGCAGAAAATAGATTTCAACCTCCATGACCTTCCTTGTGTTCCAAAAGGCAGGTTCAAACAGTTGCTAATCAGGGAAGGGGGAAGATGTAGAGACAAGGGAAAGCAGCCAAGAAACAATAGTGCAGCCTTAAGATAGGATCCTGGCTCTCCCTCAAGGGATACACATTAACAATATCTTTGAGCTGTTATGCAGATGATGAAATCCCCACTAGGTAGGAGAAGTTAATTGTATGCTACCAGCAAGCAGTAGACCACAGACTTGTTGAAATGGAAACCAGAAGGTTGGTGATGTTGATTTCCACTTACCTCACCATCAACCAATCAGAAGGAAATGCAACCCACTCCAATACTCTGACCTGGAGAATCCCATGCACCGAGGAACTTGGCAGGCTACAGTCCATGAAGTCATAAAGAGTTGGACACAACTGAGTGACTAACACACACACACAACCAATCAGAATGTCCACGAGCTTACCATACCCTCTTTGAAGCATTACTATAAAACTCCTCATTACCCCCTCCAGGTCGGACACACTGTTTTGAGGGAATTAGCCTTCTGTAGCCACTTTTGCCTGGTAAAGCGATAATGCTGTTCTTTTCTGCTTCACCAAAAAATCTGTATTCAATTCAGTACTTCAATTCAGAGGTCAAATGTTCATTACATGATTAAGAGAAATACAAACTGCTATGTATAAAATAAATAATAACAGGCATACACTATATAGCATAGGGAAATTAAGCCAGTGTTTTGTAATTCATATGGAGTATAATTTTAAAATTACTTACATATATGAAGCTAATATTATATTGTGATTCAACTATACTTCAATTTAAAAAAGTAACATTTCCTGGGAAAGTGATCCAAAGACTGAGATTTTTCCATCATTTGCTTTAATTATTTAATTTCACTCATCAAAAAGAGCAGCAGAACAATGAGTTAAGTCTGACCCTGGACTCAGACTGCTTTGATATTATGAACTACAATACAGTAACACACATTGCCTGGCTCTCTGAAATGTCATCTCCTCCATGAGATACTGGCTGTTATGCACCTCCTGAACAGGTTGTGATGAGGATTGAGTGGCCCAAGGTAAATTCTGAGAATAGCACATGGCCTGTGGGATTCAGGCAGGTTCTGTGGGTTCTCTGTCCAGGTCAAAAACTGTAAAATGAAGATAATTACACATACTTAATGGAAAGAATTGTGGCAATTGAGTAAAACATTCAAAGAGCTTAGAGCAGTACATACTATATCATAGGCATTTGAGAGATATTTTTAAAAACAAAACTAATGTTGGATTATTAGTTTTAGGAGCCACACACCTACATTTGTTTTCTCCCTTTAAGATTATTTTCACATTAACCTTGTGAAGTATTGATTCTGCAATTGTCAAAATTGAAGCTGAAGTTTGGTGGAGTTCAGTTACTTAGCATCACTGGGAATGTGACTGAGACATAATTTCATTAGAGTTGACTGAAATCCAAGGTTGAGTTTTATTTTGAAAACCAATAGGAATAAGTCCAGAGAATTCTATTTTCAATAATAAAAAAAAAGGAAAGAAGAAAGTCTTAACTATTGCTAGGGAATCATTACATTTAGTTAAAAACAAATTTAACCAACTTGTCATGTAAACATGGTGTGACCAAATGGAAATAGCATGCAAATAAATGTCAGCACTTTGACCAGGTCCTGGGACAAACCATGAGACCAAGTGTGTGCCCCACCATCAACAGGAGAAGAAATAGTATTAATTACTTAGCCACAAGGCTTGTTGGGTATTTTCCCAGAATAATTCACTTTCTTTAAGAATCCTGAGACCCCTTGTACATTTTAAGTGATCTTTATTTGTGCTGAAATACTTGTGTTGTATGTGTGAGAAAATGTGTTTGGTTTCCATGGCGTGTCATTTATTCACAGGACCTCGAGGCTAAGCCAGGATTGTTTCATTTAGTGAGTAATGAATAACAAACGGAGGAGAGAACCATTGAAAGGGAGAAAATCTGTGAAAGCACAGTCTCAATTACATTAAGTGGAGCAGGTCTCTCTCAATTGAAGTAAACTTATCATACAGAATTTACTGCTTCTCAAAATGACAAAGTAATAATAAAAAATATGAAAACTACCATGTACTGTTTTCTGACTAAGAGGTGGGTCTTGTGTTCATTGCTTCTTACACATTATCTCACATATGCTTTATAATTATCATATGGGACAGACAATTCT
The DNA here is from genome assembly GCA_024291935.2 of Okapia johnstoni. Taxonomy (NCBI): domain Eukaryota; kingdom Metazoa; phylum Chordata; class Mammalia; order Artiodactyla; family Giraffidae; genus Okapia; species Okapia johnstoni. The sequence continues at coordinate 51,119,037 of CM044319.1, forward strand.
TCCATTTTGCAGTTGCTCAAGTAGAAATGAGCAAGATTAAGTAAGAAAGCAAGGCCATGAAACAAATAACAGTAAGAATGACTACTACTCTTAGCACAGCTCAAATACTGTTTTAAGTGGGTTTTAGGAATATTTATTATTAATTTATTGAATAAATATTTGTAGTGTGCCTTCTGTATAGGAGGAATTCTTGTAGGCTCTAGTGATACGTTAGGAGGCATAACAGGATGCCCTCTGATCACATGTTCTAGCTGGGGGATAGTAAGAAAATAAATACATTTTATGGCATAGTATTATAGTATATAAGCACATTGAAGAACAGTACATAAGAGGAGGGGGATAGGGAGGGCTGGAGGGAGTTCCATTTAAAATAGAATGGAAGATGATCCCTACAAAGTTGAGCAGCCTAGATGGAGAAATGTCAAGTCACACTTATGTACATCTGGTTGGCATCTATTGCTTAAAGCTGGTACTGGATTAACAACTGTTATCCAGAGCACAAGGGACTATGTCAGATCTGCAGGTTTACATAGAGCTGGGCACACAACTACAGCATGGCTGTTCAGAACACACATTTTAGAAATATTCCTCCTTGGTTTGAATAACATCTTTAGAAGAGCTCTCTTAGGCAAATTATGTAAATTTCATTAAGCTGTAAATTAGTGAAAATGGGAGATCATGACTCATAAGGTGCTTGTGAGGATTAGTGATTATTCAACCTCACTTCCTATCACTCTCTTTCTCACAGATTTCCCATGCAGTCTGTCCAGCCTTCACACCTCCATCCAATTCTCTTGGCCACACTTCTATCCTAGTGCTTTGTTCTTCAAGTCATCTTTACTTTGATCCTACTTACTCCAGATTCCATGATGGCTTGTTCAATTCCCTTTTTCAGGTATTTGTTCAAGTATCATCTTGCCTTAAGGACTTTACCTGCAGCAAGTGCCTTGCAAGATGATACTTATTCTTCTGCAGTTTCTCCTCTATCCCTCATCATCTCCAGGGCAGTTAGCAGGGTCAGATCTCAGCACAGTACATATAAGGACATACAATCCAATATCCAGATAGAAATAACTCCAAACAGAAAAAAAAAACAAACATGCATACAGCACCCACATACTAAGATACTTGCAGGAATCTGGGCAATCTTGAGGGGCTTCAGAGGGAAGTAGAGTGGAAAACTGGATTATAAGTTTGACATGAGACTAGCAACCTGTGTCTGAGCTTTAGCATTCTGGCAAGTTCAGCTAGAAGCAGACTGTATGTGTTGTGAGTATGGCTCCTTCAAGCTTTGACATAGTAATGCTTGATGGCAAATGACATTGATATGGCAGGATGACAGTGTCAGGGAACTGAGGTAATGACCAAAAGGTGCAGGAAAGTGTAAATAGATATTTTTATATAAAACCAGAGAAGCACCCTTTGATTATGTTCTCTAGACAGACAAATAGGTCACTCTTTTAACTAAGATAAAGAGGCACATACCAGAGAGGAGCCCTGAGCATTTTAACAATATCAGTGCTGGTTGTCCTCTGTAGGCTGGAGCTGACAGCAAGAGATGTTGTCATGGGCCTGGGCTCTCTAGTAACAATGCAGATGATGGGCACAGAGCATTAAGGAGGGGATTTCAGAATGGCAGAGGCAAAGTGATTGTGTTTAACTGTCAGAGGCAAGATGCAATCACCAAAATACAAAGGAAAGCTAGAATGACAATGAGAATATGCTGTCCCCTGGGATCTGTGGTGACAGCTAATAGGTTACAGCATTCAATGAGGCAGGATAGGTCTATAATCCATTGAGAGAGAGAGAGAGAAAGCAAGTTGCTAAACCAGAGGCAGATGACAACACTCGTGGAAAACTATGGCCCCCGTATAGTACTACTGATAAGTGCAGAACCCATCCACTGAATGGGGAGGACAGAAGGAAGGATTTTGCAATGCCACCACAAGTGTTAATCTTAAATATTACCAGATCCTTTCACAAAGAAGTCAGTAATAATATAACTGACTAAATTTGCGCTACATAAGAAAGAATACCCAGACTTTTCAAGAGAGGTAGGCTATGAGTTTAGGTATATCATCAGTATGGAGAAACCAAAACCTCATCAGAATCTTCTGGCTAGTAACGCCAATTATAAATTGTGTTCTAGACCTGGTCATCTCCAGATGCATTGACTCTTACTAAAGACCCTCTGTATGATCATTTCTCTAGTCTCCAAGTATATAATTGAAATAAATGTATTTAGAACTGGCAGAACCTCATGGTGCCAAAGGAGCCATTGTGATAGTAAGGACCAATTGAGATCCCTTAAAAGGCCCCGTTAACAATAATAAATGACAAGTAATAATGCATTCTATAGGAATTTCAAGGATTAAAGCCATCATTAAAGATTTAAATCTTTAAAGGATTCTGTAGAGTTACTGCCCCAGCATCCTGCAAACAAAGATCACTCTTAGGAAATGATAGTGCTCTATTAAACTTGGATAAATGATAGCCACATTTTCAGTTACATGTGTGATGTGATATTTCTACTGGAACAGATTAACAGAGTGCAGCCTCTGCTGCTTAGTATATGACTATTAATCTAATTAACAGACTCTTCTCATCAATAAGGAAGAACAAAATAAGCTCCCCTCTACTGCTTTATTGATATGTAATTGAAATGCAGCATTATTTAAACTTAAGGTGTACAGTGTGATGATGTAAACATGTACATGTTGCTGGAGGTTTAGCACAATAAGGTTACTAAACATGTACTTCACCTCACACAGTAGCCACTTTGTTCTTGTTGTTATGGTGAGAAAGGTAAATCTCTATTCTCATGGTAACTTTTGAGTGTGCAATACAATATTGTTCACTATGGTAACTACTATGTGCTTTAGCGCAGAACTTATTCATCATATAACTAAACATCTGTACCCTTTGATCAACATCTTCCCATTCATCCTCCAGCCCCTAGCAACCACCACTCTATTCTTTGTTTCTTTAAGCTTGATGTTTTTAGGTTCCATATATGTGAGATCACACAGTATTTGTCTTTCAATGTCTGATTTATTTCACTCGGCATCATGCCTTCAAGGTCCATCCATGTTGTCACATATGGGCAGGATTTTCTTCCTTTTCAAGGTTGAATAAGGTTGAATAATTTTCCATTGTGTGAGATACATGTTCCTTATCCATTCATCCATTAATGGAAGATTGTTTCCATGTCTTATCTATTATAAATATTCGGGTTTTTTTGGTTCCTTCAAATTTTCAGATTGTTTTTTCTATCTCTCTGAAAAAAGAGATTGGGTCCCTGCTAAGGACTTCGTTGAACCTGTAGATAGCTTTGGATAGTATCGTCATTTTAACAATATTAATGTCTCCAGTCTATGAACACAAGATATCTTTCCATTTATTTTTATCTTCTTCAGTCTTTTTTATAATGCTTTATAGTCTTATATTTTTCAATGTCTAGATCTTTCATTTCCTTGGTTAAATTTATTCTTAAGAATTTTGCTATTTTAATACTACTATAAATGCAACATTTTTAAAATTTATTTTTCAATACTGTACAGAAAAACAACTGATTTTTACATACTGACTTTATACTCTGAAATTTTACAGAATGGGTTTAATTGCTGTAATATCTTGTTTTAAGATTTTTTTCTACACAAGATCATGTCATAAGCTAACAGCGACAATTTTATATCTTTATTTTTGCTTTACATGCCTTTTGTCTCTTTCTTTGCATAACTACTTAATTTGCCTGTTTGCTAGGGCTTCCAGTACTATTTTGAATAGGAATAGTGAAAGTGGACACACTTGTCTTATATCTGAACTTAGAGGGAAATTTTTCAACATTTCAGCATGAGTATGATATTTGCTATGGGCTTTGTTTCTTCTATATTCAATTTATTGACAGTTGTTATCATGGAAGGATACTGAATTTTGTCAAATACTTTTTCAGCATCTATTGAGATGATCATATGATTTTTGTCTTTTATTCTATTAGTGTGGTGTGTCACAGTTATTGCTTTGTATATGGTGAACTATCTTTGAATCCCAGGGATAAATTTCAGTTGATCATGATGTATGCTTCTTATAATGTGTTGTTGAATTCTATTTGTTAGCATTTTGTTGAGGATTTTTGTAGCTATATTCTTCATGGATATTGGCCTGCAGTTTTCTTTCTTGTAATATCCTTACATGGCTTTGGAATTATGGTAATTCTGTCCTCACAAAATGAAGTTGGAATATTCCCTTCTCTTCACTGTTTTTAAAAGAACTTGAGAAAGATTGATGATAATTTAAAAAAAAAAAATTTGTAGAACTTACCATATAGCCCTCTGGTCCTGAGCTTTTCTTCATTAGGATATTTTTGTTCAAATTTGGATTTTATAATTCTTCATGATTCAGACTTGGTAGATTGTATGTTTCTAGGAAATTGCCTATTTTTTCTATGCTGTACAATTCGTTAGCATATTATGGTTCATAGCTGTCTCTTATGAGTCTTTGTGCAATGTCTCTTCTTTCATTTATAATTTAATTTTATTTATTTGTTTAGAGTCCTCTCTTTTTTTGGTTAAGCACATACTAACAGGTCTGGAGGGAGTAATAGACTCAGTACTGGTAGGGAATTTCAATATTCTACTTTCAGCTATGAATAGATCATCCAGACAGAAAATCAGTAAAGAAATGTTAGAATTGAACCATATGTTAAACCAAATGGACCTAACAGACATATACAGAACATTATATCAACCAGCAGTAGAATACACATTCTTCTCAAGTACACATGGAATAGTCTCCAGAACAGATTGTGTGTTAGGTTGCAAAATAAGTCTCAGGAAATTTTAAAAGATTGAAATCATACCAAGTATCTTTTCCAACCATAATAGTATAATATAAAAAATCAATAACAGGAATAAAACTTGAAAACTCACACATAGATGGAAAATAAACAACCATGCTGTACAACCAATGGGTCAAAAATGAAATTTGAAAAGTAGTTTAAAATATCTTGAAACAAATGAAAATTGAAGTACAACATACCCAAACATATGAAATGAAGCAAAGGCAGTGCTAAAAAGGAGTCTTATAGCAATAAATATATACATTAAAAATAAAGATCTCAAATACACATTTGAACTACTTTTGAACTGTGGTGTTGGAGAAAACTCTTGAGAGTCCCTTGGACTGCAAGGAGATCCAACCAGTCCATCCTGAAAGAAATTAGTCCTGAATATTCTTTGGAAGGATTGATTCTGAAGCTGAAACTCCAATATTTTGGTCACTTGATGAGAAGAACTGACTCATTTGAAAAAAACCTGACGCTGGGAAAGATTGAAAACAGGAGGAGAAGTGGACGACAGAGGTTGAGATGGTTGGATGGCATCATCGACTCGATGGACATGAGTATGAGTAAACTCCAGGAGCTGGTGATGGACAGGGAAACCTGGCGTTCTGCAATCCATGGGGTCACAAAGAATTGAACACAACAGAGCAACTGAACTGAACTGAAACTTATACTTCATAAAATTGAAAAAAGAACAAGGTAAGCCCAAAGTTAGTATAAGTAAGGGTATGACAAAGATCAAAGTAGAAAAATGTAATAAAGAATAGAAAAATGTTAAAGATCTGTAAAACTGAGTTGGTTTATTGAAAAGAAACAACATTTACAAAAAGAAACTTAATTGGAAGACATGTTTGTTAACTTTCCCTAGACATAGTTAGTTCAATTCTCTTTTATAATACAGTCCTAAGGAATGTTGATCATCTTGACGATCTCTAGAGCACTTTGTAATCCACTGCTCTGATGTAACATTCTAATATTAATAGGACTAGACGAATAGGGTAGCAAGTATTCTAAATAACCGACTAAGACACTGTTATGCCAGAGTGAAGGAGGTAAAGTCAAAAGGATTTGGAGTCTGCTGCATGAATAAATTTTTAGAAGTTTGGAGTTTATGATTTGGAGCATAGTGTGACTTTGTATATAAAGTCAAAGATAAGTTCTTGCTTTTCATCCCTGCCCTCATCAAGAAAGAGACGTAGATAGCTTTTGGTGGGCCTTTTTGTATTTTGCAGTCAGCTTATGCTATACTTGGTAAAAACTTCCTTATCTAGTGACTCATAAGGCTGGCAGTTTTGAGTAAGGTCCCAAACAAGGGAATCTCTACAGCAAGTTTGAGTGTGAGGCAAATTGCTATGCCATTAGAGTCGTATAGTCCTATAAATCTAACCGAGTTATCAGCATATAAAATAGATAAGGATTCCTTATGAAGTCGGCAAGTCCTAATAGAAATATTTGCAGGGTGCACCTTCGTATTTCTAGAGCAAGGCCATTCCTATAGTGGCAGAGTACTACTGGATGTTTGAAATCAGTTCTGTAAATAATTAACTCATTTATTATGGACCTATTGGAGACTCAGCTCTTGAAATTGAAGGTATCTCAAATTAGTGGTTTTAGTGCTTTCTATGTGTGGAAAGATGTAAGAATCAGTGGTCAGTGAAATTCATCCTAAGGAGTATATCTTCACTACCTAGGGATGTTTATTCAGTGTTCAGAGCGCTGCATCCTATTTTGTTTGTTTTAATCCTGAATTCCTCTCAGGGTACACTGTTGGTGGTGACTACAGTGAGTTGTGACTTAACCCTGGTGTAACTGGATGATGAGGGATGCTCATTGTTTGTTTGTTTGTTTTTATCTTCTGTTTTGTTATTTTGTTTTTATTGTTTTTAACAGGACCAGGCAAAGACAGCTACAATTTTGTTGTCCCATGTCATCATTAACCAGAATTACTCAAAATGCCAATCTCATTACTGCTTCTTTGAAAAGACTTTGGCTTTTCCAGATCATCTGGAATTTGGGTCAGAGTCCTTTTCATACAGAGGATTTTTACTGTTTAATTCTGGCCTCAATCATAATCTTAAAAATCAGGGGTTTCTTATGAAGATAGGGTAATATGAAGGAAAAAAAATTCCATGGAAATTAGGAGACTTTGATCCCAACTATAACATTATGAATGCTGAGATAATATTGAAGAAATCACTTAACTTCTCTCATCCTCAGCTTTCTCAGCACTAAAATGAAGTCCTTGGGGTGCTCTCTGAGATAACTTAGGAAAAAGTTCATGAGGAAGGAACTCGGTGTGAATCCAGGCCTTTCCAAAAATTAGGAAAATGAAAACATTATCATAGTGGTCTTATGTTTTATCTTCATCCAGGTAAAGAATATTATGGCTTTTCTCAAAGATGCCTGTTATTTATGGTATTATGTCAGGTGCCATAAGCAAATTCTGTGCCTCTGACCTCCATGCCCCACGTAGGAATTATCTGAACCTAGAGAAATGTTGATGATTGTTCCTGTAATTTTACTAGAGTTTCTATATTTCAGTCAAGTTGCATCTTAACCATCACAGGCAACTTACAATTATTCCTCTCTAAATCTTTGCAAATAAATTATTCTAGTTTTAAATAAAAATATTGCAATTGCATTTTTTTACTCTGGATGCACTGAGAGTTCTGTAGGTTAGAATACACAAGTCCAGATATGAGTAGATGAGCACTGCCTAATTAGTAGATGCTTGATTTCATGAAGCCGAGCACTGAAGATCAGCGGATTGCTTCCCTCCTCCCTTCTCCCCCCTTCTCTTCTCCTCCTCTCCTTTTCTACTTTTTCACTTCCTCCTCTTCCATCTCGTCCTTCTTCTTCTTTTTATATCTATTTACAAAATCAAATGCAAAGATAATTATAGCTGCCCTAACTGACTAGAAAATGAACATCAAATTAAATATTGTGTATAAAACCTGGAGTGAGGGACTGTCTGACTCAGCTCCTGCTGCTATAACAAAATATTATAATCTGAGTGGCTTAAACAACAGAAATATATGTATCACAGTTCTGGAGGCTGGGAAACCCAAGAACAATGTGACGATTGATTTAGTTCCTGATGAGAATTCTTTTTCTGGCTTGCAGATAGCTATCTCCTTGCTGGGTCCTCAGATGGCCAAGAAAGAGAGATCTTCGTGTGTCTTTTTTCCTTAGGACACTAATTCCATCATGAGGGCTCCACTCTTGGGACCTATGTACCTTTCAAAGGCCCTGTCTCCAAACACCATCTCCTTGGGGGTTAGGGATTCAACACATGTGATTTCTGGGGTGGAGGCAGACACAAATATTCAGTCCATAGAGGAGGTAAGAAACTCTTCCATAAAAGCACTAGCAAAAAATAAATGTCAAAATCAAGTAATTCAGAACTCTGGAAATTGATCGAAGTTGCAAGGAGTGTTTATTCAAGAAAAACAAAATGCTAAACCTCAATAGAACAGAACGCTTGGTGCCTTTTAAGTTGCCCTGGTACATCTCCTTCTCCTCAGTTCCCCAGTTCTTGAAAACTAGCAGACTTCCAACCACTTGAGGACAAAGACAATTTGGAACACTGGATAATTCTGTCCATTTATGAAGCACTTGATATGTGCATTTACCTTCTAAGGCATAGCAAAGAGCTAAAGTTTTTTCAGTAGTTTTGAACACAGACCTAATGCCCTAGCATGAGATAAGCAAAGTAGGGCGGTAATTCTACATAATATTACTAAGGAGGCCTATCTGCCAAAAGGACTTTATAAATGTTCTCAGACAATTTAGAGGCATGCACATTTTAGTGATAGGATTCATGAAAGGATTTTTCAGAAAGTAAAGGTCCTGGGTATTCTAACATCTTAACTGTGTGGGTGAGCAGGCTAATGCATAAAAGATAGAAATAGGGAGATGGTGTTTGGGGATTAACAAGTAGACCAATTGGGTTCATGATCTTCCAATGCATTTTCCTTTTCAAATTTAATACTCCTTATGTTTTATCACATTTTGCTGCCAAAAGATTTTCTGGTTTCAGTTCAGTTCAGTCACTCAGTCGTGTCCAACTCTTTGCAACCCCATGAATCACAGCACACCAGGCCTCCCTGTCCATCACCAACTGCCAGACTCTACCCAAACCCATGTCCATTGAGTCGGTGATGCCATCTGACCATCTCATCCTCTGTCGTCCCCCTCTCCTCCTGCCCTCAATCTTTCCCAGGATCAGGGTCTTTTCAAATGAGTCAGGTGGCCAAAGTATTGGAGCTTCAGCTTCAACATCAGTCCTTCCAATGAATAACCAGGACTGATCTCCCTTAGGATGGACTGGCTGGTTCTCCTTGCAGTCCAAGGAACTCTCAAGAGTTTTCTCCAAAACCACAGTTCAAAAGCATCAATTCTTCAGTGCTCAGATTTCTTTATAGTCCAACTCTTACATCCATACAAGACTACTGGAAAAACCATAGCCTTGACTAGACGGACCTTTGCTGACTAAGTAATTCTCTGCTTTTTAATATGCTATCTAGGTTGATCATAATTTTCCTTCCAAGGAGTAAGCGTCTTTTAATTTCATGGCTGCAATCACCATCTGCAGTGATTTTGGAGCCCCTAAAAATAAAGTCTCTCACTGTTTCCACTGTTTCCCTATCTATTTCCCATGAAGTGATAGGATCAGATGCCATGATCTTAGTTTTCTGAATGTTGGGTTTGAAGCCAACTTTTTCACTCTCCTCTCTCACCTTCATCAAGAGGCTCTTTCGTTCTTCTTCACTTTCTGCCATAAGGGTGGTGTCATCTGCATATCTGAGGTTATTGATATTTCTTCCAGTAATCTTGATTCCAGCTTGTGCTTTCCCCAGCCTAGCATTTCTCATGATGTACTCTGCATATAAGTTAAATAAGCAGGGTGACAATAGACAGCCTTGATGTACTCCTTTTCCTATTTGGAACCAGTCTGTTCCATGTCCAGTTCTAACTGTTGCTTCCTGACCTGGATGCAGGTTTCTCAAGAGGCAGGTCAGGTGATCTAGTATTCCCATCTCCTTCAGAATTTTCCACAGTTTATTGTGATCCATACAACTAAAGGCTTTGGCATAGTCAATAAAGCAGAAATAGATGTTTTTCTGAAATGCTCTTGCTTTTTTGATGATCCAGCGGATGTTGGTGATTTGATTTCTGGTTCCTCTGCCTTTTCTAAAACCAGCTTGAACATCTGGAAGTTCATGGTTCATGTATTGCTGAAGCCTGGCTTGGAGAATTTTGAGCATTACTCTACTAGAGTGTGAGATGAGTGCAATTGTGTGGTAGTTTGAACATTCTTTGGCATTGCCTTTCTTTGGGATTGGAATGCAAACTGACCTTTTCCAGTCCTGTGGCCACTGCTGAGTTTTCCAAATTTTCTGACATATTTCTCGTTTACTGTATCACGATTGTCACCTCTTTAGGCACTTTGAGCAATTTCTCAATAAATATAGGTATTTGCCACACTTCTAAAGATGCAAGTTTAATTAGAAGTCTATTTATTCCCTTCACTGTGCTATGAATGAAGTTTTGAGTTTTTTTTTTTTAAAGATGAATCTTCACCTCATGCAATTTCTTAGCAGAATCTATTGCCAGCTCTAAGAACGTATTTCCCTTTGATGACTGGAGCTGGCAGATAAATTTAATTCAATCCTTCCTCAGAAATTCTGACCCACCCAAAGGAGAATGGGCTTTGCCAGGAACACCTTTGTTGTCCCCCTATTACTGATAGGGCAACTTAATCTGTCACTCAGTGTTGTTTCTTGACCCTCCCTTTATGCAATCCTTTTACATCATCTGTTTTTACTCACATTTTACTCTCTATTTTCCTGCCTCTGCATTTGGGAAATCCCTCCAGAGTTATCTCAATTCTGCATTCCCTTCCCCATTTTTATGCATATACAAGTGAGTTCAACTCTGAGCTGTAGTTTCACCTTTTACCTAAAGTCATTCTTGTGTTTCATCCTCAGGCATGTTTACATAGGGATTGATATATCCTGCTCTAAACCAATAAACAGCCTAGTAAGAATTATTCTATTTACCTGATCTATGTCTCTGTCTCAATTCTCATGTGCAAAAATTCCATTGCAAAATGCAGGTGTTCTTTTTCCTGATAATTCTCTCATTTCAATGTACTCTGTACTTTGTTATACATTATTAATGAAGACCCAAAACATCCAAAAGTGTCTCAGCATTATTGATTTTGTAAGCTTTCTTCTTATTCTGGTTTATTTGCTTTTGGTGCTTATTCTGATTGACTTTGTCTTGACTATTATTGCTGCTGTTGCTATTACAATGATTGAGCATTTTTTGTTGGTAGCAGCATTCTTCTAATTGAGTCAAGAAACACTTCCCAGAGGAAGAAACCCATCCCAGAGTTTTGCCTCCTCTCCAAAAGAACTTTGCAATCAAATATTGCACCCAAATCATGAAAATCATAATTACAATAAATCTGGGTGAGAAATTGTGCATGATTCAAAGTATAGACTCACGAGGGAAATGGTATAACAAAGGTTTATCTTGATAATCTCCTCTGAATTCCCACCTTCAGTGCCTTTGTTCAGACAAAGACACTACCAAGGTAGTTTAATTGGTCTCTCTAGCTTATCTATTTTCCTAATTATGGGAGAACATATTACTAATTAAACTATTTCCTCTGTCTTCTTTCCTTTCCTGATAAAGAAAGAACCAATTTTCCAATTGTATTCAATTTTGGTTGGATAACATACTTTGTATCAAGTATCCCCCAATACTTGAGAAGTGTGTGTTTTCTGTTGTTCCAGTGGAATGCTCTGTAGATGTCTATTAAGACTAGATGACTTGTAGTCTTGTACAAATTTTCTATTCTCTTGTTGATCTTCTATCTAGTTGTTCTGTCCATTATTGAAAATAGGAAATCAAATGCTCCAATTAGTGTTGAACTGTATGTTTCTCTATTCATTTAGGTTAGTTTTACTTTGTATATTTGGTACTCTGCTTTAGGAGCATATGCTTATCAGTTCAGTTCAGTCACTCAGTCGTGTCCGACTCTTTGCAACCCCATGAATTGTAGCACGCCAGGCCTCCCTGCCCAACACCAACTCCCAGAGTTTACCCAAACTCATGTCCATTGAGTCGGTGATGCCATCCAGCAATCTCATCCTCTATCGTCCCCTTCTCCTCATGCCCCAAATCCTTCCCAGCATCAGAGTATTTTCTGAGTCAACTCTTCACATGAGGTGGCCAAAGTATTGGAGTTTAAGCTTCAACATCAGTCCTTCCAATGAACACCCAAGACTGATCTCCTTTAGGATGGACTGGTTGGATCTCCTTGCTGTCCAAGGGACTCTCAAGAGTCTTCTCCAACACCACAGTTCAAAAGCATCAATTCTTCCACACTCACCTTTCTTCACAGTCCAACTGTCACATCCATACATGACTACTGGAAAAACCATAGTCTTGACTAGACGGACCTTTGTTGGCAAAGTAATGTCTCTGCTTTTTAATATGCTATCTAGGTTGGTCATAACTTTCCTTCCAATGAGCAAACGTCTTTTAATTTCATGGCTGAAATCACCATCTGCAGTGATTTTGGAGCCCAGAAAAATAAAGTCTGACAATGTTTCCACTGTTTCCCCATTTATTTCCCATGAAGTGATGGGATCAGATGCCATGATCTTAGTTTTCTGAATGTTGAGTTTGAAGCAAACTTTTTCACTCTCCTCTCTCACTTCCATCAAGAGGCTTTTTAGTTCTTCTTCACTTTCTGCCATAAGGGTGGTGTCATCTGCATATCTGAGGTTATTGATATTTCTCCTGGCAATCTTGATTCTAGTTTGTGCTTTTTCCAGCCCTGCATTTCTCATGATACACTCTGCATATAAGTTAAATAAGCAGGGTGACAATAGACAGCCTTGACGTACTCCTTTTCCTATTTGGAACCAGTCAGTTGTACCATGTCCAGTTCTAACTGTTGCTTCCTGATCTGCATACAGGTTTCTCAAGAGGCAGGTCAGGTGGTCTGGTATTTGTATCTCTTTCAAAATTTTCCACAGTTTATTATGATCCACATAGTCAAAGGCTTTGGCATAGTCAATAAAGCAGAAATAGATGTTTTTCTGGAACTCACTTGCTTTTTTGATGATCCAGCAGATGTTGGCAATTTGATCTCTGGTTCCTCTGCCTTTTCTAAAACCAGCTTGAACACCTGGAAGTTCACAGTTCACGTATTGCTGAAGCCTGGCTTGGAGAATTTTGAGCATTACTTTGCTAGCGTGTGAGATGAGTGCAATTGTGTGGTAGTTTGAGCATTCTTTTGCATTGCCTTTCTTTGGGATTAGAATGAAAACTGACCTTTTCCAGTCCTGTGGCCATTGCTGAGTTTTCCAAATTTGGTGGCATATTGAGTACAGCACTTTCACAGCATCATCTTTCAGGGTTTGAAATAGCTCTAATTATTTATTCCTAATAGGTTAGCTCTATTTTATTAAGAGGTTCCTTTTTATAATGTTTTAAAAGAATATCTTTTTTTAACTTGATCTCAAAATTTAATTTTTTTAATTGTCTAATATTAGTATAAACACTCTAGTTTTTCTGTTGTTGCTGTTCACATAATAAAAGTATTCTATCTTTTTATTCTAAACCTATGTATCTTTAAATCTATCTGCTGTAAACAACTTATAGTTGAGCTGGGTTTCTTTATTTATTTTTGTTACCCTCTGACAATCTCTGCCTTTTGATTAGACTGTTTAATTCACTCATATTTAATGTGATTATTGATATATTTGAATTTATATGTGCCATTTAAATGTTTTCTTTTTATAAGTCTCATAACTCTTTTTGTTTATTTCTTTTTTTTTTTGCATTGAGTGTTTTTTTTTTTAATTGTAGCATTTTGATTTCAATACTAGTTGTTTGCATTTTCAGATTTTAAAAGCAATTGTTTCAGGATTGACTGTATACATATAATTTATCAGAATATGCTTCAAATTTACACTAGCTTGAATCAAATAACACACAGAAACAGTGCTCTTATATAGCAATCTTCTTTTTCCCCTTTTTCATGTTATTAGTGTTGCATAATCCATTAAGGTTATGAACTGAACGATACTTTATTATGATTATTACTTTAGCATATGCTATCACTAACTGAGCATGTTTAAGTAATTCATTACATATGTATAGGTATCTCTCACCTTTTAAAAGTCTGTTTTGTGCCACTTTGCTTTTACGAAAGGCCTGTCAGTTTCATATCTTTTCTGGGGTACAAACATTACATTTGGAGGTACTTCTTTTTCAAAATCTTTCAAGTGTAAGACCTTAAATTTTGTTTTATTAATGTATATTTATTTAGGGGTCTTTGTTCCTTGATTCCTTAGTGATGATATTCCTTGGACTTAAGAAGGTGAATTGATAGAGAAAAAGATGCAGAAGGAGTATATGTCAGACATAAATATGTCCATTCGTTAAACCTTGAAAAAAGCATCTGGGTATGTAGATACATTATTACTTTCCCTTTCTGAATCATTTTCCCCAATATGTTGGCAAACTCCTAATTATCCTATAACATCCAAAACCCTGTGAATCTTTTATAGCCTACTTTGCTGAAGAATTGATATTTTCAAATTGTAGTCCTGGAAAAGATGCTTGAGAGTCCCTTGGACTGCAAGGAGATCAAACCAGCCAATCCTAAAGGGAATCAACCCTGAACATTCATTGAAAGGCCTGATGCTGAAGCTCCAATACTTTGGCCATCTGATGCAAAGGGCTGACTCATTAGAAAAGACCCTGATGCTGGGAAAGATTGAGGGTAGGAGGAGAACAGGGTGACAGAAGATTGGATAGTTAAGTAACATCACCGACTCGATCGACATGAATTTGAGCAAACTCTGGGAGATAGTGGAGGACAAAGGAGCATGGCCTGCTACAGTCCATGGGGTTGCAAATAGTAGGGTTCAACTTAGTGACTGAACAACAGCTGAAGATTGAGCTACTTCCTTCTTACCTCCCATGGTAAGTGGGGTAATGAAAAGTGAAAATGAAAGTCACTCAGTCATGTCTGACTCTGTGCGACCCCATGGACTGTAACCAGCCAGGCTCCTCTGTCCATGGAATTTTCCAGACAAGAATACTAGAGTGGGTACTTGTACCTTTCTCCAGGGGATCTTCCCAACCAAGGGATCAAACCTACACCTCCCACATTGCAGGCAGATTCTTTACTGTCTAAGACACCAGGGAAGCCCAAGAAAACTGGAGTGGGCAGCCTATCCCTTCTCCAGGGGATCTTCCTGTCCCAGGAATTGAGATGATGTCTCCTTCCTTGAAGGAGGATTCTTTACTAGCTGAGCTACCTTATATTGATATTATTTTTTTTGTTGATTTTGTTTTGATTTGATTGTCTTCCATTTTGGACTATGAGTGCTAGTTTTGAAGTTTCGTTACTGTATGGTAACATGTTCTATAAGTGAATTGAGGGAGGAACACATGAAGGAAGGAATGCCACACTGAAATAATAGAATTCAAGAGGGAGATGTTGGACCCAGAGGCTTGAGCTATGGAACTTGGACACAGTTGTCAGTAAGATTCTCCCACAGTGAAAACACAATTCCAGATCTTCTTATTTCTGGGAGATAAAAACGGTTTCCTAGAAACTTATTGCTATTCCTAAAAACAAAAGTCTACTTAAGTCAGTTGTGATTGTTGTTCAGTCACTAAATTATATCTGACTCTTTGTGACTCCATGGACTGAAGCATGCCAGGTTTCCATGTCCTTCACTATCTCCTTGAGTTTGTTCAGATTCATGTCCATTGAGTCAGTGATGCTATCTAACCATCTCATTTTCTGTCATCTAAGTCTCATTCTCATCTAAGTCAGTAGAGAGAAGTGAATTTGAAAGTGTTTGCAAGTCAGGAGACAGGAATCTAATACTTACCTTGCTAGGATATTTAACACAGAGTTCTGGTTCTCAGCTAGAAAAGGGGAAGACTAGAAAAATTCTGTTATGTGATGAAAGGTGTTATTAGCTTAAAATAGTAAATGACACACTTACACATATCCGGTACTCTAAGGAACAAATTGAGATATGATTCCCAAGCATATTACCTTGTATCCTAATTCCTGAAGATGAGAGGAAATTTTGTCCTCACCTGTTTCCTGAGGGCCCTAAAAGCAAGTGATTCACATTGCAGGATAAGTTCTAGAGATTCTTTGTGATAGAAGACCTTGTTTCTTTGCTAGTTAACTTTATTTGTATCCTGCAAGGAATGATGTTTTTTTTTTTTAATCACACAAGGAATCTGGGAAAGCAAGAGCAGATGAAAAGGATTGCTATAGACCAAGTAAAATAGCCTGGATGATTGTGATTATCACTGTTAACCCACATCTCTGCCAAACACATGGCCAGTGAAGTCATTTTAATAGCTTGAAGTTGTTTATATTTACATCACAGAAGGCAACAAAGCTATGAATCTGTTGTTTCTCCCCCTAGTTTATCACACCCCTGAAATTTCTTGGAACAAAAGAGAGTTTGTTACATATGGCAGAAGAATGGTACTTCTTCTTAGCTGCAATTAAATGGTACTTTTAATCTTGGGATATTTTAAAGCGTACTGGCCTGTGGTTCAGGATCTGAATTCTTATCTTGATTTTACTATCTGTGTCATCTAATATAAACCATTTTATCACCCTTGGATTATATATATATGTATATTTTTTTCTTTTTTGCTTGCTTGTTTTATTTATTTATTTGGCTGCTCAGAGTCTTAGTTGTGGCACACAGGACCTTTGAACTTCACTGCAAGGGCATGAGGGCTCTTAGCTGTGGCATGAGGGATCTAGTTCCCTGACCAGCGATCAGATCTGGGCCCCCTGCATTGGTAGCATGGAGTCTTAACCACTGGACTACCAGGGAAGTCCCATATCATCAGTTTTTGAATGAAGAGATTAGACAAAATTGTGTCCTAGAAGCTTTCAGTTCCACTGATTTTAACTCTAGGCTTAGAAGAAATATATTCTGTAGCTACTTGCCTTACAACACATGCAACATTATTTAATAGAAAAAAAGAGTCCTGTTATTGTCTCTTAAGAGAACAGATATTGCCTATATTGATACAAGCACATTCCTTTTAAGTAGACCTAGTTATCTCTATAGGTGAGAGAAGTTTTTTCCATAGCTTTTTAATCCCTTGAATGTTTATTTCCAATTCAATATTTCTCCAGCCTTTCATCTGTTTATCTTGATGCCTTTGAAATCATTTTGCTATTCACACCCCTCTTCTTTTCTTCACATGCCTCCTCTGCAGATGGCCTGAATCAATTCTTATCTGTATTACAATTAAAAGAATGAATCATCATTTATTCTCAAATGCTCATTATCTTAAGTTTTATTTTCATCCCTAATTTCTTTTTCTTATTTCCCCATGTTTACAATTGTTGAAAGACTTTGCAGAAAATTATAGTTGATTTATTCAGTTATTTCTGCTTAACTAATGAGGCTAAGCATTTCTTCTGCAGTTTGTATGGGCAAGAAGACCAGCCCTAGGCAAAGTTGTATAGTAGCTGAAGCTTGTCTTCATCACTCTCTCTCTCTCTTTTTTCTATTTCTGATAATCATTATAATGAAAACAATAGACAATAATAATAAACAGTCACTATTAATTAAGTTCTTACTATGTAGAAGACACTGTCTCATGGCATTATGAGATTAGCCTCTTCCTCACTCTGGCAGGCAGAATCTTCTATTCTCATCCTGATCTCCCCCATTCTAGACCTTTGCACTTGCTTCATCAAGGAAACAACCAGATATATGACCTGGCTACTCCTTTAAGGCCTCCTCCATTTCACAGCTCTCTAATTTCTTAGTCTCTCCCTCCTGTCTCAACCCTTCAACACCCAAATTTCAGCTGCCTCTCATTAAAACAACAACAACAACAAACAACCCACCATTCTAACGGAAAAAGGTTGTGAAAAACAGTTTAAACCATAAGAAATTTTTATTCACTAATAAAAATTGAATACAACTGAAAACAAAAATACTAAGTATCAAAGGAGATTTTCATTTAGGACATCAGAGGGCATCATAGGTCAAAGGCAGCCAACAACCTGCTCCCTTGTGACAGTTTGGACATTGCAGAAACATACATTGATACAGGGTTTAAATTGTAAGGTGTTGCTAGGAATCAACACCTGTGTAAGGAAAAGTTGGATTGCAATGAAGGCCTAGAAAGCCTTGATCAAACTGCTGGGGAACTCTGGAGTGTATACTGGCTGGTAGGGTTGTCTCATGTAGAATCAAAGGGTCAGTCCTGGATATCCCAACTTTGCTCAATGACCACAAGGGGCTTCCCCAGGAAGAGCATTCTTTTAGGTGAGGCTAGTCTCTTAAGCTGAAGCACAGTCCATAATGGATGGCAACTGGATTCACTTTCAGAAGAGGGATAAATTGAAAAGTTCACAGTTCTCCAACATGTTATCATTTTATATCACTGAATTTGAAAACGCTGTTCTGTCTTCCTGGAATTTCCAAAATATTCCATCCTCCATTTCCTTCAAAATCACATATAGGAGAACAGTATGGAGATCCCTTAAAAACTAAAAGCATAGCTACCATATGAACCAGCAATCCCACTCCTGGGCATAAGTCTAGAGAAAACCGTGTTTCAAAAGGATACACGCGTTTCAATGTTCATTGCAGCACTGTTTACAATAGCCAAGACATGGAAACAAACTAAATGCCTATTGACAAATAATTGGATAAATATGGAATATTACTCAGTCATAAAAAAGAACAAAATGAAATAATGTCATTTGCAGCAATATAGATGTACCTAGAGCTTATTATACTAAGTGAAGTATGTCAGACAAAGAAAGACAAATACTGTATGATATCATTTATATGTGGAATTTAAAGTATGACACATATGAACTTGCTTACAAAATAGAAATAGACTCACAGACATAGAAAACAAATGTATGGTAATCAAAGGGGAAAGGTGGAGGAGAGGGACAAATTGGCAAATTAAGGCAGACACGTTCACACTACTGTATTTAAAACAGATAACCAACAAGAACCTGCTGTATAGCACAGGGAACTCAGTCTAATATTCTGTAATAACACAAATGGGAAAATAATTTGAAAAACAATATACATATATATATTATATATACATATATATATAATCAAATCAGTTTGCTGTACACCTGAAACTAACACAATATTACAAATCAATTATAGCCGAATATAAAAAAAATTAATATATATATGTATGTATACATATAATCAGGATTCTAGGCTACCAACTTGATATTGAGTTGTTGATTCATTCAGCTGGGGAGCTCTAAATTTGTCTCTCCTAATTCAGTTCTCCTGAGACAATTACTTGTGTATCAATGTCCTTGCTAGGCTCTGAGTCCCTCAAGACTAAGGCCATACCTGAAATGTAGGCATTCCTCAAATATCTACAGAATTGAGTAGACGGTAATCAACAAAAACATACATACAGCACATATCTAAAGTTGCTAAAGAAAGAAAAGAAATCCTAAAACCTCTGCTTAGCAAATCCCAGTAAAGTTCTCTCACATTTTCTACTTCTCTGCAAATGTATGATACTGACATCTCCTCCTGAGTCCCAGGCTTTCAAGGATTCTTCTGAAGCACAACAGTTGGTGGCTTCAGGGGGTGCCTGGTTGTGCTGGGGCAGACATCACACCCTGAAAAAATCACACCAGGAGACTCAGGGCACCAAGTGCATTCCAAATTATCCTGATATACAAGCTATTGGTATGCAACAAGCTCTGTGGAGTGGAACACATGGTTTCTCCTCCAGCAGGGCTTTTTACTAATGCTAATAAACTGGGTGCTGGCGGGGGTGGTGCTCAGAGACACATTGGCACATGGAGGAGAAAATGTTGCTGACAGCAGACTGATGGAAAGCAACCTTAGCATTTTATTCTGGTAGACTCTTTTGAATCATTCAAAGTGCCCTGGCATCCCACTTTGCATGGGTCCCTGTAGTGTCTTGAACATTATGGAAAGGTATGTGGTATAGATGCACTTGGCAGAGGAGGGTATTGGAGTCCTGGAATACTTTAGTGTATGGTCCTTTGCCTTTTAGATCATTCTGCCTACCTTAGCAAAGGCAGATGACCTCCCTTCTACTCAATGCAAAGAAAGTTCTTGATGCAGCTGAAGCAGCATTACTCATGCTTCTTTTTAAAGCCAATCCCATTCTGGCTGAAGCTCATAGCCCCTCTACTTAGTAACTTCTTTTTGGGAATCTCATCCACCTCTATGTCTTAAATGCTACTTATATGCTAACTAGTTTTAAACATTTCTATAACTAAAAGAAAGGCATTTATGTAGCAAAGGACTAACACTGCATAGCACTTAATGGAAGTCCTAAAATTTTTAACAGATTGACCAGTAAGTTTGCACATGATCTGACAATGACAAGTACATCATGACCACCACCTGGCTTCCCGTCAATTCGGTGAGGAATTCCTATTTTACAACAATATTAAAATGTGAAAGAAAAATGAGCATTGGAATTAATGAAATATGGCATATTCCTCTACCTGCTCTACATTCTTATTTGCACGGCTAAGAGACAATTTAAACTGTGACCCCCAAAAGAATTTTTTATCTCACTTTCTCCAAAGATCTACTTTCTCCCATTTTTCCCAGATCACTTATTAGGTACACCATTTTCCCAGTTGCTCAGGCCAAAAACAAAAACAAAAACAAAACTAAAAAAGGAATGAGCTATTTTTGGTTTTCCCATTTCTGCCATACTACAAGTTGAACTGATCAATGGATTTGGTCTCTTCTTCCTTTATTAGATCTAAATGTGCTATTTTCCACTCTGTTTCATGGATGCCCACTATTGAACAGTATCATCTCTTATTTAAAGAGCCCCCAGTGGCTCTCCCTGTTTCTACTCCTAAATGATATTTTAAAATTTTAAATAAGATCATATCTCTCCACATTTCAGAACCTCCAATGGTTTATCTCACATATATACTTAAAGCTTAAGTCCTTACCTTGGCCATCAAAATTCTACATGGTCTAGACTTCCTGTTCCACCCCAGCTGTTCCAATTTTCTTGTTCTTTCTCAAATATGACAGGCTAATTGCTTCTTCAGGCTCTAAGGCCTTTGTACTTACTGTAACAATTACTAAAATGTCAGCTAAGCAAGGCTCTCTTCACGTTTACTCAAATGCTTGTAAAAATGTCTCCTCAAAGATTTTTGACCCCATTGCGTAAAAAATCATGCTTTTATTCACCCCTCAGTCAGTTTCCCACTACTTTTCCTGCTTTATTTTCTGGAAACACCTATTTTCATTTGAGATTATATTGCATATTTCTTCTTTTATTTGTTTATTATCCTTCAAGGATGTAAACTGTAGAAATGAAATAAAAAATTTAGTCTGTCTGGCTTATGCCCATATCCCTATTTTTAAAATGTATTTAAAAATTTTCTCAACTTTATTGAGCTAAAATTGATAAGAAAATGTGTATGTATATGTGTATATATATTCTTAAAGTTTGATGAATTGACATGTATACTCGTGAAATAATTATCATAATTCAGATTAATTAACACATTCTTCACTTCACTTAGTTATTTTTTTCGTGTATATGTGGTGAGAATATTTAATATCTACTGTCGTAGCAAGTTTCAAGCCAAAACAGTATTCTTGACTTTGGTTCCCATGCTATACATTAGATTCTCAGAGTTTATTCATCTTATAATTGAACAATTGCACCCTTTGACCAATCTTTCCTCATCTCCTCCATCCCTCAACTCCTGGTAATCATCATTTTATTCTGTTTCTATGAATTTGACTTTTTAAATTAAAAAAAAATTTTTACATTTCACATGTGTATCACAGTATTTGGGTTTTTTTTTTGTTTCTTTTTAAAATTTTAAATTAGTTTATTTATGTATTTTTTAACTTTACAATATTGTGTTTGTTTTGCCATACATTGACATGAATCCACCATGGGTGTACAGGTGTTCCCCTTCCAAAATCCCCTTCCCACCTCCCTCCCCATCCCATCCCTCTGGGTCATCCCAGTGCACCAGCCCAGAGCACCCTGTATCATGTGTCAAACCTGGACTGGCGATTCGTTTCATATATGATAATTTACATGCTTCAGTGCCATTATGCCATATCATCCCACCCTCGCCCTCTCCCATAGAGTCCATAATACTTTTCTATTTATCTGTGTCTCTTTTGATGTCTTGCATACAGTGTTATCTTTACTGATTAACTAAATACCATATATATGTGTTAGTATACTGTATTGGTGTTTTTCTTTCTGGCTTACTTCGCTCTGTATAATAGGCTCAAGTTTCATCCACCTCATTAGAACTGATTCAAATGTATTCTTTTTAATGGCTGAGCAATATTCCATTGTGTATATGTACCAAAGCTGCCTTATCCATTTGTCTGCTGATGGGCATGTAGGCTGCTTCCATGTCCTGGCTATTATAAACAGTGCTGCAATGAACATTGGGGTACACGTGTCTTTCAAGTCTGGTTTCCTCAGTGTGTATGCCCAGCAGTGGGATTGCTGGGTTATATGGCAGTTCTATTTCCAGTTTCTTGAGGAATCTCCACACTGTTCTCCACAGTGACTATATTGGTTTGCATTCCCACCAACAGTGTAAGAGGGTTCCCTTTTCTCCACTGCATTTATTATTTGTAGTCTTTTGGATAGCAGCCATTCTGATGGGCGTGAAATGGTACATCATTGTGGTTTTGATTTGCATTTCTCTGATAATGAGTGATGTTGAGCATCTTTTCATGTGTTTGATAGCCTTCTGTATGTCTTCTTTGGAGAAATGTCTGTTTAGTTCTTTGGCCCACTTTTTGATTGGGTCATTTATTTTTATGGAATTGAGCTTCAAGAGTTGCTTGTATATTTTTGAGATTAATTGTTTGTCCATTGCTTCCTTTGCTATTATTTTCTCCCATTCTGAAGGCTGTCTTTTCACCTTGCTTATAGTTTCCTTTGTTGTGCAAAAGCTTTTAATTTTAATTAGGTCCCATTTGTTTATTTTTGCTTTTATTACCAATATTCTGGGAGGTGGGTCATAGACGATCCTGCTGTGGTTTATGTCGGAGAGTGTTTTGCCTATGTTTTCTTCTAGGGGTTTTATAGTTTCTGGTCTTATGTTTAGATCTTTAATCCATTTTGAGTTTATTTTTCTGTATGGTGCTTGAAAATGTTCTAGTTTCATTCCTTTACAAGTGGTTGACCAGTTTTCCCAGCACCACTTGTTAAAGAGATTGTCTTTTCTCCATTGTATATTCTTGCCTCCTTTGTCAAAGATTAGGTGTTCATAGGTGTGTGGATTTATCTCTGGGCTTTCTATTTTGTTCCATTGATCTATATTTCTGTCCTTGTGCCAGTACCACACTGTCTTGATGACTGTGGCTTTGTAGTAGAGCCTGAAGTCAGGCAGGTTGATTCCTCCAGTTCCATTCTTCTTTCTCAAGATTGCTTTAGCTATTCGAGGTTTTTTGTATTTCCATACAAATTTCAGTTAGCATAACATCTTCCAGGTTGATCCATGTTGTTAAAAATGTCAGCATTTCCTTCTTTCTCATGACTAAGTAATAGTCATTGAAAACATGCATATGTTTACAGGTATGGATAGACATATTTATGTATCATATATTCTTTATCAATTTGTTCATTTGCAAACAGGTAGCTTCCATGTCTTTTTGAACAATGTTGCAATAAATATAGGAGTTCTGATATTTCTTCAAAATGTTGATATCATTTAATTTGAATTTATACCTAGAAGTGGGATTGTTGGATCATATGGGATTCTATTTTATTTTTCCCCTTGTTTTCCATCATGGCCAAAGTAATTTACATTTCCATCAGTGGGGCAAAAGACTTCCCTTTTCTCTACATCATTTATTATCCCTTGTCTTTCAGATAAAAGCCATTCTATTTGATTGAATTTTCCTGACAGTTAGGGATGTTGAGCACCTTTTCATGTCCTATGTATATGTCTTCTTTGGAAAAAACTTCTATTCAAATCTTTTAAATATTTTAAAATCATGTTTGCTTGCTTTTGCTATTGAGTTGTGTAAGTTTTTTTACGTATTTTTATATTATATTAATATCTTAGTTGATATATGGTTTGAAAATATTTTTCATTCCATAGCTTATCTATTCACTTTGTTGATCATTTCCTTGCTGTGCAGAAGTTTTTTGGTTTAATGTCATTCTACTTGTTGACATTTTGTTTTTCTTTCTTGCTCTTTTAGTGCCATTTCCAAAACATCTGTGCCAAAACCAATGTCAATGAACCCCTTTTCTATGTGTTCCTTCAGGAATTTTATGGCTTTAGATCTTCCAGTCAAGTTTTTAATCCACTTCAAGTTAATTTTTGTGAGTGGTATAAAATTGGGGTCTAGTTTTATTTTTTCCATATGTGTATCCAGTTTTCACAACACCATTTATTGAAGAGACTATTCCTTCTGTGTGGTCTTCTTAGACTGGGACCAGGTGAACTGGAGTCGATGAAAAGAAAAAGAGAGAGAGAGAAAGAGAGAGAGAGAGAAGGACGTGGGGGACCCAAGTCGCTAGTGGAGCAAAGGTGTTTTATTAGCAGAAATGCAGGCTTATATATCTTTGGTGAAATTATTACACAGGATGAAGTGCTGTTGATTGCAACAAAAAATGGATGGTCTAATACATACAAGGTCGCTGATGCTGAAATCACGGAAGGGAGTTACTGAAAGGAATCCAAGTAGTTACCCTTTCTCATGATCTCAGTCCTGAGAACTGTGTGCAGTTCTACTTGTTCCAGAATAGGAACTGATAAAGAACAGAGAATCCTTGAGAAATGGCCCACAAAGGAAAAAGTGCAGCATATTGGACTCCTTAAAGTTAAATGTCCCCCAACACTTCTACATTTTATGTCCTCAGCTCTCTTGTCAAAATTAGTTAACCATACAGGCTGGAGTATAACTGAACTATCTGTTCTGTTCCATAGATCCGCATGTCTGTTTTTATGACCATACCATATTGGTTTGATTACCATAGCTTTGTAATGTAGTGTAAAATCAGAAAATGTGTTGCCTTCAATTTTGCTGTTCTTTCTCAGGGTTGCTTTTGCTATTCAGTGTCTTTTAAGGTTTCACATGAATATTAAAATAGCTTTTATTTATAGTACTACTAGTGAAAGTTGCTCAGTTGTGGCCAACTCTTTGTGACCCCATGGACTATACAGTCCATGGAATTCTCCAGGCCAAAATACTGAAGTGGGTAGCCTTTCCCTTCTCCAGGGGATCTTTCCAACCCAGGGATTGAACTCAGGTCTCCTGCATTACATGTGTATTCTTTACCAGCTAAGCCACAAGGGAAGCCCAGCTTTTTTTTTTCTACTTATGAGAAAAATGACAGTGGAATTTCGATGGGGATTATGATAAAGTTATGGATTGCTTTGTTAGTATGGATAATATTTTAAAAATATTAATTCTTACAATCCATGAAAATGAAATATCTTTCCACTTATCTATGTTTTCAATTTACTTATCAATATCTTATAGATTTGGCTTGATTAAAGTATACAGGTCTTTTATCCCCTTGATTAAATTTATTCCTAGGTGTTTAATTTTTTGATATTATTACAAGTGGGATTACTTTTTAAATTTATGTTTCTGCTAATTCATTGTCAGTATATGGAAATGCAACTGATTTTTGTATATTGAATTTGTTCCTGAAACTTTGTGGAATTTGTTCATTAGTTCTAACAGGTATCTTCTCTATATACCATGTAATCTGCAAATGTAGACAATTTTACTGCTTCCTTTCTGAGTTGGATTTTTTTCTTTTTTTCTTAATTGCTCTAGCTAGGAATTCCAATACTACATTGAATAGAAATGATAAGAGTGGGCACCTTTGTCTTGTTTTTGAGCTTAGAGGAAAAGCTTTCAGTTCCTCATCATTTAGCATAAATTTTGTGGTGGGCTTGTCATTCATGACCTTTACTATGTTGAGGTGTGTTCCTTCTATAGATGATTTCTTGAAAATTTTAATCATGATGTTGAATTTCATCAAGTGCTTTTCATTTTACATCTATTGAGATAATCATATAATTTTTACCCTCATTTTGCTAACATGGTGTATTGCATTGATTTACAGAGTTGAATCATCATTGCATCTAATGGATAAATGCCACTTGATCATGATATACGATTCTTTTAATGTAAGTAGGTTTTCTAGTATTTTGGTGAAGATTTTTGTATTTATATTCACCATACATATTGATCTGTGATTTTTTTTTTTGGATAGTATCTTGTCTAGCTTTGGTTTCAGGGTGAATGTGATCTTGTAAAGTTTTGGACTGGTTCCATTTTCAATTTTTGGAAGTTTAGAAAGACTGATATTAATTCCTCTTTACATGTTCAATACATTTCACCAGTAAAACTATCAGGTCTGAGTCTTTTCTTTTCTAGAAGGTTTTTGATTACTGAATAAAACTCCTTATGTGTTATTATTCTCTTCAGATTTCCTATTTCTTCCTTGTTCAGTCTTGTAAATTTGTGGAAATATACCCATTTCTTATAGGTGATTCAATTTGTTGGCATATAATATTTTATAATAGTCTATTATGAATCTTTGCATTTCTGAGTTAGCATTGTAACATCTCTTTCATTTCTAACTTTTTTTTTTTTGATTCACTCTCTCTTTTCAGAATTGATGCTTTTGAGCTGTGCTGTTGGCTCACTTCAGCCACTAGATGATCTGGAAACCACCTTGTCGTCCTCTGAGGGCCCCACCTACTTCTTGCTGCTCTTCCTCCTCCTCCATCACAGCCACTTCCAGACCTGAGGAGCATTGCCAGCAACTTCAGTGGCTTCCTGCATGGCTTTGCATTCTGACTCAGAATGGTGGTACCTCCACTCTGAGCCCTGCCTGCTGCACTGAGCACCACCCACTGTGGACTTGCAAGAGACTTTGGCCCAGGCTTGCTTACATACTCCCATCACAAATTTTTACTCATCCTTAATTTTTTTTATGAAATAGAAGTTGCAAACTCTTTTCTTCTACTGTATTACAAGTGGAAAGTATGATCAAATGAAATAGTGAGAAGGCTTTGGACATTATTTAATGAAATATGAAGCACTTTGTTTGTTGTTGTTATCTTTTTTATATGAAAGGTAAAGGGAGATGAAGAGAACAGACTTCCAATCCTTCAAGAATCTGTGTTTCCTTCGAGTAATCAAGGATAAACAAAATTTTATTTTATTGTTACTTTTTACAGTGAAAAACTGTGAATGATATATTTCAAGTAACATACAAATCATTTTCCACTCAAGCCAGAAATAAATCAGCTAAACTATAGTTTGAGGGCAAGGCCAGATCCCATTCTTTTGTTACACCATAACTTGACCCTTAAAAATAAAGGAGGCTATCACCTTACACTGGTCAGAATGACCATCATCAAAAATTTACAAAGGATGCTAGAGAGGATGTGGAGAAAGGGAACTCTACTGTACTGTTGGTAAGAATGTAAATTGAAACAACCACTATGGAAAACAGTATGGATTTTTTTTAAAAACTAGTAGTCAGTTCAGTTCAGTCGCTCAGTCGTGTCTGACCCTTTGCGATCCCAAGGAATGCAGCACACCAAGCCTCCTTGTCCATTACCAACTCCCAGAGTATACACAAACTCATGTCCATCAAGTTGATGATGCCATCCAACCATCTCATCCTCTGTCGTCCCCTTCTTCTCCTGCCTTCAATCTTTCCCAGCATCATGGTCTTTTCCAATGAGTCAGTTCTTCCCATCAGGTGGCCAAAGTATTGGAGTTTCAGCTTCTTCATCAGACCTTCCAATGAATATTCAGGACTGATTTCCTTTAGGATAGACTTGTTGGATCTCCTTGCAGCCTTGGACAGCCCCTTGGAGGCTCTCAAGAGTGTTCTCCAATACCACAGTTCAAAAGCATCAATTCTTTGATGCTCAGTTTTCTTTATGGTCCAACTCTCACATGCATACATGACTACTGAAACAACCATAGCTTTGACTTAGATGGACCTTTGTTGGCAAAGTAATGTCCCTGCTTTTTAATTGCTGTCTAGGTTGGTCATAGCTTTTCTTCCAAGGAACAAGTGTCTTTTAATTTCATGGCTGCAGTCACCATCTGCAGTGATTTTGGAGCCCCCAAAAATAAAGTCTGTCACAGTTTCCATTGTTTCTCCATTTATTTGCCATGAGGTGATGGGACCAGATGCCATGATCTCAGTTTTCTGAATGTTGAGTTTGAAGCCAACTTTTCACTCCCTTCTTTCACTTTCATCAAGAAGCCTTTTAGTTCTTCTTTGCTTTCTGCCATAAGGGTGGTGTCATCTGCATATCTGAGGTTACTAACATTTCTCCTGGTAATCTTGACTCCAGCTTGTGCTTCATCCAGCCCAGCACAAAACTAGGAATAAAACTACCACATGACCCAACAATCCCACTACTGGGCATATGCCCTGAGAAAATCACAATTCTAAAGGACATATGTACCCCAGTGTTCATTGTAGCATTATTTACAATAGCCAGGACATGGAGGCACCTGGATATCAACCAACAGATGAATGGATGGGGAGATTGTGGTACATATATGTGATAGGATGTTACTCAGCCATAAAAAGGGACAAATTTGAGTCTTAGTGAGGTGAATGAAGCTGGAGCCTATTATACAAAAAATAAATTAGTCAGTTTAGGGAAACTATTGAGACACAGACATACAGAATAGACTTGTGGATACAGTGGGGTAAGGAGAAGGTGAGACAAATTTAGAGAGTAGCATTGAGACATATACATTTACATTACGTATGTAAAATAGATAGCCAGTGGGAATTTGCTGTATGAAGCAGGGAGCTCAAACTGGTGCTCGCTGACAACCTAATGAGGTGGGATAGGTTGGAGGTTCAAGAGGGAGGGGACATATGTATACCTATGTCTGACTCATGTTGATGTATGGTAGAAACCAACACATTATAAAGCAATTATCCTCCAAGTGGATAAAGAAATATGAGGCTATCAAGTCTCTTTTATTTAAAATTTGTCAGTTCTCCAACCCTCAAATCTTTCACTATTAGCATCTCAGGTTAGGTTTCATTATTAGAAATGGATTCTGTTTGGAATTTGATATATTTTCTAGACTTATTATTGCAAACTAAATTAAAATACACTTAAAAAAAAAAAGAGTTCCATATTTACCTGGTGATACCCAAGGAATGAAATTTATTGCTTGAGATGAGAAAAGGGAATTAGACTTTCTGTTCATGTTTTTAAACTTTATTTTGTATATTTGCCCATATTTTATGACTTAAATAATTTTAAACTTCAGTAAAATGTATAAATATGCTATTAAACTAGTTATTCAGTGGCATATATATATATATACTTTGTAACTAGAAACTCTGTAAGTACTTACATATATGGTACATAGTAAAAATATTTTGATCAGTCAAAAAATAAAATCTAAATGTTTTTTTGTTGGGTAGAATAAAATTCTCAACAGATTCTTTCCTCCTCCTTCAACAAAATAACCCATAATATTTTATTCTATTCCACACTTAAATCAAACAAAACAGTTTTGAGTTTCCTGACCATTTGATGTGGTCTTATATCACTCTGCATTTGCACCCTTCAGTAACCTGTCTAGAATTTTATTTTTTTCCTCACCTGTCAAATTTTTATATCAAAACTATACCAGATCTCAGCTTCTATAGGAAATGTTTCCTGAATTTTTAAGCATTTTTGAAACATCATGTACATGCCATAAAATCCATACATTTAATATGTGGAAATCAGTGGTTTTCGTACATTCACAGATTTACACCTTCATCACTATTATGCAATTCAAGAATAGTTCATCACCTTCAAAAAGAAACTCTGTATCTATTAGTAGTCAATGCCACTATTTTTGATTTGAAAATTTATATAGTTGACATAATTAAAATAATGTATCACTAGGATAAGATTAATGTATATATTTTAATAAAATAAAATTAAAGTTTAGAAATAAACCTTTGCGTATATAGTCAATTGCTTTTCAACAAGGATGCCAAGACAATTAAATGGGGAAAGAATAGTTTTGTCAACAAATGATGCTAGTCTTAACAGGATGTTCACATACAAAAGAATGAAGTTTGATCCCAGCCTCCTATCTTACACAAAAATTAATATTATACATCTAAATACAAAGGCTAAAACTGCACAGTTGTTAGAGGAAACTTGAGCTGGGCAGTACTTTCTTGGATATGGCACCAATAGCACAAGCAACAAAGGAAAAACAGGAAATTTGGATTACCTTGAAATTAAACTTCTGTCTTGTAAATGATATCAAGAAAGTGAAAGGACAAGCACTAGAATCGGAGAAATATTCGAAAAGCATTTGTGTGGTAATGAACTAGTATCTAGAATGAAAAAAAGAACAATTTAAGGCAAAAATAAAAAGATAAATAACCTAGTTAAACTGTGCAAATGATTTGAGTCTATATTTTACTGAGAAGATGAAGAAGTGGTCAATAACTAAATGGAAATAAACTCAACATCTTTCCCCATTAAGGAAACCATAACTGTGAGGTACCACCTTATATCCTTTAATATGGCAACAATCAAAAACACCAGTGAAGAAACTGGCCCTCATGCACATTACTAGCTGAAATGCAAATAGCATAGTCATTTTGGCAGTTCCTCCAAAGATTAAGTAAAATATATTAACTACATATGACCCAGCAATTCCATTCTTAGGCATATACCGAAGAGAAATAAAAACATTGTCTATTTTAAGCATATGCTTATTTCTTAACAATAAACTCATTTAATATCGTCTTTATTTTAACCTGTTTCTGCCATGGTAGATGGCTTCCCAATTGGTGCTAGTGGTAAAGAACCTGACTGCCAATACAGAAGACATAAGAGATGTGGGTTAGATCCCTGGGTCAGGAAGATCACCTGGAGGAGGGCATGGCAACCTTCTTCAGTATTCTTGCCTAGAGAATCCCATGGACAGAGGAGCCTGGTGGGCTACAGTCTATAGGGTCTCACAGAGTCAGACACGAATGATGTGACTTAGTATGCACATGCCATGGTAGATTACAAACTTCTTGAGGGCAAAGATTGTTTCTTATTCATTACTGATTCCCTAGAAATAGGAAGCAATGTTAAGTATTATATTATTGGTATTAAATATAAAGTAAATATCAATAATACCTGGTTAAAGTAGGTATCTGATATAAAGTTGGCATCACCAATACCTTTGACCAGAGGAGCTTCATAAAGTTCTGTCAGCTAGTGTTTTAATGAGGATTAGTGGATGTTCATTTAAGACTTCCATGGGTGAATTTTGAGTTGAAGAGATAGGAATATAAGAAAGATAGAAGCCAGGAAACCTAAAGATTTTTAGCTTCTCAATTTTCCTGGAGGCCAGTTAAGATTTCTGTAGCAAATTTTATGTCATCAGACTTACCCTTTGTCATATGAGATGTGCAGAAACTAGAGTCTCCAATTTTTGCTGCCAAATAAAGTGAAGTTTTCCTTCAGTCCTCATCATCTATTTTCTCTCAGTCATCTTCTTTTTTCATCTTCCATCATCTTGTTCTCTCTTCTCCTTTTTTTTATTTTTCACCAGACTCTATTTTTCAGGAAAGATGCTTGGTAGTCACTTACATGAAGTAAACTTAAGTCACAGTGCTCATTCTCCAAGGATACTGGAGTTTGTAGTTGCCTCTTAAAAATAGTCTTGAGTATATTAAAGAAATGGTGGAAAAATTAGATGGTCCATGCCTCTGAAATTAACCATGACTTATCTATTTAATCATAACCATGGCCCACCCGTTTTTCACAAGTCTAAGAATCAAATATTATACACATTAGAGCTCCCCTGCATATAACTGACAAAATAAAATCAACAAAAACTTTAAGAAGAGAAAGGAAGAAGTACTTCATTTATTTGCGACCTTATGCTTGACTTCTTGTAGACACACAGATGGGGAACATCTAAATCTATGGTACATGAAATACAATTTATTCTTAAGCTTTTGCCAAATAGCGCTTGAAAATTTCCATTTGTTCTTCTGTTTGGAGCATATATGCGTGTTTTCAGAGTGAATCTTGGGTGAATTTTTTCAACTGTCAGAATCTCAATCTAATAGCAGGCTTAGATGAACATGAGCAATAACCAATGACGAAAACAAACAAAGAACAAAACACTATTAAACTAGTTCTCTTGATTATCTGTTAGCTTTATTAGTTATTTTTTCTCAAAAATATGACACTGAACTTGGCTAAAGCAGTTCAACCTTCTTAGATGGAAAAGATTGTGGTCCTAGTTCTTGGAATTCTGAACAGAGGATATTCCTTAACAGAAAAATCCCCTTCACATCTACGCCCCACAGTCTGCACTTGGCCGTGAGTTTGTTCAGTGATTGTTGTCTCCCAAACTCCGTGTGCTGACAGAATGATGTATGGATTGTCTATGTCAGGGAACTGTATCAGTAACAAACATCCAATCTGCCCATATTTACCATGATTCTAACACGGATGTTTCTTCCCTTTCACTTCACTCTTTTCTTTGCACAGGCTCATGTTGTTTGTTTTAGATAATTCTTGTATCAACAAAGGCCTAAATACTTTGAAAAAAGAAAACAAAACAAAATGCCAAGAGGCTTATTGAAAATGAAAGCTGGCTTCCTAAAGTTAACCCTCATAAGCAGCATAAATATTCAGTATTGAATAGGGGGCTATTGAGCTAATGGGTAAACTTATTAGTCTTGATATTGGTTTTGGAGGTCGTAATAGTGACCATTTATAAAGCAACTATTGTGGGTTTAGCTTGGTACCAGGAGATTTACATGCAATATGAATCATCCCTCTTCTCAATATCATTTATCACGAGGCTCCCAGACACGTGGTCTTGACCTAGATGCTTCTCACCTGCTCTATTTGTATAAGAATAGCTTTTAGTTTACTGCACAACCATCACTTGTATTTTCTGTGTCATTTATATATATATATATGATATTTAATCTGGTGCTCCACATCTAATACTAAGGTAAAAGGGTAAGACATATAGTACTAGACACTACTTCTTAAATAGCATATAAGCATATGGTACTATGCTAAATGTTTTCTACTTATGGATGATGATATATTGGCCACTATATGACACACACCTTCTATTTGCTAGACACAGTGTTAGCATTATTGAAAATGGTATAATAAATGTGTAAAAGTTTGGCAGGCAGGGAAACAAGGTTCAGAGATATTAAATGCATCATCTAAGGTCACAGTTCAGGGGCTTTGTATTGAATCTAGGTTAGGTTAAATCAGCAGTGTGATTGGACTTCTACTCTCTGTTACACGGCTGGTGTGTTGGTGTGAGTCCGTGTGTGTGAATGTTCAGGGAACAGTGAGGTCACTCATTTTGTGCTGCCTTGCGTACACATCTGAAATAAAGGCTCTTGACAGAAGACTCATAACACAGCTGACCTTTTACAAGATAGCCTTTTAAGAACTAAAATTACACCTTATTTAGAGCAATAAAAGCCCTTAAAAACTAAATTGGATTTATTCAAACAATGATTAAAGTGATAGATTTGATTTACTCTTTTACAAATACATTTTTAAAATTCTACTTATTCAAGAAAAGGATTATTTTTCTTAATTTATGGGAAATTAGAAGCTGACTTCATCAGCGAAGAATATAGTAATCATATATTTGTAGGTTAAAAATAATCACACAATGAAACAAACTAAAAACCAGAGTTTCTCTAAAGCAAGGCAATTAAACAGAGACCATTATCTATAGTCAAAATTAAAATAAAATAAAACAAAAAGCCATGCATAGTTGTGGCTCCTTTAGTCACTGGTACTTTATTCATCATCCTCCTGCTTTATGTGCTCAGATAAAACCAACTTCATAACAAATAGTTAATATACCTGTGATTATTATGGTGTGGCATTTAGGTCAGATGTACATATTATTGCATTCCCAGTATTTCTATGTCATGAAAGATAAAGATGTCTTAACAAAATAATATAAGAATTTGAATACATTGATTTGGTCAAGGACAACACAGGATATAGTTTAAAGGGATATTTGTTTTGTACTCTCTCTCTGTATGGACCTTTGGAGAATTCTACTTTCTGTACTCAGGTACCACTGTCTATTGGTGATGCAAGTCTAGCATTCCTGCTCTTTCCATGAGATAATCAGAATCTTCATCTCACATTAACTTCTGCCTCCTGAGTCCTTCCATGGGTTCCTGCTTGATTGCCTAATGCCCTGCCATGAGTTTCATGCCCTGGTTCTTATTATTCTTCTTCTGGTAAAATTAAAAAAAAAATGTCAAAAATGACTGTTTACCGCCCTTTGGGTCAGCTATCTTCTGTTGGCTCTGACATGTCCCTCCCATGTTAATTAGGCACAAGTCTAATCCATTCTAAAATATGATATAAATATCCCAGGTTTATAGGGGGACTTCCCAAAGAGGACCAAATAGTTCCCCATCCCCATTGCCACCCATCTCACTTGCTCTATAGTTTTTCCATTCCCTAGTCATGCAGAAGCATCCTTCCTGAGCTGACCTCCAAGTGGCCAGTGATTCATATCTTCATCTTAGCTTTAACTACTTTCTTTCCCTTTCCCCTACACTTCCTGATCATTCAGCTTTCACAGAGAAAAGAGATTTGAGAAATTACTCAGAAGGGATCGAAACACAATAGCATGAGGTAGAGGGTATGCTTGCAGGCAACAAGTTACTTTCATTTCTTCTCATATCACAATTATTTAAGTATCTGTTTACTTTTAGGCCAGGGTTTGAATTAAGAGCAATCAGAATTATTAAAGTGATATCTTTAGACTTACAACTTTTCATGAATCATATCTTAGGTACCAGGGAGGAAAAGAAAGTTACTCTACATAGATGCAGAGCTTCATATTCATAAACTGTGCTCATCAATTTAGTATGTTATTTTACCTAATTCTCATTTTAAACCCTTAAACTCAATGTTATAATTAACTCAATTTTATAAAGAATAAAATTAAGTATTAGAGAAATTTTGCAGTTTTGTCATAGGTAGATGAGCATAAATTCATAGCCAAATCTATTTGTCTTCAAAAATGACATTTATATCTCATTAAACATTTCTTGGGAATAGGATTTTAGGAAAAATGTGTAGATTAGCAAAGTATGTCTTTTCTTTCACATGTGTATTCTCCTATCCCCTTTCCTTCTCTGTATAAAATTCCACTCATTTGATCAGGTTCCTTATTCACTTGTCAATAATTTAATAATAAATAGCTATGCTGTCACATAATTGATTTGAAATCATTGTATTAACTTCCCTGGTGGCTCAGACGGTAAACAATCTGTCTGCAATGCAGAAGACCTGAGTTCAATCCCTGAATCAGGAAGATCCCCTGGAGAAGGGAATGGCTCCCTACTCCAATAATCTTGCCTGAAAAATTCTATGGACAGAGGAGCCTGGCAGGCTATAATCCAAGGGGTCACAAAGAGTCAGACATGACTAAGTGACTAACACTTTAACATGACCTACACAAAGCAATAGTGGGATGAGAAATTACATTTTCATTCAAAGATTCTTAAAGCACCAATGATCTCTCAATGAGAAAAAGAGTTTTGAGAGGAGAAGAGAGCAGAAGTTATTCAGTACAGGTGAGAACCAACCATAATGAACTCACAGATGTTCTAAACTGGTGTTGCCTTTGGCAGTAGAATAAATTCCATGTCCACACCAAGTAGAGATGGGCCTATATGATTGCATCACCATTTAGAGCAGTGGCATATTTCATCCTGTCTACAACTCTTCTTAATGACCAAGATCAACTGGGGATGAAAATATACAGGGCAAGAAAGTAGTGGGTATACAATCAAGAGCTTATCAAGAGAAGAAATGGGGTGAAGGGAAGTGATATTTAGCCTGTAACAAAGACTTAGGCTACCATGATTGCTGCCTTCACATATTTAGTATGAGGAAGGAATTGTTAGGCTGTTTCTATTTTGTAGCCACAGAAAGAAGAACTAAGATCTATAAGTGAAAATTATGAGGAGCTAGATTTGCACTTAATGGAAGAAAGGACTTTCAAATCATTAGTTTTCCTGAAATGGAATGAAATGTCTGGTGAGGCAGTGAATTTGTCATCACTAGAAGTGTGCAATAAGAGGCTACAGGATCACTTATTTGGAATTTATGCATATAGTTAGAGGGTTAATATAGATGACCTCATCTAACTTTCCATTCTGAGAGCCTATGATTTGATACTTGGCTGTATCTGTTCCAAAAATGTTTTAATGTAATTACTACAGCCTGAGCCAACACAATTTGGTGGATCTATGACCGACTTGGCAGCCTCTTGATTTTTATTTTAAGTGTTTTATTATTTGTTATATGCCTTTTTGAAGTCCATTATAGCTGGAGTCAATAAATTGGTTCTTTTATGTTGGTTGGTGTTTCTAGTCCCAGCTTAGCTCCGTCTTCCACAGAGAAAGAGCACGCAATCAGCTATACTGTGTACAGAGGTGAGGGTCAAATGCTCTTCTAAAGAATCTCTTATTTTTCTGCACAAAGACTAACTTTTTTTGCTTATTTTGTTCTTTGTGATTCACAATTTGTAAAATTAGGAAATTGTTGTAAAATCTTTTAGAGTGGAAAGATCGTTAGGATCACATAGATGGTAACTCCCAAATGGGGCTATAGCTTTGTAAGGTTTTAAATTCATGAAAGTGAACATGCCAACCTGTGCAAAAAATCTCATTGTATTTAGTCAAAAATACAGAACAAAGTGGGAGGGAATCTCTCCAGAGCAAGAGCAGATGTAGTGAATTTCTATAGTCAATTTATGTGCCCCTCCTGTCCACAAGAGGCACAGCACTGCTACTGACGCTTTCTATACTGATAGGATCCTGAAAAAAAAGTCATAATCTACATCACTGTCCTTTTTATTGGTTTACATCATTTTTTTTCAGAAGAATATACACTAGCAATCTATGTATTTGCATTCAATTAAACCTTCACAATAAGCATTAATACATTAACAATATGTCAATTGTGATGAGTTAGTAAAAGTGAAAGACACTCAGTTGTGTCCAACTTTTTGTGACCCCATGGACTACACAGTCCATGGAATTCTCCAGGCCAGAATATTGGAGTAGGTAGCCATTCTCTTACTCCAGGGGTTCTTCCCAAACCAGTGATTGAACCCAGGTCTCCCGCATTGCAGGCAGATTCTTTATCAGCTGGGCCACCAGGGAAGCCCATGATGAATTAAAGCAAAGGCTAAATACATATAGTACTAAGAGATCCCTGGCATCTTGAACATATTAAAACTACATGTATGATTTGCTCTTGCCCCTTCAAGTCTTAATCATTTTAACTTGATATATTCTTACATTTTTTCTGAATTTGAATACCTTATTTGTTTTTATGTAGCTTTTGCTATTCTCTAATTTCAATATGCTTTGTTATCTCTTGGATGCATTATGGATTTTCAACTTGCTTTGGGCCTCATCATTGTATTAAATGGATATGCAACTCTTTCTGTTCCCCTCTTTCCTGCCCATTTATCTGTTGTTTATCCTCTCTTCTATATCATTAAGAGCAAAAACAGATTAGATGCAACCAACTCTCATCTCCATGGCACTTCATAGGAAAGCCTCTTAGCTGAATAAACTTCTGTTTGTCAACTGACATTACATCTAGCCTGTTGGTCATTCTTCAATCCATTAGACAGTGCTTCGAATATAAGTCAGGGTGAATTTATGATTTTCAATCATCTAACAGAATTCAGACATTTTGGACCTTTTTGTTAACTGTTAATGTTAATCATAAGATATCAGGGATGAGGCAGTATGCCCTATAGCAATTTGTGTTTTTGTCATCATAAAGGCATTATGTTTTTGGAGAATATATATTTGTTTTTATAATTTTCTGTTAATAGGCTTAACAGTTGATATTAAATATTATAGATGGTGAGGGTGAGGATCAGATGTTACTTCTATGACTTGAAACTAGATATCCCAATAGAATTCCCATGCCAGCTTTTCATTGCTTTTCAAATTAGAGGCATTCTAGCAAAGAGTCGGACACAGCTGAGCGACTGAACAACAATAACAAGCTGCAAGTAACAGTGTCTTAAAGGAAAGCATCAGTCACAGACTTTCAAGACACTCAGTCATCTGCCCTTGTTCAATTCCTGAGAGAAGTTTTATCTACCATTTATCAATATTTGGTTACAGATTCTTAACTATTTATAAACTGTCCAATATTTACAGGAAGGAAAAGTTCTCTTGCAAAATGCAATCTCTTTTGAGATATCATCCTGCAAAATCATTGCTTTCTTTCCTTTAATAAGTCAAATTGTTAGTCTTCCAAGACAAATTTTTCTCTTTCCAGCATCCTTTAAAATATCCTTCTGCAATTCACTCATTTGATTGGAAAATTATCTTCAATACTATATAATATTGAGCAGTGCTTAATAATACTAATACTTATACACTAAGGGCTTCCCCAGTGGCTCAGCAATAAAGGATTTGCCTGCAATGCAGGAGATGTGGGTTTGATCTCTGAGTCAAGAAGATCCCCAGGATTCTTGCCTGGGAATTAGCAACTAAACAGCAACAACAATACACTAAATGTGGCCGATTAGAAAGGCTAAAGCTGAAAATGTGTCATGTGTATCATGAAAAAACTATAATGAACTACAGTACACAAAGTCACATATTTAAATTAACAATTTTATTTTATAGCACATTCAGGAGACTACTTGAGAAAATATATTTTATATATTAATGGAAAATGAAACCAAATACATTAATCTAGTTTACTTTTTTTGATAACCTTGACAGTAAAGCTGAGATAGGAATACCTTGACAGTAGAGCTGAGATTATTATACTAACAAGTAGGGAATTCAGCCCTTTTTCTGATGAGAGAGAACTGGAGGGGAAAGAAGAGTTTAGCACAATAAGAGACCTTGGAAGAATTTGGGTGTGAATGATGCATGACAGCCAGAAGTGGCAACAAGTGGCCAGAGGAATGATATTTGCAGTATGTATTTATTTTCATTCTTTGGGTGTGGGTGGTGATCCCACTGAGATATCAGTAAAACACCCCTAAATGCTAATTCTCATACTGTCAGAATTTCATCAACTATTTGGAGTCCAAAACACTAGATGAAAAAGGAGATATGGGTACAATAGGTTTTATTACCAAAATTTACTAAAATTGGCTAAAAGAAGACAGTAGTTCAAAGATTATTTTAAATTTGGGCCTAGTGAGTCAAATAATGTTAGTATCAGCAGTAGCAGTGGAGAGACTCAAATAAAGATTATTTGATTTATTATTTATTTATTTATTATTGATTATTTGATTATTTTAGATTCTGACCATACATCCAATGTCACATACATAGAAATTATTATACAGAGACATGTAAGGATAGGAAAACAATTATAATGGGGAGTAATAATAGTCGATTTTGTTTGTTTTACAAGCATGGATTTAAGATCTTTATTTTCATTAATTAATTTAATCTCTCCATTAGCCCTAAGAGATACATGATATTATGATCATCTAATAGATGACAAAACTTAAGTACTTGGAGTAAAAACCATCCCTGGCCATGAAATAACTTGTTAGTACAAATTTGGGATTCAGACCCAGAAAGTCAAACTTGTGAGCTTGCTCGTTTTATCACTGGATTACAGATACAGGCTAGGATTTTGTCAGGAAAATATATTTAGACAGAGACTGAGAAACAGAGCTCAGACAAGGCAAATGAGGTGCCTATAGCCCAATTTAAGGAGGCATTTGCAGAATCCTAAGCTTTCCTGTTCAACCTCAAACTCCCAATCTATCCTTCCTCCCCCACCATTCCCCCCAGTAACTATTAAGTTCATTCTCTAAGTGTGTGAGTTTATTTCAGTTTTGTAAATAAGTTTATCTGTATGACTCTTTTTTTTAGATGTATTTTAGGAGTAAACTCCCAGAGTTAGGGAAGGAAAGAAGGATATGAACCAAAGACATATTCAGTGAATGTCTTCAATGATCCAGACATTATCTGGGAGATCTGCATTATAGAAATACTAGTATGCCTTCCCTAGGTTCCTGGTGTCTGAGATTGAGACAGGCAAAATATATTATCCAAAGTTGTTCATCTAGCTGTAACTAAGCCACGATTAAATTCATGGCTTTCAAAATCCAAAGCTCTTTAATGCTGCCTCCTTTGAGAAATGTAATGATGACTTTTCATGGTGGCAACATTTCAAAATGAAATTTAAAAAATAAACTTTTATATTTGTCAAGATTTCACAACTAAATCAAATTCCTATATATCCATTATTCTTGCATATCATTTACAAAGTTAAGTTTATGCCAAACAATGAAACAAGAGTGACTTTAGGGAGTGGCTTGACCCAACAGACAAAAATAAAGTTTATATCTTAAGTTAGAGAAATCAGCTGATAAGTGTTGGAAGACGATTGTCCATGGGCCTCTCACATTCCTATACCTCTTTCAACCAGTGGCACTGACAGTTTTTCTGTTCAAATGTATTTTCAAGGATGCTTATAGAGTGAGCAGCTTAAGAGTATAGAAATGGTGTCTCCCTTCAGAGTAAAAGACAGATTTGTTTACTATCCATATAATAAAGATCATATCTTCTTCTAGCGAAAATAAAAGATCTGGATTCCCTAAGCTTAGGTTTCATTAGCAGTGATAGGAACTCCCTGCATGGACAGCATCCATCTGGGGCTCTCCACCCTCTCTCCTTGTGGAACCAGTCTGAGGAAACAAGAAAATCAGCAGAATTGGGGATACTATGCCCTGATTTCCAGGAGTAAATGTCCTATGATTCTGACCTAGGAGTCTTGCTTGCATTTTCTCACAGAACACTGAAACTGGCTGGTGAACTTATTGGCTTGCAAGAAAGTAAAATCTCTGATCCTTCAAAGTTTTTGACAATATATCTAATGGATACCTTAAAAAAATTAAAAAAAAATATTTCACCACCTTTTTTTTGCTTTTATTATATATATATACACACACACATTTGTTTTTAAGAGAAACTTAGAGTAAGAAATTTTGAGTATGAAAATTTCCCAGGTGAAACTAGAAATGAGTCTAGAAGACAAGAAAGAATAAACATGAGATACAAAGAAATAACTGAAGGAGGGCACTCCAGTACTCTTCCTGGAGAATTCCATGAACAGAGTACAGTCCATGGGACTGCAAGTAGTCAGACGTGACTAAGTGACTAAGCACAGCACAGCACAGCACAGGAAGAAACAAAAGCCTCAAGTGAATCTGAGAAAATATTTTACAACTAAAACAAGCTCCTATTCATCTGCTATTCTTGCAAGTCATATACAAGGTTTATGTCAGATAATGAAGGAAAAGTTACTTTAGGGAATGGCTTGACCCAATAGACAAAAATAGAAATTTGGCACAAGTTTTCGTTTTGAGTTTGGTAAATAAATACCCAGTAACACTTTGATCTAAAATCAATGACCAAGTACACCAATATGCACACATCACTGGAAGAATACTGAAACATAAGAAAGTTCCTTTTACTGACAAACACAGATTCTCAAATCAGTTTGCACAGGAGAGGAACCAGAAGCCTTGTTACGTTAGTGTTCAAACATAGTTTGAAAAGGAATATTTTTAATTTACACCAACTCTCCAGGTCGGAGTAAAAACTTTATCCTGTGAATATTAGAAAAATGCATTACAATTTGTTATCTGTTTTTATATTTCTATTAGAAAAATCAGTTAGACATATAACTTCATGAAATGGATATTTATATGAAGAAGAGAAACATGTCAATAGGATGTGGTTTTGATTTACACAGAAGGTAAGGTGTAGA
Source organism: Okapia johnstoni (assembly GCA_024291935.2). Taxonomy (NCBI): domain Eukaryota; kingdom Metazoa; phylum Chordata; class Mammalia; order Artiodactyla; family Giraffidae; genus Okapia; species Okapia johnstoni. The sequence goes on from CM044319.1 coordinate 51,160,793, forward strand.
GGAAACAAGCCTGTGTGAACATTCTCAAGTGGTTATACCAGGTAATAATTGAAATTCATGCATGCTAACTATCGTGAATATTACTAACCAGGAAATCACCTGGTTAATACTAAACAGGTGTATGACAACAGTTAGAGCCTCAACACTTCACCAGTGTCAGAAAAATGACTTTTTAACCCTTACTTTTCAAACTCCTGCCCATGTGCCTTGTAAGCCAATACCTTCAGGCTGATCGAAATCTTGTAAGTTTAGAAACTCTGGCTCCAAACAGTGGATCAGAATCTTTTTCTGATCCTCTTTCATGAGGTCCTCAGGATATTAACATACAAAATAAAATTTAAGGATAGGTGGGATAAATAGGATGGCTTAATTTTGTCTGTCTCCTACCTCCTTTCATTGTCCATGAAAAGGACAGATCTTTCAAAATAGCAAACCTCACTGTAGATCTTAATGACACGTTGTAAGATGAAGCTCAGACTCATTGGGATTCTATATAAGATCCTCTAAAACTTGACTCCTATCTCTCTAACTTCATGACCTCTTCAGCAGTTCTCTCAACATATGAGTGCTTCATCATATTTTCAGCATCTCTGGCCGAAATGTGCACATGTGCATACATGCACGCACACACACACACACACACACACACACACACACACACACACACACACACACAATGATACCCTGCCATTCCAACATGCCTGGTCATTCATAGTACTGTAAACATGTCTTGTCACTGAATAATCACCTCTTCACATGGGATAATCCTGCTGTCTGAAATGCCCTTTTCTTTTTTGTCCCTATTAAACAAAATAGCTTATCAAAGTATATCTCTTCCATCTCTCCCAATCTTAGAAACCCTTTCAGTTCTCCCAGGTCCTGATTCTTCTATTGTTTTCCAAATTCTGAAAGCTACCCCTCACTATCTCACAGCCAAAGTCACCTATCAAAATTAACCCCATTTTACCTTCAAATTATTTCTTCAACTATTGCTCTCTCAATTCATACTATTACTATCACCCATAAAACAAGATCAACAATTTTTCAAGAAGAGGCTGTTTATTCTCTTCCCCTTCACATTCTACACTTATTCCCCTTGTGTGTGGACGGTTTATCTAGTTTGTGTCCTCCTCTCACCATCCCTAGCCCAAGTCAGAGTATTACCAAATGCTTTATCTTGATTAATTTATTTCCCACAGCTGAAAGCCTGCTTTTTTCTTTTCTGAAGAGCTAAATATTACTTGCTTTAAAGATGCAATAAAAATTTCACTTTTCCCGTAAAACAAGAGTTTTTTGAATATATTAGCCTTATAAAAATGCTAACATTTAAGAAATATGGCAACCTGAGTAACAACCACAAAACAGCTCTGATGTGATAATGTACTCTCTTAGATTTTCCACAACACACACACATGCACACACGCACACACACATTTTTCTTTCCCTGTGTTTCAGATTGAAAGCAGTTTGACGAAGGGCTTGAGTAAATCACACTCAAGCATCCTCTTAAACAATCTTCCATATTTTCTTAGATGCTATTGTTATTTTTTTTAATCTCCATTACCATTCATAGCTGGCTTTGTGCATTATTAGAATCATTCTTTAATTTGTTCTGTTGCTTCCAACCTCCAAAATCCTCAACTCTGGCCTTGGTACTCCCTTGACCCAAATTCTCCTGTGCCACGTTGTAGTTTCCAGAATTCAGCACCAACCATTTGGCAAGAAACACAAAATCAAGTGTGAAGTGTCTCATGTTTTGGGTTTCCAGACTCCCTTCTCCATATACAAACACCATTTTAAGAGGTAACAGTTACAACCAGACTTGGAACAATGGATTGGTTCAAACTTGGGAAAGAGGTATGACAAGACTGCATATTGTCACCCTGATTATTTAACTTATATGCAGAGTGCTGCTGCTAAGTCACTTCAGTCGTGTCCGACTCTGTGCGACCCCATAGACGACAGCCCACCAAGCTCCGCCGTCCCTGGGGTTCTCCAGGCAAGAATACTGGAGTGGGTTGCCGTTTCCTTCTCCAGTGCATGAAAGGGAAAAGGGAAAAGTGAAAGTGAAGTCGCTCAGTCGTGTCCGACTCTTAGCGACCCCATGGACTGCAGCCCATCAGGCTCCTCCATCCATGGGATTTTCCAGGCAAGAGTACTGGAGTGGGGTGCCATTGCCTTCTCCTATAAGCAGAGTATATCATGCTAAATACTAGGCTGGATGAATCACAAGATGAAATCAAGATCTCTGGAAGAAATACCAACAAACTCAGATATGTAGATGATGCACTCTAATGGCAGCAAGTGAAGAGGAACTAATAAAGAGCGTCTTGATGAAGGTGAAAGAGAAGAGTGAAAGCTGGCTTGAAACTCAGCAGTCAAAAAACTAAGATCAGGGCATCTTGTCCCATCAATTTGTGGCATATAGAAAGAGAAAAAGTGGAAGCAGTGACAGATTTTACTTTCCTTGGCTCCAAAATCACTGTGAATGGTGACTGCACCCACGAAATTAAAGGACCCTTGCTCCTTGGAAGGAAAGCTATGACAAACCTTGACAGTGTATTAAAAATCAGAGACGTCACTTTGATGACAAAGATGCATATAGTCAAAGCTATGGCTTTTCCAGCAGTCATGTATGGATGTGAGATTTAGTCCATAAAGAACGCTGAGTGCTGTAGAATTGATGCTTTCAAATTGTGGTACTGGAAAATATGCTTGAGAGTCCCTTGGACTGCAAGGAGATCAAACAAGTCAATCTTAAAAGAAATCAACCCTGAATATTCACTGGGAGAGCTGATGCTCAAACTGAAGCTGCAACAGTTTGGCCACTGGATGCAAAGAGCTGACTCATTTGAAATGACCCTGATCCTGGGAAAGATTGAAGGCAAAAGTAGAAGGGGACAGTAGAAGATGAGATGATTAGATAGCATCACCAAATCAACGGACATGAATTTGAGAAAACCCCAGCAGACAGTGGAGGACAGAGTAGGCTGGCATGCTTGCAGTCCATGGGGTTACAAAGAGTTGACATGACTTAGCAGTTGAAGGACAACAACCACCACCACCTCACCTATGATGACCTTGAATCTTCAAATTAAGTCAAACACATTTTTTCAGTTTTATTTTCTCAGGTCATATGTTCTCTTCTTTCCTAAAACAAGCATCCTCTTCTTAACCTCCTGGTAAGTTCTTTTCTTCCTTCAAGATGCAGTTTTATCCCTTAGAAATATTTTTGTGCTTCTTGGTTGTTAAGTACTCTTCCTTTGTCCTCTGATACTACATGTGTTACTGATTTTTTGACTCTTGCCATACTGTTGCAATCATTAATTTCTAGACTGTGAGTCAGTGTCAACTGGAAGCATGTATTTTATTCTTAATAATGTAGAAGATGAAGCAAAATGTTTGTTGAATCAACAAATAAGTGATAAGCCTTTCTTATATTCTTAGACTTTTCCCCCTTCAGGTTAGGCATTCAGCAGTGTAAGTTTTATCCCGTGAACACTACTGTGAATGTGAAGCTGCATAATATTCATGGTTATCTTCTTTTACCAGTCAGTTTGGCTCATTGGGTTTCTAAGAAAAATTCAGCTGTCTCATAAATACATGTCAGTTTCTCTGCATACTGTTTTTTTCTCAGTCTCTCTTTCTCTCTCTCATACATCTACATTTTGTCATCATTTTGCAATAACAATAATGCACTGAATTTCTTGTTTGACTCAGGGAATCCTCTTCTCATTTTGCTCAATTTGTCTATTTTCTAAATATTGTATTTTAACTGTTCTTGTCATTTATCTTTAAACTGGTGAATTTTAAATTGGGAAAGAATGAAGTGACTTCAGCAATAATTCGATCCTACTCTTCAGTTTTGCAGATGAGGAAGTGTAGGCATTGAAGACAGAGGAAGATGAAAACATGTCCCAGAATTGCAGCTTGATCCTTTTATCTATTGTGGGAGATGTTTGTCATTGTTTTGGTGCCTGTTTTCTGAAACTCTCTCCTATATTTTAATAAACTACATATTTAAGAGACAAAGTGTGCCTCATAATCTAACACTGAAAATAGCATCTATTTTTACAGCCTTCCTGGATGTTAAAGAAGCCAAGTCTCCATCAGATGCACCCATCTTAGACATTTAGTTGGAAGTTAGTGATACAAGTGGGGATGTCTCATTTGCCTGACAAAAAAGGCATATATACTGACATTCCCAAGGCCATGGTTGCAGTGATTTCCCAGCCTGTCTGATGATGAGCATGTCAGGTAATATGTAGAGCACCCAAGGGTGACAACACAGGTCTCCATGTTGTACTAATATTGTGGTTTGTTTGTTTGTTTGCTTGTTTTATTGAGCCTCAATTTTCTCATCTTTATTTATTTTTTTAAATAATTATGGCTGCATGGCTCTGTAGCAGCTGTGAGGAAATACCCCATGTCCAAGGGCAAAGGAGAAGCCCCAGAAAGAGGACAGGAAGGGCAACATCACATTTAGAATCAAACCCCATACACGTCAGATGCTCAGATGGTTCAAACAAACCTTGTGTGCACCAGGGCCCAGAGACCTGACAGAGACTGAGACAGAACTGCGTTTGCGTGTCTTCTGTGGAGGTATGGGTCAGCAGCGGACTGCTGCAGGGACAGCAACTCTGGGTGCAGCAGACCTGGGTATAGCATAAACCCTGTTGGAAGAGGTCACTATTAACCCCACAATAGAGCTACCAGAACTTACACAGGACTAAGGAAGCAGCCTCTTGGAGGGCACAAACAGAAACTTGTGTGCACCAGCAACCAGGAGAAAGGAGCAGTGACCCCACAAGAGACTGACTCAGACTTACTCGTGAGCATCCATGAGTCTCTGGTGGAGGCATGGGTCAGCAGTGGCCTGCTGCAGGATTGGGGGCATTCAGCGTAGCACTGCATGTATGGGACCTTTTGAAGGAGGTCACCATTATGTTCATTACCTCTACCATACTTTGGCACCAGGTAAATAACAAGGAGGGAACACAGCTCCACCCATCAACAGAAAATTGGATTAAAGATTTGCTGAGCATGGCTCCGCCCATCAGAACAAGACCCAGTTTCCCCCTCAGTTAGTCTCTCCCATCAGAAAGCTTCCATAAGCCTCTTATCCTTCTCCATAAGAGGGCAGACAAAAGGAAAACCACAATTACAGAGAACTAACCAATCTGATCACATGGACCACAGCTTTGCCTAACTCAGTGAAACTATGAGGTGTGCTGTGTAGGGTCACCCAAGACAGAGGAGTCATGGTGGAGAGTTCTGAAAAAATGTGGTCCATTGGAGAAGGGAATGGCAAACTATTTCAGTATTCTTGTCTTGAGAACCACATGAACAGAATGAAAAGGCAAACAGATAGGACACTGAAAGATGAACTCCCCAGGTTGGTAAGTGCCCAATATGCTACTGGAGATCAGTGGAGAAATAACTCCAGAAAGAATGAAGAGACAGAGCCAAAGCAAAAACAACACCCAGCTGTGGATGTGACTGGTGATGGAAGTAAAGTCTGATGCTGTAAAAGCAATATTGTATAGGAACCTGGAATGTTAGTTCCATGAATCAAGGCAAATGGGAAGTGGTCAAACAGGAGATGGCAAGAGTGAACATCGACATTTTAGTAATCAGTGAACTAAAATGAACTGGAATGGGTGAATTTAACTCAGATGACCATGTGGGCAAGACTCCCTTAGAATAAATGGAGTAGCCATCATAGTCAACAAAAGAGTCTGAAATGCAAGTACTTGGATGCAATCTCAAAAATGACAGAATGATCTCTGATCATTTCAAAGGCAAACCATTTGTTTCACAGTAGTCCAAGTCTATGCCCTTGCCAGTAATGTTGAAAAAGCTGAAGTTGAATGGTTCTATGTAGACCAACAAGACCTTCTAGAACTAGCACCCAAAGAAGATGGCCTTTCCATTATAGGGGACGGGGATGCAAAGTAGAAAGTCAAGAAATACCTGGAGTAACAGGAAAATTTGGCCTTGGAGTACAGAATGAAGCAGGGCAAAGTCGAATAACGTTTTGCCAAGAAACACGCTGGTCATAGTAAACTCCCTCTTCCAACAACACAAGAGAAGACTCTACACATGGACATCACCAGATGGTCAATACCGAAATCAGATCAATTGTATACTTTGCAGCCAAAGGTGGAGAAGCTCTATACAGTCAGCAAAAACAAGGTGGGGAGCTGACTGTGGTTCAAATCATGAACTTCATATTGCCAGATTCAGACTGAAATTGAAGAAAGTAGGGGAAACCACTAGATCATTAAGGTATGACCTAAATCAAATCCCTTACCATTATACAGTGAAAGTGAGAAATATATTCAAAGGGCTAGATCTGATTGACGGAGTGCGTGAAGAACTATGGATAGAGGTTCATGACATTGCACAGGAGGCAAGGATCAAGACCATGCCCAAGAAAAGAAATACAAAAGCAAAATGGTTGTCTGAGGAGGCCTTACAAATAACTGTGAAAAGAAGACGAGTGAAAGGAAAAGGAGAAATGGAAAGATATACCCATTTGAATGCAGAGTTCCATTACAAGGAGAGATAAGAAAGCCTTCCTCAGTGATCAATGCAAAGAAATAGAGGAAAGCAGTAGAATGGGAAAGACTAGAGATCTCTTCAAGAAAATTAGAGATACCAGGGGAATATTTCACGCAAAGATGGACCCAATAAAGGGCAGAAATAGTATGGACCTATCAGAATCAGAAGATATTATAAAGGGGTGGCAAGAATACACAGAAGAACTATACAGAAAAGATCTTCATGACCCAGATAATCACAATGGTGTGATTACTCACCTACAGCCAGGCATCCTGGAATGTTAAGTCAAGTGGGCCTTAAGAAACATCACTATCAAAAAGCTAGTGGAGATGATGGAACTCCAGTTGAGCTATTTCAAATCCTAAAAGATGATGCTGTGAAAGTGCTACACTCAATATGCCAGCAAATTTGGAAAACTCAGCAGTGGCCACAGGACTGGAAAAGGTCAATTTTCATTCCAATCCGAAAGAAAGGCAATGGCACACAATTGCCCTCATCTCACACGCTAGCAAAGTAATGTTTAAAATTCTCCAAGACAGGCTTCAGCAGTATATGAACCATGAACTTCAGGATGTTCAAACTGAATTTAGAAAATACAGAGGAACCAGCGATCAAATTACCCACATATATTGGATCATCGAAAGGCAAGGGAGTTCCAGAAAAACATCTACTTCTGCTTTATTGACTCTGCCAAAGCCTTTGACTGTTTGGATCACAACAAACTATGGGAAATTCTTAAAGAGATGGGGATACCAGACCACCTTAACTGCCTACTGAGAAATCTGTATGCAGGTCAGGAAGCAACAGTTAGAACTGGACATAGAACAACAGACTGGTTCCAAATCGGGAAAGGAGTATGTCAAGGCTGTATATCGTCACCCTGCTTATTTATCTTATATGCAGAGTACATCATGAGAAACGTTGGGCTGGAAGAAGCACAAGCTGGAATCAAGATGCCAGGAGAAATATCAATAACCTCAGATACACAGATGACACCACCCTTATGGCAGAAAACAGAGAAGAACTAAAGAGCCTCTTGATGAAAGTGAAAGAGGAGAGTGAAAAAGTTGGCTTAAAGCTCACCATTCAGAAAACTAAGATCATGGCATCTGGTCCCATCACTTCATGGGAAATAGATGGGGAAACAGTGGAAACAGTGACAGACTTTATTTTTGGGGGGTCCAAAATCACTGCAGGTGGTGACTGCAACCATGAAATTAAAAGACACTTGTTCCTTGGAAGAAAAGTTATGACCAACCTAGACAGCATATTTAAAAGCAGAGACATTACTTTGCCAACAAAGATCCGTCTAGTCAAGGCTATGGTTTTTCCAGTAGTCATGTATGGATGTGAGAGATGGACTATAAAGAAAGCTGAGTGTTGAAGAATTGATGTTTTTGAGCTGTGGTGTTGTAGAAGACTCTTGAGAGTACCTTGGACTGCAAGGAGATCCAAACAGTCCATCCTAAAGGAAAGCAGTCCTGAATATTCATTGTAAGGACTGATGCTGAAGCTGAAACTCCAATGCTTTGGCCACCTGATGGGAAGAACTGACTCATTTTAAAAGACCCTGATGCTGGGAAAGATTGAATGTGGGAGGAGAAGGGGACAATAGAGGATGAGATGGTTGGATGGTATCATGACTCGATGGACATGGGTTTGTGTATACTCCAGGAGTTGTGGTCGACAGGGAGGCCTTGTGTCCTGCAGTCCATGGGACCACAAAATGTTGGACACAACTTAGCGACTGAACTGAACTGGACATTTTATATCTTTAATGTAAATTTGAGATTTCAGTACTGAGTATAGGAGAAGCACTACAACTTGCATCCCTAAATAGAGTCTTTATACTGTCTTCTCTTTTGCTTAATTTTTTATTGGCATATAGTTGCTTTACAATGTTGTGTCAGTTTCTCCTCTACAGCAAAGTGAATCATCCATACGTATACATATACCCCTTCGTTTTTGGATTTCCTTTCCATTTAGGTCAGATTTTGTTCACTCTAACTTTCTATGAGGGAGTCCCTGACAGCTCAGGTGGTAGAGAATCCATCTGATAAATGCAGGAGACCTGAATCAATTCCTGGGTCAGAAAGATCCCCTGGAGAAGGGAATGGCTACTTACTCCAGTATCCTTGCCTGGAGAATCCCGTGGAAAGAAGATTCTGTACAGTCTATGAGGTCACAAAGAGTCAGATACAACTGAATAACTAGCACTTTCTATGGAACTGTAAAAGCCTGACCCTCCAGGCTTCCTTGAAATCCAAGTAATAAATGAGTTCTCTGTGACAGTAAGACAGAGTCAATTGTTTTGTTATTGTAACTCTTTATTTTTTTTTAACCTGCTTAATTATCTTTTTGTACTTAACTGATGTCTGAAAATTGTATTTCATTGTCTTTTTTCCCATGTGTATTTTCCTACAAAAATGTAAGCAGTTTGAGGGAAGTGCCATTATCTATGTTGCTTACTATACTGTATTTTCTCTTCTACAACAGTGCCTGGCTCACAGCAGCTGCTAGTAAATATTTATTTTTTATTAATAAATTTATTAATAAATTTATATCATATTTTCTCTCATAGCTTTTTAACATTAACATTTGATTTATTAAAATTACAGATTAGAAGCCTTGATTTTCCTTAACCTTTAAAAATATTTTTACTGTGTTAGTTTCAGGTGTACACAACACAGCAAAGTGAATCAGTTATATATATATATATCTACACTATCTTTTAGATTCTTTTCTTATATAGTTCATTATAGAGTATTAAGTAGAGTTCCCTGTGCTATACAATAGGTCTCATTAGTTATTTCTTTTATATATAGCAATGTTTATCTGTTAATCCCAATCTCCCAATTCCTCCATCTCCCCTTGTCACCCCTGGTAACCATAAATTTGTTTTCTATGTTTGTGACTCTATTTCTGTGTTGCAAATCTTATAGCTTTTTATTTAATTATTTTCCCTCAAATTCCTATTTTTCTAATATTTTTCGAATGTCCATTACTACTTAAAGCAATCTATAGATTCAATGAAATTTCTATCAAAATTCCAATAGAATGTTTCACAGAAACAGGGAAAAAAACCTGAAATTTGTATGGAACTACAAAAGACACTGATTAGTCAAACCAATTCCAAAAAAGCAGAGTGTACCTAAAGAAATCACAATTTCTGATTTCAAACTTTATCACAAAGCTACTGTAATCAAAAGAGAATATTGACATAAAAGGAGACAGAGATAGTCCAATGAAACAGAACAGAGAGGCCAGAAATAAACATATGCATACCTGTTAAATTAACTTATTACAATGAAGCCAAGAATATACAATAGGGAAATAATTGTCTCTTCAATAAATGGTGCTGGTAAAAGTGGATATACAAGTTAATATACAAATGAAAGTGGTTCTTTCTCTTATACCGTACACACACACACACACACACACACACACACACATCAATTCAAAATGGAACAAAGACTTGACCATAAGATCAGAAGTCACAAAACTTCTAGAAGAAAACATGGTGGGTCAACTATTTGATATTGGTCATGGTAATGATTTTTTTTTTAATGTGACACCAAAAACAAATGTTATAAAAATAAAACAAGCTGGACTACACCAAACTGAAAACATTTGCATAAGCAATGAAACTATCAACAAAGTGAAAAGATAACCTATGGAATAGGAAAAAATTAACAATTCATATGTCTGTTAATGAGCTAATATTCAAAGTGTATAATAAAGACAAAGCTCAATAGCAAAAAACAAACAAAAGACCCCCAAAACACAAATCTGTTTTAACAATGGGCAGAACAGAATAGAATTTTCTCAAAGAAGACTTACAAATGAACAAGTACATGAAAATGTGCTCACGTCACTAATTACTAGGGTAATGTAAATTAAAATTACATTTAGATATCTTCTCATACCTATTAGGATGGCTATTGTCAGGCAGAGAAGAGATAGCAAATGCTGGCAAGGAGGTGGAGTAAATTAAACCATTGTAGCCTCTCAGTGGGGATTTACATTGGTGCAGTCACTATGGAAAATAGTATGAAAGTGCCTCAAGAAATTAAACTAAATGTCTTGGCATCAAAAAGCCCAAAGATAGAATTATTATATGATCCAGCAATCTCACTTCTAGGTAAACACCCAAAGGAAATTAAAACATGATATTTAAGAGGTGTATGCAGTACCACATTCATTGCATCATTATTCACAATAGCCAAGATATGGAAAGAAATCCAGTGTCTATCAATAGATAAATGGATAAAGAAGATATATAAATATACAATGGAATAGTATCTAGCCACAATAAAGAAGAAAATTTTGTTTTTTCTTAACAGCATGGTTGGACCTTAAGGACATTGTCTTAAGTGTAATGATTCAAATAAATTAAGACAAATATTTATGATCTCACTTATTTATACAATCTAAAAACAAAATCAGACTCATATAGAGAAGCATAAAAAATGGTTGTCAGGTATGGGGATGGGAGAAGTAATGAGAGATTGGTCAAAGTGTCTAAACTTTTACTATGAGTAAATTCTGGGGATTCAATGATCCAATGCTGACTAAAGTTTATAGAGAATTTCCTGGTGGTCCAGTGGTTAGGACTATGTGCTTTCACTGCTGTGGATGTCGGTTCCAATTCTGATTAGGGAACTAAGACCCTGTAAGCTGTGGTGGGGCAGTACGCCCCCCAAAAAAAGCTTAAAAAAATAAAGCTTATAACACTATATTGTATAATTGAACTTTTCTAAGAAAATAGAAATCAAATTTTCTCACAGACAGACACACAAAAGATAAATATGTGAGGTGATAGAAATGTTAACCAGATAAATGGCAGGAATTTTTCACAATGTGTATCTAAATGTATGTGTATATATATGTATATATAAAATCACCATGATGTATGCTATAAATATCTTATAATTTTGTGACTATCTCAATAAAGGTTAATTTTTTTCACTTTATTTATTTTTTAATTGAAGGATAATTGCTTTACGGTATTGTTTCTACCAAATATCAACATGAATCAGTCATGGGTTTACCCATGTCTCCTCCCACTGATAAAGGTGAACTTTAAAAATCAATGAAATCAGATAAATAAGATGACACTGTATAATTTCTGAGATTCCTTTCAGTTTCTCTTTTGTAAATTAAATATATTTTGTCTTCCTAAATTGAAAATCTTTTGCAACTCATGACATTCATATCAGTTAATTCAAAGAGAAATTGTTCCTGCTAAGATGAATTGTAAAAATTTCACCTTAAGTACCAATATCCACCAGGAAGCTAAATGTCTTAGAATCATAAGACCCAAAGATGTTCAGTATCACTGCGGCAAACATCAAATGTAACAACAAGAAAATATTTGATCATGAACCATAAACATCTGTTCTAAGCCATGAATTATATTTAGAAGGAGACAGCAAACACAATTTGCTTTCAACTTTATATCTTCAGCACATTCATCTTCTCAGGTGTTAATATCAAGAGATGTAGATAGCCCAGGAACTACTTTTCGAAACACAAGCAATAAAATTAATGACCTCTGTCAAAGATTTTCACATTTCTCATCACAATAAACAAATTGCACATAAAATAGCCTGGCCGGATGTGTCTTTGGTGGTAGAGGAGTGTCGGGGAAGAGGGGGGAGTATTGAGGAGTGGGTAGTGATATAACCTTTATTTAGAAAGGGGGAAAGGAAAGGAAAATGAACAAACAGTGCTTTAAACTATATTGTTCTAAAAATGACAGGCATTCACTAGAGAACCTGAAAAGCACAAGCCAAGGCAATTAAAATCGTGGCTTCTTTATAATGTGGATATATGAAGTTTTTGTTTTAAAAACAATACCGTGGACCAGGTAAAAGGGAGACAAATGTGAGATGTGAGGCTGCAGACCTGTCAATTAGTAGCTGATGGCTTACTAAGGTTAGGGCATCTGCCAGAGTAGACCAATCTATAATTGATTTCTCTCCTTTTCAACCTATCTGAAGTGTGAAGAACACCATATGTCAGGACTATGTAGACTTGAGTAGAGGCAAGTCAGGGACCATATTATAAGAGCAGATAGTAAAGAAAACAGGTCAAATATATATTAAAACATGAGTTTATTCATCTCCTTTTTTGTAAAAAATAAAATATATGTTGTATAGATGAAAGTTAATTTCCTAATATTTATTATGTGAAGAAGGAATGTACACAAAGATAGTGAATATACAAAGGTAATTTTTTAATACATATGGATACATTGCCATAGATAAGATTTCCATTTTCCCATGGGATTCAATTCAGTCTGTCATTTATTTTAGGAAAACAATCTACAATACAGATTAGGCCTGTTTTAAGTATTTTGGGAGCTGAATCTTGGCAATTATTTTTGTGCATATGAACTTCTCTGTGGTGATAAATGTAGTGGAAGATAATCTTTCAAAATGAATGAATGAATACAAATAAATAGCAGAAAATTCCCCCAGTAACAAATCACACTGGAATGTTTATTAGTTTCTTAACAGGAGATCTAAAAGCTTACCTGTACATCCAAAGGATCACAATATTCAAGCTCTATCTAGTGCCTAATGTGCACTATACTTGGTTTCAAGCATCTTACGCAGATTGGAATCCACTCTGTGAGTGAAGTCACCTCTTCCTCTGTTCATCCTCTATAACCCTCATGTTGAGTATATTGAATAACTACCATGTGGAAGAAGCATGGATTCCAAAATCACTGCAGGTGGTGACTGCAGTCATGAAATTAAAAGATGCTTGCTCTTTGGAAGAAAAAGTATGACAAATCTGGACAGTGGTATTAAAAAGTAGAGGCATTTCTTTGCCAACAACGGTCCATACAGTTAAATCAATGATTTTTCCAGTAGTCGCATACAGATGGAGTTTGATGGAATTAATTAGAAAGGGGTTTGAGAGTTGGACCACAAAAAAGACTGAGCACAAAAGAATTGATGCCTTCAAACTGTGATACTGGAGAAGACTCTCAAAAGTCCCTTGGACAGCAAGGGGATCAAACAGGTCAATACTAAAGTAAATCAACCCTGAATGTTCATTGGAAGGACTGATGCTGAAGATGAAGCTCCAATACTCCGGCCACCTGATGTGAAGAGCCAACCCTTTGGAATAGTCCCTGATGCTGGAAAACATTGAGTACAGGAGGAAAAGGGGGCAACAGAGGGTGAGATGGTTGAATGGCATCATTGATTCGATGGACATGAGTTTGAGCAAACTCTGGGAGATAGTGAACGAGAAGGAAATCTGGCATGCTACAGTCTATGAGGTCAAAAAGAGTCGGACATGGCTGAGCGACTGAACAACAACAACTGGGGAAAAAAGATGTATGGATAAACTAGACTCATCAGAGATTTAATCTTGAAAAAGAGACTTAAGGTGGGTTTTATCCAATAATTGAGTTTTTCATAGATGGAAAAAGATTGAGAATATTCTAATTCATGAAATTGTGGAAAGAGACCAGCAGTTATTAGTCATATTCCTGGTCCCAGGTCGGGGGATGAACTTTGTTTGACTTGGCTATCCCCAAGTACCGACAAGCACATTTCATTTCTGAGAGCTTAAACAACTTGAATGAAATCATTAGTATCAATGAAAACAGATCCAGATTTGAAGCAGAATCTATGAAATTCCTATTTTTACCTTCTTGTGTTAGGGAAAATGTTATTATTGCTGGTGAGCTGTCTAGTGACTAGAACCAGATCATGTGGCACAGAGCCTGCATTTGCTGTAGTTTTAAAATGTTTACAATGCCTTATATCCTTGTCTTTTGAGGTAAAAGGATGATTCAGGAGTTAATGACTGGGAAATGTGAAGATGTAGAAAGAGTAGCCAATGGGCTGGGGGACAGGTAATAATTTTGAAAAAAATCTGCCACATGGTACAATCACCAAACTCACAGTTCCCTGAAAGATATAGATAAAGGCCTGACACACATTCCTATGTTCTTTAAACAAGAAGTATACCCCTGCCAAAACCCCCAAAAGATGTCCTTTTCATCATAGAGGACTGGAATGCAAAAGAAGGACGTCAAGAGTTACCTGGAATAACAGGCAAACTTAGCCTTGGAGTATAAAATGATGCAGGGCAAAGGCTAACAGTTTTCCAAGAGAAGGCACTGGTGAGAGCAAACACCCTCTTCCAACAACACAAGAGATGACTCTACACATGGATATCACCAGATGGTCAATCCCTAATTCAAATTGATTATATTCTTTGCAGCCAAAGATGGAGAAGCTCTATACAGTCAGCAAAAACAAGACTGGGAGCTGACTGTGGCTCAGATCATGAACTCCTAATTGCCAAATTCAGAATTAAATTAAAGAAAGTAGGGGAAACCGCTAGACCATTCAGATATGACGTAAATCAAATCCCTTATGATTATATAGTGGAAGTGACAAATAGATTCAAGGGATTAGATCTGATAGAGAGAAAGACTGAAGAAATATGGATGGAGGCTTGTGACATTGTAAAGGAAGTGGTGATCAAGACCAGCCCCCTAAAAATGTAAAAAGCAAAATGTTTGTCTGAGGAGGCCTTACAAATAGCTGAGAAAAGAAGAGAAGTGAAAGACAAAGGAGAAAAGGAAAGATGTATCCATCTGAATGCAGAGTTCCAAAGAATAGAAAAGAAAGATAAGAAAGCCTTCCTCAGTGATCAATGCAAAGAAATAGAGGAAAACAATAGAATGGAAAGACTAGAGATTTCTTCAAGAAAATTAGAGATACCAAGGGAATATTTCAGGCAAAGATGGACACAGTAAAGGACAGAAATGATATGGACCTAACAGAAGCAGAAGATATTAAGAAGAGGTGGAAAGAATACACAGAAGAACTATATAGAAAAGATCTTAATGACTCAGATAACCATAATGGTGCAGTCAGTGTCCTAGAGCCAGACATCCTGGAATGGGAAATCAAGTGGGCCTTAGGAAGCATCATTATGAACAAAGCTAGTGTAGGTGATGGAACTCCAGCTGAGCTATTTCAAATCCTAATAGATAATGCTTAGAAAGTGCTGCATTCAATATGCCAGCAAATTGGGAAAACTCAGCAGTGGCCAAAGGACTGGAAAAGGTCAGTTTTCATTCCAATCCCAAAGAAAGGCAATGCCAAAGAATGTTCAAATTACTGCACAATTGCACTCAACTCACACTCTAGCAAAGTAATGCTCAAAATTCTCCAAGCTAAACTTCAACAGTATGTGATCCATGAACTTTCAGATGCTCAAGCTGGATTTAAAAAAGGCAGAGATCAAATTGCCACCTGTTGGATCATCGAAAAAACAAGAGATTTCCAGAAAAAAAACATCTATTTCTGCTTTATTGACTATGCTAAAGCCTTTGACTGTGTGGATCACAACAAACTGTGGAAAATTCTTAAAGAGATGGGCATACTAGACCACCTTACCTGTCTCCCCAGAAATCTGTATGCAGGTCAAGAAGCAACAGCTAGAACCAGACATGAAACAATGGACTGGTTCCAAATTGGGAAAGGTTTATGTCAAGGCTGTCTATTGTCACCCTGCTTATTTAACTTATATGCAGAGTACATCATGAGAAATTCTGGGCTGGATGAGGCACAAACTGGAATCATGATTGCCGGTAGAAATATCAATAACCTCAGATATGCAGATGACACCACCCTTATGACAGAAAGTGAAGAAGAACTAAAGAGGCTCTTGACGAAAGTGAAAGAGGAGAGTGAAAAAGCTGGCCTAAAACTCAAAATTCAAAAAGCGATCATGGCATCCAGTCCCATCTCTTCATGGCAAATAGATGGGGAAATAATGGAAACAGTGACAGACTTCATTTTCTTGAGGTCCAAAGTGACTGCAGATAGTGACTGCAGCCATGAAATTAAAAGACGCTTGTTCCTTGGAAGAAAAGCTATGACAAACCTAGACAGCGTTACTAAAAAGCAGAGTCATTTCTTTGACAACAAAGTTCTGTGTAGTCAAAGCTATTGTTTTTCCAGTAGTCATGTATAGATGGGAGAGTTGGGCCATATAGAAAGCTGAGCACTGAAGAATTGATGCTTTTGAACTCAGGTGTTGGAGAAAACTCTCGAGAGTCCCTTAGACTGCAAGGAGATCAAACCAGTCAATCCTAGAGGGAATTAATCCTAAATCATTTGAAGGACAGATACTGAAGCTGAAACTCCAATACTTTGGCCACCTGATGTGAAAAACTGACTCATTGGAAAAGACCCTGATGATGGAAAAGATTGAAGGCAGGAGGGGAAGGGGATGACAGAGGATGAGATGGTTGGATGACATCACTGACTTTATGGACATGAGTTTGAGCAAGCTCCAGGAGTTGGTGTTTGAAAGCTAAGCCTGCAGTGCTGAAGTCCATGCAGTCACAAAGAGTTGGACATGACAGAGGGATTGAAATGAACTGAAACCGCCCCCTGCCAGATGAAAACTGCTAACCAAGACATGTAGACCCTAGACTGGTTGGGAACAGAATGCTTATTATGCTGACTCCCTTACCACAAATCAGAAATATCCATGAACTAATCACACCCTCTTTTAACCATTACTATAAAACTCTTCACTACCTCCTCCAGGTCAGGACACATGCTCTTGAGGGCGTTAGCCCACTGTGATCCCCTTGTCTGGCAAACAATACAGCTATTCTTTTCTGCTTCACAGAAAACTCTGTCTCTGAGATTCAGTTCAGTATGAGTGGTGCACAGAGGCTGGGATTTGGTGACAGTGTGGGCCAGATCAGACTTACAGCATTCTTGACAGCCTGCTAAATATCACATAGATTAGACACCCTGAGAATAGGCTTTGTGTGGAGAGGGGATTTGGGAGTGAGAAGGATGGGTGATGAAAATAATTGGCGTCTTCTCTGTCTTCTACCTTGAGATTTTTGTCTCCCTTGTTTGCTGGGCACTGCAGGAATGGCTCATCTGACTAATGAGCACCTTGAGCACCTTTATCTCACATACATTCCTCCACCTTCCCCTCTGCTCTGAAGTTCTGGGTAGCTGGCACTTGGTGACTCTACATCCAGCAAGGGAGTGACCTCTGGCAGGCAGGGCTTGACCAATGGAAAACATTGCAATGATATTAAGATCAAAAGGAAGGGAAAAAAAACATGGTATTTCTTTCCCTTCTTTTTTTCTCAGGTGACATTTCTTCTGTGGTCCCATCTCCAGTTTAACACACCCACCAGGGCTCCAGCTTCTGCCTAGTGAGCTACTTCTACGGAAGCCCCATAGAAGTGTTAGCAACTGTCTCTGTTGGTAACCCTCTGGGTACTTCACTGTCTCTGTCAGGATCTCCAGTGCCCTTTGGGTATCTGTTACTGGTTGGCTCCTGGCAAGATTGTTTGAACAGGTAGAATCTCCTATGCATTCTGGATTCTGAATCAGGATTCTTTGCTTCATAGTTTCTGAAGCTCCCTGAAATAGGTAGTCTCTTTACCACTTCTGTGATGGCTACAAATACTCTGTGGTCCCAGATCTGAAAGCTTACCTCATCAGACAGACAATTTCTGTTGAAGTTAAATGTTGAGAATCACTCTTTCCAAGATGATGCAGTTCTTTTCAAAATACAAATTCTGTTGAGACTGGCCAAAAAATTCATTTGAGTTTTCCATAATATCTTTCAGAAAAATCCGAATAAACTTTTTGATCAGCCCAGTATTTAAAGTGACCCAGTTGAATTTCCATCTGTAGGATTAAAAACCAGCCCATTATGAAACAAACATTTACCTATGCCCAAAATGGTTAGAAATACCCCTTGCTCCCCAGTAACTCCCTTCAGACTCTTGAGCCATCCTCTCAAAAATAGACTGCTTCAAGGTTCTATATGGCATAGTTTCACACTCCAAAACTCCAAGGGGCAAAGGTGAATTTTTGCAAGGTTTTCCTTAAAACTCCCTACATGTGTATCAAGGTGAAGAGAAATCTTCCCTTGTATTGTTCAGGAGAGATTGTGGGAGATGAGGGCCATAGTATGCCAGCAACAGTTGGAAAAAACTTAACACCTGAGAGCTGCCAGTCTTCTGATAAAACAAAGTCAAAGACAAGCAAAAAATTGAGAAAACTTTTGCAATAACAGTAGAGATAACTAATGTCTTTAATAAATAAACAGTCATATAAGCTAATGCAACTCCTTCATCAATGGTCTAGCACTTTGCTTTGGAATATTTGGCAGATCTTGTTTTCTTCTTAAACTAAGAATTGTAATCAAACACAGGAGACTAGAACTTCCCTGGTGGTTCAGTGATTAATAATCCACCTGCCAATACAGGGGACATGGGTTTGATCTCTGGTCCAGGAAAATCACACACGCTAGGGGGCAACTAAGCCCATGGGCCACAACTACTGAGCTCTCACTCTGGAGCCTGAAAATCACAACTACCAAAGCCCATGGACCTAGAGTCTGTGTTCCACAACAAGTGGCTTCACTGCAATGAAAAGCCTGCACACTGCAAAAATTAGTAGCCTCTGCTCACCACAACTAGAGAAAACCCGCACACAACAACAAAGACCCAATGTAGCCAAAAAATATTAATTAATCAATCTCAAAAAAAGAGAGATTTTTTTTAAAAAAAATAGACTAAAAGTCCTATTCTATCATCCATCCTGAATATTTTTAAATTAATTTCTTGAGTAAGTCATATATGAACATGTCATAAAATTGATACTATACAAATAGATATATTACCAAACCAGAAGCTTTACATACAAGTGAACATCATTTATTTCTCTGAGCATTCACACCAAATAAACTTAATTAATGAAAAAATATATATATAGTAAAATGTATGTATCTTCCTAAGGTCCTTGACCATCTCCCAGACATGCCTTTTATCAGGGTAACTCTTGCTGTTGGCTTCTTGTATCCATCCAGGGATATTTAATGTATAGAATATGAACTGTATTTTTTAATCTAATGTTGTATATACAAGTAGTCCTATCTTTTGCTTTATTTTAATTTGTATTATATACCTTGGAAATTTGTCCACCTCAGTACATGGATTTCTCCTTCTTTTTCACAGCAGCATGATATCCAGTTATATGCGTTTGCCATACAATCTTTAAACAAGTAGTATATTGATGGACATTTAGATGGCTTTCATTTTTACTAATACACACGCATACTCAATATGCAACCTGTACATTCATTATTATGCATATAGTATTGATATTAGCAGGACACATTCATGGAAATTCAAGTGTTGTGCTAAAGCTTGTGTGCATTTTAAATGTGTATAAGTGTTGTTGAATTGCCCCAACAGAGAGTTATCATTTTACATTTTAGGAATGTAAGAGAATTTCTGTTTCCCTATCAAACCATGAAGTGTACTATAAATTTGTTTGAAATTTATTACTCTAAGCAAAACTTATATCCCATTATAATTTTAATTTTAACATTTCTTATTTTGAATGAAATTGTGATTTTTTTTTCAGCTACACAGAGCCACTTGTGTTTCATTTTCTGACTTGTTTATTCACTTCATTTGCCATTTTCCTAAAGGGTTTATTAAATGGTCCTAATAACTCATAAGATTATTTATTAAAGCTGTTATCTACTCATCTGTATTATGATTACAAAGATCTTCCTCTACTTTTAATTTATATTTTGACTTAGTGATTTTTAAATATGTAGAATCCTTTTTAAAATTGAAATTCATAAAGCTTCAATAATTTTGAATTTCTGTTATATTTTTTAAAAAGTTCATGTTAAGATCATAAAAGCCTCATAATTTACCTAGCATATTTCATAATTTTATTTTTCACCTTTAATATTTGTTTCATCTGGAATTAATTTTCTATGTGAATTTATTTTCTAGATATTTATTAAATGCCTCAGCATTTGTTTAATAGAGTATCTTTAAACCACTGAAGTTTCATTACCACTTTTATATGCTCAGTTCCTATATTTATTTAAGTATATTCCTGGACTTTCCATTTGTTTCTCTAATGTTTTATTTATTTATACACTAGCATCCTATTTTTAACTACGGTAGCTATATAGTTGGAGTTAGTATCAAGCAGGGCTAATTTCTACTCACAACTCTTCGATTGTAGCCAAAATTTTCCCGCTTATTAATGAGCTGAGCTTTTATTTATTTATATTTATTAAGAAAAATAACTCTAGTTCTTTAAAAAACAATTTATTTTTTTGGCTGCACCCCCGTGGCTTGTGGGTCCTTAGTTCCCCTACCAGGGATTGAACCCAGGCCCTTAGCAGTGAAAGCACAGAGTTCCAACCACTGGATCACTAGGAAATTGCCCAGAATAGTTACTCTAGCTCTTTAAAATCCTGTTGCAAATTTAATTAGGAATTTACAAACTTTATAGATGAATTTAGGAAAAATTAGAGATTTTATGATATTATTTTCTTATAAAAGGAGAGAGTATGTTTTATTATTCTCTCCCTTATTGTTTGTATTTCTCAATAAGTTTGTTTCTATTTTAAAATTTGTACTTTTTAATATTATGAAATACTTAAAATGATATATTGAAAAATATGTTGAGCAGCCATATACCCACACCACTCAGCTGAAAAACTGTTTCCATATCAATACAGTTGAAGCTTCATATCAATACTTCTATGTCTAGCTTTTTTCATTCATAGTATTTTTGAAATGTATCTATCTTATCAGTAGCTAGTTCATTTTTATTTCAGGAATATGCCTATTTTGTTTAATCATTTACAAGAAGACAACTGTTCTAAAATTTTCAACTACAATGAATAATGCTGCTATGAAGTCTATGGGCATGTGCTTTTGTGGACATACCCCTCCTACCCTACAAAGGCCAAATAAATTTCCAAAGGTAGAATTGATGGGTCATATGAAAGTGCTGGGCTGGAAGAAACACAAGCTGGAATCAAGATTGCCAGGAGAAATATCAATAACCTCAGATATGCAGATGACACCACCCTTATGGCAGAAAGTGAAGAAGAACTAAAGAGCCTCTTGATGAAAGTGAAAGAGGAGAGTGAAAAAGTTGGCTTAAAGCTCACCATTCAGAAAACTAAGATCATGGCATCTGGTCCCATCACTTCATGGCAAATAGATGGGGAAATAGTGGAAACACTGTCAGACTTTATTTTTTTGGGCTCCAAAATCACTGCAGATGGTGATTGCAGCCATGAAATTAAAAGACACTTACTCCTTGGAAGGAAGGTTATGGCCAACCTAGATAGCATATTTAAAAGCAGAGACATGACTTTGCCAACAAAAGTCCATCTAGTCAAGGCTATGGTTTTTCCAGTGGTCATGTATGGATGTGAGAGTTGGACGGTGAAGAAAGCTGAGCACCGCAGAATTGATACTTTTGAACTGTGGTGTTGGAGAAGACTCTTGAGAGTTCCTTGGACTGCAAGGAGATCCAATCAATCCATCCTAAAGGAGATCAATCCTGGGTGTTCATTGGAAGGACTGATGTTGAAGCTGAAACGCCAATACTTTGGCCACCTCATGCGAAGAGTTGACTCATTGGAAAAGACCCTAATGCTGGGTAGGATTGGAGACAGGAGGAGAAGGGGACGACAGAGGATGGGATGGATGGATGGTATCAGCAACTCGTAGGACATGAGTTTGGTAAACTCCGGGAGTTGGTGATGGACAGGGAAGGGTGCGTGCTGCGATTCATGGGGTCGCAAAGAGTTGGACATGACTGAGTGATTGAACTGTACTGAACCGAATTGATATAAACTATTATTAATTTTTCTGCATCAGGTGAGATGTTCATATGCTTTATTATACTAACTTCATGTATTTCATTAACTGATTTCTAGTCATTAAGCCATCTTTACATTCCTAAGATAAATTCTAATTTTTATGGTGTAAAATTCTTTTTGTATGTTGCTACATTCATTTTGTTACTATTTTGTTAAAGATTTGTATGTCTATGCTCATAATAAATGTTAGTTTGTAGTCTTCTTTGGCTGTGATATCTTTGTCCGGTTTGCGTGTTAGTCATTCATTTGTGTCCGACTCTCTGTGACCCCATGGACTGCAGCCTGCCAGACTCCTCTGTCCATGCAATTCTCCAGGCAAGAATACCGGAGTGGGCTGCCATTTCCTTCTCCAATTTGTCTGGTTTAGTATGAGGGTAATGGACTCATAGAATAATCTGTAAAATGTTGTCTTATTAATAGGAAGTGTTTGTAAATGGTATTTCTTCTTTAAATAAAGTGGCAGAATATATCACTGAAGCAATCTGGGTCTAAGCTTCTCTTTGGACTAATATTTTTAATCATTAGTTCAACTTTTAAAATTTATTTTCTGTTTTCCTGTAGTTGTGAGTAAGTTATAGTAATTTCTGTCTTCCTAGATTTTATTAGCTTCATCTAAATTGTCTAATTTGTTGACCTATTTTTTCCCATATTCTATATTCTAAGAGCTGGTAATTGTTATCTTTTTAATTCCTCAATATGATGCCTTTTATCTTTTTCATTTGTATTAGTTAGCCTGTATCAGAGGTTGGTACATTTTTTTCTTTAAAAAACTAGATAAAAAATGGTTTAGGACTTAGAGGCCATAGTGTCTATTGCAACTAATTTACTCCATTACTGTAATGTAAAAGTAACCACAGACAACACAGAAAGGAGAGGGAATTGCTATGCTGCAGTAAAAGGTTTGTTTTTTTTTTTTTTAGAAATCAGAGCACAGGCCAAATTGCTAACCTCTAATATAGCTAGAGGTATAAGAATGTTCTTGATCTGTTTAGAAAGCAAGTTTTTCTATTTCATTGCCTTTCTCTCTTGTGTTCTGTTTTCTTTTTGAAGAAAATTCATTGATTTCTGCTCTATTGTTTAAATTTTTTGCCTGCTTTGAGTTTAGTATTCTTCCATTTTTCAACTTTCTCCTGATGGTAGTAGTTTAGCTAACTGATGCAATCCTTTTCTTTCTTCCTATCTAGGCATTTGCAATGTAAATTTACTTGTAAATACTACTTGACCTGTTGATAAGATGATAATGTTCTATTTTTGTTTCCATTAAGTTCAAAGTGTTTTTAAAATTCCCATGAAATTTTTCTTGACTTACTAGTTAGAAGAGGATAATTTAACTTCAAGATATTTAGAAATCTCCCATATTTATTTTCAGTATTGATTTCTAATTTAAGCCTGCAATGTTCAGACAGCATACTTTCTATGGTTTTAATATTTTAAAAAAATTTGTAGTCTATCATATGGTCTAGAAAACGCTTCATGTATGCTGAAAAATAGTGCATATTCTTCAATAGTTGGATTCAACATTTTATATAAGTTAGATCAAGTTGGTAAAAGTGTTGTTAAGCTCTTCTATGTCTTTGCTGATTTTTGTTTTGTTTGGTTGTTTTATCAATTATTGGTTATCATATACTGAAATCTCCAAATGTAATTCTTGTTTTTTCTCTTTCTTCTTTCAATTCTTCCCTTTTTTGCCTCATATATTTTGATGCTCTGTTAAAACATATGTACACTTATATTTGCTATATCTTTTTAGTGTATTGACTCTTTTAGGAAAGTTTTCTATGTCGCTAGTGAGAATTTTTTTTTACTTAACTCCTTATTGCCAAATTCAGACTTAATTTGAAGTAGGGAAAACCACTAGACCATTCAGGTATGATCTAGATCAAATCCCTTATGATTATACAGTGGAAGTGACAAATAGATTTAAGGGACTAGATCTGATAGACAGAGTGCTTGATGAACTATAGGCAGAGGTTCGTGACATTGTAGAGGAGGCAGGGATCAAGACCATCCCCATGGAAAAGAAATGCAAAGAAGCAAAATGGCTGTCTGAGGAGGCCTTACAAATAGCTGGGAAAAGAAGAGAAACGAAAAGCAAAGGAGAAAAGGAAAGATATTCCCATCTGAATGCAGAGTTCCAAAGAATAGCAAGGAGAGATAAGAAAGCCTTCTTCAGTGATCAATGCAAAGAAATAGAGGAAAACAGCAGAATGGGAAAGACTAGAGATCGTTTCAAGAAAATTAGAGATACCAAGGGAACATTTCATGCAAAGATGGGCTCGATAAAGGATAGAAATGGTATGGATCTAACAGAAGCAGAAGATATTAAGAAGAGGTGGCAAGAATACACAGAAGAACTGTACAAAAAAGATCTTCACGACCCAGATAATCACGATGGTGTGATCACTCACCTAGAGCCAGACATCCCGGAATGTGAAGTCAAGTGGGCCTTAGAAAGCATCACTACGAACAAAGCTAGTGGAGGTGATGGAATTCTAGTTGAGATATTTCAAATCCTCAAAGATGATGCTGTGAAAGTGCTGCACTCAATATGACAGCAAATTTGGAAAACTCAACAGTGGCCACAAGACTGGAAAAGGTCAGTTTTCATTTCAATCCCAAAGAAAGGTAATGCCAAAGAATGCTCAAACTACCACACAATTGCACTCATCTCACACGCTAGTAAAGTAATGCTCAAAATTCTCCAAGCCAGGCTTCAGTAATACGTGACCCACGAACTTCCAGATGTTCAAGCTGGTTTTAGAAAAGGCAGAGGAACCAGAGATCAAATTACCAACATCCGGTGGATCATCGAAAAAACAAGAGAGTTTCAGAAAAACATCTATTTCTGCTTTATTAACTATGCCAAAGCCTTTGACTGTGTGGATCACAATAAACTGTGGAAAATTTTGAAAGAGATGGGAATACCAGACCATCTGACCTGTCTCTTGAGAAACCTGTATGCAGGTCAGGAAGCAACAGTTAGAACTGGACATGGAACAATAGACTAGTTCCAAATAGGAAAAGGAGTACGTCAAGGCTGTATATTGTCACCCTGCTTATTTAACTTATATGCAGAGTACATCATGAGAAACACTGAGCTGGAAGAAACACAAGCTGGAATCAAGATTGCTGGGAGAAATATCAATAACCTCAGATATGCAGATGACACCAGCCTCATGGCAGAGAGCGAAGAACTAAAGAGCCTCTTGATGAAAGTGAAAGAGGAGAGTGAAAAAGTTGGCTTAAAGCTCTACGTTCAGAAAACTAAGATCATGGCATCTGGTCCCATCACTTCAGGGCAAATAGATGGAAAAACAGTGGAAACAGTGTCTGACTTTATTTTTGGGGGGCTCCAAAATCACTGAAGATGGTGATTGCAGCCATGACATTAAAAGACGCTTACTCCTTGGAAGGAAGGTTATGACCAACCTGTATAGCATATTAAAAAGCAGAGACATTACTTTGCCAACAAAGGTCCGTCTTGTCAAGGCTATGGTTTTTCCAGTGGTCATGTATGGATATAAGAGTTGGACAGTGAAGAAAGCTGAGTGCCGAAGAATTGATGCTTTTGAACTGTGGTGTTGGAAAAGACTCTTGATACTCCCTTGGACTGCAAGAAGATCCAACCAATCCATCCTAAAGGAGATCAGTCCTGGGTGTTCACTGGAAGGACTCATGTTGAAGCTGAAACTCCAATACTTTGGCTACCTCGTGAGAAGAGTTGTCTCATTGGGAAAGACCCTAATGCTGGGAAGAATTGGGGACAGGAGGAGAAGGGGATGACAGAGGATGAGATGTTTGGATGGCATCACTGACTCGATGGACATGGGTTTGGGTAAACTCCGAGAGTTGGTGATGGACAGGGAGGCCTGGAGTGCTGCAGTTCTTGGGGTCACAAAGAGTCGGACACGGCTGAGCGACTGAACTGAACTGACTTCTATTTAATTTCATGCTAATTCATTCATTTTATTTATAATATTATCATTGTTTCTATAATATATGCTATTCTATTCTTTTAAATCAAAACAGAAACTTTTTTTTTTAATCTAAGGTTTGTCTCTTGAAGACAACATATATTTACAACTTTGTTTTCTCTGTTCAGATGCTATATAATTTTTGATTGATCTATAGTCTTTTTGCATTTAGTATGATTATTAATATGGTATTTGTATTTCCTGTTTTGCTATTAATTTTCTATATATAAATGCTTTTTTAATTATTTAATTTCTTTTCTAGGAAAAGTCTTTCTAGCCATTGCTGCTTTAACCATAGCTTTCTACAGTTCATTAAGTCTTCTTTTCCTTTGAGTGGTAACCCTTGACTTTCTAACATAGCAGTGTATATGGCAGTGTAATTTACAGTTTTGTACATCTCCCCATCCTCCTCCTCTGAGCTTCACCACATATTACATTTCATTATTTTATTTTCCTTAGTTTCATTTTTTATATTCATATATCTAATATTTGTTTTATATACTTTAAGTTACATTTTGACCCCTCATATTAAACTGGAAAAAGTAATTGTGGTTTATAATACTCCCAGTGTTCATTCTTCCTTCCCTTCGTACCTGTTATGAGTCATTTTATTTCTACATCCATATTCTAAGTTTCCATCCATCCAGTTTGTAAGATTTTTTTTCTGTTCTATAAACAAAAATCCCACAAAATTTTGAGACTTAATTATAAGTTTAAATTAATGTATGATGCTTTTGAACTGTGGTCTTGGAGAACACTCTTGAGAGTCCCTTGGACTGCAAGGAGATCAAACTGGTTCATCCTAGAAGAAATCAGTCCTGAATATTCATTGGAAGGACTGGTGCTGAAGCTGAAACTCCAATATCAGGCCACCTGATGCAAATAACTGACTCATTGGAAAAGCTCTGATGCTGGGAAAGATTGAAGGCAGGACAAGGGGATAGCAGGGGATGAGATGGGTGGATGGCATCACCGACTCTATGGACATGAGTTTGAGCAAGATCTGGGAGTTGGTGATGGACAGAGAAGCCTGGTGTGCTGCAGTCCATGGGGTCCCAGAGAGTCGGACACAACTGAGAGACTGAACTGAACTGATTGCTCTCTGAGAGATATTTTGTTGTTAATTAAACAGCGTTTTCTTTCACTAAATTATATTCTATAGTAGTTCTTAAATAAACATATATGCATCATGCAAACTATACTGAGTTCTCTTTTTATAAATATTCTATTTTATATATAAATTTATATATATATTTGTATATAATAGAGAAATTATAAATATCTCTCTATTTATAAATATTAATGTTTCATTTAACTCATACAAGTTTGATTAGCTATAAAATTCTTGAACTACTATGTTCCTTAAAGTGCTGGAGGTATTGTATAATGTCCTCTAAAACCTATCTCAGGTTTTTTGTAACCATCCACATAGCTTGATATTTTATTTTGCCTTAAATTGTCTGGCATCAGTTTGCTAGGAGTGCCATAACAAAATACCAGATACTGAGTGGTTTAACCGATAGACATTTCTTTTCTCATTGTTCTGGATGCTGGATTTTCAAAGTTGAGGTGCCAGGAAGGTTTGTGTCTTTGAAGGCTTCTCTCTTCAGCTTGCTGTTGGCAATTCTTATTGTTTCTTCACATGGCCTCTATTAATTTGCATCCTTTTATTTTACTTTTTGACACTTTATTGGAGTAGATTTACTACTGTTCTTTCTTTTAAAGTCTTATCTTTAAATGCAGTCACATTCTGAGTTACTGGGGATTAAGACTTAAACATCCTGCAAAGTGAAGTTGCTCAGTTCTGTCCAACTCTTTGCGACCGCATGGACTGTAGCCTACCAGGCTCCTCCCTCCATGGAATTTTCCAGGCAAGAGTACTGTAGTGGGTTGCCATTTCCTTCTCCAGAGGATCTTCCTGACCCAAGGATTGAACCCTGGTCTCCAGAATTGCAGGAAGACACTTTACCATCTGAGTTACCAGGGAAGCAAAAACATCCTGCAAAAGCCAATAATTTTAATCCATCTGTTTTCAATTCTATATAATGTTAATGATAATTTTTTAATTTTAATTTTTCTTTAAGAAAGCAACATTTCCCTCAATGCCTAGGTTTAGGTTTTCTTTTAATTTTGATTTTTTTTTTGCATTGTATCTTGAAACTTTTCAAATTTGATTCTTATAGTTCAGAAGGACAATAGTTATGTAACTGTGGCATCTCTTTTGTCTTTCCTAAGAAATAGTTCTATTTCCTTTAATTTGTTGTTTGTTTTCTCTTATTTTTGTCCCCTACATTCTGCTTTGTATATAGCTAACTGCTCTCAGCAGTATCTACTTTGTCTTTTTGCTACTTCTTTACATAGAGTTTGTTTCTGGCATGATTTTATTTTCCTCTATTTCAATTTTTATTTTTCATTGTTTTAACTAAGGTCTCAGATCCTGAATCATATCTTAGTTTATTTTGTACTATCATCTTAAACTTTGAATACCTCTGATTTTATGTCAATATCTTATCATTTTTCAAAAGTTTACATAATTTCATTTGCTTATTTTTTATTGACAAATAGTTATTTTGAAATATTCTGTTAGTTTTAGGTGTACAGCATATTAATTCAATATTTTTATAGATTATACTCCATTTAAAGTTGTATATAATATTGGCAGCATTCCCTGTACTGTATAATATGTCCTATAGCTTAATTTATTTTATGCATAGTAATTTCCACCTTTTAATCCCCTACACTTATCTTGTATTTTTTCATCTTTTATAATTTATGTCTGGTCACAACTTTCATCAGCTTGGTGATTTTTCTTTCCTGTTGAGGGTTCTATACTTTTCATCACGTCTCTAACCTCCTATTCCCTTTTAGTGTTACAAGTAGTGTCTCCTACATTGTATTGTTGCCTGTTTTAGCATTTCTCACCTCTGATGAATAAAATATATACTTTGTATCAGCTATTTTAATGGGTTTGTAGGAATAAGCTAGAGAAGTATTCTAAGCCAGAAGAAGTTCTCTCTAGATCTCAGTGAAGCTCCATACAATATAGTCATTTTGCCCTCATTGATCTGAATTTAACTTCTTCCCAGGCAATAGAGATCAGAGCTGCAGGTTTCTCAAAGTGATAAAAACCTCTTTTATGTGATATGCTTCACAGAGAAACAGCATCCTACTGAAATGACTTCTCTGTGTACTTCCTCAACAGTTTTGATTCCTCTGCTTCTTCATTATGTGAAATGAGATTAAAGAAAACTTTTACTATTGAACCAACAGTCCATTGCCATTGTTCTAAAGATAATGTGAATTTGATCCTTCCAAGCAAGATATCTACTCTATAAAATTGTTCAGATTTTACATTTGTGTGAGGTCACCAGATATAGATGTCAGGTTATGTGTCTCTCCACTCTTTCATGTAATTTTCAATACGTCTGTTAGCTTTCCCTTGAACACTATGAGGACATTATGTAATTCCTAGTCTCACTGAAATTTCAACTTGATCTGGTCTTATTTTTCTAATTGTTTGGGGGATATTTTTATTTGGCGGAAATGCCTTTACACATTCTTTTAAACATAAAATTATAATTAATGCATATCATTTAATATATTGACAGTTTCAGACATAATTTCAAAGGCTATGTTTGTATTAACTCATTTAGTGAGATTAAAATATCTAAGTTCATATATATTCATGTTTATGCATTTTCATGGTGAGGAGAGCATCAGAGCC
Source organism: Okapia johnstoni (assembly GCA_024291935.2). Classification (NCBI taxonomy): domain Eukaryota; kingdom Metazoa; phylum Chordata; class Mammalia; order Artiodactyla; family Giraffidae; genus Okapia; species Okapia johnstoni. The sequence goes on from CM044319.1 coordinate 51,190,790, forward strand.
TTTTATCAAACTTTCAAAAAGACATAGAATTTCAAAATGATTTAAAAACACTGATTTCAAAAGTAATATGATTAGCAAATTAAAAAGTCCTGAATGTAATTATGCTAGACACACTGGTTCTAGAACCCAAGAGACCAGAAAACTATTGAAATCAATCTGAAATTCCAAATGTGCACTAAACATCCCCTACAGACTTTATAAATACATCATATGCTTGTTAACGATTGTTTTCCTATTCCAAATTTATGGAAATGCACTTGTGAATAAAATACAAATTTATACTGCCTTCTTTTATCAATGTATGTTTTCTCAATCAATAATAATAGTGAACATTTATTGAGCATTTAAAATGAGCACCTTTTATATGTGTATTTTTGCGTTTCATTTAAATTCTCAAAACAGCCTTATGAAATTGATTCTGTTGTGATTAACCCCATTGCTTGAGATTAGGAAATCAAGGTGTAATAAAGTTAAGTAGTTTGACAAAGAACCTATGATAGTAAATGGTGAAGTGAGATATGAATGCAGGCTATTAATTTCCAGAGGCTTACCCTTAACTATTACATTAAAATCATGTTCAGTATATTCTGAAAGTCATCCTTTTGCATTTGAGATCTGTCATGCTTTGTTTTTGTTTGTTTAAAATACTGAAACAGGGTCTCCATTACATGACAATAGTGAGACTGAGTGTAAACTTCTTCTGATAGTCAGTGAGTCATCCTTGGGATCTTATTTACTATATGGTGCAGTAAAATGGTTAGAAAATTAGTCTACTTTGAGGTGAAGAGAGACCAGTTAAGGAAGAATGGGGGTGATTTAAAGAAGTAAGACTGGCAACAAAATGTTAGGACGGGATTCTGAAGAATCAATGTCCTTTCTTTTGGATTTCATTCGGTAGAAATGGGGAAATATAAAGATGAACTGCGTTGGTTCTGTCCTATGACACAAACTCAGGATGGTCCATGGCAGGCTCTGAGGATGTCTGAAGTTTGTCTTGAATCCAGATGCAAGTTGTCAATGTCTTTATCCTGTTTCTGCTATCCTTGTTTCAATCTCCATTTCCTCCCTTTGTCTTCTTGTCTGCTCATCACTTCCTGTTAGTTTCAAGGGATCAACAACTTTCAATCATACTGCATGACCTTTGTTCTAGATCTATACTTATTTCAGACTCTCTGCTGGAGCTGCCTGTACCAGCATAGCCCTGTACCTCTGCTCCATCACTCTCCCAGTTCTTGTTATCAGAAATAGGGAACTAGGGATAATTAAATGTATTTGGTGTGTTTGGAAGTGAATGCACTGAGAGGAAATTAATATTAAAATGGTGTGAAAATTGAGGATTATAGATTCATTTAAAGAATCCATATCATTTGAAACATTTCTAGCCTCACCAATCTTTTTTGACTTTTTTTCATAGCTAGCCTGAGTTCTATCTATCTGTAGGTCATAGTACAATCTAATGTTCTCATTCACTCAGTCATGTCTGACTCTTTGTGACCCCATGGACTGTAGCCTGCCAGGCTCCTCTGTCCACAGAATTCTCCAGGCAAGAATACTGGAGTGGGTTTGCCATTTCCTTCTCCACAAGCAGCAAACAGCAAAGTACAAATGAACAGTCTTACAAAGTAATGAGATTTGAAAGTACAAACAAATTGCAATTGAATTTGTAGTTCACTTTTATAAAAGAGAAGGTCCAGTGACAAAATCTTTCTCTTTAGTCATTATTTGATTCTGTTCTCACTGTGTTTTATCCTGAAGGCATTTAATGTTTTGGTGGATAGAGAATATCTTATAGTATCTTTTTTAGGAAAAGTGCAAGAAAAGTAAAACTTTTCACGAAAACAATCACATGCTTATTGTATTATCAAAACAAACTCATACACTGGTTGGGTAGGGATTTCTAGTTTGGGAGATATTTGTCCTGAATTTAAAATTTAGCTTTCTAATCTTTTGTCATTCAGTTTTGCCATTGAAAGTCTCAGACTACCTTCTATTATGCGACCCTGTATGTGTAGGAGTGGAGGTTGTTTCTCCCAGAGATTTTGTAGTATCTTTTCTTTGTCCAGAGTACATCTGAGGTAAAGATAGTTACATTAAAATATGATATTTAAATGAACACTTATAAATAGAAATCAAGTTAAACATTGTTAAAACTCTGAATACTCTGGACAAAGAGTATATTTTGATATATACTGAGTTGCTTATTTCCTCCACTGCTAACTAACAGAATATCACTTTCTGGTCTGTTATTTCACATGCATCTGTCAGCTTTGCAGCTTCCAAAAACATTATAGTCATTGGTTTTGCTTCTATTTCATTGTAAGTTTATGCTTGTAAACAAAATTTTAATGTAATCTTCATGTGATATTGGGGTAGAACATGCATCTTTAATTGGTCTGCTGAAGAAATGCTTCAACAATTTTCCAAACCCTTATTTTCTCATCTTTAGAGTGAGGATAATAATATTTACCTTACACAGTTGGGTGAAGATTGGAAAAAATATTTCCATGAACGATCTCCTTCACCTAGAAATGTTCTAAACTTTAAACTTACTTGTATAGCTCTCATTCTATTTCTATTTCTGAATTGCAGGCAAATTCTTTACCTGCTGTGCCATCAGAGGCAGAGTACTATGTGACAGAAATCTAAAATTTCATATTTTATGGGAGAATGCTTCTGTATAATTTTCTAATGCAAATAAAGAATAATTAATTTCACAAGGTAATTAGAAATGAGTCTCAAAATAATACTGATACCAAAATAAACACCAATTATATATATATATTTTATATATCTTTCTTGAAGGAATATATAAATAATATAAAAACACTAATAATATATAAATACCAAAATAATACATAAATATCAATAATATCTTGCTTGAAGAAATGGGAATTAAGATGATGAAAGCTGGGATTTCCTGGTTTTTATAGCAGTTTTCATAAAATTGATTTTTTATTGTGTACATGCATAATTAAAATATAAGCCATACTATGCAAATAAATGCATAAGAATAGAATTTATAATGTGAAAGCAAGGAACAGAGAAAAGGATGGAGGCAAGAAAGTAGATTCAGAATTTGTTGGATGTCTCATGGCTAATGATTGGGCTAAGTCTAATCTGAAACTGTCTGACTTCATTGCCCAATGCTGCCTGAAAATAGAAGTAATTAACGTATCAATGTCAGACAAATCCAATGCCAGTCTGTTACACAGTCATCAGCAGGAGTTTCATGGCATCATCTCAGTCACATCTTTGTGTCCTTTAATTCCAAGAAAAGAGTCTACCTATGTAAAGGGCCCTCACTCCAGTCCTAACTTACTCCAGCCCAGACTTTGCTGAATCCCATAAGTCTCCTCCTGAGTTTTGAAACCAGTATCTCATTATGGCAAGAATATTTTATGACTTCTATCACCTCAAGAAAGTACAGGGAGAGAAGCTCTTTTGGATCTAGTCCCTGATTTTCTAGCCTAATTTCATCCTTAGAGAAAGCTCCAGATGTTGGATCTGGAGGGCAGCATGGACTACTTTCTCACTCTTTTATTCTCCATTAGCACAAAAGCCACTTTCAATCACTATTACTAGCATCTTTGTTAAGGAAATGTAGTTTCCAGAACATTCCTTTGATTGTATCTTTCTCACATTGGCATTCCTAAATCTTTCCTTATTTTAATCATGGAGCCATGTTCTCTAAGCTTTGGATATTCTGAAATGCTTACAATTTCCCAAATCTATCATGTCCTATCAGAGTCTGGATTTGTGCATGCTATTTTCATTTCCTGGATGCCCAATAACCTTAAATGATGACCTGGCATATTTCAACATACCATTCATGGGTCTCCTCTGTTCAAGGTTTCCTTGACTACTCCCCACTCATACTGTGTACATCTTCTGTAGTGACTATACCTACTGTGAGCCACAAGAGAGTAGGAAGCATTTCTCACTCCACTTTTTATTCTTATTCTCTAGTATAAGGCCTGCACAAAAAAAGGAATTCCAAAGTCTTTCTCCAGTAAATAATAGTGAACACAATGTGGGTAGAAAATTCTAGGGATGGCAAATGAGTGCATGTTAACTAATAGTTTCTGCAGCCTGTGTTTTTAACTGTAGGAAGTGGGAGCAGAGATGAAATTCATCAATGTTTATACTAATAAATGTTTATAGTAATAAATATTTATAGTAATAAACATTGATGATGCCTGATTTCTTTGAGCCTGTGGTGAAAGAACATATGTTGAACAACTAAGTATGTAAATTTAAAGTTAAATACTAACAAAAAGAGCTATGACCATACAGTTGGGCTCCGTTATCTAGAGGTCTAATATTCATGGGCTCAACCAATCAAGGATAGAAACTATTCCAAAAAAATTCCAGAAAGTTCCAAAAAAACAAAACTTGAGTTTACCCTATGCTGGCAAATATTTACACAGCATCTGTATTGTAAATAGTACTATTTACATAGCATTTACATTGCATTAGGTATTATATGTAATCTAGAAATGATTTAAAACATATGGAAAGATATGTATAGGTTATATGCAAGTACTACACCATTTTATATAACAGAAAAACTACTGCGTGTTTTGGTATCCACAGGAGTTCTTGAAAATAATTCCCTGCAGATACAAAAGATGACTGTACATACAAAAGCTGCATTGCATTATTTCACAGTATCTAGTAACTGCAGTCATTTTTCACCCTTAATTTGAAACACAGCATTAAATGAATAATGCTCATATTGTCCACAATTTTAACTTACCTCAAAGAGCCAAGCCCATATCTATTCTAATATTCCACCTTCCACAGCTGGAAACAACAGTGGAAATCTGGGACAGGCAGGAGGCAATTCAGTGAGCTATAGACAGGCAGGGTTGAGGCTTTGCATTTTAATGCCAGTCCTCATTTTGATGTCTAAACCAAAACAAAAATAAAATATTCCAGTTGAAATGACTAAAGCTTCTTGTTTTAGAGCCAATAAATAAGTTATTTCTGCTACTTTGCTTTTCTGAAACAAATTGGGTAAACACGGCTTGTGAAACTTTGATATTTTAGCATATATGGTTAACAAGCTTTACTGAAAAAGTTTAGGGCCTCTTGCAAAAATATGGCAAACATTTAAAGACAAACAAATGGCTAGAGTATAAAGCTCACTAAAGAAAACTGTCACCTTTTTCTCCATCCAGAAGCACTAGCTATAAATACACCAGTCTTATTGATTCTTGTGGATGTGCTTCTGTTCATGATTTTGACATTAGAAGAACACAGTTCCTTCTTTTCCCTCTTGTAGTCATGCTTTTCCTAACACAGCTCAAAGATATTGAAGCAGAAAGTAGTTCATTTACGAAAGTCTACACAGAAGTTACCAAGTTTAAGCTCACTCTGGTTGCCATACAAGAGGCCAGTGAATCCAAGGGATGAAATGCTGAGTCAAGGCTGACCGAGAAATGGCAGACTAACGTCTCAAAATAACCATCTTGTTGGGATCTGGATGCCAGACCCCAACTTTTATAGATCAGAGATGGGAGGGTGAGGGAGAGAAAACAAGGTAAAAATGCCATTTAATCTTGCAAGTATCTCCTAGAATGGCAAGCCTCAGGCAGGGAAATATGTTAATTTCTTCCTCCCTGCAATCTACAGGTTGTCAGTTTTCTGAACAAAGGCAATTTAGCTTAACAGTCAGGCAGAGGGGCAGGATTCTCTGAGGCAGGCCATTAAGTGTGATTATAATAACAAAAGTGCCCCCCAAAACAGATCTACATAGAAGAGTCAAGTTTGGCTCTTCCCAGTTACACAAACACAGAGACAGGCTCACATTTAACCAAAATCTATAATATTTAGAATCCACTTCTCAAGTTTTCAATCGTTTTTCTTTCATTGATTCATTCCTCCTATATAAGTAGATCTCTCTTATTTCCAGAAATGTTTACTTGAATAGCTCCCAGGATAGAATTCTGTTAGGGGAAGCACACTGACTGAAACTGCCCACCCTGGTCAGATACCATAATAACCGTTTGCATGAGTTGTTTTATGACAGGAGGTCCTGGTAAGGAACAAGGAAGTAATAAGCCACCACCAACCGGAAGAGTTCAGGAGAGTTCAAAGGGAGACACCACATGTCCAACCACCTCCAAGAATCCTTCTCTCTGGCATCCATCTTGGCTGAACAAGGCATGCACCACCAGGACGGACTCTGAGTCAGAATGATTGGCTAAAGACAACCCAGAAACTAATCCCATCACCATAAAACCCGAGACTGCAAGCCACTTGGAAGAGCTGTTCTCCTGAGTCCCTTTATCCTACTGCTCTCCACCCGGGTGCCCTTTCCGAAGAAAATCTCTTGCTTTGTCAGCACGTGTGTCTCCTTGGGCAATTCATTTCTGAGTGTTAGACAAGAGCCCAGTTTCGGGTCCTGGAAGGGGTTCCCCTTCCTGCAACAATTTCATTTCTTTATTTTCTTATTCTAACAAAATATTGAAAAAGTACTCATCTTATGCCTCTACATAATCAGCCATCATTCCGTAGCTCACATCCAGGGGAATATGTTAATTTCTTCCTCCCCGCAATCTACAGATTTTCAGTTTTCTGAACAAAGGCAATTTAGCTTAACAGTCAGTCAGAGGGTCAGGATTCTCCTAGGCAGGCCATTATGTGTGATTATAATAACAAAAGTGTGCCCCCAAACAGATCTACCACAGAAGAGTCAAAATTGGCTCTTCCCAGTTACACAAAACACAGAGATAGGCCTGCGTTTAACCAAAGTCTATAATATTTAGAATTCACTTCTCAAGTTTTCAACTGTTTTTCTTTCATTTATGTATTCCTCCCATATATGTAGATCTTTCTTACCTCCAGAAATTGTTTACTTGAATTGCTCCCAGGATAGCATTCCATTTCTTTATTTTCTTATTCTAACAAAATACTGAAAAAGTACTCAGATTATGCCTCTACATAACCAGCCACCATTCCATAGCCAACATCCATCTAATTCCTGTCCCTAAAACTCAATAATGCCAGCAAATCTGGAAACCTCAGCAGTGGCCACAGGACTGGAAAAGGTCAGTTTTCATTCCAATCCCAAAGAAAGGCAATGCCAAAGAATGTTCAAACTATCGCACCATTGCACTCATCTCACACGCTAGTAAAGTAATGCTCAAAATTCTCCAAGCCAGGCTTCAGTAATATGTGAACCGTGAACTTCCAGATGTTCAAGCTGGTTTTAGAAAAGGCAGAGGAATCAGAGATCAAATTGCCAACGTCCTCTGGATCATCAAAAAAGCAAGAGAGTTCCAGAAAAACATCTGTTTCTTTTTTATTGACTATGCCAAAGCCTTTGACTGTGTGGATCATAATAAACTGTGGAAAATTCTGAAAGAGTTGGGAATACCAGACCATCTGATCTGTCTCTTGAGAAACCTACATGCAGGTCAGGAAGCAATAGTTAGAACTTGACATGGAACAATAGACTAGTTCCAAATAGGAAAAGGAGTACGTCAAGGCTGTATATTGTCACCCTGCTTATTTAACTTATATGCAGAGTACATCATGAGAAATGCTGGGCTGGAGGAAACACAAGCTGGAATCAAGATTGCCAGGAGAAATATCAATAACCTCAGATATGCAGTTGACACCACCCTTATGGCAGAAAGTGAAGAAGAACTAAAGAGCCTCTTGATGAAAGTGAAAGAAGAGAGTGAAAAAGTTGGCTTAAAGCTTAACATTGAGAAAACTAAGATCATGGCATCCTGTCCCATCACTTCATGGGAAATAGATGGGGAAACAGTGTCAGACTTTATTTTTTTGGGCTCCAAAATCACTGCAGATGGTGATTGTAGCCATGAAATTAAAAGACGCTTACTCCTTGGCAGGAAAGTTATGACCAACCTAGATAGCATATTTAAAAGCAGAGACATTACTTTACCAACAAAGGTCCATCTAGGCAAGGCTGTGGTTTTTCCAGTAGTCATGTATGGATGTGAGAGTTGGGCAGTGAAGAAAGCTGAATGCCGAAGAATTGATACTTTTGAACTGTGGTGTTGGAGATGACTCCTGAGAGTCCCATGAACTGCAAGAAGATCCAACCAGTCCATTCTAAAGGAGATCAGTCCTGGGTGTTCATTGGAAGGACTGATGTTAAAGCTGAGACTCCAATACTTTGGCCACCTCATGCAAAGTGTTGACTCATTGGAAAAGACCCTGATGCTGGGAAGAATAGGGTGCAGGAGGAGAAGGGGATGACATGATGAGATGGCTGGATGGCATCACTGACTTGATGGACATGGATTTGGGTAGACTCTGGGAGTTGGTGATGGACAGGGAGGCTTGGCGTGCTGCGATTCATGGGGTCGCAAAGAGTCAGACACGACTGAGCAGCTGAACTGAATTGAACTGAAAACTCAATAAATGCCTGTATCTTTTATTCACACAAATATTTTGGTTTCTTGTTAGATCTCATGATATTTAATGTCCCAAAATATTGAAGCCGATTTTACTCTTCTTGAAAGTTTTTTTTCCTTCTGTCGCTGACTTAGTGTCTTTATTTACCTCCTGACATTTTCTTCTCCTGTGTCCTACCTTCTTCCTTCTCTCTACATGAAGATCTTCACCTATGACATTTTCATTTTCCAATTTTTGACTTGAAGAACCCAAGTTGATGTGCCCAACACATAGTGACTCCAAACAAATTGATGTGTTGGAGTTTGGAGCAGATTCAGGGTCTAGAACAGAGAAAGATTATTTGCAAGGACCAAGTAAGGAGAATGAGTGGCTCATGCTCAAAAGATCCAGACTCTCCAGTGGTTTTGGGGGAAGAGATTTATAGGCAAAATTTGGAGAACTGTCTGCAAGGTGTGTGACATCCCTCTGTTTGGTTGGTGGTGAGGAAATAGAGTGGTCCAGGAATCAAGCTTCTAGTTCCAATTGGTCTGGTGTCTACAGGTTTATGCTCAGTCCAAAGTTACCAGTCCACAGGTTTATGCTCAGTCCAAAGTTACCATCCTCCACCTGGGTAGGGTCCTTAGTTCTTACAGAAACACTCAGAGCTCTGCATCAGATTGTTATGTATATTCTTTGAGGAATTACCAGGAGGAACCAGGACCCTGCTCCATAGCTGCACTATTGATTCTTTCTGCATTCCCTCACATCTACTTCTTCCAACTAGTAACTGTTTGAATCTGCCCTTTGGAACTCAACGAGTGTCTAGGAAGCTGAAGCCTTTTTCCTACAAAGAAGAAACAGGGACATGGGAAGGCTTCTGTACTCAGGAGGATCCCATCCTGCTTGGTTTCACAAATTGTTCTTCATCTTTAACTTATAGATATTTCTAAATCACCATTAACTTATTCTCTCCATCATATCAAGAAGAAATATTTAACTTGTACTTGGATAAAGTGGAGGGAAAGAAATGACAATAAAATCTGCCTGGAAGAGTAAAAGGAATAATACAATAGTATTCACTGTATCCATGTAAGTCATCAAAACCATCAGCATTCCTTTCTCTCTCCTCAAACTCAGTCATCATTCTGATGAACCTGGTTTACTTAGCTCCTGTCTTCTTACTAATATTTTGCCCTCCTCCTCCCAGAGTCACCAATTATTTATGGATCTCTGTGCTATTGCAATTTAGCACCTAAATGAGGTCTTCTTACTTCCAATATATTCTGTACATTATCACCAGAATTATCTCCATAAAACACTTTTCTTTTTTCTCATTCAAAATCCTTCAGTTGGCCTGGTGCTTCCTTTAATCTTCAAAGAACAGAACAGCCCCCACAACAGGTAATGGTCTTATACAACATGTCACAGATGTTAAGGTTAAGAAATCTTGCTTTAATCTAATATATATGCCCTCAGAATTTGGTTTGATGGTACCTTTGCAACCTCACCATCCATTATTCTCTAATATTAGTACTACACTCTATCTGTCTATCATCCTTAAACATGCTAGAAACATTTTGGTCCCTCTGCTAGACAGGCAGTTCACTTTTTCTGCCTTTGGCCATTAAAGAAAAAAGTCTTTTTAATCTTCTTCTTCATGAAACTTTAATATGGCCACCACATTAAACAGTAATCCTTGTTTGTCCTATATTGTCAGGAATGTAAGCCCTTGTTGGAGGACCTGATCCTCTGGGCGTAAATCATCAGTCTTAGAAGCCTTGTCATGCCTCCAGAATGTAGCCTATGTATCTCATCAGAAACCATCCAGAGCTTTTTAAAATATTAGATGGATTTAACTAGGAGATGTAGAAATCAAATCAGAGTAGGGTAAGTTGAATTCTTAGGAGGACTTATAAATCTGAGTCTTTCTTTTAAACTCTGAAAAGTACTGGCTATAAAGCCTAAAGGTCCATTCTCTGTGTCTTTGTTTTTCTGAGTGTCTTAAGCTGTTGTGCCAACTTGTGACTCTAAAGGGAGAGGTGCCCTGTGTTCACTTTAGTGCTCAGCTGTGATACACAGACTTTAGAGATCAGAGCACAGGGAAGAATTTCACTTGCTCCTATCTAACATTCATAGTTTCTATCACTTAGTACTTTGGATGCAAGAAGCTGGAATATAGCATCTGATGGAAAATTCCAACTGAATGACTAGCAATCATGAACCTAAATCATGACCCTGAATGAACTGAGTATTTTATAATCACAGCTTATATTCTATGTTCCTGTATTTTTAAAAAAAACAGAGATTCCCAAAGGGTAAAAAGAAAAAAAAAATAGGGGAAAAAAATGGTACATTGGCAGAATTTTACACATCAATTACTTTTAGAAATGCTAAGTACTGTATATTCCGTTGGATAATTCATATTGTCCATTATGACAATTGACTTCTCTGGTGACTTAGATGGTAAAGAATCCTCCTGAAATGGAGGAGACTTGGGTTCGATCTCTGGGTGGGGAAGATCTTCCAGAGAAGGGAAAGGCTACCCACTCCAGTATTGTTTCTTGGAGAATTCCATGGACAGAGGAGCCTGATGGGCTCCGTCCATGGGGTCCCAAATAGTTGAATACGACTAAGTGACTAACATTAACATACTAGACTTTGTGATAGCCTGAATTAAACAACAAAACAAAACAAATACAACAAAGTTTAAATTATTTGGGAGTTTCCTGCTCTAAATGGCAGAATGAATATGTGTAACTACGTCCCTTCATAGGCTATATCCTGGTCTAGAAGGAAGGAGGTTTTTCTGAGTCTTGAGAATCAGAGACTAGAAGGAAAGGAGAATAGAGAAGCCCATGGTAAAGAGATGGAATAGAAATTTAGAAGAGTTGAAATGCAGAAGTGAGGGTCCAATTATGGTTGAAGAGCTTTGTGGCCCAAAGAGAAGGGGAATTAAGACAAAAGATTGACAAAGGATGAAGTCACGATTCCACATCAAACTGAAATATAGTTGACCTTTGTCAATACAGGTTTGAACTGCAGGAGTCCACTTATACACAGATTTTTTTCCCCAGTAAATACATACAGTACTGCAAGTTTCATGATAAGTTGAATCTGTAGATGAGTAATGGCAGATACACATGGCCAACTCTGTGACTTGAATATCTACCGATTTTGGTATCTGGGGCTGGTCCTAGAGCCAGTGTCTGGTGGATACCTAGAGACGACTGTACTTCTAATAAAGTAAGAAAGGAACTATTAATAATTGAGAGGATGTGCATATTAGAAACATAGTAAGAAAGTTTTAAAACTTAAGGATGTTCAGAATGCTTATCAAATCAGTTGAATCTGAATTCCTACAGGTGAAGACTAGGCAAATGCATTTTTTAATTTTTTTTCCTTTTTTTACTGATAACTATAGTAAGTGCCCGGAGAAGGCAATGGCGTCCCACTCCAGTACTCTTGCCTGGAAAATCCCATGGACGGAGGAGCCTGGTGGGCTACAGTCCATGGGGTCGCTAAGAGTCTCATATGACTGAGCGACTTCACTTTCACTTTTCACTTTCATGCATTGGAGAAGGCAATGGCAACCCACTCCAGTATTCTTGCCTGGAGAATCCCAGGGATGGCGGAGCCTGGTGGGCTGCCATCTGTGGGGTCGCACAGAGTCTGACACGACTGAAGCGACTTAGCAGCAGCAGCAGCAGCATAGTAAGTGCCAAGATGGAGAATCATTGCCATGTAAAGTGCATGAAAACAGACTGGAACTAATGAAGTACCTAGAATGATAGGAAATAATAGGAGAAAGTGAAATAATTTAATTTGATACTTAGTTTGTAAAGCTATTTAAGGTCACTGAAATTGAAAATCTAAGTAAATGAGTAATTGGTGTGTTGGATGGTAAACATATCACTTCTATGGCAAGGAGAGGGTCTTTCAAAATATTCAGAGATAGATGGCCATAACCTGTAGAATGAAATGGATATTAAAAATTGCAGTATTTTCAAAGGAACTTCGATATAGGAAAACAACTTCTAATGATTGTAATATGGTTTTCAATGAAGTGTTATTAAGTCTAGAGTGACAGAAGATTCTGTAAAGAGAAGGAAAAAGTTTTTTTTTATCAGGCAATTAAGTTTTGGAGGGTACAATAGAAAGGGCTTATGACAGCACTTCTGGTACTTACTTGGTATGGATTGACTACATTTAGAAGCATCATTCACACAAGGGCCAAAATAAGGATTCTTGGGACACTATAAATAACCACCTAAAATTCTTTAGGTAAATCACTTAACTTCTCCATGTTTCAGTGATCTAATTTGCAAGATGGGGATAATTTTATTGATCTACAACTCACAAGTTTTGTTTGAGCTAATGCTTTGAAATTTTGGAATAATACCTGCAACATAGAAAGCAATACATATTATGTATTAGTTTTGGCTACATGTTATATAATGTTATCAGATGCCATATTTTGAGCTTCAACTATAAAGCTTTGTGTTAAGAATGCTTATATACTAATTAAATCATTCACAACACTGCTATGAAGTAAATTCAAATGCTACATTGATATTAAAAAAAAAGATGCTAGGATCATATATCCAGCAAATAATCATGATGGAGGAGAATCTTAAGACTATCTGACTCTAATCTCATAATTAATACTCCAGATTGCTTCTATAACCAATTCCCTAAGAGCTAAGGTGAGTTAAGGGGATGTGTGTGTGTGTATGTATAGTAAACAGAGTCAATATGCATCTGCAAATGTTATAAAGTTGATGCCCAGTGTTTTATATCCGAAGAACTATTTTCAAGCCCAGTGACACTTCTGCCAAACAGCTCATATGTTAAAACTATAATGAGCAAATGTATACATCATTTAAAAATTGACTGTAAAATGATAGCAGAAATACCTGTTAAACAAAATTCAATTAAGCTGAGCTAATATAACAAAGTTTTTTAAATAAATAATTACTGAAAAGTAGAATTTAGTCAACTGTGGATAGTGTTCCCATGAAGGGAAATCTGAAGGACCTCGGTGTTAATATTTCAAGCACTCTATTACAATTTAAACAAAAAGAGCAATTCTAACAAGCTTTGAACATGGCATCTGCCTTAAAAATACAAGAATTCTTTGAGCTTTTAGATCACCCAAGGGGAATTACTTACTTCCTCATATATACTTTGTAAATGGGCATGAAAAAGACAAATGTTTCATAGATCAATCTCTTTCTCTCTCTCTCTCTCTCTCTCTCACACACACACACACACACACACACACACACACACACACAGCCACATACACATACACAGAGTATTATAGGTTTAAAATTTCTCTTTACATCTTTATATCTACATGCTTGTCATGTTATTTTATTCTTTGAGTTATGTACATATGTTCTTAAGCCTCACACTTCTACAAATATAATTTCTGCAGCAAGGTGAGGTGACAAACTATGATCCGTGTATTGATTGTAGATGCCTTGGTATTGTTCTCCTCAGCTTGGAAGCACCCAAATAGAAATTGAAGCAGCAGAAATTCCTCCCCATTTAACCCAGTGTACCATGCAGTAGCAATGTATGGATGTGAGAGTTGGACTATAAAAAAAGCTGAGCGCCAAAGAATTGATGCTTTTGAACTGTGGTGTTGGAGAAGACTCTTGAGCGTTCCTTGGACTGCAAGGAGATCAAACCAGTCAATCCTAAAGGGAATCGACCCTGAATATTCATTGGAAGGACTGATGCTGAAGCTGAAGCTCCAATACTTTGGCCACCAAATGCGAAGAGCCAACTCACTAGAAAAGACCCTGATGATGGGAAAGATTGAAGGCAGGAGGAGAAGGGGATGACAAAGGATGAGATGGTTGGATGGCATCACCAACTCGATGGACATGAGTTTGAGCAAGGTCTGGGAGATGGCGAAGGACAGGGAATTCTGGCATGCTGCAGTCCATGGGGTCGCAAAGAGTCGGACATAACTGAACGACTGAACAACAATCATACAAATATTATAGTCAGAAGATGCTGTAAAGGACGGGAACCTCAGCTCAGTGCTCTGTGATGACCTAAATGTGTGGGAGGGGGGTGGGAGGGAGAGAGGCCCAAGAGGAAGGGGATATATATATACATATAATTGATTCACTTCACTTCACTTCACTCCACCTCCAGCAGAAAGTAACACAACATTGTCTTATATAGCAATTATACTACAATTTTAAAAATTTTAAAAGAGAAGCTCGATGTAAAAAAAATTGGTGAATTGCTGATCATAACACACTGACCATCAAAAGTTGTTCTCCTCCCTATCCTGTAACACAGTCTTACAATGCCAACTGAACACATTTCATAATTTGACCAAATTTGTTCATAATCTGAACAAATTTCATAATTTGATTAGAAATCAAGTTTGTGTGACTTTTGCCCACAGTGTGACAGCTCATGAAGTTAGTACTAGGTAAGCTTAGGATCATAGCAGCAACCAGCAAATTATACCCACTAAAATTTCCTAGATCACCATTCATGCCCTTCCTTTTTCCTATAATAAACCCCACCTTCAACTCCCATTCACTGAATTCTCAATATTATTATTGCTCCCATTGTTGTTTTGTTTCTTTGTTTTCAATAAATATTTTTATGTTTTTAATTGGTCTAAGTTTGAAAAAAATTAGCAATCTATGTTGAGTAAAAATTACATAAATTTTGTGTTTTTTATTATTACAAATGGTTTCTATATTACTGATGTGTTCATAATCAAACTTCACATTATAGATTTTTTTAAATGTCTGCTTTCATTTTTATCAATTTGCAGTTTTTTCATTTTTTGGGTAGAGGAAATGTTTGCATATGTATAGAAATATACACAGTTTCTATATAGTCATGGTTCACTGAATAATTTATAAATGAAAAATAACTTCTTGGGTCCTATTAATGTCTTCACCTTGAATTTCATTTTTCCTGATATTAATATTGACAAGTTTCGTTTTTGTTTTTGATATTATTGCTATTTCATTTTTCTCACATATGCACTTTTTATTTTATTATGTTGAATTTTTGAGTTATGTTTTTAGAAAAGATGTGATTCGATAATTATCTTTTAATTTTTGTATATGTAAATTTTAAAATATATTTATTATTTTAATGCTATTCATAGTATTTCCAGGTATGAAATTCTAATTCACACTGCAATCTTCATATGAACTTTGACATTATTTCTCAATTATGTTTTCAAATAAATAATAGATCTACTTTTTTCTTTTAGAAGCTTCCATATTTTTTGTTCATCCTCAATTTTCAAAAATTCATCAAAATATATTAATCTTTGTTATTAATGCTTTTCTGTACTACCAAGGAACAACTTTTGTAATCTGATGACTTAAATATGTTTGCAAGTTTAAACACATTATTAGGTTAGTATTTCTGATTCTATCCTTATCTCTTGAATTTTCTTTCCCACACTAAATCTTTGCCCTTTTCTGCCATGCTCAAGAGAATCACTTTTCATCAGTTCTTTACATTCCTGTTGGTGTGTGTGTATATATATATATGCATATACGTATATATATATATGTATATATGTATATACATACATATATACATATATTGTTGTTCAGTTGCTCAGTAGTATCCAACTTTTTGTGACCCCATGAACTACAGCACCAGGTTTCCCTGTCCACCATCTCCCAGATGTGTGTGTGTGTGTGTGTGTGTGTATGTAATTAAATTTCAAATGCCAAATATCTGTTTTATCCATTTTTATAGATGTCAATGTATGAAACAATATTCTTTTCACTATCTGACAATAGGGACTATCTTTATTTTTAAATGTCTTTATTTGGTCTACTGATTCATTTTTCTAATACACTAGTCCTTCCACTAACTTTCTTTCTGTCTTGATTTTAATTCCTTCAAATTGAGAGGGTAAGGCAAGAAGGCAAGGGGTTTCCAAATGGAAGAAACAAACTACAAGTGTCAGATTTTTTTCCTTCTCTATACAAAATTAAAAGGAGGTTTCTTTTAAAATTCGGTTGCCATGATGATACCTGGTTCCACCTGAACTTAACTTTTCTCAAATCTTCAGCTAACCAATGAGTTTTTCTTATAGAAATGGTTTTCTTAAGCTACATTAAAGAAGTATGTATTTACCCTAGACTCTGTCTTTCTACAAGTCTGTTCTGCTTAAGACTCAGAACTGATAAGGGCTCAACAAACCAGTTTGTTTGACTCATACATAGTTCTACTAATATATTTTAATAAAACTATATATTTACCTGGAAACCTGCCTTTCTTGAAGATTCATGTCAATCATTTCATGGCCTGGGATGATTCACCTGGTACCAATGTTATCTCAAAATGCATGTTGTGGGTGAGGGACTTTGTGCCACTCTGAGTTTTGAGACATCTCCTTTCTCCAATTAACAGCTTCCTGATAGGTATATAACATACTGCTAAAGGCTAGCAGGGGGGCACTCTTTCTGCCCTCTTCTGATGTCTACATCAGAAGCTTTGTTTATCTCTTTTATACTTTAATAAAACTTTATCACACAAAAGCTCTGAATGATCAAGACTCATCACCAGCCCCAGATTGAATTCCTCTCCTCTGAAGGCCAAGAATCCTGGCATCTTTCATGGCTCAGCAACAACCTTTCAAAATGTTGGCTGTTTTGGCTCTACATTTGATACTTACTTATACTAAAAATAATACTTATTTATCTGATTAAAATTTGAATGAATAGCTTGCATTTAGCTACCAAACTTATATATATATATATATATATATGTATATATATATATATATATATATAAAATACCTTGCAAAATTAAGAATCAATGACTTCTGAAACCCAATTATCTAATCCATAAAATAAGAACAACATCATTTATAGGAGAATTTAGGAGATAAAGTGGCATAGTCATTGCATGAATTCCCAGTTTTATGTCTGTCATACCTTAGATTCTCTGGAAATGTTAGCTGGACTTTAAATAGTCCCATTCTGATTCTGTATCTTAATATCTTTGGAGTATATTATGCTTGGCTTTTTCTTCATTTTATTCCATGATTATTCCATTCAGAAATAAGCAATTATAGGGCTTGTTAAAAGCTTGTACTGTGTTTAGTAAAATTATGTTGAATAATATAAATGTATTCATGTAAGTGTATATTCAACTTTATGTAATATTATCTACTGCTATTTAATTTTAACTTTTTGAACTATTTCTTGACCATGTCAATATTCTGATGTGAGAAAAACAGAGTTTCATTGAACATAAATTACTTGATAAAACTCTATATGTAGTAAACACACTTTGAGAAAGAAATGAAAGAAAAAGAGAATCTTTTGAAATCTCTGCAGTACTCAAATACATAACAAATACCTATTTTTCACAATGTTGCTTCCTATTTGGAAAAATCACCTGTTTCTTCCTGAAATAATTCCTTTGAGTGCATAACTTTCAAATTTCTGCACCAAAAAGTATTTTCCAATTGTATTCCGTTCTCTGAGACATAATAGGTGAAAAGTCACACATTCATAAAAGTCACCTAAAATAAATTGTCTCATATAGATAAAACAGGCTGAAACATTCAGTGCTATCTTTCAATAAGAAAACCAACCACTTGAACCAAATATATTTCCTGGCCACATAGACTTTTGTACAATAAAGTTACTTTTAAGGCACAAGTCAGGACTTTTCTTTGCTCACCCAGAATGACAACCAGGATATCTCACTTAATCATAGGCTTTTGAAGATCCATCTACAGGCATTTAATAAACTACCAACATGAGTTATATAGTAGTATTCAACAATATATAAAATCAGAGCTTTAGACTTGACAGGAATTGGGAATAGTGTCTAGCTCAGAAACCCCATTTTATAGAGGATAAAATTGAAACACATAGGAGTAGAAAGAAACATGGTCACAGCATTTTATTTGTGCCAAAGCAAGTCAGCTTACTGAATATTTGTTGATAATTTCTACATGATTATTCCAGTGTTGGTGGTCTGGATTCCTAACATCTTTTAAGAAGCTTATAATCTACTCAATGTACATGCAGTAAACTATTATGTAAAATGAGTAAAATGAGTAGCATTTGATTATAAGCTTATTGGAATAGTTTTATATATTTTCTCTATATTGCTCTCATTCCCTGATGACTCAGACAGTAAAGAATCTGCCTGCAATGCGAGAGATCTGGGTTCAACCCTGGATGGAGAAGATCCCCTGGAGAAGGGAATATCCACTCCAGTATTCTTTCTTGGAGAATCCCATGGTTATAGGAGCCTGGAGGGCTACAGTCCATGGGGTTGCAAAGAGTCAGCACAACTGAGTGGACTAACACTTTCACTTTAGTGGAATAGTTTCACATGTTGTTTATATATCAGTGCCTCTGAAACTCATATTTTCAGAATACGTTTACAAGTTCTAGACACATAAACCTTACTCTGAATTTAACATGTCCACCATAATGTGCCACTTGTATTTCCAACTAAGTACATTCAAAATTCAACTCAAACTCACACTTATGTTTAACTTTTTCACTGAAAACACACACCTCTGAGTTCTCTTGGTTTTCTTTTCCCAGGTCACTTGGACATAAAACATAATAAATTAGGTTTAAATAAAATCACATTTTAAACCTATGCTTGGTGATACAATGTGACAATATCTTTAATATTTATTTATTTATTTATTTATTTTGGGGCTGTGCCAGGTCTTAGTTGTGGCATGCAGAATATTTTAGCTGCAGCATATGTGATCTAGTTCCCCAACCAGAAATTCAAGTTGAACCCCCTGATTGGAGAATCTCTGGACCACCAGGGAAGTCTCAAAATGATAACGTTTTATTAGAGGAGGGACCACAGATCTTGTCAGTCAGTTAATGAACATAATCTGTATTATGTACCATATGCTAAGTTGTTGTTGTTGTTCAGTCATTCAGTAGTGTCCAATTCTTTGAGACCCCGTGGATTGCAGCAAGCCAGGCTTCCCAGTCCTGCACCATTTCCTGGAGTTTTCTCAAACTCATGTCCGTTGATAAGCATTATGCTCCAAATTTTGTACACAGGCTATAGCAAATGTATGTTTAGGATAAAGTTATTTAATTTCTCTGAATTACTGATGTTATTTTTAAATTTAACTTATTTATGTATGTGGTTGTGTGTACATGCAGATGAAAGATAAGATTATCATATAATTAATTGTCTTAAATGTTATCCTTTTGAGAGTAAGAGCAAGAACTTTTTCTTTTTAATGAAACACACTGGTGCAACAGACACTGCTGGCACTTTTAATTAGAGAAGATGATTATAAAGTTCCTGGCACTTGAGGAGCTGTTTGAACTCCTATCCCGTCTACCTACATGATTTATGAAGCAGTATAGGCAATGATTCATACTTCCTTCCTTGAATATTTGTAATGTGTAAAATTATAGGGTTCATCTCTTGGGCAGTTGCTCCACTTAAGCAAAATACGAAAAAAAAAAAAAAGAGAGAGAGAGAAAGAAAACACTGACTTTTCAAGAGAGTTTATTCAAACCATTAATAATATAAATGAGTTTATAAAAAGAGCACTCAGAAAATCTCCATAGAAACGGGGCATAAAATGAAGAACATGTGTTTTGAGCAAGCAGGGAGAAAAGTGGGAAAGCTGAAGAATTAAGAGAGTCTAAGATTCTTTTGTTCAGCTGTGGAGACATACATGGAGCAACTTAGTGTGTTGAAGCCTAAAATGGGGTTCAGAACTCTGTCAAGGCTTTGTTGACGGAATAAGATGCAGATTAACCCTTTTAAGTTAACTTAATCCATTGCAATACATGTAAATATTTGTCTGTTTTCCATCTCTATGAGTATTTCTATTTTGTAAATAAGTCTATTTGTATCAGTTTCTCTGGTTCCACATACAAGCAATATTATATGATATTTGTCTTTTTCTGTCTAGCTTACTTCACTTTTTATGATAATTTCTAGGTTCATCCATGTTGCTGCAGATGGCATTATTTCATTCTTTTTTATGGCTGGTTAGTGTCCCATTGTATATATGCATCATGTATGCTTTATCCCATTCATCTGTTTATGGACAGTTAGGGTGTTTCCAGGTCTTGACCATTGTAAACAGTGTGGCAATAAACATTGTGGTGCATGTATCTTTTCAAATCAGAGTTTTCTCCAGATATATGCCCATGAATGGGATCACTGGGTCATAAAGTTGCTCTATTTTTAATTTTATGAGGAATCCTCACACTGTTCCCCATAGCGGTTACCAAAGGAAAAAGGGGATGGATAAATCATGTTTTGGGGATTCAAATATACATACAACCATATATAAAATAGATAAACAGCAAGTACCTGCTATATAGCACAGGGAACTATATTCAGTATCTTGTAATAACTTTTAATGGAAAAGAATATAAAAAGGATAAATAAATACATGTATATTGTTATACACACACACACACATAGCAATCACTTTGCTAATCACTTTACATAAGAAACTAACACAAAATTGTTAATCAACCACATTTTCAATAAAAATTTAAATAAATAAATATTGACTCTGGCCACCTGATGCGAAGAGCCGGCTCATTGGAAAATACCTTGATGCTGGGAAAGATTGAGGGCAGGAGGAGAAGGGGATGACAGAGGATGAAATGGCTGGATGGCATCATTGACTCGATGGACATGGGTTTGGGTGGACTCCGGGAGTTGGTGATGGACAGGGAGGCCTGGCGTGCTGCAGTTCATGGGTTTGCAAAGAGTCGGACATGACTGAGCGACTGAACTGATACTGAACTGGTACATCTATCACTGCAGTTTAAGTTAAGAACATTTTAACCACCTGGTAATAAAACCGTGTTCCCCAGCACCAGTCAGTTTCTAGTCCCCTCATCCACAGAGCCATAAACAAACACTAATCTACTTTTGGTATCTGTAGGCGTGCCTGTGCTAGATATTTCATGTAAGTAGGATCATGTAATATGTGTGTTTGGTGACTGACTTCTTTCATTCAGCATAATGTTTTCAAGGTTCATCCATCCATATTATAATGTATGTCAATTCTTCATTATTATTATTACAGTCAAGCAAGTCCATTATATGGAGATAGAGATATATATATATATGTTTAACCATTTATCAGATTGATGGATATGTGGGTTATTTTTGTTTGGGGGCCATTCTGTACAATACTCCTTTCTTAGCTAATCTTGATCCTTTATTAATATAAATTAGGAAACTGTCAATTTCCACAAACACTCTGGAAGATTAAATTTTTCTTGAAGGATCATGTATAAGTTTTATAAGATTCATTCCTAAGGACTTTCATTTTATGGCTATTTTACATGTATGACTCATAACATGTGTTCTATAGATTGATAGAAATGTATTTCATTAGCTTTATATACTCACCTTATATCTAAAAAATCTGCTAAACATTGTATTATATATCTGCCTTTATAATCTCTAAGTTTATTTATGGGAAATCTTGCTGTATTCAATTAATGACAGGTCTGTTTCGTCCAAAATTTTCTTGTTTTTATTTATTTGTTATTCCTGTTGATCTCTTTAGAGCCTACAATTCTATATTGATAGACACAGTATTAATTAACATATTTTACTCATTGCTGAAATGAAAATAACAATTTTTAATGTTCTACCACTAGGCACAATATGTGATTTGTAGATAATCATCTTGTAAAAAAATTTTGATACTATTCCTAGTTTTCTAAGGGTTTTAAAACAAATAGGTGTTAAAATAGATCAAATACATTTTTACATTTATTCAGATATTTTTTTGAGTTTTCACTTTAACTCATAGTTCACTAAAAAAAACAACAGATTTGATAATGTTACATAATTACTGCATTTCTAGGAACTTGACTTCATTTGATATTATTTTACACATTACTAGATTTTGTTTGCTAATAGTTGAGGAGTCTGTACCTATATTCATGAGTGAAATTAGTTCGCAAATACACTCCTTAGCTGGTTTGGTATACAGATAATAGTGACTTTAGAATAGATTTTTGTCAGAATTCCCTCTATTTTAGTTTTCGTATGATGCTATGGGTCAAGTAATGTTGGTATTATCTAATACATAAAGTGAGCTTCCCTGGTGGCTCAGATGGTAAAGAACCTGCCTGCAATGTAGGAGACCTGGGTTTGATCCCTGGGTCAGGAAAATCCCCTGGAGAAGGGAATGGCAATCCCACTGCAGTATTCTTGCCTGGAGTATCCCATGGACAGAGGAGCCTGGTGGGCTACAGTCCATGGGGTTGCAAAGAGTCGGACATGACTGAGTGACTAACACTTTCACTTTCAGTTTCAATATGTAAAGCACATTGGTAAAATAGAGTTATTTAGGGGATAATTTTATTATCTTTATTATTTTTAGGTTTACTCATATCGTTTATTTCCCTTTGAGCAAATTTTGGTTAGTACATATTTTTAATAAAGCATTCTAAGAGTTTTCAAATGTATTGGTATATTTTTGAAATTACGTATGTATTTTTTTAATGTCTAGTATAGTTAAGCATATGTCTCCTTTTTATATGTAATACTATTTGCATGTGTGCTTATGTGTGTACATTCTGTTTCTTTGTCTCTAACTCTATTGTTCTTTCACTGATTGTGTCAGAAGTTTGCTATTTTACTAGTCTTTAAAAGAAATGTAAGAACTTTTGGCTTTTTTTTATCATCTCCACTTTATAATTATTTTCTGAAAGTTAAGAGTTATTATGCAAGGAATTATCAAGGAAAGGCTCCTGAAACTGTCCTTATCTGATTAATGTAACAAATGATAAGCAATGTTTTATCCCAGGAAAAATTACATAAATAGCACCAACACCAAAGACTCAAATTGTAGTATGATGAACTCCATTATAACTACAGTCCATTTCCCTTTACTGCCTTCAAAATTCTGATGATAAAGAACTACAGCTTGACAAGTTGTAACATCTATAGCCTGGGATGAGTGTATTGAAATATATCAGTATAGCATCTGGCATTTGGAACATAACTACTGATATGGCAAAATCATTTGATTTCCAATCATCATTGTCAAAAAGTATTAACCAACAGGAATTTGTATTGAAGGTGTAAAAGATGACAGCACACACTTTGTCTTGCCCTGGGCAATGCCAACGCTCTTCACGTCACAATATTGTTGACAGATACATGAAAGACAGTTGATTATTGAAGGTAGCAAAATCACTAATAAAGATATTAAATCTCCATAATAGTAACTAAAGTTACAAATTACATAATTTTTAATCCATCATGCTTGTAACAATTTAGACAGTTCATGGACCTGCTGATAATACTGATACTGTCATCCATCGCTTGTAGAAATGTCAACAACCACAATGTTTTGGGGATTATCTCACAGTATCTGAAAAGTAACAATAAAATAATAATAATGACAAACTTTTATATGGCAATCCTAAATACCACATGCTATATATAAGCATATATTTTGAGTAAGTTTGTTGCAAAAATTGTTTGAGTGGTAAAACCAAACAACAAATTTTAAAAGTCTTTTGAATATTGAATTTTATAATGTTTTTTAGCTAACAAGGTTTAGACCTATCAATAACTATTACTTTGCAAAATTTCCATTCGTATATTATTAGAGAAAACAATGAAGCAATGAGATTATTTAATAACAGGACTCTTCATTAGAAAAGTAAAAATTAACAACAAACAGAACTCTTCTTTAAGTTTAAACAGTTATATCAGTTTCCACAAAAATGTCAAAGAATATACTCCAAATTTTTAACTGTTAGTTTGAAAAAGGAGTAGAATTGTTGGAAATGTTTATTCATCTATGTGCCTGAAACTTCTATTTAGAAAGTTTATTTTATTTAAAATTTAATGTAAAAGTGGATTTACAAATTTTACAATACATAATGTGTACTTAGACAGAGTGCAAAACAAGTCCAGATCAACTAACTGTTAGTTCACTGCCATTTTCCTAGATATTCATTTTATCCATCCAAAGATATTGTTATATATAATTAAATATTAGGAATTTCTACCTCAAAGAGAATATTTCACGACTGTGTTTTTCAATATATTTATAACTCCTATGAAATAAGGGGGCTAGCACTTAATATGCCAGCAAATTTGAAAAGCTCAGCAGTGACCACAGAACTGGAAAAGTATTGATTCCAATCCCAAAGAAAGGTAATGCCAAAGAATGACAAAACTACCGCAGAACTGCATTCATTTCACATGCTAGAAAAGTAATGCTCAAAATTCTCCAAGATAGGTGACCACAGTACGTGAACCGAGACCTTCGAGATGTTCAAGTTGGATTTAGAAAAGGCAGGAAAACAAGAGATCAAATTGCCAACATCCATTGGATCATAGAAAAAGCAAGAGAATTACAGGATAACATCTACTGCTGCTTCTTTGACTACACTAAAGCCTTTGACTGTGTAGATCACAACAAACTGTGAAAAATTCTTCAAGAGATGGGAATACCAGACCACCTTACCTGCCTCCTGAGAAGTCTGTATACAGGTCAAGAAGCAACACTGAGAACCAGACATGAAACGACAAACTGGTTCAAAATTGGGAAACCAGTACATCAGGGCTGTGTAATGTCACCCTTTTTATTTAACTTATATGCAGATTACATCATGGGAAATGCCAGGCTGGATGAAGCACAAGCTGGAATCAAGATTGCCAGGACAAATGCCAATAACCTCAGATATGCAGATGACACCACCCTTATGGCAGAAAGTGAAGAGGAACTAAAGAGTCTCTTGATGAAAGTGAAAGAGGAGAGTGAAAAAGCTGGCTTAAAACTCATCATTCATAAAACTAAGATCATTGCATCTGGTCCCATCATTGCATAGCAATTAAGTGGGGAAACTATGGAAACAGCGAAAGACTTTATTTTGGGGGGCTCCAAAATAACTGCAGATGGTGACTGTAGCCTTGAAATTAAAAGATACTTGCTCCTTGAGGGCGTGGGGGTGGGGTGGGGCAGAAAAAGAAAAAAAAGCTATGACCAACCTAGACAGCATATTAAAAAGCAGAGACATTACTTTCCCAAAAAAGGTCCAACTAATCACAGCTATGGTTTTTCCAGTAGTCAGTTATGGATGTGAGAATTGGATCATAAAGAAAGCTGAGCCCCAAAGGACTGATAGTTTTGAATTGTGGTGTTGGAGAAGACTTTGTGAGTCCTTGGACTGCAAGGAGATCAAACCAATCTATCCTAAAGAAAATCAGTCCTGAATATTCATTGGAAGGACCAATCCTGAAGCTGAAGGACCAATATTTTGGTCACCTGATATGAAAAAGTGACTCATTGGAAAAGACCCTGATGCTGTGAAAGATTGAAGGCAGAAGGAAAAGGGGACGATAGGGGATGAGATGGTTGGATGACATCACCAACTCGATGGACATGAGTTTGAGTAAGCTCCAGGAGTTCCTGATGGATAGGGAAGCCTGGTGTGCTACAGTCCATGGGGTCACAAAGAATCAGACACAACTGAGTAACTGAACAACAAGTGTTTGTTTGATAGTCAATGTATGCCTTCATCCATGTAGTCCATGCTTAATTTATCATAAACTCTAGAAAATAAAAGTTACCTAGGACAAAAACAAGAAAAATTATGGAGAATATGAGTAAGCAAGAAAAATCTCTGAGGACTCAAAAAGAATTTCTTAGTGCCCTTTTTCTAAAATATGTATTTTATTTCTAATGGAATACTTAGAATCAGTTCCATGAACTGATTCATGGAGCCTAAATATTAATATTTGTTTCTTGGCATTGATACATTATATTATATTTATGATGAGAAATCATGGTTAAGACAGAGCAGTGATGTCTAGTTGCAAAGCAAAGCTCATCTTGAACAATGCAGAGAAGACAAAAAGAAACTGACAAAACAAGAGCTTGAGGAGTCAACTACATAACTCTCTGCTGTGATCAGATGGTGTGTATATTTAGGAACATCAGCAAGGGTTAAGTGGAGCCAAGATGAATCTCCAGTTTTTGTTCTTAATCACTGGTCACAATTCCTGCTCCAGCTAATACAGGAACAGCATAGTATAGTTCCATAAATGAGGTTATTATACACATACACAACGTGTAAAATTCAGAATGACTAAGTCACAAATAAAGTGTGATCTTTGCATATTTAAATATTTCCCCCATGCTCTCTAGAGCAATGACTTCTACTTGTGTTAAGAGAGACTGCAACATTAAGAAGTGAGTTCACAGTTACTGAAGGCAGACACACAAAAATAAATCCAGGCAAGGGACAATAAAACACCTTTAAAAGCAAATTTAAAAACCACAAAACATGCCAGGCTTAGAAATATTTACTGAACTAGCTTAAAAAGTGCATTAAAAACATATTTTTTGAAATTTGTAAAAATAAATGCATATGTATATAAATATATGATTATCTTAAGAGTGAATAAATGTTTGAAATCAGAAATGTAACACATCGTAGTAGAAGATTAAAATAACAAGACTCTACCATCATCTTAATAGGCACCAAAAATATTTTGATAAAGTAAGCAATCATTCACCATTCAAAATTTTAGGAAATAAGTATATCTTAAGCTGTCTTTTTAACTTGATCAAATGTCTTTCTCTGAAATCTACAGCAATCATCATATTAGTCATGGCACTTTAAGATAATTTCCTATAAGGTTGAGAACTTTATAGGAAATATTATATCTCTACTATCTAATAGAATAGATACTAGAATCACTACTGTCATGGCCTCTATTCAACATTATTCAGAAGAAACTGATAAATGGAAGGAAAAAATAAGAAAGAAAGTGCATGAGGGTGTAGAGCGAGAAGAAAGTAAAAACACTGAACAATTTATCAGTCATTGTTACTTGTCAGTAGGTAATGTTTGTCTTCCAAAAATTTCAAAAAATATATAATGAAAATGATAAAGGATGATTGTTAGAAGTCCAGCAAATAGAAATCACTCCCATCCTCATGGTAATGTGGTCCAGGGGTCCTTATGCCATTGTGTATGTAGAAATTTTAAATTGACTTTCCATATAGTTGTGTAGGTATATTATTCAGAGATTAGATATATTTTATTTAACAGCATATTTTATAATACTTTATAACTGTCAAATATTTAGACATAGGACATATAAATTTAGACATGGACATGCAGACTTCCATTTGTGCAATGCCATGAGACTCATGATTGTTAGAGATATGGCTATTAGCATATTTTACTGCCTCAACTAATTTAAAAAGAAAAAATATATATATAAACAATATATTTTTAATAAACTTTTTGCAATCCATATGATAGATAAAAGGCTATATATTAATTACAAAAACAGGTCCTAAAATTCATGAGAAAAAGATAAATTATACACAGAAAAACTGGCAGAATTTGGAAGCTGGGAAGTCAGAAAAGGAAAAAAAAAATTGAGTTAAAAAAATCGAGTTACCAGCATCCAATTAGGCTTGGCACGAAAACAGAAAATGATCGCTTTTATTTATCTCTCAGGTAGTGAAGAGGTGGATTTTATAGTAGTTTTCAAAAGAAATCTGACAATACCTATTGAAATTTACAGGCAGATAACTTTTGACTCAGTTATCTCACTTGTGTGAATCTCTTTTTAGAGAGTTTGGAAGTGAAAGCATTGGTAAATACAGTTGATGTACAAGAATGTTCAATATAGTATTATTTGTGCTGGCAAAAACAAAAGAAAACTTGGAAACAATCTAAAATAGCTATTAATAGAAGAATACATTTTAAGAATCTATTCAATGAAATAATAGTTATTTCAAATAGTATTTTATATCTTCCTTAATTTATGTGGTGGAGGATTGAACAAAAAAAAAAAAATCAAGAAAAGGAGAAATGCACAAACACATCTTTTCCTTTCATGTATATTCATGTTTTCAAGCCTCTACAAAGAGAGAAAAATGTGAAGGTATACAGACCAAGTTGTTTAATTTATCTTGGATGAGGAAAGAGAGAATGGGGCTCCTATATAGTGGGGAGAAATCAAATCTGATACATTGCTTTTAGAGAGTATTTTAAAAAGATGTTTTTACATGTCTTTTAAAACACTTTTTAAGTTCAAAAGGAAATCAGTCCTGAATATTCATTGGAAGGACTGATGCTGAGGCTCCAATACTTTGGCTACCCAATGTGAAAAGCCGACTCATTGGAAAAGACCATGATGCCGGGAAAGATTGAAGGCAGGAGGAAAAGGGGATGACAGGGGAAGAGATGGCTGGATGACATCACCAACTTGATGGACATGAATTTGAGCAAGCCCGGGAGTTGATGATGGACCTGGGAAGCCTGGCAGGCTACAGTCCATGGGGTCAACAACAATCAGACACGACTGAACAACTGAACTGAATTGAACTGATTTCCTTTAGGATTGACTGTTTTGATCTCCTTGTAGTCCAAGGGACTCTCAAGAGTCTTCTCCAACACCACAGTTCAAAACCATCAGTCCTTTGGGGCTCAGCTTTCTTTACAATAGTCCAACTCTCACATCTATAACTGACTACTGGAAAAACCATAGCTTTGACTAGATGGGCCTTTGTTGGCAAAGTAATGTCTCTGCTCTTTAATATACTGTCTAGGTTTGTCATAGCTTTTCTTCCAAGGAGCAAGTGTCTTTTAATTTCATGGATGCAGTCACCATCTCAATGATTTTGGAGCTCAAGAAACTAAAGTCTCTCACTGTCTCCATTGTTTCCCCATTCATTTGCCATGAAGTAATGGGACTTTAAAAAGAGGCATAAATATGTGTATACATAGAGACTTCTGCTTCTAGGTATGTATTTAAATAAATAAATAAAATTTAAAAAGTTTAATGCACATAAAAGATTGCTTATTGCAAAATAATACACAATAATAAAAAAATGAAAAAGTAGTAAAAATCCAGCCATTTAGGAAGAATTATAATACTACAGAGGTGTTATTACCCAATGTCAATGTGAAGCATTTATTTAAATCATTAAATAAGGTAAGATTTTGAAGATATGGTGGGACTAATAGTAAAGAAACTGCCTGCCAATGCAGGAGATGTAAGAGAGGAGAGTTCAATCCCTGGGTTGGGAAGATCCCCTGTAGCAGGGCATGGCAACCCACTCCAGTATTATGTTTAAAAAAAAATATTCACTTTAATTGGAGGATAACTACTTTACAGTATTGTGATGGTTTTTGCCAAATATCAGTGCTAATTGGCACTATTTACAATAGCTGGGACACGGAAGCAACCTAGATGTCCATCCACAGATAAT
The DNA here is from genome assembly GCA_024291935.2 of Okapia johnstoni. Taxonomy (NCBI): domain Eukaryota; kingdom Metazoa; phylum Chordata; class Mammalia; order Artiodactyla; family Giraffidae; genus Okapia; species Okapia johnstoni. The sequence continues at coordinate 51,220,419 of CM044319.1, forward strand.
GGATGAGGAAGCTGTGGTACATATACTCCAGTATTCTTGCCTGGAGAATTCTATGACAGAGCAGCCTGGTGGGCTATCGCCCACAGGGTCACAAAGAGTCAGATATGATTGAAGTGACTTAGCACTTACACGTGAAGATATATATGTAAAATCCTCAAGTTTGATAGGACCTCAAATCCAAAAGAATTCAGAATTATGGTTTATATTGTAGTTAAAATAATGATGAATTTTTAAAACTGTACTTTTGAATAGAAGAATATGTGAATAGTTTCTTATATTTTATTTTAAATTAGACTAAACATTTTAGAATCATTATCTAGCCAAATTTTTTGATTGTCTTGTATCATATATTTTGTTGGAAATACAGTGGTGAAAATGGAATATATGGGTTCTGTCCTTATAGGGCTTACATATAGAGAGAACCTTGTATCACACAAATAATTATTTATATAACTATAAACTTAAAATTTGAATAAATACTGTTGAAATAAAGTGTAAGCCTATGAAAGTGATGTCAGGGGTTAGAACCACCACCCAGTGGATATGACAAACCAACCAAGTTGCCCAGGGGCTGGGTCGAAGCTAGGGGGCATGGGTGACAATACAATGGACACATTCTAGGCGATTGTATTGGAGAGAAGGAAAGACGGATTGGGAGAGAGAGAGAATTACAGAGAATGTGATGTTAAATAACAACGTAGCTGAGTCATCAAGCAAGTCTTCAATATGTTGTATTTTTTCTGTTTAAGAAGGAAGGAATATTATAATATTATATCTTACTTGGAAAGATTCCCCCCTCTAATTTGGTAGCAGTCTCTCAGGAAAGGCAGAAAAGGTAAAATTCATTGGCTGTAAAAAAGTTTAAATTTTGTTCTCTCTTTGATCTTTCAGTTACTTCTGTGTAACATCATATATTGAATGGGGAAAAAAATTAGATTATGGGAACAGACCCACACGTTTCATTTAGTTTAGAATTGGATACAAACACACACACATGCACACACAATGCACATACTTCATTCCTTCATTCTGAAAAAGAAAATCCAAACAGCTTCAACTGCTTTAAGGGGAATGCTCCCCAAGGTGGAGACAACTACTTTCTCTGCTTATAAACAGAAATTCAGAGAAAATTCAGCACCAAAAGTATATTAAGCCTCCTTTAGGTCAAACTGGTCCTTCCCATTACAGTGCATAGATTCATAGAGGATAAGAAATGCAAGCAACCAACTCAATGCTACATTATTGAAACAATTATTTCATGGCAGCAGTTACCACCAACAGACTCTGGAAATGGAAGAAATGGAGTCAGGGCTGCTTTAGAAGGACTGGAAGCTGCTTTGAAGTGAAAAGAAGACTGAATAGCATCTTTGGATCAATGGAGAGACTTAGACAAGGGTTTAAAGCACAGTCATCTTGCAGGATCAAAATTCTGAGAAAAGAGTAGATATTTTATAGTTAGAGCCTTTGAATTCTCTAGTTGATCAGTCTTATAAAGCATAGGATATGTAGTCAGTTGGAAAGGGTTATAAGTCTCACAGAGACCTTAACAAGGCAAGTTTCAAAAACTCTGTGCTGTGCTGTGCTTAGTTGCTCAGTTGTGTCCGACTCTTTGTGACACCATGGAATGCAGCCCAGCAGACTCCTCTGTCTATGAGATTCTCCAGGCAAAAATACTGGAGTGGATTGCCATGCCTTCCTCCAGGGGATCTTCTCAAGCCAGGGACTGAACCCAGTTCTCCTGTATTGCAGGTGTTCAACACCTCTAAGAGCATCAAATGTCCTTGGAAAATGGAGATATATTATCTTATAGGGTTCTAGCAATCACTGCTGTTGCCCTGCTTATAATTCTTCAGCCTTTTTTTCCAGGTTACCTGCATATGCATATACACAGCTTCTTCAGTGTCTCAGTATGGTGTTCTTTGGCTGGGGAGTGTGTTTGGCCCATACACAGGGCAGGGCACTGTTGTCTAACAGTCAGCTCCCAGGAGCAAACCTCAACCAATGAGGAAAGGAATTTGATAAATATGGTGAATATTGACCCTCTATTCATTGTTCTTTATTGGACAAATTGAGGGTTTGGAGCACACAGCTTTTCAGAAAGTCCCCGATAGAATCAGACCCTGATTATCTACTGTGACTTACTGGGTTTTATAATCTCCCTGCCTGACTTCCCCATATTCTCATAATGCTTTCTGGATCATTTTGTAATGAACTATGTTCACTCAAATCCTTACTCAGTCTTTTTTTCCTGGGTGGGTGGGGAACTCAAACGAAGACTTCTTAAAAATTAAATATTACATAATATATTTGGAGCTTGAAATGTTGCTTCATGGCTGATGCACAGAGGTTGTGTAACTGTTCTTTGAATCACAGTGTCTTGAAACTCCCTAAGAACAGTTCCATAGCCTCTGCCTGTTAGTCATGGAGCAGCATTTCAAGCTCCACATATTTTATGCAATATTTCATTGCTTATTGCTACATTCTCTGCATCATAGTGTCTTAGAACTCAGAGAATGGAGCAATAAACAAAGAAAGAAAACAGATTACCCTCAGCTATCCAATTCTCCATCTTTATAATAATAGATCTCCCAAATGTTGCTGCAAGTATACATACTACATTTTCCAACTTCACTGTGGCTTGGTGTGCCATATGATTACTGGTAAGATATGTGGGCACTTGATAGGTAGCTTCTAGTGTTCTTGAATGAAAACAGATGAGCTTTCCCTCTTTTATTCCTCTGCTCTCTTAGAGGACTAGATAAACAATGATGAGTCATCCTAGACCATAGGATTAAGGAAATTTCAGACGCTGAAGTCACATGATGGTAGGAGCCTGGTTCACTGACACTGTTGAACCACCATACCAGTCTTGAATTGCTATGCCTAATCTTTAAGTCTTAGCTGTTTTGAGTCTCCATCACAATAGCTTAACCCATAACCTAGCTAAATTCATCAAAAGCATACATTCAGGAAGCTACCATCTATGAGAACACCTAATATCTCAAAGAGATGGGATGAAGCCACATGAAAAAACAAAACTTTGACAATACTGTTTTATTAATTTCTCTCCTAAAGCATGAAACATGGAGATTGGCATTTTTGCCTACAGAACAAAGACTTGTCTTAAGATTAAGGAGCCCAGAGCTTCAAACTAAGTCATGATAAAACCCCCAATTTTTATAGAACATTTTTTCATGCTTACATTGCAAATTATATATTTTCAAGGTCAAAATTGTTAGTCTATAATGTGAGAGTAGGACCATAAAGAAGGCTGAATGCCAAAGAATTGATGCTTTTGAATTGTGTTGCTGAAGACTCTTGAGAGTCCCTTGGACTGCAAGGAGATCAAACCAGTCAATTCTAAAGAAAATCAACCCTGAATATTGATTGGAAGGACTGATGCTGAAGCTGAAGCTTCAGTACTTAGGCCATCTGATGCAAAGAGCTGACTTACTGGAAAAGACCCTGATGCTGGGAAAGATAGAAGACTAAAGGTGAAGAGGGCAGCAGAGGATGAGGTGGTTAAAGAGCATCACCAACTCAGTGTACATGAATTTGAGTAAACTCCGGGAGATACTGGAGGACAGGGGAACCTGGCGTGCTGCAGCCCACGGGGTTGCAAAGAGACAACTTAGAGACTGAACAACAGCAACAACAACAAACTCCACTCTTAACAATATTGTGGACCTTTCAACTCACAAAGAAAATAAAGAAAAGACAAAAATCAAAACTAGATTCTATTTATAAGATATTTTTTAAAGTGTTTGAGATAACAGGAATCTCTACAGACTTTCAGATAAACAGATCAAAACTACTAATACTATTCTAGATCTTAACATGTTGGAGATACATGGGTTCATTTTATCTTCATACTTCCTACCTTAGGTATACATTACACATACACTTCAGGATATATTAAACATCATAAAATATCTTTAAAATCCATTTAGTGAGATCCTATGGCATCAAACTTGCTTGAGGATGCTGAAATGGACTCAGCAGAGACTTCAGAGATTTATACACTCCAGTTCTATTTTTTTAACCTTAATTTAAAAATAATTTATTGCTAAAACATGCTAACAATCATCTAAACCATCAGCAAGCCATAATCTTTTAGTTGGTAGAAGATCTTACCTCAGTGTTGATGACTGCTGACTGATGGGCACACCCCAGGTCTAATCTAGATGTGACCTAGGAAAGAATATAATTTCTCTTTGTTCCTGTTGTTTAGTTGCTCAGTTGGGTCTGAATCTTTTATGATCCCATGGACTGTAGCCCTCCAGGCTCCTCTGTCTATGGGATTTTCTGGGCAAGATTACTGGAATCTTACCCAGAATTCCTCCTCCAGGAATTCTTTCTAAACCTGGGATCAAATCCATGTCTCCATATCTCATGCACTGCAGGAGGATTCTTTACCACCGAGCCACTGAAGAAGCTCTATTTCCCTTTATCTCAGTTTAATTATCTGTAAAATGAAACAACTGTAAAATGAAACAACACTACATACTGACTGAGAGGACACAATGTATGCACGCCTTAATAATTCCCTGGTGGTACAGTGGTCAGGACTCAAAACTTCCACTACTGTGGCCTGAGTTCCATCTCTGGTCTGGGAACTAAGATCCTGTAATCTGCATGGTGTGGCCAAAAAGAGTTGCATGCTTTAGCATATAAATTGGAAGAGGCTATGATTGTTTTTGTTATTGCTCTAAAAATGTCCTTTTCCCAGCTATGTTGCATCTGTTGGTATGCTGTTTTTCCATGGGCTGTCATAATGAAGGTATTGGTTAGAAGTAACAGCTAAAATGACAGAGAAAAATGCCACAAAATTGCAGTTTCTTTCTTTTAAGAAAAAGGGGTACTTTAAAAAAAAAATTAATTGGAGTACAGTTGATTTACAATGTTATGCTAGTTTCAGCTGTACAGAAAAGAGAGTCAGTTTTATATATACATGTATCCATTCCTTTTCAGATTCTGTTCCCATATAGATCATGTTATAGCCACGCGTTCCAGGAAACAAGCTCACTCAGAAGGACGATGCAGATAGTGAAGTGCAGTTTATTACACCAGCGGGCCCAAGACAGAGTCTCCTCTTAGCCAAGGACCCCGACCAACATTTGTGAGAATCTTTTATACCCCTTGTGTACGTGTCTGAACCCACCACCCCAATTTCCTCGTGACTTACATTAACAAAGGAAAGGTAAATATAATCACAATAACCCCATATTCAAACAAACAATTATCAATAAGCCCGAGGTGACAGAAAAAAATCTATGACCTGTCCGGAGGTACGGGGATTAGTGTAGGTTTTCCCTTAGGTGATGAGTAACCTGGATATAATCTTCAAGATTCCCCTGCCCGGAGGGGGTCTTATCCTTCTATTGTCGTTTCCACAGGCACTAAGCACAGAGTTCAGAGTCCATTAGAGAGGTGGCTGAACATGAGCAGCACAACCGGGCCTAAGATGGAGTCCAGGCCCCATGAATTCCTTCTTCAATTATAGAGCATTAAGTAGAGTTCCCTGAACTATACAGTAGGTCTTTATCAATAATCTATTTTATATATAGTAGTCTGCATATATTTTGAGGTTTTCCAAAGTTAATCAACTATATCTGGACTTTTAATCCTTTGAGCTATCAGAATACATATACAGATATATACAAAATAAAGAAAGAGGGATTATCTTGATCATCTCAATAACTTCATCCTCTAGCAGAGTGCCTAACATACTTTTGCTTCTTTTGCCTTAGTGCAAAAAAAATCCGTGATGCATCTACAGTATGCCTGGTAACTTGATACTCATTTAGCAGGCACTCAGACATGGTGTTGAATAAACAACATTATATATAAATATTATTTTTGCCCTTGTTTTAATATCTCATGCCTTTTTGGAAGGCATATTTTCTGTTAAATGAAGGAGAATACTTTTAATCATGGTAAAATGTACAAGGGTTTTAAAAATTGGTGGACAAAGATAAAGTGCACTTTTTATATACCTAATAAGTTTTGAACATTCATAATAGAATGGATTTCCATTTTTCCTGCTTTAGTTTCACGACTACTTTATATCTGGGAATGGACTGATTAACTCAATAAGTCCCTGTTAGCCTGTAGATTTTACTATGTCCAGGGATGTTGGTATCTGTCACAGCCCATTGATAAACAGAACTTTTTCTCAACACCCAGTGGTTATGTGAACTTAGGCACAGTTGGAAAATCTCCCTTGGCAGTAAGTTTTTAAAGGATTTCTAACCTTGATTTCAGGGCTTGTCAATCTTCTAGTGAAAACTTCATTATGCCAAATATAAATAGATAAACATTAATGACAAAAATGGAAACAATATTGAAACCAATTTTATTGTTTTCTAGGGCAGGAATAAGAGCACAGTGGAAGCAAAGAAGATATAACAATAAGAACTCATCTAACAGTGTGACAGTTTACAAATAAAGAGGAAAAATGTAGTATAACAGCTTATCCAATAAAAAGAAAGGCCAATTTTTTTTTTTTCTGATGGTACTTTTTTCATTCTCCAACAATTGCTTTGGGGTTCTATTCTCTTCCCCCAACTATTCTCTTAGTCTCTGTTGTTATATTCAAAATGTGGAATATAAAAAGAAAGAAAAAAGCCACAATTCACATAATACACCAAACTAATTTTGTTTCCAGGGTGAATTGAATTGGAAAAATCTTATTGTCTTAAGAAAACTTTGTATCTCATAAAGTCTTTATGTGCTTTGGAGGAACATGCCTTTGCCCTAAGGAGATGCTAATACCTTGCTGTGAATATCTAGAAAGAAAGGAAGAGGAATAAAGAAGAAAACAACCTTTCTACAAAGGGCAAAGGCTTAGAAATGTTCGTTCTGACATTTCCCCATTACTTCTTGCTTGATCAACCATTTTCCCCCCAAGCAAATCCTCACTTATCTGCTTTTCCAGTGTCTCTGCATATGCAAATTACAATCTGCTTTTTAATTAGACCAAGCCCACACTCACCACCTGATGATATTGGAGTGAAAATAGAAATTGCATTAAGCAGCTTCAGTGGGATTTTATATGCACTGTAAAGACCTTTCAATATAAATTCTTAGCAAGGAAAGGAGCACTTATATTTTTCATATTCTATAGGAAGTTGTTCTTGCTTATAAGATGTCACTTGCAATCTGTAGTGACATTTGACTAGGGGTGTAAAAATGTCATATTTTACCGTTGACAGATCCAGTCTGTTCTCTCTCTTCGTGGGATAAGGAGCTTTCTCATGCATATATATGACAGCTCAAGATGTTCAGTTGGCTTTTCTTTCTTTCAGTTATTAAATATTCAGAATGTTCATTATGCACCAGAGCCTGAATAATAAAAGATTAGTGGGAAACCTTTCTGGGAACTTTTATTATTATTATTATTATTAATATTAATCATGTATGCTGCATTCATTTTTTTTTTTCTCCTTTGCAAACTCAAATGTCAATAGACTAAGCAAACTTTAAGGACAAACAGCTTCAGAGAGAAAACTAGCATTTTTGTAATGTCAGTTTTTAAAACAATAAGAGAGGGAATGAGAGCTCAATTTCATAATTTCTACTTCTGAAGAGAACAATTTGGAGGGTGGAAAAGTGAAAGTTAAAAAAAAAAAAAATCCCAAAGTGGAACTTCCCTGGAAATCAAGTGGTTAAAACTGCATTTCCACTGCAGGGGGCACAAATTTTATCCCTGTTGGGGGAAATAAGATCTCACACTGCTATTGTTGTTGTTTAGTTGCTAAGTTGTGTCTAATTCTTCTGCAACTCCATGGACTGTGTCTTTCCAGGCTCCTCTGTCCATGGGATTTCCCAGGCAGGAATACTGGAGTGGGTGGCCCTTCCTTCTCCAGGGGATCTTCCTGAACCAGGGATCAAACCTGCAGCTCCTGAATTGGAGGTGGATTCTTTGCCACTCATCTTGCTTGGAAAATCCCATGGACGGAGGAGCTGGGTAGGCTACAGCCCATGGGGTCTCTGAGAGTCGGACACGACTGAGAGACTTCGCTTTCACTTTTCCCTTTCATGCACTGGAGAAGGAAATGGCAACCCACTCCAGTATTCTTGCCTGGAGAATCCCAGAGACGGTGGAGCCTGGTGGGCTGCGGTCTATAGGGTTGCACAGAGTCGAGCACGACTGAAGCGACTTAGCAACAGCAGCAGCCGCATGTGGCTATATACATATATACATATATATATGTGTGTATGTCTGTATGTCTGTATACATATATATGTATATATGTATGTATGTACATATATACATATGTATATATATATATGGAGAGAGAGAGAGAGAGAGAACTTAATCAAAATGAAAAATACAACATATCATCTTAAAACAATTTTTAAAAATTCCTAAAGTAACACAGGTTGCAAGTAGAAGGATAGGCCTGAACCCCAAGACATTTTCCCCAGTTTTATCAAGATTTAATTGATCTATATCCCTATCCCATCTATTCTGAAGTTCATGTACCTCCCACTACTACACAGTGACTTGAAAGAGTTAAATAAATGCCATTTCTGTGTCAGTTGCTCAACTGACGTTGAGTTCTGAAATATCAGGAGCTTCATTCAAGCTTTATTGACTCAGGATCCAAGCCATGGGAATAGCACATTAATTGAAAACGGTAACTAACCTCCTTTATATAGAATTAAAATGTTATCTCAAGTATAGTGCATTTTTCACCTGATCAGTGCTCTCATTTATGTTTTTGCTGCAAATTTGTTCCTTGCGGGCAAAGTGAAAGTGAAAATGTTAGCCGCTGAGTTGTGTCCAACTCTTTTGCAACCTCATTGACTGTGGGTAGCCCGCCAGGCTACTCTGTCCATCGAATTCTCCAGGCAAAAATACTCGAATGGGCAGCAATTGTCTTTTCTAGGGAATATTCCCGACCAGGGATGCAACTCAGGTCTTCCACACTGTAGATGGATTCTTTACCATTTGAACCACCAGGAAAACCCGTTGCACCTTGGTATGAATACATAAATGGAAGCTTCAAGTAAATTGTCAAAGTTCTTTGTCAGTCACATACTGGTGGGGTAGCCAGACAGCATGCAGTAAGCAAAACCTCCCAGAAGGGATGACAAAGACCTTTTTTGATCTAGACCCTTTTTCCTCTGTCCTCTCCTCTTTCTATACAATCATGCAACCACAGTGAACTTTCCAGTTTACACTATCCTTTATTTGGTCATATGAGGCCTTTGCTCATCCTGTGTCATCCTCTGGAGCATTTTTCTCATGACTCCGCATGAAGAATTTGCCCTGTTTTTCCCATTCATACTTTAGTTCATAGTTTAGATTTCAGCTTCTTGGAGAAAGCACCTCTGTCGTCTCCCAAAGAAGCTTTGTGACCCTCCTGAAAACTAACATCACCTTGTTCTGTAAGTAGCTATTAGTTCCTTAAGCTACTCAAAATGGAAATTTTATATATTTATTATATTATCCCAAGCATCAAGTAGATTCTCCAGTGCTTATGAGCATGCAGTCAATAGTTTTGGAAAAAATAAAAGTTAAATTCATACATAATGAAGTTGTTAATAAAGTAGTTTATAAATAACTTAATAACTTAATAAATTAAGCAAGTAAATTACAAGTTAAATATAACTAATAACAAAGGTAATAACACTAGTAAAACATTTTGTTTCTAGGTGCTGACTGAAAAAAGTGCACAGTCTCAAAGTTGAGAGTTATGTTGATATTATATTTGGTGGATATTCTGAGAACTTCAACCCCAGGACACAGGACTCTCAGATTTCCCTGAGAGACCACTCCAAAGAGGGAAGGGAAAAGCCAGGATATATAGAACTTTGTAACACAAACCAAGTAGTGGGAACAACAAATTATCATTATTAACTAAAGAAAAGCAGACATCTCAAGTTAATGAATTTAGTACTTTTCTATATATTTGATATTTAGTTGCTTAGTTGTGTCTGGTTCCTGGCAACCCCATGGGCTCTAGCCCTCCAGGCCCTTCTGTCCATGGGATTCTCCAGGCAAGAATACTGGAGTGGGTTGCCATTTCCTATAGGAAGATACACAAGCCTGGGCTTACTGAAATCATTCCTTTTATGTGCACCTCAGCTATCTGGGACCATTATTTGTTTGTTTTATTCGTACTGCATATTTAAAAAAAAAAAAACTTTTTTATTTTGTATTGGGGTATAGCCAATTAAAAATGTTGTTATAGTTAAGGGGAACAACAAAGGGACTCAGCCATACATATACATGTATCCATTCTCCCCTAAGCTCCCCTCTCATTCAGGCTGCCACATAACCCTGAGCAGAGTTCCATGTGCTACACAGTAGGTCCTTGTTGGTTATTCGTTTTAAATATAGTAGTGTGTACATGTCCATCCCCGACTCCTCCACTATCTCTCCCCCACCCCTACCCTTCCCGGCGGCAACCATAAGTTCATTCTCTAAGTCTGTCAGTCTCTTTCTGTTTTGTAAGTTTATTTGTATTACTTCTTTTCAGATTCCACATATGAGGGATGTCATACAATATTTCTCCTTCTCTGACTTACTTTCCATTCTGCATTTTCTCAGGGTGGTGCCTTGGAAGTGGCTACAGTAGCTGAGAGTTTGATGGCTGCAACATCCTTTGTTTACTGATATGGCAGGTGGAACCTCCCTAGTGCTCAGACAGTAAAGAATTCACCTGTAATGTGGAAGGCCTGGGTTCAATCCCTGGGTTGGGATGATTCCTTGGAGGCGGGCACTCCAGGTGATCCCTTGGCAGTCCACTCCAGTATTCTTGCCTGGAGAATCCCTATGAACAGAGGAGCCTGGCAGGCTACAGTCCATGGAGTCTCAGAGTCGGACATGACTAAATGACTAAGCACAATTCTTTGTCCACGTGTGATAGAAAAAGCAATGTCTTTAGAACAGTACCGAGGCATTAACATCCACTAGTTTGTGACCTATTTTATGTAACTCACAGTGTCTGTCTCCTAATCTAACAAATGGAGATGACAACATCTATCTGATCAAATTAATGGAAAGATGAAATAGAATAATATATATACATTTCCTGAGACTGCTTTGTACAAAATATTTATGATCCATGTCTTTATCCTGTCTCTTAGATGTCTTTATCCTGTCTCTTAGATGTCTCTTCAAGTTCAAACCACAGGTCAGCTTCCTCTCTTAACATGAATACTGACCTTGGATAATTTTACAATGACCATCCTTCTGGCCATGATGCCCAGATCCATTTCTGAATTTCATAACTGGATGGTTTCCTTGGATGTTCCGAAAGAACTTTAAACCTTTCAGGTTAGGATAACTTAGAGGCTTAGAGTCTCTTATCACACTCAATGTAAGTATGTATATATGCTCTGCAAAAATGGTAATATACTTTTTCATGGAGTGTTGTTCACAACTCTGATGGGCATGTGTTGTAATGAATGACACAGGAATTACATATGCGATATTGATAAGAATTTTGAAAAGGTATCATGAACTTTAGGCTTTTTTATTTGATTGTTGTAGGGATTATATTGAGTTAATACACATATGGTAATTAAAACTTGGACTAGCACATTATGAGGAGTGAATCATTTTGGCTTTTCTTGTGATATCCCAAACTGAACTAACTCTACACATTCTCAAACTGCCTATTTGTCTTGTGTTCTCTGGCTCAGATTTTGACACAGCAATCACAATATTTAATTTCCTCTATCAAGACCCCTAAATATAAGTTCAGGTCACATAGCCATTGTATTTTTCAAACATATTTTTAAGTCAAAAATTTAGCGCACACATATGTTAAAAAAAATCAAAAATAGAAAAGTAAGAAAATACGTTTCTCCCATCCTAGGTAACCAGTCTCATTTTCCAGAATCAAACTTGGCAGTGGCTGGAATATTATTCTATAGGTTGTCACATACAATGAACATGCATTTCTTTTATTTCATACACACACACAAAATGAATGTAAATATCTCTTTCATTTTTTACTCAAGGCAGGGAGTATTTCTTTTTACAATTAAAATATTAACATTTCTCCTTTTAGTACATGCAACCTCCTTGGCCTTTCTCTATCTGTCTGTGGATACTCCCTTGTATAGAATCCCACATTTCCTTAGCTCACCTCTACTTCTGGGCAATTAGATTGTTTTACACTCTCTCCTTGCACAGGAAATGCTTCATTGAATACTCTTTCATAAAATATTTATGTACAGGTGAAAGGATACTTATAATTGTCTATAAGTAGAGCTTTATTATCAAAAGACATATACACTGTTGAAATTTTTATTAACACTGTGAAACTATAAATTGCAGTATTTATTCTGCCCCACTTAATGAAGTCCTTATTTTCCCAAACATTAGAATTTTGTGTTTAAAAATATTTATTTTTTCCACAACTAGGTAAAAATATTAATCTTTTTGCCTTTAAAAATTAATTTGCATTTTGTATAGTGCATTTTTGCTATTATGCATATGTTTGTGCATCCGTAGATTAATGACTTATAATGTTATCAACTTATTGATCTAATTATGTTTATTTGTTAAATAAATATTTACTTTCTTGTCATGTGTACTTCAATATCTCATCAATTTATACATTTTTTTTAGCTTGGTGTAAATTTCCACATGAAACTTCTATAATTTTAAATTTTCAAATATCTATATTTCCCTTTGCCAACAAAATACTGACACTTGCCATCTCCTCTACAAGGACTAAGTGCCCCTCAAACTACTATAGGCACTGACTTTCAACACACTCTGACAGAAGTTTTATGTAAAGATCAGAAATGACACTTTCTGTGCTCTATGAAAAACTGGCAGAACAGCTCTTTTAGATGGTTAGATATTTTCAGGAGATTTTATGAGCCCAATTCTTGCATCTCTTCCTATCTGGAAAAGCATTAAAATCCTTCATGGTGACAACTGCTCCTCTTGACTAGCAGAAACCTTCTGCAAAAATTATGTGCTAGATTGTATGTATTCTTCCTCACCAAAATCACATATACACCAATATTTCCCCTACCTCTTCAGAGTAGTTCCTCAGAGCTATGCTGTCTCCCAGGTTATAGTCCTCATTTTGCCCCAAATAAAACTTAACTTACAACTCTCATATTGTTCCCTTTTTTCAGTTGACATGTTTTTAGCCTCTATATTTTGTATATCTAAAAAAAGTATTCATTTTTAATTTCTTTGTAATTATCTTTCAAAATTTAAAACATTGAACCATGTATAATTTATTTTGTTCTGAGAATAGCATATATAAATAACTTTTCTTTCAAAATATGATCTAGTAGGTTAAATTGTCCTCTAGCTAATCTTCTTTTTCAAAAGTAACAGGTCATTTTTGTATTTTTATTTTTTACATGGACTTTTGATTTTTGTCCATACTCCCCTTTTTCCTGTGAATCTTATTAACATGTTTATTCAAAACCTACAGAATTCCCACAATAATTTTGGAGTAATTTTGATCTTTACAAGCCTGATCCTCAAGTCAAAAGGTAAATCACTTTCATAGCCAAAACTTATTTAAACTACTCAATAATTTTCATATTATGTGGATCTGAAAATTGAATCTTTTGCTATAATTTCAGGTTGTTCTTCTTGTGTAGTATACGAGGATGGTATCAGATAATATATTGTGCATGTAGTTATATTAAAAACAGTCTTATAGTAAATTTTAACAGCCTGTGGCAAAGCATAGGATATAAATCTGAGCAGATGAAATTGATATACTAGTATATAAAATTAGTATACCTAAATGGACTTAATATAAGTTGCATCTCTTGGTTACTTCTCTTGTTTCTCTGGGGAACATTTCCCCTGTGTGATATTATAAGACAAGACATATAATTTCCATTAAGAAAATATTAACTGAACATAGGAACCAATGACTTCCCCTGTGGCTCACTCGATAAACACTTTGCCTACAGTGCAGGAGACCTGGGTTCAGTCTGTGGGTTGGCAAGATCCCCTGGAGAAGGAAATGACAACCTACTCCAATATTCTTGTCTGTGGAATTCCATGGACAGAGGAGCCTGGTGGGCTACAGTTCTTGGGGTCCCAAAGAGTCAAACATGACTGAGTGACTAACACTTTCACTTTCACTAACCAATAGAGCTACCTGAGCAATGTGTGTGTGTGTGTGTGTGTGTGTGTGTGTGTGTGTGTGTGTGTGTGTGTGTTTGTCACTCAGTCATGTCTGACTCTTTGCAACTCTGTGGACTTTAGCCCACCAGGGTCCTCTGTCCATGGAATTCTTCAGGTAACAATATTGAAATGGTCTGCCATTCCTTTCTCCTGGGGAACTACTTGACCCAGGGATTGAATCCAGGTCTCCTGCACTACAGACAGAGTTTTACCATCTGAGCCACCATGGAATGCCTACCTGATTCACACTAAATACATGAACACTGGAAACTAACATATAAGGGTTAACAAAATAAAAATAGTGATTTTGCTTTGGGTTTAATTTATAAACTTAGAAAGGCCTTTGCTGAATGCCACATAGAAATCTTTGGTACATAAATTAAACTCTAAAATTCTAGGACACACAATTCCTAAAACAAATTTCAGTTTAGTGAGAAGAAAATAAAAGAAAAAGAAAAAAAAATCTTGTCACTGATTTTCCTGTTGTTAGGTGACAGAACTGTTCTTTGGGAAGCTAAAAGCAACTGTCTTTCTCTTGCAAATCTCAGACCAAAAGGTAAATAAATAAAAGCAAGCAAGACCTGAAACCAGGGGAAAATGTGGCAGTTTTAAAATTCAACGCTGGGGATGCTCCCTCAGTCAAGCCTTATAGAGAGTAAGCCTTAGTTATCTGAGCAAGCAACCTTAATGTAATCTGTTCGTAAACTAGTAAATTTATATTGTAATACCTAGTTCATTACTAAGCTTTTAAGTAAAACCATGAGATCTCGTTTGCCTGCTTATGCCTATGTATACATTACACATATGAGATATCTTTACTTCTAAAAGCTACCATCAAAATTGAATTTATAAAGAGCTCTATTTAATTTCAGTAAAAAACGTTTACATTTAAAGAGACTGGGCAAAACGAATTTCAAGTTCATTTGACTGGGGAAATATTCAATATTAAGTTGATGTGTGTGTGTGTGGGCTAACTCGCTTGAGTCCTATTCAACTCTTTGCAACTCTATGGACTGTAGTGGCCAGGCTTCTCTGTTCATGGGATTCTCCAGGCATGAATACTTGCGTGGGTTGTGATTCTCTCCTCCAGGGGGTCTTCCCGACCCAGGGACCAAACCTCTGGTCTCTTATGTCTTCTGCATTGGCAGGTGGGATCTTTACCGCAAGTGCCTTCTGGCAAGCCCTGATATCAATGTTTAAGTTTATTTATCTAATATATACACATAGTGTGTTCAGTGCAATCGCTCAGTTGTGTCCGACTCTTTGCGACCCCATGAATTGCAGCACGCCAGGCCTCCCTGTCCATCACCAACTCCCGGAGTCTACCCAAACCCATGTCCAATGAGTCAGTGATGCCATCCAACCATCTCATCCTCCGTCGTCCCCTTCTCCTGCCCCCAATCCTTCCCAGCATTAGGGTCTTTTCCAGTAAGTCAACTCTTCACATGAGGTGGCCGAAGTAGTGGAGTTTCAGCTTCAACATCAGTCCTTCCAATGAACACCCAGGACTGATCTCCTTTAGGATGGACTGGTTGGATCTCCTTGCAGTCCAAGGGACTCTCAAGAATCTTCTCCAACACCACAGTTCAAAAGCATCAATTCTTCAGCTCTCAGCGTTCTTCACCGTCCAACTCTCACATCCATACATGACCACTTGAAAAACCATAGCCTTGACTAGACGGACTTTTGTTGGCAAAGTAATGTCTCTGCTTTTAAATATGCTATCTAGGTTGCCCATAACCTTCCTTCCAAGGAGTAAGTGTCTTTTAATTTCATGGCTGCAATCACCATCAGCAGTGCTTTTGGAGCCCCCCAAAATAAAGGCTCTCACTGTTTCCACTGTTTCCCCATCTATTTCCCATGAAGTGATGGGACCAGATGCCATGATCTTAGTTTTCTGAACTTTGAGCTTTAAGCCAACTTTTTCACTCTCCTCTTTCACTTTCATCAAGAGGCTCTTTAGTTCTTCTTCACTTTCTGCCATAAGGGTGGTGTCATCTGAGTAACTGAGGATATTGATATTTCTCCCAGCAATCTTGATATGTATGCATATATGTTGTACAGTCTGATATTAATGTTTAAGTTTGTTGATCTAATTAATATATACGTGTGTGTATACATATATAAATATAGTGTGTATATGTATGTATATATGTTACATAGTCTCCTGACAATAAAGAGACATTATTTTGCCAACAAAAGCCCATCTAGTCAAGGCTATGGTTTTTCCAGTAGTCATGTATGGTTGTGAGAGTTGGACTATAAAGAAAGCTGAGTGCTGAAGAATTGATGCTTTTGAACTGTGGTGTTGGAGAAGACTCTTGAGAGTCCCTTTGACTGCAAGGAGATCAAACCTGTGAATCCTAAAGGAATTCAATCCTAAATATTCATTGCAAGGACTGATGCTGAAGCTGAAGCTCCAATAATTTTGAAACCTGATTCAAAGAGCTGACACATTGGAAAGGACCCTGATGCTAGGAAAGATTGAAGTCAGGGGGAGAAGGTCACAACAAAGGATGAGACATTTGGATGAGCTGACACTTTGGAAAGGACCCTGATGCTAGGAAAGATTGAAGTCAGGGGGAGAAGGTCACAACAAAGGATGAGACAGTTGGATGAGCTGACACTTTGGAAAGGACCCTGATGCTAGGCAAGATTGAAGTCAGGGGGAGAAGGTCACAACAAAGGATGAGACAGTTGGATGGCATCACCGATTCAATGAACATGAGTTTGAGCAAACTCCAGGAGATAGTGAAGGACAGGGAAGTCTGGTATGCTGCAGTCCATGAGCCACAAAGAGTTTAACATGACTTAGCGACTGAACAGTTAGAACTCTGGTTCTAACTGTTGCTTCTTGACATGCATACAGATTTCTCAGGATGTAGGTAAGGTGGCCTGGTATTCTCATCTCTTTAAGAATTTTCTGCCATTTTTTTGTGATCCACACAGTCAAAGGCTTTGGTGTAATCAATAAAGCAGGAGTAGATACTTACAGTAAATGTTTAAAGTCCAAGTAGAAGTCAAGGTAAATTGGAAATGGTCAAACAGGAGATTGCAAGAGTGCATATCAACATTTTAGGAGTCAGTGAACTAAAATGGACTGAAATAGGTGAATTTAGCTCAGATGACCATTATATCTACTACTGAGGGCAAGAATTCCTTAAAACAAATGGAGTAGCCCTCATAGTCTACAGAAGAGTTCGAAATGCAGTTCTTGGGTGCAATCTCAAAAATGGCAGTATGATCTTTTTTCATTTCCAAGGCAAACCATTCAATAGTACAGTAATCCAAGTCTATGCCCTGACCATTAATGCTAAAGAAACTGAAGTTGAATGGTTCTATGAAGACCTACAAGACCTTCCAGAACTAACACCCAATAAAGATGTCCTTTACATTATAGGGGACTGGAATGCAAAATTAGGAATTCAAGAAACTCCTGGAGTAACAGGAAAATTTGGCCTTGGAGTACAGAATGAAGCAGCACAAAGGCTAACAGAGTTTTGCCAAGAGAACACACTGGTCATAGCAAACACCCTCTTCCAACAACACAAGAACAGACTCTACACATGGATCTCACCAGATGGACAATACCAAAATCAGATTGAATGATTAAATTTTTTGAAGCCAAAAATGAAGAAGCTCTATACAGTCAGCAAAAACAAGACCAGGAGCTGACTGGCTCCAGTCATGAACTCCTTACTGCCAAATTCAGACTTAAATTGAAGGAAGTAGTGAAAGCCACTAGACTCTTCAGGTATGACCTAAATCAAATCCCTTACGATTATACAGTGGAAGTGACAAATAAATTCAAGGGATTAGATCTGATAGATAGAGTGTCTGAAGAACTATGGACGGAGGTTAATGACATTATACAGGAGGCAGTGACCAAGACCATCCCCAAGAAAAAGAAATGCAAAAAGGCAAAATGGTAGTTTGAGGAGGCCTTACAAATAGCTGAGAAAAGAAAAGAAATGAAAGGTAAAGGAGAAAAGGAAAAGTATACCCGTTTGAACGCAGTGCTCCAAAGAATAGCAAGGAGAGATAAGAAAACCTTCCTTAGTGATCAGTGCAAAGAAATAGAGGAAAGTGATAGAATGGGAAAGACTAGAGATCTCTTCAAGAAAATTAGAGCTAACAAGGGAAAATTTCATGCAAAGATGGGCACAATAAAAGACAGAAATGATATGGACCTAACAGAAACAGAATATATTAAGAAGAGGTGGTAGGAAAACATAGAAGAATGATACAAAAAAGTTTTCTCAACCCAGATAATCATGATGATGTGATCACTCACCTAGAGCTGGACATCTAGGAATGTGAAGTGAAGTGTGTCTTTGGAAGCATCACTAGAAACAAACCTAGTTGAGGTGATGGAATTCCAGCTGAGCTATTTCAAATCCTAGAAGATAATGCTGTTAAAGTGCTGCACTGAATATGCCAGCAAATTTGGAAAACTCAGCAGTGGCCATAGGATTGGAAAAGGTCAGTTTTCATTTCAGTCTCAAAGAAAGGAAATGCCAAAGAATGTTCGAATACCACACAATTGCACTCGTCTCACATGCTAGCAAAGTAATGGTCAAAATCCTCCAAGCCAGGCTTCAATAGTACGTGAACCGTGAACTTCCAGATGTTCAATCTGGATTTAGAAAAGACAGAGGAAACAGACATCAAATTGACAACATCCATTGGATCATTGAAAAAGCAAGTCAGTTCCAGAAAAACATTGACTTCTGCTTTATTGACTACACCAAACCTTTGTAGAGTTAGGAGGATTATATGAGATAACACTATCACAAACTTCGTCCAGGATCCAGTGTACGCCTGCAGGCTTCCCAGTGGCTCAGTGGTAAAGAATCTGCCTGCCAATGTAAGTGAAGAGATTCAGTTTCAATCCCTAGGTTGGGAATATCTCTTGGAGGAGGAAATGGTAACTCACTCCAGTATTCTTGCCTAGAAAATCCCACGGACAGAAGGATCTTGTGGGCTGTAGTCCATGGGGTTGCGGAGAGTCAGATGCAACTGAGCCTACTAAGAATGCATGCACAGCAGTGTATAGCTGGTGAGCAATAAATATAGATGATATTATTTTCATCATTAGTTTCATATTATTTAACTGTTGAATATCAAGCAGGAAATATTTTATTAGTATATATTTTAGAAGAGAGACCTGAAGCTCAGAATGACCAAATAGTTTATTCAAAGTTTCATGAATGAGCTCAGATGAGAAATCACTGTTCTGATTCTACATCTAAAGCTGTTCCTGCTCTTAGATAAACCCAGGGAGTGAGAAAGATGGGGTCATCCATGTCCAATAGTAGGACTCCTAATATAGTATATGTGTTCGAACAAGGAACATGCAGATGTTCATGAAAAGATGCCAAGACTTATCTTTCTGTATGCCTTACAATTGGTCAGTTATTTCTGATTTTGCTTTCTCAAAATATCTTGGGGTTTCTTATTTCATTTAGCCTGATTCTACAAATGTACATCTCAAAATACCTTTTCCTTTGTCTTACAGAGAGAAGATAATACATAAATCTAAAAAAAGAACTCCAAAACAAAGCACAAACATAAGTGCAGGGAAGAAAATGCAATCTCCTGACTTACTGAAATAGGCTTTGGATTATGTGGGGCAAAAATTACTCTAAATTCTAATATTAATGAAGTAAAAATGAGATCAATCCTGTTTATAAATATAGCTGAAAATCTTCTTACATTCCTTGAGCAGAAATAAAATATGCAGGACAATTCTCTTTTTGCTTTCCGCATGCAATCCAGGCATCACTGGAGAATCAGAACTGGAAATGATATAGACAGTAAGATAACAAGAAACCCCATTCGTCACTCTGACGGGTGTTTCACTTTATCTGTGTGTAAATTTCTAGTGATAGAGTAGGTTGTCTCTCTCTCTTCTCAGCCTTATAACCAATGCTTCAACTGAACTAAAGTTCCTGTTTTTTGTAATCAAGTTTCAGGGAGCCACATTTATATTCATGTATTCTAGAAAAGGTAAGGTTACCAATTCAGCAATGCAATTCTCTTGTAGTCAAAAGTAAGTCGGCACAGCAACATGATGGACTAAATATGTGAACATTTCATTGTTAGAAGCTAGCCCATATTAATTAGCATGTAAAATATGTTGATTCATAAATTCATGTGAATACACTCATATATACATACATATGCATATTTGAACAACATTGAAAGTGTGATACTAGAGGGTAGTGTCAAAAACAACTTGCTGCTATAATGGAAATGTTTTGTATCTGCACTGTTGAATATGGCACCCACTAACCATTTGTGGCTACAGAGCATTGAAACATTGCTACTGTGATTAAGGAACTGTATTGTTAAGTTTATCTAATTTACTTAATCTAAATTTAAATAGGCCCTTGGGGCTAGTGTCTACCATACTGGTCAATGCATTTCTGGAGAAATCACTAATTCTCTCTATGACCTCAAATCAGTCTTCTTCCTATAGAATTGGATTGTTGTTGTTCTGTTGCTAAATTGTATCTGGCTCTGCAATCCCGTGAACTGCAGCACGCTAGGCTTCCCTGTCCTTCACTATCTTCTGGAATTTGCTCACACTGATGTCCATTGATTCAGTGATGCCATCCAACCATTTCATCTTCGGCCGTTCCCTTCCCCTCCTGCCCTCAATCTTTCCCAGCATCAGGGTCTTTTCCAATGAGTCAGCTCTTCACATCAGGTGTCCAAAGTATTGGAGCCTCAGCTTTAGCATCACCCCTTCCAATGAATATTCAGGACTGATTTCCTTTAGGACTGACTGCTTTGATCTCCTTGGTGTCCAGGGGACTCTCAAGAGTCTTCTCCAACTGCACAATTTGAAAGCATCAGTTCTTCAGTGCTCAGCCTTCTTTATGGTCCAACTCTCACATCCATACATGACTACTGGAATAACCATAGCTATGTCCTCTGATATTCTTATAATTATTTAGTTTTTAATGCAAAAGACAGTAAATGTATTGCACGTGTACCAGTGGATATACTCTCATGTATAAAGAATGGTATCAAATTGAGAGTTATATTTGATTGTATCAAGTTGCTAAATGTGTTTTTGTTTCGTTGATGATTTGTAACTTTTAGATAAAGAAATAGTCAAAACAATTTCAAGCATTGACTCTTTATGGATAACTCATACAAAACGTTTGAAAATTTAACTTCTTATATGAGAATCTGAATAGTAAGTTGTTAAGGGAAATATATTTTCATTACCTTAAATGACATGCAGAAACTGTAACAGGACTAGTACTTTCTCCCCCTGCCCCCAACTTCACCCTTTTATTTTGTATTGGAATATAGTCAATTAATGTTGTGGTAGTGTCAAGTGAACAGCAAAGGGATTCAGCCATATGTAAATATGTATCCATTCTCCCCTAAACTCCCCTCCCATCCAAAGTCTGGAACTTTCAATGTTTAGTTCACACCTCCATTAGCAGCACTCTGAAGTTTCTTTGGCTATTAATAATATTTGCTATTTTTTCTTTAATTCCTTTGAAAGTCACACTAAATTGCCAAATTCTCACTGGTGATGTCATTTCAATTATATAGGTTGCCAACATATCAGTGTTAAAAGTATCAGAAATACCCTCACAGTCTGTCATTTATATGCATTTTTGTTAGCTAGTCACTTGCAAATATGCTGCTGATGCTAAGTCGCTTCAGTCTTGTCTGACTCTGTGCGACCCCACAGATGGCAGCCCACCAGGCTCCCCCGTCCCTGGGATTCTCCAGGCAAGAACACTGGAGTGGGTTGTCATTTCCTTCTCCAATGCATGAAAGTGAAAAGTGAAAGTGAAGTCGCTCAGTCACGTCAGACTCTTAGAGACCCCATGGACTGCAGCCTACCAGGCTTCTCCATTCATGGGATTTTCCAGGCGAGAGTACTGGAGTGGGGTGCCATTGCCTTCTTCACTTGCAAATATAAGTAAGCATAAATATAATTCAAAAAAAAATCCCACTTACTATTTTATTCGTTGGCATTTTATCACTTATATTTACTATTTCAAGAGTAAAATCCACTTTAATAATGTGTTGTTATTAAAGCTCTTAGTTTCACACATAGAAAGTTATTGATAGATTTCATATAAGTATAATAGGTTGAATAGTGACCTCTCCCTCCTCAAATTCATATCCACCTGGAAATTCAGAATGTGACTTTATTTGGAAAGTAGGTCCTTACAGATATAATTAAGGATCTAATGAGAATATGCAATGTTAGGCTGAGTCCTTAATTTAATGAGTCTTACTGAAACTAAGTAGAAACTTGTGAGGCTCCTGGGCATGGAAATCTTTCTGTGTCTTCCATTTCTTGTTTGTAGGGAGTAGACTCCAGCCTCCATGACCTTCCCTGTGTTCCAAAGGGCAGGTTAAAAGAGTTGCTAATTGGTGAAGGAAGAGGATGCAGAGAAAAGGGAGAAGCCAAGAAACCACCTGGGGCAAGATTAAAGGAATGTCAGAAGATAGAAGCAGTGACAGATTTCCTCTTCTTGGGCTCCAAAATCACCGTGGATGGTGACAACAGCCATGAAATTAGAAGACAATTGCTTCTTGACAGAAAAGCAATGAAAAATCTAGACAGCGTGTTGAAAAGCACACATTGCTCTGCCAACAAAGGTCTGTATAGTAAAGGATGTGGTCTTCCCAGTGGTCATGTACAGTTGTGAGAGTTGGACTGTAAAGCAGGCAGAATGCCAAAGAATTTATGCCTTTGAACTGTGGTGCTGGAGAA
Organism: Okapia johnstoni; assembly: GCA_024291935.2. Classification (NCBI taxonomy): domain Eukaryota; kingdom Metazoa; phylum Chordata; class Mammalia; order Artiodactyla; family Giraffidae; genus Okapia; species Okapia johnstoni. The sequence goes on from CM044319.1 coordinate 51,243,305, forward strand.
GACTCCTAAAAGTCCCTTAGAGAGCAAGGAAATCAAACCAGTCAATCTTAAGGGAGATCAACCCTGAATGTTCACTGGAAGGACTGATGCTGAAGCTGAAGCTCCAGTATTTTGGTTATCTGATGTGAACAGATGGCTCATTGGAAAAGTCCCTGATGCTGGGACAGATAGAGGGCAGAAGGAGAGAAGGGCATCAGAGGATGAGATAGTTGGATGGTACTGCCAGTGCGATGAACATGAACTTTTGGGCAAACTCCAGGAGATGGTGAGGGACAGGAAGGTCTAGAGTGCTTCAGTCCGTGGGGTCTGCACGGGGACATGATTGGGCAACTGAATAACAACAACAAGAAGCTCCTCAAGACTGATTATCTGAGATGAGATTAAAGTAGTGCAGTGTGTATGTATTTATATCCACATCTAGATTGATAGATCTAATTCTGTAGAGAAACCTGACTAATAGATTTTGGTACTGGGAAGTAGGTGCTACTGTATTAAATTTCTAAAGAAATAAAATGTAGACGTGGCTTTCAAATTGAGTAAAAGGACAAGGCTGGAAGGACTTTGAGAAGCATTAAAAAGAAAAAAAAACTTATCTTGAAAAGACTGCTGGTAGAAAAATGGATGTTAAAAGTGATTCTAAAGTGGTCTCAGAAGGCAGTGGGGAGGATGGTAAAGAAAGCTTCTATCATTGTAGAAAATTCGTATATTAATATGAACAAAATTTTGGTAGAAATATGAACATTAAAAATGCTTCTATTGTGGTGTCAGAAGGAAATGAGGAACATGTTATTGGTCACTGGAAGAAAGACCTTATTAAAAGTGGCAAAAAGATATTACTGAATTTTTTTCTATTATGATGAACATTATTATTATTCAGTGAATATTGTTATTGTTATTATTATGTTATTATTATTATTGACAGAGGAGCCTGGTGGGCTTCAGTCCTTGGGGTCACAAAGACTTTGACATAACTCAAGGACTAGGCACACAGCATGATTATTTACTGAATCATCATTATTCAGTGATGAACTTGGATATTAAGCTAAAAATATTTCTCGGAAAATTGTTGAAGGCAGTCTGGTTTCTCCTTGTTGCTCAATTGAAAATGTGATTAAAAAAATAAATTGAAGGGTGGCTTCAAGATGGAGGAGGAATAGGACAGGGAGACCACATTTTCCCCCACAAATAGATCAAAAAATCACCTCCACCTGTAACAATTTCCACAGAACAACTTCTAAAGGCTGACAGAGGACCCCAGACATGTAGAAGGGCAAACCAATCTCCTCAGAATAAGGAAGGGCAAAAGGTAAAGCTGAAAATAGAGACAAAAGATTTGGAGATGGAGAACCTGTGCTGAGAAGGAAGACCTGAAGGTGAAGTTTCCACACAATAGGAAACCTTCTCACAGAGATCAGGGAGGAGCTTAGGAAATGCAGAGGAGAGCACAATGAGGCAAAATGGAGAAAATTCACCACAGAGACTGTTCTGAAAGGCAATATCCAGCCAAGAAGTGGCTCACACATGCTCATGTCCACCCACAGTGAGTGGAGGCTCTAATGTGGCGCTCTTACTCCTGACTTGCCCACAGAACAAAAGACCATGCCCTAAGGAATACCAAAGGTGAGCAAACTGGCCGCAAGTCTATGGCCTCAGATGCAGGGAAGTAGGCACACAACTGCCAGGGGCAGAAAGCAGGGGATCACTACAATCTTGACCCCTGAGATAGTATCTACTGCTAAGCTATTAGCAGCTGCAGTCACTGCCCACATCTTCCTAGGGTCCTAAGTGGCATGGATCTGTTAAGAGTGTCACAATCAGAGACCAGCTCCCTTGGGAAAGCACATGATCTGCCTCAGACCGTGTCCATGTGGTCCAGCTGGGATCCTGAGTGGCCCGACTCTGCCAAGGGTCTCACAGTTGGTCCCCCAGGATCAATTTGTCTGGGAGGACCATGCTTGCTTCAGGCTGTGACAACTTCCCATTGGGTCTAGTCACAGCAAGCACTCCCCACACATGCCAGCGGCATTTGCAGTATCCCTCCTTCTCCCCAGAACAGCTGAGCTAGTGAGCTGAGTAAGTGGTCACTTCTGCCCTCTTGTTACAGAGCGGAGATCAGACACTGGAGAGAGACTTGCTAGCAGAGAAAGGCCAAAAAATCAAAGAAGGAGCATGAGAAAGGCAAAGAAGGTGAAAGTGACAGATGCAGCAGATTAAAAATACTGCAGTTAATTTAAGACTGTGTGCTTTAGGGGCAACTCTAGACTTTAAGAACAAGTACAAGCTGAAACAAGGGAAGATCTGAGTTTGAATTAACACCACACTGCCCACAATAGGTTCAGAGACCTTCCTAGATATTGGAGGAAATTCTGAGTAGGCAAATTAACTGGATCAGGAAAAATGAGGAATCACATGAACATTCCTCTCACTCCCACATTATATATATACCTTTCCCCCTAAATTTTTTTTCTTTTCTTTTTATTTATTATTTAAATTTTTTTCTTTTCTTTTTCTTTTCTTTCTTCCCCCCATTTTTTCCTTCATACTGTCCTAATAAGATTCTTTATTATTTTTTTAGTTTTTATTTTTTATAGTCTACTTTTATCTTTTAAAATTTAAAGAAAACTTTAATTTGTAAATAAACTGCATGACTTTAACATCTTTGGTTTTGATGTTTTGTTTTGTATATTGAACTTGTGACAGTCTAATTTTTATTCTAGATTTTTAATTTTTGCTTTTTGATCTTTTCTTATTAATTTTGTATCTTTGAGAGTCTAATTTTTAGTACCCATTTTCACTTAGGGATTTGATTATTGACTTGATTGCTCTTTTCTTTTCTGACTCTCCTTTTTGATCTATACAGTCAGCGTAGACAAGACTGGGAGTTGACTGTGGTTCAGATCATGAACTCCTTATTGCCAAATTCAGACTTAAATTGAATAAAGTAAGGAAAGCCACTAGACCATTCAGGTATGACCTAAATCAAATTGCTTACAATTATACAGTGGAAGTGACAAATAGATTCAAGGGATTAGATCTGATAGACAGAATGTCTGAAGAAATATGGATGGAGGTTCACGACATTGTATAGGAGGAGGCAGGGATCAAGACCATCCCCAAGAAAAAGAAATGCAGAAAGGCAAAATGGTTATCTGAGGGGGCCTTAAAAATAGCTGTGAAAAGAAGAGAAGTGAAAGGCAAAGGAGAAAAGGAAAGATATACCCATCTGAATACAGAGTTGCAAAGAATAGCAAGGAGAGAAAAGAAAGCCTTCCTCAGTGATCAATTGAAATAAATAGAGAAAAACAATAGAATGGGAAAGACGAGAGATCTCTTCAAGAAAATTAGAGATACCAAGGGAATATTTCATGCAAAGATGGGCACAATAAAGGACAGAAATGATATGGACCTAACAGAGGCAGAATATATTAAGAAGAGAAGGCATGAATACACAGAAGAACTATACAAAAAAAAAAATCTTCACGACCCAGATAATCACGATGATGTGATCATTCATCTAGAGAGAGACATCCTGGAATGCAAAGCCAAGTGGGCCTGAGGAAGCATCATCATGAACAAAGCAAGTGGAGGTGATGGAATTCCAGCTGAGCTATTTCAAATCCTAAAAGATGATGCTGTGAAAGTGCTGCACTCAATATGCCAGCAATTTTGGAAAACTCAGCAGTGGTTACAGGACTGGTAAAGGTTGGTTTTCATTCCGGTCCCAAAGAAAGGCAATGACAAAGAATGTTCAAACTACTGCACAATTGCACTCATCTCACATGCTAATAAAGTAATGCTCAAAATTCTCCAAGCCAGGCTTCAACAGTAGGTGAACTCTGAAATTCCAGATGTTCAAACTGGTTTTAGAAAAGGCAGAGGAACCAGAGATCAAACTGCCAAAAATTGGATCATCAAAAAAGCAAGAGAGTTTCAGAAAAACATCTACTTTTGCTTTATTGACTATGCCAAAGTCTTTGACTGAGTGGGTCACAAAAAACTGTGGAAAATTCTTAAAGGGATGGGTATACCAGACCAACTTAGCTGCCTCCTGAGAAATCTGTATGCAGGTCAGGAAGGAACAGTTAGAACCAGACATGGAACAACAGACTGGTTCGAAATTGGGAAACAGTTACATCAAGGCTGTATATTTTCACCCTGATGATTTAACTTATATGCAGAGTACATCATGTGAAATGCTGGGTTGATTGAAGCATAAGCTGGAAAGAAGATTGCTGCAGGAAATACCAATAAACTCAGATATGCAGGTGACACCACCCTATGGCAGAAAGTGAAGAGGAACTAAAGAGCCTCTTGATGAAAGTGAAAGAGGAGAATGAAAAAGTTGGCTTAAAACTCAGCATTCAGAAAACTAAGATCATGGCATCTGGTCCCATCACTTCATGGCAAATGGGTGGTGAAGCAATGGAAACAGTGACAGACTTTATCTTTTGGGGCTCCAAAATCATGGCAGATGATGACTGCAGCCATGAAATTAAAAGACGCTTGCTCCCTGGAAGAAAAACTATGACCAACCTAGACAGCATATTAAAAAGCAGGACATTACTTTTCCGACAAAGTTCTGTCTAGTCAGAGCTATGTTTTTACCAGTAGTCATGTACGAATGTGAGAGTTGGACTATGAAAAAGCTGAGCGCCAAAGAATTGATGCTTTTGAACTAGGGTGTTGGAGAAGACTCTTGAGAGTCCCTTGGACTGCAAGGAGATCAAACCAATCAATCCTAAAAGAAATCAGTACTGAATATTCTTTGGAAGGACTGATGGTAAAGCTGAAACTTCAATACTCTGACCACCTGATGTGAAGAATTGACTCATTGGAAAAGACCCTGATGCTGGGAAAGATTGAATTTGGGAGGAGAAAGGGATGACAAAGGATGAGATGGTTGGATGGCATCACCAACTCAATGGACATGAATTTGAGTGAACTCTGGGAGTTGGGGATGGACAGGGAAGCCTGGCATGCTGCAGTCCATTGGATCCCAAAGAGTCAGACATGACTGACTGACTGAACTGAAATTTTTCTCCTTCTTTTCACCTTTTCCTCTTTTGTCTCTCTTCAGTTCTCTCTATAAGTCGGTGAATCACTTTGTATGCTCCTGGCTGTAGAGAGTTGTTTCACCATTAACCTAAGGGTTTCATGTGTACTGTGCGGCCAGAGAAGTCTTCATGCTACTGTTTTAGATTAAGCCTAAACCCCAGAGACAAGAGACTCAACTTCATGAATTTGGACCATCAGAGAATTCCCAATCCCATGGAACATTAATAGATGAGAACTCACCCAAAGGCCTCCATATGTACACTGAGACCAAGTTCCACCCTAGAGCCAGCAGTCGCTACTGCAGAACGCCTCACACCAATCCTCTTGCAAAACAGGAACACAACACTGCACATTAGCAGACAGGCTCCCCAAAGCCATACCAAGCCCATAGACACTCCCAAATTCACTACAGGGCACTGTACTACCCTCCGGTGAGACAAGATCCAGCTCCATCCACCAGAAAGCAGGCACAAATCCCCCAACCAGGAAACCTTCATAGGGCACTGATACAACCTTACCCATAGGGAAGAGACTCCACAAATTAAGACAGACTACAACTCTCCAGCTTGCAGCAAGGAGATCCTAAACACAGTAATCTAAGCAAAATTCAAAGACAGAGAAATATGCAGAAAATGAAGGAACATGCTGAAAGTCCAACAGATTAAACAAACGAGGAAGAGATAAAGAGTCTACCTGAAAAGGAATTTAGAATAATAATAGTAAAGACAATCCAAAATCTTGAAAACAAAAGGGGGGCATGGATAAATCGACTGGAGGCATGGGTCAAGAAGATGTAAGAAATGTTAAACTAGTACCTAGAAGAATTAAAGAATAGATAGTCAACAATGAACAACACAATAATTCAGATAAAAAATACTCTGAAGGGAACCAACAGTAGAGTAATTGAGGGAGAAAAGATAAGTGAGTTGGAGGGTAGAATGGTAGAAACAACTGAAGCAGAAGGAAATAAAAAAAAAAGATAAAAATTCTGAAGACAGAATCAGAGACATCTGGGGTAATGTTAATTATTCCAACATTTGAATCATAGGCATTCCAGAAGGAGAGGAAAAAAGGAAAGAGCGTGAGAAAATATTTGAGGAAAATATATTTGAAAACTTTCCTGAAATGAGGAAGGAAATAACCACCCAAGTCCAGGAAGCCCATAGTGTCTCATACAGGATAAACCCAAGGAGAAACACACCAAGACACATATTAATCAAAGTAACAAAAATTAAACACAAAGAATACATATTAAAATCAGTAAGGGAAAAGCAAAAAATAACATACAAGGGGAAATCCATAAGGCTAACAGCTAACCTTTCAACAGAAAGGAAGTATTCTCCACAGAACATTCCTAGATAACCCAGATTCTAATTCTGGCTTTTGCTTAGATGGATTCATTATCACAAAATTCATTTCTGTAGCATACAATTGTCCATACACATCCTTGGCCTTTTCTTCAAAGCATGCTTTAGCAAGTTAGAATTTGAAATGGCTAAGAGTTTTCAAAATGATCATGTTCTGTTTCCTTTTTTGCTTAATACCTTCTTATTCAATGTATTTTTTAATATACTTATTTTAATTGGAGGATAGTTACCTTACAATATTGTGATGGCCTCTGACACATATGAACACAAATTCACTTCAGTTCAGTTCAGTTGCTCAGTTGTCTCCGACTCTTTGCGACCCCATGAATCGCAGCATGCCAGGCCTCGCTGTCCATCACCAGCTCTCAGAGTTTACCCAAACCCATGTCCATCGAGTTAGTGATGCCATCCAACCATCTCATCCTCTGTCGTCCCCTTCTCCTCCTGCCCCTAATCCTTCCCAGCATTAGGGTCTTTTCCAATGAGTCAACTCTTTGCACTAGGTGGCCAAAGTATTGGAGTTTCAGCTTCAACATCAGTCCTTCCAATGAACACCCAGGACTGATCTCCTTTAGGATGGACTGGTTGGATCTCCTTGCAGTCCAAGGGACTCTCAAGAGTCTTCTCCAACACCACAGTTCAAAAGCATCAATTCTGCGGCGCTCAGCTTTCTTCACCGTCCAACTCTCACATCTATACATGACCACTGGAAAAACCATAGCCTTGACTAGACGGACTTTTGTTGACAAAGTAATGTCTCTACTTTTAAATATGCTATCTAGGTTGGCCATAACCTTCCTTCCAAGGAGTAAGCGTCTTTTAATTTCATGGCTGCAATCACCATCTGCAGTGATTTTGGAGCCCCCCAAAAATAAAGTCTCTCTCTGTTTCCACTGTTTCCCCATCTATTTCCCATGAAGTGATGGGACCAGATGCCATGATCTTAGTTTTCTGAATGCTGAGCTTTAAGCCAACTTTTTCACTCTCCTCTTTCACTTTCATCAAGAGGCTCTTTAGTTCTTCTTCACTTTCTGCCATAAGGGTAGTGTCATCTGCATATCTGAGGTTATTGATATTTCTCCCAGCAATCTTGATTCCAGCTTGTGTTTCTTCCAGCCCAGCATTTCTCATGATGTACTCTGCATATAAGTTAAATAAGCAGGGTAACAATATACAGCCTTGACGTACTCCTTTTCCTATTTGGAGCCAGTCTGTTGTTCCAAGTCCAGTTCTAACTGTTGCTTCCTGACCTGCTTGCAGGTTTCTCAAGAGACAGGTCAGATGGTCTGGTATTCCCATCTCTTGAAGAATTTTTCACAGTTTATTGTGATCCACACAGTCAAAGGCTTTGGCGTAGTCAATAAAGCAGAAATAGATGTTTTTCTGGAATTCTCTTGCTTTTTCGATGATCCAGTGGATGTTGGTAATTTGAGCTCTGGTTCCTCTGCCTTTTCTAAAATCAGCTTGAACATCTGGAAGTTCACGGTTCATGTATTGCTGAAGCCTGGCTTGGAGAATTTTGACCATTACTTTACTAGCGTATGAGATGAGTGCAATTGTGTGGTAGTTTGAGCATTCTTTAGCATTGCCTTTCTTTGGGGTTGGAATGAAAACTGACCTTTTCCAGTCCTGTGGCCACTGCTGAGTTTTCCAAATTTGCTGGCATATCGAGTGCAGCACTTTCACAGCATCATCTTTTAAGATTTGAAATAACTCAACTGGAATTCTATCACCTCCACTAGCTTTGTTCATAGTAATGTTTTCAAAAGCCCACTTGACTTCACATTCCAGGATGTCTGGCTCTAGGTGAGTGATCACATGATCGTGATTATCTGGATCGTGAAGATCTTTTTTGTACAGTTCTTCTGTGTATTCTTGCCACTTCTTCTTAATATCTTCTGCTTCTGTTAGGTCCATACCATTTCTGCCCTTTATCGAGCCCATCTTTCCATGAAATGTTCCCTTGGTATCTCTAATTTTCTTGAAGAGATCTCTAGTCTTTCCCAAACTGTTGTTTTCCTCTATTTCTTTGCATTGATCACTGAGGAAGGCTTTCTTATCTCTCCTTGCTATTCTTTGGAACTCTGCATTCAGATGGGAATATCTTTCCTTTTCTCCTTTGCTTTTCACTTCTCTTCTTTTCCCAGCTATTTGTAAGGCCTCCTCAAACAGCCATTTTGCTTCTTTGCATTTCTTTTCCATGGGGATGGTCTTGATCCCTGTCTTCTATACAGTGTCACAAACCTCTGTCCATAGTTCATCAGGCACTCTGTCTATCAGATCTAGTCCCTTAAATCTATTTCTCACTTTCACTTTATAATCATAAGGGATTTGATTTAGGTCATACCTTAATGGTCTAGTGGTTTTCCCTACTTTCTTCAATTTAAGTCTGAATTTGGCAATAAGGAGTTCATGATCTGAGCCACAGTCAGCTCCCGGTCTTGTTTTTGCACAAATTGGCCATAGGTTTTTATCCCTCCCTCCCCAAACTCACTCCCATCTCCCTCCCTCCCATCCCTCCAAGTTGTCACAGAGAAGCAGCTTTGGGTTTCCTGCATCATACATCAAACTCTTACTGGCTATCCACTTTATACATGGCAATGCATATGTTTCAATGCTACTCTTCTAAATAAACACACAGTCTTCTACTCCCACTGTGTCCAAAAGTCTGTTCTTATGTCTATGTCTCCTCTGCTGCCCTGTGTGTAAGATCGTCTGTACTATCTTTCTAGATTCCATATATATGCATTAACATATGATATTTGTCTTTCTCTTTCTGACTTACTTCACTCTTATAATAGGCTCTAGGTTCATCCACCTCATTAGAACTGACTCAAATGCATTCCTTTTTATAACTGAGTAATATTCCATTGTGTATATGTACCACAAGTTCCATATCCATTTATCTATTGAGGGACATCTATGTTACTTCCATGTTCTAGCTATTTTAAATAGTGCTGCAATGAACACTGGGGAACATGTGTCTTTTTTAACCATGATTTCCTCAGAGTATATACCCAGTAGTGGGATTTCTAGGTCATATGGTAGATGTAGTTTTTAAGGAATCTCCATACTGTTTTCCATAGTGGTTGTATCAGTTGGCATTCATAAAAATAGTGTAAAAGAGTTCCCTTTTTTCCACACCCTCTCCAGCATTTTTTTTTTTGTAGACTTTTTGATGATGGCCATTCTGACCAGTTTGAGATGATATTCATTGTAGTTTTGATTTGCATTACTCTAATAATGAGCGATGTTGAGCATTTTTCATGTGCTTATCAGTCATCTGTATGTCTTCTTTGGAAAAATATCTGTTTAGATCTTCTGCCCACTTTTTGACTGGGTTATTTGCTTTTCTGGTATGAAGCTGCTTGTATATTTTGGAGCTTAATTTTTTGTCAGTTGTTTGGTTTGGTATTATTTTCTCCTATTTTAAGGGTTGTTTTTCATTTTGCTTATAGTTTCCTTCATTGTTCAAAACTTTAAGTTTAATTAGGTCTCATTTGCTTATTTTTGCTTTTATTTCCATTACTCTAGGAGGTGGGTCATAGAGGACCTTGCTGTGATTTACGTCAGAGAGTGTTCTGCCTAAGTTTTCCTCTAAGTGTTTTATAGTTTCTGTTGCTACTTTTATGTCTTTAATCTATTTTGAGTTTATTTTTTGTGTATGGTGTTAAAAAGTGTTCTAATTTCATTCTTTTACACATCGTTGACCAGTTTTCCCAGCACCACTTGTTGAAGAGCCTGTTTTTTCTCCATTGTATATTTTTGCCTCCTTTGTCAAAGATAAGTTGCCCATAGGTGTGTGGATATACCTACAGCCTTTCTATCTTGTTCCATTGGTCAATAGTTCTGTTTTTGTGTCTGTGTCATACTCTCCTGATGACTATAGCATTGTAATGTAGTCAGATATCAGGAAGATAGATTGTTTTAGTTCCATTCTTCTTTCTCAAGATTGCTTTGGCTATTTGGGGTCTTTCATGTATCCACATAGATTGTGAAATTATTTGTTCTAGTTCTGTGAAAAATACCATTGGTAGTTTGATAAGGATTGCATTGAATCTACAGATTGCTTTGGATAGTATAGTCATTTTCACTATACTGAGTCTTCCAATCCAAAAACATGATACATCTCTCTATCCATATGTCACCTTTGATTTATTTTATCAGTGTCTTATAGTTTTCTACATATAGGTATTTTGTATCTTTAGGTAAATTTATTCCTACCTATTTTATTCTTTTTGTTGCAGTGGTGAATAGGATTATTTTCTTAATTTCTCTGATTTTTCATTCTAATGTATAGGAATGCAAGAGATTTCTGTTTATTAATTTTATATCCTGCAACTTTATTGATTAGCTCTAATAATTTTCTGGTGGTATTTTTAGGGTTTTCTATGTAGAGAACCATGCCATTCACAAAAAATGAAACTTTTGCTTCTTCCTTTCCAAACTGAATTCCTTTTATTTCCTTATCTTCTCTGATTAATGTAGCTAGGGTTTCCAAAACTATGTTGAATAATTGTGGTGAGAGTGAGGACTCTTGTCTTGTTACTAATTTTAGAGGAAATGCTTTCTGTTATTCACCATTAAGGATGATATTTCCTGGGAGTTTGGCATTTCCTGGGAGTAAGTGGCCTTTATAATGTTGAGTTATGTTCCTTCTATACCTTCTTTCTGGAGAGCTTTCTTTATTCGTTTTATTATAAATGAGTGTTGAATTTTCTCAAAGGTTTTCTTTGCATCTTTTGAGGTGATCATATAGTTTTATCTTTCAACTTGATAGTATGGTGTATCACATTGATTAATTTGCATATATTGAAGAATTCTTGCATTCCTGAGATAAAGTCAACTTGATCATGATGTATGATCTTTCTAATGCCTTGTTGGATTCTGTTTGCTAGAATCTTGTTGATGATTTTTGCATCTATGTTCATCAATGATATTAGCCTATAATTTTCTTTATTTGTGGCATTTTTGCCTGGTTCTGAAATCAGGGTGATGGTGGTCTTGTAGAATGTATTTGGGAGTTTTCTTTCCTCTGCAACTTTCTGGAAGAGTTTGAGTATGATGGCTATTAGCTCTTCTCTAAACTTTTGGTAGAATTCACCTGTGAGGCAATCAGGCCCTGGGCTTTTGTTTGTTGGAAGATTTTTAATTACAGTTCCAGTTTCTGAGCTTGTGACTGATCTGTTTATATTTCCTATTTCTTTTTTCTTTCTGGTACAGTTTTAGAAGGTTATACTTTTCTTAGAATTTATCCATTTCTTCCAAGCTGTCCATTTTATTGGCGTATACTTGCTCATAGTAGTCTCTTATAATCTCTTTTATTTCTGTGCTGTCATAACTTCTCCCTTTTCATTTCTAATTTTATCGTTTTGAGTCCTCACCACTTTTTTTTTGATGCATTTAGCTAATGGTTTGTCTATTTTATCTTCTCAAAGAACCAGCTTTTAGTTTTATTTATCTTTGTATAGTCTCACTTCCCCACATTTATCCATCTTTATTTTTTTCATTCTCTGCTTTTGAACCAGCCAGGTTTTTAAAGTTAATCTCATTTCAAATATGTTACTGAATGAAGCCAGTTCATAGCAAATACTCAAGTCAAAGTCTGTTTTCCAAACTCTTCTGCTGGATCCATAAACTTGGTAAACATGTATTTGCTTTCTCAGACTTGCTGACAGAAGCTAAGTCTTCTAGAACTCAATAACATAAGACTCCCTTTTCCAATCTCTAGCACTGGTTTCCTTGACACTCCAGCATTTAATTACAAAGATGAGGCTATTTAAACAGAAGAAGCCCACTTCAGTTCAGTTCAGTTATTCAGTCATGCTTGACTCTTTGCGACCCCATGGACTGCAGCACGCCAGGCTTCCCTGTCCATCACCAGCTCTCAGAATTTGCTCAAACTTATGTCCATTGAATCAGTGCTGCCATCTAACCATCTCATTCTCTGTCATCCCCTTCTCCTCCTGCCTTCAATCTTTCCCACCAACAGGATCTTTTCCAATGAGTCAGTTCTTCACATCAGGTGGCCAAAGTATTGGAGTTTCAGCTTCAGCAGCAGTCCTTCCAATGCATATTCAGGACTGATTTTCTTTAGGATAGACTGGTTGGATCTTCTTGCTGTCCAAGGGACTCTCAGGAGTCTTCTCCAACACCACACTTCAAAAGCATCAATTCTTCAGTGCTCAGCTTTCTTTATAGTCCAATTCTCACATCCATTCATGACTACTGGGAAAACCGTAGCTTTGGCTAGATGGACCTTTGTTTGCAAAGTAATGTCTCTGCTTTTTGATATGCTGTCTAGGTTGGTCATAACTTTTCTTCCAAGGAGCAAGCGTCTTTTAATTTCATGGCTGAAGTCACCATCTTCAGTGATTTTGAAGCCCAAGAAAATATATTTAATGAATTCTTAATGAAAATCTGAAAGCATATTTCGGTTTTAAAATTAACTAATTGATCTTAAAATTCAGACGAACTCAATTTTAAGTAACTAAAGAGAATATAAAGAACTTGAAATTTGCTCTAACAGATTTCACAACGTATTATAAAGCTGTATGAATTAAAACTTTCATGGTATTACAGTTGGAGAACTTCTAGATATTCAAGCTGGGTTTAGAAAAGGAACCAGAGATCAAGTTGCCAGCATTCCTTGAATCATAGAGAAAGCAAGGGAATTCTAGAAAAACATCTACTTCTCCTCCATTGACTACACCTAAGCCTTTGATATTGTGGATCCCAGCAAACAGTGGAAAATTCTTAAGAAGATGGCAGTGTCAGGCCACCTTACTTATTGCCTGAGAAACCTGTATGTGCGTCAATAAGCAACAGTTAGAACTGGACATGGAACATTGGATTGGTTCAAATTTGGGAAAGAAGTACAATGACGCTGTATATTGTTACTTTTGTTCTTTAACTTATATGCAGAGTTGAAGTGAAAGTCGCTCACTTGTGTCTGACTCTTTGCAACCCCATGGACTGTAGCCCACCAGGCTCCTCTGTCCATGGAATTTTCCAGGCAAGAACACTGGAATGGGTAGCCATTTACCTCTCCAGGGGATCTTTCCAAACCAGGGGTCAAACCCATGTCTCCTACATTGCAGGCAGATTCTTCACTGTCTGAGCCACCAGGGAAGTCCAAGAATACTGGAGTAGGTAGCCTATCCCTTCTCCAGGGCATCTTCATGACCCGGGGATTGAACCAGGGTCTCTGGCATTACAAGCATATTCTTTACCAGCTGAAATATCAGATACGTCATGCTACATATGGGGCGGGATGAATCACAAGCTGAAATCTGGACTCAAGATTGCTGGAAGAAATGCCAACAACCTAAGATATGCAGATGATACCAACCTAATGGCAGAGAGTGAAAAGGAATTAAAAATCTTCTTGATGAGGTTGAAAGAGGAGAGTGAAAAACTTGACTTAAAACTCACCATTATAAAAGCTTGGATCACGGCATCCAGTCCCATCACTTCATTACAAATAGAAGAGGGAAACTGGAAGCAATGCCGGATTTTATTTTCCTGGGCTCCAAAATCACTGTGGATGGTGATTGCAGCTATATAAAGACACTCCTTGGAAGGAAAGCTATGACCAACCTAGACAGCATATTAAAAAACAGGGACATCACTTCGGTGTCAAATAACCATATAGTCAAAGCTATTGTTTTTCCTGTAGTTAGGTGGGGATGTGAAAGCTGGAACATAAAGAAGGCTCAGTGCTGAAGAACTGATGCTTTCAAACTGTGGTGGCAGAGAACACTCTTGAGAGTCCCTTGAACTGCAAGGGGATCAAACCAGCTAACCCTAAAGGAGATCAACCCTGAATATTCATTGGAAGGATTGATTCTGAAGCTCCAATACTTCGACTACCTGAGCTTTAATACTTTGACTACCTGATTCAAAGAGCTGACTCATTGAAAAAGACACTGATGCTGGAAAGATTGAAGGCAAAAGGAAAAAGGGGAGGCAGAGGATGAGATGTTAGGATGGCATCCCTGACATAATGGACATGAATTTGAGCAAACTTAAGGAGATAATGGAGGGCAGAGGAGCCTGTCATGCTACAGTCCATGGGGTCACAAAGAGTCAGACATGACAGTGACTAAACAAAAACAACAACACATTTGAACAAAAGAAACCAGGAAAAGAGTTTTAAATATAGAATTGGCATATATGAATGAAATGGCAAAATTAATTAGAGGAAACATAATGTAACAAATTATAGTGAAGCATGAGTTAATACCCATGGAAAAGAAATTCAGTCTCAAATATTTCAAACCTAATTCTGCTTGATGGCCCAATCTTTGCATCTACACACAACACACAGACACACACACACACACACAAACACGCATGCCAATTCCAAGTGAATAAAGAAGTAAATGAGCAAAATAAATCTTTTATGTAGTTAAAGAATATCTATTATCACAGGTTTTTGATATGGTATAGGGAATAGCTCTCTAAAAAGCACACACACACAAAACCCTGATCAGTTTGACTACATTAAAATTTAAAACCTTGAATCAGTAAAAGTCACTATGAGAAAAAAGTTAAATGACAAGCCCCAGCCTGAGAGAGGACATATGCAGTGTATATTTGTCTTAGTGGTTAAGTATCCAAAAATATAAATAACTCCAAAAAATCAGGGAAAACAAGTAATCTAGTGGAAAAATGTGCAATGACTTTAAACAGGCAATTCAGAAAGGAGGAAACCAAGACAGTCAATAAGTGTTTGAAAGGATGCTCAACCTCAGCAGTAACCAGATGAATACCTAATAAAACTATAAAGAGATTCCATTTCATGTCCATTACACTGGTAAGTTTTAAGAAATTTGACAACACCATCAATGAGGAGGTAGTAGAGTAGACACTGTTGTTGGGATATAAATTTATGCAACCACTTTGTAGAACAATTTGATAATGTAAAATTCAATATACATTCACTTTGAGTCAACAATTTTTTTCTTCAAATATAAACCACATGCTTCCTTCATGGCTCAGCAGTAAAGAATCCACTTGCCAATTCAGGAGACAAAGTTTCAATTCTTGGGTCAGGAAGATCCCCTGGAGAGGGAAATGTCAATCCACTCCAGTATTCTTGGCTGGACAATTCCATGGATGGAGGAGCCTGGCAGGCTACATGCATGGGATTACTAAGAGTCAGACATGCATAAATGACTAACAATTTCACTTTTCACTTTCCAATAAACCATAGAGTCTTTCTTGTCCACGTGTCCAGGAAAATATATAAAAAATATTTCTAACAGCTTGAGTGTCATGGACAAAGGCTGAGAAAACTTTAGTGCTCATGTAGGAAAGACTAAATGCAGAATGATATGTATTCAAATGTGGAAACCATAGTGTAACCATCACTAATGAAATAGAGCATTGAGTCTCAACGCTAATTACTGTTGTTGTTTAGTTGCTCCTTTGTGTCTGACTCATTGCGATTCTATGGAGCCCTACAGGCTCTTCTGCCCATGGGATTTCCCAGCTAGACTACAGGAGTGGGCTGCCATTTTCTTCTCCTAGGGATCTTCCCAACCAAGGGATTAAGCCTGTGTCTGCATTGCAGGCAGATTCTTTACTGCTAAGCCATCAGGGAAGACCTTTAACATATGTAATCATTGAAAATATAATTCTAAGAAAATGAAAGCAATTAATTGATGATAGAAGATGGTATCATTTATTTGACACTAAAACAAGGGTTTCTCTGGTGGTCCAATGGCTAAGATTCTGTGCTCCCAAGGCAGTGGGCTCAGGTTTGATCCCAGTCAGGTAACAATGGATGAGTTCAAAATTGGGAAAAGAATATGGTAAGGCGGTATATTGTCACCTTGATTATTTAACTTATATGCAGAATGGATCATGTGAAATACCTGGATGACAGCCTGGCTGGATGAAGCACAAGTTGACATCAAGATTTCTAGGAGAAATATCAACAACCTCAAATATGTAAATGACACCACCTTAATGGCAGAAAGTGAAGAGGAACTAAAGAGCCTCTTGATGAGAGTGAAAGAGTAGAGTGAAAAGGCTGGCTTAAAACTCAAGATTCAAAACAGTAAAATCATGGCATCTGGTCCTATCACTTTATGCAAATAGATGTGGATAAACGGAAACAGTGGCAGACTTTATTTTCTTGGGCTCCAAATACACTGTGGATGATGACTACAGCCATGAAATTAAAAAATACTTTCTCCTTGGGGGGAAAAATGATAAACCTAAACAGTGTATTAAAAAAGCAGAGACATCACTTTGCTGAAAAAGGAGGTCCATATAGTCAAAGCTGTGGTTTTTCCAGTGGTCATGTGTGATTTTGACCATAAAGAAGGTTGAACACCAAAGAACTGATGCTTGCTTTCAAATTGTGGTGCTAGAGAAGATTCTTGACAGCTCTTGAACAGGAAGGAGATCAAACCAGTCAATCCTAAAAGGAATCAACCTTGAATATTCATCGGAAGGACTGATGCTGAAGCTCCAGTACTTTGGTCACCTGATGCGAAGAACTGAGTCATTCGGAAAGAACTTGATGCTGAGAAAGATTGCAGGCAGGAGGAGAAAGGGAAAACAGAGAATGAGATGGTTGGATGACATCACTGACTCAATGGACATGAGTTTGAGCAAACTCCTGGAGATGGTGAAGGACAAGGAAGCCTGACTTGCTACAGTCCATGGGGTCACAAAGAGTCAGACACGACTGAGTGACTGGACAACAACAACAGGGAATTAGATCCCACATGGGGCAGCTAAAATTTCCGCGTGCCGAAATTAAATAAATAAATATTTAAAAAAGAGACACAGATGTATAGAACAGTCTTTTGGACTCTGTGGGAGACGGTGAGGGTGGGATGACTTGGGAGAATGGCATTGAAACATGTATATTATCATGTGTGAAACAGATCGCCAGTCCAGGTTTGGTGCATTAGACAGGGTGCTAGGGGCTGGTGCACTGGGATGACCCAGAGGGATGGGAGGGGGAAGGAAGTGGGAGGGGGTTCATGATGGGGAACACATGTACACCCGTGGCATATTCATGTCAATGTATGGCAAAGCCACTACAATATTGTAAAGTAATTGGCCTCCAAATAAAATAAATAAATTTATATTAAAAAATAAAATAAAAATTCTTCAAAATAAGATATTGTTTGGCAGACCCAGACTTGCTTAGCAAATCTTTATTTAGATGGGAAGGAATTATAATTACCCAATTTGATGCATGGGCTATTTTGAAGAAATAAAAAGGTGAATGGGCTTCAGGAGGTGTATATGAGATGCTTCAGTCAACTGTCATCTAGTTGTTTCTTTTTTAAACACTTGACTCAAATTTTAAATGGTAAAAATGTTTAAGTATATAGGCTCCCATTCCAAAAGTACAATTCCTTAATTCAAATGTAATCATCTTGATAGTTGATTGGGTTTTCTTTCTGATTTATGCATATTACATATATATGTAATAGGGCATTGACATGGAAGCTTGACTAGGAACTCCATCCTCTATTACTGTGGGATCCTGCCCAGGAGTCAGAATGGTCCCAGAGAATTCTTGCGCTAGAAGATTCTGCACACAATGTGCACCAATCCAGCGAGTGAGGGAGTGGAGGAACATTTACTATGCTCTACTTGATTTCTCCTGTTCTCATTTGTCTTTTCTCCCAGCTATTCAGTGTGGGCATAACCAAATTGACATAGATTAAAACTTTTAGCTTCTTTCTTAAGCCACCATAACACCTTCTTGCTTCCTGCCCTATGTATTTTTCTGGGGAATCCTTGTTTGGAAAACCCAATTGTTTTCCAGAGTTAAAGCCTCATGTTGACAATTTTGACCAGCTGGGCACTGAAGGAACTGAGACTAGTAATGCCTGGTGGTGGCAAGCTCTGTTATAAATCCTCATGCTAAGTTTTCCCTTCTTTTTCCTTTCCCCTCATGTCTCCAAAATCCAACTTCTTGGAACACTAACCAATACAGTATTCACACATAAGTCCATGTATTATGCCTCTCTTTCTGGAGAATTGAGGTTAAGACAGAAAAATGAAAAGATAATATAGATGTGAAATTTCATATACAACCAGCCAATGTAGAATCTACAAAGGAAATATATCCTATAAACACATCTTTAACTCTTGCACCATCAACTAGATCAGGAGTATAAAACATACTCAGAGTGTGGAAGAGATATGTGAAGAAATTTCTTCTGAGAGAGCTGCTATCTTGCTCTCAAGAGGAGAGTTTTGAAGGTGATTCTCTCTTCTAAGCTTAGACTTAGAGACTTGAAATTTAAATAGACCTTTCCTAGAACATGTTACGTGCTTGTCTGCATTTTTGTGACATTGTATCCTGGGCCTAACTCTTCCCTGGAGAAATCTAGAAAATAAGAAACCAGCTGAATGCCCTCAGCTTTAGTGATGGACCCCAGAGAGACCCTAGAATTAGAAACTGTATTCCAGGGATTTTTGTTGAGCTAAAGATTCAGGAGTCTTCCCAGAGAACCAGAAATATGCCATGAGAAAGAGATCAAATCCAGAGACACAGAAAATGTACAAGTGAATGGCATGAGTCCTTGCAGGTCCTGTCAAAAATGTGACAATCCAGAGAATTTGAGGAATGACAGTAATGGAAAGCTCTAAGTTAAACATCATTAACAAAGGAAGAAACTATAGATACAACCACTTAAAAGAGAAATACATTCATCAAGGCAGAGGAGAAGTTCCTGGCTGTGAACCTTTTCAAAACTGCCCCTTACAGAAAAGTCCCTTTTAAAGTTGTCCCACATCCAAAGAGCATGGAGCTGGACTACTAAGGGTACCAAGTAGTCCAGTTCAAAGAGGACATATTTCTTCACTGGTCCTCCCTCCTCACAGCCAACCTGGAGAAAATAGTCAGAAAATTGCTAAAATTTGAGTGATGATGGTCCTTGGATTTTGTTGACATTTACAAAGATATAATTCTTATTATAATGGAATACTAGACAGTCTAGACTCTGCAAGGAGACTTGACTCACACTTCATTTTTTTTTTTTTAACATAAGAATGAGAACATTTACCTGAGCAGGAGAAAAACGAAATATCATGGGGCAAGAGGAAACTCTATCTAAGGGCATTGTGAGAGATTACTCTCACAAGGGAAACAGTAAAAGGAAAAGTTGGGGAATTAAAACTGTAGAGTAATATCTGTGCATGTGTAGGACGTGTACACACACACACACACACACATATGAGAATTCACTGTGCAAGTTGGCTCCTTAGGTTCTTTGATAGTGTACATATGAATATATTTATACTATATATATATATATATATATAAAGAGAAAACCTTCAATATTAGCACATTTACATTTATCTCATTTAAAATTTTTGTGTAATTATTACATAACAACCACATTTCTTCACAACCACTGTAGAAATCATTTTAAACAAAATGGATTAAAAATAAAGCCACCCTTGGGACTTCTCGGGTGGTCCAGCGGTTAAGACTCCATGCTTCCACTGCAGGAAGCATTAGTTCCATCCCTAGTCAGGGAACTAAGACTCCACCTGCTACACATTGGGTTCAAAAAATAAAAAAAAATTAAGCCATCCTTGACTCCCTACGATTTTGTTTCCTAGAGGAACATGTTAGTTTTGTTATGTATCTTAACTAAATATATATATATATATATATATATATATATATATACACACACACATATATATATATATTTAGCTTTAATTCTTTTCTTTTACCAAAATATTGTCATATTATATTTATTTTTATATAAAATATATCTGGTGGAACATTGTAAGTTAGCCATTACATAATTATATGGGCTTGTAGAACTGGCATTGTTTTAATCAGTGATATTGTATTCTATGGTATAAATGGCATGGTTGATTTATACAATCCATCTCACAATGAAGTTCTAAACTTTAAGCCAGGTGCTATGCCTGCCTGTCACAGCTCAGGTCAATGTTCAAAAATATTTACCGATTTGATTGACACGTTCAGCCAAGAAAGGTTTTGAAATTAAATTACTTTCTAGCTATCAGTTTTGATAATATTTCAGTCTCACAAGCTACTTTTTGCCTTGAACCCCAAATTTGAACATACGTACAGAATTTTGAAGCTCATTTTTTTTTATCATGAAAGATTTAATATAACATGGCTTTAGTGAGGGCTCATGTTCCTAAGAATTCATTATAAGAAGAATATGTATTGAGCAATACAATCACAAGTAATGAAAATCAAAAGATGATCAGATTAGGTGAGGAAGATATTCTTGGGGGAGTAGAATTTTTGCATTTAATTAAATATGACAACTTGCCTATTCATCCATAATCTATCGTGTGATCATATTGGTATATTTTTAACCAAACTGGTTACATTATTTTTCTGTTCTTCTGCTTATAAATATAATATTTGTGTCCTTTCTCCTCCTAAACTTCTACCTAGGGCATCCGTGGTTCATGAGAGTTCAAGTGCCACTTTAACAGACTGTGCCTTTTATCACCTGAGGACATTCAAGGCGGGGGGAAAGTCTGTCCTGGAAAACCAAAAAATTGAAAAGTGTAGAACTAGGAAAAGCTCTGGTAGTTGTCAAATCCAAACTCCTCACTTAATCAAAATAATGGGGAAACAGTGAGACCTAGAGAAGTGGTTCATGTGGGAAATGTGTCTTGTTGTGGACTCCTACAATTACCCTGTGAAATTTTTGCACAGATACTCTTTCCCCATTCTTGCTGCTCCTGACCTGCATTTCTTGCCACTTACTCCAATTGTAAGCACTTTCCTAAGACTTTTATGCTACAAGGGTAGTTATTCCTGCATGATCAGTAGCTAATTGTGTCTGACTCTTTGCTACCCCATGGACTATAGCCTGTCAGGCTACTCTGTCTATGGGATGTTCCTGGCAAGAATACTGGAGTGGGTTGCCATTTCCAACTCCAGGAAATCTTCCTGTCCTAGGAATCAAACCCATGTCTCCTGAATTGGCAGGTGGATTCTTTATACCCCTGAACAAACTGGGAAGCCCACAAGGCTTGGATCTGAAGGCTATTTTCCCAATTTCTACTTTTCACACTAAGAATTTTGTTCTTTTCTCTTTCAAAGCCTCTGTTTTTTTTTACACCATTAACTATGAGATTTTACTTCTCTCGAATCCTCGTCTTACCATTGATTGACTTTTCAGTCACTATTATGCTTTCATTCATAAGAGCTCTAGGGAACCATAGTCTTATGTTCCACTGAAATACATATCATTGTAAATGCCCGAATTCTGTGGTCAATCCATTCTAACATAAGATACTGCTAACTTTCATCTCTATGCCATTTTATCCACTCAAAGTTAGACCATACTGTGAATCTATCTGTCTTCAAGAATTTTTGCATCTTAGGAGTTTTACGTATTAATTTATTTCTCTCAGGTTTTCATGAGCAGATCATTTCTCATAGAAGCATTGATATCTGGAAACTTTGATCATAGTCCTGTCTGTATGTGCGTGCTTGTGATACATTGCTGCAGTTTTTTCTGACTCTTTGTGATCCTATGGACCATAGTCCTCCAGTTTCTTCTGTCCATTGGATTCTACAGGTGAGAATACTGGAGTGGATTGCCATATCTTCCTCCAGGGGATCTTCCCAACCCAGAGACTGAACCAGTGTCTCTTATGTCTTTTGCACTGGCAGGCTGGCCCTTTACCACTGTGTCACTAAGTCGTGTCCAACTCTTGCAACCCCACAGACTGTAGCCCACCAGGCTCCTCTGTCCATGAGATTTTCCAGGCAAGAATACTGGAGTGGGTTGCCATTTCCTTCTCCAGGGCTGGAACCTGGGTCTCCTGCACTGCAGGCAGATTCTTTACCAACTGAGCTACCTGGTAATTGCCACTTTAACCATTCTATACTCATTTAACTTGCTAACCAGCCTCTATCGCGTTGTTAATCCAACATCTGAATCATTTTCTTAACAGAATAATTAACACCCTTGTGGTTATATAACCATTAAAAAAAAATGCTGAATCACTCCTAAAATCTTACTTGTCTAGTTTTATTTTTGATCACTGAAAATTTTTGAATAAAATACCATATGTCCTACCCCATGGTCAACAATAATCATCATACTACATTACCCAGTAATCTTTGTGCATGTCCTAGTTTAGTTCTTTCTTTATTCATGATGTGAGTCATTGCAAATCGATATCCTTTGACAATAAATAATACTCACATGTGCTTATTTTGCATGTACTCATAGTAGCAAAGATGTCATTCTTTGTACTTTGTGAGTCGTTTGAAACAGGTTTTGTGCTATAACAAGAAAATAGGCTAAGGGAAAAAAAATGTATGCTGTTTTATCTGAGATGGACCTTAGATATCATCTAATTCAGCACTTTCTGGTTGATAGAAATAATGCCCTAGCAGTAAAATGGCCTGCCTAAAATCTCACTGTTCTGTATTTAGTCATGCCTTACTCTTTGTGACCTCATGGACTGTAGCTCACCGAGCTCCTCTGTTGATGAGGATTCTCGAGGCAAGGATACTGGAGTAGGTTGCCAAGCTCTTCTTCAGGGGATCTTCCCAACCCAGGGATTGAACCCAGGTCTCTCACATTGAAGGCAGATTCTTTACTGTCTTATCCACCAGGGAAGTCCAAGAAAACTGTAATGGGTAGCCTATCCCTTCTCCAGGGGAACATCCCAACCCAGGAATTGAACTGGAGTCTCCCACGTTGCAGGAGGATTCTTTACCAGCTGAGCTACTAGGGAAGCCCAGAGCTTTATACAATCAGAGGCAGGAATCTAACACCTTTATTCAGGCTGAAGAGAGAGTTTTCAGGCCAGTGCAAAGGAAAAACTAACTAGAAGAAACTAGAAATATTGGTGGAAGCAAACTGAAAAAAAATAGCTGAAAAAAATAAAAGACGTACAAATTTGATTAAAATTATAAACCCATATGTCTAAGAAGCTTAATGAAGCTCAAGAACAAAATAAGTGAGAAGAGTGGTCTAGTTCTTTAAATAACTGAAAAGAAATGAAAAACGACAAAACAACTGTAAATTTAGAATGTTGCATTTAGTTAACATAGTTTCAAAAAGTAAGTTGAAATAAAGACTTTGACCTTCTCTAATGGTCCAGTGGCTAAGACTCCGTGCTGCCAATGCAAGGGTTCCTGGTTGGATCTCTGGTCAAGGAACTAGATCCTGTATGTTGCAACTTAAAGATCCTGCATGCCACAGAGTAAATAGAAGATCTTGCATGCCACAATTAAGACCTACCACAGCCAAATAAATACACATTTTTAAAAAACAGGAAAAAAAATTAAAGCAATAAATGACTTTCTTCAGATACACAAAGCTAAAAATTAATCACCAGCAGATCCTGACTATAAAAAGCTAAAAGAAACAATTTAGGCAGAATATAAATGGTTTAAGCAGAACGTTATGGGAATACGTTATATCTTATTTGAGATAAGACAGGTAGTTTTCTATGCTCCCACAGGTGAAGAGTTTTTATGCTGCCAATGAGAATAGTTAACCTTAAAACATGGAATTAGTAATGATGTAATATTTGAGTAAATCTCATCAAATGCTTGGTTCTTCAAGAGTTAAGAAGGAAAGGCTGCTTCAACCTTTAGGCGTGGGAGGGAAATAGACCATGATTACAGATCTCTGTGTGCTTCCAAATTCATTTCTGACACAGGATTCATTGAGTGTCCCCTGAGGGAGTAAAAGTGATGAGCACTTAGTGTGACTACGGAAACAAAGGAAAGGGAACAGCTTTCAAAGCTGTTAAATTTTCATTCCATAGTGACCTTGACAATCAAGGAGAGATCTGGAATGATCACAAAAGGCCTCGATGACCAATTTTAGACCAGTTTTCATTAGTGACCTTAAGATATAGATTTAAAAGCAAGTAGTCACAATCTGATGAATCCTTAGTGCTCTCTTCCTTCAATCCAAAATAATACATTTCAGTTCAGTTCAGTCACTCAGTAGTGTCTGACTCGTGACCCCATGGACTGCAGCACCCCAGGCCTCCTTGTCCATCACCAGCTCCTGGAGTTTACTCAAACTCATGTCCATTGAGTCAGTGATGCCATCCAACCATCTCATCCTCTGTCGTCCCGTTCTCCTCCTGCCCCCAATCCTACCCAGAATTAGGGTCTTTTCCGATGAGTCAACTGTTCGCATGAGGTGGCCAAAGTATTGGAGTTTCAGCTTCAACATCAGTCCTTCCAATGAACACCCAGGGCTGATCTCCTTTAAGATGGACTGGTTGGATCTCCTTGCAGTCCAAGGGACTCTCAAGAGTCTTCTCCAACATCACAGTTCAAAAGCACCAATTCTTCGGCACTCAGCGTTCGTCACAGTCCAACTCTCACATCCATCCGTGACTACTGGAAAAACCATAGCCTTGACTAGATGAACCTTTGTTGGCAAAGGAATGTCTCTGCTTTTTAATATGCTGTTTAGGTTGGTCATAACTTTTCTTTCAAGGAGTAAGCGTCTTTTAATTTCATGGCTGCAGTCACCATCAGCAGTGATTTTCAAGACCCCCCAAATAAAGTCTCTTACTGTTTCCATTGCTTCCCCATCTATTTGCCATGAAGTGATGGGACCAGATGCCATGATCTTAATTTTCTTAATGCTGAGTTTTAAGCCAACTTTTTCACTCTCCTCTTTCACTTTTGCTGATCCTTAATTTTGTACAATTCTTGGAAAGAAATGAGCCCTAAGAGGAGGTGTAAAACTTTTTGATAATAGCACCGGTGTATTTTCATTTTTAATTTCTTCATTGACCCATTGCTACTCAGTATCATGTTGTTTAATTGCCACATATTTGTGACTTTCTGGTTGTCTTCTTGTAATTGGTTTCTTGTTTCATTGTGGTTGGAAAAGATGCCTGACATGATTTAAATTTTAAACATTGAAATTTTAATTTTGGCTGAGCATGTGCTCTGGTCTGAATAGTTTCATGTATACTTGAGAAAAATGTGTGTTTTGCTGCTTTAGATGGAATGTTCTCTATCTACTATCTATCATCTATCTATCTACCTATAATAAGTCCATTTGATCTAATGTGTTTGGCTTTTTACTTGCTGTTAGGGTGGATTGGCAATTTCCGAGGTCCTTACATGCCGAATTGGAAACCAGAAACCCTCCTTATTTTAGGTTTTCAAGTGAATTTTATTTCTACTGCTTTCTTCTCTAGAGTAGAAATCAAGGTATAAGTGTGCATGCATGTCTCCCAAATGCAGGTTCTCTCTATAAATGCATATATATATATATATATATATATATATATATATATATATGCCAGCCCTCCCTGTCCATCACTAGCTCCTGGAGTTCAGTCCATTGAGTCGGTGATGCCATCCAACCATCTCATCCTCTGTCGTTCCCTTCTCCTCCTGCTCTCATTTTCTCCTAGCATCAGGGTCTTTTCAAATGAATCGGCTCTTCTCATCAGGTGGCCAAAGTATTGCAGTTTCAGCTTTAACAGACTTAACCCAAAACATTCTTACTTGCAAACTGAAAAGTGTTAATTTATTGACACTTCCCAAGTTTGTTTAATTGTTAAAATTGCCTGTATAATATTTTGGAATTATTTATTGGCACAAAGAAAAATTTATTTAATTAGCAAGTCCCAATATTAGAGTCCTGAATTCTATACTTCTAAAATTTCCTCTGTGTTTCTTACCATCACCTATACTTATATAACTGAGAACTTTAGATCTCTCTGTTTTATAATTCAATGATTTTATGAAATGTTTATTGCTGACCCACCTCAGGTTGAGGGTAGTGAATATTAAATTTCAACACAAGGGGAAAAGAGAAGAAAACAAAAGAAAAGAAAATCTGAACTTGAAGCCCATTTCAACTCAGTGGAAAACTATCATAACAAAGGAAGCAATCATAAAGTTAGGTTAACTGAGCTCGTTAGCATTAGATCAAGCACGATAAGCTTCTAGGACCTCATTGTGTATTCCACAGCTGTTCCTTTACACTTGCTGTTCATCAGTCTTTTTATTGTTTGTGGCCAGTCATTGGCAGAATGAATTTCCTACATTGTCTGTCCCTTTTATTCTGTACACTCCTCCACCATCCATAACATGGCCAGTTTCTGTATACATTTGTTTGTAGATTTACAGAATATATCCAACAAAGGACCTGAGGCAGTTTTCAATAAATGTAACATTATGTACAAAAATAATAATAATAAACATGTTACACAAACATCAACCCCTAATGGTTTAAGAAGGTTGATTTCATAAGCAAAAATCAAGATGAATGCCTTTCTAACTTCTGGCTAGAGAAGTTTCCTAAGTAAAATATAAAAAGGGTTAGCTAGAAAAATGTTCATAAATTTGAATATTCTAAAATATAATTGCCAATCACTAAGTGAAAAGATAAGCTATAGATCTCCAGAATAAATTTAGAACCCAGATAACCAATAAATAACATTATTAATGTATAACAAACTACAAAATCAATAATATGAAACAACTCAGAACAGAATAAACATTATATAGAAGAGAACATCGTATTGGGCTTCCCTGGTAGTGCAGCAGGTGAAGAATCTGACTCTGACACAGGAAACTAACTAACACTTTTATAGAAGAGAAAATATAATTATTTAGTAAATATATGACAATATATTCAATCTCACTAGTAATTTGGTGTGAAAAATTAAAACCATGGTAATCTGTTATTTTGATAACCTTAAAACTGGCAAAAATTAAGCAGTCTTAAAATCCCAAATGTTGGAAAGAAAGTGAATCATAATAGACTCTTTAATAATTGCTATCAGGTATATTCTCATTGGGGAATTTGATGTTATTTTATGAAGTTGAATATCTGCTGCTGCTGCTGCTAAGTCGCTTCTGTCTTGTCCGACTCTGTGCGACCCCATAGACGGCAGCCCACCAGGCTCCTCTGTCCCTGGGATTCTCCAGGCAAAAATACTGGAGCGGGTTGCCATTTCCTTCTCCAAGGCAAGCATTCATGCTGAGTCGCTTCAGTCATGTCCAACTCTGTGCGACCCTATGGACAGCAGCCCGCCAGGCTCCTCTGTCCACGGGATTCTCTAGGCAAGAATACTGGAGTGGGTTGCCATTTCCTTCTCCTGTTGAATACCTACACACCCTTAGATCTAGCAGTACCATTCTTAATCATACACCCAAGACTTGCCAAACTTTACTGGGAAGTATATGCAAGAATACTTGTAAAACCAAAAGTGAACATGACCCAATTGTCCATGATAAGATGAACATGATAAGATGATAGGAATTTTTGTTAATTTTTTAAATTAAAAAAATATTGTAGTGTAGTTTATTTACAATGTTGTATTGGTTTCAGGTGTACAGCAAAGTGAATCAGTTATCTATCTATCTATCTATATCTATCTATCTATCTCTATATCCACTCTTTTTTAGATTCTTTTCCCATTTAGTTTATTACAGACTATCAAGTAGAGTTCCCTCTTCTATACAGTGGGCTCTTATTAATTATCTATTTTAAATATAGTAGTGTTTATGTCAATTTCACCTCCCAGTTTATCCTTTCCCCACTTGCGCACCTTGGTAACCATAAGGTTGTTTTCTATACCTGTGACTTTACTGTTGTTTTTGCTCAGTTTCTAAGTCATGTCCAAATCTTTGTGATGCCATGAACTGCAGCATACCAGCTTCCCTGTTCTTCACTATCTCCCAGAGTTTGCTCAAACTAATGTCCATTGGGTTGGCAGTGCCATCCAACCACCTCATCCTTCTCTCCCTTCTCTTTCTGTCAATCTTTCCCAGCATCAGGGTCTTTTCCAATGAGTCAGTTCTTTGTATTAGGTGACCAAAGTATTGGAGCTTCAGCATCAGTACTTCCAGTGAATAGTCAGGGTTGATTTCCTTTAGGATTGACTGATTTGATCTCCTTACTGTCCAAGGAACTCTTACGAGTCTTCTCTAGCACCACAATTTGAAAACATCAGTTCTTTAGCGCTCAGCCTTCTTTATGGTACAACTCTCACATCCATATGTGAATACTGGACAAACCAGAGCTTTGATTATATGGACTTTTATTGGCAAAATGATGTCTCTGTTTCTTAATACATTATCTAGATTTGTCATAGCTTTTGTTCCATGGAGAAAGTGTCTTTTAATTTCATGGCTGCAGTCACCATCTGCAGTGATTTGGGAACCCAAGTAAATGAAGTCTGTCACTGTTTCCACTGTTACCCCATCTATTTCCCATGAAATGATGGGACCAGATGCTATGATTTTAGTTTGTTGAATGTTGAGTTTTGAGTCAGCTTTTTCACTCTCCTCTTTCACCTTCATCAAGAGGCTCTTTAGTTCCTTTTCACCTTCTGTCACTAGAGTGGTATCATCTTCATATCTTAGGTTGTTGCTATCTCATCCAGCAATCTTGATTCCAGCTTGTGCTTCATCCAGCCTGACATTTCACATGATGTGCTCTGCATAGAATTTAAATAAGCAGGGTGTCCGACGGGGGATGGGGCGGTCCGCAGCCGGCTAGCTCTTCCCCTGTATCGCTCAGTCCTTTGTTCTGTGAGCGGGCCGGCAGTGCCTTAGCTTTGGGTTTTTCGCGGGGTAGTTCTCTCTCTCTGGCTGTCCCACAGTTTAGGTTACTATCTCACGTTAGCGGCCCGGTCCTTACCCTAAGCAGTGCCGCCCGCTCCTCTCATTATACAGAGTGAAGTGAGCCAGAAAGAAAAGCACCAATACAGTATACTAATGCATGTATATGGAATTTGAAATATGGTAATGGTAACCCTATATGTGAGACAGAATAAGAGACACAGATGCATAGAACAGTCCTGTGGACTCTGAGGGAGAAGGTGAGGGTTGGACGTTCTGGGACAATAACATTGAAACATGTATATTGTCATATGTGAAGCAGAACACCATTCCATGTTCTATGCATGGGACGGATGCTCAGGGATGGAGCGTTGGGATGACAGAGAGGGATGGGAGGGGGAGGGAGGTGGGAGGAGGGTTTGGGAGGGGGAGCACATGTGAATCCATGGCTGATTCATGTCGATGTATGGCAAAAACTACTACAATATTGTAAAGTAATTAGCCCCCAACTAAAATAAAAAAAATAAATAAATAAAAAACAAAACAAAACAAACAAACAAAAATAAATAAATAAGCAGGGTGGCAATATATAACTTTGCCATACTCCCTTCCCAATTTTAAAACAGTTCATTGTTCCATGTCTGGTTGTAAATGTTGCTTCTCGTCCTGCATAAAGGTTTCTCAGGAGGCAGTTAATGTGGTCTAGTATTCCCATATGTTGAACAATTTCCACTGTTTGTTGTAGCCATTCCCTTCTTCGGGGTTCTTCCTGACCGAGGGATCAAACTCAGGTCTCTTGTGTCTCCTGCATTGGCAGGCAATTTCTTTATCACTAGTGCCACCTGGGAAGCCCTGTGGTGATCCAAACAATCAAATGCTTTCGTGTAGTCTATGAAGCAGAAGTAGACGGCTTTTTGAAATTCCCTTGCTTTTTCTATGATACAATGGGTGTTGGCAATTTGATATCTGGTTCCTCTGCCTTTTCTAAACTCAGCTTGTACATCTGTTAAGTTTTCAGTTCAAATACTGCTGAAACCTATGGTGAAGGATTTTAGGCTTTACCTTGCTAGCATGTAAAATGAGTGCAATTGTACGGTAGTTTGAACATTCTTTGCCATTGCCTTTCTTTGGAATGAAGGCTGACTTTTTCCAATCCTGTGGCTGCTGCTAAATTTTCCAAATTTGCTGGCATATTGAGTGCATCACTTTAACAGCATCATCTTTTAGGATTTGAAATGTTTTCAGCTGAAATTCCATACCTTGAGAGAGTCAATTCCCAGGCAGGTTGATAAGAAGTCCAGGGTCCCTGAGGAGGAGAGGAGCTCTCAAGAAGGAGAGAGGAGTCTGGAGTTCTCAAGGAGGAGAAAAGGACAAGCTTTTTTTTTCCTACATTGCTTTGTGTTAGTCAATATAACAATGTATCTTGGTCAAGAACATGTTTCTTCTTAACAAGAACCTTCTAACTAATCTTGTTATCCTAAGGTGTATATTGTGGCAGTGAGTCTGGTAAGACCCTTCTATTGTTCTAATCTTGTTAATTTAAGATGTATGTTGTGGGAGTGGGTCTGGTAAAAGTATATAAGGCCTTGATAAGACTAGTGAGGGGGACACTCTCCATCCCCCTTCTGATGTCTATGTCAGAAGCTTTCTCTGTCCTCTTTATACTTTAATACAACTCTGCTACTCAAAAGCTCTTGAGTGACCAAGCGTGGTCCCTGGCCCCAAAGCTAAATCTTCTTTGGAGATCACAAATCCAACACTGTTCACTGTAAGCTATCAACCTCCATCAGCTTTGTTTATCATAATGCTTCCTAAGGCCCATTATTTCAGCCCTCAGGATGTCTGGCTCTAGGTTAGTGACCACTCCATTATAGCTATCCAGATCATTAAGACCTTTTTTGAACAGTTCCTCTGTGTATTCTTGCCTCCCTAGTGGCTCAGCGGTAAAGAATCTGCCTGCAATGCATGCGACATAAGAAAGTGAGTTCGATCCCTGGGTCAGGCAGATCCCCTGGAGGAGGGCCCTGCAATCTCTTCTTAATCTCTTTTGCGTCTGTTAGGTCCTTCCTTGCTGTTTCTGTCCTTTAGTGTGCCCACCTTTGCATGAAACATTCTGTTGGTATCTCCAATTTTCTTGAACAGCTCTCTAGTCTTTCCCATTGTATTGTTTTCCTCTATTTCTTTCCACTGTTCATTTAAAAAGGCTTTCTTATTTCTCCTTGCTATTTTCTGGAACTCTGCATTCAGTTGGATATATCTTTCTCTTTCTTCCTTGCCTTTCATGTCTCTTCTTTTCTCAGGTATGTGTAAGTCCTCCTCAGACAACCATTTTGCCTTCTCGCATTTCTTTTTCTTTGGGATGGTTTTGGTCACCACCTTTTGTACAATGTTACATACATCCATTCCTAGTTCTTCAGGCACTCTGACCATGAGATCTAAGCCCTTTATTCTCTTCATCGCCTCCACTGTACAATCATAAGTTATTTGCTTTAGGTCATACCTGAATAATCTAGTGATTTCCCTTGCTTTCTTCAATTTAAGCCTGAATTTTGCAATAAAGTCTCTATTACACTATCGCAATAAGTGACTTTATTACTCTTTTGTAAATATGCTCATCTGTACCATGTTTTCAGATTCCACATATAAGCAATATTGAATAGATAAAGTTTTGTGGTATATTCATGGAATAGGTTATGTTAATGTTACAACAATTAAACTGAATATAATACAGTGACATGCAACAATATAAATGAAATATAAAATAATTTGTGTGAAAAAAATGACAATACCAGAAAATTATCTGCAATACAATACCTTTTTAAAAGTGAAGTGCGAAAACAAGCAACACTAAACTATGTATATTTTTCAAGGTCTGGTAACCAAGAATAAAAGACTATTTATTTCCTACCCCATAGAAAAACTCTATGTACAGTAGTGAAGCTGGATCAAGTACCCACAGTATCAAACCACATTTATTGTAAAACAGAGAAACAGAAGACATAAAGCTGTTACTTGTCCCTGAAGATGCTGACTCCCATTGCAATTATTGGGAGAGCTCTCTGATCTGACACTGGAGAAGGTCTTTGCTTAAGCTTCAGTTATGTTTTCCAGGATATTTGTTTTCTGTGTATTATTTTCCGCTACTCTTGGCCCTATATTGTGAGAGTTTTTCTCATCTATTTACAAACATGGGCACATCTGAAGTGTATGTTGAGGAATGTGCCTTTATTGTGCATGCATAGCTTTTGCTGCCTCCTTCATGTCTGTGTAAAAGTGTCTTCTTCTTCTTCTTAGACCACAGCTCATGGTTTGACTGGGAATACAATTTCTTCCACTTAATAAGCTACTCACTTACTTTCTCAATCAGGACATGTGCCTTTAGTCAGATACAAATTATTTCCCAGGCTTTCTTTTCTTTCTTTCTTCCTTCCTTGCTTTCTCTCTCTCTGGATAGATAGATATAGAACTATCTTCCTGTCTAGCTAATCTTTATATATTATGTGTGTGTGTGTGTGTGTGTGTGTGTGTGTGTGTGTGTATAAAATCTTTCCCAGTCTTGGATGTCTGTGTCCTAATATAGCAAAATCTGTCTGGAGCCCATCTAGCCTTGGTGGTATAATAAAAAGATTATTCTTTGCCAAATGGATAGGACTTTCAAAGAGACTTTGTTTCTCAGAGGCATTTTAAAACTTTTTTTTCTTTTTTATATCTAGAAATAGTTGACTTTTCCAACCAGTTTTGACCCCACATTTATCAACCTCTTTATTTTTTTTTTTCTTTCATCTCTGCTTTTGAACCAGACAGTTTTTTAAAGTTCATCTCTTATTTCTAATACCTTACTAAATGAAGCCAGTTCATACCAAATATTCAACTAAAAGTCTATTTTCCAAACTCTTCTGCTGGATTCATAAACTTGGCAGATGTGTTTGCTTTCTCAGATTTGCTGACAGAAGCTAAGTCTTCTAGAACTCAGTAACATGAGACTCCCTCTTTACAACCTCTAACACTGGTTTCCTTGCCACTCCAGCACTGAATTACATAGATGAGGCTATTTAAATAGAAGAATCCCACTTACATTGCCAATTATATATTGATCATGATAATGCTAGCTGCTATAACATATAAACCTTAGATATCTGTGGGTTAACAAAAATGTAATTTTTATTCTTTTAACCTATTGGATAATATTGTGCCATCTGCAATCATAACGGTTTATTTTATGTTTCTCTTTAATTTGTATTTTATATTGGAGTGTAGTTGATTTACAAAATTGTGTTAGCTTCCTATGTAAAGTGATTTAGTTATAAATATACATATATCGATTCTTTTTCATATTCTTTTTCCATGTAAGTTATTACAGAATATTGAGTAGTGTCCTGTGCTATATAGTAGATTCTTAAGAGACACTGGTCTGAACCCTGGGTCTTGATGATCACCTGGAGGAGGGCATGGCAACCCACTGCAGTATTCTTACCTGGAGAATCCCATGGATAGAGAAGCCTGGTGGGCTACTGTCCACAGCATCGCAGAGTCAGACATGACTTAAGCGACTTAGCACACAGCACACACACACACAGTAGATTGTTTTCTATTGTTGTGCTATTATAAACAATGCTACAATATATACGTTTTTAGTTGCTTTCTAGTTTTAACATGGGAGAGTTCCTTTAGGTATATATTAATGCATGATTAAAATTACTGAGCCATGTATTATGCACATTTTATTTTTTATTAAAAAGTTTTAAATTTATTGTGGTACCATTGGTTTATAACATTATGCGTTTCATGCCTACTACTTTATATTTCAATTTCCATATACACTACAGCATGTACGTATTAAATGTTAGCTAATTGTGCCAAATTGCCCTACAAAACTGCTATATAGATTAAACTATCATCAATATGTTCCTTGCAGATACTTCAATATTTGATTCTTTTATTAAACAATTCTCAGTCTATGAGTAAGAACACGTTATAATGTGTTTTAAAATGCATTTTATAGGGTCACTAGTGACACTTAGCATCTATTCATGAGTTATTAACTATATGAATTTCCTCTGTAAATTGTCTTTATACAATTTGGCTAGGCTTTTGTTTATTCTTTTCTTATATATTTTAAGGCATTCTTATATATTCTATAGAGAATAGCTGAAATTATTTTTATCATTCTTTTCTTTTATCTTTTTTTAAACTGTTACAGCATTTTATTTTTTGTTAACCATAAGTTTGACATTTTGACCTTGATAAATCTATGCATT
The DNA here is from genome assembly GCA_024291935.2 of Okapia johnstoni. Taxonomy (NCBI): domain Eukaryota; kingdom Metazoa; phylum Chordata; class Mammalia; order Artiodactyla; family Giraffidae; genus Okapia; species Okapia johnstoni. The sequence continues at coordinate 51,277,552 of CM044319.1, forward strand.
TTTCTTTAATATTTTATGCTTTATTTTAGAGGTCTTATTTATCCCAATGTTGAGAACATCATATTTTCATTAAATATTTAAGGGTTTTTTAAAAATATCTTTGATATACTTTGATTAAATATGTGTGTATGTATATATATATATGTATGTATGTAAGAGAGACAGAAAGATAGGAGAATGTATAAAATAAGTATCTGACTCTTTACCTTCTTGTTCAAATAACCAGTTGTTTAAATATTTTTAATTGAATACCTTATCATTTCCCCACTGATTCGAAATGTCACATTTAATGAAAACTAAATTATTTTAATATGCATGGACTTATTTATGGATTCTATTTTTAAATCTTTTTGTTTATTTTTGCATAAATCTCACACTGACTTAATTACTATGACTTTGTCATGTGGTTTGACAAACTAGTTATGCTCATTTTCTTGTTTTCCAAATATTATTCTCCCTCTCGTGCATTTTCTTGTCCATTTTCCTTTTCCAAGGAAACTACTTCAACATGGTGCAGTAGGACTCACAGTGATTTGGAGAGAAATCAGGTGGCACAGTGGTAAAGAATCCACCTGACAATGCAAGAGACACAAGAGATGCAGATTCGATCCTTGGTTCAGGAAGATTCTGTGGAGAAGAAAATGGCAACCCACTCTAATATTCTTGCCTGGAAAATTCCATGGACAGAGGAGCATAGTGGGCTATAACCCGTGGGATCTCAGAGTTGGACACTGCTGAGCATGCACATATGTACGTCAGTGTTGTGTTATTGCATCTTCTCATCTAGGGATATATTTCTATATTAAGATTTTCTCCTATGCTTTTCATTAAACTTTTACCAGTTACTTCAAATTAAAATAAAAGCATAATCAGGTAATCTTGATTTTGTTTTGATTCATTGAATATATATGCTCTTCTTTGATTAGTTAAACATGGATAATCTTTTTCAACCTTATTGGGCAATATGAGGAAAGAAAGAATTGTAATTATACATGAAGACCTTATTATAGTTTAAACAAGTGTTAGAAACTGAGATAAAGAGAGAAGTGGCTCAGCCTCTAGTTTAAGTAGATGTTGATCTTGTTGCAGCAGCACATAAGCAAACAGTAAATTGTGACACAAAATAACAAGCTGTCAAAAGGGAGTACATTTATAAAAATCACCAAATTTATACTAGCAAGGGACTAGAAAGCTTTCCTGGGGGAGATGATGCCTACGGTTTGAGTACTTATAAAAACATGGATCTTAAAAATATATTAAATGAAAAAAAAATAAAAAAATAAAATAAAAAAAAATAAATAAAAAAAATAAAAAATATATATATATTAAATGAAATTGACAGATTATGTAGGCTGCTCTACTCACAGACTTTGTAAAAGGCAGATCCAGGCTACATATCTAGAACCATATGGTTTAAAAATCTGTGCCAGAGTGGTGGCACCTTCATATTTTTATTATACTTTTTAATCATTGTGGTTTGCAATTGAGGTGACTTGAATAGCTGGCAGAATATACGTGGCTTTATTTCTATTCTACTGCCCTTTTTTTGATAGGTTATTAAAAGTGAAATTGCATGTCTTTAAATATGTGGAAGCATTTAAAGATTTGGGAAAAAGGGAAAGTGTCAGTCATTCAGTCATGTCTGACTCTTTGTGACCCCATGGGCTACAGCCTGCCAGGGTCCTCTGTCCATGGAATTTTCCAGGCAAGAATATTGGAGTGGGTAATCATCCCTTCTCCAGGGAATCATCTGGATCCAGGGATCAAAATGGGTCTCCTACATTGCAGGCATGTTCTTTACCATCTGAGACAAAATATGGTTACATCCTAGAAAGAATGCAATATTGCTTCTTCCTGGGTTTAGGAAAGAATTAATTTAACAAATTAATTTAATATATAATGAAGGCATTTACAGAAACATTGAAAACTCATATCAATAACCTCAGATATGCATATGACACCACCCATATGGCAGAAAGCGAAGAAGAACTAAAGAGCCTCTTGATGAAAGTGAAAAAGGAGAGTGAAGATGTTGGCTTAAAGCTCAACATTCAGAAAACTAAGATCATGGCATATGGTCCCAACACTTCATGGGAAATAGATGGGGAAACAGTGGAAACAGTGCCAGACTTTATTTTTCTGGGCTCCAAAATCACTGCAGATGGTAATTGCAGCCATGAAATTAAAAGACGCTTATTCCTTGGAAGGAAAGTTATGGCCAACCTAGATAGCATATTAAAAAGCAGAGACATTACATTGCCAACCAAGTCCATCTAGTCAAGGCTATGGTTTTTCCAGTAGTCATGTATGGATGTGAGAGTTGGACTATAAAGAAAGCTGAGCACCGAAGAATTGATGCTTTTGAGCTGTGGTGTTGGAGAAGACTCTTGAGAATCCCTTGGACTGCAAGGAGATATAACCAGTCCATCCTAAAGGAGATCAGTCCTGGGTGTTCATTGGAAGGACTGATGTTGAAGCTGAAACTCCAATATTTTGGCCACCTGATGCAAAGAGCTGACTCATTTGAAAAGACCCTGATGTTGGGAAAGATTGAAGGCAGGAGGTGAAGGGGACGACGGAGGATGAGACGGTTGGATGGCATCACCGAATCAATGGACATGCATTTGGGTAAACTCCAGGAGTTGATGATGGACAGGGAGGCCTGGTGTGCTGTGGTTCATGGGTCGCAAAGAGTCAGACACGACTGAGCGACTGAACAGAACTGAATTGATATAACATGAACTAAGTTTTAGACATATTATAGAAGATTCTGGACATCAAGGCAGAAGCCTGGATTGGAGAGAAACACCTGGAAAATATTAATATATATCTTGTATTTAAAGTCATAAACTCATCAGTGTTTCAGTGGTGAGTGTAGAAAGGAGAGGGGAAAGAGACGTGAATTGAATACTGTGTCTTGAATTCTAACATTCAATGATCAGAGATAAGGAAGAAAACTGAAAAGATGTAGCTAAATTTTGTCAGAAGGGTGAGGGGGAGCATTCCATTAATGTGTCTTGGAAATCAAATGAAGAAAGTGTTTCTGGGGGGAGAAAATGTATTTCTGTGCTTATCAACATTGCTATTATTCTAATACATGTGTATAAAGTGTCCACAGTTTTCTCATAACTCATTGAACAATCCCAATAATTAACAGTGATTATTATAAATTATGTCTGACCTCTTATCCTATTTTCCCATGTACATCAAATCATTTACATTTCATCAGACTTCTTGAATTGCAGGTTCCCAAAATATATGCTGTGAAATTTTAATTAACAATTAAATTTGTGCATACTAAAAAAAAAAAGATTATTAATGACAAATAGGTGTTAAACATTAAGTTGAATCTGCCACTTGAACATGGATACCAAGCTTGCACTTTCTCAAGTGTTATAATCAGATATTACTCTAAAATAAAACTGGTGGGATTATTTTTCAAGACTGGTGCACATATATTCACATAAAATTGGGCATGACTGGGCATAATAGAAGAAATTAATGAAAGGAAAATTTAAGATGGGAATCAGGACGAGAAAGATTTTAATGAGAACAAGTGAATGGTACAATGATCTCCCACGAGGAAGTTCAGAGACTTCATATTTCATGCATAATATGCATACTGCATGAATAATTTTTTGAAGGATCAAACCTTGCTGCTGATTCCAGAAAGCAGAGCATACTGATTCAATATATGGATTTAGATGCTTCTTTTTGAAATGCCCATGCCCTGCAACTTATAAGGAATGATAAAACAGTTTTGTATGTGTACCTTCCACCCTTTAAGAAAAAAAGCTTTCTCTCTTAAATTTGTTTCATTTTCTGTCTTATACTATAGGTTGAACCACATGAAATTACTAATGTTTTGAAAGTCAGAAATAATTGACTGTTTACAATGTTTTTCTTATTTAAACCTCATCCATTTGTCCTTTTCAAGAGCATCCTCGTCTTTTTTATATCTTAACGAAATCTGCTGAGGTGTATCCTGCCAGCTGAATAGGCACTAGTCTTGTAGGTATCTTCCTAACCCTTGTTTTGGTTCCCAGTTTCTCTCATGCCTTCATCTTAACAGTATTTCAAGTCTCTTTTCTGGTGGTTGAATTGACTCCATCCCATTAAGATCTCTTTGCCTTTGTTATAAGGGTGATTGCTGCACTGTCCTTTCCTTAACAGAGGTTGAATATTCTGTCTCAGAGAAAAAAAAGCGATTTAAGGCAAGTTGTTTTAAATTCCATCATGTCAAATTCAAAAACTAATAGACTTAATGCCGGGAAGCAGTCCTAAGATGGCAGAGGAATAGGACGGGGAAACGACTTTGTCTCCCACAAATTCACTGAAAGAACATTTAGACGCCAAGCAAATTCCACAAAACAACTTCTGAATGCTGGCAGAGGACATCAGACACACAGAAAGGCAGCCCATAGTCTTCAAAACGAGGTAAGACAAAAACTATAAAAGATAAAAAGAGAGACAAAAGAGGTAGGGACGGAGATCCGTCCCAGGAAAGGAGTCTTAAAAAAGAGAGAAGTTTCCAAACACCAGGAAACACTCTCTCCAGCGGGTCTGTGGCGAGCCTTGGAAACACAGAGGGCAAAATAACCGGGAAGAAAAATAAATGATTAAACCCCGCAGTTTACGTACCTAACAGCAAATCCCAGCGGGCACACAGCCTAGACGCGCGCAAGCCCAACTAGCAAGCGGGGGCTGGGCAGGGAGGGGCGGGCTGCATTGCTTTGGTTAAGGACTGGGCCTGAATGCCCCGAGGGCAATCTGAGGGAACTAGATTGAGACAGCAACCTAGAAGTGGGATAGCTTTCCCGTGAAAAGACTTAACCTAAGACACCACCAGGCCCGCTCACAGAACAAAGGACTGAACAGAGCAAGCCGGCTGCGGACCAGCCCATCCTCCACAGGAGACAGGCAGGCGAGGGCAGCCAGAGCCCAAAGGGTGGACTCGCGACCCGAGAAAGGCTTCCTATACCAAACTGCAAACAGACTTCGCTGCTAACCAGGACTTCTTGGGACTCTGGAGGGTCGACACCCGCCGAGAGGGTCACAGCCAGAGATTAGCTCCCCAGGGGATAGCACGGCTCACCTGGGAAGCTGCGCCCATTGTACACCCAGAAAATCCTAGCAGCTGGGACGGGGGAAGGGAAAAAGGTGCAGCCCCCAACCGCGCTAGCCAAAAACTGGTCACCGGAGCTGCTTGGACCTGGGAAGGGCACAAAACCAAGGCTCACCCAAGTCTGTGCCTTTGTGTAGTAACCAGGAACCAGAACCTGAGTGGCTTAGACCTGGGAAGAACAGGCAACCCCAGGGGCCGCTTCAGACAGTTCCAGGCAGTGTAACCTAGAGCCTGAGCAGTGTAGACTTGGAAAGCACACATGCTGTGAGAGGGGCAAACCCAGTGTGGCTGAAACATTGTGAGCACATTCCAGTGAGATTTGTTTGCAGTGTTCCTCCCTCCTCACAGCACGACTGAACAAGTGAGACTAAAAAAAAAAGTGACCACCACCATCCCCCTTGTGTCAGGGCGGAAATTAGACACTGAAGAGACTAGCAAACAGAAGAAGCTAAAAGAAACAGAGGGAATCGCTTTGGAAGTGACAGATGCAACAGGTTAAAATCCTGTAGTTAGCGCTGACTACATAGGAAGGGGCCTAGAGATCTTGAGAAGTACAAGCTGGAGCAAGGAACTACCTGAAAATGAACTGACCCCACACTGTCCGTAACAGATCCAGAGAAAGTCCTAGATATATTTTTACTATTATCATTATTTTTAATTTTTATAACTTTTTTATTATTTTTTTAATTTAATTTAATTTTCTTATTTTATTTTTATTTTTAAGTCCCCTATTACTCCTTCAATCTTCATTTTTATAACCTACTATTACCTTGCAAAAAAAAATGTCCTATTTTTATTTGTATTTTTTAGTTTTATTTTTTTTAATACCTTATTTTTAAAGCAAACTTCATATATATATATATAATAATTTTTGTGACTCTGGTGGGTTTTTTCTTTTTTTTTATATGATATTTTTGAGAACCTAACCTCTACTCTAGATTTTTAATCTTTGTTTTTTAGTATTTGCTATCAACTTTGTATCTTCAAGAACCCAATCTTCAGCACCCATTTTTACTTGGGAGTGAGAACACTGGCTTGATTGCTCTCTCCCCCTTTTAACTCTCCTTTTTCTCCACCAGGTCGCCTCCATCTCCCCACTCCCCCTTTTCTTCTCAACCCAACTCTGTGAATCTCTTTGTGTGTTCCAGGCTGTGGAGAACACTTAAGAGAACTGATTACTGGCTGGATCTGTCTCTCCCCTTTTGATTACCCCATTTCTCCTCCTGGCCACCTCTGTCTCCTTCCTCCCTCTTCTCTTCCCTGTGTAACTCCATGAACATCTCTGAGAAATCCAGACTGTGGAGAGCACATAGGGAAGTGATTAATGGCTAGCTTGGTCTCTCCCCTTTTGATTCCCCTCTTCTCTTCCTGGCTACCTCTATCTCTCTCCTCCCTCTTCTCTTCTCCATGTAACTCTGTGAACCTCTCCAGGTGTCTCTCACCGTGAAGAAACTTTTCATCATTAACCTAGATGTTTTATCATTGGTGCTGTGTAGATGGAGAAGTCTTGAGGCTACTGTAAGAATAAGACTAAAAACCAGAGACAGGAGACTTAAGTCCAAATCTTGAGAACACCAGAGAACTTCTGAATCCAGGAAGCATTAAATGATAGGAGCTCATCAAACACCTCAATACCTACACTGAAACCAAGCACCACCCAAGGCCCAACAAGTTCCAGAGTAAGATATACCACGCAAATTCTCCAACAACACAGGAACATAGCCCTGAGCTTCAATATACAGGCTGCCCAAAGTCACACCAAACCCACTGACATCTCAAAACGCATTACTGGACACTTTATTGCACTCCAGAGAGAAGGAATCAAGCTCCACCCACCAGAACACTGACACAAGCTTCCCCAACCAAGAAACCTTGACAAGCCACCCGTCTAACCCCACCCACAGCGAGGAACCTCCACAATAAAGAGGAACCACAAACTGCCAGAAAACAGAAAGGCCACCCCAAACACAGCAATATAAACAAGATGAAAAGGCAGAGAAATAGTCAGAAGGTATAGGAACAGGATAAATGCCCTCCAAATCAAACAAAAGAGGAAGAGATAGGGAATCTACCTGGTAAAGAATTCCGAATAATGATAGTGAAAATGATCCAAAATCTGGAAAACAAATTGGAGTTGCAGATAAATAACCTGGAGACAAGGATTGAGAAGATGCAAGAAAGGTTTATCAAGGACTTAGAAGAAATAAAAAAAAGATGCAAGAAAGGTTTATCAAGGACTTAGAAGAAATAAAAAAAAGAGTCAATATATAATGAATAATGCAATAAATGAGATAAAAAACACTCTGGAGGGAACCAACAGTAGAATAACGGAGGCAGAAGATAGGATAAGTGAGGTAGAAGATAGAATGATAGAAATAAATGAAACAGAGAGGAAAAAAGAAAAAAGAATGAAAAGAAATGAGGACAACCTCAGAGACCTCTGGGACAATGTTAAATGCACCAACATATGCATCATAGGAGTCCCAGAAGAAGAAGACAAAAATAAAGACCATGAGAAAATACTCGAGGATAATAGTTGAAAACTTCCCTAAAGTGGGGAAGAAAATAATCACCCAAGTCCAAGAAACCCAGAGACTCCCAAACAGGATAAACCCAAGGCAAAACACCTCAAGACACATAATAATCAAATAAACAAAGATCAAACACAAAGAACAAATATTAAAAGCAGCAAGGGAAAAACAACAAATAACACACAAGGGGATTCCCATATGGATAACAGCTGATCTTTCAATAGAAACTCTTCAGGCCAGAAGGGAATGGAAGGACATACCTAAAGTGATGAAAGAAAATAATCTACAGCCCAGATTACTGTATCCTGCAAGAATCTCATTCAAATACGAAGGAGAAATCAAAAGCTTTACAGAAAAGCAAAAGGTCAGAGAATTCAGCACCACCAAACCAGCTCTCCAACAAATGCTAAAGGATCTTCTCTAGAGAGGAAACACAGAAAGGGTGTATAATCTCGAACCCAAAACGATAAAGTAAATGGCAATGGGATCATACTTATCAATAATTACCTGAAATGTAAATGGGTTGGATGCCCCAACCAAAAGACAAAGACTGGCTGAATGGATACAAAAACAAGACCCCTATATATGTTGTCTACAAGAGACCCATTTCGAAACAAGGGACACATACAGACTGAAAGTGAAGGGCTGGAAAAAGATACTTCATGTAAATAGAGACCAAAAGAAAGCAGGAGTAGCAATACTCATATCAGATAAAATAGACTTTAAAACAAAGGCAGTGAAAAGAGACAAATATTGACACTACATAATGATCAAAGGATCAATCCAAGAAGAAGAGATAACAATTATAAATATATATGCACCCAACATAGGAGCACTGCAATATGTAGGGCAAATGCTAACATGTATGAAAGGGGAAATTAACAATAACACAATAATAGCGGGAGACTTTAATATCCCACTCACACCTGTGGACAGATCAACTAAACAGAAAATTAACAAGGAAACACAAACTTTAAATGATACAATAGACCAGTTATACCTAATTGATATCTATAGGTCATTTCACTCCAAAACAATAAATTTCACCTTTTTCTCAAGTGCACACGGAACCTTCTCCAGAATAGATCACATCCTGGACCATAAATCTAGTCTTTGTAAATTCAAAAAAAATTGACATCATTCTAAGCATCTTTTCTGACCACAAGGCAGTAAGATTAGATGTCAATTACAGGAGAAAAACTATTAAAAGCTTCAACATACGGAGGCTGAAAAACACACTGCTGAATAACCAATAAATCACAGAAGAAATAAAAAAGGAAATCAAAATATGCATAGAAACGAATAAAAATGAAAACACAACAACCCAAAACCTATGGGACACTGTAAAAGCAGTGCTAAGGGGAAGATTCATAACAATACAGGCTCACCTCAAGAAACAAGAAAAAAGCCAAATAAATAACCTAACTCTACACCTAAAGCAACTAGAAAATGAAAAAATGAAGAACCCCAGGGTTAGTAGAAGGAAAGAAATCTTAAAAATTAGGGCAGAAATAAATGCAAAATAAACAAAAGAGACCATAGCAAAAATCAACAAAGCCAAAGCTGGTTCTCTGAGAAGATAAATAAAATTGACAAGCCATTAGCCAGACTCATCAAGAAACAAAAGGAGAAGAATCAAATCAACAAAATTAGAAATAAAAACGGAGAGATCACAACAGACAACACAGAAATACAAAGGATCATAAGAGACTATTATCAGCAACTATATGCAAATAAAATGGACAACTTGGAAGAAATGGCTAAACTCTTAGAAAAGTATGACTTCCCAAAACTGAACCAGGAAGAAACAGAAAATCTCAACAGACCCATCACAAGCACAGAAATTGAAACTGTAATCAGAAATTTTCCATCAAACAAAAGCCCAGGACCAGATGGCTTCACAGCTGAATTCTAACAAAAATTTAGGGAAGAGCTAACACCTATCCTAATCAAACTCTTCCAGGAAATTGCAGAGGAAGGTAAACTTCCAAACACATTCTACGAGGCCACCATCACCCTAATTCCAAAACCTGAAAAAGATGCCACAAAAAAAGAAAACTACAGGCCAATATCACTGATGAACATAGATGCAAAAATCCTTAACAAAATCCTAGCAAACAGAATCCAACAACATATTAAAAAGATCATACATCATGACCAAGTTGGCTTTATCCAAGGGATGCAAGGATTCTTCAATATCTGCAAATCAATCAATGTAATACACTGCATAAACAAATTTAAAGATAAAAATAATATAATTATTTCAATAGATGCAGAGAAAACCTTTGACAAAATTCAACATCCATTTATGATAAAAACCCTCCAAAAAGCAGGAATAGAAGGAATATACCTCAATATAATAAAAGCTATATATGACAAACCCATGGCAAACATTAACTTAAATGGTGAAAACCTGAAAGCATTTCCCCTAAACTCAGGAACAAGACAAGGGTGCCCACTCTCACCACTACTGTTCAACATAGTTTTGGAAGTTTTGGCCACAGCAATCAGAGCAGAAAAAGAAATAAAAGGAATCCAGATTGGAAAAGAAGAAGTAAAACTTTCACTGTTTGCAGATGACATGATCCTCTACATAGAAAACCCTAAAGACTCCACCAGAAAATTACTAGAGCTAATCAATAAATATAGTAAAGTTGCAGGATATAAAATTAACACACAGAAATCCCTAGCAATCCTATACACTAACAATGAGAAAACAGAAAGAGAAATTAATGAAACAATTCCATTCACCATCACAACGAAAAGAATAAAATACTTAGGAATATATCTACCTAAAGAAACAGAAGACCTATATATAGAAAATTATAAAACATTGCTGAAAGAAATCAAATAAATGGAGAAATATACTCTGTTCATGGATCGGAAGAATCAATATAGTGAAAATGAGTATACTACCCAAAGCAATACATAGATTCAATGAAATCCCTATCAAGCTACCAATGGTATTCTTCAGAGGACTAGAACAAATAATTCACAATTTGTATGGAAATGCAAAAACCCTCGAATAGCCAAAGCAATCTTGAGAAAGAAGAATGGAACTGGAGGAATCAACCTGCCTGACTTCAGGCTCTGCTACAAAGCCACAGTCATCAAGACAGTATGGTACTGGCACAAGGACAGAAATATAGATCAATGGAACAAAATAGAAAGCCCAGAAATAAATCCATGCACCTATGGACACCTTATCTTTGACAAAGGAGGTAAGAATATACAATGGAGAAAAGACAATCTCTTTAACAAGTGGTGCTGGGAAAACTGGTCAACCACTTGTAAAAGAATGAAACTAGAACACTTTCTAACACCATACACAAAAATAAACTCAAACTGGATTAAAAATCTAAACATAAGACCAGAAAATACATAACTCCTAGAAGAAAACATAGGAAAAACACTCTCCTACATAAACCACAGAAGGATCCTCTATGATCCACCTCCCAGAATATTTTAAATAAACAAATGAGACCTAATTAAATTTAAAAGCTTATGCACAACAAAGGAAACTATAAGCAAGGTGAAAACACAGCCTTCAGAATGGGAGAAACTAATAGCAAACGAAGCAATGGACAAAGAATTAATCTCAAAAATATACAAGCAACTTCTTCAGCTCAATTCCAGAAAAATAAACGACCCAATCAAAAAGTGGGCCAAAGAACTAAACAGACACTTCTCCAAAGAAGACATACAGATGGCTAACAAACACATGAAAAGATGCTCAACATCAGTCATAATTAGAGAAATGCAAATCAAAACCACAATGAGGTACCATTTCATGCCCATCAGAATAGCTGCTATCCAAAAGACTACAAGCAATAAATGCTGGAGAGGGTGTGGAGAAAAGGGAACCCTCTTACAGTATTGGTGGGAATGCAAATCAATATAGTCACTATGGAGAATATTGTGGAGATTCCTCAAAAAACTGGAAATAGAACTGCCATATGACCCAGCAATCCCACTGCTGGGCATACACACTGAGGAACCCAGAAATGAAAGAGACACGTGTACCCCAATGTTCATCACAGCACTGTTTATAATAGCCAGGACATGGAAGCAGCCTAGATGCCCATCAGCAGACGAATGGATAAGGAAGCTTTGGTACATATACACAATGGAATATTACTCAGCCATTAAAAAGAATCCATCAAATCAGTTCTAATGAGGTGGATGAAACTGGAGCCTATTATACGGAGTGAAGTAAGCCAGAAAGAAAACCACCAATACAGTATACTAACACATATATATGGTATTTAGTTAATCGTTAAAGATAGCACTGTATATGAGACATCAAAAGAGACACAGATAAATAGAACAGTATTATGGACTCTATGGGAGAGGGCAAGGGTGGGATGATATGGGAGAATGGCATTGAAGCATTTAAATTATCATATGTGAAATGAATCTCCTGTCCAGGTTGGATGCATGATACAGGGCGCTCGGGGCTGGTGCACCAGGATGACCCAGAGGGATGGGTTGGGGAGAGAGGTGGGAGGGGGGTTCTGGAAGGGGAACACATGTACACCCATGGTGGATTCATGTCAATGTATGGCAAAACAAATACAATATTGTAAAGTTAAAAAATAGATAAATAAACTAACTTAAAATTAAAATTAAAAATAAATAAATAAATGTAAAAAAAAAAAAAAACCTAATAGACTTAATGCCAAAATGCCTTTGGCTTCCCCGATAGTTGTGTGCATGCTCAGTTGTGTCTGACTCTTTGAAACACCACAAACTGTAGCCCACCAGGCTCCTCTGTTCATGGGCTTTTCCAGGCAATAATACTGGGTTTTTTTGTTTTTTTTTTTTTGAGATTGCATCCAAGTACTGCATTTTGGACTCTTCTGTTGACCATGATGGCTACTCCATTTCTTCTAAGGGCTTCTTGCCCACAGTAGTAGATATAATGGTCATCTGAGTTAAATTTACACATTCCAGTCCATCTTAGTTCGCTGATTCCTAGAATGTCGACGTTCACTCTTGCCATCTCCTGTTTGACCACTTCCAATTTGCCTTGATTCATGGACCTAACATTCCAGGTTCCTATGCAATATTGCTCTTTACAGCATCGGACTTTGCGTTTCTCACCAGTCACATCCACAGCTGGGTATCGTTTTTGCTTTGGCTCCATCTCATCATTCTTTCTGGGGTTATTTCTCCACTGATCTCCATTAGCATATTGGGCACCTACTGACCTGGGGAGTTCATTTTTCAGTGTCCTATTTTTTTGCCTTTTCATACTGTTCATGGGGTTCTCAAGGCAAGAATATTGAAGTGGTTTGCCATGCCCTTCTCCAGTGGACCACATTCTGTCAGACCTCTCCACCATGACCCATCCGTCTTGGGTGGCCCCACACGGCATGGCTTAGTTTCATTGAGATAGACAAGGCTGTGGTCCGTGTGATCAGATTAGCTAGTTTTCTGTAATTTTAGTTTCAGTGTGTCTGCCCTCTGATGCCCTCTCGCAACACTTACCGTCTTACTTGGGTTTCTCTTACCTTGGGCCTTGGATAATTTCTCTTGCCGCCCCTGGCCCCTGGCCCACAGGCCCGCCTAGCCCCGGTCGGCCGCCGCCCCCGGCCCCCGGTCTTCACGACCCAGATAATCACGATGGTGTGATCACTCACCTAGAGCCAGACATCCCGGAATGTGAAGTCAAGTGGGCCTTAGAAAGCATCACTACGAACAAAGCTAGTGGAGGTGATGGAATTCCAGTTGAGCTATTTCAGATCCTGAAAGATGATGCTGTGAAAGTGCTGCACTCGATATGCCAGAAAATTTGGAAAACTCAGCAGTGGCCACAGGACTGGAAAAGGTCAGTTTTCATTCCAATCCCAAAGAAAGGCAATGCCAAAGAATGCTCAAACTACCGCACAATTGCACTCATCTCACATGCTAGTAAAGTAATGCTCAAAATTCTCCAAGCCAGGCTTCATCAATACATGAACCGTGAACTTCCAGATGTTCAAGCTGGTTTTAGAAAAGGCAGAGGAAACAGAGATGAAATTGCCAATATCCGCTGGATCATCAAAAAAGCAAGAGAGTTCCAGAAAAACATCTATTTCTGCTTTATTGACTACGCCAAAGCCTTTGACTGTGTGGATCACAATGAACTGTGGAAAATTCTGAAAGAGATGGGAATACCAGAACCTCTGACCTGTCTCTTGAGAAACCTGTATGCAGGCCAGGAAGCAACAGTTAGAACTGGACATGGAACAACAGACTGGTTCCAAATAGGAAAAGGAGTACATCAAGGCTGTATATTGTCACCCTGCTTATTTAACTTATATGCAGAGTACATCATGAGAAACGCTGGGCTGGAAGAAACACAAGCTGGAATCAAGATTGCTGGGAGAAATATCAATAATCTCAGATATGCAGATGACACCACTCTTATGGCAGAAAGTGAAGAAGAACTAAAGAGCCTCTTGATGAAGGTGAAAGAGGAGAGTGAAAAAGTTGGCTTAAAGCTCAACATTCAGAAAACTAAGATCATGGCATCTGATCCCATCACTTCATGGGAAATAGATGGGGAAACAGTGGAAACAGTGTCAGACTTTATTTTGGGGGGCTCCAAAATCACTGCTGATGGTGATTGCAGCCATGAAATTAAAAGATGCTTACTCTTTGGAAGGAAGGTTATGGGCAACCTAGATAGCATATTTAAAAGCAGAGACATTACTTTGCTAACAAAAGTCCGTTTAGTCAAGGCTATGGTTTTTCCAGTGGTCATGTATGGATGTGAGAGTTGGACGGTGAAGAAGGCTGAGCACCGAAGAATTGATGTTTTTGGACTGTGGTGTTGGAGAAGACTCTTGAGAGTCCCTTGGACTGCAAGGAGATCCAATCAATGCATCCTAAAAGAGATCAATCCTGGGTGTTCATTGGAAGGTCTGATGTTGAAGCTGAAACTCCAGTACTTTGGCCACCTCATGCAAAGTGTTGACTCATTGGAAAAGACCCTAATGCTGGGTCGGATTGGGGGCGGGAGGAGAAGGGGACGACAGAGGATGAGATGGTTGGATGGCATCACTGACTCGATGGACATGGGTTTGGGTAGACCCCGGGAGTTGGTGATGGACAGGGAGGCCTGGCGTGCTGCAGTTCATGGGGTTGCAAAGAGTCGGACACGACTGAGCGACTGAACTGAACTGAATACTGGAGTGGGTTGCCATTTTCTCTTCCAGGGGATGGATCTTCCTGACCCAGGGATTGAACACACAACCCTTAGGTCTCCTGCATTGGCAGGCAGATTCTTTACCACTAGTGCCACCTGGGAAGCCCCATAATAATACTACTTGTATAATTAATTTATTAACTATCATTAATAAATTTGCATTATTATTAAACTAAGTATTGGGTTGGCCAAAAATTTCGTTCAGAATTTTCCATAGTTCAGTGCAGTTGCTCGGTTGTGTCTGACTCGTTGTAACCCCATGGACTGCAGCACACCAGGCTTCCATGTCCATAACCAGCTGCCAGAACTTGCTCAAAGTCATGTCCATACAGCTGGTGATGCCACCCAACCATCTCATCCTCTGTCATCACCTTCTTCTCCCACCTTCAATCTTTCCCAGAATCAGGATCTTTTCCAGTAAGTCAGTTTTCCGCATCAGGTGGCCAAAGAATTGGAGTTTCAGTTTCAACATCAGTCCTTCCAACGAATATTCAGGGTTGATTTCCTTTAGGATTGACTAGTTTGATCTTCTTGCATTCCAAGGAACTCTCAAGAGTCTTCTCCAACACTACATTTCAAAAACATCACTTCTGTGGCACTCAGTTTTCTTAATAGTCGACTGCTCACATCCACATGTGACTACTTGAAAAACCATAGCTTTGACCTGACAGACTTTTGTTGGCAAAGTAATATGTCTGCTTTTAATATGCGGTCTAGGTTGGTCATAGCTTTTCTTCCAAGGAGCAAGCGTCTTTTAATTTCATGACTGCAGTCACCATCTGCAGTGGTTTTGTAGCCCCGAAAAGTAAAGTCTCTCACTGTTTCCATTATTTCCCCATCTATTTGCCAGGAAGTGATACCTGAAACAACTTTTTGGCTAATCCAATATATCAGCCTGTTTTAGAACTAATAAATTCCAAAGGTAAATATTTAAGTAGCTTCTTTTTTTCTTTATTTTGGTCTGACTTTGAACTTAAGTAAAAGGGAGGGTTTTTTTTTTTCACAACTTTAATAATTTTCCTTTTTTCTACTCATATTTTTCTTCTTTTTTTTCCAATGGACAAAATTAAACACATGCTTCCTTTAATTTTAGGTATATATTTGGCAATACCTTTGTATGTATTTTCAAAGATGTTTCACCAGGTTGCAATTCTAACTCTCCATTAAAGTTTTGACTGAAAGCAATGCTAAAGTAAAGTTTTATGTCCTTGGTGGGGGAGGGTACTTCCTCACTATTTATGTTTCATATCATTAAGCCCCCCTGCATTAGGCAGGCTTTTCACCTTAGTTCAAGCTAGAAATAAAGACAGAATGCAATGCTTAACCTGCAAAAGCTTGTCTGCAACTGGGAAAAATTATGTGAAAAATATAATGAAGATCAAGTGAGAATATTCACCATGAAAACTGTTTCTATCAATGGTCTGAATATTATAGAATTCCTAATAAAAATTCTAGTTACTTTTCCAGCCAGTACAGAGCTGCTTGGAGGCTGGTAGGGGTGGTGAGTTCCGAAGCAGCTTCTGGAATTTCTGAACACCCCTGGTCAGTACAAGATGGATCCAGTAGTTTTTGAGTTACATAGACAGTGTACTGTGGCAATCAGATGTCTCACTACTGGATCCTCCAAGCTGGCTCAATGACCATGATATTGGGTTTGCCTTTGAGTACTTTGCCAACAGTCAATTTCATGACTGCACTGACCATGTCTGCTTCATCAGCCCAGAAGTCACTCAGTTCATCAAGTGCACTGGCAACCCAGCAGAGATTGCCACGATCCTTGAGCCACTGGACCTCCCAAACAAGAGAGTTATATTTTTAGCCATCAATAATTCCACACATGCAGCTGGGGGAACCCACTGGAGCTTGTTGGTTTATCTGCAAGATAAAAATGGCTTTTTTTCATTATTATTCTTATGGTAGTAGTAACTCATTCCATGCAAAGCTGGTAGCAGAGAAACTAGAAGATTTCTTCAGCAGAAAAGAAAACAAACTGTTCTTTGAGGCAGAGAAAGCCCCTGCTCAACAAAACAGCTATGACTGTGGGATGTACGTGATATGTAACACTGAGGCCTTGAGTCAGAACTTCTTTAGACAACAGTCAGAATCACTACTTCAGCTACTCACTCCTACATACATCACAAAGAAGAGAGAAGAAAGGAAATATCTTATTACCAGGCTTGCCAAAAATTAGCTGTTGAAATATATTTGACTTTTGAAGTCTCTTCTTTCTGCCTGTCCCCATGATGGCTACAGTCTCAGTGCCTGAGGGAAGATGTCTGGGAGAGGAAAGCTTGTAATACTTACTTTATCCTGAGAGATGTTGTCCTCTGTATTATCCTAATGAAAAACTTTACTTTAACTCTAACTTCAGAGCAACATTTATCACCAAAACTGATTAATTCCCTTTCGGGCTCTCTTATCCACATTGGTTTATTCCAAAGGAAAAAAAAAAAAAGATCTGTAAAACAAATTAAGAAATATTAAGAATCTAGAAGCAAGAAGAAAATCATAGAGCAACCAAAAACTTATTGCACAGCCCACATATTTCAAAGGATCAACCGGCTAGAAGCAAATCTCAAGACCTAACCTAATTCAAGATTAAAGTATTATCAGTTACTCAGTTGTGTGATGCCTCTTCCATTCAACAAGCAAAGGCTTTCCTAGCTATAATCTTTGCCAATACTTGATAAAGATGGCGTTAGCCCATGTCACCCATCTGATTCCTGGAGCACTTTAAGAAAGGGAGAATCTTAAACAACGTTGTTGAAATAAATGTCTGTGATGGACCTCTTGTTTTGCATCTGAAACTTCCTAAAGTTGGTTTATTTTTGTAAAGGAGGAAAAAGTGACCTTTCTAAACTTGTTCACTTAATTAAAAAATGCAGACAATGTAATTTTTGAAATGTGGAACCAAGAGTAAAAAGAAATGGTATTCCTTGTTAAAAAAAAAAATCTAGTTGACTTCAGGAAGCTTGTGTGTTAATCATTCAGTTGTATCCGACACTTTGCTACTCCATGGACTGTAGCCCACCAGGCTCCTCTGACCATGGAATTCTTCGGGGAAGAATACTGGAGTGTGTTGCTATTTCCTTCTCCAACAGGAAGCTTATGAGGACCTTTTAAGTAATAAATACAAAGATAACTTAGAGGTAGTTGGACATTTTTATGAATAAATGCAATATTCTAGTGCCAGGCCAAACTATTTTCACTTAAGCCCAACTGCATCAGAAATTTATGGGTGATCAACAAACTTCTATAAATGTTCTTTTCTCCATTATCTCTACTCTGGGGAGAGGAAGAAAAAAAATTTATCTCTATAGTAACAAAGACTCTGGGATTCTAAAAATCTACATATATCTCAGTCTTCCTACATTATCTGTAGTTCTATTCTGTTGCTTTTTGGAGTAGCAGTGATTTGTCAAAGAAGATTCCTTTGTCCATCATCTTTGGTTCAAGGTAAACCTGTGATCCTGGATAAGTCATTTCATTTCTCTGAGGTTCACATACACTTGTCTGTAATCTGAAAGTGTTGGTAACCACATCTGATCATTGGTATGAGGATTAAGTTCAGTAATGCAGTTCAAGTACCTCATAAAGTCTGTGTTCAAGAGAGGAATTTCATTATGAAAATTTAATCTATTGTTGAATTTCACAACTCTGAGATGAGGTCAACTTTGGGATTCATTTTGCTTCAAAGATTTACTAAGAGAAGGATATGTCTACATTGTAACGGTCAGTTTCATTTTTTAATTGTTTTAAACATCTCTGAAATCATTACAGATTCATAGGAAGTTGCAAAAGCGTACAGATTCCAGGGAAAACCATCAGAAAAAAAGAATATAGATGTACGTGTAACTGAATCACTTTGCTGTACACCTAAAACTAACACAACATTGTATATCAACTCTTGTTCTTCAGTCATTAAGTGTGTCTGACTCTTCGTGACCTCATGGACTGTAGCATGCCAGGCTCTTCTGTCCTCCAGTATCTCCCAGAGTTTGTTCAAATTTATGTCCATTTTGTCAATAATACCAATATGTCAATACTGAGTCAATAATGCTATCAATGCTACCTCAGTTTAAAAAAAAGGCATACAGTCCATTTTCCATTCACCTAGCTTCCCCAGTGGTGACAACTTACATAACTATAGTTCAATGTAAAAAACAGAAGACTGATATGAATGCAATGCCATTAACTAGACTATAGACCTTATTCAATTTTCACCATTATTTATGTGAACTCTTTGTGTGTGCGTGCGTGTGTGTGTGTCTGTATGCATAGGGGAGTGTTTAGTTACATGCAGTGCTTTCTACTTATAAATTAGTGCAACCACTCCTAAAATCAAGGTACAGAATTGCTCCATCACCATAAAGGAACTCTTCCTGCTATCTGTTTATGTTGACAGCATTCCTACCTTCCAACACTGACCCTGTCCTTTTGGCGACAACTAATATATTCCCCACATCTATAGTTTTGTGATTTGGAGAGTGTTATACAAATGGACTCTTTCATGTGTCTCATATTTCTTTGTCTTTTTTTTCCTGTTCCTTTTCATTCTTTATGTAATCTTCCATTTCTCTTACCATCAGAAATCACTTTCCCCTAAAGTCCAATACGTATGAAAAAAGCTAATGTGTTGTTTTTACTTTTAAAAAAATCTAAATCATCTTTTAGGCAGTGGGAAGCTCCTAATCAGTTTAAAGTCTTTGGTATGATCTTAGTTTTATTTCAAAAACAAGATGCTCTTCTATTTATTAAATAGTGACTTGCCTCCTGTATTTATTTCCTCTTGCTGTGTAACCAATTATCACAAATGAATGAGCCTAAGACCTACAAAACTTTCTAGAACTAACACCCAAAAAACATGTCCTTTTCATTATACGGGACTGGAATGCAAAAGTAGGAAGTCAAGAAACACCTGGTGTAACAGGCAAATTTGGCCTTGGAGTACAGAATGAAGCAGGGCAAAGGCTAATAGAGTTTTGCCAAGAGAATGCACTGGTCTTAGCAAACACCCTCTTCCAACAACACAAGAGAAGAGTCTACACGTGGACATCACCAGATGGTCAACACCGAAATCAGATTGATTTTGCAGCCAAAGATGGAGAAGCTCTATACAGAGAGCAAAAACAAGACCGGGAACAGACTGTGGCTCGGATCATGTACTGCTTATTGCCAAATTCAGACTTAAATTGAAGAAAGTAGGGAAAACCACTAGTCCATTCAGGTATGACCTAGATCAAATCCCTTATGAGTAAACAGTAGAAGTGACAAATAGATTTAAGGGACTAGATCTGATAGACAGAGTGCCTGATGAACTATGAACAGAGGTTCATGACATTGTACAGGAGACAGGGATCAAGACCATCCTCGTGGAAAAGAAATGCAAAAAAGCAAAATGGCTGTCTGAGGAGGCCTTACAGATAGCTGGGAAGAGAAGAGAAGAGAAAAGGAAAGATATTCCCATCTGAATGCAGAGTTCCAAAGAATAGCAAGGAGAGATAAGAAAGCCTTCCTCAGCGATCAATGCAAAGAAATAGAGGAAAACAACAGACTGGGAAAGACTAGCGATCTCTTCAAGAAAATTAGAGATACCAAGGGAACATTTCATGGAAAGATGGTCCCGATAAAGGACAGAAATGGTATGGACCTAACAGAAACAGAAGATATTAAGAAGAGGTGGCAAGAATACACAGAAGAACTGTACAAAAAATTCATCACTACCCAGATAATCATGATGGTGTGATCACTCACCTAGAGCCAGACATCCTGGAATGTGAAGTCAAGTGGGCCTTAGAAAGCATCACTACGAACAAAGCTAGTGGAGGTGATGTAATTCCAGTTGAGCTCTTTCAAATCCTGAACAATGATGCTGTGAAAGTGCTGCACTCAATATGCCAGAAAATTTGGAAAACTCAGCAGTGGCCACAGGACTGGAAAAGGTCAGTTTTCGTTCCAATCCCAAAGAAAGGCAATGTCAAAGAATGCTCAAACTACCACTCAATTGCACTCATCTCACATGCTAGTAAAGTAATGCTCAAAATTCTCCAAGCCAGGCTTCAGCAATACGTGAACTTTGAACTTCCAGATGTTCAGGCTGGTTTTAGAAAAGGCAGAGGAACCAGGGATCAAATTGCCAACATCTTCTGGATCATGGAAAAAGTAAGAGAGTTCCAGAAAAACATCTATTTCTGCTTTATTGAATATGCCAAAGCCTTTGACTGTGTGGATCACAATAAACTGGAAAATTCTGAAAGAGATGAGAATACCGGATTCTCTGACCTGTCTCTTGAGAAACCTGTATGCAGGTCAGGAAGCAACAGTTAGAACTGGACATGGAACAACAGACTGGTTCCAAATAGGAAAAGGAGTACATCAAGGCTGTATATTGTCACCCTGCTTATTTAACTTATATGCAGAGTACATCATGAGAAACGCTAGGCTGGAAGAAACACAAGCTGGAATCAAGATTGCTGGGAGAAATATCAATAACCTCAGATATGCAGATGACATCACCCTTATGGCAGAAAGTGAAGAAGAACTAAAGACCCTCTTGATGAAAGTGAAGAGAAGAGTGAAAATGTTGGCTTAAAGCTCAATGTTCAGAAAACTGAAGATCATGGCATCTGGTCCCATCACTTCATGGGAAATAGATGGGGAAACAATGGAAACAGTGTCAGACTTTATTTTGGGGGGCTCCAAAATCACTGCTGATGGTGACTGCAGCCATGAAATTAAAAGACGCTTACTCCTTGGAAGGAAGGTTATGGCCAACCTAGATAGCATATTTAAAAGCAGAGACATTACTTTGCCAACAAAAGTCCGTTTAGTCAAGGCTATGGTTTTTCCAGTGATCATTATGGATGTGAGAGTTGGACGGTGAAGAAAGCTGAGCGCTGCAGAATTGATGCTTTTGAACTGTGGTGTTGGAGAAGACTCTTGAGAGTCCCTTGGACTGCAAGGAGATCGAATCAATCCATCCTAAAGGAGATCAATCCTGGGTGTTCATTGGAAGTACTGATGTTGAAGCTGAAACTCCAGTACTTTGGCCACCTCAGGCGAAGAGTTGACTCATTGGAAAAGACCCTAATGCTGGGAATTACAAGGGGCAGGAGGAGAAGGGGACGACAGAGGATGAGATGGTTGGATGGCATCACCGACTCGATGGACATAGGTTTGGGTAGACTCTGGGAGTTGGTGATCGGCAGAGAGGCCTGGCGTGCTGCAATTCATGGGGTCGCAAAGAGTCGGACAGAACTGAGTGACTGAACTGAACTGAACTGAAAGCCAACAAATGTTTACCTTACGACTGAGTCAGAAGTCCAGGCATAGCAAGAACAATTGGTTTCCCTGTTAAGGTCTCACAGACTGAAACCAAGATGTAAGCCATTTGAGGCTCTTATCTGGAGGCTCTGGGAGATAATTCATCTCCAGCTTCATTAAGGTTGAATTCATTTCTCTGCAGTTATAAGACCAAGGTCACATTTTCTTGCTAGCTGGAAGGTCTAGCTATTGGTCTGATGTGTTCCTTAGCTTGTAAAGTCTGCTTACATCCCTTGGCTCACAACCCTATCCATCTCAGAAGCCAATAATAGTGCATAGAATTTTTCTTGTCTATTGGGTTTTTATGGTTTCATCTTTTGCTTCTCTTTTTAAGGGCTCATGTGATTATATCTATGTAGTATGTTCCTGCTCAGTTGTGTCTGACTCTTTGCAACCCCAGGAACTGTAGCATATCAGGATCCTCTGTCTATGGTATTTCCCAGGCAAATATTCTGGAGTGGGCTGTTATTTCCTCCTCTAGAGGTTCTTCCTGACCCAAGGATCAAACCCACATCTCCTGTGTCTCTGCACTGCAGGTGGATTCTTTACCTACTGAGCCATCGAGGAGGCCACAAGTGACACTAGGGGACAGGGATGATGAGAGTTACTATTTATCAGCCAAAAATCTCTACTTTTTGTTTGTTGATGTTTGTTATACTTTGTGTGTATCTATGTATCCGTGTTTGTATGTGTGTGTGAGTTTGGCTTCCAGGAAGATCAACTGATTCACAAAATGTTAAACCTCAAATGACAAATCCTTAGCTTCTTCTGTCTTAGACTTAAAAAAAAAGTCTAACAGAAGGTTTGCTTATATTTATAATGGAATCATTTTTGTTCTTTCTATATAGTAACAAGGCAGTGTTTTATTTTATTTATTAAATTTATTTTGTAAATATACTGTAATTTGTTGCTAGGCTCTGTGAGATATACCTCAGGGAGAAATAGGCACTTTTATTCATAATAGTGCCAACAGTGAAATTACCTCCTTTTCTTTTAAAATGGTATTAATCTTAGTCTCCATGATGGTTTGTTGGTAGAAGGGATAATCGGCATAAAATTGGATTGAAATTTTAAAAGAATGTCTGCTTTAAAATGATACTGGAGATTAAACAGGTTAGACCATTTTTGTTGCAGTAGAACTAAATACCAAAACCATGGCAAAATTGTGTCTCACACACACAACCAGCAAGGTAGTTGTGCCTTTCTCATGCCTCTGCTTTACAGTAAGGAGAATCTAAATATTTAATGGACAAGAAAGACTAGTTGGTAAATGATATTTCTTAACTGATGAAAGTCAGTTAAGCACAGCTTAACTGTGCTATTGTTTATTGCAACCAAATATTCAAGAACATTCACAAGTGGCATGCAAGCAGATATTATAAATGGATGATATTTACAAGTATGTAGTTTTTCTAAGACAAGTTTGACAAATAGATGGTATTGTTCCTGATGGCTGTGTTTTTGGAATAGTACTTCACAAGGAAATATAATTCATCCTAGTGCTCTCCACAACTACGAGCAACACTGTGGAAAACTTCTCGCTGTGAGTGGAAGCCAAAATTACATTTTCTGGAGTTAAATAGAAGCATTATTCTCTCTGATCAAATTTTAATGAAACAATTCAGAGGAAAACCGTCATCTTACTTCAAAAATTGTTTTTACTGAAAATATAATAAATTTCAGCCTTGAGGCACAATCAGAGCTTCTCCATTTTGCTCTTCACTGCTGGCTGCATCAAATTGATGAAGACCTGCACTTCAACACTGGCCATGAATTCAAGGTCAATTTAATGTTCACTGGGCACTGATTAAAGCACAATTCATATGTTCTCTCAATCAATAGAATAATGGAAACTTTGGAATGTGGCCAGAAAATGTTATTTAAGCTTCACTTTTGTCTTCCATAATTTTTAAAGTACATTTCCTTTTTATTATTTCAACCGCAATTTAATTCTCTGAGTCCTTGGGGATCTAGCTAGAACCACAGAGCACATAGCCTTAAGGTAGTTCAGAAAACACCTAGTTCAAGCCATTTGCTATACAGATAAAAAATGCAAGATCCCAAGGGAATCTGAATGAACCACTGTTAACTGGAAGGTCACCCAGGACAAGGGAACTGGTGAGCATACAGTCTGGAGGTGTTGTGAAGACTCTTGCTGCTTCACATATTGTAAAAACAGTGAGTTCATTTTAAAAGTATAGTTTAACTTTTAAATGATATATATTTATTAAAAATGAGGGGGAAATGTCATAAATTACAGAAAAGTAAAGGAAGAAAAATAAAAATGACTCCAACTTCCTATTTCAGAAACAACCATTTCATACATTTTATGACCATTATTCCAGATTATATCTACAAATAGAGGGCAGAAAGAAGGAAAAGTATGTAAACAGAGAGAAAAGAGGCAGAGAAAATTTAACTTTTAAAGAGAGAGAATAAATAGCTAAAAAGCCAGGATTATAGCATGCATGTTATTTAAATAAAGCATACATTTCATCTTATTTAAATTAGCTCAAGAAAAAACCTGAAGTACTGAATTGTAGATAGATATTATTGCAAGACATAGACATGCAAAAATGTTTTTCAAAAAATGATATAAATATTTAAGTTCATCCTAATTTTAAAGAACATATTTTATCCATGTTGAGTATCCACTGACTTTTTTCTTAAGGCAAAAAAATTTAGCACACATGTAACACCTCTGTCTTCCCTCACTTCATATCCAGATTATTTTAAATTTAAACTATGAGTTCTACATTGTTAAAATTTGTTGATTTGTACCTTCGAATCTACATTTTATAATCTACCAGGTAATAGTACCCAACTAGGCCTCAACAGTATGTGAACTGAGAACTTCATGATATACAAGCTGAATTTAGAAAAGGCAGAGGAACCAGAGATCAAATTACCAACATCCGGTGGATCATAGAAAAAGCAAGAGAAGTCCAGAAAAACATCTACTTCTGTTTCATTCATTATGCTAAGGCCTTTGACTGTGTGGATCTCACAAAACTGTGGAAAATTCCTAAAGGGATAGGAATACCAGACTATGTTACTTGCCTCCTGAGAAACCTCTATGCAGGTAAAGAAGCAACAGTTAAAAGTGGACATGGAGCAAACGACTGGTTCAAAATTGGGAAAGGGTTACATCAAGGCTGTATATTGTCACCTTGCTTATTTAACTTATATGCAGAGTACATCGTAAGATATGCTGGGCTGGATGAAGCACAAGCTGGAATTAAGATTTCTCAGAGAAATATCAATAACCTCAGATATGCAGATGACACCACCCTTATGGCAGAAAACGAAGAGGAACTAAAGAGCCTCTTGATGAAGGTGAAAGAAGAATGTGAAAAAGCTGGCTTAAAGCTCAACATTCAAAAAACTGAGATCATGGCATACAGTCCCATCACTTCATGGCAAATAGATGGGGAAACAATGAAAAGAGTGATGGGCTTTATTTTCTTGGGCTGCAAAATCACTGCAGATGGTGACTGCAGCCATGAAATTAAAGGATACTTGCTCCTTGGAAGGAAATCTATGGCATAGACAGTGTATTAAAAAGCAGAGACACCACTTTGATCCATCCAGTCAAAAGCTATGGTTTTTCCAGTAGTCATGTATGGATGTGAGAGTTGGACAATAAAGAAAGATGAGCACCAAATAATTGATGCTTTTGAACTGTGGTGTTGGAGAAGACTCTTGAGAGTCTCTTGGACTGCAAGAAGTTCAAACCAGTAAATCCTAAAGGAAATCAATCCTGAGTATTCATTGGGAGGACTGATGTTGAAGCTGAAAGTCAAATACTTTGGTGACATGATGCAAAGAACTGATTCATTGGAAAAGTCCTGATATTGGGAAAGATCAAAGGCAAGAGGAGAAGGGGACAACAGAGGACAAGACGGTTGGATGGCATCACTGACTCGATAGACATGAGTTTGAACAAACTTGGGGAGATAGTGAAGGACAGGGAAGCCTGGTGTTCTGTAGTCCATGGGATCGAAATTAGTCGGACACGACTGAGGGATGGAACAACAACAAATCTGTTCTACTTTAATAGAAGTAAACTCTCACTACCAAATATTTTTAACAGTGCACTTTATTTTCAAGTTACTCTTTTGGACTCATCTCATAGTTGGATTGAGTTTTCATGTTTTTTCTCAAGTAAGAGTCACTTTGGCATAGTTTCTCCAAACTTTAAATGATTGTATAAGTATGTCTATAACCTGCAAATTAAAATGGCAACTTGGGACTTCCTTGCCAACCCAGTGGTTAAGATTCTGAGCTTCCACTGCAGAGGGCATGGGTTCAGTGCCTGGTTGGGAAACTAAGATCCCACATGCTCCAAAGCACAGCCAAAAGAAAATAAAAGTAAAATCTGATGCAAGAATAAATCCGTGATGAACAAAAACATCAAATTAAAAATAAAATAAAATAACTTCCTTGGACATACTGTTAGAGAATCACTTGCTTACTTTTCCTCAGAATATTGTATAAATTGCTCCACTGTATTATTTTTTAAACCAATTTATTGAGGTATGATTGACATGCCAAAGTGAAAGAAAGTGAAATCGCTCAGTCATGTCCGACTCTTTGAGAGTCTATTGACTGTAGCATGCCAGCCTCCTCCATCCACGGGATTTTCCAGGCAAGAATACTGGAGTGGGTTGCCATTTCCTTCTCCAGGGGATCTTCCTGACCCAGGGATCAAACTTGGGTGTTCCGCATTTCAGGCAGACTCTTTATCATCTGAGACACCAGGGAAGTTCCAAAACTGTACTTATTTAATGTATACAACCTGATGAATTTAAAGAAAATTCTACCCTGTATGACCATCACCACAATTTACTCCAAAAAAGTAAACTGCTTCTCTGTGGCTGAGAGCAGCCTGAATTTCCTTTTGAATTGCTTTTACTACTGGGATCCCTGTATGTTTGGAATTGTTGACAATTCATTGCTCATTCTTCTGAAATGATTTTTGACACACAGAATGCCCCTTGAAGCCATAAACAGAATTGTTCATTTAGAAATGATCTAACTGCATTTTTTCTTCAGTTATCTTTGTTCTTTAATCGAAAGCACTAATTGCAAGTATTTTAAATCCCCTCACTCTGTCTTTTGTATCTTTTATTTTTATAACTTTAATTTTACATATTTTGTACTTTTCATTTCAACTGTGTCTCTCCATGTACTGCCCACTGTATTTATTCTGGTGTTATTTTTCCACCGTGGTATTAAATTTCAGAATCTCTGCATTTCTTTCTGACTATCAGGATTCATTTCTACATCAGGGATTTCCTCTTCCATTCTCTCTCAACTAAGAAGTTAGGTCACAGTCAAATATAACATCACTGTCGGTGTATGATTTTT
Source organism: Okapia johnstoni (assembly GCA_024291935.2). Classification (NCBI taxonomy): domain Eukaryota; kingdom Metazoa; phylum Chordata; class Mammalia; order Artiodactyla; family Giraffidae; genus Okapia; species Okapia johnstoni. The sequence goes on from CM044319.1 coordinate 51,305,093, forward strand.
TTCCTCCAGTTTCAACTCCTCTGAGGTCTTCCACTATATACAGACAGTGTCCTCATTTCCTTTGGCCTAGAAACTTACTCAAGTCAGTTAAATAGTGAATTGGAAAATGTAGTACTTACTTTTAACACATAGTTTAACCCTGTAATTGTTTTCATTTGTTTTACATTCATTAATTTCTTTGTTTTTCAGAATATTTCAAGAAAAAGTGGAAATAAAGGTATCTCATTACAACCATCTTTTTGATTAGTAATCACAAAGACATTTTGACCTGGGATGAGTCAAATAAATTGGAGTCAGTGGTGGATTTGTCTTGGTCATCTTTCGCTTGATTTCACTCTGGTTACCAGTAGTCCCCAAATTTCTCTGACTTGGAAAAACAAAGGTTTATTTACTTCTCATGCTCCATCTCCATCATTGTTGTTTTCATTATGAAACCCAGGGTAATGAGATAACCAGCCTCTGGAAATTACTATCATGATGATATAAGATACCACAGAATGGCTCTTAAAGTTTCTGCTGGCAAGAGGAATGTTTCTCTGCTGATCATAGTCAGAGACCCAAAGAAAAGCACAAGACTAAGTGTGACTTTAAAGGTATACTAGCTAACAGTTAAAATATACCTGTAGGGAGGAGAAAAGAGTACTTGAGATTTGCAATGAAATCTAAATCTGACCATCTTCTGAATCCTAAGTGTTCACCATTTAATTCACAGGAAAATTTAACTCAGCCTTTCTTCCCAAGAGGAAACACAACAAAGTCATTCAATCACAGATGTCACTTTAAGAGGGTTTTTTCAGCCTGCTTCTTCTCTATAAGAAAGTTGGTAACTTAATAAGCAATTGATGTCTTAAACCGTTACTGTATCTTTTGATTCAAACTTGTAGTTCATTGAGCAGTACAGTTCTCTCCAAACCTTATTTGATCTTCTGTCTACTCCATTCACTTCCAGGTGGTTCTGTGTGACAACTATTTTACTGATAATTATTTTCTAGATAGGCCTCTCACTTTACATTTAGTTACAAGTATATTGAACATATACCTGTTCCATGGAAGAGCCACATCTTAGATACCTTCTCTGAGTGATTTTTTTTCCCCACATTTTAATCAACTCAGACATTTTAACAACCGTTGTGTCTGAAATACAGTTGATTGAACCCTTTTATAAAGCTGGGTTTTAAAAATACTTTGTTGCCTAAAGGAATTCCTAGTTTTATTTTTTCCAGGTGTAAATAAAAATCAGTTCCAGAGTCCTTGTTCTCTTTAATTTTTGCCTAATTATGTGCCAGGGGTTTTTCTACACGTCCTGAGGTTTTCTATTTCTTGGAAAATAATATCAAATGAGAAAATAGCATCCAAGTCATGTCAATGATTCCTCCAGCTCTTCCCCAAAAGCTCATAATCATTTAGTACATTACATAGTTTCCACAATACTGCTAGTGACACCCATCTCTTTTTATAACACTAATGAGAGTTGCCTTTTTTCCAGTCTATCAGTTCAGTTAAGTCACTCAGTTGGGTATAACTCTTTGTGACTCCATGGACTGCAGAATGCCAGGCTTCCATGTCTGCCACCAAATCCTAGAACTTGCTTAAACTCATGTCCATCAAGTCAGTGATGCGATCCAACCATCTCATCCTTTGTCATCCACTTCTCCTCCTGCCTTCATTTTTTCCCAGCATCAGGGTCTTTTCCAATGAGTCAGTTCTTCGCATCAGGTGGCCAAAATATTGGAGTTTCAGCTTTACCATCAGTCCTTCCAATGAATATTCAGGACTGATTTCCTTTAGGATTGACTGGTTTGATCTCCTTACAGTCCAAAGGACTCTCAAGAGTCTTCTCCAACACCACAGTTCAAAAGCATCAGTTCTTTTGCTCTCAGCTTTCTTATGGTCCAAATCTCACATCCATACTTGACTACTTGAAAAACCATAGCTCTGACTAGAGAGACCTTTGTCAGCAAAGTAATGTCTCTGCTTTTTAATATGCTGTCTAGTTTAATCATAGCTATTCTTCCAAGGAGCAAATGTCTTTTAATTTCATGGCTGCAGTCACCATCTGCAGTGATTTTGCATCCCAAGAAAGTAGTCTCTCACTGTTTCCATTGTTTCCCTATCTGTTTGCCATGAAGTGATGGGACCAGATGCTGTAATCATAGTTTTCTGAATGTTGAGTTTCAAATCAGCTTTTTCACTCTCCTCTTTCACTTTCATCAAGAGGCTCATCAGTTCCTCTTTGTTTTCTGCCATAAGGATGGTGTCATCTGCATATCTGAGGTTATTGATATTTCCCTGAGCAATCTTGACTCCATCTTGTGCTTCATTCAGCTCAGCATTTCACATTTAATCTGCATATAAATTAAATAAGCAGGGTGACAATATATAGCCTTGATGTACTCCTTTCCCAGTTTGGAACCAGTCTGTTGTTTGATATCCAGTTCTAACTGTTGCTTCTTGACCTGCATAGAGATTTCTCAGAAGGCAGGTCAGGTAGTCTGGTACTCCCATCCCTTTAAGAGTTTCCCACAGTTTGTTGTGATCCACACAGTCAAAGGCTTTGGCATAGTCAATAAAGCAAAAGTAGATGTTTTTCTGGAATTCTCTTGCTTTTTCGATGTAACAACAGATGTTGGCAGTTTGGTATGTGGTTCCTCTGCCTTTTCTAAATCCAGTTTGAACATCTGGGAGTTCACAGTTCACATGCTATTGAAGCCTGGCTTGGAGAATTTTGAGCATTACTTTGCTAGAGTGTGAGATGAATGCAATCGTGTGGTAGTTTGAATATTCTTTGGCATTGCCTTTCTTCAGGATTGGAATGAAAATGACCTTTTCCAGTCCTGTGGCCACTGCTGAGTTTTATAAATTTGCTGGCATATTGAATGCAACACTTTAACAGCATCACCTTTTATGATGTGAATTAGCTTAGCTGGAATCCCATCACTTCCACTAATTTTGATCGTAGTGATGCTTCCTTAGACCCACTTAATTTCACACTACAGGATGTCTGGCTCTAGGTGAGTGATAACACCATCGTGATTACTGGGTCATGAAGATGTTTTTTGTATAGTTCTTTTGTGTATTCTTGCTTCTTTTTGTTAATATCCTCTGCTTCTGTTCGGAGAAGGCAATGGCACCCCACTCCAGTAATCTTGCCTGGAAAATCCCATGGACGGAGAGCCTAGTAGGCTACAGTTCACGGGGTCGCTAAGAGTCGGACATGACTGAGCGACTTCACTTTCCCTTTTCCCTTTCATGCATTGGAGAAGGCAATGGCACCCCACTCCAGTATTCTTGCCTGGAGAATCCCAGGGACGGTGGAGCCTGGTGGGCTGCCGTCTATGGGGTCACACAGAGTCGGACACGACTGAAGCAACTTAGCAGCAGCAGCAGCAGCTTCTGTTAGGTTTCTGTAATTTATTGTGCCCATCTATGCATGACATTTCCCTTGGTATCTCTAATTTTCTTGAAGTGATCTCTAGTCTTTCCCATTCTATTGTTTTACTCAATGGCTTTGCATTGATCGCTGAGGAAGGCTTTCTTATCTTTCCCTGCTTTCTTTGGGACTCTGCATTCAGATGGGTATATCTTTCCTTTTGAACTTTACCTTTAGCTTAAATAAAGAGAGAGAGAGAGAGACAAAGCTAAACCAAATTGCATGTCCACGTATAATTTAACCAGACCAAAAAAATATGATTCTTAGATGGGAAATTACAATAGTGTATTTATAAAGGATATTAAGATAATCAAAACAAAGCAAACATTATCCGTGATCTGAGTACAATTGAGCTCATTATAGCTAAAATACAAAAACATATATCAATTTGAACAAAGTGGAATTCCTCTAAAACGATCCACTAATGGTGGCCCTTTCTTGAAATATTCTTCCAATTTGAACCAGAGTACTGAATCAAAGTGTGGATGAAATTCAAAGATTCTTGTTTTTTGAAGGATATTGTAGCAATGTAGACATTGAAACTGGTTTCTGACACTATTTAGGGAGGTAATGAATTTGATTTTTTGCACTGTTCTAAAGTGTCAACAATTATATTATATCCCGTGTAGTGGACAACTTGCTGCAAAGTAGAATTCCTATAGTATTTTTTTAAAAACCTAGGTACACATGGGCACATTATTAAACATTTATGTAACTCATATTTTGTAGGAAAGGAGCACATCTAAGGAACATCTGAAATGAGATAATCTACGTGCTTCTTTTTACTGCTGTACCTAAAATTAAAAAAAAAAAAAGTTAAAATCAAAGGATTGGGAAATAAATCAAATGAAATGGAAAAACAAAGTCATCAAAATAAGAATGAAAATGTTTATAGCAGATATCAGAATTGGTTAAAACATTGAAGGATGTTCATTTTACATTGATAAGAATTAGAAACTACAAAGATAGTATAATTCATTAATCTTTTTGCATTAGATAGCATCAAAATTTGTAAAGCAAAACAGTTTAAAATGCAGAGAGAATGCAGTAAGATGGCTACACAGTAGAGTGTTTAATATATAACCTGTAGTTTATGACAAACCAAGGAGACACTATTTAAATATAGTCACAGAGAATTTGTATTATGCAAATAATAGTATAATAAAGGACATTTTAAAATTATTTATCTTATCAATACAGATTTACATTTTCATGGGTTAATAGAATTTTTATTGCAAGCTATTCATCAAACAACTGTTTATTAATTTTGGAAATTTTAAACACCTGTTTATTAATTTTGACCTGTATCAAATTTAATATATGTCATATTTTTGAACACTTCTGCCCTTTATTTTTTAAAACAGTTTTAAAACATCCCTGCCTCTGCTCTTCTGTTTGTTCTGCCTGAAATACTCTTTTGCCATAAAACTCTTTAGATAAATCTCTTGCTTCCATTTACTCTTTTACTTAAATTTCAGTTTCACAATGAAGCTTATCATTACCACTCTAAGTATAAGCAGTTTTTTGTAGGAAATCACCCTCAGCTGCTGCTGCTAAGTCGCTTCAGTCGTGTCCGACTCTGTGTGACCCCATAGACGGCAGCCCACCAGGTTCCGCTGTCCCTGGGATTCTCCAGGCAAGAATACCCTCAGCAGGAAACCCCTTTTCTTGTCACTTTAGCAAAGCTATATTGTAACTAACTTTTAACCAGGCGACCCCATGTCTCCACATCTCCAGCCTGAGCACATCTTTCAAATCTTTTAAATCCCTAGTGGCTCCGTGGTAAAGAATCTGCCCTCAATGAAGGAGATGCAGAGGAACCAGGTTTAATTCCTGGACCTGGAAGATCCCCTGGAGGAGTAAATGGCAGTCCACTCCAGTATTCTTCCCTGGGAAATCCCATGGACAGAGGAGCTTAGGGGGCTACAGTCTATAGTGTCTCAAAGAGTCGGCCACGATTGAGCAACTGAGCACATACACACACCTCGTCTAACCTGTTGATTCTTTCCATAGATCAAAGTAGAAATGAAAATAAATAATAGATGATTGAGCTCTTCCTTAGCTTTCCCTTCAGAATCTTGCAGACTAAATGTGTGCCCAATACAGCATCTAGAGGAAGATCACCAGGAGTCGACAAGCCTGTATACAGTGGGGGTAGCAACAACTCTAGTCCCCCATCTCAGTGATTAGCTGAGATTCCTTCCCTGTTTCCCATAGCTTTAGTGGCTGAGCAGAATCTTTGGAGGTTGGTTTGGACAGATGTTGAGCTCACTATTTCCCCAGATTGCTGGCATTCTAATGAAAGGTACCTTTCCTTTCTATCATTTGTGAGTATTGACTTTGTAAGGAGTGAGCAGCAGGAACCCACCCCACCAGTTCATTCAATAACATAATTATTATTACAACAGTGCTCCCACACATCTCCAAACCCTTTGTTTTATTGTTTTTTGTGTTGTACTTATCACTGTCTAACCAGCTCCAATACTCATTACTTTATTGTCTGCCTCTGTCTGCTAGCATGCATGCTCTATGCAGATACAGATATTTATCTACTTTGTGAGAAGTTACAGAAAAGTAAATATTCAATAATATACTTCTGAGCAAAGGACAAAAGAATGATGCATAATATATAACATGATTACCATTTACTGAGCCACTAGGAGTCAGTCAATAAAAAATGGCCATTGTTATGTTTCAGATGTTTTTTATATGCAATACCATCTATTATGAAAAATAGTAGTGAGGAAGGCATTAGTGTACCCATGTGTCAGATGAGAAAACTAAGACTCAGATTGAATTACTACTAAGTAGCAGAAGTGTGATTCTAACTACGTTTGTCTCTCCACTCAAACTCATCAACGTAAAACAACACCACAATTTGTTTAAAATTGCAACTTCTTGGTAACCCTGATATTTTGGAATAGAAACTTTATTTACATCATGTTTATTATAATCATCTCTTTCTTGGGGAAAATGAAAAGAAAAAAATTACATTAAATCTTTTGAAGTAATGTGTAACTTTTCTGTTCGTAAATTGAACAGAGACAGGAAATGCAAGACTCATTTGCATAATGCAGACAAATCACATTATCTGGTCCCTTCCTCTGAAAATCTTCCACAAATTATAGAGCTTCCTGGCAAATTAAAATTGAAAATGAATTTCCACATTAGTTATAATTGTCAGGGAAGCAAAATAGAGTTTGTAAAAAATCCATATTTTGTGAATTTCAAACAGTATGTCTGCAAGAAAATTCTTAAAAATGAATTTCATTGTAAAATAACCTTCCACATTAAATGTGTATGTAGAAAGATACACATTTGGTTCTCCTTTTCTCCCATTTTCAGGATTGCATTATTTATACTCCTTTATCACCTGTGATTCTATCTCCATTTCTTAGTTAGATAAACCATCTCTACTCACATTCTGATCTATCCCACTGTGGTCAGTGAAATAATGGGTCCCTACAGATATTCACATCCTTATCCATAGAAAGAGACTTAGAAATGGGAACTTTGCAGACATGATTAAGTTAAAGATCTTGACAGGGGGAGATTATCCTGGACTAAAGAAATTCACCCAATGTAGTCACATGGGTCTTCATAATAACAGAGCAGGTGGGTCAGAGTCAAAGCAGTGTGATGATGGAAGCATGGATTGAAGTGATGTGATCTGAAGGCAGAAGAAGGGGCTACAAGCCAAAGAATGTGAGTTGTGTCTATAGGAAAACAAGGCAACCGTTTCTCCCCTGGAGCTTCTAGGAGACATGGGACTCTGTCGATGCTTTGATTTTAGCCCTGTAGCAAGACTCACTTTGGACTTTTAACCTTTAGATAATAGTTTGTGTTGTTTTGAACTGTTTGGTTTGTGGTGATTTATTATAACATTGAAATAAAACTAATACAGTCTCCCCTCTCTTTCTTTATCACCAATTCCACAACATTGTTTTTAAAGGCCTTTACTAAGTTCATGTCGAAAGCAATCAGTTCTAGAAGTGCCTCAGCAAGATTTAGACAATTCCTTATTTTTAGAATTCAAGGAAAGCTGTGTTTTTAAAACATCATAATATTAAAAAGCTTCTTAACACAAAAATTTACTATATATATATATATATATATATATAAATATATATTTAAACAATGCCTTAAATGTGTGGTTATAGGTTCATTTATTTTTTTTTTCTACTCAAGAAACATTTCCAAATATCTACCAAATCACACAACTATTCTGTAAGATTACTATTAAAATCGGGAGAACTCCACACATTCTTATGACCTCCCCCCAGATAGAACAGCATATAGTCTAGTAATTCGACCAAGAAAGCAGCTAATGAAAGCCAACAAGATGAGCAGTAAAGTACAGGGTCTTAGTCCAAATGTCAAGGTGATTCTCAAAAGTGAATGAAGGGTCTGCAAAAACTCTGACGGAGAAAAAAATCTAGAACAGGTTACGGGTAATTTTGAAGTTAGAGAAGGATCACATAACTCTGGTTAGATCTTGGAAATATATGAAATATAATGTTCTGGGCAGTTACATGACTGTTAGCTGTTGCCTTCTCTCTGTAAATATATTGTTTAATTACTAAGCATTATTTTTAGAGAAGTTTTAGGTTTATAGATAGTTGAAAAGATAGTAGAGACAGTTCCCTTATATGCTCTCTCACTCCTTTCCCCTTTTATTTTCCATTATTAACATGTTACTTGATGTGGTATATTTATCACAGATGAACAAATCAACATAGAAACATTATTGTTAAGTAAAATCCATAGCTATGTTGAGTTTCATTCTTTAATGTTGTGCAGTTCTATATATTTTGACAAATGCATAATGTTGTGTTTGCCATTACATATCAGACACTTCCACTGACCTAAACACCTAGTTTTTTTTTTTTTTAATATACCTATACATTAATATTGGGCTTCCCAGGTGGCACTAATGGTAAAGAACCCAGCTACCAATGGAGGAGAAGCAAGAGACATAGGTTTGATTCCTGAGTCAGGAAGATCCCTTGGAGGAGGGCATGGTACCTCACTCCAGCATTCTTACCTGGAGAATCCCATGAACAGAGGAACCTCAGAGTCCATATGGTTGCAAAGAATCAAATAGTACTGAAGCGAGTTAGCACACATGCACACAATATTAATATATTATTTCTCTTTCCTTATTTTATAATTTATTTTTGTTTATTTACAACAAATTATTTTGCTTGACAGACAAATCCTTCTAAGATGTTACACCAGCATGCCATTTTCCTTTGACTTACTCAAACCTGTTTTTCTTAAAAGCAAATTTGTTTATTCATTGCCATGGAGACAATGGTTCTTTCTGCTTACTATAACTTTGCCTATGCAATTTTACCAACTGGGACGACTCTTCATTTTTCTCCATTGTGAAAATCACCCAAAAGTTCCTGTTCAAATTTCATTTGTTTGGATTAGTTTGTGTCATGTCAGGCCTTGTTCTTTTATGGAGTTCCGCAGCAGGCCCTCTCTCTATGCCAATTATCTAATAGTTAATCATGGATCATCCTGGACCCCTCCCATGACATCATCTGGTATTGTTACTTTACTTTCTTTTGCACGAATACTTCAAATCATAATGAGGGTAAGGGTTCTTATCTCAATTTTTCATGCAGCCCAGTCATCTGTAACTCAATATCTTTGTACTGATTGGCAATAATAATTGAAAGAAAATTATTTCTTTCTTCCTCATTACCGTTTCTTGGTGTTGAATGGTAGGATTCTCACTGAACAAATATCTCATGTATAGGTTATTTTATAATAATAATAGCAATACAACAGATCTGAGCTGGAGGAAAGAAGGTTTCAAAGAAGACACCTAAGCATAGAAATAGCACAAAGAAAGTTAGAACAGCTTGGTAGTAGATTGTTGATTCCATTATGCAATCTCAGTATTGAAGAGAAAGGCCCTTCAGTAGACCATGGGGAGGATGTAACACCTCAAATCTGCAGATCTTTCTTCTACTGGCTCTTTTTTTCTTTGTTCACTCATACAGTTCTGCCATCTACACTGCCTACTTGTGTGTGTGTTTGTGTCAGCTTAGCTGTCCTCTTCCTAAGCTCTGTGTGACTGTTTGTGTGGCTGTGGTTATGAACGCAAAGTTCAAAGTTACATATGTCTTCTTGTGTCAGTCTCATTTTCAAAGTCAGATCTTCCTTCGCAAAAATATTCATGGACAGATGATTGTCTCATCTCTAGACACCAATGTAGCATTACCTGACACATCTTCTTCTATAGCAGAAGAGCAGAGGAGCCCATGAGTGTGGAATGGGCACTTGCATATATCGTTTTATCCCTCTTTGACTGAATACTCTGGAATGGTACAGGTTGGATAGGGGAGGAGCAGGAAGGAAGAGGCTGAGGACGGCCATCCATTGGCATGTATGGTGTAACCTACGTGGGCCATTCCCTGCAATCCTACATTTTACTCTTTTCTTAAAGCAGTCCTACCAGATTCTTTTTCTCCTTTTACAACAGAGGCTCAATAAAATGCATTCTTTTCCCAAATCATGAGTCAAACAGGCTTCAATTCTAGTTTATCTTAATCCAAAGTTATGTGCTTCTCCTCTGTTCTGTGTTAAATACTGTAATAGAGGAGTGAGAAAAGGGAAGCTATTTAATAAGCTCAATGTATGGCAGCTATAATGTGGTTGAATCTCTATTGAAAACCAATTTTATGTGACCAAAGCTCATACTGATCCTACAAGGGATTAATTATGTAGGTTTTCTTTTTCATTTGATAAAATGTTTTAAAAGCTAATGAAAATTACTTCAAAAGTGCATCTCTTATTTCCCTCCTGAGTTATAGTCCTAGGAATCAAGACAATTAAAAATTAAAAAAAAACCAACAACAACAGAAACTAAACAATAATTGGACCCCCAGTGCCAAAGATCATTAGTGGATATTTTCATGAGTGTGTTTAAGAACCTGAGCATGAGGCTTCTATTGTTTGCTTTAATAATCTATGAAACTCATGGATGTCTCACATCTTACCTACTTCATCCAGGCTTTGAATCTAAACAGGAGAGATCTGATGCTTATACATTGTATTTTTTGTCATGATCACTTATCTGTTGGGCAGATTTTATTAACAGTTTTTATTCAATTCCTGCCTTAATCTTTGTACAAAATAGGACAATTTTTGTCCTAGAAAACTACTGCCATCTGCTTATCAGCAAAGGTGCTATTTTGAGTTTTGAATTTGCCATAAAGCTCAGAATTTGATAGCTCTTTCACATGCATTTGACTACAACTCTTCATAGAAACAGATCTGGTTACTGGAATCATTTATGTTATGCCATAAGCTGAAATTAATATATCAAAAACTAATATATCATGTCCCAAATAATCACTGTGGGGAGTTCTTTTTCTCCCTTAGATGTTAATAGAATCAATAAGTATTTTTTTCAATAAATATATGTATTGTGGAATTTTTGACTGTGTGCTGTCACTGTGTTAAATGCCATGGATTGTGTGCAGAAGAGTACATCAAATTCTAGGGGATGATACAAAATTTTTAAATTCATAACTTAATACACAATGAAAGGTGTTATCACAGAGTTAGAATTACTGATCAGATATTAATTAAGTAAGCTTACTATTTGTCTCTGTGTTTTTCACAGAATCAGGTTACTGAAAAGAGAAAAACAAAGAGTATTCATAGAATTGAGAGGGAGAGAGAGAAGGATCAATGAGGATCCTGGAAACATTTTTCAGAATACCTTGAACATCACTAAGGTTAATCCAAAGCTAAATAAAGAAATTCTCCAAGTCAGGTTTCAACAGTATGTGAACTTCCAGATGTTCAAGCTGGATTTAGAAAAGGCAGAAGAATCAGAGCTCAAATTGCCAACATCTGTTGGATCACAGAAAAAGCAAGAGAGTTCCAGAAAAACATCTACTTCTGCTTATTGATTACACCAAAGTCTTTGACTGTGTGGATCACAACAAACTGGGGAAAATTCTTAAAGAGATGGGACTACCAAATCACCTTATCTGCCTCTTGAGAAATCTGTATGCAGGTTCAAGAAGCAACAGTTAGAACCTAACATGGAACAACAGACTGGTTCCAAATTGGGAAAGGAGTACATCAAGGCTGTATATTGTCACCCTGCTTATTTAGTTTATATGTAGAGTACATCATGAGAAACGTTAGGCTGGATGAAGCACAAGCTGAAATCAAGATTGCCAGGGGAAATATCAACAACCTTAGATATGCAGATGACACCATCCTTTTGGCAGAAAGTGAAGAGGAACTGAAGAGCCTCTTGATGAAAGTGAAAGAGGAGAGTGAAAAAGCTGGCATAAAACTCAACATTCAAAAACAAAGATCATGGCAACTGGTACCATCACTTCATGGCAAACAGATGGGGAAACAAAGGAAACAGTGACAAACTTTATTTTCTTGGGCTCCAAAATCATTACAGATTGTGACTTCAGCCATGAAATTAAAAGACACTTGTTCCTTGGAAGAAAAGCTATGCCCAACCTAAACAGCATATTATTAAGCAGAGCTATTACTTTTCTGACAAAGATCCATCTATGCAGAGCTATGGTTTTTCCAGTAGTCGTATATGGATGTGAGAGTTGGACTATAGAGAAAGCTGAGTGCCAAATAATTGATACTTTTGAACTGTGGTGTTGGAGGAGACTCTTGAGAGTCCCTTGGACTGCAAGGAGATCCAATCAGTCTATCCTAAAGGAAATCAGTCCTGAATATTCATTGGAAGGACTGATGCTGAAGATGAAGCTCCAATACTTTGGCCACCTGATGCGAAGAACTGACTCATTGGAAAAGACTCTGATGTTGGGAAAGATTGAAGGCAGGAACAGATGAGGTTGACAGAGGATGAGATGGTTGGATGGCATCACCAACTTGATGGACATGAGTTTGAGCATGCTTGAGGATTTGGTGATGGACAGGGAGGCCTGGCGTCCTGTAGTCCATAGGGTTGCAAAGAGTTGGACATGAACGAGTGACTGAATTGAACAGAAATAAAGAAAATGTGATGCTTCAATTGATCTCTACAGTCTTTCCTCATAAACTCTCATAACTTAAGATAAATAAATGGGTTTACTGATCTTTATTACTATTGTTTATCTTGGGGTGAGGTAGGCCTTGTCTGCTTTGTTACCCCACCCCAGGAGAAGTAGAACAACTTTTCTAACATCACAGAATTGGTAATGGAAAATTTAGTGTTCCCAATCAATCTTGTCTTCAAAGCTTTCCCTCTATTTTGCCATGTTTCCAAGTATTGAGAAAATATAGTAACCAGTTGGTTCAGTGCTTACCAGTTCCTCCCCACTTGATGAATGCATGATTCTATAGAGATGCTGGAACTATTCAGGCAGAAGAGTAAGAGATCATTTAAGTTTAAATGTGATAATAAGCCATCCTAATACTAACAAAAATAATAATAAAATTAAAAAAATCACAATAACAATATCTGAAATATACTGGACACATACAATTTGCCAAGCAAAACACAACTATAAATTATATATTCTTGCATTATATATGAGACAATAGGCACAAAAGCATCAACCAACTTGGAACTGTGATTTGAAAGTAGGAGTCATAGTGAAAAAAACTCCCGTGGTTAACCATCATGCCATGTTCTACAAATATTTCCAGAGGTGCCTACCACTTAGGCATTTTTACAGTCCATAAGGCAGCTGTGTTTTAAAAACATTCTCTTAAAAAATAAAAATTTTCATCTACATATAAAATGCCCCATTGTTTCCTCAAAATGTTATTTCTGAGGATAGTGTCATTTTAGATCTAGTTTTCTGCCTTTTCTCATTTTCTTTGCAAATCTGCACATCATATGGGTAACAAATCAATGTCCCCAAACACCCAAAATTTCTGAGAACAGGAAAAATCAGGATGATTTAGTCTATGGTCTCTTGAGTCATCTTAAAACCCTCCCTCTAGTCAGTCACAAGAATGATCCATATTAAATGCTCCCAAAGTGGAAAAAAAAAATCACACAATCTTTAGGCCTGCTCATCAAGACAATTAGGATTTTGAAACATAATCTAGACTCCTGAAGAAAGTCCTTCCTTACCAGAAGCTCACTAAGAATAAAGGGAACAAAGTTCAGCAAGAGGAAACTGTGTTGTGAACTGGGCTGAGGAAATAACTGTATTCAGTGTGGTTCAGGGCTGTTAGAGTTTATTATTTCGGGTATTCCTTTGTCTTCCTGATGCATTATTAATGCCGTGTAAATAAGGGCTCAAAATGTACCAGCTTACATGAATTTTCACCAACCAGCCCTGCACCAGTGAACTGTACTTGTAATAAAAGGAATAAAATCATTATAGTTCTTGTGTCATTTGATGCAAGTCAAGTCTCACTCTACAGGCAGAGAGAGTTTTGAATTATAACTGTGAGTGGATATGTTTGTTTTATTCTGTTTTAAGCTACTTAAATCTCAGCTAAGCTAATCATTATGGTTAAGTTTGGGTTACATGGAAGAACTGAGCAAATATTGTCTCTTGATTTTATGCTGGACTTCAATATGCCCTCATTGAATATTTTATTTCTGCTTCTCAAACTTGCCCATTTAACAAGATAATTCACTTTCTTTTTGGTTGGCTTTTAGCTCCCTGTTAACTTCCAGTTTACTCTCTGTCTGGTTCTATATGTTAATTTGCTATTTCTGCCATACTTTTGGGTTACATTTGCATCAGCTGAACCATAATAAATACAAGCTTAATCATTTTATCACATAAAGGAGAGCTTGGACTTTTTCATGATTTAGTCCAAAATACAAACAGTATTCGTATAATTTCCCGAAGGTTCTTAATTTATACTGAAAGGTAGAACTATTGAAATTGAACTTCTATTTTTAGGAAGGGTTAACTCAATATTGGAAAGGGGTGTGTGTGTGTGTGTGTGTGTGTGTGTGTGTGTGTGTGCCCACCCACATCTGTGTGTTTTAGAGCTGAAGACATACATCCAAAATCTAAATATTTGGAGGCTTGAAAGAAAATTATGGTTGAAAGACAATGAGTGAGGTTTCTATCAAAGACCTTGCTCCAAAGCCATAGATGTGTCTCTCCAAGTCACTACCTTTTATCCCTATTCAATAGATCCTTCTTCATTTTTTGTAACTTCAATCTGTACGGAGTTGCTGAAGTCATTCTATGTCATAGCTGGAAATCACTTTGCCAAAAGATAGAAAGCAATGAATGTATTAAAATTGAGGGAGATAATCTTCCTCCTCCAAGCATATTTGATTTAAATAAAACAAGTACTTATGTTGTGAATTATGTCACATCAGTCTCTAATTTACCTGAAAGCTTTGGCTACTTGAGAAGGTGTCCTTAAAGAGCTAATGTGACATGGTATTGGTAGTGATGAATTGATTAAGATATATTTCTTTGAGGCAGGAAGAGGAGTATTACTTACTCATAATAAGCATCACGATCATTGACTATACAATAGCTGGACTTGTTGTGCTTCATCTCTGTCAGCCACTGTTTCAAAGGTTTTCTATGTATCGACTCATGGAATTATCACAACCATCTTAGAAGGTAGAAACTGTTGTCTTTACTTTATAGCTGAGGAAACTGAAACATGAAGAGTTTAAGTAATTTGCCTAAAATCAAACAGCTATTATCCTGCCTATTTATCCCAGACCCTTCATTCAATCATTGTGCTATTCTATCTCTGGAAGCATGCTCATCCAAATCACAGGCCGATACAGAGCACTTCCTAAAAGTTTCTACCCCTCACCTAATGCAAGGTGTCAGAAATAACATAAGAGCTGTGGCTTTCACACTCTAGAATAAAAATAGCATGTTTTCCACATAACTGTATTCAACTCACATTAAGGGTGTTGAGTGTTTCCTGTCAGTGTCCAGTCCAGGTACCTGAGACCCACAGTGTATTTACTGGAATATCTGCTTCTTCACCTGGTCTAGACAGTGCTCTGTTCTGCTTGCAGCTCACACCTAGGTGTCAAGGAAATAAGGTTCTTCCATATTAAAAAGCCATTTGCTTGTTTCACTTGTGGTTGTGAAATACCATGTTTGTACCAAATGTGATTGTGAAATACTCTGGTAGGAGGAGAAGGGGGCAACAGAGGATAAGACGTTTAGATAGCATTGCCAACTCATGCAGACGTGAGTTTGAGCAAACTCCGAGAGATAGTGAAGGACAGGGAAGCCTGGCGTTCTGCAGTCCATGGAGTTGCAAAGAATCGGACTTGACTGAGCAACTGAATAACATTAAAGGATACAAAGAGGATGAGGGCTTTCACAGGTAGGCAGGGGACATATTTAGAAAACAAAGGTTGCTCTGTTAGGCAGATGTTTCTCAAGTAATAACACATCAATGGTAATAGCACTCTTTCCAATGTAAATATCAGCAGTTGACTGCTGCTAAGTCACTTCAGTCATGTCTTACTTTTTGTGACCCTATGGACTGTAACCCTCCAGGCTCCTCTCTCTGTGGGATTCTCCAGGCAAGAATACTAGAGTAGGTTGCTATGCCCTTCAGCAGTTGTTTTTGTTGTTTAATTGCTTGGTTGTGTCTGACTCTTTGAGACCCCATGGACTGTAGACCACCAGGCTCCTCTGTCCATGGGATTTCCCAAGTAGAAATCCTGGAGTGGGTTGCCATTTTCTTCTCCAGGGGATTTTCCCAACTTAGGAATAAAACCCGGGTCTCCTGCTTGGCAGGCAGATTCTTTATCACTAGCACCACCAGGGAAGCCCATTAAATTAAATCGGCAGTTGAGGAGAGGTAAATAGCTTTTCCTAAATGGACTGGGTTTTTGATTGCCTTTTATGTCAAGATAATTCTCATACCAAAGTGACATATGTGAAGATAGAAAAACCTGCCTCCCCTAAGCAGTAATGAACCCTACATCATAAATCACTTTGTAGACACTCTTCAGCATTAATCAGATAAAGAGAATCAAGATCTTATGACCTGAATTCCTCAAAGCCATTCTCTATGTACCTTTGACTTTGGAAATATTGGCTATAACATCTGCCAACTAAAAATCGGCACTTGCCACCTGCCTCTACGAGGATTAAGTCACAAACTGCTATGGCTGCTGACCTTCAACATCCACTGAAAGGAATTCAAAGTGGAGATCAGGAATGAGGCATTCTGTGCTCTGGGAAAAAGTGGCAGAACAGGCTTTTATATAGTCAGGTATTTTCAGGAGATTTTATGAGCCCAATTCTTTCATCTCCTTGTATCTTGTAAAGCAATAAAATCATTAATGGTGACATCTGTTCCTCATGTCTAGCAACAACCTTCTACAAAAATGTGTGCTTGACTGCACATACCCACCTTCACCATAGTCACATATATCATGACCTTCTCTCCTGCCTCTCTAGAGCATTTTCTCAGAGATAGCTGGAAGGTTGTCTCCCAGGTTGTAGCCCTCATTTTGCCCCAAAGAAAACTTGACTCACAACTGTCACATTGTGTGTTTATTTTTCCAGTGGGCACATCAGCCAAGGAAAATGGGGAAAGATAAACTGTTCTCTCCAATTTTCAGGTTTCTCAGAAGGGAGAGAGGGAAAATAAAGTTCTTATCTATTATTTTTAAGCAACTTAGGAAATCCTTTTCTGCAAATGTACACAGATCAATTCTTACACATTTAAAGTCCTCTTGTGTAAAATTCATCACCATTACATCACCAGCTAATTTATATCACCTCCCCTCCCACATCTTTCCTTTGGCACTAGGGATGTGTGTTTAAAAGTTATTCTTTGAAAGGTTTCATTTTTTTCCCAGTTTTATTTATTTATTATTATTATTTTTGTACTTCACAATATTGTATTGGTTTTGCCATACATTGACATGAATCTGCCATGGGTGTACATGTGTTCCCCATCCTGAACACCCCCTCCTGCCTCCCTCCCCATCCCACCCCTCTGGGTCATCCTGGTGCACCAGCCCTGAGAACCCTGTATCATGCATTGAACCTGGACTGGCAATTCGTTTCACATATGATAATTTACATGTTTCAATGCTATTCTCCCATATCATCCCACCTTCTCCCTCTCCCGCAGAGTCCAAAAGACTGTTCTATACATCTGTGTCTCTTTTGCTGTCTCGCATACTGGGTTATGGTTACCATCTTTCTAAACTCCATATATATGCATTAGTATACTATATTGGTGTTTTTCTTTCTGGCTTACTTCACTCTGTATAATAGGCTCCAGTTTCATCCACCTCATTAGAACTGATTCAAATGTATTCTTTTTAATGGCTGAGTAATATTCCATTGTGTATATGTACCACAGCTTTCTTATCCATTTGTCTGCTGATGGACAACTAGGTTGCTTCCATGTCCTGGCTATTATAAACAGTGCTGCGATGAACATTGGGGTACACGTGTCTCTTTCACTTCTGGTTTCCTCGGTGTGTTTCATTTTTATAAGAAGTTGTGTCTCAGTCCTCAGTTCTCATTTGTTCTCCTAGATAACCAATATGGAACAGTTGCTGTTCTGCATGTTTGCTCACTCATGTCTGACTCTTTGTGACCCTATGGACTCTATATCACCATATTCTTCTGTCTGTGGACTTCACCAGGCAAGAATACTGGACTTCTCCAGGAATACTGGATTGTGTTGCCAGGTGATATTCTCAACCCAAGGAATGAATTCACATCTGCATTGACAGGTGGATTCTTTATCATTGCACCACCTAATATGCAACTGGGCATATGAAATATCTGGATCCAGATTAGTTTCCAGCTGTTAATATAAGCAGCTTATCCTAGGGGCCCAGCCTTAGGCCACATAAGCTTTGCTAATCAGGAATCACTCTCAGAACTAATGTCTCCTGCAAGAGTGACTTAGGAGGAGCATGCTGCTTCAAGGTGTGACTTTAGATCCTTCATAACCTCCATTAGTCCCCAGAAGCTATCCCAAGTTAATACACTATTTAAAATGTTGCATTTTCTATGCAATGTAGTTTTGAGGCAGAAGATAGATGGGCCCCAGGTTGAGTAGTTTGAGTTTGTACTCCAAGATGAAGATAGGAGAGGCTGAGCCTTGCCCAGATGAAAGATAAAGACTGTGTATTTCTCATTCTCAATGTCAAGGAGACCTTCCCAACTATAAAGCTCCTTGAAGGTCAAAAAGGGAGAGGCACCAATCTATAATAGGTGATGTCAACCTACCCATTGACCTCTTTGCTAGAATCTATCTTGGCTAGGAGATGCATGTGCACGTGCACAGGAGGATCCTGAAATAAACCAAATATTGACTCAGAAACAGGCAAAGTAAAATGATTGGCTAAAGGAAATATGGAAGACATGCCTTATAAAGGTGATTCAAACTACCAGGAGGGCACGACTCTCTCTTAGTCTGCCCTTGTGTCGTGTCTATCCACGTGTACTCTTTTCCCTCTTAATAAACACTTAACTTGTTTCACTACTTTCCTTCTTTGTGGGAATAATTTTCTGCAAAGCCAAAGGGCCAGGGCCTTATCACTGACTACTGGTCTAGTGACTAGGATTCAACGTTCTTACTGCCACAACCTGTCTTCAATCTCTGGCCAGGAACTGAAACCCTGCTTCAAGAAACTGCTGGCTGAGGCCACCAGAGATCAGTTTCAAAAAGTGGAAAATAAGACTACTTCTGTGAGTCATACTTAATAAGTCAAAGCTTGGTGGCTATGAATATGATGTCTTCTTCCTAGATCCTTTCTAAAAGAAGGACAATTACTTAAATCTATTCACTTGACTGAAACTGACACTTCCTAGAATGCATCATTGGAATAGGGCATGGTCTTTAATGGAACCTAGACTAGGAAAACTCCCAGAAGCAAAAATTAGCTTTGACTGGAGCATCTGCTATTAAAATGGATGGTTGGAAAATCAGAATCTATAATCTATTATTTAGAGAATGGATAAACAGCAACTTCCTACTTATAGAACAGGTAACTATGTTCATTATGCTGTGATTAAATCACAATAGCAAAGAATATTAAAAATAATATATATATACTTATATATATATCTGTGTGTGTGTTTGTGTGTGTGTATGTATAAGTGAATCACGTTGCTGCACAGCGGAAATTAACACATTGTAAAACAACTGTCCTTCAGTTAAAAATAAGACAAACAAACAAAAAAAACGTACAAAGAATCTGAAAGTTATATGTGTTTTGAAGAGCTTGAGACACAGTCCCTAGAAGAGGTTCCCTTGATCTCTCCACAACAAGAGCAAATATTTCTCCAAACTATTCACTCTCTTTTGCCAAATTTCCCAAGAATGTCAAGCAGCTTTCTTGCTAGTAAATTGGCTTTAGAGGTTTTATGCATTTAACAGGATAAGGGATACTTGAAGAGGGTGCACCAATGAAGCAGTCACTGGAAATAATACATCTGTTCAACATTACTCAAGGAGGATTCTGGTTAAAGTAATAAGACCATCACATAAACCCAGTTGTCAAGAATTGGCTGGCAAATCTGACCTTTTCTAGTTGTGTCATGTTTTGTAGACCCCAAAAAAAGTATTTCCATCTAAGAACTGGTGCCCTGAGAGACCCAGAGCAAGTCAGCTTCAACTCTTAAGCTGCTGCTATAACAGGTAGAGGGCATGATTTCAGAGCCAACAGGAAATTCTTGCTGCTCCAAAAATATTTCAACCACTGCCTGTCACAGTGACTGAAATTTTACCGTGATAAGTTGCAATTTGGCACAATCAACACGTGTCAAGATTATTGACAAGGTAAATTGTGACATGCCTATTCAGCTCAGGCTGAAAACTGTCTAGCAGGAAATGTTCTGTGTGTATTTTGTCTCAATTTGGTAAAGTTCAATGTGATTACCATTTTGGTGAAGCACAACTGGTTTCTTGTACAGAAATATTTATGGTCCTAAACAGACCAGAATGATTGTCTAAATGTACCATGAAAATCCTCAAAGGAATCTTGAAATGATCATCTTAGCTCAAGCCCTTGATGATCATAGTTTAAGGATTAAGACACAGTAGTTATTAAAATACTATATTTAAAAAATAAATAAATAAAATACTATATTTATTGGACAATTTGATGACCATGCAGCACTCTTCGTGGGAGGACTAGCATTTATAAAAAAGGGTTGCACTATGCCAAGGACAGTGTTAATATCTTTGTTTACACACCTCATTTAAACATTATCACAACCAGGTAGGGTAAATTGTATATTTATTTTAGAAATGAAGAGACTAGGACTCAGAGGAGTCAAGGATTGATTATATCTTCATACTTAGAACAAAATGAAATCTAAGCCACCATGTCAAATTATCTAATTTAGGACAAAATACTCATATTGGCCACTGCATGTACTCTTTGGGAGAGAATCAAAGTTCTATTAACTTCTGTATTATGCAAATTTTAATTTTTGGATTCATGTACTGTATGGAAAGAGGAAAAAAAAACTATCTGATTTTGTTCACCAATCAGAAAGAGCTTGATGTTTATATATAGTACTGATGTTTTGGCATCATCAGACTTAGCAAAACCACAGTATGTCCCCTAGGAAGATTATAATATAAAGAAGAAAATGATGTGATGGAGACTTAAAATTTGTGGAGTCTTTCTTTTCTCTTACATTGCACCTTTCCCACTTTAATAATTGTCCTTTGTGCAATTAAAGATGTGTGAGAGCAGAGGTGTAGAGACTAGAAAGTTTGGGATGGAAGCAGGTGGCTGAGACATCAATTTCTTCTTTTTATTTAAAATATATACATTCCACATGAAAACAAATTATATTGGAATCTTATTTCATAATTTATTTAGTCGCCTCCATGAACTTTTTACCATCAAATTGCAATACTTTAATTTTCCCCTCTTGGAAAATTCCTGCAGTGTGTTAAGGTGTGAACCCCAATTCCTGTTACATATTCCTAGTTTATTTCAAAATCTCAAGTACACTTTCATGGAAGGGAGAAGCTATGGATGTTAGCAGGACTATGTAATCATGAAAACATTGCACAGTAAAATATTTAACAAATAGGTCTAAACCTCACAAATCGAATACAGACTGGCAAGACATTCAGAAGTTAAACTTAATTTTGATTGGAACACCAACTATTTGCTGCCACTAGCAACAAGCATACGACAATTGTAGTCTTATTTATTTAAGTACTTACATCTATATCCATTTCTATTTATTTATCAATCTATATACTTATCAATCAGTCATCTATCATCTCTCTAGAAATTATAAATTAGCATCTGCTTGGGGCTTCCCTAGTGACTCAGATGGTAAAGAATCTGTCTGCCATGCAGGAAACTCAGGTTTGGCCCCTGATCCAGAAAGATCCCCTGGAGAAGGGAATGGATGGCTACTCCAGTATTCTTGGCTGGAGAATTCCATGGACATAGGAGTCTAGTGAGCTACAGCCCATGGGGTCACAAAGAATGACTAACAATTTACTCTTCACTTTTGTGTTTCTCATAGTTAACATTATTTGGTTTTCTATATGACAATTCTCCATCAGTAAAATTTGTGATGAAAGACTAAGCATTCAAGGAAACCTCAGAATGGATACTCTCTCTGTGCAGACAATTTTATGGTCTTTGTTCAAGGTCTTCCTTATCACTTAGCTGGTCCACCTACTCAGCTCCATCTTCCAGTTGGAAATATCTATTGGTGGAAGCAGCTCTCCTCTCTGTCTTTCTTCTCCATCTATGGTTTGATCCTATCTCCTTCTGGAGCAAAAAATAAACCTCTCTCCACCTACGGACATGAACTTGGGCAAACTCCGGGAAATTCTGAGGGACGGGGAAGTCTGGTGTGCTGCAGTTCATGGGGTTGTGAACAGTCAGACATAACTTGGTGACTGAACAACAGCAACACCTATCCAGGCCTTATTCATCCTTTACTGCTCATCACAGATCCTATTCCTTCCATAACATGGCTCAGGTACATAGTGAAATTTTACTTTTCTGAGTTCTTAAAGCTTTCTAGTTCAGATATGGGTGTGTAAATACCTCAGTAAAAGCCATACTAATGTCACTGTTAGGGCTGGAGGTAGATGGTGAAGCTCATGATTACAAGAATGTATGAATGTGCCCTGTGAAGTGACATTCATTGTGAGAGAATAACTATCCTAGACAACTGAATACAGGGTCATGACTTTTGTCCAAATAACACATACCTTAATAAATATATTTGCATTCTCATGTTTCATATGTGTAAATGTAATGTCACAGACCACAGGCTAATTTAGGAAAGGGGCAGGTCATTTTTGTTAAATAATGTTTTCAGTGACTGAATCATAGTGTAAATAAATCACTATTTGTAGAATAATGAAATTAATGGATTGAGGCCTCTTTCAAAAGTAGAAAGCATCATATAATCAAACTTGTATTTTTAGTATGTAGAAGACATAAACATTTAATAAGTATAGTCAAATTTAAGTAATAACACATATTTGTATATTAACAGTCAATGTTTTATATTATTATTGGTGGAAAGATAGGTCAATACATATAGAAGTTCAGGCAGAAGTAATTTATTCCTCTAACCACCAACACTGATTTTAATCTGCATATTTCCCTTGTTCAGGGGTGTATTAGAAATACAATTGTAACTACAGAAAGAAACCAGGTAATTTTATAAGGTAAATAACAGGAATTTTCACGAAATAATCATTCTCCAATCAGCAGGTCAGTTATCTTCGTGTCTCAACCTCTGATTTTGTATAACTATCATAAACTATAGTTTATGCTTTGTGCACAAACATTGGTCACTAAAATTGGGAAATCAGCTGGACAAATAAAAAAAAAAGATACCATGAAATTTTCATTAAGGAGATGCAGTGTAAACTTAACACCTTCTAACGAGACAATACCAAGATGCTACACTTCTCCTATCAGTGTCTCCAACTAACAAGAGCTGGACCAGCTGTTGGACACACATTTTTCTTCTTGGAGGCAGGAGGTGCATTCTGTTAAATGAGGCTTTGAAACAAGTGCAGTTTCAAAGCAATAATGAAACAGCTTCAGTGACAATAATAACAATAAGAACTCATCAATCAGAGTCTATAATTGGCACTTCCAGAAACATTTGATGTTTTTCTCTTGGAATTCAGAAATACATGTGGCAAAGCATGCCAGAACTCTCACCAGTGCCTCGCAGATGCTGATATAAAACCTGTACTCAAATTCCAGTGTCTACTCTTTTGCCACCCCTAGCATTCTACTTAGCGATGTGTTCTTTACTGTCATGTTAACTTGCTGGTGGTGTTTTACTTTACAGCAGTATAGCCTATATTATTCTTGATCATTTGCTGTTTTCTCCCATAGATATATGTCATATTTTCTTCCTGATCACCCTACACACTCTGACTTGATGTTCATTGCACCTTCTTTTCAAGTTACCAGTGAAGTAAATGAAATAACTTGAATTAATAATGCTTAGAATAGGCAACCAACAAACTCTGGTGTGATGGATTTATTGCAGTAGAGTGTGTTTGTATGTTATAGGCAAACAAAAGGAACAAATGAAGTTGAGAGACTGAAAGATGAGCCATATTTCTTCATCTTAACCAAAACAAAACAAAATCAAACAAAAAACTGTCTATGAATCTGTCTCATTATAATGCTTCTTTATAGATAACCTTTTGACTCTCAATGATGGAAAGCACTGAATTTCAGTTGCAATGATGTATTAGGTCAGAATCTCTATATTTTGTCACTTTGTAAATTAATGTATATGTATGCTATACATCATCTTAAGATTGAATTTCCAGTCTTTAAAATTCAAAACTTTCCTTGTCTTATTTAACTCTGTTTTCCTTTTTTTTCTTTTTTAGCGTAATAATTATTTCTTTTCCTCATTAGCTTGCCTGAGTCTCAATTAAGTGTCTTTATTTTCTTACATTCTGTTAAGGACCTTTAATGTTGCATTGTTGATATAATTCTGTGCTTTTTTGTCTTCTAATTGTGCCAAACTGTGTCTTCCTATAGGGCTCATCTGTTAGCTGCTAAGTCATTTCTGACTCTTGTGACCCTATGGACTGTAGCCCACCAGGCTCCTCTGTCCATAGGATTTCCCATACTGGAGTGGGTTGCTCTTTCCTTCTCCATCCTACAGAGCAGTATTTTTTGAACAACTAAATAAAAACTTCATAAATCTTTCACACCATTATAAATGACAATCTATTTCAATTTTTCATCATCCAATCCTTCTTTTATCTCACTTTAATTAAGATTATGCCAGAAATAGTCCTTTTTTAAAACCACCTCCCATACGAACTCCTTCCATTTTCCTTTATTTCCTTATGTCATTTAAATCCAAGCTCTATTTTTTACCATATGAAAGGGAGTAATGGATTAATGATTGCTCTAATCTAATATTCAAGATTAAATTCAGGAATCATTTCTTGATGAGCAGGTGGCAAACTAATGTTTGAGAGAGAAATTAAAAATGGATTCATATGCAAATCTAGTATTGTGCATCTTTAGCCCACTTAATGAAAGGTGCTATTGTTTTAATTAGGTTAATAATTTTGGAGATGTAGATAATCAATTAAAAGAGTACAACTCAATGGAAAAAGTCATATCTTGAACAGACAAATTGTCAAGGTTGAAGGCTCCAACTGACTGAAGTGTCAGTCTATCCATCCTGGTATTAATTACATTCATCAACTAACATGTTAGTCATGGCAATAATTTAACTTTTCAGCAAACCTGTGATCCTGTACAAATATTTCTCTTCCTTCCCTGTTGCCTACTCAGAAAGCATTTATCAAAAAAAAATCAAGATAAAATGAATAGAATATTGGAAATATAAGGAAACTTGAAATTTATTTTGTCCATTACTATTTATCCAAAAATCTGTTCCTCAACATCATCCAGCATTGGGAAGCTGACATCACCCAGACAGAACAAGTATCCAAGATTGGACAACTTCAAATCATCCTAAACCTAAATTGAATATACTGAACTCAAGTTTGCCTTTGTTTCAGTGATGCTGCTCTACTTGCTAAAATCTAGACCTGCAGCTTGGGATATATTTTTGAAACATATAATAATACTTTTAACATATACATATGGTTATCATGTGCTCCATGAAATCTCTTTTTATAGACTGATCATAAGGAAACTTGTTTTCAAAATATAGTGTTTTTTTTAAATATAACTATATTTTAACTATATTTTTTTCTGTGTTACATTTAAAAGTTTAAGTTCAGAAGTAATCACCATATTCTAGATAAATCTAGCTAATGCATATTCAATGACAATGTTTCATTAAAATGTTCATACAAATGCAATTTATTTCCTTTTTTGTGTAATAATAAAGTCATCTAACTTAAACTGATTTCCCTTTTAATAATCTGTACTTTTATATTTTTCTGTGTCCAAGACCTTTTTGTGTTTTTCTTATAAAAATGTAAATGATAGGTATTTCATAGGTTGAGATTTTAAAATTTTTTCACCCAATGATTTCCAAATATCATTCCTAAGTCTCCACAAATTTAGATTGTTGCTATGATGATTGATGGTTTAGTCGCTAAGTTGTGTCCAACTCTTGCAACCCCATGAACTGTAGCCTGCCAGGCTCCTCTGTCCATAGGACTTTTCCAGGCAAGAATACTGGAATGGGTTGCCATTTCCTTCTCCAGGGGGTCTTCCTGACCCAGGGATCGAACCAGGGTCTCCTGCACTGCAGGCAGATTCTTTACCAACTGAGCTACCAGGGAAGCTCACCATGATGATTAGGAGTGGTAAAAGGAGAAGAAATTTGATTTCCTCAAACTGAAAAGTTTTCTTCAGAGTTCATTAAAACATAGGACTCTTTGATACCCTCAAAATCTTAAATATTCTGTTCAATGTCTGTGCTTAATTGCTCAGTCCTCTTGCAACCCCATGGACTGTGGTCTGCCAGGCTCCTCTTGTCCATGGGGATTCTCCAGGCAGGAATACTGGAGTGGGTTGCCATGCCCTCCTCCAGGGGATCTTCTCAACCCAGGGACCAAACTCAGGTCTCCCACATTGCAGGTGGATTCTTTATCATCTGAGCCACCAGGGCAGCCCTCTGTTCAATAAAGACAATACATTTTAAAATGGATTTCTTTGGTTTGTTGACCAGTGTTTTAAAATAATTTGCCATTCATTTGCCATCTTATCTCAAGAACACAGAAAGATTCATAAAAATAATAAGAGAATCTCAGCACAAATAAATAGCTCTGTGACCTTGGACAAGAAACCAGTTTCTCCAAGATTCAGTTTTTCTCTCTTGTGGAAAGTAGGCTATTTTTTTTTTAATCATTTTGCAAGAACATTTGTGTGGATGAAAAGAGATAATTAATGCATGTAAACCATATAATACAGGGTTTGCATGAAGATTAATGAAAGTAGTGAAGTGAAGTCGCTCAGTTGTGTCCGACTCTTTGTGACCCTATGGACTGTAGCCTACCAGGCTCCTCTGTCCATGGGATTTTCCGGGCAAGCACTGGAGTGGGTTGCCATTTCCTTCTCCAGGGGATCTTCCTGACACAGGGGTCAAACCCGGGTCCCCCGCGTTGTAGACAGACGCTTTACCATCTGAGCCACCAGGGAAGTCATAGACGAAAGAACATATTAGCAAGTATTATTTTTTAAAATGTGGAAAGTTAAATGAGCAGGATATTTTGTGTTAAATATGCTTGTTTCTGACTAACTTAAGGAATACATATTTCAAAATATCTGTCTGGCTTGGCTTAAGACTTGGCTTATTCATTGTGAACTGTGACATACATGAAGAGAGAAAGCAACTAACTTTGCATGTTTGACAAGAACACTTAGATGACAAACCATATTGATGAAGTTGTTTTGGCACAAAAGCTACATAAATATTTTAGAACTTCTAGTATCAAATCATATGAGCAACTGACACCCTCTGTCATACCTCTCTTCTTACTCCATCCCTAACTCACACCGCAGCATTTGCTCCATTTTTAGATTGCATAGGATAGGATTTCACAATTAGGGCAATCCCCAAGGATAACACTGCTTTGGATAACTTGGAAGGTGATGTTATTAATAATTTATCTCTGTGGAGACATAAACAGAGAGTGGAGGTTCAGCACCCATCCAGCCAGAGCAACTGAAAACATACATCAAGGTTTGCCAGGTGTTTCAGCCAGTGCCTTCTCCTGTCTCACATTTTATATTCATTATGATGCCATAGTTTTCAAAATAATACAGAGGCAGATTAAAAAATTCACTGTTTTCAAAGGATGTTTGAGGTCAGGAAAAGGTGAAGTGTGTCACCCTTTAATAAACTACTCTCTCAGGGAGTTAGGATTAGTCTTTCACGGGTGACCTGAGTCCAGAGATCATACTTCTTGCCAACTAAGAACTTTACTGTAATATGGTCAATGGTGGCAAAATATGCCACTCCAACATATGCCACTTGTGCATAAGGGTCATTGTGGTCTAAAGGCACTTGAGAAACAACAGGTGCAATAAGGGTGTCCTCACCTCCTTTTTTTCTCCTGAAATTGAAAGATAAAATGCTCCTGTGAAATATGCTCGCCCTGTATCAGAAGAAAACAAACATTCTTTGACAGGGAGTTAAAGCTGAGAAAATTCTGTAAAAATAGAACTTATTAAAATAGTTTTTATTTTCTTTTAGCCGCTCC
Organism: Okapia johnstoni; assembly: GCA_024291935.2. NCBI lineage: Eukaryota > Metazoa > Chordata > Mammalia > Artiodactyla > Giraffidae > Okapia > Okapia johnstoni. Next base: position 51,333,141 of record CM044319.1, read on the forward strand.
ATATGATTTTGTTACTTTCCCCAAATTGCTTCTCTTTGTTCAAATAGAAGAAGTTAAGTCTTGCCACTTGTTTGAGTTTTCCTTATGAAAGCTCTCATATCACATACAAAAAAATCAATAAATAAATTTGTATGTTTACCTCTTATTAATCTGTCTAACAGTTTTAGTCCCAGGCAAAAGCTCAAAGAGGATAGAGGTAAATTTTTCATCTCCTTTGCAAGTGCCTGAGTTAAAATTACATTTCTGTTTCTGCCACTCTCTTGCTCACGCATTCTGGCTATGGTGTACTGAATTTACATATTCTTCATTTCCACAATGCCAGGCAAAACTCCTTATGTGTGTTAGATAGTACAGTTCTAATGTTGGGAGACAAAAAGAGATGAGTCAAAGTGTAGAGTAACTGGTCCTTACTGAGCATTGACTATGTGCCAATGACCACATTGTCTCCTACATTTATTATCTCACCAAATATTTACTACATTGTTAAAAGTAATGATTATTTATCCATTTAACAGATAAAGCAACCAGAGCATTACAGAGATTGAACAAGTTACCAAATACATAAGTTGATAAATAGAAAAATTGAAAGCAATATTCATGTGTAATTAATTCCAAGTCTGTATAGTTTTTATAATCATCTACTGTCTTTCTAGAAAAAAAATACACTTCTTATTAAAGCAGAGAGACATCCTGTAATAAGTGATAATGGAAAAGAATTTGAAAAACAATATAAATATAATTATAAATAATATATTTAGCTAAATCAGTTTGTTGTATGCCAGAAAGTAACACAACATTGTAAATAAAATACATTTCAATGAAAAACAAATAATACATTTATAAGATAAAAAAATAAAGGAGAGATATGTGAAATGTATTCATAAATATTTTCATAAAAATGAGAATATTAAAAGCTCTACTATCTAAAATAAGAAACCTCAGTTATCTGAAAAAATTAACTTTTATGGAACATATAATTCTCTAACACTGCTGAATAAATGAGGCATTGCTATGACTGAGAAAGAGAATAAAATGATTGATAAATCACCAAATGTTACATGTGAACTTTCTTTTGAAACTTAAGGATCTTCTTTGCTTGATGAAGATTCATATCAATTGGATTTAACACCTGAGAACGGTCACTTCAAATTGTTCTAGAGTAAAATAAATTCAACATTGACAGCATTAAGAAAATGTTTGTATCCATATATTTATACAAAAGATCCTATGCTTGCTTAGATTCAATTAAAGCTAAAGGAAACAAAGACTGTCACATTATTGGCTGAAATGCTACTTGTCAAAATTCACACAGCAGTGTATCAGAAGATGAATGCAGCATTTCTGGAAATGCAACATTAAAGTTTATACACACAAACATACACATCTGAAGCACAAATTGTCACATAATGAAGTTACTTGGAAATAGATTTCCAATATACAAATGAATAAGGATAAAATGAGGAAAATTTTACAAGAAAGTGAAACAAAATAGCACTCATATATCAATCCAGAGAACTTGCAATCTCTCTTTCACTTATTCTCTCCTAATCTTTCTCCATCTTTTCAGAGCTGAGAAACAAGAAATCAAGTTGACAGCTTTTCTTTCTTTCTTTTTTAAATTGATGGAATGCACATAAGAAACTTTGAATATGTTTAATCTCCTAGGCTGCTGGTGGTATGGTAGTTTAAGTTGATGTAAATATCTTGGACATAATTTAGACAGATAGATGATAAGTTTATATGAATAACATATTTGAAATACTTTTCCTCAAAATTTCACTTCTGAGAAGGTATGCAAGATATACAAAAGTATTTTATTTAACATTCTTTATCATCATAAAAATTTAAAACATTCTCAATGTTCTACCTATACCAATCTTACAGAAACTATATAAGCAAAAAAATAAAGTAAAATAAGTTATGACTAAATGTTAATTATATATGGACACACATCTACACACACAAAGTAAACCAATCTATAATATGTATAGAAAAACACAAAATAAAACCTGACGTTAACATGGCAATTTTGAGTAATATTTTCTTTCTTCATTTACATTTTCAGTGTCTAATTTTTCATAAGTAAAATATATAGCTCTTGTAGTCAGAAATAGAAAATTGTATTCATCCCTAATTTATCTAATCATCTGAGAAAAGATCATCCATTCATTCATCCACACACACACACATATATATATATGGAGAATTCACAATGTGTTTGATATTGTATGATGTCGTATGATGGGCTGGGATAAATAGGGAATGTTATTGTTGTTGTTATTGTTCAGTCGCCAAGTCATGCCGACTTTTTGAGACCCCATGTACTGCAGCACACCAGGCCTTCCGGTCTCTCATCATCTCCTGGAGTTGGCCCAAGTTCATGTTCACTGCGTTGGTGATGCCATCCAGTCATCTCATCTTCTGATGCCCTCTTCTCCTCTGCCCTGGATCTTTCCCAGAATCAGGGACTTTTCCAATGAGTTGTCTGCTTGCATCAGGTGACCAAAATACTGGAGCTTCAGCTTCAGGATCAGTCCTTCCAGTGAATATTCAGGGTTGATCTCCCTTGAGATTGACTGGTTTAATCTCCTTGCTGTCCAAGGGGGCTTTCAGAGGTCTTCTCCAACATCAAAATTTGAAGGTATAAATTCTTTGGCATCCTGCCTTCTTTATGGTCCAACACTCAGAACCAGACGTGACCTCTGGGAAGACCATAACCTTGACTGTATGGACGTTTGTTGGCAGAGTAATGTCTCTGCTTTCCAACACACTGTATAGGTTTGTCCTCATTTTCCTGCCAAAAAGCAATCATCTGATTTCATAGCTGCAGTCGCTGTCTGCAGTGATTTTGGAGCCCAAGAAGAGGAAATCTGTCACTGCTTCCACATTTTCCCCTTCTATTTGCCATGCAGTAATAAGGTCAGATGCCATTTATGATCTTAGTTTATTTTTAATATTTAGTCTTAAGCTGGATCTTTTACTCTCCTCCTTCACCTGCATCAAGAGGCTCTTTAGTTTCTCTTTACTTTCTGCCATTACAGTGTTAGGAATATAGAAGACAGAAAGTTAATAATTCCTGTCCTGCAGTAACTCACCATCTATCCATGACTGTGTCTCCAGAAGGCAAGATCATCGTTAACAATAAAGTACAAAATGAAGCACTTCTTTGTTGATAAAATGCTGATTGATTTTTGCTCCTAGAAATTCAGATTTCATGAGAGAATGAAATAAAAAATATTAGACTGGTTAAAATAGAGTTATCAAATTTTACTGTGGAATGTAAAGAGACTTAAATAAACATTAAATGTAAAAGCATTTATTATTAAATTGCTTAATTGATACAGATTTTAATAAAATTGTTTTCTTCTTGCAAAATTTTCTAATTTGGAAGTTCATGCTTGACACGAGACATAGAATAATTCAAATGAATTATTACCTTACTGGATCTCACACTTTATTTTGAACATAATTTTTGCAAAAATCTTATTTTACATGTAAATAATGATTAAGATAAAGCAATGTTCTAACATTTCCTTCAATTTTGTGTATTATGAACAAGAGCTTTGAGGCCACTTATGTCTAAGTCTGAACATTTTTGAACCCTGATTGCTCAAGTCAAAAATATATTCCTATGGATATTCTATTCAAAAAACTGTCATATTCAAGCCCTAGTCATTAGCGGTTGAGAATCACATGTGTAGCTATTATCACTGTGTCGTCTTTGTTCACATTATCCTCCTCCTCCTCATCATCACCATCCTCACCACCACCTTCAGAAACAGCAGGAGCAACAGCAACAGTACCATCACTATTATGAGCACCGTTACTCGACTTCATCAGTTGTTGATTCTGTTTTAATGATCATGAAATATGCTAGAGGGATTTACATGGATTTTTCTCAATTAATGTTCACTTTGACCTTATGAGATTTCTATACACTAATTATTACCACTCACAGATGAGTAGCAGAGCCTTAGAGGAGTTATCTAAGATCACACTGGAAATAAATGTCAAAAGTTCCAAAAGCCTGGCCCAGGATCCTGTTTTATTTCTTGTGCTTTAGAGCAGTTGGAGCAACATCTGGTTGAATACATAGCTCATGTCATTTAACCCATGTATCTGTTGTGAGAATAAAACAAAATAATTCCCATGAAGTAGTCAAAAGTAGATTAATGTGAAACATAAAGACATCTAAACATGTTCTCATTAATTAGAGTACCTTAGGTGTAAATTGATAAAGTTTAGGTTATGAGGAAGAACTGTATAAATGCATGTAGAAGGATGTGAAAGTGCAAGTGGCTCAGTCATGTCTGACTTTGCGACCCCGTGGAATATACAGTCCATGGAATACTTTAGGCCAGAATACTGGAGTGTGTAGCCTTTATTTTCTCTAGGGGATCTTCCCAACCCATGGATCGAACCCAGGTCTCCTGCATTGTAGGAGGATTCTTTACCAGCTAAGCCACGAGGGAAGCTCAAGAATACTAGAGTGGGTAACCTAGCTCTTCTCCAGCAGATCTTCCCTACCCAGGAATCAAACCAGAGTCTCCTGAATTGCAGGCGGATTCTTTACCACCTGAGTTATCAGGAAAGCAAAGAATGTAGCATCACCCAAATGCTATCATAAGATTTTTCTTTTTGTACACGGACAAGTTTAAGAAGCTATAGTTTTATTACAGTACTCTTTTCTTGCATGTGGCATATAAAATCTTCTCATTCCCAAGACCTTCTGTGTTTGACATTCATGTGGGACTCTGAAAGAGGAGAAGGAAACCTTTCTGATACATTCTTCTCTTTAGCAAATCAGAAACAGATTTCTTTAGCAAAACATGATCAGATTTTCAAAGATAATATCAAATTTTATAACATAGATCTTGTATGAATATACACATATGAAACTAAATTTTTCACACTGACTGTAATAGATTGAAGCTTTTGTACAAATGTAATTAATTAACATTAATTTTACTTTAAGTTTCATTAGAAAATATAAATATATTTAAATTCATATTAATACAATAAAACCACATATCATGGTGATTTTTATACATAAATGATGTAAAAATGCCTTTTATTGTAGCGTTTGTTTTATCATATAAGTGTGCAGATGCCAATTACTCTTTTCTTGATAGGCATGCCCATACTTTAGGATACTTCCTGCAACTATTTTCCCTTTCATATGAAAAATTTTTTTTTTTACATTTTTTTTCCTTTGTCATTCTGTACAAAGTGGGCCCCCTATAAGAAATAGCTGGGCTTCCCTGATGGCTCAAGTGGTTAAAGAATCCACCTGCAATTCAGGAGACACAGGAGATGTGGGTTTGATCCCTGGGTAGAGGAGAGTCTCTGTATGAGAAAACGGTAACCCATTTCAGTGTGCTTGCCTGAAAAATCCCATGAGAGGAGCTTGGCAGGCTACAGCACAAAGGGTTGCAAAGAAACGGACATGACTGAGAACATCACAGCACTAAGAAATAGCCACCTGTCCTTCGGGCTAGTATAACACAGTCTTGAAGTTTTTCTGATATGTAGCAGCAGTGCTCTCATTACAAGCAAGTTTGTTTTTGAGAACAGAACTGACTCTCATATCTGTATATGAAGGCTAGGATAATTTCTGAAGTTCTTTGAAGATGCTGGACAAATTAACTCCCTATTTAAATGCTTCCATATTTTCAATAGATGTTTTGCTACAGTGGAGATGCAATTTTACATACAACAAACTGAAAAAAGTTATATATATATATATTTATTAAATATATGAATTTCTATAAAGTGTCATTGTCATGATTTGGATCCATCTTATATTCTTTATGAGTTTCCCTCAAGATGAGAGGATATATTTTAAAAAATCTTAACAGAAAAACAGGTGGGCTAAGTGCTGGATATTTTTAGACTTTCTTGAAAAACATATCCATTGCAACTACCTAATGTCCAGTATCTTTATAATACATTTCTGGAAGAACACATTTTGTCTAAGAATCTTCATATAGTCTCTTATTTGAGCCTCATAATAAAGCCAGTCAATGGTAGGACAGGTTCTGTTCCCTCTTTGACAGTTGAGAAACATATATGCAAGGAGCGTTATTTGCTCAGTTAGAGATCTAATGAATTCTAATGCACAATTCCAGTTTTCTATTCCTTCCGTCTCTGCGCTTATTGACTAAACTCACATGGTCCCTATTAATAAATATATTATCTGCCAATAATAGCTGATTACTGAACACAGTCACAACATTTGTTAGGCAACTGCTTAATTACAGACTGCGTAGGCACTGCCTCATTTAAATCTCACAACTTGATAGAGTTGATACTATTTTCTGTGAATTACACATAAGAAAATTATAGTACACATTGGTAGGTTCACCTTTGTTACCTCTATCATTAGAAATCACTTACAAAGAGGACTGTTGATTCTGTTACAACTTTGTGCATAGAAACTGTTATAGTGTTATATGTCATTTGAACGAAGATTATTATTTTATTCTGTGGAAATCATGGTAATTTAACCAATGCATAGAGTTTATTAGCTACTTAATATAATTCTTAACTATACAGAGGACCCCATTAAGGAATGACATTGTATCTATAGAATATACCCATGTGAAATGGTCAATGATCATTTGGCTCTAATATTCCCCAATGGCTAAATATAATTCATTTTAAAACAATGCAAAACACCAACTGATTGTTTTTTTTTTTTTCTTCTTGGACTGAGGAAATTCAGTTGGCTGCTGGTTATTATTGTTTACTGTACTGTTTATTTACATTCTCTTAAGGATTCCCCTGGAATTTTGTGCTCAGTGTCTGTTATGTCAGAGATACAACCCAACCGATTGTGCAGGGAAGAAGATGAACTTTTTGAATACTGCTATTATTTATTTCAAGTAGACAGGCAAACCATTCTCTCAGACATGGGCCTATAGTTAACCTTACACTATGCATTTTCTTGTAAAGAGATGAAATAATTCCAGAAAATGACTTAGGAGGGAGCCTCCAGCATTCTGACACCTAAATCTTTCAGGTGAAAAGTTGTTGAAGGCTATTATACATCTTTTAAGTCAAACATATTTTGTGAAATTTATAAAAGGAACAAAGCGTTTGCGTCACTTATGATGTGGGAAACTTTTCTTTCAATTTGCTTTTTCTCTTGACTTTATATTTTCATTAATTATCTTCTTGTAGCAAGATTGTAGGACTAAGCTTCTGAATTCTGCCTCTAACCTCCAATCTCAAGAAATGCTTTCTCCTGTTTTGAATAAAAATCATTTTTCTACATATCTTCTCTTTGGAGCATGAAATTGTGCAGTGGTTCAGAAACTTCAACATACATAAAAGTCACCTAGAACCTATGATTACAATGCAACCCAGACTATTCTGAATACGTCCTCAGGATAGTGCCCAGGGACCTTTTAACTCAGGTGACTTTCATGTACTGTTTGAGGGAAGCACACCAAATCAATAGTCTAAAGCTGGGGTTGACAAAATATGACCAATGAGAGAAATCGCACCTGATGCTTGTTTTGTTAAGTTTCACGGGAGCACTGCCAAGTTCATTTGTTTACATGTTGTTTATGGCTTTATTCATACTCCAAGGAGAGCTGAGTACTTGCAACAGGGTCTTTATGGATTGTGAAACTTAACATACTTACTCTCTGACGTTTTGTAGAAAAAGTTTGCTGACCCCTGGTTTAAAATCCTGAAATATATTTGAATTATGTGTTCAGGCTCTTGTACAGAATATTGTCAAATACTACTATCAAAAAATGAAATACTACCACCTTAGAGACACTTGTTTCTATTCAGGCCTTTAGGAACTCTTCCATTGCCATGAACACTAAATGAAATCTTCCAATGCCATGACCTAAATGAACTAAAGTGTGCACAAAGATAGCTTCCGCCATCTGATGGTAGAAAAATTGACCAGGTAAGCTTGTGTACATATTTTCTGCCATCTGTCCAACTGCAACTGTAACTTGAAAGTTAACTTGAATCTGAAAGGATTTAGTTGTTCATAGTTCTACCTTGAAAAAAGAAGGAAAATAGTTTTAGAGTGGGTAGTGGACTGACTTTCTGCTTATTTCCTGGAGTAATCTTGATACTGAGAGATAGTAAACTTTGGAGTGAAGATGTTTCAACCTGCAACCATGAGCTTGGATTTATTATTAAATTTACTAACGATTACTTCAGTTTCTAAACATTTTTAAACTTTTTTTTTTTTAACCTCACGCATGCTACTCTAAGCTACAATTTCAAATCTCATTTACTGCACGCTGCTTACCTTTCAGCCGCCTTAAATATCTGTATCAATTATGGCCTCATATATGAAATTTAAGTATATTTTAAAAAATAATTGAATCCTTAACACACTTAAAAGTATATATATTTATTTTTGTTAGCAAAATGTTGGACCAGGAAGCTCCAAACTCTTGTTTCTCCACAGAAACATTGAAAACAAACAAGCAAACAAACAAAAAAACCCCCTGCTGTCTAAACCAATTTAGAGCTCTGAAAATAGTGAAAAGTTTACAGCAGTCAATCAAATCTCAATCAAGGTTTTTCTTTAAAATTGTAGGAATGTATTGTGGTATTCTTATCTGTCCTTGCATCAGTCCTTATACAACATAGCAGTGGTCTTCATCTTGAGCAGGTGCCAACTCAGTTATAAGTCCTATACCCCTCAAAACTGGAGAAAGCAGGACAAACTTTAATGGTAAATTATTGTCTATAATTATACGAACTTGTTTGAAGGGCATTCAAAAGACTGATACAATATATGTATCTTTTTTTCATAACATGGAAGGCAAGGGAAGAAAATGATGGACACTGTTTTTATAAACTACAAGAAGACTGCAAAGCCAAAAAGGATTGGGGCAAGAGATTGTGGGTGGAAAAATATAACAGACTATCTAAGGAAGGTCTAGGAAGGAAGATCTAAGGAAGGAAAAGAAGGGGTGAATTTTCTGTGGAAAGTTAAAACATTCCAAAGTGATTGTACATACAAGGGTCTACATGCCCAAGGAAGGTATATGCTCAGCAAAGCCCTGAGAATGGCTTAGGCTTTCATCTTGACCAATCCAGAGGCTCAGAGAAAGCTTTGCTAAATGAAGAATCAGCACAGTACCCATCAGCAAACACTGGGACAAGTGGCTAGCATCCCTCTTATAAATATATTTTGGGAACTTCATCTGTGTGTTTGTTTATTTCATCTCTTGGCATTCCAGGAAATCACTGTCAAAACCTAACTGAACATAAGCTAAAGGATCAGACTTAAGAATCACTCATAAAGAGGAAAGTCTCTGTAAAAATAATTTGGAAGTTTCTGAAAACAAAAGTACTACTACAGTCTTTAAAAGCCCAAACAAAAATCAAGGCAAAACCAGTTAAATCCAATCAGCAAGCCCTGGGGAATAAGGAAAATCTGATTTCTAAGTAATCATGTTAAAATAGTCAAATAATCAAATCTCAACAAGAGCAAAAAAATACAATAAATGCAAAGCAACAGAAAGAATTACTTAATTCAAAGGAACAACTAAGTTGACATCTATCTGTAGGCTACAGATAGATAGATTTGCATACACAAAGTGAGCCTAGATACTGAAACTACTAATCAAGTATTTTAAAACAGTTGTCTTAAGTATATTCAAAGAGCCAAGGAAAAAAGAAAAATGCACAAAGAGCTAGAAACAACAACAAAGGGGGGGGGGGTGGATAAGAAAAGTGTATGGTTTAAAAAAAGGAAGTATCAACAGAAAGAAAGAAATTACAATAAGCATTCAAACAGCATTTCTGAAGTGGATATGCACAATAACAAAAACAAACAAAGTTATTATATGTACCTGACAACAAGTTTATACGAGCAGAAGAAAGAATCAGCAATCTCGGAAGATAAGATTACTGAAGATACCAAGCCTGAAGGGAAAAAGAAAAAAAAACAAATGAAAGTGAAGCATCTAGTGAATTGGTGGGACGTCATCAAACAGACCAGTATAATTATTACGGGCATTACAGAAGAAAAGAAAGAAAATGAAGCTAAAAATGTTAGAGTAGCATGGAAACATATGCATTGCCGTATGTAAAATAGATAGTCGGTGGAAATTTGCTAAATGATGCAGGGAGCTCAAATTAGGTGCTCTGTGACAACCTAGAGGGGTGGGATGCGGTGAGAATGGGAGGGAGGTTCAAGAGGGATGAAATATGTGTGTATATATATGTATATATACCTATGGCTGAATGTTGATGTATGGCATAGACTAAAACAATATTGTAAATCAATTATCCTCCATCAAAAATTTAAAAAATCTCAGCAATAAATTTAAAAAATTAAGAAAAGAATAATAGACTCAACTTCCCTATTTTATGAAAGAACTGAATTGACAAATCTAAGTCACGCAATAAATTCTAAGTGGGGAAAACCCCAAACAGACCACTTGGAGACACAAATGGCCCAATGTTGGGGGGCGGAAGACACATCTTAAAAACAGCAAGAGAGGGACAATTTGTTATGTACAAGAGTTTCTCCATAATATTATCAGCTAATTTCTCATGAAAAACTGTAGAGGTAAGAAGGCAGTGAAATGATCTATGTAAAGTACTGAGGAAAAAAATTGCAAAAAAAAAAACGCAAAGAATTTTACATCTGGCAAAAGTATCTTTCAAAGTAAGGAAGAATGTCAGATATATCAAGATTTTTGAAAAGCTGAAGCAGTTTACCACCTAAAGGCTTGTTATACAGAATGAAGAAAAGCAAAAAGAATCCATTAGGTTGAAATGAAAGCATGCTGAAAAGTAACTTCAAACATATGAAGATATAGAGTTTCCAGTGAAGGTAAATACATGGACAAATATAAAAACCAATATTATTCTAAATAATTATGATTTGTCACTCCAAGTTTCTTTCTATAGACTTAATGTATGAATGTGTAATTTTGGCATCAATAACAGAAAAAGGAAAATGAAGCTGTATAAAAGTACAGTTTTGGTATGAGGAACTTCAGTTAATATCAATTCAAATTAGATATTTTTAACTTTAGGATGTCATATGTAATCCCCATGTTAACCACGATTAAAATGTCTATAGAATACACATGAAAGGAGGTGAAACTGTTACCAAGTTCAAGGTCACTCTGCTTGCCATGTGACAGGCCAATAAATCCAAGAGGCAAGGTGTTGAAAAGGGTATAACGTTATTCAGAAAGCCACCTGACCAAGAAGATGGCAGACTAATGTTTCAAAATAACCATCTTCTTGGTGTCTGGATGCCAGGTTGCTTCATAGAACAGAGATGTGGGAAAGGTGAGGCAATAAAGTAAAAAAAAAAAAAAACGGAAAATAGAGAGGGAGAAGAGGTTAGGAAATAAAGTGAAAAGGGCCATGGAAGTGATGTGTTAATCTCTTCTTTCTTGCAGCCTTTCACAAGGTGAGATTATTTCTCTGTGAGCAGGGTCAGATTATCTCTCAGTGGGCTGAACAAAGGCACTTTAGCTTAACAGTCAGGCTGAGGAGTGGTATTTTCTGAGACAGGCCATTTTGTATGTTTATAATAACAAAAGCAATGAAAATAAAAGGAAACACATCCAGCATGGAGTCAAATTTTTCTCTTCCCTATTACAAAACTGGAATCAAAATGTATCACCACAGGACATCAGCAAAGGACTAGACTAAGAAGCTCCAGGGCCTCATTCCTTATTTCCCCATAAAAACTTCAAACAATAATATACAGACAAAAGTAGCTTTGTGGAACACTGAAATCCAATTAAGTTTCTGCAGCAGTCAAATGAACGCCTAACTGAGAGAAAAGCACATTCAAAATTATAAAAAATATTGTGATATTTTTCCTTACCTTTAGCCCAACCCCATACCCAAGACAGTGGGAAGTGGTCAGGAAAAAACCATCTAGTTCCTGTCTCCTCCTTCAGGTTGGAAGGTGAAGCAGAAACTTGCTTTCGTGTTCATCTCAAGAATTGGTAAAGGAAATGCCTAAGTGTGTCTGTCTCTCCTAACCTAGAGGACTAACAAATAGTGTGGTTATCAAGATAGAGGACAGTGCAAGACATTGAGCCACAAGATTGCTGCAGGCGGAATGCATAACCATGAGTGCCTGGGCCCAAGAGAATATCCACAAGGAAATGCTATAGAACAAATAGCTAGGACTCTCCAAATTTGGAGAAAGTCAAATATGAAAATGCGAATGCAAGAAGCTAACACCATGCAAGGAGGAAAAACAAAAGTCCAAAGAGACTCACATTGGAACATATGATCAGACTTTTCAAAGTCAATGACAGAAAATCTTGAAAATACATAAGAAAAGTGACTTGTCATATATATGGGGACCTCTATAAACTTAACTGATTTCTCAGCAGAAACTTTGCAGGGCAGAATACAATGGAATGAAATATTTTGTGCTGAAGAAAGAAAATAACATAAAGCAATTTCATATATAGCAAAGCTGTCCTTCAAAAATGGTAGATAATTTATGAATTTCCCAGATAAATAAAACCTGAGGCAATACATTGCATGATTTCTGACAACGGGAGTCATTTAAGTTAAAACAAAAGATAGTAGATAGTACCTAGAATGCATGCATGCTATGTTGCTTCAGTCTTGTCCAACTCTTTGTGAACCTGTGGACTGTAGCCTACCAGGATCCTCTGTCCATGGGATTCTCCAGATAAGAATACTGGATTGCCATGCACTCATCCAGGAGATCTCCCTGACCAGGGATCAAACCAACATCTCTTACGTCCCCTGCATTGGCAAGTGGGTTATTTAACACTAGCGCCACCTTGGAAAGCACCCTCCGCCCCCACCCCCAAGAATGCATAAGAAAATATAAAGTTCTCAGATAAAGGTAAATAGTTAGACAAATAAAATCTTGTCTTACTCTAAATTTCTTGCTAGCTATATTTTTCATTCTTTTATGTAATTTAAAAGAAAAAGTATGCATGATCATTTTAGATCTATATTAAAGGATATGCTTATCATGTCTGACTCTTTGCAACCCCATGGACTGTAGCCCATCAGGCTCCTTTGTCCATGAGGATTCTTCAGGCACAGATACTTGTTGTCATGCTCTCAAGATCTCCAGGGGATCTTCCCAACCCAGGAATCAAACCCAGGTCTCCCATATTTCAGGCAGATTCTTTACAGTCTGAGCCACCAGGGAAGCTCATATTAAAGGATAAATATTACATAAAGATATTACTTGTGACACAAATTATATAAAGTAAGGAAGGGACAGGCAGTGAAAGGATAGAGAATTTTTATGTAATAGAAGTTAAGTTGCTATCAACTAAAATGGATTGTTATAACTTTAGTATATTTTATGTAATCCCCATATTAGCTACAGGAAAACAAACATAGAATAATATATCACACACACACACACACACACACACAAAATCTGAAAACAAAGGAAGACATAATAAAAACAGAGAAGGACAATAAAGCTCTAATGCATAAAAAGAAACAATCAAAATAGAAGTGTAAGTCCTCCACTATCATCAATTACTTTAAAAAAAAAAAGTGGATTAATCAAAAGACATAGCTTAGTAGAATGGATAAGAAAAAAAATATCATGCTCTATACTATTTATAAGAAATTCACTTTTGATAAAAGGGCAAGCATTGGTTGAAAATGAGTAGATAGAAAAAGAGGGCATGCAATTTGTAACCAAAAACAAACAAACAAACAATCCAAAGGTGAATAAAACAAAATTTAACAGATAAACTTTAAGTAAAAAACAGTTACAAATGATTTTAAGGCACTATATAATGATGTGTAATTTAATCAAAAGATACAGCAATTATGAACTAATGTTCATGAGATATCTGAACTCCTAAATATATGACCAGTGCGTTAGTCACTCAGTAGTGTCAGACTGTTTACAACTCTATAAACTATAGCCCGCCTGGCTCCTCTGTCCAAGGGATTTTCCAGGACAGAATACTGGACTGGGTTGTTCTTCCTTTCTCCAGGGGGTCTTCCCAACCCAGGAATCAAACCTTAGTCTCCTGCATTGCAGGAGGAATCCTTACCATCTGAGCTACCAGGGAAACCCCATAGATATATGAAGCAAACATTAACAGAATTGAAGGTAAATATCAACAGGTTTGCAGTAATAGAATATTTCAACAGCTTATTTTGGATAACATATAGAACAATAATAGCAAGTCAATAAGGAAATACAGCACATCAACAATACTACAGTTCAGATGAACCTAAAAGACATTTTTGGAATACTGTATTCAACAAGAGCAGATTATTATATTGCTCTCAAATGGAAATAGAATATTCTTTAAAACAGACCATATATGTGGTTTAAATTCTTAAAAATTTTGAAAACATTTATAAGATAGAGTATCTTTCTAATCACAGTGGGATAAAATTCAAAATTGATAGTAAGAGGAGAATTAGAAAAATCCAAAAATAACTTGCAGTTAAGAAACACACACTTAGCAATCAATTCTACAAATAAGTATCACAAGAGAATTATAAAATGTCTTGAGATAAATGAATATTAAAACAAATATCAAAATGTATGGGATGTAGTGAAAGCAGTGCTGACAAGGAAAATTTATAGCTGTAAATACTGACAGTAAAAGAGAACAAAGATGTTAAAGCAATAATCTAAGTTTTCATCTTAAAGAACTAGAAAAAAAAAAATCCCAAGCTCTTAGAAGGAAGGAAATAATAAAGATTAGATAAGAGAGAAACAAAACAAAGAGTAAAAAGTATGGGGGGGGGAATCTAAGAGTTGATTATTCAAAAAGATCAGCAAAATTGACAAACAAATTGGAGGTTAACTGAGGAAAAAAGAAGACACAAAGAAGTAAAATCAAAAATAAGAGAGGAAATATTTACAACTGATTTACCAGAAAAAATATAATATATATATATATATATATATATATATATATATATATATACCCAAGAGAATACTTCAAAGAGCTACACACTGAAACAATGGAAAATCTAAATGAAATGGATAACTCCATGGAAAAGGGTGGTTTACCAGACTTAATTATGAAAAAACAATATATAGAAAATTTAGGATACCTAAGGAAACTGAATCTATAATCAAATTTCTCAAATAAGGAAAAGCCAAGTACCAGAAACCTTGACTAGTGAATTCTACCAAACATTTAAAGAATAAAAAACAAACAAGAAACACCAATTCTCTTCAAATTTTTACAAAAATTTGAAAAGGAGTGAACACTTCCAAACTCATTCAGTGAGACTAGAATTTCCTGGTATCAAAGCCAGACAGAAGTATTATAAAAAAAATAGTACTATAAAACCATTATTTCTGATGAATATTTATGCAAATTTCCTCAACAGAATGCTAATAAATAGAATTCAGCAACACACTGAGAAAATTATACATCATGACCAAGTGTGATTTATTTCTGTAAAATAAGGATAACTCAACAAATAAAAATAATTAAATTAAATTACTTTATTAGCAAAATGAAGAATAATACATGCATAGTTGATACAGTAAAAGCATTTGAAAAAATTCAATAAGTTTTCATGACAAAAGCACTCAATAAACTAGTTATAGAAGTAACAACCTCAGCATAACAGTGGTCATACATGAAAAGCCCATATCCAATATATTTGATGATGAAAGACTGAAAACTTTTTCTCTTAAATTTGAAACAAGAGAAGGATTCCCACTTTCACCATTTCTACTCAATGTAATACTGAAAGTTCTAGTCAGAACAAATAGAAAAGAAAAAGAAATAAAAACTATCCAGGTTGAAAAAAATAAAGCAAAATTATCTCTTCACAGACCACATGATCTTTTATGTAGAAAACACTAAAGGTTCCACAAAATAATGCTAGAACTAATTTAAAAATACAGTTTAGCTGCAGGACACAAAATCAATGCACTTGAATAAAAAAAAAATCTTACTTCTATACATTAACAATGTAACAATTAAAAAAAAAAATGGAATACCACCTCACCCACATTAGAATGGCTACTATCAGGAAAGAAATAAACACTAAACAATGTGATGTTTCCTCAATGAAAATATAATTGCCACATAATTCTACTAATCAATGATTCTACTTCTATATACATGTATACCTAAAAAGTGAAAACAAAAGGTGAAAGTAAGCTGAGTGTTCATCAACATGTAAATTTGTTGTTGTTGTTCAGTCACCGAGTTGGGTCTGACTCTTTGCAACCCCATGGACTGCAGAACTCCAGGCTTCCCGGTCCTTCACCATCTCCAGGAGCTTGCTCAAACTCATGTCCATTGCGTCAGTAATGTCATCCAATCGTCTCATTTTCTGTCATCCCCTTCTTCTCCTGCCTTCAGTCTTTCCCAGCATCAGGGTCTTTTCTAATGAATCAGCTCTTCGCATCAGGTGGCTAAAGTACTGGAGCTTCAGCTTCAGCATTATTCCTTCCAATGAATATTCAGGATTGATTTCCTTTAGGATTGACTTTTCAGTCCAAGGGACTCTCAAGAGTCTTCTCCAACACCACAGTTGAAGAGCATTAATCCTTCAGCACTCAGACTTCGTTATTGTCCAACTCTCACATCCATACATAACTACTGGAAAAACCATTATCTTTGACTCTATGGACCTTTGTTGGCAAAGCTATATATCTGCTTTTTAATACATTGCCAAGGTCTTTTCAACAAGTGAATAGATTTTTTATGTGTGCACATATATATACAATATTCAGTTTTAAAAAGGATAGGAATTCTGACACATGCCACAATGTAAATTTAAGGACATTGTTAACTGAAATAAGTGCGTTACAAAAAGACAAATACTGATGATTCCATTTACATGAGGTACATAGAATAGTTAAAGTATGACACAGAACATAAAAAAGGGCTGGGGGAGAGGTTAAAAGAAATGGAGAGTGGCTATTTAACTAGTACAGTTACTGCTTGAGTTGATGAAACATTTCTGCGAATGGTTAGTGGTGACATTTGTGCATCATTGTGAATGAAATCAATGTAGTAAGTTTGACACTTATAATGATACAATGGTAAATTTTATCTTATGTATATCTTACCATAATGAAAATTTAAATGAAGGAGAGAAAATGAGAAGGGAGAGAAGAGGAAGGAAGGAAGGAGGAGGAAAAGAAGTAGAGTAGAGGGAAAGAGGAGAAGACAGAAAGGAGAGAGACTTCCTGGCTTGAATCATAATTAGGCTACACATTATATGCAAGTTTTTAGAAAGTTGCTGAGCTTTTCCAGTCTAATTTTCTGCATTTTAAAAAAATATCTAGTTTTTAGGTTTGCTTAAATCTTGTATTAAATAAACATGCAATTTGTCAGTCATCATTATAACAAATGAAATCAGTTATTTCAAGATTTGTGGTAACTTATAAGATGGCACAGTAAAATTACACGTATATATTAATGTGTTTATAAGATTGTACATAGCTTGATAAAGGGAACACATTTCATATTTTCTTTTGTAACAGTGCAGTTGATACAACTACAAATATCTAGGTGTTTTGAATTTTATTTGATCCAGATTGATTTACTCAGTTTTACTAACTGAAACAAGAAGAAGTTTAGGAATAATCTAGGGAATTAAAACTATTGCTACATTATCTATTTCTAGGTTTTAGTTTAATAAACCTAAAAAAAAAATCTTCGAGAAGATTCTAATCTCCCCAAAGTTATGTAAGCACTAAAACTGAAGACTCTCAAGGATGAACATGAAAATAATTTGAATATCTCTAGGAGCAATGTAGTACTGTGGTACTGCTACTTTCATTGAAAATACAGAGAAAAAAATATATATGTATATATATATATATATGTATCTTCCAAAACTCAAAAGCAGTGATCCAACTGGGAACTTCAAGAAGTGAAATAATATTTTTAATATCCTCCAAAATGACAGATTCAGCAAGATAAACAAGAATTTCTATAGGATGACTGTGGGGAATAATGCACCAGTGACATTCAGAGCCAAACATGTATTGAGAGTGTCAATGGTATCCTAAAGTTATTCTTTATTTTAATTCAAATACAGATGCCAAACTCTTATTGAAGAAAACCCATTTGTAATATTTGCATCTTATTCCTGGAACATTTTAGCTTTTTATTGCCACTGTTTATATGAAATGTACTGTGATATAAATGGCTTTTATAAATGTTGCCAACTTCCAACCACCTGCTGTGTACTGACAACAGTAACAGCAATTCTGCTCCTGCAAAATAACATTCATTTGCAATATCTACTGTCAGATCCACAAATCGTTTTCTTAGGTTAAGTGGTTTGTTGGAATAAGACCATATTTACTAATTCTCGTTTGCTATCTCCCAGTCTTCCTGGCATTATTCTCCTTGATTGATTCCACCAAGGCATGGGGCAAGCAGAAATGTGATCCTGTTTGGAAAGCTCATTTTCCTGCAGTTCACATAGGGAGCAGCTACTGGAAAACGTAAGGTTTGGAGAGTTTGCAGATGGAAACAGGCCCAGTGATAGAAAATGTAGTGTAAAATGGAAATGCCTTCCTGCCCACTCAGCTGTTTCTATGCCATTTTGCAGGCAATATTTCATTGCAAAACTTGGAGCTGATAGACTAGGATGTCAGCAAGAAAGAGCTTAAGAAGCCCCCAAATTAATCTGATGTGATGAAATACTTGTATGGAAAATAAATATTTTCTCCATATAACAAGACATATTGATATCATTTTGAGGAAATTATGGGAAAAAATAAAGCAAGGTTAGGTTACCTTTAGTGAAATTTCAAAAGCACAAATACATCAGTGACCACATAGCAGCAGTTAAAGTGGCATATATCGAAAGGGATCCTGAAGCCAATATAAATGGTTTAAGCAATCCAAGAATATGTCAGTCAGTTAAGTTCAGTTGCTCAGTCGTGTCCGACTATTTGTGACCCCGTGAATCCCAGCACGCCAGGACTCCCTGTCCATCACCAACTCCCAGTTTCTGCAAACTCATGTCCATCGAGTCGGTGACGCCATCCAGCCATCTCATCCTCTGTCGTCCGCTTCTGCTCCTGCCCCCAATCCTTCCCAGCATTAGGGTCTTTTCCAATGAGTCAACTGTTCGCGTGAGGTGGCCAAAGTACTGGAGTTTCAGCTTCAACATCATTCCTTCCAATGAACACCCAGGACTGATCTTTAGGATGGACTGATTGGATCTCCTTGCAGTCCAAGGGACTCTTCAAGAGTCTTCTCCAACACCACAGTTCAAAAGCATCAATTCTTCGGTGCTCAGCTTTCTTCACCATCCAACTCTCACATCCGTACATGACTACTGGAAAAACCATAGCCTTGACTAGATGAACCTTTGTTGGCAGAGTAATGTCTCTGCTTTTCAATATGCTATCTAGGTTGGTCATAACCTTCCTTCCAAGGAGTAAGCGTCTTTTAATTTCATGGCTGCAATCACCATCTGCAGTGATTTTGGAGCCCCCAA
This sequence comes from Okapia johnstoni, assembly GCA_024291935.2. Lineage (NCBI taxonomy): Eukaryota > Metazoa > Chordata > Mammalia > Artiodactyla > Giraffidae > Okapia > Okapia johnstoni. The sequence goes on from CM044319.1 coordinate 51,352,572, forward strand.
AAATAAAGTCTCTCACTGTTTCCACTGTTTCCCCATCTATTTCCCATGAAGTGATGGGACCAGATGCCATGATCTTAGTTTTCTGAATGGTGAGCTTTAAGCCAACTTTTTCACTCTCCTCTTTCACTTTCATCAAGAGGCTTTTTAGTTCTTCTTCGCTTTCTGCCATAAGGGTGGTGTCATCCTCATATCTGAGGTTATTGATATTTCTCCCAGCAATCTTGATTCCAGCTTGCACTTCTTCCAGTTCCACATTTTCCATGATGTACTCTGCATATAAGTTAAATAAGCAGGGTGACAATATACAGCCTTGACGTACTCCTTTTCCTATTTGGAAGCAGTCTGTCATTTCATGTCCAGTTCTAATGGTTTCTTCCTGACCTGCATACAGGTTTCTCAAGAGGCAGGTCATATGGTCTGGTATTCCTACTCTTTCAGAATTTTCCACAGTTTATTGTGATCCACACAGTCAAAGGCTTTGGCATAATCAATAAAGCAGAAATAGATGCTTTTTCTGGAACTCTCTTGCTTTCTCAATGATCCAACGGATGTTGGCAATTTCACCTCTGGTTCCTCCGCCTTTTCTAAAACCAGTTTGAACATCTGGAAGTTCACAGTTCATGTATTGTTGAAACCTAGCTTGGAGAATTTTGAGCATTACTTTGCTAGTGTGTGAGTTGAGTGCAACTGTGTGGTAGTTTGAGCATTCTTTGGCATTGCCTTTCTTAGGGATTGGAATGAAAACTGACTTTTTCCAGTCCTGTGACCACTGCTGAGTTTTCCAAATTTGCTGGCATATTGAGTGCAGCACTTTCACAGCATCATCTTTCAGGATTTGAAATAGCTCAACTGGAATTCCATCACCTCCACTAGCTTTGTTCATAGTGATGCTTCCTAAGGCCCACTTGACTTCACATTCCAAGATGTATGGCTCTAGGTGATTGATCGATTACCGTGATATTGAACGGTTTGCCTTGGAAACAAACAGAGATCATTCTGTTGTTTTTGAGACTGCATCCAAGTACTGCATTTTGGACTCTTTTGTTGACTATGATGGCTACTCCATTTCTTCTAAGGGAATCTTAAAAATTCTTCTAAGGATCCCCATGGAGTTTATCAAAACTTGTTTTCTGTTTGTTTGTTTGAATTGACCAATCAGACCTGAGACTGAGAATTCCATAGCACTCCACCCATAGAGCCTAATAAAGACACATGTCTTGGGTCCTGCCACTCTTTCTCCCTGCACCCTTGCCTTGACCTCCCTATGTGGTCCCTCAAGGCATGATCACACTTTCTGCAGAATCAGTGAGTAGTAAACTATTTCATTCCCTTGTGGCCTTTTGTTGAACCAAGTCTCACCATCCAATACCCTAGCATTCTACTTAACTTTGTTGTTGTTTTTCAGTCACACAGTTGTCTGACTCTTTGCAGTCTCATGGACTGAAGCACACCAGGCTTCCCTCTTCTTTACAATCTCTTGGAGTTGGCTCAAACTCATGTCCATTGAACAGGTGGTACCATCCAACCATCTCATTTTCTGTTGTCCTCTTCTCCTCCTACCTTTAATCTTTCCCAGCATCAGGGTCTTTTCCAATGAGTCAGTTATTTGCATCAGGTGGCCAAAGTGTTGGAGCTTCAGCATCAGCACCAGTCCTTCCAAAGAATATTCAGGATTGATTTCTTTTAGTATTGACTGATTAGATCTCCCTGCTATCCAAGGGACTCTCGAGTCTTTTCCAGCATCACAGTTTGAAAGCAACTATTCTTCAGCATTCAGCCTTCTTTATGGTCCAACTCTCACATGCATATGACTATTTGAAAAACCATAGCTTTGACTAGATGGACTTTCGTTGGCAAAGTGATGTCTCTGCTTTTTAATATGCTGTCTAGATTTGTCATAGCTTTTCTTTCAAGAGTCAGAGGTCATTTAATTTCATGGCTGCAATCTCCATCTGTAGTGATTTTGGAGCCAAAGAAAATAAATTCTTTCACTGTTTCCGTTTTTCCCCATCTATTTGCCATGAAATGATGGGACTAGATGCCATGATCTTAGTTTTTTGAATGTTGAGTTTTAAGCCAGCTTTTCCACTTAACTTACATGATAATTTAACATAAATCACAACACTACCTAATAAAAGTTTTTCAACAATTAAAATGATTCACATATGACCTTAGCAGAGTGTTTGACACATCTTAAAAATTAAATAGGTATTAGCTATTGTACTGTAAGTCTGGCTATAAGAATAGTGGATCACAATACGGTAATAAGTGTCTCAGCTTTGGAAATACAATATATATTTGAAATAACAAATATAGATATAGTATCCTTCCTAATAAAAAAAATGCTAATCATGTCTACTCAAAAGTACTTGTGTACCCACTCATGTAAGTGTCTTGTGATCTTACAGAAGTTGTGCCCATTTACCTTCTGTTTTCCAAGGTAAACCTCTATTCTATGGAAACAACTCAAGGGCCTGGCTGCAAATCAGCAGGACAAAAATTTGAATGTTTGGGTATTATACTGTTATTTACTCTCCAAGAGTATTATTTATGAAGTGCATAGTTTACAAAGAATTATCTATTAAATGATTAAATATTTGTTTACTAAACTTAAGGACATTATATTTTTAAAAGTTTTTCTCCAAGAAAAAGAAAAAAAACACAAAAGCAAGAAGATTAAGAATTGAAGAATGCTGTTGTGGATAGTTGGAAATATACAGCAATAGGAGAGAGGCACATAAATCACCAAGACTGCATGCTGACTTCTGTTAAATCCCCAAAATATGATAATTAGACACTTAAAAAAATTATGCCAATCTCATTGTGTGACTGTTTTTGCTTCTTTTCCATGACTATTATCTCTCTGCTCTTTAGCAAGTAAATCAAACTTTGACATCTGACTTTGTAATCATACACTCTAGAACTTATTAGATTCAGTTTTTTGCCTGTCCTAAAAATTCTATTTTTTTAAAAGTGATGCCTCCTGTTTACTGAAGATCAAATGCAACAAAACTCTCTAACCTTTGAAAATGTGGATGTAATAGTCAGATTGAACGACAGAAATCAAAGAGGAGATGGATGAAATTAAACTATTTTTTATGACAAGAGTTAATCTTTCTGTAGTTGCAAATTTGCAGGAAAGTTTTCCTTGATTTCTAAGGTCATTAAGCAACAGAATAGAGATAAAATCAGACTAACTCTATCTGTCATTTCTGGGTGAAGAATTTCCATGAGTCTGGCAGTTCAGCTACATATCAAGTGCATGACTTTAGGAGAACCTCTCTTTTCTGTCTTGGAAGTATGACTATTTGGCTTGATAACTTTTTTTTTTCTTTCAAAGGGATTTCTATTTCTAAGATTACATTTTAGGAGGTGATTTACTGCAAGGGCCCCAGGAGTGATTAAAAACCTTTTAGATACAATGTTCTTATTGTGGATGAGAAAAGAAGACATGTGGTAGGCAGAAGAAGGCTGATCAATAAGCGTGAAGAGATTGGGTCTTTCTCTCCCACTCCTTCCAATCTTATAAGTTGGTTTTATGGCTTGCGCATGTTGCTTTTTCAAAGCGTTTATAATTCCTGTGCATGAGCAGAAATGTGTGAAGGATGTTCTTGAGAGGTGGTGAATTATTTCTGTAAAGAACAAAGTGTTAAATGGGTCCCTCCTATGCCCAACTCCTGTTTCCTGCATATAAGTCTTCATGGGGTAAGCCATGACTCACAGTGAGAGGAGAGAAGAGGGCTGTGGAAATCTGGGTAACTAGTGTGTTTTGAGAAGGAGGATGTGCTAGGTAGTGTGTTAGTCACTCAATCATGTCCTACTTTTTGGAGCCCCGTGGACTGTGGCCCACCAGGGTCCTCTGTCCATGGAATTCTCCAGTCAAGAATACTGGAGGGGGTAGCCATTCACTTCTCCAGGGAATCTTCCCCACTCAGATCGAACCTGGGTCCCCTGAATTGAAGGAAGATTCTTTACTGTCTGAGCCACCAGGTAAACCCACGTTAGGTAATGCTGAGGTCAAATTAAAATAGATGATGGCAGGGAAAGGGAAACAAATGTGGGCTTCATAGCTTAGGAGCAAAGCCAGATGGGTGTTGCTGCTGCTGCTGCTGCTGCAAAGTCACTTTAGTCATGTCTGACTCTTAGCGACCCCATGGACTGCAGCCTACAAGGTTCCTCCGTCCATGAGATTTTCCAGGCAAGAGTACTGGAGTGGGTTGCCATTGCCTTCTCCAGATGGGTGTTGGAAACCCAAAAAAGATGAAATGCAAGGACTGTATGTAAGATTGGGGTCTAAACTATGATCTTTCTGCCATATGATTGCTTCAGTGGGTAAAGCAGTTTCATGGATACAAACAATACTTTTACTGATATAAAATTATTCTGTACCAAATTATAAAATATCTCTTCACCTGTGTAAAAAGCATTGTCTGAGAAGTATTCTACTTCCTAGAGGATCCTCATTTAAAATGAAAATACTTTAGCTTATCCAATAAGTTTTATTCATTTCTTTTTATGAGATCAAAACACTGAGCAGGACTTCCCTGGTAGTGCAGTGGATAAGAATCCACCTGCCAATGCAGAGGGCACAGGTTCAGTCTCTGGTCTGGGAAGATTCCACATGCCATGGGGCAGCTAAGCCTGTACACCACAACTACTGAGGCCCATGTGATCTAGAGTGGGCAAACTGCAACTTCTGAGCCTGCACACTGCAACTACTGAAACCCTAGAATCTGTGCATCCAAATGAGAAGATGGTGCACCACAGCGAAGAACAGACTCCACTCTCCATAACTAAGAAGGCCCACACAAAGGAATGAAGACCTAGAGCAGTCAAAAATAAATAAATTAATTAATTAAATAAACTTTGCCATGGTTCTAGAAACAGAAAACAAATGATTTCCTGGAAAAATAAAGATGTAACTATACATTAAAACACACACACACAGAAACAGTTATTATAGAAATATCACCAGACTTGGGGTCAAAAAGTGTTCTATCAAGCACTAGTTATTCGACATTGAGCAAGTTAATTCACCTTTACTAATTTATATAGCAATGAGCATTATAAAGTCTTTTTCACAGTAATATAAATTAAAAGCTACTATTAAGTTTACTACTACCAAATTGGTATTCAACGTATTAGGTGAAACTTTGAATAAAATCAGGCTTCCCTTGTGGCTCAGCCGGTAAAAAATCTGCCTGCAATGTGGGAGACCTGGGTTTGATCCCTGGGTTGGGAAGATCCCTTGCAGAAGGGAATGGCTACCCATTCCAGTATTCTGACCTGGAGAATTCCATGGACTGTAGAGTCCATGGGGTCACAGAGTCAGACACAATTGAGCAACTTTCACTTGAATAAAAGCAGCTATTGAAACAAAGCAGGATGAGATGGTCCTTGCCCACCCCTCCCCACCCCCAACATGTCCTCTGCCTGCCTTTTGCCTGTGGAAAACTTTAGTCAAAAAATGAGTTGAATCAGAGAATTGAGAAATGCTGAAACAAAGGAAAACAGTCTAAGGAGACTAAATAATAATAATGTAGTCATTAAGAATAGTCAAGGACATTTAATTCTTTCTCAAGGGCTATAGATAATATTCTGAGACATATCCTGTGAGCTGTCTTATAGATACCAAAACACCATTTGGAGAAGTTGACTACATGATGACAAGACTTTACCCAGGACTTGAGCTGCCACAATTCTGCAAAGAAATGGGAACAAGTGCACCCCGGAATTGAAGATTAACTATACCTAAACCAACCAAGATGATGCTAGTCAGACCACTGATGACCAATTTGAAGATGATTGTTAGAGATGACTGTTAACATTTCTACATGTAACCATGTAACCTCCTCCCTGCAACTCTGTCTATAAAAGCTCTCACCCCTGTTTTTCAGAGGTGGGGGAGTCTGCCTTTGGACAGATGTCTGCCACCCTCCCCTCCAGTTGCAGGCATCTGAAATAAAGCAAACTTCCCTTTCCAGCAACCTGGCCTGTTTACTGGCTTTTGAGTGGTGAGCAGTCTGACCCCCATGCATACCTTTTGGTAACACTATGATTATACAGGACAAGACAATGGTTGGGTAAAAAAGATGGTGTATTACTGTAGCCAGGAGCTAGAGAATACAAGATGGCCAGATAGAGACCAGAGATGTGCCAAGAAAATGCACCAAATGTGCCCTTTAAAACAAGCAAGAACCTATGGGGCTCCTGGGTATGAAACTTACTTTGTATCCTCTGTTTTTGTTTGTAAAAAATAGGTTTCATTGAGCCTCCTTGACGGCGGGAGAAGCAGATACAGAGGATGAGATGATTGGATGGCATCACCAACGTGGTGGACATGAGTTTGAGTAGGCTCTGGGAGTTGGTGATGGACAGGGAAGACTGGTGTGCCTGCAGTCCATGGGGTCGCAAAAATCGGACATGACTGAGTGACTGAAATGAACTGGAGCCTCATTGACATTCCCTGAGTTCCAAAGGGTAGGTTCAAACAGTTGCTAATCAGAGAAGGGAGAGGATGCAGAGACAGGGGAGAAGCAGACTAGAATAGAGTGGCCTTCAGGCAGGATCCTATCTCAAAGGATACACATAACATATCTTTGAACTCTTCTGCAGAACTAAAATCCCCAACAAATGGGAGCTTAACTACTTGATGAAGCATTCTTCACTCCAGAAAAGGTCACGATTTGATAAACTCCAGAAAAATAGACTCCAAAGCACTCATAGGCAAGTCTGGCTCAGTCTCTTATGGGATCACATGGGTTGACAGTGGCATGTGGCAGGGTCAGGGATACCGGCAGCGGCAGTCCTGAGAGGTGCAATGTATTGGCTTAAGTCCTCTTGGAGGAGGTCACCATTATCTCTACCATAGAGCCTATAGCCTTACCACAGAGACTGCAGACTCCAGGACTGAGTCACACCAGGGCAAACTATTGGGAGGGGGCACAGCTCCATCCATCAGCAGAAAATTAGACTAAAGATTTTCTGAGCATGGTCCTGCCCACCAGAGCAAGATTACCTTGCAGCCAGTCACTCCCATAAAGAAGCTTGCACAAACCTCTTATCCTCATCCATCAGAGGGCAGGCAGAATGAAAACCACAATCACAGAAAACTAGCCAAAATGATCACATGGATCACAGCCTTGTATAACTCAATGAAACTATAAGCCATGCCATGCAGGGCTACTCAGGACTGATGGGTCACCTTTGAGAGTTCTGACAAAACGTGGTCCACTGGAGAAGGGGATCACAAACCACTTCAGCATTCATGCTCTGATAATCCCATGAACAATATTAAAAAGCAAAAAACAATATGACACTGAAAGATGAGCCCCCAGGTTAGTCAGTGTCCAATATGCTACTGGGAAAGAGCAGAGAAATATTTCCATAAGGAATGAAGAGGCTGAGCCATGCCAAGATGGGTTCAATGAAGGACAGAAATGATAAGGACCTAACAGAAGCAGAATAGATTAAGAAGAGGTGGCAAGAATACACAGAATAATTGTACAAAAAAGATCTTAATGACCCAAAGAGACACAATGGTGTAGTCACTTACCTACAGCCAAACATCGTGCAGTGTGAAGTCAAGTGGGCCTTAGGAAGAGTTACTATGAACAAAGATAGTGGAGGTGATGGAATTCCAGCTGAGCTATTTCACATCCTAAAATATAATGCTCTTAAAGTGCTGCACTCAATGTGCCAGCAAATGTGGAAAACTAATCAGTGGCCACAGGACTGGAAAAGATCAGTTCTCATTCCAACTCCAAAGAAGGGCATTGCATTCCATTGCCAACGAATGTTCAAATTACCACACAATTGCACTCATTTCACGTGCTATCAAGATAATGCTAAAATCTTTTAAGGTAGGCTTCAATAGTACATGAGCCAAGAAATTCCAGATGTACGAACTGGAAAGGCAGGGGAGCCAGAGATCAGATAGCCAACATCACTGAATCATAGAAAAAGCAAGAGAAATCCAGAAAAACATCTATTTTGCTTCATTGACTATGCTAAAGCCTTTGACTGTGTGGATCACAACAAACTGGAAAATTCTGAAAGAGATGGGACTATGAGGCCACCTTACCTGCCTCCTGAGAAACCTGTATGCAGGTTAAGAAGCAACAGTTAGAACCAGACATGGAACAATGGACTGATTCAAAATTGGGAAAGGAGTATGCCAGGACTGTAATATTATCACCCTTCTTATTTACTTATATACAGAGTATATCATGTGAAATGCTGGGATGAATGAATCACATGCTGTAATCAAGATTACCAGGATAAATATCAATAACTTCAGATATACAGATGACCCCACCTTAATTGCAGAAAGTGAAGAGTAATTAAAGAGCCTCTTGTTGAAGGTGAAAAATGAGAATCAAAAAGCTGGCTTAAAACTCAAGATTCAAAAAACTAACATCATGCCATCTGGTCCCATCACTTCATAGCAAATAGATGGGGAAACAAAGGAAACAAAGACAGACTTTATTTTCTTGGGCTCCAAAATCACTGCAGACAGTGACTGTAGCCATCAAACTAAAATACATTTGCTCCTTGGAAGAATAGCTGTGACAAACTTAGACAGGGTATTAAAAAGCAGAGACATCACTTTGCCAACAGAGGTCCATACAAAAATAAGCGTTAATCTCTCAGTTGCGTCCGACTCTTTGTTACCCCATGGACTGTATCCTGCTAGACTCCTTTTTCCGTGAAATTCTCCAGCAAGAATACTGGAGTGGGTTGCCATTCCCTTCTCCAGGGTATCTTCCAGTCCCAGGGGATCAGACCCACGTCTCCCACATTACAAGCAGATTCTTTACCATTTGAGCCACCAGGGAAACCATATAGTCGCAACCATGGTTTTTCTGTGTGTGTGTGATTTGTTCAGTCATGTCCAACTCTTTGTGATGTCATGGACTGTGGCTCACCAGGCTCCCCGTTCATGGAATCTCCAGTCAAGAATGCTGGAGTCTGTTGCCATTTCCTTCTCCAGGGTACCTTCCCAACCCAGTATCAAACCTGGGTCTCCTGCATTGCAGGCAGATTTTTTACCATCTGATCTAGCAGGGAATCATGGTTTTTCCAGTAATCATGTACAGACTTGAGAGTTGGACCATACAGAAGGTTGAGCACCAAAGAATTGATGCTTTTGAATTTTGGTACTAAAGACTCTTGAGAACCCCATGGACAGCAAGGTCAAACAAGTCCATTCTAAAGGAAATCAACCCTGAATATTCATTGGAAAAACGGATGATCAATCTGAAGCTCCAATACCTTGTTCTCTTGATGAGGGAGCTGACTCATTGGAAAATACCCTGATGCTGGGAATGACTGAGGGCAGAAGGAGAAAAGGGTGACAGAGGATAAGTTGGTTGTATGGCATCATTGACTGGATGGGTTTGAGTTTGAGCAATCTTTGGGAGATAGTGAAGGACAGGGAAGCTTTGTGTGCTGCAGTGCATGGGTTTGCAGAGTCAGACAGGACTTAAGGACTGAACAATAACAAAAGAACACAGAAGCTCATCAGGAGATCACCTGAGGCCAGATTAAAGGAGTGAAGGCTCTGCACACACCCTGATCCTTATCAACAATCCAGCCCTTAAACCATTGCTATAAAACTCCTCACCAAATCCACCCTAATGTGGGACACATATTTTTTGAATACCTAAGCCCATTGTATCCACCTTTGCTGGCAACACAATAAAGCTATTCTTTTCTACTTCACCAAACACTGTCTCCAAGATTCAACACTGGTGCTCAGAGGTCAAGTTTTGGCATCAGGCTTACAATTTATTCATTGCGACTTTCAAACTTGTGGGCACTCTTTCATATACTTCTTTCAATTTGACCTTGGACTACAGCTGTCCCCTATAGTGACAGTAAAGAATTGAATTTGCCATATTTAGATTAATATGCAGTTCTAATCTTTGACATTATGGTAAGTAGTTTCCTGTATGATACTTTAATAGTTTTCCTTAGGGGAAAAAAAACAAAAAAAACAAAAAATAAAACTGGAATCCAGTTTCTATCTCTTCACTGACCTTCAGGATGTCCATTAGGAGTTAAGCTATATTTGTTTTAGCAATAAATTAAGAGATAAGAGTTAGGTACTGTAGTTAAAAGTGAAAACAGTGAGTGAGCAATAATTTCTTTCTATGGTTCACTCCTCCATATATCCTTCAAACACTAATTAACAAAAGCCATAGATTTACCTTGCTTGATGAAACAGTTCAATTAAAGTTCAGCTATAGTTTAAATGTAATGAATGGTTTAAGAGTGGAGATTTTGTGACAGGACATTATTTTAATAATATAGGGAGATAAAATAAAGTACAGCACATTTCTGTCATAACAGGCTTATTTATAATAAATCCTTAGGAAATTTCATTTCAGTTTACCTGCACTCCTAATTAAGAGTGAACAAGCATGTTTTTCTAACAGATAGTATTGAAGTCACTCACTTTACTCCAGTGATATTTGACTCTTAGAGATATCTCAACTTAGAATGTTCACAAGAAATGTATAGTGATAACAATCATTCAATACTCATGTAAAAATATCTAGCATTTAGCAGTTCTATTTTCTTCATTGCTGATACAGATAATAAGACCTCTCTGTAAAGAGTTAGTGATAGTGTGGAAACCAGGAGGCATAAAGAAGTAATAGGAAAAAGTTGTTGTTGTTCCTTAATATTGTACATGAATAGAAGAGAAAAGTCCTAGAAGGAGAAACACCAGTGTTGGAGTTTGGAAGATTAAATATAAACAGAACTTTATCAATATTATGGAGAGCAGGAAATAGGAGGGAAGGAGGCAGAAATAGGAAAGAAAATTTCAGCAAATGTGAATATGGATTATAGCAGACAACACAGAACATGGTAGCAGACTCAATTAATCCTTGTTCATAAGGAACTGCTTATTCACTCTTTTGCTTTTTGATAATTTTACTGATATTTTGACAGATCTATGTAAGGCATCTGTAAATGGTCTTTATTTGTTAGGTTATATTATGTGTAACAGTGTATCATCACATGATATCTTGAAAATAAATTGAATTTATCAAATACTTGAAAATTAAATATTGAATAACTCCAATAATTGGCATCTTATGTACAACATTAAAAATTATATGTTATTAGCAAAGCTTTGTGAAATAAAGGTTCAGAAAGCTAAGGTTTAGTCATATCTTAAAAAGCTCAAAAATATGTCGGTAGTAATTCACTCTTATATTTCACATTCTAGTAGGATCACTGTGTGGAGTGAGAGAGAAGAGAATAAAGGAAATAATGCTTGTTTGGGTAGGTATGAAGCAAAATGGTTTCAGAAAAGCACCCATATTGCTCTTTATAAAACAGAATAACTGCTACACCTCAGGAAACTTCTAGGTAAAAATTAATCAGGCTGATCTATCTTCAGGTCCATAAATCTCAGTAAACATGGCAGTGAGCCTGGTTAGTCAGAAAGTGTGCTTGTCCTTCCCATCAGTACTTTGGATATATTTCCAGTCCTCAATGCACTTTGATCATCTTATCTCAATTTAAAATTCTTATTTATTATGAAAGATAGCTTCTATGGATACTGTATTAATTTCTGCTTTAAATTTTAAAACATTTATTGTTTCATTGACTCTGATTGAGATACACAGATCAGAACAAAGGCCAAACTAATAAGATATTTACTTACTGAATATTTACATGTGAAGGAAAATCAGGAAGATGTGAGGGAGTCCACTATATGAATTTTAGGTGTCTATATGGGGAAGACCTCAGAAGAGCAGTATTTCTTCATTTATTCCCACTAAATCCCTCACTTTTTCCTCCATTATGTGATATTTTTTCTGATAAAAATAATGTCAAACATTCTTAATATACCACAATTAAAGTATTGACAATAATATCAAATAAAAACTTTAATCCCTTGATCTAGGTCCATTTTATCCTTCAGAGAGGTTCTGTAACTATTTGTAGATAGCAGACAGTAACACTCTCTTTTCTTTAGTAACTGATGAAGGCTAACAGTTGCATTTAAAATAGAATTTAGATTCACTCAGCTTTGACATTGTGCTGAAGGATAGTTAACTGGCCTTTGAGGATCATAGAATAATTCCGAGTGAGAGACTATACATCAGAGCTGGCGATATGAGGCTCAGAAGGCAGAATAAATGCCTTTTTATAGACTCTAAGCTATGTTAATTAAAGATTAATATATTCTTTAAACTTCTGAGAGTAATACTTCTTACTATTTTGGACCGTGGTGATGGGTTTTTCTTAATATCTGAACACTGAAAAATTTTGTGATATTTAGATAGTAGTGTCTGTATCTTAAACTGTAAGTGTGATTTTGTCAAATTTAAACTTTTTAATGTGGGCTATTCCCTCAGAGAGCCTCTTGATGAAAGTGAAAGAGGAGAATGAAAAACTTGGCTTGAAACTCAACATTCAAAAAACTAAGATCATGGCGTCTGGTCCCATGCTGCTGCTAAGTCACGTTAGTCGTGTCCGACTCTGTGCGACTCCATAGACGGCAGCCCACCAGGCCCCCCCGTCCCTGGGATTCTCCAGGCAAGAACTCAGGAGTGGGTTGCCATTTCCTTCTCCAATGCATGAAAGTGAAAGGGAAGTCACTCAGTCGTGTCTGACTCCTAGTGACCCCATGGACTGCAGCCCACCAGGCTCCTCTGTCCATGGGATTCTTCAGGCAAGAATACTGGAGTGGGTAGCCAATGCCTTCTCCGCTGGTCCCATGACTTCATGGCAAATAGATGGGGAAACAATGCAAACAGTGACAGACTTTATTTTGTTGCCCTTCAAAAATCACTGCAGATGGTGACTGCAGCCATGAAATTAAAAGACCCTTCCTCCTTGGAAGAAAAGTTATGACCAATCTAGACAGCATATTAAAAAGCAGAGACATTATTTTGCCAACAAAGGTCCATCTAGTCAAAGCTTTGATATTTCCAATAGTCATGTATGGATGTGAGAGTTGACTATAAAGAAAGCTGAGCGTCGAAGAATTGATGCTTTTGAACTGTGGTGTTGGAGAAGACTCTTGAGAGTCCCTTGGACAGCTGCTGCTGCTGCTGCTGCTGCTGCTGCTAAATCGTTTCCGTCGTATCTGACTCTGTGGGACACCATAGACGGCAGCCCACCAGACTCCTCTGTCCCTGGAATTCTCCAGGCAAGAATACTGGAATGGGTCGCCATTTCCTTTTCCAGTGTATGCATGTATGCTAAGTCGTTTCAGTCGTGTCCGACTCTGTGCGACCCTATGGACAGCAGCCCTCCAGGCTCCTCTGTCCGCAGGATTCTCCAAGCAAGAATACTAGAGTGGGTTGCCATTTCCTTCTCCCCCCTTGGACAGAGAAGAGATTCAACCAGTCCATCCTAAAGGAAATCAGTTCTGAATATTCATTGGAAGGACTGATGCTGAAGCTGAAACTCCAATGCTTTGGCCACCTGATGCGAAGTACTGATTCATTTGAAAAGACCCTGATCCTAGGAGAGATTGAAGGTGAGAGGAGAAGGGGAGGACAAAGGATGAGATGGTTGGATGGCATCACCCACTCAATGGACATGAGTTTGAGTAAGCTCTGGGAGTTGGTGATGGACAGGGAAGCCTGGTATACTGCAGTACATGGGGTTGCAAAGAGTAGGACACGACCGAGAGATTGAACTGAACTGAACTGAACTAATTCCCTCAGCACTATCCTCAGAAAGAGATTACAGAGAATTGGTATAAATTCTTCCTTAAATTGTTGATAGATTCACCGTTGGACCCACCTGGACCTGGTGCTTTCTGTTTTCAATCAATAATTACTGATTCAATTTCTTTAATAGATATAGATTTATCAGGTTGTCCATTCCTTCTTGTATAAATGATGGCAGATCATGTCTTTCAAGCAATCTGTCTGCTTCATCTTAGGTTTTCTAATTTATAAACATAGACTTGTTTATAGTATTTCTTTATTGTTAGTTTAATTTACACGGGAACTGTAATAATGTGATATATTATTTCTAATATTAGTAACTTGTGTTCTCATTTTCTCTCTCTCTCCTTAGTCTGGACAGAAGTTTATTGATTTTATTAATTTCTGCAAAGAAACACCTTTTGGTTTTGTTGATTTTCTGTATTAATTTCCTATTGTATTTTCATTTATTCTTGCTCTCATTTTATTACTTACTCTGTTCCTACTTACTTTTTTTTTTTTTTTCCATTTGCCAAAGGTAGAAGTTTTGGTGACTGATTTTAGATCTTTCTTCTTTTCTAATATATGCATTCAAAGCTATAAATTTCCTTCTAAGCACTATTTTCACTGCATCTCACAAACTTTGATAAATTTTTCACATTTTAATTTAGTTCAAAACCATTTAAAATTTCTCTTGAGAAGTCTTAATTGATCCACATGTTATTTAAATTTTGTTGTTTGTCTCTACACATTGCAAGATTTTCTAGTTATCTTTTTGTTATTGATATCTAGTTTAATTCCATTTTGGTCTGATAGGATACAGTGTATGATTTTCCTCTGCTAGTTATCACTCACCTAGAGCCAGACATCCTGGAATGTGAAGTCAAGTGGGCCTTAGAAAGCATCACTATGGACAAAGTTAGTGCAGGTGATGGAATTCCAGTTGAGCTATTTCAAATCTTAAAAGATGATTCTGTGAAAGTGCTGCATTCAATATGCCAGCAAATTTGGAAAACTCAGCAGTAGCCACAGGACTGGAAAAGGTCAGTTTTCATTCCAATCCCAAAGAAAGGCAATGCCAAAGAATGCTCAAACTACCACACAATTGCACTCATCTCACACGCTAGTAAAGTAATGCTCCAAATTCTCCAAGCCAGGCTTCAGCAATACATGAACCGTGAACTTCCAGATGTTCAAGCAGGATTTAGAAAAGGCAGAGGAACCAGAGATCAAATTACCAACATCCGCTGGATCATCGAAAAAGCAAGAGAGTTCCAGAAAAACACCTGTTTCTGCTTTATTGACTATGCCAAAGCCTTTGACTGTGTGGATCACAATAAACTGTGGAAAATTCTGAAAGAGATGAGAATACCAGACCACCTGACCTGCCTCTTGAGAAACCTGTATGCAGGTCAGGAAGCAATAGTTAGAACTGGACATGGAACAACAGACTGGCTCCAAATAGGAAAAGGAGTATGTCAAGGCTGTATATTGTCACCCTGGTGTGCTGCAGTCCATGGGGTCACAAAGCACTGGACATGACTAAGTAGCTGCGCTGACTAACTGAAGAGACAAACACTGGCTATTTACCTTGTTTCTACTATTACTTCCATTCTGGAGGGCAGAGAAGAGGTTGATTGTAACTGTCTCATCTGGAGCCCACTGTCTCTTGCCTCAGGAAATGCAGACAGGAGCTAGCTATAAATTTCTACCCTGGGTCCCATTTATCTCCTACATCAACCTCTTGTGAAGAGCCAGCTCTTTGGAAAAAACCTGGATGCTTGGAAAGACTGAGAACAGGAGAATTAGGGAGCAGAGAATGAGATGGTTGGATGGCATCACTGAAATCAATGGACTTGAGTTTGAGCAAACTCCTGGAGGTAGTGAAGGACAGGGAAGCCTGCTGTGCTGCAGTTCATGAGGTCATGGAGTTGGACATGACTTAGATACTGAACAATAGCAATACAAAGTGCTAAATTTTTAAATTAGAGATATCTGATTTTCTTATTTAACAGTATTTTTTAATGTTCTCAATACCTGGTTTTTGTTGCAAAAATCTTTATATATCCTGACTCTTCCCTTACCTCTTCAGAACAGTCCCTTAGAGCATCTGTGAGGCTGTCTTCCAGGCTTAAGTCTTCAGGAAATCTGTTGAATAAAAATATTATTCTCAGATTCTAAGTTGTGCAGTTTTTTTTTCATTCAACACATAACTGAGTATTTGTACCTCTTGATTATCCTCACCCACTTCCACCTGCCTTCCCCCTGATCCTCCACCTCTGGAAAACACTAATATGCTCTTTATTTCTATAAATTTGGTTTTATTAGACTCTACACATGAATAAGATCATACGGTATTTATCTTTCACTGTCTAATTTATTTCACTTTATCCTGATTTGTTTTTATCTTATATCCTGTATTTTATATATTTTTGTCTTTCCTTGATTTATTACAGATGATTTCTGCTGGTGTATAATAAGCTGCTAATTCTCTCTTGAATTGTGACTAAGCAGTTAAAACATCTGTCCCTTAATTTTTAAATTTTGGTTATCTTATATCTTTACCTCTAAAGCACTGATTTTAAATTTTAAAATATAATGGTGATACATTTCTTGATAATGCAATGTTGTTAGATTTCTAAGAATGCCTCCAAAATCCCCCAATTCCTAAGTACATATACATTATAATCCCCAGAACTGTGAATATGATGGATTTTGCTATGTGAGAAGCAATTGATTTGCCTTTGTTAGTTTTCAAGATGGAAGAGAAGAGCTGTAAGACAAGAAATGTAGGTAGCTTCTACATGATGGAAAAGCAAAGAATATGATTTTTTTCCCTAGAATCTACTAGAAAGAATGCATCACTGTCAATGCCCTGACACTCTCCCAGACTCATGCTAGTCCTGAAAATCAGCAGCCTTGGAACCAGCAGAAGAGTTAATAAGGTTTAGGACTCTTTCAAAATGTCAGCTTGTTTTGCAGCTCTCTGGAAAAGCCTTATTCTTAGAGCATTGTGATTTTTCAACCTAAGTTAGAGCTCACTCCAAGGGAAAGTTGTATCCCTAGGGTTTTTGTTTTTGTTTTGTTTCATTTTATCCGAGAAGAATCAGAAAAAAAAAATAATTAGTAACAGTTACAGGAAGTTACGAACATTGTAAATTTCTGAGTCTATGATATTAGTTAGGAAAATGTTGGAATCCTAGTCAAATAACTAAAAGAAATCCCTGAGCAATTAGATGTCTATGGAAGTCTTCAAAAAAACTTCTGAGGTATCTGGGGTTTCTAGTAAGTCATGCACTTTTGCAGGCTTATGGGCATGTTGAGAAGGGAACTGATATGCTCAATCTCATCCTCTTGTCTGACTTTCTTACTCATTTTGTGCACATGCACAAGCTGGGAGTGAATGCTGAAGCAGAACTTGTCAACATCCAGAGTGTTGAAGATGTGGCTCCTCACACACACAGTACCTCTCAACAAAAGTTGGAAATTACTGATTCAAAATGGTTAAGGAAAATATTGTGAACAATCTTTTGTTGATAAGTAAGCTAAGAAAACAGAGACTTCAGTGGCAGCATTCTACACGGAATAGAGATACAATAAAACCAAAAAACAAAAAATAGGGTGCAGAAAAGAGACTAAACATGCAAATAGCTATAACAGCAAGCTCTGGCAGTCTATCTTGTTTCCAGAGTTACCATTTTATAATTTCTTAAGTATCAAATTTTCAAGCAAATCATGTAGGAGACACAAATCAACTGCAAAATAAAATAAAAAGAAAAGAATGATAAAATTATGCAATGCCACTAAATTGTGAAAAGCCAGTGTATATGTATATATATATATATATATATATATATACACACACACACACACACACATATATATATATATATAAAACTAAGGCAAAAAGAACACTAATTAATGAAGAAACTTACATTGTTCCTAAGCAGAAACACTATAATAAAATATGTTATTGCTCCAAAACTTGATTAAAAATTTTAACAAAACCTCATTTATCACAATATGAGAAATCCTAAAGGAACCTAGTTTATTGCAAAGGTAATCTGAAGGAGAAACAAAAAAAAAAAAGAAGAGGGAATAATAATTAAGAATAATGTGAATTATTTTATCAGAAATGAAAACTTACTGTTAAACAAAAGAGATTCAGACAATATAGTGTTCACCCAGAATGTGCAAGTAGATCAAAACTGTTTCAGGGTCCAGAAATCAAATTGAACATACAGCAATATCAGTTCAGTTCAGTTGCTCACTTGTGTCTGACTCTTTCCAATGCCATGAAACTGCAGCACTCCAAGTCTCCTTGTTGATCACCAACTCCCAGAGTTTACTCAAACTCATGTCCATTGAGTCGGTGATGCCATCCAACCATCTCATCTTCTGTCGACCCCTTCCCCTGCTGCCTTCATCCTTTCCCAGCATCGGGGTCTTTTCAAATGAGTCAAGTTCTTTGCATTAGGTGGCCAAAGTATTGGAGTTTCAGCTTCAACATCAGTCCTTCCAGTGCATATTCAGGACTGATTTCTTTTAGGATGGACTGGTTGGATCTCCTTGCTGTCCAAGGGAATCTCAAGAGTCTTCTCCAGTGCCACACTTCAAAAGCATCAATTCTTAGGTGCTCAGCTGTCTTTATAGTCCAACCAAAATAAAATATAACTCTCAACTTTTAGGTTGTGAGTATTTTTTAAGTTGACACATGTATTGTGTTGTGTTTCAAAATGGTAAATATAAAATGAATCAGTCAAATATTGTGGGAATTGATTAGTATGGATTTGAAAAAAGCTTATCAGTTGTATAAATTAATTATACCTTACAAATTGAGATAAAATAATAATATATTTTTAATAATAAGAAATCATTAAATACAAAGGTTATACTATAAAGAATGGATTAAAGAGGGACATTATGAGAACAAAACAGCATTTTAAAAAAATAAAGAAAAAACATATGTGACTTCCAAAATTAAAAAAAAAAAATCTTTGACTGGTGAAAAAACTAAATAAATAGAAAATAAATAAATGGAAATATATTTTCCATGATCATTAACTGTAAGTTTTAACGTTGTTAAGATGCCAATACTCTCCAAAGTTTTTGCTTAAATGCCAAAGACAATCTTCAAATTGATATGGAATTGCAAGAGATCCCAAATAGTCAAATTATGCTTGAAGAGGAACAAACTTGAAGGACTTACACTTCCTGACTTCAAATGTTACTACAAAAATTAAGAGGATATGGTACTTACATAAGGACATATATAGAGCAATGAAATAGATCAGAAATCCTGGAAATAAATCCTCACATATGGTCAACTGATTATTGACAAGAATACCAAGACTATTCAACAAGTAAAGGGCATTCTTTTCAACAAATGGTGCTAAGAAAACTGAATACCCATTTGCAAAATAATGAATTTGGACCATTACTTCACACCATATCTAAAAATATGCCTCAAATGAATCAAAACTTAAAAACTGAAACTATAAAGCCCTTGCAACAAAGCAATGTGATGGGGGGGGTGGATTTAGGACATGGCTCTGACAACAATTTCATGGATGTGAGACAAAAATCCCAAACAACAAAATAAAAAGTAAATAAATTAGACTTCAACAAAAATAAGAGCTTTTGTGCATCAAAGGATACTATCAAGAAAATTAAAAAAACATTCTACAAACTAGTAGAAAATATGTACAAATCACATGTTTGAAAAGAATGTAAAATCCAGAGTATATAAAAAACTTCAAACTCAATGACAACAAAAATAAAACTAAACAAATCAAAGAACATAAAAATAGGAAAAACGTTTGTGTTGAACTTTTCTACGGAGGATATACTCAGAGCAACCACATGAAAAGATGCTCAACATCACTAGTCAGGGAAATGCAAATAACATCACAATGAAATTCCATTTTATACCCATTAGAGTGCTCCTAAGGGGCCTCCCATGTGGTGCGGAGGTAAAGAATATGCTTGCCAATGAAGGAGAGTCTGGAGATGCAGGTTGGGTTCCTGGGTATGGAAGATCCCCTGGAGAAGGAAATGGAAACCTGCTCCAGTATTCTTGCCTGGAAAATTCCACAGAAAGAGGAGCCTGGTGGGCTATATTCCATGGGATCCCAAAGGGTCGGACTAGACCAAATGCAAAAACAACACATACACACACACACACAGTGCTACTAAAAATAAATAATATTTTTTTGCCAAGGACATGAAGACATTAGAGCATGTGCATTTAAGATGGGAATATAAAATTAGGTAGGTACTGTGAAAAGCTGCCCATTACTCAAAAAGTTTTACATAAAATTGCCACATGATCTGGTAATGCCAGTCTTAGATATATAGTAATTAACTATAACCAGAATTCTATAAGCAGAATTAAAAGCAGGGAAACATATTTTTATAACAATGTTCATAGTACCATTATTCACAACAGCCAAAAGGTAGAAATAACTTAAATGTGCATCAATAGATGAATGGATAAACAAAATGTTGTATATAATAAAATGAAATACTATTACTCAACCTTAAAATGGAATGGAATTTTGGTACACATTCAGTTCAGCTCAGTTCAGTCATGCAGTCGTGCCCAACTCTCTGCTTCATCATGCACTGCAGCACACCAGGCTTCACTGTCCATTACCAACTCCCAGAGAATGGTTAAACTCATGTCGATCGAGTCAGGAATGCCATACAACATCTCATTCTCTGTCGTCCACTTCATCTCCTGCTTTCAATCTTTCCCAGCATCAGGGTCTTTTCCAATGATTCAGTACTTAGCATAGGTGGCCAAAGTATTGGAGCTTTAGCTTCAGCATCAGTCCTTCCAATAAATATTCAGGACTGATTTCTTTTAGTATTGACTGGTTTGCTCTCCTTAAAGCCCAAGGAGCTCTCAAGAGTCTCCTCCAATAACACAATTCAAAAGCATCAACTTTTCAGTGCTCAGGTTTCTGTATGGTCCAATTCTTACAGTTGTGCATGACTACTGGAAAAACCGTAGCTTTGACTAGATGGACCATTGTTGGCAAAGTAATGTCTCTGCTTTTTAATATGCTGTCTAGGTTGGTCATAACTTTTCTTCCAAGGAACAAATGTCTTTTAATTTCATGGCTGCGGTCACCATCTGCAGTGATTTTGGAGTCCAAGAAAATAGTCTGTCACTGTTTCCATTGTTTCCCCATCTATCTGCCATGAAGTGATGGGACTAGATGTCATGTACTTCCTTTATTGAATGTTGGGTTTCAAGACAGGCTTTTTAGTCTCTTCTTTCACTTTCATCAAGAGGATCTTTAGTCCCTCTTCACTTTCTGCCATAGGGTGGTGTCATCTGCGTATCTGAGGTTATTGATATTTCTCCTGGAAATCTTGATTCTAGCTTGTGCTTCATCGAGCCTGGCATTTCCCATGATGTACCAGACATATAAGTTAAATAAGCAGGGTGACAATATACAGAATTGATGTACTCCTTTCCCAATTTGGAACCAGTCCATGTCTGTTTTAACTCTTGCTTCTTGACCTGCATACAGATTTCTCAGGAGGCACATCAGGTGGTCTGGTATTCCCAACTCTTGAAGAATTTTCCACAGTTTGTTGTGATCCACACAATCAAAGAAATTGGCATAGTCAATGAAGCAGAAATGAATGTTCTGGAATTCTCTTGCTTTTTCTATGATCCAATGGATGTTGGCAATTTGATCTCTGATTTCACTGCCTTTTCTAAATCCATCTGGAACTTCTGGAAGTTCTTGGTTCATGTACTGTTGAAGCCTGGCTTGAAGAATTTTGAGCATTACTTTTCTAGCTGGTGAGATGAGTGCAATTGTGCAGTAGTTTGAACATTCTTTGGCATTGCCTTTCTTTGGAATTGGAATGAAAACAGCTTTTTCCAGTCCTGTGGCCACTGCTGAGTTTTCCAAATTTGCTGGCATATTGAGTGCAGCACTTTCACAGCATCATCTTTTAGGGTTTGAAATAACTCAACTGGAATTCCATCACCTCCACTAGCTTTGTTCATAGTGATGCTTCCTAAGGCCCGTTTGACTTTGCATTCCAGAATGTTTGACTCTAGGTGAGTGATCACATCATCATGGTTATGTGGGTCACTAGGATCATTTTTGCCACCTTGTGTTAATATCTTCCACTTCTATTAGGTACATACCATTTCTGTTCTTTATTGTGCCCATCTTTGGATGAAATGATTTGTAAGATGGTGGGGTATAAGGACATGTGCTCATCTTTTCCGGTGAGAACTCCAGAACTACAACTCACTGCTGAACAACCTTGGGCTGGAGAATGTTGGATCCCACCAAAAAAAGATACCACACATCCAAGGGCAAAGGAGAAACAATGGCAAGACAGTAGGAGGAGTGAAATCATGTTTAGAATCAACCCCTTATTTGCCAGAGACTCTCAGAAGGCTCAAACAAACTTGGTCCCACGAGGACCCGGAAACCCCACAGAGACCGAGCCAGAATTGTGTCTGAGTGTCTCCTGCGAAGGTATGGGCCAGCAGTGGCCTGCCTCAGGTGCAGGGGATCTGGGTGCAGCAGACATAGGAATGACATAAGCTCTCTTGCAGGAGGTCGCCATTAACCCCACCATAGAGTCACCAGAACTTACACAGGACTGGGGGAAAAGTCCTGTTTTGGAGGGCAAGAACAAAACCTTGTGTGCACCAGGACCCAGGAGAAAGGAGAAGTGACCCTACAAGAGACTGACCCAGATTTGCCCGGAAGGGTCCAGCAGTCTCCAAAGGAGGCATGGGTCGACGATGGTCTGCTGCAGGTTTGGGGGCACTGAGTGCAGCAGTGCATGCATGGGAGCTTTTGAAGGAGGTCGCTATTATCTTCATTACCTCCACCATAGTTTGGCCTCAGGTCAAAAAACAGGGAGGGAACACAGACCTGCCAATCAACAGAAAATTGGACTAAAGGTTTACTGAGCATGGCCTCGCCCATCAGAACAGACCCAGTTTCCCCCATTGTCAGTCTCTCCCTTCAGGAAGCTTCCATAAGCCTCTTATTCTTATTCTTCAGAGGACAGACAGAATGAAATGCACAATCACAGAAAACAAACCAAATTGATCACATGGACCACAGCCTTGTCTAACTCAATGAAACTCTGAGCCATGCCATATAGGGCCACCCAAGATGGACAGGTCATAGTGGAGAGTTCTGACAAAACTTGGTTCACTAGAGAAGAGAATGGCAAACCAATTCAGTATTCTTGCCTTGAGAACCCCATGAATGTCATGAAAAGGCAAAAAGATAGGACTCTGAAAGATGAACTCGCCAGGTCCGTAGGTAACCAATATGCTATGGGAGATCAGTGGAGAAATAGTTCCAGAAAGTAAGAAGAGATGGAGCCAAAGCAAAAACAACACCCAGTTCTGGATGTGACTGGTGATAGAAGCAAAGCCCAATGCTGTAAAGAGCAATATTGCATAGGGACCTGGAATGTTAGGTCTATGAATCAAGGCAAATTGAAAGTGGGAAAACAGGAGATGGCAAGAATGAACATCAACATTTTAGGAATAAGTGAACTAAAATGGACTGGAATGTGTGAATTTAACTCAGATGAACAATATATCTACTACTGTGGGCAAGAATCCCTTAGAAGAAATGGAGTACATATCACGGTAAATGAGCGTTTGAAATGCAGAACTTGGATGCAGTCTCAAAAATGACAGAATGATCTCTGTTGGTTTCCAAGGCAAACCATTCAATATCACAGTATTCCAAGTCTATGCCCCTGACCAGTAATGCTGAAGAAGCTGAACGGTTTTATGAAGAACCTTCTAAAACTAACACCCCAAAAAGATGTGCTTTTTATTATAGGGGACTGGAATGCAAGGTAGAAAGTCAAGAGATACCTGGAGTAACAGGCAAATTTAGTCTTGGAATACAAAACAAAGCAGTTCAAAAGCTAATGGAATTTTGCCAAGAAAACACACTGGTCATAGCAAACACCCTCTTCCAACAACACAAGAGAAGACTCTGCACATGGACATCAACAGATGGTCAATATTGAAATCAGATTGATTATAATATCTGCAGCCAAATATGAAGAAGCTCTATACAGTCAGCAAAAACAAGACTGGGAGCTGACTGTGGTTCAGATCATGAACTCCTTATTGCCAAACTCAGACTTAAATTGAAGAAAGTAGGGAAAACCACTAGACCATTCAGGTATGACCTAAATAAAATCCCTTATGATTATACAGCAGAAGTGAAAAATAGATTCAAGGGATTACATCTGATAGACAGAGTGCCTGAAAGAAGTATGGATAGAGGTTTGTTACATTGTACAGGAGGCAGAGATCCAGACCATCCACAAGAAAAAGAAATACAAACTGACAAACTGGTTGTTTTATGAGGCCTTACAAATAGCTGAGAAAAGAAGAGAAGCTAAAGGCGAAGGAAAGGAAAGATATACCCATTTAAATGCAGAGTTCCAAAGAAGAGCAAGAAGAGATAAGAAAGCCTTCCTCAATGATCAATGCAAAGAAATAGAGGGAAAAAATAGAATGGGAAAGACTAGAGATCTCTTCAAGAAAATTAGAGATACCAAGGGAATATTTCATGCAAGGATAGACACAATAAAGGACAGACATAATAAAGGACAGACATGGTATGGACCTAATGGAAGCAGAAGATATTAAGAAGAAGTGGCAAGAATACATAGAAGAACTGTACAAAAATGATCTTCATGACCCAGATAACCACGATGGTGTGATCACTCACCTAGAACCAGACATCCTGGAATCTGAAGTCAAATGGGCCTTAGGAAGCATCACTACAAACAAAGCTAGTGGAGGTGATGGAATCCCAGTTGAGCTATTTCAAATCCTGAAAGATGATGCTGCGAAAGTACTGCACTCAATATGCCAGCAAATTTGGAAAATTCAGCAGAGGTCACAAGACTGGAAAATGTCAGTTTTCATTCCAATCGCAAAGAAAGGCAATGCCAAGGAAAGTTCAAACTACTGCACAATTGCACTTATCTCACAAGCTAGAAAAGTAATGCTCAAAATTCTCCAAGCTAGGCTTCAATAGTATGTGAACAATGAAATTCCAGACGTTCAAGCTGGATTTAGAAAAGGCAGAGGAACCAGACATCAAATTACCAACATCCGTTGTATGATAGGAAAATCAAGAGAATTCCAGAAAAACGTCTACTTCTCCTTTATTGAATATACCAAAGCCTTTAACTGTGTGGATCACAACAAACTGGAAAGAGTTGGGAGTTCAAGAGTTGGGAATACCAGACCACCTGACCTGCATCCTGAGAAATGTGTTTGTAGGTCAATAAGCAACAGTTAGAACTGGACATGGAACAAGAGAATGATTCCAAATTGGGAAAGGAGTCCCTTAAAGCTGTATATTGTCACCCTGCTTATTTAAGTTATGTGCAGGGTACATCTTGTGAAATGCCAGGCTGGATGAAGCACAAACTGGAATCAGGATTGCTGGGAGAAATATCAATAAACTCAGATATGCAGATGACACAACCCTTATGGCAATAAGCGAAAAAGAACTAGAGAGACTCTTTATGAACATGAAAGAGGGAGTTAAAAATTTGGGTTAAACCTCAACATCAGAAATCTGAGATCATGGCATCGGTCATATCACTTCATGGCAAATAGATGGGAAACAGTGGAAATAGTGTGAGACTTTATTTTCTTGGGCTCCAAAATCACTGCAGATGGTAACTGCAGCCATGAAATTAATAGATGCTTCCTCCTTTGAAGAAAAGCTATGACAAACCCAGACAGCGTAATAAAAAGCAGAGACATTACTTTGCCAACAAAGGTCCATCTAGTCATAGACGTGGTTTTTCCAGTAGTCGTGTGTGGATGTGAGAGTTGGACTATAAAGAAAGCTGAGCACTGAAGAATTGATGATTTTGAACTGCAGTGTTGCAGAATACTCTTGTGAGTCCCTTGGACAGCAAGGAATCCAACCAGTTCATCCTAAAGAAAATCAGTCCTGGATAATTATTGGAAGGACTGATGCTGAAGCTGAAACTCGAATACTTTGGCCACCTGATGTGAAGTTGTGACTTATTGGAAATAATCCTGATTCTGGGAGAGATAGAATGCAGGAGAAAAGGAGGACAGAGGGTGAGATGGTTGGATATCATCATCAACTCTATGGCTAGGAATTTATGTAAGCTCCCAAAGTTGGTGATGGACAGGGAAGCCTGGTGTGCTGCAGTCCATGGGACACGACTAAGCAACTGGACTGAACTTGCATGAAATGTACATGTTACAATATGGGTAAATCTTGAAGACATGCTAAATTCGATGTGCTGTGTGCCTTGCTTAGTTGTTCAGTCTTTCCAACTCTTTCCGACCCCATAGACTGCAACCCACCGGGCTCCTGTGTCCATTGGGATTCTCCAGGCAAGAATACTGGAATGGGTTGCCATACCCTCCTCCAGGGGATCTTCCCAACCCAGGTCTCCCGCTTTGCAGGCAAAAGCCAGACATATACAATAAGGACACACATTGTACAACTCTAACTATATGGGGTATGTAGGATGAGCAAATTCACAGAGACAGAAAGTAGTGTAGAGGTTGAGAGGAGAGAGAGATGGGACCTTATAATTTTAATAGATAGTATTTTTATTGAGAATAAAAGAAACTTTTGGATATAGATAATGATGGTTACACAATGTTGTGAATGTACAAAATGGCTCTGGGTTATGTACTTGGAGATCATTTAAATGATCAACATAAATGTATGTATTTACCAAAATGCAAAAATATAACTTACAGAAACATTTTTAAAAGATAATTGACAAATTACAAAATAAATAAACTCCTACAAGGTAATAACTATTATAAAAACATGCAATGTGTTCTCTTATATGAATAAAACTTAAATAATATAAAAATAAAAATTATATGAATAGTAAATTTAATTTAGAAGAAATACTAATGACCGATAGATACATGAAAATACGTCAGTCTCATCAGTAATTGAGTCAGTAAGAATCAAAACAATGACCTGATTAAAGAAAAAAGTAAAATAATCTGATATTTTTTAATGTAGGAAAAACAGTGCATTTATAGATAGTTCATGATAGAATACATTGAAATAGCACTTGTAAATGCAGTTCAGCAGCTGTTCTAAAAATAAATGAACACATCTTAAAGGAAGAAAAAAAAACACAAAACATCAATCTGGATCTTTGCCCCAGCAGTTTCTAAATAACTATCTTACAAGCATATGTCCTCATGAGAAAATGTTACATTCTGACCAATGTTTATTGTAACATTGTTTACAGTGACAAATATTCTGAATACTATCTAAAATTCCATTGGCAGAAGAAACTGTATAAGACTCTAAAACTGGCAAAAAAGAGAGCTGGTGGCTTGTCAAGCACACACTCTAATTTATAGCTGCCTGTCATAATCTTGAACAATTCTGTAGTGAATTCTAAATGAATTGTAGGTTCATTTACATATAAATGCAAATCAATCTAATCCATTCAATCTGTAAATATTGGTAATTTTGTACGTATCTATAAATTCATTTAGGTACATTCCCCTGAAGAAGGAAGTGGCAACACACTCCAGTATTCTTGTCAGGAAAATCCCATGGAGAGAAGCCTGGCAGGCTGTTGTCTGTGGGTCACAAAGAGCAGAACAAGACTGAGTGACTGTGCACATGCAAACACAAATCATATTTGTATATGTTTGTGTGTGTGGGTGTGTGTCTGTGCTGAATTCTTTGAACCAGTTCAAATATCTTACTAGTTTAATTAACCAATGAACTAAAGAAAGTCTTTGAAATGTTTTCAATTTATGGTCATATATTTAAAAAAAATTATTCTTTAACATCATAATTAGGAATTATCATCTGTATTAGTAAGATTTTGCTCATCTATTTTGAGGCAGAAATACTACAGAAATTAAAGGAATGAGCCTGAGTTATATTGTTATGAAAAATTCTTTAAGGAATATCATTATTAAATAAGTTGCTACAATGTATACAAAAACAAAATTTGCATATGTACAAGGTATACAAATTTAAATATGTAGAAGAAATGCATTTACACTGTTAACTGTTAATAAAATTGATTATATGATTTATCAATCAAACTTATACATTTCAATGAATGGAAAATGTTGCCATTACTTTAACAACCACAGTTACCAAAGATCACCAGGTATAAATTGGCATATATCGCCACTCAGTTCCTAAAAATTGTTACTTCTGTGAAAGATAAAGTAATTTATTCCTAGTCCCTAGTCATGTCAATATTTTTTAAAATATTTAAGAATGTAGTCATTTATTTTTCTACATTTTTTATATAAAATAAAACCATTTTTAACTGTTGTTCAGTTGCTAAGTCGTGTCCAACTCTTTGCGACCCCATGTACTGCAGCACATCAGACTTCCCTGTCCTTCACTGTCTCCTGGAGATTGCTCAAACACATGTCCATTGAATTGGTGATGCCATCCAGCCATCTCATCTCTATTGCCTCCTTCTCCTCCTGCCCTCAATCTTTCCAAAATCAGGGTCTTTACCAATGAGTTGGCTCTTCATATCAGATGGTCAAAGTATTGGAGCTTCAGCATCACACCAGTCCTTCAAATAAATATTCAGGTTTGATTTATTTTAAGATTGACTAGTTTGATCTGCTTGCAGTCCAAGGGACTCTCAAGAGTCTTCTCCATCACCACAGTTTGAAAACATCAATTCTTTAGCATTCAGCCTTCTCTATGGTACCACCCTCACATCTGTACATGACTAGTGGAAAAACCATAGCTTTGACTAGACAGAGTTTGTTGGCAAAGTAGTGTCTCTGCTTTTTAGTATGCTGCCTAGGTTTATCATAGCTTTACTTCCACTAGCAAGCATCTTTTCATTTCATGTCTGTAGTCACTGTCCACAGTGATTTTGCAGTCCAAGGAAATCTGTCACTGTTTCTACTTTTTCCCAATCTATTTGCCATGAAATGGTGGGCCTTGATGCCATTATCTTAGATTTTTTTGAATGTTGAGTTTTAACCCAGCTTTTTCACCCTCATCAAGAGGCTCTTTAGTTTCTGTTTACTTTCTGCCTTAAGAGTGTATCATCTGCATATCTTGATTCCAACTTGTGATCCATCCAGCCCAGCATTTTGCATGATGTACTCTGCATAGACATTGAATAAGCAAGGTGACAATATACAGCCTTGACATACTCCTTTCCCAATTTTGAACCAGTCAATTGTTCCATGTCTGGTTCTAACTGTTGCTTCTTGACCTGCATATAGGTTTCTCAGGAGACAAATAAAGTGGTCTGATATTCTCATTTCTTAAAGAATTTTCCACAGTTTGTTGTGAGCTATACAGTCAAAGACTTTAGCATATTCAGTGAAGTAGGTGTTTTAACTGACTATGCTTAGAAAATACCATTTGAAAAGAGTTTGATTACATTGTGGTTAATAGGTCAAATCTTTAACAATGGGGACTGATTAATGAATTGTGTCATAAATGTGAGATAAATTATTGTATGTATTTTAAACATACTCATTTCAGTAATGCTTAATTATATAGAAGACAGCGTACACAATGAAATTAAAAAGCAGTACACAAACAACATAGAAACTAGACAATTCCAAACTAAAATACATATCCTGGGAAAAAAGTAGCTGATAATCCAGAGTAAAATGGGTAATTTTTGTGTGCATTATACTTTTCCTATTTCTCAACATTTTCTGCAGTAGTCATTTATTTCTTTTTTAACCATTCAAAAAAATATTTGATATGGCTTTGACAGTTGTTAACTTTCTTGTTTAGATCCACAAATCTTTTACCCAAGTTATGGGTCATCTAAAATATTATTCCAGCTTCTATAATCTATTAAAATTTGTTAAATGAAAAATAAAATTTATAAACATATATTGTATACTCCATGTCAAAATCAAGGTATTTACATATCTAACAAGGTGTTTGAATATATGACAAGGTGTTCACATATCTCCTGCAAAAAGATAGTTTTTTCTGGCCAAAAAAAAATTATTTGTCAGAGTCACAATGAGTATAGTGGATTCTAACTACCCTAAATATGACTGTTCTGTGAGTAGTTCTCCCTTTTGAAACAGGCTACTTATATTTCACAGGAACATAAACTGCTAAGTTAGAATAACCTCAGCAGCTTTCTCAAGCTTTCATTCAACAGTTGAGCATCTTTATTGATGGGGAGCTCATTGCTTTAATTTTTCATTTTTACTTTCTTAAAGCCGTTACAGAAATATTACAGGCAAAATGTGTCTCATGATAAATATCTCATCTTTTTATCATTGGGAAAACATTCATCCAATTGGAAATGATTTTAAAAAGTTATGCTGTAAACTTTTTTCTACTTGTCACTCTGGGTGTCTTCTCCTCAACGTAAATACCCTCCATTCCATGTGAGAGCAATTTGTTTATTCAATATCCTTTTCCAGAAATATCTTCCCTGTCCAAGATGAACCTTTTGTACTAATTCTATAAAGAAATTTTCTCAGTTTTCACAAACCACTGTGATTCAGTGGATGCCACATAATTTACGTATCATCCATTTATTTGTCTTTTCGTAACATTTCCATTTTGCACTATTATTGTAAATAACTATCAGGTTTCAAACTTCGAGATCATAAAAAGCAATATCCTTGAGTTTGTGTTTATGTTCAGTGCAAAATACCTACATGTGCTTCAACTTCTTGTGCTAGATTGAATAGACCTTTGAAATGCATCGTAAACCTGGAAAAGCAACCCATGCATATAATTTAATCCCTCAATAAAAGTAATGTTCCTCTCCATCTGGATATCCTTGCCTCCAAAAGACACCATTTAAAAATTAAGATTTTTTTTCTCTCTCCTCCAAGTCATGAGTGTCCCTGCTGGGTAAAGTTGGTATTGAGCACTAAATACTAACCAAATTATCACAGCAGCTTCACTTCCCAAACCTGACGTGAAAGAACAAGGTGAATCTTTTTGACCCTTTGAATTTCATTGTCTTAACCACTCTGATGAATCTGCCTCAATAAAACTTCAACATTTCACCTTATCCAGCTCCCATGATGTATACCACTAACCAAAGTGACAGTAGATTTATTTAGCCCATCGCTTCTGCTCTGGTGTGTATTTTTCAGCTTCAGTGTTTCCAGGAATATATTTCAAAGAAAATAATGAAAATTTCTTTCGAGGTGAGAGTAGTTCTGAAACAGACTTAAGAAAAAGAAATCTCATTTATGGAACTCAGAAGAAATATGAGAGGTGCCAGTTATAAATGTAGGTTTATATTCAAACTGGTGAGTATTTGAATTCTGAGATTCTTCAGAGACAGCATTGATGCTTTCACAGAGATCCTCATTTAGAAAGATACCATAGGAAGAGGCCAGTGTGAATTCTCAGCATGCCTGGAGGAAAATGCATGCAGTTATGGGGCTTTTTCATCTGTGCTAGAAATTTGTCAATACAGTCTAACCAAATGCTTTATTAATTCAGAAGGTGTCAGGACTTTAATTTATTTTATATCTTTTACTGCTCAGACCAAATACTTTACTAATCATCACGCGTGTTTCAACGATTGAGGCATACATTAAAATACTTGGCAGGGTTCCCATTAATCTCCACCTTGCAGCCCACTGTGCACTTGGCTGGAGGAATTTTGCATTTTATAGACCCATCTTTGAATTTTGATGATTTGGTTCAATATTGTTAGCAGAGAACTTGACTTCTTAGGGAATGTATTGCCCATTAAAAGTGACATGCTAGTGTGATTGGACGTGTTTGATTTAACAATTAAGTTTATAATTGTATACATTCCACTAATCACAAGGCTTTCTCTGATAAAAGAGACTTTGATTCCTTGTTTGTTTATATTATAAAATAACATTCTTTCTTCTACTTTTATATCTTAAATTGATGCAAAATCTTCTTAAAGGTAAAATGGATAATATTTGAAGATAATATTTGGAATGTATATATATTTTTCCTTTTTAAAATATCATATCTCAAATCCTACCAAGTTACGCTAAACAAAGAAGTCTTCAGAAACTGTCACTTACAAAGAAAAAAAGCTTAAAATAAAATCCTCAGAACAGACTTTAGAAGATTCTAAGTGCTACATTTATATTATCATTAGCTTTATTGACTATCTTCAATGTACTGCCAGATAAATTCAGTAAATACACAATAACCAAAGAGAAGAAAAATAGATTATTTGGCTTTCATTTTCCTAATGACACATCTACTATAATTTTGAATTTTCTCTAGTCATCTTAGTCTGGAATCAACACAGCTTTAACCTTGTAGGTCAATCACCAGAAGGATGACCTTAATTGTATGCATACATATTTATTCAAGAGACACTTTTTGAGCTCCCTACTATGTATTAATCATTTGGTTGAATGTAGTGTCCTCAAAGCAGTGGTTGGACAATGCCCAGAAGAAGTTGAGAAACAATTTATCAGAAGTCAGAGTATGAATTTTTCAGTACATTTAGTGCAGTAAAAAAGTTAACACTTAACTTGAGAAAAATTAACATCAGTACAGGGATACAGATTGTATCCACCATAGACTTTCAGTTTAGGTTAAGCTTTAATCTAATGTCAGCCCTGGAATCACAGAGTTATGTGAACCAGAGCAAGATTTTTAAGTCTCTTTATGCCATTTCCTTCTCTGTGCATTGAATCACTCATGTTGAGCTTATGGATTGTTGTGATGAGTTAAGGATAAGAGAGATGCTAGGTATATAATGGCTCCAAATTGGGAAAGGAGTACGTCAAGGTGGTATACTGTTACCCTGCTAATTTAACTTATATGCAGAGTGCTGCTGCTGCTGCTGCTACTGCTAAGTCATTGGAGTCTGTGTGACCCCATAGTCCAATGGGATTCAACAGGCAAGAATACTTGTCATCCTTCTCCAATTTTATTTTCGTGTTTGTGCAACCCTATACAGCAGCCCCCCAGGCTCCTCTGTCCACAGGATTAACTCTCCATATTGCAGATACATCATGCGAAATGCCTAGTCAGATGAAGCACAAGCTGGAATCAAGATAATCAATAACCATAGGACCTTTCTTACAGCAGACAGCAAAGAAAAAACTAAAAAGCCTCTTGATTTGAAAGAGGAAAGTGAAAAGTTCTTAAAAATCAACATTCAAAAAACTAAGATCATGGCATTCAGTCCCACTTCATGGCAGATAGATGGGGAAACAATGAAACTTTATTTTCTTGGACTCCAAAATCACTGCAGAGTGGTGACTGCAGCCATGAAATTAAAAGATGCTTCCTCCTTTGAAGAAAAGCTATGACAAACCTAGAGAGCATAATAATAGCAAAGACATTCCTTTGAAGTTTATATGGTTTTTCCAGTAGTTTTTGAGAACTTTTTAGAATTGATGAATCAGAAGACTCTTGAAATCCCTTCAAGATTACTAAAGGAAATCAGTCCTGAAACACAGGGAAGCCTGGTGTCTTCAGAAAGTTGGACAGGACTGAGTGACTGAACAACAACAATGGTGTCACTTACAAAGTAAAAAAAAAGTTCCCTAATTAAAATGCACAAGATGCAGTATGGCTTCTCAGAACAGACTTTAGCTAATTCTAAGTGCTAGAAAAATTATTTGCAGAGTCTGATATTTATATTATCATTAGCTTCATTGACTATCTTGGAAAGTGCCTTTTGCCAGTAATAAATTCAGTAAATACACAATCACCAAAGAGAAGAAAAAATAGATTATTTGGCTTTCCCTTGGTTTTCCTAATGACACATACGGACTATACCATTTGAATTTTCTACTAGTCATCTTAGTCTGGAATCAACACAGCTTTAACCTTCCTTCTTCACAACATTTCCTTCTTCAGGGGATCTTCCTGAGCAAGGGATTAAACTTGCGTCTCTTGTATTGGCAAACAGAATCTGTACCACTGAGCCACCAGGGAAGTCCAATGTACTTATATTCAATTATTTTCTGTTTCAGCTAACCAGATTCACACAATTAAGAATACTAGATGATTGAAGGTTTTGAGCAAGGGTCTCACCAAATTTGCATTTAAGAAGATTTGCACTTAGGACTGAACTGGGATTAAGTCAGGTTTATGACACCAGCACAAAGGAAGTGGCATTTGGAAAGGGTGGAAAGGATTAATTATTGGGTGATTGTATAATGACTCTTCTCAAATAAATTTTATTGGATTTTCAACTTGGAAATGTTCTTTGCAGTCTATCATCAATCGAATCTGGTCAAAGGTGAGACACTTGGTACAATGCATTGCACATTCAGACATGCACTTAAGGATTTTTTTGACATACTTATTGATTCACTGGATTACTAAAGATGTCACATATCACTGGTACACAGTTTGTGAAGCCATATCCATAAATGTATGATATAAGGGTCGCTCTATGATTTTAGGGACCAAGGTTTAATTTTTCATTTAAAACAGATCTGTGTGTTTGTTTGTGTGTGTGTGTGTGTGTGTGTGTGTGTGTGTGTGTGTGTGTGTGTGTAGATAATCACTAATATCATGTTGTGGAAATAGAAGCATTTGAAAAGAGAAGAGTTTTCAAGGACTTAAGAATAGGGACAGGTAAATCATTCAGTTCCTAAGAAGCAATATAAGACCATGAAGTCTGGAAATTTTCTTACCAAGAATATCCTAACATAATGCTCTTCATGGTTACAGTGGGAAATTTTTGTATACTAAAGAAAATGCATTTTTTATGCTTTCAGTATAAATGCTGACTGAATGTGGTATCGCTACAAACCATAGTTGTGGTTGCCTTTTTTTTGTAACACACCAGGGATGGTAAACAGAAGTGAGACCTTCTTCTATAAGAATATTCAGGTTTATGGACTATATTTCATAGCTGAATATAACTCTTTCTCAAAGAAACCATATCTAAGTACAATTGCTGAGAGTGATATTACTATGGGAAAATGTGTTTATGTATTCATTTCTTTATTTCTTTTGCTTTTTTAGCAATGATATATTCCTTTGATATTCAAACAAAGCAGAGTGTTTTTTTTAATAATAAATAGCAGTGCTCCCATGCCCACACCTTTAAGCTACCAATCTCTCTGTCCAAACTCAATTTTGCATTCAAATATCTCTTATTTATTCTTTTTTATTTCCTCTGCAATAATTTCAACAGTAATTTGATAGAATCATGTGACAAATCCCTCCCTTTTGATCATAATTCTCTCACTTTTTAAGTGAATTGTCAAAAATATCAGTATGTTAACTGTTCTTAGCAAGTAAAGGTTTATAACTCATCTGAAACCTGATAATGCACTAGCATGTTCTGAATCTGTATTTGAGAAATGAAAACCTACAAAATCTATTCTGTGTTCCTAAGTCACTTCATTGTGGCACAACCCATATTCTTGGAATAAATTCCCTATCTATCTCTATCTATCACCATCTGGCTATCTATCTATCATATCTTTCTATATATATAATCTCTGTGTGTCTCAGACATTCTCAGTGAACCTCTGTGCCCCATGTACCATGTTCCATCTTACTTCCATGTCTTCACTTATAATTTTCTCCTCATCTGGATATCCTCACATTTATTTCACTAAGCAACCAGTGCACTTTAGACCCAGAGCAGGTCCATCTCCATGGAACTTCATTTGGCTATGCAGATGTACTTCAAACTTAGCTTTCTCTACATATTTTAATAAGAGCATGAATAAAACCACATATTTATTATCACAATTACTCTTGCACACTCAATATTTAACAGACATCATATACACAGTTGAGTTCAGTCGCTTAGTCATGTCCAACTCTTTGTCACCCCATGGACTGCAGTATGCAAAACTTCCCTATCCATCACCAGCTCCCAGAGCCTGCTCAAACTCATGTCCATTGAGTCAGTGATGCTATCCAACAAGCTCATCTTCTGTCGTCCCCTTCTCCTCTTGCTTTCAATCTTTCCTAGAATCAGAGTCTTTTCTAATGAGTCGGGTCTTCACATCAGGTGATCAAAGTATTGGAGCTTCAGCTTCAGCATCAGTCCTTCCAATGAATACTCAGGGTTGATCTCCTTTAGGATTGACTAGTTTGATCTTGTAGTCCAAGGGTAGACCAAGAGACTCTCAAAAGTCTTCTCCAACACCACAGTTCAAAAGCATCAATTCTTCAGCCCTTAGCTTTCTTTATGGTCCAATTCTCACATCCATAAATGCATATTTGAAAAACCATAGCTTTGACTATACGGATCTTTGTCAACAAAGTGATGTCTCTGCTTTTGAATACGCTGTCTAGGTTTGCCAAAGCTTTCTTTCCAAGGAGCAAGTGTCTTTTAATTTCATGTCTGCAGTCACCACCTGCAGTGATTTTGGAGCCTAAGAAAAGAAATTCTGTCACTGTTTCCCCATCTATTTGCCATGAAGTGATGGAACTGGATGCTACCATCTTAGTTTTTGAATGTTGAATTTTAAGCCAGCTTTTTCACTCTGCTCTTTCACTTTCATCAAGAGGCTTTTTAGTTACTCTTTGCTTTCTGCCATAAAGGTGATGTCATCTACATATCTGAAGTTACTGATATTTTGCCAAGCAATCTTGATTCTGGCTTGTGCTGGAATGGTGAATCACCATTGCTGAGTTCTAATTCTGCCATGGGTGCATCTGTAAAGCAACCATCCACTCATTCTTTGAGAAATTGTTCAGAATTTTTTTTTTCCTGGGGATTCTCCTGACGGAATTTCTGGTAACCAGTATGCCAGTACGTCTAACCAGTATATCATCACTGGTATTTTACTACCTAGCTGACAATAATATTTGAGGGTGACATAGTGGCTGTGAATCACAAATACTTCATTATCTTTATTTTATTTTATTTTTTATTGACAGTCAAAACCCCAGTATGATGAGCCTCTTTGCTCAAGCCGAGAGGGGTTTGCTTCTGTTGAAAGATATGGGGAGTAGTTTCCACCCACCAATACTATACATAATTGGGAAGAAGTTCCCAATAAGGAGGAGCAGCTAATTAATATAAACTTGAATGAATGAATACATGAATTGATTCTCCAGTGTTTCATCAACACGCAAGTAACTTCATAACTTTCTGGTGCTTTCCAGTCACCTGGCAGATCCTTAAGTCTTTCTGTGCCTTTGTCAATGTTTATCATCTCACTCTGTCTCCTTGCATACCTTCAAATTCCAAAATCAAGCAATTATTTTGTGGTTTAATTCTGAGAGGTAGTCTTCCTTCTATAGGAAGGAAGATAGAATTAATTCCTTCTAAAGTTTCTTCTAAGCACATTTTGGTGGTTCAGTTGGTCAAGAATCTGCTTGCAACGAGGGAGACCTGAGTTCAATCCCTGGGTCAAGAAGATCCCCTGGAGAGGGGAATGGCTACCAATTCCAGTATTCTTATCTGGAGAATTCCAGTGACAGAAGAGCCTGGTGGACTACAATCCATGAGGTCACAGAGAATCGAACATGACTGAATAACCTGAATATTCTGAAAACATCTACCATAAATAACGGTTGCTTTATTTATCAAAATAAATGCCTCTCAAAACACTCTCTCCAGCTCATAGAATCAAAAGGCATGAGGGCAATTTTTTCATCTCAAAGAGTTTTAAACTTCTAACTATTATTTATGTTTCATTTTATGGTTAAGGCCATTTAAAGCTCACTATTAGGCTATAGAATTGACTATATTTTATAATATCATACTTGGTGAAAATTATTGGATGATGACATTTTCCAGCTTCAAGTAATGTCTTTAATATTTTGCTGATCATATCACTTAAGTTTCCTTTTAAAAATAGCAGTTAAATCTCATATGTGAGAAAATGTTATCAAGTATAATAAAATTAAAGCAAGAAATGAATGGAGATTCCTTCCAAAGTAGTAGGAGGATTGATACCAGGAAACAGGCATTTCCTACCCAGCAAAAAGTCAAGTAGAGTATGAACATGATGAAGTCAATGTGGAAGTGAGGACATCATTAGTTTTGATGCAAAGACATTAGGACCAAAACAGACATGTTGGAAACCTTGAGGACTAGCATTCAATATTGAATGGCCTATCATTAAGAGTAATTCAAATAAGTTCTGCTATAGAAAGGGCCATGACTGCATAATGATATTTCAAGTTCCAAGGATGCATTCCAAGTTTGGAACTGAATGAACAAAGATATCTAGAATGAGAATCATTTTTTAATCTCTATTGCTGTGATATATTTTTAGCTATTTCATTTTCAAGGAAGGAACTTTATAAAGTTCTGATGTTTATAGCCTAGACTTTGGTAGATTCACTAATATTTAAAAAAAGACTTCTGAAAAGGAGTTGGTTGCTCAGCCTTCTGTTATCTAAAAAGTCCCTGTCTGCCTCTATTATTCCAGTAATTTTCTTCTGCTTTGTAACATAGCTGTTAAAATTCTGACCCAACCATATTTTCTAGCTATATCTCTTCCATTAAATGAATACTGCAGTACTGACTTTGCAGAGTTTTGTAGCAATCAATTTTTATGCACACAGCTCACTGTCTTGTGCTTATTAGGGGTCTTTGATGCTATGTCTATCCTCCTACCCCCTGTTTTATTATATTATGCAGAAAAATCCTTTATAGAAAATACAAAATCATATACTGTTCAGTACAGAAGTGTAAATAGTGATCGACTGATTGGAGGAATTTCAAGCTAGTCCATAGCCTAACTTTCATTACTAAGGAAACAGGCCCAAAACTATAAAATGATAAACATAAAATGACTGGATGCATGGTTTTATGACATCTAAAATAATTATTTTAATTAATAAATTAATAAAATTTTTGTAAGCATAGGGTTATAACATTTTTGTAAGCATAGGAGCATAATAACTGCTTATTAAGAATTTTTGGGAGATAACCAAGATGGTAACATAGAAAGACCTTGAACTCATATCCTCCCAAAGATATATCAAAATTAACTACTTACAGAGATACTATTTTTGAGAATAACCTGGAGACTAGCAGGAAAGATTTTATACAACAGAAGACAAAAAGAAAAAGTCACAATATTTGTAGGAAGAGCAGAGACATGGTATAATCAGGACTGACATTCCTGAGTTAGCAAACCCCAAACAGGAAGGATAATCACAATTATAGAGGTTATCTCCATGGAGTAAAAGGAACTGAGTCCAGCATTGAGCTCCTCAGCCTAGGGGTCCTACACTGGGAAGATGAGCCCCAGAGAAGTCTGACTTTGAGCCAGTGGAGCTTATATTCAAGAGAGGTAAAGGATTATAGGAAACAGAGACTTCATACTCAAAGAGTACCTGAAAAAATCTCACATACTCTGAGTCCTAGAGAAGAGATAATAGTGAAAGGAGCTTAGGTCAGGCTTGCTTGTGGATCTTGGAGAACCCCCTAAAGAGAAAGCAGACAACTAAGACTCTCCCAGGGATGTAGATGCTGGCAGCTGTCACTTTTCAAAGCCTATTCTGCTGTAATAACAATGATGCTGGCAATTATTATTATTTAATCTTGCCTCTGCCCATTAGAGCCAGGGAATCAGCCCAACTCACCAGTAGCTTGGCACCAACCCTAAAAGCCCATGGACATGCAGATAATACAGGAAGAATCTGGCCCCTCCATTCAGTGGGTCAGCACCGGCCCCTGTTTCCCTTGAGTTGTACAACATACTAATACTGGGACTCAGCCCTATCATCTGGCTGGACAGCACCAACCCCAAGACTCCTCCCCTCACAAAAAGAGGCCCACACAGACAGCTATTCGGGAAGTCTACATTGCCATCTAGCTGGCCTGCAGCCACCACATGAGGCACAGCCTCACGGACAACTTGCCCAAAGACTAGCCCCACCTACTAGTGTGCCCTCAGCAGTCAGCCCCACCAGAGCAGAAGACTAACACAGCACACAGAGGGGGCGCTCCTAGAGATGTAGTTCTCCTAGTCAGAGAGGAGATTACTACTAGGTGCTATAGAACAACTTCTACATAAGTCCACTTCTCCAAGACTGGGAAATGTAACTGACCTACCTAACACATTGGAATAAACAAATTGGGCAAAGTGAGGAAACAGAGGAATACATTTCAAACAAAAATCAAACATAACCTCAGAAAAAGAACTAAATGAAGTAGAGATAAGCAATCTAAACAATAAAGAATTCAAGATGTGATTATAAAGACTCTCACTAAACTTGGGAAAAGAATAGATGAACATTGTAAGAAATTTAACAGAGTTAGAAAATATGAAGAAGAACTAAGCAAAGGTAAAAATATAGTAACTGAAGTTAAAAATGCACTAGTAGGATCAAAAATACATTGAATGATACAGAAAAAACAAATCAGTGAACTGGAGGACAAAGTAATGGAAATCACCAAACTGAACACATACAAAAAATTTTAAATGAGGATATATTTTAAATTTAAATTTAAATAGGAGGCCTATAGGGCAATATCTAGTGTACTACCATTTGCATTACTGGGATTCTAGGAGAAGAAAAGGAGAAAAGGGCACAGAACTTATTTGAAGAAACAATAGCTGAAAGCTCCCCTAGTCTGAAGAAGGAAACTGGCATCCAGGTCCAGGAAGCACAGAGAGTCCCAAACAAGATGAAATCAAAGAAGTCTACACCAAACAAATCAAAATTAAAATGGCAAAACTTAAAGGTAAAAGGAAAATCAAATGCAGTGAAGAAAGCAACTGGTTATGTTAAATACATATGCGCACATGTACACATATGTGGATTAAATACATACACACACACATACACTGGTTATGTTAAATACACAGACATACACACACACAAAACCTTCCATAAGCATATAAACTAACTTTTCAGCAGAAATAATGAATGTCAGAGTTGCAAGATATATTCAAAGTGATGAAAGAAAAAAAACAAACATTCAACAAAGTATACTCCACCCAGCAAGTAGAGTATACTCTACTTCAGAACTGAAGGCAAGAAAAATAATTTTATAGACAAGCTAAAGCTAAAAGAGTGCAACAATACTAACCTAGCTTTAAAAAAATGTTAAAAGGACTTAACACAAATGTTAAGGGTACTTAGCAGAAAAGAAAAGGCCATCAATAGAAATATGAAAATTAAGAAAAAATTCTCCTTGGTAAAGGAAAATATAAGTAAAGTTATTATATGAACCACTTATAAAGCTATTCAGAAGCTTGAAAGACAAAACAGATAAAAACATCTCTATCTGCAGTAGGTAGTTAGAAATAAACACATAAAACTATACAATACAATGTCGTTAAATGTGGAGTAAGATTTAAAGTTGCAGGGTTGTTAGAGTGCTTTCAACTATAAAAGCTCATCAACTAATTGCTGCACAATTAAATATGTGTGTTTCCCTTGATGCTTTTCAACTAGCAACCAAAACCTTGTTAAACTACTTTTATCTGCCTTGAACAAGATTAAATATCTTTGTGTTTCAATCTCTTCATCTGCACCTTTAAAACAGATTTAGCATAATTTCAGCAGGTGGTTAGGAGTTCTTTTTAATGAGCTGTTTTAAAACCCTACTACTTGCTATAGAGCACTGTACCTGCTTAGCTGATGGTCTTCCTCTCCCATGTAAGCCTCATTATGCTGGAAAGATTTGCTGTCGTTAAAGAAAGATTGGCAGAAGAGTTAAGAGCTGAGCTGCAAAGTAATGCAACTCAAGGATCCATTTCCTAAATAGCATCAAAAAAAGAAGTATTTTTTTGAGACTCGATATTATTTTAACATATGAACACATCTGATATTAACTAGCTCTTCTAGAGCTCATTTCTGTCTCTTCTGCTCACTATTCCAAAGTAACCAGCACTGTCTTGTGTCCAAGAGACATATACAGTGTTTCTGAATGCAGTTTTATCCTGGATATTTTTCCTTGTGCATTGTTTTTTAAAAAGGGGAGAAGTCACAGATAACTTTAGAGTAATGCATTAATTTTGTAAAGTCAGGAGTAAAATATTGATTTATATAGGAAATAAATGAAGAGACAATCACATCACTGAAACCAAAGGATGGAGGAAATCTCCATACTAGACTGGTCAATTTTATAAAAAAAAAAATTCTTTAGATCTGGCTTTAAAGAATAGATAGACAATTTACAGAGGCTCAGCTGAAACAATGCAAATTCCTATACTTTCACATTAAAGAATACAAAAGGATTCACCTACAAAAAAATGCCAAACACACATCAATGTTACTTTTATGAATTAACATGCTCTATCACTGCACCTCAGTGGTAAATATGTCAAAGATATGCTTATTATTGTCCCTTGCTGAAGAGTGACTTCATGGGGTCTGTCAAAGGTTTGGCTGGTGGAGAATGAAGATGAAATGGTTATGGCATATTATACTCTGTAAAGAGTCCATGGTTACTCCTGAGGAGCCTGGGGTGAACAGGGTCACCCTTAATCAATGGAAATCAATGTAGATCTGTTCAGTGTCTGCATCTATTAAACATTCTATAATTTACTTTTGAAGGATGATTTTATTTATTTTTTTCTTTCTTATGCAGTTCTATTTCATTCTGCCAGATATTTCAGTTCAGTTCAGTTCAGTCGCTCAGTTGTGTCCAACTCTTTGTGACCCCATGGACTGTAGCACGCCAGGCTTCCCTGTTCATTATCAGCTCTTGGAGGTTACTCAATCTCATTTGCATTGTGTCAGTGATGCCATCCAACCACCTCATCCTCTGTCGTCCACTTCTCATCCAACCTTCAATCTTTCCCAGCATCAGGGTCTTTTCCAATGAGTCAGTTCTTCCCATCAGGTGGCCAGTGTATTGGAGTTTCAGCTTCAGCATCAGTCCTTCTAATGAATATTCAGGATTGATTTCCTTTAGGATGGACTGGTTGGATATCCTTGCAGTTCAAGGGACTCTCAAGGGTTTTCTCCAACACCACAGTTCAAAAGCATCAATTATTTGGTGCTCAGCTTTCTTTATAATCCAACTCTCACATCCATACATGATCACTGGAAAAATCATAGCTTTGACTAGACAGACCTTTATTGGTAAAGTAATGCCTCTGCTTTTTAATATGCTGTCTAGGTTGGTCATAGTTCTTCTTTCAAGGAGCAAGCATCTTTTAACTTCATGGCTGCAGTCATCATTTACAGTGATTTGGGACCCCCCCCCCAAATAAAGTCTCTGTTTTCATTGTTTCCCCATCTATTTGCCATGAAATGATGGGACCGGATATCATGATCTTAGTTTTCTGAATGTTGAGTTTTAAGAGCTTTTTCACTCTCCTCTTTCACTTTCATCAAGAGGTCCTTTAGTTCTTTCTTCCATAAAGGTGGTGTCATCTGCTTATCTGAGGTTATTGATATTTTTCCCAGCAATCTTGATTCCAGCTTGTGTTTCCTCCAGCCTGGCATTTCACATGATGTACTCTTCATATAAGTTAAACAAGCAGGGTGACAATATACACCCTTGATGTACTCCTTTCCCAATTTGAAATCAGTCTGTTGTTCCATGTTCCATTCTAACTGTTGCTTATTAACTTGCATGCAGATTTCTCAGGATGCAGGTCAGGTGGCCTGAGATTCCCATCTCTTGAAGAATTTTCCACAGTTTCTTGTGATCCACACAGTCAAAGGCTCTGGTGTACTCAATAAAGTAGATGTTTTTCTGTAACTCTCTTGCTTTTTCGATGATCCAGCAGATGTTGGCAATTTGATCTCTGGTTCCTCTGCCTTTTCTAAATCCAGCTTGAACATCTAGAGGTTCACAGTTCACATATTGCTGAAGCCTGGTGTGGAGAATTACTTTGCTAGCTTGTGGGATGAGTGCAATTGTGCGGTAGTTTGAACATTCTTTGACATTGCTTTTCTTTGCGATTGGAATGGAAACTGACTTTTTCCAGTCCTGTGGCCACTGTTGAGTTTTCCATATTTGCTGGCATATTGAGTGCAACACTTTCACAGCATCATCTTTTAGGAGTTGAAATAGCTCAACTGGAATTCCATCACCTGCACTAGCTTTGTTCAAAGTGATGCTTCCTAAGGCTCACTTGACTTCACATTCCATACTATCTGGCTCTAGGTGAGTGATCACACCATTGTGGTTATCTGGGTATTGATCTTTTTGCATAGTTCTTCTGTGTATTCTTACCACCTCTTCTTAATATCTTCTGCTTCTGTTAGACACATATCATTTCTATCCTTTATTCTGCTCATTTTTGCATGAAATGTTCCCTTAGTGTCTCTAATATTCTTGAAGAGATCTCTAGTCCTTCCCATTTGATTGTTTTCCCCCATTTATTTGCATTGATTGCTGAGGAAGGCTTTCTTATTTCTCCTTGCTATTCTTTGGAACTCTGCATTCAAATGGGTATATCTTTCCTTTTCTCCTTTGACTTTAGCTTCTCCTTTTTTCAGCTATTGGTAAGGCCTTGTCAGACAACCATTTTGCTTTTTTGCATTTCTTTTTCTTGGGGATGGTCTTGATCACTGCCTTCTGTACAATGTCATGAACTTCCGTCCATAGATCTTCAGGCATGCTGTCTATCAGATCTAGTCCCTTGAATCTATTTGTCACTTCCACTGTATACTCATAAGGGATTTGATTTAGGGCATACTTGAATGGTCTAGTGGCTTTCCCTTCTTTCTTCAATCTAAGTCTGAATCTGGCAATAAAGAGTTCA
Source organism: Okapia johnstoni (assembly GCA_024291935.2). Classification (NCBI taxonomy): domain Eukaryota; kingdom Metazoa; phylum Chordata; class Mammalia; order Artiodactyla; family Giraffidae; genus Okapia; species Okapia johnstoni. Next base: position 51,396,870 of record CM044319.1, read on the forward strand.
TGATCTGAGCCACAGTCAGCTTCTTGGGCTTATATTTAACAGACAATATTATTTTTATAATGTAAACATTGAAATCTTGGGAAAAAACTTAGATATCTTATAAAAATGGAGAAATTAAAGTAGAATGATTACTTACCAATTCAAAGGTTTATTATAAACCAATGGAAAAGATTTAAATAAAAATAACATCATGCCATGATAAAATGCCAGTATGAAATGAAAGTAAGAGCTAATAGTTGTTCATACAAATGGTTGCACTCACATATATTAAAATATCTAGATTGGTAATGGAACCAAAAATTTTTAAAAAATAATTTAAATCCCTCATATTTATTTATAGTATTTTCCATTTGTGTTTAAAAATGTTTGTTAACTTAGAATCGAGAAATAATTGTTTTCATCAAAAGATAAAAAAACATGTTTCTGTTTTTTGAGAAAATATAAATTCATTTTCCTTATGACTTACCCATCCTAGTCTTGAGCCCAAATTTCCTAAGTTTATTTTTAACAATGTTTACATGTTTGTGTGCGTATATTTTGTTTTTGTGTGGCTTGGTTTCAATTTTGATGTTGCTGTTTTTGTTTTGATCCAATGTCATTGTTGATTGTGATGGGTTATATTTTTAAAAATCACTGACTTTCACAAGTCACCAAATCATTCTTGTAAGCAAATATTCTAGGTTGTTCTTATACCTTTTTAGTAGTAACATAAAGTTTTACTTATGAATTAGATGTTTAAATAATTTTCCCAAGCAAAACAACTATTTGTTCTAACAAATTTCTTTACAAAGACTAATAGAACAAAACTGAGAATCTGATTCATTGCCCAACTCTCTCCTTTCTCTCTCACTACAAGATTCATCCAGATCTTGTTTCTTATTAAGGCTAAATAATACAGAAATATGAAGAGAATGTAAGAATGTTGATAATAGTAATGACATCAACTAATATGATTTGCATAATCTCTCCATGTGCTGTGTTATGCTTAGTTGCTCAGTAACGTCTGACCCTTTGCAACCCCATGGACTATAGACTGCCGGGATTCTCTGTCCATGGGGGTTCTCTAGGCAAGAATACTGGAGTGGGTTGCCATGCTCTCCTCCAGGGGATTTTCCCAACCCAGGGATCGAACCCACGTCTCCCACATAGGAGATGGATTCCTTACCACCTGAGCCACCAGGGAAGCCCATGAGTACTGGAGTGGGTACCCTTTCTCTTCTCCAGGGGATCTGCCTAACTCAGGAATCAAACTGGAGTCTCCTGCATTGCAGGCAGATTCTTTACCAGCTGAGCTACCAGGGAAGGCCATAATCTCTCTATGCCAGACATTATTCCAAGTACTTTATATATGTTATATTAGTTATTGCTGTTATTCTCTATTTTGAAAAGAAAAAAAAAAAAACCTGCTTTTCCTGGACATCATACCTGCATGTTTAGCAGCATAGATCTTGAGAGACGACTCCACTTATATGTCTGTGACCTCACTACTAGAAAGTTCAAGAAGACACTTCAATGTCTCATTTCTAATTCATTGCTCTATTTTCTTACTATTTCTCATTTCTTCGTTCAGCCAATCCATCCTTTAGGAACTGAAGGTATGAAAAATGATAATTTTAAAAAAGTAAAATGGCTGGCCTCATTGCATTTATGTTGCAAGAGAAGAAAAATAAGTAAAGCATTTAATATCTCAGAGAGTGATGATGACTTTACAGTGAGAAATATATGGCAGAGGAGTGGTGGTAGAGAATGATGATATATGGGATTTTAAATAAGGTAATTAGGATCAGGCATGCTGAGAAAGTGAAGTTCAGCAAAGATCTGAAAGAGGTGAGGTAATGAGCCTGAGACATAATACCTGGGGAAAGGTCATTATATATTCAGTGAAACGGCAAACTCAAATGTCCTGATGCAAAGTTCATCCAGTAGAAGTCAGCGTTTCCTGGTGAGGCCTTAAGAGAAGAAGTGATGCTGTATGAAAACAGAATGTGACAGGAAATGAAGGCACTGATATTTCAGGGGCCAGTTTAGAGACACAAAAGCCATTAGAAGGATTTTGTCTTTTATCAGCATTTGGGAGGGACTCTTGGTCGTTTTCATCCAGAGAAGGAGCAGAGTCTGGTAGGGAATAGATCACATAGGAAAGTGACAGAGCAGGAAACCCAGTGGGGAGTGGGTGATTTTAGGACACTTAAGCTGATAATCCAGTACAGAGATTATAGTGACTTGTTTCAGGAGAGTTGCAGAGAAATGGTAGGTTCTGGATATATTTTGAAGGAGGAATCAAAAGGATTACTGAGAAATCAGATGTGGGGTATGATAGAAAGAATGGAATACAAAAAGACTAAGGTTTTTGTGCTGAGCACCTATAGCAATGGATGTGTCAATTATTTAGTGGTTTTTATTAGTTACCTATCACTTAAATTATCCCCAAGCTTAGTGGCTTAAAACAACACATGTTTGTTATCTCACAGTTGTTCCTGTAATCACTTATCTGGGTATGGCTTAGCTAGGTCCTCTACTTCAAGGCCTCTGACTGGCTGCAGTCTTGGTCAGAGATAGAGCTGTGATTTCAGCACCAGGCTCAAACGGGGAAGGATCTGCTTCTAAGCTCATGCATGTGGTCATACACAAGATTTAATTTCTTGCAGTTGAATTGGAGATCTCAGTTGCTTTCAGACTGTTGGATGAAAGCCACCTTTACTTCCTTCTCATATGTATCTCTCCAACAAGATAGCCTACTTTATCAAAGCAAGCAATAGATAATCAGTAGACAAGAGTTTTTGGTAACTTAATCACAAGGGGATCCTTCTATCCATACTCTCTTACCTAGAACCAAATTACTCAATATGAAGGGATTATATATGGCCATAAATACCAGGAGAATATTGAGGGAAAGAATATTCAGATGTCTTCCCACTAACAGGATATTCTTTCATATCCATCACTTTTATATGTTACTCACAATAACCCTCTGTATTGATCACCATTTCCGTTGTTTTAAAGATAAACACAAGATCCCAAAATTTAAGTGATTTATCTAGAGTCATAAGACCACTAAAAGACATAACTGGGCTTCAACTCCAAAAGCTAACTCCATTTCCTCTGAAAAGATACCTTATTTTCCAAGCTTGGCTGAGTGACTACCCAAGATATGTTATCTGTTTAAGAGACATAAAGAATACAGATAATTTATAATTCTCCAATGCTTGACCTGTGGGACCCTTGAATTTTATTCTTTTGATTTTTACCTACATTCAACTTTTCTCACTAGAAAATTAATAATGGAAAGGAACCCTGGGTGATTCATAGTCTATTTCCAGAAACATTATGGAATACTAAAGAACAGGTCTTTCAATGTGTTTGGTTGAAACACTATTATGAGCCCCAAAGAATTTATCATCTGGTTAGTGGAGATAAGATATCAGAAAGGAACATTCAGACATTTGAAAAATTTCTGCTGATTGCTATACTCACTATAGTTCCAAAGATGAAATAGACATAAATAGTAATTTAATAATGTCCATAATATGTTTTACAAATAAATCCTGTGTTCATTTGACTGTAAAAAAGAAAGAGACTTTCACTAGCCACTAATGCAGTCCTCTCTGAACACCTAACTTCTTCTGAGGCTGATACTTGTTGCCACTGGAAGCCAAGGGAATCCAAAAAAAATAACTTATATATCTAATTATGGGATTTCTGAGCAGAATAGTTCTGCTTAGGTTTTTTTAATATGTCTTCTCCCTCCTGCTTAATCCTAAGAAGTAATTTAGATTATTTCTTCTCTTTTGTATCCAAGTGCTTCGTGAGAATAGTGAAGAGATTTTAAACACGAGATTTCTCAAAGACCTCTTAAAGGAAATGGTAGAAACAAGGGTCTAAAAAAACTGTAGAAACCCCCAAGTTACAATCAAGTATACATGCACTTGGCATTATCTAACCTCTTCTGATCATTAATGTGGAATAATTGAAGCTGGTTATGTTTGCTGCGGGCCCCTTCTCAATTGTAATCCTTCACTTAAACAAAAAGAAAAAAGTTAAAAGACCAAATGGATTTATGCTATAAAAATCCTCTTTAAATCTATCTATCTATCTATATTCTGACAATATTAAATGTCTGTATCTGATTCTACATTCAAATGCTGCTGAATGTTTTGAATGTTTCTGAACTCTGTTCATTTTCCAGCTGTGCTTTCCTCTAACAGAAATGAATGTATAGCCATGACCAATGTCAAAGACTCAATTCAAGTTACCAGCATGGTTGAAAGTAAATTCCTGTAGAAAATTTAAAATTAATATATATATATATATATATATATATATATAATATATATATATTATATATATTATATATATAATATATCTCCTGTCTATCATCTGAATTAGCAAAACTAAATATGAAGAGGAAAGATGAATATAATGAAATAAATGACTTAATAGAAGTCCTTAATTGAAAGACCTTTGAAGGTGAGTTGTATCTTTTGATCTTAAGAAATATGTCACCAAATGACAGATTTCTTTATAAAGATGGCCCACTGCCGCACAGTTGCACTCATCTCACACACTAGTAAAGTAATGCTTAAAATTCTCCAAGCCAGACTTCAGCAATACATGAACCATGAACTTCCAGATGTTCAAGCTGGTTTTAGAAAAGGCAGAGGAACCAGAGATCAAATTGCCAACATCCGATGGATCATCAAAAAAACAAGAAAGAGAGTTCCAGAAAAACATCTATTTCTGCTTTATTGACTATGCCAAAGCCTTTGACTGTGTGGATCACAATAAACTGTGGAAAATTCTGAAGGAGATGGGAATACCAGACCACATGACCTGCCCCTTGAGAAATCTGTATGCAGGTCAGGAAGCAACAGTTAGAATTAGACAGGGAACAACAGACTGGTTCCAAACAGGAAAAGGAGTATGTCAAAGCTGTATATAGTCACCCTGCTTAGTTAACTTATACACAGAGTACATCACGAGAAAAGCTGGGCTGGAAGAAGCACAAGCTGGAATCAAGATTGCTGGGAGAAATATCAATAACCTCAGATATGCAGAAGACACCACCCTCATGGCAGAAAATTAAGAACAACTAAACAGCCTATTGATGAAAGCAAAAGAGGAGAGTGAAAAAGTTGGCTTAAAACTCAACATTCAGAAAACTAAGATCATGGCATCTGGTCCCATCACTTCATGGCAAATAGGTGGGGAAAACAGGGAAAGTTATGACCAACCAGACAGCATATTAAAAAGCAGAGACATTACTTTTGTCAACAAAGGTCCATCTAGTGAAGGCTACGGTTTTTTTCCAGTGGTCGTGTATGGATGTGAGAGCTAGACTATAAAGAAAGTTGAAGTTGCAGCACCGAAGAATTGATGCTTTTGAACCGTGGTGTTGGAGAAGACTCTTGAAAGTCCCTTGGACAGCAAGGAATCCAACCAGTCCATCCTAAAGGAGATCAGGCCTGACTGTTCATTGGAAGGACTGACGTTGAAGCTGAAACTCCAATACTTTGGCCACCTGATGTGAAGAGCTGACTCATTGGAAAAGACCATGATGCTGGGAAAGATTGAAGGCAGGAAGAGAAGGGGACGACAGAGAATGAGATGGCTGGATGGCATCACCGACTCGATGCACATGGGTTTGGGTGGACTCAGGGAATTGGTAATGGACAGGGAGTCTTTTCTTAGCTCATCTTTATAGGAAAACCCACTGTCTTCTCTATTAAAAACTATACATAAAATCAATAAATCTTCATGAGAAAATTAAAAAAAAAGAAACACTGCAATGCCATTTACATTAGGAAGACTAGCTCTACTCAACATTCACTTCTTCTAAAGCTGGATTGAAGCTCAACGTTCAGAAAACTAAGATCATGGCATCTGGCCCCATCAGTTCATGGTAAATAGATGGGGAAACAATGGAAACAGTGTCAGACTTTATTTTTTTGGGCTGCAAAATCACTGCAGATGGTGATTGCAGCCATGAAATTAAAAGACGCTTACTCCTTGGAAGGAAGGTTGTGGCCAACCTAGACAGCATATTAAGAAGCAGAGACATTACTTTGCCAACAAAGGTCCGTCTATTCAAACCTATGGTTTTTCCAGTGGTCATGTATGGATGTGAGAGTTGGACTATGAAGAAAGTTGAGTGCCAAAGAATTGATGCTTTTGAACTGTGATGTTGGAGAAGACTTTTGAGAGTCCCTTGAACTGCAAGGAGATCCAACCAGTCCATCCTAAAGGAGATCAGTCCTGGGTGTTCATTGGAAGGACTGATGTTGAAGCTGAAACTCCAATACTTTGGCCACCTCATGCAAAGGGTTGACTCATTGGAAAAGACCCTAATACTGGGAAGGATTGGGGGCAGGAGGAGAAGGGGACGGCAGAGGATGAGATGGCTGGATGGCATCACCAACTTGATGGACATGGGTTTGGGTAAACTCTGGGAGTTGGTGATGGACAGGGAGGCCTAGCGTGCTGCAATTCATGGGGTTGCAAAGATTCGGACACGACTGAGTGACTGAACTGAACTGAAAGCTTCCATATCAAGACAATGTGGGTTTGAGCAAAGCAAAAATTAACAGACAAACAAAACAAAATCAATGGGACAAAATATAGAGCCATAAAAATATATTTAATTATTACTGACAGAGGGAAAGGTATTCAACAAAGAAACTGTAGTTTTTTTTTTTTTTTTTTTTTCAAGAAAGGTACTGGAATAACAATATCACATGTAATACAAAATTTGAAAAGCAACATTGACAAAGGCTTTACACACTTTACAAAAATTAACTCAATTTCTAGACCTATTGTAAAATGTGAAACTAAAAATCTCCTAGAACATAACAGAGAAGAAAATCTAAATGATACTGCTTTTAATGATGATTTTTACATATAACCTCAAAGGTATAATACATGAAAGAAGTCTAGATATGTTGGATTTCATTAAAATTAAAATTTTCTAACATGCAAAAGACACTGACAAGAAAGTGAAAAGACAAGCTACAGAAAAGGAGAAATATTTGCAAAAGATATATCCAATAAAGGGCCATTTTCCAAAATATACAAATAATGTATAAATCTCAACAGTAAGGAAACAACCTACTAGCAAGCTGAAAGTCAACCACTCTAAAAGAATTATACATCATAATCCAGTGAGATTTATTCCAAGGATGCAAAAATGATTCAACATCCACAGATCAATCAATGAGATACATCACAATAACAAAAGGAAAGATTAAAACCACATAACCATCTGATTATTCAGTTCAGTTCAGTTCATTTAGTTCACTCAGTTGTGTTTGACTGTTTGTGACCCCATGGACTACAACACGCCAGGCTTCCCTGTAAATCGCCAACTCCCAGAGCTTGCTCAAACTCAAATCCATTGAGTCGGGGATGTCATCCAACCATCTTGTCCTCTGCTGTCCCCTTCTCCTTCTGCCTTCAATCTTTCCCAGCATCAGGTTCTTTTCCAATGAGTCAGCTCTTCGCATCAGGTGGCCAAAGTATTGGAGCTTCAGCATCAGTCCTTCCAATGAATATTCAGGGTTGATCTCCTTTAGGATTGACTGGTTGGATCTCCTTGTAGTCCAAGGGACTCAAGAGTCTTCTCCAACACCACAGTTCAAAAGCATCAATTCTTCAGCCCTCAGCTTTCTTTATGGTCCAACTCTCACATCCATACATGACTAATGTAAATACCCTAGCTTTGACTAGATGGACCTTTGTCAGCAAAGTAATGTCTCTGCTTTTTAATATGCTGTCTAAGTTTGTCATAGGTTTTCTTTAATTATATATTAGTAACTAATAATCTAATGAGGCTTCCCTCATATCTTAGTCAGTAAAGAATCTGTCTGCAATGCAGGAGACTCAGGTTTGATTCCTGGGTCAGTAAGATCCCCTGGAGAAGGAAATAACAACCCATTCTAGTATTCTTGCCTGAAGAATCCCATGGACAGAGGAGCTTGGCAGCTCAGACATGGGTTCTCAAGAGTTGGACACAATTAAGTGACTAAACCACCATCAATCATCTAATAAATAAGGAAAAAGTCATTGCACAATTTAACATCCATGTATGATTAAAAAAAAGAAAAAAAAGCCCAACAAAGGGAGATCAGAGAAAAATGTTTAACCTAATAAAGCCTATATATGACAAGGAGAGTTAACATCATATGCAATGGTAAAAACCTGAAACTTTTCCTCTAAGATCAAGGACAAGACAAGGGTGCCCACTTTCATCTTTTTATTTAAAATAATGTTAGAAATCCTAGCCAGAGCTATTAGGCAAAAAGTAAAGAAAAGAAAAGAAAGACAGACAGAAAGAAAAGTCATCTAAATTAGAAAATAAGAAATAAACTGTAACTATTTGCAATTGTCATAATATCACTTATAGAAAACCCTAAAGAATCCACCAAAAACCTGTTAGATTTAACAGATAAATTCAAAGTAGATGCAGGATACAAAATCAATATACTGAAATCCACTTCATTTTAGTAACAAGTTATTAGAAAGATAGATTAGTGCATTAAAATTAAATTTACAATTGCATTAAAAAGAATAAAATGCCTAACAATAAATTTAACCAGAATTTGAAAGACTCATACAAGGAAAGCTATGAGATATTAATGAAATAATTTGAAAAAGATGTGGAATATTTTCCATGTTAATTGATGGAAAAGTTAAGAGTGTTAAAATGTCCATACTGCACAAAGAAATCTACAGATTAAATGCAATCACTGTTAAAATTTTAAGAAAATGAATTTTAAGCAAGAATTGATGCTTTTGAACTGTGGTGTTGGAGAAGACTCTTGAGAGTCCCTTGGACTGCAAGGAGATCTACCCAGTCCATCCTAAAGGAGATCAGTCCTGGGTATTCATTGGAAGGACTGATGTCGAAGCCGAAACTCCAATACTTTGGCCACCTCATGCAAAGAGTTGATTCATTGGAAAAGACCCTAATGTTGGGAAGGATTGGGGGCAGGAGGAGAAAGGGACAACAGAGGATGAGATGGCTGGATGGCATCACCGACTCGATGGACATGGGTTTGGGTAGACTCCGGGAGTTGGTGATGGACAGGGAGGGCTAGCATGCTGTGATTCATGGGGTTGCAAACAGTCGGACACGACTGAGCAACTGAACTGAACTGAACTGAACTGATGACACACCTTCCAACACAAAAACAGAAGTGACACCAATGTGTTAGAACCCCACTCTTTGATCTTGACCAAGAAAGAAAGAAAAAAAAAAGTCCAAAATCAAGTAATGGGGCAGGGAGGATGGCACTGGAAAAGCAGGGCTTGAAATCCACAAAAACTAGGCACTGTGTAACTGAGCATAATTGGAGGGGTAATGTCAGCAGTGGTCAAATCACTCAGAAACACACAGACTTCAGACTCACACACAGCACTCTTTGAAATAAGCTCATTTATATCTTATGAGACAGGGAATGTTTTTCAATTTTAAGGTGAAATAATATATTTAGTAATTTGGGAGTAAAATTTTGGAAGTATTATGTTTAATTTGAAGTTATCAGGTATGAGATCCTAAGAAATTAAAACTTTTCTGTGTTTTAAAGAGATCTGATTTATAGCACTACAAAACCATTGCCATTTAAATTTCCAATAATGATTAAATTTCTTTTAAGATTAGAATTGCCAATGCCTTGACCTTTGAAAAAGTTTCTTAGAAATAAATCCTACTTTTAATCTTTTTATTTAAAATGTAGTATTGGATGTTAACTTTGACACAGTTCTGAGCACTGTTAACAATATCTGGATAGTATTTTGAGAGACCAGTGGAAAGTTAAGCAGTCTAAGCTTAACATGAGTACACTTTTTTATTTTAATTCAGAAAATAAAATCAGATTTTTCAAAGTAAAAAAAAAAAAAAAAAGGTATCCTATGAGACAGGAAGAATACTTCTCTGTGCAGATGCTTTTTAAAATTATAGGTGTTTTGTAGTAGAAATAGACTTTGCAGTCCCAGGTTAACTACTTCTTGACTCTAGTCTTGGAAAACACAGCTGAATGCCTCTTAGGCAATTTTTCCATGTTGGCAGGTACATTATAGATTTGTTATGAGAACTGGAGATAATGCATATACATTAATTAGCATGATATTAAAAGGTGGTCCAGAAATAGTAGCTGTTGTTGGCAGGGCATGGAAATTATGTCAATCCAAAAATCAAAATAATTAAATATCTGTCCTTATTTTGATATACATATGTTCTTTAGAATATATATAGTACCAGGATGTATTTTCTCTCTTCAAAAAGGAGAAGAACGTTTTGGATACACCCTTGCAAAGGCCAACAGTGTGCCAAACAACAAGGAGATCTTGACTACAAGAGTCACCCAGGGGATTTAAAGACTATAGAATGCTGGCCATTAGGTACTTGTTTGACTGCTCAGCTTACAAATGTCTTTCTTCTTTTCAAGTTATTCCTGACTCTGAAAGATGCCATTTATTGCCTACAATCCTGCATTTGTCTCAGTTAACTCAAACTAGGTTTTCCTCAGATCCTGGCATGCTCTGTCTTGGAGAAGGTAGATCCCTATTCCAAACTCAAAAGAAATATTATAGGTCTATCTGTACCATTCCCCTAGTAATTGATTTAGGAAATAGCAAGTAAATCAGCTCTAGACAAGAAGATGTGAGGTGAAGTCTTCGAACTCAGGACGTGAGAAAGTTCTGGGAAATATTTTTGTCTTGGAAAAAAAATGGAGTTTTATGAGGAAAAATTCTCTTGCCATCTTGTTTCTTGCCTCAAAATTGGTATTAGTGAGGGAAGACGTTGTCTGGAGTATACCAACCACATCAGACTTAGGAGTGATAAGCTAAAAGATTATGGAGGATAGAAAAATAAAACAGAGACAATTGCTGCACTAGGTTTGACCAATAGACCCCTGCTCTCTCCCAAATCTTCCATGGCTCTCCATCTCACTCCTTATAAAAGACAAAGCCTCAGTATTCTTGCCTGGAGAATCCCAGTGACAGGGGATGGTGGGCTTCCATCTATGGGGTCGCACAGAGTCGGACACGACTGAAGCGACTTAGCAGCAGCAGTAGCAGCAGCATGGCTTACAAGACTTAGGTGAAATGTGCCAGCCCCTCCATCCTACCTTCCAGGACTCTCTCTTTCTTCCTTTCTCCATCCATTAAGCAGTTTATCTTACTATTCACTGCTTCTGTCAGGCATGCATTTGCCTCAGAGCCTTTGAATCTGCTGTTCTTTGCCTAGAGCACATTTCCCTAGGACGTGTGTAAGATGTTCCGCAACTTCCTTCAGGCCTCTGATCCAAAGTCACCTTTTCAGACACAATTCTATCTTTTAAGTCCTCAGCTCCTTTGTCTTCTTGGTCCTTGACACCTTACTTGTAAAGTAAAAACAATATTAAACAAACCCTAGACCCTACATTCAGACTTCTTATTTGAGATTAGCTTCTATGTTTGTTTCTCAGTTTCAGTCTACTATATAATTATGTTACAGGTGCCTACTCCTTCTACAGGATCAAAGAAAGACTTACCTCACTTTTTCAAGTTCCCCTAACTGATTGGGCCTGGACACACATGACCTAGTCTAAGTCACCAACCAGATTCGGCCACCTGGATCTTGAATCTAGAATTAGCAGTACAGAGAAGCAGAGAGGAGAGAATTCATGAAGTCTTCAGTCAGCAGCATAGTGTCTGCCCTGCTGTGGGGAAGCAGCAGCTGTAGCATCACTAGAGGGTCAGGAGCAATGTCTCCCAGGTTGGATGCAAGGGGAACTGAGGGGATTCTCTGTGGTCCTGGTTACCTTCCCACTTCACATCACTCCAATCTTCCCAAATTTGGTTCTCCAGGTTTCTTGGGGAATCTAAGAACTTCCATTTACCCTTTTAATACATTCAACCTAAGTTGGTTTTATCCACTTGGAACTGAGGATAGTAATTGACACATACCTAAATATTCTTGTGCCTAGTCCAGGAAAATCTAAGGTAAAACTTGAGAGCATAGATTCTAGAAACAAAATAAGTATTAATGTCTATGCAATGACAAAATTCACTAGTTGGTAGAACCTTTGTTAAAAACAAACAAAAATTTGTCTCATGCATCGAACCCAGAACGGTGTTCTGTTTCACATATGATAATATACATGTTTCAATGCTCAGGGCTGGGGCAATGGGATGACCCAGAGGGATGGGATGGGGAGGGAGGTGGGTGGGGGGTTCAGGATGGGGAACACATGTAAACCCAGGGCTGATTCATGTCAGTGTATGGCAAAAACCACTACAATATTGTAAAGTAATTAGCCCCCAACTAAAATAAATAAATTTATTTAAAAAATTTAAAAAAAATTGTGGTTCACATTGTTAATTAAATATGGAGCTTTCTGGACAGGTGACCGCTCTAGGCATTTTCAGTACTGACATTGTTTCAATCTGTATTTGAAGCTTCTCTAGATGCAAGTGAAATGCCTCTTTCCTTAGGAGCAGAACCAGCCTTTGTGAAAACTTCAGTTAGCTCAATTTCCTTTAAGAATCTCTCCATCCTACCTGTTTCCCATCCTATCTTCTGCTTTCCTGCACTCAGATGCTCACATGCTTTCTCCTAGTACAGAGAACACTTGCCTCGCCTTCACCAGAAGCTCTGTTCAGACAGAAGGATTTGATAACAAACATTCCCTCTTTAGTGTGAATGTAAGCCACTTTTTTCTCTCATAAAAATATTTGCATTTAGTTTTCTATCTCAAAGTGGAAAAAATTATCCCTAGAAAAATGTGAACATCCTGAAAATAAAATGGGCTTTATTTGTGAACATAAGATTTTATTCAGGAGTTAGGCGGAAGTTCCCTTATCTGAAACACATATGAAGCAAGGCTTTCTAAGATGGAGAATATAAGCAACTCAGCTTGAAGCCCTTTTTTTTTAAAAGATATTTCAATAGCAGTTTAATGAAGTAAAGAATTAGCTGTTTGTATTAATTAATTAATTTGTATTAGGTCAAATTTTGAACTAAGTTAAATGGATAAATATAACAAGGACATTTATTTTGGGTCAAAGGAAAAGGGTAAAAATGACCTTTTATTCAATTTTTCTAGATTTGACATCAATAAATACAAATAAATACAAATCTCCAGAAGACTGTGCTTTGCTTAATCGCAGGATCTCAGACTTGGAAACAAATTAAAATGTTTCTCAGATTACCCTCTCATTCATTTAGAAGTTTTGTTGTTGCTATTTGTTTTTAACAAAGGATATACCAGCTAGTGAATTTTGCTTTTGCTCAGACGTTAATAAATACTTCATTTCTTTATACCCTCATAATCATCTTATGAGGTAAGCAACATACATACATACATATATATATTAGCCATGTAAAAACCCCAAGGTTCAGAGAGTTTAATCAGTTTATGATTATACAACTTGTTGGTATCAGAGCTGGAAAACAGGGTGTTTTCCAGCAGCATTTGCAGTTACAAGTTAAGAGAAGAAATGTCCAGGAGTCACCCCTGGAAATGAAGAGTTTCAAGGAATAAGAGATTTGTGAGTAAAGGCCCTTGTGCCTTCATATATTTAATGATCTACTTTTCTGATGAGAAATTAAAACTTTTATTTGAGGACCAGCACTGTGACTGAACTTTGTGAAGACACTCAGGTTCTCTAGGAAGAACCTCAGGATACCTCACATATATTCATAGGCATTGCCTCTCACTTGAGATGAGTGTGAAGAAGGCTTTAAGACAGGACTGCATTTCAATTATTTCCCAATATATATCACAGTGTCAGGCACAGAGATGCTACTCAGTAAACATATGTGGAATCCCTCAGAGCCAAAGGCAGAGTTCCATAAAAGAAAATTAAAAGCTGTGAAGTGGTGTGCTGATGTCTTTCTGCCCTGTGCTTTTCCAAATCTGAAGGAATTTTTATCAGCACAGATCTTTCATTTACAAAATTCTATCTGTGCTGTATATTCTGCTTCACTCTTAGGAGATATGCAGAATTTTGCAGAATGAACACTACTTAATGTTCGGAAATTAGGAGGGAAATCATCTCATTCCTTTTTCCTGGAGCAGTAGCTGAAAATCTTTGAAAAGTTGAGAGATGCATGGAACTCAGTATATTGAAGCAAGATATCAGGAATTTACTCTATTTGAAATCCTTCTTGACTTGATGAAGAGTTAAATTTTATTCCTATTTTGAAGCTGCAGAATTGAAGGAGCCCAGTTGCTCTGAGTATCCTTTTTAAGAATATCTTCTATGGCAATAATTTTGTAGAAAAGTAATTGCAACTTATTGTTGGAGAAATTCTACCATTGTGGATTAGCAATGTTTTGTAGAATATTATCCTTTTGAGGTAGGAGATACATGGGCCCCAGGCTGAGCAGCTGCAACCCGTATCCTGCTGACACATCAAGATAACAGTGGAAGTAAATCTCTGATAGGGTAAAAACTACATTTTTCTCTCATTTTGGCAGCATCTCCTTCCTTCCTTTGACACCCGAGGAACGTCTATGAACATGTGTGAGTTGGGAAATCTCCTTTACTATCAAAATGAGAAAGAAAAAAAAAATGTAGGTTTTACCCTGTCAGAGATTTACTCCCACTGCCAGGGTGCCAACTTCCCAGAAATCCTAAGACAGAATCCATCTTGAGTGAAGGATTCATGTGAACACTGGGGAGGGCCCTGAGTCAGACCAAATATGAACATGCTCAAAATGACTGGCCAAAAGGGAGCCCAGAAAAATGTCCCCATATAAGTGTGTTTAAGCCATCCCTATTATGCACGACTCTCTCTGAACCCACTCTTGTGTTATTCCACAGGTACTTCACTTCTAATTAATCCTCTATCTACTTCACAATCTCTGTCTGTTTGCCGAATACTTTCTTCAAATAAAACAAGGACCAAGCCACCTTATCCTTTACTCCTTCAAGGTCACTTTGAAGACAATAAAAGACTTTTTTGTGAAGATCATTTATAAAGTGATTTTTCTTGAGAAGACAGTGGAATGAATGCAAGCTTTGGAGATAGGCAACTATTCGTTCAGATCTTCTGTTGACATCGGTTTTTGTCTCTTTGCAGAAACAATTCAGAGAAGAGACAGTGAGGTCAACAAAGCAAACTGGAGATTAAATTAAGCAATAGTTTGCTCTCAAAGGGAGACTGGGAGACTCAGGTAAGTAGCTGTCCTGATTTTCTTTGGCAAGCTGGTTATGTGGGGCATAGAGATGAAAAAACAAGTATTCATTTTGGAGGGAGAGGTTTGGGGGTTCTGTTTCCTGATTTTCATCCCAGCTCCACCTTCCCGAGAGGAAGAGGAATTTTTGTCCTTACTTAGTCCTGATGGGAACTGTCATAGTCTCAGTGCATGATGGAGACTACTTACCTGCAAGGCTTATTTTATTGTAGTGAAAACATAATGTGCAAAAGGTTTCATTTGGAAGCTGAAGACTCACCCTTTTCCCACCTTTCTTTGTTTGCCTCCAGGGCACTAATCACACCAATATGTATGATTTCTTGTCAGTTTGGAGGTTCCTACTCTTCTTTGTTTGCCCAAGGAAACTCACTGTTTACAAGATGTGTTTTCCTGCCATGAGGCCTGCATCCCCCTTTCTCGGCCTATATCTACTACCTGCCTGCTATAACATCTATGTGGCATGGCTTAATAAAAGTTCAAAACTGGACAATTATCTCCCTTGGAAACTTAAAAAGCTGCGCTTGTCTCACTGGTACTATTTCTTGTGTTATGTGTGTGTGTGTGTGTGTGTCTGTGTGTGTGTGTGTTTGTGTGTGTGTTGTATTTTATGTCAGCTTCTGCTATCACAAGAAGAAATTGGATTAAGAAACTCATTTTACTGGATAAGCAAATGCTCATTTTATTAACTTATTACAAAGGCAAATAAAATAAAAGATACATTGAGTGGTAGCTGCCTTTTAACCCTCCACTTGCAAAATGGACAAATGGGTTAGATATTTCTTTTACAGTGAGCATCTGTGTAAACTTCCACTCTATTTCTTTTAAGCTAGACAGCGATTTCAACTAAGAGTTGAATTAATGAATTAATGTTCCCAAATATTGTCATAAAACTGATTTCTACATAAAAGTGTTGTGAGTTTATAAAAATAGTTACATGCTGTCTTAATGTATGATAAATATAAAAATAGATCAGATTTTACAGTTTTTGAGAATTTTTAAATAAAGCACTGTTGTAATAACAACCAAACATCCTAACTAAAATCTCTAGTTCAGCATGGATAGACAGTGAAACTTTTGGCACTTTTTCTTTTTGTTGTTTGCTTATTTAATCTTGTTCATATCTAATTATCTCTAGCTGCAGAAGAGAAGCAGGAAGCACAGTAGAATGAACACAGGTTTTGGAGTCAGATGTATTCTGAAGTCTTGATCAGTTACTTGGTAACTGGGTAACTTTGAGCAAGTTATCTATCCTTGGAAGCCTCAGTTTTCCTAACTGTAGAATCATAACAGTGATTATTGAGAAGGGTTTCTGTGTGGATCAAATGAGATGAGGCATTTAATATTTTTAGCTCAGTGCAAGAATATAACTGTTCAACTGCTAGGATTGTTACTAACATTTTTACTATGAAGTTTGTGATTAAAAGATGGAATTGACAGTGGAAGAAAAAGAAGAAGTAAGAGAAATATAATCTACAGGTCATTCAAATCTTGAAGCAAATGTTAGAATAAGGAAAAGAGTATATCATTGAAGCTTTCTGTATATGAGGCTTTATTGACACTGTGACAGACACACACAAATGGATAAACTCCATTTAACCTGTGAAAAGTAACCTACAAAAAGCATCTGGGTGGAAGCTATGGTTTGCATATCTTTTGTACTGCTCTATTTCAGAGCTGGCCATTCTGCTATTAGTCTGTGTATTATAGGCAATTAGTTAAATTTTTCTTCATGTTAAACGTGCACTCATTTTCTTTTAAATTCTTTGATTTTTGTTGGTATCGTAAACATCAGATACTAATACGCAAATGAATTGGGAGAAATTGCTTTTTTCAAAGCCCTACTGCAATTGCTCAAGAAAAGACTATCTTCTCAGACTTTTGACTGTCTCACCAATAATAGGTGGGGATGCCTTGGGGCACCAAGGCCCATCTGCTTTGCTGACATGAATAAACTTATGAGCAGGTTTTAAGAGAAGAAGGAAGGATAATTCCTCAGTTAAAAATATATGCTTGGGCTTGGCAGAATGCAATTACTCAAATTGGAAAAGGGCCAAGATATCAAGGTTAACTATCATACCCCAAAATACTATGTATGTCTTGGGATGTTTTTAATGATCACTTTCTCTCATTATTTCAATATCCACTTACAATCCCAAAGCCCCCAAAGTAGGGAGGACTACATAGAAAGAGTCATTCCAACCCAGTTTGATGGGGTCTGAAACAAAGCTGGCAGGTGGTTGAAATGCTTCAAGGACAGAGATCTTATGTTCTCAAGGACCATGGTCTCTGCAAGAAAATGAAAGTTCTACCTTCTGGAAACTTACTCTCAAGTGTCCAGAGAATGTTATTGGCTATTTTCATTATTACAATTATGTCCAGGCAAGATGATGTGTGATGTCTCATTTGTGCCTCCCTTGGGCTAGGCTTGGTAAGGAAGGATGTTGAGGAGGAGCTGGTCTGTCAAACTCTGCTGTGCACTCAAGTGGATCCAGAGTGACCTATCTTCTGCACTCTGTCACCTTGTCATATAGGTTATGATGCTCAGACTTGAAAAGGCCACCTTCAGGAAGAATAAGGGGCATTCACTATAAATCATATGAGGAGAATTCCATAGAACAAAATCAAAGTTCCTTAGGGACATCAGGGGCTGAAGTAAAAGTTATAATTAATCAGGAAAAGGATTAGTAGGTACATTTAATCTAGCAAACTGTACCTTGGGAGGATTATGCTTGGCAAGTCATGACATTATCTTCTGTGCAAGGCATTGTGCTGGTGTTGTTTGATTTCAGGTGACCTTATATGTAATCACAGAAGGAAAGTAATGAGCCTCACCAACTGCTAGCCAAAAATTATAAGAAAAGGAAATAGTATTTACATTGATTATATCTATCATTTCTTACAGGAGATTCATAATATTTTTCCCAAATTTTTCATGAAGAGGGTGTAGTGACTGGCACAAGGACAGGACCCCAGAGGACTGGATATTCACAAAGGAACCTCTATGAGACAAAGGAAGACATGAAGTTTAGGAAATAGGGACTCCAGGTGCATGGCCCAGATCTCCAGGGAGTTTCAGAAAGACAACAAATCCAGAGGGGCCAAAGCAGAGATCATATCCCATGTTAGAGAGCCAAAATCTGCTCTTTTGGAGACATGAGAGTGGCCATGCTGGGATCCAGTAGTAGTGACACAGACTGATCCTGAGGAGACTTGACTCTGAGAGTCACTTGGCTGCTGAGAACTTCTTGTCAGGGATGCCCAGTACATTGTGGGCATGTTACCAAACTCAGATTTCGCTGCTAAGCACTTGAAAGTCAATAATCTGAGAGGCAAGAGTCAGTAGACAAGAAAGTTTCTTTAATCAGAAAAGCCAACCATCTGGGGAGATAGTGGACTTGTTTCCAGAGATCAGCTCCCAAGATTCTGCCCTACTGTAACAAATTTAAAGAGAAAAAATGGGAAGAATCTCAGTGAATCATCAAAGCAAGAGGTTGGGTTCTGCCTCCTTCTCCATTGTTTGCAGACTGGTTGATTCTCCAGATGTTAATTTCCTCATGTGACTGGCTAAAGGGACTGTCAGGTGTAGAGAGCTAGTCATTTTTTGACTGCTTAATTCTTCATCCTTGCTTCTTTTTATCTAGGAAAAGATTTAGGAGAGCATAAGTTAGGAGCTAGTTTCAGTTACTTAGTGACCTCTTTCCTATAACTAGGTTCTTTTAAGGCTATAGAGAAGTAGAAATGGGCAAACAGGAAAGGGGCAAAATAGCTGCTTTCAGACACTCCAAATTGGCTTAATGTTAGACCCTATGAATAAAATAAGGTAACTGCCTACTCAGTGTGGTAGGTAAATAGATACAAATTCCTTGCTAACATTTATTTTTCATATACAGTATTATTTTAAAAATTTCCAATTCCATAAAAATATTAAAATCCAGTTAGCATAAAAAATATGAGCATATTATTAGCAACAAATGAAAAATGTACCTCAGGGTTTTTAAACAATTGCACAGAAAGTAGGAGATTCATTTAATCACTTCAATCCCCAAAGTTATTTCAAAATTCTCATTTTCATTTTCCTATAGTAAATATGTATTGTTACATACTTTTAAAATCATCCTTATCAGTGTCATCTGAAAGAAAAATCTCAGGCATCAAGTGAATAAGACATCCAATTTTTAGATTCAATATTTTCTAAAATTATAGATTGTCATATATTTGGTTAGAAAAAAAAATTAGTATCTGCATTTGATTGGTTGCTAAATCTATTTCCTTCTTTGAATCTTACCCTGTCACTTCATATGAAGACTCATTTTTTGTCTGTCTCATTCTGGTGGGTAGATTGGCTTGATAACAGAGCCACTTATACAAATTTAGAATTAACCCAAAGAGCAAATAGTTTGGACCTTTCTCCTCAGTTCCTTACGAAGAGAAAGAAGTTATATTTTAAGTTTGAACTAAATACAAATTCTTGAAAAAGAGTTAGGACACACATGTAGATTGACGTCAAACATAATAATGAGATTATTTTGCACAGAATAATGCTGATGACATAATTCTAATTATTAAAAGGATAGAAATTCATGCATATAATAGCTAATATGTAAATATGCATAAAGAATATGCAACAAAATGTTAATAATAGCTATCTAGGGCATAGTATAATGGATGCTAGTTTTTTCTTTCATTATTACCAACCTATTTTTCTATCATAATAAACAGAGAACAAAATTACAATTAAAAAAATTACATAAAAAGTCTTTGAAGACTTTAATTTGAGCCATAAATAGTTGGACTTGAAACATATTAGAACTCAGATTTCTCAGATTAAATAAAATTATTCAAGATAAGCTCTTCACACATAATGTGACCTCAATGCATTCTTGTTTACTCCTTATTATGATAGTTGCATGCTCAAAAATTAGGTGGTAAATCATCTCAAAGTGAAATTGACTCAAGGGTACTTCCCAGGTGCACTAGTGGTAAAGAACCGGCTAATGCTTATGTTTCCTGCTAATAAGGAAACATAAGAGACACGAGCTCAATCCCTGGGTCAGGAAGATTCCTGGAGGAGGGCATGGCAATCGATT
The DNA here is from genome assembly GCA_024291935.2 of Okapia johnstoni. NCBI lineage: Eukaryota > Metazoa > Chordata > Mammalia > Artiodactyla > Giraffidae > Okapia > Okapia johnstoni. Next base: position 51,417,136 of record CM044319.1, read on the forward strand.
CCAGTATCCTTGCTTGGAAAATCCTGTGGACAGAGATGCCTGATGGGTTACAGTCCATAGGGTTACAAAGAGTCAGAATGACTGAAGCAACTTATCACACACACACACAAATCATCTCAAAATACTTAAATGGTAATTAGATATATTCTTGGAATACTACTCAATCCTATGGAGTTACAAGAGAAAGAAAATCCCCAGGTTACCATCTTCCTTCTCATAAACCCAGATTGTTCAGCCTAGTGCTTGTAATAAGGACAGAGTAAAGGGACCGATTAGGTGATTAAAGAATTCATCTCACTAGGGGATTGTAAGTAGAAAAAAATATGGGAGACATGTATAAGTTAATGATTACTCAAGAAAGCAGGTTTGCTTAACGGCAAAACCAAGAAGGCTCAACCAACAAAACTATGCAACAAAAGCATGAAACATGCCCCCAAATAATAAACAATGGTGGCATGAGACCCATATCCTGCCCAGTGAGCTCAGTAAGCTATTGATCTCTAGGATTGAAAGGTGCTTATTATACAGAGAATGGAAATAGTTTTTACAGTACTGGATTGACCAAGTAGGGACAAGAAAACTCCCCTGCCCATCCTGGAGGAGGAGTTGATGATGGAATCATGATGTCTACTCAAGAATGAGAAAGAAGGTGTATTTTTTCACCTTTCCCTCTTTTCTTTGATTATAGGAAACTGTAGCTCATTAAGTTTTAGAAGTGTAACACCCTCTCACTCAGTTTCTTGTAAGCCTCACAAGAGTCCTATTTTAATAAATCACTTCTTATTTATCATTTTGCCTTTCACTGCACTGAGTGAATTCTTTCTGCACTGAGACATAAAGGACTGGTCCTCTTTGGAGCCCCTGAAATGCCACCTAGCGGTTTCACTTAGAAAATAGTCTGGAAAACTGGAAAAAAAAAATTAAGGCAAATATCTATGAGAGTTGGGCGATGTATTTTTATGTGCTAACTAACAGAAGCTGTGTGCGGTTATCAGTTTGGAATTCACATCTATTCAATACTTTAGATGATTGAAATAAATTCACTTAAATGTGAAAAACTGTGAAATTGACTGTTGGATAGATGAAAAATGATGAATATTCCAACCATTTATAGACAAAATACTTTCTCTTAGATAGTAATATACTCATTAGTAAAACTTTGAACATTACCATTAAATATTTCTCAAGAAGTGTGTGTTCTCCCACCAACGCCCAAAAGTCCTATAATAATAAACACATAGGTTTGGTTCCTATATTGACATTTCTACATATTGATTTATTTTCTTAGTTTTCCTAACAATGAGGTAGGCAAAATATTAGCAAATATATCAAATATTCACTGAACTCCTATATCATGACCAATGTAGTGAACTGTTTGAATATAGAAATATAAGACACAATTATTAACCTTGAATTACTACCAATTTACTTGTAATGATAAAATGATAAATCTAAGTAAATTCAAGATGTTAAAAAGTGGGAGGGGACTTAGAAATCATTTTCTGTTTCAACAATTGCCAAAGTTAGATCTGAAAATTTGTATGGAGTTTAGACTATTTCTACCAGATCACTTTGGAATCTAACTATAAATATTGATTACTAAACTTACTATGATATTCCTTTTGATCAAGAAGTTCCCGATGTTATCATGCAAGATACTGGAAAGATCCTTAGAACTTTTAATTTAGTAATTGATTAAATTTCCATTTTTATCCAAGCCAGTTTTAGGCAGATTTCTTGTAACCAGAAGAGTCCATGATAATTCAAAGTAGCTGTTTCCACTCCAAAAATGGGAATTCTTTTAGGAAGCTGTGCATTGGTCACTCTTGAGTCTTAATTCAGTGGTCAACATTTATGAAGCACCAAAAAAAAAAAAAATACCTGAACTGCACTGACAATACAAGCAAGCATCTACAGCTTGACTCAGAACATAGGTGTGAGCAGGGCTGCATTGTTTACAAAGAGGGAGGTAACAAGTATTCATGGAAGTGAAAATAGATGAAAATTTAAAGCTAATAATGTTTCTATGATTTTGCAACTTGATACGCAGGCAAAAAATGATGAACAGAAATTGCAATATATTAAAGAAAGAAAGGGGTATTCCATTCCCTTGCAGCCTCATGGGAGTTAACCCAGCTAGGCACTTGAGGGACCACCGGTGAAAAAGGTGGGACACATGAGGATAGAGCAAAATATTAAGGGTTTGAAAAGCTATAGATGAATACAGAGAGTGTAAAGGAACCCAGAGATCGCAAAGATACAAATGATGTCTTTGAAGGACTGGGTTAAACAGACTGAGGGAAAGAAAAACAAACAAAACAAAAAAACAGCCTAAGATTTCTTAGAACTTTGGATTTGTGACTAAATTATTGTTAGTAAAAGTTGATTTTCTGTGTCTTTTAAAAAGAAGTATATACATCAAGGTTTCAGATGTTCTCTTCTAAGAATATTCTGTAAGAAGTAAAGCTGTCTCAGTCAGCTATCAGTCTAGCATAAAAAGAATGTTAAAATAATAAACAAATCACATGCTGAATCTTGATCTTTAATCTGTTTATAAAAAGCATTTGGATATGCCAACATCTCTTCTGAATACTGTCAGTAATTGAAAAAACAAGACGAGGATGACCAAGTAACTGCGCATGAATATGCTCCTTAATCAGCATTGCTGATGCAAAAAGTACCAACTACCAAAGATGAATGGACTGACAAATATAAACATTCTAATACATTTATTATTAAATATATTTTAATCTGAAGATTCTGCTCTGCAAAGAAAGTTTTTAAGAGAAAAAAAGGGAAGAATCTCAGTGAATCATCGAAGGAGTGGGTTCTGTCTCTTTCTCCATTGCATGTAGACTGACTCACTGGCTCTCCCTTCAGATGCTATCTTGCCTTCTTGCCTGTGTGGTCTACCTATAGGATTACTAAGGGAGACTGATGGGGGGAACAGAGTTGGTCATTCTTTAAATATTTAATTCTTTATTCTTTTTTTTTAACCCAGGGAAAGAATCAACAGGTTAGGCAAGGCGTGGTGTGCATTCAGAAGAACATAAGTCAGGAGTTAGGTTAAATTGCCTGGTGATCTCATCACTATAATTAGGTATTTTCAAGGTTAGAGGGGTACAAAAATGGGTAAACAGGAAAGGGGCAGTAGGACTACTTTCAGAACTGGACAAAAGAATGCAATAGATTGATAGATTGACGAGGGGTTAAGACAAAAGCAAGCTGAAGTTCAAAATGCTGTACAATCTGGGACTGGCCGCAACTGCTAAGGTAGAACAAAAGGAAAAGTTCAGGTGACCTAGTGGTTAAAAATTTAAAAACTCATCATTAGTATCTTAAAGGTGGAACTTATAATGAAACACAACACAACTCATGTCTGAGATAACTAGAACTGGTGTAGGAATTAGCCATAAGAAATCAAGCAGAGCAATGGACAGGATGGGGGAAAGGAAGAATAGATAGGGGAAATGGATTAGAGGACCTAGAAGCAAACAAGAGATATGAGAAAGTTTCAGCAAAACACATTCTATTAAATTGGGAGATTTCTCTGAAGTACACTGACTGTGTTTTTTACTTGCAGTGACAAGTGACTGCACTGATGAGTCCAGGACTGGTAGTAGAAACACTTCAGGACATAATATGAGATGATACAAGATCACGTGAGCAATCTCATAGAGGAACTATGTTGGTAAGAAGGGGTCCTTTTTTTAGAGAGAGACTTTTAGGGGTATGAAACCCATGTGGCTTCCCAGACCTCCCACAGTTCTGAAACTGGCTGTAAATACCTAATGATGGGAAATCCAACTGTTAACAGAAAAGTCATTTGGGAGAATTTTGTAAAATATCAATAATTGAGAACATATGCTAATTAGGCAGAAATTTCTAGACAGTATAAGACTCTAAGACCTTGTTTCCCTTTTTTTTAATTCAATTTTATGTTCCTCTTCTCCAGTAAGCATCTCAGTCTTTGTTCCAATTTCGATGCATTCAGCAGAATGCCTCCCTGGTCTGGAGGATCATAAAACATTCAGACCCAGGGCAAGACAATCATTAACTTCTGTCTAGTTTATCAAGGAAAAAAGAAAACAAAAAAAAAGACTCCAAGAGGACCATTAGCTCTTATACATGAGCTCTTATACAGGGTCAAGGGATGGCATGGCAATGTCTAGAGAAACTGAGAAACTGGGGAATCAAAAAAAAATAAAACATAAAAATGACAAACTGGACAATGTGACATTCAAACCTACTGGTCAAAAATGACGTATATTAAAGTCACGAGCCAACCAAAAATATACAGATCAATACTAGTGAAGATATAAAATTGCTGTAATCCTCACCTTTTGGGGGCTCTTCACCTCCTCTCAGTGTCTATGCTGTGAATGTTTTATCTCTAGCCTTTAAAATAAACCGTGTGAGTGTTTGCAAGTTTTTGGAATTCATTCTTCAGCTCTGTGAACAGAACTCAGGTTTCACATTTCACTATTCCAGCACTAATAACATATGGCTTTGCTTTGATGATTTCCCCAAAATTGAGAAGAAGAAACACTGGTATGGTTGAACATCCATTATGCATCAGCCTCCATGCTACCTGTTTTCCCATGTGTTATCTCCTGCAATCCTCACAGCCACCTTGAAAGTGTTATTTTCCCCATATTGCAGATGAGAAAATTGAAGCTCTAAGAAATACAATACTAACCCCTCAAAAGCAACTAATTAGTTGTAACTAATGTGAACAATACTTCAGCTCCAAGCCTTTTGCACTGAGTGCAGCTCATTTATCCCCCTCTGTTATCATAGACATGGCTTCAAGTTTAGAATAGCCCAGCTGTGCTACTTTTCTCTTGTGGTCTTCATTGCCACACATCCAGATGTTTTCCCCCTGAAAGTCAAAATCTGCTGATGGACAGGAAGATGTCAGCCCATTACTATAGTACACTGCTCTCAGATAAATATATTAGCACATTTTTACCTCTTCTTATTTCTATACAAAATTTATTCTGTTTCTGGCCACATTTATGCTGATGTGAATGGAGCCTTTCATGAGAGGCATCTTTTATTTCTGCTGTATATCTTCTTCCTGCCTGCTGTTTTTCCCCTCCAGATATAAATTTTTACTCACTTGGCCATCTGAGCAAATATTTTCTGCCTGACACAATATTTATACATATATGCTTTTCAAATAGCATCAGAAGTGTGAATTTCATGTACAGTAATATATTTGGGGAGCATTATGTCACTCCTCGAAGGTGAAGCAAGTTTCCGGTGACAAATGAAGAAAAGGATGATCTCGAGAAAACCACTAATAACTTGAGGCAAGAATAGTCTTGACAGCAAATCCCCGAGTTAGGAAAGGAAGCATTCTTGGTTTTGCTAACAGTGGCTTCTTTACAAAATGTGTGTAATTAAACTGTTAGTTAATAATGGGCTTAATGATAGATGTTTGGTTATTCATAGCCTCATGAGCAACATTTGGCATCTAGGCAGCATGTCTTTGGTGGACAGACAGTTTGATCTTTGGAGATCTAAAAACCTTAGTGTGGATCTTGACACTGAAAGTTACAACCTCTTAACTTTTTGAACAGTTAGCTTTTATTATGAAAAGCATATATTCTTCAAACATAAAAATGAAAATATATATCATGAAATATGGACATTTCATGAAGATTACATGGTAATACATGTAGGCCACTTAACAGAGGGTATAATATATAATAAGTGTCTCATTTTTAAAAGTTATTATAATTGCTATTAATATTTATTTTTGGCTACTTTTCTCTCATTATCCCCCAGCATTTGCTTGTCATATATGAATCTCTCATTCAATGAATGCTTTGTAAGAAGTTGCTAACCGAGAGGTACTCATGCAGGTATCATTGATACTAAATCTTTCAGACACCATACCATCAGCTCCCAGAGACAGATTTGCAAAGCATCAATTACAACAGTATATGATGTCAAAAATTTAAAAACAAAAAAAAGAAGCAGCGTCCCATCTTCAAGGGAAATTAACATGTTCTGAATTTAAAGTCTTCAGCACATTTATCAGCAATTTCAGAAGGAGCAAATGAAAAAAATTGAAAATAGTTTCAAAGATAGTATATTTTAATCCAACTATATGAATAACCACTTTAAAGGATAACTGTCTAAACATAGCAATTAAAATACAGAGATCATCAAAGTAAATTAAAAAACCAAGATCAACTACATGTTATAGTTATTGTCTGTAAGAAAATTAAAATATAAAGACTCAAATAAGATTAAAGTAAAGAAACAGCAAAGATATACCATGTTAATATTAATCCAGTGAATGCTTGAGTAGTTGTATGAATTTCTTATGAAGCACTAAAGAAAGGTTATAATAGATAAAGAGGTAAATTACATAATAAATATAAATAACTAATTTCTCCAAGAAGACATAAAGCCCTAAAGGTGTGTGTAGCTCACCACAGAGTGTCAACATACATAAGGCAAAACAAGATAGAACTGAAAAGGTAAATAAATCATTATTACAGTTGTTAACCTTAACACACACATTTCAATTAGTAATTGACAGATCAAACAAACAGAAACTCAGTAACAGTATATAGATGACCTGAACAACATTATCAGTCAACTGAATCAAATGATATACGTAGAATATTCCATTAAAAACAAGCAGAATATACATCCTTCTCAAGCTCACATGACCCTTTCATCAAGATAGGACATATTCATCTAGATAGACCACATTCTAGACATAAAGCAAATTTTAATAAATGCAAAAGAACAGAAATAACACAAAGTATGTTATTAAACTATGGTGGAAGTACACTAGACATCAATAACAAAAAGATAGCTGGAAAATCCCCAAATATTTGGAAATTAGAAACTTTTCTAAATAATCTATTGGCCAAAGAATTGTTTCAGAAGAAATTTAAACAGCATTCTAAATTATATTAAAATCAAAATGTGTGATATGCATCTAAAGCAGTGCTTATTGGGAAATTTATAGCTTTAAATTCACATATAAGAAAATAAAGAATATTTAAAATCAAGATCCCAACCTTCAGTTTAAAAATCAAGGAAAGAAGAGCAAATTAAACCTATAATAAATGGGAAAAAAATAGAGCAAATAAAATGAAATTGAAAACAATAGCTAAAATAAATGAATCAAGAACAACTGGTTCCTTGAAAGGAATAATAAATTGGTAAACCTCTAACAAGTCTCTCTAAGAAAAACAGAAAAGACATGGCTTTTATATATTACCAGATTTGGTCATCTGCTATGCACATATAGGCATATAAAATGAGTGGCCTAAGGGCAAAGATATAGTCTCTGAAGTATGGAGTTCTATTCTCGAGGGTCTTCCAGCTGTTGCCACCTCTGAATGGCCAACCTGCCAGCACAGAGTCCAGTACCAAGTTCCCAGTGTGTTACCATCCCTTGGGAAGACCTAATGGCCACTTGGTGATAAGTACACTTCACTTCTTCAGTCTGAGGTTTACTTTTCCTAGAATTGAAACTTATTTTTGTTGAATTTTGTCTTTCTTACCTAGGAAACCTCAATCATCACCACTATTAATAATGGCAAAGTTCCTGGTCCACAGACATTGAATCTCATATAACACAGCTACTGACTAGTGGACACATTTTACAGGTAAGAAGCTGTAGTATTGAGCCCTTTTCCAAAGGTTCCACTGGTTGTATTTCATAGTGCATTGTTCAAAAGCAGCCTAATAGAGCATGGGATGGTCTCTGAAAGTCACAGCTGTAGGAACAGGAAACAGGAACAGGAAACATCTTCCATGTTGTGATATACTCATGGAATCAACATCTTTAACATACTATGTCCCAGCAGGAAGAAATATGAGTGTAGGAATCAAGTGGCTGGAAGCATATTTACCATCACTGCCGTTGAGCCACTGGGGAACTTTTTCTTCCCATCTATTCAACTCTGGGCTTTCAAAAGTTAGAGGTCCTGGTCCCTAAACATAGTGCATTCATACAAAGGGACAAAACCAGAGTCTCATAGAACCACAAAGAACAGCTGACAATGATTCTGAACTCCTGTGTTCATGGGCCAGCAGGCAAGAAGAGAAGTCACCTTCATGACAGGGTAATTAGCCATTATTAGCTAGAGGAGGTAAGGCTGCTGATACACAATGAGGTCAGAAAGGAATGTGTGTAACTCAGGGCATCCACTATTCTGTTGCCAGACTGTGAAATTATCTCATGAGAAGGAAGTGCTTATCAGGGACTCAGACTTCCTCAAAATGAGGATATGGATCACACCCTTCAATAAACCTCCAAGACCAATAGGCATATGTGAGAGCCAGGGGCATTTAGAGCACAGTGTAAGGAAGGGAGTAAACGAATACCACCTGGTGTCTACCTTCAGTATTGGCAAAATGCCATTCATCCCAATACTTCTGTTTGCAAAACCTCTTAATTAAAAAAGGCATACTGGGATGCCAGGGAATGTGCTCCCCAAAGTGTGTCAAAGATGTGGATTCACATAGTACACGGATGAATAGCCATAGCCAGGGGAGTCCTTCATTCAAATCTCTCTCATGAGAGGGTCCGTTGTTGAACTGTGAGACTCTTCCAAAGCATTAGATTTGAGAACACACTCTTCCTGGAAGCCCAAGAATACTGGAGTGGGTAGCCTATCCCTTCTCCAGGGGAATCTTCCCAAACCAGGAACTGAAATGGTGTCTCCTGCATTGCAGACAGATTCTTTATCAGCTGATCTACCAGGGAATCCCTTCCTGGACACACATTCCCTTAAGCAATCAAAGTATGAAGACAGGAGGATCTGGCCATTTCTGCTCTAAGTAGAACTCTTCCACTGCACAGTGAGGTGTTCCCAGCAATTTCTGCTTTCTCAATCCTTTTGTTTCATGAATATTGTATCTACACAGCATTTAGAAAGCAAATGCTCAATTGTACTTCCTCCCACTGTATTTTTTACCAATACATTTCTTGCACTCTTAACTCTGTCTTCATAACTGTCTTCCCAGAGCAGGTAAATTAGCATAACCTTTAAAATAAATATCAATGAAATGCATGAAACTATTATTAAAGAGATCAATAAAGAGCAAGTAAACTCCTACCCTTATACATGGACTTCACCCTTCAAGACTTTCTGAAAAAAAAATTTTTTTAAGGAAAAAGGAGAAATATTCAAATGATTGGGACACAAACTGCAAATGCTTGTGAAATTATGACTACCTTATATTATCAAGGAGTGGCAAACCTTAAATTTTATTCCTCAGTACTTTAAACTGATGATGATATATGTTAGGATTCTATTTTTGTTTGAGGGGAAAGAAAAGCTTTAAAACAAAGAGGAATGGTTTATGGATAGATTAATAGATATGTAGATAGATAATAAATAGATTTTTAGAGTCATAAAAACACACACATAAATGGATTTTTTGGCTACATTGGATGAAAGAAACAGCACCTTTAGAATCATGCTCTATAGGTGGAAAATTATTCAAAAAAGAAACACAAGAACAAGGAAATGATGCTACTGTTTCATTAAATTACTTCTATGTGGGACCACCATATCGGCCAGTCCAAAAACTCTCACCTTCCCACAAAAATAAAGATTCTTCATTAATTTATCACCAAAATATATCTTGAACTTGTTCTTTTCTCTCAATCCTACTCAGTTCCTCATAACTCTCACCTGGATCCCTAAGGTACCTTCTATCTGATCTTCTGCCTCAAATATTGTTCCTTTCAAAAAAAAAACAAACAAACGTATAACAGCAAGTATGATTGATTTGAAATACTAAGATGGCTACTTCATTCAATTGCTGGCAACCCACCAGGTCTTTACTTCCTCCAGGTCCCTCTATGCACAGAGCTGATATTTCCTTGCACTCCCCATGGTAGGACTTGTTTCTATTCTAATGTTATTTATTCTGTCTGGAATGTATCCTTCACAACCACTATATGCTCTTCTCTCTTTTTCTATCAATCCTACTATTCTCTTTTCCTGGCTAAATCCTATTAGATAATCAGGATCCAGCCCAGATATTATTTTCTTAGAAGTTCCTCTGACCTCTGTTCTATATGATCTTTCAGGTCAAGGAGTTCACAGACTAAAGTTGCTGAGCCCCTGAGCATACCATGTTACTCTTTATGAGAGCATTGCTATGTTATATTGAAACCTTATTACTATATGGCTATATCTCTTTCCATTTAATTAAATTCATGGGGGCATGCACAATGTTTTGTGTTTATACTGTATGCCCGGTGTAAAGTGAGGATTCACTATGTTTATTGAACTCAGTTGTACTTTTGCTGAACTTCAATGAGTTCTCAAGCAGAAAACTCAGCATCCACTTCTTATAAAGATTCCAAAGTGTTAAATACCATTTTAAAGCATTCTTATCTCCAGAAAATATTTGATTCTTCCTCCTTCTAACAAAATGGATATCACTCCCTCCTACATTACCTTTCTACCCTTGTCAACTACAAATTGACACATGCCAAGAGCACTTGCCAGTGACTGAACAACAGTGTTTCCCGTCTGCATCTGTGGAGACTGAGTCCTGTGCTGCTGCTGACGCCAACCTTCAACACCCGCTGAGGGGAATTCAGCATGGAGAATGAGGCACTCTGAGCTCCAGGGAAACTGATGGGACAGGCTTTTAGATAGTTACATATTTTCAGAAACTGATTTCATGATCCTAATCTTTGCATTTCCTCTTATCTAGAAAATCACCAAATCCTTTCATGGTGACATCAACTCCTTGTGCTAGCAGAAAACCTTTTGTAAAGTAAGCACGTGAATACATTGAATTCCCCCTTCACCAAAATCACATATTGACCTTCCCCCACTGCCTCTTTGAAACAGTCTTTCAGAGTTATCTGAGGTGCAGTCTCCCAGGCTGCAGTCCTCATTTCCCCACAAATAAAATACTAACTTGCAATTCTCACGTTGTGCATACTTTTTAGTCAACACCTCATACCTCAGTTATTGCACACACACAAAAATAATGTTACATATTAACTCATATGTTCCCATTTCTATATCCCTATTGAGTTTGATGAGAGGAACTACTTTTTTAATTCATGATTTAGAATAGTATATTATACACTATTCAAATTATTTGTTTAAATTGATAAATCTGTCATTTTATCTCTGCTAAAAGGAGACATTTCAACAAGACATGATCTACTGGACTCTTCACTAGTCTCAGATTTCACAATTATTTGACTTTCAGTAAGTTGATTACCTAGAATGATTTGTTTGGAGGTTACCTCTGAAATACAACTTATAAAATGAAGTAAAGTCATAAATTTAAAATTTGCCTTGAATACCGAAAGTTCTATGAAAATGTAAAATTTTGAGTGGTATCACACTAATTTTTTTCACCATTATTTTCATCATTGTCAGTATCGTATTCTATTTCAATAGTTCTATTGAGTTGGACGGCTAGTGCTTCTGTGAAATGTGTTTGAGAATGTGAATAGGAGGTTGAATAGCAGCACAAGCAGGAACTGACTGGAACTCAATCATTTGGAAGGATATCTGTTATTTTTCTCTATTGCTTTGTTTTGTCTCCTGAGTGCTTGTCTAATTCCCTTTTCAGTACAAGAGTAAAGCTTTTGCAGTCTCAAATATTGTTTTGAATGAGAAACTTGGCTTGAGATAACCTAGACCTGGACCAACTCTGTAGGGTGGGGCCAGACTACAAAATAATTGCATTCCTGTGAGTGCTATGAGTCTGAGGTGTCAATTTCCCAGGATTAGGAGGCTGTGACTTTGTATCTTGTCTCTGTTACAATCTGTCTCTTGTCTCTGTCTCCTTTTTTCTCTCATCCTATCAATTTGAAGCCAATCAAACCTTGAGATTAAACATATCACTTTTCATCTCAGACTACACATCCCTTGAATTTTTAGTGTGAAGTTAATCTGCTTTTATACAGTTCATGTGTCCCTTACTGTGCATTTGTCTTACCTCTATGGTTCACCCCATTACTGTTAATATTTCCATCCCGAAACAAAAAATATAGAAGTGTCAAAACACCTCTCTTGGCATTTACAGTTTTCAAATAAATAAGTCTATTAAGACTCTCATCATGTTTTTTATTTACAAACATAATTTATTCTATTCTGGATTTTCTCTAGGCTGCTGCTATTTCTTCAGTTTCCCTAGAATACATACATTTTATTATGGCTATATTTCTATGACCACTTTAAGTTCCTCCCATCTTAGAAATAATTTTTTTTCCATTGAAATGCCCATCAAATAAAATATTTCTCACCAGATATATATTTACTCAAGTTGCATTAGAAAAGTAAATTTGTGTCATATTGTGGACTATAAGAGATGCTAGAAGCTGCAAATCCAAGTCAAGAAACTACCAGGTTTTTGTGTTAAATCATAAAATATATGATAGGGTATCACCTTCTTATTGGTTAGTGGATATCCCTTTAAAATAATCCAAAATTATTCCCTTAAGGGAAATGTCATACTCAAAAGCAGCGTAGTCTTTGACTGGCACCTCTTTTCCATCATCAGAAAAGCAGGTATTCACCTTGACACTTACTTCTGGCCCTTTTGCTCTTATACTTCCTCTGATAGTCTTAAAATACGAACTATTAGATATTCTTAAATCTATGTGACTTCATAATTTCTTATTAAAATAGTCAGATAATAATTGATTTCATTACTTCTTTATGTAATAGCATCAATCTATTGACTGTGGTCGTCTTAGAGTCATATAAAACTGAACAGTAAATTAGGACAGTAAACTATGGATTGTTTGGAAGTTGTTGTCAATTAAATATAATTTTCTTTGAAATTTCTAAGCATTGGATTTCTTTTTTACTTTGAGTGTGGTTATGCTCTGGTGGGAAACATTTTTTAATAGCAGTTTTATATAGAAAATCAATAGTCTTTGACCTTTTTGGTTGCCAGGTTAGATCCTGGAGCATTATTTACCTTTTCTTCATTATTGTTTATGATTTTTTCTTGATTGTTGTACACACCACACTTAGATCTCCAGATTTACAAGAGGAATTGGAAGCTACTGGTTTTAAAGAAGATAAGGTTAAACTGGGAACCAAGTAACACACTTACTGGAATGCAGTGAGAACAACCACTTCCCAAATAATCTACAAATATAAAAATCAGAGAAGTCTGTCTACAATGCGATTAATAATGAATAGTGGTCTGCTCAGGCAATCCAGATGTTATTTTTTTACATACAATATTTATAGACTGTGTTCTTAGAAGGAAACACATGATAAGGATATGGTATCTCAGATTCTGAGGGTTTAGCAATCTGTTGAGAAAGACATGATTTCTCTAGACAAATATTTCTTCTAGTTTTCAGAAACAAATTCTTTATAGGTGGAGATAAATCTCAAACCAGTAGTTTTGATAAAGATTTGCTCCACGCAGTCAGCATGGGCAAGTAAAATTTTACATCAGGTGAGGCATGAATTTTACAATTGTTTCCACCAGTTGCATGACCCTGAACTAAAAGCTAATCTTAGTTACCTCAGTTATTAAATCTGTAGAATGGATATATTGTATGGACCACAGTTTAAGTCTGTGGAGATTAGTTTACTTGCTTCCATTACAGTCATTAGGTTTTTCCACCTAGGAATGTCCCATAAAATAGCATCATTTCCAGTAAATAAATACACAATAGCCAACAATAGAATTTCATACACACAAGCTTTGTATGCTCATCTCATAAATTTCCAGACAAATAATCTCTTAATATTTTATGTGTGTTTGCACATGAAATGCTGTCTAGAACGAGGACCCCTCAGTTTTTGATGACATTCATTTCTGAACAGTGGAGTTTGGAGACCATGTATTCTTTTCCAAGTTCTTATTTGAACTTCCCTTTACTTTTTTTGTGGGTGGAATAATTATACTTTCTCTTTGCTGTGCCAAAATAAAGGAAGGAAGAAACTCTTATAGATCACTCAAAAATTGTATTCCTTTTTTTTATTGTTTCTAAAAAGATGTATTCAGAATTCAGTCTCATTCTCTTAATAATCTAGAAAATATAGAACTTGTGTGTGCATGTGTATTTGGTCATTGTTGTTTGTTTTAACAAAACAAAGAAATAAAACCCTGAATTTTTGTGTAGTCCTCAGGAAAAGAGCTACTATGTGTTCTGGGTTGATGCTAATTTGTTGCAAAGATCTGATCATGTATGCTACTGCTATACCCCACTCCCATGATGGTCTTTACAAATTAAACATTAATATAAACACAGTCAGACTCCATCTTAGCACAGAGCTTCAGATACCAACTGCAAATCTGACTGATGGCAGTAAAGGTAAAGCTTAGTTACCAAAATAAATTTACAAAAACAAAATCCCTTGTGTGGCATGAGAGCCCTCCATAATTGGACAAACTACCTACTACTCAAACTTCATCTCTAATGATACCCCTTTATTTTAGCTATGCCAAAAAACTTTATCAAAATACCTTGCTTTCTCTCTCTGAGCCTCTAATGCACTTGCTCTTTCCCTCCTGTGCTTTGTCTTTCTGGCAACTTTTACCCAATAAGTGAACTTGTGTTCATCCCTTTTTTTCTCTCATGCAAAATCTTTCATAAAGCCACAGTGACTTTCCAGGAAGTGTCAAATCCTCTCTTCTTGTTTCATCCAGATTGCTGAGTACATGCCTCGTTTTTAGTATCTATCCCTCTATTATACTTTTGTTTGTTTTCTGCCCCAGATTGTGAAGCACTGCAGGCATAGTTGCATAATGTTCTTTGTGAGGATTCTAGTGCTTAACAAAATTCATGGAATCAGATATTATAAATGAATGACTAGGGAAAGTAATGATCAAAATTTACTCTCTGAAATTTAAATGTTAAAAACACTCAGGAGAAAGGGAAAGTATTTGGACTAAAATTTTTATGTAGGATAAGCTAAATAAAGGTCTAGTAACAAAGAACCTCAAATTTCAGAGCTTTTCTTTCCACTCCTGTGAAGTCTGCCATGGGCTGTAGCAGCTCTCAGGGACCACTTATCTTCTTTGAGATCCAGGCAGATAGTAGCTCCTTCAACCTGTAGTTTTACCATCTGAAACCTGTGGTCTGCTCAGTTGACATGGGAAAATAGTGTAGAAGGATACTATATTAAGAATGTTTGCATCCAGAAATGATATAGCGCAGGCCCATTTAACCCCATGCATTGTGTTGTGTTCATTATGTGCTCAGTTGTGTACAACTCTTTGCAACTCTGTGGACTGTAGCCTGCCAGGATCCTCTATCCATGTAATTCTGCATGCAAGAATACTGGAGTGGGTAACCATTTCCTCCTCCAGGGAATCTTTCCAACCCAGGGATTGAATCCATGTCTCTTGTGTCTCCTGCATTGGCAGACAGATTCTTTACCACTGAGCCACTGGGGAAGCCCTGCTTAATACCATAAACTGGAAATTCATATGGCTACATCGAACTACAAGAACGAAGGGAAGTGTAATTTTTTGTTTGTTTGTTTTTGCCAAGAAGGTGAAGACAATAACAGGCAGGTGAATCCTTTTACCCTTTAACATCAGTTCAGTTCAGTTCAGTTCAGTCACTCAGTTGTGTCCGACTCTTTGTGACCCCATGAATCACAGCACGCCAGGCCTCCCTGTCTATCACCAACTCCCGGAGCTTACCCAAACTCATGTCCATCGAGTTGGTGATGCCATCCAACTATCTCATCCTCTGCCGTCCCCTTCTCCTCCTGCCCCCAATCCTTCCCAGAATTAGGGTCTTTTCCAATGAGTCAACTCTTTGCATGAGGTGGCCAAAGTATTGGAGTTTCAGCTTCAACATTAGTCCTTCCAATGAACATCCAGGACTGATCTCCTTTAGGATGGACTGGTTGGATCTTCTTGCAGTCCAAGGGACTCTCAAGAGTCTTCTCCTTTAACATCAGCATAGACAAAAAAAAAAAAAAAAAAAAAAAACCAAGTGTAATTCTTGTAATTTGGGATACTTAACAGAAATTTATATGCATATAAACAGAAAATATACTGTTATGAATCCATTGTGGGAAAGTAGAGTCTGCACTGTTGGATACCAACTGTATTCTGTAAGGGAGTTGACTATTTTTGCATCTTGTAAAATAATGATACCATTTGCAAAGAATAAGAACAAATGAAGAAATACAGATATTGCCTGTGACAATGATTTATTGGGGTTAAAAGGTGAGAAAAGGTGAGTGAGTATGAAATCTTAACTATCTTCATATCACTAATGCTGTTTCATGTGAGTGGACTTGGTTCATCCAATAAGACTAAGCAAAGGCTATGTGAAAAAGTTCATCATTTCTGCAAGTGCTGCAGAATATCAAAACAAGCGGAGATATAAAATCTATTTAGTGGTCCATCAATTTTTCTGTATCAAATGTAGTGTAGTATTATGGAGAGAATGTTGAATTCAGTCTTCAAGTTTCTAGGCATGGTCTGTCAGAAAATGGCTGAATCATCTCTTATGATTTATCCAAGAACTCTGTGTCTCAATTTATTAATATATAAAATGTGTTTCAATTTATTAATTTATAAAAGAAAGGAAAATCAAAGACACGAGTTCCCAGGATCCAGTTCCAAAAATTTGTAATTGGTGTAGGTCATGTATTCATTCACAGAATCTTATTGTATAGATCAGGTACAATAATTTGCATTCAAATATTTAACAAAATCACTTTCTGGAGGTACTCCAGCATCACCTCTCACATCCTGCATTTTCTGTGTTTTGTACTACCTTTTTCTTGCTTGTATTTAACCATTTAGCCATTTCCCTTAAACCATTTCTCCATTTAACCACTTCCTGTAAAGTCAGGAACCAGACAAGGGTGCCCACTCTCACCACTACTATTCAAAATAGTTTTGGAAGTTTTGGCCACAGCAATCAGACCAGAAAAAGAAATAAAAGGAATCCACATTGGAAAAGAAGAAGTAAAACTCTCACTGTTTGCAGATGACATGACCCTCTGCATAGAAAACCTTAAAGATTCCACCAGAAAATTACTAGAGCTAACCAATGAATATAGTAAAGTTGCAGGATATAAAATTAACACACAGAAATCCTTTGCATTCCTATACACTAACAATGAGAAAACAGAAAGAGAAATTAAGGAAACAATTCCATTCACCTTTGCAATGAAAAGAATAAAATACTTAGGAATATGTCTACCTAAAGAAACAAAATACCTATATATAGAAAACTATAAAACACTGATGAAAGAAGCCAAAGAAGACACAAATAGGTGGAGAAATATACCATGTTCATGGATTGGAAGAATCAATATAGTGAAAATGAGTATACTATCCAAGGCAATCTATAGATTCAATGCAATCCCTATCAAGCTACCAATGATATTTTTCACAGAACTAGAGCAATAATGTCACAATTTGCATGGAAATACAAAAACCCTCAAATAGCCAAAGCAATCTTGAGAAAGAAGAATGTAACTGGAGGAATCAACCTGCCTGACTTCAGGCTCTACTACAAAGCCACAGTCATCAAGACAGTATGGTACTGGAACAAAGACAGAAATGTGTATCAATGGAACAAAATATAAAACCCAGAGATAAACCCACACACCTATGGACACCTTATCTTTGACAAAGGAGGCAAGAATATACAATGGAGAAAAGACAATGTCTTTAACAAGTGGTGCTGGAAAAACTGGTCAACCACCTGTAAAAGAATGAATCTAGAACACTTTCTAATACCATTCACAAAAATAAACTCAAAATGGATTAAAGATCCAAAGGTAAGACCAGAAACTATAAAACTCCTAGAGGAAAACATAGGCAAAACACTCTCCGACATAAACCACAGCAGGATCCTCTATGACCCACCTCCCAGAGTAATGGAAATAAAAGCAAAAGTAAACAACTGGGACCTAATTAAACTTAAAAGCTTTTGCACAACGAAGGAAGCTGTAAGCAAGCTGAAAAGACAGCCTTGGGAATGGGAGAAACTAATAGCAAATGAAGCAACTGACAAAGAATTAATGTCAGAAATATATAAGCAACTCCTTTAGCTCAATTCCAGAAAAATAAGCGACCCAGTCAAAAAATGGGCCAAAGAACTAAACAGATATTTCTCCAAAGAAGACATACAGATGGCTACCAAACACATGAAAAATGCTCAACATCACTCATTATCAGAGAAATGCAAATGAAAACCACAATGAGGTACCATTTCATGCTGGTCAGAATGTCTGCTATCCAAAAATCTACAAACAATAAATGCTGGAGAGGGTGTGGAGAAAAGGGAACCTTCTTACACTGTTGGTGGGAATGCAAACTGGTACAGCCACTATGGAGAACAGTGTGGAGATTCCTTAAAAAACTGGAAATAGAACTGCCATATGACTCAGCAATCCTGCTGGGCATACACACCAAGGAAATCAGAACTGAAAGAGATGCGTGTACCCCAATGTTCATCATAGCACTGCTTATAATAGCCAGGACATGGAAGCAACCTAGATGTCCATCAGCAGACAGATGGATAAGGAAGCTGTGGTACATATACACAATGGAATATTACTCAGCCATTAAAAAGAATACATCAAATCAGTTCTAATGAGGTGGATGAAACTGGAGCCTATTATACAGAATGAAGTAAGCCAGAAAGAAAAACACCAATACAGTATACTAATGCATATATATGGGATTTAGAAAGATGGTAATGATAACCCTATATGTGAGACAGCAAAAGAGATGCAGATGTATAGAATAGTCTTTTGGACTCTGTGGGAGAAGGCGAGGGTGGGATGATTTGAGAAAATAACATTGAAACATGTATCTTGTCATATGTGAAACAGATCACCAGTCCAGGTTCCATGCATGAGACAGGGTGCTCAGGGCTGGTGCACTGGGATGACCCAGAGGGATTGGGTGGGGAACGAGGCGGGAGGAGGGTTCAGGATGGGGAACACATGTACATCCATGGCTGATTCATGTCAAGGTAAGGCAAAACCACTACACTATTTTAAAGTAAATAAAATAAGTGTTTTAATGTCAAAACAAACAAACAAACAAAAGATTACAAGGTGTTGAACAGGCTAATTAAAATCATTAATGCCCAACTGAAACTTTCTCCTTGATGAAATCAGAATACATGAAAGGACATTTAAATAGGAATAGTTTGAAAGTGTGAAGCTGTCAAGTAATGTTTTGTGGCATGAAATTCTGACTTATTTCCTGGAGAAGGGAAAGGCTACCCACTCCTGTATTCTGGCCTGGAGAATTCCATGGACTGTATAGGTCATAGGGTTGCAAAGAGTTAGACACGACTGAGTGACTTTCACTTTACTTTACTGACTTCCTTATGGGGTCCTCCAGAGTTACAGTCAATGACTAAAACAGTCTCCCCTTAACATGCATTGCATTAAAAATAAAAATAAAAATAAAAAAAGAAATTAAGATAGAAATCATTTAGCCCTGATTTTATATAAGTTTGCAAAGTACCGAATTGATTTCCTTCATACAAGGCCACCTGAAAATCAAATGATAGTAGGAGAGCTTTTCTCACATTTTTCATTAGCTTCTAGTAATGTAACTTACAAAGCTGAGACAATGTATGTCACCATAGGAACTGGTAGAGGCTTTTCCGCTTTCCCCTTTCAATCTATAAGTTTTTCTTTAACATATATATTGGCCCTTGGAAAGAAGACAGAAATCCAGAACTTTAAGAGAACAGCTTAAAGTTTATTGTCAACCAAGGTCCAGAATTTTTCTGTGTAGCTTTGCCTTATACAAATGAAGTGTTGAAATTGAAACATATGTGTTTTGGAGCCTAGTTGAGAAGTAATGGACAGCCAGATGCAACGCTCAGAGATCTAAAGGACCAGGTTAAAGTACAGAGGGAAAGTGACACGTGTGCTTCTGAGGGTGTAGAGTAACCATCTAGCCTATTTCTCACTGTTCAGGTTATGCATTTTGGTCAGTGTGAATAGTTATTTAAAAAATAGATATTTTATAGATTGAGGGTACTTAAACAACAAGCACATATTTCTCTTTATTCTGAAACTGAGAAGTACAAGACCAACATGCCAGCAGTTAGGGTTCCTGCGGAGATCCAACTTCTTGGTTTGGAAATAGTCACCTTTTCACTGTGTGCTCAGGTGGCTTATCTTTCCTTATAAGAACACTAATTTTACTCATGAAGACTTTGCTCTTAAGACCTAATCACCTGCCAAAAGTCTTGCCCTTTAACACCATCACAATGGGGGTTCAACTTCAAGATATGAATTTTTGAGGAACACAAACATTCAGTCTACAGCACTGTGGTTAG
This sequence comes from Okapia johnstoni, assembly GCA_024291935.2. Lineage (NCBI taxonomy): Eukaryota > Metazoa > Chordata > Mammalia > Artiodactyla > Giraffidae > Okapia > Okapia johnstoni. Next base: position 51,437,414 of record CM044319.1, read on the forward strand.
CCACAAAAATGTTCTGTTCTCTCTGAGACAGGTCAAAATCCAAAGTATCAATTCCATGTTTCTTCAGAATCTCTCAGATTTTTGTGTATTAAAAAACATTTTTACTCTTTTTTGATTTTGCTTTTCTGCTGATCAGAGGTCCTATTGTCGTGACATGGTTCACAACCTAGAAGAAACCACCCAAATTTTAGCTCCCTAAAGAGGCTGTAGAAGAGTACATTATACAGAAAATGTAAAAGAGCTTTGTGAAAGTAAACATTAGTGTTTGAGTATCAGTGTTCCCAGATAAAAGTTGTATCATCTTCAGTTCAGTTCAGTCACTCAGTTGTGTCCGACTCTTTGAGACTCCATGGACTGCAGCACACCAGGCCTCCCTGTCCATCACCAAGTCCCAAAGTCTACCCAAACTCATGTCCATTGAGTCAGTGATGCCATCCAACCATCTCATCCTCTGTCGTCCCCTTCTCCTCCCGCCTTCCATCTTTCCCAGCATTAGGGTCTTTTCCAATTGAGTAAGTTCTTCACATCAGCTGGCCAAAAAATTGGAATTTCAGCTTCAACATCAGTCCTTCCAATGAACACTCAGGACTGATCTCCTTTAGGATGGACTGGTTGGATCTCCTTGCGATCCAAGGGATTCTCAAGAATCTTCTCTGACACCACAGTTCAAAAGCATCAATTCTTCAGTGCTCAGCTTTATTTATAGTCTAACTCTCACATCCATACATGACTCCTGGAAAAACAATATCCTTGACTAGACAGACCTTTGTTGGCAAAGTAATGTTTCTGCTTTTTAATATGCTGTCTAGTTTGGTCATAACTTTCCTTCCAAGGAGTAAGCATCTTTTAATTCCATGGCATCATCTTAGATGTCAGTTTTTCTGAGCTCATTTTGTAGTTACTGTAAGGGTATGTTGTTTCAGTTTTAGTGTGACTGTGTCCATTAAATTTGAGGTGAATCCTGATTGGTCCAGGCCAATCTGATCAATCCTAATAATAGGCTTAACAGTAAGCATGCAACCCCTCTGGACGGTGAAGTGTAGGGTGAGTATGCTGACATGCTTCTGGGAAAGGATTTTACCCCAGGATGAAAAGTGAAAATAGAATCTGGAAATAATATTTCCTTATGTAAATCTGTTAAGAGAACATGTAAGGCAGACATTGGCAGTGGCCACCTTGAGGACCCAAGCTTAGAAATAAAAGGCAGGCATATTCCGATGGCTGAGTAGATGCATAGGAAACCTAAGCTCCTAATGATGTTGCTTCTTTTCTAGCAGGTCCCAGGAAGGCTAACTTTAGAACTTTTGCTAAATACACAGACTGGACTTTAAGGGACAGTTAGCTATTTTGCTGCTTTTTTTGCCAAACATGCTACATTAATGCATCCATTCATCCCAGGTTTTTGTTTGTTTTTTTAACCTCCCAGTCTATCAATGACCTGGATAGTTATGCTCAGTTCTGAGGACCATAGCTCTTAAGATTAAAGAGTCAGCTCAGTCTGCTAATGCTGTTATTTTGGTGCGGAGTGTGTGGGGAGTGGAGAAGAGGGAGGGGAACTCTGCAGCCAGGAGAGACTTTTGAGTTTTTCTCCCTCTGTTCTAGGAGACATGAGACCATTTCTCTCTGTCTTCCTTCTCTGATAAGTAATTTTTCAAATTGAATGGAGAGTCTGTGCTATATTTAATTAAGTCACAAATCAAAACTTATTCCAAACAGAGCCATTATATCCACAAGGTGATTTTTCAAAGCCTCTTATATATCTTCATCTAATTATTAATCTAAGTAATATCAGTCAATCTCTAAACAGATGGTGGTATAAGAGCAACATATTCCATCTGGACTAGCCAGATGGGCAAATGGGATTAAAGTTATGCAGATGGAAATTATGAGCTTTAGGGAAAAAATCCTGACTTTATTTTTTATTTATTTATTTTTTTCTTAAATGACAGCATAGCCACTCATCAAGCATGATATCTGTCTTCTAATATAAGAGCATTACAGTAGGAAAACTTGTCTCTGTCACTAAATTTGTTCCCAATTGTAGATTATTAAGACTTCAATACTATTACTACTACTGCTACTATCACAGTTTTGGGGTCATAGCTATCAATTTAAGTTAGATATGTAAATATTTTTTTAAGTTTCGGGATATAAACATCTATGTAATTTGAGAAGTGTAAACAAATTCAATTAGTTATAGTAATATCTATATATTTAAGAGCATTGAGATCCATGTAAGGGATCATAGCTAAGGGATCATAGCTCTCTATATAAATTTAAAGTTATAAATATCTTTATAAGTTTAAGATGGTGGATTGCTATATAAGTTAAAGGCATACATATCTATGTAAACTTGAGGTATAATCCTTCTGTACAAGCTTAGGGAAAAAGATAGCTGCGTAAGTTAGGGGCATAAACATTTATATGTGTTGGAATGTAGATGTCTACATAAATTTAAAGGCCTAGATATCTATATAAGCTTATGGATATGGATATCTACTTAAATTATAAGCAAAACTATAAATATCTATTTAAGATACAATATAAATGTCTATATAATTCCTGTTCTATTCCTTCAAGTCATGTACTGGATTACTAACTGAAAAGATATAATTCACATTTTTTAACTTCTGGTATTTAACTTTACTATGAGCCCTGATAAACAAGACTACTTATGAACAATGTATTCATTATCATTTCTTAGAAACAAAGGAAGTTTGTCTTCTCAGCACAAATCCAATTTAGCAAAAGATCTGGTCTATTGCTATAGACTGTATAATCAGAGAGATGTAAGTTCAAGTCCTTTGCATTATATTAAGTAACTTGGTTTACTAATGAGGAAAGTAAAATTAATTGGTTAACTATAAAGCTGACACAGGATAAGTAAGGATTTCTGGCAGATTTTGTCATGTATGTATTTTTCCCATAGACCACAAAATTGTTCAGGGGTAAATACACCCCTTGTGGAACCCAGGAGGCTCTGAGTTTCTCTTGTGAAAGTCACATATAAACAAAGGGATAAGAATAAAATCAACAAAATTAGAAATGAAAACAGAGAGATCACAACAGATAACACAGAAATACAAAGGATCATAAGAGACTATTATCAGCAACCATATGCAAATAAATTGGACAACTTGGAAGAAATGGATAAACTCTTAGAAAAGCACAACTTGCCAAAACTGAACCAGGAAGAAATAGAAAATCTCAACAGACCCACCATCACAAGCATGGAAATTGAAACTGTAATCAGAAATATTCCAGCAAACAAAAGCCCAGGGCCAGATGGCTTCACAGCTGAATTCTACCAAAAATTTAGAGAAGAGCTAATACCTATCTTACTCAAACTCTTCCAGAAAATTGCAGAGGAAGGTAAACTTCCAAACTCATTCTATGAGGCCACCATCACCCTAATATCAAAACCTGACAAAGATGCTACAAAAAAAGAAAACTACAGGGCAATATCACTGATGAACATAGATGCAAAAATCCTTAATAAAATCATAGCAAACAGAATCCAACAACATATTAAAGAGATTATATACATCATGACCAAATGGGCTTTATCCCAGGGATACAAGGATTCTTCAATATCCGCAAATCAATCAATGTAATACACCACATAAACAAATTGAAAGATAAAAAACATGTGATTAATTCAATAGATGCAGAGAAAGCCTTTGACAAAATTCAACATCCATTTATGATAAAAACCCTCCAAAAATCAGGAATAGAAGAAACATACCTCAACATAATAAAAGCTATATATGACAAACCCACTGCGAACATTATCCTAAATGGTGAAAAATTGAAAGCATTTCTCCTAAAATCAGGAACAAGACAAGGGTGCCCACTCACCACTACTATTCAACATAGTTTTGGAAGTTTTGGTCACAGCAATCAGACCAGAAAAAGAAATAAAAGGAATCCAGATTTGAAAAGAAGTAAAACTCTCACTGTTTGCAGATGACATGACCCTCTGCATAGAAAACCCTAAAGATTCCACCAGAAAAATACGAGAGCTAATCAACGAATATAGTAAAGTTGCAGGATATAAAATTAACACACAGAAATCCCTTGCATTCCTATACACTAACAACGAGAAAACAGAAAGAGAAATTAAGGAAACAATTCCATTCACCATCGCAATGAAAAGAATAAAATACTTAGGAATATATCTACCTAAAGAAACAAAAGACTTATATATAGAAAACTATAAAACACTGGTGAAAGAAATCAAAGAGGACACAAACAGATGGAGAAATATATCGTGTTCATGGATCAGAAGAATCAATATAGTGAAAATGAATATACTACCCAAAGCAATATATAGATTCAATGTAATCCCTATCAAGCTTCCAACGATATTCTTCAGAGAACTAGAACAAATAATTTCACAATTTGTATGGAAATACAAAAAACCTCGAATAGCCAAAGCAATCTTGAGAAAGAAGAATGGAACTGGAGGAATCAACCTGCCTGACTTCAGGCTCTACTACAAAGCCACAGTCATCAAGACAGTATGGTACTGGCACAAGGACAGAAATACAGATCAATGGAACAAAATAGAAAGCCAAGAGATAAATCCACGCACCTATGGACACCTTATCTTTAACAAAGGAGGCAAGAATATACAATGGAGAAAAGACAATCTCTTTAACAAGTGGTGCTGGGAAAACTGGTCAACCACTTGTAAAAGAATGAAACTAGAACACTTTCTAACACCATTCACAAAAATAAACTCAAAATGGATTATAGATCTAAATGTAAGACCAGAAACTATAAAACTCCTAGAGGAAAACATAGGCAAAACAACTCACCGACATAAACCACAGCAGGATTCTCTATGACCCACCTCCCAGAATATTGGAAATAAAAGCAAAAATAAGCAAATGAGACTTAATTAAAATTAAAAGCTTTTGCACAACAAAGGAAACTATAAGCAAGGTGAAAAGACAACCTTCGGAATGGGAGAAACTAATAGTAAACGAAGCAATGGACAAAGAATTAATCTCAAAAATATACAAGCAACTCCTTCAGCTCAATTCCAGGAAAATAAATTACCCAGTCAAAAAGTGGGCCAAAGAACTAAACAGACACTTCTCCAAAGAAGACATACAGATGGCTAACAAACACATGAAAAGATGCTCAACGTCACTCATTATTAGAGAAATGCAAATCAAAACCACAATGAGGTACCATTACACACCAGTCAGAATGGCTGCTATCCAAAAGTCTACAAGCAATAAATGCTGGAGAGGGTGTGGAGAAAATGGAACCCTCTTACACTGTTGGTGGGAATGCAAACTAGTACAGCCACTATGGAGAACAGTGTGGAGATTCCTCAAAAAACTGGAAATAGAACTGCCATATGACCCAGCAATCCCACTGCTGGGCATACACACTGAGGAAACCAGAATTTAAAGAGACACATGTACCCCAATGTTCATCACAGCACTGTTTATGATAGCCAGGATATGGAGGCAGCCTAGATGCCCATCAGCAGATGAATGGATAAGGAAGCTTTGGTACATATACACAATGGAATATTGCTCAGCCATTAAAAAGAATCCATCAAATCAGTTCTAATGAGGTGGATGAAACTGGAGCCTATTATACAGAGTGAAGTAAGAAAGACACCAATACAGTATACTAACACATATATATGGTATTTAGTCAATCAGTAAAAATAACCCTGTATGTGAGACATCAAAAGAAACACACATAAATAGAATAGTATTATGGACTCTATGGGAGAGGGCGAGGACGGGATGATATGGGGGAATGGCGCTGTAGCCTGCCAGGCTCCTCTGTCCATGGGATTCGCCAGTCAAGAATACAGAGTGGGTTGCCATGACCTCCTCCAGGGGATCTTCCCAATCCGGAGATTGAACCAACTTCTCTTTTATCTCCTGCATTGACAGGCATTTTCTTTACTGCTAGGCCACCTGGGAAATCAGTTGCAACATGTGGAATTTAATTCCCAAAGTGAAAGTGTGAAAGTGAAAGTCACTCAGTTGTGTCTGACTCTTTGCGACCCCATGGACTATACAGTCCATGGAATTCTCCAGGCCAGAATACTGGAGTGGGTAGCCTTTCCCTTCTCCAGAGGATCTTTCCAACCCAGGGATTGAACCCAAGTCTCCTGCATTTGCAGGTGGATTCTTTACCAGCTGAGCCACAAGGGAAGTCCAAACCAGAGAACAAACCTAAGACCCTGCATTGGGAGGGAAGCATCTTAGCCATTGGACCAGAAGGATAGTCTCATCAAGTTGCCTTTTTCTTAATGCAGCATTCCCTTGTATGCTTTAGCTATTTTCCAGAGTTTTGACAAAGGTGGTTCTGACAGTTTCTGCTTTCTTCTCATTGTTCCTGCAAGGGGGAATAGAGCTTGAAGCTGCCTGCTCTACCATTTTGCCAACATCACAGAGTTACTATTTTTGAAGTTCACAACCTCTGCTTTATGCACCAAGGTCCATTCTTCATTTTTTCATTTGTCATAATTTACCACATATGTTACAATTTATATATATTAAGAAACAAAATGATTGGGAGGGATTATTTTTATGTTATATTCTGGTATCTCTATAGTCTATTAAGGTAATGTTACAGAGAATTTGTGAAGAAGTCTGCTGATGAATAGAGATGACAGTATGAACCATGGCTAGTTATCTAAATTACCATAAGCCATTGATTACAAGGGAATGAGTGTGAAGGGTGTACACTAAGAAACCCTACAATAGAATTAAATCCTGAGAGGTTTTTTTTTTTTAATTGGAGGAAATTTGCTTTACAACGCTGTGTTGATTTCTGCATACAACAATGTGAATCAGTCATAATTATATAAATATCATTTCCTTCTTGAGCCTCCCTCCCTGCCCCCCATGCCACCCTTCTAGGTCATCACAGAGTTCCAGGCTGAGTTCCCTGTGTTACATAACAACTTCTCACCAGCTATCTATTTTACACGTGGTAGTGTATATATGTCGATGCTACTTTCTCCATTTCTCCCACTCTCTCCTTCTCTGTGACCACAAATTCATTCTCTACATTCACATCTCCATTCCTTCCCTGCAAATAGATTCATCAATACCACTTTTCTAGATTCCATATATACGTGTTAATATATGATATTTGTTTTTCTCTTTCTGATTTACTTCACTAGAATTGACAGTTTTCAAAAGTGCAACACAAAAATATTGTAATAAACAAATCCTTGTGAATAAGTAAACACAATTTGAATTGAATATTTACTCATACTTGAAAATATATTTGAATTATTCACAGTATGAGTACATAGTCCAAACAAACCTATGAACATTTATGTGTTGCCTCTTTCTGGAAACAAGTTGTTGTATACATCACCATGTACAAAGAATTTCAGAATACTCATTTCTACCTTGTTTCACTATTCTCTGAAAAGTATCTTGAAAAAAGTGCTAAGTTGAGTGATATTATTCCCCAATTTTCTTTATGCCTCAAGAGGCCAAGCTTATTTCTGTTTTGCACATTATGTCAACAGAGTCATCTGAGACAAATGGCAGATGCTCAAGAAGTATGTGTTAATGAATGAATGAATGAGAAGAAGTGTAAAAACCCAAAGGAGCTATACCTTTTTTAATAAATTTTAACAATCATGTTTGTAGAACTGACAGATTAGAATCTAGAAAAGTTGTAACCTCAGAACAAGTTTGCATTCCCCAGTCATTTTCAATGAATGAATTGACAGAGGGCAGTCAAAGTGGATGAGCTACAAAGAATAGTTAAGAAACATCTCCCCTGAGAATGTGGAATCTCTCCTAGGTATGAATTCCCAAATGAGGCTGGAGGAGAGCTAGAGAATGGAAAAAAAAAAAAAAAAGTCCATTAGAAGTATTTCTACTTTCAGCTGAAGAAAGCTGAGAGTTGGAAAGGAAAGCTGAGGCAAGCTGTCCAGCATTCCAGTGTTGAATCACTAAGGGATGAATATGGGACAGACGAGGAAAAGAAAAGGCACTGTTTCAGGGACTTCAAGACCTTTAAGGAGACTGTTATATTTGCCATATGACTTTCAAAATGTTTGGAAGGAGAAATAAGGCTGTAAGTGATTATGTGGGAAACAGTGGACAAGGCTGGAAAACAATGTATCTCAGTGATCTAAAAGCTTGGCAGCCATGTATAAACCCATCTACTTATTTATACATTTTTATATGTATGTATACACATGTGTGTATTGTATAGTTGTGTATAATATATCAAAATACAAGTTCTAGAATGGGCAAAGAAAAATGCCCATGGTTAAAAGAGAAAACAACCAATAAATAAAGAATCAGAAGTTGGAATTGTTAAAAAGATCTAAAATAATTACTAGAAAAATGATAAAGAATATAATAAAAAGTGTGAGTAATGTATAAAGAAATGGGTCATTTCAGTAGAGGCACAAAAATGTTAGAAGAGTCCAACTAGAAATGCTGGAAATGAAAATATAGCATTATAAATTACAATTTGTGCTTAATAACAGAATGAAGAGCACAGAGGAAAGAGTCTATGAAAGAGTCTTCAGACTGAAGACAGATTGAAAGATAAAACCCAAACTGAAACAAACAACCACCTGTAGGGGAAAAAAAGGAAGCAGAAATTTGAGATTTGTGTTTTAATAAAAATTAGCATAAATATATACATATAATTGAAATTCCAAAAAGAGAAATGAGAGATAATGGACAGAAATACAATTTGAGGAGAAAATGATGAAGAACTTTCCAAAATTCATGAAAAGAAATCTATCCATAAATTCAAAGAGCTCTGTGAATTGCAAAAGAATAAATGCAAAAAAAAAGAAAAAGCACCACATCATTTGAGAGTTTTGTAAAACAAAGGTAAAGATCAGATATTAAAATCAATGGTAAGAAGGCTGATTTCTCACAATAAACAAAGATGGTTAGAAGATTACAAAATGGAATATTGAAGGTAATGAATAAGAGAGAAAAAAACTATCAAAGTAGAAATTTGAATCTGGTTAAACTATTCTTCAAAATTGAAGATAAAATGAAACCATTCTTACAGAGTTAATGTTGGGAATAAATATTTTCAAGCAGGTTTACCGAACATGAAATATTAACAAATATTTTTCAGACTAAAAGAAAATGATGCCAGGAACAAATCCAGATATTTAGGAAGAAATGAAGAAAACAGAAGCCAGAAGTGTTTTGGTAAATATTGAATGTCCTTTTGAATAATTATGTGTATATTTGAAAATGGCTATTGAGTAAAGCAAAAATAATTTTAAAATAGTAATGTTTATAGTGTAGTTATAGAAATACAATTTAAGGCAAGAAATGGAAAAGATTAAAGGAGGTCAACAAAGTTATAGTCACATAAGCTTTTTACATTTTGCAAAAGGTAATGTGTTATTAAAGATGTATTTTCATAATTTGAAGATAAGTTCTAAAACAATTAAGAGAATAATAATGCATTAATATGTAACAAAAACTCAACAGAGAATATCAGGCAAGAATACTGGAGTGGATTGCCATTCCTTTCTCCAGGGATAAAAAAATCTACAGGAATAAAAATATGAGAAATGTAAATACAATCACATCAGTGTTTACGTTATGTATAATTGGATTAAATGCAAATTAAAAGGCATACATAATTAACTAGATTAAATAAAACTAAAATAAATAAGAATACAAATCAAAATAAATCATAAGACTAAACTATGTACCATTTACAAGAAACATAAAGACTCAAAATATTTGAAAGAAAATGTTGGTAGAAGTTCTGTCATATAAACATAAGAAAAGATGGAATGACTCTATTAAAAACACAGAAAGATTTTTAAAAAGTTATGAGATCAACATTTTGCAATATAAATACATAAAAATATTAAATAAGCTTACAAATTATTAAATAAAAATTTATAGGTCTCAAGATAGAGAGCTACAAATCCACAATCAAAGCTGGATATTTTGACGCATTTATTAGTCATTAAAATCGAGGGGACAAAATTCAGTAGAAGCATTGAAAATGTTAAGAATGTTACCAATGTTGAGAATAAAGGGGGAGCATTATTAAAATAAGTGCATATTAAAATGATAAAGATTTGTTATGAACAAGTTCTTGCTGATAAATAAGGTAATTCATAACAAAAAGGACAAATTCCTAAAACAAACAAAGACAACAAACTATCAAAACTGACACAAGAAGGGAATTCACTGGTGATCCAGTGGTTAGGACTCCAGGCTTCCACTGCAGGGAGTCTGGGTTCCATCTCTCATCAGGGGAGCTCCTGCAATCCATATAGTACAGCCAAAAACAAAACGAAAAATACAAACAAAAATACAATAGCAAAAACAGAGAAATCAAACAGCTCATATCTACTAAAGGAACTCCTTTTGTAATAAAAATGTTTCTAAAGAAAACTTCTGGTCCAAACAGTTTCACTGGTGAACTCTACCAAATCTTGTGTGCATAGGAGCAAAGCCAGTTTTCGTCATGTCCAAATCTTTGCAACCCCACCGACCATACCCCAACCAGGCTCCTTTGTCCATGGGGTTCTCCAAGCAAGAATATTAGAGTGAGTTACCATGTCCTACTCCAGAGGATCTTCCCCACCCAGGGATTGAACAACAGCCTCTTAAGTCTCCTGCAATGGCAGGCAGGTTCTTTACCACTAGTGCCAACTGGGAAGCCTGGGAGAATACCAATTCTTTGCCAACGTTTAAGACTATAAGAGAGAAGTGGACACTTCCTAATTTGTTTATGAGGCAAGTCATACAGTTCAGTTCAGTCACTCACTCGTGTCCGACTCTTCGTGACCTCATGGACCACAACATGCCAGGCCTCCCTGTCCACCCCAACTTCTGGAGTTTACTCAGACTCATGTCCATTGAGTCGGTGATGCCATCCAACCATCTCATCCTCTGTCATCCCCTTCTCCTCCTGCCTTCAATCTTTCCCAGCATCAGGGTCTTTTCCAGTGAGTCAACTCTTCTCCTGAGGTGGCCAAAATATTGGAGTTTCAGCTTCAACATCAGTCTTTCCAATGAACACCCAGGACTGATCTCCTTTAGGATGGACTAGTTGAATCTCTTTGCAGTCCAAGGGACTTTCAAGAGTCTTCTCCAACACCACACTTCAAAAGTATCAATTCTTCGGTGCTCAGCTTTCTTTATAGTCCAAACATCACATCCATAAATGACTACTGGAAAAACCATAGGCTTGACTAGACGGACCTTTGCTGACAAAGTAATGTCTCTGCTTTTAAATATGCTATCTAGGTTGGCCATAACCTTCCTTCCAAGGAGTAAGCGTCCTTTAATTTCATGGCTGCAATCACCATCCGCAGTGATTTTGGAGCCCAAGAAAATAAAGTCTGACACTGTTTCCACTGTTTCCCCATCTATTTCCCATGAAGTGATGGGACCAGATGCTATGATCTTAGTTTTCTGAATACTGAGATTTAAGCCAACTTTTTCACTCTCCTCTTTCACTTTCATCAAGAGGTTTTTTAGTTCCTCTTCACTCTCTGCCATAAGGGTGGTGTCATCTGCATATCTGAGGTTATTGATATTTCTCTCGGCAATCTTGATTCCAGCTTGTACTTCCTCCAGCCCAGCATTTCTCATGATGTACTCTGCATATAAGTTAAATAAGCAGGGTGACAGTATACAGCCTTGATATATTCCTCTTCCTATTTGAAACCAGTCTGTTGTTCCATGTCCAGTTCTAACTGTTGCTTCCTGACCTGCATACAGGTTTCTCAAGAGACAGGTAAGGTGGTCTGGTATTCCCATCTCTTTCAGAATTTTCTGCAGTTTATTGTGATCCACATAGTCAAAGGCTTTGGCATAGTCAATAAAGCAGAAATAGATGTTTTTCTGGAACTCTTGCTTTTTCGATGATCCCGCGGATGTTGGCAATTTGATCTCTGGTTCCTCTGCCTTTTCTAAAACCAGCTTGAACATCTGGAAATTCACAGTTCATGTATTGCTGAAGCCCAGCTTGGAGAATTTTGAGCATTACTTTACTAGCGTGTGAGATGAGTGCAATTGTGCTGTAGTTTGACAGGGTGGATCACAACAAACTGTGGAAAATTCTTAAAGAGATGGGAGGACCAGACCACTCTACCTGTCTCCTGAGAAACCTTCATGCAGGTCAAGAAGCAGCAACTGACTGGTTCAATATTGGGAAAGGAGTACAACAAGGGTGTATATTGTCACCCTGTTTATTTAAATTTTATGCAGAGTATGTCATGCGGAATGCCAGACTGGATGAATCACAAGCTGGAATCAGTATTACTAGGAGAAATATCAACAACCTCAGATATGCAAATTATACCACTTTAATGCCAGGAAGTGAACAGAAACTAAAGAGCTTCTTAATAAAGATGAAAGAGGAGAGTGAAAAATCTAGCTTGAAACTCAACATTCAAAAAAGTAAGATCATGACATCCAGCCCCATCACTTCATGGCAAATAGAAGGGCAACAAGTGGAAGCAGTGAGAGATTTGATTTTCTTGGGCTCCAAAATCACTATGGATGGTGACTGCAGCTGTGAAATTAAAAGATGCTTGCTCCTTGGAAGGAAAGCTATGACAAAATGAGACGGCATATTAAAAAGCAGAGGCATCACTTTTCTGACAAAGGTCCCTATAGTCAAGGATATGGTTTTTCCAGTAGTCATGTACAGATGTCAGAGATGGACCATAAAGAAATCTTGGCACTAAAGAATTGATGCTTTTGAATTGTGGTGCTGGAAAAGACTCTTGAGAGTTCCTTAGACTGCAGACATCAAACCAGTCAATCATAAAGGAAATCAACTCTGAATATTCATTGGAAGGACTGATGCTGAATATGAAATTCCAACACTGGCCCCCTGATGCAAAGAGCCAATTTATTGGGAAAGACCCTGATGCTGGGAAAGACTGAAGTCAAAAGGAGAAGGGGACAGCAGAGAATGACATGATTAAATAACATCATTGACTCAAAGAACATGAATTTGAGCAAACTCCGGGAGATTGTGGAGAACCAGGAGCCTGATGTGCTACAGTTCATGGGGTCCCAAAGTGTTGGACAGGGCTTAGAGACTAAATACAACAACAATGCCTGATTCACTCTGCTGTACATCAGAAACTAACACAACATTGGAAAACAACTGTGTGTTATGTGCTAAGCTGCTTCAGTGGTGTCTGACTCTGTGCAACCTTATGGACTATAGCCTTCCAGACTCCTCTGTCCCTGCGGAATTCTCCAGGCAAGAATACTGGAGTGCATTGCCATGTCCTCCTCCAGGGGATCTTCCCAACCCAGTGATCAAAGCTACATGTCTTATAATCCAGTAAAAATTATTTTTTTAAAAATCACTGCTCTTACAAAAGCTATTCACTACTGGGAAAACACAAGGAAATATAACATTTCCATAAATAGTGCATGTGCATAAAATAAAAATCAAAAAATAACATTTATACCCAAAAAATAAATGCCATCTCTCTGACTTATTTTTCTCCCTACAAAGTGTTATAGTCTCTTATAATAACACATGGCATTGAAAAACAGTCTGCAGACTCTGGCCCCTCTCTGATAATTATGGCTTTTACCAGGCTGTTTTTTTTGTTTGTTTGTTTGTTTTTTAATATCAGTTACTAGTTTGTGCTAAATGATGACTTTTACTAGGTTGTTTTTTATCTCAGTTACCAAAGTGTAACATATAATAAGATGCATATGAAGCATTCAAGATTATTGAAAATGTAATCAGTGTACTCTTGCCCCTGGCCTTCCACAAGAGCAGAGCACTGCAACCCTGCCTTAGGGAGACACAAATACAACTCAAGAAAAGGCTTGAAAGTAGTTTTATTTATGTAAAGTTATTATAACTGATTTCATTTGCTACCAAAACATCATTTGTTTCATATCTTGTTCATTCCTGGTTGCTCAGAATACAAATTAATTCCCTATGGAAAAAACTGATGTTATTTAATACTGAGCACCTATTAATAAATCACATTAGGATACCTAATTAATTATCTAGCTCATTCAAAATTATCTACTTTTAAATGTCCTTTGGGAAAATATGAGCATAACTCTACTACATTTTTAATGGCTCTCAGTATTAGAGGCAATCATTTAAAAGTTCTATTTTTTTTCCCCTATATCACACAATAAAAGAGGTTTTTTAAAAATCTTACTATTCTATAAGCTTAGGATTTAAGACATTAGTGGATTACCAAAAAGTGGGAAGACTTGACTATGTTCAAAAGTTGGAAAGAGAATATCTTGATGGTATAAAAATTTCCAGTGTTGGTTACTATGGGTATTCATAGCTTTTCCTCAGCATGATGGGTTTACCTAGTTAAATAAGAGTGAAATAAATGGATTGTTCTACTTTTCATAAGGTGCAAAACTCTTGTTTGCTGTTTTCTCAAAGCAGTGATTCTATGTATTGTACATAAAAAACAATAAGTAGAATCCAATTTTGCAAATAAACTAGAAACAATTCTGATGCGAGTTTCTTAGCTGCCCTCTTTTATACTCAGTAACAGCTCATCCTGGATTCCAATACAGCCTCTTCTACCCAACCTTCCAAATTTCACCATGAATCTCTTCCACTTTTTCTTTGCTGAAAGACCCTGAGCTGGGAAAGAACTCCTGGAGAAATTAAACAACAACCAGTCTGTTCTTAAATATTCTTTTTGCCTTTTCCTGTCTTTCCTCTTCTCAGGCTCCCATTATGATACCGTGATATGCTTGATGGCACCCCACAGAATTGTTTTGTGTTCATTTTTCTTTATTCTTTCTCCCTTATATTTTTCAGATTAGTTGATCTTTGTTGATGTATCTTCAAGTTTACTGATATATTTTTTTTATTCTGGCTGGTCAAAGCCCCTATAGTGATTTTTTTTTTCAGTATTGTATATTTCAATTTTAGAATTTCTGTTTGTTTCTTTTCAGAGTAATCTCTATATTTGTATTTATAGTCTCTATTTGGGGAAACTTTATTTTTATATTTCTCTTCAGTTGGTTAGACATGAATTCCTTTGGCTATTTGGATGTATTTAATATAATAATTTGTAGGTTTTTTCTATTAAGTTCAATTTTTTACTTTCTCAGAGACAATTTCTGTTAATAGATTTTGTTTTTTCTGTTTGATCTACAACTTGCAGTTCTCTATGTGTATTTGCATATCTCATAATTTTTGTTGAAACCTAAACCTTCTATAAAATATTGTGAATTAAATATGGAAATAAAGTTCTTCCCTCACCCAAGGAATTGTTCCTGTTACTCTTTGCTGTTGATGCTGTATTGACATTGTAGTTTGTTTAGTGGGTCAGTTCAGTTGAGTTCAGTTGGTCAGTCGTGTCTGACTCTGCCACACCATGGACTGCAACACACCAGGCTTCCCTGTCCATCACTAACTCCTGGAGCTTGCTCAAACTCATATCCATCAGATCAGTGATGCCATCCAACCATCTCATCCTCTGTTGTCCCCTTCTCCTCCTGCCTTCAAACTTTCCCAGCATCAAGATCTTTTCCAATGAGTCAGTTGTTTACATCAGGTGGCCAAAGTATTGGAGCTTCAGCTTCAGCATCAGTCCTTCCAATGAATATTCAGGACTGATTGCCAAAGGACTGCAAGGAGTCTTGTTCAAAAGCATCAGTTCTTCCATGTTCAGCTTTATTTATGATCCAACTCTCACATCCATATGTGACTACTGGAAAACCCATAGCTTTGACTAGATGGACTTTTGCCAGCAAAGTAATGTCTCTGCTTTTAATATGCTGTATAGGTTAACAGAGTTTTTATTCCAAGAAGCAAGTGTATTTTAAATTCATGGCTGTAGTCACAATCTGCAGTGATTTTGAAATACAAGAAAATAAAGTCTCTCACTGTGTCCATTGTTTCTCCATCTATTTGCCATGAAGTGATGAGACCAGAAGCCATGATCTGTGTTTTTTGAGTGTTGAGTTTCAAGCCAGCTTCTTCACTCTCCTTTTTCACTTTAATCAAGAGGCTCTTCAGTTCCTCTTCACTTTCTGCCATAAGGGTGGTGTCATCTGCATATCTGAGGTTATTGATATTTCTCTTGGCAATCTTGAATCCAACTTGTGCTTCATCCAGCCCTACATTTCACATGATGTACTCTGCATATAAGTAAAATGAGCAGGGTAACAATATACAGCCTTGATGTAATTGTTTCCCAATTTGGAACCAGTCTATTGTTCCATGTTCGGTTCTAATTGTTGCTTCTTGACCTGCATATAGATTTCTCATGAGGCAGGTAAAGTGGTCTGGTATTCCCACCTCTTGAAGAATTTTCCACAGTTTGTTGTGATCTACACAGTCAAAGCAGAAGTAGATGTTTTTCTTGAACTCTCTTGCTTTATCTATGATCCAATGTATGTTGGTAATTTAATCTCTGGTTCCTCTACTTTTTCTAAATCCACCTTGAACATCTGGAAATTCTTGGTTCATATACTGTTGAAGCCTCGCTTGTGGAATTTTGAGCGTTACTGTGCTAGCGTCTGAGGTGAGTGCAATTGTGCAGTAGTTTGAACATTCTTTGGCATAGCGTTTCTTTGGGACTGGAATGAAAACTGACCATTGCTGGTCCTGTGGCCACTGCTGAGTTTGCCAAATTTGCTGGCATATTGAGTGCAGCACTTTCACAGCATCATCTTTTAGGACTCTAAATAGCTCAGCTGGAATTTCATCACTTCCACTAGCTTTGCTCGTAGTGATGCTTCCTAAGGCCACTTGGCTTCGAACTCCAGGATGTCTGGCTCTAGGTGAGTGATCACACCATCGTGGTTATCTGGGTCATGAAGATCTTTTTTGTATAGTTCTTCTGTGTATTCTTGCCACCTCTTGTTAATATATTGAACTTCTGTTATATCCATGCCATTTCTGTCCTTTATTGTGCTCATCTGTGCATGAAATATTCCCTTGGTGTCTCTAATTTTCTTGAAGAGACCTCTAGTCTTTCCCATTCTTTTTTTTTTTTTTCCCCTCTATTTCTTTGCATTGATCTCTGTTGAAGGCTTTCTTCTCTCCTTGCTCTTCTTTGGAACTCTGCATTCAAATGTGTATATCTTTACTTTTCTCCTTTGCATTTAGCTTCTCTTGTTTTCCCAGCTATTTGTAAGGCCTCATCAGACAACCATTTTGCCTTTTGCTTTTCTTTTTCTTGGGGATGTTCTTGATCCCTGCATCTTGTACAATGTCATGAACCTCTGTGCGTACATCTTCAGGCACTCTGTCTATCAGATCTAATTCCTTGAATCCACTGTATATTCATAAGGGATTTGTTTTAGGTCATACCTGAATGCTCTAGTGGTTTTCCCTACTTTCTTCAATTTCAGTCTGAATTTGGCAATAAGGAGTTCAGGATCTGAGCCACAGTCAGCTCCCAGTCTTATTTTTTCTGACTCTATAGATCTTTTCCACCTTTGGCTGCAAAGACTATAATCAATCTGATTTCAGTATTGACCATCTGGAGATGTCCATGTGCAGCATCTTCTCTTGTGTTGTTGGAAGACAATGTTTTCTATGACCAGTGTGTTCTCTTGGCAAAACTCTGTTAGCCTTTGCCGTGCTTCATTTTGTACTCCATGGCCAAATTTGCCTGTTATTCCAGGTATTTCTTGACTTCCTACTTTTTCATTCCACTCTCCTATAATGAAAAGGTCTTTTTTTTTTTTTTTAATGTTAGTTCTAGAAGGTCTTGTAGGTCTTCATAGAACCGTTCAACTTCAGCTTCCTCAACATTTGTGGTTGGACCATAGGCTAGGATTACTGTAATATTGAATGGTTTGCTTTAGAAATGAAGAGAGATATTCTGTCATTTTTGAGATTGCACCCAAGTGCTTCATCTTGGCCTCTTTGGTTTACTGTGAGGGCTATTCCATTTCTTCCAAGGGATTCTTATCCACAGGAGCAGATATAATAGTCATCTGAATTAAATTCACCCATTACAGTCCATTTTAGTTCACTGGTTCTGAAAATGTCAGTGTTCATTCTTGCCATCTCATGTCTGACCACTTCCAATATTCCTTGATTCATGGACCTAATATCCCAGGTTCCTACGCAATATTGTTCTTCCATCACCAGTCACATCCACAACTGGGCATTGTTTTTGCTTTGATTCCATATCTTCATTCTTCTTGCAGTTATTTCTCTGCTCTTCTCAAGTTTAGTGGATATATTGATTCAATTCTATAATACATGTAGTCTTGAACATGTGTGGCCATTGAAATTTCTGCTCAGTTATCTTAATGGTCTGAGACAGATTTCCTTAAACTGTTGGAAACAGTGAGTTTCCCTGCCTTTGATGAGGAGTTCTGAGTGCATGTTGGGACATACCTTCACCAAAGATAGAGGCAATTTACCACTCAGGCTCAAGCTTCACTCTGTTTGCACAGAAACTCAGCATCACATTGAAAGCAAATGCTTAGCTATCTCCTAGTTGTTTAATTGGTAGGCATACAGTCCTATACATGTATGTGGCTTTCTAGATTATAAAGAATACATCACAAACATTCCAACTTCCTATGAATAGCTCCTTGCTCAAGTTTTAAGCATTTTGATTAACCTATGGTTTTTCTCAAATGTTATGCCCTGCCTCAAGCATGTGTGAAGTTAAGATTTCTTTTATAATTGCTGAAAACATTCCTGGGAAAAGGCTTTTCTCATTGAGCAAGTTCCAAGTAAGGTCTGGTAAAGGAAATCTTGAAAATGTGCTCTTCCAGTGAATCACCACCCAAGCTAAATAATGACAATTCTCTGAGATGAAAGGGGCTCCAAATTCACTTTGGTCAGCTGCTGGTTTTAACATGGATACATTTGTTGGTGTGTAAGGTTACTCTGCAGTTGAAAAGAGGAGCATGGAAAGACAAGTTAAAATACTGTTACCCTACTCTCCTTACCAAGGTTTAGCTGCAAGCCTGTAGTTGGCATTTTCAGTTAACATTCTGCAGGCTCTCGTGCTCATGAAATGTTTCCACCCAGGGATTTGTGTGCAAACATATGTCCTCACTACTGTGCATTCATGGTTCTCCATCTATCCATCATTCATCCATTTGTTCTTCTTTTGTACAGCAAGACAACAGCAGAATTTGATCAGTCAGGCTCCAGGTTCACAGCAAGGGGGCCTGGGCTTCCAGTGGCCCAGAATTTAGGCTTTAGCCTTTACTCAGGGGCCTCCAAGGATAACATCCTTTTCTGAAGAAATAGAAGCTGGGGCTAAATGAGCAGTTCATGTTTATGTCTCTGACCTCAACTGGTTAGGAAAAGCCTGAACCTCAACTGGTTAGGGAAAGTCTAAACTTCAGCCCTTAAGTACCCTAAGATAGACAAAAAATTCAGACAAATGTCAGAATATCAGGTTGCCTAAATGCTAACTGTTTACCATTTTGCAATGTCTTCATTGTTTTTAAGAAGAAGAGATTTTCTGGAGGTCTTTAACATTTCCACTTATATTCCTGCAGGATATAATTATAAAGAAGGGAAAAGAGAAAGCAATAAAGGTGAAGGCACCTGCCAAGGTGTAAGCATAAAATCAGGAATTAACATAGAATATGCTAATTAATATAGCAATTAGTTGAGCAAAAGCAGTGGGAACTTGTGGGATAATTAGGGTAAGTTGGCTGCAGCCAGTGTTGAGGGTTTTGAAAAACAAGATGGGGAGTCTGGTTATCATATAAAGACAATAGGAGTCTCTTTTTTTCTTTATAAGAATTCCAGCCAAGCAATCCCATTATGAAATCCCAACATCTAATCTCTCACACGTAGTGAATTAGATCGCTTCCAGCAAACAGGCTTTCTTGGTAAATTAAAAGCAAAATACCATCTATTGTCCCATGATTGTTTTCTCATGTTCATTAAAAACAAAGATCATTGAGATCTGTTTTATTCAAGATGGGTAAGTTGTATTGAGGTAACAGTAATAATAGCAACAACAACAACAGTAAAAAGGAGGAATTTGATTTTGTCGGGGGAGTGTGTAATTTCCTTGGTTCTGTCTCGTCACAACAAAAATTTGAAGCAATGGACCAGCGTTACAGCTCTCCGATGGACTAGTGTTACAGCTCCCAGATGGACCAGTGTTACAGTTCCATGTTACAGCTCAGTTTTATTTAGAGTATGAAGGAAAATACATCCTCAAGGAGTGAGGGCATGCAGAACCAAAAGATGCAAAGAGAAGAGAGAGAGAGAGAGAGAGACCCCTGGCCCTTTGGCTCTCTTTTTATATGTTTTTTCTCCTCCCCCTGGGCCTGCCCTATGTAAGTAAATTGGGCTAGCCAGGAGTGCTGTTTGCTCTACCTGAGGTCCTCACTCCGGTCCTTGGAACTTCCTTTGTTCTATTTTCACAGGCCTTTCCCTTTGTTGTCTTTTAGCCACAGCCATTCTGGACTCTTTTTTCCTATTCTAACTACCTAACAATTTGATCCTTATTCATGTTATATGACCCTCATGTGTTAGGAAGTCTGTTTTGCTATCATCTTGAAGTTCTTCAGTTTCTTCCATAGTGAGAAGAGAGCTCTCCAGAGAGCCTTTCACCAGTAATTATATGATCTTTGTCACAGTCACTGAAAACTCTTTGACCCAAACTGGTCACATAATTTCACCCTCACATGCCCTCTGATCCATGCAATGCTATCATCTACCAGGGAGGCAGAGAGATTGTCCAATGTAGCTACCACAAGCTTCTCAGGCATGCACACTTTCAGGCACTGATTTTAGCAAGACTCTTGTGTTAACTTTATAATAATGGCTATTGTAAAACAGATCGCCTTGATACTTTTATTCCTATTACACCTTTGGGACACGTTCTATGAGGAAATTTACTGACAGCTTAAACACTGAAATCCTTTGTTTACTATTGCTGAGAATTTGACATCTGTTCAACAAATATGTATCTGTACATTTTCACCAATGTAGAAAAGGATTTAAACCATAAAACTTTTTATGCAGAAAATGCTATATTTCCTCCTCTGAGAAAAAGATAAAGTTGTTTTCTTTCTTGGAAGCAGAAGTAAAACATAACAAACAAACAGAAAACATGAAGATTGCAACAAAAGTCAAACAGGCTCCATTTACAATAAAGAATGAAGATATAATTTAGTAAAGCAAAAAAGAAGTAGTATTTGACTTGTGTCTCTGTGGTGCTAGTGGTAGGGAAAATATTTCAAAAATTAAGTAGAATGAAGTAGTCTCATTCTTAACTCTATGCCCAACTTTATAGTTCCACCAATGCCCCTCAAAACTTACATAGAGGTCTAAACTAAATTCTACCCTTGGAACAGCCAAGAAACCAGGGTAAAATATCCCAGTTTTTCCAAACGATGTGATCTTGGTTTAAATATGTGGTAACATTTACAAAATGGGCTTCCCTGGTGGCTCAGAGGGTAAAGAATTTGTCTGAAATGCAGGAGACCCAGGCTCGATCTCTGGGTTGGGAAGATCCTCTGGAGTAGGAAATGGCAACCCATTCCAGTATTCTCGCCTAGAGAATCTCATGGACAAAGGAGCCCAGTGGGGTACAGTCTATAGGGTCGCAAAGAGTCAGACACAACCGAGTGACTTGACTTCACTTCACAAAACAAATGAAGACTCAAGGATGATAAAGGAAAAATTCACATGGTAAAAAATGGCTCAAAACAAAACTTTTACTGAGGCTCTCTTCTGTGCATGACTTTTGGTAGGCTTTGTACAGTTTAAATAGCTGGATAAGATATTCTTTTCTTTCAAGTCCATGTTTCCTTTACTTGTTCCTGAGACCAACAGTTGTCCCTACATTCTTTTCTTTTGTTTTAGGAGCAGGACTCTAAATTGAATGTATATACATTGTTACCAAATAAGGAGTCAGCATCTGGAGGAGGGCATGGCAACCCACTCCAGTATTCTTGCCTGGAGAATCCCATGGACAGAGGACCCTGGTGGGTTACAGTTCAGAGGGTTACAAAGACTGCGGCACGACTGAAGCAGTGACTTAGCACACGTGCAGCCACACACACACACACACGCACACACACACCTATAGTATACCTAGGTGTGGCGCTATGACTCAGGTCTGATGGATGAGATAGATAACTAGAGAGTTATATAAAGTTCTCAAGAAAGCTCTTTAAAAAGAGGAAGAATGGTGCATAGTTGATTTTTCCACATTTCGTCTCATTCCATTTTTAGCCTACACAATAGATATGAAAATTTAAATTCTTGTACCAAATCTGAGCTATAAGGTGACCTCATAGCTGGAAACAGCCTACAGAATGGCTAAGAGAAAAAGAAAAGGAATATATCTCTGATGAAATCATTGTTAAACCAAAGTTTGTATGCGAGATCCACAGTGAGGCCAAACAATCTGAAATGTTAGAGTTTGAAGCACAGACAGGTTTATTGCAAGACCAAGTAAGGAGAATTGGTGGCTTGCGCTCAAGAGACCTGAACACCCTGATGGGTTCCAAGGAAGAGTTTTTAAAGGCAATTTGGGGGGAAAGGCTGCAGGGTATGTGACTTTCTTCTAATTGGTTGGTGGTGAAGTAACAGGATGGTCCTGTATGAATCTCAATCATCAGCCCTCTTGTTCTAATCAGTCTGAGTACTACGTCTCATGGTCATCACGTAGTTAACTTTTTTCCATCTGCTGAGGATTTTAGTATCTGCAAAACAACTCAGGTATGTGGTTCAGAAATTGTTATATATGTCCTTCAGAGAGGAGCTAAAAACTCTGTAGCTATTATATAGATGATTTAGTATTTATTTTAAAGAAATAAACATTAAAAATTGTACTAGTTTTCCTGGCCCAACTGCTATTTTTCCTACCACATATTCACTTTTTTTCAATTATTAACTCTTGAGCCAGACTCAGGGGAGGCCTGCAAAGCTAAAGATGTTCTACATGCAAGAAGCAGGCAGAGGACATCAAGAGGCCTTTTCTGGGAAGGTTCCAAAGAGTCTTGCTTGGTTACAACTTCTTGAATCTAGTATACTAGTTATGAACTTTAATTTTGAAATTTCTTATGTGAATAGAAAACAATCTCTTTGCCAATACCCTCAAATATTTATTTCAAAGAAGATGAGTGTGTTGCTTTCCTAGTAGATATCTAAACATACTAAAGATTTCACACTGCTATCCAAGCCAGAAATCTGGAGTCAACTCTGATTATTTTCTATCCCTCACTCACATCACCTAACTGATCAACAAATTACTCTTTTCTATTGCCAAACTGTCTGTAATCCATTCTTATTTTTAGAGTTAACATCATTTCTCATTTGGCTATATCAATAACTTTCTTTGCACTCCTGTTGATTCTAAATACCCCCACCACCAACACAGTCAAATTTCTGAGATGAAAATTTCTATGACTGTTCTTGTGGATAATTTTTAATTGACTTCTATACTATAAATCTAGATTCCTGATCATGACATAGAATGCTCTTCTTAAACCGGCCCTTAGATAAGCCAGTGCATGCTCATCTTCTAGAAAGATTCACTTTTGTTTCCCACCCCATCTACATAGAAGCACTTACAATTTCCGTAACGTATAATTTTCTTTCTTTCATATGGTGATGTCTTCGCCTAAATTGTGCCCTTTGCCTAGAATGCCCTCTCCAATCTGACAGACTGCCCTCAAATGAGCAAGAAAAAAATTATACACCCTAAAACATATTACATTTTGTCTATTTCCTGGCAACTTTGACATACCTCCATTATCACACTAATTAAAGACATACCTCCTTCTGTTGCACATTGCTTTATTGCATTCCACAGATGAGTATTTTAACAAATTAAATGTTTGTGGCAACCCTACCACAAGCAAGTCTTTTGGCGCCATTTTTTTCAATAGCATTTGCTCACTTCATGTCTCTGTATCATATTTTTGATAATCCTTGTAATAGTTCAAGGTTTTTCATCAATATTATATTTCTTATGGATATATATGACCAGCGATTTTTGATGTCTCTATCGCAATTGTTTTGAGGCCTTGTGAACCACATTCATGTAAGATGGAAAACTTAATCTATGAATGTACTTATTTTGACTGCTCCAACAACCAGCAGTTTCCCATTTATCTCCCTCTGCTCTGGCATCCTTATTTCCCGAGACAAAATGATATTGAAATTAGGCCAGTTAATAACCCTATAATGGCCTCTAAGTGCTCAAGTGAAAGGAAGGGGTCACACTTGTCTCATTTTAAATCAAAAGATAGAAATTATTAACCTTAGCGAGGGAGGGTTGCCAAAAGTTGAGACAGGCCAAAAACTGGGCATCTTGTACCAAAAAGCTAACTAAGTTGTGAATGCAATGGAAAAGTTCTTAAAGTAAACTAAAAGTGCTACTCCAGTGAACACAAAAATAAGAGAGCAAAAAGCCTCATTGCTGATATGGAGAAAGTATTAGTAGTATGAATAGATCAAACAAGCCACAAGATTCCCATAAGCCAAAGCCTAATTCAGAGCAAGGCCCTAACACTCTTTAACTCTATGAAGACTGAAAGAGAGCAGGAAGCTGCAAAAGTAAAGTTTGAAACTAGCAGATGTTGGTTCATGAGATTTAAGGAAAGAAGCTGTCTCTGAAACATAAAAGCACAAGGTGAAGCAGCAAATGCTGATGTATTAATAGAAGCTGTAGCAAGTTATCCAGAAGATTCAGCTAAGGTAACTAATGAAAGGTGCTCCACTACAAACAGATTTTCAATATAGACAAAATAGGAAATAATGTGGCCAGTTTGAGCTTCTATCTGGATCACTAAAGCATCTTCCACATCAGCAATCAGTTTTTCTTTCTTATCATTTATGTGTTCACTGAAGTAGCACTTAATTTTCGTGTACTGGAAGAAGATGACATCGAGGACTTTCATTGCTACAGAGAAGTCAATGCATGACTTCAAAGCTTCAAAGGACAGGCTAATTCTCTTGTTAGGGGCTTTAAATGTAACCCAAAGCTCTTTTAGCTTTCTGAAAATTCTGGAACTCCTAAAAATTATGCTTAAACTACTCTGGCAGTGTTCTGTAAATGGAACAAAAATTTCAAGACAATAACACATCTGTTGATAACATGGTTTCCTGAATATTTTAAGCCCACTATTGAGATCTGATTCTCAGGAAAAAAAATTCAAATAATTTCCAAAATATTATATATTGTACCTGGCAACCCAAAATCTCTAGTGGAGATGCAAAAGACTCTTACTATTTTCATGCAGGTTAACACAGCATTCATTCTGTAGCCCATGGATCAAGCAGTAATATTTACTTTCAAGTCTTATTTCTTATTTAAGAAATACATTTCACAAGGACTTAGTTGCCAAATATAGGTATTCCTCTAGTGGATATTGGCAAAGTAAATTGAAGAACTTCTAGAAAGGATTCCTCATTCTAGGTGTCATTAAGGACATTTGTGATTTTGGGGAAGAGGTGAGCATATTAACAGGATTTTGGAAGAAACTGATTCTAACTCTCATGGATGACTTGAGGGCTCAAGGCTTCAGTGGAGGAAATAATTGCAGATGTGGGGAAACTAGCAGGAGAACTATAATTAGAAGAGGGACCTAATGATGTGACTAAATTTCATGATAAAGCTCTAACAGAAGAGGAGCTACTTCTTATGAATGAGCCAAGAAAGTTGTTTCTGGTGATGAAAACTGCTCTTGTTGAAGATGTTGAAAAGATTGTTGAAATGATAACAAATTTGGAACTATGGCATAAACTTAGTTGAAGAAGCAGCAGCAGACTTTAGGGGAATAGACTTCAATTTGAAAAAAAGTTCTTCCTTGGGTACTATTCTATCAAACAATGTTGCATGCTACAGAGAAATTGTTCATGAGAAAAAAAGTCAATAAATGTGACAAACTTTGATATTGTTGTGTTTTAAGAAATTGCCACAACCACCCTAAGGTTCAGCAATCACTACCCTGATCATTCAGAGTCCATAAATGTCAAAACGAGACTCTCCAGCAGCAAAAGATTATAACTTGCTGAAGACTCAGATGATGGTTACCTTTTTACTTCAACAACAAGGTATTTTTAAGTTAATTTATGTATACTATTTTTGTGTATATATACATACTCTTTATGTATACTTATGTTAATGTATGTATACTCATAATACTATTGTACATTCAATAGACTACAGTAGAGTGTAAGCTTCTTTGGTGGCTCAGAAAGTAAAGAATCTGCCTGAAATGTGGGAGACCCAGGTTTTATCCCTGGGTTGGTAAAATTCCCTGGAAAAGGGTATGGCTACCCACTCCAGTATCCTTTCCTGGAGAATTCTATGGCAGAGGAGCCTGCTGGGTTATAGTCCACTGGGTTGCAAACAGTCGGATATGACTGAGTGATTAACACTTTCACTTTTCACCTTTTATAAGTACTGAGAAACAAAAAACTTGTGTGACTCACTTTACTGTGATATTTGCTTTATCACAGTGGTCTGCAATCGAATCTGCTATGTGCCTGGGGTGTGCCTATGTGTTATGTCATTTCCAACTGATCAGGTATATGAGGCACATTTATCTCTAGTATTCTTACTATGCACCACTCTGCCTCCCAGGTGACAGATGTTCAATACATATACAACAAGGATAGTCAATCCTTGGTCCATAGCTCAATCACAGCAATAAACTATGATTTTTCAAGAGGCTATGACACTTTAAACCCTTCATTCATAAAAAAGTGACACCAGGATGCCTTAATGTGATCCATGATCCACTGACACTCTAGATTCAGTTGCCTATACCTTTTTGATTCACTGTTCTCTTTGGGTGTCTCTGGCTTTGTGTTCCTCCCATCACAACAGGGAACAGCTGGACTTGATGTACATACCATCCTTATATTATTTCTTAGACAATAAAACTTGGTAGCTAAGATGGGACTATACCTTGTTTCCAATCCTCAACAAAAAGGATAATTGCATTATATTGTCAAAATGCATTGCTTTTCTTTTCTAGAATATAAAGAAAACAAATTCAAGCTGAACAGAAACATAACTGTATTTTCCACAGTGCCTTCTCAAAAAAAAAAAAAACAAACTTAAATTGCCTTTATAAAGTAATTATATGAATAAAATAGAAAATGGATGACTGAGGTAAAACAATGATCAGTCAATTCAGTCACTCAGTCGTGTTCAACTCTTTGAGACCCCATTGACTGCAGCATGCAAGGTTTCCCTGTCCATCACCAACTCCTGGAGCTTACTCAAACTCATGTCCATTGAGTCGGTGATGCCATCCAACCATCTCATCCTCTGTCGTCCCCTTCTCCTCCTGCCTTCAATCTTTCCCAGCATCAGGGTCTTTTCCAATGAGTCAGTTCTTCTCATCAGGTGGCCAAAGTATCAAAGTTTCAGCTTCAGCATCAGTCCTTCCAATGAATATTCAGGACTGATTTCCTTTAGGATGGTCTGGCTGGATCTCCTTGCAGTCCAAGGGACACTCAAAAGTCTTCTCCAACACCACAGTTCAAAAGCATCAATTCTTCGGCGCTCAGCTTTCTTTTACTCCAACTCTCACATCCATACATGACTACTGGAAAAACCATAGCTTTGGCTAAATGGACCTTTGTTGGCAAGGTAATGTCTCTGCTTTTTAATATGCTGTCTACGTTGGTCATAGCTTTTCCAAGGAACAAGCATCTTTTAATTTCATGGCTGCAGTCACCATCTGCAGTGATTTTGGAGCCCCCAAAAATAAAGTCAGCCACTGTTTACACTGTTTCCTCATCTATTTGCCATGAAGTGATGGGACCAGATGCCATGATCTTAGTTTTCTGAATGCTGAGCTTTAAGCCAACTTTTTCACTCTCCTATTTCACTTTCATCAAGAGGCTCTTTAGTTCTTTTTTACTTTCTGCTGTAAGTGTGGTGTCATCTGCATATATGAGATTATTGATACTTCTCCAGGCAATCTTGATTCCAGCTCAGTAAATCTGTAATCCAATTTTCTGTTGATGGGTGGGGCTGTTTTCCATCCCTGTTATTTGACCTGAGGCCAAGCTATGGTGGAGGTAATGAAGATAAAGGAAATAATTATAGAAACTAAAAAAAAAAAAAAAAAGAAGTGGCAATCCTAAATAATATCTATCTCAACTTTCCACCAAGATAAAAATCTTAGGTAGCAGATACTAGAATTGGTGTAGGAAATGAAAACTGACTTTTCAGGAGAGAAGGGGTAGTGAAGTGATTAATAGCCCAGGCTCTGAATCCTGACTAAGTGTGGTCGAGACTTTTGTTGTTGTTCAGCCGCTCAGTCGTGTACACCTCTGTGAGACCCCATGGACTATAGCGTGCCAGGTTTCCCTGTCTTTCACCCTCTCCTGGAGTTTTCTTGGACTCATGTCCATTGAGTCAGTGATGCAATCCAACCATCTCATTTTTGGTCTCCTCTTTCTCTTTCTGCCCTCAATCTTTCCCAGCATCAGAGTCTTTTCCTGTGAGTTGGCCCTCTGCATCAGATGGTCAAAGTATTAGAGCTTCAACTTCCCCATCAGTCCTTCCAATGAATATTCAGGGTTGATTTCCCTTAGTATTGACCGGTTTGATCTCCTTGCTGTCTAAGGGACTTTGAAGAGTATACTCCAGCACCACAGTTGCAAAGCATCAGTTCTTTGGTGCTCAGCCTTCTTTATGGTTCAGCTCTCACATCTGTACAGGGCTAATGAAAAACCATGGCTTTGACTATATGGACCTTTGTTGGCAAAGTGGTGCCTCTGCTTTTTAATATGCTGTCTAGTTTTGCCATAGCTTTTCTTTCAAGGAACAGCATCTTTTATTTTCATGGCTGCAGCCAAGTCATAGTGTCAACATTTAATAGTTCTGTGACTTTGGATAAAATACTTAATTGTATTATGTTTCACTAGACCATCTGCAATATCAAAAATTAAAAAGAAAAAGTAAATCTCTCTTATGAGGTGTGTAAGAAAATTGAGTTAATATGTATGAGGTTCTTAGCACATGCCCCATATAGTCCAAGTGCTTGGTACATTTTAGTATTGTTATAGCATAGTCCATTCCACTTCTTTACTTTCTAAAATTCACCTTTATGCTATGTCTTTTCTTTAAATTGAAGTGTGGATGATTTATAACATTGTCTTAATTTCCTGTATACAGCAGTATGATTCAGTTATATCATAACTGAAAAAAATATATATATATGTATTATTTTCCATTTTGGTTTATTATAGGATATTGAATATAGCTCCCTGTTCTATACAGTATAACCATGTTGTTTATTAATTTTATGTATAGTAATGTGAATCTATTAATCCCAAACTTGTAATTTGGTAACCCTAGTTTGTTTTCTATGTCTGTGAGTCTATTTTTATTTTATAAATAAGTTCATTTGTATCATACTTTAGATTACACATATAAGCAATAGCATATGACTTTTTTTTTTCTCAGTTTGACTTATTTCATTTAGTATGACAATCTCTAAGTCCATCCACTTCCAAAGTGGCGTTATTTCCTCCCTGTTTATGGCTGAGTAATATTCCATTGTGTATATGTACTAACTTTTCTTTATCCATCCATTCATCTGTTGATGGATGTTGAAATTGTTTCCATGTCTTGGCTATTGCAAATAGTGCTGCTATGAACATTGGGGTGCAGTTTTTTTTTTTTTAAGTATGTTTTTCTCCAGTTAGGTGGCCAAGAGTGGCATTCCTGGGTCATATGGCAACTCTTTTTAGTTTTTTTGAGGAAACACCATACTGTGTTATATAGTGTCTATACGCTTATGCTTTTTCTTATAATGCATATATATATTATCATAGAAATATTTATTACAATGGGGCCATTTTTTTAGCCTACTCTTAACACTTACCACACATCAACTTTTCTTTACTGTTGTTGCTGTTGGTCAATTGCTAAGTCATGCCTGACTCTGCAACCCTATGAACTGCAGCACACAGGCTTTCCTGTTTTACACTATCTCCCGGAGTCTGCTTAAACTCACATCCACTGAGTCGGTGATGACATCCAACCATCTCATCTTTTGTTTCCCCCTTCCCCTCCTGCCCTCAATCTTTCCCAGCATTAGGGTCTTTTCCAGTAAGTAGGCTCTTCACATCAAGTGACCAAGGAATTGGAGTTTCAGCTTCAGCATCAGTCCTTCCAATGAATATTCAGGGTTGATTTCTTTTAGAATTGACTGGGTGATCTCCTTGCAGTTCAAGGGACTCTCGATTGTCTTCTCCAGCACCACAATTCAAAAGAATCAATTCTTCAGCACTCAGCCTTCTTGTACCTTTATTTTATTAATAAGAGAGGTAAAGTATAGACAGTTAAAGGTATTTTCTGAAGGTTACAATGCCATACAATGCAGGACTCAGATTGTCTGGCCCACACTCTTGATCAAATATAACATCTCTTGATGTTCTGAGTTCAGCCATTTGGAAAACAGAAGGAGTGCCATTTCCTTCTCTCTTTTCATAATTTTCTCCACCTAATGCCTCTTGGTTGTGAAGGCTTCCAGAAATCTCTCACCCAGACTTCTCTCTAGTGAATGTCCCCTGTACTTTACTTGGAAGAGAGCACATTCAGAGTTTATTCCCCTTCCAAAAATCCCGAAGAGTTAGGCCAAAACTTGATTATTAGTTTTAATGTGCTTCTGATCATTCTCATGCATCTGCTCTTTGCTGTCACTTACTATACAACATACATAGTGCTAGCCTGAAAACTTGCAACTAGTCAGAGAATAAAAGGAAACAAACAATTTTAAAAGTAAAATTGAAATATAGTGTGGTAGTAAATGCAATAAGACTGCTTTGAATGTATTATGGATATGTATAAGGAGATGCTTCAAATTCAAGGAAAGCTTCTTGGAAGAGGTGATTATTACACTGTACACTAAGGCAGTGGTCCCCAACATTTTTGGCACCAGTTTTATGGAAGACAATTTTTCCATGGACTGAGACATGGGGGGTGGTTTCAGGATGGTTCAAGCACATTACATCTGTGGTGCACATTATTTCTATTATTATTATTACATCAGATCCACCTCAAATCCTCAGACTTTAGATCCTGAAAGGTGGGAATCCCTGCACTACAGGATAACCAGGTGTACTACCAAGTAAAGAAGAGTGAAGATTGAACAAATGACTGATTTGGGGAGGGCTCAACTTCTGTCATAATTACCTATTGTGGTGGTTTAGTTGCTAAGTCGTGTCTGACTCTTGCGACCCCATGATTGTAGCCCCCCAGGCTCCTCTGTCCATGGGATTTTCCAGGCAAGAATACTGGAGCAGATTGTCATTTCCTTCTCCAGGGAATCTTCCCAACCCAGGAATCAAACCTGGATCTCCTGCATTGCAGGCAGATTCTTTACCAATTGAGCTATGAGGAAAGCCTATTACTGCAAGGCAAAATTCTCAAAGCTTGGCAGCTTTAAACAATTCTCACATCATTGTTCTATGGATTAACAATATGGACACAATTTAGCTGATCTCTCTGAATCAGAGAGGTTATAATGAAGGTATTGATGAGGGATGCAATCATCTTAAGGCTTTTGTGTGGAAGTATCAACTTCCAAACTCACTCTCATGACTCACTCTCCAGACCTCTCTTTCTTGGGCAGAGACACCACTTGGTTACTTTCCAAAGACCGCTCAGAATAGAAAAATTGCCTTCCCTAGTTTTCCTGGGAAAACTAGGACAAAGAACAGACAGGGCACCAAACTTGAGTTCCTTCTAAATATTGGTCTATTTCTGATATAAGAATGAGGTTCACAGGTGTATTCCAGTATTCAAGACAGATACCTGATTTTTCAATTTGGAAAAGTAAAATCCAAAAGGTTAGCAAAACAAAGCACACCATTAAATTTTTGCTTTATAGATTACATTTTATGGTTGTTTGTAGTTTCTTTCTCTTTTTCTTCTTTTTTATTTAGTGCTAAATATGTCCTTGCAAACTTCTTTTGAGAAAATGATATGTGGGAAATGATTTAATTTTTTCTATTGCTCTTCATTGTGGAAAAGAAGAGTGTTTCACTTTTTTTCTTTTCTGTAAATAGAGAGAGGTGGGAGCACCCAGGATGGAAACCAAAATACTTTTGTAACATAATGTTGGGAGTGATATTCCATCATTTCTTTCACATTCCATTTGAACTAGTCTAGTATTGTCAGATAAAATGCAGCATGGTGCTGCTGCTGCTTACTCACTTCAGTCGTGTCTGACTCTGTGCCACCATATGGACTGCAGCCTTCCAGGCTCCTCTGTCCATGGGATTCTCTAGGCAAGAGTACTGGAGTGGGTTGCCATGCCCTCTTCCAGGGGATATTACTGACCCAGGGATCGAACCAAGGTCTCCTGCACTGCAGGCAGATTCTTTACCACTGAGCCACCAGGGAAGCCCCCTAAATAGAGTACACACAGTTAAATTTAAATTTTAGATAAAGAATACTTTTCCAAGAATATTTAAACATTGCATGTGGCAAGTGTATACTAAAAAAAATGTTGTTTATCTGAAACTTAAAATTAACTGTGCACCCTGAATTTTTGCTTGCGAATTCTGGCAAAGTGAAGTTAATAACATCTTATGACTTTTATCAGGCTTCTAGGTGGCTCAGTGATAAAGAATCCACCTGCTATTAAGGAAATGCATGTTCAGCCCTTGGGTTGGGAAGATCCCTTGGAGAAGAAAATGGCAATCCATGCCAGTATTCTTCCCTGGGAAACCCCAAGGACAGAGGACCCTAAGAGGCTACAGTCCATAGGGTCACAAAAGATTGGGACATCACTTAGGGGCTAAACAATGACAGTGTGACTTCTGTCACATTCTATTCACTAGAAGCTAATCCCTAGTCTCAACTCACACTCAAAGGGGTGGAGAATTATAGAAGAGCATGAAAATTAGTATGTTTAGTTCATCGGAGAACATCTTAGAGGCTGCAAACAACAGTAACTAAAGAAAGGTATCTAATTATATCCTTTAAGGTACTTTCTGAGTCTTTGTAGAGGCATTCCAGTATATTTTCCCTAAACTGTCTTATATGTTAAGTCACCTACATGCAAATGAGATCTGTTCTGAGAGCATGTTCATAAATCCACTTTGTTCATAAGTCTAGCAAAGTTAGCCTAGATACTCAGCTTACACAATCAGCTACATAGTACAGTACCGTAATAGGTTTATAATACTTTTCACACAAATAATACATAAAACATTAAAAAACACAAAAATAAATACAACATATTTAATCTTATAATACAGTACCTTGAATTGTAAAGTAATACAGTACAACAGCTAACATACAAGGCCTGGCATCAAGTGAACAGGGAACGATGTATTGATTGGAGGAGGGAGAGGAGGAGGGAGATAGAACTGAAGTATCTTCAGTAATAGGAGATGTAGGGGAAGCTGCAACTTCACTCACACCTGACACACACATTGGAAAGTTCTCAACTTGAAGATTCATATGTAGGGGACTTACTTTACTTTTGCCCAAGTGCCTCCATCTAAGAGGTTTATGTTAGTCTGCTAGGAATGCCATTAAAAAGACCACAGTTTAGAAGGCTTAAATAACAGACATGTATTTTCTCACAGTACAAGAGGCTTGAAGTCCAAGATCAAGGTGCCAATGAAGTCGGTTTCTGATAGATCTACTTTTCCTAGGCTGTCAACAATCACTTTTTTGCTGGGTCCTCACGTGGACCTTCCGCACACTTATGACTTCATTTAATCTTAATGGCTTCCCTAAAGACCCTATCTTGAAATATCAATACAACCTTACTGGGGGATAAAAGTTTCAACATATGAATCTGACATGTACACAGTTCAGGCTATAACATGGTCTTTCACAACAATAGGACAAATCAGTGTGGCTCAGGCTGCAATGTCACAGCCCAATCCGTATCACTATTTAAAAACAGAAAGTGTTTCCTCTCTTCATTCTGGGCGTGGAGGCTGCAATATAGAAAAGTCACCTTTAGCTCTCCTTTTGCCTCAAATTAAGCCTAAAGAGCGAAGAAGGAAACGGCAACACACTCCAGTGTTCTTGCCTGGAGAATCCCAGGGACGGGGGAGCCTGGTGGGCTACCGTCTATGGGGTCGCACAAAGTTGGACACGACTGAAGTGACTTAGCAGCAGCAGCCTGAAGAGAAATCACATGAAATTTATTTTAGCAGCTTTGCAAAATAAAGCATGTTTGTGGAGAATTCTCTCTGCATGCTTCACAAGGGATGCAATCATGTTTAAAGGCTGTTTATTTATATTTTATGATGCATAATTTATGCAATATGATAACCTAAAGGTATTTTATGACATTTAATTTAGGCAATTTGATAGCCTAAAGGTTAATGTTGAAAGTCAGGCAAGAAGAAAACTCCCAGCAATTTAGCACTCCCTTAGGATCTTTGTAATAAAGCCAGCATACAAAACAAGTATAAAAGTGATATTGCTTGAGTAGGAAGTTAGAGCATTTGGGTTTACACCTAAGGGTATTTAATATCGTAAGCTTATTGGCAGTGATTGGGGTTCAGAAAGGTCTATCAACAGTGTTCTCTCAGTCACTCACTGCTGAATCTGAAAGGAGGCACTTTTTTTTTATCCCCTCCCCTTATTTAAATATACCAGATTAACATCTTTTTAGGCAAAGCCTCCTAGAGTAATGCTTTCTCTTGGCTGAAACTCCAAATGGAACATTTACCATGAACGTTAACTGCATGCCTGGCATTTTATTCTGAAAGAAACTCAGGGTTTCATTCCCTCTGGCAATTTACAAAGAACTGGGGAAAATTCAGAAGCTGAATAAACACTTCTAGGAAAGAATACTGAATAGTAAGTAAGTGTTGGGGGGTCTCACCTATTGGGTTTAGAGAGTGGGATCTCATGAGACTTTGAAAAATCATACAATTAAGTGGGTAAAAATTCTCTTTTAGGCTATAATTCCACACTTGAGATGACACATAGCCAGTCCATCATGATGTCATCTAACTCTCCAGTCCTCCCTCTTTTTCCTTATGTATCAAACTTAACTATGTTGTTAGTTATTTTCTGAAAGTACCATACACTCTTTTTCACAGCCACACCTTTGAAGATAACTTTCCATTGCTGGAATGCACAGCTTATTTCTAATTGGATGACTCTGAATAAGCCTCTACAATTCAGCTAACTTGTCAATATCCCTAAGAGGCATTTCTTATTTGACACTCCTCCACTTCCCTGGGTTAAAAGAATTGTATTTATTCTCATTTCTCCCATAGAAATGTGTTCCTACCTATATTTTAACATATATTATTGTGTTGTGATTATTTGTTTCCTTGCTTTTCCCTCACTTCCAAATAAAATAGTACGTAATACATAGCCCTTTGAACACAGGGATGATTCTACTTGTGGTTGCATTCTTAAATGATAACTCCTAGTGCAGTGTGTGGTACATATAGATGCTTAATAATTTTCCTAATGAAATTACAAATAAAGGATTAAGCATTTTAAATTTCTAATTCTTTGTTGTTGCAGTCAAATATTGTCAAATCTGTTACATTAGTCATGACAATAAATTATATCATGCAGCTGTATAGAAATATGTCAATCAGGACAATTTATTGGTCTCTTTGAAAAATAGCCCTTTGCATTATGTGCTAAAAATCTTAGCAGATTATTCTGGTCTTTAAAGCACTTATAGTATACTTGGAAGTATCTAACTACAATTATAACTAAAATAAAGCAGTAGAGATGTACTGATTTCCTAAATTGTACTAAGCACTGTGGTAGGCAGAAAATAAACTATTAATATAGTGATATAGGCCTTACCCTTAAGAATTTAACATTCTAGTTTAGGATATAAACAAGATACAAAGGATAAAATATTTTTCAAGAAGTTTAAACCTTATACTCAAGAATCAACTCTAATGGCAAAGAGAGAGTTCATAGTTTTCCTTGATTACTCTAGCTTCAATCCTGATGATTTGATCAGTAATTCAACTTCTTTCTAGGCAAACATCTGCAGATATAATTGATCTTCTGTGTTCTCTTCCATATCTGGAAGAACACATTAAGTTTGTGTCAACCAGAAACTGGCACTTGCCATAGTCACTTGCCATCTGCTTCTACAGGGATTAAGTCATGTGCTGCTGTAGCTGCTGACCTCCAACACCTCCTGAAGGAGTTCAGGGCAGAGAGCAGAAATGAGGCACTCTATGTCATGGGGTCACAGGACTGAAGTGACTTAGCACATAGCACATGTTCTCATAAAACTGGCAGGACAGATCTTCAGGTAATTAGATATTCTCAGGAGCTGATTTTATGAGTCCAATTCTTCTATCTTTTTATTTCTAGAAAAACACTAAGACCCTTCATGGTGATGACTATTTCTCATGACTAGCAGAAGCATCCCCTTCAAAAGGGGGAAATGACTGAAAAGGATACACATGGAACCTTCAGGAGTGATGAAAATGTTCTATATTACAACTGAGGTGTTGAACATTTTTTATAGCTATTTGAGTAATAAACTTCAGATCTGTTCATTTCACTAAATCAATTTTACCGTTAAGGAAAAATAAACAAAGGTATGGCAGCAATATTGTAGTAATGACCATAAACTAGATGTAATTCAGATGTTTATCACAGTAAAATCAATAAACTGAAATATACTTATTCAATGTATATTCATATAAAACAAGAGTCAACAAATTATATCTCCAAACTATAGGGGTGAATGAATCTTTATAAGGGTGAATAAAAAAAGCCAGAAATAAAATAAAATATGTTATGGATATAATTTTATTAAGTCAAAAAAAAAAAAAGAAGGCAAAGCAAATATTTAATGATAATAAACATAATGACTGCTCATGAAGGGGATATTGAATGAAATGAAAACCAAAAGAGTTGTGAGGTTCTGGTCATGATTTGTCCCTTGAACTGAGTGTCGTCTCCATGGGTGTGTTTTCTCTATGGAAATTTAATGAAGTGTGTATAACTAATATTTTGAATAATTTTCTGTATGTTAGTTATCTTTCAAAATCAGTTTGCCTTGAAAAAAGAACAATAAATGTTTATTTTCTAATTTAAAGAGCAGTGACATAGTAGTAAATAAGGTCATGAAACTTAATTAACTGTACAAAAGCCAAGTAAGATTCACTGAAGAAACAGAAAATAGTGGCTTACCATTTAAAAACATATTAATGGATGGCGGAGGAGTAGGTAGACATGAAGTACATCTCTCTCTATGGATACATCAGGAATACACCTTCAGACACAGAAGTGCATTCAGAACACCAGTTGAGAGTGGACAGGAGTACCTGACCAGTGGAAAAGAATATATAGAACCATGCAAAAATTGGTAGGACTAGGGAACTACCGATTTCCTTATCCTAGGGAGAAAAACAGAAGTGCTAGTAAGACTGGTCCTGCCCTCAGCAGGTGGGGGAACTAAAGCAGGGGTCTGATCCCCACATTGGGGCAATTGTCTGAATCAGAGGAGAAACAAATAAGGCTGACAGTGAAACAGCTGATCTGTGGGAGCCTAAATGGCTGAGAATCAGACAGTCCTTGCTGCAGCCATACATACTCCTGACAGGTACTCAGGTTTCCTGGAAGGCGCAGCATCTGGGAGCTGGAGTTTAGGGATTGTGGAGCAATCCTAGGGCAAGGACTGCTGTTGACTGCAGAGAGACAGATTGAGGGGATGTGAGGGAAGAGATTGTGGTGGGAAATGCTGGTGGAGGAAAGCCAGGCAGCCATGGAAGCAAGGTGATACTGCTGAGTCAAGCATAGGGGGTGGAGCCACCACCATAGCCTCTCTCTTTCCACACGCCAACATCAGCAGCAGAACAATAGAGAAGCTGGCCCATCAAACTCCTGACGCACTGAACTACAGAGTAGGACCCCACCCAAGGTGCTCCTTTAACTGACTGATGCACCAATCTACAGAGTTGGACCCCAGCCAGGGAGGCCCCCTATGTGCTTGAGGTGCTGAACAACAGAGAAGGAGCCCAGGCAAGGAAGCCCTGTACGTGCCTGCATGGGCAGAGCTATGAAGAAAGACTGGCCAAAGAGGCCTTCTGACCGCCAGCTACAAGAGGCTCAAAAAAAAAGACCCTGATAGGAACATAACTCCTGCCACAGAGGCAGTCCATGTCCCTGCACACTTGGAGCCACCAGTGTCCCCGGAGGCCAAGCAGCTGTGCAACCTTCACGCTCAATTCTCACTGGAGCAGAGCTGCCACAGGCAAAAAATGTCTTGTGTCTATGGGCGCAAGTTCGCTTCAGTCATGTCTGACTCTTTGCAACCCTGTAGACTGTGGCTTGCTAGGCTTCTCTGTCAGGGAGGCGGGGTTCTCCATGCAAGAATACTGGAGCGTATTGGCCAATACTGGTTGTCATACCCTTCTAGAGCACTGTATTTCCTGTTTCCCTAGCTGCCAACTGCCCTGAGTACCTGGTACTGCCAGAACCCCTGCGACCAAAGCAGCTGCACCACCTCCAAATCTGGCCCTCAGAGGGGGAAACCCAAGTCCTCCAGGGCGGCCTCAGGAGCAAACCCCAGTGGACAATCCACATGAAGAGGTAGAAATAGAATCACAATTGAAACCTAGGGGCAGTGTGGTTAAGGAAGAAGACCCAAAACCTTCCCACCATCTGTACAATATGCAGATTAAATTCACACGAACAACTAGGCAGATTTTGTATCTATGGAATACATAAAAAGTCATTGAGAGCTCCCACAATAGAAAACTCACTAGTTCTGATAGCTGTGGACATTGGAGGCAAGAACACACAGGAGTAGGACCAGATAAGAGTCTGAGCTGCCTCCACAGAAGGTCCAGGTTTCAGCACAGTGTAGGAGGGCATCCTAGGGAGCTGAGGTGGACTGTGACTCTCAGCGAGGGAAAGGACCCCGACAGCGGTGACTCGAGAAAAACATTTATTATTCTTATGTTTTGACTTGTTCTGTAGATTCTTTTGGATTTTTTTTTCTTTCTTTCCCCCTTTGTTGTAGTTGTCGATTTTATTAACACTACGAAATCCAATTAAGCTTTTGAGCTTTTTTTTTTTTCTGTCATATTTTTTGTTGTTGTTATAAACCTTTACTTCTACATTGAGTTTTTTCAGTTCCGTGGAGTTTTCATATTTTTCTTTCTTTTCTCTTTTTTCAATTTTAATTTTTTAAACGTATTATTATTTTTCTACAGGTATTCCTTTGTTTGCTTTTCCTACTGTTCTTTTCCCCTTGAAGTTAATCTTTAATGTATATAAATCTTCTTTATCTCCCTCTATTTAACTTTGCATATCTAGTCTTTTTTTCTTCCTCTCCTTTCCTCTCAATGTATTTGTTAGTTTTCTTTTCATTGCTTTATTCCCCAATCAGCACCTTGCTTTAGCTTTGTTTTCCATTTTGTGCTTTAGCTAGTTTTGTTCTTAACTGGTAATTGCATTTTTTGATTTCCTTTGTTTGCTGGATCAATCTATTTCACTTTATATTTGTTGGACTCTTTTGATTTTGCCTATGGGTGTATATGTATATGTGTATATTCAGTCACAGTTTTTATTGTTATACATCTCTGCCTCTACTTTGGGCTTCTGCAGTTCTGAAGAGCTTTTCCTTTTTTTTTTTTTTTTTCCTTCTTTTTTCTTCTTCCATTTTTTCTTCTTTTCTCTTTTTTATAATATTTATTTTTAAAGCTTATTGTATTTTTCTACATTTATTCCTTTATTTGCCTTCCTTACTGTTCTTTTCCCTTGCAGTTAATCTTTAATGTGTATAAATCTTCTTCATCTACCTCTACTTAACTTCACATGTCTATTCTTTCTTCTCTTTCTTTCCTTTCCTATCAACATACTTATCAGTTTTGTTTTCATTGCTTTATTCCCCACTTGGTACCTTGCTTTGATTTTGTTTTTCAGTTTGTACTTTAGTTAGTCTTGTTCTTAACTGGTAAATATAATTTTTGATTTCCTTTGTTTGCTGGGTCAATCTACTGTACTTTATTTTTGTTGGACTATTTGATTTTGCTCATGGGTGTATATGTATATGTGTATATTCCATTATTTTAATTATTATTTTAATTATTTAATTATTTTAAATAATTTAAATAAATAAAATTAAATAATTAAATAAATAATTAAAATAATTAATTAAATAATTAAATAAAATATTATTAATTTATTTAATATTTAATTATTTTAATTATTCTCTGCCTGATTTTGTAACTGCCATTTGTCTGGGGTTCATCTTTGGTTTCTTATTTTTGGATGTTGGTTTTAGTCACACCTAACGCTATAACCAACCACTTGTGGAATCTTTGTTCCTGACCAGAGATCAAGCCCTGAGCCTTTGGAGTGGGAGCCCTGACTCCAAGACCCTAGACTACCAGAGAACTAACCCTAGGGAGTGTCAAATAGTGAGAACTCACACAAATAAAACCACTTGAATACAAGGCCCGGCATCACCCGACCACCAGTAGCACCCTGTGCAGGACGCCTCATCTAAACAACAAACAAAGCAAAAACACAAACCCGATCATCAGCAGACAGGATGCCACCTCACTCAGCCCTGCCCAGCAGAGGAAAACAAACAGACAAACCAAAAACTCAGCACTAATCTCACCCACTATGAAGCTTACACAAATCACTGTACCAACATTAGAAGGGCAGAAACCAAAAGGAAGAAATGATTCAATCTTCTTCAAGGAAATAATTCAACTATCCTTGAAGCCTGGGAAAAGGAGACCTCAAACACAATAAGTTAAAAAAAATAATCATAAAAAGGCAGGAAATACTACACAAATGAAGGAACAAACTAGAAACACAAAAGTCCAAATGATTGAAGAGGAAATAGGCAAGCTACCTGAAAAAGAATTCAGAATAATGATAGTAAAGATGATCAAAAACCTTGAAAACAGAATGGAGAAAATGCAAGAATCAATTAACATAGGCCTAGAAGAATTACAGAATAAACATACAGAGACAAATTGCACAATTACTGAAATTAAAAATACTCTATAAAGAATCAATAGCAGAATATCAGAAGCAGAAGAATGAATCAGAGAGCTGGAAGACAAAATGTTGGAAATAACTTCTGAAGAACAAAGTAAAAAAAAAAAAAAGAACTGAGGATAGTCTCAGAGATCTCTGGGACAATATCAAATGCACCAACATTCGAATTACAGGGGCCCAAGAAGAGAAAAATACAATTTTTGAAGAGATTATAGTTGAAAATTTCCCCAACATGGAAAAGGAGATAGTTAATCAAGTCCAAGAGGCACAAAAGTTCCCATACAGGATAAACCCAAGGAGAAACACATCAGGACACATACTAATCAAACTAAAAAAGACTAAACACAAAGAAAGAATATTAAAAGCAGCAAGGGAAAAGCAACAAGTAACATACAAGGGAAACCCCATACACTTAACAGCTGATCTTTCACCAGAAACTCTACAGGCCAGAGGGAATGGCAGGATATATTTAAAGTATTGAAAGTGAAAAAAAAAATTACAACCAAGATTACTGTACGCAGTAGGGATCTCATTCAAAATTGATGGAGAAATAAAAAGCTTTTCAGACAAGCAAAAGTTAAGAGAATTCAACACCACCAAACCAGCTTTACAACCAATGTAAGGGACTTATATAGTCAAGAAATACAAGAGAAGAAAAGATCTACAAAATCAACTCCAAATAATTAAGAAAATGGCAATAGGAACACATATATTAATAATTACTTTAAATGTAAACGGATTAAATGCTGCATCCAAAAGACACAGACTGGCTGAATGGATACAAATACATGACCCATATATATGCTGTCTACAAGAAACACACTTCAGTCCTCAGGACACATATAGACTGAAAGTGAGAGGACGGAAAAATGTATTCCATGCATATGGGAAGCAAAAGACAACTGGAGTAGCAATCCTCATACCAGACAAAATAGACCTTAAGATGAAGAGTATTACAAGAAATTAGGAAGGACATTACATAATATCAAGGGATCAATCCTAAAGGAAGACATAACAATTGTAAATATCTATGCACC
Source organism: Okapia johnstoni (assembly GCA_024291935.2). Classification (NCBI taxonomy): domain Eukaryota; kingdom Metazoa; phylum Chordata; class Mammalia; order Artiodactyla; family Giraffidae; genus Okapia; species Okapia johnstoni. The sequence goes on from CM044319.1 coordinate 51,479,351, forward strand.
CAACATAGGTGCACCTCAATACATAAGACAAACACTAACAGACATAAAAGGAGAAATGGACAGTAGCACAATAATAGTAGGAGAGTTTAACACCCCACTCACACCAATGAACAGATCAACAAAACAGAAAATGAATAAGGAAACACATCCTAAGTGATACATTAGATGAGACGGACCTCATTGATATCTTCAGGACATTCCATCCAAATGCAGAAGAATACACTTTCTTCTCAAGTGCACATGGAACATTCTCCAGGATAGACCACATCTTGGGTCACAAATCAAACCTCAGTGAATTTAAGAAAACTGAAATCATATCAAAGATCTTCTCTGACCACAATGCTATGAATCTATATATCAATTATAAGAAAAAAACAAAACAAAACAAACAAAAAAATTAAAAAAAAAACTATAAGATACACAAACATATGGAGATTAAACAACACGTTTCTAAAGCAACAGGTTACTGAAGAAATCAAAAGGGAAATCAAAAAATTCCTAGAAACAACTGAAAATGAAAACACAACAGTTCAAAACCTATGGGATGCAGCAAAAGCAGTTATAAGTGGAAAGTTTATAGCAATACAATCCTACCTCAAGAAACAAGAAAGACATTGAATAGACAACCTAACTGTACACCTAAAACTACTGGAAAAAGAACAACAACAACAAACAGCCCAAAATTAGTAGAAGGAAAGAAATCATAAAGATCTGAGCAGAAATAAATGAAAAAAGAAATGAAAGAAATAATAGTAAAGATAAATAAAACTAAAAACTGGTTCTTTGAGAAGACAAAATTGACAAAACTTTAGCCAGATTCTTCAAGAAAAAAAGACAAAGGAATCAAATCAAAAAAATTAAAAATGAAAAAGGAGAGGTTACAACAGACAATACAGAAATACAAAGGATTATAAGAGACTGTTATGAACAACTCTATGGCAATAAAATGGATCACCTAGAAGAAATGGACACATTCTTAGAGAAGTTCAATCTTCCAAGACTGAACCAGGAAGAAATAGAAATTATGAACAACTCAATTACAAACACTGCAATTGAAGATGTGATCAAAAATCTCCCAAAAAACAAAAGCCCAGGACCAGGTGGCTTCAAAGGAGAATTCTATCAAACATTTAGAGAAGAGCTAATGCCTATCCTTCTAAAACTCTTTCAAAAAATTGCACATGAAGGAACACTTCCAAACTCATTCTATGAGACCACCATCACCCTGATACCAAAACCAGATAAAGACAACACACAAAAAGAAAACTACAGGCCAATATCACTGATGAACATATATGCAAAAAATTCTCAAAAAATTTTAGCACAGAATTCAGCAACACATCAAAAAGTTCATACATCATGATCAAGCTGGGTTTTTTCCAGGTATGCAAGGATTCCTGAATATATGCATATCAATCAATGTGATACACCTCATTAAAAAATTGAAATATAAAAACCATATGGTGGTTACAGCAATTTTTTTTTTCTGGTTTATTGACTATGCCAAAGCCTTTGACTGTGTGGGTCACAATAAACTGTGGAAAATTCTGAAAGAGATGGGAATACCAGACCACCTGACCTGCCTCTTGAGAAATCTGTCTGCAGGTCAAGAAGCAACAGTTAGAACTGGACATGGAACAACAGACTGGTTCCAAATAGGAAAAAGAATATGTCAAGGCTGTATATTGTCACCCTGCTTATTTAACTTATATGCAGACTACATCATGAAAAATGCTGGGATGGATGAAGCACAAGCTGGAATGAAGACTGCTGGGAGAAATATCAATAACCTCAGATATGCAGATGACATCACCCTTATGGCAGAAAATGAAGACGAACTGAAGAGCCTCTTGATGAAAGTGAAAGAGGAGAGTGAAAAAGCTGGCTTAAAACTCCAAATTCAAAAAGGGATCATGGCATCCAGTCCCATCTCTTCATGGCAAATAGATGGGGAAACTGTGGAAACAGTGGCTGACTTTATTTTAGGGCTCCAAAATCACCACACATGGTGACTGCAGCCATGAAATTAAAAGACGCTTACTCCTTGGAAGGAAAGTTATGACCAACCTAAACAGCATATTAAAAAGTGGAGACATTACTTTGTCAACAATGGTCCATCTAGTTGAGGCTATGGTATTTCCAGTGGTCACGTATGGATGTGAGAGTTGGACTATAAAAAAGCTGAGCGCTGAAGAATTGATGCTTTTGAACTGTGGGGTTGGAGAAGACTCTTAAGAGTCCCTTGTACAGCAAGGAGATCCAATCAGTCCATCCTAGAGGAGATCAGTCCTGAGTATTCATTGGAAGGACTGATGCTGAAGCTGGAACTCCAATACTTTGGCCACCTGATGCGAAGAGCTGACTCATTTGAAAAGACCTTGATGCTGGGAAAGATTGAAGGCAGGAGGAGAAGGGGACAACAGAGCATGATATGGTTGGATGGCATCACTGACTCAGTGAAACTGAGTTTGAGTAAACTCAGGGAACTGGTGATGGACAGAGAGGCCTGGCATGCTGTTGTCCATGGGGTCGCAAAGAGTCAGACACGACTGAGTGATTGAACTGAACTGAACAAAACAGAAAACTTTATCCTCAATGGTGCAAAACTGAAAGCCTTTCCCTTAAGACCAGGGACAAGACAAAGATGTCTACTTTCACCACTATCATTCAACATAATTCTGGAAGTCTTAGCTACAGCAATCAGAGAAGAAAATAAATAAATAAATAAAAGAAATCCAGATCAGAAAAGAAGAAGCAAAGCTCTCACTGTTTGTAGATGATATGATGTAGCACACAGAAAAACCCTAGAGATAATATCAGATAATTACTAGAGCTAATCAGTGAATTTGGCAACGTGGCAGGATACAAAATCAATACACAGAAATCACTTGCATTTCTATATACTAACAATGAAAAATCTGAAAAACAAATTAAGAAATCAATTCCATTCAACTTTGGAATAAAAATAATTAAATATCTAGGAATAAACTTACCTAAGGAGACAAAAGAACTGAACACAGAAAATTATAAGACACTAATGAAAAAATCAAAAATGAAATAAACAGGTGGACGATAATCCATGTTCCTCTGTAGGAAGAATCAATATCGTGAAAATGAATGTACTACCAAATGCAATTTACAGATTCAATGTGATCCCTACCAAAGTACCAGTGGCATTTTTCACAGAATTAGAACAAAATATTTCACAATTTATATGGAAACAAAAAAGACCCTGAATTGCCAAAGCAGTCTTGAGAAAGGATGGAGCTGGAGAATCAACCTTCCTGACTTCAGATTATACTACACAGCTATAGTAATCAAGACAGTGTGGTACTGGCACAAAAACAGAAACATAGACCAAAATAATAAGATAGAAAGCCCAGAAATAAGCCCATGCACATATGGGTACCTTATTTTTTACAAAGGATGTGAGAATATACAATGGGGCAACGAGAGCCTCTTCAATAAATGATGCTGGGAAAACTGGACAGTTACATGTAAGAGAATGAAATTAGAACACTTCCTAACACCATGCACAAAGATAAACTCAAAATGGATTAAACACCTAAATGTAAGACCCAAAAATGTAAAACTCTTAGAGGAAAATATAAGCAGAGCACTTGACATAAATCAAAGCAAGATCCTCCATGACCCTCCTCCTAGAATATTGGAAATAAAACAGAAATAAACAAGTGGGGCTTGATTAAGCTTAAAAGCTTTTGCACAGAAAAGAAAACTATAAGCAAGGTGAAAAAACAACCGTCAGAATGGGAGAATATAATAGCAAATTAAACAACTGACAAAGGATTAATTTCCAAACAACACTAGCATCTCATACAACTCAATAACAAAATAAACAAACAACCCAATAAAGCGAGAAAAAGACCTAAACAGACATTTCTCCAAAGAAAATATACAGATGGCTAACAGACACATGAAAAGATGCACAACGTCACTTATTACTAGAAAAATGCAAATCAAAACTACAATGAGATATCACTTCACACTGGTCAGAATGGCCATCATCAAAAAGTCTACAAACAATAAATGCTGAAGAGGGTGTGGAGAAAAGGGGACACTCTTGTTCTGTTGGTAGGAATGTAAATTGATACAGCCACTATGGAAGACAGTATGGAGATTCCTTAAGAAAACTAGAAATAAAACCACCAAATGACCTAGCAACCCCACTCTTAGTCATATACCCTGCGGAAACCAAAACTGAAAAAGACACATTTATCCCACTGTTCATTGCAGCACTGTTTACAATAGCTAGAACATGGAAGCAACCTAGGTGTCCAGATAAAGTAGTTGTGGCACACATACAATGGAATTACTCAGCCATAAAAGGAACGCATTTGAATCAGTTCTAATGAGGTTGATGAATCTAGAACCTATTATAGAGAGTGAAGCAAGTCAGAAAGAGAAAGATAAATATCATATTCTAAGGGATATGTACGGAATCTAGAAAAATGGTACTGAAGAATTTATTTACAGGGCAGCTATGGAGAAACAGACATAGAGAATAAACTTATGGACATGGGGAGAAGGGAGGAGAGCATGAAATGTACGGAAAGAGCACAGAAACTTACATTACCATATGTAAAATAGATAGCCAATGGGGATTTGCTGTACGTCTCAGGAAACTCAAACAGGGGCTCTGTATCAACCTTGAGAGGTGGGATGGGGAGGGAGGTGGGAAGGAGGGCCACAAAGGCGGGAATATATGTATACCTATGGCTGATTCATGTTGAGGTTTGACAGAAAACAACAAAATTCTTTAAAGCAATTATCTTTTCAATAAATAAATTTTAAAAAACATATTAATGTAAAACCATATTACCATACTTAGAAGGAATATTTATGCAAATATCTCAATGGAGAAATAAAAATAATTCAGTAAGAATCAACACCTTGTCACAGTAAAAATGATCCTTATCTATGTAGAAAGGGAAAAGAATAAGTTAAGTCTATTTAACTGCAAACTTTTGAATGTTCATTAAGAAAGTAGACAAAGAAAAACAAGAGATACAAAAATGGAAATGAAGAAGCTATAATACTTTACGTGCAGGTAATATCATTATTTACATTTAAAAATCTGATAGAATTTATAATACATTAGAACTAATCAAGGAGTTCGTCAAGGTTGCTATATAAAATCCATGTATAAAAATTAATGCCATATTTATACAATGAAAGTAAAATCTCATTTTAAAAAGGTAAACCATTCAAAATAGCAACAAATATTTAGTACTTAAAATCAATCAAAATGATAGAAACAAGATGTTCTTAGAGATGATGATACAATCTATTGAAAAAACATAACCCCTACATAAATGAAACAGTAAGCAATGTGTATGAATCAGAAGGCTCAGCGTTACAAATATGTCAATTAATCTACAAATCCAGTGGCATTCCTATTAAAATCCTAATAGCAATGATGAAGTGAAAATAAGAAATTGACCTTCGCATTCATATGAAAAATTAAATGCTTAGGAATTGACATGATAATTTTGAAGCTGAAGACTCTTTATTGATGATATATGCTATCAGGCATTTTAAACCTACAGTAATTAAAACAGTGCTGCATTTGATACAAGTAAAGCATTTAGATAGATGGATCCACACATAAATGGGAGCTTGGTATATGATAGAACTATATATCAAATCAGCAGCTTAAATTTTTATTCTTCAATAGACTAAGCCCTGTAGATTGTGTTACATTCAGGAAAAGTAATAAAATAAGATTTGTATTTGGTGAAGACACTGTCATTACTCTGCCCAAATCCCCTAGGATCCCTTGTATCATTTCTGTACATTCCTCCTGAGTGCCTGTGTACTTTTGTTTCTATGACTATACTAGGTGCACTGATCTTGGCCTCTGAAGCTGCGTTGCCTTTTTCACCTCCTCCCGCTACTACTAAAATTACACCTCTAGCCTTTTATCCTTTGAAGCAAAAGCAAAAACAAAAACAAGAGTGCTTAAAATCACACCTACTAAGAAGATTTCTCTTCACTACTGTCCTTTGTTTGTTGTTCAGCCATTAAGTTGTATCTGACTCTTTGTGACCCCATGGATTGCAGCATGCCAGGCTTCTCTGTCCTTCACTATCTTCTGGAGTTTGCTCAAACTCAGGTTCATTGTGTCAATAATACTATCCAACAATCTTATCTTCCGCCATCCCCTTCTTCTCCTGTCCTCAATCTTACCCAACATCAGGGTCTTTCCAATGTGTCAGCTCTTCACATCAGGTGACCAATGTATTGGAGCTTTGGCTTCAGCACCAGTCCTTCCAGTGAATATTCGGGGTTGATTTGCTTTAGGATTGACTGGGTTGATCTCCTTGCTGTCCAAGGGACTCTTAGAGTTCTCCAGCACCACAGCTGGAAAGCATCAATTCTTTGGTGCTCAGCCTTCTTTATGGCCCAACTCTCACCTCAGTGCATGACTACTGGAAAAAAAAATAGCTGTGATTATATGAACCTTTGTCCTCTAGGGATGTCCAAGAAAGGGGCACCACTTTGGGGAGGTTTCTGCCTATCCTGCAGTGCGTGTGTGCTAAGTCACTTCAGTCATGTCTGACTCTTTGCAACCCTATGGACTGTAGTCTGCCAGTCTCCTCTGTCCATGGGATTCTCCAGGCAAGAATACTGGAGGAACCATCTGCAAATAAAACCAAAGTTTTCTTTTTCTATGTCACCAGATTATAGGAAACTCCTCATGAGTCCAAACTCTTCATGAGGACATGCTGGGAGAGAAGACAAGGGGAAATTGTGCCACTTTAACAGGTATCTCAATGCTTGTTCAAGTGCTGTTGGAGTACTAATGTGCATGCCCAACTTAATAGTTTGGTGAATCATATAAGACCCCGTTCATGATGGGCAGTTCAGATAACATGATTACTTGGTGGTACATGTTTAAGTGTTCAGTCTCTACAAAGACCCAGTAGAAATCAAGAGCTTTTTGAGAAAAAGGAGAGTAGTTATCCATAGAGTATATCAAGGCTTTACTCCAAAATCCTGCAGCAAAAAACTTTATCTGTATCTGCCATTGACATTTCAAATGCCATATGGCCATACGATCTGCTGGATGATATTACCCAAGTGGACACTATCTCTATCAGATATCAAGTGGGCCACACTAAAAAGTAGCAGCTTTTGTTTGTTTTTTTGTTTTTTGGTCTTGCATTATGGGGGATCTTAGTTCTCTGACCAGGGATGGAACCCATGTCTCCTGCAGTAGAAGCACAGAATCCTGACAGATGGACGCCAGGAAAGTTCCAGTATCAACTTTATTGTGTTACTTGGTAGATGGGCTGGAGTCTCATGCCCAAATGAGAAATATGTTGCCTCTAAAATCTCAAAAGTTCCACTAGAAATCATGCCTTTTTTGGCTTTCAGGAGGAGAGCCAGATGCAACAACTTAACCTTCACCTTAGAAGAAATACCTTGGCATACCATATATCACTGGATTCTCAGAAGTTTCATTGAGGTGGAAGGTCCCTAAATTTTAATGGAATTTATTCCCCACTTTCTGAGAATCAAATGTCTTACCACTGTGTTTAGAAGTGTTACTGCTTTTTACTCACGAGGTCATTCAGCATAATACCAATGAGGTGATGGGGCAGAATGATGTCTTGTGGAAGGAAAAGGAAATCAAACTTTTGTGGATTGTGTTATTACTGAGGTCTCATGAGTTGATATACTGTAAGGTAGAAAGTTTGAGAGCTAAAGAGAAAAGATACTACTAAAAGAGATTAAAAAAAAAAGTTGCAGAATGTTAACACTTATACAGGGCAGGGAAAATAAGGTTGAATTACTGAAGGGGAAGAACATGAGAATTTAAAGTAACAGAAGGAAACCTATGAAAATGCTGCTTTATAAAATGTAGGAGTGTAAAAATATCAACAAAGAGGTAAAAATAAGCACTTTGGGGCCAAAATTGAAGGGGGCTGTTAGTGGGGGAGTGGGGGATGGTGAGGTGTTTCATGACCAGTAGAAGGTCTCAAAAAATTTGAGAGTTAGTTGATGAAAAAAAAAAAAACAATTTAACGCAAATAACCTAGACAGCATATTAAAAAGCAGAGACATTACTTTGCCAACAAAGGTCCATCTAGTCAAGGTTATGGTATTTCCAGTGGTCACGTATGGATGTGAGAGTTGGACTATAAAAAAGCTGAGCACCGAAGAACTGATGCTTTTGAACTGTGGTGTTGGAGAAGACTCTTGCGAGTCCCTTGGACTGCAAGGAAATCCAACCAGTCCATCCTAAAGGAGATCAGTCTTGGGTGTTCATTGGAAGGACTGACGTTGAAGCTGAAACTCCAATACTTTAGCCACCTGATGCGAAGAACTAACTCATTTGAAAAGACCCTCATGCTGGAAAAGATTGAAGGTGGGAGGAGAAGGGGACGACAGAGGATGAGGTGATTAGATGGCATCACCAACTCAATGGACATGAATTTGGGTAAACTCCAGGAGTTGGTGATGGACAGGGAGGCCTGGCGTGCTGCAGTCCATTGGGGTCCAAAGAGTCAGACACAACTGAGTTATTGAACTGAACTGAACTGAATCTTGATTTTAATTTCCAAGAATCTCAGTCTCTGATTTTTCATAGCAGATTATTTTTCTACTATTTTAAAGATTTTATTTTACTATCTGTAGTTAGCCTTTTGAACCTTTCTGAAGGTACTAATTGATATTTTTAAGTTAGGGTTAGGGTTCTTATGCTCCCTGGATTTTCTTTTTCCTTCTTGTTGTCTGTTCTGTTGTTTTAGTTATGATTTTCCATATCTGCATGTTTCTGTAGTTCTATGAAAAAAAATACATATTTTAATAGTTTTGAACATAATATTTCATATTAAACACATACATATGATTTGTATCTCCTTCATTATAAAAAATACTCTGAAATCACATTTCAATGATATTAACTAAGGAATATTTTAGTTAGCCAAAAACTGTGGAGGCAGCGCTTTGTAGGAAATGGCCCTCAGCAGGAAACTCCTTTTCTTGTCACTTTAAGCAAAGATACACTGTAACTAACTTAGATCAGGCACCCTCCTGGGCTGCTCATCTCTAGCCCTAGCACACCTTTTAAATCTTTTAACCACACAATACTTTGCCTAACCTATTGGTTATTTCTATAGATCAAAGGAGAAGAAATGAAGAAAAATTAATTAACAAATGATCAGATCTCTTCCCTAGCTTTCTCTTCAGGACAAACTGCACAGAGAATAAGGTAGGATCTAAAGAAAGATAACAAGAAGTTAACAAACCTGCATGCAGTGGAGAATGGTGATGACTCTGACTCCTTATCTTAATGATTACTAAAATGACATCCCTTTTTCCCTTTAAAAATTTTTAAAGGCTGAGTAGAATCTTTGGAGATGGTTTTTGGGGGACACTGAGTCCACCAACTCCTCAGATTGGCAGCATTATGATTAAAAGCAGCTTTTCTTTCTCTCCAGTACTGATTATCGAGCAATGAGCAGCCAGTCCTGTGTTCTGTAACAACTGGAGTCTTAAGCTAAAGGGAGAAATAGAATTGTTTTGGCTCACACATCAACTGAAAACAAAACAAACAAACAAAAAATTAACTCCTTTAAAAATATCAGTGACTCAAGAGCAATCCTAACTTTTACCTTTGCTTTCTCTTAAATCATTATTATTTCAAATAATTATTTCTCAATATATTTATTACAGGAATTTCCTTTGTTTCCTTGCCTCAGTCATTCTCCTCTGTTTCCCCTTTACTGATCAAATTAATCTTAATGTTAGGCCCTGAAGCATGTGGCTCCTCTGTTTTTACTTCATAAAGCCCATTCTTAACTGGGGCTAGAATGAACTTTTAAGCACTGTAGGAGTTAGAAATATGTTTTTGTCCCAAATCCCCAAAGTAATCTTTTTCCATATGTAGCCATATTAAGTAACTGTTAATTCTTTCCACTTTAAAATGTTTCTTTGGATTGTACCCCACAGAAAACCACCTGCATTAATTATTAATAATCATTATTTGAACAACAACAACAACAAAAAACAACAGGAGAAAGGTCTGTGGTCAAGTACATTTAGTAATTTCTATAATCTTAAAAATGCTAATGTATATTGTACAGGCAGGGAATGCATTGTTCACATAGGATTTCCGAAATTTATAAAGCAGGGAAAATAGTTCATGTCTTTTCATCCCTTAGCAAATGGGGACAAGTGGTGGTCTTCAAATCTTTTTGTTCTACTACTTCCTAATTTTTTGAAAGTACTATATTTCCTTTCACAAAGGAAGTTTACACCTAAAATGTTTCAACTATAATTAGTTGCAAGGAAAAAAAAATCCATATTGTAAAAGCTGACATTGAAAAATAAAAAGGTGTTATATCATTTTAAAATTCATGTCATCGAGTCTGAATATCATAGTGATTTTCTACCTATACACTAAAATATACATGAATATACTTATCTTCATCAGCTGTTAGAAATTTTAAATATCTTGATGTCTTTGAATTTTTACTTCTGTTCTACTTTCCACACAGAATTTTATCCTAATATCATGTGTCATGCCTAAAACTATTTTATCTTAATACATAAAGAATGAATTCACTCACCTTCTCAGAAAACTGAAACGGTTCTTCATTGCCTAATTAAGGAATTATTATTATTATTATTATTTTAGTTTAAAACTAAACTAAAATTCTGGGATTGTCATTCAGTATGTCCATCTTGGTTCCATAATACTTTTATTTATCCCACATACTAGTCCAACTAGAATTTTCAGTGAGTGAATTTCCTTGTGCTTTTGTTAAGATGTCTGTCTGTGAAAGCCCCTCCATTTTCCCCTGAAAGTCTAGTCTCATTCTTCTATAATATTCATTTTATTTCTGATTGCTGAAATTCTGCCTGCTTTCAAAATTCCACTCAGATCCTTTCATATAGTCACAAGAACTTCCTTAGCCACACTGTAAAATTTGACTGTGAGGAGTCTCATGACACATTACATCCTTCTGCATTTTATCTACATATATGTGTGTCTTACCAGTCCTACTTGACAATTACGATTTTTGAAGACATAGCACTTGTGCCAGTCAACTTTATATCAATCACAATAGAAGCATCATTATTTTATGTAGTTAAATTTCTTAAGATATAGGAAAATAAGTTTTTGACCTTGAGTTCTTACAGAGGAGGGATATTTTATCAGTGAGATGTGGCCACAATAATGCTAACTTTAAATAACCACTACTGAACTGAACTGATATTTATTTTTCTCACTCCTCAGTGTGTGCATTAGTTGGGGGTTAGCTAATCTAGGCTTGGTCCAGAATCTTGGCTCCAGACTGCACATCAGATTTTTATGTGCTTCAAGTGTTTTACTTGAGATCTGGGCTGAAAGGCAAACAGTAGTCCAGGTTGTCTTCTCATGGTGATGCCAGAGCATGAGAGGGCAAACTCAGCCACACAAGCACATCCCAAGATTCTGCTTGTGTTAAGTCTTGCTAATGCCCTATTGAACAAAGTAAGTTACCTGGACTCATAAAGTAAAGGTACTGGGGAATAACACCACCACTTGGCAAGGCTGTGAAAGTATAACGTTACAATGGAGTAATGGATTTGGACCAATAACTCAATCCATCATGGCCATGTCAGTAATTGTCTGAGAAGAGATATAAGGAAGATGCAAAAACAAAAATAACTTGTACAGGAAAAAGCTCTTCATAGACAAGATGACTTTAGGATTGACTTTTTAGGGTGAGTGGTTTGCTAGGTATTGAAGGCAGAGGAGCACGTTATGGGAACAAAGCTTACTATTCACAGGCACAGAATGGAGCATTGGGATGAGACACATGGAGAAATGCTTGGTCCTGAAGGCTGGGTGATGGAGTATCTGTGGGAAGGGCTGAAACCAGAGATACACCCTATTTATTGTGAATTTTATATACACTTCATTTTTGGCAAGACATTTGACATTTATTTTGTAGATAATAGACTAACAGAATGTATTTAACTTCATTGTTAATGTTTTAAGAACTTTATATTGTTGAACTATATTATTTACTTTATCAATAAATGGTTAGTCCCTCCTTCCCTCCCTCGCTGCCTCCTTCTCTCCCTTTCTTTCATCTTCCGTCCCTTTTTCCTTTCCTTCCTCTTGAAAAGGCAATTTCCCTAAAATAATGATGATGTTTCTTTAAGAGATAAGAAAATGTATTGGAGTGGTAAATTATTTAGATAGAAATTGAGGCAAATTGTAAGATGTAGAAAAGAAAACAGATGCTTGCGGAAGCCACAGAGGCAGGATTGGCTCAACAGGTCACATTGAGACTGGCAGTTTATTTACCTTTGGAACTACTCCAGGCTGGGCTAGCGTGAGCATGATGGAGCCCGTGTTCAGGTAGCAGGGCTGTTTGAGTGATTCTGCTACAGTGGGGCTCTCAGGGCTGCGGCACCAGCCTTATGGAAATGGAACAGCAAAGGCTGCTGGCTTCAGCTCAGTCCTCTACTGCCACCTGTGTGCTGGCAGAGGCCAACACACAGTCTAGGAAAGAGCAGCAAGCTCTTCCCTTCCTGGATGCAAGGTCTAGGACTGCACTTGAGGAATAAGAGGGAGGGAGAGGGGCCCTGGGTGAGACTGGGCACCAGAGTCTTAGAGAACAAGACTCATTATCTCCCCATATTACAAAACTTTCCTCTGTGAACAAATTGAGGAACTCTTTGATCTAGTGTAAAGGGAAGGAGAGGTGTTACAGGTTGGCCCTGAGCTTATCCTCAGAAGGAAAATGTCCTGGAGTTTCAGATGAATTCACACTGTGAACAGACTTTGAGATTATTTAAATAGTTCCATCAGAACAGAAAGGACTGTTTTATAAGTGAAAGAGCAGCCTCTTCCCTGGCTCATTAATTCTAAATGTGTATCTGTGCCATGTGCAGAATGGATAACAGAAAAGGAAACCTAGTCACAGACAGCTTCAGTCATTTGGAAGTATCAAGTAGCCTGGGATTGGGAACTATAGGATAAAAATCAAAGTCCTTTAAGAAAGTTTTAGTTTCTAAATTGAATTTATGTTTTGAATAGATTAGCTTAATTTAACCTTGTAAAGCAAACATCTGTAATTATAGCAACTGTTCTTGAAATTACTCTTTCAGGAAAGCTCTCATTTCAAACTTTCTATCTTGTTATCACACATGTCAGATAATATGTTCTGATTTTGAAGTCAGAGGAACGTGTTGGTTTTGTTAAGTTAATAAGTCCACTTTTGAAAAGAATATAGAACCTTTGTATAATGCAGGCAAAATAAATGGTCCTTTGCTTATAGGGTTTCAAGAAATAAAGAACTTTGAGTCACAAACAATCCGTCACTACAGAATGGCCCATAATAAAAAGTGACATATATCCAGTCAATTAAAAATGACTCAACTGACATACTGATATATATACTTGAGAGTGATTTCTTATTTGCTTATTTAATTTTTCTAGGTGTTGAGTAGCATTCCATCATTGGAGTAAAGGATAAGAAAAGTGTTTCAAAGGGCCACTGATGGACAATGCAGGAGAAGATGAATGCATGTTCTTCTAATTCACCATGTCCACCAAGGATGAAAATCTTTCCTTGAAGATGTGATTAAAATGCATCTTCCTGGCCAAACTAGAATTAAGCTTGTTTATCTGTACACTCTCTTTGTTGGCGATTGCAGCCTACCACTCAGTCCATCTTGATGTGGTGATGACAGTGTCTCATTTTTCTTTCTCATTAAAACAGATGTGAGATATTCTCCATGAATAGGACTATCCACAATTTCAGTCTTCCAAACAAATATCATTTCCCTTGGCAGGAATTATTCCAGTAGCTCCTTCTTTGTTCCATCCTTATTCCAAGAGAGGGATTCAGTTCAATCCAGTGGTGCCAGTCCCCTCTGGGTGAGCACTGCAGCTACGAGTCCTCTGAGATGCTGGTGACAAGTGCCTCAGGATGGCCTCTCTGCCAGCCAAGCACTGAAACATGACCTGCTGGAGCAGCTCTAGGAGCTGAAGTGAATCAAGGCTGCAGGCAGCGACAGCGTGGTCATCATGCTGACTGTGGGCACAAGCGGGCAGCCACGGGTGGGAGTGTCCAAACCAGTGGCCTGAGCACTCTTTCCACTGGAATATCAAATGTATGGCTCACAGGATACACTGCCTCTCGTGATGCTTGGAGAGCATCCTCTCTGTGCATAAAGGGCCCTAGGGCTGCATTTCATGGCTCAGCACAGAAAATGCAAAACCCAGGTGGCCTTAAAACTCTTTAATTTAGACAAACGTCATACTTGAGCAAATTCACGAAACAAAGCCAGGCACAGGATCTTAGATCATCTTTATTATCACTACTCTGAATTCTTTTTCACTACTCTGAATTCTCTTCACTTATTTGGTCTTGTGGGGTTTACCTTGCTCCTTTTGTCCGCAATTTATTTTTCTGTTACCTCGTTTTGTTTAACTTAATGTGTTTTTGGTCTCCTTTCCATAGTCTGAAGGTTGTAGTTCATCTTGCTTCTCTTGTCTGCTCCCTAGTGGATGGATTTTGTCCAAGGGCTTGTGTAGGCTTCCTGGTGGGAAGGACTGGTGCCTACACTCTGATGAGTGGAGCTGAGTCTTTTCCCTCTGATAGGGAGGGCTGCACCACGTGATGTATTTTGCAGTGTCTGTGAGCTTAGTACGATTTTAGGCAGCCTATCTCCTGATGGGTGGGGCTGTGTTCCTTTCTGGTTGCTTATTGTGAGGTGTCCAGCACTGAAACCTCCAGGTCATTGGGTGGAGCCAGTTCTTCATGTCAGTATGGACACTCACTCAGCCTGGGAGGGGTACAATGGCCACAACTGGTGTGTGGGAGAAGTGCCTGTGGTGGCAGAGACTGACAGGCAGTTGCAACTGACTGGGACATGCTGGCCTTGGTAGGAATCTCTCCCATGCCACTCAACAATAGATCACACTTCCTCTAGGGGCGTTCCTGGCCATGGAGCCCCTTATTCCCATTCCCTCTGTAGTATTCTCACAGCTGACAGTTGTCCTGTCCCCAGAGGCACTCTCCCACCTCCATGCTTCACCACTTGGCCTCTGCCAGAACTGGAAGTTTCCCATCTCAGACAAGGACACCCAGAGGTGACTCTAAAGGAGGTTTTGGCATGGGCAGTGCTCAGGACCCTGGAGCCTATACTCATAGAGGAGGCCTTGGTTTGAGGCGTGAGTGACCCTGCTCAAAATAGTGCCCCTCCCAGGGCCCACAGACACAGATGACAGTGGTTGGGGAAGGGAGTGCAATGGTGCCTGCCTTGCCCCCCAACTTGTGCACCATTCAATAATGACACCTTGCTTCTATGGTGTCCTGGGCTTCCTCTTCAAACATTCCCAGTTACAGACATTCTTAGTCCTGTCCCTCCAGGTTGTCCTTTCACAGTCAACAGCTATCACCTCCCTGGATTCACACTTCAAACCCTACTTTCCAGCACTCATAACCCTAAAAACAGGAGACTCAGGACTCATGCTGGGATGCACAGGGCTGAGGCATGGACCATGAACCCAGTTTTTACTTTGTCCTGCTCTCCTCAGACCATCCACTGCATTTTCCTTTGATTTTCCAAAGGTCCCTTTCTGTCCCAGCTAATTTCCCTACTATGAGAGGTTTTTCTGAGTGTGGGAACCTCTCTTCACCTTCAACTTCCCACCAGGGGTGCTGGTCCCTTTTGTGATGCGTTTTTTCTTATAACTAAGCTCCATTGTCTTTCAAAGATTTTCCCCTTTGCTACCTTCTTGCATTAACCTGCCACTGAATAGATATATTTAGGGGTTAACGAAAGAATATATTAGATGGAGTTTGCAGAATTTCAAAAATTGCTTCAAGGCCACAGCTGTCATCTTTGCTCATCCTGAGCATAATTGAGATGCCTCTGCTATTTCCTCAAAACTTAGTGTTTAATTTCCACTTTCAAAGCCATACATAAAAATCAACATTCCCCGGTTGGTTAGAGAAGATGAAAACAAACTACATGAATCTTATGGTATCAACATAGGCACTTGGACTTGGGAAATATGAGGTATCTGGAGCCTGACATTTTGGGAACTTAGCTTCCTTCTCATTGTTGTCTTTACTTTTAAAACAAAATTATTTCCTCTAACATTCTTCATTTTGTGTTTTGGCAATGTCTTATCCTTTAATATCTACTTCTTGATAAAGTATAATATAATTTGGTCCTTCCAATTTACCCATTGTGATACAAATGTTTATTCAGTCATGTTTTGCACCATGCACCTGATGTTGTTTTTAGGGTTTTATGTCTCTTTTTGTGATCAAGTTACCCAGCCTAACACTCTGATGACTCCCTTACACATAGGAAACCCTAAGAGGTTTAGTCTCATGCTACTTTTGTTAGACAATGGGTGTTTGAATTCTATCTTGAAAGTTATGCAGAATATTGAAGACCCTGCCATTCTTTCTGGCCTTGGTCCCATACTTCACACAAATTAATTGTGTTTATTATGCGTTCTTTCTGATAATGTGCTACAAGTATAATTTTCTAACATTAAGTCTTTTACAATGTCATAAAAGTAAAGTTCTTCTCAACAGACAATACAATGTTTTCTTTTAGTGAGAAGTAATAGCTGATACTTACCAAGGTTGTGATGAAAATTCTCACATCATAGATCATGAGGGTTCAAAAATCCTCCCATATCTTATACGTACTAGACAATTGCCTTAACATGACAAAAATGTACTTTCAAGGTTATTTAGTTTATTATCTTGATTTCAGACAAGACAATGTGAATTCTATTCATGTTATGGTTTAGAGAAGAATACTCAAGGAGCTTACATCAGGATTCACCAGTCTTTGTCAGTCCACCTAAGTAAACTGGTTTTGTAATCTGTTTTTAACTAGGTAAAACTGGTTTTAAAATCAGGAGATTGGCAGTACATGCACTTGAGTGTGTGTGTGTGCTTGCACATGTTCATGGGACTCAGAGTAATAGAAGCATACAAATTAAGAACAAGCCTTTATTGTACTATATTTTTTTCCAAAAAATTTAAAGAATTTTAATAATGATTCTATGAAGACCTACAAGACCTTTTAGAACTAGCACCCCCAAAAGATGTCCTTTTCATTATGGGGGACTGGAATGCAAAAGTAGGAAGTCAGGAAAGCACCTGGAGTAACAGGTAAATTTGGCCTTGGAGTACAGAATGAAGCAGGGCAAATGTTAATAGAGTTTTGCAAAGAGAACGCACTAGTCATAGCAAACACCCTCTTCCAACAACACAAGAGAAGACGCTACACATGGACACCACCAAGTGGTCAACACTGAAATCAGATTGATTATATTTTTTGCAGCCAAAGAAGGTGTAGCTCTATACAGTCAGCAAAAACAAGACCAGGAGCTGACTGTGGCTCAGATCATGAGCTCCTTATTACCAAATTCAGACTTAAATTGAAGAAAGTGGGGAAAACCACTAGACTATTCAGGTATGACCTAAAGCAAATCTCTTATGATTATACAGTGGAAGTGAGAAATAGATTTAAACGACTAGATCTGATAAGCAGAGTGACTGATGAACTATGGATGGGAGTCTGTGACATTGTACAGGAGGCAAGTATCAAGAACATCCGCAAGGAAAAGAAATGCAAAAAAGCAAAATGGCTGTCTGAGGAGGCCTTACATATAGCTGTGAAAAGAAGAGAAGCCAAAAGCAAAGGAGGCAAGGAAATATATGCACATTTGAATGCAGAGTTCCAAAGAATAGCAAGAAGAGATAAGAAAGACTTCTTCGGTGATCATTGAAAATAAATAGAGGAAAACAATAGAATGGGAAAGACTAGAGATCTCTTCAAGAAAATCAGAGATACCAAGGGAATATTTAATGCAAAAAGGGCACAATAAAGGACAGAAATGGTATGGACCTAACAGAAGCAGAAGATATTAAGAAGAGGTGGTAAGAATACACAGAAGAATTGTACAAAGAGATCTGCATGGTATGATCACTCACCTAGAGCCAGAAATCCTAGAATGTGAAGTCAAGTGGGCCTTAGAAAGCATCACTAGGAACAAAGCTAGTAGAGGTGATAGAATTTTAGTTGAACAATCTCAAATCCTGAAAGATGATGTGTGAAATAGCTGCACTCAATATACCAGCAAATTTGGAAAACTTAGCAGTGGCCACAGGACTGGAAATGGTCAGTTTTCATCCCAATCCCAAAGAAAGGCAATGCCAAAGAATGCTCAAACTACTGCAAATTGCATTCATCTCACATACTAGTAAAGTAATGCTCAAAATTCTCCAAGCCAGGCTTCAGCAATACATGACCCATGAAATTCCAGATGTTCAAGCTAGTTTTAGAAAAGGCAGAGGAACCAAAGATCAAATTGCCAACATTCACTGCATCATAGAAAAAATAAAAGAGTTCCCGAAAAACATCTACTTCTGCTTTATTGACTATGCCAAAGCCTTTGACTTTGTGGATCACAATAAACTGTGGACAATTTTGAAAGAGATGGGACAACCAGAACACCTGATCTGCCTCTTGAGAAACCTGTATGCAGGTCAGGAAGCAACAGTTCAAACTGAACATGGAAAAACAGACTGGTTCCAAATAGGAAAAGGAGTACGTCAAGGCTATAGATTGTCATCTTGCATATTTAACTTATATGCAGAGTACATCATGAGACACATATGGCTGGAAGAAACACAAGCTGGAATCAAGATTGCCAGGAGAAATATCAATAACCTCAGATATGCATATGACACCACCCTTATGGCAGAAAGTGAAGAAGAACTAAAGAGCCTCTTGATGAAAGAGAAAGAGGAGAGTGAAAAAGTTGGCTTAAAGCTCAACGTTCAGAAAACTAAGATCATGGCATCTGGTCCCATCACTTCATGGGAAATAGATGGGAAAACAGTGCAAACAGTGTCAGACTTTATTTTTTTGGGCTCCAAAATCACTGCAGATGGTGATTGCAGCCATGAAATTAAAAGACACTTACTCCTTGGAAGGAAGGTTATGGCCAACCTAGATAGCATATTGAAAAGCAGAGACATTACTTTACCAACAAAAGTCCGTCTAGTCAAGGCTATGGTTTTTCCAGTGGTCACGTATGGATGTGAGAATTGGATGGTGAAGAAAGCTGAGCACTGCAGAACTGATGCTTTTGAACTGTGGTGTTGGAGAAGACTCTTGAGAGTCCCTTGGACTGCAAGGAGATCCAATCAATCCATCCTAAAGGAGATGAATCCTGGGTGTTCATTGGAAGGACTGATGTTGAAGCTGAAACTCCAATACTTTGGCCACCTCATGCGAAGGGTTGACTCATTGGAAAAGACCCTAATGCTGGGTAGGATTGGAGGTAGGAGGAGAAAGGGACGACAGAGGATGAGATGGTTGGATGGCATCACTGACTCGATGGACAAGGGTTTGGGTAGAATTTGGGAGTTGGTGATGGACAGAGAGGCCTGGTGTGCCTCAGTTCATGGGGCCGCAAAGAGTTGGACATGACTGAGCAACTGAACTGAACTGATATATAGGTCTTTTGTTTCTTTAGGTAGATATATTCCTAGTATTTTATTTTTTTCATTGCTATGGTGAATGGAATTGTTTCCTTAATTTACCTTTCTGTTTTCTCATTGATAGTTTATAGGAATGCAAGAGATTTCTGTGTCTTGATTTTATATCCTGCAACTTTACTATATTCATTGATTAGCTCTAGTAATTTTCTGGTGGAGTCTTTAGGGTTTTATATGTAGAGGGTCATGTCATCTGCACACAATGAGAGTTTTACTTCTTCTTTTCCAATCTGGATTCCTTTTATTTCTTTTTCTACTCTGATTGCTGTGGCCAAAACAAAGGAAACTGTAATCAAGGTGAAAAGACAGTCTTGAAAATGGGAGAAAATAATAGCAAATGAAGCAATGGGCAAAGAATTAATCTCAAAAATATACAAGCAACTCCTGCAGCTCAATTCCAGAAAATTAAATGACACAATAAAAAAGTGGGCCAAAGAACTAAACAGACACTTCTCAAAAGAAGACATACAGATGGCTAACAACCACATGAAAAGATGCTCAACATCACCCATTATCAGCGAAATGCAAATCAAAACCACAATGAGGTACCATTTCACACCAGTCAGAATGGCTGGTATCCAAAAGTCCACAAGCAATAAATGCTGGATAGGGTGTGGAGAAAATGGAGCTCTATTACACTGTTGATGGGAATGCAAACTAGTACAGCCACTATGGAGAACAGTGTGGAGATTCCTTTAAAAACTGGAAATAGAACTGCCAGATGACCTAGCAAACCCACTGCTGGGCATACACACCGAGGAAACCAGAATTGAAAGAGACACGTGTACCCCAATGTTCATCGTAGCACTGTTTATAATAGCCAGGACATGGAAGCAACCTAGATGTCCATCAGCAGCCGAATGGATAAGAGAGCTGTGGTACTTATACACAATGGAATATTACTCAGCCATTAAAAAGAATACTTTCGAATCAGTTCTAATGAGGTGGTTGAAACTGGAGCCTATTATACAGAGTGAAGTAAGCCAGAAAGAAAAGCACCAATACAGTATACTAACACATACATATATGGAATTTAGAAAGTTGGTAAAGATAACCCTGTATGCAAGACAACAAAAGAAACACTGATGTATATAACAGTCTTTTGAACTCTGTCTGAGAGGGCAAGGGCAGGATGGTATGGGATAATGGCATTGAAGCATGTAAATTATCATATGTGAAATGAATCGCCAGTCCAGGTTTGATGCATGATACGGATGACCCAAGAGGGATGGGATGGGGAGGGAGGTGGGAGGGGGATTCTGGAAGGGAAACACATGTACACCCATGGCGGATTCATGTCAGTGTATGGCAAAACCAATACAATTTTGTAAAGTAAAAAAAAAGTCAAAAAAAAAAAAAAAAAGCAGAGACATTACTTTGTCAACAAAGGTCCGTCTAGTCAAGGCTATGGTTTTTCCAGTGGTCGTGTATGGATGTGAGAGTTGGACTATAAAGAAATCTGAGTGCAGAAGAATCGATGCTTTTGAATTGTGGTGTTGAAGAAGACTCTTGAGCATCTCTTGGACTTCAAGGAGATCCAACTTGTCCATCCTAAAGGAGATCAGTCCTGTGTGTTCATTAGAAGGACTGATGTTGAAGCTGAAGCTCCAATACTGTGGCCACCTGATGCCAAGAGCTGACTCATTTGAAAAGACCCTGATGCCGGGAAAGATTGTGGGCAGGAGGAAAAGGGGATGACAGAGGATGAGATGGTTGGATGACATTATCAACTCAATGGAGATGAGTTTGGGTAAACTCCGGGAGCTGGTGATGGACAGGGAGGCCTGGAGTGCTGCAGTCCATGGGGTCACAAAGAGTCAAACACGACTGAGTGACTGAACTGAATACTTTTATGGTGATAGACTATCTAGTTCAAATCTCTCATTTTATATATGAGAAAACAGACCCAAATTGAATAAATAATATTACTAGAGCCACACAGCCTATTCTAATCTGAATTCATAAAAAAATTTACCTCATATTGATTGTTCTCCCTTTCTGGTCTTCAGTATTCCACCCACAAAGCTTCTATTACAGGTAAGAATGACATTTACAAATAATGCAAAAACCTTCTGCATCCATTCTTGCCTGTAAATTCCAAATTATTTTACATAGTCTACAAGGTTGTCTACTATCTTGTTTGTGGAACATCTTCAGCCATATTTCTCATTTTGCAGCAATTCTACTTCCTTACATTTTTACTTTCAATCAGAATTGCTGAGCCTTGGTATTCTTGGCATTTTTACCAGGTTATTCTTTTTGCTTTGGGAAAAAAGGTCTACATCATTCATTGTTGGATGCTTATCACCATTTGTGGCCTCTACTTATTTGTTGCCAGTAGCCCCCCTGTACTCCAACCCAATTGTGACAATCAAAACTGTCTCCAGAGATTGCAACTGACCCCTGGGGGGATAAGTAACTGCCCTCCAATTTAGAAACACTGCTTTGAGACAGTAAATCACATATTGGGACAATTTACAACTTTTAGAAATCCAAGAAGGTTGTCATCCGGGATTTTATTATTCATTCTGCTCCTGTAAGGAACAACTTTGACTGTTGTGCACTATTTGTAAAACAAAAAACAAAACAAACAAAAAATCCTATTTCAAGATTTCACAAATGCCATAATGAAATTTCTTTCTGTATCATTTCCTCAGGAAGGAGTTCCCTTTTTTGAGTCATTGGGTTAATCTCTAACTTGGAATCCATGATGCTTTGTTGACTTTATTAGTAAGTGTGTGCATCTTATATCTAAACTGTAAACTAATTGAAGAAGATACCACTCAGATTCATATTTAATGTCTCATTCAGTGCTTTCCATGTATTCAGTTTCAAATCATTCTCCCTGACTGGGCAAATCAGATAGTGAGTAAGTTAATGGATAGATAAATAAATCAGTGAGTGGATAAATAAATGTTCCATGTAGCTAACCTGATTTGTATAAACTCAGATTCTGCTTAAACAAAATGTTCTTAACAAACTGTCAACTAAATTAGAACCTAATTGGTTATTTAAAAGTCAATCATGGAAGTGACTCACACATCTAACTGAAAAAAAAAATACAGACTCTGTCACCCTTTGAAGACATTCTCTTCTGCTCTAACTCAATTGAAACATCCTCCATGTTGTTGTTCAGTTGCCCAGTTATATGCAACTCTTTGTGATCCCAGGGACTGCAGCATGACAGGCCTCCCTGTATCTCACCACCTCCCAGGGTTTGCCCAAATTTATGCTTATTACATCTCATTTTCTGACACCATCTTCTCTTTCTGCCCTCAGTCTTCCCCAGCATCAGGGACTTTTCTAATGAGGCATCTGTTTGCATCAGCTGACCAAAATACTGGAATTTCAGCTTCAGCATCAGTCCTTCCAGTGAATATTCAGAGTTGATCTCCCTTAAGATTGACTGTTTTGTTCTTCCTGCTGTCCAAGGAACTTTCAGGAATCTTCTCCAGCACCACAGTTTGAAGGCATCAATTCTTTGGCATTCTGCCTTCTTTACAGTACAGCTCTCACAACAGAATGTGACCACTGGGAAGACCATAGCTTTAACAATGCAGACCTTTGTTGGCAAAGTAATGTCTCAGCTTTTCAACACACTGCCTAGGTTTGTCATCACTTTCCTGCCAAGAAGCAATTGTCTTCTGATTTCATAGCTGCAGTCACTGTCCGCAGTGATTTTGGAGCCCAAGAAGAGGAAATCTGTCACTACTTCCACTTTTTCCCCTTCTATTTGCCATGAAGAAATAGAGCCAGATTCCATAATCTTGGGTTTTTTGGTTTTTTTTAAATATTTAGCCTTAAGCAGGCTTTTCACTCTTCTCCTTCACCCTCATCAAGAGGTTCTGTAGTTTCTTTTCATTTTCTGCCATTACAGTGGTATCATCCACATATCTGAGGTTGTTGATGTTTCTCTCACCTGTCTTGATTCCAGCTTGTAACTCATCTAGCCCAGCATTTCTCATCATGTGCTCAGTGTACAGGTTAAACAAATTGAGTGACAACAGGCAGCCCTGTCATACTCCTTTCTCAATCTTGAACCGATCAGTTGTTCCATACAAGGTTCTAACTGTTGCTTCTTGACCCACATTCAGGTTTGCCAGGAGACAGTTAAGATGGTCTGGTATTCCCATCTCTCTAAGAGCTTTCCACAGTTTGTCATGATCCACACAGTCAAATGCTTTAGCGTAGTTGATGAAACAGAGATGTTTTTCTTAAATTCTCTTGTTTTCTCTATTATCCAGCGAATGTTGGTAATTTGATCTCTAATTCCTCTCCGTCTTCTAAACCCAGCTTGGACATCTGGAAGTTCTTGGTTAGCATAATGCTGAAGCCTAACATGCAAGATTTTAAGCATGAGTTTACTAGTATCAGAGAAGAGTGCAGTTGTCTGATGGTTAGTATTTTCTTTTGTACTACCCTTCTTGGGAGTTGGGATAAGAATTGACCTTTTCCAGTCCCTGTGGCCACTGCTGGGTGTTCCAGACTTGCTGACATAATGAATGTAAAACCTTGATGGCATCATCCTTTAGGGATTTGAATCATTCTTGAATTTCATCACATCCACTAGCTTTATTAACAGCAGTGCTTCTTAAGGCCCATTTGACTTTGTATATAATCCCACAAAAATCAATTTCCTGGAGAAAGTGAGTAGATACATAAGTAGAGAAAATTGACTGGAGAAATAAAATACAAGATAGAAATAAAAGGATGGGGAAAAGGAAGATCAAGTAAGACATGAGATAAGGTGAATGAAAAATAAATGCTTAGGAAGTAATGTTAGGTGAAACAGAGCCATAATTATGGTAGAAGAGCCATAATTATGGTATTTTTAAAAAAAGTGTTTTTCTATTTTTATTCCATCTTTCCATGAAAGCTTATTTTTATTGTTGTTGTTTGAAGAGAAAAACCAAAGATTTATTTATTTATTTCCAAATCCATTCAGTTTGGGGATATGCTGAAAGTCAAAATTACTTGAAACTTATTAGACAAATTAAGGCAATCAAGAAAAAATTGACACTGAGATACAAGAGGGAATCTATGCTGTTGGACCACTAGGTAATATATATATATATATATTATATTTAAATGAAACCATATTCTGAGTGTTACTGAGTGCTATCAGTGTTGCTCTTTTAAGAATCCATTGTTCATTTAAATCATAGCAAGACATTTCTAAACATTATATCCTTCATTCTTTAGATATGAGTTATAACTAGCCAGTGACAGTAGTTCATCTTACAGAAGGAAGGTGCCTCTCCAAGTTTTAAAAAGAGGCACCAGGTTAATATCATTCTAAAGGCCAGATAATTAAAGCCAGGAATGGAATCCTCTCTGGCCAAAGGTTTTTTCCTACTAATTTACACAAATTGGTGAATCTGATATGCATCATTTTACTATACTTATCCTTAAAAATGTTTTATCAGGGATATGAAAATGATCAACAAATTGTACATCTAGTCAGACTTTCACAATGATTATTGCTAGATGTATCCAGAAAAGTTGAAGACAGTTGAATTATTATTAGTCTTCAAGTTCTTTGAAAATAAATATTTAGTCTTTATTCTCAGTCTCTAAAGTTCTTATTTATCAAATGTTTGTTGAAGTTAATATGTTATGTTTATTTTTTCAAAACAGTATTTGGATATTTTCAAGAACTCAACTACAGATATTAAGTTTAGACTTACAAAATCTTACTCATTCTACTGGCATTTGATATCTGTAGGGAATATAGTTGAGTAAAGAGGTTTCTAGCCATTTATGTTAGAGAAAATGTTGACAGTTCAAGTCGCATTCATTTAATTTGGTTTGGGACCCTTAGGGAAATAATGAAGAGATTTCTATTTAGCCATTTCAGTGAAAACTTTGGAGTTTGGGGTTGCTTATCAGTATATCTGGTAACAAAAACTCCAGGAACTTAGAGGCCTCTGGGTAACATGAATCATTAGAAAAAAATCTACAATACCCCACTAACAATTTAATTCTAATGAAACAGGAAGTTCTTTGCCTAAAAGTCCCACTTTAAATTCACTATTTCAGAATTATTGTAGTGTATTAACCTTTGTTTCCCTCTAATTGCCCAAGTCATGTGGAAAAAGCAAAGACTGGATTTTGAGTATCCTGGTCCTCCAGAGAAAGGCCTTATTTGAATGGGGTTTAAATTAGTGTCCCCAAACCTTTTTCTAAAAGCATCTCCATGAAGCCAGCCTCTGTTCATTGTAAGGATGTCCCCAAGGACATCTTTATGAAATTTCAGCATTCTTTGTCAGCAACCTCGAAAGAAATAGCCTGCTTCACCATCAAGAAGTTATTTATCCACTAAATAGTTAATTTCTGTTTAATTTTAGGATTCCAATGAAAAGGATAACTTACCAAAGATTTAGGTTGGGTTCTGGAAAGATTATAATTAAATCTGTGACCCACATATAGAAAGATTGTCATATACATTTTTAACTCATTTTTTTTAAAAAGTGAGGCTTCCTAAATTTTTAGATTTAATGAATTAATTTATTTTTGGCTGCACTGGGTGTTTGTTGCTGCAGCAAGATTTATCTAGTTGCACCAGCTTGGGTTACTCTCTAGTTGCAGGGCACTGGCTTGCTGTGGTAGCTTCTCTTGTTGTAGCGCACAGGCTACAGAGTGCATGAGCTCTAGGGTAGTAGTCTCAGCATATGAGCTCAGTAACTGTAGTGCACAAATGTAGTTGCCACACAGCATGTGGAATCTTCCCAGACCATAGATAAAACACCCATCCTCTACATTGGCAGGCAGATTCCACTGGACCGCCAGTGAAGTTCTTACCTCATTTTTAATGTAAGTAACATTCTTATTCTTATCTTTTGCATTTTATTTAGCTAATTGACTATCTGGTGTTTTACATGGCTTTATAATAATTATAAAAATATACATGATTACTTACAAAGCGCTATGAGCCAGTTTCTTTTGTAAGACAGCTTTTGTCATCTAATCCTCTTCAAAAATCTTTTGGGAAGATGAAATACAATTTCTCATGGTTCTAAGGACAAGAGAACTAAGTAATTTGCTAAAGATTATACAATAATACAAAAGCAGAGACAGAGTATGATTTGTCACTCTAGCTCCAATGCTAATGCTCTGAGCCACTACTGTGCATTTCCCTTTGGTTTGTTATGCACTGTATACTCTGTTTCTTTAAATTAATTCTTAGATGGGTAGAATTTAGGTGAATAAATGAGTAGATTGATGATGAGAAAGTCTACATGTCTTAGGGTGTATAAAGACCTGGTCTTCTTCAGTCCATCACCACTCTAGTTAATGTATTCAGTATTCATTAGTCAAGTCACAATCTTGGCATTCTTCCTCACATTTCAGGAAAAGAAGTGATTACATAGAAAAAAAAAAAGCTTTAATTAAAATTCCACAGCTTATTTTGAAACAGCTTTAATCCTTAATTTGGTTTTGGTTATTCCATAGAGGGATTTCTTAACCTTAATTCCTAAGTCTTGGTGTTGCTGTCTATCCTTAAGGTTTTTTATCTATGTACATTACAACACTTATTTTCTTTGTATGTTTATATGTATATATTGAGTGATTGACTTGGCACACTGGCCTCAATTCTCTACACAAATTAGTTTGTTTAGTCTGCACAAGTATTTGCAAAATAACTTAAATATTTACATTTTAATATCCTCAGTTAATATAAGCATTTGACGATTTAATAAGTGAAGATTTATCTTTTTCCTAAAAGCCTCAAATAGAAAGGGAATATATTTGCTCTTCACTAACATCATTACCATCAAGTCTGAATATAATTTAGATAATAATTTTCATTTCCTCCATCAGAAAAGCTGAATTGTAGTCACCAAGTTCCATACATTTCGCTAATTATTGGCAATATGGAGGTGAAAAATATATCTTTACCCAAAGAGAGACATAGATTACTGAGAAACAGAGCAGAAATTTCTGGGAAAACACAGGAAGATTTATAGGTATCAGGAAGTTATTGAGTACATTCAAAGTTATTGTTTTTATATAAATAAATAATTCAAACATGCAAAGATGGAATAAAAATCATTGTATCTAGATGAAAAGATTACTGGCACAATGGGCTCAAATTCTTTCAGATCTTTTCAAAGGTCTTGGAACTTATTTCCTACAGATAAATCATATACCTTTTCCATTTTTTTAAGGAAAAAAAAGTTACATAACATCTGGCTCGGATAGTTGTCCATCTTTTCCTGTGGACCCTACCAAATATTTTTAGTGAATAAGCTTCTTTCTTAAGTCATTCTCATTGAGATTCTGACATTTGGCACTAGCTCAAGGACTCAAGGCATTCACTTGCAAGTCCTGTCACTATGGCATAATGAAAAACAGCTAGCAAGATGGAAGAATGTAACTCAACTGTATCAATAATCACAATGGCTGGACAGATTGGAGATTGTTAGAGCCAGGTTTCATAGTATGTAGCCACACCAGTGAGAAGACTGAGTCGACTGAACACAGAATTCTGTGAACTTTGCAAGACTAGTTTGTAAAACGAGTCAGGAGACTGGGGGAGGATTGTATTCTTAAAAAAAAAAAAAATCAAATGATGAGAGCCTCTTTAAAATCCAGGAGGAAGATAAAACAAAATAAAAAATAACTATTGTTCCCTTACTGGAGAACTGCAGCCACCAAACATGTAAGGAATCTTAGATAAAATGCTTAGCTAGAACTTGAAAGCCCTAGGCAAAAGTAGGTGAGAGGGAGAAAAGGAATTAGATCCACATAAAAGAGAAATTTGTATGCAGATCTGGAAGCAACGGTTAGAACGGGACATGGAACAATAGGCTGGTTCCAAATCGGGAAAGGAGTACTCAAGGCTGTATATTGTCACCCTGCTTATTAACTTATATGCAGAGTATATCATGAGAAATGCTGGGCTGGATGAAGGACAAGCTGAAATCAAGATTGCCAGGAGAAATATCAATAACCTCAGATATGTAGATGACACCACCCTATGGCAGAAAGCAAAGAAGAACTAAAGAGCCTCTTGATGAAGTGAAAGAGGAGAGTGAAAAAACTGGTAAATCTCAACATTCAGAAAACGAAGATCTTGGCACCTGGTCCTATCACTTCATGGCAAATAGATGGGGAAGCAGTGGAAAGAGTGACAGACTTTATTTTGGGGGGCTCCAAAATCACAGCAGATGGTAAATGCAGCCATGAAGTTAAAAGACACTTGCTCCTTGGAAGAAAAGTTATGACCAACCTAGACAGCATATTAAAAAGCAGAGACATTACTTTGCAAACAAAGGTCCATCTAGTCAAAGCTGTGGTTTTCCCAGTAGTCATGTATGGATGTGAGAGTTGGACTATAAAGAAAGCTGAGTGCAGAAGAACTGATGCTTTTGAACTGTGGTTTTGGAGAAGACTTTTGAGAGATCCTTAGACTGCAAGGAGATCCAACCAGTCCATCCTAAAGGAAATCAGTCCTGAATATTCATTGGAAGAACTGATGTTGAAGCTGAAACTTCAATACTTTGGCCAGCTGATGTGAAGAACTGACTCACTTGAAAAGACCATGATGCTGGGAAAGGTTGAGGGTGGGAGGAGAAGGGGACAACAGAAGATGAGATGGTTGGATGGCATCACCGACTCAATGGACATGAATTTTAGTAAACTCCGGGAGCTGGTGATGGACAGGGAGGCCTGCTGTGCTGCAGTCCATGGGGTCACAAAGAATTGGACATGACTGAACAGCTGAACTGGACTGAACTAATATCAATAATCAAACAAAATATGAATAGCAGAGATTCACCAATTTAAAGACAGGTACTGATAGGCTGCCTAAAAAGGTAAGAATTGATTCTAATCATGCAGACACTAACCAGAAGAAAGTTTAAGAAAGTATTAATATTAGATAGAATAGACTTCAGAATAAGGAATCTAATTTGGGATAAAGAAGGGTGTTATATAATGATAAAGTAGTCAATATTTATAGTACATATATGCAGACTATGGGGATTGGGGAGTGACAGTTATAAAACACAAAGTTTCTTTTTATGGTAATGAATATGTTAAAAAATTGATTGAAGTGATATTGTACAACTTTATTAAAAGACATTCATTTGCACAATTTAAATGGGGAAAGTGATATGGTATGTGTATTTTACATTAACTGAGCCATTAAGCTTCTAAGAGAATAGTTCTTGATTTTTAGCTTACATTTACTAAAAAAATTAATTCAAAGTGATTCATGATCTAAATGTAAGACCTAAAACTATAAAAATTTTCTAGAAGAAAACACAGGAGAAAAGTTCCAATCTTGGATTAACCAAACAGTTGATACATACAACATCAAAAGTATGATCTATAAAAGAAAAATGATAAATTGAACTTTATTTCAATTTAAAATCTTTGTTTAGGGTACATTCTTTCATAGCTAGTGAAAATATAAAATGATACAGCTATATCTGAAAATATTTTTTTTTCCTTTTTTTTTTTTGTAAAGTTAAACGTATTTCTACCATACAACCCAGAAATCTCTCTTTTAGATTTCTACTCTAGAGAAATGAAATATTTTGTTCATTTAAAACCTATACGTGAATGTCTATGGAAGCTTTATTAATAATACCAAACTCTGAAAGCCTCCAGATGTCTTTCAACCCATCAATGCATAAACAATCTGTGATACAGCCATACATTAAAAATGCTACTTAAGAACTATTGATTTATGCAGTAACTTGGTTGGCTGTTAAATGTTTTTCTGTGAATTGCAAGAAGATAACTCCAAAAGATACATATTGTATAATTCTATGCAATAAAACAAAATTAGAGGGAAGCAAGCAAATCTGTGGTTGGGAGGGGAGGTATTATCTGTGGGGAAGAGCTTGAGAGAAAGTGAGGTGATAGAAATATTTAGTATGGAAAAATCTTAGCGGAGGAGCAGAAATTTCTTCATTTGTCCAAATCTCGTAAAACTGTATGAAACAAAATTTGAACTTTATGTACTTTAGTCAACCAAAATGTGAAGGTAATGGAGGCTTCAAAAAAGTCAAAATTATGACAGGCAAGAGGAGAATGATAAGTATCATAGATTGGAGAGATTAAAGAGACTTGACATCTAAATTCAATGTGGGATCCTGGGTTCTGGAGCAAAAAAAGGACAATAATGGAAAACTGGTGAAATCCAAATAAAATTTATAGTTTAGTTAATAGTACTGTACCAAGTTTAATTTCATACTTTAGGTTAATTGTGTATGATATTAACATAAAGGGAAACTGAATAATAGCTATATAGGATTTGCAAATCTGAGTCTAAAATTATCTCAAAAAATGGAAATTATTAAAAAGCATTAAACCAGAGTTAAAGCATTATGTCTTCCTCAAATATATTTCTCCTATATTAATTCACATTTGTAATCATATCGTATGCCATGGTAGGCTAATGAAGTCTCCTTTATATGTGTGTGTGCACATGCACACACACACACACACACACACACACACACACACACACACACACATAACAGGTGGCCATGTTCGATCCTTAGAGCTGGTAAATTTGTTTCTTTATACATGAAAGATGATTTTACAAATATAAGATTGTAAGATTGGGATATTATGCTGGATTATTCACACAAGCTCACATTTGTGATCATAAGGTTTCTTACAAATTAGAAGTAAGAGAGTCAAAATCAAAAAATGATGAGAAAAGACCATGGGAGAAAAAATTTGATGCTACAATGTTGAATTTGAAGATGGAGGAAGGGACCACCAGCCAAGAAATACAAGGAATGCAGCTGAAAAAGGAAAGGAAATAGATTCTCCCCTAAAGATCTTCCAGGAAGCATCTCCCTGCAGGCACCTTGATTTAGTCCCAGTGAAACTGATTTTGAATTTCTGACTTCCAGAATTCTAAGAAAATAAATTTATATTATTTTAAACCAATGTTGAGTGGGTGGCAATTTGTTAGTGCAGTAATAGATAAATAATACATACTTTTTTAGTCACTGTGTATCTATTTAGTAATGAATTTGGATAAAAATTGATAATTTAATAATATTTGAAACAATAGCAGAAAAATTGTCTTTGATTCCAATTATAATTCCACATGAACACAGTGAGATTTTTCTTCTTTGGAATGAAACATTTTATTAATTTTTATTTTATTTTGCAATATAGTTGATTTATTGATACAATGTTGCATTAGTTTCAGTTGTACAGCAAAACGATTCAGTTATACCTATACACATATCCATTCTTTCTCAGATTCTTTCCCCGCATAGGTTATTACAGAATACTGACTAGAGTTCCCTGTGTTATACAGTAGGTCTTTGTTGATTATATTTTGTATATATAGTAGTGTGTATACGTTCATCCCAACCTCCTAATTTATTCCTTCTCCCTACCTTTCCTCTTTGGTAACCATAAATTTGTTTTCTAAGTATGTGAGTCTGTTTCTGTTTTGTAAATAAGTTCATTTGTATTATTTTTTAGAGTCCATATGTAAGTGGTATCACGTGATACTTCTCTTTCTCTGTCTCACTTCCTTTATTTCTTTGCATTGATCACTTAGGAAAGCTCTCTTATCTCTCCTTGATATTCTTTGGAACTCTGCATTAGGGTGAATGTATCTTTCATTTTCTCCTTTGCCTTTTGCTTCTCTTCTTTTCTCAGGTATTCATAAAGGCTCCTCAGACAACCATTTTGCCTTTTTACATTTACTTTCTTGGGAATGGTTTTGATCACTGTCTCCTGTACAATGTTATGAACCTCCATCAATAGTTCTTCAGACACTCTATCAGATCTAATCCCTTTAATCTATTTGTCACTTTCACTGTATAATTGTTAAGGATTTGATTTAAGTCACACCTGAATGGTCAAGTTGTTTTCCCTACTTTGTTTAATTTAAGTTTGAATTTTGCAATATGGAATTCATGATCTGAGCCACAGTCAGCTCTCAGTCTTGTTTTTACTGACTGTATAGAACTTTTCCATCTTCGGTTGCAAAGAATATAATCAATCTGATTTTGGTGTTGACCACCTGGTGATGTCCATGTATAGAGTCTTATCTTGTGTTGTTAGAAGAGGGTGTTTTCTAGGATCAGTGTGTTCTCTTGGCAAAACTCTGTTAGCCTTTGCCCTACTTCATTATTTACACCAAGGCCAAACTTGCCTGTTACCTTAGGTATCTCTTGACTTTCTCCTTTCGTGTTCTAGTCCCCTGTGATGAAAAGGACATCTTTTTTGGTATTAATTCTAGAAGGTCTTTTAGTTCCTCATAGAACAGTTCAGCTTCTCAGGATTAGTGATTAGGGCAAAGACTTGGATTACTGTGATATTGAATGGTTTGCCTTGGAACCAAACAGAGATCATTCTGTCATTTTTGATATTGCACCCAAAAAACTAAGATCATGGCATCCAGTCCCATCACTTCATGGCAAATAGATGGGGAAAAATGGGAAAAGTGACAGATTTTATTCTCTTGGGCTCCAAAATCACTGCAGATGGTGACTGCAGCCATGAAATTAAGACACTTGCTCCTTGAAAGAAAAGCTATGACAAACCTCGTCAGGATATTAAAAAGCAGAAACATTACTTCGCCAACAAAGGTCCATCTAGTCAAAGCTGTGGTTTTTCCAATAGTCATGTATGGATGTGATAGTTGGGCCATAAAGAAACTGAATGCCAAAGAATTGATGCTTTTGAACTGTGGTGTTGGAGAAGACTCTTGAGAGTCCCTTGGACTGAAAGGAGATCAAATCAGTCTTGAATATTCATTGGAAAGACTAATGCTAAAGCTGAAGCTCCAATACTTTGGCCACCTGATGTGAAGAACTGACTCATTGGAAAAGACTCTGATGCTGGGAAAGATTGAAGGAAGGAACAGAATGGGGTGACAGAAGATGAGATGGTTGGATGGCATCATTGACTTGATGGACATGAGTTTGAGCAAGCTCCAGGAATTGGTGATGGACAGGGAAGCCCGGCGTGCTGCAGTTCAAGGGGCTGCAGAGTCGGACATGACTGAGCAACTGAACTGACTGACTGTCTCACTTCACTTAAAATGATAATCTAATGGTTTATCCATGTTGCTGCAAATGGCATTATTTCATTCCTTTTTATCACTGAATAATATTTTATATATACATATATACACTAATAATATTATATATATATACACATACACACTACATCTTCTTCCAGGGAGTGGAAACTTTTAAATGAAGAGTTCTTAGAACATCTTCTAGTGGTCTTGGATTTTAGGTTGAGTTTGGTATTCACAAACAGTATATGATGACTACTATATCGTGGACACAATCATGATGATGTCACATTCTATAATAGAACATCATGGGTTTTCTCCCACTTGTTTTATATATAAGACTATTGAGAGTTAGTTAGCTGTTAAAGATTTATGGTCAGATTAATAAAAATTTTAGATGCAACTGCTTTTATGTTCTTGCCTGATTTCATGAATACACTCCCGGAATGACTGGATACAAGGTGGAACTGCAGAGAAATAGAAATCAGTGCCCTTTTTCCAACAACTTGGCTTCTGTCCATTTAGTTATATCTGGAATTTCACTATTACTGCTTCCTTGTGAAGGTTTAAAAAGTCACTTAACACTTGAAATCTCTCTAAGCTCATTCCTTCAAGGGAATTAGAAGACTACAGAGAATAAGGCCCTAAAAAATCCAACATAGAATTTGTTTGGGGGAAGCTCCTTTAAGAATTGGGTTTCCCAGGTAGCTCAGTGGTAAAGAATCTGCCTACAATGCAGGAACCATAGGCTATTCCTGAGTGGGGAAGATCCCCTGGAGGAAGAAATGTCAACCAATTCCAGTATTCTTGCCAGGATAATCCCATGGACAGAGGAATCTGGCAGAATACAATCCATGGGGCTGCAATGAGTCTGACATGACTGAGTGACTGAGCATGCACTCACCTATAGGAATATCATATGGGGGCAGTTCATGTCTACCAGGTAGGAGAAGAAATATGACCCTGATAATAGGTGGAAAGACCTCTAGCCATTTTTCTTAGACTTAACAAGATTCATGTGTTCAGACAGGGGTTTGAAGTTATCAGATAGAGCAAATTTCAGTGTTTGTCATTTGGTTCAGGGCAAGTTCTTCCCCAAACATTTGTGTGCCTAAGAGTTTTTCTTATCACCCCATTGGGTTGTACAAGAGTAGGAAATTCTATCTGGATAACAACTTCTCTCATTTTAAGGTACTAAAATATGATCAGCCTGTAATTTTATTTTTCAGGCAAACAAAAGAGATACAGATGATTAACAGAGGAATAAATAAAGATATGCTACATATAGACAGTGGAATATTATTCAGTTATGTAAAGGAACAAAACTGAATTACTGGTAGAGACATGGACTGATCTAGAGTCTTACACAGAGTGAATCAAAAGAGAAAAACAAATATATGAACATATATGTGTGGAATCTAAAAAAAATGGTACAGATGATCTTATTTATGAAGTAGAAATAGAGACACACTCGTGTAGAGAACAAATGTATGGATACCAAGGGGGAAAGTGGGGGTGGGGGGCGAGGTGTTGGGGAGGGAACAACTGGGAGATTAGGATTGACACATATACTCTATTGAAACTATATGTAAGCTAGATAACTAATGAGAACATATTATATAGCACAGGAAACTGTACTTACTGCACTGTGGTGACCTGAATAGGAAGGAAAACTGAAAGGGAAGGGATATATGTATATGTATGACTGATTCATTTTTCTGTACAGTAGAAACTAACACAACAATGTAAAGCAAATATACTCCAATAAAAATTAATTTAAAAAGAGGTGCAGATGCCATCGGAGAAGGCAATGGCACCCCACTCCAGTACTCTTGCCTAGAGAATCCCATGGACGGAGGAGCCTGGTAGGCTGCAGTCCAAGGGGTCGCAAAGAGTCTGACACGACAGGGCGACTTTACTTTCACTTTTCACTTTCATGCATTGGAGAAGGAAATGGCAACCCACTCCAGTGTTCTTGCCTGGAGAATCCCAGGGACGGCGGAGCCTGGTGGGCTGCTGTCTATGGGGTCGCACAGAGTCTGACACGACTGAAGCGACTTAGCAGCAGCAGATGCCATATTCTTGCTTAGAGGAACTTGTTTACTACATAGGAAAAAAGTAAATTTAGCTTAAAAATGTATAATTTTTAAGACAGGGATATCTGAGTGTTAACCAAACTCAGATTCAACTGCTCCCCACTCAAAGTCAGTAATTTGAGAGACAAGAGTCAGTAGAAAGATGCTTTAAACAGAAAAAATTAGCAATCTGGGGAGAAGGTGGACTCGTGTTCTGAGATCAACTCTGAAGATTCTGCTTAGCTATGACCATTATTAAAGAGGAAAGGGGAAGAAGAATCTCAGTGAATCGTTAAGGCAGGAGGTTCAATTTTGCATCTTTCTCCATTGTGTGCAGACTGACAGACTCTCTTCAGATGTTAACTTGCCCATGTGATCTGCTTGCAGAATTCCTTAGGGGGCTGATGGAGGTAGAGAGCTAGTCATTTTTTAGCTACTTAATGCTTTATTCTCACTTCTTTTTATTCAGTAAAAAGAATCTACACTTTAGGCAAAGTATAGTGTACATTCAGGAGAGCATAAATCAAGAGCTGGTTTTAGTTGCTTACTGATCTCATTCCTAAACTAGGTTTTTAAAGTTAGAGGTGGGTATAAATGGTTAAACAAGAAAGAGGTAAAAGAGCTGCTTTCATTAGTGCATCCTCTTGGCTGCGGGTAATTTAAATTCAGAAAATTTAATTACATTATTTCAAAACAATTGGATTAATTTGAAACCCCATAATTTCAAATCCATGATTATGGATAAAGTGAACTGGATTAGGAACCATTCAAATTGTTAAATGTATTTGAATATGTCAGTGCTATACAGTGTAATGTGTGCATGTTTCGGTCCTATATCCTGGATCCTCTGTAACCGTTGATATTTTGATTGATGTATTTACTTAATATCTCTTTCCTTTTTTCCTCTGTTCACAGAGTTGTTATGAAGATTCAGTTAAATGAGGCAAACATTATAATAAAAATAGTGGAATTAATGAGTAATATACAAGAGGTAAGAATATTTTACCTATGGCCATTATTTATGTATCATCTATTCCTGTTATGAAATTATCAGTAAGAAATACGATGGGAAAATTCCCAGCAATGGTAAAAACTAATCCAGAATTCTTTGTCAATTAATGAGTCATTATTTCTTTGCTGAGTTATAATTAGAATATCAGACATTCCACAGTATGAGTCTAATCTAACCCACTTTCAGTAGTTAGATCATACAGCTAGAGCCAAATTTGGAATTATAAAAATTTACTTTCATGGATGCTATTTTCTGACTTAAAAGTTATACAATAACTTGCACTAAACTAAAAATGAACCACTTAGTAAGAGCTCACAGAGAAATCCCTTCAGTCCCTAGGCATGACTGATGTATTTAGTAGAAAACTGCTCATATATAAACAGGAGCTTTTAGTTCTTGAAAAAGAAAGGACTAAGCTAAATTATTTATGTTGTACTTTATAGTCTTTTAAGATAATGACTTTCTTTGTCAACATTTATTTCCTAAAGCACTTTGGAAGTAAAAATTCTATATTCCAATTTCTAGCTTAGTGGAATATGAATTTTAAGAGTCTTGTTTTACATATAACATCCTTTCCCATGCAATCATAAAAAACATTTACAACAGCCATGGTTCAGTGACATAAACAACATTTTTACAATAAATACTAGTATGTCGAGAAAATTCACAAGCTCATGAAAATCTGTAAGCCTTAGAGTTCCATTCTGGGTATACGTACTTCCATTCTACAGATGAGGAAGCTGCAGATTTGTTTGTTTGTTTCTAAAATGATCCAGTTCCTAATTGGTAGAACTTTTTCTTGAATACAGTCCAGTGCCTTTATGACTACATTTTATGTTTTCAGTTAAATCACTAAAATGATGTCACTGACTCATCTCTACGGTTTTAGTTTTCAGGTCTCTGGGAAAGATTGAAGGCAAAAGGAGAAAGAGAGTGGCAGAGGGTAAGATTGTTAGATCGCATCACCAACTCAATGAACATGAGTTTGAGCAAACTCCAGGGGATAGTGAAGGACAGGGAAACCTAACATGCTGCAGTCCATGGGGTCACAAAGAGTCAGACACAAGTTAGTGACTGAACAACAACAAACAGTGATGAACTGGAATTCAGTTCCTCTGCCTCAACACTTCCTGCCTATCCCTCTTTATGTGGATAATTCAGGTGACTCTTTCATACAAAGCATCTTTAGTGTGGTGGGCCAGAAATGAGAAACAAAAAGACAGCTAGCTTAGACTTATATCTATAGTACAAAGATACTTCCAAATATATCACAAACAGGAAGATTCAAATTCTAGCCAGTAATTTCTCATTAATAAAGAGAAAGTCAGCACATGTGATTTATTGGGAAATCTTTCCTTACCAGGACAGAAATGTGTTTGTCTCTGGGGTTTTATTTCCCACTGAATTACCTATCAGATATGTTATTCTGGATCACCAGAACTGAAGGGTTCTTTTTTAAAATAAATGATTAAAAAATATAGTACCAGTGCTAATGGCACAATAAAATTGACAAGTTGAAAATAAAATGTCATAAATATAAAAAAAAAATTAAGTTCTCATAGCAATACTAACTCAACATATAGCATGCAATGTCTAAATTATGGAGGATTTACAGATCTAAGTAGTAAGCTAAAAACTTCCTCTGAAAAAAAAGAGAATAAGAAATTTTGATCCAGTTTTCATGCCCTCGATGAACATGTCTTGATGAAGTGCGTATGTTATTGAGGTTTTATTATTTGTGCTTCAGTTGCATTTATGAGAAAAATAATCTGCTTTGAATTTGCAAAGTTGCTTCAGTAGTGTCTTACTCTTTGAGACCCCATGGACTGTAGCTCTCCAGGGTCCCCTGTCTGTGGGATTCTCTAGGCAACAATACTGGAATGGGTTGCTATGCCCTCCTCCAGGGAATTTTCCTAGCCCAGGGATCAAACCTCTGTGTCTTAACGTCTCCAGCATTGGCAGGTGAGTTCTTTACCACTAGCACCACCCGGGAAGCTTTAACTTAGGTTGTTGTTCATTTGTTCAGTCGTGTCTGACTCTTTGACACCCTAATGACTGCAGCATGCCAGGTTTCCCATTAGTCAGTTCAGTCACTTGGTCATGTCTGACTTTGTGACCACATGGACTGCAGCACACCAAGCTTCCCTGTCCATCACCAACTCCTGGAGTTTGCTCAGACTCATGTCCATCCAGTTGGTGATGCGATCCAACCATCTCATCCTCTGTCATCCCCTTCTCCTCCTGCTTTCAATCTTTCCCTGCATCAGGGTGTTTTCCAATAAGTCAGTTCTTCGCATCAGGTGGCCAAAGTATTGGAGCTTTGTATTGGAAAAGTATTGACAAAGCAAAGTATTGGAGGTTTCCCATGAGTTTGCTCAAACTCATGTCCATTAATTCGAGGATGCCATCCAACCATTTAGTCCTCTGCTTTAATTTTGGGGAAACACAAATCCAGGTTTTTCCCCTAAATCTCTGCTTTGATTGTACTGTTTGGCCTCTTTGTCCCTCTACATTCTTATCTCTAAAGTGGGAAAGAGTTTCTGTGTTATAGAGTAAGAAAACGACTTAGAACAGTAGCTAATACAGTGTGAATTCTGGGTTAATGTTAATCCCATTCCAATGGGAAGAATTCTAAAATTGTGGCAAAATGATATTGTTTCTGAAAAGCAGGATCCGTCTCCTGCTCAAAAGCAAAGGCCAGGGTGGAAGAAAGGAAAGTTAGCCTTAGATAGTCTCCTTCAAGTTGACCATCAATGGTCTGAACAGTGTCATCTTGACTGTTTTAGGTCAGTTCCAGGGTTCCAGTTTATTTACTTTTCTTTGAGGAAAATTCTCTGAATTGTGGCAGCTTATGTCACAACTATAGTCTGGTCTTCATATAGTTAAATTCTCCACCTGGCAGGGGTTTCAGTATCTATAAGAGAGCTCACAAGATATAACTCGGAATATTATCTATAGCCCTTGAGAAGGAACAAAATATCTTTGACTCTGCTTAATGACTTTATTATTATCACTTGGTCTCTATGGTTTGTTTGCCTTTGTTTCTATGTGTTCTCACTTCTCTGATTAAACTCATTCTTTGACTAAAGTTTTTCTACAGACAAATGGCAGGCAGAGGACATGGAAGAGCAAAGACCATAGGGTCCTGCTCTGCTTCAATAGTGTATGCTACAAAACAAGAGCATTAAACATATTGGTCCTTACTTTCAATCAACAGGCTTATGACTTCTCAGTATGCTAGTGAATTTATGCTCAAAAGTCCTTAATATATTTTAATTCGTTTACTCAGTTTTCGCCTAGCAGAATTTAAGATACACAATAATTTTGGAAAGGTGGTAACATGGTGTCAAAAGATTTTGAAATAACATAATCAAAAGACATCTAGTGATCGTGATCGGTAAGAATTAAAATATCCTTGCCAGGTGAACTTCTATTTGGCAGCAAGGAGGGGGAGAGGAGGGCAGTGAGATGAAGTTGTTGAACAAGATAGCTTGAAGAATTTAGGAAGAAGAGCAGCAATTCAATTTTTCTTTCATGGGGCTTTATGTGCAAAGTGTGAAATTTTTTCTTAGACTGAATATGAAAGACATTCTGACTCTAATATCTACTTCCTTCTTATTAGAGAAAAGATGACTGGGATTTAGGGTACAAATGTTTCTTTTTCCCTTCCTCTTCTTCCCTCAACCCGTCCTCCCTCCCCTTCCTCCTTCTACTCCTCACATGTTTATTTTTCCTTTTCAGAGTTGATAGAAAACTCTCCATCATTTTCTTTTAATCTCCTAACAGAGGGATCATAACCTGTCTCACTAATGCTGTTGCATTTATTATTTCTTTTTCCTTTACTGTAGTTTTTTTTTTCTTCTCAATATCACTCTAGTCCTACTAGAACAAAATATTACTATCTAGTAAAATGCATTGAATTCAGCTGTGAACTCTCCCTGGTCTGTCTACAGCTATAATAATTTTGCTGCACATCCATGCTGACTTATCTCACACTCATATTTAAATTGACCCCTGAATTTCACATTCTAAACTATGCAATCCTTTTAGGACCTGTGAATATTTTCTTGTCACATTTATATTTGTAGCACACCTTGTTACTTCATTCATGTGTCACTTCTTTGCTAGGGTTTGAAGGAGAATATAATAAAAGTCATAAATAACAAGGCGACAAAATAGGACTAGATTTTGTTTTATTTTAAATCAGAAACTAAAAAGGAAAAAAAAAATGGTTGCCACAATATATTTGGTTTACCATGTTCTCCCTAGCAGCCAAGTCATAAAGGACTATGTGTTATTACATTGTATTTCTACAATAAAGAGAAGATAACTGATAATAATAAAAAAATACTCCAATTTACTCTAGCAATATATTTAATGGAAATTTCCCATGTGGTACAGTTTATGTAAGGAGTATTGTTTATCACAGTAACATAATTGATTATAACATCTTTGAGCAAAATAATTTTTTTGATGATTTTATTTTTAGAAAAGCATACCATCATATCATAAATAACTCATTGAATGCAGTCCTACAGATAGCCAAATGTGCTATTCATATGGTGTAGCTCTTTTTCTTTCAAAGTTTTGGTTTCTATAAATGGTCACCAAAAGAATACATCCATGTTTTTAAATGAAATAATGCAAAAGATCTATCTGCCTCAATCTACATTTTAGTTTCATTCTCTAGATACAATTAGTTCAAGTGATCTGCTTTATTTGTAAGTTACCACCAGCTCTCCAAATGCTGTGTTTCTACCACAATTTTTTAATTTATTGTTCATACAGTCAGTGTTGGTTGCCCATTATGATAAAGTAGCAGTTAGCTCTATAATTCACACACACGCACAGTCACTTTCCAGTTTTCCTCCTCTTAGAATATTGTTAGTCTTGAATCTGAAAAAAGTAGTCAAGTTTTACAGCAATTAAACTAAAAATTAGCTGTCAGTTGCAGTATAAAAAGTGCTTACACATGCAATCCTTAGTGAATGAGATCTGTGTTGACTGTGATTCCTTTGTTGTTGTTCACCCTGTAAGTCCAGATTCTAAACTGTTCCTGATCCACAGTCCATATTCAATGACTAACTGTTGAACATATACAATTTCTTTCAGAAAATCTCTGTTTTTTCAGTTAATAATTGCCTCATTTTTCCTTTGCAACTTACCACTCATGTCTTTTTTTTATTATCTTTCTGCAAAAGTACATTTTGATTATTTTTCTATTTTTTTATTTGTTTTCTTGAAGTATAACTGCTTTATAATGTATTAATTTCTGCTGTACAGGGAAGTGATTCAGTTTTATAAATATATACATTATTTTTCATTTGGTTTGTCACAGAATGCTGAATATAGTTCCTTGTGGTATGCAGCAGGACCTTGTGGTTTATAATTCCATATACAATAGTTTGCATATGCTAATCCAAAACTCTCTTTTTATCCCTTCCCAACCTATTTAGTATTTTGTTTTATTGAAACTCTATTTGCCTGGTCTGTCACACTCACAGAGCTTTATCTGATTAACCTAGCTAGTCTCAACCTTATATTAAGTTATAATCAGTAGAGAAAATAAAAGCATTTAAAAACTTGTGACAATGACAGCCATATATGAGAAGTGAATAGAGGTACTACTTTCTAAAATTTTTATTTCAGCATAAATTCAGCAACATATTAATGCATTCACTCAATCATTCACTCATCAAAACAGAATATTTTGAGCAATTAGTATCTGGCAGACACTGTTTACATTGAGTGTGAAAGATACAGTCCGAAGATCTTTTCAGATAGAGAAGTGAGATATACAACAAATTAGAACTTAATAGAATAGATGCTACAGCAGGCAACAAAAGAGAGAAGAATCTAGAGCTGAAGGGTAGAAGATCATTTTGGAGGGTCATTTGACCAAGTTTATAAAGGGCAAATGAGTAAGCAGGAAAACAGAAGAACATAGTCAAAGCAAATGCTCGTGAAATTTGAGATTTATCGCATCCTGCAAACATAGGTCATCAGAACACATATAGCATACCTTATGGGTTAGAAAAGTCAGATAATAAGGACGTTGAAAGCCAGTTAACACAATATGTGTTCTTTGATGTCATTTAAGGAAAATATATTGATTTAAGAAAGATAATTTTGACAGCTCTTTGTAGGATGGATTGGAGAGTGAAAGACCCATAACATAGAAGCTACTGTACTAGGTTAGAAGAAGGCTTTAAAGCACTGAACTTAGAAATTGTCAGCAGGATTATAGAGAAGTAGGTGGAACTCAGAATTAAATAGGGGGTTGGAAGAAAAGCATTTATAAATGAGAATAGATCAGTTCAAAAGTCATACATTTAATAAGATCTGCCTTGATATTAGAACTGAAAAGTTCTTAGCCAAGTCAATAGCATACTTTAGAAAATCAGACACAATTCATAACAGAAATTGTCATATCTATTTTTTTAGTTTAGTAAATAAATACATTGTTGACTTCCTAATATATATATATGTGTGTGTGTGTGTGTGTGTGTGTGTATGTGTGTGTATATGTGTGTGTGTATATATATATATACACATACATACATACATACACACACATATGGTGGCACTAGTGGTAAAGGAC
Organism: Okapia johnstoni; assembly: GCA_024291935.2. Classification (NCBI taxonomy): domain Eukaryota; kingdom Metazoa; phylum Chordata; class Mammalia; order Artiodactyla; family Giraffidae; genus Okapia; species Okapia johnstoni. The sequence continues at coordinate 51,522,621 of CM044319.1, forward strand.
CTTCCTGTCAATGCTGGAGATGAGGGTTCAGTCCCTGGGTGAGGAAGATCCCCTGCAGGAGGGCATGGCAATCCACACCAGTGTTCTTGCCTGGAGAATCCCATGGACAGAGGGGCTTGGTGGGCTACAGTCCATAGAATTGCAGAAAGTCAAACACAACTGAAGCAACTTTGCATGCACATTCTATATGTATTACTATATATGCAGATATATCAATGTATATATATGTATGCGTATGTACATATAAATATATATTTATGTATACACAGCAATTCTGGCCTCCACGAAATTTCATTCTAAAGGAAAAGCATACTATAATTGAAACAGTTCAGAACATCATAATTAGAGATAGATCATAAATATAACAGCAGTTCATAGAGGACAGAGGTCAGTGGAGGTCAAGCTTAATGATGCTTTAGACACATCACTTACTCTGACTTTTCAAATATATCAAACGAAATAGATTTTCAAAACTAAAGTTAAAATGCAAAATGATCTAAACATTTCTTCTACAATAATAAATGGTATCTAGTAGTCTAGCTTTGAAATATACTATTTAAGAGAAAGCAAATGGGCTAGAATTAAAAGAATCAGAATTGAAAAAGTAAAGTTGGTTTAAAACATGTAATTTACATTGCTACTTGACAATTACTACTTTTTTCTTTGTTTTTAATGTTAGATGATATATATGATGCAATATATATATGTGTGTGCGTCTCTGTGTGTGTTTATTGAGATTTTATGAAATTTTAAAATTCTTTATCTTCACAAAATTACCACCGCAGCAAGTCTTATGATAAAAAATTGTTATTAATCAATAAAGCCCTCATGTGTATAGCTCAACTTAAAGTACTTAATGATGGAAAGAAAGAGGTAGTTGGGACAATTCACCAAACAAAGAGGAGTCTGTATGCTCCACACAGAGCAGCTTTTAATCCTTAATACAGACTATTAATATTAATGGATTCTAGGAGAGAAAGTTAGGGACCTAGTCTTCCATCTTGCTGTGCAGAAACTGAATATTGCATGATGCAAAATAAATGGAGTGTTACTGATGCCATTTTGTCTCAAATGAAGCTGTGCCAAAGAGAAATTCCTCATTCTCATTCTCTCTTTTTCTGTTGGAGTCAGGTTGGAGACAAGGCAAAAAGTAACTTATGAAAAGAATAAGCAGTTCCAACTTGCAAGAGCTGACAGCATGACTTCCATTAGGGTCACTGACTTGCGAAGACTGTTCTGGTCCCCACCTTGAAGCAAGGCTGCAATCCTCTGGATTGTTGAAGTGCAAATCTGTCCTTTGGCAATGTAACTGGGACATAAGAGTAAGAAGAGTTATTACAGATTTTTTTTGTTTATTTTTCCCACTGCAGAGGTGTTTGCTCTCTATGTCCAAAGAAAATTAAACCTGGAATTAAAATGGACTGGCTTACTTCATTAGCTGTAAAATTCCAATTTTTCATTAAGTGCTGGGAGGCTGAGTGATTTCATAAAAAGCTTTTTAGTGCATGAAGCAGAGGATATTAAAGATAATAAAGATAGGTATCTCCACCATCGAGGAGGGAATGTTATTCTAAAGGATGCAAATTCTTTGGCATTTATGGCTATGTAGTTGAGAGTTAAGGAGGCTCAGATACTCCTCAGTTTGGGGTACTTTCTATTAGTGACACATTTCACTTAGAATTTTGAAGACAAATTAAAATCAGTGTATTTGGGATCAAATGATAGCTTCTGCTGTGTGGTAAATTCATACATGAATGCATGAATGGGAAAATAAACAAACTTTTATGTGTTGGCTCCAACTACTTAGAAAAATAAAAAAGAAGGAAAGAAAGAAACTGCTTTACTTCCAGGCATTGCCAAAATGAGTCTGATCAGAAATGTTTGAGTCAAAAAGTTATACAGATCACTCTTGATATTTATACAGAAATGGTTGACTCTAGTGTATTTTTACAGGAGAGAGAAATTGCAAACATTATATTCCTTCAACTTTGTAAATATCTCCTCTGTGATTTCTATATGTTTAAAAATAATTGAGAACATTTGTTGCCTGCCTTTTGCATTAAAAGCATCACTATAAGAAGAGCATTTGCACAATGCAATGTGATATCAGAATTGTTTCCAGGAAATGGAAGTGTAATGTTATGTCTGTTAAGGAACTAGAGCTGGTAATGTTTCAAGTGTAAACAAATTAATTGGGATGGCAGAGTAAAGGCAATTGGAGAGATTTAAAAACTAATTACATTTACTTTGACAATTTTAGCAGAATTTCACAACTAACTTTATGATTTTTTTTTTAATGTGGATCGTTTTAAAGTCTTTGTTGAATTTGTTACAATATTGCTTCTGTTTTGTGTTGGATCTTAGCTCCTTCACCAGGGCTCAAACCCAAACCCCCTGAATTGGAAGGTGAAGTCTTAACTACTGGACTACCAGGAAGTTCTCTTACAACTCTTAACAATCTCACCGTAGTTCATTGGTCAAGAGAAAAAATAAAATAATAGAGAAAAAATTAAAACACATTGTTAAATAAATGGTTTCTAGGTGACATGAATTAGAACAACCACTTTAGAGTCAAATATATATCATAACTCCTGTAAATCTACAGATTTGCTTTAATAAAATCTCTAGACAGAATTCTATAGATATGTTGGCCTCACCTTTGGTTATTTTTTAACTAACTATAGAACATTATTAATAATGTAATACTGAAAAATGACATGTTAGTACATTGCACGTCATACAGACAGCCTTAGTAAACGACTGAAGTGCTTTCAAGAAGCTGATCCAAAGTCTAGAACAAGGAAGCAGCTGGGAATACCCTGGGCACCAATGCATGCAGGAAAGATTAGTGTAAGGCACTACACATAGACTCACATTCCCTTGTGCTCTTAAAGTAGGGCTCATGTATATATATATATATACACATACACACACATGCACACACACAATAGAATATAGGTTTACCTAGGCCTTATACAGGATATATATTTGGTTGAAACTAACACAACATTGTAAATCAGCTACACTTTAATTAAAAATAAATAAATAAAAGTAGGGCTTAATTCCTCAATTTTCAAATGACAAAGGGAAGCTTACTTGCTTAAGTAGCCATAGCTAGAAATCTGCAGTGCAGGACTGACACCAGAACCTGACGTGGGAGCACACACCTCCTCACCAGCTGCCCCCACATCAGCACCATTACAATGTCTCAGTCTCATGAGGCCAGTGTGTGTCCACACAAGGAGAGCACTTTGAATGAAGGGCATGGGAACCCAGGACATCCATATACCATCAGCTGTTGTCCTCAGTGAACTCTGTCAAAGTCATCTTTTTCTTCTGTAGAAAGAAATGTACTGACAAGAAGAAAAGTTTATATTTTAGGTCTTATCTTCAAACATTCTTTCTTTTTTCTTTTCTGTAAATGTCTACTTTTAGACATATCTAAGTATGAAAGACACTTGAAAAAGAGTTACGGTAATCAAAAACTGAACTTGATCAAAGAACCAGTAGTTAAGGTTATTGTAATCATAAATGTCAAACAGAAAAGGCATATTACATCTTCAAACAAGTACAATTGCCCAAGGGACAATGAGGTAAAATATTTGAAATTGGTAACGTCTCAGATAATCTGAGGCATGGGGTGAGTGTCTTCTTGGTTGTAATTCAGAAGAATGCCTTCCGCAAACTGTTAGAACTATTTCTCTTCCTCTTTGTGTTTGCAAAATTGAATAGAATAATACAAATAGTTGTCATCGTTTTTGACATATTTTTTTAAGCGATAAATCACATGCCATAAAATTTACCCTTTTAAAGTACACGTAGTAGTTTTTAGAATTTACTATATGCAGAGCTACTCAATTATCACTATGATCTAATTTAGATCATTTTCTTCATCTCAGAAAGAAACAAAGCCATTAGCAGTTACTCCTGTTTACTCTCCCCCCTCATATTACCAGTCTTAACAAATGGTAACCTATTTTTTCTCTCTCCATATTGCCCATTCTGTATATTTCACTTAAATTCAATCATACAGTATGCACTCTTTTGTAACTGCCTTATATTTCACTTAGCTTCACATTTCTAAGCTGCATCCATGTTGCAGCATATATTTTCAATACTTCATTTATTTTTATTGATGACAAACATTCCATCACACAGACATACCACATTTTGTTTATCCATTTAGCAGCTGATATTTAGATTGTTTCTACCTTTTGGCTATGAATATCAGTGTCTAACTTTTTGTGTAGATATATATTGCCTTTCTCTTGGATATCTACCTGGGAGTAAAATTTCAGGGTCATAGACAACTTCACACTTAATCTTTTTAAGGAAATATCAAACTATTTTTCAAGTGACTATCTCATTTTACATACCCATGAGAAGTGTATAAGAGTTCCAATGTATCCACATGAACACCAACACTTACAATTATCTGACTTTTTGATTATAGTCAGCCTAGTGTGTGTAAAGTAATATCTCTTTGAAGGTTTGATAGTGTTCCCCTTGCAAGAATACACAGAAGAACTGTACAAAAAAGATTTTCATGACCCAGATAATCACAATGGTGTGATCACTCACCTAGAGCCAGACATCCTGGAATGTGAAGTCAAGTGGGCCTTAGAAAGCATCACTATGCACAAAGCTAGTGGAGTTGATGGAATTTCAGTTGAGCTATTTCAAATCCTGAAAGATGATGCTGTGAAAGTGCTTCATTCAATATGACAGCAAATCTGGAAAACTCAGCAGTAGCCACAGGACTGGAAAAGGTCAGTTTTCATTCCAATCGCAAAGAAAAGCAATGCCAAAGAATGCTTGAACTATAGCACAATTGCACTCATCTCACACACTAGTAAAGTAATGCTCAAAATTCTCCAAGCCAGGCTTCAGCAATACATGAACCGTGAACTTCCAGATGTTCAAGCTGGTTTTAGGAAAGGCAGAGGAACCAGAGATCAAATTGCCAACATCCGCTGAATCATTGAAAAAGCAAGAGAGTTCCAGAAAAACATCTATTTCTGCTTTATTGACTGTGCCAAAGCCTTTGACTGTGTGGATCACAATAAACTGTGGAAAATTCTGAAAGAGATGGGAATACCAGACCACCTGACCTGTCTCTTGAAAAACTTGTATGCAAGTCAGGAAGCAACAGTCAGAACGGGACATGGAACAACAGACTGGTTCCAAATAGGAAAAAGAATACGTCAAGGCTATATATTGTCACCCTGCTTATTTAACTTCTATGCAGAGTACATCATGAGAAACGCTGGGCTGGAACAAACACAAGCTGGAGTCAAGATTGCCAGGAGAAATATCAATAACCTCAGATATGCGGATGACACCACCGTTATGGCAGAAAGCGAAGAAGAACTAAACAGCCTCTTGATGAAAGTGAAAGAGGAGAGTGAAAAAGTTGGCTTAAGTCTCAACATTCAGAAAACTAAGATCATGGCATCTGGTCCCATCACTTCATGGCTGATAGATAGGAAAACAGTGGAAACAGTGTCAGACTATTTTTCTGGGCTCCAAAATCACTGCAGATAGTGATTGCAGCCATGAAATTAAAAGACGCTTACTCCTTGGAAGGAACCTTATGACCAACCTAGAAAGCGTATTAAAAAGCAGAGACATTGCTCTGCCAACAAAAGTCCGTCTAGTCAAGACTATGGTTTTTCCAGTGGTCATGTATGGATGTGAGAGTTGGACGGTGAAGAAAGCTGAGCGCCAAAGAATTGATGCTTTTGAACTGTGGTGTTGGAGAAGACTCTTGAGAGTCTCTTGGACTGCAAGAAGATCCAACCATTCCATACTAAAGGAGACCAGTCCTGGGTGTTCATTGGAAGGACTGATGTTGAAACTGAAACTCCAATACTTTGGTCACCTGATGCGAAGAGCTGACTCAGTGGAAAAGACCCTAATGCTGGGAAGGATTGGGGGCAGGGGGAGAAGGGGACGACAGAGGATGAGATGGCTGGATGGCATCACCGACTCGATGGACATGGGTTTGGGCAGACCCCAGGAGTTGGTGATGGATAGGGAGGCCTGGCGTGCTGCGATTCATGGGGTTGCAAAGAGTCGGACACGACTGAGCGACTGAACTGAATGATCACAAAGAGTTGAACACAACAGAAGCGACATACATACACGCACTGTAATGATATGTTCAGCATATTCCCAAGAGCTTGTTCACTATTTGTGTATTTTTTTTTTGGAGAGACCTCTATTCAAATAATTTGCTCACTTTTAATTAAAGCACCAGGAGTTGGTGATGGACAGGGAGGCCTGGCCTGCAATTCGTGGGGTTGCAGAGTCGGACACACCTGAGCGACTGAACTGAACTGAACTGAATTAAAGCATCGTGATTTACTATATTGAAAATACATTACAGTCGTATAGCAGGAGTACAGCAAAGTGATTCAGTTACACATTTTCTTCAGATTATATTCTCATTATAGGCTCTCATAAGATATTAAATAAAATTCCCTATTCTGCACAGTGAATTTTTGTTGCTTATTGGTTTCATGTATACCATAGTTTGGGTCTGTTAATCTCATACTCTTAATTTACTTCTTTTTTCCTTGTTTTCTCCTTTGATAACTGTAAGTTTGTTTTCTATGTCTGTGACTCTGTTTCTGCTTGTGTAGATTCATTTATATTATTTCCTAGATTCCAGATATAATGGATATCATAGAGTATTTGTCATTCTCTGATTTACTTCACTAAATATAGTATTCTCTAGGTCCACCCATGTTGCAGTAAATGGCTATATGTCATTACTGTTTTATGATCGAGAATTATTCACTGTATTCATGCACCACATCTTTTTAAGCCAATCATCTGTTTATGGGCGCTTGGGTTGTTTCGTGTCTTGGCTATTATAAAGGGTGCTGCTGTGAATATTGGGGTGCACACATCTTTTCAGATGGGCTTTTTTGTTTTCTTCTCATATATAACCAGGAATAGGCTTGCTGGATCATATGACAGCTCTATTTTTAGTTTATTTTTTGTTTTTTAGAAACTTCCATATTATTCTCCGTAGAGGCTGTACCAATTTACATCCCCAGCAACCATGTAGGAGCATTCTGCAACATTTATTGTTTGTAGACTATTTAATGATGAGCATTCTGAATGGTGCGAGGTGGTAATTTGCCCATTTTTAATACAATTGTTTGTCTCTTTACAATTTATTACAGAGTTCTTTATGTACTCTCGGTATAAGTTCTCCATCAAACCATCATTTGTAAATATTTCAATCATTCTTTCTGTTGCCTTTTCACTTTTTTGTAATATCATTTGGAATATAAATCTTTTTATATTTTTATATCTATTTTTTATTTAATCACTTGTGATTTGGGAGTCATATCTAAGAAACCACTGCCTAACCCAAATCACAAATATTTACATCTATGATTTATTCTATTAGTTGTGTATTTTTAACTCTTACATTTAAGTCCACAAGACAGTTTGAGTTAATTTTTGTTTTTGATGTGATATAAGGGTCCAAATTTACTATTTTGCATCTGGATGTCCAGCTATCCAGCTGTCCCAGAGCCATATGTGGAAATGAATGTTCTTTCCCTATTGAATTGTCTTGATGTCTCTACCAAAAGTAAATTAAACACAGATAGACTAACACATCTATAATTTGTTGAATGTTTGGGGAAGTACAAGCTATCTGAGCTGAAATTTTGTCAAATATTTAAAAGGGTTTTGCTGTTAGGTCATTTCTTTCTTATTATGTTTTAATTTTGATTTTATCAAATGACTATTTACCTGAATTGTTTCTTCAAAATAAACAATGTTATTTTTATGATTTCAAAACAACTTTATAATCTTTATAAAAGATTGAAGAATCACAACATTTAAGTTAAATACTCATTAGAATTTTTGAACTGAAATTTTTCACTACCAATGTTTTAACCTTCTTTGAGATATAATAAATCTCAATAAATACATGAGTAGAACATTTCATTTGTTCCTTACCTAAGTAAAAGGAATGACACTAAATTTCCTAGTGCCCAGCATTCTCTTATATTATTAGAAAAAAACCTCATTTTAAGTGTTTATAAAATGTTATAACTAATTAATTGTATGAAATATGCTTATCTACATTTATTTAATAAAACATGCAAAGTACATCTTTACACCAAACTTCTCTTTACTTTTTTAGTATACAAAAATGAAATTGATTTTCTTTTATTTTAGTACATTTTTATCCTGTAGCAGTTTAGCTCATTAATTTTAGGAAAATTTCTGTATTACGTTGGATTATCCTCTTAGATAATTATGCTATCTGCAAATAGGGGCTGTCTTACTATTCCAATATAATCTACATAACTTTTTCCTCTTTTTGTTTTACTGAACAATGTACACTGTGCAATAATTATAATGCTCTATTGAATAAGAATAGTGAGATCAGACTTCTTTGCCTTCTTCCTGTTCTCATGTGGAACAGTTTTGGTCTTTCACCTTTAAGTAAAAGTGTATACTATACAGTATACAGTAGGTCGCTATAGTTTTTGGTGCTCTTTGCTGAGTTAAGATGCTTCCTTTCTTTCCCTTGCCTTTTCTGAAAGTTTTTAATTATAAATATGTGCTTAGATTTGTCCAGTGCTTTGCCTACATCAAATGATATATAATTATTTGATTTTTTTTCTTCAGCTTGCTATTTGGTAGATTATACTGATTGATTTTCAAATATTAAAGTCCTTATATTCCTGGAATGAACCTGATATAGTTATGATGTACAGTGTAATTATCAAGTATTGATTAATCATATTTGCTATTATTTTAAATTTTACTTTTTTATACATGAGAAATACTAATGTCTTAATTTTCTTTTTCGCTTACTCCCTTTTCCCTGTCTAATTTCCTCACACTCCGCCTTCCTTTTGCTTCCTTCCTATGATACTCTTAGCTTTTGCCTTCATTAAATAAGTAGAGAAGTATTCCTTCCTCTTCTGTTTCCTAGAGGAGATGATAAATATTCGATGTTAATTCTTTTGAAAAGTTGTATGTAATTCGATAGTAAAGTTATCTAGGCCAGAATGTTTCTTTTTTGAAGAATCTATTAATTAAAAATTCAACTTTTTCAATAGTTATAGAATTTGTTGTTGTTGTTCAGTCCCTAAGTCATGACCCACTCTTTGCAATCCCATGGACTTAGCACACCAGGCTTCCCTGCCTTTATCTCCCAGAGTTTGCCCAAACTGATGCTCAATTGGCCAGTGATCCTATCTAAATATCTCATCCTCTGCCACCCTCTTCTCTTTTGCCTTCAATCTTTCCAAGGATCAGGGTCCTTTCTAATGAGTAGGGTCTTGGTATCAGGTGGCCAAAGTACTGGAACTTGAACCTTAGCATCGGTTCCAATGAATATCCAGGGCTGATTTCCTTTGGATTGACTCATTTGATTTCTGTGCCATCCAAGGGACTCTCAAGAGTCTTCTCTGACACCACAATTTGAAAGCATCAATTCTTTGGTGCAGAGATTCTTTATTCTTATGCTTTCACATCCTTACATGATAAATGGGAAAACCATAGCATTAACTATCCGAACCTTTGTCATCAAAATGATGTCTTTGATTTTAATATGCTGTCTAGGTGTATCAGAGCTTTCCTTCCAAGCAGCAAGTGTCTTTTAATCTCATGGCAGTGGTTATGATCCACAATGATTTTGGAGCCCGAGAGGATAAAATCTCACTGTTTCCACTTTTTCCCCTTCTATTTGCAGTGAAGTGATGGGACTGGATGCCATGATCTTAGTTTTTAGAAAGTTGAGTTTAAAGCCAGCTTTTTCACTCTCCTCTTTCACCTTCATCAAGAGGCTCTTTAGTTTGTCTTCTTTCTGCCACTGGAGTGGTATCATCTGCATATCTGATGCTGTTGATATTTCTCCTAGCAACCTCAAATCCAGCCTGTAATTCATCCAGCCCAGCATTTTTCATGATGTAACTTGCATATAAGTTAAATAAACAGGATGACAATATATTGTACTCTTTTCCCAATTTTGAACCAGTCAGTTGTTCCATGTTAGGTTCTAACTGTTGCTTCTTTACCTGCATACAGGTTTCTCAGGAGACAGGTAAGGTGGTCTAGTATTTCCATCTTTAAATATTCCACAGTGTGTGTGTGTGTGTGTGTGTGTGTGTGTGTGTGTGTGTGTGTGTGTATACAGTCAAGGTTTTTAAAGAAGCAGAAGTAGATGTTTTTCTGGAATTCCCTTGCTTTCTCTATGATTCAATGAATGTTGGCAACTTGACCTCTGGTTCCTCTGCCTTTTCTAAACCAGATTGTACATATGGAAGTTCTCAGTTCTCATACTACTGAAGCCTAATTTGAAGGATCTGGAGTATAACCTTACTAGTATGAAAAATGGAAACAATTGTCTGGTAGTTTGAACATTCTTTGGCACTGTCCTTCTTTACGATTTTAATGAAAGCTGACCTTTTCCAGTCCTACTGAGTGTAGCAATTTAACAGCATCACCTTTTAGGGTTTGAAATAACTCAGCTGGAATTACATCACATCCATTAGCTTTGTTTATAGTGATGCTTCCTAAGGTCCACTTGACTTCACACTTAGGATGTCTGGCTCTATGTAAGTGATATCATCATGGTTATTCTGGTCATTAAGATCTTTTTTTGTATAGTTCTTCTGTGTATTCTTGACATCTCTTCTTTATCTTGTCTCTCTCTGTTAAGTCCTTTACCTTTCTGTCTTTTATCATGCCCATTCTTGTGTGAAATTTTCCCTTGATATCTCCAGTTTTCTTGAAGAGATCTCTAGTCTTTCCCACTCTACTGCTTCCCTCTATTTCTGTGCACTGTGCATTGCAGAAGGCCTTCTATCTCTCCTTGCTATTCTCTGGAACTCTGGTTTCATTTATTTCATTGACATTGCCAATTTTTTTTGTTTGTTTTCAATTAATTCATGTTCTTCTTTTTATCATTTGCTTCATTCATGTGAGTTTGGGTTGTTTTGCTCTACTTTTGTGTGTGTTGTGAGGGAATGTTGTGATGAAAATTAAACTGTCTAATCTGAAAATTTTCCTCTATTCCAGAATAAGTATTTAGTGTTACAAATTTCCCTCTAAGCACCACTGTATCTGCCTCACAGTTTTCAATATGTTGTATTTCATTGCCATTCAGTTCATGTATTGTTTTGATTTCCCTCTGACTCATGGATTATTTAGAAGAGAGCTGTTTAATTTCCAAGTATTACATGATTTTTTTCATATCTTTCTGTATTGCTTGCTACTTTTACCTCATTGTTGACAGAGCATACACTTTGTGTCGTGTCAATTTTTATTGTAATTTGTTGAAAACTGTTTAGTGACCCCAAATATTGTCTACCTTGGTATATGTTTCATAAATATATGAAAATAATGATTATTATACTGTTGTTGGCTGATTGTAGCCTATTGATGGACAGTGTTATTGAGTTCATCTATATCCTTACACAGTTTCTCAATTATTTTCTCTATTTTTTACTGTATTTTGCTATTTATATGAAATTCTAGGACAAGAAAACTAGTTTTTGTTAGCTAAATCAAAATAGGGGGCATCATCAGAAAATCCCCACTGGCCATCATTTTACATATGGTCAAGTAAATGCTTTAATACTACTGTCTCAAGTCATCCCATCCTCTCCCTCATTCACTGTGACCAAATGTCCATTCTTTATGTCTGTGTCTCCTTTGGTGCCTTCAAAAAGTATCATCAGTACCATCTTTCTAGATTCCATATAATATGTGTTAATATACGACATTTCTTTTTCTCTTTCTGACTTACGTCAGTCTGCATTATAGGCTGCAGATTCATCCACCTCATTAGAACTGACTCAAATGTGTTCCTTTTTATACCTGAGAAATATTCCATTCTGTATATGTACCAAAACTTCTTTATCCATTTATGGACATCTAGGTTGCTTCCATGTCCTAGCTATTGTAAATAGTGTTGCAGTGAGCAATGGGGTGTATGTGTCTTTTTCAGTTGTGGTTTCCTGAATGTATATGCTCAGTAGTGGAATTGTTGGGTCATATGGTAGTTTTTAGGACTTCCCTGGTGACTCAGATGGTAAAGCGTCTGTCCCTGGGTCAGGGAGATCCCCTGGAGAAGGAAAGGCAACCCACTCCAGTACTCTTGCTTGGAAAATCCCATGGACATAGGATCCTGGTGGGCTACAGTCCATGGGGTCGCAAAGAATTGGACGTGACTGAAATTCTTCACTTTCACTTTCATGGTAGTTTTATTCCTAGTTTTTTTTTTTAAGAAATCTCCTTACTGTTCTCCATAGTGGCTGTATCAATTTGCATTTCCACAAACAGTGCAAGAGGGTGCCCTGTTCTCCACATCCTCTCCAGCATTTATTTCTTGTAGACTTTTTGATGATGGCCATTCTGACTGGTGTGAGATAATACCTAATTGTAGTTTTTATTTGCATTTCTCTAATAATGAGCAATGTTGAGCATTTTTTCATGCGTTTATTAGCTCTCTGGATGCCTTCTCTAGAGAAATGTCTATTTAGGACTTTTGCTCACTTTTTGATTGGGTTATTCATTTTTCTGATATTGAGCTGCATGAGTTGCTTGCAGAGTTTGGAGATTAATCCTTTGTGATTTCATTTGCTAGTACTTTCTCCCATTCTAAGGGTTGTCTTTTCACCCTGCTTATAATTTTCTTCGTTGTGAAAAAAAATTGTTTATTTAGGTCCCATTTGTTTGTTTTTGTTTTTATTCCATTACTTTATGAGGTGGGTCATAGAAGATCTTGCTATGATTTATGTAAAAGTGTATTCTGCCTATATTTTCCTCTACAAGATTCATAGTTTCCGGTCTTATATTTAGATCCTTAATTCATTTTGAGTTTATTTTTGTGTATGGTATTAGGAAGAGTTCTAATTTCATTCTTCTACACACAGCTGCCCAATTTTCCCAGAACCACTTAATGAAGAGGTTATCTTTTTTCCATTGCATATTTTTGCCTCTTTCCTCAAAGATAAGGTGTCCGTTGCTGTTGTTCTTCAATTGCTGAGTCACGTCCATTTCTTTGCAACCCCATAGACTGCAGCACACCAGGTTTCCCTGTCCTTCACTATTTCCTGGAGTTTCACAGACTCATGTATATTGAGTCAATGATGCCATCCAACCATCTCATCTTCTGTCTCCCACTTCTCCACCCGCCATCAATTTTTCCCAGCATTTCCAGTGAGTCAGTTCTTTCCATCAGGTGGCCAAAATATTGGAGCTTCAGCTTCAGCATCAGTCCTTCCAAAATATATTCAGGTTTGATTTTCTTTTGGATTGGCTGCTTTGATCTCCTTGCTGCCCAAAGGACTCCCAAGAGTCGTATCCAACACGAGTTTGAAAGCATCAGTTCTTTGGTGCTCAGTCTCCTTCATGGTCCAACTCTCACATCCATACATGACTACAGGAAAAAAAAAAAAAAAAACATGGTTTCGACTTTGTGGGCAAAGTGAGGTTCCCATAGTCATGTGGATTTATTTCCAGGCTTTCTATCTTGTTCCATTGGTCTATATTTCTGTTTTTGCACTAGCACTATACTGTCTTGATGATTGTAGGATAGTTTGAAGTCAGGAAGCTTGATTCCTTCAGTTCCACTCTTCTTTTTCAAAAGATTGCTTTCCCTATTTGGTTTTATTTGTGTTTGCTTGTTTTTGTGTGTTTCCATACAAATTGTGAAATTATTTGTTCCAGTTCTGTGAAAAATACCATTGAATAACTTGATAGGTATTCCATTTTTCATAGATTGCTTTGGGTAGTATAGTCATTTTCATATTGTTGATGCTTACAATCCAAGAACATGGTATATCTCTCCAACTGCTTGTGTTGTCTTTATTTTCACTCATCAGCATCTTTTCAGTTCAGTTCAGTTCAGTCGCTCAGTCGTGTCCAACTCTTTGCGACCCCATGAATTGCAGCACGCCAGGCCTCTCTGTCCATCACCAACTCCTGGAGTCTACCCAAACCCATGTCCATCGAGTCGGTGATGCCATCCAACCATCTCATCCTCTGTCATCCCCTTTTCCTCCCGCCCCCAATCCTACCCAGCATTAGGGTCTTTTCCAATGAGTCAACCCTTCGCATGAGGTGGCCAAAGTATTGGAGTTTCAGCTTCAACATCAGACCTTCCAATGAACACCCAGGATTGATCTCTTTTAGGATGGATTGATTGGATCTCCTTGCAGTCCAAGGGACTCTCAAGAGTCTTCTCCAACACCACAGTTCAAAAGCATCAATTCTTCGGCGCTCAGCTTTCTTCACCATCCAACTCTCACATCCATACATGACTACTGGAAAAACCATAGCCTTTTTAGTTTTCTGCAAATAGCTATTTTGTCTCTTTCAGTAAATTCATTTCTAAGTATGTTATTCTTTTTGTTGCAATGGTGATTGGGATTGCTTCATTAATTTCTCTTTCTGATTTTTCATTGTTGGTGAATAGGAGTGCAAGGGATTTCTGTATATTAATTTTGTATCCTGCAACTTTTCTATATTCATTGATTGCATGTTAAGTTACTTCATTATGTCTGACTATTTGCGACCCTATTTACTGTAGTCTGCCAGGCTTCTTTGTCCATAGGATTCTCCAGGCAAGAATACTGGAGTGGGTTGCTCTTTCCTTCTCCAGGGAATATTTCTGACTGATGGATAGAGCTCCCATCTTTTACATCTCCTATATTGGCAGGCAGGTTGGTTATTCATCATTAGTGCCACCTGGGAATCCCTATATTTATTGATTAGCACTAGCAATTTTCCAGTGGCATCTTTAGGGTTTTCAATATAAAGAATCATGCCATCTGCAAACAGTGAGAGTTTTACTTCTTTACTGGTCTGGATTCCTTTTATTTCTTTTTCTTCTCTGATTGCCATAGCTAGCACTTCCAAAACTATGTTGAATAATAGTGGTGAAAGTGGGCATCCTTGTCTTCTTCTTGATTTTAGAGGAAATTGTCTCAGCTTTTCACCAATGAGAATAACATTTGCTGTGACTTTGTCATATTTGACTTTTATTATGTTGAGGTATGTTCCTTCTACACCTACTTTCTGAAGAGTTTTTATCATAAATGGGTGTTGAATTTTGTCAAAAGTTTTCCTGCACCTATTGAGATGATCATATTGCTGTTATCTTCCACTTTGTTAAGATGGTGTATGACATTTATTGATTTGCATCTACTGAAGAATCCTTGTATCCCTGGGATAAAGCCCACTTGATCAAGATGTATGATCTTTTTTAATGGTTTTTTTTTGGATTCTGTTTGCTACAATTTTGTTGAAGATTTTTGCATTTATGTTCATCAGTGATATTGGCAGATGATTTTCTTCTTTTGTGGCATCTTTGTCTGGTTTTAGTATCAGGGTGACAGTGGCCTCATAGGATGAGTTTGGGAGTTCTTCTTCCTCTGCAATTTCCTGGAAGAGTTTGATCAAGATAGGTGTTAGTGCTTCTCTAAACTTTTGGTAAAATTCACTTATGAAGCCATGTGAAAGTGTGAAAGGGAAAGTGCAAGCCACTCAGTGGTGTCTGACTCTTTGCGACCCCATGTACTCTATAGTTCATGGAATTCTCCAGGCCAGAATACTGTAGTGGCTAGTCTTTCCCTTCTCCAGGGGATCTTCCCAATCCAGGGATCGAACCCAGGTCTCCCACATTGCAGGCAGATTCTTTACCAGCTGAGCCATAAGAGAAGCCCAAGAATACTGGAGTGGGTAGCCTATCCCTTCTCCAGGGGACCTTCCCAACCCAGGAATTGAGGCAGAATTTCCTGCACTGTAGGCAGATCCTTTACCAACTGAGCTATCAGGGAAACCCATGAAGCCACATGGCCCTGGGCTTTTGTTTGTTGGAGTATTTTTATTACAATTTTGATTTTCTTGTTTGTGATTGCTGTTTCACATTTTCTATTTCTTCCTGGTTCAGGTTTGGATTTCTAAGCATTTGTCTATTTCTTCCAGGTTGTCCATTTTATTGGCATGCACATAGTAGTCTCTTATGATCCTTTGCATTTCTGTGTTGTCATTTTTTTTAATTTAATTTCTAATTTTATTGGTTTGAGTCTTCTCCCTTTTATTCTTGATTAGTGTGGCTTAAGGTTTGTCAATTTTGTACATCTTCTCCACTAACCAGCTTTTAGTTTTATGGACTTTTTGCTATAATCACCTTTATGGTAAAGGGTCTGCCTGCAGTGTGGGAGACCTGGGGTTGATCCCTGGGTTGGGAAGATCCTCTGAAGAAGGAAATGGCAACCCGCTCCCGTATTCTTGCCTGAAGAATACCATGGATGGAGGAGCCTGGCATGCTACAGTCCATGGGGTCACAAAGAGTCGGACATACCTGAATGACTTCACTTTTACTTTCACTTGCATGGAATATCTTTTTCTAGCTGCTCACATTTAGTCTGTATGTGTACTTAGGTGTGAGGTCAGTCTCTTGTAGACAGCATATATAGGAGTCTTGTTTTTGTATCCATTCAGCAAATCTCTGTCTTTTGCTTGGAGCATTCATCCCTTACACACTTAAGGTAATTATTGAAATGTATGATCATGTGGCCATTTACTTTATTGCTTTGCATTTGTTTTTGTAGGCCCTTTCTGTTTGTGTTTCCTGTCTGGATAATTTCTTTTAGCATTTGTTGAAGAGTTGGTTTGATGGTGTAGAATTCTTTTAAGTTTTGCTTGTTGCATGTCTCTAAAGCTTTTGATTTTTCCTTTGAATCTGAATGAGATGCTTGCTATATAGGGTAATCTTGGTTGTAGGTTTCTCCCTTTCCTCACTTTAAGTATATCCTGCCATTCCAATCTGGCCTACAGAGTTTCTGTTGAAAGATCATCTGTTAGCCTTATGGGGATCCTCTTATGTTGCTTTTCCCTTGCTGCTTTTATTATTAAAAATCTTCTCTCTTCTCTATACAAGTGTGTGAATCTCTTTCAGTGTTCTTGTCTGATGAGAATGTTTTGCCACTAGTCTAGGAGTTTTGTTTTCTGTTCTGTTTGGGCTGTGAAGTCTTAAGGCTACTGTAAGGAATTTGCACTGAACCCCAGAGGCAGGAGATTCAGCTCCAGGAATTTGGACCACCAGAGAACTCCTGACATCATGGAACATTACAGTCAAGAGCCCTGCAAAAGGCCTCCATCTCAACACTAAGAACAAGGGGCTATGAGCCACTTTTCAGTGCATAAGTGTGATTTGGCGTGATCTCTGTGGTGAATTTTCTCCATTTCACTTTCTGAGAACCTGTCTTGTTGCCCTCTGAGGTTCCAAAGTTTCTCCTCCCTGACCCTACCTGTGACACCTTTGTGTGTGGAAACTTTTCCTCCTTCATGATTCCATTCCTGGGGTGAAGGTCCCTATTCTGAACTCCTTTGTCTCCCTTTTTGCATTTATCTTTTCCCCCACCCCATTCCAAGGAGATTGGTTTGCCTTTTTGGAAGTCTGGGGTACTCTGCCAGCATGCAAAAGATGTTCTGTGGGAGTTTTTCCACATGCAGATGATTTTTTGATATATTTGTAGGGGAGAAGGTTGTCTCCCAATTCTATTCCTCTACCATCTTGCAGGTCTCCCTATTTTTATCTATTTTTGAAAGAAAAATATTTAAGTTTCCAGCTCTAACTGTGGATTTATCTGTTTTTCTTTCAGTTATATCCGTTTCTGTTTTTCACATTTGCTAGCTAAGTTTATTGATGCAAATATATTTAGAAATGCCATGTCTTCATGGTTGATTCATCCTTTTCTAATTCTCTAATGTTTTCCTTTGTCTCTGGCAACTCTCTTAGCTGAAGTCTACTTTGTCTGATATTACTATTACTGCTTGTGCTTTATTTGGATTAATATTTACATGATACTTAATTTTACATGTTTTTACTTTCTATGTATTTCCATTGTCTTAGTTGACATGAATGAAGTCTGTAGAGAGTATAGCGTAGGGTCTGTTTTTTTAATCTACTCTGTCAATGCTTTTCAGTTATTCTACAGACAGCATTTATATTTAATGTAATTATTAAGGCTTAAATAAAATTTTCTATCTTTTTTTAATTTTCTTTTTGTTATCTTTGCTTTCTGCTTTTCATTTTCCTTTTTCTGACTGCAGATTTCTTGAACAATTTTAGATTGTATTTGGATATAAGGCTTTTGTTTTGAGTATATCTCATCATATATTTCTATTAGTGCTTTCTCTTCCTACTGCTACATATATTTTGACATAACACAGTCTATTGGTATCCAGTCTTTTACAAGTTCATGTGAAGTTAGAAAATTTAACTCCGCTTATACGCCACACACTCTACTATTGAGAATTTTCATTGAGTTTTATACTTTAGTTATTGTTTTGCAGTCCTAACTTATCATTTTATTTTTCTAGGTTCAATTTATTTACAGATACTTTACTTTTTTGTTTCTAGAATGTCTATAATTACTTGGTGAAGAATTTTTATTATGATTGGCTTAGTTTTTTTATTGGGTAATTCTATATCTTTGTCATCTCAGTGTTGGTATCTGTTGGTTGTCTTTTCATTCAAGGCAAAGGAGAGAGTTTCCAATTTTCATGAGGTGATTGATTTTCCTATTGAAACCTGAACATCTTAAGCATTATGTTACTTAAACTTCTGTTTTAACTTGTCTAACAAGGGGAGAGAGGATACCACCTCATTTCTGCCAGGTGTAGGTAGAAACAGCCCATTAACACCTGAGAGAGACTCTTGTTATTGCTGGGCAGTATTGAGCACGGGCCTCTGTTGACACGTTCAATAGAAAGAATGGGAGAATTGTGTTATTACTCACCACATGATCCCTGTTGACATGGCTGATGGCTTCATTTCTGTTGGGCATGGACAAAAATCGTGACTTGCCACTAAAATTTCTTTGACCCTATTCGTTGGGAAGTTGGAGGGTTGCCTCATTGCCATTGATTGACAGAAAGCCCAGGCTCCCCAGGTAGTTGTTATTGACACTGGGTAGGAGCAGATGTTCCTGCACAGTGCAATGACTATTTCAGCTTCCTACTTGTTTTTTCTGACATTACCCCAGCAGATATATTGGGATTCATCACTAGGTTCTGGTGAAGCAGAAGAGTAGACTTTCCACAAAGCCCTTACTGATGTGGGTGAGTATGGGACATCCTGTTTGTTTCTGTGGCATTGGCTGGAATAGAACAATTATTTTAAAAGTGTTTTCTGTCTTGCTAGGTTGACATTTTCTTGATCACTTATAGAGAGAATTGGCTTTTGTGTATTTTTTTAAATCTGTACTTATTGCCATTTGTATTCACTGATTTCTTCAGCTCTAAGTCTGGGATTAAAAAAAAAAAAAGAAATTTACCATCGCACCTCTTTTTGTTGGATCCTAGGGTACCTTGATGATCTGCTACATTTCCCCACCATCATTTAGTCTTCTTATGTTGTTTTTAGCAAAATGTTTAAGGTTTCTAACTTTATTTAGTAGAAGGAATAGGAAAATTATGTCTACTTCATCTTCCCATAAGCAGACATAATCCTTTATCCATTTTTACTAGAAGTCATTAGTTGCCAACAATTTAAAAGCTTATTTTTGTATTAATCCATTTTTTTTCTTAATAGATTTCTTCCTTTATTTGTTTATTTTTGGCTTGTTGGTTGTTTGAAGTCTTGAAAGGAGATACCCACATTTTGGTTAAGGTTCAATTATTACTTTCGATAAGTGAGGGTGGCAAATTTGTAGAATACTGGACTAAATTTTAGAGCTAGAATATCATCCTAAAGTAAATTTTTGAAGAAGGTAAATGAAGATTTTGTTGTTTTTAAAGTTCCTTATGAAAGTATAAGAATGTGTATAGATCTATAGCTCTAAAATGTATATGCATTTTACTGCCTATTATGGTATTTGATTACTTATTCATTGCCTGACAATCCAGAGATATTAAAAAGTCAGCCCAGTTGCCAAACCAGTAACATGAAGCAAAGAATTCATTGTTGTTCATCATATAACAGCCCTGGGATCTAGCATCATGCCTGGTATACCTGGTAAACCAACAAAATTTTGGTGAATAAATAAATAAAATGACTGCCCCTATTATTCCTAGAATATAGCTACTTAATGCTCTTATGATGTGAATTATAAAAATGTGCTTACTTGTCACTTTGAAGTTAAATTGAGATTCCCAAAGATTTTGTTAAAAGAAGAATACATGACTGTAGTTAATATTCAGTGGTTTAAGGTACCTTCTTAAAAATTTTATGAATTATTCAAGCAAATAATAACAATTAAAGCTTCAAGGAACAGCAGAAGACCTAGTATTATAAAACATCTGGAGAAAGGGCTGAGAGAACAGAGTTAAGGAAGTAGAGCTGTTGAAGGATAGAGGAAGAAACACTATGTGGTGATTACTGCATAGTATGCACCTCTCACATCCCCCATGCCCTAGTTTACTAATAAAAATATAAGGTTAATTCCATTGGTCTTCAGTGGATTTTGAATTATTTGAGGATTTTTTTTTTTTAAGTGCCTAAAATTTGAGGGACAGAAATAGGAGTCACCAAAATCCTTCAGGTGATCTTCCATTTTACATGAGCTCCTGGAGCATGCCTTGCTTATCCATCCTAAATTTCTCTGTCTCTTACACATAGTAGGAACTCAGTAAGTGGTTATTGATTAAATATTAAGATTTGCTATTTAGATATTATGCTTTTAAGTCTCCCTTTCTTAAGTTGAAAAACTACAAACAACAGGCACTGTTTTACTCATCCCAGATAGCACAGGAAAAGTTCAGTCATAATTTCTAGACAGCCTTGTTTACCACCTCTCTAGACTGTGGAATGGTGTGTGTTTTAAGTTTATTGTAAGATGTTTCAATGCAATAAATACACTTGACTCAATATTAAAGTGCCAAATAAAATATGCAGAAAAGTAGCAATTAATGCTCACTGGAACAAAACTAAATAATCTAGAAATTAAAGAGAAAAAAAGAAAAAAACATAAACAGGAACAAAGAGGACTTTCATTCTAAAGAATACACGTTTCTTCTTTCCATTCAGATTTCCCCAATGCTAATTTCCAGCATTAAACCAAAGAGGTTTTAAATAAATAAAATAGGCTCTTAGGCTCATTAGTGGAATGCTCAGAAGTAAAAATGTATATATTAGAGTGATCAGGATATTGATTAAATTTCAGCATTTGCAAACATGCTTTCCAAAGTTAAAATGAAAAATAGCAGTTAAAATCTAAGGCAAGATTTAACGGTAAATACAGAACCCCAGCCATTCATCATGGATATCTGAGGATTTATCATTGCTAACAGAGACTTGCAATAGCATAATAGTCACAAAGATGTTTGATTAAACAAACAACAAAATAATGATAAATCAATATAAGTACCAGCTAAACTGATGACAACTCCATTATACTTAAATTTTATTAGTCATTTAATTCTAAAAGATAAAAACTTTAAAAATGATTTAAATAAATTGATAGTGGTACAAATTCTAAAGTGTGATGAAGGGATAGGGAGCTTCCCATACATCAGGGAATTCTCAGGCACCAGCTAGGTGTCCTACAATTCAATTCAATTCTGATACTGTCTACTTGGAGATTGTGTAACCAAACCCAAGTTCCTATGTCTGAGGCACAGCAAGGCCAAAAAGACCAAAATGTTAGAGTTTGCAGCACAGAAATGTTCATTGCAGGGCCAAAAAGGGAGAACAGATGGCTTGTGCTCAAAACCCCCAAATTTCCTGATTGATTTTGGGGAAAGTTTTATTTATTTTTTATTATTTTTATTTTTGGCTGCACTGGGCTCTCATTTCTGCACATGAACTCTCTCTGTTCTTGTGGCTCATGGGTTCAGTAGTTGTATCATGTGGGCTCAGTAGTTACGGCACATGGACTTCGTAGCCCTGTGGCATGTGGAATCTTCCTGGAACAGGGATTGCATACATGTCTCCTACATTGGAAGGCAGATTCCCAAATCCTGAACAACCAGGGCAGTGCAGGAAAAGCTTTTATAGGATAAATTTGGGGTTGGGGCTGTAAGGCATGCTATTTCCTTCTGATTCACTGGTGGTGAGATAACAGGAAGTTCGCCAGGAATCTCATGCTCAGCCTGAAGTTACCATCCTCTACCTAGATGGGGACCTTACTCTGTACATCGGAACTCAAAGACATTGTTGTGTATATTCCCTGAGGAGGAACCAGGAGCTTAGTCCAAGGCTTCACTACTGTTTCTTGACTGCTCCTCCCTTATCTCTGTGTTCCTTCCCTTCCACGATTAGCGATTATTTAAATCTGCTCTTTGGATCTCAGGGAAGGTTAATTAGGCTGAATGAGGCCTATTTCCTACAAACAAGAAACAAGAGACACAAAGGATTTGTATCCAGGAGCCCTACAGGGTCCTTTCTCAGTTTCAATAGCATCAGTTTCACAGGGTAAAGTTTCTGCCACCCTACCCTACCCCCTACCCAGTTCTGATACCAGTTGTAAGCTCAGGTTATTACTTGTGCTTCTGACTGAACAGGTATAGATTAGAGGTTTCCATGATCCCCTACTTGGTCTTCAAACATTACTCACAAGTCCAGGTACTGTATTTCTAACCAAGTGGCTATAAGTCAGAGGTTTGATTAATTTGCTAGAGCAGTGCACATTTACTTACCAGATTACTGGTTTATTAAAAAAGAATGTAACTCAGAAATAGCCAGATGAAAGACATGTATATAGCAAGATGTGGGAAAAGGGCTTGGATTTCTCACTGATACCAAGCAGGACCTCGTGGGGCTCTTGAGCACAAATCCTTTCTGCTTCCTCCGTTTGTGTGATTACAGGAAATAGGCTTCATTCAGCCTACATGATCTTCCATAAGTTCTAATGGGAAGGTTCCAGCAGCTGTTAATTAAGGAAGAGAGGGAATGCCAGACAAGGGAGAAACAAATAGCTGAGAGAAATAATAATGCAGCCTTAGGGCAGGATCCTGGTTCCCCAGCAAGGGATTAACATAACAATAACTTTGAACTATTTTTCAGATACTGAAATCCCCTCTAGGTAGCAGAAGCTAACAATTAATTATGCTGCCCACAAACATGTAGACCCCAGAAGAACTGGAACCTGAAAGTTGATGGTGCTGACTCCTGCTTACCTCACTACTAACACTTCAGAAGAATGCAAGACTGTCACTATCTTGATCATTATTACATACTCCTGATCATGAGTCCTGACTGTAAGATGTCTCCCTATTCCCCAGGGAACAATTTCTTGGGGCACTAGCCTACTGTGTTCCTTCTTTGCCTGGAAAAAATAAAGCTACTTTTGCTCTCTCCTCTATAACTATGACTCTGTATAGAATATTCAGCATTAATGCACAGAGAGCCAAGATTATGACCTCATCATGCCCCCTCCAGGTGGGTCACTCTCCCAGTACCTCTACATGTTCACCAGTCTGGAAGCTCTCTGAACAGCTTCCTTTTGAATTTTTTGGAAAATTCATTTATAGACATAACTGATTAAATTATTGGCCATAGGCAATTGATTTACTCTTCATTCCCTTTTCTCTCTCCTGAAGTCAGGGGTAGGAAATGAAAATCCTAACCCTCTAACCACATGATTTTTTTTCCCCGGCAATCAGCTCCCCAGATTATGAACTTTCCAAAAGTCACTTCATTCAAATAAAAAAAGACATCTTTATCATTCTCGACACTTGCAATTCCAACTTAGGAAAATGCAGTGGTTTGGGGAGCTGTGAGTCAGGAACTTTATACAAAGATCAAATATATATGAGAAATATAATTTGGTCATCTGAATGACCAAATGTATATTTCTTAAAAATCAAAGTGTTACCTACCTGAACCATAAGGAAAAAATAATTTTCAGGGTTAAACATTTTAATTTTAAACTTTATGATTACTGGGGCAATGGAAGATGGCTATTATTGAAGAAGAAATATTTAACAAAATGTACTATGTGATCTTGGCCAAATTTCTCAACTTCTATGCTTTTCTGTATTCTTATTTCAAAAAAGCATGACATTCACAACATAGATCTATTGTCACAATTCAATTAGAGTCGATAGAGCTCTTAATGTCCTATCTTAGAGCTCTCTCCCACTTATTTTTTTCCTATCCCTTTCATATTGGATTTCCTGACAAGCTTGCTTTGAGATGAAAATTATCATGAATAAAATTTGTTGAAGGATGCTATCAGACTCATCACCTAGAGGTGACTATTGGGGGCAGAATAGACAGAAGCTGGTCTGCAACATAGTCTCAACAAAACTTTCAGCTGACCCCACTATGACTTCTGAAGCTGAGATGACTATTCAGAATTGTCCCAAATTAGGCTGCAGCCAGATGATTTATACTCCATACAGTCCAATTATTCATTACAGGCTGCCTGAGAATAGGGCCTACCTTTGAATGAGGGCACTCCCTTTACTTGAGAGCATCTCAGCACAGCTGTAAGTATCTTAGCTATGAAGGTAACCTCACCTCACTGACATAGCTGACACTTTTTTGATACTGTAAATAAAAGATGTGAGCATTCTTGGCATGTTTTATAGATAAGGCATGGTTACGTGTTATACCACTGAAAAATGAGATGATATATCACATTTTGAGAAGAGTATAAAAAGCATAGAAAACCATGTAGCAGATCCCAGGCCTCTATTGCACTTTTTTTCTTTCTAGAATACAAATCCTTACTCTTGCAAAGCTGTCCTCAATCAACAGTGTTGTATTCAATTGATTTGGGGATGTGACACTGTCTTTATTCATTTTGGAAAACTCAGACTATTAGAAGAAAGAACAGTACTATATTTACTTAAAAACAGTTTCAGTGGTATGATTTCATAAATACACACCCTCATGTCTTATTTTCATGAAGATCTCAAGGGTAAAACTGTCAGAGAGCATTACTGAAACACTTCTCTAAAAGAAAAACAACAAAACTCAAGGGACTCAGTATAAAATTATTATTACTTTAAGTGTTATTTCTTTTATAGCTACATGAATGCCATATAGTAGTTTCAGTAAATAAAATACATGATATAAAATAAATGTATATAAAATATGAGAACTAAAGAGCTTACACTATAAAGACTAGACTACAAATGGACTGCAGGTGCTTAAAAAATAAGGATGATGCTGACTTTAGAGGATTGCAAACAAAGAGGGAAAAGAAGTAATCTAGTTCTGAAGGTTGGATGGTACTAAAACATGAAATTTATTCAACCATTTCACTGCCATTTAGAGCATAGAAATAGTCAAACCATGCAAATAAAATTCAGCCTATTATAGGTAAAAAATAAAATATACATTTTTAAAAAAGTCAGCAACACAACATGAGTGCTAGGATACAGTGGAAAATAAATACAGATTTCTTTTTCTCCCACATATATGGATGTGAGAGTTGGACGTTGAAGAAAGCTGAGCGCCAAAGAACTGATGCTTTTGAACTGTGGTACTGGAGAATACTCTTGAGAGTCTCTTGGACTGCAAGGAGATCCAACCAGTCCATCCTAAAGGAGATCAGTCCTGGGTGTTCATTGGAAGGACTGATCTTGAAGCTTAAACTCCAATACTTTGGCCACCTCATGCAAAGAGTTGACTCATTGGAAAAGACCCTAATGCTGGGAAGGATTGGGGGCAGGAGGAGAAGGGGATGACAGAGGATGAGATGGTTGGATGGCATCACCGACTCGATGGACATGGATCTGGGTAGACTCCGGGAGTTGGTGATGGATAGGGAGGCCTGGTGTGCTGTAATTCATGGGGTCGCAAAGAGTCGGACATGACTGAGCAACTGAACTGAATGGAACTGAACTGCCCCACTTTTCTCAGCCTCCTCACCAATTTCTTTCCCAAATTTCTCTTCAAATACTCTGTTCTTTCCTACTGTAAATTCCTTTTCTTTTTGCTCACACAGCTAGAACAGGGCTCTTTAATATAGAATTTTTCACATTTTCAATGTCATCTCTTGGTGATTACTCCACAAACATGCTATCCTCAAGTCACTTCGAACTCCTATAGTTGCCCAAAGAATCTTTGACACTCTTAATCCATGTTTCAGAAAAGGAGAAAAAAAAAAAAAACTTTCTACTATTTTTCTGCCTCCAATTCTTTGCAAAATTAATAAAACTCTTTAATGTTGCTCACTCATTTCAGACATCTGTCATTTCAGATTTCTGGGCTTCCCAGAGGGCTCTGTGGTAAAGGACCCGCCTGCCAATAAAGGACACATAAGACACATGGATTTGATTCCTGGGTCAGGAACACCCCTGGAGAAGGAAATGCAAACCCACTACAGTATTGTTGCCTGCAAAATTCCATGGACAGAGGAGTCTGGCTGGTACAGTCCTTGGGGGTAGCAAAGAGTAGGGCACGACTGAGCTCACACACACACACAGGCTTGGTTATGCATCCTTCCTTGTTCTAACAACAAAATGTTCTCATCCACTGTCATATATCCTACTGTTGGCTCATGATCATAGTTGATATATTTATTTTAATCCCACAGGAGACTGAGCCTAGCTCATTTTTTTCTACAGGGCTTAAATTCTATCTCTCAAGTTCACCCTGTGCCCCATATACCCTTCTTATTTTCTATCTATTCTCTCCCAAACACAAAGTCAAGTCCATGGCTTCAACCCGGCAAACCTCAGTTAATGATCTCAACTTGTGGGTGTGTGTTTGTAGTCTTCTTCATCATATAAACATTAATATAAAGACCATTTTCCATTCTTTGTGCTGCTGCTGCTGCTGCTAAGTCACTTCAGTCATGTCTGACTCTGTGCGACCCCATAGACAGCAGCCCACCATGCTCCCCTGTCCCTGGGATTCTCCAGGCAAGAACACTGGAGTGGATTGCCATTTCCTTCTCCATTATTTGTGCTAATAGAAAAAAAATTTCTAAGTCAGTTATTAACCAAGAATTCTTGGCTTGATAGATTCTTTGTCCTGACCTCTGGAAGCAGAACACCTTTACTCTCTCTGAAATAAGAATGGACTGCATGGAATTTATATAGAAAGTGCAGAGACACCAGCAGAGGATAGAAAGTGATTCCAGGAAGAAGAAAGGAGAGGTAACCCTAACACTAGCCCAACCCCTAACCCTAAGGGAAAATGAAAGATGACTTCAGAGTGGGGATTAAGCTTAATCCTATGGAAAAACTCAAAGGTCACCTTAATACACTTCTTCAATTCAGTTCAGTTCAGTTACTCAGTCGTGTCTGACTCTTTGTGACCCCATGGACTGCAGCACTCCAGGCCTCCCTGTCCATCACCAGCTACCAGAGTTGACTAAAACTCATGCCCATTGAGTTGGTGATGCCATCCAACCATCTTGTCCTCTGTTGTCCCCTTCTCCTCCTGCCTTCAATCCTTCCCACCATCAGGGTCTTTTCAAATGAGTCAGTTCTTCTTATTAGGTGGCCAAAGTATTGGAGTTTCAGCTTCAACATCAGTCCTTCCAATGAACACCCAGGACTGATCTCCCTTAGGATGGACTGGTTGGATCTCCTTGCAGCCCAAGTGACTCTCAAGAGTCTTCTCCAGCACCACAGTTCAAAAGCATCATTTCTTTGGTGCTTAGCTTTATTTATAGTCCAACTCTCACATCCATACATGACTACAGGAAAAAACATAGCCTTGGCTAGGATACACTTCTTGTTAAGGGTCAAAAAGATAAAATTATTTACCTCCCAACATCTATCTTTCATTGTTTAAGGGCTTCCCCCAGAAGGACATTTGTCTACATACAACAGATTCCTGCAACCTGAGAGAAACACTCTAACAGAGATGCAGATGCTGGTCATTAGAATTCAGACTAGAATGCAAGGACCAGTAAGTAGACTGAAGGCATATGGATGGAATATCAATAGCATCTGCCATAATCAAATAATAAGTACATTCTTGGCTCATTTCACATTATGGTTTAAAAATATGGGATCTTCCCAGTCTCCCCCCTTGTCTTCATATATCCCACAGAGCATATGTTCTACCACCAATTTACTTCATTAGTTTTGACTGACACAATACATAAAACAGTGCTAAGAATAATAAATACAAGGCGATGTCTTTAAAAGCTTCTATTACTTGTATTTGTTGTTTATCCTAACGTTATGATACTGTTAGATTAGGGTCCCTTGTTATCAGTGCTACTACCCCTTACATACAGAAAGTGCAAGTCACACAGTCATGTCCGACTCTTTGCAACCCCATGGACTATACTGTTCATGGAATTCTCCAGGCCAGAACACTGGAGTGGGTAACCTTTCCCTTCACGGGATCTTCCCAACCCATGGATCAAACACAGGTCTTCCACATTGCAGTGGATGCTTTACCAGCTGAGCTGCAAGAGCAGCCCATACAGACTTTAGTATAAATGGCTGAAAATAGTAAACAGGTAACACTGTTCCTAACCTAATCTCTTTTCATCTCTCCTTTATTTTTTTTTAAAGAAAACTGCATTTTAATAACATAAATATGATTCATGATTATTGACACAAGGCATGACAATTCCGAGTATTAAAAATGATTTGTTCTCAATCAGATATAAAACAATAAGGACACCAAATATAGCTAGTTTAAACATAGCTAGAAGGTCGGGTGCACTTAGAGGATAAGGCGAGAGGCTTAGAGAGGGATCAACATGTTATTAGGCAACATTAGGGAACCTATTAGAGTGCGAATCAATGGCCACTGTAGAGAGAATTAAGAAATACAAAATAGAGCATAAATGCCACCCTCTTCAGATTCTGTAGATACTGATCTGAGCATCCACACTTAGATATTGAAGACTTCTAGAGAAATAAATGCATTCACTGGATTCTTCCTCTTTCCCTGTTCACAGAAGTTATATTTTAAGTCCACCTGAAAAGGGTGTTCTGCATAGTTTCAGAGCTGATATCCTTTAAAAACCCCTGAAAAGTTTCCTGCTGGATTGGGAGAGAATTTGAGGTCCTTTCATAGTGGAAAAAGCTGTTAGGAAATAAGGAATCTTTTTGTTATTACTCTGGTAGCTTTTTAATCTTGCCTTTTGTTTAATAAAACTTGTGTTATCACAATTGTTAACTGCAGGATGAGGGTTCTCTGAGTCAGATTAAAGGCTTGGGGAAAAAAGGTCCAAATTTGACTCGTCCTTGTGATACAAAATCCTTACACATGTGGAATAATGTGTGTGTCCTATCTGTATGTGCAGTTGTTTTACCAGACGTTCATGTTTCCCCCAGGCTCTTCAGCAGCAAAATTTCACTGATTTGCTGACAGATGGATTTAGAAGAATCAAATGACAATGTTTAAAATTTTTACTTTCTGGCAAACTAATGTGTGTGTGCATGTATGTATGTTCTGGAGAAAACTAAGCACAACAAAAAAAGGTTTTTGTAACTAATTAAGCTTTTCTGTGAACACTTGCTTCAAATTCTAGAGTCTACTTTAAACAAAGAGTATGAATGAATATACTTAAAAACTCTTCCATGGAAAGAGATTGCTGAGACTTTAGAAAGCAATCTCCCTCTGATTAAAATGTCCATTTTCCTTTCTTTAATATTTATCTATGTGGAGAGACTAATTAGAAATAATTAAAGTATGAACAAGGATATCAAACACTAATGAGTATCTATTTTGAATACGTTTTTAAATGATATACAAAATGAGATGTTTTGATACTTCTGCCCTTTAGCAAAGGACAGATAAACAGAAGAGGACTCAGTTTCCAAGGTCAAAGCCAAAATGGATAACATGAAATTTTTGAAGAGAAAGACTCTACATAAGGACGTATTGTAGGAAAGTGTAGATCACCAGTGATATCTTCCAGTTAGCATAGTCGCTAGGTCAAATCACTGTCCTGGAAAAGCACACTCATACACATACACACACTTTACATGAACCAGTGAAATTTGATTGAATTGTCAAATCAAATGAGGCAGTGGTGCTAACGTGTGATGAGATACAGTCTTAAAATAACCCATAGTAGATCTCAGCAGGAACTACTTAGTTGTTTTTTTTCTTGTTTCTTCTTTTCCTTGAGTGTGAGAGAATGTAAATCTAGATCCTGGGCTTCCTATTTGGTGGGGAAGATGTGAAATAGGAGATAGATGGGTCCCAGGCTGAACAGTTGCAACCAACCTCCTGCTGACACTTTGAGACAAGAACAGGAGCACTGGGCTCTAATCGGGTAGAAGACAAAATAATTACAATTTCATCCATCTTGAGGTCAAAAGCATTTTCCAGAATAACTCATGTGCAGAGAAGTTCCTCAGTCTAGGGAGAGGCCAATGAAGGGAGGAGTCACCATCCCATAATATGTCTTGCTAACCCCCAGCAACCTTCACACTGGAATCCATCTTGGCTGAGAGATGCATACATTCCATCCAAAAGGACACTGAGTAAGATCAAATATGGACACAAGCAAGATGATTGGCCAGAGACACCCAGAAGACTGCCCCAATATTAGCCACCTCTATTAGAAGCAGCCTGATGGCCTACAGTCCATGGGGTCACAAAACAGGCAAGCAGGACTCAGTGACTAAATAACAACAGCAACATTAGGAGCAGCTCACTCTTTGAATTCACCCGTGTGCACACTTCCACATGTACTTTGCTTGTAATAAACACTTTATCCATTTCAGAATCTTGGTCTCTTTGCTGAACTCTTTCTTCAAAGAAGACAAGTACTAAAGTCTGGTTCCAGCTATTTCCTCATTGAATTCAAATAGAGGCAAGCAGCCTTGCTCATTCATGGTTAAGGATTTAAGCTCTGGAAGAAGCTGAAGTTTCTAATGAGGAGATTGCAAAGACATTTTTGATGAGTATCAAAGAAGGAAATACATGGGGAAGATTGATATCATGCTTAGCTTTCAGAGAGTACTCTACATATCTTAAATTCTTTATCATTTTGTCAAAATTGATTGATTCAAATTAGCAGATTATCAATCTGACAGTGAGGGAATATCAATAAAAAAACAAATCTTATTTTGTTTCAGTGTTCTTTGAGATGCAGATGCAAATTTTTTCAACCATGAATTTACCAGGTGGGAAATAAATGTAAGACTGGCCTTGTCACATAGGTGAGATAGACAAAATGCCAGCTATGTTTTTCTTTTCTTTTTTTTTTTCCCCAGATATTTTTTTTCTATCTAATGATGCTCTATCAAGTTAGTGAACTGAAGTATATCTGTACCCTTGCACTTGAAGATGTCTCTAATTGGAACCATAAATGGTGCATCTGGTAGGCATCATGTGTAAAGGGAGAAGCCACTGATATGGGTTATATGGTCATCATAATTGGGTTTCTTTCTTTTTTCCTGCTAAGTTTAATCTATAAAGAATATATATCTTTTTTAAAAAGTAGGACTTTGAAACTATAATTCATTTATCTTTAAGATTAAAAATTTGGCCAAGTATAGAATCCTAACTTCAAAAAAGGTCCTTGAAATCTTAGAGGTTTGGCTTGATTAAAATGCCATGTCACTGAAGAATCTGATGATATCTGACCTAGAAATATCTGTGGATATACGATATTTACTTGTGTAACTCTTTGGGTGTATATGACCATGTACCTTTGTGACTCTCAGGTTTATCATCAAACAAAATTTGCTGTTTACCATATGTAGAAAGACATCCTTACAAATAAGATCACACAAAGATTCACAGATACTTTAGACTAGTAAGGTGTCAGAAGGCAATATTTGGGGGTGAGGAGTGGAACATGTTCAGAAACAATAATCACAGGAGTTAAGAGCTTGCATTCTTGGCTCCAACATTTACTAGCTGTATGAGCTTGGCAAAGTAGTTTACCTTTCTAAGTATGAGAGTTATGAACTTAAAAATAAAGTCTGCATTGCAGATTTTTATTTATTTGCTTATTTTTTAGGTAAAATAAATATCCCAAAATTAGTTTTGTCCTCTATTTTAGGTAGACCCAATTCCCTTTTATAATTGGATAAAATTTAATGTTTTTTTAAATTGATATCATAAAAAGCTAAATTATTTTAATAAAGAATAACATGCTTTATGCTAGCCATCAATTATATGAAAAAATTATCAAGTATGATAAAATGCATTTATTAAAAATACATAATATTTAGCCAACTTGAAAAACAAATCAGTTGCTTAAAGCTATCCTCTAGCAAACCTAATATTTAACATCTGCAATTTGAAGTGGAAAAGAAAACAAAACACTAAAGAAAAAATAATATAAATTAAAATAGAAGGAATATACTCATTTATCTCATTAAGAAAATCAAAGAAGCTATTTCTTTCCTTTTTTAAAAGAAATAATGTGTGTGGATGTACAGAAAACAGCAAAACATCATATTCCAATCAAAGGGGTAGAAATGAGAAAACACAAATTAGGTTGCTCATTATAATGTCAATTATTTGCATTAGACAAGGAACTTAAAAATTAAACCTTTCAACTATGGCTAGAAATTCTCCTCAGCTATGTAAATGTGCTTTCAATTAATTATATTTCCCTGATTAACAATCTAACACTTCAGGCTTTTCCCCCTCTCTCTCTTTCTCTTGTGGCAATTTAAGCCCATCTACTGTATTTCCTGAGTATTCATTGTATTTATCAACAGAGATTAAAGATTTAGACCAGTTGGTAATCCCATTATCTCGCATGAGAAAAGCAAGAGTATCTTTGGTCATTGCCTGAAGAACTCCAGGGATTTATCCTGAGTGAGTATAAAATCCAATTAATTTTTAGGTTTCCTAGCTGCCATGTGGATCATTAGTTTATTCACTTGAATGCTTATGTTTACCACTATTTTACAAGGAGATTTTCTACTATAGAAAAGAAACTTGATTTGATTTTTCAAGCTAAATTTATTTGAAATAGGATTGACTTATGTAAAAATATTTTAAAGATGAAATATTACCATATGGAAAAAAGAATATCCATTTTATTAAAATGAATGGGCTGGACTCATGTTTTATTTTAGAAGTGTTTGTTCAAGACCTGAGCTAGCAAGGTATTTTCTTCAGAACAAGTCCAAAATGTATACATTCTCCCACCACTTATCATCTTATCATGATCTCCCTCACACACACACACACACATATTTTGATAACTGATACATAGCTGAGAGGGTCAGGAACATTTGAGCCAATAATGAGAGACTGGGTTTGCTTAGCAAAGTCATAATGTTATTTAGAGGTTTAGATAATGAGATAATATTTTCTAAAACAGCTACTATATTTTCTAAGGTGTAGTAAATTTAACAAATAAGTGCAGTTATTATTACCTTACTGATATTATTCACTAATGATCTTTTGCTTATTGTCTTGGGAAAATGTAATTGTTAGATGGGAGTTCTACATGGAATATAGGCTATAATGTTTTGTGGTAATGTAGGGGATCTGTGTAAGGGTAAGTGCAAATTGAACATGGGAGACTTATTTCTAGCTAAAAATAAGAATTTCTCTCTTGGTTCTACCCAAATTTATGTAAATTTTTAAATTGCCAATTTCAAAGCTCAACAATGTTTCTTCAAGGATCTGAGAGCCTTATCTTTGAAATGTAATCATCAAGGAAAATACTGCTATACTTCCCATTTCCCTGGGAGGAGATAAGTTTTATTTCAGGTGTCATCTGATTCCTAATTTTAAAGCCTACATCTTTTACTGAATGGATTATATCCAATTAGTTATGAAAGGATGAAATTTATTTCTGTCTTTGCAAACTCTTTAGCGGATTGCTTATCTATGAAATGTGTCTCATCACAATCTGGTTTAATGCTTATTCAATAATAGCATTTTATTTGTCTTCTATCTTTGTAAAGGTTTTCTGCATTGGGGGAAGATTTTGGTTTGACCTGGTGGCCCAGACAGTAAAGAATCCACCTGCAATGCAGGAGGCCTGGTTCAACCCCTGGGTTGGGAGGATCCCTTGGAGGAGGGCATGGCAACCCACTCCACTATTCTTGCCTCGAGAAGACCAACAGACAGAGGAAGCTGGTAGGCTACAGTCCATGAGGTTGCAAAGAATTGGACATAACTGAGCGACTAAACACAGCATACCCCCCCCACACATCTCAAATCAAATGCTCTTTCTTTTCCTGAGTGTCCCCCCAAATTTCAGGATATCATAACTTCTTTGGACAGGAGAAAATCTTCATTGACCATTTTCTGTCTTTGAATACTTTGTAAATAATGTGAATAAAGGACTCTGAGCAGGGCTATACAGAATCCAGTTTAACAATATGGTCTTTGAATCTAGAAGTTTCTTTCCAAAGCTGTTTAAGAAAAAGCTAGCATTTTTACTTTTTCTGTAAGTATAGAAGAAAAAATTTTTCAACAGACATGGGTTAAAATGGTAGACATATTTTATTCAAGCCACTGCAGTAGAGGAGAGAGATTTCAGCATAGACGTGAGCTCAATTCTGAGAATATCAAAGACAGCTAATAATTAGAGTCAACTAGCAAAGTGAGGGGGGAAAGTAGATACAAATTACTAAGAGGAACTTGGTTCGAAATCTAGGGTAGGGAGATCCTTGCTAAATGGGTCTAAAAGGATTCTCATTACAGGCAAGCTAAGACTGGACTGAGGGTGATACCTAGTTAAAAAGAGGACTCACAGAGCCTGCTTAAAGATTGGTAAAGGAAGGAAAACTTGTCCTAAGTTTCTACCTATGATTACCTTAGTTACTACTCAGTATTTTGGCTGAAATGGCAGAAGTGGAAGTATGGAGAGAATCAGCATGAAATCTGGGAGAAAAAAAAATGCTGTTAGAAATTACTAAAAACAACTTATAAAAACTTTAAAGTTATGTGTTACCTGGTTAGAACATATGGTTATGACAAAGATGACTAAAGTAAGGAAACATTTACCTTAGCAAGTTCCTTTGGAATATTTAAATATTTGTTATAGTTGAGCCTTAGTATATATTATTTTTTGTTTTTTTAAATAAACAAAGGAACATATTCAATACTTCAAATTCAGTAAACATTTATTGCAAACCTGCAATATGAAACAAGACCCTATGTGAGGAATTTACAGCTCAGAAAGTTAGATGAATCTAAAAACTCATTATTTCAATACAATAATGAAATATACAGGCATACCTTGGAAGCGAAGCGTTTCTGGTCTGGCTCAAGGCTACTGCAACAAAGTGAATAACATGATTAAGTGGCTCACACAATTATTTTTGATTTCCTGGTGCATATAAAAGTTACACTTACACTATCTTGTATTCTGTGTGAAATGGCATTGGATCTAAAAGTACAGTTTGTGTATCCTAATTAAAAATAGTTCATTGTTACAAAGTGCCACCCATTATTTGAGCTTTCAGAAAGTTATAATCTTTTTGCTGGTGGAGTATTTAATCTTGTTGTTTAGTCGCTCAGTTGTGTCCAAATCTTTAGCAACCCCATGCAGTGTAGCCCACCAGGTCCCTCTGTCCATGGGATTTCCCAATCAAGAATACTGAAGTGGGTTGCCATTTCCTTCTCTAGGGGATCTTCCCGACCCAGGGGTCGAACCTGTTGCTCTGGCCTTGAGGGCAGATTCTTGCCTGCTGAGCCTCCAGAGAAGCCCAAAGAATTTAATATATTGGGAGAATTACCTAAGAATGGCAAAGAAATATGAAGTATACAGATATTGTTGGAAAACTGATATTAATAGACTTACTTAATGAAGGGTTGCCACAAACCTTCAGTTTGTAAAAAACACAATATCTGGAAAGCACAATAAAACAAGGAATTCTGATAATGAAAATCTGTATGCTTATTTTAAAATTTTCTTGAATTTTAAATGTAACTGCAATGTAGAGGAGACATGTAATATGCCCAATATAGCAAGCAGTACAAGTTATTTGACTAAGTTCCAATCTTTTTCTTCAAAGTAATTGTAACAGATAGTTTATGTAATGAATATTAAATTAGGTCCTGTGGAGTTATGGAAAAAGTGAAAAATCAGAATTCCCTTCAGGAACTTTTTAGAAAAACAAGCAAACTAATAAACAGCAGGAGAATAGCCCGATGAAAACCAAAAACAGAAATTCAGAGACAAAGATGCAAGATGTGCACAGTCTTCATCTATACATCAGGACAATTTAAGTGACCTTAACAATTTGTGACCTTAAATTAAATGGACAACTTGTGTACATTACACTTTTTTTTTTTTGGATCCACTTTCTATATGCTTTGAGTATAAGTGGCTAAGGACTGTTTTGGTAAAGGAAAGGAGAATTTCATTTATACCTGGTGATTTTACAGTGAGAAATAAACACTTAATTTAAATTGGCACCTTTATTTTGATCCATTTGCACCATTGTATTGTCTTTGTTCCATTTTCAAAGATCAGTTGCATATAATTGAGTCTATTTCTGGGCCTCTTATTTTGGTTCATTGATTTGTCTATTGTTTTTGCAATGACATCCTGTCTTGACTACTCTAGCCTCATAGTAAATCAAGTCAGATGTCAGTCTTCCAACTTTGTTCTTCTTCAATGTTGTGTTGGATATTCTGGGTTTTTGAAATTCCACGTAAATTTTAGATACAGTTTGTTAATTTCTACAACAAACTTCCTGGTATTTTGGTTGGGTTTACATTGAATCTATAGGTCATATTAGAAAGAACTAACATCTAAACAATATTGAGTCTTCTTATTATAGAACATGAACTATCTCTCTACTTCATTTTTCATTTCTTTTTTTAATTTGTTCATCACTTTGGAATTTTTCTTGCATAGACCTTCTATATATGTTATTAGATTTATACCTATGCATTTTATCTCTTCAGTTATTAATATATACAATATTATATTTTAATTTCAAATTCTATCTGTTCACTTTTAATGAATAGTCAAGTTATTGATTTTTGTTTACTGACTTTATAAGCTGCACCATTGATATTACAACATATTAATTGCAGGCCTTTGTTCTTCTATGTTTTCCGCTTTAATAATATTATTCACAAAGAAATGCATTTTTATTTCTTTCTTTCCAGTCTGTATACCTTTTATATTATCATCATATTGCATTAGTTAGGACTTTATGTATGATGTTAAAAAGCAGTAGTGAGAGGAGATATCCTTGCCTTGTACCTAATCTTACTGGGGAGGCTTCCAGTTTTTCACCATCAAGTAGGATGTTACCTACAGTCTCTTTTTGTTTTATTTTTTTTTAACTAACAGTCTTTATCAAGTTGAGAAAGTTTCCCTTTTTACTAGTTTACTAACAGGTTTTGTCAAAAATGGATATTGGATTTTGTCAAATGCTTCTGTGGCATCTACTGACATGATCATACGATATTTCTTCTTTAGGCTGTTGATGTGAAGTATCACTGTAGTTGATTTTTTTTTTAATTGAACAAGTCTTGCATACCTAGTTTATACCACTTGATTTTGGTCTATATGTTTTAATAAACTGTTTGATTCAGTTGGTTAGCACTATATCAGAATTTTCACATCTATGCTCATGAGAGGTGTTGGTCTGTAATTTATTTTCTTGCAATATTTTTGTCTGATTTTTGTGTTAGGGAAATGCTGGCTTCATGGAAAGAGTAAGTATTCCTTCTATTGTACCTTCTAGAAAACAGTTTTGAAAATTTGTATAGTTTCTTCATTAAATATTTGATAGAATTCACCACTTAACTCATTGAGACTGGTGTTTTCTATTTTGGAAAGTCATTAATTACCATGATTACACTTCTTTAATAAATATAGATTTATTGAGATTTTCTATTCCTTCTATGTGAATTTTGACACATTGTATCTTTCAGAACATCGGACTATTTAATGTATGTCATCAAATTTGTGGCTTAAAATTGTTCACAGCATTCCTTTATTATCTTTTTAACATCTATGGGCTCTATGGTGATAGCCCCTCTCTCATTTCTGACAGTATAAATTTGCATCCTCCCATTTTTTATTCCTTTAATTTGAAAGGCAGAAAAATGAAGATAAACCTCTCGCATCCACCTCAACTTTCCTTGTGAATTTATTAGAAAGTCTCTGCAATTTTTTTTCTCAAATCAGTTCTTTATTTCTTTTTATACTTATATTTAAAAACAATCTAGTGGCCTGATCTAAGAAAGAGTAATATACAAAGAAATCCCCATAAGACTACCAGCCATTTTTTTTTTCCTGCAGAAAATTTGCAAGCCAAGAGGGAATGGCATGATATATTTAAAGTGTTGAAAAGGGGGATTTCGCTGGAGGTCCAGTGGTTAGGATTTTGCCTTCCAGTTCAGTGGGTACAGGTTTGATCCCTGGTCAGGGGAATAAGATCCCACATGCTCAGAGTGTGGGCAGAAAATTAATAAAACTTGAAAAAATATTTAAAAACTAAATTGCTGAAAAGGAAAACCTACAAGTTAGAGCACTCTACCCAACAAAAGTATCATTCATAATTGAAAGAGACATAAAGAACTTCTCACTTGCATATGGAACATAAAAATAAACCAAAATGAAAACAACAAAGTAGTTATAGATTCACAGATACAGAGAAGAAAAACATTCATTACCAGTAGGGAGAGTAATGGGGAGAGGATTAAGAGATGCAAACTACAAAGCTGCATATTGTCACCTTGCTTATTTAACTTATATACAGAGTACATCATGCAAAATGCCAGACTGGATAAAGTACAAGCTAGAAGCAAGATTTCAGGGAAAAATATCAATAACCTAAGATATGCAGATGACAACACCTTTAAGGCAGAAAGTGAAGAGGAACTAAAGAGCATCTTGATGAAAGTGAAAGAGGAGAGTGAAAAAGCTGGGTTAAAATGCAACATTCAAAAAATGAAGATCATGGTATCCAGTTTATCACTTCATGGCAAATAGATGGGGACACAGTGGAAATAGTGAGAAACTTTATTTTCTTGGGCTCCAAAATCATTACAAATGGTGAAACTGCAGCCATGAAATTAAAAGACGCTTGCTCCTTGGAAGAAAAGCTATGACCAGCCTAGACAGCATATTAAAAAGCAGAGATATTACTTTACCAACAATGGTCTATCTAGTCAAAGCTATGTTTTTTTCCAGTAGTCATGTATGGATGTGAGGGTTGCACCGTAAAGAAAGCTGAGTGCCAAAGCATTGATGCTTTTCAACTATGGTGTTGGAGAAGACTCTTGAGAGTCCCTTGAACAGCAAGAAGATCAAACCAGTCAACCCTAAAGCAAATAAGCTAAAGCTGAAGCTCCAATACTTTGGCCACCTGATGCAAAGAACTGACTCATTGGAAAAGACCCTGATGATGGGAAAGATCGAAGGCAGGAGGAGAAGGGGATGACAGAGGATGAGATGGTTGAATGGCATCACTGACTCTCTGGGCATGAATTTGAGCGAGCTCCATGAGTTGGTGATGGACAGAGAAGACTGACTTGCTGCAGTCCAAGGGGTCGCAAAGAGTTGGACACAGCTAAGTGACTGAACTGAACTGAACTGATGGGCAGGTTAAGAAAATAGAACACATGGTCATGATGATGGTAAGTCTAGAAATGGTTTTATAGGATAGTTCGTGTTTGGATAATACCTTGTTAGTAAGGAACTTAAAGTGCACTTAAATGAACAAAGGCAGACAAAACACATTCATGAGTATCTGTTAGCTTTTTAATGCTCCAACTACCTGGATTCCAGGTAACTGGAGTATGGAAAATGGAAAGATTTATTGGGGATAGATGATGAATTACATCCATTTATTTATTGTCCAACATAGGAACTATAATGCTGTTTGATAGCTAGGGAGTGAATATATTAAGTATATTCTATTCTTAAGCAAAGCATCCACAAAATTAAACTGTTTAAGAAACATTCACAGTGCAGTGACGATTTTCAGAAAGTCTTCAGTTTATGCCTGGGTAAATTCTAAAAGCTGGACA
Source organism: Okapia johnstoni (assembly GCA_024291935.2). Classification (NCBI taxonomy): domain Eukaryota; kingdom Metazoa; phylum Chordata; class Mammalia; order Artiodactyla; family Giraffidae; genus Okapia; species Okapia johnstoni. The sequence continues at coordinate 51,562,420 of CM044319.1, forward strand.
TGAGAGATTTTTCTCACTGATGAGAAGTTCATGGTTTTGAAGGAGATGTGGAAAAATAAAGCACAAGGCAGGTTATATATGAGAAAAGATGAGAAGCTAAAGGCAAAGGAGAAAAGGAAAGACATACACATTTGAACGCAGAGTTCCAAAGAATAGCAAAGAGATATAAGAATGCCTTCCTTAGTGATCAATGCAAGGAAATAGAGGGAAACAATAGAATGGGAAGACTAGACATCTCTTCAAGAAAATTAGAGATACCAAAGGGAACATTTCTTGCAAAAATGGGCATAATAAGGGACAGAAATGGTATGGACCTAACAGAAGCAGAGGATATTAAGAAGAGGTGGCAAGAATACACAGAAGAACTATACAAAAAAGATCCTCATGACCCAGAAAATTATGATGATGCGATCACTCACCTAGAGCCAGACATCCTGGAATGAGAAATCAGTGGGCCTTAGGAAGCATCACCATGAACAAAGCTAGACTGGAGACAATGGAATTCCAGTTGAGCTATTTCAAATCCTAAAAGATGATGCTGTGAAAGTGCTAGACTCAATATGCCAGCAAATTTGGAAAATTCAGCAGTGGCCCCAGGAGTGGAAAAATTCAGCTTTCATTCCAATCCCAAAGAAGGGCAATGCTAAGGAAGGTTCCCTGCCCTCATCTCACATGCTAGCAAAGTAATGCTCAAAATTCTACAAGCCAAGCTTCAACAGTACATGAACCATGAAATTCCAGATGTTTAAGCTGGATTTAGAAAAGGCAGAGGAACCAGAGATCAAATTTCCAACACCTGTTGGATCATCAAAAAAGTAAAAGATTTCCAGGAAAACATTTACTTCTGCTTTATTGATTACACCTAAGCCCTTGAATGTTAGATCACAACAAACTGTGGAAAATTCTTGAAGAGATGGGAATACTAGATCAGCTTACCTGCCTCCTGAGAAATGTGTATACAGATCAAGAAGCAACAGTTAGAAATGGACATGGAACAATGGACAAGTTTCAAACTGGGAAAGGAGTATATCAAGGCTGTAAACTGTCACCCTGCTTATTTAACTTATATGCAGAGTACATCATGCGAAATGCAGGGTTGGATGAAGCACAAGCTGGAATCAAGATTGCCAGAGAAATATCAATATCAGTCACTGCAGTTGACACCACCCTTATGACAGAAATCAAAGAAGAGCTAAAGAGCCTCTTGATGAAAGTGAAAGAAGAGAGTGAAATAGTTTGCTTAAATTTCACCACTCAGAAAACTAAGATCATGGCATCTGTTTCCATCACTTCATAGCAAATAGATGGGGAAACAATGGCAACAGTGATGGACTTTATTTTTGGGGGTTTCAAAATCAGTACAGGTGGTGACTGCAGCCATGAAATTGAAAGATGCTTGCTCCTTGGAAGAAAAACTATGACTAACCTAGACAGCATATTAAAAAGCAGATGCATTACTTTGCCAAGAAAGATCCATCTAATCAAAGCTATGGTTTTCCCAGTAGTCTTGTATGGATGTGAGAGTTGGACTATATAGAAAGCTGAGTGACAAAGAATTGATGCTTTTGAACTGTGGTGTTGGAAAATACTCTTGAGAGTCCCTTGGACTGCAAGATCAAACCAGTCAATCCTAAAAGATATCAGTCATGAATAGGTATTGGAAGAACTGATGCTAAAGCTGAAACTCCAATATTGGCCACCTGATGCGAAGAACTGACTCATTGGAAAAGACCCTGATGATGCGAAAGATTGAAGGCAGAAGCAGAAGTGGATGACAGAGGGTGAGATGGTTGTCTGGCATCACCGACTCCATGGACATGAGTCTAAGGAAGCTCCAGAATTTTATGATGTACAGAGAAGTGTGGCATGCTACAGTCCATGGTTCTCAAGGAGTTGGAAACTGAGTGACTGAAGTGACTGACTGAGGTTATACATTCTTTAATGGAGGAATGCAAAAGCCAATAAAATTTAAATGTCCTGATGAGTGTTTTGTATGTATTTTGAATAAATAAATGAATGAAGACTAAATAAACAAAATTAAATAGTCCAAAGAAGAAAGTGAGAAAGTATAGGTATTATTTGCATATGCCCGAAGGGAGCCAAGTTTTTGTATATGTGTAAAATTCAACTTTCTAAGAGTGTTCAGCAATGATATTTTTCAATGTCAATTCACAGGTGAGAAAAATGATGAAATTATTCAATATTTTAGTCACACATCTGAGAAGAGATTGATCTGGTATATGAATCAAGATTTATCTAAAAATACTTTTCCTGTACTTTATACTATTCTCTGATGCCAGAAGGCTGTGTTTGTCAGTCATCACTGCAACTGGGAGACACGTTTGCCAAGTGAGCCTGAATAAGATAAGACTCTTATTTTTCTTTGTAACTGGGAGCTAGATTGCTTCTGTTGGACCTGATGTTCCTACACAATTAAGCTAATGTCATATGATCAGTTTGGCAGAAATTCATTACATTAGTTGAGTGATGAATCCACCACTTTTGTAACTTATAATCCATCAAATAGTTGTTCTGAAAGTCTTGTGTAAACACTATCTAAAATAAGTACCTTACAAAATGTTTTTACATTGTGTAATCACTTACGTAATGTAGTAAGGAGATTCAGTTCAGTTCAGTTCAGTCACTCAGTAGTGTCCAACTCTTTGTGACCCCATGAATCCCAGCACGCCAGGCCTCCCTGTCCATCACCAACTCCCGGAGTTTACCCAAACCCATGTCCATCAAGTCGGTGATGCCATCCAACCATCTCATCCTCTGTCATCCCCTTCTCCTCCTGCGCCCAATCCTTCCCATCATTAGGGTCTTTTCCAATGAGTCCACTCTTAGCATGAGGTGGCCAAAGTATTGGAGTTTCAGCTTCAACATCAGTCCTTCCAATGAACACCCAGGACTGATCTCCTTTAGGATGGACTGGTTGGATCTTCCTGCAGGCCAAGGGATTCTCAAGAGTCTTCTCCAACACCACAGTTCAAAAGCATCAATTCTTTGGCACTCAGCTTTCTTCACTGTCCAACTCTTACATCCATACATGACTACTGGAAAAACCATAGCCTTGACTAGATGGACCTTTGTTGACAAAGTAATGTTTCTGCTTTTAAATATGCTATCTAGGTTGATCATAACCTTCCTTGCAAGGAGTAAGCGTCTTTTAATTTCATGGCTGCAATCACCATCAGCAGTGATTTTGGAGCCCCCCAAAATAAAGTCTGACACTGTTTCCCCATCTATTTTCCATGAAGTGATGAGACCAGATGCCATGATCTTAGTTTTCTGAATGTTGAGCTTTAAGCCAACTTTTTCACTCTCCTCTTTCGCTTTCATCAATAGGCTGTTTAGTTATTCTTAATTTTCTGCCATGAGGGTGGTGCCTTATGCATATCTGAGGTTACTGATATTTCTCCCAGCAATCTTGATTCCAGCTTGTGCTTCCAGCTCAGCGTTTCTCGTGATGTACTCTGCATATAAGTTAAATAAGCAGGGTGACTATATACAGCTTTGACATACTCCTTTTCCTATTTGGGACCAGTCTGTTGTCCCATGTCCAGTTCTAACTGTTGTTTCCTGACCTGCATACAGGTTTCTCAAGAGACAGATCAGATGGTCTGGTATTCCCATCTCTTTCAGAATTTTCCACAGTTTATTGTGATCCCTACAGTCAAAGACTTTGGCATAGTCAATAAAGCAGAAATAGATGTGTTTCTGGAACGCTCTTGCTTTTTCGATGATCCAGCGGATGTTGGCAATTTGATCTCTGGTTCTTCTGCGTTTTCTAAAACCAGCTTGAACATCTGGAATTTCACTGTTCACGTATTGCTGAAGCCTGGCCACTGACTTGTAAAATGTTAAGGTGAAAGTGACTGAAATAATTTATCGAATGGAAGTGGTTTCCATTAGCTATGAACATACTCTGAAGTTTTTGCCAGAGTCCTTGACTCCAAATAGACTGTTAACACCACATAGCCTAGACAAATCAAAAGAATAGATAATTAAATATAATTTCTATTGTTTTGTGAACAAAATTTGATTGCATGTTATTTATTCTTCCATGTGTTATATGTTTACTTTTTCCAGAATAAAAAAAGTTATTAAACAATAAAAGGGAAATGGACTTTTACTATGCTATATTCCCCAAGAGATTTGTACCTCTAACTATGTTGTTTAGGTATTTGATATAATAATTATCTTTACCCTGAGGCACAGATATTCTATTTTGGGGAAAACACATAACTATTTGGTGCCCATTAACATGGGAATGCATGGACTTCCTCTCTTTCAACCCCCTACATCATTTTCAGATCTCACTAGATCTGTTTCTTTTTGTAACAGAAGGTATTGCTCCCAGACTTTCTTGGGACTTATTGAGAGACTCTGACCTGGTACTTGAATTCTGCTTGAGAGAACTTTCATAATGAGATGAAAGAGGAATTTTCAAAGTTCTCACTCTGAAATGGTATATATCCATGACCACCTCCTAACTGAAGATGACCTTCAATTCGGAGTGAGTAGAATGGCATGATGGCCAAAAACAACCTCAGAGGATCCTATGGACACAGAAACCTTACAACTTACTTTTCAGAGACTGCTTATTTTAAACCTTTATCTATATATTCTTTCAAGTGCAAACTTCTTTTATAATGTGACAGAAAATAAGAATCTGACAGGCAAACCTGCTACTGATTTCTACTTATCAGAAGGTCCAAGGCTTGTTTACCAAGGATTTGTACCCATTCTTTAGGTTACTAAGGAAATTATTGCTCATATACTGTTGTATAATCAGTGTTGCCTCTGCCCTCAAAGTCCATAAAACCAAGTCCTGGGAAAACAGAAACTGCACAAACTACAAAGTTAGCCTGAAACTGCAGCTATCTCATTAACTTCAGAGCTGGAGAACTTCCCAAATTATTACCCACTGATAAATAAATTAGCGCTCTTTTCTGTATTGTTTCTCTTAAACACACACACACACACATTTTCTAGAAAGTAGAACTGTCTTGAAGATACTGTATGGCAGTGTATCTTTTATTACCTAATTTTAAGAATTTTCATATTAATAATAGTGTCACTAGTGTGTTGTACTGTATGCTGTGCTGGGCTTGGTGCTCAGTTGTATCTGACTCTTTGCGACCCCATGGACAGAATGTAGCCCATCAGGCACCTCTGTCCATGGGATTCTCCAAGCAAGAACACTGGAGTGGGTTGCCATCCCCTCCTCCATGGATCTTCCCCACCCAGGATTGAACCCAGGTCTCCCGCATTGCAGGAGGATTCTTTACCATCTGAGCCACCAGGGAAGCCCAAGAATACTGGAATGGGTGGCCTATCCCTTCTCCAGGGGTTCTTCCTGATGCAGGAATCAAATTGGGGTCTCCTGCATTGCACACAGATTATTTACCAACTGAGCTACCAGGGGAAAATATAAGTTACAAACATTCCTTGAAACAATATCTTAATAAATGTAAAATATTTATAGATTATTAAATTATTTAAAAACCTTATTTGAATATTCTTCTGTTAATAATCTTCTCCTAATAATAAATAACAACAATAATCTTCAGTATTGAGCATTTATTTTAAGCCATTCACTTTGTAGAAGGGAAATCCTCAAAGCCCATACTCAGATTGCAAATTATTAAAACCACAAATGGAAGAAATGTATCATGGTCTCAGTGGAATCACATTCTTACACAGTTGCACTGATATCCTGAAGTTAATTTCATGGGGTACATTTAACTTGATTGAGCTATTGAGTTTGCCACTTACATTAATGAAAATAGATTTCCATTGACATGGCTGAACAAGTATCTTTGTACAGAGACACTTCCAAAACTACTTTTATTAAGTTGTTCTCACCATATAAATTCTATCTACAACCTAATATACTCTTCACAACAACCCATGAGGTAAACAGAAGTATTTCATGTGTGTTTGTTTGTGTGTCTATCTGAGATAATCTCAGAGAAGCAATGTAACTCACGTGTAAAAGTTTCTCCTTCCATTAAACTAGAGAGAGAATTCTTTCAAAGTCTTTATTCACAAGTTTTTTGATTCAAGTCAAGATCATTCAGGTTTGGGGAAAGCAACATTGTTGTAGGATTTTCAGCTCTAATCAAACCAAGAAGGAGAGAGACACCTCTATATGTGACTGCACAGTTTGTGTTCTACTCACATACATCCATTCATTCAGTAACTCTTTCATTCTTTTGATTAATATTGACAGAATGTCTTCTATGCATCAGACACTGTTAGCTTCTGGGGTTACAATGATGTATAAGATGCACAACCTTATCTCAGGTTGATTAAAGTTGAGTGAGTGAAATAAGTAAATATGCACATCAATTAAAGTGGTAACAAAAGTCCCATGATAATGATAAGTCCGTGATCAAGAATAACCTCCCAAATTGATGAGATCTCTTCAAGAGAAGGCTGAAGGCTTCTAGATGTAGAAGTCACAATGTGCAGTAGCCAACAAGAGAGATCATGGGCATATACCTTGACAAAACCATAACTCAAAAATATCATATGCACCCCAATGTTCATTGCAGCACTATTTACGATAGTGAGGACATGGAAGCAACCTAAATGTCCATTGACAGATGAGTGTATAAAGAAGACATGGTACATACACACAATAGAATATTACTCAGCCATTAAAAGGAATGAAACTGGCCCATTCATAGAGATATGGATGGACCTAGAGACTATCATGCTGACTGAAGTAAGTCAGAAAGGGGAAAAAATATTAATACATACATGTAGAATCTAGAAAAGGGTAGAGATGAACCTATTTGCAGGTCAGGAATAGAAACATTGATGTAGCGAACAGACATGTGGACATGGGATGGGGCAAGGGAGGGTGGGCCATTGGGATTGACATATATACATTACTATGTATAAAATAGATAGCTATTGGGAACCTGCTTCTAGCTCAGGGAGCTCAAGTGGGTGCTGTTATGACCTAGAGGGGTGGGATGGGGATAGGTGGGAGGTCCAAGAGGGAGGGGATATACATATCCATATACCTGATTCACTTAATTGTACAGAAGAAATTGATACAATATTATAAAGCAACTATACCCCAATTAAAAAAAAAAAGAGAGAGAGAGAACATGGTACCATATACCCCTGTCAGTTCTTGTGGTATACCTGACTAATCAGAAGTGAGGACAGAGGAGTAATATTATCAGACTTTTATTTGAAACATATTACTATGACTGTAACATAAATAGTGGATCAAAATGTGGAAATCCTGAGATCATGAAAATTAGGAGGATTTGATGTGATTTGCCATTGACGTATGTCCTTTTTCTTCTTTTTCACACTCGGGTTTCCCACATATGTTTGACTACAAATATCTTTTCAAAAGTCTCTTTATTAATAAAATACAGTTCTCAAACCTACAAAACCCAAAGTTTTTTTTATAACACACATTTAAGCTATGATATAATCATAATTCTATTTAACTTAGGGAATATAATTTTAAATGACAAATCAATATAGTTCCTTATCTTTAATAGGAAAAATAAAATAATATATATTCAGTATGTAAATACTTATGCAAAACTATACTAGGAGACATAGTAAAGAAATCAAATGCTAATATTCCTCTGGCTTGAATTGGTGACTAAATCACTGGTGAGACATAAGATTCCATAAAGAAAACTGCAGCTCCTGGGGCTGGTAGTAGAGAGGCCACTGGACTCTCTAGGCCTTGAAGCCCATGAGGAGGGTACAGATATCAGAACAATGAAGAGAGAGAGCTGTGTAGAGGGAGCTGTCTGCCTAGAGTTAGAACTTGGATTGTGGACACAACCAGCTAACAGCAATCACACTGGGATCAGAATAAACAATCTAATCTCTCACCTCTCTCCCTTTCATTGCTTGCTCATGTTCCTCATGGGTTAAGCCCAATTGAATTCCAGTGATCAAGGAGGTCCACTGGTGCAGACTGGCCTCTTGGGGCATAGAAAAGCTTGGGGAAAGACAATGAGTGGATGAAAAGGAGCATAGGAAAGATACTCAGCAAACTTTCCAAACCCTCTTTCCACTGTTATCATCTAGCTGGAGCCAGTAATAATTGCTCTAGGATAGTGGGTCTAACATTGTTTCCAGGATAGTAGCCTTGTCACATGAGGAAATTCTTAGGAATGTAAACTCTCCAATCCTACCATAGAACTACTTAATCAGATACTCTAGGAATGAGATGCAGAAGTCAGCATTTTAGCAAGCCCTCCACATGACCACAAAACAGGTTAAAGTATGAGAACCCTCCGCTGTAGGAAGATTGGAGTCACATGTTGAAAGGGGTCTGGGAGAAGAACAATAATCTATCAAAGAGCCTCCTTCTTAGAGTCCTGTGATGTACTGTGTTGAGCCACTGCACACTGCTATGTCTATTGTTTCTGGAGTCTATTCTTATCCTAAAGAACACAAGAGGGAGGCAAAAGTCCTTTGCTTTATGTATTGGGTTGGCCAAAGGTTTGCTAAAGTTTTTATGACATTTGTATGGAAAAACTCAAATGAACTTTTTGGCCAACCCAATAGCATTCAGATTGCTAAATACCTAGAACCCCTGGCTTTGGCCAATACTGCAAAAGTAACCCCCTAACTCTCAGTAAAAGTAATCTCATCTAAACTTGTGAGCTACTTTGCTTAGTAAGAATGTGTTTTAATGATCAAGAAGAGCAGAGTCCTTATAAATTTTATCAGAGATGACTTAGAGAAAATTTAGCAGAGAGATTAGGATTATAGCCCTTCTACAAACATATTCACTAACCTGCTTACATCTTTTCCCATATATTTGATTTTTCCTCCCACTCCATGGGCAAAAGATGCCTACTTCTTTCTAAGCTTTCCTCTACTATATATTTTGTAATCCTCTGGCCTCCAAGTGACAACTAGCAGATTTAAATTTTACAGATTTCCTTCTATCTCTCCTGTATGTATGACCAGTTAAATGGTTAAACTCTAAATCAAAAGAGAGGGATGTACACTTTGCCTGCTTTACTTGGAGGCACAGCAAAATCCCAACGGAAAGGGTATGAATGTATTATCTTATTACAAGGAAACAATGATGAATTGAACATAATAATTTGATCCACTCCGGCTAAAATACTGTATTTTAAATGGAATGGTTACAAGTTGATCAAACTGACCCAGGAGGGTCATCAGACTCACTCACAAAATCCTAATTGGCTAAATTTAACTGGTTAATTCCTCACCCATTCCTTATTTGAGCTCTTATGTACTTTTAATGGTTGACCAATCTTTATTTTTTTGCCACATCATGCACCATATGGTATCTTAGTTCCCCAACTAGGGATCAAACCCACACTCCTCTGCATTGGGAGTGCAAAGTCTTAACCACTGGACCACTGGGGAAGTCCCTGGTTGACCAATCTTAATTCTCGACAATCCCTTTCTCCAGGCATCTTGAACACCACACCTCTTTAGTTTTTCTGCTATACTTCTTTCTGGTTCTCTTTCTCAGTCTCTCTTTCTATATGCTCATCCTTTTCTCAGATCACAGTGCCCTTCTTTTCTCTATCCATATCCTCTCCCTCTGTTTTCTCAGTCACATGACTTTAATCAGTATTCCAACACCTTCACAATACTCATCTCCAGCTTCTCCTCTGTGCCCCAGGAGGGTGAGCAACTGCTTACATAGCATCTCTACCTGATGTCTAATAAGGATCTGACCTCTGACACACAAAAAAGCTAAACTGATTCTCCACTCAGAAACGTGCTGGGTGTCTTTCTGTCTTGGTTACTAGCACCATCATCCACTCAATGTTTCAGGCTCAAATCTAGGAATCCTTGTGCCCTGTGTTCTCCCTAGTCATTTCCACATCCAACTCAGTCTAAGTCCAGCTCCACTCTCTCTGTTTCCTGAATTGGATAATTCCTTATCACCTCACTGTCATCACCTCAGCCCTTTTTTCTCTTTCTTGCGTACACTTAACTCTAGCTATTAGTCTTCTCTTTCCTTAGACATACTATGTACCTCTGGGCTTTTGGGTGAGAATAACTTTAGTCTACAAACTATTTGTTCTCCCCTCTTCCTGGAATACCTTCTCAATGGTCTTTATATGGCTAGCTCCAGTACTCTGCTTAACTCATAATTCCTCAGAGATCTTCCTTGACCATCCCGAATGAAGTAGAATCCTCTCTACTCCACTTAAGATAGTCACATTACTCTGCTGTATTTTCCCATTGGAAACTTTTGTTATTTTAAATTACTGCTAATTTAATTGTTTATTGTTTTGATTGTTTACTTTTTACCAACTGTAATATGAGCAAATGATGACATGATTTTTCTAAAAAAAAATATTTCTGTCACCCTGTTATATCAGAGTTTGGCAAATTATAGATGGTAAATAAATAGCTATTGAATGAATGAAATAAAAATTTGTCTTGCTATTTCAAACATCTCCACCCCCTGCACAAGCACTGCATGAACTGGCCAGTACTCCAGAACAAGAGAACAAACTACCATCTTCTCTGTTTTCCAAATGTTCTAAGCCATGTTACTATTTTAGGCAATTTTAAGATTGTATGTGGAATTTATGACAGTGAAATGATATAGTTTTCATTCGCTATCTTGTAAACCACTAGTTTTTCTAAAAAATAACATTTCCTGTGTTCACAAATTGCAAATTTTCAGAGTGGTAATGAAGAGGCTTGAAGTTTTAATGAAATGATTCAGAATTTAACAAAACAGTACTTTGCTATGCAAAGCTATTCCATGTTAACTGTAATCTCACAGAGTGTGAAGTTGTGGGTTGGCTAAAAGATTTATTTTGGAAGTAGTGTATTGTGGTGTTTATCATGTCAATCAAATCAGCAGGGAAGAAAGGCACAGCTTGATTGGTTTATTATCAGAAAAAAACATTTAATATGTGCAGAGGTGCTATGTCCATTAGAAACTGTGTCTGCACGTAAAAACAAGAATAAACAGAGTTACCATTTCTGATAAGTTAATGAAGGACAGTCAAAAAAACAAATAAGAATTCCAAACAATAATAAACCCAGAAAAACATCCTTTTGAACTTTTCCTCTTTTCCAACCTATTTGCACATTAAATGTATCATTTGATTACTATTGTCTGGCAAAGGTAGAAACACAGATTTATTGAATACCTGTTTTGTGTCAGATTTTAGAAAAATTACCATTTGAAGTGTCACTATTGTATTTATCAGGCTGTCACCAAGAGAGGTAGCTTGCAACTTAACCCAGTCCTACTTTCAAACAGCAGCAACAAAATAACAATTACAATTACTAGCATGTATCATTATGAACCTGGCACTGTGCTAAGCATTTTATAGGCATCATCCAATTAAATCCTCATGATAAACACATGAGATATTTTGTATTACTTTACTGAGAAATCTATCATTTTTCAGTATTAGATATCTCACCCAAAGTTACAGAGATCCAGAATCTAAACCCAGGTGCACACTAAAACCAGAGACTGTAGTACCATCCCTCAAGAATTTGGTGCTCTTTCTACAATGCTGCCCTATCAAGGATATAATGAGAAACCATTGTGCACATTTGGCCATCTCCTTTGAGATCTAGCTTCCAATACTTTCTGCATTCAGATGATCAGTGAATGAAGCAGATTTATCAAATCACAGGAAATGGATCAGATTAGGGATCTGGAGTTGGTTGGAATATTGAGAGCAAAATGAGAGGAAGCTGCTGAAAATTTACTACAACATTGAATTTGACAAAATTGATGAGATATCAGAAATGAGAATGGACCAGTGACTGTAAGGGGACCCAAGGGACTCACAAATTCTAAGCATCCACTATAAACACATGTCCAGCATCATTTCTGTCAATCCTTTGGATACGTCTGGCTGACACTGTGTACATTCCAATATGCACACTTCATGGCACAATTTCCCCTCCAATACAAGGGTAGGGTTTGTATAGACCAAGAAAAGAGGAAGAATCATTCATGAAATGATATATGAGCAATGTTTCTGAGGTGAAAATAGCCATGGCAGACAGAAGGAAGGTATTTGAGTAGAACAGCAAGCCATAGTGAAGAGGAGAAAGGATAAACATTGGTGTAATCTCCTTAGTAGAGGGTATTTCCACTTGGATTTTTTAAAACAGAACTAGATTATTTGTATCCAATTAGGAAAAAACAAAACATAAAAGGTTTGAATCCCTCTATCAGCATGACGACAAGGTAAAAGTGTGAACTGTCAAAAAACATTTCAAAACAATAATTTGAAAAATATATATCCATGTATAACTGAATCACTTTGCTGTACACCGAACCTTAACACAACATTGTATATCAACTATGCTCCAATATAAAATGATTTTGTCAATTAAAAAAAAAAATTAAAGCTTCTGGAGAATGCCTGCCTAACAGACTAAATGAGACAGAGACAAGCTTTAGAGAGATCAGTCTTTTGAGGCATGATCTAAAATTAGACATTTAAAGGCAAGAGTTAAGAGGAAGATGATGGAAGGATCAGTGGGACTGACTGGAAGATTGACTGTCTATTAAAAGAAGGAGAATTTTAAGTAAAAAGCTATTTTGAGTGTAGGGGTTTCAAGATAAGGAAGAATGATGTGGCCAGTAACTGAGAGGTCCCCTTCTAAGGGCAGTCAGTAAACACATACACATGCACAGAGTTTATTTTCCCAGCTATAGGGGATGATTACAGATTTAGAGAAGCAGTGAGTCAACACTGACTCAATATTCTTGTGAAGAAATACAACCTTTTATATATATTTGAATGTTTTTCTTTAATTTTGGAACTGTCTTTGATCTTAAGTGCTATGTTCTAGACAAGTGATTTAGTCTTGACTTTTGCAATAAAAGCAATGTACAAGATACCAGTATCATTATTACTATAATTTTAAATATATTTCTTATAAATAATTGACAATTATTGTTTATTCATCATTAAATTAGAAATGCATATTGAAGATAAGTAAGTGAGCTTCTGAAAGGAAAACTTCTATTTCTTACACCAGCTGAAGATATTTGGAAAATCACAAGAGCTTGTGATTGACTGATTATCTTAATATTCATAAAATAGCCAAACTGTGTTTGAGATCCTCTAGGAGATTACATTGAAAATGGAGCATAGGCAATAACAGCAACATTAATGAAACAGCTAACAAAAATTTCACTTTCTTGTTGGTGACAGTGATTTTCAAAAAAAAAAAAAGGAGTTATAATTAAACTTAAAAAATAAAATAAAAAACAGGATCCAAATACTTATTTCTTAATAATTACCCTTCTCAAAGTATTGCATAAATCCTGGACACACAATTATTTGTTAGGAATTTGGCCTAAATTGAGATCTAACTCAAAACTTATTGAATATGGTCAAACACTGTAGAGCACCCATTTTGTTCTCATTTTCTGTGCCTTTAACCTCTGTCTGCTGTTGAAGACGACAGAAAGACTTAATTCTTTTCTTTTGAACCATCTGCTAATGCCAACCACTATGTCTCCCCATGAACATACAGTTACATTGTACCATGCAGGTACATGGGTGGAGAGAATAGCTATAGGAAATATGGTTGTGCGGGCCAGTAACTGAAGACAGGGCCTGATCCAGGCCCACAATCCCATGGATGGAGGAGCCTGGTTGGCTGCAGTCCATGGGGTCCCACAGAGTCGGACACGACTGAAGCAACTTAGCAGCGGCAGCAGCAGAACTATGTTAGGGGGCTTCCCAGGTGGCTTAGTAGTCAAGAATCCACCTGCCAGTGCAGGAGACATTAGAGACGTAGATTCAATCCCTGGGTCTGGAAGATCCCTGGGAGACAAAATGTAACCCACTCCAGTATTCTTGCCTGGAGAATGCTATGGACATAGGAGCCTGGCAGGCTGCAGTCATAGGATCACAAAGAGTTGGACACAATAGAGCACGCACAAACTATGTTATTTCATTTTTCATCAAAAATAGGGGAATATTATCTACAAGTTGCTGTGAAGGCTAATGAGAAAACATAGAGTGTCTAGGAGGATTCATGAACTTGCATTTAGTAATGGTAGCTAATGTTATTGTTATTATTATTACTTTGAAGTAGCCTCCTATTCATTCCATTCTTATCCTAAACTCTCATTTCACACTCTGACTCCACCTGTATATATTTCTGAATTAGAGTCCTGGTTGACTTCTTACCTTTAAATGTCATCTGTTTTAATTCCTAGGATAATAATTTTAAAACAGATTTGATACTACCAGTTCTGCAATAAGGGTAGAAATTGTGATGTAACTAACTTTCATGAGCAACTATATTTGTAAGTCATGCTTAGCATGCTCATATAATTTCCATCGTTCATTACAAGGCTAGAAAAAGCTTATTTCTATATTAATAGATGAAGATACCAAAATTTAGATAAATTAAGCTATAATCACACTACTGTGGGCAGAGATGAGATAATAAAAAATGCAAAACTTGATTTATGATTATAAGAAAAAACACAAATTCCCTAGGAAAACACAGAGGTCTATTAACTATTAATCTGACCCTAACTTTGCTGTTACAATCACCTCTGACACTGACGGCCCTGGGATAAGTCCAGATGTTTCTGTGCTTTTGAAAATGCTGTTCTTCCTTTTAGTATGTCCCTCCAACTCTTTTCTCTGAATATCTATTCATTCTTTTAAGATCCAGCTTCAAGAGAACCCACCTCGGAGTCTTCCTCAAATCATACAGAACTGTTCTTCTTTCTGACTTCCCATGGAAATCTATGCATATATCTCCACAATCTTTTCTAACCCACATTTCTATTCTTGGTTTAAGTGTTTGTCTACCCCCATGAGACTTTGTGCTTTCAGGGTCAGAACCTAAGACTTGTTTATCTTTGCGACCTCGGGGACTAAAAAAGTGACCAAGCTGAGTATACCAATGTGTAAAAAGGAAATCCACAAATGAATACATGAAAGCTGCAAAAAAATAAATGAGGCACAATGTTCTACTAAGATTTACTGACTCATAAAGGAAATTTGGAATCATGTCTTTATTTACCTGAATGTTCTAATTGAGATAGAGAAATTAAAAAAATAATAATTAACAGGTAAATGAATTGAGTGAATAGAGACATTATTTTGTTAGAGTTAGTAATATGATTTTAATTCATAGCCTCATTATGTAGTTTATCAAATACTATGATTTAAATTTCTCCAAATATTACAAAGAGACTACTTAAAAAATAATTTCACATATTCTTTAAGATGTCTTTTCATGAGCAGTATTTATCTACAAATGTGTAGCAAAAGTAGAATTTAGATTTAACAAAACCAAAACTAAAAAATCATTCTAAGAAAACCAACTGATGAAAATAATAATATAAACTAATTCATGAACATATGCAAAAATAGGCAAAATTATTAATAGTGATTATTAAGAAGCTCATGGGGATGGGTTTGGAGAAAGAAAAAAATTTAGAATTATGGCGTGCTGGAAAGGAAGCTCTGATAGTAATCTTGAATCTGACATTGGTAGTCAGTTCTCTTTAAATATTTTACTGAGTTTCTAAAAAGAAACTTTCCAGTGCTTCTCTGGGTTGGGGGGGGGGGGATGGGGGGAAGGTTTTATTTTTTTAATGTGAAGAATTTGGAAAGCCTTAGAATCTGCCAACTCTGTGCTCACCAGGCCTTTCCTTCACCTGATGTATATGATGTACTTGGTTAAAAAGCAATTTATCCAGTCTGGATGGAATAACAAGTAAATTAAGATTTTTTTCTCAACAAAAGCATCAGTCAAACTTTCTAGTCTGGAGGATACTGACTAGATCACACAAGAGCAGGAATTTAATCTCTCATAGATGTCAAGGTGAGTTAGGAAAGTAAATCTCGGTCTTTCACAGAATTGGCTTTATTTTCCTCTAATGTCATTTCTGTGGTAACTGGCAGTATATACATGTTAATAAACACACACACGCACATATATCAATAAACAGTTTTTCAGCTGATTAATATACAGCTTCTTAGTAGTGCTCTACGATTTCCAAATATCAAAATTCAAGCCATTCTTTTCAATAATAAAGAGCTCATGTTTTCAGATTCAGTTCAATGTGACAGCATGCCTTTATCTCAGTATATTTTGCTAATACTGAGTTCTCTCTGGAAATAATGAGATGCCTCCACATGCTAGTTTCCTGGGGAAGTGATCTGGCTCTCAGTGACAGAAAGAAAATAAATGAGCTGAGTGCATGATACAAGAAAAAGTCAGAGACTCCCCTCAACAGAGGATTAATCTGAAGGTTCCTTTTTATTTTTCTTCTCCTTATGCAAGTTTATAATGATGATATGGTAACTGAAGTATTTATTATATTTTAATGGCATCCTCTTTTTTACTTCACTATTCCCCTTTTTTTCATGATGACTTCATGCAGAATTTCCATACAGTGTTCCTCATTATAATATGATATTTTGGTTACTGGCACTTCTTGAGTCAATAGAAAGAAATTAAATTAGGAATGTTAAAGTTGAATGAATTGAAGTAGAAAGTTTAAATATTGTTGTCTTGTGCCAAGCAATGTGAAAAGATTCCTTTAAAATAGAATGGTAGATATAACTAAGGAAATATAAATAATGAGAAAGAGACTAAGAAGAAAGAAGGTAATCATTTGATGTCAGTTAAAAGAAGTGAATGTGTTTCTTCCAGGTGCAGTTATACAAAATGAAGCTTGAAATAGAGCATGACCCCTACAGCTAAAATTTGTATTTCTGTACCCTCCTCAGCCACAGACACCAATCATGTTTTCCATATTAAGTTAAACTTAACATACCTTTTATTAAGTTCAAATAATCAAAACTCATGTTGCAGTTATTTGAGGTGGGAGCTGATGCAGGTATCAGGGCTTCCCAGGTGGCATTAACGGTAAAGA
Organism: Okapia johnstoni; assembly: GCA_024291935.2. NCBI lineage: Eukaryota > Metazoa > Chordata > Mammalia > Artiodactyla > Giraffidae > Okapia > Okapia johnstoni. The sequence goes on from CM044319.1 coordinate 51,579,314, forward strand.
ACCCGCATGCCAATGCAGGCCACCTAAGAGATGCTGGTTTGATCCCTATATGGGGAAGATCCACTGGAGAAGGAAATGGCAAACCACTCTAGTATTTTTGCCTAGAAAATCCCATGGACAGAGGAGCCTGGTGGGCTATAGTCCACAGGGTCACAGAGTTGGATACGACTAAAGCAACAGCACTCACACATGATACAGATATCATTGATACTGGAGTAGTTTTCTGAAAATTGATATAGAGCTTTCATGTTATGACTGTAGCAAATACTGTTAATAAGCTTGATATGTCTGAAGAAAAAGTGTCTCTCTCTGAAAACCTTAGCATTATAAGTATCTTATAGGTACCATGGAGTTTGATGTTCATTTTCCTGGCATGGTATTACTGCAATAATTGTAAGTTTCTAGAGCATGGTAATCCTACTTGAAGCTGTCCCAAATTATCATCCATAGTCATCACTGGAAAAGACTCTGATGCTGGGAAAGTTTGAGGGCAGAAGGAGAAGGGGGTGACAGAGGATGAGATGGTTGGATGACATCACTGACTCAATGGACAGGAGTTTGAGCAAACTCTAGGATATGATGAAGGACAGGGAAGCCTGGCATGCTGCAGTCCATGGGGTCACAAAGAGTCAGACATGACTTAGGGACCAAACAACAACAAACTGAAGTGATCAACGTTTAAAGTCAACTATATTTCAACTTTTAAAAATGTGGTCTTCACAAGGTCCTCCTGTAGAGCACATGGACCTCTGGTCAGTGTTATGTGGCAGCCAGGATGGGAGGGGAGTTTGTGGGAGAATGGATACATGTATATGTATGGCTGGGTCCCTTCACCGTTTACCTGAAACTATCACAATATTTTTAATCAGTTATACCCCAATAGAAAAATAAAAAGTTTCAAGTAGGAAAAAAAAATAATTTAGGGTCTCCTCCCTGCCTTCAAAATAATGAATTAAGTGAAAAACAGGATTTCATGATTTTGATTCTCCAACATAATCTTATGAGCCTTCTTTCACTCTATGCATACTCAACTCTTTGATTTTCCTAGTACACTTTGCAATATTTCACCTTCTTACTCTGCATTATCAGTGTTTATTTCATTATTTTTCTCTAGCACAGTTCTCAGTCCTTTGCCTCCTTGGTTAATGTATAATCATCTACCAAACAGAGTAGCTTCTGAGCTAGAGATAAACTGTGATGTCAGTGTAAACTCCTCAACCCTTCCTTCATATCCTGCATAAATACAGCTTGTCACTATTACTGTTACACATACAGGCACCAAAACCGATCAAGTCCAGGTTTGCACCTGCTTGGTTCTCACTATCTTTTGATTGGTTCTGAAGTTCTGAAGGTAGGAAACCCAGTCTATGCTTCCAGAAGCTAGTTGATATATCAACATTCCAATGCTTGTTACCACAATCTACTTATTACTAGGTTTATCTCCACACATCTAGAAATTGATACCCAGAATTAAAATAGAGAGAATAGAGGTAAGGGGTAAACAACGAAATAAGGAATTTAAATAACTTATAATTATGGAAAACTGTCAAGGCATGGGAAAATTTCCAAAAGCATGAAATTAATTTTTATTTTTATTTTTGTCAGAAATTCCCTCACTTAATTTTGCTCTTTTTCTTATCAAGGTTAAGCTGTCTTTAAACTCTCAGCTCAGCTGTCTCTTCTTCTAGGAAGACTTTTTTGATTCCTCTAGATTAGGTTGGGTATCACTTCACACTCATATGACTTTATATTCAGCATCTTTCTACTTCTATTGTAGTTGCTTCCTTGTCTGACTTCCTCACTAGACTATAAAGTCTGTGAGGGCAGGGCTATTCTCTTGTCTCTGCTTTCCTCTGCCCAGCACTGAGCCTGGTTTATGGTATGCACTCAATAAAGCGATGTGACTGAGTTAGTATTTGAAGGAGTAATGAGTACAGACAGTCTGATTGGTTGAACAGAATTTTCAGACATTTTCTGGGAGAAATAAAATATTAATCAGGCTTGAGTCATCACTGACACACCTATCTCTCTGGGCAGAGAAAGATGGTACTAAAGAGTAATGAGGCACACATCCAAAAATGTAGTTGTCTAGGAAAAACATTTCCTTTTCAACGTCTTCTTATAAGTCATTTTATATGTATCTCTAATCAAGTTGCCTAATAAAAAGCAGATGCTTTTTGAGCTTCTGCTGTTATTTTTGCATCAGCTGCTTTAATATCTTGAGATAGCCCTCCTATGTAATCCTAGGTAAGTTAATGATCTATTGCTTCCAGTCATGATGCTCAAATATATAATTGCATATATTGAGAAAGAAATAAAACACTGAATTCTACACTGTATTTCAAATCCCCCTGATTGTCTCATTCTAGGTATTATACTGTTTAAAGACTCATAACATTCTTTCTTCTTTTCCTCTGCTGACATCAAAAGGTCAGATTTGATTTGCACTTGTCAATGTATCAATTTCTTCTGGTATTATTTCAATAGATGTGCTCTTCTAAATTTATTCTTTTTTGTATGTTTAAAGTATCTGACTTGCTGTTAATTTAGCATCCTTTATCAAGCCACTTTGCTGTGTAAAAGTATAACTCAGAAATATTGAATGTGTTTCACAGGATAAACAGAAAAGAAAATACTCTTTTCATAAAACTTCATTTTATGATGTAGATGTCCTGATTTTATTTTCTTTTTCTGTAGTTTCCCCCTAGACTCACCTGTAGAACTTGCAAATAAAAACCCAATTAGATAGAAAATTAAAAGAATGCAGTTAAGCATGTGGACTATTGTAATAAAATACCAGTGACTTACAAACAACAGAACTTTATTTCTTATCATTTTGGAGGCTGGAAATCCAAGATCAAGGTTTAGATTGACTTGGTGTCTGTTAAAGATTTGCTTTTAAATTTATAGATGTCAGCTTTTCACTGTAACTTTACATGACTTCCCTGGTGGCTCAGGTGGTGAAGAATCTGCCTGCAATGCAGGATACCTGGGTTTGATCCCTGGGTTGGGAAAATTCTCTGAAGAAGGGAATGGCAACCCACTCCAGTATTCTTGCCTGGAGAATTTTATGGACAGAAGAGCCTGGCAGGCTACAGTCCATGGGGTCACAAAGAGTCCGATAGTACTGAGACTAACACTTTCACATGGCAAGAAGCAACATCAACAACAAAAGCTCTCTGAGGTCTCTTTGGTAAAGACACTAATCTTAATATGAGGGTTCCACTCTCATGACCTAATAAATTTCACAAGTTCTCACCTCTGAATACAATCCCTTTAGGGTTAGACATTAGAATTTTGAGGGGACAAAGCATGTAATCTATAGTACAAACTAATCATGGTTGTGTGTTGATCCATAATCATATTTGCTAATTTTGTAAGATAATTCACATTTGGTTGTTATCATATCTTCAATAAATTATATATTGAAAATAACCACAAATTGATTAGACAGGAAGTGATTTTTGTTAATTTATTTAATTTTGCTTTTGTCTCACTCTGCTTTATTTGCAAATTCTATATAAAACAATGCACCCATTAAAAACTCATATAATAGCAATGTAAGAGTCTTTTTTTCTGTAAAGTACTTATAAATTTGTCACACACATTGACCATTAATGCTATATTGTCCAGTATTTCATATGTGATCTATGGCTTTTGGGGAACTTCCCTGGTGGCTCAGTGGTAAAGAACCTGCCTGCAATGTAAGAGACAGAAGAGACATGGGTTTAGTTTTGGTCAGTATAACACCCAACTCCAGTATCCTTAGCTGGAGAAACCCATGGACAGAAGAGCCTGGCAGTCTACATTCCATAAGGTCACAAATAGTCAGACATGACTGAAGCAACTGAGCCCCAATGCATGCATATGGATTTTTTATTTACAGTTATAGTTATTTTTTAATCAACTAACTTTAACTCATAACAGTTTTCACATGCCATCAAAACATTTCATTGGTGTAACATTATCTGGCATTTAGATTCTTCATAAAAAGATTTGTGGTTATAAATAAACCTACATATCTATCTTTTTTGTAGTTATGCTTAAGAATATATTTCCAGGTGTGAAATTAGTGCATCACAGGTTAAGAACCCATTAAAGAGGTTTTTTGTTTGTTTGTTTGCTGTTGTTTTTGACTGCCCCATGTCTTTGTTGTGGTGAGCAAGCAAGCTTTCTCTAGTTGTGGAGCATGGGCTCTAGAGTGCACTGGTTCAGTGGTTTTGGTGCATGGGCTTAGTTGCCTTGGGGCTTGTGGGATCTTAGTTTCCTGACCTGGCATTGAACTATGTCCTCTTCATTGGAAGACAGATTCTTAGCCACTGGACCACCCGGGAAGTTCTCATTAAAGAATTTTGACACATATTGGTAAATGGATTTCAAGAACTAATATGATGGGCTCTGGTAAGACCATTTTCATTTACCTCCATGAAGCAATCCTTGTCTGACATGGGCATAGCTTCTAAGGATTATGATGATTTTGATAAGAAATCATGATGGGTCACTCTTTACCCTTATTCATTTGAACCGTGTAGGATATCAGAAAGCTATTGACAATTTCCTTGGCTGGATTGCTCAGTCACTTCAGTCATGTCTGACTCTCTGCCACCCCATGGACGATGGCCTGCCAGGCTCCTCAGTCCATGGAATTCTCCAGGCAAGAATATTGGAGTGGGTTGTTAGTTCCTTCTCCAGTGATAAAGTATGAAGTGAGTGAAGTGAGTGGAATGAAGTCACTCAGTCGTGTCCGACTCTCTGAAACCTCATGAGCCTACCAGGCTCCTCTGTTCATGGGATTTTCCAGGCAAGAGTACTGGAGTGGGTTGCCATTGGCTGGATAGAGGTTTGCAAGTGCCATGTCATTCTTGGGAGGATGGTAGGGTATACTGGATATTGGTCAGCATGCAAACAGGCCCGAGATCTCATCATAGAATTATTAATGATGTAACTTGTGCAAATTACTTAATTTCTGGGAATTTCATAGTCCCCATTTATAAAATGTTTATTCATTGTTCATTCATCCATCTGTTTATTCACTCATTCAATAATGTATTCAAAAATATGTGTTGAGTTGCTTCTTTGCTCCAGTTACGAGTCTAGGTTCCAGGGAAAAAGGATTAAACAAAATGCTCCCATACCTTGCCCTCATACAGCTTACATTGCATTAGAAGAGAGAGACAAAATGATAAATTCAAAAGTAATGCCATGAAGAAAAATTTGAAATAATGACGAAAAAAAGCTTTGATGAGGGAAGGTAGTTCTGAAATTGTAAGAATTCTGTGAACAAATGGAGAAAATGAAGTTAAAGGTATAGCTAGGGTATTTTCCTTTTCCTGCCCTGGGATTTACATTTTATTCCAATTTTAGATGTATAAACTGGATTTAGAAAAGGCAGAGGAACCATAGATCAAATTGACAACATTCCCTGGATCTTAGAGAAACCAAAGGAATTTTAGAAAAAAAATTTGTTTCATTGACTACACTAAAGCCTTTGACTCTGTGGATCACAACAAACTGTGGAAAATTCTTAGAGAGATGGCAATACTAGACCATGTTACATGTGTTCTGAGAAACCTGTATGCAGGTCAAGAAGCAACAGTAGAACAGGATATAGAACAACAGACTGGTTCAAACTGGGAAAAGAGTATGTCAAGGCTGTATATTGTCACCCTGTTTATTTAACTTCTATGCAGAGTACATCGTGCAATATGCTGAGCTGGATGAATCGCAAGCTGGAGTCAAGATTGCTGAGACAAATGTCAACAACCTCAGATATGCAGGTGATATCACCCTAATGGCAGAAAGCGAAGAAGAACTAAAGAGCCTCTTGATAAGGGTGGAAGAGGAGAGTGAAAAAGCTGGCTTAAAACTCAATATTCAGAAAACTAAGATGGCATCCAGTCCCATCAGTTCAGTTCAGTCGATTAGTTGTGTTTGACTCTTTGTGACCCCATGGACTGCAGCACGCCAGGCTTCCCTGTCCATCACCAATTTCTGGAGCTTGCTCAAACTCATGTCCATTGAGTTGGTGATGCGGAAAAAGTGAAAACGGTGACAAATTTTATTTTCTTGAGTTCCAAAATCCCTGCAGATGGTGACTGCAGCCACAAAATTAAAAGACACTTGCTCCTTTGAAGAAAAGCTATGACAAACTTAGTGTAATAAAAAGCAGAGACATCACTTTTCCAGCAAAGGTCCATAAAAGTCAAAGCTATGATTTTTCCAATAGTCACGTACAGATGTGAGAGTGAGTGAGAGTGAGTGAGAGTGAGTGAAGTCACTCAGTCGTGTCTGACCCTTTGCAACCCCATGGACAGTAGCCTATCAGGCTTCTCCGTCCATGGAATTTTCTAGGCAAGAGTACTGGAGTGGGCTGCCATTTCCTTCTCCAGGGGATCTTCCTAACCCAGGGATTGAACCTGGGTCTCCTGCATTGGAGACAGACGCTTTACCATCTGAGCCACTAGGGAAACCCAGATGTGAGAGTTGGACCTTAAAGAAGGCTGAGCCTCGAAGAATTGTTGCTTTTGAATTGTGGTGTTGGAGAAGACTCTGGAGAGTCCCTTGAACTGCAAGAAGATCAAACCAGTCAATCCTAGAGTATATCAGCTCTGAATATTCATTGGAAGGACAGATGCTGAAAATGAAGCTACAACCCTTTGGCCACCTGATGCAAACAGCTGACTCATTGGAAAAGTTCATGACTTTGGGAAAGATTGAGGGCAGGAGGAGAAGGGGGTGTAAAAGGATGAGATGGTTGGATGGCATCACTGCCTCAATGAGCATGAGTCTGAGCAAATTCTAGGAGATAGTGAAGGACAGGGAAGCCTGGTGTGCTGCAGTCCATGGGGCTGCAGAGTCAGACATGACTTTGCAACTGAAAAACCACTATTTTCTGTTGCCAATTGAAGAAGCTTTTGAAGAAAAATGATATTCAGTTATACTAATTAGTTTTCACTGAAGACATTTATTTTCCTTTCTCCACTGGTACTCTAGATTTCTGGAAAATAAGGTAGATGAGTTAAATGGAAAATCACTAAAACTTGTCTGTCTGAATTTCAGTTGGTTCACTCTTGAGGATGAGATCTTAGAGGAGTGACCTCTCTTTTTGTCATCTCATTTCTGACATCTATATAATGGTGTCATTAACCTCCACTTTTTTATGATTGCTGTGGAGATGAAACAAAATATTAAATGCTGTGTGTGTGTGCTCAGTTGTGTCCGACTCTGCAGCCCCATTGACTGTAGCCTACCAGGCTCCTCTGTCCATGGGATTATTCAGGCAAGAATACTGAAGCGGGTTACCATTTCCTCCTCCAGGACATCCTCCTAACCCAGAAATTGAACCAGTATTTCCTGTGTCTCCTGAATTGCTTTCTAGTTAAAACTCTGGAATTTGCTCAAGCTGACAGCTTCACCTCTGCATATGCTTTCTGTCAGGATGCTTAAGAGTTTCTTTCTTGCTTGCTGCCTTTTGATCCTAATTATGGCCAGCTGTAAACTAATTAACCTCTCTAGCTGTCTCCCAGGAGGTTAGAGTTCTTGGCAGCCAGGGCAACAACAGCACCGCAACTGGGAATAAATGATAACAAAGCATATCGATCTCCCAAGTCTGCTACCCATGTGGTAATTTCATTGCAGCCTCTTTGTTAGCAGAGATAACAAAAGCAATCAAGAGCAATGCTTTTGTGACTGTGAAGGGCTTAAATGTTCTTATTGTTTTAATTTTGTTCCACAGTTTTATTATCTAACCAGAGTAAACTGCAAATTAATGAAATAATTAATTATAAATGAATGAAAGAATGATTACATGTGAGTGAATAAAGAATGCAAAGCCATGTTGTGAAATCAATTAATCTACTCGAAGGGGCTTGTTTTTGTTGTTATCGTTGCTGTTTACCCTATTGCAAAGGCTTTGCTCATTCATGGGTGCTGGAAAGAAGATTTAAAAGTAAAGGATGAGATGCAATCCTTGAGGAATATAAAAACCAATTGACGGTATAAGAGAATCATTTTACTTACAAATTTCTAAACTTCTGTTATAAGACTTTGTGTTTTAAGATTTTTTGCTGTTTTTCATATTTAATGCCTTTATTTCTCTGTGCGCGCGCACACACACACACAAATATTATATGTTTGTTTTCTTTATAATTTGGATTTCTCCCCTATCAGCTGCTTCTAGGAGAAAGTCATGCCTCCTATAAGATTGTGCATCTAGTGACTTTTATTGGGACAGTTCCATAATAGGCATATGGATTGCAGGGACTTTTTTTTTTAATTTCCTCTCCATTGAATATAAATATGACCTGGAACTTTAAGGTTTTCCAAGTGAAGAGTGAGTGCATGCTCGGTCGCTAAGTCGTGTCTGACTCTGCGACCCTATGGACAGTATCCCATTAGGCTTCTCTCTCCATGGAATTTTCCAGGCAAGAATACTGGAGTGGGTTGTCATTCTCTTCTCCCAGGGGATCTTCCCAACCCATGGACTGAACTCACATCTCCTGCATCTCTTTCATTGACAGGCGGATTCTTTACCACTGAGCTACCTGAGAAGCCCACAAGTCAGGTGGCATCCCTGTTGGAGAACTGAATCTGGTCTCCCACATGAAAGGTGGGGATACTCACCACTATACTAACAAGGAGTGAGTGTTCAGGGACAAATGCAAAGAATAACAGACTGCATTTTTTTATTTGGAGATATATGGGGAAAAGAATGATTTTTTTTGCCTTCAGTTTCCATATTTGAAATAAGGGCATGTCGCTTCTTGACTCTTCTCCCTATTGGAAAAATGCGGAAACTAAAGGGATAATTTGAGTTCTTAATTTCCTGGAGGAGGACTGGCTATCCACTCCAGTATTCTTGCCTGGAGAATCCTATGGACAAAGGAGCCTAGTGAGCTACAGTCCATGGAGTCACAAAAAGTTGGACACGAGTGAGAAACTGAACTGAACTGAACTAAATGACTTAACTATGGTTTGTCCATGACTGTTTGTCTTAAATGATGATTTTATCCTATTTTTTTAAATATAGAAATAAGACTATAAATATATAGATATTAAACTATATAATGATTTATCATAAATCTTTTAATATAACACAGATTAGCAGTTAGCAATTTATTGTTGCTCTTCAATGTCCATCCATCACTATTTAATAAGCTGAGATCAGGGTTCATTTCCATTTTCAGGCTGATTCTAATACATATCTTTCAAACTAAGCAGCTCCTAAAAATCTAGGGTTCCCCAACCCACAGATATATAGGATATTATTATACAAATTACAAAGTCAGAGATATCAAATTAGTTTAAGATATGCTGGATTAGACAAATGTAAACAAATCTGTTTTCTGCCAAATTGTTAGATTTTTAATCTGATTATTGTATTCTGAAACATCAAAAAGGGTTCCAGGGTTAGGACCTCCAAACTTATTTGACACTCCCCTCTTTTGTATGGGCATACTTAATAGCATTTATCGTTTTACCCACTAACCCCCTAAAAATGCTGTAAACTGTTCTTTTTTTTTTTTTAAGTAGGTCCAAAATGGAGTTTGTCTGTGCTAAACTATGTCACCAAACCAAGTGTACGTTTAATCGCTAAGTTCTGTCTGACTCTTTGTGACCCTATGGATCATAGCCTGCCAGGCTCCTTTGTCCATGGGATTCTTCAGGCAAGGATACTGGAGAGGGTTGCCATTTCCTTCTCCACACCAAACCAAGACATGATGCCTAATCTAATTGTAGTTTCAGCCTCTCTTAAGAATGTCATCTTCACAGTCAGTCTGGAATTTCCTGGCCAGCACTAGTGATGTGATCCATCTTGTAACCCCCTGCCATCACCCACAGGAATGTGGCCTTGTCTGAAATAACCCTTTCTTTTATTTGTGACTTCCTTGTCCCACCCTATTTCTGCCTTTAAAAACCTTTCTTTTTCTGCAATTATTTGTAGCTCCTTCCTATGCAATAGATTGTATTTTGTCTGATTCATGAATTGTTGGGCAAAACCAATTTTATCTTCAAATTTACTAAGTTGATTTTTTTTTAACACCAAGAGAGACTATCTCAAATAGTCTCTGTGGTCTCTGGTTTAGGTGAATCTTTAATATTCTAATCAGGTTTCCAAGTTGATTGTGTATAGCTTCCATTTGCTCTGCCTACTTAAGATGATGATGGTGACATCCTCGTGCTCTGCATATCACATCACATGGTGGACCCTAATGTCAGTCCCTGGATGAAAGACTAAATCTAACCATTTTACTTCCCTGTAACTTCAGTAATGTATATAACTTACCAGGGTGCCCTGAGTTTTGTCCCTCCCATTCCATGGAAGAAGAATAAAAATACAGAGGACCGGCATGCACCAACAGCAACACAGATATCCTGTGTTTTACTCACTCACATTTACCAAAAAGTCCTTCTACCTTTAACTCTTGGCCAAAACGGTCCCAGCCTGATTTCAGTATGCTACCTGCATTTACTGACAGAGTATAGCATTGAGGCTTTTGATATCTGACAAGATATCAGATATCTGATAAGACTCTGGTTCAGTTCAGTTGCTCAGTTGTGTCCGACTCATTGAGACCCCTTGGACTGCAGCACGCTGGGCTTCACTATCCATCAGCAACTCTCAGAGCTTTTTCAAACTCATGTCCATCGAGTCGGTGATGCCATCTAACCATCTCATACTCTGTCGTCCCTTTCTCCTGTCTTCAATCTTTCCCAGCATCAGGGTCTTTTCCAAAGAGTCAGTTCTTCACATCAGGTAGCCAAAGTATTGGAATTTCAGCTTCAGCATCAGTACTTCCAATGAATATTCAGGACTGATTTTCTTTAGAATTAGCTGGTTGGATCTCCTTGAAGTCCAAGGGACTCTCATCTTCTCTAACACCACAGTTGGAAAGCATCAATTCTTGGTGCTCAGCTTTCTTTTAGTCCAACTTTCACACCCATACATGACTACTGGAAAAAACTTAGCTTGGACTAGATGGACGTTTGTTGGCAAAGTAATGTCTCTGCATTTCAATATGCTGTCTAGGTTGGTCATAGCTTTTCTCCCAAGGAGGAAGCATCTTTTAATTTCATGACTGCAATCACCATCTGCAGTGATTTTGGAGCCCCAAAAAACAAAGTCTGCCACTGTTTCCATTGTTTCCCCATCTATTTGCCATGAAGTGATGGGACTAAATGCCATGATCTTAGTTATCTGAATGTTGAGTTTCAAGCTAACTTTTTCACTCTCCTCTTTTGTTTCATCAAGAGGCTCTTTGGTTCATCTTCAATTTCTGCCATAACGGTGGTGTCATCTGCATATCTGAGGTTATTGATATTTCTCCTGGCAATCTTGATTCCAGCTTATGTTTATCCAGCCTGCATTTCACATGATGTACTCTGCATAGAAGTTAAACAAGCGGGGTGTCAATATACAACCTTGACGTATTCCTTTCCTGATTTAGAGCCAGTCTGTTTTTCCATGTCCAGTTCTAATTATTGCTTCTTGACCTGCATACAGAGTTCTCAGGAGGCAGGTAAGGTGGTGTAGTATTCCCATCTCTTGAATAATTTTCCACAGTTTGTTTTGATCAACACAGTCAAAGGCTTTGGCATAGTAAATAAAGCAGAAGTAGATGTTTTTTTTTCTGAAACTCTCTTGCTTTTTCGATGATCCAACAGATGCTGGAAATTTGATCTCTGCTTCCTTTGCCTTTTCTAAATCCAGCTTGAACATCTGGAAGTTCATGGTTTATGTACTGTTGAAGCCTAGCTTGGAGAATTTTGAGCATTACTTTGCTAACATGTGAGATGAGTGCAATTGTGCAGTATCTGAACATTATTTGGCATTGCCTTTCTTTGGGACTCTGGTAGAGGCTACTTTTTATGTAAGGAGGCTTGAAGTGAAAGTGAAAGTTGCTCAGTCTTGTCCGACTCTTTGTGACCCTATGGATACAGTCCATGGAATTCTCCGGGCCAGAATACTGGAGTCGGTAGACTTTCCCTTCTCCAAGGAATCTTCCCAACCCAGGAATCCAACTGGGGTCTCTTCCATTGCAGGTGGATTCTTTACCAACTGAGCTATCAAGGAGGCTTGATATTAGTAAAAATCCAGGCTATGCTAGAAATTTTCATGATAGCAACACGAAAACAAGAGTCCATGACTTAGATAAGTCATGGACTTTTTTTTTTTCTCTATGAAATACTATTTTGAATATTCTAATTAAAGTCATGTGCATTGTTCTATTTATTTGTTTTTAATATATCTTATGACTGCAGTCATGAAATTAAAAGATGCTTACTCCTTGGAAGGAAAGTTGTAGCCAACCTAGCATATTAAAATGTAGAGACATCACTTTGCCAACAAAGGTCTGTCTAGTCAAGGCTATGGTTTTTCCAGTAGTCATGTATGGATATGAGAGTTGGACTATAAAGAAAGCTGAGCATTGAAGAATTGATGCTTTTGAACTGTGGTAGGTTGGAGAGGAATCTTGAGAGTCCCTTGTACTGCTAGGAGATAAAACCAGTGAATCCTAAAGGAAATCAGTCCTGAATATACATTGGAAGGACTGATGCTGAAGCTGAAACTACAATACTTTGGCCACTTGATGTGAAGATCTGACTCATTTGAAAAGACCCTAATGCTGGGAAAGATTAAAGGCAGGTGGAGAAGGGGACGACAGAGGATAAGACATTTGGATGGCATCACCGACTCAATAGATATGAGTTTGGGTAAACTCCGGGAGCTGGTGGTGGATAGGGAAGCCTGGCAAGCTGCAGCCCATGGGGTTGGAAAGAGTCAGACATGACTGAGAGACTGAACTGAACTGAACTGATGACACTGACAAAAATGTATTTTGGGGGGAACATATTAATATAAATATAATTTTAGCTATTTCAGAATAAGTATGGAATAATAATCTTAACTTCAATCATTAAACATTATCAAAATGTGATTTTTTTAATTTCAAAGCACATTACTAATGTCAAGTGTTTAAGGAAATTCAGTAAGTCAAAGCCTCACAAGTGTTGATTCAATATATGATGCCTTTAATTAGCATGTATTTGAGAGTAAATTATTTGTTATGTTTGTCATTGCTTTCCAACCTTGAATAAATAGCCACTCTCTGGCTTTCTTACCTTGAAAGGAAGTTACAATAGTAATAGAGAGGGAAAGAAATTATAAAACCAAGAAATTAAAAACTGTGCAAAACTACTGAATTTCCATTTTCAAAAGGATTTACTGAGAGCAATATTTCTACATTAAATTTGTAAGAATACCTAATGTTTCAAATATAAGACTCATTTGGGGCTCAATATGAACATAAAGTCAGACTTCGATTTATTGTGCCAATTAAATTTAAAGAATCAAAAAGGGAATGAGTAACATTTTTCAGTGACCCATATGTCAAAGCCAAAAGCAAAGTCATATCTCTGTTAAGAAAGACATTCTAGCTGGTTTTACCATGCTTCACATATATAGGCAGGAATCAATAAACCACAAACCTTGTTCAGTTGATGTGATGCTATAATACTGTCCCCACAGCCTACATTAAGTCAAGTTTAATTTCACATTTACTGTGTGACAGTTTTCTACGAGACCCAGTTGATGATGCAAAGAGAAAAATGTTGAGACCTTGAACTACTGGAAACTGCAGAGATAATATAATATGATGCAAATATCTGGGAGAAAATGCAAATTATATACCTAACAAGAGATTAACATCCACAGTATATATGGAACTCCTAAAACTGCTCCTCTGTCCATGGAATTCTCCAGGCAAGAATACTGGAGTGGGCAGCCATCCCCAGGGGATTTTCCTGATCCAGGGATCAAACCTACATCTTTTGCATTACACACAGTTTCTTTATATTCTGAGCCACCAGGGAAACCCCTACATTTCCCCCCGATAGGTAGTGAATGAAAAGAACATGTCAGACACATAAATAATTTCAAAGACTTTGGAATTTATTGAAAGAATTTAAGTAGAATAGTTAACATGTCTGCTTTCTAAACTTCAGAACCTAATCTGGTAGAATTACATTGCCTTGAATTAAGACAAGGGAATAGAGGGGCAGGGTTTAGAGATGTTGGGGAGGAATGGTTATATTCGGTACAAATATGGGTCATAGAATCAAGAGGATTAGATAGCAGATTGGATGTGGAAATCAGAAAACACTGAAAAATCAAAAAAAAAAAAAAAAGAGTAGCAGAGTTATGGCTTAGTTAACTAATAGGGTAATGATATTGTTTACAGGTTAACAAGATGGTGAATGACTAAAAAGCTTTCAGTGTGTTACACAATAAATTGTGAATGGCTCTGTGATCCAACTGAATTCACCAGTACTGAACTATGGCCCCCGAGGGAAACACAAGGTTAGGTTCATGCCAGCTGTCAGGAACTATTTCATCAACTAATCAATATGTAACATTTAAAAAAATGTGTTCCTGCTTGACAGCACACCATAGCCTTTTTGTTCTTCAGTTCAGTTCAGTTCAGTTGCTCAGTCGTGTCGGACTCTTTGCGACCCCGTGAACCACAGCCCGCCAGGCCTCCCTGTCCATGACCAACTCCCGAAGTGTACCCAAACTCATGTCCATTGAGTCAGTGATGCAATCAAACCATCTTATCCTCTGTCGTCCACTTTTCCACCTGCCCTTAATCTTTCCCAGCATCAGGTTATTTTCAAACGAGTCATTTCTTCGCATCAGGTGGCCAAAGTATTGGAGTTTCAGCTTCAACATCAGTCCTTCCAATGAACACCCAGGACTGATCTTTAGGATGGACTGATTGGATCTCCTAGCAGTCCAAGTGGAGAAGACAATGGCAACCCACCCCAGTACTCTTGCCTGGAAAATCCCATGAACAGAGGAGCCTCGTAGGCTGCAGTCCATGGGATCGTGAAGAGTTGGACACGAGTGAATGACTTCACTTTCACTTTTCACTTTCATGCACTGGTGAAGGAAATGGCAACCCACTCCAGTGTTCTTGCCTGGAGAATCCCAGGGACAGCGGAGCCTGGTGGCTGATGTCTATGGGGTCACACGGAGTCAGACACTATTGAAGCAACTTAGCAGTAGCCACAGCAGCAGTAGTCTAAGGGACTGTCAAGAGTGTTCTCCAACACCACACTTCAAAAGCATCAATTCTTCGGCGCTCAGCTTTCTTTATAGTCCAAATCTCACATCCATACAAGACTACTGGAAAAACCATAGTCCTGACTAGATGGACCTTTGTTGACAAAGTAATGTCTCTGCTTTTTAATATGCTGTCTACGTTGGTCATAACTTTCTTTCCAAGGAGTAAGAGTCTTTTAATTTCATGGCTGCAATCACCATCAGCAGTGATTCTGGAGCCCCAAAAAATAACGTCAGCCACTATTTCCACTGTTTCCCCATCTACTTTCCATGAAGTGATGGGACCAGGTGTCATGATCTTAATTTTCTGAATGCTGAGCTTTAAGCCAACTTTCTCATTCTCCTCTTTCACCTTCATCAAGAGGCTCTTTAGTTCTTCTTTACTTTCTGCCATAAGGGTGGTGTCATCTGCATATCTGTGGTTATTGATGTTTCTCCCAGCAATCTTGATTCCGGCTTGTGTTTCTTCAAGCCCAGTGTTTCTCATGATGTACTCTGCATATAAGTTAAATAAGCAGGGTGACAATATACAGCCTTGATGTACTCCTTTTCCTATTTGGAACCAGTCAGTCGTCCCATGTCCAGTTCTAATTATTGCTTCCTGACCAGCTTACAGGTTTCTCAAGAAGCAGGTCAGGTGGTCTGGTATTCCTATCTCTTTCAGAATTTTCCAAAGTTTATTATGATCCACACAGTCAAAGGCTTTGGCATAGTCAATAAAGCAGAAGTAGATGTTTTTCTGGAATTATCTGGCTTTTTCGATCATCCATCGGATGTTGGCAATTTGATCTCTTGTTCCTCTGCCTTTTCTAAAACCAGCTTGAACATCTGGAAGTTCACGGTTCACATATTGCTGAAGCCTGGCTTGGAGAATTTTGAGCATTACTTTACTAGTGTGTGAGATGAGTGCAATTGCGCGGTAGTTTGAACATTCTTTGGCATTCCTTTTCTTTGGGATTGGAATAAAAACTGACATTTCCAGTCCTGTGGCCACTGCTGAGTTTTCCAAATTTGCTGGCATATTGAGTGCAGCACTTTCACAGCATCATCTTTCAGGGTTCGAAATAGCTCAAGTGGAATTCCATCACCTCCACTAGCTTTGTTCGTAGTGATGCTTCCTAAGGCCCACTTGACTTCACATTCCAGGATGTCTGGCTCTAGGTGAGTGAACACACTATCATGATTATCTGGGTTATGAAGATATTTTTTGTACAGTTCCTGTGTGTATTCTTGCCACCTCTTCTTAATATCTTCTGCTTCTGTTAGGTCCATGCCATTTCTGTCCTTTATTGAGCCCATCTTTGCATGAAATATTCTCTTGGTATCTCTAATTTTCTTGAAGTGATCTCTAGTCTTTCCCATTCTTTTGGTTCCCTCTATTTCTTTGCATTGATCATTGAGGAAGGCTTTCTTATCTCTCCTTTCTATTCTTTGGAACTCTGCATTCAAATGGGTATATTTTTCCTTTTCTCCTTTGCTTTTCACTTCTCTTCTTAGGATCACTAGAAAACACTTCAACATTGTAACTTGGAAGTCATTTTAAACAGACAGGTCATAAACAAAAAGCATAAAGAGTGGGGAAAAAATGACACTGAATAGATTTAAAAGGGGACACTTGTTTATAGTAGAAGCGGAAACAAGAAGACAGAGGATTGCCTTGTCTGACCTCAACTGGGAAGGGATGCAAAGGGTAAACACCAAAATTTTTGTAGCTCTGTGCATGTCCACAAGTGACCACAAAAGTATCAAAAGTATTAATTTGATAGTTAGACAAAAACTCTATCAAGTAGATGGATTTTAAATACAGAATCCATAAAAGATAAGTAATTAACTCTATTCATGTCTAGAACTCCAAAAAGTCTTGGGAAGAAGATATGTCTTTAAAAATCATCAAAAATGGTATTTCTAATGATGGTATTTCTATTCTGGAAAGAGAGAAAATCACTTAGGTAAGCTATATGAAATAAGGCCCAATTAAAAAATCAAAGGGACTGTAATATTTATTTTGAGCAAAACTAGTGTTTGGAGAGACTGTTGTGCCATAACAGCTTAGACAAAAAAAAAAATCAAAATGAGAGTTCAGGATCTGTATTCAAAATAGAAGCAGAAGTGCTGATGTGGGAAAGGGAAGACTTCTTTTATTGTAGGAGGAAACTAGAAGAAAAGGAAGGGTGCATATTCATGAGGATGGTCTCTTTATGGCTCCTGTATTTTTCCTGAAGTCTCAGACAATGAGGAACACAGACAATTCAGAAAATAAGTTAGCAAATCCAGTCCTCAAGAAAAATATTTTAAAATAGAATAACTCTGAACTCCAAAGCAAATTCCTTCCTCTACTTTTTTGTTTCCTTTCTAGGCTTCCCTGGTGGCTCAGTGGTGAAGGCTCCATCTGCATTGCAAGAGACACAGGTTTGATTCCTGGGTTCAGAAGATCTTCTGGAGAAAAAATGGCAATGAACTTCAGTGTTCTTGCCTGGGAAATCCTATGGAGAGAGGAGCCTGGCGGGCTACAGTCCATGGCCTCACAAAGAGTCAGACATGACTTGGCAGCTAAACAGCAGCAATAA
The DNA here is from genome assembly GCA_024291935.2 of Okapia johnstoni. Lineage (NCBI taxonomy): Eukaryota > Metazoa > Chordata > Mammalia > Artiodactyla > Giraffidae > Okapia > Okapia johnstoni. The sequence continues at coordinate 51,597,002 of CM044319.1, forward strand.
TTTCCTATCAACTCATTTCTCTATTTACTCCATGGAGCATTAAAGTCGCTTAAGTCCTGTCTGACTCTTTGTGACTTTATGGAGGAATTATATGAAAATATTAAAAGAAATACAACACAAAGGAGGGTCAAATAAAGGGCCTACACATAGTAGGTGCTCAACAAAATGTTAGCTTCTGTTCTTAATTCCTTTTATTTTTATTTATTTGTTTTTCACATAATGTACTTCCTTTTTTCTACTCTTCTTTACCTTTTGGCTTTCTTTCTTTCTGTCACTTATCACTTCTCCTCGAAAGAAGTAGACTATTTCTCCTACACTCCAGTTCTTCCTGAAGCTAAAATCCTAATACTTATAAAATCCAAAAAGACAACCATCTTGTCTAGAGCTCTAAAACTCCTATTTTGGATTTTTTTTCCCATGGAGCTCCAGTTGCTTATCAGAAGCTTCTCCACTATTTCCCTCATAAATGGGTAGTAGAAGGGGACACAGCCTACTATGTCTGTGTCTTCTACGTGATGTGTTCTATCTGTTGTATCAAACATCCAAATACACATAACCCCCTTAATTTCACCCAAGGAAGCTGTATTCCTCTGAATATATGATCCGCTCCAAAAGGTGTCATATATTCTGATATTTCCTAGACTTTTTTGACTGATTTATGTCAAAGATGCTGACTTTTTTCTGTCGGTTAGGCTGGGGTTATGATGTTTTGGAGGAAGACCACAGAGGTGAAATACCATTCTCATCATGTCATATAAAGGGTACATATTATAAATATGACGTATCACTGTGGATAATGAACTTGGTCACCTGACTGAAGTAGTGTTTATCAGTTGTGTATGTTTGTTATGTTTCTTTTTCTTGAGAGCATATATCTACATAAATTATTTGAAATTCTTCTTCCTGAGAAATTTGTCTCTTCCCTCCTTTTTATTTGGACAGCCATTTATTTATATCAGTTTGGATTCATGGGTATTCATTTTAAAGTTTGGGTTATAATCCAATAGTACTTAATTTTGTTGTGTAATTTTTTCTATAAAAACTGAAAATAATTTTTAATCTATCTTTTTTGATAATGGAAACATAAAAAATGCTAACGATTTAGAAGATTTGAACAGAGATTAACACATTTGTATAATTCAATATATAGAACTTTATAGCTAACAATTAGAAAATGCACATTATTATCAAGAATGTATATTTACAAAAAATTTCCTATAGAATGAGTGGTAATGCAAATTTCAACAATATCAAGAGACTGAAATAACCCAGTTTATGTTTTCTGACCACAGTGTGAAATTAAGCCAGTAGTTAAAAGCAAAGATAGCAAGAAAAATTACTAACAATTTTGAAGTTGAGCAAAATGACTCACAATAAATAAATAAATGGAAGAAAGAAATCACCCATTTCTTAAATGTGAGTTTTGCATGGAGATTTTCTCTGAAAGAGTTAAGTCTGAAAAAGGCAGTGGGGAGTAAGTTTGCAGTGGAGAAATCTAACGACACTACTTCAGCTAGGTGATTAAGTTCAATATCAATGGTCATAAATCAAGTTCATAGCTTATTCCCTGGTATGATATGATGAGATTCACTTTAGTTCTGTGATCTTCCTTCCTCAAATGACAAATCCCCTTTTAATTATAAGAAAAACAGTAGAAAAAGTCTAATAAAAAATCATCCTGTAGTATGCCTGCCCAATACTTTCAAAACTGACATGATTATCCAAAACAAGAGAAATTTGAGAAATTGTCCCAGCTAAGAAAAATCTAAGGAGGTATAATAACTAAATGTCTGCTATTCTGGATTGGATCTTGGAAAAGAAAAATAAGCTAAGGTAAAAACTAAAGCAATCTGAAGAGGTATGAATTTGACTTAATAATTACTTATTGATATTAGTTCATTGATTGTACCAAACATCATAATACTACAAGATGTTAATAATAAGGGACTATGCATATGTGTGTGAGAGGGGGTTAGCTTGAGAATTCTCTGTACTATCTACATAATTTTTCTGTAAGTATAAAACCATTCTGAAATAAAAAAGTATGATTTTATACAATAAACTATAGTGGAAATTAGTAAATATTTTAACTGAATAAAAATTGAACTAAAATATATAATTAATTGGGTAAAGATATAAGATAAATACATCACTGGACGTTTCTAGCCTTAAACATATATGGTACAAAAATCTGGAAAATAATGGTAGGAAGCCATCTGAAGACAAAATTACACAAAATAATTCTAAACAGATTAAAAAAAAAACAGCAGAAATAAACAGGAAAATTTTTCAAAAGATAAATTAGCAATCTCAAAAGTCAATCCTTTGGACTTGTAATAAAAATTATGCACTAAGCAAGAAAAAATAGGAAAGAAGTGACAGACTAATAATATAAAAAATAAAATGAGATATAATTATAAATTATAAAGCTTTAAAATATTAGAGCAAATTTTCAAGTGTTTTTTTTTCCATTTAAAGTGGAAATTTGCATGATATGAAGAATTCCTTGAAAAATCACTTACTAAATCTGATAAAAGAATAAGCAAAAGTTCTGAAGATTGCTAAATTAATTAAATATTAAATAAAATAGCAATACATTTTGCAAAAAGAAAACCAATTATCAGAATATCTAGGGAGAAATTAACACAAAATTTGCACTGATTTTTCAGAAATCCCTTAAAAAGATGAGAATATTATCTGCAGTGTGAAAATGTTTTAGGAATTCCCACCTTGTCAAGATTCTATGCCCCCTATTCCCAGCACAATCCTTCAAGCTAGGCTTCAGCAGTACTTCAACTGAGAACTTCCAGATGCTCAAGTTGGGTATATAAAAGGTAGAGGAACCAGAGGTCAAAGTGCCAACATTTGCTGGATCATAGAGAAAGCAAGGGAATTCCAAAAAAAAACCCATCTATCTCTGTTTCACTGACTACGCTAAAGCCTTTGACTGTGTGAATCACAGCAAACTGTGGAAAACTCTTAAAGAGATGAGAATACCAGATAATCCTATTTGTCTCCTGAGAAACATGTATGAGGGTCAAGAAGCAACAGTTAGAACCTTATCTGGAATGACTGGTTCAAAACTGAGAAAGAAATATGACTAGGCTGTGTATCGTGAGAAATGCCAGATTGGATGAGTTATAAGCTGGAATCAAGATTGCTAGGAGAAGTATCAACAACTTAAGACATGCTGGTGATACCACCTTAATTGCAGAAAATGAAGAGAAACTAAAATTCCTCTGGATGAGGGTGAAAGACACGAGTGAAAAAGCCAACTTAAAACTCAGTATTAAAAAAATAAGATTATGGCATCTGGTCCCATCACTTCAGGGCAAATAGAAAGGGAAAAGCTGGAAACAGTGACAGATTTCCACTTCTTGGGCTCTAAAACCACTGTGAATGGTGACTGCAGCCATGAAATTAGAAGATTGCTTCATAAAAAGCAAAGGCATCACTTTGCCAGCAGAGGTCCATATGGTCAAGGCTATGGTCTTTCCAAAAGTCATGTATGGGTGAGAGAGTTAGACTATAAAGAAGGCTGAGTACTAAAGAATTGTTGCTTTGAAACTATGGTGCTGGAGACAACTTTTGAGAGTCCCTTGGGCAGCAAGAAGATCAAACTAGTCAATCTTAAAGGAAATCAATCAACCCTGACTATTCATTGGAAGGACTGACGCTGAAGCTGAAGCTCCAATACTTTTGCCACCTGACGTGAACAACTGACCCACTGGAAAAGACCCTGATGCTGGGAAAGATTGAAGGCAAAGTAGAAGAGGGCAAAAGAGGATGAGATGGTTGGATGGCATCACCATTCCAATGGACATGAACTTAGGCAGACTCCAGCAGATGATGAGGGACAGGGAGGCCTTGGTGTGCTGCAGTCCATGGGGTCACAAAGGGTCCAACACGACTTGGTGAATGAACAAATGAACACATTCTCAGCACCTCTGAGCTATCACTCCTGTAATCGTATTATGTTATATAATAGCTTGTGTAAGAAAAAGGAAAATATCTAACTAGCCCTCATCTAATCACATATGCCCCTCAAAACAGATATCTTTCTCAGGCTGGTGTCAGAGTAAGAAGGTAAAATAGAACAAGAAATCAGAAATGGAGGTCAGAGAGATGAGAAGTGTGAGAACAACTTAATACACTGGTTTTTTTTAGGGGGGTGGGTGTTGACAATGAAACAGTTGTATAAGGAATTGGGGTAGGGTGGTAGAAGGGAGTTGGTCTTAAGCTGAAACAGAACCCTGACTGACAGGCAAGGAAGAAGGGTGACCTGAACTCTACAGAATCCAATAGCCTGAATGACCTTGGAAGTTGTTCTCCTCAGAGCTTCCAGAAAGAAACACACACTTGCAAACATCTTGATTTTGGCTTTATGAGATCTTAAACTGAGACTCCCAGATGGTCAACACCAAAATCAGATTGATTATCTCCTTTGCAGCCAAAGATGGAGAAGCTCTAAATAGTCAACAAAAACAAGACCAGGAGCTGACTGTGGCTCAGATCATGAACTCCTTATTGCCAAATTCAGAAATAAATTGAAGAAAGTGGGGAAAACCACTAGACCATTCAGGTATGACGTAAATCAAATCCTTTATGATTATACAGTGGAAGTGAGAAATAGATTTAATGGGCTATATCTGATAGACAGAGTACCCGATGAACTATGGATGGAGGTTTGTGACATTGTATAGGAGACAGGGAACAAGACCATCCCCAAGAAAAAGAAATGCAAAAAAAAGCAAAATGGCTGTCTGAGGAGGCCTTACAAATAGCTGTGAAAAGAAGAGATGTGAAAAGCAAAGGAGAAAATGAAAGATATTCCCATTTGAATGCAAACTTTCAGAGAAGAGCAAGAAGAGATAAGAAAGCCTTCCTCAGTGATCAATGCAAACAACTAGAGGAAAACAATAGAATGGGAAAGACTAGAGATCTCTTCAAGAAAATAGAAATAGCAAGGGAACATTTCATGCAAAGATGAGCTCAATAAAGGACAGAAATGGTATGGACCTAACATAATTAGAAGATATTAAGAAGAGGTGGCAAAAATACACACAAGAACTGTACAAAAAAGATCTTCATAACCCAGATAATCACGATAGTGTGACCACTCACCTAGAGCCAGACATCCTGGAATGTGAAGTCAAGTGGGCCTTAAGAAGCATCACTAAGAACAAAGCTAGTGGAGGTGATGGAATTCCAGTGGAGCTATTTCAAATCCTAAAATATGATGCTGTGAAAGTGCTGCACTAAATATGTCAGCAAATTGGAAAACTCAGTAGTGACCACAGGACTGGAAATGTCAGTATTCATTCCAATCCCAAAGAAAGGGAATGCCAAAGAATGTTCAAACTACCACACAATTGCGCTGATCTCACACACTAGCAAAGTAATGCTCAAAATTCTCCAAGCCAGGCTTCAGCAATACGTGAACCATGAACTTCCAGATGTTCAAGCTGGTTTTAGAAAAGGCAGAGGAACAAGAGATCAAATTGCCAACATCTGCTGGATCAAAAAGCAAGAGAATTCCAGAAAACATCTATTTCTGCTTTATTAACTATGCCAAAGCCTTTGACTGTGTGGATCACAATAAACTGTAGAAAATTCTGAAAGAAATGCGAATACCAGACCACCTGACCTGCTTCTTGAGAAACCTGTATGCACGTCAGGAAGCAACAGTTAGAACTGGACATGGAACAACAGACTGGTTCCAAATAGGAAAAGGAGTACATCAAGGCTGTATATTGTCTCCCTGCTTATTTAATTCATATGCAGAGTACATCATGAGAAACGCTGGGCTGGAAGAAGCAGAAGCTGGAATCAGGATTGCTGGGAGAAATATCTATAACCTCAGATATGCAGATGACACAACCCTTATAGCAGAAAGTGAAGAAGAAATAAAAAGTCTCTTGATGAATGTGAAAGAGGAGAGTGAGAAAGTTGGCTTAAAGCTCAACATTCAGAAAACTAAGACCGTGGTGTCTGGTCCCATCACTTCATGGCAAATAGATGGGGAAACAGTGGCTGACGTTATTTTGGGGGGGCTCCAAAATCGCTGCAGATGGTGACTGCAGCCATGAAATTAAAAGATGCTTACTCCTTGGAAGGAAAGTTATGACAAACCTAGACAGCTTATTAAAAAGCAGAGACATTACTTGGCCAATAAAGGTCCATCTAGTCAATTCTATGGTTTTTCCAGTGGTCATGTATGGTTGTGAGATTTGGACTATAAAGAAAGCTGAGCACCAAAGAATTGATGCTTTTAAAGTGTGGTGTTGGAGAGGACTCTTGAGAGTCCCTTGGACTGCAAGGAGATCCAACCAGTCCATGCTAAAGGAGATCAGTCCTAAGTGTTCATTGGAAGGACTGATGTTGAAGCTGAAACTCCAATACTTTGGCCACCTGATGCAAAGAGCTGACTCATTTGAAAAGACCCTGATGCTGGGAAAGACTGAGGGCAGTAGGAAAAGGGGATGACAGAGGATGAGATGATTGGATGGCATCACTGACTCAACGCGCATGAGTTTGGTTGGATAAACTCCGCGAGTTAGTGATGGACAGGGAGGCCTGGCTTGCTGCCGTTTATGGGGTCACAAAGAGTTGGACCGGACTGAGCAACTGAACTGAACTGAACTGAAGCTGAGACTCCTGTTTTGTTGTGCTCACACTCTTGACCCATGGAAACTGTGTAATAATAAATCTCTGTAGTTTCAAGCCATGCATTTAAGTCAAATTTGTGGCAATTTGTTACCCATAAAAAGCAAAATAAGATGTTGCCTATTTTTTAAAAAAGGTATGGAATAATCTTGATCTCAAAACTGATAAAGATATTGTATTATTTACTGTGTGCTCAGTCATGTCTGACTCTATGTGGTCCCATGGACTTTATCCCACCAGGCTTCACTGCCCATAGAATTTTCCAGGCAAGAATACTGGATTGATATGCCATTTTCTATTCCAAAGGATCTTCCTGACCCTGGGATTGTCCTTGTGTCTCTTGCATTGCAGGCTGATTTTTAACCACTGTGACAATGGGGAAGACATTGCAAGAACAGAAAAATAACACCTTGTATGACCAAAAATAAAAATCCAAAACAAAATACTACCAAATTAATTTCATTATATACTGAAAATGACTATGCATTGTGACTAAAATGGATTAATTCAAGGAATATGATTTACTATTTCATTCAATAATCAATCACTGTTGTTGCTGTTGTTATTCAGTTACTGTCATGTGTGATTCTTTGCTACCCCATGAACTGCAGCACAACAGTCTTCCCTGTGCTTCACTATCTCCCTGAGTTTGCTCAGGCTCATGTCCATTGAGTCAGTGATTCAATCCAACCATCACATCCTCTGTCACCTTCTTTTCCTCCTGCCTTCAATCTTTCCCAGCATCAGGTTCTTTCCCAATCAGTCAACACTTCCCATCAGGTGGCCAAAGTATTGGAGCTTCAGCTTGAGTATCAGTCCTTCAAATGAATATTTAGGGTTGATTTTCTTTAGGACTGGCTGGTTTGAACTCCTTGATGTCAAGCAGATTCTCAAGTATCTTATCCAGTACAACAGTTCAAAAGCATAAATTTTTCAGTGCTCAGCTTTCTTTATGGTCCAACTCTTACATCCTTACATTACTACTGGAAAAATTGTAGATTTGAATATACAGACCTTTGTTGGGAAAGTGATGTATCTGCTTTTTAATACATTATCTAGTTTGTCATAGCTTTCCTTCCAAGGAGTAAGTGTCTTTTAATTTCATGTCTGCAGTCACCATCCTCAGTTATTTTGGAGCCCAAAAAAATGAAATCTATCACTGTTTCCACTTTCTCCCCCCCATTTGCTGTGAAGTGATGGGACAAGATTCCAGGATCTTAGTTTTTTGAATGTTGAGTTTAAGCCAGCTTTTCACTCTCTTTTTCCACATTCATCAAGAGGATTTTAGTTCCTCTTCACTTTCTGCCATTAATGTGGTATCATCTGCATATCTGAGGTTGTTGATATTTCTCCTGTCAATATTGATTCCAGCTCATGGTTCATCCAGTCTGGCATTTTGCATGATGTACTCTGCACATCAGTTAAATGATCAGGGTGACAATATACAGCCTTGACATACTCTTTTCCTGATTTGGAACCAGTCCATTGTTCCATGTATGGTTCTAACTGATGAAATCTTGACCTGCATACAAGTTTCCCAGGAGTCAGGTAAGGTGGCCTGATATTCCCATTTCTTTCAGAATTTTCCACAGTTTACTGTGGTTCACAAAGTCAAACGCTTTAGCATAGTCACTGAAACAGAAGTAGATTTTTTTGGAATTCCCTTGCCTTTTCAGTGATCCAGAGGATGTTGGCAATTTGGTCTCTTGTTCCTCTGCCTTTTCTAACTTGTACATCTGGAATTCCTTGGTTCACATATTGTTGAAGCCTAGCTTGAATGATTTTGAGCATTAACTCACTGGCATGTGAAAGGAGTGTAATTGTATGGTACTTTGAACATTGGCATTGCTCTTATTTGGGATTGGAATGAAAACTGACTTTTTGCAGTCCTATGACCACTGCTAAGTTTTCCAAATTTGCTGGCATATTGACTGTAGCACTTTAACAGCATCAGCTTTTAGGATTTTAAATAGCCCAGCTGGAATTTCATAACTTCCACTAGCTTCCTTTGTAATAATGTTTCCTAAAAGCCCACTTGACTTCACATTCCAGTATGTACGGCTCTAGATGAGTGACCACATTTTGTGATTATTTGGTTCAATAAGACCTTTATTTTTTTTTAAAATCATTCTTCTGTGCATTCTTGCCACCTCTTCTTAATCTCTTCTTAGGTTCTTGCCATTTCTGTCCTTTATCATGCCCATCTTGCATGAAATTTTCCCTTGGTATCTATAATTTTCTTGAAGAGATCTCTAGTCTTTCTCGTTCTATTATTTTTTTTCTATTTCTTTGCATAGTTCACTTAAGAAGCCTTTCTTATATCTCCTTGCTATTTTCTGGAAATATCTTTCCTTTTCTCCTTTGCCTCTCACTTCTCTTCTTTTGGCAGATATTTGTAAGGCCTACTCAGACACCAACTTTGCCTTCTTACATTTCTTTTTCTTGGGGATGGTTTTAGACATTACCTTCTGTACCGTGGTATTAACCTCCATCTATTACTATATCTAGTACCCTTAATCTATTCATCACTCCACTGTATAATTATAAATTATTTGATTTATGTCATACTTGAATGGCCCAATGGGTTTCCCTACTTTCTTCAATTTGAGCATGAATTTTGCAACAAGGAGCTAATGATCTGAGTCACAGTAAGATCCAGTTCTTGTTTTGCTGACTATATCAAACTTCTCCAACTTTGGCTTCAAAGAATATAATCAATCTTTTTTTCTGTACTGACCATCTGGTTATGTCCATGTGTAGAGTCATCTCCTGTGCTTTTGGAATAGGGTGCTTGCTATGACCATTGTGTTCTCTTGCCAAAACTTATTAGCTTTTGTCCTACTTCATTTTGTACTCCAAAGCCAAACTTGCCTGTTACTCCAGGTATCTCTTGGCTTCCTATTTTTACATTCCAGCCCCCTAATATGAAAAGGACATCTTCTTCATTTTGGGGGGGTGGGGAGGAGGGTGTTAGTTCTAGGAAGTCTTGTAGGTCTTCAAAGAATCATTTCACTTCAACTTCTTTGGCATTACTGGTAGGGCCATATACTTGGATTACCATGATGTTGAATGGTTTGCCTTGGAAACGAATGGAGATCATTCTGTGGTTTATGAGATTGCACCCAAGCACTGCATTTTGGACTCTTTGATTAACTCTGAGGGATGATCTATTGCTTATAGGGGATTTTTGCCCAAAGTAGTAGATATAATGGTCATCTGAATTAAATTCACCCATTCCCATCTATTTTCAGTCAGGTTCAGTCTCGCAGTTGTACACGACTTTGCGACCTCATGGACTGCAGCACATCAGGCTTCCCTGTTCATCACCAACTCCCAGAGCTTGCTCAGACTCATGCCCATTGAGTAGATGATGCCATCCAACCATCTCATCCCTGTTGTGACTTTCTCCTCCTGCCTTCAAACTTTCCCAGGATCAGGGTCTTTTCTGGTGAGTCAGTTCTTCCCATCAGGTGGCCAAAATATTGGAGTTTCAGCTTCAGCATCTATCCTTCCAATGAATATTCAAGACTAATTTACTTTAGGATTGACTGGTTTGATTTGCTTTCAGTCTAAGGGTTTCTCAAGATTTTTCTCCATCACCACGGTTCAAAGGCATCAATTCTTCGGTGCTCAAATTTCTTTATAGTCAAATTCTCACATCCATACATGACTACTGGAAAAACCATAGCTTTCACTAGACAGACCTTTCTTGGCAAAGAAATGTCTCTGCTTTTTAATATGCAGTCTAGGTTGGTCATAGCTTTTCTTCCAAGGAACAAGCGTCTTTTAATTTTATGAGTGCAGTCACCATCTGCAGTGATTTTGGAGCCGAAAAATATAAAGTCTGTCACTGTTTCCATTGTTTCCCCATCTATTTGCCACAAAGTGATGGGAAACGATGCCGTGATCTTCATTTATTGAATGTTGAGTTTTACACCTGTTTTTTTCACTCTCCTCTTTCACTTTGATCATAAGCTCTTGAGTTCTTCTCCGATTTCTTCCATAAGGGTGGTGTTATCTGCATATTTGAGGTTCCTGATATTTCTCCTGGCTATCTTGATTCCAGCTTGTGCTTCATCCAGCCAGGCATTTAGCATGATGTACTCTGACTAAAACTTAAATAAGCAGAGTGAAAATATATAGCCTTGACATACTCCTTTCCTGATTTGCAAACAGTCTGCTCTTTAATGACCGGTTCTAATGGTTGCTTTTTACCTGCATATAGATTTCTCAGGAGGCAGATGAGGTGGTTTGGTATTCCCATATCTTCAAGAATTTTCCAAGGTTGTTGTGATCTACACAGTCAAAGACTTTGGCATAGTCAATAAAGCAGAAATATATGTTATTCTGGATCTCTCTTGCTTTTTCTATGATCCAACGGATGTTGGCATTTGATCTCTGGTTCCTCTGCCTTTTCTAAATTCAGCTTGAACATCTGGAAGTTCAAAGTTCATGTACTGTTGAAGCCTGGCAAATTTTGGGCATTACTTTGCTAGAGTGTGAAATGAGGGCAATTGTGCGGTAGTTGAACATTCTTGGGCATTGTATTTCTTTGGGATTGGAATAAAAAAACATGGAATGAAACTCTATACTGTCAGCAAAAATATACCGGGAGCTGACTGTGGCTCAAATCATGAACTCCTTATTGCAAAATTTAGACTTAAATTGAAGAAAGCATGGAAAACCATTAACTATTTAGGTATGACCTAAATCAAATATCTTACAATTATACAGTGGAGGTGACAAATAGATTCAAAGAACTAGACCCAATAAACAGAGTGCCTGAAGATCTGTGAACAGAGGTTAGTGACATTGTACAGGAGGCAGTGATCAAGACCATTCCCCCCAAAAGAAATACTAAAAGGCAAAATAGTTGTCATAAGAGGCCTTACAAATAGCTGAGAAAAGAAGAGAAGCTAAAGGTGAAGGAGAAAAGGAAAGATATACTCATTTGCAGAGTTCCAAAGAAGAACAAGGAGAGATAAGAAAACCTTCCTCAGTGATTAATGCAAAGAAACAGAGGAAAACAATAGATGGGATAAACTAGAGATCTCTTCAAGAAATTTAGAGATACCAGGAGAATATTTCATGCAAATATGGGAAAAATAAAGGACAGAAATGGTATGGACCTAACAGAATTAGAAGATATTAAGAAGAGGTGGCAAGAAGACACAGAAGAACTATACAAAAAAGATCTTCATGACCCAGGTAACCATGACGGTGTTATCACTCATCTAGATCCAGACATCCTGGAATGTGAAGTCAAGTGGGCTTTAAGAAGCATCACTATGAACAAAGCTAGACTGGAGACGATGGAATTCCAGTTGAGCTATTTCAAATCCTAAAAGATGATGTTGTGAAAGTGCTGCACTCAATATGTCAGCAAATTTGGAAAACTCAGCAATGGCACAGAACTGGAAAATATCACTTTTCATTCCAATCTCAAAGAAGGGCATTGCCAAGGAATGCTCATTGCATTCGTCTCACATGCTAGCAAAGTAATGCTCAAAATTCTCCAAACCAAGCTTCAACAGTATGTAAACCATAAACTTCCAGATGTTCAAGTTGGGTTTACAAAAGGCAGAGAAAAGAAAGAAAGAAAGTGAAGTCACTCAGTCGTGTCTGACTCTTTGCAACCCCATGGACTGTATCCTGCCAGGCTCCTCCATCCATGGGATTTTCCAGGCAAGAATACTGGAGTGGGTTGCCATTTCCTTCTCCAGGGGATCTTCCTGACCCAGGGATCAAACTCGGGTCTCCTGCACTGCAGGCAGATCTTTTACCATCTGAGCCACCAGGGAAGGCTGAAAGGCAGAAGAACAAGAGATCAAATGGCCAACATCCATTGCATCATAGAAAAAGCAAGAGAATTCCAGAAAAAACATCTACTTCTGCTTTATTGATTATACCAATGCCTTTGACTGTGTATATCACAAAAAACTGGAAAATTCTTCCAGAGATGAGAATAACACAGCACCTGAACTGACCCCTGCGAAATCTGTATGCAGGTTAAGAAGCAGCAGTTAGAATTGGACATGGGACAAGAGGCTGATTTCAAATTGGGAAAGGAGTACATCAAGGCCGTATATTATCACCCTGCTTATTTAACTTATATGCAGAGTACATCATGTGAAATGCTGGGCTGCATGAAGCACACTCTGGAATCAAGATTGCCAGGATAATGCAGATGACACCACCATTTAAGCAGAATGTGAAGAGGAACTGAAGACCCTCTTGATGAAATGAAAGAGTAGAGTGAAAAAGTTGGCTTAAGACTCAACATTCAAAAAACGAAGATCATCTCATATGGTCCCATCACTTCATGGCAAATAGATGGGGAAACAATGGAAACAGTGAGAGATTTTATTTATTTATTTAGGGATCCAAAAGCACTGCAGATGGTGACTGCACCCATGAAATTAAAGATGCTTCCTCCTTGGAAGAAAAGTTATGACCAACCTAGAAAGCATATTGAAAAACAGAAACATTACTTTGCCGACAAATGTCCGTTTAGTCAAAGCTATGTCTTTTCCTGTAGTCATGTATGGATGTGAGAGTTGGACCATAAAGCAGGTTGAAGTATTGATGCTTTTAAACTGTGGTGTTGGGGAAGACTCTTGAGAGTCCCTTGAATTTTTAAGAGATCAAACCAGTGAATCCTAAAGCAAATCAGTCCTGAGTATTCATTGGAAGGACTGATGCTGAAGCTGAAACTCCAACACTTTGGCCACCTGATGTGAAAAACTAACTACTTGCAAAAGACCCTGATACTGGGAAAGTTTGAAGGAAGGAGGAGAAGGGGTCAACAGAGGATGAGATTGTTTGATGGCATCACTGACTCAATGGACATGAGTTTGAGCAAGCTCTGGGAGCTGGTAATTGAGAGGGAAGCCTTGTGTGCTGTAGTCCAAGGGGTCACAAAGAGTCAGACATGACTGAGCGACTGAACAGTTCTGATTATAACAATATACTTTACTGACATTTTCTGAGTGTGTGTTTTTTTTGGAAACACTGAGTCAACAGAGCCACAAGACACATGTTTAATACGTGAATCAAAAAATCAAGCATTTGTGAGTTTTATGATCTTTCTGTAAAAAGGTTGTACATTAGGATGATACTAGAAAATAAAGGCAAATGATCTGTGGGAAATGAGTTAAACTATGAGAGTATTTTTAAATTATTGTATTTTGGAACACAAGTGTCTTGTCTCTCATCATTCTCTTTATCTCTGTATTGATCTTTCTCTCTATTTCTCTGTCTGTTTCTATCTTTTTATCTCTCTGTCTCCCTCTCTCACACAAAAACAAAAGATATTTTTCACATTCAAATAATCTTCTTATGAAAGTTTAATGATATATTTAAAACTTACCTGAATGTGCCACAATTTTGTAAACTATTTTAAAATGAATTCCTCTTGGAGAAATATCCATGCAAACGTGTTGAAAGGGCATTGCAAACTCTGAAATGGAATGGACATAAATTCATGAACCATGACCTTACTGCTTACTTTATTTCAATGTTCAGTCAGTAGTGACTTTTCCTAATACTTTGTGCATGTATGAAGATTAATTAGAGAAAAAGATGCACAAGAGGTTCAATCATACAAAGTTTTGTGGAGAGGGGGAAAAAAAGGGAATATCAAATGCACCCAGCTAGCCATCAAGAGGAAACTGCAAAGCACAGGTCAAAAAAAAAAAAAAAGAGGCTGAAACGCAGAGCATCTCCCTCATGGCTCAGCAGAGCTTGAACTGACCCCCCAAGAAGCCAAGAAGCAGCGCTTTGGACATGGTGGTCAAGAGGAAGGCAACATACTTTGCTAAGTTTTGAGTGTTAGCTGTAGTAGTATTTTGGTAGGTAAACTAATATTCAATGTAAAGAAGAGTAATTACTTTGGTAGCTTGAAGACGCTTTTCCTATTTCTTTTTTCTTTTTTTTTTTGACTTTAACTTTGTTTCTGGTTCTACTATTATTCATTATTTCTTTTGTATTTCCTAGTAGGTAATGATAACATCTGGAAATATGATATGTATAGCTTTTAATTTTAGATATGTATGTCTCTCTATTTATTTTTTTACTTCCTTCAATGCTTTTGTTGTTGACTCATAGGAGTATTAGCAGGCATCATTACCCTCTTCCTTTTTTTAATTGGAAGCCTTTTAATATTTGACCATCAAGAATGTTCTTTATGGTGAACTATCTTTAACAGATTAAGAATGATTCCTTTAATTTATTATTTGCTATGAATATTGTTTGTGAACTTAGTTTGGAATTATGCATTATAATCATTATGATTTGTTTAACTACTAATTTTGTTCTATTGATATTTCCCTGTAATGTATTAACACAGTGTTTTGCAGTAATTTTTCTCTAATACTGAGTATACTGGTGACACTGGAAACACTAGGATGGGCTGCTCAGGGACTTCTTTTGATATGCTCTGGTTTCAGTTTGTCAAGGTTTAATTAACATTGACATTGATGATATCATAATGATAGTGGACCAGAAATATCTTACATACCCCCTTGGGAATTAGTGTCACGTTTTTAATAGCAATTTAGTTAGGTGTGCATGTGTTTCTTTCATAGCTACTAGACTATGAAACAAGATATGTAATATGCATATTATCTGTTTCTTGATGCCAGAATAAACCATGAGAATTAAAACTTATTGGGAAGCAGCTGATACATATGTATGTGCTTCTATGTGTGTAAAATAGAAGTATGAAACTTTCCATGAAATTTATCTTTTCAGCCTGACAAGATTTTACACTTCCTTGAGAAAAGAAAAAACAAAAATTTTATGACCTGTTTAGTTTACCAATTACTACCATAAGTTTTTCAAAAATGATGGTTTAAATATTCTCTATTTTTATTATTTAAGAAATAATTTATATATATATTTATCTCATTTATTTGTACATTTGTCTTTTTTACCTTTTTCTTTGAATTTGTAAAATATACAATCATTGTACTTATCAAATCTACTATTTTCTTAATCTTTGCTGTTTTCTTAAAATATTATTACTCTTCTAGTTTCTTTTATTATTTAAAGATGCACTTTGGGGATTTGGGGTTAGTTTACTTCTATTTTCAGTTTTTCTGAGTTTTTATTGAAAATATTTTAGGCTATCAGTTTTTTTCTATTATGTTTTGGTTGTATATGGAGGGATTCATATGTAGTATTTTGTATTATTATTTATTAATGAATGGTTTGTAGTGTCAAGAGTTCTTTAGAACTTGCATGATTTTTCAGGTTTGCAGAGCTTTCCCCTTATTTTCTGTTTTATTTCTAATTTTAATACATTCTGATCAGTGCTTTTTGGATTTCAGTTCTATTTTACTTTTTTTAAATCTTGTTGCATTATAACAAACTTGTTAATATTTGTTGTGGGGTTTTTGTGGCTGTACCATATACATTTGAAATGATACATAATTTCTATATGATCGGTGCAAATATTTCCATGTGATTAAGCTTATTAGCAGTGTCAAAGTCTTTTTGTCCTTTTGGCCACAGCTTGTCTCAGAGCCCATGTTATTTCTTATCTAATAATAGTGAGTGTTAACATATTTGTACTCTGTAAAAGAAAATTAATTAATATAGGCTAAATATTTACTAGTTAGAGCTCTCCCACCATTTTTTTAGATTTATTTAAAGTTGACAGATTCTTATTAAATGGCCATTATTCTTTCTTTATGTCTGTGTCCTTAGTCTTTCAACAAGGAAAGAACAACTTTTGCTGTTTTCTATCACTGTTCATGGCAAAGGTTGCTGACTATAAACTGCAGCAAAATTTCTCCAAGGTTATAGGCCAACGGTAAATAATCTATTGTGATGATACAACTTTGTATTATGATCTGCAATGCTTTCAAAACAACAGGGAGCATTTCTGCAAGATCAGTACAGAGGCTGGTCCCATAACTGAACAATTCAAGTTAAGCAGAAAATGACACATATGCTTCTTGTCTTTTAAAGAGCAGTTTTTT
Organism: Okapia johnstoni; assembly: GCA_024291935.2. Taxonomy (NCBI): domain Eukaryota; kingdom Metazoa; phylum Chordata; class Mammalia; order Artiodactyla; family Giraffidae; genus Okapia; species Okapia johnstoni. The sequence goes on from CM044319.1 coordinate 51,613,651, forward strand.
CCTAAAATCCAATGTTCCTTTTTTCTTTCTTTCTTTTTTTAAATAGAGAATGTAGAATGAACTAGAAGACTACAAAAACATATCAAGTGCTGATTTTAAGGAATTGTTGAACTTCTTTTTTCTTTTTCTTTCATTTATTATTCTTTGCAAGAGGAAGAGAAGGTTTACCTCCAGATCTGTAAATTTTCTGGGGAATTTGAATTTTTTTTTTCCATTCTCTTATCCCAAACAAGGAATCTATTACACAGTTTTAAAAAAATGTGAATGAATTAATGGATGAGTGAACAAATGGTTATGATAAGCATCTGTCACAAGACAAGGTAACATTAAATGGCTTCTAGAACTTTCAAGCTATGGTGGGATAGTAATATTCACAACCACGATTAATCTATTATTTACTACATGGCCATATTAATATACTAGAAAGAAAAAATAAGGCCCTTAAGTGCAGACTTTCAAGAATCAACCTAAGCTAACTCTTTCTATATTCTTTCTTGACAAAAACATACGGCTTGCTTTCACATTCAGAACATCACAAGGCTGTTTCCAGCATAGCTGCTTGGTGATGTAGCACAGGAACTTCAAACTATGTTCCTACCATATTGGTTGATATCTTTCTGCTTCTCAACACTTTTCTTGACTTGTGTACTTTTGGTCAAGAAACTTTTCCTGGGTTTCTTAATCATTTATCATTTCAACCCACTATTTGCTGGTCTTTGAGTTCCCATCACTGGTGATGGTGGTGGTTTAGTCACTAAGTTGTTTCTGACTCTTGTGATCTCATGGACTGTAGCCCGCCAGGTTCAGAGGATCCATGGGATTTCCCAGGCAAGAATAGTGGAGTGGGTTGCCGTTTCCTTATCCAGGGGATCTTTCCAACCCAGGGATTGTACCTGCATCTCCTGCATTCCAGGCATATTCTTTACCTGACTGAGTCACTGGGGAAGCCCTTCCGTCACTTAATATATGCTTAATAGCAGCAAGTTATTGAAATCTTGAAACCTAACAGGTATATCTTATAGGTCATATTGTTTTTCCCAGAGTGAGACATTTTAGCTATTTTACATTTAACTAAGAAATATCTTCTTTCTGTCTAAAGTAAATAAAATCACAATATCAAATAATTAGAATAGTCTTCTAAAACTTGAATAATTAACATTATAGAGTTGAGGGATAAAGGAAGGAAATGGGATAAAGGATAAAGCCAGATATTTAAATAGGCATTTTAATGTTTTGAGTATTATGCATCCTTGCCTATTGTTCAGTTGCCTCTCTTCCAAGGTAGAGGTCCATGAACAATGGAATTTTAGAGGCTGCAGAAACAATGGAGGTTTAAATACATAATGGAAAGGCAGTGGAGTCTATCCTAGGCATAAACTCCTGTGCTTGTCCTCTTCCTGAGGGTCAATATTGTTTTACAGCCTGTAAAGATATCAACATCTGATTACAATCTAAAAAAAAATAATAAATATGGCTTATTGATTGCCCAAGATCTAATTACACAAATTCTGAAAAATAAGCACTTTTTTTTTGTTTGTTTTTACTCAAGAAAGAAAGAGAGTCACAAAGCAGTTAATGAGATGGTTCAGACTACACAACTCCTAATTAGTACAGCCTGTGTTGTATTCTTATGGTGATTATTTTCTTTGAGAGAAAAATTTAAGTTTTCTATTTGAGTATTAAACAAAATTTTTTCTTTCCTCTTGAGAAAAATGATTATGTGGAATATTCTCTGTGTTCCTAAACACATAAAAACGTTTGGTCCTGTATTCTTCTGCTCCTATACATGGTGACCCATCTCTCTTGTGTGTACTGACTTAATCAGATGCCTTGATTACATGATTGAGTGAAATGGGCTTCCTGCCAGGGTTGTCTATGTGTTATCAAACTCAAGTTCAGCTGTTCCCTGCTCAAAAGCCAGTAATCAAAGCACAAGTGTTAATAGAGAAGAAAGGTACTCTGTTCAGAAAATTCAACAATCTGGGGAGAGGGTGGACTCGTGTCCAGATACCAATTCTGAAAATCCTTCTCAGCCATGAGAGCAAGCTATCTCAAGTAATAGCTATCTCAAAGGGCAAGCTATCTCAAGCAATCATTGATAGGAGGTCAGGTTCCTTATCATTTTTCCATGGAGTGCAGATGTGCTGAATTCTTTGATCTTCTGGATAAACTGTCTTGCCCATGTGGTCTCCTTACAACTGGATACTCTCTTGTCTAAATGAGCCACGTGGTGCCACGTGCAGATTTACTAAGGGAAGTCGAGAGATAGAGGGTCAGTCATTCTTTATCTACTTAATTCTTCATTCTTACTTTAATCCAGAAAAGAAATCAACAGGTTAGGCAAAGTATTGCATACATTTAACAGAACATAAGTCAAGAGTTAGACTAAATGTTATCTGGAAATCTCATTTTTATAATTAAGATTTAAGGGGAACAAAAACAGACAAACATGAAGAGGCTAAAGAGCTGCTTACCTGTGTCTGGACAAAGCATGGAAGAATCACTATAGGCATGAGTTGTTCAGCAATTATCTTAGAAACAGTACTTTCATTAACAACTTTTGGGGATTTTTTTGTTTTTTTTTCTTTTAATCATATTTAATACAGTATTTGACTAAGGAAGACATAATTGAAAAAGAATTAGTTAAGTTTACCATGAGATTAGAATGGCAGAGTTAGGGCCTGCCTCCTGAGAGAGTTGATCAAGCTAGGCCATATAAAGGGCTCACAACTTCCCAGCAATGAAAATGAGGCAGAAAATAGACTCATTTTCAAATGTTTATGGCTCCTAGGATAACAAAAAACACACTAATCCTAGCGCTCAGCCCTGAGAGACTTTCTGGACACAGATAGTAAATAGACTATTTTCTATTTGTATAAGATTTTTTTATATCTTTTTACACTTTTGATATGACAATCATAACCTACATTAATAAAGTACAATGATTAAGATCATGGCTCTATGAATGCTTGCTTTCTTTCTTCACTTTTCTATATGTAAGTTATTTTTTTGTTTGTTACTATTGTCTGAACCTGGAAAATCTAGTTTACATACTTTAATTTTTTCCTCAGGCATTTAATAAGTGGATTGTTATAAGTAACTGTGTGCTAAAGCTAAAATCTTTAACAGATTAAAAATAATCCTCCTACACACTCAATTTCTACCTCAACCAGCTGAAGCCAAACTTTCATGCAGTTGAACTGATTCACTGCATGCTGATAAATTTTATTATGAAAGAAGGCTCAGAAAGTCAAATAACATCATGGCTTAGAGTAAGTTTATTTTGTTGTTGTTGTTTTTTTTTTTTTTTAAACTGAAGCATAGTTGATTTACAATATTGTGGCAATCTCTGCTGTACAACAAAGTTACTCATTCATATACATATAGACATTGTTTTGGAGAAGGAAATGGTAGCCCACTCCAGTATTCTTGCCTGGAGAATCCTGAGGATGGAGGAGCCTGGTGGGCAGCTGTCCATAGGGTTGCACAGAGTCGGAGATGACTGAGGCAACTTAGCATGCATGCATGCATTGGAGAAGGAAATGACAACCCACTCCAGGATTCTTGCCTAGAGAATCCCAGGGACTGAGGAGCCTGGTTGGCTGCCATCTATGGGGTCGCACGGAGTCGGACACGACTGAAGCGACTTAGCAGCAGCAGCAGCAGACATCGCTTTATATATTCTTTTCCATTATGGTTTATCAAAGGTACTGAAAAAGTTCCCTGTTCTACACAGTAGGACCTTGTCCTTCAGTTTCCTGTATATTATAGTTTGCATCTGCTAACCCCAAACTCTTAATCATTTCCCTCTCCTAAGTCCCCGCCCCTTTGCAACCACAAGTCTGTTCTCCTGTTTCTGTTTTGTAGATAAGTTCATATGTGCCATATTTTAGATTCCACACATAAAGTGATATATAGTAGTTGTCTTTCTCTTTCTGACTTACTTTACTTAGTATGATAATCTCTAATTGCACTCATGTTGCTGCGTATGGCGTGATTTCATTCGTTTTATGGCTGATTAGTATTCCATTGTATGGAATGTATATATGTATCACATCTTCTTTATCCACTCATCTGTTGATGAAGGTATAGATTTGTTTCCATGTCTTAGCTATTGTGAATAGTGATGCTATGAAATCGGGGTACATGTATCTTTTTGAATTATAGTTTTGTCTTGGTATATGTCCAGGAGTGGATTGCTAGATCATATGGTAATTCTGATTTTAGTTTTCTGAGAAACCTCCACCCACACAGTTTTCCATAGTGGATGCATCAACTTACATTCACATTAACAGTGTATTAGGGTGTCTTTTTCTCCAGCATTTGTTATTTATAGACTTTGCAGTGATCACCATTCTCACCAGTGTGAGGTGGTACCTCACTGTATATTTGATCTATATTTCTCTAATATGTGTGTGTCGCTTAGCTGTGTCCAACTCTTTGTGGCCCCATGGGGTTTTTCTACTCCAGGAGATATCAATTCAGGTATGGAATACACATCTGTTGCATTGGCAGAAGGATTCTTTACCACTAGCATCACCTGGTGGCAAAGAGGAACTAAAGCGACTCTTGATGAAGGTGAAGGAGTAGAGTGGAAAAGCTAGCTTAAAGCTCAACATTCAAAAAACTATGATCATGGCATCTGGTCCCATCACTTCGTGGCAAATAGATGGGGAAACAATGGAAACAGTGACAGACTTTATTTTCTTGGGCTCCAAAATCACTGTGGACGATGACTGCAGCCATGAAATTCAAAGATGCTTTCTTGCCTGGAGAATCTCAGGGATGGCGGAGCCTGGTGGGCTGCCATCTATGGGGTCGCACAGAGTCGGACACGACTGAAGTGACTTAGCAGCAGCAGCAGCAGCCCCTTGGAAGAAAAGCTATGACACACCTAGACAGTGTGTTAAAAGGCAGAGACATTACTTTGCTGACACAGCTTCATCTAGTCAAGGCTATGTTTTTCCCAGTAGTCATGTATGGATGTGCAAGTTGGACCATAAAGCAGGCTGAGTGCTGAAGAATTGATGCTTTTGAACTGTGGTGTTGGAGAAGACTCATAAGAGTCCCTTGAATAGCAAGGAGCTCACACCAGTCCATCCTAAAGGAAATCAGTCCTGAATATCCATCGGAAGAACTGATGCTGAAGCTGAAGCTCCAATCTTTGGCTACCTGATGAGAAGAGCTGACTCATTAGAAAAGACCCTGATGCTGCGAAAAACTCAAAGCAGAAGGAGAAGGGGAAAACAGATGAGGTGGTTGGGTGGAATCACCGACTCGATGAACATGAGTTTGAGCAAACTCCAGGAGATGGTGCAGAACAGAGGGGAGTCTGGTGTGCTAGTCCATGGGGTTACAAAGAGTTGGACACATCTGAGCTACTGAACAATAGCAAAGTGCCACCTAGGAAGCCATTTCTCAAATAATGATGTTGAACATCTTTTCCTGTGCTTATTGGCTATCTGTATGTCTTCTTTGGAGAAATGCCTATTAAGGTTTTCTGTACACATTTTAATTGTTGTTGTTGAGTTGCATGAGCAGCTTGCATATTTTGGAGATTTAGCCCTTATCTGTCGCATTATTTGAAAATTTTTGTTTTCTCATCCCATAGGTTGTCATTATGGTTTCTTTACTGTACAAAATCTTGTAAGTTTGATTAGATCCCATTGTATATTTTGTCTATTTGCATATAGGCATAAGTCTATTGCCTTGGCAGACTGACCTAAGAAAACATTTTTACGATTTATGTCAGAGAGTATTTTGCCTATGTTGTCATCTAGGAGTTTATGGTATCATGCTTTATATTTAAGTCTCTAAGTCATTTTGAGTTTATTTTGTGCAGGGTATGAGAGTATGTTCTAACTTCATTGGTGTGCATGCAAATGTTCAAACTTCACAGCACCACTTGCTGAAGAGACTTTTTCCCATTTTATATTCTTGCCTCCTTTGTTGAAGTTTAATTGACTGTAAACGTGTGGGTTTGTTTCTGGGCTCTCTACTCTGTTCCATTGACCCATATGTCTGTTCTTGTACCAATACTGCACCATTTTGATTACTGTGGCTTTGCAGTATTGTCTGAAGTCTGGAAGTAGAATAAGTTTTACCCAGTGTTCAACACAAAACTTAGATGTCATTGTATGCTTGTCTGCTCAAGATATTCTAGTGCAGCACCATCCAATAGAAATAAAATGAAAGCTACATTTCAATGTAACATTTTTTAGTGGCCTCACCAAAAAAAAAAAAAAGTAAACCGAAACAGGTGAAACTAAACGTAATACTTATTTTGTTGAATCCAAAATATCAAAAGAATTATCAATAGGGATTCAATATTAAATTGTTAATGGTGTATTTTTTCTTTTTTTAATATATGAAAGCTTCACTACACAGTCTGCAATTTACAAAGAAAATACAGCACATTTCAGTTTGGACTAGCCTCACTTCAGAGTCTCCAAAGGCACAGGTGGTGAGTGGTTATCCCACTAAGCCACACAGCTCCCTCATCTCAGGGAGTAGGGATTAGCTCTCTTGTTAAGGTACAAGTAAAGAAAACTCATTTTACTGAGTAATTTTTCCAGCCCACTTCAGATCTCAATACCAGGCTGACTTCGCTGTGTGTGAGTGGCACCTGTGTAATTCAATACACTAGTCTGACAACACTTGAACCAGATTTTGCTGATTCCCACCAGGCAGGGATGGGACGTTATGACAGTGCCAAACTGTTTAAAGTCTTCCTGAATGTAAGCTCTCAATCCCTGCAGCTGTCTTCTAACTGACCAATACCAAGTAGATCCAGAACTCCCTGTGATGCAGGGATCACTCCCTGAGTAGCACTGCTCTATAAGAATCCCAGAAGTTGAGACTTATAGAAGAAATACAATTTTTACAGAAGAAAAATATTCATTAAAGAAATATCTAATTATAAAAATATTCCCACTCAATCTTACATCATCAATATATCCCCTGTTCATCAAATTAGTAACTTTGTTGGAATGTACTAATTATTAAATGCTGTGAAATCATGTAATATGATACTATGTTATTAGAGAGAAAATTACTTGAAAATTTAAATGGCAAACTCACTTAAATTTTGAAACTGAAATGCTGAGATATTTTTGACCACTTGGAAAATAATTCCTAAAAGTGTTTTTCAAACTCAATCTTCTTTCTGGTTGTGTGCTAAACTAAAATGTCACTCATAGGTTGTAGTAGCATGTTATTTCCTTACAAAATTTGATTAGCAAAATTGTATACTGGTGAAATAAAATTGGCAGTCTTTTTCTAAAAAGGCCATTGACATGATTACATTGGATTTGATTAAAGCCAAAAAACAAAAATATTTTAATGATTTCTTCATTTTGGAATGTTAATCTTTTCATACCAAAAGAAAGTGTATAAAATTTTGTCTGTAAATGGTAAAAACCATAATTACCAAATACTTTGCTTCTCTTTTCTTTAAAATTGTCATACTGAGAAATTGAGGTGCAAGTTGATGTTTGCACATGTGCACTTTAAAATATGGTTTATTATATATGAACATCTGCTCCACTCAAATCCAGAATATCAACAGGGAAGGTGCAATAGAATATTAAGTGCTGCCCACATCATTACTGTTACAATGAGTAAGACAAATATTTGAACGTAATGGTGTACTTTATCATAAAAACATATTGAGTTCATTTGGGGAATTTATAATGTTTCATTTAATCAAACAAAAAAGCACAGCATGAAGTGGGTAGAGAATAGGCTACTGAACTGGGAGCTGTTTCCCTTGCTGTGACAGTCAGTAAAATCCTATTAACTCAGACCCTTCATAGTTGGGAATAATTAAGGTTACCCAAACATGATATATTTGACTTTAGGTTAGGAAAAATTTGGAAATAATAACTTTATTTGTGAGTTATAAAAGTATTGCGCATGAGAAAGGAGAATGTGGAATAATCAAAGAAGTTTCAAAACAAAAGCAAATATAAACAAAACACAACTGTCTCTGTATAAATATGAATTCATATTGCTATGAATTCAGAAGATGCTACTGACTTAGAAAGAGACAGAGTCTATGTCTAATACCAGAGTGTGGTTTTAGCCCCTACAACCTTACACCATGTGCTGCCTGACCATCATTGGAATTTTGGTCTCCTTCATGCTCACCTTTAAAGAGTAGAAGAGATGCTTATTGACTTTCCTGCCAGCTTTGAGTGTCTATAATCCAAATTTGTGTAAGTTAAATAATATTTGTGTTTAGGATACATTGCTATGTAATTGAGATAATTGGGCATTTTTTCCCATTTAATAAATCAGAGCTTATGCAGCATATTCCCTATAAGGTTTCCTTTTCATATTTTCTTATTTTTCTTCAAAATTAGATAAACCAGCAGGTGAACATTAGTCTCATATTTATAAATTTGCCCATCTCAGCGCTCTCATCTTCCTTAGGCTTGTTCAGTGAAATAATTATATTTTATTTTATGCTAATTTAATATTTATGTTAATTTAGACGTGCATATACATTGATTGGATTTAACATAGCATTGTATTTCAATCCAACACAAAATTTTAAATATGCCTTAAAATATACTTAAAAGTAAACACTTATTTTGGATTCTTTCTCGTCCTGTAAGCCTGTCTTGATCATCCACCTAAGACTGACTGTTTTATAATCCACGTTAGAAATATGAATTTTTAGCTTCCAAAAGGGTGTATCATATGATCCACATAGAGCTGGAAGAAAGTGTGTTAGAATTTCTACCTCTATTTTTATTTTACCTGCTTATATTTTAAAATTTGCCACACATTTTATAAAAATATATTATCTTTTTATAGAGTTTAGCAGATTCATCATTTAAAAATAAATGTTGAAGATATATTTAAATTGTATTTACTGACAGGGTAGATGTTTAAAAAAGTTGGGAATCGACTCCCTAAACATGCTGTCCAGTAGAAATATAAACATCATGTGTAAGTTTACATTTCCTAGAAACCACAGTAAAAGAAAGACTATAATATCTAACATATCTAGAATATTATCCTTTGACAAATAAAATGTAATAGCATCTGTGATATTATTCACATTATTTTATATATTTTGTACTATATCTTGGAAACCCAGTGTGTATTTTACCCATCTCTGGACTAGTCATACTTCAAAGTGTGCAATAATTACATGTAGCAAGTAGCTATCATCCCATGTGACTCAGTTCTCACAAGAACACAAAGAAGTTCTTCCTCCAGCTGGTTTGGTCTTGACCTTTGCATTTCCTCCCAGTCCTTGGATCTTCATATTGTAGTCCCACCCCTGTATCAGTCTCTACATCTTGAATTTGATCTGCACACAACATGTATAGCTTCCTGTTCTCAGTGATTTTGCCACATCTTAGCTCTACTGCCAACTTGGATTTAGAGAACTATCCCCAGCTACCTCTAGGGAACACATTAGCCTACAAAATGTTCAGATTATGTTATTAAATTGAAATATAATTCATTTATAGTACATTAACTTTAAGTGTACAGCAAAGTAATTATTTTCTTTTATGTCTGTGATCTACATACAGAAAGTTTTATATGTAAGTTATTTTATCTTTTTTTTTCGATTCCATGTATAAGTGATATCATATGATATTTGTCTTTCTCTGTTGGACTTACTTTACTTAGTATGATGATCTCTGGCTCCCTCCATGTTGCCGCAAATGGCATTATTTATTTCTTTTTATGGCTAAGTAATATTCCACTGTATGTATCTACCATGTCTTCTTCAACCATTTTTCTGTTGATGGACACTTAGGTTGCTTCCATGTCTTGGCAACTGTAAATAGTAATGTTATGAACCTTGAAGTGCATGCATCTTTTTGAATTGGTGCTTTCTCTGGATATATACCCAGGCGTGGTATTGTAGTATCAGGCTGTATCTCTATTTTTGAGAAGTTCAGATGTTGCTTCCTAACATTTTTATCATTTCCATTAACTAGCATTCTTGCTCATCAAGCCCCAGTTGACTGAATTGTTTCCTGTCTCAATAGTTATCAACTATACTACTCCAAACTGGACTAAGTTTTTTCTTTACATAAATACAATAATGGTGTTCATTATTTTAATTCACAGAAAAGGAAAAAAAAAAGAAGCAAACAGTTAATCATACGAATTAATTTTCTCAAATTAAAAAAAAATTATCCTATAAATCTATTTCTAAAGATATTGTCCCTCCCCCCACGCTGCTTATTTCTCTCTACTGACTACTAGCATTTGGTGAAATAAATTTAATACAGGGAAATTATTGCTAATGGCGCATATTAAAAAAAATGTCTTTTAGAAATGTATATATTTTAAATTATGTAGCCTGACCTCTTCCAGCTTCTTTTAGTTTATTCGTATGTGAGCCCCAAGATTGCAGATTTTTAACTGTGGTACTCATAAGGTTTCTTAGAGCAGATGATACACATTTGGCTTGCAAGAAGTATTTATTACTTAAATAAATTTTTAAAGTCAACTTTTCTGTTCATAAAATTTCTCCTGTAGATCAAATGTTTCACAGTACATTTTCACAATTAGTACCATTACTATTAACTGCTTCATAACCAGATTTGTTTGAGGATCGGTTGATATTAATATACACACTACTCTATATGAAATAGATAAACAACTAACACCTACTGTATAGCACAGGGAACTATACTCAATATTTTGTAATAACCTATAAAGGAAAACAATAAGGAAATATATACATGGGCTTCCCAGGCTGTTCAACCCCTATGCATTTTATGGAGTGTAGAGTGCCTCGCCACTTGAAGACAGTCGGTAGTGGTTGCCTTGAGAATGACCATGCTTCATCACTTATCTCTTTCTTTTAAGAACTACATTTGCCCAAGGTATCAGGAGTTTTTCATGATCCCTTCTCATACTTGCAGCTTCATATTCTTTTGTTATGAAATTGATATATAGTTGACTTACAAAGTTTTGCTAGTTTCAGGTATACAGCAAACTGATTCAATTATATAGGTGTATATATATATATGTTATTGCTGTTGTTTGGTTGTTATGTCTGACTGTTTGTAAACCTATGGACTGTAGCCTGTCAGGCTCTTCTCTCCATGCAATTTCCTAGGCAAGAATACTGGAGTGGGATGATCGAGGGGATCTTCCTGACTGAGGGATCAAACCCATGTTTCCTGCTTGACAGGCAGATTCTTTACCTCTGAACCCCCTGGAAACCCATGTATATATTTCCCAATTGCTTTCCTTTATAGGCTATTGTAAAATATTTAGTATAGTTCCCTGTGTTATACAGTAACCCCTAGTTGTTTATTTCATATAGAGTAGTGTGTATATATTAATAACAAACTTCTAATTTATCTCTCCCCCTTTCCTCTTTGGTAACCTTAAGTTTGTATTTGGTTTGTAAATATGTCCCTTTGTATCTTTTATTTAGATTCTATGTAGAAGTGATATGATATTTGTCTTTCTTTGTCTGACTTACTTCATTTAGTATGATAATTTCTATGTTTATCCATGTTGCTGCAAATGGCATTATTTCATCCTTTTTATGGCTGAGTAATATTTCATTGTGTATATGTATTGCATCTTTTTTATCCATTAAGAATACAAGGAGAAAGAGAAGGAAAATATGGAGTCAGTCCACTGGACTAAATGAGAAGTTTAAGTATACCCTTTATTCAATTATCACTTTCTCCTATACTTCAGAAACAATTATCTTGATGGCTTCATTTTTTTCTCAGATCAATATATGATCATCATCATTATTATTTTCCTCTTCTACACAGTGAAACACATTTGCTACATTTATCTCCCTTAGAGTTACATACAATCCTATTTTCTTTGTAGCAAAGTCAGTTTGCTTGTGAAATAGAATCTTTTGTATATTTTGACATAAATATAAAGTGGTGCATACACATACTTTTTGAACACTATAATTTTAGTTATTGTTACTTTATTTTATTTATTGGATCTCATTGTACATTAACTTGAATGAATTGCAATTTAGATAATCAATGTTTGATAAAATCAATCATTTAACTCTGGTGAAAGTCTTTTCCACTTACCTCTTTGCCTTTTCATATTCTTTTTTCATTTTGTTTCTATTAACTTTATATGGCTGATATAGGACAGCTTCTTTATGTGCCTCACTCCTGAATATATTACAGTAAAATGATTACATTATTTAGATTTTGGAGAAGAAAACCAAATCCCACTAGAGCCTTATAGAAAGTATAGCATTCTGAGACTGGATTTCACATGCACATTTGAGTATTCTCCAAGAAAACTGAAGTCATTATTTCCAGTCAGTGATTGAGGTCAATGGGTCAGGTAGGAGCTGAGAGATGGAATTTATAAACATGGATGTTTTATGGGCCAGATAAGCTAGAGAAATGCATATGAAGAAAGCTTTATAAAGCATTATTTTCCAGAGAGATATCTATGAGGAATCTAATAAATTTGTGAAATGGTAGTTGGGGAATTAATTGACCCTTGATTTTTTTTTTAATAAAATAAGGACAGTATCTGGTAACAATTTTAATTCTTTTGTATCTCCATTTCATTTTGTGATATCAGCATTATACCCCACCCCCTAAAAAAAAATGTCCAGAAAGGCAAGCAGACATAGTCCATGAATAGAACACCAGCTAACTCATCTTTTAATTCTTTTGTATCTCTCAACAAAGAGATAATTCTTTGTATCTCCCTTTCATTTTATGATCCCAGCATTATACCCCACAAATGTCCAGAAAGGCAACCAGGCACAATCCATGAACAGAACACCAGCTAAATCATCAAACATATACACATCTAGAGAGCCACACAGAGTATTTCATTTTACAGCAGCATCATCCTTTTATCCTGTGGAATCAGCCTCAGATGAAATTTTTTCCTATATGTCTTTTCCCCTCTTCCTATTTCAACATACTTACACAGCTGATGTGCTACTCACACTGGCCTTTTCCTATTCTGGCAAAGCGCTGTCTGATCAAGACTGTTCAGGTATCATTCCTCCTTCTTGCACCCTTAGAGTTCTCCAGAGTATGTGTAGGCTCACAATTTTTCTTGGAGGAAGTAGTAACTATTTTACACTGGCCAATATAGATCCTCTATGAGACAAACTCTACCTGCCAATACACACTGTTTCTCATGGTTTAACTTCAAAAAATTGTTAGATTAAAACATTCCCTTTTAAGAAGAAGTCTGAGTGAAAGGAGGAATACACAGAATTAGTGAGACAGAAAACCCTGAGCTACCATGCATTTATTCATTCAGATTTTAATGGGATTTGTCTTTGCACCTACAAGCATCCAAGGTCATAGAATATTAAGATGAAGCAGACACTTTACTTTTTCTCAGAATTTATCTTTCTAATGGAGAAGGCAGACATATAAATGGATAAATTACATTGTAATGTGTCTATGTGATATAATACATTCTAAACAAAATGCTGCAGAAAATAAATTAATTCAGTCAGACAAAAATTGAAAGCTGAAACTTTTCAGGTAGCAGTTTACCTGGAGAACACACAACAGAGGGAGGCATCATTTTTTTACCTGCACTGACCACATATTCCTACCAAAGAAATACAATGATAGATTAATTTATCCCAAAGACTTTAGGTTTAAAGTATGATGATAGAAATATCTTACACTTTTGTGATGGTTTTACTAGTACTGATAAAACCTGAGGCATAATTGTATTAATAATCTGTATGCACAGGACTGGGAACAATTAAAATAAGAGTGATAAAATACTAAATTGGAACTTTGAAAAATCCTGAATGAAAACTTTCGATGTATATCTATCTTCTGTGACAACTTAAGAAAAAAAAAATGTTTCTACAGAGTGTTCAGGATGTCTGCAGTTCAAGAGTAGTAAAAGAATGTGCGTGTTTGTCGCTCAGTCATGTCCGATTCTTTGCAACCCCATGGAAAGTAGCCACCAAGCTCCGCTGTCCATGGACTTCTCCAGGCAAGAATATTGGAGTGGATAGCCATTCCTTTATCCAGGGGATCTTCCCGACCCTGGAATCAAACCCAGGTCTCCTGCATTGTAGGCAGTTCTTTACCATCTGAAGGGAAACTATCACAAGGGAAACCAAGGATAGTAAAATAATTTGTTCAATCGCTCAGTCGTGTCTGACTCTTTGTGACTCTTTGGACTGTAGCACATGAGGCTTCCCCATCCTTCACCATTTCCTGGACCTTGCTCAAGCTCATGTCCATTGAGTCGGTGATGCTATCCAAAGTGTTAAATTATGGGCAGTGGCTTTATCAAAAGAAGTGGAAATCTATGTTATTTGGAGAAGAGTGACAATTTTAGAATGAAATATTTAAAAATTATTTTAAAGATTTTTTTCTTTATTCTATAAAATAAAAAAGTACTTGTAGGAAAAATTGTCTTTTCTGTAATTTCCTAACCCTTCTCATTGCTAACATGATGGGTTTATTTAAAATGAAGCCTTGGTGAAATGTCAGATCAAATGGGGAATTGCACTCACTGAAATGATGTCACTTAGCATGCCTGGACAGTTAGCAGGTCTAAACTTTTTTAAACCACTTCCACCACCCCCAACGCTGTTAAAGTAATGAATCTCATATTACTTTCATGGCATGATGAAATGAGTTGTATTACAAAAATCCTCAAATACCCAAAGCAATCTTGAAAAAGAAGAATGGAACTGACTTCAGGCTATACTACAAAGCTACAGTCATCATGACAGTGTGGTACTAGCACAAAGAAGAAATATGGATAAATGGAACAAAATAGAAAGCCCAGAGATGAATCCACACACCTTATCTTTGACAAAGGAGGCAAGAATATGCAATGGAGAAAAGACAATCTCTTTAACAAGTGGTGCTGGGAAAACTGGTCAACCACTTGTAAAAGAATGAAACTAGAACACTTTCTAACACCATACACAAAAATAAACTCAAAATGGATTAAAGATCTAAATATAAGACCAAAAACTATAAAACTCCTAGAGGAAAACATAGGCAAAACACTCTCTGACATAAATCACAGCAGAGTCCTCTATGACCTACCTCCCAGAGTAATGAAAATAAAACCAAAAATAAACAAATGGGACCTAATTAAACTTATAAGTTTTTGCACAACGAAGGAAACTATAAGCAAGGTGAAAAGACAGCCTTGAAAATGGGAGGAAATAATAGCAAATGAAGCAACTGACAAAGAATTAATCTCAAAAATATACAAGCAGCTCATGTAGCTCAATAACAGAAAAATAAATGACCTAATCAAAAAATGGGCCAGAGAACTAAATGGACATTTCCCCAAAGAAGACATACAGATGGCTAACAAACACATGAAAAGATGCTCAACATCACTCATTATCAGAGAAATGCAAATCAAAACCACAATGAGGTACCATCTCACTCCAGTCAGAATGGCTGCTATCAAAAAGTCTACAAACAATAAATGCTGGAGAGGATGCAAAGAAAAGGGAACCTTCTTACACTGTTGGTGGGAATGCAAACTAGTATAGCCACTATGGAGAACAGTGTGGAGATTTCTTAAAAAACTGGAAATAGAACTTCCATATGACCCAGCAATCCCACTGCTGGACATACACAACGAGGAAACCAGAATTTAAAGAGACACATGTATCCTAATGTTCATCACGGCACTGTTTACAATAACTAGGACATGCAAGCAACCTAGATGTCCATTGGTAGATGGATACATAAGAAAGCTGTGGTACATATACATGATGGAATATTACTCAGCTATTAAAAAGAATGCATTTGAATCAGTTCTGATGAGGTGGATGAAACTGGAGCCTATTATACAGAGTGAAGAAAGAAAAACACCAATACAGTATTTTAGTACATATATATGGAATTTAAAAAGATGGTAACGATGACCCTATATGCAAGACAGCAAAAGAGAGCCAGATATAAAGAACAGACTTTTGGACTCTGTGGGAGAAGGTGAGGGTGGGATGATTTAAGAAAATAGCATTGAAACTTGTGTATTACCATATGTTAAATAGATCACCAGTCCAAGCTTGATGCATGAAACAGGGCACTCAAAGCTGGTGCACTGGGACAACCCTTAGGGGTGGGATGGGGAGGGAGGTGGAAGGAAGGTTCAGAATGGGGACACATGTACACCCATGGCTGATTCATGTCAATGTATGACAAAAACCACTACAATACTATAAAATAAGTAGCCTCCAATTAAAATAAATTAATTTAAAAAACCTGGATATACTGTGGTATTTGTGTTACTTTCTTTTTTTATATATAATATTATCAAAATTACCGTTTTTTAAATTAGTTTATTTTCTATTTTTTAACTTTACAATATTGTATTTGTTTTGCCATACACTGACATGAATCCACCATGGGTGTACATGTTTTCCCCCTCCAGAATCCCCTTTCCACTCCCTCCCCCTCCCATCCCTCCAGGTCATCCCAGTGCACCAGCCCCGAGCACCCTGTATCATGCATTGAACCTGGACTATCTATCAGATGGTCTACATAATACCTATCTGATAGCCTTGTTATGAGGGTTAAATGAAATGATTTATGGACAGAATCTCCTTTCTCTGATTTCAAATCTTCAAACTAAATATTCAGTTAGATTAATTTTTTAGCTTAAAAGACAAATGAGCTCTGTGTTCTTCAAATACTTTGACTGCATATACCATTTCAGACATATCCAGAAAATGTGAGCAGTTTGGAGAGAAAGAAGAATTGATGAGCATCTTTAGCGTGAGTACTTTATGCTCCTATCTTGTTGTAAATCAAGACTAAAGATAAAGGAGATGGACAGGAGCACAGGTTTTTGAAGTACTGTTACTGAATAAATCAGATCTCACAGCTCACTGCTTGCAAAATCATTACATACTCATAAATGGTATAGGAGAAAGGTGCTTTTAATCAGACTGCTGGCAATCTTGGGGAGTTGATGGACTCAGCATTCCCCAAAAACCACCTCTGAAGATTTTCCTCTGCCATGTGACTTTTTAAAGGGAAGCAGGTAAATAATCTCAGTAAATTACTGAGATAGGAAGCCAGAGACCTCGCCAGCCACCACTGGGTACAGGCTCACTGTCTCCTCTTGATCTTTCTCTACGTTGTTCACGCAGTTTGGCCATACAGTTTTGTTTGTTTGTTTGTTTGTTTTTGAGAGCTTCCCTGATAGATTAGTTGGTAAATAATCTGCCTGCAATGAAGGAGACCCTGGTTTGATTCCTAGGTTGGGAAGGTCCCCTGGAGAAGGGATAGGCTACCCACTCCAGTATTCTTGGGCTTCCCTTGTGGCTCAGCTGGTAAAGAATCATCCTACAGTGTGTCAGACCCGGGTTCTATCCCTGCTTTGGGGAGATACCCTGGAGAAGGGAAAGGCTACCCATTCTAGTATTCCGGGCTGAAGAATTCCATGGACTGTATAGTCCATGGGGTCATGAAGAGTCAGACACATTTGAGTGACTTCCACTTCACTTTACTTCACTGAAGGGAAGCCAGGGAAGAGATCTGATCATCTGCTAATTACTATTCTCCATTTCTACTTCTTTGATCTATAGAAAGAACCCACAAGTTAGGTAAAGTATTGTGTGATTAAAAGATTTGAAAGGTATGCTTGATTTAGAGATAAGTAAAGCCTGGGGAGTACCTGGTGTAAATGTTAGTTACAATATAGTTTTTTTAAAGTGACAAGGAAAAGGACTTCCTGCTGAGGGTGGTTTCCTGCAATGAGTTGCTTACAATATGATAAGATAATTGCAACAAGGTTGTATAGCCTAGGTACTAGGGGAAATGAGGAAGAGCACAATCAGGGTTAGCTTCTGAGAATGAATGTTCTGCACAAGCTGGGTTTGGGAGGTGAGAGGCATTTTTGCCAATTGTCTGGTGCAGAGAGGCATCTGAGACAAACCTGACACGGCAAATAAGGAAAAAGTCTGCGTCGACAAGTTGTTGCTGTTGTTCCCCCTCTTAGTCATGTGTCAGATTCTTTGCAATGCCATGGACTGCAGCATGCCAGGCTTCCCTGTCCTTCCCTCCCAGAGTCTGAGCAAACTCATGTCCATTGAGTCCATGATGCCATCCAAACATCTCATCCTCTGTTGTCCTCTTCCCCTTTCCTCAACCTTTCCCAGCATCAGGGTCTCTTCCAATGAGTTGGCTCCTTGCATCAAGTGCCCAAAGTATTGGAGTTTCAGCATCATTCCTTCCAATGGACATTCAGGATTGATTTCCTTTAGGATTGACTAGGTTGATCTCTCTGCTGTCCAAGGGACTCTCAAGAGTCTTCAACGCCACAGTTCAAAAGCATCAATTCTTCAGAACTCAACCTTCTTTATAGTCCAACTCTTATATATCCATACATGACTACTGGAAAAACCATAGCTTTGACTAAACAGACCTTTGCTGGGAAAGTGATGTCTCTGCTTTTTAATACACTGTCTAAGTTGTTACATAAATATATACAATGAAGTAGAAATATCATACCAATTAAACACATATAACCATTCATTAAAAGCTAAAAATACTTTTCAAGTCATACATTTTATAGTGTTCCACTTTACTTTTAACCTGATATTTTTCTTAGTTTCTCACAGACTTTAGTCCTAAAGTAATACATTTTTACCCTTGAAAATCTACTTGTCTTCTTCTTCTGCATTTCTGCAATACAATATGTCTCTGTATTTAAATTTAGATGTTTTTGTTTCTTTGTGTTTCTTGTGATCAAAAAGCATTAAGCATTTTCTGGATTAAGCTATCATTACATTTATTAGTAGCACACAAATAATTAAAATGACTTTATATTACAATTTGGATTAATCACTATTAAAATAAAAGTAAGTTTTAAGTGAAACTCATCTCTTAATGAGATGGATTTTTCCAGTTAATTCATGAACTTATAAATAAACATTACTAATTACTAGAATGATAAATAGTTCTGTGAAAATTAACAGGGAAAAGAAAAAACAAGAAGAAAGTTTAGATCACATTAGCTAAGTCCTGAAAAGGTGAATCAGTAATTGTTGGTGATGCATAAGTTACAGTAAAATGAATACACATCCTCATTAATTATTCCAGATTTAATTTGTTCATGCCAGAAATGAATAAAAGAGCAGATAAAAGTTTGTATAATGATAGAATATTAGGGATCTGATAGCAAGTAAAATGAATATGAACTTAGAGAATATGATAATCTTTTTGGAAATTAATGAAAATATTTCTACTACATACTTGAATAAATATTTAAGAAAATATAAAGACTTCACTTATTTCTAATATATGTTCTTATTGCTCAGTGATAAATTAATTAGGAGAAAATAATCAGGGAACTTTTTATCTCCCCCTCTTTGATGTAATGTAAAATTTGAGACTAAGCCACAAACAAACACAAGGAAGAATGAAAAGGTGCACAAAAATAGAAAGGCTGAAAATTTAGAGAGGACACCCTCTCTAACAGATTGACAATTTTCAGCATACATTTTATAGTTCCCAACTATTTCAGATCAAGCTAAAAAATAGTCTATATATAGAGGTTGATAAGGACACAGGCTTGCTCCCTGAGTATTTCTTACCAACCTTGTCATTGCTCCAGAACAATGAGTTATTTGACAATTAATGGAGATAAGAATAACTCCACTTTATTACAGGGTGTCGACTAAAAAACATCCAGTTGACTCCAGCATTTCAAATGGTTCATTTTATTGGTGTCCTGAATTTTTCACATTTCAAATAAATGTTTTGTTTCCTTTTCTAAGTCTTTATATACTTATTTTTCTTCTCTTATTACAATATCTTGGACTTTCAGTATATCTTTTAATAAAAGTTGTGGCAGTATAAGCCCATGCCATTCTATTTCTGAACAATTTATCATAATATGAAGTTTACTATACATTTATTCCTTTTTAGAAATCCATTTCCAATAAAGGAATTAGAAAATAACTTTATCTTTTACAGTACAGTGCTCATGATAGCTTCTTAACCTTTAGTCCTACAGGTTCTGCTCATCTCCAATATTACATATGTCAGCACTTTTCCCCTACTCATTTCCATGAGATTTTTTTCATACATTTACTGTATGGTTAGATTATTTTGTCACCTTCCATCCTGAGATCCCCTAAGTAGCTCCTATGTAAAAACAGATGTATTTAATTTAGATACCTTAACATTTTCCTTGTGTGTTTTACAGTTTTATGGATTTGACAAATGCATTATGTCAAATATCTGCCATTTCCTATATAATAGTTTTACTTTCTTAAAAAAATCTTCTGTGCTTCAATAACTCAACACTTCCTGTCCCCAAGCCTATAGAAACAAGTGAACTTTTTATTGTAACAGTAACTTTGCCTTTTCCATAATGTCATATAACCGGAACCATACTCTACTCTATATAGTATAGAGTCACTCTATACTATCTTCAGGCTGTTTTCAGACTACCTTCTTTCACTTAGCAATGTGTATTAAAGGTTCTTATGCATCTTTTTGTGGGTAGCTAGCTCATGTATATTCATTGCTCAAAAATATACCATTTTATGGATATACTGAAGTTTATTCACCTATTTAAAAATATCTTAGTTGTTTCCAGATTTGGTGGTTATGAATAAATCTACTATAAACATCTGAAGATTATTGTGTGGACATAAAATTTCAGTTTCAATGGATAAATATGTAAAAGCATAATTGCTGGAACATATGGTAAGACCAAGTTTCATTTTGTAAGAAACTGCCAAATTTTCTTCCAATTTATCTGTGCTATTTTTTTATTCCCATCAGAAAAGAATGAGAGTTGCTTATGCTCCAAATCCTTGCCAACAATTAATATTTTCAGGATTTTGAATTTTAGTAATTCTAATACTTGTATAATGGTATACCACTGTTGTATTTATATTCAATTATTTAATGACAAATGATTTACTATCTTCTCATATTCTTAGCAATCTATCTATCTATCTATCTATCTATACATATATATTTTGGTAAGAAGAATGTTCAGATTTTAGCCCATTTTTTTCAAGTAGAATGTTTCATTTCTTGTTGTTGAGTTTTAAATGTTCCTTGCATGTATACTTTTTGGATATAAGAACTTGATCCAATATGTGTTTTGCAGGTATTTTTTTTCCAGTCTGCAGCTTATTATATGAATCTCTTCTCTTGAAATATAGTTCACATTGTATAAAATTCATCCAGTTAAAGTATGAATTTCAATGATTTTCTGGGTACACTATGGGTTTCCCTCGTGTTTTAGATGGTAAAGAATCAGCATACAATGCAGGAGACCTGGGTTCAATCCCTGGGTTTGGTACACTGTTAATTTTCTAAAATTTTGGTAGAATATATGTAACATAAAAATTGCCATTTTAACTTTTTAAAGTGTAAAATTTAATGTCATTAATTTCATTCAAAGTATTGTGCAACTATCTGCAAAATTTTCTCATCACCAAAGTAGAAACTATAACCATTAAGCAATAATTCCCCATTCTCATAACTTCAACTCCTGAGACCTCTAATCTAATTTCTGTCTCTATGAATTCACTGGTTCTAGAAATATGATATAAGTGGAAGCAAAAATGTATTCTTTCTATTTGGCTTATTTCACTTAGCATAATATTTTTTGGGTTCATCCGTGCTGTGACATGTGTAAGAACTTCATTCCTTTCCATGGCTGAATAATATTTCATTGCATGCGTATTCAACAATTTGATTAGCCATTTATCTGTTCACGGACAGTCAGTTCTTATTTTTTCTTTTGTGAATAACATAGCGATGACTTTGGCACACAAGGATCAGTTAAAGTTCCTATCTTCATTTCATTTGAATAAATATATTTAAGAGAGAGGAACTGCAGTATCGTAGGCACCATCATTTGTTTAGCTTTTTGAGGATCTTACAGATTTTTTTCCACAGCAGCTACACTGCAATGCACAGGGTTCTAATTTCTTCACATTCTTGTCAATACTTGTTGTCTTTGGCTGAGTGTTTATGCCCCTTCCCCTCCATGCATATGTTGAAGCTCTAACTCATGGTGTGAATGTATTTGAAGAGGTGGATTTTAAGAAAGTAATTTAGGATAAATGAGGTCATAAGAGTTGAGCACTGAACCTATAGGAGGAGAGACATCAGAGCACTCTCTCTTTCTCACAGTCTTGCTCAATCTTGCTCACTCTCTTCCCCCATGCACATAGAGAAAATGCTATATGAACACAGAGTGAGATTGTGACCACATACAAGTCAAGAGAAGAGGCCTCAGAATGAAAACTACCTTGCTGGCAATCTTAATCTTATCTGTCCCTGTCCCCAGAGCAATAAGAAAATAAATTTCTGTTCTTTAAGCTACCCAGTGTGTGGCATTTTAGTATGACAGCCCTAGTAAAGTAATAAAGGTTTTGGTGCCAAAGTGAGGTGCTGCTGCTGCTAAATCGCTTCAGTCTTGTCCAACTCTGCGACCCCACAGACGGCAGCGGCAGCCCACCAGGCTCCGCCGTTCCTGGGATTCTCCAGGCAAGAATATTGGAGTGGGTTGACATTTCCTTCTCCAATGCATGAAAGTGAAAAGTGAAAGTGAAGTTGCTCAGTCATATCCGACTCCTAGGGACCCCATGGAATGCAGCCTACCAGGTTCCTCCGTCCATGGGATTTTCCAGGCAAGAGTACTGGAGTGGGTTGCCGTTGCCTTCTCCGAGAGTGAGATGAGGCTGTGACAAATATCTAAGATATGTACGGGACTTTGAAGCTTATAATAGGTAGAGACAGGAAGAGTTTTGATGTGCATACTGGGAAAAAGTCTTGATTTTCATAAAGAGGCAGTTGGTAGGAATATGTTTATTGAAGGTCATTCTGGAGAAATCTTCAAAGGAAATGAAAAGTAGTCTTTGGAAATTAGAGGAAAAGCAGTACTTCATATAAAAGTGTCGAAAAACTCAGCTGAGTCATATTCTAGTGTTGTACCAAAGCATAACTTGCAAGAAATGAAACTGGATATTTAGCTGAGGAAACTATTAATAATACTGTTAAAGGGGAAGGCACCTATGACAAATTGGATTTTGTAAGATGGCAAGATCCATGTATTGAGGAAAGACGAGTCTCTTCAATAGATAGTGCTTGATTTCCACCAACACAGGAGTGAAGTTGGACCCTTATATTACACCATATATAAAGATTAACCCCCAAAGTGGAACAAAAAGCTAAACAGGAGGCAAAAATTAAACTCTTTAGAAGAAGGATTATGGATAAATCTTCAAGACCTCAGATTTGGCAATAGTTTCTTACATATGATCCAAAAATAAGAGAAGCAAAATAAACAAATTGAACTTCATCAAATTTAAAATTTTGTTCATCAAAGGACATCAGTAAGAAAGTGAAACTACAGCTTACAGAGTGGGAGACTGTATTTTCAAATTGCATGTTTAAGAGATTAGGTCAATTCAGTTCAGTTGGTCAATTGTGTCCGACTCTTTGTAATCCCATGGACTGTAGCATGCCAAGCTTCCCTGTCCATCACCAACTTCTTGTTCAAATTCATGTCCATTGAGTTGGTGATGCCATCCAACCATCTCATCCTCTATCGTCCACTTCTCCTCCTGCCTTCAAGCCTTTCCAGCATCAGGGTCTTTTCTAATGAGTCAACTCTTAGCATCAGTTGGCCAAAATATTGGAGCTTCAGCTCCAGCATCAGTTCTTCCAATGAATATTCAGGACTGATTTCCTTTAGGATTAACTGGTTTGAACTCCTTGCAGTCCAAGGGACTCTCAAGAGTCTTCTTCAATATTACAGTTCAAAAGCATCAGTCCTCCAGCTCTCAGTCTGCTTTATGGTCCAACTCTCACATCCACAGAAGACTACTGAAAAAAACCATAGCTTTGACTAGACAGACGTTTGTCTGCAAAGTAATGTCTCTGCTTTTTAAAATGCTGTCTAAGTTGGTCATAGCTTTTCTTCAAAGGAGCAAGTGTCTTTTAATTTCATGGCTGCAGTCACCATCTGCAGTAATTTTGGAGTCCAAGAAAATGAAGTTTGTCACTGTTTCCATTGTTTCCCCATCTATTTGCCATGAAGTGAGGGACCAAATGTCATTGCCATGATCTTAGTTTTTTGAATATTGAGTTTTAAACCAGCTTTTTCACTTTCTTCTTTCACTTTTATCAAGAGGCTCTTTACTTCCTCTTCACTTTCTGGCATAAGGGTGGTGTCAACTGCATATCTGAAGTTATTGATATTTCCCCCAGCAATCTTGATTCCAGTTTGTGCTTCATCCAGCCTGGCATTCCATATGATGTACTCTGCAAAGTTAAATAAGCAGGGTGACAATATAATCAATAGAGAAATGCAAAACAGATCAATAAGGTGGTATTACTTCAAGCTTAGTAAAATGGCTCTTATTTTTTAATGTAAAATAATTATATTAGTTGTCCATGGCTGGCATAGCAAAACATCATTGACTAGGTGGCTTAAACAATAGAAATGGTATCTCACAGTTCAAGAGGCTGAGGATTCCAAGGCCAAACTGCTAACAGGTAGGTTTCTTTCCAAGACTTTGCCTCTTGGCTTATAGGTGATCACCATATCATTGTTTTATAGTTTTCATAATCTTGGTCTTTAACCCCCTTGGTTAAATTTATATCTAGGTATTTATTCCCTGTGATGTGATTTTGATGGGACTCTATTTTTTTTTTTTTTTTTTTTGCTTTCTCTTTCTGGTAGTTTATTATCACTGTTTAAAAAAGCAACAGAATCTGTATGTTAATATTATATCTTGCAAATTGTTTGATTTCCTGTATTTATTTTAACAGTGTTTGGTTAGAGGCTTTATAGTTTTTTGTATACATAGCATATCATCTGCAAATGGTGACAGTTTTATGTCTTCCTTTAATAGAATGTTAAGAAGCAGTTTCTCTTCTTGTGTCTTTTGAAAATATTTGAGAAGTTTGCTTGTAATTCTTCTTTAAATATTTGGTAGAATTTGCAAATGAATATACCTGCTTCTGGGATTTTTCTTAGTAGTGAGATTTTTGATTACTGATTCAATCTACATATTTGTCTGAGATTTTCTGCTTTCTGAGTCAGCTTAGAAAATTTTGCACTTTCTAGGAAATTCATTTCATCCATATAATCTGTGTATATGCAGTGGTTCACAGTCATCTGTAATAGTTCTTACTTGTGTAATCATTAGGAATGTGTTGTTGTTCAGTCACTAAGCCATGCCCAACCCTTTGCAACCCCATGGACTGCAGCATGCTAGGTAGGCTTCCCTGTCCTTCACTGTCTCTTGGAGTATGCTCAAACTCATGTCCCATGAGTCAGTGATGCCATCCAAACATATCAATCTCTGTTGCCCTCTTCTCCTGCCCTCAATCTTTCTCAGCATCAGTCTTTTCCAGTGAGTCAGCTCTTTGCATCAGGTGGCCTAAGGAGTGGAACTTTAGCTTCAGTATCAGTCCTTCCAATGAATAATCAGTGTTGATTACATTTAAGATTGACTGGTTTCAAATCCTTGCAGTCCAAGAGACTCTCAAGAGTCTTCTCCAATGTCACAGTTCAAAAGCATCATTGTTCATCGTTCAGCCTTGATTATGGTCCAACTCTCACATCCATACAAGACTACTGGAAAAACCATAGCTTTGACTATATGGACCTTGCTGGCAAAGTAATGTCTCTGCTTTTTAACACCACTTCAGTATTCTTGCCTGAAGAACCCCATGAACAGTATGCACTGCATTAGCGATTTCCAAATATGACTATAATCAGAATTATTTGGAGAGATGATGAAATATTCAATACTTCTGAGGTAGTGGTTGAGAAATCTGTATTTTTTAGAACTGATAAAATAATTTAATGCAGTCAGGTTTCAAAACGACTATGTACTTTATAATCAGTTTACAGTTAGAGACTTGGTGCATCTCAGTTCTTGAACATTCTCTTTATCTGTCTTTGATGATTTTTCATACAAAGATAATACTGTTTGGGATAAAAATGCTCTGACGTGAAGTTATTCCACTGGCTTCAAATCACTGTTCTCACACTTTTTTAGTTTAATTTGCTCCAAATAAAATTACAAGTCATTTTAATTTTCAGAAAATCACTGTTAATGTTAGGTTAAGTGTTCTTTAAAGTACAGACATTTTCCTCTATGAGTCCCATACAAAATCTCTGTGTGGTTAATCTATGTTTGCCACGCTCCAGTCCTAGCCTTTGTCTGCTTTGGTCTGCACTACGTGGATTTGGCCTGAACAAACTACAGCACTAATGCTGCCACGCTCTCCAGAGAGCAAAAAGGAGAGAATTGAGAAGTTGAGGCATTTACTCCCGTGTTTCTTTGTTTGTTCTAGCAGTAGCTGTGTTTCTTTAGGTACATAACTCTTACTGGCAGCCTTTCTTCCATGTCTCTAAGTCTATTTTGGTAAGACTGACCACTTCATTTTTACCTTCAGACCACGGGTTGATAAGAGCTTCCGATAGTTGCTAATACCTGGAATCCCAACCGTCTCTTCTTGCTTTTTGGCTGAGTCTTTCTACAATTGTGAAAAATAGAAAGAAAAGAAAAACAAACAAATAAAAAACCCAACAACAACAAACCAAAAAGCCTTCGCTGAATTCTTTGAGCTGAAGTGCTGTATATTTCCTTATGAAAATCCTACTCATGCAATCTCTGGTGGCTGCCTGTCGCATTTAAATAAATTATGAACATTGATTTTGCCCCTAAATTCCTTACATGTTTGGGCCCTGAGCAGCCCTCCCACCTGTTCATATTGCATTTTCCCCGTCATCTTCTGCTTCTCAGGTGGCTCAGTGGTAAAAAGATGCAAGAGACACCTATGTAGGAGACTCCAGAGATGCAGGTTTCAATCCCTGGGTCAGAAAGATCCTCTGGAGAGGGAAATGGAAACCCAATCCAGTATTCTTGCCTGGAAAATCCCATGGACAGAGGAGTCTGGCTGTCTACAGTCCATGAAATCATAAAGAGTCTGACATGACTGAGCAACTGATCACGTGTGCGTGCACACACACACACACACACACAACATTATCATCTAACTTTTCTTACTGTCCCTTTAACCTGCCAAGGCCTTAGTATTTTCCTCTGTATTGTGTCTACAATGGTGCTTTCCCTTCAGATCATAAAAAGTTTACATCCATCTGGTCTTTAAAATCACAATTCCCAAGTTATCTGCTAAATGAAGTCTTCTTGATCACCTAACTCTTTTGGGGAAACAAAAGAACCAAGGAAAAAATAGTTGGAAGTTTCTAAGAGAGAACTTAGTTGAGCCTACTGCTTTAAAAGGTCTAATCAAGTTTTAGACCTTTCTTTACTTTACCAGTATGTATCTTCCTGAAGAATATAAGCTGGGAAGTTACAAACTTTCGTAATAGGCAGAAGTTTTCTGCACAACCAGTGAAATCTCTATTTCAAAAATAACATTAAACAAATAGTATTTAATCTTTTATGACTTCAACAATATTATTTTAACGGTGCAGGTTTATTTGCATAATCTACATATGTATATTCTGAACTTTATCTTCCTTTAGTATCTATCTGCAGTGTGAATGTGTCTACAAGGCTGGATTTAATGATTCATTTAGTCAGCCCCTCAGCATACAGAAAGATATCTTGTCTTTTTTGTGTTATTTCCATCAAAATGTGTAAACGTTTGCTTGATTTAGTAACAACAGGAAAGGTATGTGGAAAGACAAAGTGTCTGGAAGAAAACCCATCAACACACCATTATGATTTATATGGCACGATCTGAAACACCTTCGCAGTATGTTGGTATAAAAAAGTCTATAAAAATGAATGTCTGGGTGGAATTCATTATAGAATGGGATTTACAATAAAGGTGAGTTTTCTACTTAACAAAGACACACTGAGAAAACCTTCAGAAAATTTGGAAACTTTGGAGACTGACAAGACAATTTCTCTGACTGATATAAGGCTACCAGTGCAACTATGTAAAGACTGATGCCTTGTTTAGTATCTGGTACAGGTACTTAGTTCAGTACCTTGCATAACTTTCAGACTTTATCATGGGCAGTAATCACCTTCCTCCTGAGACAAAGCACTGATCTAATTATCCATCAATAAAAATATATCAGTACCTTGGAAAACTCTGAGGAACAGGAGACTCTGTATTCATGTATTACATCAATCAATTGTAATATGTTGACTGTCCAAACAGATGATGTTTGGATTTATTGACCTATAGGTGTGTTTATTTATTTAGATTATGAGAAAAAGCCAGCCTCCACATGTTGATATTTTTTCCTCTGCTTCAACTGTTTCTTGCTGTCAGAGACAAAACTAACTTTAAGACAAAATTAACAAAGGCCACTTATTCATAAATTTGTGATAAAGGAACCCATTTACTATCACTTTTGTTTCAGCAATGTCTAAAAAGCATCTAAAAGCAGAGTTAATTTTATAAGGTCAAAGGGGAAATGTGGAAGGGCAAGCATCCTATTAAGTTGGGATTTTAGAAAGTTGGGAGTTTTTCCAATTGGTCTTTAGATACATTTAGCAGTCAGTTGGCTACAAGGGGGCAAGAAAGTTGTTTGGAAGCAATTTGGAAGAAGAAAGTTTATTAAATATCTGGGTCAGAAGATTCTGTATGACCAGCCATTTTTGAAACAAGTGGAGTTGATGGAAGGCTCTTTGTCATCACACTGTCACAATAGTGCATCTGGGGAGTGGAGGTTGTGGCAGAAAGTTTCTCACTGCTCCTGTATGTGCTTTTTGCAAGACATGAGACCTTTCACTTGAACTTCCCTTTCAAAGTTCTGACTACATTTTATGAGTCCCCTTTTAGCATTTAGAGGCTATGGTTAAATGTATTGTCAATCCAAATGACAACCGATTTTCAAGCTGCCATTTCACAAAGAAAGATCATGAACTTTAGTGAGTGGCTTAATTTCACATTGCTAGGGAAAAGGAAGGCTGGATTTGAATAAGTCTCTTGCTCCAAAACTCAAAAGCCTCCCCTGCTGCTAGGTTTTGTCTTTTTCCCAACTGAAAGGGAAATAATGGATGGGGAACTTTTGAGCCAGAAAATTACATCCTTACACTTCAGTGAAAGAGCCTGTGGCCCAGAAGAAAAAATGGACTTGCTATAGAGCATACAGCTAATTAATGACAGATCACAGAGCTAATAGTGGGGAAGATTAACACTGAATTCCCAGACTCCCAGACTCATCCACTGCAGCTCTTTCTAGTATGAGCTGTGTGACTTTTTTGAGGTTGTGAATGAATTGGTCATATGTCACAATATATTGCTTTAACTTTGCTGGCCAGAAGCACAGTGCAAGAGGTTATAATGGTAACCTACCTCATCAGGTTATTATTAAGAGGATTAAATTAAAAATTAATATAGGTAAAGCTCCATCACAATATCTGGGATGAAATTGGGAGCTGGTTATGTGTCAAACAGGATAGCAACACTGAAGTGCTCCTGGTTTGTACTTCCTGGAGCAGCTGCCTTAATTCTCCCAAGGAAGTGTCTCATTAGTATCTTATTTTGCTTTAAGACAGACATAGATACCTTCCAGCAAAACTCTTCTCACCCATAGCCCAATGCTTCTGTATAGCTTTGTTTGGATATGCTTAGCATCTGGATAAAATCAGAAACCGTACCATAGTACAGGTCATTTAAGTCTTAGAGGAAATGCCCCTTTGGATTTATGCTTAGAAATGCAAACCCAATGGTTTCTGAGCAAGAGATACTGCTGGCTTAGCCTCCAAGCTAAGTTTAGCAGAGGGGAATGATCCTATTTATTTAAATCAATGTGCATTGATTTATAGCTGATGTTTTTATCTTTATATATTATGTCTTCTTAGAAGGGTACCTTTGCTTTATCACTTAAATTTACTTGTTTGCTCCAAAAAGGAATAAGCTCCTTTCAGATATATACTGAAGGGAAGAAATTAAGTCTCAGAACAATTCACATGTAATATTATATTGGGTTGCTTCATTCCTGTAGTCACCTTTCTAATTTAATGCATTTCAACATACAAACTCCCTAATAAATCAACCTTAAAGATTATCCTCTGTGTTACCAAAGGTCTGGAAACTGAATTTATTCAGTTCCTTCTTATACCCCTCAATGTATACACAGACACAGACACACAACTTCTGATACTGTAGGACACAAAGGAGCCACCAGTTAAGGTCTTAACAAAGCTGAGTATCTTCTATTAACTTCTGCTCCTCTGATCCTGCAAACTGACTAAGTTTTTTTCTGCAAGCTTTCCCTGGTCAGCCAGAGGACAGAAAGTTAGGGTATCAGCAAAAACTCTGGGTATGTGTGTACATGTATATTTATAATTCTTTCATATGTATTATATGGATGTGTAGATTAAGTAGATTAATTTTACATGAAATAAATATCAACATATACTAGGCGTACACTATATGCATTTACAGAATATGTTTATGAACATAATGATGCCTGCAAAGGCTCACTGATAATGGGAAATTTCACATAGTTTGGGGGAGAATTCCATTTGTCCAAAAACTTTATAATCCTTCTATATATTTTAGCAATTTTGCAAATTCAACAGTCTTCAAAAGAAACCTAATCATTGCTTTTTTGGAAGCAGAATGTTACAGTGGAAAGAACACAAACTTGTCCAAGAGTTTCAGTTTTGTAATTTATTGGCTGCATTGCCTTGAGCATGTTACTCAAACCTTCTGACCCCTAACCTCCTCAGTAGGAATAGGGGGCTAAAATTCATGAGATTATTGAGAAGAGGAAATGCCTCTTGAGACTCCAGCATGTATAGATTGCAGAAAAGCTTCAGAAAGTGACTTTCCCTTTGTCCAAGGGTAGCAGGAGGGCCTAAAGTGTCATTGAAGGTTGTGTGCCTG
The DNA here is from genome assembly GCA_024291935.2 of Okapia johnstoni. NCBI lineage: Eukaryota > Metazoa > Chordata > Mammalia > Artiodactyla > Giraffidae > Okapia > Okapia johnstoni. The sequence continues at coordinate 51,644,475 of CM044319.1, forward strand.
GAACAAACTCAGAAAAATATTTGAATTCTCCCTTCAGCAGGTCCTGTGCTCCTTGCCCACAGCCAGGAGGAGAGCAGGAAGATAGATGGAAATGTACTTTGGAAGGCAATGTGCTCTATAAATTCTATGTATTATTCTTATATATCTCAACTCTTGATGATCTATTTCTCACTTTCACTGTATAATCATAAGGAATTTGATTTAGGTCATACATGAATGGTCTAGTAGTTTTCTCCACTTTCTTAAAATTCAGTCTGAATTTGGCAATAATGAGTTAATGATCTGAGCCACAGTCAGCACCCAGTCTTTTTTTTTTTTTTTTTTTTTTGTTGACTGTTTAGAGCATCTCCATCTTTGGCTGCAAAGAATATAATCAATCTGATTTTGATGTCGACCACCTGGTGATGTCCATGTGTAGAGTCTTCTCTTGTGTTGTTGGAAGAGGGTGTTTGCTATGACCAGTGTGTTCTCTTGGCAGAACTCTATTAGCCTTTGCCCTGATTCATTCTGTACTCCAAGGCCAAATTTGCCTGTTACTTCAGGTGTTTCTTGACTTCTACTTTTGCATTCCAGTCCCCTATAATGAAAAGGACATCTTTTGGGATGTTAGTTCTAGAAAATCTTCTAGGACTTTATAGAACTGTTCAACTTCAGCTTCTTCAGCATTACTGGTGGGGGAATAGACTTGGATTATTGTGATATTGAATGGTTTACCTTGGAAATGAACAGAGGTCAAAAGATCTTCACGACCCAGATAATCATGATGGTGTGATCACTCACCTAGAGCCAAACATCTTGGAATGTGAAGTCAAGTGGGCCTTAGGAAGCATCACTATGAACAAAGCTAGTGGAGGTGATGGAATTCCAGTTGAGCTATTTGAAATCCTGAAAGATGATGCTATGAAAGTGCTGCATTCAATATGCCAGAAAATTTGGAAAACTTGGCAGTGGCCACAGGACTGGAAAAAGTCAGTTGTCATTCCAATCCCAAAGAAAGTCAATGCCAAACAATGCTCAAACTACTGCACAATTGCACTCATCTCACATACTAGTAAAGTAATGCTTAAAATTCTCCAAGCCAGGCTTCAGCAATACGTGAACCATGAAACTCCAGATGTTCAAGCTGGTTTTAGAAAAGGCAGAGGAAACAGAGATCAAATTGTCAACATCCGCTGGATCATTGAAAAAGCAAGAGTTCCAGAAAAACATCTATTTCTGCTTTATTGACTATGCCAAAGCCTTTGACTGTGTGGATCACAATAAACTGTGGAAAATTCTGAAAGAGATGGGAATACCAGACCATCTGACCTGTCTCTTGAGAAACCTGTATGCAGGTCAGCAAGCAACAGTTAGAACTGGCCATGGAACAACAGACTGGTTCCGAATAGGAAAAGAAGTACGTCAAGGCTGTATATTGTCACCTTGCATATTTAACTTATATGCAGAGTACATCATGAGACACGCATGGCTGGAAGAAACACAAGCTGGAATCAAGATTGCCGGGAGAAATACCAATAACCTCAGATATGCAGATGACACCACCCTTATGGCAGAAAGCGAAGAAGAACTAAAGAGCCTCTTGATGAAAGTGAAAGAGGAGAGTGAAAAAGTTGGCTTAAAGCTCAACATTCATAAAACTAAGATCATGGCATCTAGTCCCATCTCTTAATGGCAGATAGATGGGGAAACAGTGGAAACAGTGTCAGACTTTATTTTTCGAGGCTACAAAATCACTGCAGACATGAAATTAAAAGACGCTTACTCCTTGGAAGGAAAGTTATGACCAACCTAGACAGCATATTAAAAAGCAGAGACATTACTTTGTCAACAAATGTCCATCTAGTCAAGGCTATATTTTTTCCAATGGTCATGGATGGATATGAGATTTGGACTATAAAGAAAGCTGAGTGCAGAAGAATTGATGCTTTTGAACTGTGGTGTTGGAGAAGACTCTTGAGAGTCCCTTGGACTGCAAGGAGATCCAACCAGTCCATCCTAAAGGAGATCAGTCCTGGGTGTTCATAGGAAGGACTGATGTTGCAGCTGAAATGACAATGCTTTGGCTACCTGATCCGAAGAGCTGACTCATTGGAAAAGACCCTGATGCTGGGAAAGATTGAGGGCAGGAGGAGACAGACACGACAGAGGATGAGATGGTTGCATGGCATCACCGACTCAATGGACATGGTTTGGGTGGAATCTGGGAGTTGGTGATGGACAGGGAGGCCTGGCGTGCTGTGGTTCATGGGGTTGCAAAGAGTCGGACACAACGAACAACTGAACTGAACTGAACTTAATGATCTATTCAAGTCTCTGAAATCCTTAACCTTTCAGGATTTCACAGCACTGGATTTTTATTAATACCTGGAGAGATTCTTCTCTTCCTAATTTTACCCCTGCCTTGGTAGAGGAAATAGGTAGAAATAGGCTACCACTATTTCTGCTTTTTCTCAGTACTTTGGAGTGACACTTTCCTAAATCTCAAACAAGCTTATGTTTACTTTGTAAGCAACAAGATATTTGGAAGACAGATCAAACGGAAAAGCGAAAGAGAAGCTTTCTCGGTAATCCTCTATAATCTTTCTTTAAGGTGGGGAACTCAGCCATCTAAGCTTCTCCTCCTGTCTCTGCTTTTGCCCTGTTAGTCCAGTAGTGTTTCCACCCCCTCTGCTCCTCATCTGAATGATTAGTACCTACTGACCCTTCTAGAGCTTGCTTAGCTGTGACATCTCTCAGGAAGGCTTCAGAAACATCTGTGACCTGAAACATTCTGGCTGGATTAAATTCCCACCCTGTGTCATCTGCACACTATTTCTTTGTTTGTTCTTCTAGAATATGAGTTGTTTTGAAGGTGACGACCATGACTCTGGTCCCGGATATCTCAGGATCAGGTGTACAGCTGGTGTTCAGCAAAATCTGTTGTATTAACTGAGTCAGTTCCTTTCGGTGGGAGCAGAAATGGATCCATACCTCACTGCAGTAGAAGTTCTGTCAGCATTGTTCACTCTGTCATTTCGAAATAGGGCTCTTAATACCTTCTGAATATATAAATGAAAATACAAAGCCAGAACTTTGTCAGAAGCACCTTAAAAATCGTTTAATAGCTTTACTGATACATAGTTCTTATACTTTATAAGTCATTCATTTCAATAGCATAATTTATACCAACTCAGTGGACATGAATTTGAGCTACCTCTGGGAGATAGTAAAGGACAGGAGAGCCTGGGATGGTGCAGTCCATGGAGTCACAAAGAGTTGGACATGACTTAGTGACTGATGAAAAACAAAATTATAGTCACAAATATATGCAACCATCATCTTAGTCAATTTAAGAATATTTTCATCATCTGTATAAGACACCCTGTATCCTTTAGCAAAGGCAACCTTCTTTCATCCTCCTCCACCCATAAGTAGCACTAATCTATTTTCTGTCTTTATAGATATATCTGCTGTAAATATTTCTCAAAAATTGAATAATAAAATGTCTATGCTTCTGTGGTTGGCTCTTTCACTTAGTACAAAGTTTTCATGGTTCATCTAAGTAGTGTGTATCAATACATCATTTTTTTATGGATTAGTATTGTTCCCTTGTATACATATGCCACACTTTGAATTACCTTTTCATCAGCTGATAGACCTTTGGGCTTCATTTATAAGTTCTTGGATAACATATGCTTTAATTTTTTTGATTTTATACCTGGGACTAGAATTTCTAGATCATTTTGTAAACCTTAGGCTTAATTTTTTGGGGAGCATACAATGTTTCAAAGCAAATGCAACATTTATCGTTGGACAAGGCTGAGTGACTGAACAATGGACCAACAAGTCACACACTTAAAATGTACAATTAAATGTGTTTTTTTGTTTGTTTATATGTTTGTTTGTTTTAGTATGAACCATACTTCCTGGAGAAGGGAATGGCAACCCACTCCAGTATTCTTGACTGGAGAATCCCATGGACAGAGGAGCCTGGTGGCTACAGTCCCTAAGGTCCCAAAGAGTTGGACACAACTGAAGCGACTTAGCAGTCAGTACTCATACTTTCTCATTTTTTTGGTCTAATTTTTTGTTTTTGCTGAATTAGTTCATTTTAAATTGCATGTAGCAACTTTGGAAATAAAATTCTCTTCTCTACTTAGGATTTGTTGTTTCTGTTTATTTTTGTGTGTTTGCTTAGTAACTTTTGTGAAGTAATTCTGTGAAGTCTATATTTTTTGCCATGTAATTCTAATGAAGCCTTCTTGGACATCTTAATATCTTTTAATGATTGAATGAAAATTTCCTTAAATGTCTAGAACTAGCAAGTATCCCAGTCTTTGTCAATAGGCTCTATGTGTTTTGGGGTACCCATTAAACACTAAGCCAGCCAGTTGACAATTCTGCCTTTACTTTCTGCATGTATAGGACCTCCAGTTTTGTAAAGAAGCTGTCTGCCAATGTAGGAGACACAGGAGACATGGGTTCCATCTGTGAATCAGGAAGATCCCCTGGAGAAGGAAATGGCAATCCACTTCAGCATTTTTGCTGGGATAATCCTATGGACAGAGAAGCCTGGCAGGCTACAGTCCATGGGTTTGCAAAGAGTCAGACACAACTGAACATGCATGTGGGTACACACACACAAGGCATTAGAACATCCTCTGGAGTCTTCTGACCATGTGCCTTGCCCTTAGCAAGTGCAGAGCACACAGACTTCTATAATCCCAAGAATATGCCAGAGCTTTTTAAAGCCTCCTATGAATATTTCATTCCCCGATTTTCCCTTAAAGATTTTTGCATAACTATTATTTGTTCAAACTTCCATCCACTGCCTAGAGCAGCTGTAATGTTAAACAATTGTTACTTCTTTTTTTTTAAACCAACACCCCAGGGAAGAGGCTATTCACAAAGACTGAGCTCCAAGTTAGGACAAAAGAAGACAGACTAGAGAGTGGGGAACTGTCAGAGAAGGCAATAATAATAGCAATTCTTGAAAATGGAGATTTGAAAGAGCACCAATCCAGTTTTGCCTCCTCCAGTGGCCATTCTGCCAGTTTTACCATGACTGTTGGCTGTTCATTTTTAAGGCTACCATGAAGCTGGGAATGAAATAGCACAAGTTAAAATACTACATAGTTCATTCTTACTCTTGAAGTTCAGTCACTTTTATTGAATAAGCGTTCCTTGAATTGCTGCAAGCCTTTGGTTAATTTCCAGACTTAAAAGTTATCCTGACAATTTTTCCTGGTTTTCTTATTGTTCTTTATGAAGCAGATTTTTGCATTTTTTAAGTTCTTAGTTTGGCATTTTCACTTACAACCACTCTCCTACCAAGTTTTGAATTTTTAAAATAGTGTTTCAGTTAACTGTTTTCAGATTTCACAAAATATTGTGTCTCTTGATGGGGCATAGACATTGGGGGAGTGTGTAATTTCCTCGGTTCTGTCTCATTGCAACAAAAATTTGAAGCGACGCATGAGCCAGCTTTACAGCCGTTAGACGGACCAGTGTTATAGCTCTTGGATAGGCCAGTGTTACAACTCTGTGTTACAGCTCAGTTTCATTTAGAAAGTAAAGGAAGATACATCCTTGAGGTGTGAGGGAATGCTAACCCAAAAGACTCAAAGAGAAGAGAGGCCTCACTGCTCTTTTTATATGTTTTTTCTCCTTGCCCTGGGCCTGCCCTATGTAAATTGGGCTAGCCAGGAGTGCTGTTTGTTTTACCTGAGGCCCTCACTCTAGTCCTCGCATCGTCCCTTGTTCTATCTTCACAGGGCTTTTCCCTTCTTTGTCTTTTAGCCACCACAATTTTGGACTCATTTTTCCTATTCTAACTACCTAACATTCCCCCCTCAAGAGATGGGAGGCCCAGTTCTTTGGGAATAGGGGTTTCAAGGTCTCTCTTGCTACTTCCTGATGAACTGGTATGGCAAGGGACATTGGGCCTCCCCATCTTGCTAGTCTCAAGCCTCGGAGTCCTATAGTATAGTCCAGATATTTCCTGTGGTCGGTTGTAGTTTTATATATCCTTGTTGAACTGGCACTGCATGTTGTAGCTTGTTGACAGGTGTATTGACGGTCCTCTTCTGTTTTCTTCCATGGCTTGACTCATAAGTAGTGAATCCAGGAGTCATGTCCTGGTACCTTGACTGCTGTGGGGGTAGAAAGTATTACAGGGTAGGGCCCTTTCATGTGGGCTGGAGTTGAGCCTTTGGGGACCCATCTTTCCAGACTTTAATTAGGATTTGAGTCTCTGAAGCATATAGAGATGACTCTTTAGAATCTTTTGAATCCTAGTTGACACCCCACAAGCATATATCCTGCTGGAAATGCCTAATGGCTATGGTATAAGACAAGAGGGTCTGAACCTCTGGATTTAGGAAGAGGTCATTGACATAAACAAAAGGTCTCCCATATAACATCTCATAAGGACTAAGACCAACCTGTTCTTTAGGGGCCTCCTTCTATCCCAGGGAGGTCTCCTGGATTATCTTTTTTATTGCTGATTTTAAGAATTGGTTGGCTCTTTCTACTTTCCTTGAAGACTGAGGCCTCGAGGCACAATGGAGATAATAAGTAATGCCCCAAGCTTTAGAGACCCCTTGGGTGACCTTAGAAGGAAATGATGTCTCATTGTCACTTTGTAATGACCTGGACGGATCAAATCCTTGAATGATTTCATGGAGCAGTTTTTTTTTTTTTTTTTTTTTTTTTTTTTTTACCACCTCCTCAGCCTTCTCAGTCTGTGTGGGAAAGCGTTTAATCCATCCTGTGAATGTATCAATCATGACTAATAGGTATTTATACCCTTGAGAAACTGGCATCTGGGTGAAGTCCATCTGCCAGTCCTCTCCTGAGTAGATGTGGGTGGGGCCCATATCTCTGGATAGGCTGGGCCAGCTGGGGTCTTCGAGCTCCTTGGGGGTTGTTTAATTGGCAAGTGGGACAAGAGGAGACCTCTTGCCTTATAGTCGTTTGGAGGTCTGTTCCTCTGAAGGAACTCTCTAGTAACCTTTGGAGGGCTTTCTCCCCTAAATGAGTGGTAGCATGTAAGAAGTTAACTAACTTCCATTGGAGGTTCCCAGGCAGGAAAAAGGAGTCTCTCCTTTTGGAACCACCCCATATGATCTTCTTGAAAGCCCTCACTCTTAGCTTTAAGAGTCTCACCTTCAGTATATGAAGGGGTTTCTGGCAAATTAGTTTGTGGAACTAAGGTGGCAACCACTACTAAGTCATTGTTCTGTAATGCTGCTCTCTTAGATGCCTGATCAGCTGCTTGGTTCCCTTGTGCCACTTCCATGCTCCCTTTTCTATGCCCTTTACAGTGGGAGACTGAAACCTCAGTGGGCAGATGAACTGCCTCCAAGAGTCTAAGGATTTTATTACCTTATTCCATTGGGGACCCTTGGGTGGTCAAGTGGCCTCTTTCTTTCCAAATAGCAGCATGTGCATGTAGCACCAGAAAGGCATACTTGGAGTCAGTGTAAATGGCTACTCTTTTTCCTTTTCCCAGCTCTAAAGCTCAAGTCAGGGCTATGAGCTCAGCTAATTGGGCTAAAGTACATAGTGGCGAAGGTTTAGCCTCTATGGTCTCAAAATGGAGACTATTGCATATCCAGCTCTTCATTTGCCATCCAAGACAAATCTGCTTCCATCAGTGTACCATATTTCCTCACAATTGGTCAGAGGATCTTCTGACAATGCCTTATGGGGTTTTGTCCAGTGGTCCAAAGTTTCTAGGCAAGAGTGAAAGGAGAGAGAGCCCTCGGGGCTGGGCAGGAGGGTAGCTGGGTTAAGAACCTCACAAGGGGATATAGTCAGGCCTAGATTTTATACCAGCACTACTTGATATCTGAGGATCCTTTGATCAGACATCCATAAATGGCCTCTTCCATTCAGGAGTTGTTTCACTTTTTGTCTGGACCATTTCATCTAAAGAGGCAGCAGGGCCCTGCTGCTGTAGCTGTTGTGACTTTATCCTGATGTCTGATGCACATTGCGACAGGAATTTGTCCTTTAAAATTACCTGTCCCTAGTAAGAGTCCAAGTCCAGATCGGTAAACTTTCAGAGGGCCTCTTTTAGCCTTTCCAGAAAGGCAATGTTGTTCTCACTGAGCTCCTGAGTTATTGCTGAAACTGGGCACAGTCCCACAAATAATAGGCTTCCTTCTATTTCCATTGGTGGGCTTCCTCAGGAGTGAGTCTTTCTGAAGTTTATCTACCCAGTACAGTTGCAACCTGAGAGCCAGGTGTCCCTGGGTCAGGGTGTAGATCCCAGGCAAGCTGAGGCATGACAGCCTCCTGGAGATTGAATCCCTGGGCAGGTCGGCCTCCCGAGAATTGGGTCCATGGGCAGGCCGAGGCACGTTTACCTCCTGGGACCCCTGGACTGGTGGATCCCTGAGCAGATTGAAGTGTGACAGCCTCCCAGGGACCAGATCCCTAGGCAGGTTGACTTCCTGGGATCCAGGGTTGATGGATCCCCAAGCAGGCTGAGGCATGACAACCTCTCAGGGACCAGATCCCTAGGCAGGTTGAGGCAGGTTGACCTTCTGGGATCCCCTGGGCTGGAGTTGAGCATCCCCAAGGTCTCCAGCATGACCAGTGCTGGGTAGGATTAAGGGGTTGTAATTCTAACTTATTGCCAGTTTGTTCACCACAGATGGGAATAGATATCATGATGTAAAGTAATCCAAGCCTGTGCTCTGAGACTGGGAACCTGGTGAAACAGCCATTAGCCTTATCCTCTTATTGCTCTGAGAGAATGTAAGTCAATGATTTCCTCCCCTAGTCCTCCATAAGATCAGCTTAGGGTGTTTCCAATGGTAAACATTTCATTGTCATAGACCCACTTTAGGTAATAACAGAAGTAATGACAAAAGAGTGTGTTATCTGGTCCTGTTAGGGGCATTAAGAGTATTTTAATAATAGGCTGCTTGGAGTGATGTTGCCTACAAGGGGGCAGGGTCTTGGTTGTAGGTGTTAGTAAGTGGCTTAAGAACATATTGATGAAAGGCAACAGACCAGATGTTCCATAAAAGTGGAGTGGAGATTTGATCCGGGGGTATGTTTGTAACTTTAGGAGAAGGGTGAGAGTTAGGGCCCAAACTGCCTGCAGGGCTAACTCCCAAAGTGGCAAACACTATCCCTGGAAGCCCAATTGCCCTAAAAGGGATGCCAACAGATGGACTTATAGCAGGCATTGTGTGCCTGTCACCCACCTTAGCAGGTTCACTGAGAGATGCTGTTGTTGCACATGTTGTAGGAAACATGGAAGATGAAGGCCTGAATATCTAGGGGGATTGAATATTTTACAGTATTTCCCTCCCAAGGGCCAGCTATTTTCTGGTTGTCCCTCCAGAAGATTGTAGAGGCAACATTGTGGGTCTGGATGTGGCTCAGGAAAAGAGCATGAAACAGGAGGGAAGTGGGCAGGGCAAAACTTTTGGAAGAATGACATAGCACAAGGGCATAACATAAACCAATTAAAATCAAATGGGTCCAAGATGACAAGTCAAATTCAACTAAACCTTGATCCCCAATCTGTAAGCTAAACAATACACTCAGAGGTTTCAGGACTGTTCCATGGCACTGTAAAAAGACAGAGGAGTGGGTGGTTCCCCACTGGTTGGGATGATCCTGCCACTCATTAGTATATGAATTCACCCAAAACCTAGCCACACCACATTCCAAGGACACAGCACTTGCCCTCTGTGATGGCCCACATCCTGAGGAATGTGCTTCTCTCTGAGTCTGAACAAATCCACCTCTTACCTATCAGTGTGTCTCTAACTGAATTTCTGCAATGAGACATCAGAGCCTGAGCTTCATTAGATCCTGAAGCCAGGCACCATGGGTTTGGGCTGGGCTCAAGTTCCAGGAGAGAGGAGCTGAAGGACAAGAGGAAAAAGCAGTGGGGAAAACATGCTGAGGAATCCCCTTCATAATCTGCCAGAAAATCTGCTAAATAACTGACCTGTGCTCACAGTTTTCATTGGCCTGATCATTGGCACAAAGAAGATTAATGACAGAAAAACCCCCACCAGCTTGGGAAACAGCTACTGGGGCCTAGCAGATAGTGGAGCCTTTGGAACACAATGAGGAAGAACCCCTGCCAGAGCCCCTCAATTGCACCCACTACTGCTCACCTGTTTGCAGGGGGTCCGGGAAAACATGAAACGAGAGATTGTAAAGGAATTAAGATTTTGTCAGGCATATGTCCTTCCAGCCATAGGAGCATAGACCTCCCACCTTAACTGGAGGGCTTCTGGAATCTGAGACTGAGCTGCGTGAGCTTTCTGCTGAGTTTGTTTTTAGCTGCCCCAGTTGCCAGCACACTGGGCTTCTTGTCACTTCCCCTGCACTGAGTTTTCTTCGTGTTCAGCTTCCACCATGGGAGCTTTCATCGAGTTGGGCTCCTGCTGTCCTTGTCCTCCTCCTTGTGGGCGTCACACCACTGAGGTTGTTTCAGGCGGGTTAAATCCAAGAAACAGCACCACAGATGTCAGGGGAGTGTGTAATTTCCTCGGTTCTGTCTCATCACAACAGAAATTTGAAGTGACACATGGACCAGTGTTACAGCCCTTGGACGGACCAGTGTAACAGCTCTTGGATAGGCCAGTGTTACAGCTGTTTTATTTAGAAAAGTAAAGAAAAATACATGCTTGAGGCATTAAGGAATGCTGAACCAAAAGACTCGAAGAGAAGAGAGGCCCTGGTCTAAGTTTGGCTGCTCTTTTTATATGCTTTTTCTCATTGCCCTGGGCTTGCTGTATGTAAATTGGGCTAGCCAGGAGTGCTGTTTGTTTTGCCTGAGGTGCTCAGGTAGAAGATTCTCGGACCTTTCTTTGTTCTATTTTTGTGGGCTTTTCCCTTCTTTGTCTTTTAGCCATGGCCATTTTGGACTCCCTTTTCCTATTCTAACTACCTAACAACTTTTTCATATTTCACAAAATATTTGATTTCTGACACGCCATTAAACTGATTTCTCTGTTGATTCATTCACCGTTCATTCATTCTCACCTAATGCTATATTCCAGCCATAAAAAGCCATTTGTTATTTTCTAGCATGCTACAGCCAAGCATTAGCTTTGTAAATCTGAACAACTTTCTCTGTTCGAATATCTTGTTCTCCTTCCTGCCATTGACCAAGACGACTTCTATTTATGAATGGTGATTGAAATTTTTATGATTGATATTTTCCCATATTTTCTAACAGTGAACCCAAGGCTTTTAATATTTGATTTAAAAAAAAAAACATAATAATTTGGAGAATCTTAATCCAACTGTGAAATATTCATAAGTGTCTTCAGTAGACTGATTTACCTTCAGAGAGTATTGATGTCAGGGGAAGGCAAATCAAGATCTACAGAAGATCCACAGATATCCTCTCACATGCACAGAATGTGGATACGCAAGAGGTCTGACTGATTCTTGTTAAATAAGGTCAGGATTCCTCTGGCAGCCACCAGAGGAACCTCAGGCTACGACAAAAATTTTCTCTAAGCTGTTTTGCCAGCAAAATAGAGGTACTTATTGTGAAAATTCTCTCCCATTACCCTTATGGCTGAATCCAAATACTGTGATTCTTCATCTCTGCTGTCTACCACAGAAAATGATTCTGATGACAGTTATATGACACTGTCTTCTTCATGATGCTTAGCATCATAAAAATTTGACTGGTGTCTTTTTAGCATGCACTTAACACCACTGCCCACTTAACAAACAGAGAAAAATATTTGTTACGTCTTTAGAATCTCAATAAAAGCCATTTTACTCTTACTTTCCACACTATTTAATAAAGTTTCTAAATATAAGGATACTTTATAAATTATATTTTGGAAAAGAGGGAGATGTTTAGGCATATTTGAGTTAAATGATAGACATTGTCTGTGCCAGTATCTTTTAGTCTTGAATATGTTTGTATATTCTATGACCTTATTTTCTGCCCATAATCTGCAAGTGGCCTGAAACTGTCCTGCAGGCATCAATAAGCACTTTGCCCACCACTCCTTTTCAATATCACAAGAGTCGGTACATTTGAAGTTTTGTCTAGATTTTCATAGTCCTAATTTCTTAATGTCTCTGAGTCCTTAATGAATAAACCTTCCTTCATTTCAGATTGATCTGGGACCATTAAATTCTGTTCAATTCTAGCACCTGCAGGATATGACTCTAATTTCATATTTCCAATGTTTATATATTATTTCCATGCTTTTATTCTATATGCCATTCTGATTTTTATTGACCAACTCCAGCCTGAAGTCTTCCCAAGCATTTTCTGCTTCAAACTCAACCTAAATGCACACATGAGCACTCTTGAAGTCTACCTTGTCCTCTTAGTCTACATTCTGAAAATTTTCCATGCCTCTTCTCTGAGGAAGTCTTGCTGAAACAATCCCAGACCCTACATGTCTGGGATCAGATTAAGATGCTCAGCCATCAGGCTAGGGTGTCCTGATTTTTTTTTTCTGATTTCTGCAATTTGCCATTTCCAGGACATATGATCTCAAGCACTTCCAATGAAAAGTTCAAACTGTATCTTACAATGAAAAAAAGAAAACAGCAAGCAAAAGAATAAGAATAAGAAGAAAAAAAACTCTTCCCCAAAATATTTCAATGAGCAACAACTTCAAGGAGTTTATAGGAAGGAAAACAACTAGCAAACCAGAATGGTTAGATACTCAGTTACTCTTGCCTGGGACCTTCTCTTAGATGGAGCCCCTGAATGGCAATGAGTCACTGCTACAAAAAACTTGTCCATTATTCTCCTAGAACCAGAATGGGGTGCATCCCCTCTTCATGGTTCTGCTGAAGGTGCACCTATCTCTGGTCCTATCTTTCTATTTTCATCTCTGCTTTCTTGCCCTTCTCAGATCTTGTTCTCAATGCCTCGGAGACATTACTTTTACCAAGTGAAAGTGAAAGTGCCAGTCACTCAGTCGTGTCTGACTCTTTGTGACCCCATGGACTATACAGTCCATGGAGTTACCCAGGCCAGAATACTGGAGTAGGTAGCCTTCCCCTTCTCCAGGGAATCTTCCCAACCGAGGGATCGAACTCAAGTCTCCCGCATCGCAGGCAGAGTCTTTACCAGCTGAGCCACAAGGGAAGCCCAAGAATACTGGAGTGGGTGGCCTAGCCCTTCCAGACCCAGGAATTGAACCGGGAATGTTCTCTCTAAACACATGATTCTTTGTGTCCAGGATGCTCTTCCCTAGTCTTTCTTTGCTCCTTACTCTTACAAACTCAGCTCAGGCATACCTGGCAGACAGATGTGTCAAACTCCTTGTTTTGCGTTTCAGATATGCCCTTCCTCTATCTCTTCTGCTAATTTGATCACTGTTATTATAATTGCTGTTTACTTCTCTGTCTCCACGGTCAGGAGGGGATCTCCTTTAAGATAATCCCATGTGTCTCCCACTATATTCCTCAACAGAAGTTAATCAAATACCAAACTAAGACTTCTTTGTATGTATGGTGGCAATGCACACACACACACACACACACACACACACACTGTCCATATTTTAATTATCATTGTCAAGCTGGATCGAAGAATTTACACTTAACTAGATATGCCCCCAAAACTCTCACACAAGAGCTTTTCTTTCTCCCAGAAGAGCAGTTTTAACCCATTTTAGTTTCAGTTTTAAAGCAACTAACCCTTCTTTTTCTTTGCGCAAATTTCCTGTCTTGAAAGAATACTGAGAATGACACCAAGCACAAATGAACAATGCCTGTGCAGAAGAGCCACTGTCATTTAAAACGCACCTCAAATGGCAGAGCTGTGATAGATTCACTTCTCCTGCTTGTCCTTGAGAACCAGCAGGGGCACCCGTGTTGGGTAATAATTGTTCTGCCTTGCTTAAAGGCATAGCACTTGGCTTATAGGACATTTATTCATTTGGATCTTGTGTCTATTCCAGCCCGAGGGCATTCCCCACTGTTGAAATTGACATGGAACAGGAAGAGATAAATGTGTAAATCTGGGGCTTTGGGGAACCCTGAGGCTGCTATTGATGAGGCAGTAGCTGTGGAAGTTGGTTCCTGTGGCTCTTCTCCATCACAGAGAAGGCAGACTGAGTCCCGACTAGGAGTGAAATCACTTCCACCACCAACATACTGAAAACCATCTTTGCATAGCTTCAGAGGGAAAGAGAAACATTGGGGAGCTTCCAGAATTAACAGATGGAGACTAGAAATAAAATCAGCAAAAGAGAACGTGCCTTCTTGAGTCATCGGCCTCTGTGTCCCTTCAACATATGGAAGTTTAGCCCATTTACTTTTTAACCCTGTGTAATCCTAACATCACTAAAACCCCTGCAAAATTCAATGAGAACTCGAACCAGGATACTCTCTTATCTTTTTGCTTAACAATTCTGGGATAATGTATATCTTCCCTGCTTCTGAACTCATCAACATGAAGATGGGCAAAGATTGCTTGTTCCTAGAACTACTTGTTCCTAGAAAATACAACTGCACCTCAGTTACTTTAGTTCACTCATTGAGGCTAACATCTTGTTCATATATTCCCTTTGACAACTCTTCATTACCCACAGATCCAAAGTTCTTAGATAACTCTGTTCAGTTTCAACCAGTTCCCAACTTGCAAGCCCTGTCTTGAAATCATCCAGTCCAGGCTCCCAAGACTTACATGTCTATCTTTCCCTGACTTGTCTCTTGAAGATGAAAAGAGATGGCAAGAAGTGTTCTCTCTGAGGGTTGTAAGTCCTATGATCTGCTTTCACCTTTGAGGAGTCAAGGAGAAAACATTTGTAATAATTTCTTCCACTGAAAACTGAAAGTTTGGATATACTTTTCTGTCTCACTTATTTCAATTCCCTGACACAGAGAATAGCCTACCTTCACCTCTCCACAGGTTGCTGTGACTCATACCCTCTCTCTTCCCTTTATCCTCTCCAGATTTTGCTGTTACCTGGTCTTCTGACTCCTATTATCCCAAGATCTGTTCAACGTAGTCTTGTTCAAGATGATTGTTTGTATCTTCTCCTCTGAGCCAATTCCCCTTTATGTTCTTTCTTTCAATGGTGAAGCTCATTCCTTGTCTCTTTATAGTTATTGATATAGGTGTATGTATAGGTATAGATAAAGATAGTTACAGAATGTGCAAAAGAGTTGAATTTAATCATATTTAATCAGCACACTATTTATAGACTTTTGTGCAAAAGTAAAAAAAGTAAGAGGCTACAAACTATAAATTCACATGCAAACATAATAAGTAGCATGTGTAGTGAAGAAGTCCCAGCGCAAGTTTGTCCCCTTCCTTTGGAGAACAGTCAAGAATTGTGTTTTATGGAATCAGTTCAGAAGATCTTGCTGGCCCTGGATATCTGGAAGTTCCTTGTTGTGCCTGCCTATGACTTGATGGGTTAATAGAAATAAATACAATTGTCTTATTGCTTGACTTGCTCTAACTAATGATGATTGCTTCTCTGTGGAAAATCAAAGCTATGAGGAGAAAAAGCCTAGGGAATGCCTGAGGCAAGACATCAAACCGAGCAATGAGGGCTCCTCCAGGTTTTCCTGCTCTCATGGAGGGAAACTAATGCCCAAATGACCAAGCCTAAGAAGGCAGATTGGTCAGCAGCGGTAACACATTTAGTACTGTTGTGTACTAAACATTATTTCTGTTCACCTCAAAGGCGGATTTGTATTCTTCTTGAGGTGCTCATACAGTATCTGTCATGGTGCTCAGAAAGTGTTTACTGAATAACAGTAAATTCTAAGGACTATTTCAGAACATAAAGCTTAAAAGCACAAACATCAGGCTTATGTGCTTTTTTTTGTACTTTGTCATACATAATTAACTGCTTAATAAAAGTTTCCCAATGATGGAGAAACTAAATATACATTACTATGGGAGCTTTAGACCCATGTGGCCTTTCACTATAGCTTACAAAAGGGCTCTGATATTTTATAATTGCTGGAGACAGGTTTTTCACATCAACACAAAATATAGTTATTCATTAATAATTTATTGGAACAAGCCACACTCTGATATAATAAGTGAATTATTAATCAACGTTCCTAAGGAAAATAGTTCTGAACAGAAGTTGCTTTATTTCTTCTTCCCTGCTTGGATTTTAGGTTAGCACAATATTTGCAGAAGAAACAGATGCTACAAATTGAATTATGTAAACAAGTTAGAGTGTTACTTTTCAAAATCCATCATGTTACTTCAAAATATATAAAAATTAACACATTTAGTGACAAACTAATATAAAGGATGTGCTGGAATCAGAAATAAGTGGCATTCCTGGCCTTTAGAAGAACAAACATGTTAGGCAAATATCATTTGGAACAAGTTCTAACAACATTGTAAAGTTTACATTAGAACAGCTGCTACATTATTTCTTTTAAAGAATGATAGAGTTTGTCAATGTCTCCAATTTATGAGGGATTTATGAGTGATGTATTGTGTAATCTGCAATGAGAGGAAAGGCCTCTTCCATCTCACCCACTTCCTGTGTCTTCAGCTCCTGGAACAGTTTCTGGTTCAGGGAAGCTCTCCATAAATAACATTTGATTTAATAGTAAAACATGGAATGACAGTTATCTTTCAAAAAGGTACCTGAAATGTTTTGCTGCAGTGCTGCAATGCTTGCATCTGGACAAACTTCTCCTCCAGCAACAACACACAAAGAAACTGGGAATTTCCTGGTGGTCCTGTGGTTAAGAATCCACCTGCCACTACAGGGGACATGGGTTAGATTCCTTGTCCAGGAAGATTCCACATGCCACGAGGCAACTAAGCCTGTGTGCCACAACTATTGCAGCCCACATGCTGCAACTAGTGAAGTCCCATTTCTAGAGCCCGTGTTCTGCAACAAGAGAAGCCACCTTAATGAGAAGTCCACACACCACAACTAGAGAGTAGTCCCCTGCTCGCTGAAACTAGCAAGCAATGCAACTTGCTGCAGCTGCAACTTGCTGCCTGCAGCAATGAAGACCATGCAGAGCTAAAAATGAATAAATAATAAATAAATAATGCAAAGAAACTACATGGGACTAAAAACTGCATGCATGCACAGTTGGTGCAAATTCTGGACAAAAAGATTTTAAAAATTACCAAAAAAGCCCAAAGGAAACTTACTTTTTCTCTCAACCCATGGCTGTAACAGGGACCCCAATAAAGCCTTGCTTGGAAAGAAAAAATCTAGCAGTCTGTCTACCTGGAAAGAGAATATGTGCACTGTTGAGTAGTTCAGTGATGACCTTAACACATAATTAAATGGCAAATGTCTGGAAAAGACTGCCTGTTATAATCCATTTTCAATTCACATGGACTATGTGTCTGCTATAGGCATTTTGGTTCTCATTAGAGATTTTGAATTGGATAAGACCTAGTATCATCCTTGGGAAGATCTTAACCTAGCAGAAAAAGAATGCACAATTTGAACTAATTTGCTCAGGGAAAGCTACCAGAACGATTTTTTTTTTTTTTTTTAACGTTCCCAATGCAATCACAATGGTTCAGGTGGTAAAGAATCCGCTTGCAATGCAGGAGACACAGGAGATGTAGTTTAATCCCTCGGTCAGGAAGATTCCCAAGAGGAGGAAATGGCAATCCACTCCAGCATTTTCGCCTGGAAAATCCCATGGACAGAGGAGTCTTTTGACTACAGCTGATGGGGTTGCAAAGGGTTGAATGTGACTGAGTGACTAACAACAACAATGCAATCACATAATTACCTTGCTAAAAACATATCTTGGGTTTCCAGTGCCTACAAAATCAAAGAGAGACAGTTTAGCAAGAGCTATCTTGCTCAACTTACCTGACTCTTCTCTTCCCCTGTATTTTTCACTCTCATTTCTCTCAATACCACCCTGAACTCCAAGATCATTAGCTTCTAGATGTTCAGATATAACTTCTCTCTTCGTGGAAACCCTATCTCCCACAGTAAACACACCATAACCCTCCAACTTCCCACAACTTATTATCCATCTACTTCTGAGTTATTACAAGCCTTTAAGGCTCTGCTGAGATATGACTTTATCTAACAGCCTTCTCTGACACAAGAACAATTGATTATAGGAGTCAGTATTGATATTTTGTCATTAAAGGTGCTTAATAGAGCCAATAATTTAGAATAAAGCTGGAGTTGATAAGTTTGTGAAGATCAAATGGCAGTAGAGAAACTATAGATTAACATATACATATACACCCTACTGTTCAGTTCTGTTCAGTTCAGTCGCTCAGTCGTGTTCAACTCTGCGACCCCATGAACTGCAGCACTCCAGGCCTCCCTGTCCATCACCAGCTCTGGAGTCCACCCAAACCCATATCCAACCATGAGACGTTCCTTTGATTTATTGTGATAAAAAAGTATATAACTGCGTTGCTTAGACTAGATGAGGGGTGCTCTTTATCCCCCTTCTGATGTCTATGTCAGAAGCTTTCTCTGTCCTCTTTCACTTGAATAACACTTTGCTAAACAAAAGCTCTTGAGTGATCAAGCCTGGTCCCTGGTCCTGAAGCTAAATCTTCTACTTTGGAGATCATGAATCTGACATTGTTCACAGAAAGCTACCACTTCCAATGAATATTCAGGACTGATTTCCTTTAGGACTGACTGGTTGGATCTCCTTGCAGTCCAAGGGACTCTCAAGAGTCTTCTCTAACACCACAATTCAAAAGCATAAGTTCTTCGGGGCTTAGCTTTCTTTATGATCCAACTCTCGCATCCATACATGACTATTGGAAAAACCATAGCTTTGACTAGATGGACTTTTGTCAGCAAAGTAATGTCTACGCTTTTTAATATGTTGTCTAGGTTGGTCATAACTTGTCTTCCAAGGAACAAGAGTCTTTTAATTTCATGGCTGCAGTCACCATCTGCAGTGATTTTGGAGCCCAAAAAAACAAAGTCTGCCACTGTTTCCATTGTTTCCCCATCTATTTGCCATGAAGTGATGGGGCCGGATGCCACGATCTTAGTTTTCTGAATGTTGAGTTTTAAGCCAACTTTTTCACTTTCCTATTTTACTTTCATCAAGAGGCTCTTCAGTTCCTCTTCACTTTCGGCCGGAAGGGTGTATCATCTGCATATTTCTCCCAGCAATCTTCATTCCAGCTTGTGTTCATCCAGCCAAGCATTTCGCATGATGTACTCTGCATGGTTTTTCCATTGGTCATGTATGGATGTGAGAGTTGGAAGGTGAAGAAAGCTGAGCGCCGCAGAATTGATGCTTTTGAACTGTGGTGTTGGAGAAGACTCTTGTGACTCCCTTGGACTGCAAGGAGATCCAATCAATCCATCCTAAAAGAGATCAATCCTGGGTGTTCATTGGAAGGACTGATGTTGAAGCTGAAACTCCAATACTTTGGCCACCTGATGAGAAGAACCGACTGAGAACATTCTTTGGCATTGCCCTTCTTTGGGACTGGAAAGAAAACTGACATTTCCCAGTCCTGTGGCCACTGCTGAGTTTTCCAAATTTGCTGGCATATTGAGCACAGCACTTTAATAGCATCATCTTTTAGGATTTTAAATAGCTCAACTGGAATTCCATCACCTCCACAAGCTTTGTTATTAAATATAATGTCTATTTCCCTACCAGACTGTCAATTCTACAAACACAATCTATTTTAAGTGCTATAATTCAAGCAACAGAAACAGTGTCAGGCACATGGTAGTGGATTAACTGACAATAAAAACAAAGAACTATTCATGAAAGAGTACATAGCTTACAGGGGATGACACCTACTATTTCTTTAGACATGCTTTTTGCCTTAAGGAAATTAGTACCCTGGAGAAAATAGGATACTTACATAACACACTTTAGACACCCAGGCAGAAGAAGATGGGTCAGAGTTGTACACATATAGGCAAAACACTTGCTTTAGGCATTGGAATGAGTTGAGGGATGGGGAGGGAAGTACATGGAAGAGTTCTTATTTTATCTGGTCTTTTAATGAAGGAAATCATATGGAGGGCTTCCAAGATTCAATAAAAGTTATAATTATGTATTTTATCTGGCTTTTTCCCCATTTAGGGTAGAATTAATGCCATTTCCAATTTTCCTAGATAGTTTTTGCACGAGTTTTAGATAATGAGCCTTTGTTTTCTTTCTTTAACTTGTTTTTTCCTCAGTGGTCTTCGTACCTCATTACATCTTGGTGTAGAAGGAATGTTGAAGAGCATAAGAGGCTATAGATAGCCAGGAGCCTAGATTGAGTCAAGCAGCTTTTATATTCAGCCTATTATTTCCAGGTTGACCTCTTGTTCTTACCCTGGGACCTTCCAGATAGCATTCCTGGTGTCCCTCTCAGGGACATCTCCTCTACTGCAGGCTCCTATGGCCTTTATCCTGAGCTGAGACTTCTTCCATCTAAGTGATTCTTCTGTCAACACGTTGAACTTCTCCTTTTCTGACAGCCCTGTTCCTGTTCTGTTTCCTAGCACATATTGTCCTCAACTCCTTATTATCAGTTCAATAGGAAGAGAGGCAAGAGAAAGCAAGCACACATGCACTTCCAAACAAACACATTGCTCTGGAAACCTAATTATATTTTGTGAAATGTTTGTTTACCTTGTTTAATCACATAATTTTGACTGGAAAATTTTAATAATTTAGATTTTAGTTTTCAATAATGAAGAGTTACAAATCCAAGCTACAAAAGTAATTATTCTTGACTTTTAGGGTTTATAATTCTGGGATGTATACTAACATCAGCTTAATATAAAAATGGATGTGTGTGTGTTACTCCCTCAGTTGTGTCCAACCCTTTGTGACTAGATGGACTGTAGCCCACCAGGCTCCTCTGTCCGTGGAGCTCACCAGGCAAGAACACTGGAGTGGGTAGCCATTCCCTTCTCCAGGGGATCTTCTTTACCCAGGGATCAAACCCAAGTCTCCTGCATTATAAACAAATTCTTTATTGTCTGAGTCACCAGGCAAACATTATAAAAATGAATTTGCAGCTATTATTTTAAATTTCCTAAAGTCTGTGAAATGTATTCAAATGTGGGTATATAAGAAGAGATTAACACTTGGCTTGCAATTCAGAGTGATTTTCTTTTTTTTTTTTTTAATAAAGTCTGTAGGTGATCAGTATAATATTCCAGTCAAAAAATGTGTATATATATACACATGATTAGAATTGTGTCATCCTAAACTCTTAATTTTTTTTCTAAATACATCCTTGCATTAGAAGAACCAAGGCACTTGGATCATAAAACATGCTTACACTTCTGGAATAAATTATTAGCTAAACTGAATATTGGTAGTATTATGATTGGTTCAATGGAGGTGTTAGTGTTGGGGCCACTAACTGTTATGTGGGTAATAAGGGAAAGTGAAGTCGTATCTGACTCTTTGTGATCCCGTGGACTGTAGCCTAACAGGTTCCTCTGTCTATGGGATTCTCCAGGCAAGAATACTAGAGTGGGTTGCCATTTAGTTCTCCAGGTGATCTTCCCAAACCAGGGATCAAACCTGGGTCTCCTGCATTTCAGGCAGGTGCTTTACCCTCTGAGCCTTCAGGGAAGCCATGGGAAATAAGAACAACTTAACCTTGTACAGCCAGTTTCCTCTGAGTCCCATTTGTTCTAAAGCCATACCAGGTGCAGGCTAAAGAAAAGAACTATGGTCTGAGGAAGAAGCAAGGCATGGGGAATGCATCAAAAAGTCTTAGGTGGTGAAAGAAAAAACATAAAGGACACAATCAAAGCTGCTACAGGAAGTTGATTTTGAGACAGGGAAACCAGGGACATCTAAGTTCCCAGGCAGGAGGAGGAGGAGCCAGATCAGAATAAAACTGAAATGACTTTGATTTCTGGCCCAAACTCTGTCATAGAATGTGGTGTTCCACTCTATGGGTCCCATCTTACATTGCTAAAACAATGTTTGGGCATGAGGTGAGAGCATGGTGATGTCAGAAGGCAATCGATACTAATAAAGTAGACTCTATATAAAGATCCTTCAATATTTAGCAACTTGAAAATAAGTATTTCATTTCAAACCATTAGAAACCAAAAGAACAATGAGGTCAGAATGGTTAAAATGGCTACCAGCTACCAAACTAGACCTAAGGCTATATTAAAGTCCATGACATTTTTGTGTGTTTATGAAATTTGGGGCACTGAGAAGTGTAGAATATATATCTGGAAACCACCAGGGTTATACATTCCCCATACATATGAAAAATAAATAACACAGTCCTTTAACCTATATATGCATGCCATGCCATGCTAAGTAACTTCAGGGGTCCCCGTCTCTGTGTGACACTATGAACTGTAGCCAACCAGGCTCCTCTGTCCATGGGATTCTCCAGGCAAGAATACTGGAGTGGATGGTCACGCCCTACTCCAGGGAATCTCCCCAACCCAGGGATTGAACCCACATCTCTTAAGTCTCCTGCATTGGGAGGCAAGTTCTTTACCAGTAGTACCACCTGGGAAGCAGTCTATATATGCTGCTGCTGCTGCTGCTAAGTCATTTTAGTCGTGTCTGACTCTGTGCGACCCCATAGATGGCAGCCCACCAGGCTCTCCTGTCCCTGTGACTCTCCAGGCAAGAACACTGGAGTGGGTTTCAATTTCCTTCTCCAATGTGTGAAAGCGAAAAGTGAAAGTGAAAAGTGAAAGTGAAAGTGAAAAGTGAAAGTGAAGTCGCTCAGTCGTGTCCCACTCTTTTCGAGCACATGGACTGCAGCCTACCAGGCTCCTCCGTCCATGGGATTTTCTAGGCAAGAGTAGTAGAGTGGCTTGCCATTGCCTTCTCTGAGTCTGTATATGATATAACCCTAAATCCCTTCAGTTAAGCCTAGATAGAGGACAACAATTCTGTTAAAGGGCCACTTTGTCCTTAAAAATTTCCTATTTATAAATGATTCTCTGTGGTCAACTTGTGGAACTTATATTTGTTGATTTTATAAACCTAGGACCCTAAGGACGTATGCATAAGACCAGTTGCACAGCAGGCCACCAAGGATCAGAAAGCTTCTATCATGACATAGGAGCACTAGCAAAGGCTAACCAAGTGAAGGATTAAACCAACCAATTGAAGGATTTAAATCAATAGTCATCAAAAAGTCTATGACTACTCTCTGCTCTTTGTATAGAAATGCAAGTCAGAGAGATTTAACAGAATTTTATGATCATTCTTCAAACAAAACAAGCAGTAATTTGTGTGGGTTTTCTTCTTTTTCTTTTTCTTTTTTTAACACACAAGATCAATAGGAATGAAGTCAAGGGCTCCATACACCAGAGAATAAAGACAGAGAAAGGTTGACTAGAGATGAGAAACTCACCATTGCCTAGATAGAGTGTGGTATGATAAACAATCTATATGAGAGGTGTAGTGCTGTCTTTGTATATTTGTAGGAGAGCGACGTATCCAGATAATAAAGTTTTGTAAGCATAAGTTCTTATATGTTCACATATTTCCAAATATGATGTGTGTAGTTAAGGGATTAAATAATTGAAAAACAAAGCAAGTATGTCTTGGTGTGTTGAATTTTAATAAAATGCATTACTTTTACTCCCCTAAAAATGCCCCCAAAGATGTTCTTTTGTTTCTTCATTGTATGTCAGTGATGAATAGAAATAAACATTAATTAGGCAAAGTCAAACTTTGTAAACTTCAAAACTTGCATTCTACTGGGATGCATGTGGAATAAATATTAATATCTTTAAGAGCCTTATTTGAGTGTAGCCTTTCCTTATCCATCCACTAAAACTAGAATGAAATGACGAGCACCATGTCCTCTAAGTAAAGGTAGAGGAGAGGGTGCCCATTACCATCTGGAGTAAAGCAAAAAATGGTAGGAAAAAAGCTGAATTATTTGACTACATGAGCTATATTTGGCCAATTTTGAAAAATCCCTTTACTCAGTTTTCTTTTGCTACTTTATTCCAAGAGATCATAAAGGGTATGCCTTTCCTTGCTTTATTGAATTTGAATAAAACACCTTACATTTAACAAAGAAAAATGAAAAACCAAAATAGTGATATTTTGGCCACAACTAAATTCTTCAATGAAAATGTCAGTTATGAAATAACTTTGTCTAGGAACTTCCAATACAAGAGAGACTCGATGGATAGTTATGTGAACAAGAATTCTCCCCTTTTTAGGTTATCAAGGATTATAATATTGAGTATCTAATTTTGAAAATGGGAATAAAACGGTTGTGCTGAAATGTTGCCTGATGTAAAAGGAGAGGAATCTGGGGCCACTGTTTCAATCTTTGGAGAGAGATAAAGAAATATGATTAAAAAGGAAAATCTAGCAGAATAGAGGGGGAGTAAGTGCAAATGGTATCAGGATATATAACAGTGCTGGAATGGCTGGCATACAATTCAAGAATTAAGAAGAGAAGTTAGTTAAATGTTTTCCCCATCTCACAAGACATTTTTCAGATTTATAATGAAAGTCACGTGTTTTACTTTGCTCTCAAGGCTCTGAATCCCTGTAGACCTGACCATTCTCTTTATCTATTTGCCTTTCTTTTTTCAATTGTCAGTTCAGCTTCACTGAAACCTTATAAGATCTCCCATTTAAATAATTCTTTGTACTATCTATCAAATCACCCTTTTAAAACGTTTTATGGTTTTCTTTGCTTCCTAAAATGTATCCTATATATAAGTAAATAAATAAATAAATAAATATTTATCCTGTATATATTATTTATATATAAATATATATATCTTATATAAATAAATATAAATATATATATTACCCTGTATAAATATATATATACACACACACACATATATATATATGTGTGTGTGTGTGTGTGTGTATATATATATATATATATCTTGCTTCTCTCACTGAAATGCAAGCTCTGTGAGAGCAAAAGAATGTGTCTGTCTCAGTTTCAAAGCCTAGAACTCTAACTAGGGCCAACAAATAAATATTTGTGAAAGGAATTATTTTTCACTTAGCTCACAATGAACACAATGCTCCAACTGATGTATGTAGTTCATCCTGGGTTGGGAAAAGACCCCTGGAGAAGGGACTCACTTCAGTACTTGCCTGGAGAATTCCAAGGACAGAATTCTTGTCCTTGTGGGCTATAGTCCATGGGGTCGCAAAGAGTCATAAATGACTGAGTGACTAACAACACACTTACAAATAGAAAGCAACATGTGTTGACCAATGTGTCTGAAAGGTTACCCAGACAGACATAAACTTGCTTTGGATGTCAGTAATTAAGATTCTATCAGATTTCATATGCCAGCTCTTTTGTTTTTGATTGATCTCATAATATTTCCTAAAGCTTTTATCTTCCATAGATAAACTAAAATGTCTTCAAAATAAAATAGCTTTATATCTGCTTTAGTGTCTTACATATAAAGAAACTCTATGAGGATATTAAACTATTGCACCTACAATGTATTTAAAACAAACTATTAGCCTCTTGAAATTCACATTTCTAGGTACCTATCTCTCTCATGCAATTTACATCACAGTCAAACTGTGTTTGCTTATATCTTATAATGCTATTTGAGTTATTATTTTCTTCTTTGTGTTATTTCTGTATGAAGTTTATAAAATTATAGCAACTCTGAGTTTCTTGAATGTGTACATCTTAAAACATTCTGATGATATCTTTATTTATGAAAAAACGCACTTTGTAAAAGATAAAAATTTCAAAAAATTTCTAAATAAAGAACCTGATTAAATTCTGTAAGACAAGGCAGAAGATTAGTTAATATTCAATGAGATGTCAAACTTTTAAGGAGAGAGAGTGAATCAAAGTTTTTAGGATTGGACATTATTTAAAGCAACACAATAAAAACTTCTGACCAGGATGTTAAGCCTTTTGATAAGTCACACTAATTTGATAGCTATAAAAATAAGTCACAACTAATAACATTTTATCACAACATTTCCTTTCATTCTTACTTAATATTAATAAAAATGAAAAAGTTAAGATTTTATAAACATTAAGAAATTCGTATATCATAGAATTCAATAGTCCATTTCATGGATGGCAAAGTTTTAACTCAGTGTTTCCTTTCCTAGAAGACAGACTAATAGTTTTCTAAATAAATAAATCAAGCCTCTAAAGTCTCCCCAAACCAAAGATTTTTAGCTTTGGGGGCTCCCACTATTCTATATTAAATAAATATATATTCAATACACTTTCTGTTTTGTGTGCCTATTTGAATTTTTAGAATCTGAGCACTCAAATTGGAGAGTTAGCTGAAGGATTAGGGATAAAAATAAACAGGAAAGGCAGGTCTAGGAGGAAAATATGCACATGCATGTTTATACATATATACATATTTGCTTATTATTTATTTAGTGATTGTTGTTATGTTGAACCATTTCTGTGGAATCAGGGACAATGCTAACTTCTTGCTGACAAGAGTGAAATAGAAGTTTCTATCTCAGCCTTTATTATTGTATAATATGAGTCCCAAATGCCTGCATTTAATTTCCAGATCCCCCACTTAATGGCTTTATTTGAAATAAATTTCAGGGCTTCTCAAGTGGTGCTAGTGGTAAAGAACCCACCTTCCAATGCAGGAAACATAAGAGACATGCCTCTAATCTCTAGGTTGAGAAGATTCCCTGGAGGAGAGCAGGGTAACCCACTCTAGATACTGGAAAAATCCCATGGACAGAGGAGCTTGATGGTCTACAACCTACAGGGTCGCAGAGTTGGACAAGACTGAAGCAACTTAGAACATATGCACACAATGAAATCAATTTAAGTCTTTTGGTCTCAGTTTTTATTCCCCTGTTAATGTAGTATGGGTAATAATAATGTCTTCTCTCACAGTGTTATTGGGAGGAGTAAATTTGTTAACACATGAGAGGTTAGCAGGCACATGGAGGTAGAATTTGTGGATTTAGTCTAGCTGTTAGTGTGTGTGAAGGCTGTGCAATGCCTTCTCTCTAGGGATACATGCTCAAAAGACCTCTGTCCTCCCTACCCATTGCCAACTTCTTATGTCCCATCTCATCTTTGAAAAGAATCTACCAAGTAATTTATGTTACAAAATAAAGACTATAGAAGCAAGTAATTGGATCTGTAGTGGTAAAATCCTAGTGCTATTAACAAATTAATGAGATATAAAGAGGTGTTTGTGTGTGTGTGTGTGTGTGTGTGTGTGTGTCTACCATTAGGATGGTGAGATTCACCTTCAGTTTACTGCTCAAACCAAATTCTGCCAACTTCATTTACTTTCAAATTTCTTCTCCACTGAAAAATATCAACAATTTTTATGCTTACAAGCCAAAAGCAAAGCAACATTTTCCTAGTCTCAGTTCTTCGGAATGTACAGAAAGAAAAAAGAAACTGAGCTAAATTATTCTATCAGGATAAAGAAGAAGACAGTGATGCATTTTAACTTTCAGAACATCTACCCATTTCCACCAGTTCAGAGGTCTATACATTCATTCATTAATTCATTCCATATATATGTAGAAAGATGATAAATAAGATTATATTATGTGTCTCATTCTATTCTATTCCACTTTATTCTAAGCCATGAGGATGAAGACCAAAATAAGACAGAGTCTGTCTCTCTCTGATTCTGGCTGTGTTATTACTGTTGCTCTCCTTCAGTCTGGAAGGATCGAGTACAAAACCAACTCCTTTCCTCTTACATTATCTTAAAAAAAAAGAAAATCAACTGCCAAACGCTGATTTCTATACAGATTTGGCTTGGACCAATACTGGCATTTTCCAGCCAAGAAAGAAATTGTACTGATTTCTTGGAAGTTGTGTCATGTGGGCCTTGGATAGGGAAAGCTTGAACTCCTAAGGAAGTTAAAACTCACTTTTTATTACACTGCTTTGTCCAGTCTTAAAGGCCTCATTGTTGCTCACTTGCACACCTTCTTTAATTAATTGATCCATTCAATAAATGTTGAGGAGTGAGTCACATACACAAATTAGTGCAATGCAATAAGCAGAATAAAAACATTGTAAACAGAAAGTGATTGAGACCTAAAAAGTATAATAGCCTGGGTTACCAGTTATAGCTTCACACAGAAAGAGTCCTAAAGAAAATGAAAAACACTAAAGTGATATTGACTCTAATCTGGACATCCAGCAGCATCAAGCACCTTCAAGGGAGACAGGAAAGTCTCTAACAGACCTTGTGTTTTCACAGCAACAAAAGATGTGAGTTTTGTAAGCAGAGAAGAAAATGTTACTTGTTTCTCATACTGACGTGTGACAGTCCTGAGGCCTCTGGGAATCATCTGGAAGGAATGTGAGAGGCCCTAGAGTAGGATGAGGTGAAAAATAGCCTGCCTGAGGACAGTTTCTGTGACTTTTATTCAGCTGCAATATGAATCGCTTTCTGATAAGATGCCCATCCCCTAGAAATGAGGAAGCAGAGACCAGGGCACCTTAAATAATTTGTCCATGGTCTAAGACGAAGCAGCAGAACTGTGGATAAAACCCAAAATATTGAGCCTCCAAGCCCACTTTGGTTCATGTATAGAGAACACTACAATAGTTTGGCTTCAGCACTGCTGATAGAATTGAAATTTCTTGCCTTGTCCTTTGCTGGATACTTTTAGACCAAATCTTTTATTAGTATTTTCCTTGTTTTGTAAATGTGCTTCCCTTGGGGCTCAGCTGGTAAAGAATTCTCCTGCAATGCGGGAGAATATGGTTCCATCCTTGGGTTGGGAAGATCCCCTGTAGAAGGGAAAGGCTACCCATTCCAGTATTCCAGCCTGGAGAATTCCATGGACTGTATAGTCCATAGGGTCTCAATGTGTCGGACATGACTGAGAGACTTTCCCTTTACTTACTTTGTAAATAAGATAGGTTTTCTGACTAAAGTCAAAGCAAATCCTTTTAAAGAACATTTTCCACTGAGAATGAAGGAGATAGTTCCTTCTTGGGTGATGATATTTTAACATTGTTCTTATCTTTTATACTTTTTATTGATGAAGCTATCTCAGAGAAAAAGCAGCAGTGAAAATCCCACTAGGCAATAAATTATTGTCAAGATGAGGGCTGCAGCTTTATCTCACCTAGCTGAGACCGCAGAGCATTTAAATAAGACCTCATTTGCCCTCTCATTTTTCATATTTAATTCTATTTGAATGAGCTTTTAATTCTCTTCTCTATCATGTATTTACTAAAAGCTAAACGACTCCATAGATTTCTTTATTTCACGGGGCAACATCCTATTACCCAACTATTTTCCTCTTCTCACAAATTCCATCATCCTGCTTATCACTTTAATGATGGATTCCTTCAATTTTTCAGGAGCAAGAATACATTGAGGGACTTTCTCAGATCTCTTGCTCAAGGTTAAACCTTATTTTCAAGTAAGAACATCAAGTATTGCCATTAGGCATGTAGGAGAGGAAATAATGCAAAATGAGAGTTATGTTCTTTTGGTCGCCACCTATTTGCCCCTGGGATACACTGTGTGAACTTGCTTACTTGCTCTGGACAAAAACTCAAACTGGTTTGCACTTATCAATAGAGGCAGGTAGCGTAGGGGACAGAAACTCACCTGCTGACGAGTGTCTAGCTACCGTGCCTTTCTGGTAGTTGGAAACCTTCAGTTCAGGAGTTAGAGACAACAGCTGCAGAGATGTGGCATCACCTGAGCAAGGATGAAAATCCGTGGGTTAATAGACAGGGGAGATTTTATGGTTTTTTATTTGTAAAACTTCTCTTTAAATATTAGCAATGTCTTCATCTTCCAGAATCTTTAACCTCTTTGTCAATTAGATCTTTTCCATAAGGCCTAATGCAGATTAAAGGCTCCTTCCAGTCTGAAAATAAGAAAGACTGGAAGGAGCCTTTAATCTGCATTAGGGCTTATGGAAAAGATCTAATTGACAAAGAGGTTAAAGGTTCTGGAAAATGAAGACATTGCTAATATTTAAATAGGTAAGACTTATTTGGACAATGTATATTCTATGCATCGATTTGTTTTAAAGGCATTGCTTATACAAGTTTAATTAATTTTACTACAAATCTACAAAATGAATACTGTTATTGTAAACATTAGTACAATGTTATTTGTTGTTGTTGTTCGGTTGTTAAGTAGTGTCCAACTCTTTGTGACCACATTGACTGCAGCATACCACACTCCCCTGTCCTTCACTATCTCCTGGAGTTTGCTCAAATTCAACTCCACTGAGTTAGTGATGATATCTAACCATCTTATCCACTTCCACCCTCTCTTCCTTTTGCCTTCAATCTTTCCGAGTATCAGGGTCTTTTCCATTGAGTGGCTCTTTGCATCAGGTGGCCAAAGTGTTGGAACTTCCAACTTAAGCATCAGTCCTGATGAACATTCAGGGTCAATTTTCTTTAGGATTGACTGGTTTGAGCTCCTTGTAGTTGAAGAGAACTCTCAAAAGTCTTCTCCAGGACCAGAATTTGAAAATATCAGTTCTTTGGTGCACGACCTACTTTATGGTCCAACTGTCACATTACATATGACTACTGGAAAAACCATAGCCTTGAGTGTATGGACCTTTGTTGGAAAAAATGATTTCTCCACTTTTTAATACACTGTCTAGATTGGTCATAGCTTTCCTTCTAAGGAGCAAGCATCTTTTAATTTCATGGCTGCAGTTACCATCTACAATGATTTTGGAGCCCAAGAAAATAAAGTCTGTCACTGCTTCCACTTCCCCCCTTCTATTTGCCATGAAGTGATGGGAACAAATGCTGTGAACTCAGATTTTCTAATGTTGAATTTTAAGCCAGCTTTTTCACTCTCCTCTTTATTCTTATCAAGAGGCTCTTTTGTTCCTCTTTGCTTTCTACCATGGGTATCATTTGCAATATCTGAGGATGCTGATATGTGAACTTAGATTTTCTAATGTTGAGTTTTAAGCCAGCTTTTTCACTCTCCTCTTTATTCTTATCAAGAGGCTCTTTTGTTCCTCTTTGCTTTCTACCATGGGTATCATTTGCAATATCTGAGGATGTTGATATTTCTCTCAGCAATCTTGATTTCAGCTTGTGATTCATCTAGTCTGGCATTTTGCATGTTCTCTGCATATAAGTGAAATAATCAGGGTGACAGTATACAGTTTTGATGTATTCCTTTCCCAATTTTGAACATTGTAAATGTTTCAAATGAAAATACACACACACAAACACACACACAAACGTGGGTTAGATGCTTCTTGTGGTGCATACCTAGAAGATGGCAGAGCTGAGACTTTCTGGCTCTGTAGTTGATACTTGACATGGTTCCTGAACTGAGTGCTCAAATGCCTGGAACACCATGGTGACCTGGATCCATGGTGCATGCATATGTGCTAAATTGCTTGTGTCATGTCCATCTCTGGGTGGGATCATTTAAATTTTTGAGGGAAACAGTAATATTTGAAAACAATAATGCACCATGTCAACTACATAGGTAAGGTACTAGGCATTTTAGATGTTAGACTATGGACTGTAGCCTGCCAGGCTCCTCTGTCCATGGGATTCTCCAGGCAAGAGTACTGGAGTGGGTTGCCATGCCCTCCTTTAGACTGTACCATACTCTTACTGATGTGAAGCTGTGTTAGTATTTGCTGCCGTAAAATGCAGGTATAAGGAGAAAATAACTATGAAACAGGGTATAAGGGTGGTGGCATCCAGTATGGTTCTATGTTTTAAGAAGTTGTGCAGTGCCCATAGGCACACCTATCCCAATATTAAGTGTGAATGAAAAATATGAATCCACCACATTACAGCTGCCCGAATGGTGAGCCCTGAGGGAACCCAGGATGGAATGGAATGCTGCAGCCATTGTGCACCCTGAAGAGACTCAGGATGAGAAAATGGCCCCAGATAGCTGAGATGCATATCAAAAATAAAATGATTTAGATGAGCCCAGACTCCTGCATCTTCCCGTGTACAGAAAAATGCTAATTTCATTAACTTGATATGTCTGGTTTTCTATAATTAACAATAATCTTTTGATGTTTTGACTACTTGGCCTTTGTTGCAAAAAGTCCTATATATCCTGGCTCTCCTCCTTGACTCTTCAGAACAGTTTCTCAGCATTGTTTGAGATACTGTGTCCTGGGATTGAAATCTTCAGAATGTCTGCCAAGTAAAACAGAGCTCTCAATTTCTATGTTCTGCTTTTTTTTTTTTTTTCCTTTCAATCGACATAAGTAATAGTGGCTTGAGCCATAAAATAAAAATATGTTTTCTTTCATGTATGTATATTATTTTTTACCACATACAGATTGACTAGGATATAGTTATTTATTATTACTTTTTATACTTAGCTACTTAAATGGAACTCTTAGGTTTTTCTTTTGGCATTGGAATGCACTGAAAATTTTACTGAGATCCTACCAGCATTGTGAATATAGAAAGTTTAGAAATATTTGCTCTTTATAAAAACGGAGAGGGGGAACAAATGCTTAGATGGAGAAGCTAGTATAGGAATAGAGAGGGGATATACATTATTGTTAGACAGAAGCATAGGGGATTGAAACATTGACATTTTCAAACGAAGAAAAGAGAAAGTGAAAGAAATTTGTTCATTTAGCCAGGACTACTCAATGAGGAGGTTGTGAGATTGCTGAAAATCAGGATATAGGGTTGAATTGGGGGGTTGATAAGATTTAAAGCATAAAGAATCTACTTTACTATACAGCTAAGCATAGCATAATTGTTCAATATACTCTTGGTTATTTATTTAGTCAAATGCATCAGTTTTAATTATTTAGATGAAGAATATTTCATTGGAACTTTTGGAAAAACATATAAAAGAAAGGGAAGATAAATCTATGATTTTATAGCTTATCATGGTATATCTGATACACAGTGCTTCCAGGTATATATGAGATATGAATTGTGTATATAAATACACACATCTGTTTGAATCAATAAGCAGAAGAAATCTGGTTTCTGTAAGACTGATGCATTTGCTGGCTCTTTCTAAAGGTACTTACAGCTGCTGGACTAAGATGTGCTGTATAAATACATATTCTAAAAATTGTTTTAATTTGGTACTTCTGTCAAAATACTTCTAAATACTTTCCTTATCCACTTTCTGCCTGAGACTCTGTAACCTGACACTGTACAGCCTTCTTCTCCCAGTTGGTCTATTTTGAGGCTTGAGAAATATCAGTGAGAATAACAAGCAAAAATCCCAAAATAGGTATTCAACTCAAAAGATAAGCAGCATTTAGAAGAGATTATGCAGAGAAGAAAAAAAATTATTTTAGAAGAGAAATCAGTCTTATTTTAAATAAAAACTTCATCCAGATGACTTGATCACATGCTCTTCCAGGCCTTTCTAAAATCTCGTCTATGTTTCTGGGTTACTTTTAGAATAAGGTTTACATTCTCCAAGTTAGCACACAGTTATGTGGTTTCTCATTTATAATTCTAGATACAGGAGTAGGGAAAAATACAGGGGTAATCAAGATATTCAGTCACTGGTACTGGATGAAATGATGTGCAAGCTTCGGCAAGTTGTTTGGCAATTCTGAGTCTCAACTTTGATGTAGCTTTAAAAAAGCAACTATACTACAATAAATTTCTTTAAAAGTTAAAAAATTTAAAAAATTAAACAAACAAACAAAAAAAGTTAGCATTATTTCTACTTCCAGGAAGATGAAGTAGATACATTTTAATCTATTTATCCTGCTAAGAACAAAACTATCTTGGACAGTTTATGAACAAACAAACAAACAAAGAAACAAACATAAAATGACGAAAACGAACCAAAAACACAAAACATGAGAACAATGAAAATTAGAGAGAAGAAGACAGATACATCTGCCGGGAACCTCACAGCACAAGGACCAATACAGCTTTGAGTTCCCCGGGCCTTCATTTTGTTTCTTATATCCCAAAAATGAAGTAGAAGAAGTTAGGAACAAAGAAACTCCAAAGGGTACAGACAAAACTTCCAGATAAAATTTTGCCTTTTAGCCAAAGAACCAAGAATATTGACAGTAACAACTCTACCAGCCAAACACCATCAAAACACTGTGGCCCCTCCACCACCTTGACCACAAAAGCTGAATGGGTAGCAGAGAAGCCTGCATAAGAAGCAAGATTTGTCATTCCTGCTGGGTTGAAAATATGCAATTTGTCAACTAATATGAAAATAGCACATTAACAATATGCAAACTAACTCCCGACTTTTGGTATCAGTAGAAACTGTATGAGGAACCTGAACTTCATCTACATTGAGAAGTCACAAGGCAATTTTCTCTCTCCATGTTCGAATGACTTTTTTTTTTTTTACTTAGTTTATTCTCTATTTTTTAACTTTACAGTATTGTATTTGTTTTGCCATACATTGACATGAATCCACCATGGGTATACATGTTTTCCCCTTCCAGAACCCCCCTTCCACCTCCCTCCCCATCCCATCCCCCGTGCACCAGCCCCGAGCACCCTGTATCCTACATTGCACCTGGACTGGCGATTTGTTTCACATATGATAATTTACATGCTTCCATGCCATTCTCCCATATCATCCCGCCCTCGCCGTCTCCCATGGAGTCCATAATACAGTTCTATTTATCTGTGTCTCTTTTGACGTCTCGCATACAGGGTTATCTTTACCGATAGACTAAAATGTGTTAGTACACTGTATTGGTGTTTTTCTGTCTGGCTTACTTCACTCTGTATAATGACTTTTTAAAAGACCAGGTAGAAAGGCAGGTGTTTCACCACAACACAATAGTGAAGAGACAAACTCCAAAGGTGTCACCAAAACAAATAGCAATAACGAGGTGTCCGCTCCGTCCAGGCAAGGTGATATCAACAGCAGTCTTGGAGATCTGGCAATCCCATCTCCATCCAGAACTAATTAATAGGACATCCTCCATTCCCAAGTGTCAATATAGGCTGAGTGGTCAACTGACATCCTTCCTCTGCCACAGTGATATCACAAATGGTCAGTGAAAGCAAATGAATTAAGACCCAGAAGGTAAAACACATAACATTCTTCTTGTCCACATTTCAAGTGAAAATCACTGTTATATCAAGAACTAGAGAAATATCAATTCGAAAGAAAAGAGCAATAGATGCTGTATTGCAAATTGCTACTTTAATAAGTCGCCACACACTTGGGTTAAAACAACATTATTATTTTACAGTTATGGAGGTCAGATGTGAAAATGGTATTCACTGGGCTAACAAAAAGGAGTTGACAGATTTGCATTCTGCTGGAGGCTTTAGGAAAGAACTCATTTCTTTTGTTTTCTGGCTGCTAGAGTTTGCCTATATTCTTTGCTTTGCATCTCCTTCCATCTTCAAAGCCAACAATGAATGATTAAGTTGTTCTCATGCTGTGTCACTCTGACACTCAATTTCTTTCTATCTCCTAATAAGGATCCTGATGATTGGACTGGGTCTCCCACACAAGTCAGAATAGTTTCCCCATCTCAAGATCAGTCAATTAAGAAATTTACTTTAATTTGGACCTTTAATTCCCCTTGCCACATAGCCTAACATATTCACAGCTTTCAGGGGTTAAGACATGAGCACCTTTTGTAGCACATTATCAGTCTACCACTAAAGAGAACACTATGAAATCTAAGAATTGTTTTTTAAGCTTTCAAAGTCTTTGTTTTTTTTTAGTTCTCCACTCACTTGTTGAGAAGGTAATTAATTGCAAGTTTATATGATACTTCTATTTACTTTCATTATTCAAATCAAGAAGTTCACAACATGTCTCAGTTTCTGAAGAGTTTTCATAGGCTTGTCTCTTCCATAATAAATAATAATCCTTAAAGAAGTAATACATGCAGAATAATAAGTGCTTATTTCAAATTATGTATGCATATGTATGTAGACATCCATAGGAAGGGTATCAATCCATGAGAATCTCCTTGTGGTTTTACTATATGCTTTAAAAAACATATTCCTATAAAAAAGAACACATTTGAGTCAGTCCTAGTGAGGTGGGTGAACTTAGAGCCTATTGTACAGAGTGAAACAAGTCAGAAAGAGAAAGACAAATATGGCATATTAATGCATGTGTATGGAATCCAGAAAGATGGTATTAATGAACCTATTTGCAGGGCAGAAATAGAGATGCAGACACAGAGAACAGACTTGTGGACACAGTGAGAGAATGAGAGGGTGAGAGGAACTGAGAGAGAAGCATGGAAATAAATACATTACCATATGTAAAACAGATAGCCAGTGGGAATTTGCTGTGTGACACAGGGAGCTCAGATGGGAGGGGATATATGCATACCTGTGGCTGACTTATGTTGATGTATGGTAGACACGAGCAAAATATTGTAAAGTTATAATCCTCCAATAAAAAATTAAAACAAGCCTATGTTTAAATACCAAAACATGTTAATATATCAGCTTCTCATGAAAAGCAGAAATATTGATTTTTTTTTCCCTTGAATGCTTTCTAAAACAGAAAAGATCTAATATTTCCAACATGTAAAGGGTAATGAGACAGAAAGAGAACTAAAGTGTCTTTACATTACATGAACTGGTAAAAGGCTAGATAACAAGATAAACTAAGCACAAAAAAAATAAACAACTAGGATAAAATTCTAAAAGTGTTCAAATTACATACATGGAGGAAAGAAAAAGAAAATAGGAAAAACAGAAAACAAAAATATCAGCATTAAGAACTATCATATTCATATTTACCTTAAATGCAATTAATGTAGTATTAAATAAACAAAAAGGGCAAATATTAACGGAATGAATTAAAAAAACACAATAATCCTAAATGTGTGACACAAATCATGGTGGAACTGAAAGGAGAAATAGACAAATCCACCATTGCAGTTAAAGATTTCAACTTCCATCCCAACAACTCATAGAAAAAAAATATATATGGAAAATTATCAAATATATGGAAGAGCACAATCAGCAAACAGAAGGTAAATAACTATTATAAAATATTCTATCTTATAACTACTGCATGCACATTCTTTTTAAGGACCCATAGTAAACATATCAAAGTAGACCATATCCTGGGCCACAAAACAAGCCTCAACATATTTAAAAACATTCAAATCACACAAAGTTCAGTTCAGTTCAGTTCAGTTGCTCAGTCGTGTCCGACTCTTTGCGACCCCATGAATTGCAGCACGCCAGGCCTCTCTGTCCATCACCAACTCCCGGAGTCTACCCAAACCCATGTCCATCGAGTTGGTGACGCCATCCAACCATCTCATCCTCTGTCGTCCCCTTCTCCTCCCGCCCCCAATCCTACCCAGCATCAGGGTCTTTTCCAATGAGTCAACTCTTCACATGAGGTGGCCAAAGTATTGGAGTTTCAGCTTCAACATCAGTCCTTCCAATGAACACCCAGGATTGATCTCTTTTAGGATGGATTGATTGGATCTCCTTGCAGTCCAAGGGACTCTCAAGAGTCTTCTCCAACACCACAGCTCAAAAGCATCAATTCTTCGGCGCTCAGCTTTCTTCACTGCCCAACTCTCACATTCACACATGACCACTGGAAAAACCATAGCCTTGACTAGACGGACTTTTGTTGGCAAAGTAATGTCTCTGCTTTTAAATATGCTATCTAGTTTGGCCATAACCTTCCTTCCAAGGAGTAAGCGTCTTTTAATCTCATGGCTGCAATCACCATCTGCAGTGATTCTGGAGCCCCAAAAAATAAAGTCTGACTCTGTTTCCACTGTTTTCCTATCTATCAGCCATGAAGTGATGGGACAAGATGCCATGATCTTATTCTCCGAACTTTGAGCTTTAAGCCAACTTTTCCACTCTCCTCTTACACCTTCATCAAGAGGCTCTTTAGTTCTTCTTCACTTTCTGCCATAAGGGTGGTGTCAACTGCATATCTGAGGTTACTGATATTTATCCCAGCAATCTTGATTCCAGCTTGTGTTTCTTCCAGCCATGCATGTCTCATGATGTACTCCTCATATAAGTTGAATAAGCAGAGTGACAATATACAGCCTTGAGGTACTCCTTTTCCTATTTGGAACCAGTCTGTTGTTCCATGTCAAGTTCTAACTGTTGTTTCCTGACCTGCATACAGGTTTCTCAAGAGACAGGTCAGATGGTCTGGTATTCCCATCTCTTTCAGAATTTTCCACAGTTTATTGTGATCCACACAGTCAAAGGCTTTGGCATAGTCAATAAAGCAGAAATAGATGTTTTTATGGAACTCTCTTGCCTTTTTGATGATCCAGCGGATGTTGGCAATTTGATCTCTGGTTCCTCTGCCTTTTCTAAAAACAGCTTGAACATCTGGAAGTTCACGGTTCACGTATTGCTGAAGCCTGGCTTGAAGAATTTTGAGCATTACTTTACTAGCGTGTGAGATGAGTGCAATTGTGCAGTAGTTTGAGCATTCTTTGGCATTGCCTTTCTTTGGGATTGGAATGAAAACTGAGTTTTTCCAGTCCTGTGGCTACTGCTGAGTTTTCCAAATTTGCTGTCATATTGAGTGCAGCACTTTCAAAGCATCATCTTTCAGGATTTGAAATAGCTCAACTGGAATTCCATCACCTCCACTAGCTTTGTTCATAGTGATGCTTTCTAAGGCCCACTTGACTTCACATTCCAGGATGTCTGGCTCTAGGTGAGCGATCACACCATCGTGATTTTCTGGGTTATGAAGATATTTTTGTACAGTTTTTCTGTGTATTCTTGCCACATCTTCTTAATATCTTCTGCTTCTGTTAGGTCCATACTATTTCTGTCCTTTATTGAGCCCATCTTTGCATGAAATATTCCCTTGGTATCTCTAATTTTCTTGAAGAGATCTCTAGTCTTTCTCATTCTGTTGTTTTCCTCTATTTCTTTGCATTGCTTGTTGAGGAAGGCTTTCTTATCTCTCCTGTTCTTCTTTGGAACTCTGTATTCAGATGGGAATATCTTTCCTTTTCTCCTTTGCTTTTCACTTCTCTTCTATTCACAGCTATTTTGTAAGTCCTCCTCAAACAACCATTTTTCTTTTTTGCATTTCTTTTCCATGGGGATGGTCTTGATCCCTGTCTCCTGCACAATGTCACAAACCTCTGTCCATACTTGATCAGGCACTCTGTCTGTCAGATCTAGTCCCTTAAATCTATTTGTTACTTCCACTGTATAATCATAAGTGATTTGATTTAGGTCATACCTGAATGGTCTAGTGGTTTTCCCTGTTTTCTTCACTCTAAGTCTGAAGTTGGAAATAAGGAGTTCATGATCTGTGCCAGTCAGCTCCTGGTCTTGTTTTTGCTGACTGTATAGAGCTTCTCCATCTTTGGCTGCAAAGAATATAATCAATCTGATTTCATTGTTGACCATCTGGTGATGTCCATGTGTAGAGCGGTGGCTGCATCGAACCATGCAGAAGCACAACGGCTGCATTGGACCCCGCAGAAGCATGGCCGAGAGGAGCTACCTCACACCCAAGGCCGGGGACGGCAGCTGAGAGGAGTTACCCCACGTCCCAGGAGCGGCGGCTGCATGGGCACAGGAGGGCCGAGAGGAGTTACTTCACATTCAAGGTCAGGAGGAGCCACCTTGAGGAGATACCCCTTGTCCAAGGTAAGGAGCAGCGGCTGCACTTTGCTGGAGCAGCCATGAAGAGATACCCCATGTCCAAGGTAAGAGAAACCCAAGTAAGACGGTAGGTGTTGTTAGAGGGCATCAGAGGGCAGACACACTGAAACTATAATCACAGAAAACTAGCTAATCTGATCACATGGACCACAGCCTTGTCTATCTCAGAAACTAAGCCATGCCATGTGGGGCCTCCCAAGACAGTCAGGTCATGGTGGAGAGGTCTGACAGAATGTGGTCCACTGGAGATGGGAAGGGCAAACCACTTCAGTATTCTTGCCTTGAGCAACCCATGAACAGTATGAAAAGGCAAAAAGATAGGACACTGAAAGATGAACTCCCAAGGTCAGTAGGTGCCCAATATGCTACTGGAGATCAGTGGAGAAATAACTCCAGAAAACATGATGGGATGGAGCCAAAGCAGAAACAGTACCCAGTTGTGGATGTGACTGGTGATAGAAGCAAAGTCTGATGCTGTAAAGAGCAATATTTCATAGGAACCTGGAATGTTAGGTCCATGAATCAAGGCAAATTGGAAGTGGTCAAACAGGAGATGGCAAGAGTGAACGTCGACATTCTAGGAATCAGCTAACTAAGATGGACTGGAATGGGTGAATTTAACTCAGATGACCATTATATCTCCTACTGTGGGCAGAAATCCTTTAGAAGAAATGGAGTAGCCATCATGGTCAACAAAAGAGTCTGAAATGCAGTACTTGGATGCAGTCTCAAAAACGACAGAATGATCTCTGTTCATTTCCAAGGCAAACCATTCAATATCACGGTAAACCAAGTCTACGCCCCAACCAGTAATGCTGAAGAAGCTGAACTTGAATGGTTCTATGAAGACCTATAAGACCTATTAGAACTAACACCCAAAAAAGTTGCCCTTTTCATTATAGGGGACTGGAATGCAAAAGTAGGAAGTCAAGAAACACCTAGAGTAACAGGCAAATTTGGCCTTGGAGTAAAGAATGAAGCAGGGCAAAGGCTAATAGAGTTTTGCCAAGAGAATATAAAGAAAGTTGAGTGCCAAAGAATTGATGCTTTTGAATTGTGGTGTTGGGGAAGACTTTTGAGAGTTCTTAGACTGCAAGGAGATCAAACCAGTCAATCCTAAAGAAAATCGGCCTTGAATATTAAATGGAAAACCTGATGCTAAATCTGAAACTCCAATATTTTGGCCACCTGATGCAAAGAATTGACTCATTGGAAAGACCCTGATGCCGGGAAAGATTGAAGGCAGGAGGAGAAGGGGAAAACAGAGGATGAGGTGATTGGATGGCATCACTGACTGGATGAACATGAGTTTGAGCAAGGTCTTGGAGTTGGTGATGGACAGGAAAGCCTGGCATGCTGCAGTTCATGGGGTCATACAGAGTCAGACATGACTGAGTGACTCAACTAAGAGCTAAACTGTGCAGAGAAGGAAATGTATAGCACTGAGTGCTTACATTATAAAGGATGAAACACTTCAAGGAAATAACCTAAGTACCTCCATTGATAATCTAGACAAAAACAAAACAAACAACAACAACAACAACAAAAAATTAAGCCAAGGAGGAAGGTGAACATTATGGTAAAGAACACAGATCAATAAAAGTGAAAAAGAAACTCAATAGAATTCAATGAAGAAAATGGTTTTTTTGAAAAGATCAATA
This sequence comes from Okapia johnstoni, assembly GCA_024291935.2. NCBI lineage: Eukaryota > Metazoa > Chordata > Mammalia > Artiodactyla > Giraffidae > Okapia > Okapia johnstoni. Next base: position 51,685,560 of record CM044319.1, read on the forward strand.
AATTTGACAAAACTGTAGCAAGGCAAAAAGAAAATATACAAATTAACAGTATAGGAAATAAAACAGGGAAGACGTTGCAGATATCAAAAGGATAATAAGAATATAATATAACCAACACTATACACATGAATTTGAGAATGTAGACAAAAGTAGATTAATTATTCAAAAAGTTCAAATTCTTAAACTCTCCAGATATAAAATAAATGCTAAAAGGGAAGTTCAGCTCACTTACTCAGCAGCGTCTGACTCTGAAATGCCCTGGACCTCAGCATGCCAGGCTTCTCTGTACATCCCAACTCATGGGACTTGCTCAAACTCATGTCCATTGATTCAGTGATGCCATCTAACCTCATCATCTGCTGTACCCTTCTCCTCCTGCCTTCAATCTTTCGCAGCATCAGGGTCTTTTCCAGTGAGGCAGCTCTTTGTATCAGATGGCCAAACAATTGAAGTTTCAGCTTCAGCATCAGTCCTTCCAATGAATATTCAGGACTGATTTCCTTTAGGATTGACTGGTTTGATCTCCTTGCAGTACAAGGGACTCTCAAGAGTCTTCTCCAACCCAGCACAGTTCAAAAGCATCGACTCTTTGGTGCTCAGTCATCTTTATGGTCCAACACTGATATCCATACATAACTACTGGAAAAACCGTACGTAGCTTTGACTAGAGGGACATTTACTGGCAAAATAATGTCTCTGCTTTTTAATATGCTATCTAGGTTGGCCATAGCTTTTCTTCCAAGGAGCAAGAGCCTTTTAATTTCATGACTGCAGTCACCATCTGCAGTGATTTTGGAACCCAAATAAATAAAACCTCTTACTGTTTCCATTGTTTCCCTATCTATTTGCCATGAAGTGATGAGACCAGATGCCATGATCTTAGTGTTTTGAATGCTGAGTTTTAAGCCAGCTTTTTCACTCTCCTCTTCCACTTTCATCAAGAGGTTATTTAGTTCCTCTTCACTTTCTTCCATAAAGGTAGTGTCATCTGCCTATCTGAAGTATTGATGTTTCTCCTGGCACTTGATTCTAACTTGTGCTTCATCCAGCCCAGTATTTCACGTGATGTACTCTGCACTGAAGTTAAATAAGCAGGGTGACAATATACAGACTTGACGTACTCCTTGCCAGATTTGAAACCAGGCTGTTGTTCCATGTACAGTTCTAACTGTTGCTTTTTGACCTACATACAGATTTCTCAGGAAGCAGTTAAGGTGGCCTGGTGCTCCTTCTCTTAAAGAATTTTCCACAGTTTGTTGTGATCTGCAGAGTCAAATACTTTGGCATAATCAATAAAGCAGAAAGAGATGGTCTTCTGGAATTCTCTTGCTTTTTCTATGATCTAATGGATGTTGGCAATTTGATCACTGGATCTTCTGCCTTTTCTAGATCCAGCTTGAACATCTAGAATTTCTTGGTTCACATACTGTTGAAGCCTTGCTTGGAGAATTTTGAGCATTGCTTTGCTAGTGTGAAAGATAAGTGCAATTGTGTGGTAGTTTGAGCATTCTTTGGCATTGCCTTTCTTTGGGATTGGAATGAAAAATGAAGAAAAAGGGAAGAAAAGAAATTCAAAGGCACACACTTTGGTACAGAAGTAAAACTGGGCCTGCTTATAGCATACATTTTGATAGCCCAACAAATTGGGGTTTTTTGGTTTTTTTTAATAAATTGTTTTAAAATATATAACTTCAGATGGTAAGGAGTCAGCCTGCAATGTGCGAGACCCAGTTTAATCCCTGGGTTGGGAAGATCCCCTGAAGAAGGGAATGGCAACCCACTCCAGTACTCTTGCCTGGAAAATCCCATGGATACAGGAGCCTGGAGGGCTGAAGTCCGCAGTGTTACAAAGAATCGGACATGACAGACTAACTAACAAACACATTCACTCAGATTAAAAAGTAATTTCAGGAAGTTAGTAGATAAAGATAAACAAGATAAACATGCAAGAGTCAATTGTTTTTGTATACAATATAATCAACACACATTAATGATATGATATAATTTCAATTGATTACAAATTAAATGCTTAGATGTTTATATAACAAAAGATGTACAGAAATTTTATGTTGAAAAACACAACAAAGTGATGACACACACACACACGCACACACACACACAAACACACACACATATATATATTTAAACATTTGGAAAATAGAGAGTGAAGGAGGAATATTTATCAGATGGCTGGAGTAGTCAGTATTGTATGATATTGGCATAAATGTGTACATGTGGATCCACTAAACTGAAAAAGAAACCAGATAGAACTTAACAAGATAGGACTTTTCAAATATGCCCTACTCGTTTTAGACAAAAGTCAAAATCTACTTAGGAAGTAGATCATTTAAAAAATTATTATGGAGCAATTTCATAGACAAAAATCCATGAACATCTATATAAATATCACATCTTATACAAAAGGTAACAAAATAATTTGTTGTGGACTTAAGTGTAGAACATAAAATATGTAACTTTTGAGGGAAAAGAACAGAGAATCATATTCAGGAAATAAGAGTAGGCCAAGAGTTCTTGATCTTGACCTCAAAAGCAAAAATAAATAAATAAATTGGATTTCATCAAAATTTAAAACATTTTCATGAAAAGATTGTCTTTCAATAGATTGAAGAAAATATTTACAAATCATTATTTGACAAAAGAATAGAATCTAGAATATACAATAAATCCAAACTCAACAAGAAAACAGCAAACAGTGCAATTATAAAATCGGCAAAGGCTTGAAGAAGCGTTTCACCAAAGAGGATATATGAAACTCAGGTAAATGCATAACATGTTCAACAACATTAGCCATTGGGAAAATATGAGTTAAGGCCCCAATGATATACCTATAAGAATGGCTAAAATAAAAAATTAAAAATAAATAGTGACAATAATAATGAGGAGGAGGATGCAGAGAAAATAAGTCACTCATACATTTTTAATCTAAATGTAAAAATCGATCACTCTTGAAAGCAGCTAGGCATTTAAACAAACCAATTAAATCTACCATTACCACATGCCTTAGTAATTGTACTCATGGGCATTTATTCCAGAGTAATAAGAATTTTGGTCTGGAAAAGACTTGCATATGAATGTTTGCAACAGAGTAAAGCTAGAAGAAACCTAGATGTTCTGATAGAGATGAATGTTTAAAGTTTAATACATCCATATTATGGAATACTTGTTCAATTGCCAAGTCGTGTCCAACTCTTTGCAGCCCCCTGACAAGCACGCCAGGCTTCCCTGTCTCTCACCATTTCCCAGAGTTTCCCGAAGTTCATGTCCATTGAATCAGTGATGCTATCCAACCAAGTCATCCTCTTTCTCCTTCTTCTCCTTCTAACTTCAATGTTTCTCAGCATCACAGTATATTCCAATGAGTCAGCTCTTCGCATCAGATTGTCAAATGTTGAAGCTTCAGCTTTAGTGTCAGTTCTTCCAGAGTTTTCAGGGTTGATTTCCTTTCAGATTGACTGGAATACTACTTATTAATAGAAAGGAAATAACCATTGATATACGCAACAACTTGGATGAATTTCTAGTGATTGCAAACTGTATCATTATAATTTCACTTATGTAACATTCTTAAAATGGCAAAGTCAGGAGATGGAGAACAAAGTTTGAGTTGCCAAAAGTTAAGGAGGGAGTCTGTATGAGAGGAGAGTGGGTGTAGAAAACATGTGAAATCCTTGTAAGGATTTTAATCATATTTTAATCATATCTATGTCCATATCTACACCCTGTAGTGTAGCACAGATTTGCAAATTCCTACTATTGGGGACATTGGATGAAGGATACTGTGATCTTTCAGCGTTATATCTTACAAATTCATGCCAATTTAAAATCAAATCAAAGTTCAAAAGCTAAAAACAAATGATAATAATGCTTACTCTCTAGATTTGTTGTCAGAATGAAATACTGATATATTTGAAAGTACCTGTTTAACACTTGGTATTTAAAAACACTCAGTTTATCTGATTTTGCTTTCCTTTTCTCTTGCTCCTTTGTAAGCGCACATGACTTCTTGCAAAATAATTTTTTTTTCCCTTCCAATGGAATACACCATCCCTTGACATTGACAAACTTGTCAGGCCTGAACAGATACGCTGTTGCATCTGGATTTGAATTCAAGGTAAGATCCAGGAGCAGAGGCGATACTGAACATAAACACAACAAGTAATTCTTTAATGCTGTCAAAACTAGAGATAAAATTTTAATACTTCTTGATATCAAACAGACTGGTTCCAAATAGGAAAAGGAGTATATAAAGGCTGTATATTGTCACCCTGCTTATTTAACTTATATGCAGAGTACATCATGAGAAATGCTGGGCTGGAAGAAGCACAAGCTGGTATCAAGATTGCTGGGAGAAATATCAATAACCTCAGATATGCAGATGACAACACCCTTATGGAAGAAAGTGAAGAAGAACTAAAAAGCCTCTTGATGAAAGTGAAAGATGAGAGTGAAAATGTTGGCTTAAAGCTCAACATTCAGAAAACTAAGATCATGACATCTGGTCCCATCATTTCATGGGCAATAGATGGGGAAACAGTGGAAACAGTGTCAGACTTTATTTTTCTGGGCTCCAAAGTCACTGCTGATGGTGATTGCAGCCATGAAATTAAAAGATGCTTACTCCTTGGAAGGAAAGTTATGACCAACCTAGACAGCATATTAAAAAGCAGAGACATTATTTTGTCAACAAAGGTCCATCTAGTCAAGGCTATAGTTTTTCCAGTAGTCGTGTATGAATGTGAGAGTTGGACTATAAAGAAAGCTGAGAGCTGAAGAATTGATGCTTTTGAGCTATGGTGTTGAAGAAGGCTCTTGAGAGTCCCTTGGACTGCAAGGAGATCCAACTAGTCCATCCTAAAGGACATCAGTCCTGGGTGTTCATTGGAAGGACTGATGTTTAAGCCGAAACTCCAATGCTTTGGCCACCTCATGCAAAGAGTTGACTCATTAAAAAAGTCCCTGATGCTGGGAAGGATTGGGGTCAGGAGGAGAAGGGGATGACAGAGGATGAGATGGCTGGATGGCATCACTGACTTGATGGACATGAGTTTGGGTAAACTCCGAGAGTTGGTGATGGACAGGGAGACCTGGCGTGCTGCGATTCATGTGGTCGCAAAGAGTTGGACACGACTGAGAGAATGAACTGAACTGATATCAAAGGGAGGGAAGTAAGTAACATGATACATTACTAATCACCTGACTATCTTGGGAGGCTCATGAGGACAAAATAACAGACTAAGAAGCTAAGTATCAGCTTGCTGATGGTTTTAGGACTCCAGGAGACATGTGAACTGGGACTCAAGTTGAAGGTCATAGGTAGGACTTGTCTGCAAAACTTTCCTCTGCCACAACCAAATCTTAGTACCAGCTACTGATAGTTGGTAATTGAAGGGATAACTCTCTAGTTCCTATGGATCCTAGATGCATTTACCTACTGTTCTATGTGACTTTGTAGCTAGGGTTCAACTAAAACTAAACTTCTTTTTTCCACAATAAGTGAGCATTTCCAGAGAAGTTAAGTGTCTCTGTTCTCCCTACACTCAGAGGAGAAGCAAAGTCAGTGAGGTTGAGGAAAGAATTAAAGGTCTCAAGTACCTAGACAGCAGACCCCTATGCAGACTGAGGGTATAGAGAAGAAGGGGGAGTGAGTTTCTTTCTGCAGCCACTGGGCTCCAGCTAGTCAGAAAGCAAAAGCAAGCTTCCAGTGTCCTGCAGGGAAGGAGCAACAACCACCAGAAACATTCAAGTTTGGAGTCCATATGGGTAGAATCCAGATGTTTCTGCACTTCTGTCAGGCAGGCAGTTTGTTTTCTGGTTGCCTCAGTAGTGGTAACTCAACGGTCTTCTATGAAATCCACCACAATTTTTCACCTAAATTAGAACCATTGCATTAAATTCAGGTGCTATCAGATTATGGCCTATTGGCTAAATTTAGGAAAAGATATAGACACCTAACCTGTTGCCTCAGATGGTAAAGAATCTGCCCACAATTCAGGAGAACCAAGTTTGATTCCTGGTTTGGGAAAATCCCCTGGAGAATGAAATAGCCCTCACTCCAGTATTCTTGCCTGGGAAAAACCATGGACAGAGGAGTCTAGAGGGATACAGTCCATGGGGTCGCAGAGTCAGACACAACTGAGAAACTGGCACTTTCACTTTCGTGGGCACCTAACCTAGATAGCTTCTAGTTTCAGGGCAATAGAAAGGCCATTAGAAAAGAAAGTGAGAGGTAATTACAGAGACTGGCTGTCATGTGACCTTATTTAACCCCCGGTAAGCCATGGTCCCTAAAGAGATGGTAGTGTGTTATAAAGGCCAGATGCAGCTCAAGGTACTATTAGGATATTGCAATGATTCAAAGGTTTTCCCTGACTTGCAAGGTGTTTGCAGTCGGGTTTTGAGATCTTGCTGTGCATCACAGTTTTCTGCTAAATGCTGAATGAACCTTGGAATAGACTGTGGACAGAAGCCCAATACCTAATCCTAAAATCACCACCATTACAGATGTAGATTTCAATGGATACACAAGGGTTTGTGTTCACGCGTTTGCATTCAGATAAATATCTGAACAGACTTGCTTGGCCAATGTTTCTTTTGGTTATTGAAACACACATTCCTTAGAGTGTTTCCTTTCTGATCAATTTTTTTTCTAATTTTATTGGAGTGTTGTCAATTTACAATGTTGTGTTAGTTTCAGGTGTACAGCAAAATGATTCACTTATACATGTACATATATTCATTCTTTTTCAGTTTCTTTCTGCATATAGGTCATCATTACAGAACATAGAGTTCCCTGTGCTATACAGTAGATCCATGTTAGTTCTCTTTATATATAGTAGTGTGAGTATGTTAATCCCAAACTCCTAATTTATCCCTCCCTGATATATTTTCCTTTTGGTAACCATAAGTTTGGGTTTTTTTTTTCAATTTGTTAATATGTTTCTGATTTGTAAATAAGTTCATTTATATAATTTTAATTAGATTCTGCATATCAGCGATCTCATTTTACCAGTTATTTTTGTCTTTGTGAGAATTCAGAAGATCCTTTTTATTATCCTCAATAATAATAACACCAAATTATTATTGAGAAACAGTTAATATTATTCAGCACTTGCATATGTCAGATTATTTTGTGCTCACAAACTTCTGTGAATGGAATACTATGTATGTGGGATGTTTTTAGCATTTTCCTTATGTCAGAAAGTGAAGAAGAACTAAAAAGCCTCCTGATGAAAGTGAAAGATGAGACTGAAAAAGTTGGCTTAAAGCTCAACATTCAGAAAACTAAGATATTGTCATCCGGTCCTATCACTTCATGGCAAATAGATGGGGAAACAGTGGAAACAGTGTCAGACTTTATTTTTTTGGACTTCAAAATCACTGCAGATGGTGATTGCAGCCATGAAATTAAAAGATGCTTACTCCTTGGAAGGAAAGTTATGACCAACCTAGATAGCATATTAAAAAGCAGAGACATTACTTTGCCAACAAAGGTCCATCTAGTCAAGGCTGTGGTTTTTCCAGTGGTCATGTATGGAATGTGAGAGTTGGGGTTGAAGTTGAAACTCCAATACTTTGTCCACCTGATGTGAAGAACTGACTCATTGGAAAAGATCCTGAGGCTGGGAAAGATTGAGGGCAGGAGAAGAAGGGGATGACAGAGGATAAGATGGTTGGATGGCATCACCGACTCAATGGACATGCGTTTGGGTGGACTCCGGGAGTTGGTGATGGACAGGGAGGCCTGCTGCGGTTCATGGGGTCGCACAGAGTCGGACACGACTGCGCGACTGAACTGACTGACTGACACGAAGTAATTGAGTCAAAAAGATTATTAGAGGTTAGAAAAGAAAGATGGAAAGTGTTAGTCACCCAGTTGTGTCCAGCTCTTTGTGACACCATGGACTATATAGCTCACCAGGCTCTTCTGTCCATGGAATCTCCAGGCAAGAATACTGGAGCGGGTTGTCATTCTCTTCTACAGGAGATCTTCCAACCCAGGGATTGAACTTGGGTCTCCTGCATTGCAGGCAGATTCTTTACCATCTGAGCCACGAGGATACCCAAGATCAATTAAGGCTGACTCAAGAAAATGAGCTTTAATTTTTTACTACCAATAGATGGGGAAACAGTAGAAACAGTGACAGACTTTATTTTGTGGGGCTCCAAAATCACTGCTGCTGGTGATTGCAGCCATGAAATTAAAAGACGCTTACTCCTTGAAAGGAAGGTTATGACCAACCTAGATAGCATATTTAAAAGCAGAGACATGACTTTGCCAACAAAGGTCCATCTAGTCAAGGCTGTGGTTTTTCCAGTAGTTATGTATGGATATGAGAGTTGGATGGTAAAGAAAGCTAAGCACCGAAGAATTTATGCTTTTGAACTGTGGTGTTGGAGAAGACTCTTGAGAGTCCCTTGGACTGCAAGGAGATCCAGCCAGTCCATCCTAAAGGAGATCAGTCCTGGGTGTTCATTGGAAGGACTGATGTCGAAGCTGAAACTCCAATACTTTGGCCACCTCATGCGAAGAGTTGACTCATTGGAAAAGACCGTAATGCTGAGAAGGATTGGAGGAAGGAGGAGAAGGGGACGACAGAGGATGAGATGGCTGGATGGCATCACCGACTCGATGGACACGGGTTTGGATAGACTCTGGGAGTTGGTGATGGACAGGGAGGCCTGGCATGCTGCGTTTCATGGGGTCGCAGAGAGTCGGACACGACTGAGCAACTGAACTGAACTGAAGATAAATCTTATTGCTCCTTTTCTCAAAGGTTGATTCCCTAGTCTTGTCTTCTATCTCAAGGGCAGAATGAATAAGGGTCTACAAGGAGCCTAAAGCCCTTCTCTGGGTATTTCCCTCTCTCAGTTTATCTCCCCTGCCAACTCAAGTCCTTCTTCTTTCTGAATCTGTTCCAGGGTCCAGAATCAGGACATCCCACATCTTTCTCACCAGCCAATCACATGAGAAAGAAGAGAAGGAAGAAATACAGTGAAAGCTCTAAGCACTCCCTCTTCCCACCTGAATGAACTTAGCTCCTTTCCCTGACTCCATCCACCCTAAGCTACCTGTACCTGTACCAACTCATATTTACCACGTGTAGTAGCTTCATGGATCGCCATCTCTGATGTTAAACAAACAAATAGATGGTAAAGGAGTCTCCTAAAATAGGTGGTGGAGATATGCTGAAAAACATTAACTTCTGCTTGGAATCTCATGATTTCTGTTTTAATAAAATCTTTTCAATGGCCAAGGACAGATGCTGAATTCTGACTTGGTCCCCATCTGCCCTGGACGTAGGTGTAGCCAAACAGTGACCCAAAGGAAAAGGACAGACAACACAAACAACCTTGTGACCCTACTTCAAACACAAGCATCTAAATAGCTTTTCCCAGAAAATGATGCTATTGTTCCTTTATGTACCATATGAGGTAGGGTCATCAAAATCTCACTTATTAATAGTAGACGGCTTCCTGGCTTGCCCAGGGCGTTAGTGTCAGTGTTTGGTTACATTTCAAAATAATAGAGTCATTTATTTCCTTTATAGCTGCCTAGCAATTTTAGGTAGCCACTTTTATGTTTTCTCTCTTGTGAAGACATCAGTGCTTTTTATTCAGCATACACCAAGACTTGGGAAGATAAGCAGCCCTTTTTAAAGCACCTATCAGGAAAATCACTGTTTTGATAGATTCAGGTTCTTTCCTCCTTCCTCACTTCATACTTTGAATTTACAATGAAAGCCTCAATGGACTTAAACATTTTCCCTTGGAATAAGAAACCTTAAATAAAGGCGCTAAAAGGGCAGGAAGAATAGTCCTCGTAATTAACAGAGACACTTGAGAAGATACAAAAACAATCAGAAATGGAAGAAGTGTTTACCATCCAATGTACTCTTTCTCCTTCCTGGTTTTTCCCCTCTAGTCCATTCTGTATAAGAATTTCTCAGTGAGATTTCTAAAAACATTTTTCATAAGTCAATGTTTTAAAAAAAATTATTGGAGTATAGTTACTTTACAATGTTGTGTTAGTTTCTGCTGTACAGCAAAGTGAATCAGCTATATGTGTAAATATTTCCCCTCTTTTTTTGGATTTCCTTCTCATTTAGATCACCACAGAGCAATGAGTAAAGTTCCTTGTGATACGCAGTATGTTCTCATTAGCTATCTTTTTTATACAAGTCAATTTTTAAAATAAAATCCATGGAAGATTAATGTTGAGGTCAAGTAAAAGAAGTTGCATGCCTCTTTGCATACCTTCAAAGTTTTTAGTTTCCTGGACCTGATCATTTTATTCAGCCTTTTTGTTTGTTTGTGCCTTTATCCCAACATCTCAATTATAAATAAGCACTAACCAAGCAGACTGCTTAGAATTTATACCTATGTATCTTTATGTCCCTCAAAGCCTCAAATTTATCACTGGTCTCCTAGACATGGAGGTTGAATCTGACTATTTTTGTGTCTTCCCTTCCATGCTGACAGTTAGGATTAGGGGTCTCTATTTGTGGAGTGTTTGTAGTAACTAATAGGGTATAAACTGAATATCTGATGCCTAGTCATCTTTTTATGAGTCTCGGGCTAAGAACATTTATTTAGATTCTCCCATGACAATGTGGTTGACATCCAGGCTTGATAAGAATGTGTGGCCATTGACCAGAATGCTGCAGGTTGTGATTCTATTAGAAATTGCAAATTCAGTGTCTGACTCCCAAACATTTATAAAACTAAAAGCAACATACACATACACACAATCATACAGAATACATAAAACTCAGTAATCTCATTCATTCATTTGTTTTTTAACCAATATTTACTAAGAACCTGGGCTCACATGGTTGCTTATTGGTAAAGAATCTGCTTGTCAATGCAGGAGACACAGGTTTAATCGCTGGGTCCTCCCTGGGAAGATACCCCCAGGAAGATCCCCTGGAGGAGGTCATGGCAACCCATTCCAGTATTCTTTCTGGGAAAATCCCATGGATGGAGGAACCTGGAGGGCTAGAGTCCATGGGGTCACAAAAGAGTAGGACACTACTGAGAGACTAAACAACAATATTAAGTACTTACTTTGTACTCAGTCTTGTTTGGGTATTGTGTCCATAGCAATCACTACACTTCAACAGACTAATGTCCACTCTTGGGAAGATAACATTGACCAGTGAGAAGGAAATAAGCAAAAAAAGAGAAAAAACTACATTTTTATAACACGATTTAATATAGTATCAATACATATAAAGTATAATATCCAGAAATGATATGACATAAATGGGAGATGCTACTGTAGGTTGCCCTGATCCCGCAGTATCTTCACCAAATGAGAAGACAGCTTGCTTTCTAGGGTCTAGGGTAGCCTCTAAAGGGTCTTACTAACTTCTTCAGTACCTGCTACAATATTTCTTGTCTTTAGCCTATATTCCTTCCACACCAATTTAAATCATTCCCTTGGGTTCTTCCTTTTAGAACTTGAGTTCTGACACACTCAAAGGGCAAAGAACTCCTGGAAAGTTCAGGAAGAAGTTGAAGAATGGAGCTCATCCAATTAAACTACAGTGGGATTTGGAGTAACCAGGCAGCATGATGGCTAGGCACCAGGGAAGAAACTAGGTACCAGCGGGGCAGGCCAAGACCCCCACATCACCCCTCCAGCCATTGCTCCAAGCTTTTAATAATGACTAATTGTAATATCACCATTTGCCAATCTAATTTTTACCCATATGGTGTTCTATTTAATAAAAAATTACATTAAGAACACCTGCTAATCAGCTGCTTTGGCTAATTTAAAAGGAAAAAAATCTAACAGTACTTTTACATTTTCTAATTAGGTATTATGAGTTTTAATTAATGTCTTAATTAGATGTCATTATCTACTCCTGGCACTGGTGCATTATTTGAAACCAGGCTTTGATTACTACACTGATCTGTGTTCTTTTGTTCTTTTTTCTTCCACAAACAAGTAGCTAGCTTTATTTTTTCTATTTAGGAAAAGCTTCCCTGGATCCAAGCAGGGAAGTCTTCTTCCTGCCCTGTTTCCAGTCACATGGCCCGCAGTGTGATTCTCCATCTGACCCCTCCCAGGGCTGTCTTTTCTGTGGTTTTCTCACTCCCAGAGGCTCTGATCCCTGAAGTCCATAGATGGGCTGCCTGGAGCCTCTCCTCTCTTAAGGCAGCCTCACTGCACTAAGTATACACTCTTTAATTAGCCGTTTCCTCCTTAAAGCTCACTAGATTTTGTATTGGCAGTGAGGATAAAGAAATGGGCTAAATACAGAATTTGAACTGAAAAAGGATGAATGACTAAATAAATAAATGAACTACAAAATGTCACAATATCAGAATGACAGGTAAGCAAATTTGTCTTCAAGCTTGAACTACTCCGCGACATCACATCCAAAGCAACCTTCAGGGTAAAAGAATGTGCCTGAGAAGTGGGTGCATGTGGACGCTGGGCTGGTTTTGATCCGGGTAGACCTGAGGATACACTCCTTAAGTGAGGCCTGGAAAACAATGTGTTGTTGATTTTGGTGTTTATATTGTAACTACTCAACTAAATGGAAGGTGCAAATGGGTAGTATAAGATTAAAAAGTATATTTTATACAATTGCAAGTGCCATATGGTCACAAAGGATTCAGGTTAACAATTGATGGAGATAAGTGGGGCAAGGAGAAGGCTGCAAAGTGTCCTAATTTATGAAATATGAACAGAAAATGCGGCAGTTTTCTGATGTGTTTGACTGGTGGTTTCCTTCCATCCTATTTTCTCCCTAGTGTGATTAAAATGACTGAGAAGCTAAACCTATATTTTGAAGACTTTTTTTTTTAATTGAAGTATAGTTGATTTATAATGTGTTAGTTACTGCTTTATAGCAAAGTGATTCAGTTATATATTTATTGTTGTTCACTTGCTAAGTCGTGTCTGGACTCTTTGTGACCCCATGGACTTCAGCACACTAGACTTCCCTGTCCTTTACTATCTCCTGGAGTTTGTTCAAATTCCTGTCCATTGAGTCAGTGATGTTATCTAACCACATTATCTTCTGCTGCCCTCTTCTCCTTTTGACTTCAATCTTTCCCAGCATCAGAGTCTTTTCCAGTGAGTCGCTCTTCCCATCATGTGACCAAAGTATTGGAGCTTCAGCTTCAGCATCAGTACTTCCAATGAATATTCAGGATTGATTTCCTTTAGGGTTGACTGATTTGATTTCTTGGCAGTCCAAAGAGACTCTCAAAAATCTTCTCCAGAACAACTTGAAAGAATCAATTCTTCGGAGCTCAGCCTTCTCTATGGTCCAACTCACATCTGTACATGACTCCTGGGAGAACCATAGCTTTGCCTATATGGACCTTTGTTGGGAAAGTGATGTCTCTGTTTTTTAATATGCTGTCTAGGTGTGTCATAGCTTTTTTTCCCAGGAGCAAGTATCTTTTAATTTCAAGGCTGCAGTCACTATCTGCAGTGATTTTGAAGCCCAAGAAAACAAAATCTGTCATTGTTTCCACATTTTCCTCTTCTATTTGTCATGAAGTAATGGGACTGGATGCCATGATTTCAGTTTCTTGAATGTTGAGTTTAAAGCTAGATTTTTTGCTCTCCTGTTTCACCGTCAAGAGAATATTTAGTTTGTCTTCACTTTCTACCATTAGAGTGGCATAATCTGCCTAGCTGAGGTTGCTGATATTTTTCTCAGCAATCTTGATTCTAGCTTGTGATTCATCCACCCCAGCATTTCACATGATGTACTCTGCCTATAAGTTAAATAGGAAGGTGACAATATACAGACTTGTCTTATTCTTTTCCCAATTTTGAACCTGTCGGTTGTTCAATGTAAGGTTCTAACTATTGCTTCTTGACCCATATACTGGTTTCTCAGGAGACAGGTAAAATGGTCTGTTATTCCCATCTCTTTAATAATTTTTCACAGTTTATTGTGCTCCACACAGTGAAAGGCTTTAGTGTAGTCAATGAAGCAGAAGTCAATGTTTTTCTGGAATTCCTTTTCTTTCTGTATGATCCAGCAAGTATTGTCAATTTGATTTCTGGTTCCTCTGCCTTTTCTAAACTTTTAAATATGGAAGTTCTCTGTTCATATACTGATGAAGCCTTGCTTGAATGATTTTGAGCATAACCTTACTAGTCTGTGAAATGAGAGCAATTGTAAGGTAGTTTGAACAATCTTTACTATTGCCTTTTGTTTGGATTGGATTGAAAACTGACCTTTTCCAGTCCTGTGGCCATGGCTGAGTTTTCCAAATTTCCTGGCATATTGAGTGCAGCACTTTGAACAGCATGGTGTTTTACAATTCGAAATAACTCAACTGGAATTCCATCAACTCCACTAGCCTTATTTGTACTAATGCTTCCTAAGGCCCACTTGACTTCACATTCCAGGATATCTGGCTCTAGATTAGTGATCATTGTGCCCATTCTTACAGAAAATATTCCCTTAATCTTTCCAGGTTTCTTGAAGAGATCTCTAATTGTCATTCTACTGTTTTCCTCTATCTCTTTGCATTGTTGACTTAAGAAGGCCTTCTTATCTCTCTGCTTTGCTCTGGAACTCTGTGTTCATTTGTATTAATCTTTTTCTTTCTCCTTTGCTTTCACTTCTTTTCTTTCCTCAGCTATTTGTAAAGCCTCTTCAGACAACCATTTTTCCTTCTAACATTTCTTTTTCTTTGGGATGGTTTTGGTTACTGCCTCCTATACAATGTTATGAACCTCTGTCCTTAGTTCTTCAGGCATTTCATCTACCAGATCTAGTCCATTGAATCTAATCGTCATGTCTGCTGTATAAACATAATGGATTTGATTAAGGTCATAAATATATTAAAAAAATTTTTTTCCACATTACATGTCTTTGAGGTATCTTAATTCCTTGTCCAGGGATTGAACCTGTGTCCTTGGCAGTGAAAGCACAGAGTCCTAACCTTTGGGCCACCAGGGAATTCCCTATATATATATTTAAAATATTCTTTTCCATTGTGGTTTATCATAGCATACTGAATACAGTTCCCTATGATATACAGTTAGATCTTGTTTTTATCCATTCTTCATGTAATAGTTTGTGTCTGCTAATCCCAAACTCCCAATCCATCTCTCCTCTAACCCCCTTCCATTGGCAACTACAACTCTGTTTTCTATGTCTATGAGTCTACTTCTGTTTCACAGATAGGTTCATTTATGTCATATTTTGGATTCCATATGTTAATGTATTATGTGGTATTTGTCTTTCTCTTTCTGATTTGTTTCACTTGGTATAATAACCTCTGGTTGCATCCATGTTGCTGCAAGTAGAAGACATTTTTTACTTAGAGTTCCAGATTTAATTTAGATTAGCCCAATCAGCCCTACTTGCATTTTTTTTTTTTCTTTCTGATGCATATTGTAGCAAATGTGGCTCATGGTCCTGAAGCTTGTTTCCTGATTGGAGCAATATCCCAAATTGGTGATATAATGATAGCATGAATTTTCTTATCATAGATTATACAGCAACAACTTTGGAAGCTCAGGTCTGAGGAAAGGTTTTGGGAGTAATGTTTAGAAGCTCAACCTATAATGTATTGTTAGCTCTCCTAACTCTCTGTGACAATGTTACATCCTATAATAAACCCCTTCCAACTTAAGCTAGCTAGAATAAAATTGGTTCTCTGTAACTGAGCTGCTACACAGTGGTTTTAAATCCACTCATATCAAAATAGTATACTCTTATATATTTATTTCAGTTCAAGTCATGTCTAACTCTTTGCGACCCCATGAACTGCAGCATGCCAAGCCTACCCGTCCATCACCAACTCCCAGAGTCCACCCAAACCCATGTTAGCTATTAGAACTGCCAAACTCTGATGGTAGAATTTCTCACAATGTTGTAACTATTATTCTTTTGTTTTTATTGTGGGAGAATTTTTACTTTAACAATAGACTCCTAGGGACAAAATCCATGACCGTGGAATAAAAATAATGTAGATAGTATATGGCCAGCTGGCAAGGTATTTTTCTTTTTATTCTAAGAATCATTATATGAATTTTCTTCATAACACCTTACAACTTAATTATTTCATCCATATTGAGGTAACTCAAATTGTTAAACAATGACACAATGACTATTTTTTTCTGCTTTATATTATGGGATATTTAAACATAAGAAATAGTGTGAAAGATGTAATAAGCTCGTAGATACTTATCAAAAATTATCAAGTCATGGCAAGGTTTTTTTTTTTTTTTGCACCTATACCATCAAGAAGTTATCCCAACTTTGGTTATTTTGAAGAAATTGGATGCAACACCATGCCATCTGTAAACATATCAGCATGTATTTGTAAAAGATAAGGCCTTTTTCCTTCTAAAATAACATTACTATGCTCAAAACTATAAGTAAATTAGAAATGATTTTTAATATAATCAATTATTTAGTAGGTAGCCTTCAAATTTTCCTGTCATTAAAAAAATTTAAAAAAAAGTTTACTTACTTAAATTTGGATTCAAATTTGTGGCAGTTGTCTGATATGTCTCTTAGGTTCGGTTTGAATTATTGATTCTAACTCTTTAATTTCACTTGCAATTGTTTGTTGAAGAAATCAGATATTTGTCATGTGAAGTTTTCATAGTCTTTCTGCTCTCATGTGCTGTGTTCTCAGTTTCCAACATTTCCTGTTAATTCATTTTTGGGTCTGAGAGGAATCATAAAACTTTTAGTAAACATTCTCCACAGGTTGGTAGGTTATTGCCACTAGGGAATATACAACATTTAGTGGATTGTCCAAAAATAATGATGTTGGCAGCTGTTGATGGTTACTGTCTAGTTACAATACTTCATTAGGACTTAAAAATCAAGTGCTCTAATTTTGTCAATTTTTTGGTGTTTATTAGTTCAGACACATCTCAAGTCCATACTGGTACTTCCAATTCAAGTTCAAAACTGCATGATTTTTACTGAGCTTCAGTGACCTTACCTTGTATCTCCTTTGTCCTAATCCTACCTGGAGAAAACCATAATTGAAAAAGACACATGTACCCAAATGTTCATCGCACCAGTATTTACAATAGCTAGGACATGGAATCGACTTATATGTCCATCAACAGGTGAATAGATAAAGAAACTGTGGAATATTACTCAGCCATAAAAAGGAACACATTTGAGTCAGTTGTAATGAAATGGATGAACCTAGAACCTATTATACAGAGTGAAGTAAGTCAAACAATGAAAAACAAATGCTATATATTAACACATATACATGAAATCTAGAAAGATGGTACTGATGAACCTATTTACAGGGCAGCAATGGAGATAACAGACATAGAGAACAGACTTACGGACATGGTGCTATGGGGAGAGGAGAGGGTAGAATGAACAGAAAGCGTATCATGGAAACATATGCATCACCATATGTAAAATAGATGGCCAATGGGAATTTGCTGTATGACTCAGGAAACATAAACTTTGGCTCTCTGACAACCTAGAGGGTTGAGATGGGTTGGGAGGTGGGAGGGAGGCTCAAGAGGGAGGGGATGTATAACTGATTCATGTTGATGTATGGCAGAAACTAACACAATATTATAAAGCAACTATCCTTCAATTAAAAAGAAATAATAAAAAAAGAATATTGCTCAGTGCTTTATTTCGTAATACATAGTCAACAGTTTCAGGATAATTATGCCACCATTACCTTTGACAATATGACTACTAAACTAGTTAAAGTTTTGTTTGTTTGGTGAAAGTTTACTTTTTCCTTATGGTGTAATCCATCCATTGGAATAACAGTAAAATTATTGTGTTTTATACACTTTGAAATAATTCTTCTTGATTCAATTATGTCACCAACTTGAGACAAGTTTGGGTGTGTTTGTTTCATCTTGCCTAGTTTTGGATATTACTTTACACGTATATGAAATATTCACATTCTTAAAAAGTCATATCTGGAAAATATCGCATATTCAGAGAATTCTAACTTCTATTCCTGTCACTTCCATCTTTTTTTCCTTCATCCTTACAAAATTAACCCTCTGTTTAATTTTATAATTTATGCTTTCATTATTTTCCTTAGAAGTGCAGACGTGTTTTGTATGTGTGTTTGTATCTACATACATGACACTATATATTTTTTAGCATGAAATCTTTAGGTTTTAATTTTTATTAATTTTTATCAGAGTATAGTTGCTTTACTGTGTTGTGTTTATTAATAATCAATTAGTAAATGATTGTATTTATTTACAGTAAAAAACTTTCTCTACATTGTTTCCCTCCTTCTCCCCCTTATATTTAGGATATCTCTCATAGGATCATATAGAGATATTTCTCATTCCATTTTATAGCTGCCTATTCTTATTTTCATAGATGTATTAGTTTATTCATTCTTCCCCTTATAATGGACATTTGAGGTAACTCTATCTTTTGCTATAAAAAATAAGTTTTCTGTGTAAATAAGATATGTATACTTTTTTTTTTTTTTTTTTTTTTACCAGATTCACTTGACAGGCCCTCCATCTCCCCCACTGAATGGGGACTGCCATCGTGCAGGCGGGATCTGTGGTGGGGTGGAGCTGGGAACTCTGATGCAGGTGTCCTGACAGGGACATCCCATCCAGGTGATGATATGCTATGTGGCTGCCTTGCAATATATATATATATATATATATATATATATATATATATATATATATATATATATATATATATATATATATATATTTTATATATATATATATAATTATTTTACAATACACATATATATATATACCCAATCCAACCCCTCTTTTTTAAAATTTTATTTTTATGGTATATTAAAAAAAATTTTTATTTTTGTTTGGAGGATAAAATTATTTTACAATCCAGGGTCGCTATTTCCCCATTGTCTCAACAACAAAGCACATGGTCAAATTTTACACTTTGCCAATGTGTTGGATAAGAAATTAAAAAAAAATATTTATCTCATTTACCCAGTTTGAAAGTATATTTTAAAAACTGTTTTACATGATTAAGCACACTGAACTTTCTTTTTATGTAAAATATATGCTTGTATCTCTAACCCACTTTCTATCTACCATTTTTACTATATTCTTCTCTCTTTTAAAATATTACTTTTGTATATTAGGAAAGTTAAATTTTTGTCAGTGATATAAGTAATAAATATTGAAGTTTCATTGTCACATTTAAGTCTCCATCATTAATGCTACTGAGAAGCAAAGAAAGATAAGCATTAAAGAAAATCTTAAAGAATTCTCATTTCCCAGAATACAAGCTAATTGAGAGTTCAAAAGTGAAGAAGTGCAAACACACATGCTTACACTGCATCATTACTTCAGTTTCTAAAACAAGGGGTAAAAGAACAGAAATTCTAAAGGCAGAGAAGGTTATATTTTTATGGGATTCTTGAATAAATGAAAATAATTTTGGGGAGAGAGTGAATCAGAAGAGGCATTAAAGTGCTTGTAAGACTAGAGGATACTTGAAATACATAAATGTATTATAGGTTTGTCATACAACCTGTATAACAGCAACGCAGAAGAACAGAACACCCAGGTAAAGCACTATTTATTCTCCAGCAAATAGATGTTACAGGATTGAAGTTTTTAACCTCATTAATACAGACAGGGTTTTTAAAAGTTAGATAGAAATTTTGAGTGAAAACTGGGAAGATAAATCTCCATTATATTTTTAATCTTGGTTCTGAAAGGAGATTGTTCTTATTTCATGGGCCTTAATATTTAATAAAGCATTAATTTTTGCTTTATCAAAATCAAAGAAAAAAGCAATCTGAGTTATCTGAAGAAGTATTATTAACCTTTAATTTTTAAGCCTGGATCTAGATAATATTATGGATTGCATCAAATGCTATTTGGAATTGGAAATGATGCTCTTTCTCAGATAGAACATGCTTTTTAATGAAAGTTGATTCCACTGTGTGTTGGATTGGAATGTCAGAATTTCTCAAGAGCTTCAGACAGCACTTTCTATAAATGTTGTAGACTGCAATACACAAACACAGCAGATATAAATTAGAGAATAGTGGTATTTTTTTTGTTTGCTTGTTTTTTATCTGAAAGGGTATTTGGAATCTTACACTTTAACCTACTAATAACCAATGACAAAATAAATTAGTCCAGTAGGTTACACTATGTTGCTCTAAGCACAGTGCTGTTTTTTGGAATAGTAAAGACAATTTAGCTCTCTCAGCTCAAGTATCTTAAATGGGGCAATGAAATTTCAATATGATTTTCTTCCACATCAAGTTATTCGTCCTGAATATTATTCAGTAAATATATTATTATCAGTAATAATTACCATCAGTAAATACATATATCAGAGTCACCCTTTACCATAAATCTAATATGTGTCCATAGAATTTATGTATATAATATGAAATATCAATGTGGCCCTTCAAATAACTTTCAAATTTAAATGCTACAAATGCCTGCATTTTAACAGACAAAGCCCAGAGGGATAAAACTTTGATAACTAGTCCATGCTGGAGCTAGAATCAAAAATCCAAGCCTAACCAGTTTCAATTCACCATCCCACTCACAACCTCATCATTATAATTAAGTTGGATATTTCCTTTTAATCTTGAGACCCAAGGATAGCAGAGGAAAGGACATGCCCCAGATTCATATTAAGATATTTGGAATGAAAGAACTATACAGCTAGAAAGTCTGATGTAAACTCTCACAGTTGGTGCCTACAGCAGCCTTTGTATTCATCTGTCTTCATTAGTGGCTCTTAAGACATCAAACAAATTTTAAGAAATGCCACAGTTAACTTAAAAGACAGAGAACTAAACACAGGGTTTTCACTAGTTAGTGCTTCAAACACATCATTTTGATGGTCTAATAATGCCTCTGTGTATGAAGGTGACATATGAACTGAAGTTCTTCACACAGCATTGTAGACATTTGTAGATCCAACACTGTACACTCTGTTGCTCTGTTCATAATCAATGGTAAAAGACTGACCACAGCTCTGAAATAATACAGAATTCAGTGGCTTTCTGGAGCTCAATATCCATTTTGCTTTATGATTGTTGGTGTCCTAACTGCTCTGCTAACAAAGGCCTACCTTATAGCTTTTGGAGCTGAAATGGTCCATAAACAAAAGCAGAATTCTATCCTTAATGCTGTGTGCACCTGCTCCTTCTATTGTGAAATATGGTGAGGACGGTGAGCAGGAATACATTGATCATGACCAAATGGCTCAAGTTGATATAACTTGTGGTAAACTTGTTATAACAGTTTTATGTCCCAAAAGTGAGAATGTGAAGTTGTAATGAGTTAAATAGAGCATAGTCCTGAGATCGTATGAACCTGGCTACACATCAAGCCTTGTAACTGAAACTGAGCAGGACATCACTTTGCCAACAAAGGTCCGTATCATCAAAGCTGTTTTTTTCCAGTAGTCATGTATCGATGTGAGAGTTGGAATGCTGAGCAACAAAAAATCAATGCTTTCAAATTGTGGTGCTGGAGGACACTCTTGAGAGTCCCTTGGATTGCAAGGAGATCAAACCAGCTCATCTTAAAGGAAATCAACAGTGAATATTCATGGGAAGGACTGATGCTGAAGCTGAAGCTCCAATATTTTGGCCACCTGAGGCAAAGAGCCAAGTCATTGCAAAAGATCCTGATGCTAGGAAAAGCTGAGGGCAACAGGAGAAGGGAGTGGCATAGGATGAGATGATCAGACAACATTGCTGACTCTATGGACATAAATTTGAGCAAGTTCTGGGAGATAGTGGATGACAGGAGAGCCTGGCATGCTGCAGTCCATGGGGTCACAAATAGTCATACACAACTTAAAGGCTGAACAACAACAGTCCCAACCTCTCACCCCATCCCTCCTCCACACCTTTCGAGGCAATTGTCTCTTGATATGAGACTAGAGAGACAAGTAGGCCGGCAGAAATTCACAATGCCTGGTACATTTTGGCTGCCCAATTAATAAGAGCATTAAAATAAACAATACAAATATTCAAGATACAAACGGTTCACAAAATCAAAACAAAGTAATGGTGGCTGGATTTCTGGGTGGTTGATCAGGAAAATAGCAGCTCATTTAAATACTTCAAACAGAAGAAATGTAATGCAGAAAATCAATCATATGATGATGGAGACTGGAGACAAACCTAACTATTAACAAGACAGAAAACCAGTACCACTAAAAATGGAGGTACCAGGAGTGGAGACAGCCTCCTGAAACCTGGGATACTGGACAACAACTTTGTCATCTAGCAAGTCTGGGAACCATAGCGGAAGACTTACAGTCTCTTCTGCAAAACGGACTCACACTCGGCTGGAGGCAGACTTCCAATCACCCTTCTTCATCTCCCGTTGGCTGAACTCCCTGGGGAGTAAGTTGGCAAACCCTCTAGGCAAATGTGGTTTCTGTGATAGAGAACAGCATAGCCAAAAGTAAGGAAACAGAGCTGAGAGCAGTCTAACATATAGTCCCTACAAAAATCCTTTCCTAATGCAAAAAGGATGCTAATTCTAGCTCCTTGCTCATTACATGCTGCAAGTACATTTGACCGCTAGCACCCAATCTTTGTAACAGTTATGAAAAGACATGCTCTTTTACACAGGTAAAATATCTGTTTCTAATGCTATGACATATGTGTTCTATACTATGAGGGACTGAACTGAACTGAACTGATGTGGGAAAATAATCTGAAAAAGAATCAGTTCAGTTCAGTCCCTCAGTCGTGTCCGACTCTTTGTGACCCCATGAACTGCAGCTCACCAGACCTCCCTGTCCATCACCAACTCCCGGAGCTTGCTCAAACTCATGTCCACGGAGTTGGTGATGCCATCCAACCATCTTATCCTCTGTCATCCCCTTCTCATCCGGCCTTCAATCTTTCCTACTATCAAGGTCTTTTCCAATGAGTCAGTTTATCGCATTAGGCGGCCAAAGTATTGGAACTTTAGCATCGGTCCTTCCAATGAATATTCAGGACTGATTTCCTTTAGAACTGACTTTTTTAATCTCCTTGATGTCTAAGGGACTCTCAAAAGTTTTCTCCAACACCAGAGTTCAAAGCATTATGAAAAATAATAGATACATGCATATGTATAACAAAATAATTTTATTGTACACCTGAATTAACACAACATTGTAAATTAAGTATACTTCAATATTTTTTTTAAAAGAAAAGCCTTAGTTTCATTTGCAAATATTTTAAAAATGGCTCTAATTATCATCTCACTTATAATAATTAAGAAAAATTTGGAAAGCCCAGAAAAGTAGCAGAAGGAAAACACTATATGCATCATTTTATTATTCATAATTACAAACTGATATAGAGAAGACCCTTGAAATTTGCCAAGTTACATAGTTTTATCTATTTGGATGTAAAATAGAAGTATCCTGATTTAATAATTGTGATTTTCTTTGGACCTGAGTTTGAGTTACACCCTCATATACAAAAATACTTTTTTTGTTTGTCAAAAACAATGGACAAGTCTCCAACATACTTATCTAAATATGGTAACTTATTTTTTTTTTGGCCTATTTAATGTCAGAAACAGAGTAATTATAGCTACATAAATTTGAAAAAAAATTAAGCTTTATTTCATTGTAGAAAATGTAACATTTTAGTAAGTGATACAACATGAATGAAAGCTAAAGAATGTTTTCAAGTTGCATGAGGAGAAACAATGACATGAAAGCTCTCAATGCAAACACATCTTTGGGACTAAAACATGATCTTGTTTAAATGTTTATAAGTTGGAAACTAATTAGAGAATATCCCTGATTCATATTAATTTTATGCATATTTCCTAATCTTTTTACATCATTTTTATTTTCAAGTATCATATAGTTGGAATAATACTAACCACATTTTATCTATATTAACATGGTAGGAAAATGCTATTTTCTAAATTAGCATTAAATAGTTTCAGATCTACTTTAAGAACAGGCACTATGATCAACAAATTTTTCTACTTGAATAGGGGAAAAAAATCTTGCTGAAAGCTGAACTTTATTTTTAGCTAAATGAGAAAACATTTCACAGAGTATTTACTAAAAACAATCAATAAGTCCCTACTAGGTATGAGTCGATATATATCAAGTCAAAAGTACACTATTACTTGGAAGCCAATATGTTTTACCAAACACATGGAGAATTTACATTAAAACAAGCCACTGACATTTCCAATCTACTTTTCGGCAGTATAATGTACAACAATTCAACAAAATTCTGTGTCTCACTAAATCACCCCATAAAAACTGCATTTAGTCAACTTTTAAGAAAATAATATCTTATTTCATTTGTTTCCAAAAGTCTCCTCAGATTAAATTAGGCCATCAGCTTACTCTGAAGCATCCTTTTTTTCTCCCTTTATCTTTCAATAAATGGAGGCAGAGAAAGAGAAAAGGGATATTCTAGAGACAGACATTAAGGATATGTACCCTGTGGTGACTTTGAGGGAAAGGA